>OY728134.1:476072178-481072178 GCA_963277665.1 Viscum album
TTCAGAGAACATAGTTGAGTTAATAACATTTGGTTTACCTTAGTGGCGTGATAATATTTTTATGAATCAAGAGATTATCCCAAGGAATGTTTGTTATGGGGAGTTAAAGGGAGGATATTGTTTTAATAAAATTAAAAAACTACCCATCATTTTCCCCATCCATTTGGTGCCCACACATGATGCCCCATCAACTCTTCCCCTTCACCTTATAGAAAAAAAGGAGAGGGGGTGCCTCCAGATCACATATTTGATGTCAATGATCATCAAATAAAGAATCTATATAGCCTGGGTGTTTTTATACACCCAAATAATTGAATTTTCACATTTGAGGTTAGATGTTATTTTTTTAATCCCGTTTACAACTTTTTTATGCTTCGTTCATGTCAAAATCATCAAGTGAATGATGGGTCTATGTAGATCTCATCCTAATGTTTCTAGATCTGGTCTCTAAATAATTTTTTGATTACTGGGGTGGTCCCAAAGGTCCATGAAAGGTGGAGGTGGAGTGGGTCCATTTTGGTGGCTCCAGTCATGGGGTAGAGTAGTGGGTTCCAGTGAGGTGACATAGTGGTCTGGGGAAACAAGGCGACACAGATCGCTGGAGGCGGTAGGGGTTGTTAGCCCATGTAGAGGAGGATGTTGGGATGTGTGGTGGCATAGAGTACCAGAGCATAGATCTAGGAGGCATGATGGGTGTGTGGGATGTGAAGTGATAGGCTGAGGCGGTAGGTCCATGGGCTATCAAAGCTGGGCCAGGTAGAGAAAGCATGTCCATCCATAACAGTTTGGGGTAGTTTTAAACAATCATATCTCTTAAATAAAGTATCTTATGCACATGATGTCTGTGGAGATGGTACCCTTGCATTAAGGTGGACCCTTTAAGGTTTTTTTTTGATAACATTTTGATTCAATTTTTAGGCTCATTAGCACAAAACATCCAATAATAATAATAATAATAATATAATTTATAGACTCATGTATCAGATGTATCTCCTATGTATAATGTCTAATTGAAGTGTTTTAAGTGGCATTACACCCCAAGATTTATTATAGACGTTTCATGACTGATTTTCTTCCATAAATTTGAATTAAGGTGTGGGTCCCATGAGGCTCGGTCTGGGTGTTAGTGGGGAAATGTGTCTTTTTCATTGGTTATCCATTTGGACAATTAAATAGTCTTTCCTACTTGTTTTTTGACAAAGAATGTGATCATGGAAATATTTTGGGACTATGAGATGTGGTGTACAAGTTATGTTAAATGGGTCAGATGGGTCTGTGACACCATCACCGATAGGGTTTAGTGGGTCCCTCTGCTCCCTATTTGTGACGTTTTGATATGTTGAGTTGGGTGGCCTCCTAATACTTTAGCTACAAGATTTTGTGGTTTCACGTCAACTTCATTATACTTTGACCCCTATTGGGATACTATTTTTGGTTTATGTATCACATCCTATTCAATAGATTGTGGCCACTCTTCAACAACTTTTCATACATCAAATATTGGTTTCCCACATTTTGGAGTGAACTTTCTTAATCCAAATCCATAAAATACTCAATGTATTTAGATCATGTATCACCTCGAGAGAACCGGCGTGATTCTCACATCCCTTCATGTTCCCCTGGAAGGGTTTTTGGACTCAACCTGACCAATATTTACACAAGAATTGATCTTATAGATAGGATGTTCTAGTAGGTTATGGAGCCCCCAATGAGCCCTTGGTGAAGAATCCCAATCTATTTATCAAGATGTGTTTCTTCTTTGATATACCATGACATATTACCTAGAGGAGTTCTTAAGATCAGAATGGCCCACACTACTCGATCATTAATCCTCTACTAAGTGATTGTTCCAAGATTCATTTTGTTGTGTGATACAACATTCTATGTTAAGTGTTTTTGTCTAGGGTATAGTGTCCTAGAGCGGACCCTTTGTGTGATACCTTACCTAAAGATTTGGATATGTTTTAGTCAATAGTTCTATTTTATCATTGTTATGTTCATCAGTTATGTCCTCGTGGATAGACACCATGATGGTTGGATGGGTTGTGTCGTTAATTTTTTTTACTGACAGAGTTGAATCTCTTGGGCGAGTGTCATATGGGTTTACTCAACTTTTTGAGTGTTCTTCATGTGGTTTTATTTAGATCCTTGAGTAGAAACCAATTCCTAATAATGAGGATAGAACTTCATTAGGTTTGGTGCCCGAGACAATTATATCTGGATATTCACTAGGTTTCCTTGTGGTGTTATTTACTTATAGTTTGAATCATTATGTGGTGGAACTAGATCATACTATTTTTCCGATGATGGCCTCAAGATGTTATTTCTCTCATGTTTGTGATCCCTTTGGCTGGGATAAGTAGATGGATTCCCTTCAATTTTTCTTCTATTTTGGGGTTCCTACTAAGTATCATTATACTCTCACCTACACATAATCTTCCCACACATGTATTGTTTTTTCTATATACCAAAGGCCTTTCTGAGGAGTCCTAGGAGGACCTGAAGTAGGAGGAGCTTAGAGATCCTGAACAACCAGGGTGTCTACAAGAGATTAGATGAGTATCTTTCTGGTGGGTATATTTGACAGTGAAACTCTCATTCTGAGCAGTTTGGACAAATT
This sequence comes from Viscum album, assembly GCA_963277665.1. Taxonomy (NCBI): domain Eukaryota; kingdom Viridiplantae; phylum Streptophyta; class Magnoliopsida; order Santalales; family Viscaceae; genus Viscum; species Viscum album. Next base: position 476,074,799 of record OY728134.1, read on the forward strand.
TTATGTCTTAGTTTGGTGGTCCATGTATTTTCCCTTTATTTACTTGTATTATAATTTGGTTTGGGATTGTTGTATGAATTCATTTATTTTTAGTTATTATATTTATCTACTATGTTGCATGGAGGTGTGTGTAGGTGCGTGCGTATATGTAACATAGTCTATGGCCAGCCATGAGTGTCATATTCTACTTGGTACTAGTTTCTAGCCCCTGGAATATTAAAGGGGTTCTTGGGGTGTTGCGGCCTGGGCCCCAATGGGCCGGGTTATGATAGAGTGGTAACAGAGGTTGTCCATTCTAATTCAGTACCATTTTCGTGAGCTTGGTTTTGATTGAATAGAGGCAACATTATAGTGTTTCAAGATCGGATTTCAGGCAAGGGGCTCTAGTGTTGGTGCGACGACCAACGTATTCATTCACAAAGACTCTAATATCCTTTATTTTGAATCCATACATTATGACTCTATTTGAAGGAAAAATCAATGGTACATGTGACATATTCGTCTGGGTTTTGGGTTTTCCCTATCCTTCAAGAGTTAGCTCCCTAGATATACCCTTTGATCATTATGTTTCCTAATTTCATATTTTATGCCTTCATGAAACATTCCATCTAGGGATCAACAGTGGAATTATAGTGATGATCTACCTCGAGTAGAGGCTTCAGAGAAGGGTACAAGTTCTAAAGGGGGAACCTCTAGGTGGTCTTCCTTTTGAGCTACAACCTATCGAGTAATAGCTTGTTCCGGAAGTGTAGTACATGGATTCATTTAGGTTGAGTGAACTGCATGAGATCTAATGTTAATGAACCATGAAGTCCCCGGGTGACAAGACCCCAATGCATTTGATGATTGTCAACCAGCTATGACAAATGTTTTTTTGACCTATGGGGATACCTCCCGATCAGAAGGTGGTCTTATAGAAGATCCATTTTTGTTGTGTAGTATGGTGATGGAGGAGTTATGTGATGTTTCTCATTATGAAGAGATTATCTATTGGGAATAGATTGAGATCCTATTTAGGGATCAGTTTTATCCAGCCACGCCGAGTTTAGTGCACATCTAGAAGCACATGTAGCATCGGTAAGAGATCATGATTGTGGATGAGTACTCAGTGAGGTTCACTGACCAATCACATTTTCCCTAGATATGGTCCGAGATTCATTATTCCAAGCAAAGACCTTCGAGAAGGAAACATCATAGGAGATAAGTTCATCAGTGGTGTCACTATGCACTCCCACCTATGCTAGAGTTCTAGTTCAAGCCTCAGGGGTGGAGAAACTTCATTCTAATTAGATTTTGACAATCAGTGATGCGAATGTTGTAGCTAGGACCTCGACCACTCGTTCAACATCTTGAAGCCGATGACAGGGTCAGGGGTTTGGGATTGCATTCCATTTCATGAGGCAACCCCGTGCTAGAGGATCTGAGGCGCATTGTTATTAGGGTGGTTTTGATTAGCCATAAGAGTTGGTTTTATGCCTATGATGGTCGAGGAAATGTTTCTAAATATTTTTTAAACTACCATGCTGTTGAGTGGAAGATGTTCAAAGGACCACCTTGTTATAGGCAGCGTTTCGATCAGGGAGGTCTATAGGGTGGATGGAATGGAAGAGGAGTAGGTGTAGTAGTAGGAGGTGGCATACAGTATGAGTTCCTACTACCACCACCACCAAGTGGTCCATGATTGGATTAGTGAGCTAGAGGGAATGGTTGAGGAAAACTACAGGATATAGGGGCCATTGATTTTGAGGCTCCACGGATGAATATAAGTACTCTCTATGTCCTTTCTACATTCTATAATTTTTTTGATACACACTATTGGGTGGTACACTTCCTTTTAAATTTAATTTTTTAGTATTTTTCATGGTTTTGTTAATACCATGTGTTGGTGTTGTTGATCATAGTTTCCAATTAACGAGGAAGAGGGATCATTACCCCATGAAGGAACATTTTTATGATGTGACTAAAATCCTATGGGGAGTCAGTGCCACCCAAATTGGACTGTGTCATGTTGTGGTGGACGAGTCACTCTAACTTGTTTGTTCAGGGTAGGGTTGTGTGTTGGGATGTTTACATGAGGGCCTTGGTATGACACATGGTTTGTGCTTGGTAATCCCTATTTTTTTATACGCTCACCTGTTTGGAATCATCTTGGGACGCGAATCACTTGGGGAGTTCATTGTGAAGTTTGATGTGTTTTCAGTCTCAAAATACTGAGAGATACATTCCCCAATGGGATGTATTCTTGAGATGTAATAAAAAATTATGCAAGTGATTAAGTGACACCCAATGAGGATAGTATCATGGTGTGGTGGATAATACCCTCTGACTTGTGTGTTTGGAGTAGGTTTATCGGTCTCTACGTTAGGTTTGTTAGATGGCATACCACTAGACCCTATAGATGCATGAGACCCAATGCTTGGATTTTCCCACCAATCTCACCTGAGGAGACATGTTCCTAGTTGCAAGATGTCGATTCGGGATAAGATGGAAATGGGTGTAATATCCATTATGGTTCCCCTAAGTGTGTGATTTTCAGCATCATATTAACCCTTGGTTGTTTTGTGGTGGTTTTTGGTGAACTTAATGGTGTGGGAGGCCAGATGATGGTTCGTTTTCTTTCCCTTGTGCCACGTTTTTTGATTTTTTGGGATTAATAGTAAATATTTTGAGAGATTGTAGTTATTCGGGTTTTCCATGTAAGACTTTTTAATTTTTCTACATATATTTACATAGTTAATCACTTAGATGGCCTGTGATTCCATGGATCGATGTGGTTGGAATAAATTTTATATAAATATTATGTATTTTTATACCATTAATATTGAGGGAACATGCTATCTATTAATTGTAATCTTTGATTAGAAAACTGAGGCCACGGTTGAGTCTAGATCATTCTCTTTACCCTAGGTAGGGTATAATTTTTTGGGACGTAGGACTTATATTGAAAATGTTAACGATGGAATTTTTGTAAATTAAATAATTTAGTTATTTTTGGACGTTAGATTAAATATCCTTTGAATAGAGTATGAGATCAAATTTTTGGGATAATAGTTGAGTATATAATGTCACATTTACCCTAGGCACAATATACATGTTTTCGATATTAGGAGTTTGATCAAAGACGAGTTGGAGATGGGGAGTTAAATGGAGGGTATTGTTTTAATAAAATGAAAAAATATTACTCCTCATCCCCACCGCCTGGATTGATAATTAAAGAGTTCTCCTCCCCTATCCCCCATTGAATAAAAGATGAAAAATGTTGAGGAGGTGCCTCCAAATCCCATTTTTGATTCCAATCATTACCATATAAAGAATCAGTTCATAACGGGGGTCACTTTTCCCTTGAAGCTTCGATGTTTCACCTTGAGGAAAGAGGTCTGAGTTTTAAACACATTTTACCCATTTTTATGCTTCTTCATTATCTGAATCATAGATAGAATATTCAGTATGTGTAGATTGTGTCCCACAGTATTTAGATCTCGTCTAACAATACTTTTCTGACCACCTAAATTGACCTGGTGGTTCGCAGAAGGTGGTGGCGGTGCAGGTTGGGCGAGGTGGCTTTATTCATGTGGTAGTGCGGTGGTTTCTAGAAAAGTGGTTTGAGTACTGGTTGAAATATGGCAGGGTGGAGTGTTAGAGGTGTTGAGAACCTCAGGGAGGTGCGGAGCACCGAACGACAGAGTTGGCGGGAGAATTAGGCACGCATGTTGTGGGTCAGAATGATTGTGCTGGCCAAAGTTGGGTGGTCTAGTCAGAGTGGGTATAGAGAGTTTTATACCCCGCGTATCTCTCAAATAAGAAATCTAATTCATGTTTCATCTATGGAGACAAAACCCATGCATCAAGGCAGGCCTTTTAGGCTTGTTTGAGAACTTTTTGCCTTCAAGATTGAGGCTCGAAGGAACGAATCCTCCAATAATAATAATTATATAATTATTATTATTTTGATATTATTGTATCATATGTATCCCCTACATGTGATGTCTGAGTGATACACCATCAATAGTAATGTGATCCTAGATTTAATGTGGCCGTTTCAAAACCAATTTTGGGTTCTTAAACATGAGTCCATCTATGGGCCCCAATTGGCCTGGTCTAGGCATTTGAGGTGACATGTGTCTTTTTCATTGGTTATCCATTTTGAGGAATGGAATTGTATATCATGCATGTTTTTCCACCTATAATGTGATGGTAACCACATTTTGATCATAGAAGATGAGGTGTTCATACGATGTTGTGTGGTTCTCTTGGGTCAGTGAAGTCTATACTAAAAAAGTTAAGTAGGTCACCCTAGTCCAAGATTGTGACATTTCAATTAGATGGTTGAGTGAGTCCTCATGGTCTTTTATCTAGGAAGGATTTTCATATCATGTACCATTCACTAGACTATAACCTCTAATTGGGTATAATGAGGGTTTTCTATATCACATTCTCTTCACTAGGATGTTACCCCTCCTTGGCTGCTTTGTATACATGTAGCATGGGTATCCCACTTTCTGGAGTGAGTTGTCTTAATCTACTTAAATAGATGAAATAACGGATTTGGAGTATGTTTTAGTTCAAGAGTCCTGTTGTGATCCTCACATCCCATTGTTTATCCTTGGTTACACTTGGGTGCTGATCCTCTACCCAGGATGTTCCATTAGGATATAAATCCCCCAATTATCCCTAGGAATGAACTCTCTATATGTGTATCAAGATGCATTTCTTCTATGATCTATCATGACGTTTTACTCGGTAGAGTTATAATAATTGGCATGAACAACACTACTTAGACATTGACCCACAAAAAAGGGAGTTATTCTAGATTTAGATTGTTTCAAAATACCCCATTATGTGTTCTTTGTTTCTGGATAAGATTTATTGTCTCCCAGCAGACCTTAGGAGTGATCCCCTATGAGGGATTTAGAGATGGTATTGTTACTGGGTGAATTCATCCATGTAAAATTTTGTCGAGTGAGTCCTCATGGACAGACACCACAGGGGATTGTTGGGTTTTGCTATTAGATCGTTTTACCAAAATTTTTGTATCTCTTAGATGAGTGTCATCTAGGATGACTCAGATCTAGGAGTGTGCTTCAGATGGATTAATTTAGAGCATTAAATAGATTAATATTTATGGTGGTGAGGTCAGAACCTCATGAGGATTAATGACCAAGATGAGTATAGTTATGTGTTTTCTGGGATTCATTATGGTGTTGACATTTCGAGGTTTCCATGCTTTTTGGTTGAGATGGATAGTCATGTTTAGCTGAGTATGGTCTAAAAAATTGTGTTTCCCTCTTTTTTGAGTTCTATTTAGATGGGATGAGTGAAAGGATTCATTTTTGTATCTCCTTTGCATTTGGTGTTTTTGGGGTGCCTATTCAGTATCCTTGTACTCACCCTAACACAGGCTATTCCCACACATGATTTGTGTATTATGTGGACCATAATCATTCGACGGAGTCCCAGAAAGACCAAGGGTAGGCATAGTTTATTAATTTAGAATGATGGTGGATTTTACTGGAGCAGATATGAGGAGATTTACGGTGGGTTCATGTAAATTTTATCTCCTCCTTCTGAGTAGTTTGGACACTTTTTCAGTACTAGATTTGTGGGCCTTTTATTTTACATTTTTTTACTTCTACTGTACTCTAGATTGGGATAGTTGTTTGTTAGAATTTCATTTCAGTTATTATATATATCTTCTTTCTTTCATGGAGGAGTATGTGGGTTTGTGCATATAGGTACTGTAAGATATGGCCTCCCATGTGTGTGATAACCTACTCAGTGCTAGTTTCTTGCCCTTGGACTATTGGGGGAGGGCTTAGGGAGTTGCGGCATGGGCCTTTTTGGGTCGGGCCGTGACAAAAACAACTTATATATTAAATATAAATTTGTTATAAATTTTTTAAAGAATGGTATTATTATATTTATTACCATATATAGTTTTATTTTGAACTTATATTACCCTCTTTTAACCATCCTATGTTAAGGTTTCACTTTGGGTAATATTCGCTTTGTTTTTTGTTTGTGTCTTAATTTGATATATTATTATTTCAAATAATTAAACCATAATTATAGAATTTAAACCCATGAATAAATATCATTTATATATATTATATGTGAATTATAATAATCTATTGAATATATTTGTATGAAACTGAATACACCATTCATGGAGATGGTAGGTCGTACATGCACATGAACACTATTTCTATTTAATTATCATATTAAGAGAAAGAAAGTAAAAGAAAAATATGTATATATCTATATATAATTAATAAAGTAGCTCTATGATATCATATATATCATATATATTCACTAAAACAATCCATAATACAATCCTTGTAGTGTATGAGCGAATCATATCACTTTGAGGGGGTGGTTGTCTACATTTCGTCAAACGAATTAACGTATTAACATCAAATGGAATGAATAAATGTATGATATTTGTAAAAATTAATGAAGAATACATACAATATAAATATAATATATATTTTTTATAATTATAATTTCCATAATAATGTCCTACATGATAGGTGGTGACTGAGAAATGAATAATCATTGAGTTTTGAGGCAGTAGTTCGATGTACACAGAAATAGTATATTAGTAACCTATTAGAAGGAGTTATGTTATGTTTAGGTCAAACCATTTACAGGAAAAAAATACTAGTATATTTTAAATACTTTTTTTATATATTAATGTAATAAAGATAGTTTTATTATTATTAATAAGGAAAATAAAACATATGACTTAAGATAAGACATTACATCTAAATCGGGTAACTTCATTTGGATGGTCCCAAAGAATACTGTTGAATGCATTATTACTTGGGGAATGATTCTAAGAGGAAGGGGGATTTCCTTGAAGTATATTGGGATGTTCTTGGCCTAAATTTAGAGGTTTTAGTTGTGTAAAGAAGTGGGAGAGGTTGTGGCCTTTTATTGGGAAGGAAATGGACTTATTGGGAAATCATCAAAATAAGTTTGGTGTAACAATGATCTTAACTAACTAAAGTTAGATGTAACCATCCCAAAATTAATAATTTATTGTTTATGGTAGAATCATGCCTGACCAAAAGTTTTTTGGATGTTTGGTTATGTCATTCAACCCCTAAGATTAGGGTTTATTCCATAATTAATATTAATTTGATCGTAATCTCTGTGATTTATTTTAATCACATTAACAAATATTTTTTCTCAAAAATTAGGTTTATCATATTAGAATATAAATATTATATTTATAACATTGGTTTAGGTAATTTTTTTTCAATTAAATTCAAAGAGGTTGAAAAATTATGATTAATGTTAATCTCAGAGATGTGATGAAATAACATGTTTTTATTGTAGAAAATTGTCATTATGTTTGTTAAGGTATTATATTCATTTTCAAATAAATAGTGATGATAATGAAAAATATAATAGTATATGTATAGTTAATACAATGTGATGTTAAAAAATTTTCAAATAAAATTTTAAATTAAAATTTTTTAAACAAAAATCAGTTTTTAACAAAAATGAAATAATTTTCACTATCCATCCAAAAGTATTGTTTCTCATGAAAATCCCAAAAATTCACCATATAATAATTTTGAAATTATGAAATAAAAAATGAAGTTTATATTATTCAATTAAATTTCAAAATGTGTCTAAAATTAGTTTTATTATTTTTTACAGGAGGACATTAAAAGCGATTCATTAGAGAAAACAATATTTTTAGACATAAAAGGTCAGTACCAAAAAACAAATCATTGATTATCAATATGTTTATTTATATAAAAAAATTATAAATATAATTTAAAAGTATTTATTATAATTCATATTACTAATTTTTAATAGTTGTGTTATAAATAACTCATTTAAATAATTATAAAAATAAAATGATGTTTCGGAGGATGTCAGTATTATGTGTAATGTATGCCTAGTTGATATTCCACGTGAAAGGACTATCTGACCTAGTTCATTGAAAGAACAAATGAAAAATAAATTTATTTGGTTAAAATAGATTTGTGACCATAATAATATTTCTTATTATATTCAATCTATTTTCACACTCATTTATAATTAATTGGTCACCTATAAATTCATAATATATTGTGTAAACCATATATTTTCAAAAATTAGTTAATAGTGTTCATAACCTGTTATTTAATTTGAATGTTTTATCTTATTATATAATATAAATATATTTTCATAATATATTATTTTTTGGTAAAACATCGTCTTGTGTGTTACACAAGTCATTGAAGAAGTTCATTGTTGCATATAACGCAAGCTAAATTCCATGTTTTGTGTAGATCATGAAAAATTTTATGTTCCATATAGTGAATGATAAATTTGGTTTTTCATATAACACAAGAAAAAATACTTCATTAATATAAAATAATATATCTTCTATGTTGTGTAAAATGTTAAACATCATAAACAAATAAATTAATTTAAAACAATAATTTATAAAATCTTAGCATGTTATAAAAGGAACTTTTTTATTTCATGTTTAGAGACTTTGATAATGGAAAATTGAGTTTGAAAATACTAAAAAACAACCATAACCATGTGATTATATTATGAAATGAAAAAAGATAATATAATAGATATTTCAGAATAACTGGGTTAGACAACTAAATCATTATTGGGAGGATGGATTTAATGTTGATTCAAAAAAAATTAATACATGGGAGTATTTCCTCGATCCATTTGATGGTGAATTATAATTGAAGACTCCAAGATTATGATACATGTATTATTTTTACAAACTAACTCAACGTTGGATATAGAGAATATATGTTTAGAATATAAAAGTTGATAATGATATGATAATATTTATTTGTAATGGTGAAAAAGGTATAATTATGCCTAAATTAAATTAGAAAACATGGTGTTATGGAATTGTTGGAGTTGAGATCATACATGATTAATGAGACTGACTTGGATGATGAAGATAATTAAGCAGGTATGTTGAAGACCAACTCATGAATGAGGTGAAATCTCAAGAATATATAGATTAATAAGACAATAGGACCACATTGTTCCCCAATGGTGAATCTGTAGTTCAAGATATTCTTTCACTGTAGGTGTTTGAGTTATTATCTTAATAAATATCTAATGAAATGTGAATACCACTTTTTAAGTGGAATGTCCAATTAAGTTTATTATTGATCACAACATTTTAATTAATCAAAATTGATGATTAATGAAAAAAATAAACACTAAATAAAAAATAAATCAAAGGATACATATAGACATTTTCAATGAAAATTTTATGGAAGCTAAGGAAGAATCTAGAAATTATAAAAGGATTTAGAGCATTAGAATTGTTTTTTAAACTAAGGTAAAGATAATTTTTTTAAGGATCATGTATGATATTTTTAATGGTATATAATAACCTGGTTCTAATAATGACATATTATAGTGTTGGAGAACTAGATTTCAATTTTTAAAAAATATGTGGATCATTTAATTTTTGAGTTTTAGAGAATTAAGACAAACATTTATGATGTAAACCCTTATATTACAAGTGGACATTTATACTCAATGTCAATTATTCGAATTTTTTTAAAAATAAAACGTGGTTTAATTGCTTGATTTATCATCATTATTTTCATCTTTACCAGATCATTGAAAATAATTATCCTTAAACCCTATGAAAAATATTTTAAAAACATTGGATGAGAAAAAATAGTAATAGACCTAAAATAAATAATTATGTTAGTCCATTGAAAATATAGAAAAACACATAATGATTTAACCTTTATCACAATAGTATTTTAAAGGATGCAATAAATCATTCCCATATGAAAATCACACAAACTTGTTTCTCAAATAAAACAATAAAACACATAGTATGAAAATAAAAACCCTATTTTGAAACATAGTGCATCATATTCATAACTTATTTTAAGCCAATTTTGGAAATAATTAGAGCCTTGTTAAATCTACAAGAGCAACCATTTGGAAACTCCCTCGTTATTTTATCTGTATAAAAGGAATTTGACATAAAGAATGAGAGTTCTATTAGTGTGCACCCATAGCTATAATGGTCTCACCCAGTTCAATTTGTGAGAAAACAACATATATAAGCTATATCCGGCTCACTTTGGAGTTATAATATGTCACAAACCATTGTATAATCTGTATTGAACTAACTTATTGCACATACAATTATCAAGTACCATATAATGAAGAAAATATTGTATAAACTCTTTAAAACATATATATTAAACACATTTTAGTATCAAGATACCCATTTAATTTAAAAACCCATTTTATACCAAAATTCAGAGATTATTGTAAACATGGGTTTTATATGAACTATATATTACAATAATACATTTTTTGATAAAAATAATATTTTTATTCTAAAAAAATAGTCATTTAAAACAATATGCACTTATAAATAGAAAAAATTATTTGGAAATAAAAAAATTAAAACGGTAACGGAGGCTTCAAATACATAAGTCATTATAAGGGTGGGAAAGCCACTCATTCTGTATAAGTTAAAAAAAAATCCATCCAAATTTTTTTCTATAAATTCACAAAGTACATCATTTGGAAAATGTAAATAATATTCCATTAAAAATATTTTTCATAAAATTATAACATGGTTAAAAATTACATTAACAAATCATGTCAAAAAAATAAAAACAATTTTTAATTTTTTATTACTAAAAAATTTGATATGGAATAAAAAACAGTTTAAAGAGAAACATTAATTATATAATTTTTTAAAGAAAGTCCCCTACTTTTAGTATAAATGATCACATATATTCATTATATTCCTATATAATAAACTATATATAATAATTTAATTTCTTGAGAAAATTTTCACAAGTTAATTATTAATTTTATAACACTTTCTTCATATTTAATTAAATAATTTTTAAAATTCACATCGGGTGTTCTGAGAATATTTAGTACTTAAGTCCAAAACGAATTGGGTCAGTTGAATATGGTCAAAGACATCAAAATTCAATCATCCCCAGAATATTATTAATGAAATAATTTTCACTTTTATAAATTAGTAATACTTTTAAATCTAATAATCAAATATTGTTATTAAATATTAACTATGTTGTCATTATAGAGATGTTATAACATATGTATATGATGGTAACAATCCTATTTTTCATGTATCATTGTGGAATAAAATTTAATGTTTTTATTTGATTATAAAAGAATATAATATTAGATATATGGTATTATTTATATATATATACTTATATATATCATGAAAGCAATGTTGGGATTAAAAAACAAATCGCATCACTTCATGGAGGAGGTAGTCCACATATACGCATGAACAACATACTCAATTTTATTTTCATGGGAATGTTAGAACATAAATGATATATTATACTTTAATTATTTTAAATATGTAATTAATATCATATGAAAACATTATCAATATCATTATTACCATTATTGAGAGATGGTGTTGGAAAATGTGTTGCATTGGTTCAGGAGGTGGTAGTATATAGTACACACAATAGATGAATTATTTTCCCATTTGATTGAAGTGGAGATGGATATATGTCATTAAACTGACATAATAACATATCAGTATAAGTATTATTCTATATTTATTATTTTTTCTAGGTTTATGGTTTTAAGGTATGTGGATGAAAAAAATATAAAATTCTCGATAAAAAATGACACATCTTCTATAGGAAATCTCTTGGATCAACACCCCAAGACCACCAAGGGTTGATTTATACATAAAATAAGACTTATATAACGTGGGTACGGGTTATATGATGTTATTTTGGTGGTTATTGGATTAAAGAAAATATGATTTTTATTTGGGTAGTATTGAGAAGAAGATGATATCTTTTATAAGAGAGGGGATGGTCACTGTTGTAATTTATCAATATAACCAATTAATATAATTAATTTTCTATTCAAAAATTGATCCAAATTTATTTATTTAAAATATAATATATTTATGGTTCAAAATACATTGGTCCAATGAATATTAGTGAATTTGTTTATATATTTCTTCCATAATTATTTTATTTTATGTTTTATTTAACCCCTTTAACTTATATCATGACCACAATGTTTTTTTACTCTTTTAGGATCAATATAATTACTATAAGATAAAAAGAACTGAAAATTTTACCATGGTTGATATTTGAAACCAAATCTAAATCCATTTTATGAATTTATGTTTTTAGTAATTTTATGTGATTTAACTCCATATTAGTTACTATAAAATATCCATAATGTCGATTTTAGAACAATTCATTTCATTGACATTAATAATATCAAGATAGCATTTATAATTCAAAAAAAGTTATTTTATTGTATCCCTAACATGTAAAATACATTTAGAATTTTTTTCGAAATTAATTTTTTCAATTTATAGTTATATAAATATTATTAATTTCATTTATTTTATATTTCCAATAATGGAATACTTACAACATTAGTGTTGTCAATGATTTTAGGGTTATTATTTTTCACAAAAAATAAAAATATTTCCTTTCTGAATGTAAATATATTTTTCAATATAATTATATTTGTAGTATAACATATTTTATATATAAATCCATATTTAAAACAAAACACTTCTTTAAAACAAGACGGTGTCATGTTTGAAAATTTGTTAAAAGAATTTCCTAAAGGTCATTATCTTATCCAAGTAAACCCAAAAGGTCATAAATAAATCCATATCATTAAAATAAATTTCTTACGATCAAAATAGAAATTTATATTCATTAAATATTTATTATATGTCAGATTTATAACATGATAAGACATTTAATTAGTTATTGTTTACTTTTATGGCCTTACACTAGCATTACACAAGTATTTAGATAGTACACCTATTATATAAATAATAAATAAATATCGCACCAAAAATATATTAAATATTACATAATATTTATCATAAATTTTTACAAGAAAGACTTATATCATCCAAATTATAATTTTTAGGACACCAAATTTTGATGATTCTAAAGTTGTGTTTGCTCAACATTAACACATAAAATGATTTCCATATTTATCATGATATAAATTGTAATTTTTCATGTAATAAATTTTATATGATATTTATATTATTATAACTTTAAAGGGTCATTCCATAAGTTTAATAAAATTTTATATCATAATTTATTTTGGATGATATCTTAACAAATACAACATTAAGAAAAACAAATTTTTTACTATTTAACAAATATATATGTTTTTATGAAAATTATCAAAATTAAATGATATATGAATTTTTTCATGATTATTTAGAGAATTAATTTAAATTTATCAATGAATATTTCTAAAAAATAAAGAAATAAATTATATTATTCAATCATAAAACAATGAAATAATTATTTTTTTAAAAATATTCCTGAAGAATAAAATTAATTCACAGAAAAATATGTTGTAATTTTCTTAATATTTTACCAATTCATTAATATTGAGTTTGAAATTGGTAATATTGTCATAAAAAAATTATTCATATTATTATATAACTATTTAACTAACTAGTAAAAATGTCCACATTTAAATAATATTTAGTTTTTTATGAAAGCTCGATGTGGATTATCTTGTACACAATCAAACATAGTGACTCCTTTTAAAAAATATCAGAATTTTACATTCTCCCCCAATTTTTTAAGTTTCTTCATTTTGAACTTCGTCTAACTAACCGAGGTTTTATGTAACACCCCAAGCTTCCACAATACACTTCTCTTTCAATAATGCAACAGCTTGCATTGTACGCAAGTTCGAGATTCAAACACACTGCGACCAATCAAAATAGCCATTATGAATAGTAATAACCACATTTTGAAATCATATATATTTTATATTTCAAAATGGACTTCATTTTTGGATTCGGAATATCGAAATTAGCCTATGTGTATTTTTTTGTATTTTTCTGAGAACTTCCAATTTTTTATGAATAGTGAAAAATACTTAAAAACAACATTTTTAATCAAAATACTTTACAGTGAAAAATTATACCATTGGGTGGTTTTAAAGTATAATTAGTATATATTTTTACCATTTTATCCAATGGTGTTCATTAGAATTAATTTCACTTTGAAATTGGACATAAATAATTGTCAATCTTTTGATATATATTGTTTCATAAAAACACACTATTTGTTGTGACAGCGGGAATTAATTATAAAATTAATTAATGAAACATATATGTTTGGAATTTTTTAATATATAAATCATTTTTGAATTTGGAATATCAATTAAACCTTAGGGTGAAATTTTTTCCTTGTTCTGAAAAACATTAATTTTTGATGAATTGTGAAACCACTAAGTTGTAGTTAAAAAAATTGATTTTTCGTTTAAACGAAACATTACCACTTCTATGATTTGATTTTCAAAAATCCGACATACATGGTTGTCATTAAAAAGTATAATGTGGTTCAATGGGATTAAAATAATTTTTTGGTGAATAGTAACTTTTATGTTTAATTAATCGCGATTAAAGGTAATTAGTGAAATTTAAGGTAAAAATGATATTATAAAAATATAAAAATAACTTGAAACTTTTCCTAAACTTATTGTATGAGTCATGTCCGACCATGATAATCCATGGGTCAACCTAGGGACCCCATGAAGCCACTTGGGTAAGAAAATGACATTAAGAACTTTTTATTTAAAGTAAAAATAAAATTGTCACAAACATGTGTTGTTTTACTAAAACAATTATTAAATAAGGTTATATGGGTTAACATTTTGACTATAAATATTAATTGGAAAGCTAAAATTATTTCCTACATCATGGTAATTTTTTTATAATTTTTAGACATTAACTAAATTAAATTTTTAATGACACCATGATGATGAAGTGATTACCTCATTAATTAACAATTTAAATAAAATGAAAAGATAATGTAAAATCTAAGACATAAACTTGTCAAAAACCTATTGGATGAGTATATTTCGAACCTTTATCACCTTATCCTCAAAATATATAATTGTGGGACCTTTAAAATCCGAAACACATTATATAATAAAGTAACATTTCATGACTTTCAAGAGTGCCCATCCTCTCCTCTTATAAAAGGCCCCCACCACTACCACCTTATTCACACCTTCCAATCCATTTGGCTCAGCCAACATCGGCCCAAATACTCTCTCAACTTACCTCTATTACTCATAGAATCCTCACTTTGGTCAGAAGTCTTCCCAAGGAATCATTTGGCTCAAATCAAAAAGAGTTACCTGATTTTAAGGTAATGTCTTCTCTTACGTTGTTTTGTTTTGTTTTGCTTCTCCAACCCCCTAAAATATTTTTATTCTATTATTTTGTAACAAAACCAGTATCCTAAATATACTTTTTTGTTTTTAGGGGAAGTATTTTATTTACACTTACACAATCCTTCTTCTAATGGTTAATGAACATACTGTTTCTGTGGGTGGCGAATTACTGCCTCACGAAATGATTTTTGTTCAATCTTCTTTTAACACCTCTCATGGTGGAAATTATGATGACACTATATTTATAAATGATATATATTATTTTTTTGTTTTCATTATGATTATTTATTTTTCATTTATGGCATACCTTTATGATTTCCATTATGGGTAAACGTGATAATTTCATTTTAGGAAGTGCGGACTACAGCCCCCTCAAAGTAATTTCAATCGTTAATGCCATTTGTGGCATGTATAAAGGATGAAGTAAATGATATTATACATGATAATATACTGTAATTATATTATACATTTATATAATAATAATTTAATTCCATTAAATATGAAATAGAAATGATAGTAGCGTTCATGCGTACGTACGACTTACCGTCTCCATGAACATTGCATTTCATTTATTACCTCTAAATGTTATGTAATATTAAAAAGGCATATAAATATACATGATATATATGATATATATGATATATACGTCATGAATATAATTATGGATGTGATGGATATTTTACCACATGAACAACATGTAATTATAAGAAGTTTATTTTTATCTCAAGTACCAAAGATCTACAAAACAACCGTTATTAACTTAAATAATTACATAATGTTCATAACTTGGTAATAAGTCATATAAAAGGTGTAATAAACATGAATAAGGTTCTTAATAAAGTATAAATGAACTCTAGTTTATTATTCAGGAGGTTAAAGATCGATCGAGTCAAGTCAGACACGAGGTAAGGGAACTTCTTAACCCAATTTCTGTTCTTTGGGTTAATCTCCTACTTTCAAATTATGTCCTGATATTATTATGTACTATCTTGTATTTATACATTATTTATGTGTACTTATAGTGAATATAGATAATAGATCTATTTTATTTACAAAATTATCTTTGTAAGGGATTTCGTCTCAATCTTCTTTCATTGAGGCATATTCTGTTTTAATACAAGACTTTCATTTATACGGTGTATAAACCCGTTTTACTTTTACATTTATTCAAAAGGAATATTTTTATACGAAGCGTTTTACTAAATGAAAAAAAGGAATGTTTATTTTGTCATACGTATATAGAGACAATGACTTCTCCCCCGCTGTGACCATTATTTTAGTTTTGGCTTCCTCTACAAGCCATAACATTTTTTAAATAAAAAATTAATACAAAGTTTTCATTTAATTTTATTTTGGTATTGAAAATGGGTTTGAAAGTTTTTTATATTATATCAATGTGTTGTATTGATATCTTGTGATTGAAATTTGGGAATTTTATGTTTCCTTTATGCATGTTTTATGTGATACGATTATGTTATGGTTTATGATATGTTTAGACCTGTTCATATAAGGAATGCATTGGACTTAATAAGTGATGGGTGGAGCCCGCTATAACTCCTCGATGCATTGGTAGGTCTCATGAGACAAACTAGTGTCTTGGAATGAGTCCTTGACAAAATATTATTTTTAGTCTTGGCACGAGGCCTTGGATACGTGGTTATGATAGTTTGGCCTTATGAATTCCATCATTGTGAAAGTGGTTATTGATATTGCATGTGATTATTCGACCAGTAAAATATCCATGTGAATAAGTAAATGGCATTATCTCATTTTACTTTTTCCATATTATGTTGAAGTTAAAGTTTAAAAGGCTTTTGTTCTAGTTATACATTGCCTTAAATTTTTATGTTTATTTATGAAAGCTTCAACTATATTGTTATCCTTTCTGAGAATCTAAGATCATCCCTTCTAAGGTTTTAATTTTTCTAGGATGTGAAGAAGTATATTATGAATGAACTGCAGGGATATTATGAGGGGATATGAAGGAAATATGTTGTTGTAGTTTTTGTTTTACTTTATGATGTAATTTAAGACTTATGAATGTATCTAGTGTTTCCAAGGCTACTAAACTAATCGGTCTTTCGAGACATGATCTTTTGTGATCAAGACAATGTTACGCAATAATACACCAACTCTGGGTAACTGGGGTCAGGGTGTTACAGTCGGTATCAGAGGAAGTTTAGTATTAACCTTGGAAGCATGATTTAGATAAACTCTGATTAGAGCACATAGCCCAAAGATAGACATTGAGGATTAGTATAGAAGAACTTCCTATAATTTTGGTATTATAGAGATTTTGTGAGTTTTCCGAGAAATACATCCCTATCCGGATACGAGCAGGTAGAGGTGGCTCTGGCACATATGTTTATAGGGGTAAAACCTGAAAACACCGCTTTGATCTAGACTCGAATGGGAACTGGTGCCCGACAATGGGCCTTGCTGCACTTTTGGTTACGACAGTCCCGGGGGATATGCTTAGGATAATTATCATTTTATTTACAAATCATTATGAAGGGTTTATGATTATATACTTCCTCAATGAAAACATTTTTATGGTTATGGATTATATCCATAAGTTGTTCAATTTATGTTAAGTGTTTTGCAAGTTTTTTATTATGTATTTCGATTCATAAACTAATATAGTTTATGACATTGTTTAGAAATGACACCGAGTGGAAAGAATGGAAACTTTATCAATACACACACTCCATGTCGGGATTTTCCTCCTGCTCAAGATAATTATAATGGAGCTGAGGATACAACTGGTGCTGATCATCTTATCACCATACTGGGACAACTCACTCAGGTTATGAATAATAACCTTACTCGTATGGAGCACCCTGATCCGCAACGTGGAAGATCAATGTTAGATCGCTTCATGAGGCAACAACCACCAACATTTAGTGGGGGTACAAATCCATTAGTGTCTGAGCAACGGATAAATTCCCTAGAGAAAATATTTCAGGCTTTAGGGAGAAATGAAAGGCGAAAAGTTGTCATGGCAGTTTACCACCTCACTGGAGATGCCGATCAATGGTGGTCATTGATTCAAAACACAAAGGAAGATGATGAAGTATCATATATGGAATAGAGGTAGTTAAAAGATCTGTTCACAGAAAAATACATTCCTCGTGACCATCGAGGAGATATGGAAAGACAATTTCTGAGTCTGAGACAAAAGGAGGATGAGAATGTCACAAAGTATGAGGCTAACTTTTCAAGGCTAGCGCAGTATGTTGCAGATTATATACATAACCCAAGAAGTAAGATTGATCGTTTCTTTGATGGGTTAAAAACATTTCTTCGTCGAGCATTAGTCTCACAAACCTTCTCATCGTATGAAGATATTGTCTCATGTGCTATCAAGACAGAAAAAGAA
Organism: Viscum album; assembly: GCA_963277665.1. Lineage (NCBI taxonomy): Eukaryota > Viridiplantae > Streptophyta > Magnoliopsida > Santalales > Viscaceae > Viscum > Viscum album. The sequence continues at coordinate 476,093,385 of OY728134.1, forward strand.
TTATCTAAATCTTATGACAATAAAGTAAAGCAAGAGAAGAAGAGAACGGTGGAACAAGAGATAGATAAAGTGAAAAAGGGAAATAAGGATTTTCTATTATGCGATAATTGTGGGATGAATCACCCTGGTACTTTCCTAAAAAGAATGGGAGTTTGTTACAAATGTAGAGAAAAAGGTCAACATGCTTGTGATTGTAAGGGAAATAAAGAGGCTATCAATGTTGAATGCTAAAATTGTAGAGAAATGGGGCATTATGCAAATGAATGTTCTAAGCGTCAGGGAAACATACCTTAGAAAAGGCCAAGGGATCAAGGCCAATATTATGCTGTTACTACAGTTGAAGTGGAATAATTAGTGTATTGGTGCTTTTGGACTCAAGGATAATATTCTGGTTATATGAATAATGTGATATATATAAGGATTGTACTTCAGTAATTTTGGTTTCATTAAGGTTTTAATATGATAAAGGTAATCATATTTTTAGTAGGTGACAATAAGAGAAACCTTACGTTATTTGGGGAATCTGATGTTACAATTGATTTTTGAATTTAGAAACCTTTTAGAGAAAGTCTGGATAGAGGTATTTTGGATAACTATAAAGGTTAGAATGGATTAAGTTTAACTTTGGATAGTATTGTTTAAGGTTAAAACATTACTGAAGATTATTTTTGGAATATTATAATAATATATTTTTAGGAAAAGGACAACCTACAGGTTGGGGGATAACCCATCACGTCAGACAAAGCTACAGGAATCAAACCCACAACCATAGTGCGACATGCCTTTATTAGCTACCACTAGAGTACATGAAGTCCCTAGTCATAACAAAATATTTTTCCTAATCTAAATGGTATGTGGTAATATTTGGAACCTTATAAAATTAGGATAAATAGAATCTTTTTGATTTATGTTACCATTTGGAGTGAAAGATGGGTTTGTGGTAAAAATTTTATTAAAGAATGAATGTCTACATGACAAGTAAGTATATTTCCTTTCATTCTTAGTAAATCTCTTAATTTAATTCCTCATCTTTATAAAAGGTAACTTAAAACAAAAACATTGTTGGGTAACTTTTCCAACTGGGGATTCAATGATCGTTTAACCAATCACATGTTTTTGATTTTCTGGTGGTTAACTTTCTCCTAATCATGTTTTCTACAACTCTCCATCAGATCTTGATGGTTTGTTTTTCCTCCATATCCATATTTTCATAGAATCATAGTATGGGTTATCTCAGGTGACCTTTTTACTTCTCATTATTTCTTTTAAAGTTATATTTTTATTAACTTTATTTCCGATGTGGGTTTTCCACAAAGGTATTTTCTATTTTAAACCTTTTATTTTCGAAGAACAATTTCAAATTGTGAGGATTCAATTTATTTAAGGAGGGTAGAATGTAACACCCCATGCTTCAATGATACTTTTCTCTTTCAATAATGCAATATCTTGCATTGTATGCAAGTTCAAGATTCTAACACACCGCGACCAATCAAAATAGCCATTATGAATAGTAATACCCACCCTTTGAAATTATATATATTTTATATTTCAAAAAGGACTTCATTTTTGGAAATGGAATATCTAAATTATCCTATGTTGAATTTTTCTTATTTTTCTGAGAACTTCCAATTTTATATGAATTGTGAAAATACTTAAAAACAATTTTTTTAATCAAAATAATTTACAGTGATAAATTATAATATTGGGTGGGTTTAAAGTATAATTAGAATATATTTTTACCATTTTATCCAATGGTGGTCATTAGAATTAATTTCACATTGAAATTGGACATAAACAATGGTCAATATTTTGATATATATTATTTCTTAAAAACATGCTATTTGTTGTGACAACGAGAATTAATTATAAAATTAATTAATTCAACTTATATTTTAGGAATTTTTTAAAATAGAAATAATTTTTGAATTCGGAATATCAATTATATTTTAGGGTGAAATTTTGGCATTGTTCTGAAAAACTTCAATTTTTGATGAATAGTGAAACCACTAAGTGGTAGTTAAAAAACTGATTTTTCATTTAAATGAAACATTACCACTTCTGTGATTTGATTTTAAAAAATCCTACATACATGGTCATCATTAGGAAGTAAAATTTGTAACTTTTATGTTTAATTAATCGCGATTAAAGGTAATTGGTGAAATTTAAGGTAAAAATGATATTATAAATATATAAAAATATGACACTTTTCCAAAAATTATTGGATGAGTCGTGGCCTAATAATAAAATCCATGGGTCAACTTGTGGACCCCATGGAGCCACTTGGGTAAGAAAATTACATTAAGAACTTTTTATTTAAAGTAAAAATAAAATTGTCACAAACCTGTGCTGTTTTACTAAAACAATTATTAAATGGGGTTATATAAGTTAACTTTTTACTATAAATGTTAATTGGAAATATAAAAAGATTTCATACATCATGGTAATTGTTTTATAATTTTTATACATTAAATAAATTAATTTTTTTATGACACTATGATGTTGCAGCGATTACCTCATTAATTAACGATTTAAATAAAATGAAAAGATAATGTAAAATCAAAGACTCAAACGTGTCAAAAACCTATTGGATGAGTATATTTCGAACCCTTATCACCTTATCCTAGAAATATATAAGTGTTAGAGATTTAAAATCCTAAACTTATTATATAATAAAGTAACAATTCATTACTTCCCAAGAGTTCCCCTCCTCTCCTCTTATAAAAGGCCCCCACCACTAACACCTTATTCACAACTTCAAGCCATTTGGCTCGGCCAACCTCTGCCCAAATACTCTCTCAACTTCCCTCTATTACTCCTAGAAGCCTCACATAGGGCAGAAGTCATCCTAAGGAATCCTTTGGCTCAAATCAAAAAGAGTTACCCGATTTTAATTTAATGTCTTCTCTTACGTTGTTTTGTTTTATTTTGCTTCTCCAACCCCATAAACAATTTTTATTCCTTTATTTTGTAACAACACCAGTATCCTCAATATAATTGGATGTTTTTATGAGAATTATTTTATTTACACTTACACAAACCTTCTTCTAATGATTAAAGAACATATTGTTTATGTGGGTGGAGAATTACTGCCTCACGAAACGATGATTGTTCAACCTTCTTTTAACACCTCTCATGGTGGCCATTATGATGACACTATTTTTATATATGATATATATTATGTTTTTTTCTTATTATTCTTTATTTTTCATTTATGGCATACCTTTAGAATTTCCATTATGGGTAAACGCGATAATTTCATTTTTGGAAGTACGGACTACCGCCCCCTCAAAGTGATTTGAATCGTTAATGCCATATGTGGGATGTATAAAGGATGGAGTAAATGATATTATAAATGATATTATACTGGAATTTTAGTATACCTTTATATAATAATAATTTCATTCCATTAAATACGAAATATATATGAAAGTAGCGTTCATGCGTACGTACGGCTTACCGTCACCATGAACGGTGCATTTCATTTCTTACCTCTAAATGTTATGTAATATTATAAATGCATATATATACTGGATATATATGATATATATGATATCTACAACATGAATATAATTATGGATGTAATGTACATTTCACTACATGAACAACTTGTAATTATAAGATGTTTATTTTTGACTCAAGTACCGAAGATCGACAAAACGACCGTTATTATCTTAAATAATTACATAATGTTCATAAAATGGTTATATGTGATATAAAAGGAATAATAAACTTGAAAAAGGTTCTTAATAAATTATAAATTAACTCTACTTTATTTTTTAGGAGGTTAAAGAACGATCGAGTCAAGTCAGACACGAGGTAAGAGAACATCGAAACCCAATTTCCGTTCTTTGGGTTAATCTCCAACTTTCAAATTATGTCATGATATTATTATGTCCAATCTTGTATTTATACTATATTTATGTGTACTTATAGTGAATACACATAATAGATATATTTTATTTAAAAATTGATCTTTGTAAGGGACTTCGTCTCATTCTTCTATCATTGAGGCATATTCTTTTTTAATACAAGACTTTCTTTTATACGGTGTATAAACCCCTTTGACTTTTATGTTTATTCAAAAGGAATCTTTTTATACGATGTATTTTACTAAACGAATAAAAGGAATGTTTTTTTGTTGTACTTATGCGGCGATAGTGACTTCTCTTCCCCTGTGACCATTATTTGAGTTTTGGCTTCCTCTACAAGTCATAACATTTTTTAAATAAAAAATAAATACAAAGTTCTAATTTTCATTTATTTTGGTGTTGAAAATGGTTTTGAAAGTGTTATTTATTATATCAATGTGTTGTATTGATATCTTACGATTAAAATGTGGAAATGTTATTTTTCCTTTAAGCATGTTTTATGTGATACGATTATGTTATGGTTTATGATATGTTTAGACCTGCTCATATGAGGAATGCATTGGACTTAATAAGTGATGGGTGGAGCCCGCTATAGCTCCTCGATGCATCGGTCGGTCTCATGAGACAAACTAGTGTCTTGTCACGAGGCCTTGAAAAAATATTATTTGTAGTCTTGGCACGAGGCCTTGGATACGTGGTTATGATAGTCTGGCATTATGCATTCCATCATTGTGAAAGTGGTTATTGATATTGCATGTGATTATTTGACCAGTATAATATCCATGTGAATAAGTAAATGTCATTATTTCATTTTACTTTTTCCATATTATGTATAAGTTGAAGTTTAAAAGGATTTTTTTAGTTATACATTGCCTTAAATGTTTATGTTTATTTATTGAAAGCTTCCGCTATATTGTTATCCTTACTGAGCATCTGAGCTCACCCCTTCCAATGTTTTAATTTTTCTAGGATATTTGGAAGTATATTATGAATGACCTGCATGGATATTATGAGGGGATATGAAGAAAAGATGTTTTTGTAGTTTTGTTTTACTTTATGATGTAACGTAAGACTTATGAATGTATCTAGTGTTTCCAAGGCTATTAAACTAATCTGTCTTTCGAGACTTGATCTTTTGTGATCATGCCAATGTTACGCAATATTGCACCGACTCTGGGTAACTAGGGTGGGGGCGTTACTTTTGAATTTTCAAATTTCCTTTATTAAAAACCCACACAATAAAAAGGATCAATAGAACTTCTATATAAATATTGTGAAGGGGAAGTACATCGGTTATCCAAATAAGAAATAATAACTTTAAATGTTATAAAAAATGGACAAAGATGAAAAATATAATTCCCATGGAATGATATAGAGACATAGATTACATGGTCCTACTAATGAAAAATATCACAAAACCATAAATCTATGATGGTTTAAAAGTCCATTAATATCTTGGATGGAAATGTAAACTGATAATTTTTATCATTCAAGATAAAATTTAATATTTTATGGAATTATTTTAATATATTGAAAAAGAATATATGGATATACACTTTACCAATATAATTTCATCCTTTAAATAATTTTCATTACAGACTGATCTCATTCTCTAAACGATGAGTATTCAAGATGTATTTTTCATGTTTGAGGAGTTACAATAATCTTATATTGATAATAAAATCCTCAAAAAATATGGACATATATTCCTCATGTATTTATACATTAATGATAACCAAACTGGTTAGGAAATGATAATCTAATTCCCAAAAATGAGTTAACATTCATAATATAATAAACTAATTTTATCTCTAAAATTCAATAGTAACACCCAAATAGCAACATATATCATTAAATAAATAATTATCCTTGAGATTATTAAAAATAGTCCAAACACCGATTGAAACCCAAAATTTAGATGGATGGTCTGATAATATTTCGAGAATAATGGTATCATTTATCTACAAACAACCTCAATCACTATTAACGTCTCATAAAAAAAAGTTATTTCCTAAATCACAATTATATCAAAATTCTAATAATATATATAATATGAATGACCCTAAATATGAAATATGTTCTTATATTCCTCCAAAAGATAATTCAACCAGTATTCCTAAAAAGAATCACAAATTATTCTATTTATTATAATAATATAAGATTTCCAAATGTAGTGAAAATCATCTAAAATAACATTAATAACTTAATCAACCAAACATTTTCTAATCGCATTGTAATATATTTAAATAAACTAAGGCTCCCAAAATAAAAATATTATTCCTTTAAAAAATAATTTTATTAAAAATAAAATTTCATAATTGCTATGACATGATGTTGGATAGTGGTATGTGATTACCCCTTATCACTTTTCCATTGTGGGTTCAATCTGAAGCACCAAGCCAGATGTGATAGTTTATTACCCATCATGTGGGTTTTCCTTTTTCTAAAACAATATTATTATAATTGTTATAAAATTATTGAAATGTGAGAAATAATCTAAAAAAAAATGTCACTAAAAATATGATTAGACACCTAAATATTTTATAATATATAGATTCAAAAAGAGTTTTCTAAGATATTGAGCTTGTGATCCACATTAAAATCATAACCCCAATATTGTATCCATTACTCTTAAGATAACCTCTCAAGAGAACTACCCAAAATCCAATGTTTTCTAAACCTCATCTAATACAAATTATAAGGGACCTACCTTTAGATTAAATATTCTAATGTTCATACACTATAATCAATATTCTTAAAATTATGAGGACCCTTTTAGTTTAGGGTTTTATAGAATTTGGTGAAACTATTATGAAGTAATTCCACACATTACAAAGGGAAACGTATACCCATTATCCATTTTTTACCAAACATATTTTTTCAAAATAAAACATTTTTTCTTTTCAGGATAAATCTTTATAATATTCATCTTGACCTCATCCTTATCCCAAATAATATTTAATACAACAAAAAACATTTTAAAAACATGTGATGAGAATAAAAAATTACAATAAAGGACATAAAAAATATGAAATTCATTACTTTATGGAAAAAACATGAAAACCCATGAAAATTTTATCATTATCATAATTGTATTTTAGAAGATGAAATAAATCATTTACTTATAAAAAACACACAATTAATTATCAAATAAAACATTAATCTAATTGATGGAAAATAAAAACCCATTTGGAAATATAGAGCTTCAAATTCATATACTTTTTTAATCCCTTGCAGAAAATAATTAGACACCACTTAAGTCTATAGGAGAAACCCTTCGGTAATACCCAACATCATGACTGTCAACACAACCTGTAATGAAACAAACTTTTTTAATAATATCTGTTTACGGAAAATGTGGGTTATATTATATTTTTTCACAAAAATATCATTTTTTATTAAGACAATGTAAAGGGAAAGGTGACTATCTAGATTCATCCATAATATGACCACTGGTCAATTATGAGTATCAGAAAATATGACTTTTGGGATATATAATCTTGATAATAATATAAATCTTATTATTACAGTTTGAAATTGATGTTTTAAAAAAGGGTAATTGATACATTAAAGAAAAGTTGGCAACCTCCACCAATAGTTTTGTGGTGTTTGAAGCCCATTTTTCATATCATTGGATGATGGTCTCATCATAGGGGGTCTCCCTTGTACAATCCAATGTTTTGGTTTAACAAGTTAATGTCAAACGAAATCACATATGGGAGACGTTCATGTTAGTAGAGATCACCACTCGGTTGATGTTATGCATGGAATCCAATGAAACTGAAACCATTTCACACCATACACTTAGGTTGTATGAATGTGTAATAAGGGGTTATGTGTCGAGGACCTAGTTAAAAAAAGTGTAATTCCATTTTATAAATAAAATTGTATTTTATCAATTTTATTTTACAAATAGTTATTCTCAATAAAACTGAGATGAAATTGGATAAAATGAATTTTTATATAGATATTTTACATTTCAAAAAAGAAATAATTATTACAATAAACTAAGAAATTATAAAAAATGTTTATTTTAATGAAATAGTATGACTAATATACTCTTTTTTGAAAATTATGATAATTTGTTTCTAACTATCAGAAATTTTACAAAGCATATTCTATTCACTATAAAATTTAATAAATAATGATTTATATATTTTAAAGTCAAAACTATTATATTTATATAATTATTATGATAAATAAATATATTTTCTAAAATCATCACATTAAAACTAGATTTTGGAATGATTTATGATAATTTTATAAAATAATTTATTTTTTCATTAACAATAAAAATACATTATGAGTTTTTGGACATGTTAATGACATCATAATTATGTCATAATTACATAATAAGTAATTAACCATATTCCATGAAAAAAGTATTTTATTATACTAATATCAAGTATTTTAAGAGATCTTAAATAATTAATATACAAATAATTTAGATTCCAAATTATAAAATGGAAACTTTAATATTAAAAATATTATTTTGGGAAAACATTATCTTTCATGAAAGAAATTAGTAATATAGAATAATGGTAGACTCTAGTGTTTTAAAATAACAAAATATGTGTAGCATACTTTCAATTCCATGAGAAAAAACCATGGTAAATCCCATGGTTTTACATTTACCACTACCTAGTTGTCCAAGGCCTAAATTTAGAAATTAATAAACCAATACTCACTTATTCTATAAATACGCACCCATTTATCCATTTAAATTCACTCCCATTTCACCCTTCATAAATATAATATATTTTTTCATTCAAATGATCCCCCACATGGCTTTATCATCCCCCCTTGTTCACAATATTATTGTTTTAGGAGTTACTATTCTAGGTAAGGTAAATATCCTTCATACCTATTCAATTTAAAGAACTTTGTTGTTTATAAATATCTTCGAAATGTTATTTTCTGTCTTTCCTATTTTCTTTTTATTCATCCCATTAACTCCAAATTTTGTTTTATCAATGTTATACCCATTTCCCATATGTTTTTACCCTTTTCTAAACATTGTTTTATAAATTTTATATTTATAGTTTACTTCTCAAAATTTCATTATTCTCCTCCGAAAATTCAATTTTTTTTATTTTTGTGAAAACCCACACCGCATTATTTCTTATAGGTATTCAACAATATTTAAATTTTTTTGGATTCTGGAATTTACATACATAAAACCCTTATTCCCTTTTCGTGGGTTATAAATGACATTAAGATCTTTTCTTTAAGCACTTGTTAAAACACATTGATTTTTATATGAAATATGTTTCTTCTAGTCTCAACGTGTTATTTATGAAGTATATTATTATGATCTATATGGGTTAAATTATTTAACACATATAATGGGTGTTTAATATTAGCAATCCAATGCATTGGGTAAATAATTCAATTTATAGATATGAAAATATTTACGATGCCTTGTTGGAAAACCTTTGTAATGTTTAGGACACCTCAGTCATAATACATTGTTATATTCCTTATTTTCGGGTTATTTATACACTATTTAAATGTATTATTATGTTTTTGAATGTTTCATATAAATTTTATATCCTCATTTACATGTTATGATTCATGTTCTTTTTATTATGATATTACACTTCTTCCATTATCCATTCCATTATTATATTACTCAATTTGTTATTTATTTTTCTCAAGATCACATGTATACTGTTTCAATTGATTTCTTTTACTAGGACTTATGATCACCTATTCCACTGATTTATGTCCCCATATTATGAGATTCAAGAAACATTACATAAGATATTCCAATGAAAATTCCTTTCAAAATTTTTAGAATAATTTTTTAATTTTTCATGTAATATGTACATTATTTCCACAAAACTAAACATTATAGATCCCCTGCTTTGTTTAGTGTAATGAAATGTTATATATTAGAATGTCAAGATTAAATAGTTAGTGTTAAATAAAGGTTTTTCTATTTTTGGAAATAAGGATTTGAAAGCATTATGAATAACCTTATTGAAATATTTAAATACATGAAAACATAATGGTATTTTGGTGAAGTATTAAAAAAAGGGGTTTTGAGCAATGAAATACCTTTCTAGATACAAAAAAGTGGTTTTAGATTCAGAATAGATGCACCCTAGGGTAACAACTCTAATGAGGTGCATTGGGACTAACTCAACAAAAAACATGGTACATTTCAACATGCCTTAATGTGCTCCTGGTTTGACACTCTTGGGGGTTATGTTTGGTCAATCAAATGATTTTTCTAAACCATTATGATAGATTTATTTAAAATGTAATCCTATATAAAATATAAATTTTTTAAGAATAATTTTTCTAGACATAAAATTCCTTTAGATTTATAATTATTTTTAAATAAACACATTTAATGGTAAGATTTATTCTCGTCGAAAATAAAGGAAAATATGAATAAATACGTAAATGGTGAGTGAACTGGACTAGTGGTCAAAGAACCTCCTATGGAAGCATGAATCGAAAAAAACATGAAAATGATGACTCAACTGACTTGAGTTATGAGAAATAACATGAATTAAAATGAGAGACAAGATTTACCTTAATGGGAACAACCTTATGTTGAGTCCATTGTGTGTCAACAACCACCTACTTTCTGTGGATGTACTGAGACAATGATTGTTTCAAAATGTATAATCTCTAAAGAAAATATCCACAAAATACATCATTTACTAGACCAATATAATGTCACTGTATCTGTATAATGCTTATAGGGTTTAGCTGATCAGTGGCGGAAACTTCTTAAAAAAATGAATACAAGAAGACAGAGTGAAGTTGTGGAGTAGTAAGATTTCAAGGGAATGTTTTTCAAAAAAATCCCCATGTTCATTGTGACCATATATGAAGAAGGAAATCCAATATCTAATGCAAATAGAAATGGAATTTGAGGGAAACCTTGAGATGAACGTTACAAGGAATTATTGTTACAATTCTACATTTTTCAGGGATCATAATAGAAATGATGATTGAATATTTAGGGTACTATGACCCTATTTATAGATGAAGCTAGCCAATCAAAACAATGATAGGTAAGAGGATATTGTGTGAATAACTATGAAGGTTTAACTATATTTTATGGAGGTGAAACATTCCAATAAATCGATTAAAAATAAGGGATCAATCTAGCCAAGCATACGGTGTAACTTTGGTCATAATGGAGGAGTAAAGATAATATAACATTCCACATGATACAAATGTGGGAAAACGAATTATGGAAACTTCAGTATTGGGAGAATAAAATATTTCATGCGTGAAAGAGATAGAAATATTACTTAGAACTATTGTGTTGAGGTGAAGCCTCAACTTCTAACCACTAATGAAAAATGGAATATATTTTAGGCCCTACTTGAAGTCTAATGGTTCATGTGTGGATTACTTTGAAACATTTCTAGTAACTATCCAAATCCAAATATATGGGAGGGGAATCACCATCTGCCTCAACATATGCTAATGGAGAATGGTCAGGGATTTTCCATCACGTCAACTGATGTTGATGATGAAAATTATTTAGTGGAAGGTACACTCGTTGTTCTCTCAAAACTAAAAAGTACATCATTTGATTCTAGTTCTACAAATTCTTTTATTTCCTCTATTTTTTAAGGAATATAGAATCAATCCCTAATCATCAATATACAATGCTATTAGTTTATACCCTTAGATGGATTATACAATAATCAAAAATGTGTTGAAACACTATTATTAAAAATGGTGAGAAACATCACATCAAAAGTATTTTAGACATTCCCATGATATAATTTGACGTTATACTGAGGATGGACATAATATTAATGAATAATCCTATGATAAAATTATGAACCATCTAAATCGTAGTAGTCATGAATGGAAAACCTAAAGTTATATTTAAAGGATTGGTATTTTAACATGATATTTCTATATAAGTACACCATATATAATTATTTATTGTGATTTTTAGAAACTATATAGAAGGAAATAAAATTATACAAATATAAAATGACCTTATCATTAAAAAATACATTGAAAAATGTTCTAATGATTTTACTGAACCTCCCATATAAAGAGTGTTCAATTTATCCATTTAACTCATGCTTGGATCCAAGATGATATCAAATACACCATATAGAATGAAATACATTGAGCTAGATAGATTAAGGAATGAACTCCAAGATCATTTGGTGAAGTAGTTTATCTTACCAGGTGTGTATCTTTAGGGAGACTATATAATCTATATGATGAATAAGAGTAGATAAATGTAGTTATGAATTGATTATAGAGAACATAAAAAGATTAAAGAGTAGAAAATGTTCCCTCTAACAGTGATTGATGATTTATTTGGTCAGATTTTTGGATCAAAATTATTCTTCTAGATTGATATTCTATATGGTCATCATCAATTGAGTGTGTAGAAATATGATATTCTAAAGGCTTCCTTCTGATCAAGAAATGGACAGTATGATTTTGTTGTTATACACTTTAGCTAGACTAATGATCCAGTTATTTTTATGGATTTGATTAATATATTTTTTAAGGGAAACCTCTATAGAATTAATGTAGTTTTTATTATTGATATTATGATATATTCTAAAAGTCGCAAGGAGATTGAGGATTATTTGATATTTTTATTACAAAAACTAAGGAATGAATGGATATCTAAAAAGTTTAGAAAATTTGAATTTTGGTTACATAAAGTTATTTTATAATATTATAACTATTGAATGGATCTTAGTTGAAATTACAATTAAAAGGGTTTTGTAGGAGTCACATCATCCTAAAATAGTAATTAAGATTCACAGTTTCCAAAGGATAGTAAGATATTATAGTAGGTTTTTGAAAAACATTTCAAGATTTTCTAACCCACTAACTATGATAACATGAAAATGGGCCAAGTTTATCTTGGAGAAGAGTATGATGGAATTTTTGAATAGATGTATAATTGGTCAATTATTTCACCCTTGTTAACTCTACACTCTATTAGATAAGGATTCATTATTTTTAGTGATGCATCTCTGAAAGGGATTGGGTGAGTCCGCATAGAAAATTAAATGATGAATGATTATGAATATCGATAGTTATAAAATCGTGGAAAGAATTATCCTATTCATGACCTGAATATTGATGAGATTGTTTTCTACACTAATGATATATCAGAACTATATTTATGTTGAAAACATTGATATATATTAAGACAACAAATGTTTGAAGTATATATTTATTTTTAAAATAAATTGGACTAGGGAAAGAGGATATTGTTGGAAGTTTTTAAATACTATGATTGATAAATTAATTATCACCCATGAATGGAAAATTAATTTGCTGATACATTAAGTAGGAAAGACCATATTTTTCTGACAATGATGATGATTCATGGATATCCTTTGATCAATGACCTAGAAAAGCTGGACAAGAAAATCAAATGGGATGAGACATCATCAAACCTATCTAAAATGATTTTCAACCATAATTATTAGATAAGATCAAGAAATTTAAAATAGAAGATCATTTATTATAGAAAAATATTTTGGATGATAAGAATGGTAAGTTTCATAAGTTCAATATTGATCATGAAGGTGTACTGAATTATCATATAAGGTTACGTGTTCCATATATTCTTGAAATAAACAAGGATTTGATGGATGAATGACATAGCTCTATATTCTCTATTCATAATAGAATAACTAAAATTTATAGGGGTCTTATTGTTTATTATTGGTTGGATAACATGAAAAATATTGATTACTGACAAATCTACAAGGTGCCTAGTGTTTCAAATAGTGAAGGTATAGTGAAAACATCTTAAAGGGGTATTACAATAACTACCCATACAAATATAGAAGTGGACCAATATTTCTATGGACTTTTTCACTGGTCTCCCAAGAATATTCCATAAAAAGAAAGAGATAAGTATTATAGTGAATTATTTCACCAAGAATATCCAATTCATCACTATTTGGGAATATTTCTATGTTAACCAAAATTACAAGATATGAATGAAGGAAGTGGTAAGGATAAATGGGGTACCATTCTTTATCATTTCCGATCATGATCCAAGGATCAAGTAAAAATTCTATTGAATTTTCAACATGTTATTAATATTATATTGAGATTCAGTTTGTCTAATCACACAAAAAATAATGGACAATATTAAAGGAATATATCGACACTCGAGGAAATTTTGATAACATGCCCAAGGGAATTTAATTTTTTATTGTATCAGCATCTTTCATTTATATATTTATTAAAAAAACAAATTTTATTAGAGTATTCAAATGGAAACCTATAAATCTCTACATGGGAAGGGATGAAGAACTCATACTTGTTTGGAATAATTCATTAATAAAAATATTTTAGTTTTTTATATTATTTTGTAGATGACAAAAAATGTTAATTCCATTAAAAAACCAAAAGGATTATCAGAGTTGAAAGTAAAGATATACTCAAAAATTTCAAAGGTACATGGAGTTTGGAATTGGTGATAATGTGTTCATTCAAATATCACCTTGTAAGAGAGTCATGTGGTTTGGGTAAGAAGGGGACCTTATCCCTAGTAACATGGCCCCCTATAAAACCCTTGATCACATAAGAGGAGTGGCTTATCTACTATTACTTACTCATAATATATCTCATGTTCATTATTTATTCCACATATCTATCTTTATAATGTACATACCTAACCCTTCATATGTCCTGAATCTTGAGGTGGTGTAAGTAGAACATATACTCTCTTATTAGGAGAATCCATTAGAGATCTTGGACCATATAGACAAGGTTCTATGTAATAAGACAACCAACCTCATAATTGTGTTTTAGAGAATCCATATATGTGTAGAAGTGGTGAGGGAAACAGAAGAGACAATGATGTAGAAGTACCTAAATATTTTATCAATTTGGGGAATGGTTTAAAAATTTTGGGATGGAATTTCATAAGAAGATAATAATTTAACGACCTGAACATTTTGAAAAATATTTTATTTGTTAAAATGTGTGTATTATTATATTTAAAAAACATTTATTATAGAACTAAACACATAGTGAACTATGACCATCTAGATTCAACCAAAACATATCCATGATTCAATTATGACTCTGAAAAAATATGTCCATTGGAAACTATTCAGTTGACAACATTTTTAATATTATTATTAGACTTTATAAATAAACATTTGACAAAGGATAATTGATACAGAAAAAAATATAATGGACTCAACCCATAGAGTCATCCCATTAGATGCCTATTTGTTAGATATTGGGGGGTGTTTTCATCAATGGGGTTCACCATAGACCAATCTTAATCCAATATTAACCAAGTGATGGATGAACAAAATTTCCTATGGCATAAGTTTAGTTAGTAGAGATTTGAAATTGGTCGATGTTAGCTAAGACACCCCACAAAAATACCACCATTTTAAAACTTACTCATAGTGAATATATATGTTTAATAAGGGATAATGTTTCGAGTACCTAATTAATTTATTTATAATTCAATTTTATTAACAATTTTTTCCCATCAATTCCTTTTCAAGAATAATTTTTCTTAATAAAATTTTCATGTAATTTGATAAATTTATATTTCACATTGAGAGTGTAATTATTATAATATTAAACTAAGGCATTAAGAATAATTTTTACATTAATTAAATGGTATTATTGAAACAGACTTATATTAAAATAAATGACCGAAAAATTATAGGTTTTATTCAAGTGTTAGAAATATAACTGTGCATTTTCTATTTGCTATTATTTTTAAAAAATTAATATTATTATTTATTGAAGATAAAATTAAGATATTTGGATAATTATTATTATAAAATATGTATCTTTTTAGAAATCATCATGTCAATATTAGGTTAGGTTGAATATATGATAATTTTCACAAATACATTATTATTTTTATGAATAATAGAAAGACAATTTGACTTTTTCATAACGTTAGTCACATCCTAAATATATCATAATAATTTAATAAATAATGAACTGAAATACAAAATATTAAATATTTTTTAATGAATATCATGTATTTTAATAGATTTTAATCAACTTCCTGATATATAATTTCCTTTCCCAATTCTAAAATTCAATCTTTAACGTAAACAATTTTATTTTATAAAAATCATTACAATACTTGAAAAAAATTAATATATAATGATGGTGAAATAATTTGGATTAAAATAACAGAATATGTGTCCCATATTTCTAATATCATGGTAAAATACTGTGGTAAATACCTTTGTTTATTATTTACCACTACCTTGTGGTCAAAGACCTAAATTGCAAAATAAATAAATAAAAATCACCCTATTTTTCTATAAATACCAACACATTTCTCAATTTAATTTAGAAATTTTTTTACCCTCCATGAATATATGAATGTTTTACCTCCCCACAATTCTTACCATGGTGCCCTCAGGAGCTCATGTTCCCAATAATTTAGATTTATGAGTTACCGTTCAAGGTAAGGGAAATATCCTTCTTTTCCCTTCATTTCAAGAACCACTATTAGTCTATGTCTTATGAATGGTGTTCCCACTCATTATTATTCTTTATATTAATTAAATAAATTCTAAATTAAGTTTTACCATTTTTATACTCATGATAATTGTTTTTAATATTTTATAAATCATGTTTCTTACCTGTTATGTAGTTGATTTCAGATCCCATAATTTATATCTTCTCATCATGAAATTTTGTTTTATTTTATTTTTTTAAAAAACCCAAACCTCTTTCTTATAAATATGTATTCAATAATATTTGAAAATTATTAATTTTATTCTTTAATTTACATATATAAAAACTACATTATCTTTCTGTGAGTTATAAGTAACATAATTATATGGCCTTTAAGCACTTTTCAAAACACCGTGATTTTTTATTAAAAACTCATTTCCTTCTATTATTCATGGGTTATTTATAAAATGATTTATTTTGATCTATGTGGATAACATTAATTAATATATATTAAGGGTTCACCCTGATATAGCTCTACTTCCGTGGTGGAAGAATTTATTATCTATATATGATCAGTATTACTTTATATTGGTGAATAAACATAGTAATTTTTATGACACCTTGATAACCATCCACGGTGATATGATTATGAATGTCTGAATTAATATGTTTAGCCACATTTTCCTATTATAATTCATCCTATTTTTTATGTTCCCTTTTTTCTCTCTCATTCCGTTATTATATTCCTCATGGTCTTATTGATATTTCTCAAGATCACATGCAAACTACTCCCCTAGATTTCACTTACAGGTCCTTATGCTCACCCTTTCCAGTGATGTATGTCCCCAGGTTATGAGATGAAGTATAATTACTTAGTAAAAACTAATTAGTAATACTTTCACATTATTTAGAATAATTTTAAATGTTTTCTTGTAATATGTACTATGTTTCCAAAAAAACTATACTTTAAAAGATCCTTATTATTCTTCAATGTAATGGAATGTTCATGTCTTTAAAAAGTGGGATTCCATACAAGGAACTCAATCCAATTCATTGTAGAACAATCAAGGAAAAAATTTATAATTGTTTTACCCATCACTATCTAGGTAAATCCAATATATAAGATATATCAGGTTCGCCCATGAGCTTTAATGGGACTCATCCATTTATATATGTTGTATGAGGTTTACAAATTTCATATATAACTATAATCCTCCATATCACGAATAAATAAGTTTATTTTTAAAATTATCAATATAAAAACATTGAAATAATCTTTAAACCCCATAAATAGAGAAATTTTTGGTATAAAAATACAATTTTATTTTAAAAACGTAATTATACTTTGAATACAAAAAAACAAAATTTTGATAATATTTTTTACCTAAGAAAAAAACGACATTGTTCTATTGACTATGGTCAAATTGGTCAAAATTAAACCATATAAATTATAATATTAATGACATAATTATCACTTTTATACATCAATTAACTTTTTAAATCCAATCATTAAATATTCTTATGAAAAATGAACTATGTTAAAATTGTGGAGATGGTGGGTCATAGTTACACAAGAGTAACGTTTCAATTTTTCAACGTTCATTATGGATAGAAGTAAATATTATTTTATATTTTAATAATTTCAATAATTTAATAAATATTATTTTATTTATTTAAATATACTTATATATAACATCAATATTATGTCAAAATGAAAAAATTAATCGCATCGCTTTAGGGAGGTGGTAGTCTACATGTACGCCTAAACGGTGTAATCTACTTCATGTTCATGGAACATTAAGAGTTTATACGATATATTATATTTTAAAAATGATAAATATTTTATGAATATAACATATAAAAATTATTTTCTTTATTATAACTAGTCATACGTTATTGTGATCAGAAATGAATTACGCCGGTTCACAAGGCGATAGTCCTCCATTCACCTGAATGATGAATTATTTTCTACTTTTATGAAAGTGAAGATGTATATAAGTTATTCTATTGACATTACAACATCTAAATATATTACTTTTAGTTTTTAATGATTTTATCAATGTCTAATATGGTGTTAGGGATATGTAATAATAACAAAAAGTAAAATGATGGATTAAAAATGATAGTTCTCCCAAGGGAAATATCTGTTTAGCACCTTAAGATCACTAACAGTGCAGTTATACTAAATCTCTGACCGATATAATATGTGTAGGAATCCAATGAATTTATTTGGGTAGTTATTCTCCAATTAAATATAGTTTTTATGTTTGTGTAATTTAGAATAAGAGGTTCCCTTTTTTTAGAGATGGGAGGGGCACTCATGAAATTAATCTAAATACTATTTTAATATTAAATAATTATAAATTCAAAATGTATCAAAAGTGATTTACTTTGAATATAATATGAATATTTATAAAAATAACCTTATTATATAAAAATAGTATAATTTTTAACTATATTCCTACCCTTATATTTGGGTTTTAACCATTGTTTAACCTCATTAAATTTTACGATGACAACATTTTTCTTCAACTAGTTGAGGGTCAATATAGTTACTATAAAATGAAAAAAGATACATAAATAGACCATGGTTGATATTTAAAATCTTATCCCAAAACAATTGGATGAATTAAATATTATGTGGAATTCATAGTATTTAATTAAAAATTATTAACTTTAAAATATCAACAATATCAATTTTTATAACTATTCATTACATTTACTTTAATAATTCCACCTTTACACTTATAACTGGTAGAAATATTTTATTATATTCTAAAATTTAATATTAATATAAATTTTTTTTATCACATTATTTCTTTAAATTATAATTATTCAAATATATTTAATATCTTGTATTTTATTTTTCTAATAATTAAAGAATTAATATATTAGTGTCTTCCAAGTATTTAAGGAAGTTATTTATTCACTAAAAAAATTAACATGATGAATATAAATATATAATCTTTCAAAATAATACTTATAGTGGACCATATACTATGTATAACATCATATTAACAATATCGCGCTTATTAAAAACAATGGTGTGAAATTTTGGAAACTTCATCAAATAAAAACTATCAGGGTCATAATCATATCTATTTTTTCCAGAAAGGCCATAAATTAATATATCATGAAAATAAGTTTTTAATAATTAAAATATCCATTTATATTAATTAATCATTTTATATAACTCACATCTATTTTATGAAAACTCATTTAATGTCATATTTTGACATTAGTGTTATTATAGTAGTTTTGTCCAAGCATTTGTATATTCCCCTTGTTATAAGACTATAAAATTATTTTCTAAGAGTATTTATATTAAATAATATATAATATATAATATTAATGTTAATTCATAACTTATTGCATGTAACATATCATTTCATTGGTCGAGTATGTTTCCTTTTTCTATGTTCCCTATTGGTTTTAAAAATAATTATATGTGATTCTTCTGGGCTTACTTCATACTGCTAAGCAGGTAAACACTGTTTACCTAATGTAAAACAGATGTAAATGGTGCTGGTTGCATGCTCAGGACTGGAGATCACATTTTGAACTCAAGGAACAAGCCGCAAGCTGGTACATGTCGAGTACCTGTGTTACAAGTCGTGTCTGGTATAAATATTGGTTTTAAAGCAAATGCGATTGGTTTTTTGGAATAACCTATCCAGCAAGTCATACACATCGTGACCAAGGGGTATACATTGTGACCCAACAAATTCCCAGGTTTAAGTCTCACATTTTTTAGTTTCTATCAGCCTTTATATTCCAAAATTCTTTGATGTCGACACTAAACTTCTCCTCGGTGATTTTCAGAGGTGTCTCACCTACCGGATTGATCCAATCTGATATGTTTCATAATTTATTCTATAGTGCATCTCTTTTGGTAGGTTTACTTTCTTGTTCTTCTTTTTATTTTATTTTAGTAGCACCCTTACCCTACGTTATCTGATCCCCTGATCTATGTTGGTTGATCTTTGTCGTCTTCTTCTAGATCTGCTGTGATATCTCATTCTGGAGGCCTTTCCCCATCATGTTTTGTGGTGCGAAGAGTTTTATTCTTCAATGTATACGGGTTTCCCCTATTCTTCCAAATTAGTGTGTTTATATTTGAATAAATCTAATCATGTATTGGATTCTAGGCTCTCCGTTGGTGCTATTGGGTATTGTTTTTTGTTTTGGATTCTATTACGGGCATATGTGACTCAAACATTAAGGTAGGTGGTTCCATATCTAATTCAATGATAATGATCCTAGTTTCTATTACATTATAAAATTGATTTATAAAATTTACATGGTTTTTTGTGTTTGTTGAATTGAGGTTTTTGAAAGAAAAATGGGTTTTTCTTGGAATTTTCAATGGACTGTGAAATGGGTTTAAATGGTTTTCAAAGGCATTGAAATTGGTTTGGTAAAAAGAGAACATGGGTTTCCTTGGGTACGTAGGTGAACAGGTATCTCAAGTCCATAGTCCATTGATTTGTGATTATCAAGGAGGATTTTCTTGGGAGTTCCCTCTATTTTTAAGACCTTTTTATCTAAGGGGACCTATAGTGACATTTGTGTGGTTTGATCATGGGGTATTCCTCTACTTCCAAGTACCTTTGTTCTAGGATCATGTTTTTTGTGCAGTTGATTATATTTCTAGGTGTAGTCTACCACATAAAATTCTATTATTCCCTAAGGTTTTGATACCATAGATTCTATTTTATATTTCATGGATTTTGGAATTATCGTTGATGTGCATGTTAATGATTGTGAAAATATGTAAAATTTCCTTTGGAACGGTTATACCTATTTTTTTAGAACTGTGGAAAAAGGGAAATTTAGCAGGTTTTCTTTAGAACTAATTTTCTACTGATCATTCTATGATTTATTTTAAAATGAGCATACATAATTTGTTATAATGTGACTTGTTATGGAACACATGGGTGTGATCCTACTGATCATGTCCGTTCACACCATGCACACTAGTATGGTGGTGCGTAGACCTTTTTTTTCTTTTAGTGTAGGGAAAGGTAAGGCACCACGGTGAGCTAGCGAGTTTCGCATCAGCTAGGATGGGTTACTGGTGGAGGGATGGTTGGATTTCATCCATGACGTTGTTGGAGTAGCTATTTGGTTTTGAGACCATTGTTGTCGGACATGTCTTTTCTGTTTTAGCTAATGTTACATTTGTTTTATTTCCACTATTTTCCATATAGTTATGGAATAAATATTTGTCAGTCATTCGATGTTTCATTTTTTATCCATAAATGTATACTATGTGGTTGTTCAGGTTGGGTGAAACCATTTTCTTAGTTTTTTCATTTGATGACTGGGTGATTGTCGTGAGCCCGTGGGGATCCAGAATTCCCTTCGGGTATGTTATGGATTAGGTCAGGTCTCAGGTTTGAGAGTAAACTAGGTCTGTTCATTACATTTTGGTATCCGAGGAATGTTTCTCCTCAAGAATCGTTTTCTTGGGATGCATGTTAGACCTGATAGTGGACTTTCGGGACTGGAGAGGTATGTCGCTATAAATTTCTAGCTAGCTCTTGCTGTAACGAGGATCCAGTTAGCATGGGATGTCAGGATATGTGTCTATGGTGTTTGGTTTTTCTTTTAAAATCTCAATTTCTGGTTATGGGTTTATATTTTGAATAGAGATTTGGTATGCGTCTAATATTTATTATGTTTCAGTGTGAAACTTTATTACTTCGAGTCATTTTCAACAGGTTCCTCAAGTGGCTGTTGTTGATGCTACTCAAGGGAAAAATCATACGGATCAGAAACCTGTCAAGACTATTATACGAGTAGTCAATGCTACTAACCACGATGTTCCATGGGTTCAGAACATCGTGGTTGAGGTACATCTAGGAACTAGAGGAGAAATAGATCAATCGAGAGAGTTCATTCACTGGAAGACACCATCTATAAAATGGATGACTAAACCTCAAAAGGTAAGGGATTAGATAGACATGATCGATCGAATCACTGACTTCCTATAGACACCTGAGAATATCAGTGTGATGTGTGCGGCATTCAGACTCGAGGGTTGTGGAAACCGTTGGTGGGACTCTATGGTCTATGAAGACATACATGTGGTATTGGATTGGAAGGGTTTCAAATCCATGTCCTTTAAACTCTTTTTTCTAGAGTCTCTGATGTTATAAAAATCTCTGGAGTTCCTATCTTTTTAGTAGGGAAAGTGTTCGGTGTCGGTATACACCAACCGTTTTGTATATATTGTCTATTTAGCTCTGGACACAGTAAATAATGAGGAGCTAAAGGCGCAGAAGTACCTACAGGGTTTGGGACTAGATATTCAATCACTGGTGTTCTTCTTGGAGAATTATAACTTTGTAAATTTCATAAATAGATAAATGATGGAAGATATAAACATGGCGGGAAAATATTTATTTACTGCCCCTTCTTTTCCAACTAGTGATAGAATCCGTGGCATGCATGGGAATAAGATAAATTGGAATGACCACCGTAGAAGTGGTGGAGGTGGGTCTAAGTAGAATGCCTCTTTGAACTATCTATTGTAGCTGGTAGTGTGTCTATGACTTGTTATCAGTGTGGAAAGGGTGAACACAGTAGACGTTCTTGTGTTATGCCTGTAAAGACATTCAATGGGTGTGGATGTGTTGGTCATCTGCAACATTTTTGTAAGGTGATGAATACGCCCTATTATGGCAAACGTTCATCGAACCCAAAGGGTAATGGGGTGTAATAAGATGTTTCAAAGATTGTAGGGATCTATCCATAGGCCTCAGGAATGTATAATTTACATACATTAGATGAGTGTCGAAGGGATATTGATGTAGGTCTGGAAATAGTGAAATGTACCCGTCTTATTGTAGCATCAATAGAAAATGATTTTTTTGATATTGGTTCCTCCCACTCATTTATTTATACACATTTTGTTGATATTCTAAAACTTATAACAGAACATACACCCTTTTCAATGATGTTAGAAACACCTCTTGGTAAGAGAAAAGAACATGGGATTCCGAGTCCTTCTTGTTCGTTGACTATAGCTGATACAGAGTTGGTCTTTAATTTCTCATTCATGATATGGATCTGTATGATGTCATCATCATTATGGATTTGATTCTATCTCATCAAGTTATGGTCAATTTTTATCATTGGTGTGTTTCATTTCTTGCAATTGATGGGGGCTCTCATGTTATTTAGGTAGAGTGGGACCTGATGTCATGTCATGCAGAACCTTCTCGCCGAGAGCTCAGGAGTTTAACGGTTATTGTTTCATTTGAGCCCGATGAGGTTTTTAAATTGGTGATCTTTGTTGGAGTTTTTTTTCTGATTTTTTCCCCGGTGAATTATTCTGTCTTCATCTTGAGAGAAATGTAGATTTTACAATTGACATGGGGCTAGGTACACAACCAATATCGATGCTTTCTTATCGTATGGTACCAGTATAGTTGAAAGAGATCAAGATTAAGTTGGATGGCATGAGAGAGAAATTATTCATTCACCCAAGTATTTCTACTTGGGAAGCCCCTATGATCTTTACCATGATATAATATTATTCACATTGGTTTCTTGTAAACCATCAAAAGAGAAACTGTGTAATAGTTAAGAACAAATACCCTTTACCTCATGTGGATGATTTTTTTGATTAGTTAAAGGGGGAAAGTGGTTTTCAAAGATTGATCTCCAGCTAGGTTATCATCAACTCATAGTCCGAGAGTCTTATTTACCTAAGACGACCTTCAAGATTAGGTATTACCATTATGAATAACTTGTGATGCCATTTGGTCTGACTAATTCTCCTATTGTTTTTATGGCTTTGTTGAATCAGATATTCCATCAGTATCTTGACACATATTTTGTTGTGTTCATAGTTGATATTCTGGGTTATTCAAAATATGAGCATGACCACGAGCACTAACTGATTTTGGTTTTGGGTGTTTTAAGAAATCACAGTTTGTATGGAAATCTTTCAAAGTGTAGTTTATGGATTTGATAAGAGAGATTCATGGGGAACAAAAATTTCTAAGCATGGATTATTTGTTGATCTAGATAAGTTAAATTTGTTTTTTCCTTAAAGGAAACACATAATGTCTTAATGATGATTCTTTGGTCTTGTTGGATAATAACGATAGTTCGTCAAGGATTTCTCTAAGCTGGAATCACTTTGGAATTACCTTACCAAGAAAGAGGTTAAATTATCATGGGGTGAAAATTTGTAGTCTTCTTTCGATGATCTGAAACGACTTCTGACATCAGCACCTATTCTGATCTTACCTGAGCTCGATAAGGGGTACGTGGTGTTTTATGATGTATCTAGGACTGTTTTGGGATGTGTAATACATCGGGATGATCATGCGGTAGCCTAGGGATATTTTCATATCCGAACACATGAGAATAACTACCACACTCATGATTTAGAGCTTTATAGGATGATAAATGCGTTTAAGTGTTGGAGACACTATCTCATTGGGTAGATGTTTAGAGTGTTCTTTTATTATAAAAGTACGAGCTATATCTTCCCTCAAAACAACTTGATTCTCCGATAGAGATGATTGGTGGAATACCTCCAGATTTTTGAAATCAACATCGCATACACCCCGAGGTATGGGAATGTTGTTAAGGACTCTCTAAGTAGTAAGATACCATCACAATCTATTCTAGAATCAAAGGAGTAGTGGAATCTTATGGGGATTTTTGATCATTTGAACTTGGATATTTATGAGGATGCTTCAGGTATGGTTCTAATGAGTGTTCTATTATCATCATATCACATGAAGGCTATTTTAAAAAGTCATCAATAGGATGATGAGTTTCAGAATACTTGGGAAATCGATTATGTTTTGGAGACCATCCATGTTTGGTCTATTTTGTCAGATGGGATACTTCACATCAAAAAGAGAGTTGTCATCCCAACATATGGGATGAGTTTAGTCTTTTTTGATTTTCATAGCTCTTCATGGATTGATCATATTGGACCTATTAAGATGTATTATGATATAAGAAGGTGGTTCTAGTGGAATAGTATGAAGTGTGACATTGTTTATTTTGTGTACTGATGTTACACCTACCAACAGATAAATAGAAAGAACTTGAGACCCTATGGTTTTCCTCATCCATTTCTGGTACAATTTTAGAAATGGGATGCAGTGTCCATGGATTTATTTACTGGGTTTTTATATATTCCCTAAGGAAAAAAATCAATCTGGGTGGTTGTTGATCAGTTGACGAAGTCTTCTCATTTCTTTCTAATCAAAGATAACACTAATGTTGAAGATCTAGGTAAGTTGAATGTGCAAGAGATTGTGATATTGCATGTGATCCCTTCTGCCATTATTTTGGATAGGTATCCTAGGATTACCTCAAGGTTCTATAGGATTCTTGAATATGTAATGGTAATTCAAGTCATGTTGAGAAAATCATACCATCCCCTGATAGAGAGTCAGACAGTGTGTGTGATTAAGATCC
Organism: Viscum album; assembly: GCA_963277665.1. NCBI lineage: Eukaryota > Viridiplantae > Streptophyta > Magnoliopsida > Santalales > Viscaceae > Viscum > Viscum album. The sequence continues at coordinate 476,119,130 of OY728134.1, forward strand.
AAGAGGATATGATTTATGCCAATGTAATGGATTTTGGTGGATTGTGGGATATCCGTCTATGATTGGTTGAGTTTTTTTACAAAAACTATTATTATTAGTCGATAATAATGGTTCCCTAAGAAGAGTTGTATTATCACCGATGTAGATCACATCTTTATTGGGTAGAGGTGGGAGAAGTAGCTTTGGTCGGACCAAGTCTATTTCAGGAGACGTTAGAAAATATTTAGGAGGTGCAACAACATATAGTAATAGCATAGAGTCGATATAAATAATATGATGATCGGTGACTTCATCTACAAGAGTTTTCTATTGGTGACTAGTATTTTTGGATGTTTTTCCATGGTTGCGTCACTGTCGGCTTGGAAAATCAGAAAATTTGGCTGTGAGAAATGTTGGAACATTTGAGATCACTGAACAACAAGGGAAGGTTGCTTATCGTTTAGAATTCTCAATTCAGTTTATGGGAATTTATGATGTTTTCCAAATATCTCTGCTCAGAGAGTATCACCCTGATCCCGCTCATGTTATGAGTTGGGAAGAAAATGTGTTAGAGGTGGATGCTTCTATTCTAGAGAATCTAGTTGATTGTTGATTCTAAAGTGATAGTCTTGATTGGGTAGTTGATTCTATTGGTCAGTGTTCTATGGAAACAAGGATTAGATTCTCATGAGAACTGGGAACATGAGGCACTAATGAAGGAGCAATGACCTCATCTTTTTCCAAGGATTACATCTTATACATGTCTTATCGGGGATGGAAAGTATTTATGGTTGGGAGTTTGTAACATCCCATTACCTTGGTTGGGTATGTTTCTTTTTTCTAAGTTACCTCATGGTTTTACAAATCATTTTATGTGATTTTTCATGGTTTACTATATACTCCTGAGTAGGTACATGCCATGTAGTCTACATAAATGACATGTACTTGGTGTTGGTTCTATGTAGAGAATTGGGAGATCACATCCTGAACTATGGAATCATGTTGTGAGTTGGTACCAGTTGTGCACCTGTGATAAATTTTGTGTAGGGGATATGTATCTATTTTTCATCATGAAGAAATGGGTTCTTCAGTGTAACTTATCCAAAAAGGTATAAATGTGGTGACCAAGGAGTACACATTATGACCCTGTCCATTCCCAGGTTTATGTCACTCGTTTTTCAGTTTCACTCATCCTTTTTCTCCTAAACCTCATTTCCCTCGAGCCTTAACATATAATAGTCTATGTTCATTAGTGTATCACCTTCCAGATCAATCTGACCAGCTTCATTTCATTGTTTCTTCTATGTTACATCTCTCAATGTAAGTGTTCTTTCTCGTTATTCTTTGTAGTTGATCACGGTAGCACCCTTTCCTTGCATTATTAGATCCTTTAATCTAATTTCATTGACCTTTTTCGTCTCCTTCTAGATCTATTGTCAAATCTCGTTTCAAAGACCTTTCCCCATTATTGGTTGCAGTACAACTGGAATTATTATTCGAGGAATGGGGGTTTCCCCTCATCCGTCGACCTTTTATGTTTAGATTTGAATCAATATTATCATGTATTATATTATACGGGTCTGTGTTGGTTCTTTTGGGTTTCGTTCTTGGTTTGGTATTCCATTGCGAGAATGTGTGACCCAGTAGTTAAGGTAAATGGTTCCATCTCTAAGCCTATTATAACGATCCTAATTTTTATTGCTTTAGAAGTTGATTTAAGAAATTGGCATGGTCATTTGTGTTTCTTGAAAAAGGGTTTTTGAAATAATAATGGGGTTTCCATGGATTTTGAAGTGAATTGTGAAATTTTTTTTAATGGTTTTTAAAGGCATTGAAATTGATTTTTGAAGAAGAAAATAGGGGTTACCTTGGGTACATAGGTTGAAGGTAAGATTTAGGACATTGTACATTGATTTGTGATTATCAAGGAGTTTTTTCATGTGGCCTCACTCTTTTTCCTAGGCATGTTGTTCTAGGGGACTGATAATGAGTTTTTTTGGGGGGGGGGGTTAGTAATGGGGTATTCCACTTCTTCCTAGGACCATTGTTCTAGGATCATTTTTTGTGCATATGAATATTTTGGTATGAGTAGTCTGCTTCTTACACCTAATGTATTCCATGGTGTTGTGATACATGTGTTTTTATTTTCTATTTCATGTATTTCTTAGTTAGACTTGATGTGCATGATGATGCTTGTAAAAAATGAAATGGAAATATTGATTTGGAACTTTTATACAAGATTTTGTTTAGAACTGTGGAAAAAGGGAAATTTACCATGTTTTCTATAAAAATGTATTACTTCTTATTAAGACTCGTTTTATTTTAAAATTAGAATACATGATTTTTTATACAAACACATGTTATGGAACACCTAGGTGGGATATTTCTGAGCATGTTAGCTCACACCTTGAGCACTGCTATGGTGGTGTGTAGAACTTTTTTTGTATTCCACAGTAGGGAAAGGCAAGGTGCCGTAGTGAGGCGGAGAGGTTCATGTCAGTTGGGATGGGTAGCTGGTGGTGAGATGGTTGGAGTTCATCCATGCCATCGTCTGAGTAGCTGTTTGGTTTTGAGTCCTTTCCAGTCAAACATGTCTTTTGTGTTTTAGCTACTATTATAGTTGTTCTGTTTCCACTATTTTCTGTATAATTTTGGCATATATATTGTTTAGTTTTTTACTTTTATTTTTATATATGTATGCCATGTGGTTTTTTAGGTTGGGAGAAATCATTCCCTTGGTTTTGTTGTATGATTCCCGGGTGCTTGTTGTTAGCTCGTGGGGATCAGGAACACCCTTCAGGTATTTGAGAGATAGTTAGGTGCCAGGATAGGGGTAACATGGGATAGTTCCAAGAATCATATCCCAATTATTAATTTTAGGATACCAAATTTGACATTTCCATTATTGTGAATGCTCTACACCAGCAGTAATAATAATTTCCATATTAACTAGTAAATAAATTATAATTTCTATGATATGAATTTATTTATGATATTTATAATATAATATCATCATTTATCCATTAAATGTTTTTAGTATAGTTTTATATCATAATTTGTTCCGGATAATATCAAAAATTATGTAGTATTATATAAAAACTTGTATTCGTTACTATTCTCAAAAAATATAACATTTTTTTAAAAATTGTCAAAATTTCACCATAGACTATTTTTTATATGATATTAGTGAAAATAATGTTCATTTTATGTAAACATTTTTATTATACTTCGAAAAATTGTTTATAATATTCACTCATTCAACGAAGAAAATACCAATTTTTAGGAAATCCTATTCCTAATGAATAAAATTGATATTAAAAAAATTATATTATTATTTTCTAATCATTTACCAAAACATTCATGTAGGGTAGATAATTATATTTAATTCATAAATCATTATTTTCGATTTATAATTTCCAATTTAATAGCTAGGTTGTAACAATCACATTTAAATAATATTTTTCCCTTTTAAGCTCCATGTGGATTATCTTATAGAATATCGATTATAGGGTTTATTTAAAAAAATATGATATAATGTGGTAGTAATATCATATCATTTTTTAAGTTAGTGTAACATGTTAAATATTACTTTTACATTATTTTTCATGGTTGTAGTGATATAGTGGAATGAAAACCTCATTTATCTGGTTATATTCCAATAAAATTCAGGTATTAACCTCTAATTTTGAAAATCAAAATTGAATATTGAGAGGGGTGATTTAACTATAAATATTATTGAAATTTTTGAAAGAGTAGATACATGAAACAATTCATAGGAGAAAATTCATTTTAGAAGGATTTCTCTAGGTTGTGTCTGAGAAAGATATTCCATAGAAAATATTTCCACATGAAGGATGATGATGTAAATAAAAATGTGGCTAGACAAGATCATGTTTTTTTTTTGTTATGTCTAATTGAGAATATAACAATGGGTTGGATCAATTTAAGAGGAAGCATTATGTGATATTCATAATCATCCAAGTGAGGCCTCGAGGAAGAGACATAGATAATGAATAATTATTTTTATGACCTAAGGTTCACAATGTAGTGAAATTAGGTAGAGTGCCACAATATTTTTCCGAAGGAAGATCCCCCATCTCTGATCCCTTCATTATTTTCCTCAATTTTATTAGAAGTATATATTTTAAAATAAAAATTTTAATAACATGATAATTAGATAATTTCGACATGGGGAATAATATTTTTATGATAACATTTTATATGTCATTTATACTAATTATTATATGATGTTTCTCTCTCAGCCATACTTTTCTATTTACATTATCTAAAACATTGAGAATCATAAAAATTTTACCTTGATTTAATTTAATAAAATGTATTTGATCAATCTATGAAAATCAATTTTAAAAGTATAGCACTAATTTAAAATGAAAATTTAGATATATTTTATACATAATCATCATTTTTTGGATAAGTGAGTCTAATAATTGAGGATTTGTAAGGTTAAAGTAGTCATATTTTAACCAAATAAAATAAATTGTTATGATCATTCATGTTCGTTATAGTATTATTAATAAAAATTCATGAATTAAGGAAAATACATATAACAGACCAATAAAATTTTCCTCTCTCATCCATTGATTTCTCCTTAACTTCTTTATTTTTTTCCCATCACACAAGTTATTATTTTCTATATAATATTTTATTAACATCACATATTTTCAATTTTCATGATATTTTCTTACATGAATTTTTAGTCTCACAAAATATTAAAACCTTTCTTATATATATGATACCATACTCACTAATTATCATAAATTTTAGTGGGATTTTAAATACATATATTTTTTTGTTTCAAAAATAGTCATGTAGAATTTCTAACCTGTTCATCGGGAAGGAACAAGTGACCAAGTAGGAAATAAAAATATTCCCGTATATATAATAAATACAAATCATATCAACATCTAATAAATTTTTTTAATTAAATATTTTAATAATAACATCTTTGTTAATAAACAATAGATACTTATCTTGATCATTAGAAACCTTGATCCCTAATATAATAATGCTTTTTAAATTCTAAAAAATTTAAAAATAATACCAAAATGTAATATCATGGGAGAAACAGAAATATTGAAATAAATATTTAATTTAAATCCATCACAATTTAGAAATGAGATAATTTATAAATCTATAGTTATGGATTCCCGAGGGATACATATTTTAGAAAATACATCTTTCATTAGGAAAACCCTGAGGTCTTGAAACTATGAGATTAAGATGTAAAAATTATTTATAATTACATTGATTAATATAATTCACAATAATGATTATATTGATTTAAAAAAGAAATTATATTGTGTGTGGCCACAACAGCTATACAGAAGGTTGAGTGAGGAGGAATTAAATCTGATATTTTCCAAATTTTTCCTCAAGAAAATTCATAGAGTTAGATCCCATTTAATTATAAATAGACCTTTTATGCATGGGATAAAATGTCTAATTCATTTGTTACAAATTTTTTATCACAAAATTAATTAATTAATTGACATCATGAAATGAATAAATTCATTTATGTTTATAGTTAACTATTTTAGGATTCTTGGGATAGTTTCAATAGATTAATCACAATGTTTCCAAACTGCCAATGTATGATTCCATTTTATATTCATATATCTAAAATATTCTAAACCATGCCATCTAATAATTGTATATAAATCTAAAGGAGGGTGAATTAGTGATTAAATCAGTTAGTAATTAATAAATATTTTGTATACATGTTTATATAAGACACATCAAAACTACTAAAGATTAATAACCATCATCATCAATGAAACCAATCCTTCAAAATAATACATTTTCTAATCTAATGGGTGTTATAATGAAAATTGCTAAAAATAAATTACAGAGAAATTCCACCATTATGTTATATTTGGACAATAAAAAATCATACTAAACTAATTTTGATAGGCCATACCAAGTCCATGAGAATGCGTAATTTACAGGTTTTGTCCATAGAATGAATCAAATGGATGATTTGTTAAAAACACTTTCAATAGAGGATATGGAAATCAACCAAATATTTATTGAAGTGAAAAGGGGTTTTATACATTTTATTGAACATAGTCTCTTACAAAATATAAGATAGAAATATCAAAACCAGTAATAATGATGTATATTTGATCTCCTAACGAAATTTTGATGGGGATTTGTTGTAACGAACCACATTTCTAATAAATACATATTATTAATCAAATACTGAATAACTATTATATCTTATATGGAACACTAAACTAAAATGAAAAATGAATTACATAAATGAAATTTATAAACATTTCCATTATATTATAACCATTAAATTTAAGGGTATCAATAAAATAGAACAATTTATATAAACTATATAAAAATTTAATAATAAAAGAGATGACATTTAATTTATTTAAGATACATGTTTCTAAAAAACAATTTATTTGAACAAAAATATTAAAATCGATAATATTCACTTATAGAAATTGAATAATATAAAATAATTTGAATATTTATGAAAAAAATATTCAAATAAGGTAATGTGGTCAATTTCATGTTTAGGGATATAATTATAAACATAAATATTTGTTACTAATATAAAAAAGTTATTTTTCGATGAATTATACATTAAAAATATTGTATTCTTTAAAAAGATATTTAAATTAAAAATATAATAAAACATTTAATAATATATTAAAATTAGTTAACATTAAATAAATTTTATATAAATGTTAAATTTAATTGAGAACACTTAATGATTAAAATAATATATTTTATGAAAACATGTTTTTAACAAATTATCATATTTATTTTAAAAGTAAATATTCCAATATTTATAAATTGAATCATATTACATGGGGTCAAAATTCATATTTATAATATATAAATTTGTCAATGAAGGTTATATTATGTTCTTAGTTATAAAATAATAACTATTATTAACATTTAATCAGGAAGAATAAGTGTTAACATTTTTAATCTACTGTGGATCAAACATTACTAAATAAAATTAAAATATATAAATAATAGAATAAATATTTTAGGATTTAAATTCATACCAATAGGTATCATAATAATTTCTAAACCTAACTCACCTATAATTTATGTAATTCAATTGCTGCCCCTTACCTTATGCTCTTTTCTAATGTTTTATTTTCCTTCATCACTTAATAATGGATCTAAGCTATACACTTTTATTATCATCATCTCTAGTATAAAAGTTTCATTAATAATTAACCAATTTACTTATTTTATATCCCATCTACACATTTAAAAGCCTCTTTCCCCGAAATGTTCCTCAAGTCCTTCATTTTTAAATGATTCTTTAAGAGAAGATCCAAATCTCAATGTAAGCATTACCTTCCATTTCACTTATTTTCATTATGCTTACCATGAACCCTATAATAAACTAATTATATCAATATGTATATAATGTCACTTATATAAATAATATATAGTTTTTTTTAAATTTTTAGTATAACCATTATCTATTTAACATCTATTCAATCATACAAATGATACTGTTGCTGAAGTGTCTATACTGACTACCACCACCATGAACAACACATTTTATTTTTTAATATCCACCATTAATAGATGGATCTATAAATGGATTAAATAAATTAATATATTATTTATGTAATCAACTATATTGTGGAAATATAATTTTGGTGTTCTATATAGAATATTAGTAATAAGTGATCACTGTAAAACTAACCTCCCAAGACAAACATACTTATAGAAATGTTGTATTTATTGATATGTGAAAATGTATTATTTATTTTTTATATTATTATAATAATTAAGAAGACTGATTAATAACTTTAAATAAATATAAATATTGTTATCATACATTTTTATAATAATATTATAACCAATGGTTCTATTCTATAGTCATACTCACTCATATATTATAGAATATTCTTATTGGAATATTTTATCCACCTACATGAAAAATGAAATAAACAACAATAAAGTACAATATTTAAATATAATTATAGGTAATTAATAAGTAAATATTAATTTTTTAGTTCGGTTTTGGAAATATTAACAATTAAATCATTGATTATGGTAACACCCTTCACTATTTTAATGTTGAAGAAACATGATTATTGCTAAATGTTTTGACATGAACAATAAATAAAACATTCATGGAATGAAATTTTATGTTTATAAACTTTCCTGAAATATAAATTATTGTAAGTTTTATTATATATCGATTGGGAACTTTTTTGAAAGAGTAATCTAACACATTTTGAATAAGAAACCTATTAAATACTCTCAAGATAACTCACACTCAAAATTAAAAATTAATAATAACTAATTAAAATATGTGTTGAGATGAACTGTTAAAATAATTTATAAAAGGGAATGGATATGAATAAGGTTATGAAATAAGTTATTAATATATTATTTTTTATATGATTGTTTTTAAATAACTACCATGAAAATAAATATTAAATGTAAGTGAATTTGAAAACACAAATAATTTTTTTTGAGTTATGGAGTTTTTTTGAAAGTATAACGTAAATATCTCCCTATATTCATTGATATCATTTTTCATAGGATTAATTATATCGTCTCTCTTTAGAAAATGGATTCTTAATATAAATACCCATATATGATTAAATATCATTTCCATAAAAGTATCATTTATTTTGTATAATTCTAATCCACTTAAGTGTTAATTTTTCTAACATAAGTATTTCTTTATGTCCATGTTTTCCCATACAGTAAATGTTATATTTATTATTTTCAGATCCATTTATGTTTTTATCATATAACATTTGAACATCAAATTTAAGGATTATTTACTCACTTTTAAGATTTAGCTTCTATTTTCCTTTTTATCTCAATGGGGTATATTTTTTCTGATGTTATGTTTTATAAATCACCCTGTATATGATTTTATAAATTTCAACATTTGATTAATTGAATTTGGTATACAATTTTTATATGATACCTTTCTAAATTTAATCTGAAATCAATTCTTATTATTTTCACATAATGTTGTTATGTTTTCTTATGAAGCACTTGAATATGAATAATCAATAATGACTAGTGTGCCCCCTATAGCCCTTAGATGAATTGGATAATGATTTGATTCTCACGTGATAACGGTGAAATGGGTAGTGAATAACTACCAAAAAATGGGAAACACGTTTCTATTCTTGGTCTAATACAGAAAATAGGTTGTGGTTCTTTATCCACTATAGGAAATAAGTGTTGATTACAGACTAAAATGTATGTGTTTATTTACATATATTGGTTAAAAAAATACATTGATATGTGATCGTTATATGCACCATAGATAATGATTTAATCATCATTTTTTATCTTTATTTTATACAATTTATATTTGTGATCATATAAGATTATTATTTTTCTTATACTCCCATGTAAACCAATTTATATTATTACATGTTCTTTAATTATTATATTTCTATGTAGATTATATTTTCTCATATTATGATCCCACCCTTGGTAACATTATCAACCGCTTTTTTGTCTCCATAGCTTGGTTAATGAAGATGAGATCAAATAGGTATATTTTTATTATAATACTTAGTATAATGAAATTATATCAAAATGATTACAAGAACTGTAAAATTAGTGTCTTATGTATGTAGTATTAAAAAACACTAAACCTATCCATTATTTTAATTTTTAATATTTTGTGTAATTAGATTCTATAAATTATTGAAATTACATAGTATATAGTAATGTCTGGCTTGGGTTTTATAATTAGGGTTTCAAGGAATAGTTTAGTTATTTTAGATAGTAGTATCATTTCCTTTGTTATTTGGGTTATGTATCCAATTTCAAAACCCTATATATGATTCTATGTGTATAATGATATCATAAAATATTAGGTGAGTCATGAGTATCTAGTTTTCATTGAAATAATTCTCTACCTAGACACAAGAAAATAGTTTCATTTTTGTAGAGATAAACATAATTATAATCACAAAAAATGTATTGGTTGAGCATTGACTCAATAATAGCATGAAATGTTCATATTTCTATTTAGTAAAATATTTAGAAACAACTACCCTCTTATATTCTGTATTTTAATCCATATGCGAGATATAAATGGACAAATTTAATGTAAAATATATTTTATATTCTCAATGTATCATAACATTAGAGGGTTGTTTAATTGGTCTATCAATTTGAAGGTGTGGAGACCAATGGAGGATTCTGACTAAGAATATTATAAATAATGGGGAATGATACCCAATTGAATGATAAGAGTTTGTATTATTATTATTCACCATGTTATTCCCTCAAACACTTTACACATATATAGATATGGAATTGTGGGTGTTCAAATAAAAAGATGATGAGTCGATTGGATATTATAAAGTGAAGATGATAATACTAGTGAGGGATACAGATAGATTTTCTATATATCATAATATAATATCAAAATATTCTTTAGAGGATTTAATCAATGTATCTGAAGAGACAATATATAAGATACTTTGGTAGCTATAATTATATTTCAATTATGAACATTTGTTGGATATAAAATATATAAAATATTATTACTCCATATACAGGATATGTAAGGTGGATTCCCAAGAAAAATTATATTAAAATATCAGAAATAAATGATGATTCAACCCTATTTATTCCTCAAAAGTGGGAAGAAACACCTAATAAATTTCTTAGAGGATTATAAAGATGTTTGTAATGTGGTAGAGGTATCCATTAAGCTCAAAAATGCTGAATAGGTATAGAAATTAAAATCTAATAAAATAATGCACCTCATAATGCCCTACCCACTATTAAATGTATCTAATTAATGAGTTATTGGGATTTATACTAGTTTATGACCTAAAACCCTAAATAATGAATAGAATAATCCCTAAAAACCTCTCCGACCCAAGATATTGGTGAGAGAATATGCATTCATAACCATTAAGGTGGACCGTGATAATAAAGGGGTGATTGGTACACTTATTCCCTATTCAAGATTGTTGAATTCCATATTTTCTATGGATCTTATAATTAATTTATATCCCATAGTTCTTCTATAAATATCAAATCATTACCCTAATTTGTTGGATATTGAACAATCTATAAAAAAACCTCATGGAATTATAGATTCTTCAATATATACAAACCCCTTCAATCAAATTTTTGGGAAGATAATCCTATAATATCTAATTAGTATCCCCTTTATTTAATTTTATAATATTTGGGTAATGGATTGGATATCCTTAAATATATCACAAATAACTTTTTGTGAGAGATCTCACATAATATCACAAAATCAACTATCCTTAAGTTACCATCACATGGAAAATCATGTACTTCTCTTTGAAGAAAATTCTGTAATATGGGTCTTGATGCATATAAATGAGGTATTTATAGAAGAAATGATCCAAGAAGATGTCTAAATTGATGATATCCATATTATATGTGAATATAATGGTGAATGTATAGATTAGATATACGATCTTCCCTCTTAGAATGAGGTTCAATTTTTTTCAAGATCAAATACATAGATTCATTATCCCCTCAATGTGTCATAATAGATTCGATCCTATATAATTGGAAAAATTAAATGAGTAGATAATATAGATAATGGAAATGCATTTATCATAACTCATTCATAATAATAAGTACCACAAGTCCACTTTTTAAGAATAATGATGAATCAATTGATCATTTTATCGACTATCGTGAACCAAACATGATCACAATTTGGAATAAATATCCTCTACACCATATCAAAAAAAAGTAATAAACGTAGTATATCTAAGTAGTTCTCAATTATTTATATTTGATCTAAATATCATCTAATAAGGACCAGATGTGAGGATATCTGGAAATTATCTTTTTGAACAAAATATAGAAACTAGGAATTTATAGTAATCCAATATGGACTGATTAATGTTATTTCCATCATTATAGATATAATGAATAGAGTATTTAGATACACATATAATCAACTTTTAGTTATATTTATATTAAATATTTATATATACATAATGTGAATTATAAATGATGAATATCATTAATATATCGGGTTGTAGATATTGAAAAAGGAGAAACTATATACCAAATTTAATAATTATGAATTCAGGCAACTAAAATATAAAGTCTTCAATATGATAATAAAATATACGGTAATATTATTATTTCAATGAAATAAGGATTTTATTGGGTAATGTGAATGAATTAACATAATAATGTAGAATGTTTACGTTGGGATAATGATTGTGAAAAATGAATCAAGGTAGTAAAAAAGAGGTTAGTCACTACATTTTTATATACCATAACCTTTAGAGAGGAATGATTTTTAATATATTGTGATGCTACAAAAATATGTATATGCTTTCATTCTCATTTTGAAATATACGGTAATTACTTGTACCTTTAACCAAATAAAAAATCACATGAATGAATTTTCCTTTATAGGGTTTTGAGCTGGAAATAGTGACCCTTGATTTAAATATTTGGTGAAAAAATATCAATAGAAATAAGTTTGATATATATGTCAATCACAAGGGACTGAAATATATATGTCTAGATAGAAGGAGTTGAATATTCCGAAAATGATAGGGTTCTAATTGAAATTTTTTTATTAGTTTTCAATACATTACAACTTCATGTATGAAAATAAGGTTTATAAATTTCTCTGAAGTATAGACAATGCTACTCCTTCCATGATGAGGATTGAAAGAAACCAAATACTCCATGATTTCCAAAGGAAAATCATGGATTCATAATGCAAGGAGATATATCATTACCAACTATATAATAAACCATCAATTTAGGCAATGATCAATGAATCGATGAATGTTGATGTACATCTAGAATCATTTTTTGTGAAGATTTGTGAGTTTAAATTCAATAAAGAAAGAGTTATAAGGTACAAAACCTAGATATGTATCACAGGAAAGATATAATTCTATTTTTTAAAAAATAATGATGAAAAAAACCCACCGTTCCATATTTATCCATGAATTATTATGAAAACTTGAGACCTAAAAAAATTCAAGGTGGGTAACATATAGATAGAAATTACATAATACATATGCTGATTCATGGAATTATATTAAGTTATGGATAAATGGAGAAAATAAAATTATTTTATTTTTACCATTACCTATAAAAAATGATATGGGGAAACATAGAATTGGATTTAAATCCTGGCAGTCCTAAAAACATATAAAGTCCATAATTAAATTTGGGTTAATTTTGATCACCATATAGATTTGGGAAATTTTATTAGCATCAAAAATTATTTCTCCTTCATCCGACTCACTATGTAATACATAATGGATGTCTTGGGGAAATAGGGAGTACCACTATCCATTTTATTTGGCCATGTTATGAATATTACCTTAGTGTCATAAATAATTATTTAGATATATCTATATACAAAGACATGTTTCTGTATTAATTATCATCCTCAAATTGATGTTTAGTGGGAATGGATTATTCAAAATCAAAATAATATAATGAGATATTGTTTGATTTATTTTTATTGATGTTGGGATGAAAAACTTACCTTGAAAGAGCTATTATATGAAATAATATTCTATTAAATCATTCATATGGAACAATTTTAGGATACCTATAAGAGGAGAATTACAAACCCAATATACATGGGTGAAATTTGGGAGAAGAAATTGATAGCTCTAAACCTTGACTAAGAAATGACAGATAAAGTTTAATCCATTCAAATAGAAATAGAATAATTATAATGTTTACATAAGTGTTATTTAGATAATTATTTCAAATATATAGAGTCTAATGATGGTAATAAATTATTCTTATGTATATTACAATGGAATAGTTTTTTTGTGATTTAGGAATAACAAGAAGATGATGCATAGGTAAATTGGTCCCTTTTATATCCTTGATTAAGATAGTGTAGTGTAGTTTTACATACCAATCACTCCATACATCTCCAAATTACAATTTGTAAACTAAATATCTATTTTGACGAACCATGTGGAAGACCCATCACATGTAATGATCATAGAAACCATGCAACTGGAATGAAATCTTTAATATGGGAAACAACCTGTAGAAATTACTGAAGAAAGATATATGTTATTGTGGAAAAAGAGAACACATGTGCTTAATGACTTATAAAAAATCACAAGTTTGATAACGATATGTGGGATTATATGGATGTAATGAGACAAGTTTAACCACATTTTATTTCATCTAAATTAAAAAATTTATTGGATGAAATTTTTATGTCTGGAAGAATATAAAAAACTTCTGGAAGAATATAAAAAACTTTTTAGTATACTCTTTTCCTTCATTTAATATTATATGGGTATCTCATAATGCATGCAGCGTATAACTAAAATAAAACTCATCTCACATTAATAAAATATATATTATTATCATTATGTTATAACTAATAAATTGGTGGGTATCAGTATAGGTAACCACTTTATGAAAACATTATAAAAATTTATAATAATAAAATGGTCATTTTGTTCTTAAAATAGACTTTTTTTAAAATAATATATTTTTATATTTAAATATATCAATATTTTGGTTTGTTAATTTAATTTAATTGAGTTATATCAAATGATTTGAGTAGTTTTTAAAAGAATATCCAAATTAGGGAAACTTTTCAAATTAAATTTTTAGAATAAAATTACCAATTTTTTTATTATTTACCCTGATAAAACATTTATTCTTAATAGAGTGATTACTTCCAAAATAATATGTTCATTAATTTAGTGTATCAAGATTATATAAATTATCTACTACAATTTTTAAGAACATGTAAAAATGAATTAACAGTCATATACATAGGAATAAATGTTAAATAAAAATGATAAAAAAAAAATTTTTAAATTTTTTTTTTCAAAACATTATATATTTTCAATTATATGTAAATTTTACCATATATATAAATTAAATTTGAATAAATGGTATCCAAATTTTTTTTAATACAAAAAAGTTATATTAGAAGGAATATCATAGTTATTTTTGATAACATAATAAACGTGATTTATATTTCATCAATATTAATATGTTATAAAAGAGTTAATCTAATATGGCACACATATTTCTAATAAATTTGACACTTATGCCACTAATAATAACTTTTTTTTCATAGAAATTTATACATTAATTCTTCAAAAAAATTTCCCTATCACACCTAACTATAATAACATTCTATTATTACCCATTAAAAAAGATTATTTTCTATTATTTTTTCACCTAACAAACTACCTCTCATATAATTCCATTTTTACCCCTAACAAGATATTCTATTAAAATGGTATTCTTTCATTTCATCTATAAATGGAGATCACGTCATACCTATTCAATTCCAAACCATTATATTTAAATTATCCTAAAAATATTTTCAGTTTACTTCTTCTAGATTCACTCTACACATTTGGTGGCCTCTAGCCTCAACAAAGTTCCTTAAGCCCTCCATTTTTATAGGATACTTCAAGAGAATATCAAAATTACAAATGTAAGAATTACTGACCCTTTAAATTCATTTCATTATCAGTATAATCTAACCTTTAAAAAATCCATTCTATCCCCATGTATATAAGTATAGTAGTACAAATAATATATTGAAATGTTATTACATTCTAGGACTAACCATTATCAATTTCCCTCCTATTCAACAAAAATGAAAACTTTTCTCATGTGTGGTAGCGAACTACCACCTCCATCAAAGATAAAATACATTTCTTCATCAACACCATTAAATTATAGATCTTTAAATGGTTTTATTTAATTTAAATATTATTTATGTTATCAATTATATTCTGGAATAGAAATTTAGGCCTTTAATATGTAATTCTTTCAAAAAGTTATCATTGAAAAGTGAATTTCTAAAAATGATATACCAAGAAGAGAAAGTTATATTTTATAAGTGAAAACATCCTTCTCATTTTCCATATTACTGTAACTATTCTATATCAAGATTCATTAATTTAGTTACATATAAATAATGTAATTAAAAATATCTGTATATGATATAATTGAAAAATTATTTATTCCATAGTTGTACTCACACATATATTATGGCCTAATCTTATGGTGTGGGTTCAATAACCTATATATAAAATGATATAAATTTCATGAATTTAATGAATTTTAAGCTTAATATCGGATATTAGTAAGTATAATATATTTTTCACTTCTTGTTTGGTAATATAAAAAGTTAACTTCTTATTTATGCCACCAACATTCCTTTGTTAAAAATCACCAAAACATACTTATTTCCAATTTCATTTGGAAGAAACATAAGTAAAAATATCATAGAATGAAATTAAAAGTTTATAAACAATCCTAAAACAAAAATTTATATAGCTTGTCAGATGTATGAATACTATTATTTGGGAGAATTATAATGAATAACTCTTTGATAACAAAACTATTTCAAACTAAACCTGATTAATCACACCCGAAATTATAAATTGATATGAAATAATTAATATATATGTAGATAATAAGTAAAAATTGTGTTTGTGAAAGGTAATTGATATAAATAGTTTTATAAAATAAGTTATTAAGATAATTAATTTTGATATAAAAGAGGTGAAATCAATTCAATGAAAACCATGCTTATAAATAAGGGACATTAGAAGCTAAAATACATTTCATTGAGTTGTGTTGTTACTTTTGTAATTAAACCTTAATTGTTTCACTATATTAAATGAGATCCATTTTCATATGTTGAATAATCTAATCTCTATAGTGATAAAATATTTTAATCTAAATTCACTTCCATTATTTATATTAATTTATATAAAATTAAAACAATTTTTGAATAATTATCATTCTTTTAAGTGTTGGTTTCTCATAAATGGATTTTTTATTTAGTACATTTTTATCTTAATTACAGAGGTATATTTTTTATTTCGGAATCAAATTATGTTTTATTCATGTTTGATTTTTTATTTTCTCTGAAATATATGTTTTGTTAATCTCTTAACAATGTGGATTCTATTTTCCTCTATATCAAAATCGATCTATTTTCAATGATGTTATGTTTCATAAATCACAATCTAAATAATTTTAGGAAGCAACCATAAGAGACTATTAAATTGGGTATATGATTGTTTTTTGTATTATATTTTTAATTCTAATATAAAACTAGTTCATATCCTTCATATTTAATGATGTGAGGATTTAAGATTTTCTCATGGTACACATGTTCATAGTTAATTTTTATGTTTCATGAAGACCATATATTTATCATTACATCTTGGGTAAATCATTACATTTCATGGAATAATGGTTAAATGCTAAATAATACACGATCTAGAATATTAATTATGTTTTTATTCCTTATATGCAATAGGAAATATGAATTAATCCAGGATCCATTATTTTAACTATGTTGTGATTCATAATCCATAGTGTTTTGATTCTATTGTTATGTTTATTCCACACAATTTTGATATGTGATTATTCTATTCCCCCTGGATTAATATTTATGTATGACGTTTTCCTATTCTATATTACCTATAATATGATTGATCGTATAAGATTATTGTTTTCAATATATTTTTATTTGAATAGTTTTTTGGATTAAATGTTCTTGAAATATAATATTTCACTCATAGTTATGTTTTCTCACATGTTTATTATTTAATATTGTGTAATATATTGATATGATTATTTTTCCCTTACTAAGAATTTGTGCTCATGTAATTCTTATAAATTCGGTTCTCAATGTCTGAAAATTATTATAACTTGGGAGTTGTTTATAATAATTAATAGTATGATTAAATAAGTGCGAAATGTTCACATGAATTTTTAAATAAATGGAATATATATATAGCTAATAAATACATTAAAGATACTGATTCATTTGATGTTACGTTTATTCGGTAATGTAATGATTTTAATTATGTAAATGTTGTAGATTAATGTAATGTTTATCCCTAGTCACCTCAAGTATTTTCTAAAGTGGATCAAATTAGAAGAAAAATGGATTCTAAAGATTAATTATTCAAAGTTAAATTTCAAGAAAAAATCATTCTGATTCGGGTAATTCTTAACTTGATACAAAATACAAGATCATGAATTTGAAATGGAAAATTTATCTAGGATAATGATAAATGGAGAAAAGTGTAAATGTTTTTCCCTATTAAAATAAATCCATATAAATAAATATTTTTTTTTGTTATAACTAGGGGTGGTATTCAAACTCAACACGATGTTAGATATTTGCCTAAACCATTTCAGGATGTTTATAATGTTGAAAAAAAATCTCCAAATTCAAATGACCTTTTTAACTAGAATTATATAAAACACTATTTAAAATACAATGAATTCCCCTATTCAAGTTGAAATCACATAAGAAAACAATGTGAAAATGAAATAAAAAATGAAACATAAATATGAACGAAAACATATGGAAATGTAAAAAATTGGGATTTTCTTCCATCCATTCCATTACCTGAATGAAAAAAGAATACAAATCATTATAGGTGATAACTTAATTATCAGATGGATATAAATAATCCTCACAATCACTTACCTTTCCTTCAAAAAAAATTATAATCCTTCATTACTAAAAATCGTTGATGATTGTATTTTCAGAAAAAAAACATGGAATAATCCATTAATTATAATATCACAAAGGATTGTTGTATAATCCTAAGGAATATGATACCTAATAAACATCTATATCCATTGAGTTTTTTTATCCCATTAACTACATGGGATATATATGGTTTGTTTAATTAACTTTAGGATATTTTTTTGACTATCGACCTGATTTAATTTTCGTTATTTCAATACATGATATTGGGAGTTAGACATCGTAATAATATTTTCCTACAATTAATGGTCTGTTCTATTAATCACCCCATCAGGAGCGTTGATGATTTTTAGTGGGGGTTGGGATAATAAAAATGCATATTGAAAATTTATATTTGGTATGGAGTGTGATTAATAGGTCCCACATTATCTATTGTAGGAGTTGTGTTACTACTAGGGGAGAAGTCATAAATACATTATAGGGTAAATTAATTTTAAATATGGGAGATAATAAAGAGGAATTTTCTGTTTCTAGTTGAAAAAAATAATATTTATGAATATAATTTCTCCATATTGATGTATTTTGTGAAATTAATGGAATTATAAAAACTAGAAAATATGATTTTTCAAGAATGAATAATGAATTCAATAACATTCCTAACACTCAAAAAATATCCATGGGATCCATATCCAGAATGGTTAAAGAACCTATAGATGAATTTTCGGGTTATTTGATATATCCAAATGATGATTCATACCTAGATAATATCATGAAACTATAAATTTGTTATAAATATATGTAATTTTTTATTTTTCACAATTATGATGAGAAGGAAGAATTTTATAGTGCCTTATTTAAAAGGGGTATTGATGGACTTGGACCTCATTGGAAAAATTATCCTCCCCAAGTTAGAATGATCCTAATATGGTTCCCAATAACAATATTTCACATTATTAATACACTATTCTAGTTTATTGAACTAAATTTAATATAATCATTTCATAAAATAAAGAAGGAAATTGAAAGGATTGTTTATTTGATTTTCAAGCGATGTTCAAATCTATCATTGGATACTACCTTATAGATATTAAATTGATTAGTATTTATTAATGCATGTAGAAATACACTTAGTGGATAACTATAAAACAATTTTAGAAGAGAATATATTATTTAACTATATCATTTAAGAGGCTGGTAGGGTAGAAGTTATCATATTACATGATATTGGTAGAATGTTCCCAAATTTAGACATCCCATAGGACACTTCAGTGTATATTTTATATATATTAAAAAACATTACATACATGAATATTATATTTTATTAGATTAATATTAATTCAATATAATTAAGATTCATAGTATAACTATAATGATTTAGTGTATTTTAAACTTGGGATATATAAAAACTATTATATAAAATATATACAAAGTCCCCCATGTAGTATTTCACAACTATTACACTTTTTATACATACTATAACTAAATTTCTCTTCATTTATTGGGGAAAATTAAATATAATAAATCATTGGATTAGATTCTATATAATGGTAAACTAAGATTATATCAATGACCATTTAAGAATATCATTATCCTAAGGGGTTGAGAACTTGTGATTATTATTTAAATTCTTACAATGTAATTCAAAAATCATGATCATGAGTCATGGAATTACATTTTGATGTTCATAAGTCATGAATCATAAGTAAATAAAAGAACATGATTTAGGTGGGAATAAAATTCTTTTAATATCGTTTTATAAAATAGTTGAATAAAGCGTGTCATTATCAAAATCATTGAAATATTACATAAATTCTACTAAACAAGACATTCATCCCAAGATAGATTTTGACTGAAAAAACATTTACCAACTTTGGTATTTGTATATCACCCAATTTACCATATTTTGGGTTTGATGTAACCTATAGTGTACCCTCCATTTGTCTTGGGATAACCATCCGTGTACCCACATTTGGGATTGAGAAAACCACTCATCTACCATATTGGTTTCTTAGGATAACCTCTCAGGTCTCATTTTTGGGGATGAAATAACCTAACATGTATCCATTGAGATAAAAAAACATTATTATTTACCTAGTTAATTGATGGACTAAATAGTTTTGGGCCTTCTATTCAGATAATCAAAAATAATTTATATATATTCTTCATGATCATGAAACATTCATCAAATCAACAAATCCTAACCCTTGGAAAGGGAATAATTTCAGTATAAATACCATATTCATAATAATAACCCATTCAAATAATTAAATTGAATGGTATCATAAGATCATAACCCACGTAATATATATGTAATTTCAATGTATCTCATCATTTATGAAAAATTCCTTTAAAATATTACTGAAATATTTCTTAAGGAAAATGAACCTATAATTTTAAAATCACTTATTTAAAAGTTAATAATTTATATAATATATTGGATTTTTTTGAATATGACAATAGATAATTTTAAATGAAGCATCAAATCATTGAGTGGTCATTATAGTGGAAAATTATGTTCATATATTAATCATTTAAATAAACAAATCATATATTCAATAACCTCATTCAGAAAATAAATAAAATATCATTTTATTCATTTTTATAACTATTAAATCATTTATAAAACAGAGTTTAAAGAATCATTTTATATTAGTAAAGAAATAATAAAAAACATATTATAAAACATAGATATTGAAGAAAATTAATTTTCGAATGAAGATAGAAATAAGTAGTATTTTCATATAAACAATTATTCAGTATCACGAGAAAATAAAGAGAGTAAATATATATTTAAACATGTAATAACATGGAATTACAAAAAGAGAATAAACGTAATGGATTTATAATATAATTATTATATAATTTCTCTCAATGTAAACATATAAAATCAAGATTGTAATGAGATTGAAATACATTTCCATTTGTTTATTGGTATCTTTTTTCTAATAATACCAATAGAATTAATAAAAAAATGAACCTTTAAATAATATGAGCATAATAATTGTAATGATGAAACATATAAAAGTTTAATTAAATACAATTCATGAAATAATATATGTGTATAATAAATCATATGTCTCGTGAATTTAAATTTTAGATGATAAACCCATACCAAATTGGAACAATTATAATCAAACTTATTTTCATGAAACCATTTGAATTCAAACATTGAATAATCTAAATAATTAATCATATATGATATATCATTTCAATGTTGAGGTATATACCCCTCGCAATCGTAAATAGTTTAATTATATTGAACATGTCCTAGTGAAAAAATATTTTATTGAAGAACCATTACATAATGTCTTTCCTTAAATTGTATGTAATTGAGCCTCTTGTATAATAAATAAAGTTTTATATAATGATATTATAGAATTAATTAATTATATATATTATATAATATATTTTACTTATATCATATTATCTCCCATTTATTATCATTTCATCATTGAAATCATATCTATGTGTGATTAAAAATCCATTTTTATGCATGGTTCACTTCTAAAGTCCTAATCATTGACCATTAATCATAGTTACATATTTTTAAAAATGTTAGTCATGCCATTAGTATCATATATATTTATTATAAACACTTTTATTACTATTCATATAAATCAAATATAATATATGATCTTCATCACTACATAGGGATGTTAATATATACATACAAATAAATGATATTTCCAAGTTTTGATTGATATAAGGAAATAAAATTACAAAATAATTCGATCATCCATAAATATAATAATTTGATATATATCATAAATATTCATTAAATACATCATTATGGATATCTTTGTAATGTGGTTTTTGAAAATTAAACACATCACATTGTGGAGATGGTAGTCAATGTGTATGCACGAGTGAAACATTAATTTCTCATTTGATGGAAATTATATGGAAAAAAGTAATGAAATAAACATAATAAAATCATTATCTTATTTTTTATGACAAAATTTAATTAGGTAAAAAATTATACCAAATGAAATAGACCGGTTAAGGCAATTACCACTTCTTTCAGAAAGGTCCTTTAGATCCATTCTTAAGAACTGTATGAATGGTATTCTTTGGAAACAAAAACCTTCTAAAATAGAAATGGATTGTGTGGAAGAATTTTTTTTCTGGGATTTATGGAGATAAGTACCTAAATACATTGTGAATTATAGAGGATATGTGATATCATTTTAGCGTGAAGGAAATGATCCATTAGAAACTACATTGAAGATAAATAAAATATTATTTTTCACATTAAACTAGATCAAAGTGGATAAAATTTTAAAGATATTATTGTTAAAGGTTTTCATATGTTTAACTATAAAATTTTTGATATGTTTATTTGGATATTTGAAAAATATTTTTTGGTTTAAACCATTCATTAACCATTTTTATCCTTACCCGTGGAAAAAAAATTCAATACAAAAGGGATATAAATTTCATTTAAGGAAATAATTGGATCATAATAGGTCAATGGATGAAATTTTATACCATGTCATATACCCTTTTTCACATTTAATTATATTTATTATTTTTAAATACTTTAATAATATGTTATATAACCTAAGATTCAATAAAATTCATTTTATACACTATTCACATACTTTTAATTTAAATAAATTATGAAAGGTATAGAATTAAAATATAAAATATTTGGCCATAAATATACAATATAATTAACTATAAAATTCAGGTGAGTTTATAAGTTGACAAAAAATATTACATTTTAATGGTTTTAAATTAATTTATATTGATTTCTTCTTTTAGATGCACAACCATATCAAGTATTGTGTAAGTATTTAGCAAAATTATACAATAAATATAATTTAAAAATAAATTTATATGAAAAATTAATTATTTTCCAAATAAAAATTTAGACTAATTCACAGCATCTAATTATCCATTTGTGAACATATAAGATAAAATAAAAGAATGAAATATACATTTTTTGAATTTCTTTTACTTAAGATATTATAAAGATATTTATCAAATAATCATGGCCCCAAAAGAAATATGTTCAAATATGTGGACGATATTATACAATTAGACTCATTAAATTATAAATAAGAAAATGGGTTGATTCTTTGGAGCCCTTACCTCATACTTCTAACATTTTCATCACGATTTACCCTTATATGGGTGACAACACATTTACCAATGTAAATATAAATTATTAACATAACTAATGTTGAAATATTTTACAAATTTGGAAATAATTATTCCAAATATGTAGTACAAGTTTTTAAATTAAATCCTTATAATGTTTGAAATTTAAATTGTAAATAAACTCAAAAAATTGATGAAAATATGTTTTCTGAAAAATAAATTTTTTATAGGGAAAATGGTTTATATAGAAAGTAAGAATAATCTCAATTAAAATAAAATTAACTAATCTACACTTAATAAAATAGAAATAATGAAATTTTAATATAAATTACTATGTATCATTGTAAATAATTTAATGTACAATACAATTTTGTGTAAATTATGTATCGTTCACTAATCCCTGAAAAAAAAATATTCCTAAAAACTCTTCAAATATCATTTTAAGAAATTTTTTATAGTTTTATTTAAAAACAGATTTATTAATTATAAAATAAAATTTATAAAAGTCTCATAAATTTATTATATTATTTTCAAACAAATATTAAAATTTTTTTTTAATGAAATATGATTTGTAATCAAAAAATAACTCTACTAAAAATAAATTTATTTTCTCCAAATAATTAATAAATTCAAATATATTTTGTAAGACTATGTTAATGTATTTCAATATATGGTTACACGTTTTAATACACTCCAAATTATTTGGTATAATATAATAGTCATATTTAAATAATAATTTTTTATAGTACATCACTATTTCCTTAATGATTGGTGTTGCATATCAAGTAATACATTGAGATTATTATTTTTAAAAAATAAATTATTCTGGGGTTACATCCCACCTAAATAAAGTTTTTAGTTAATTTTCTTAATAATAAAATTTTCCATATTTAAAAATACCTTTTTAGGAAAATCACATCGTAGAAAGGGATAATAGAACATCCTTACAAAAGGGAGTGAAAATCAAAAAGGATAACTATATTAAAACATAATGGGGTTCATATATATGTATATTATTATTGGGAATTGAAAATAAAGACATAGAGTGGGAAAGAATAGAAAATAAATAAAGGAGAGTGGTAAAAAAAATTGTCCTAGGATATATAATGAAGATAACTCATAAATAAGTTATGGGTGATGTCACAACCCCCTCCCACCAAAGATGCCCCTCCTGAGCTGGCAATGGTGAAAGGGAGATAATGACCCCCAAGTACCGCCTCCAGTAGGCCCCAGGTTGGCGACTAGCACCAAGGGTATGAGTTTTCACAAATATGGGAGGAATTACCCTTTTTATTATTTTGGATCGGGAAATAGGACAAGTCAACCCCCAAAAAGGTAAAAGAACAAGTGTAGATAAATAAACCCAAACCAAACCTACATGCATGTTTAAACAATTTTATAACAAGGTACAAGTACAAGGAAGCTCAAAAGTACAATACCAAAGAATACAAGAGAACATCAACTGCAACAACTACAACTGCCCGACTAGTAGGGTCCCGCATGCCCTGGTAGTCCTCATGGAAACCTGAAAGTAAACATAGGGTGAGAATACAAGTATACTCAGTAGGGAAACCTAAAGCTCTCGTGCACAAGTGGGGAGACATCCTAATGTCTCATGAGAACCACAGAAGAAACCTAACAAGGGAATCTATCCACCCAACCTCACCAGCCACACTCACCAAAACACAATCACAACAGGTAGTAGAAGTATAAGAACAAGTGTATTGGGTACCTCACACCATTTCCCAATAGTTAGCTAAACGTCCTAACACTGTCACACTCTCCCCGCCCGCACACACCTGGGCCTCACAGCCACACCTCCCGCCCGCACACACCTGGGCCTCACCACCACGTATCCCGCCCGCACACACCTGGGCCTCACCACCACGTATCCTGCCCACACACACTTGGGCCTCACAGCCACACATCCCGCCCGCACACACTTGGGCCTCACCACCATGTATCCCACACGCACACACCTGGGCCTCACAACCACAACCACATCTCCACCCAAAGACACCTGGGCCTCATCCCGAAGATTCTTGGGAATAGTAATAGTAACAGAACTCACGCCCGAAGACACCTAGGCCTGAAATCGAAACCTACCTGATGAGTCTTAGGTGTAAGGTCGCGTCAAGCCGTTATAGCCTATAAGCCTGCCCGAAGAGTCTTGGGCCTAACCACCCCTATCAAAACCTACCCGAAGAGTATTGGGTGTAAGGTCACCTCAAGCCATCACAACCTAGGGGAGATGGAGCAGGAAGGAGCTAGTAACTATGGGAAAACACCCTCTCCCATGAAATGGGAGTGTTCAGCACTAAGTGCTCAACATGGGCGTGGTGCGATGAAACATAAAAGATACAGATATATATATATATATATAGCAACCACTCAGCCCAAACTATAGATTCTAAAAATATAAACTGAGCACGTGCTTCGACACTTCTACCACGAAGCATGCATACAACAATCAACCCCAACCCCATTAAGGTTTTCACGTTTCCTAAGAATTATTTTATTAGTTCCTTAACTACTGGGAAACTATCCACAACCAACCACAATGATTGTTCATATGCGTATCCCTTCCATCTACAAAACAAGTTAGGAAAACACAACAACAAGGAAAATCTCTTCTTATTATCCAACCAACCCATTGATTATTATTTCCATTTCATTACCAAGCCCCACCATTCATTAACTCTTCCACTTTTATTTATTTATTAAACACAACCCATAGTCCGTTCACATTTAAACCCATCCCTGCAGCCCCGCTGCCAACCCCCATAACCACACCACACATCATTATTTCTTTAATACCATTTATTGCAGCCCCGCTGCCCATCACCATCACAAAATTCACACCAACCCACAACCAAGTCAACCGCAACCCCGCTGCTTACCCGATCCACAACAACCCACAAAACACCTCCATCACGTGCCACGTATCCAAGACAACACCCACATGATCATTATTCCATTTTGTTCAACTGGGGTGATCACAAAAGAGTTCCAGATTTTAATTTTCCAACATTTCGTGAATAACCAATTTACACATTCCATGAAGTATCCAATCACAAAACGGTCTAGAAGATAGGGAAACATTTAATTGCGCAAGCAAAGGCCCCCAAAAACCGTTATTTTCAGTAGGCATAAGCTAATTCATTTCACAACATAATATCACAGGATATAAAGGTAAAGTAATGGCAATCACAAACTTCATATCCCCATTATTTAACCAGTTATTATCTTTATTTAAAGGTTCAACAATTTCTCATGAAAACATAAGGATACCCACCCCGCATTATGCACAAATTAGAGAGACGAAGGTAAAACCCCTACCTCAACAGGTTCTGGTTACAACGCTCCCCCGGATCAACTTTAGAAGACGTTCGTCGGTGTCCCGACAAAACCTCCTCAAGTGGAAGTCGGAGAGGAAAAGATGAAGGAAAGGCACCGGATCCAAGCTCAGAAGTTTCTCCTCGTCGTTATGATCCTGTGGCCGCTAACGGATCATGAATCTGAGCTCTAAAATAAATTTATGGAAGAAAGAACCTTCGAGTCTCTTTAGAGAGCTCTGCTCAGAGGAGAGGGGAGGAGAGGTGTGAGTTGAAAGGAGGAGGGGACCCCTCCTTTTATAGGCATGAAAATCAAAAGTACACGGCATGTACTTATGGTACACGGCGTGTACTCGACCATTTTTCACATGGTCTCCACGCGGCCTCCAACGTGGCTCCGCGGACATTGACTGGTCAACACACAGTTTAAAGGTAACGCATACGCAGGGAAGGACTACACAAAGTGTAGATTGGACACACGGCATGTACCCATTTATTGCACATGGCAAGGACACAACTCCAACGCGACACACGACCGATGACTGGTCAACACACGGTAACACGTACACGGGGAAGGACTACACGGCGTGTAGATTGGACACACGGCGTGTACCCATTTTCTTCACGCGGCAAAGACACGGCCATACACACGGGGTATACTCGGCAAGAGGGTACACAGCGTGTACTCAAACTACACGGCGTGTAGTTTCAAAATTCTGGAAAGTGTGGGAAAAGTCCATTTTACCCTCCAGAACACTTCTTGGCCTTCTTTTTGACAATGGAATGGGCCGGAGAGGTCTGGGTCATTACATTAGATACCTCTTAAAACATTATCGTCCCCAAGAATTCAAAAACCAACCCAGGGGAACCCAACACGATACCTCTTAGGTCCCTCGTTACAACAGTAACCCAACCAACAACCTTAATCATATGTGTTAGGAATTCCTTCTCCTATGTCGAGATATTATCCGCTTTAGGTGGCACTGACTTGCCAGCACAGGTTTAATTGAATTCTCATTAATGCGTCTCGATTAAGGATTGGGTCTTCCCAATTCCATATATTATGATTTTTTACTCGAACTATCCCCCAACACCACACAACCAACACACTTCCCGAACCCTGGTTTTGGGAAATCCTTCTCCAATGTCGAGATATTATCCGCTTTAGGCGGCACTGACTCGCCTGCATGGGTTCAATCGCCTCCGTATTAATGCGTCTCGATTAAGGGTCAGGTTTTCCCCCTTCCCACACATCCGGACACGTTACACATTACCAGGGAACAAGGAAACAAAAGGCCTCACAACTGAAAAGCCAAGCATTCCATATATCAAAGGTACAAAGTACAACAGCAACACAAATCTCAGAAGAACAAGGAAAAACACAAGTCAAAACAACTCCGGGTACTGAGTGTGCATCTGGGTCTCCCGCTCCCAAGTGCTCTCTTCAAGGCCGCCATGCCTCCACAACACACAAACCAAGGGAATGGTTTTTCCACAGAGATACTTCTCCTTACGATCCTCGATTCTGACTGGTCATTCCTTGAAGGTCATGTCATCTCCCATATCCAACTCTCCCCAGTCGATAACGTGAGAGTCATCGTGTAAGTACCGACGAAGCTGGGAGACGTGGAAGACATCATGAACTTTCTCCAACTGAGGTGGCAGGGCCAGCTGATATGCCACCTCGCCGACTCGCCTCAGCGCCTCAAAAGGTCCGCTGAACCTAGGTGAGAGCTTGCTCCCTTTCCCAAACCTCCGCTGCCCCCGTCGAGGTGAAACCTTCAAGAACACATTGTCTCCCACCTCGAACACCAAGGGCCTCCTCCGATGATCAGCATAATACTTCTGTCGGTCCTGAGCCGCCTTAATCCTCTCACGTACAAGCTGGACTTTCTCCATGGTGCTCTACACTACCTCTGGCCCAAGAGCACCTGTCTAACCAACCTATGCCCAGCAAATGGGTGAACGACATGACCTTCCATACAAAGCCTAACATGGTGCCATTCCAATAGTAGAGTGGAAGATGTTATTGTAGGAAAACTCTAATAAAGCCAAGTGTCGTACCCATGATCCTCCGAAATCCAGAACTCATGCTCGCAGCATGTCCTCTAACGTCTGGATAGTCCGCTCTGTCTGCCCGTCAGTCTGGGGGTGGAAAGCAGTGCTAAGGCGTAGTTGGGTGCCAAAAGAATGCTGTAACCCCCTCCAGAAATGTGAGGTAAACCGAGTATCCCGGTTTGAGACGATATTCCTCGTAACTCCATGCAAACTCACTACCTTGTCTACGTACCTCTGTGCTAAGGTACTCACTGGGCCCGACTTCTTTATTGCTAAGAAGTGAGCCGATTTCGTTAGTCGATCCACCACTACCCAGATAGTTTCATAACCACCCTGAGCTCGGGGTAGTCCTGTGATGAAGTCCATCGAGATGTCATCCCACTTCCACTCGGGGACATCTAAAGGATGCAACAAACCACCGGGAACATGGTGTTCAACCTTCACTTGATAACACACTAGGCACTTAGCCACAAACTCCGCCACTGACTGTTTCACCCCGGGCCACCAAAACTGATCCCTCAGGCCTCGGTACATTTTTTAAACTCCAGGATGTACCGCTAAGGCTGTGCTATGGAACTCACAGAGAACTCACTCATGCATCTCCTCTGGGACAAACAACCTTCCACAGAAAAGCATCCGATGTCGGCTGTCCTCTGACCATCCCTCTGGAGCATTCCCCTAATCGACACGACCCCACATCACCTCTACCTCGGAGTCCCCCCACTGAGACTCCTCCAACTGCTATGACAAGGATGATTGCACCATCATTTGGAACAAAAAGCCTCTAACACCTTCTTCCCTTGCATCTAAGTGCAGGGCAGCCAACTCTCCCATCGCCTTCCAAGCATCATCGGATTCCCAAACCACTTCCTTATGTGACTTACTGCTCAGGGCATCAGCCACAATGTTTCCCTTACCTTCAGTGTAAGATATCTCGAAGTCATAGTCTTGGAGAAACTCGACCCATCTCCGCTGCCATAAGTTCAAGTCTCACTAGGAGAAGATATAACGCAGGCTTTTGTGATCTGAGAAGACCACAAAGCGCTCTCCAAAGAGGTAATGTCACCAAAACTTCAATGCGAACATTACTGCTGCAATCTCCAGGTCATGGGTGGCATAGTTACACTCTTGAGGGCGCAACTGCCTAGACCCATAACAAATCATGCCCTTCATTTGCATCAGCACACACCCCAGACCAAGGCCAGAAGCTTCACAAAACACTTCATACAACAAACCTTCCTTTGAAAACCTGAGTACGGGTGTACTGACCAACTCCTCCTTCAGGTATTCAAAAGATTTCTGGCACTGCTCGCTCCACAAGAAGACCTGGTTCTTCCTAGTTAATGATGTCAATGGAGCAACAACTCGAGAGAAGTCCGAAACGAACCCCCGATAGAAACCTGATAACCCCAGGAAACTATGAACATCTGCCACGCTCTTGGGTGCTGCCCAAGAAACAACTGCCTCCACCTTTGACGGGTCCACCGATACTCCATGCTGAGACACCACGTTCCCAAGGAAGTGTACTTATTGTGTCAAGAACTTACACTTCGACAATTTTCTGTAAAGCTGGTGGTGTCGAAGGACTTCCAAGACTGCCCTGAGATGCTCTATGTGCTCCTCCTCTGATCTTGAGTAGATCCAGATGTCATCAATAAACACAACGACAAACCAGTCTAGAAACTCTCGGAAGACAAAGTTCATAAGTCCCATGAACACATCTGGTGCATTCGTAACTCCAAACGACATCACTACAAACTCGAAGTTCCCATACCTACACCTGAAAGCCGTCTTTGAGATGTCACTGCCCTTCACCCTCAGCTGATGATATACCGATCATAGATCAATCTTAGAAAACCAACCTGCTCCCCTCAGCTGGTCGAAGAGATCATCTATCCTTGGAAGTGGGTAACGGTTCTTGACCGTTACTTGGTTCGGCCTTCCGTAGTCTATGCATAGCCTGAGACCACCATCTGCCTTCTTCATGAAAAAACTGAAGCACCACATGGCGACACACTGGGTCGAACAAAACCCTTCTCTATCAGATCCTCAATCTGAATCCGCAAATCCCGCAACTCTGAAGGTGCCATTCGATAAGGGGCCATTGAAATCAGTCGGGCACCAAGTTGTATGTCTATCCCGAACTCAACGTCACGTTGAGGGAGGGGGGGTAGAGTCAAATCCACCTCAAGAAAAACATCGAGGAACTCCCCAACAACCTCTGGGACATCTATCATCTCTGTATCGGCAGGAACCACTGACAACCCGCCCAACAAGGAAAGGAGAAGCTCCACATGCTAGCTTCCCACCTGATAGCTCCTATCACCAACAAAAGATACGCACTGTCCATCTATGTCTGAGAAAACAACTATTCTCCGGAAGCAGTCGATAACGACACTAACAGAAAACAACTAGTTGATGCTTAGGATGACATCGTAAGGCTGCATCTGTAACAGAAGAAGGTCTCTACTAGATCGATGTGGTCCCAACGTCAGCCCACATCCACGGAAAACACAAGATATGATGGTCTGGCCCCCAACTGGTGTACTCAGTACCAGTGGTATGGAAAGTCTCTCTACGTCTATTCCCAAAACATGGGCTAGGCTAGGTGCAAAAAAAGAGTGAAAGGCTCCCGAATCGAACAAAGCAAGAACAAGAGTGCTGAACAAACAAATCGTACCTCGCACCACTTCTGGTACTGCTGGAGCTGCCAACTCTACTGCGTAAAATAGTCCACGCCCAGCTCCTCTGCCTCTCTGATGTCATCCACTTCCCCGACTATGCCCTGGTCAAGGTCCCTGAGGAGCACACTGAGGTTGGAATCCTCCCGCAAAGTCTACCCTTGGAGGATCATGGTCCTGCTACTGCTGGAAGGGACTCACCGACAATTTGTGCTGCTGCAGTGGGCGCTGAACCTACCCACCTCCACTGTACGGTGCTCAGGTCGGGTACCGACTCTGAACATGCCTGAAACCTCCACAAGAAAAACACCTCGGTCCTGGGCTCGTGGAAAAGGGACGAGGACCCAAAGAACAGAACTGGAACTACCGGGGCCTACACCCCACTTTCCTGAACCTGGAAGGTCCTGTCGTAGGAGACTTACTGCTGACTGCCTTCCCCTTCGACGAACCTGGATGAAACACCTCACGCGGTGCACCTCCCAGCGAGTGCATCCTCTCTATGACCTCTTCCTTCTTCTGCACTGCCATGTACGTCGAAAGGGTGAAGAGGGTGACATCATACTGGAGCGAAGGATGAAGCGCCTCCTCCAAACGTCTCGCCCGAGATTCATCATCCAGAAAGAGATCCGGAGCCAAGCGCATGAGATCTTTGAACTTGATCCCCAACTCTCGTACCTTCATACTTCCCTACTGAAGGGAGAGTAACTCTTGCCACTTCTCTTCCTTGATCATGGAAGAAAGGAACTCCTCTCAGAATTCATTCTCAAAGTCAGCCCATGGAACCTCTGCCTATATCCTCTCTCCAAGGTAGAGCGTCCACCACTGTCGCGCCGCACCTCTCAGCTGACTAACTGCTAGTGGAACCCAGTACTCTCTTGGAGCACAGATCAAGGTGAAAGCGATCCCTATCTCCTCAATACACCCCTCAGTCTCCGTATCCGAAGTACTACCCTTGTACTTCTTGAGGGTCTGCCGCTGGAAGGAACTGAGAGTCTTCTTCCACTGGCTATCTTCCTCCTCTCGGTCAATCCTCAACTGATCGACCGCCTGGATCTGCTGTGCCTCGGCCGTCTGAGCCACCCGGGGATGACGTCCAGGTTCCATAGCTGTATGGTAAACAAGGATCGCCTAAGCCCAAGTAGTAAGTAAATTTCTCAAAGTTTTAATTATCATTTTATTTCAATTCTTTCCCAGAACACAAAAATAGAGTAAAACACATTCAGGATGATGCATGTACCTTCCCTAGGTTCTCTACCCTGCAATCAATGTAGTCTCACTTGGTCGTTCGGTAGGCTCAGAGTCCTTGCATCAGATCATGGGGGGCCCTAAAATCCCATGTCCTAGACGGTCTTCCCTGGCCTATGTCACGCACCAAGGTTAACTAACACTGTTTCCCTACCATCCCATGAAATCCTCTCTATGCCTAACTCCAGACTCCATCCTATCACTAAACCATCACCTCTGATACCATTCTGTCATGACCCCCTCCCACCAAAGATACCCCTCCTAAGCTGGCAATGGTGAAAGGGAGATAATGACCCCCGAGTCCTGCCTCCATTAGGCCCCGGGTGGGCAACTAGCACCAAGGGTAGAAGTTTTCACAAATATGGTAGTCATTACCCTTTTTATTATTTTGGATCAGGAAATAGGACAAGTCAACCACCAAAAAGGGAAAAGAACAAGTGTATATAAATAAACCCAAACCATGTCCACATGCATGTTTAAACAATTTTATAACAAGGTACAAGTACAAGGAAGCTCAAAAGTACAATACCAAAGAAAAAAAGAGAACAAAAACTACAACAACTCCAACTACCAGACTAGTAGGGTCCCGCACGGCCCTAGTAGTCCTCCTGGAAACCTTGAAGTAAACTTAGGGTGAGCATACAAGTATACTCAGTAGGGAAACCTAAAGCTCTTGTGCATAAGTGGGGAGAAATCCAAATGTCTCGGGAGAACAACAGAAGAATCCTAACAAGGGAATCCATCCACCCAACCTCACCAGCCACACTCACCAAAACACAATCACAACAGGTAGTAGTAGTATAAGAACAATAGTATTGGGTACCCCTCACCATTTCCCAATAGTTAGCTGAACATCCTGACACTGTCACACTCTCCCCACCCGCACACACCTGGGCCTCACAGCCACACATCCCGCCCGCACACACCTGGGCCTCACCACCACGTATCCCGCCCACACACACATGGGCCTCACAGCCAGACATCCCACCCGCACACACCAGGGCCTCACCACCACGTATCCTGCCCGCACACACCGAGGCCTAACAGCCACACATCCCGCCCGCACACACCTGGGCCTCACCGCCACGTATCCCGCCCGCACACACCTAGGCCTCACAGCCACACATCCCGCCCGCACACACCTGGGAATCACCACCACGTATCCCGCCCACACATACCTGTGCCTCTCAACCACAACCACATCCCCACCCGAAGACACCTGGGCCTCATCTCGAAGATTTTTGGGAATAGTAATAGTAACAGAACTCTCGCCTGAAGACACCTGGGCCTGAAATAGAATCCTACCTGAAGAGTCTTAGGTGTAAGGTCGCCTCAATCCATTATATCCTATAAGCCTGCCCGAAGAGCCTTGGGCCTAACCAACCCAATCGAAACCTACCCGAAGAGTCTTGGGTGTAAGGTCGCCTCAAGCCATCACATCCTAGGGGAGAAGGAGCACGAAGGAGCTAGTAACTATCAGAAAACACCCTCTCCCATGAAATGTGAGTGTTCGGCACTAAGTGCTCAACATGGGTGTGATGCGATAAAACAAAAATGATATAGATATATATAAATATAGAAAACACTCAGCCCAACCTATGGCTTCTAAAAAGAGAAATTGAGCACGTGCCTCGGCACTGCTACCATGAAGCATGCATACAACAAACAACCCCAACCCCATTATGGTTTTCACGTTTTAAGAGAATTAGTTTATTAGTTCCTTAACTATTTGGAAACTATCCACAACCAACCACAATGATCGTTCGTAAGCATATCCTTGCCATCCACAAAACATGTTAGGAAAAATTAGCAACACGGTAAGTCCCTTCCTATTAACCAACCAACCCATTGATTAATATTTCAGTTTCATTACCATGCCCCACCATTCATTAACTCTTACACTTTTATTTATTTATTAAACACAACCCATAGTCCGTTCACATTTAAACCCATCCCTGTAGCCCCAATGCCAACCACCATAACCACACCACACATCGTTATCCCTTTAATACCATTTATTGCAGCCCCGCTGCCCATCACCATCACAACATTCACACCAACCCACAACCAAGTCAACCGCAGCCCCGCTGCTTACCCGATCCACAACAACCCACAAAACACTCCATCACTTTCCACGTATCCAAGACAACACCCACATGTTCATTATTCCATTTTTCTCAACCGGGGTGATCACACAAGTGTTCCAGATTTTAATTTTCCATCTTTACATGATTAACCAAATTCCACATTCCATGAAGTTTCCAATCACAAAATGGTATAGAAGATAGGGCAACATTTAATTGCCCAAGAAAAGGTCCCCAACAACCGTTATTTTCAGTAGGCATAAGCCTATTCATTTCACAACATAATATCACAGGATATAAAGGGAAAGTAACGACAATCACAAACTTCCCATCCCTATTCTTTAAATAGTTATTATCTTTATTTAAAGGTTCAGCCATTTCTCATGAAAACAAAAGGATAACCACACGACATGATGCAAAAATTAGAGAGATGAAGGTAAAACCCCTACCTCAATAGGTTCTGGTCACAACGATCCCCCTGATCAGCTTTAGAATATGTTCATCGGCATCCCAGCAAAACCTCCTCGGGTGGAAGTCGGAGAGGAAAAGCCGAAGGAAAGACAACATATCCAAGCTTGGAAATTTCGCCTCGTATTTATGATCCCGTGGTCACTGAAGGATCATAAATCTGAGCTCGAAAAAAAAATGTTATGGAAGAAAGAGCCTTCGAGTCTCCTGAGAGAGCTCTGATCAAAGGAGAGGGGAGGAGAGGTGTCAGTTAAAAGGAGGATGAGACCCCTCCTTTTATAGGCCATGAAAGAAAAAGTACACATCGTGTACTTATGGTACACGGCGTGTACTTGGCCATTTTCACACGGTCTCCACGCGGCCTCGAACGCGGCTCTATGACCATTGACTGGTCAACACACGGTTTAAAGGTAACACATAAGCGAGGAAGGACTACACAGCGTATAGATTGGACACATGGCGTGTAGCCATTTATTGCACATGGCAAGGACAAGGCTCCAACGCGGCACACGACCAACGACTGGTCAACACACGGTAACGCGTACGCGAGGAAGGACTACACGACGTGTAGATTGGACACACGGCGTGTACCCATTTTCTTCAGGCGGCAATGAAACGGCCATCCACACGGGGTATACCAAGCAAGATGGTACACGGTGTGTACTCAAACTACACGGAGTGTAGTTTCAAAATTCTGGAAAGTGTGGGAAAAGTCCATTTTACCCTCCAGAACACTTCATGGCCTTGTTTTTGACAAAGGAATGGGCCGGAGAGGTCCGGGCCATTACAGGTGAAAAGGATTTCATTTAATCAGAAATTATAGTAAAATAACATTTATGTTTCATAATCTAATTCATAATGTTGAGTGATAAATATATTTTCAATATAGTGAACAAGAGAAAATATACACACCTGAAATATTTTTGTTTCATTCGCACAGTTTCATATTTATTTAGTGGTTTTATCTATTTTCATTTCATCACTTATGCCAATAAATTAATATTCAACATGAATTTACATTCATAAAGTGTAAATTATCATTTAATATATCAAAATATCTATAATATAATTAATAATCATTCTAAATGACATAATTAATTTTCCCAAATGAAAATGGTTACATTGGTTTCCAAATATAAATAAATATTTACATGATGAAATAATTCATTAATCAATAAAAATAATATAATAATACCCAAATTTAATCATAAACCTTTTCATTAGTCATTAATCATAAGACTCATCCAACATATGTCTGAACAAATTCAAGGCCCAATAATTTAGAAAGATGGTCACCAAAACTCCAAAATGAAATTAATATTAACCCTTGAAAACATTGAGTATCATATAATTTAATAAACCAAAAATGTAAATTACATGCATATATATTGTCATAAAAATGGTCATCTTTTTTCAAAATAAATCCAAATCACTATAAAATATAAAATTAAATCATAAATGCATTGAAAATGTAGATTTATCCTTATTCATAAAATACAACCATACACTATCTAATATATTAAAAAAATCTAATTATTCAATAAAAATCATCTAAGAGGACATATGTACCTATTTAATCAAATAAATAATAAATTACAAGATTTTAAATACAATACAACTTACTTGATTTATATAAATAATATTTATATCATAAAATAAATTTTTAATCTATACATCATCTACATATTAAGGGTTATCTAGCCCAAAGTCGTGTTGTTTACCAAAGAAATATAATGTTACTATTAATTAACTCTTACAGGTTGTCGATACAATATAACATATTATATAAAATTCATAATGAAAACTACTACTGAAAAAATATTATATATTTCATTATTATTATAAATAGAATATCATTGTTAAAATATTTCTACAATATAATTATTAAATACTAGTACACAAACACATCAATTATTACACTTCAAAAATTGTCATGCGGTTGGACCTTCCATGGTCTATGAGTTAATCCATTGACTATTTAATTGTCTCTAGTAATTCCTAAGTACCGCACACAAAATAGTTTTAATAAAAATGAGCACATGAGAATGTATTATATTTACCTCAACTAAAGCATTAATTTTTACATATAACTTTCTTTCTCAATACCCTTCCTTTCCAAACAAAAAACAACTTATTATTCAATTATGACATATTATTAGGTGTTTTTACCTTATTATCAATAATTATGTATCATAATATCCATTCCTCTATATTGGTCATTAACAAAATTCCATATCTGGTTCATTGAGTGGCTCACGTATGTTTATGTTATTAATTGTATATTGATATAACTATTGATTCATAAAAAAGAAAATATTTTACTATATATTCCTTTTAATTTGGTTAATCATGAAGAAAATTAATGATTCCCTTATCAAATTATGCGTTTATATGATTTCTCATTGTTCAATACATTTACTGAAACAAAAAATCATAGTTTGAGAATAAATAACCGGAAAGATTAATCTTATAATCATGAAAAATCATTCATGGGATAACTTAATAAGGAAAACTTATTCTTAAGAATATAAATGTAATATACAAACTAGGACATCCATATTGATCGTCTATTAAAATCTAAAATAATTTCTCATAATGTGAATGTTAATTAACCTATTTATATACCTTAGTAGTATATATCCATGTTTGTAGTCTATATATCACTAATCATACATAATTTAAAAAATAATTAATACACAAAATTCCCCAATAAGAGTAGTTACTCCTTGGTGTATATATTCCAAAGCTGCATCAACATTAATGAATCTGGATAGGTATTTATTATCATGGAAAACTACACCCTTATATTAAACATAAATTTAGATTTTCCCATATTATTATTCTTATCAAAAAGTATATTACTAATGTTTCCCCATTGTAGTTTCTAAAAATATATAATCCTTTATATATTAAAAACTATTGTAACAAAAAATATCATATACTAATATTAAATATTAGTAGATGAATATAAATTAATTATCATCAAGTTCTACAGAAAAAACATAAAGGTGTATTTCCTTTGTAAACATTGATAAATCATAACTGGTAAAAATGATCAACCTAATTCCCCACATTATACATCACAACTAACACACTTCTTATATATGTCATTATATCCTCCCATCATATCCCAAGGAAAAGGAAACATAATAATAGGTAATCTCTTATTCTTGGTAATCGAAACAAGGGAGATATTAATGATTTTTTTAGCATAATGCGAGGATAATGGTATGATAAAATTTTCTTTATAATTAAAATGTGTTCACAGAAATTCATATATCATAATCAGGAGTTATGGAAAAACTATTACTTGTTCTTATGAAAAGATTCATATGTAAATAAACAACATAACCCTAAATAGAATGTAATTTACTTAAGATCATATCTCAAAATAATTTCATAAAGGGTGGAATAATCATATCATATTAATATTATGTGAAAGCTTCCTTCCAATATAGTCTTCACATGATAATCAAAGGATAAAAACCTATATACTTGATTTGGGTTTGGGATAACCTCTAGTGTACCCTATTTTAAGCTTGAGATAACCTCTATTGTACCATTGATATCATAAAACATTATTCTTTACTAAAATCATTATATGGATATAAATGTTTAAGACCATGATTCATCTAACCATAATCCATTCATATATATTCCAAAAAATCATAAAAAATGAAACATAACATCATCACATAACCCATGTAAAGCATATATTCT
This sequence comes from Viscum album, assembly GCA_963277665.1. NCBI lineage: Eukaryota > Viridiplantae > Streptophyta > Magnoliopsida > Santalales > Viscaceae > Viscum > Viscum album. The sequence continues at coordinate 476,158,293 of OY728134.1, forward strand.
TAAGTAACATCCCATAAATATATTCATAAACTATCTGAGGAAAGAATAAGGATGATATAGATTGATTATATCTCTAGTAAGTCATAAGTAACATCCAAGGATGTCATCATAGATGAAAAAATTATTTAAATTATCTCTTTAATATTTATTGAATAAAATAACCATTTATTTTTTTACATCCATTATTTAAAATATAAAAATTTAAAATATTACAAAAAAATTCTATTTAAAAATACTTATGGATACATGAAATGGAATATTTAAATCATTTATTGGTAAGGATAGTGATAAATATTTTTCATATTATAGTCATTATAATAATGAGTCTATTCACACCTTCAATAAAAATTCCCCATTTTGAAAATGAAAAAAAATTGATTTATATAATTTTTTAAAAAAATTAATAAACATGTAATGTTTACATTAAAAATGATTTTTAATTAGTAGATAAATTCATGAAAATATTCTATAAAACATGGATATTGACGAAAAAATTTACCGAATAGAGAAATAATGTTTAGTTTCCTTAAAAAAATAGATTCAGTCCCTTGAGTACCTAAAGAGATTAAAATTAAATGAAGGGATGTAATATCGAGAAGTAAATATAGGAGATGAAAATAATTTTTTTTATATTTAAATATATAGTTTCACTCAATGGAAGTTGAATTATAAATAATCAATATTGAAGTGAGATTGAAAAAATCCCTTACTACACTGAAATTTTATGTCATAATTACCATGAAAGAAATAACATAAAATGAAACATTACATTTCAGGAAAAACTATATTCCAAATAAAACATATTAGGGGATGGTAGATAATAATTAAAAATCTTGATAGGTGTAAAGAATAATATATGTCTCAATGAAATAAAAATGAAATGATCTACAATCACTACTTTTGAAAAAATTTAATTCCATTCCTATTGGTTTAAATAATTTGACATGTATTATTAAATACCAAACATTTATAAGTATCCATGACATTTAATTTCAAAGGATCAGTATACACACTTTGGAAACATAAATAGGATCATAAAATCCAACATGTCTGAATGAAACATTATTTCGATGAAGAATAATTACATAATGTATCACCGCTATTTGTACGTGTTGAAAAATCATTTATAATTTATATATATTTATTTCTGATAATATTATAGAACCATTTGTATATATACCACTACATATATGATTCATTTTTACCATATAATCTTCTATTTACTAATAATTAAATATTAAAATCACTTATATGTTATTACAACATCATTTTCTTTCCATTTTTCAGGTTGGATGTCTGAATCCTTATTAATTAATCATTGATCGATTATATTAATAATTGTAATCATTCAATTAGTTTTTTATTACATTATTATAAATAATTTCTTTAAATTTCATGTAATATTGTAATTAAATATGATTTATCTCACATTAGGGAAATGGTAATACATACGTACACATGAGTGATGATTCAACATTATGATGAATAATAAAAATGAAATTAAAACATAAAAAATCCAAAATATATAATAATTACATAATAAAAATAAATATTCATTAAATCTATTATTTTAACTATTAATGTGAAGATGTTTGGAATTGTGAAACACATCTCTTTGTGGAGGTGGTAGTCCACACATACATAGTCGGGATGATTTAGTTTTCATTATTTAGGAAATGTGATAGATAAAGGTTATGACATAAAAATAATAACATCATGATATTATTGAATTTCAACTATTATGGAACAATTTATTTAGTTAAAAAGAATCAAAATGAAAGAGTTCAGTTAATATGATTACCGCCTCTTTGAGAAACCTCTTTTTGATCTCTTCTCAAGGATCTAATGGATGATCTCTTCAAGATATCAGTTCTTAAAAAAGTATAATAATTTTTATAATTTTTTTTGTAATGTTTTGATGAGATATCAGGCTCATGGATATGTGAGTAGTGGGTAATTGGTGGTGTCATTTTATACGGATGTAAGAGACACATAAAATTTCAAGAATTATTTAAATATAATAAATTCATTTCCTAAGAAAGTAGTACAAAGGGGAATATATTTCGATTAAATGATAGAATTAGGATTAAATAACATCATCCAATATAATTTTTATACATTTATGTTACCTTTTAAGCCTTATGTTTTTGTTTAATACGTTTATTAGGAAATTTTAACCTTAACCAGGGTAAAATATTTTTCCAAAATAAAGGGTTATAAATTTACCTTTTAGGTAAATATTAAATGAAAGTGGAATTGAAGGAGATTTTATAACATACAGTATCTCCCTTGTCCTATATTATTATTTTTATAATTTTTATGACATTTAATAATATATTATTAAATATAAAATGTCGTTAATATCATTTAATAAACTATTTACATATTTTAAAATTAAATAGAAGAATAAAGGTATTAAAATCTATTATAAATTCTTTAAAAATAAAAATAAAATTATAATTATCCTTAAATTTCATGTGACACCAGAATTCAACCAAAATGTTTTAATTTTTAGGTTTTTAAAATAATTTAATTTTATGATTTCCACTACTTGCACAATCATTGCATGATCACTCTCTAACCATTAAAGGAAATAGTTAAAAATATTAAAAAATAAAAATAAAATAAAATAAATAAATTCTGTTAAAAAGAATATTCTATATATCCTCATGACATATTTTCACAATTTTTAAAAAATAAGCTAAATTAAAATCAACATTCATTTTAGAATATTTATGTTCATTAAATATTATAAAGGAATTTATGAAATTACTATTTTTTAAAAATGAAATAATTTAAGATATTGGATGGTTATATTTGAATAAAACTCATAAAATGAAATATATGAATGTTTATTGTATATTTTGAAGAATTATATCTTATCTTAATCATGATTCAACCTATTTTACCATTATTATGGTGAAATTGTTTTTTATTATGGTCATAATTCATTTCTGAAAAAAATATTGTTGAATTATTTACCGAATTTGGACATGTTGATCCTAATATGGAACCAGTTTAATAAAATTAAATCTATATAGATTGAATTAATTAGTCTTAAAATAAACCTATAAAACCTGATGAAAAAAAAAATTTTCTTTAAAGCCGTATTTTTAAGTATAAAAATGTATTTCAAAATAATTTACGGATAACATTGATAAAAATGGAAATTTTTTTTCATAAAAATATTTTTTATGAAAAAAAAATTATAATTATAATTTGAATTCCTAAATACATTGTTAAAATTTATAGTTTTCTATAAAACTATTATTTTTTTTACATTTTAAGGAAAAAATTTTCATTTTATAAAATCTAATAAAATCATATTTAAAATTTTTTGATATAAAATTTTAGGAAATTATATCATTTTTCAAAAATATAATTTCTAGAAGTTTCACAAAAGAGATAATAAACATTTATAAAAAAAATAAATAAAAACATTAGGAAAGGAAAATTTATTTTAATTTATAAAATGAATTAACTAAAAAATGCGTGTATTTTTACTAAGAATTAGTCAACTATTATTTACTTATTTAAACCATTATTAATATATATCATAAATTTTTTACTTCCACTAATACATAATAAATCATAGGATATGTCATAAAGGTAACATTAAATTTAGTTATATTTCAATAGAATGTCACAATTCACTTCAAGCGTGATATTTTATGATAAATAGTCTCTCGAGGTTGTCATTATTTCAAACTAAATTTCTTATGTGTCATATTTTTATGAAAAAGAGTCAACCCATTAATGATAAAAATGTTAAAAATGAATATGTTCAGATTAGGACAACAAACAAATTGAGAGTTGACATATATTAGAGGAAACTCAATGCTACCATTAGGAAATACCATTTCATGAAGTCATTTCATGAAAAAATTCATGAGAGAACTGTTGGAAATGAGTTATTTTTCATTCTTGATGGCTAATCTAGCTACATGGTTATTTAAATAGATCTTAAGGATTTTTAAAGGATTACATTCACTAGAAAATTTGGGTAATTATCCTTTCATTAAATTCCCTTTTCCCTAGGTAGTGATCCTACGACATTTCATAAATGTATAATGGAAACATTTTGAGAAATTATTATAATAATAACTAAGGTATTATGGATTATTTTTCAGTTGAATAAATTAAAATTGAAACATATTTAGAAAATCTATAAATTTTTATAAATATTTTATGAAATAAATATTATTCTAAATTCAAACAAATTTTAATATATGGTCATTAAAGAAATATTTTTTGGCTAAAATACTTGTAATAGTTAAACTATAATATGTAATTTTAAAATTTATGTTATCCCAAAAACTAATGCCTATAGAAAATTTCAATAGATTTAGGTAAATTCTAGTCCCAAATATTTATAGACATTTTCCAGAATACACAATCATTTATACACACTTATATTATAATTAAAACTTATTGTGTTTTATGAACACTACATAGATTCATTTAATATTTCTAAAAATATTCTTAAATAATCAAAAATGACTACTACTAGATAATGGAAATTACCATTTTATGTATTGTGTTATACATGTGACATAAAAGTGCATATTGTTTTAGGTTTAATAAATGATAAAGGGATACATTATATTTACTATTCTATCATCCATATGGATTATTAAAAAATATTACACTAAGAATAAAAATTATTTTTTAGTCGCAATGTTTTTTATTGAAAAATTTAAGCAATATTGTTTTGGTTTTGAGGTCATAATGTTCATAGACCATTTATCTCTCAAATATCATCTAGATAAGAATGAAACAAAACCATGTCTGATAATATATATCATTTAGTTATTTAATATTGATTTAGAAATCATGTATAAAATTATGATGAATTGTTCACACTAACAACTTTTCATGATTTAATAATTATCAAGCTAAGGATCCAAAAAAATCAATACCACTTTTCTTGATGAGTAACTATTTAAAACGTCAAATAAAGATTCCACATGGTTTGATGATTATGTCAGTATTCTTGTAATGAGAGTCATCTATAAACACAATTCATAGAATTGAACATAAATAAATTTATTTTAATGTTTATATACTATTTATAGATGATCCATTATTATAAATTATTTCTATTGATTCTATCATAATGATATATGCATCATAGGATGAAATTTTCTCTATTCATGGGTTTTTCCATTCATCAAATTTATGTGGATATCATGGGAAAAAGGGAACTTCACATAAGGAAACATAGTATTTTTCTACTATAAAACATTTGTTAATGATTCTTGGAGTAATATGAAAGGATCGGAATATTTCTAATGTTGTTAAATATATGTAGGAGACTATTGCATCCCTGATAGGAAATTATTATTGTTTAAGTTATTATTTTTTGGGAATTCGACTTCATGGGAAAATTTATATCTTCAAATAGAAACGAATTCATTTTAGATAGTTGAGTACTATGTTTTCAAATGGGCTGAGGATGTTTTAATTCTAAATTAATTATCCACTAGTGTGATTAAATTCATTAGGAAGATCATTTCAAAAATTTTGGATTCCCCAATGTACTTATAACTAACAATGTAACTCATTAAATGAATTTTATGACTTATAAGATAATAGATAAATTTTCTTGTTGATAAAAACCCTGAGCAACTTATTACCAATAATAAAATGGTCATGATATGGTTTCTCATAAATAGTTAAATTAAATTTTGGAAAAATAGTGTGTACCTTAAGGAATGATTGGTCTACAATACTAGATAATGATTTGGGGGATTAAATTATTACTTACATGATACTAATATTAATTTCTCTATATAATCTCCATTAAGGGAAAAACATATCATCAACTTATGGTAAATCAGAAAAAACATTCTAAGTTATGGAAGACCCTAAACATTTATTTTATTTGAACTGGTGAGAAATGGTTACCGAAGATAGATATTTGGATGAGTTATTAATTGAATATTATTAAAATGATATATTTAAAAAGGGAGATAAAAGACTCAATTTTATCTATAATCCATAACATAGAAATCAAATTGTGTTATATGATTTAGGTATTTACATCTTATAATAGACTATTTTACAAGTAAATTGAACACCATGTGGTTTTGACCACTCACCATTATGAGAAAACTATAACAGGTGTTGTTTAAATGTTTGGGTAAAGGAATATTCAATTTTTATTCCATGGTTAAATATTAAGAAATTATTCTATTTGGATTCGAAATGGATTGGTTGTCATATAATTTCATTAATGTTGATCCATCATTATGACTAATTGACGACTCTAGCAGTAGTGTTTCATGGGAAATAACACCTGGATTGTGTTCTTGATATCCCTTTTTTCTCATTTATTTAATAAATATATTTCCTTAACCTATTATATTTTCAATATTCAATGTACATTAGATTAATGGTAAATTATAAATCAACACAATTATTTGGGTGTCCATAATATTGGTTCCCCCTTAATAAATGTACATTTTTCACAATGTATCATTGGATTTTCATACTATATCTTTCTAGAGAATACATTACCAAAATCAAAAATTAGATATCATATTTGTTTATAATTTTTGTTGTTTCATATTATGATTAAGGTATCTCAGTTTTCTAGGTACTTTAAATGTATTTTCATAGATTTCTCTTACAAATTAAAAGGACAATACACTTTCCAAGATCCAATGATGAAATATCCACATTCAAGGTAGTATTGTTCTCATTTATTCATCATATAATTATCACTACATTATATTTTTTTATACATGTGGTATATTCTATATAATTATTGAATGTAAATAATTTAATATTTTCTTCCTGAGATGGGTATCTAATTTTCTAGTATATGGGGCCTTGAAAATAAAATTTAATTGAACATAAAACCAAGCTACCACCATAAAAATTCATTTGGATTCTATGTTTATTCTCAAAACATGATTTTCCTGGAAGAAATATTATGAATTGAAATTTTAATTCAGGTGTCTATTTCTAATTTATAAGACTGATATTTTTTTATTTTATTTTAAAATGTTATGAAAATGTGTCGATTTTTCTATACATAAACTTTGTGTAAACCCTTAAAAATGTTAGTGAGCTTCTAAATTGAAAACTATTTTAAAACAAATGAGATAAACTTTTTCCTCTATCATATGATATAATATTTTCTTAAATTTCTTGATTTAGTTATGGTAGAGATTTTGTTTTAGATATGATATTTTGTGATTCAATGATAGTTCACATAAAAAATTCACTTTAAATTTTTTTAGGGTATTTGGTCATAAAATTTCATAATAATATTTTACTACCAAATGAAAAATTGTACGATAGTTTTGATGATTAATTTCTTGAAATATTTTTTGTTGTTTATTATTTATGAATAATTTTTCTAACTATTTTTATAGATATTAATTTTATGAATTAGTTAATATAGTTTAATAGGAATCATATATAATGAATTAGAATTATAACATGATTAATCTAAATCATCAAACCTACATATATGTGACTCACTCATTCATCAAAAAACCTCAGTGGTTCATGTTATTAAAATATTTGTCCGAAAACATGGAACAATATAAAAACCTTATTGTTATATACTATATTGAAACATAAATTTCTTGTGAAAAAAATTGACATGTTTTGGTGGATTTAATGTAGCCTATTTTTGTTGAAATTTATTCCTTATGTTCTAATTATTTTTGGTTTTTTTAAATTGATTTTTTTACTAGACATTTTTTTATTGTAATTTATTTGATATTGTAAATAAAATTCATATATTTTATTTAAAAAATCTATTTTGTTTCCTTTTAAACTGATAAAATGTTCTGGAATTTATTTTATTTTAATTTAATAAAATAATATTTCAAAAATTATCATTAAAAATACATTTTGTAGATAATTTTGATTATTTTTTACCACTTGAATTAAATTCATCATTAAACTTATTTTCATTTTTGGAATAAATTAATTATGTTGGATGCGAAAATATATCACTTAAATTGGTACTAGAAGATGTGAATATTTATTCATTACATTTATTATCCCATAATAATAATATATATGTGGATTTGGAGGTATTTTGGGTCCTTCTTGGTGGAGAATCTTGGAGACCATTTTGATATATTATTCCATTCCCACAATTTAATAAATTGGTAAATCAATCTATATAGTTTTTTAATTTCATTAGATTCAAGCATACCACCCTTTTGTGTGATTACCCAATATTAAATACCATATATTTTAATGTTTTTCATTAGTTCCATTAATTCTACCCCATAAAAGGAGAATATTATGTTACCTTTTGGATTATTCTATGTCTCACACCAATCATTATGTAGTGTCATCATGGTTTAAGAAAGTTACAAATTTACGTGGCTAATTATTCTTTACCTAATATTATATGGAGGAATCCTCTATATGAATTCATATTGACTCTTATTCCATGATGTTAAATAAAATGAAGTTTATTGAGAACACAAATAAAGGATTATCCCAATAATAACAGTTTAAGAACAACAAATCAATATATTCTTAACTTGGGGTCCAATGTGGATACATGGAAAGAAGATGAAAAGTACAAATTTGGGGATGTTTAAAATGAGAAATACAGTCCTATCAAGATGGATGGTGAAACGAATCCCATGATTTATGTAATAAAATAACAATAATGGGAAAACTAATATTGAATACATATTTGATTAGAACACATGATAATGATTTTAAAATTGTGTTGAATGATTATTTAATAAATGAATACCTGAAGACATGATTGTCGATCTTTGATCAGTTTGATGGAGAATTATCATTAGTGACTCTATGATCTAGATATGAATACGAGGTCAAAATAGTCACCAAATGATTGATATATAAAAACTGAGTTTAGAATCGAGAATTTGAAATTGATATGATGGTTTTTATTTGGAACTATGATGGAGAAGTTTTTCAAATACCCCTGACATTAGAAGGCTATATTTGGTGGTTATTTCATTACATTGGAATAAGGTACAGGGAATCTAATCCCAAAGGAATTAATATATTAGTACTCTTGGTAAAAAATATACATAATTGAATGTCATATTACAATTTAAAACATATAATGAAAAATAGTATTTTCTATTCATAAACTATTATCCACTTTATCTTATCCCTTTATATCAATTACAAAATATTTCATTGAAACTTATAGATAATAAAACATAGGAAAGGGGTGATATTTGATGTTCTCTAAGGGTATGAGTACAGTGGAATATTACATGAATAAATAAGGCATAATAAATTTGGAATAGTAAATATATAAAACATAATCCATTTAATCAATAACATGAACATGAAGAATAATATGGCTTATATAAATAACCACAATACAATGTTATATACATAGTCACAAGAGGACTAAATTTTTTTATTGATATTATAACTAATATCATTATCACATGGGAATAAATATATAATTTCATAATAATTCCATGCATAATTATACACATATGTATCCTTCAATCAAGGACTTATTACAATAAATATATACTATCAGGGCCTCATATGAAGAAATCACACAAAAATAGGTAAGGCCTCGACCAAAAAACCAATGTTGTTTGTATCATGCGACATACTGTTGGATTGAGTGGATATAGTGGGCCTCACCAATAACATAATCAATAAAATAAATTCTTCATATGAAAGTGGTGAAACATAATCAAAATAAATATGTTTATTGAAAAACAATCATATTAACTGTTAATACATTTCTCAATCAAAAAATATAAATATAAATCATTCAGAGGGATTTTGAGAATGGTAACTAAATATTACATCTTCAGTAAAAATGATCATAAAGTATTAATAAAAATAATAATGATGGTGTAATTATATCATATTTAAAATCTATTATATGTAAAATATTTTTATCATTTATGAATATAAATACAATAAAAATCCATTAAAAACAATCTTGAAAATAAACATATCATTTTCAATTTGAAAATATCTTTTAAAAAATAAAGCTTTAAAAAATATAAGGAAATAAATTTTCATTGAAAAGAAACATCAAATCACATGAAGAATACATAAATGTATTTAAGGGACATGATGGAAAAAATTTTCATATATTCTTTGTATATTAAAAAATATTCCTTTCAAATTTTTTATAAATATTCAAAAAGTAATTATTCTAGAAAATGGTAGGAATATTTATTTTAATATATTTCATGAAAATACAGTCATTGTTAAAATTTTAAATAATTAATTATTTGGATATTTAAAAAATTAATTAAAACATCTTTAGAAAATATTGTTTTAGAATATAATTTATTTTTTATTGAAGAGATAAATAATGTTTGTTTTTCTTCGAATCATTTTTTCATTAATTTTTAGTAGAAAATAGAGGGAAATTGTACTATTAGTTTAAAATTTCGGAAAAAACCTATGGAGAACAAAATTAATATTTTTCATTATTCATATTTTATAATATCCATTTTGGTTAATTTTATAATAAACAAGACCAATAAAAGAAGAGTTTGTAAACTGAACCATTAAAACCTTTGAAACATTTGAATTGTAATCCCTATGAAAGAGATATCACAAAATGATAATTTATATAAAAATAATATAATTTTATTTAGGGTATTAGATATCAAAGGGGTGGTATATAAACCCCAAAAGAGAAATAATTTGGTAATATGCCATATGTCTCACGAAAGTAAAAGAGAGATGAGAAATACTTACTTTGGGTTTGATTTCTTTTGTAAGTGTATGTAATTCTTATATAATAGATAGAATGTTATTATAAAAATATTATATAAAAAATATGACATATTTCGTACCTTTTATGATATACTTATATACTTTTATGACCCATTTATTATCAATTCTTTGTTAAATGCTTCAATTCGAGTGATAATTACGTCGATTTTCATGTATATTTATTTTAGGTAATCATGGCCCTTTAACAATGGTAATGGATAAATAATATATAAAATTTAATACACGATTTAAATATCATTATATATATATATATATATTTCATAAGCTATAAATCTTATGTTTATGAAATGCATTAAACCTATCAAAGAGATTGTAGGCCATATGTACGCATTAACGGTGTTTCCATGTTCTCAATGAATATATTGAAATGAAAATAATTTTTAATTAAACATTATAGAATAATTATTATATTATAATTATAATTTAAATTAATCAAATTCGACCTTATTACAAACTACATAGGAAGAAATTTTAAAAAAATACACATTGCTACGTGGGGGAATTAAACCTCTCACACACATGATTGACGTTATTATTTTTAAAACTCTTAGATGGTAATAAGTTATATGTTATAATTTTTTAATATTTTAATTTTTAGTTAATAAATATAATATATATTAATTATCACTATCGTTACAATTTTCCATGTAATGTGCAAGGAAAAAATGAATTAAATCACCTCCCCAGGTGGCAGTCCTCCATACACATGAGTGGTGTTATTGTATCCCCCTTGTGGAATGTAAAGTAAGAAGGTATATGTGATATCATAATTATATAAGTATAAAAATTACATAAATATAATATATGTGTTTGAAATACATAATTATAACAAACCATTAGAGTTAGTGGTGGAAAATGACTTACATTTGTTTGAAATGAGGTAGTCCATCATACACACGATTGATAGATTCATATAACATTTGACAGAAGTAGATGTGGATATGGGTCATGAATGCATCATAATAACATATCATTATATGTAATATACTATTTTTATTGTTTCATACTTTTTTAAAAAAATTAGTGATGTGTAATATGAAATAAAAGAAAACCATGTTTATGAATATTAAATTCTCTTTAAAGAGACTTTCTATGTTTCTATCTAAATAATTCATATGTGCGTTTAAAAAAATAATTATACTAGTATGTGTGGAGGTAAGTATAGAATATTTTTGGGTAGTTATTTTATGAATCTAATGATTATGTATGCATAGAAATGGTATGAGAGTTGGTGCTTCTTTAGATGTGGGTGGACAGTAACATTGAAATTTTTATAAGAAAAAGTGATACCCACATTTTTCCCATAAAAAATCTTAATAAATGGTTAACTGAAATCATTATATGTGAAAAGGTGTAAATATGACTGGAAATTTTTAATTATACTATTTTTTGTCATTTTTAACCATTATCTTCTTATATTAACCCCATGATAAACCTGTTTTTACCATCACTATGGTAAATAATTCTAACTATGTTTACAGTGCATTATGAATAAAAAATCAGATGATCTTATTATATAATATATATATTTATTATTCAAATTATTGAACCAATTCTTAAAAATTTATTTCATTCAAGTGGTGTAATTATATTTGAAATTAAATCCACAAAATGATGGAAAAATTGGTTTTCTACTGAAAACCATTGATAATATTTAAATGTTTTTATATCATAATTTAATATTAAATTCATTAAATAATCATTGACTATTTATTTATTTATTTATTTTTTTACTAATTTTATTAAAAAACAAATTTCAAATATAATTCAACATTGTATATAATTTAAATGAAATGGTAGTTCCCAATAAAAATAATTATTTTATCCATTCAAAAAAATTAAATGTTTAATAAAATACTCAAAAAAAAACAACCAATGATAATTGTGATATCTATAGATCAGAATGTGTTTTTTTTGTTTTTTTGAATAAATTTTATAAATGTGTTAAAACGTTTTTATAATTTTTTTTGAAAGTGAGTCTAAAAAACATTTTAGAAAAATATTGTTTTTAAAAAACATTTATTTTTTATTTCAAATGGTTATTATTTTGTTTTTAATAATAAGATAACCATTGAAATTATTTTATATATGTATAAACACACAAAAAATAATATTTTATTTAGTCATATTAATAATAACTAATTAAACTTCTTGGTTATAAAAGCCATCTTTTGATAATAATATTAATAGAATATAACGGTTTGTTAAAACTAGAATTTTTTGGAATTCTATAGATTAAAATTATTTAATTTAAAATTAAAATATTCTAAAGTCATAGGGTATTATATTCACTTATAATATCGGTGGATCATTTCATGTTGAATATCAACAATGATTTTCCACTTTTAAAAATTTTGGGTGTTATATTCTACCCTACATAAATTAGTTTTTCCCTTCTAATTTAATATTGATATCTATAATTAAAGGTTTGGTATTTGAAAATACCTTTGTTATAACCCCACATTTTAAAATTTGTTAATAAAAATCCAACATGAAATGATATAATGGTAATTATGAATGTCATCTAGAATATCACATTACTCAGTTTCCACATAGTAAATTATTTGTTCGATTTGAAGATATATATATTGAAATAATTTTGGGGAGTGATAAAGATCATTGATAATACAAAGGTTAAGATCTATAAAATTCAATAAACAAAAATAAATAATTATCCAATGAATTAAAATAATATTTGATTTATTTGAAATTAAGTTGATAGGATAAATTTTTTTTCATGATACTTTTCCTAGTGGTGATGAATTATTTTAGCATCTAGACCTTGAAAATAAGAAAATATATGTACTTGATATCTTTTAATTTAATTTGAAAAATTTCTTCATTTGGTTTTGATTTAATCAATTTTTAGTTCATTTATAACTATATGAAATTAATCTCCAAGATTGATTTTTTATTCCTAATGAACTAAAATATTTTTTAATGGACAATATAATGAATTTATAGTCATTAATCTTCTGTCTAGAAATATTCCATGACCAAAATGGTTTTCATGAGTTATCCAATAATAAATTAATTTTTAAAACCTCAAAAATAACCATAGAGTTTAACATAATCATTTTCATAAATAGTTATTTTTTAGAGTCCTCCAAAATATTTTTTTTCTAAATTTAATGTCTAAAACATTTAAAGGATGGTTCCTATGTTTCCAAAATCATCTTAACATTATATTCCCCAAAGAATATATTGTTTCTCTTAATATCACATACCAAATATGAGAATACCATAAAAAAATTAAAACCATATTTAAAACATATATGCTTTCAAATGTTATTTTTATCATTTTTAATTTGATGAAATTTACAAATTATCTAGTTTATTCCATAATTTAAAAAATGTAGTAAAATCTAGAAAGGATAACATAAGACATCAAATCACTCACCAATTCCAGGTTCACCAATACTATCCCATAAAGATATTTTGTTCATTATAATCTCCAAATCCAGATTATATTATGGTTTATCGACCCTCAATAGTTTTTTTCAAATATATCCGGTGACACACCAAAACATTATAGTCTTTCACCTTTAAGAATTATCCAAATATTGTTGATATCATACAATACACACAATAATAGGTTTAAAAAAAGCACTTGTTAGACATGTTTTTGAAATTTCAATTGAATTATAAGACTTTTAGATAATATATATAGAATATTTATATGTCATATATACCAAAAAATATAGAGAAATTCTTCCAAAATATTTGATAGGCTTAAGATAAGAACAAAACGAATTTTCACACAAAGATCATTTGTTATAAGAGATTTTTTTTGGGTTTTAATAAATCATGCATATTAAATATCAATATTAAAAATTCAATAAAATTAAAATAAATATATAAATATAATTCTGGAAATAGAAATTTCAATGTTAGTTTATGGTGAATTTTTAGTATTATTTTGTGAAGTTTCGATTTTTGATGAATAATGAAAAATATTGAATTTTAATTCAAAAATGTATTTAAATATAAGTTATTTATAAGGTAATATTAAATTATTCATTGGTTTCAAATATTATATTGAACAGTATCATATATATTAATCTAATTTAGGTCATCAAAATTAATTCCAATGTTAAATTTTATATAAAAAATAGAAATCTTTTGAACGTTTTTACATTAAAAATCAACATTTTCATCCTGTATGAAGGATTAATTTTAAATTAATTTCATAAAAATATATGATTGGAATTTTTCATAGTATATTAAATTTTTAGAATCAGAATAATTTATAATTTCTTATATGGTTAGATTAATTTTTTTGCAAAAATTTTAGTGAAAGGGATAAAAATTAATATCAGCTATTAAGAGAAGAATTCGCTAAAAAAGGGATAATCCTCAATTATAAGGCCCAAAATAACCTATAAACTTGTAAAAAAGACTTTTTATATGCATAATATGACCATAACCAACCTTTTATATTATTTGAACCATTATTGGAACCATATACATGGTAATAACATGGGTTTAATTCCCTTTTCAAATATTTACAAGAATATCACTCCTTCCCCGCTATAAAAGGCGCTCACCCCTCCCACAAATTCACACTTATAAATACATTTTTATCAACAATAATATTAACATATAAGCTCCAAAAATACCTACCCTAATCTTATAAGCATAACCTTAGGAATAAATCATAACAAGGAACTCTTTCGGTATAATCCAAAAGGATTTACCTAAAAATGATGTAACATTCTTCAATAGTCACTTTTCTTTTATTTCCTTCTCCACCACACTCAACTATTAATAATCCATTATTATATAATAAACATAGTTTCCTAAATATATGTAGATGTTATTATCATATGTTTTCAAACTAAAGCTACGTACACCTCTCCTTAATAGGCAATAAATATACTATTCTTTTGTATAGGGGACTACCGCCTCATGAAATGATGATTGTTCATTCATACTTTTTTAACAATCATTGTAGGAATTATGATAGAAATAAAATTTTTATATGTTATATATAATATTTATAACTAATTTATAATTATTTATTCTTTTAAAATGATTAACTTTATGTGTTCCATTTTGTGGGAATATAATAACATTGTTTGTGGACGTGTAGACTAGCACCCCCTCAAAGTGATGGGAGTCATTCACGCAATACATGGAATTTATAATGGATTTTCTAATAAAAAAATTTGAAATATATGAAAGAAATATGATACTAGATTTAAATTAATCATATACATATATATAATTTCTCTTTCATTAATTTAATATAGCTATGTAATGGAAGTTGGGTTCATGGGTATGTACCACCTGCCATCTCCATGAATGGTGCATTGCATTTGCTATATAAAAATTTTATAGTCGTTGTAAATAAACATTTAATGAATATATATGATATTTAAATCATGTATTATAGTCTAGAGATAATTAAATCAATATCTAATTAGTATGAACAATAAGTAACCAGTTAAAACATACTAAAAAATAAGGCAATAAACACGCAAAATATTGAGAATATTGAAATATTGGTAATAAATGGGTAATAGGATATCACAAGAAGATAATATATTATATCAAAAAATATTAATATTGTTCTAGAATAATATAGTAATATTCTTAATACCATTATTCATGAGGTTAATAGATGTTCACCCAAAAGTAATATCATGGTATGGTCAATTTACATTACAGGGAGACTTATTTATTGTCACGCTAAAATTCTCATTATTGTGGTGTATATAATACCCATTGTAATTTTATATGATTACTCGCTAAAAAATCATGTTATTTTAAGTATCACCATGAATTACCATTCTCACAGAAGTTTTATAGAAAATTTCCATGTGGTAAAAGTTATGTTTAGAATCTCATTTAATTTTGTGATAGATAACTTTATCTTAAAACCATCAATTTATTGTAATAATTTTTCCTTGGTAAGTTATATAAATTTTTACATTCTTACTAGATATCTATTATTTTTACCAACCCTTTATACCATTTTTACATAAAATGTATACATTGATAGTTATTTCATTATCTGGGGAAGTATTGATAAATATTTATTGTTTATTAAATACAGATAATTGATAAGGTATAATGTTATTAAAAACTAATTTACTATATATAAAGAATGTATTGGACATGCTATGATCTCTAATAGAAAATTACCATATACACATGATTTGAAACCGTGGGTATTGTCTCTACCCATAGTTTAATGAACTATGGGCTCCCGAAGAGTTGGGGTATTCACAGAGCTATATCCACAGTTTAAGAAACCGTGGGTATAGGTCTAGTCCACTGTGTAACTCACTATTCCACCATGTCATTGAATTATACCCACAGATTGAAAATCATGGTTATAACTTAGACAAAAAACGTGGTTATGGGATTCGATCTCTAGACCGCTCTGTTATTCCTCTTGTGCCTAACCACTAGCCCATTTGTATTATTGGTATATAGATATATATTTAGTTATATATATTTATATAAACCATGACTATATATAGAATACCGTCGGAATAGGTGTTGCAGTGAAAAACAATTTGTGCCTATCGAATTGGTTTTTATCACCATAAGGTGGGAAATCAATCCCACAAGTTTTTTAAAACAGTGGGTTTATGTCTCCAAAAAATAACCCTATACCCACAGTTACAGGTCACAAAAAACAACCCCATACCAACTTTTTTACCAAAATCATTGGTATAGAGGAGAATATACCCATATTTTTGGCAAAAACAGAGGTATAGGTTCCCATTCTAGAGCTATACCCGCATTTTTTAAAAACCTGTGGGTATATGGGTGCCTATACTCATGAATTTTGTAAAACCATGGATATAGGTTCCCATACAAAACCTATATGCACATTTTTGAGAAAACTATGGGTATAAGGGTTCCTATACCCACAGTTTTGGGCAATACCATTGGTATAGGTCCATTTTCTACTAGTGGATGGGTTGGACCCATAAATTATATAGTACCATAATCCATCAATGGGTTCTCATGAGACAAATCAGTTAACCAAATTAAATTAGATTTATTTATAGTTTTAAACATCCAGGAGGTTAGATCTTGATAGTAGAGGTTTTCATGTCCCTAATAGAATATTTCAAATAATCATGCCTTAGCTTCATTTCAATTATGAATTTTATCCATAAAATTTTATGTGTGATAAATTATAAGGATTCAATTAAATATCAGTTAAATGATTAAATATCATATGTTTCATTTCTTTACTTTTAAATATTGATTACTCATTTGCATGTTATTTAAATAAAATGTTTTCTCAGTTATTTACCTTTCCATATTTATTTATTCTTATTGATTCAAAATTTCTTTCACTTTCCATACCATTACCGAGCATTTGATTTTACCCATATTTTTTATTCCCCATGTTGTGGAGATGAATCCTTTGAATGAGTTCCAAATGTTCTATGCTATTAATTATGATTTATTTATTTTATTTTCCAAGCATATTATGGGTTCCATGTTTGTAATCATGTTTTCCAAAACTACTAAAATTTTTGGTCCTTCATGATTTAATTTCATATAATCATTCCAATGTAATAAATTAATGAACTGGATCTCGGATTCTAGGTTCTAGGTGTAATATTTGGTATCAAAAGAATTTTTGTAGCATCCATGGGAACTAGTTTTAAAAAACATAGATATGGGAACATAAAACAAGGATATACATTTAGAATAATTATTGAAGAACATCCTAGAATTTTTTTTATAGTAAAAATTATACGGTTCATCCTAGAAATACATCCTTGTATAGATAATTCAAGTGGATGTGGTTTTGAAACAGACGTACCTAGGTGTAATAACTCTGGAAAGGTATTTCTGTCCTGACTCGAGTATATCCATAAATTAAAAATGGGCCCTACACCACACATGGTTTGTCCCTCCTATGGGATATACTTATGATAATACAAATATTCCTTACAAGACATTATGAGGGATTTAAAAGTAAAGATGTCCCAAAGATACCAATGTATATGATTTTAGGATTTATGAAGCATACTTTTATGATATGTTTTATACCATATTTAAAATTATACTATATTATATTATGAGCTAATATAGTATATTCTATTTTTTTTGAAAAGCTACTTGGTAGGATGAATGGTATCAATACTTATAGAGAAGGTAGATATTTACCAACTGAGTAAATTAATACATATTGTATTAGAACATAGAAAACTATGGATATTTTAAGAAATCATAATTAGGTTATAACAAAAAACATTTCTCGAATTGATAATTAAATTTCACTAGGATAACCTAATTTTTTGGATCACATTATTTGACATAATCACCCATTGGTGAGTGGTACTAATAATCCTATTATAGTAGAAAAATGTATTAAGTATTTAGAGAAGATATTTGAGACCATAGGATATGGTGAAGTGGAAAATTTTACACTTGCGGTGTATTTTTTTCAAAGGTGATGTCATTAAATGGTGTTACTTGATGCATAAAGATTTAAAAATAGATGATATTGAAATCATTAAATGGATAACAATTAAGGATACATTATTTGAAAAATACTTCCCCATGCTCAAAAAATATAGATGAAGAGATTGTTCCTCAGATTAAATAAAAAAGATGATTAAATAATCTTATATTATAAATATTCCATTACAATTTTCTTTATGTATGATATGGATTACATACACTACAAAAAGTCAATAATTAACTACTTCTTTTAAGGTCATAATCCAAATATCTAATGGGCACTGATTTCTAATACTTTTTCATCATATAATAAAATAGTTTTATGTTCCATAAAAATAAAGAAGTAAATTTCATGAATTAGTATATTTTGTAGGAAATAATAGAAGAATAATACATTTAACCATAAAAAGGGAATTTTTCCATTAATAGTAAAAAACATAATTTTTTCTACATTTTGAAAACTATAGAAAAAATCACCTAAAGAAATGCTTGAAGGGAATGAGAGTTTTCTAAAATTTTGGAGATACAGGACTACTGGTTAATGATTGTAATAAAAAGAATGTAAATACTAATGTCCATTTATTCATCAATATAGAGATGGGGAACACTAAAAATTAATTCCCCACATTTCAATGGAATCCACCACATAAGGGCCAAAGGGTGATGGACATGATTATAAAATCAATACAATAGAGGTTGAAGTACCAAATTATGTAGTAGAAGGTACATTCTTCTATCATCAAATTAATCCAATGCCATATTTGATTTAATATCATCACACTATTTTATATCTACATAGTTTTATATGAAAATTAGATATTTCCCTTTTTGATTTGATAATATATTTTTCATTAAAAACACAGAAGGGATGTCTCGTTACAAAAAAATATGTGTTGGGAAGACCCATTAGTACACGAAATCATTCTTTAGTTACTGACCATGTTCTCACAAATATTGTTGAATCAGATATAATTCATTGGTATGGGATACCACTAAAAATATGATGAAATAATTTATTTCAATAGGAATGAAATTTCTATTCGTTAGAAAAATGTAGAATATCACTTCTTTAGTGAATATTCTTCTTTTCCTAATTCTTATCTAGATCTATCCATTGTAATTGTAATGAATGTAATTATTGGGGAAGAAGAGAAAATGAAAACTCGTAATGATGAAAAAAATATTTAAATTGATTTATTGCCTATTGTTCTTGAATACATTGATGTATTTCATGATTAATTATCATAACATCCCCCTTGGGAGTGAAGTTGACTAATTCATTGATTTAATCCATAATTAAACGAAAATATCAAATAATCCGTATATAATGGACACTGTAAACATAATGGAGTCGAAGAATCAACTAGAGGATATAACTAATAAGGGATTTATTTTCTCTAATGTTTCTCCATGAGGATCAATTTTCCTATTTTATTATGAAGAAGGATGGATATATGAGGTTGTGCATTGATTATAGAAAAATCAATTCCATTATTAAAAAAACAAATATCCTCCACCTTATATTGATGACATATTTTATCAAATTCATAGATCCCAATATTTTTCAAAGATTGACTATTATTATGGGTATCAAAATTTGTGAGTAATGCTGGAAGAAATTACAAATACATATTTTCAGATGATGTATGGATTGTATGAGTTCACAAAAAATTTCATTTTGATTAAATAATTCACCCTATTTTTAATGGACCAAATGAAAATAGTATTCCTTTAATATAATGTTGATTTAATTATAGTATTAATTGATGATATTATGGTGTATTATAAAATGTATGCGGGACTGGAGAATCATTTTCAGATCTTTATTAAGACTCATATAAGGAAGATTTTCCGGGAAAATTTAGTAAGTGTGATTTTTGAGATTAGAGATGTATCTTTATGTAGCCATATTTTCTCTACTAATGGAATATCAGTTTATCCTATAAAGACAACATCTATTAGGGAATGTATGATAACTACAAAACCAAAATGAAATATATAGTTTCATTATTTTGGTAGTTTAAAATAATTGATTCGTTTTAAATTTTTCCTTATGGGATAACCCTTTTACAAAGGATACAATTACTGGGGTTGTGTTAATTTGGAAAATGGAATGAAATGAATTGTTTGATAAGCTAAAAAAATTATTATTGAATGCTCTGATTTTGACTATATGATATGAAAGTGATGAGTTTGTCACATATATTGATGTATTAAAGAGGTGAAATGGTTGTATCCAAATGAAAATAAAATTGTTTTTCACATTCGTCATGGAAATTGATGACTTGATAATAGAACTAACCAAACCATGATATTGAGTAAGTGACTATAATTTAAACTCGGAAAATATGGATACATTATCTCAATAGTGAATTATATGTGATATCAATGGATCATAAAAACCAAAAATACATCCTTCCAAAGATATATCTCATTATAATACAAAGCTGGTGGCTTGAGAAACTTGTTTATTATGTTTTCTCAATACACTACCTCCCAGTGAAAGAAAACAATGAAACTTTTGTTTCAAGTAAAAATGATCCTGATGTTCTAACCCAAATAAAGACCTAGAAATATCGTATGTTATATGATCTTGTAAATAAGGATATGGAAATTTTTATGGAAGGGTTGACATCAATAATTTTTCAAATTATTGGAAAAAATATTTATTATGGAGGATAAAGAATTCTCAATATGATGTTGTGAACATGTTGAAGAAAATTAGTCGTGTGACTAGAGGAAGAATATAACAATTCATTTGTGAGTATGGTATTATTATATTTGGGAAAAAAATATTTTATTCCATATTTTCTTGAGATACATTGTGAATTGTTTGATGATTCCCAAATCACTAATTTTTCTATACACCCTGTCTGCATAAGAGATATATAAGTACTTGTAGTAACATTTTTTTTGGGATTACATGAAGTTGGAAATTATTTATTATTTGTCTAAATGATTAGTTTTTTAACAATTAAAAGATACGAGGCATCATCCAATATGATTCCTAAATCATATTAACATTATTATGTGTAGATGGTATGAAATTATTATAGAATTTCTCACGGGACTAACAAATACATAATGAATGAATGATGAAATATGTGTTATTGTTGATCACCTAACAAAATCATCACATTTCTTTACTATAATAGAAAAACTTCATTTTTCATTCATCACATTCTCTATATCAATATTGTATTATTTATTCATTGAACACCTTTATCAATTGTTCTAATTAAGATCACAACTTTAACAGAAAACTCTAGAAATGTCTTCTGAAGGACCTTGATACTTAGCTTTGTTTGAGTAATGTCTGATGTCCTCAAATTAATGGAAATTTTAAAATAAAACTTAAAAATGGAATACATTTTGAGGTCATTATCACTTCACATTCAAGGTATTTGGGATCAATACTCACAATTGGAAGGTTTTTCTTGTAATAATAGTTTCTATTCACGTATTCAAATTGCATTGTATGAACAATTATATGAAAATTGATTTTTTACTTCAACATGTTTAGAGGATGTTGGTTAATGGAAATTCATAGTCCTAGAACATTTGGAAGAGACCATGAAAAAATTAATGGATAATTAGTCTCTTACTAAATCATATCATTGTAGATAAATTTTATTTGTTGATAATCAGAGGAATGAATTTGAGTTTCATGTAGGAGATCATGTTTTCTTCAATTTATCTACATGGTTGGGGTTATAATGTTCTCTGAAAAAGGGAAACTAACTCCCTGATACACTAAAAAATATTAAAATTGTTGAAATGGTTTGATTTGCTTCTTATCATTGGGAAATACATTCGAAAATATAAAAGTTACATGATGTCTTCCATATATCAATGCTAAGGATATAAATGTTGGACCCAATGCATGTTCTCATATATGTTGAAATAGAGTTAGAACCTGAAATTTCATATTATGATGAATCTATCCATATTCTTGATAATAAAGATAATTTATTGATAAATCAAACAACTCATATAGTAAAGCTACTCTAGAGAAATAAAAAGGATGGAAGAAGCAACAAGAGAAGTAGAAGATTCAATGAAGTAGAACTACCAAAATATTTTTAAAAGGTAATTCACCTAATGGTTTTTGGAAGATTGCTTTTTTGAGGGTATACTGTATCACCACAGGACATTAAAATATTTAGAATACATTTTATTTTACTAATATCATCTATTGAATGCAAAATAAGGTTTAAAAAAATCACTATTTAGTCATGTTTTAAAAATTCAATTAAATTATTAATCATTAATTGAATTTCTATAGTAAAAATATATTTTATATACCCAATAAAATAGTTTGAAATTTTTCCAACCTATTTGATTGAATTATATAAGAATAAATCCTATTTCACACATAAACCCCAATATTTCTATAAAAGAGGTTTTCCACATTTGACTGGTCCACTTACTTATAATCTGAATTTTGGTTCTTTTATAAATCTTAGATGAAAAAATAAACATCATTTTTAAAGATAAATGTCAAAATTATATGAGGGTTAATTTTTGGTATTTTTTCGTGATGTTTAAATAATTATGAATAGTTAAAAGTTGCGAATTTTAATTCAAACCCTCTTTTTCATCAAATTTATTTATGAGTTTATATTACATTATTGATTAGATTTGAGTATTTGTTAGATAAATTTTACATATATTAATCAAATTTACATAATTTTATCAAATTTAACCTTTTAATTGGATATGAAAACTCAGCAAACATTTGAATGTTTTTACATTAAAAACCTGCATTGTCGTCCTCTCTATGGATTTAATTTTAAACTGATTTCTACCACTTATATGATTTGAATTTTTAAAAATAGATTAAATATTTTTAATCATAATATTTTATAATTTCCAATAATATCAAATTATATTTGGGCAAAAAAATCAGTGAATATGATAAAAATTAATTATAGTGACTAAGAGAAAAAGATTTTTAACAAAAGACTAACCCATCCACATAAGACACAAAAATACCATGAAAAGTGTCAAATAAATTTTTTTGATCATAATTATACCCTAAAATAACTTTTATTAGATTTGGAACATTATTGGAGCCAATTAACATGGGAAAATGTGGTTGGCATTCCAATTTAAAAAATTTAAAAGAATACAACTCTTCTACCACTATCAAATGGAACTAACCGCTCCTACTTATTCACAAATATAAAGTTGATTTTCTCACCCAAAATCATAGAAAATAATATCCCAATATCACTAACTCATTATATAATCCCATCCATGGGAATAAATCTAATTGGGTTTGTATTTTGGTATACCCCAAAATAAGATACCTGAAAATGATATAACATTCCCCAATGATCAACTTCATTTCAATTGCATTATCCACCCTCCAAGAATCTTCGTATTCAATAATTATGTATTAAATTATGTATAATAAATATATATAGTTGTTTTTATAAAAAAATTCAAGTTAAAACTTCAAAAAAATCCCATCTAATGAGAAATGAAATATTCGTTCGTGTGTACGAAGGACTACCACCTCACGAAAAGATGATTGTTCATTTTTCCTTTACAAACTCTAATTATTGTAATTTTTTTGTACATAATATTTAAATATGTTATATATGATAATTATAATATATTTATAATTTTTTAACTATTATATAACCCATACCATCATGTGTTCTATTTTCTTGGAATACGATGACACAATTTTTTGATGTGTGGACTACTGCATCACAAAAGCGATGTGGTTCATTCACATTATACATGGATTCTATAAAATTTGGGTTAAATTAAAATATTTTCCATATATGAAATAGATATTATATTTTATTTTTCATATATATATTCATATATATAATTTTTTAAATTCTTTTAACATGATATTGAAATGGATGTCGGAATTATGCCTACATACATCCTTCTGTCTCCATGATCAGTTCATTTCATTTATTATCTCCAAATTAAATGTAATATTATAGATACAAATATGATGAATATATATAGTATTTAAATTTTGTTTTAGATTTTTGTGATTATTAAATCCTGATATAAGGAATTGTAAGAACAAGTAAGAGGCCAATCATATAAAAAACAGGGTAATCAACACATCAGACAGTGAAAATAATAATGGATTGTTAACAGACGCGTAATAAGATATTATAATAAGATAATTTATGACATCATAAATATTAATATTGTTTGTTAATAAGTTATTAACATTATTATAAACATTATACCAGAGGTTAATAGATTTTTACACTGATATAAAATACATGGTAATTGAGTTCTTCTCAGTTTACTTTCCCTTGAGACTTATTGATATTATGAACCAATTCAAATTAGTGTGGTGTATATAATACCCATTTCCATTTTATATAATGATAATATCATAACTCATTTCATTTTATGTTTTACTTGGAATTACCTAACCCATGGGGGTTATCATGATAATTACAATGTGGAAAATGTAATATTTGTAATCTCACCTTCTTCTGTGGTAGCTAACATTATCATGAAACAATAACATTACATTAATAATTTTGCAGTAGAAATTTAATTAAATATAAACATTCTTGTGTTATTTATATTACTATTTCATTCAAAATGTTCTATTTTTAAATATCATGTTTACATTTATAGAAAATAGATTATATGGGTAAATATAAATAAATTAATATTTTTTAATCAGTATAGATATTTGATAAGGTATAACATTATTAATTAAATATATTACTCTATATGAGGAATTATTTGGACCTGATGATATGGGTGGGCCTAGATCTTATATATCTTCTTGATACATCAACTTGTTCTAATGATACAAATAATTTGGCCAAATTAATAAGTTTCTAAATATTGTTTTAAACTCTCTTGAGGATAGATCTTAAAAACTAAGGGTTTTATGTTCCATATACATGACATCCAATAATTAACCATTACCTTAATTTCAAAAATAATTTTTATCCCTTATATTTTCACTATGATAAAATCTAGGGGATTACTGTACACTCAGTTTTATATGAAATTTAATTTTATTCCTTTATTAACATTTCCATATTGATTTTTTATCAAAATATTTAAATGTAATGTGTTATTTGTTATTTACCATTCCATGTTGATATATTCTTATTGAGTCATTATTTATAAATATTTTGTTATCTTTAATGATAATTTCATATGAAAATTATTTTTTATCTTTTATAATGATTGGTTTTGTGAAAATAATGCTCCAAGGATCTTAATATATAAAATAATGGTTAGAAGAGTCCGAAGGAAAGAATATTACATTTTCTTATTGAAAAACGAAAATAATTTTAGAAGGAAGAATATTATAATAGGTAAAAATCTCATCAATTAATCCATTTTTTCATGTATATCTCCAAGGTTATTGGATTCATGATATACATATGTGATTAAGTAATTAATTGAATCAATCTTGTGAAGATAGTGAACCCATATTGTTGTCAACTTTGATGAAAGGTGTATCTAACCCTTCATGATAGCCTAGAATATGGTAGTGGAATCACATTTGAAGTTGGTATTGTTCTTCTTTCATTGGCATATAGGTGAGGATGCATTGATAATTCAAATAATTTCTTCATATAAAAAAGTTACATGACCATAAGAACCATGAATGAATTCTCTAACATCACTATTATATTCATTCAAAATGAACACATAACCTTATTATCATTGATCCCCCACGAAGCTCCATCATAGTTTCATTTTATCTAGCCAATAATGGGGGTGAACTGGAATACCTCAAGAGTGTGTTATGATTATCAAATGTTTCAATAAAATTTCAGCTTCTTTATGACAGAGAGACCATTTATCAAGTTATTGTAACACTTCTCATGTAGTGTGATTTCATTATGCACCTAGAATTGTTTTGCCAAAGTTTTATGTTTAACATCCCAAATTGAAGTACCCAATATTACTACTAGTATAGTATATGTACGTGGTCGATCCATAGTGAGATAGAGACAATGTATTATGTCTCTCTAGGATATAATTAATTAGGATAAGATTCCTCATATTTAGAGTCCAATTTTGATGTACCAAAGATAATGTAACTGATTCTTCTATTTGATAACGAACTTCATTGAAAACAAATCAAAACATAAAGAAAAATTGATTCTATTGATAAATGTGAAGAATTCACTAGGGATGTGGATTTATCACGGTAATTGACAAATTGATTTTCTTATCAAAATTTTTTTGTTCATAATAACTCCCATATCTAGGTTTCTAATATAAATGAACCCCTTGGTCTTGTGGGATTCATATGAATTAATTGGAACCAAATAATTTTTCTGAAATTGAGAACTATTAATTTTGTTAATTTTAGGCCCATCGGAGACGAAAAGTTCACCCCATGAACATGGGTGTGATTTGTCATAATTCCTCTAAATATCCCAACAAATTATGTTCTTGGTCTGATACAGGATATCTAATGAGATTCAGAAAATGGTTTTGAGGGATTTATGAGAAAACATAAATAACACAAATACAACTTGTTAGTTGAATAAAAATGAAACATAATTATCCATAGCCCCAACACAAAGGGTATTTAGCTACACATGGGGTAAATGATGAAAAAAACACTTAAAACCAAAGATAACCATTAAATAAGCTTTGGGAAGAAAACTGTTGGGAAGACAGAGCATCATCTTCTCATCTTTTTTTGTCCCACACCCCTATCCTTCTATTTTGATTCTTTCTAGTTTATAGGGGCTACACTCTTATCTATAGAATATAATACAACATAGCCTGTTCCAAAAAGTACATTGTGTGTAGTGAAGTAAACTTGACTTGTCTTCTCTATCTCCACCGATATGTGATCTTCTACACTGCCCTTGACATTGAAGATGTCGATGGTCATTTAGTGGTGGTAGACAACTTATAGCGCCACCCCACATGGAATACAGTATCAACACCAGCCACCAACCGGTTCTAGAAGGGGGCATAAGGATTTTAAATAAATTGTATACATAATATGAATATGGCCAACTATGTGGGTGTGTTCTTGAGTTTGTCGATCTGTGTTTGGGAAAAGGTACACATCGTGTATATACAAAGTACAAGACATGTATTTGTGAACTTTTTTATCTTCCCTGATTTGTGTCATAGGCTGGAAAATAACTAAAAATCTTCATGATCACCGTATTAAATAATTTATCAACAATAAAATTTATATCTTGTGAAAAAGTGTTTTAATAAACAATATAATGCAGGAAAATGTATCAAAAATTAGGTACATAAAACTCTCTAACCCATAGCCATTTTCTTTCCCTCATGATAAATCTTAACATCAAATGCAAAGAATCCATAGGCTAAAAAGGAAAGCATTCAACTATTTAAACATATAAATAATATTTCTATAATAGAGGATTTAAGAAGGATTAAAACATAGTTCAAATAAAAATATATTCTACTCAGTACTCCTATATAATTCAATTAAATTTTGGAATCCTCTTTCATCCACATAGTTAAACTTATCACAACTACAATTTTCACTTGATGATTTACGTCACCATAAGTTACAACTCTCATCACTCAAGATTATTTTATCATAATTTTCCACCATCTTATGTATATTAATTCTATCCATCGGATTTCAAGTATTATAATTATCTAATTTATAAATCTAATAAAAAAATCATGAGGTCTTTTGATAAGGTTCAAATTGTTTGGATGCTTTGGGTAGGTAGGTAATGATGTGAAAAATAATCATAGAGGCTTGAAAAATGAGGTTAAATTAAGAAATAGTAATGTCTGATATTTAAAAATATAGATCAATGAAAATACATCACCAATCAAGATCTCTCGAAGGGTATCATCATCATTCTATTCCCTTACCAACATGGGTCTATAATCCATCAATAATGTATACAAAATCAATCTGTTCCCACTTTTGGATTTTTCAATTCTTCTCTTTTTTTAAGACATAACACCAAGAATACTATGAATAATGGTTTTGGAATCCTTCTCCCCAAATGGACAAGTGGCACTCTCCCCCCACCATTAATTTCATGGATTCTCACCTAAATGTTCCACAAGTTTCCAAAAATCCCTCTGTTATGCTCCAATGAATAATCATGAAAAATTATGAAAGAAAAATTCTAGGATGTATAAATAGGCTTATAATGTGGATTCTTATCAAGGCAGTTCATGGTTTCTATGGGGTTTACAATGATCCGATGTAGGGTAGGTCTTAATGTCAAAGGGGATGAAAAAAATCAATTGCATCAATCATTTAAATGTTATTCAATTATCTTCATGTTGTGAATATAAATACTAGCATGTTTTGGTAGTTATACATATCCCAAGAAACTTTCAAGAAAGAGGGTATATGAATGAATGTGTCAAAAGTTCTTAGAATACCTCTTGGTAATGAGGAAAAATAAATGGTCTATCTAGTTATGACATGAATTCAAAACATCAATATAATAAATTTAAATTCCTAAGAATATAAATCAAGTTTCAAACTATATCAAATGTCATATAAATGTACTTTGAAATTTGAAATATGCATTTATCTTTTAAAATTCCCATTTTTGTCTCTATTATTTATAATTAAAATTAAACAATAATTTTCATGATTTTAAAATATTTCAACTATTAAAGATATATCATTGATTAGTTAAAGGGAAAAGATTATTTTAGTCAGAGACACTCCCCCACACTTAATATTTAACATGAACCCCCCTAGTGCAACACAAAGGATGAAAAGAGGAGGTGGGGAAACAAATCCAAGATAGGATGATGGAAAGTAGTGAAATAAGTAATTCCAAAAAAATAATAATAAAAATAACACCAAAATAAAACTCTCCTCATGGAGAGATGAAAATGATGGGAAGTAGTTGAAAAGATATTCCAATGTAGCTCTAGAGAACATGTGATTGTTGATGAAATGGAAAAAGAATTCTGCATGCAAATACACCATCACAACACAATAATAGAACAAAAGGGATATATATATATATATATATAATGAATCATGTGTGAAAAAAATAGTCATGGGGTGGCCTCAGAAGAGGAGTCATCTTCAATAGGTAGTCCAACATAAGAGTATCGGCTGTAGTGGAAAAGGGAATCTCAAGATCTGTGCTCAGTGTGTAAGGGTGGAAATGGGGATATCTTTCATATGAGCATGACGAATAGTAGCTCAAGGAATAGGATCAGCTCATTGCATAAAAGTATCTATTGTCACTGCATGGCAGAAAGTAGTAGTAGTATCCTTATTGGTGGTAGATTAGTGAACTAAATCTATGGCTAGGGCGGTCAATGGTGGCATTGTTGTGGAATGTGGATTATTAGAGGGAGGATTAGGTGCTAGGGGAAGCTGAAGATCCTGATAATGAATGAGATGCCCAAAATTTTCTCATGATGCGCCTTGGACTGTAGGATGGTAGTCTGATAGTGCTAAAGAAAATCCTAACAGTGGCCAAGCATTACCTAATAGAGGGTGATGGATTGATCTGTCGAGGGATCGGGTGGAGTAGGAGATATAGAGGGAAAAAAGAAGAGGGAAGTATGGATTAAGATGGAAGGGAGAAGGAAGTTGTTTTTGGTGGAAGAGGATCATCAAATGGTGTATGGGGTCTTGGTGGGGGCCTTCTTAGCAACACCATCGGGAGAAGCTCATTGATCTATCTCACCCGTTGGGGTTGGGGCATCCTGAACGTGCACATACCAGTCTCCCCTATGCTTGACCATATTCATGCAGATAAGAGTTAGGAATTATTAACGTTTAAATGAACCTAAGGGGCCATGATAGATATAGGGATAAAAACCACCTAGGTGGTGTGCAATGTGCGTGGCATAGAAGTTGTTGTTCAGGTTTCCCTAAAAAACCATGGATCATAGAGTGGAAATAGGTGGAGGAAATACATGGTAGGTCAGGGTGATCATTCCAGACTATATAGGTGAGAATCCTCATGTATCTCATGTATAAGACACCCATGTTCTCATTGAAAAAGAAAAAATATTGATGAATAACTAATGGAGGAAACAATTTGGAGGGGAAATGATGATCATGTTCTTCTAGGACATGGGGATGTACCTATGGTCAGGCCCAGAAAGCTCCCACAACATGGATTTTAGGACATTGTACTTAGAGGGAGTGAGGGTGGAGACATGTGGAAGGGTGTACGGATGGGGGGAGAAGCCACACCCTCATCCAAAAATAACATTGGTTAGAGAAAAGTGTCATCCAGACAATAAAAATCGAACCAGAGTGGCTGTATTGGTGGGCCTCTGGAGATTTGTGGGCCCTTCGAACTTGGGGGTCAAAATAAACATGAACAATGAATCTCCAATGGTCATAGTGCTGACCTAAAGTGTCTCAATCTAGTGAGTATAGACATGGAGCTCCTCAATATCATCCCAAATTCTGAGACGTTATACAATTCTAACATCCATGAAGCGGGCGCTCAACTGTATATTCCAAAATAAAAATCGCTGCCATCAGTCTGTAGTATTGAGGCCCTCAGAAAAGATCACATAATTATGTAGCTGAGGTCATTTAATGGTCAGAGCATGTTATGAAGGGGAAGCCACTATAGAGGTGGAGGGTCTAGCAGTGGGGGAAATTGGTGGAGTAGTCGATGTCAGATCTGGTGAAGAGGTCGAGCGAATAGTGGCTGGTGGAACCTGATCTGTTGGGTATGTTGAAAGAGTGTATGGATATGAAGGGGAATAAATAGAAGTGGGAGATGTATCAATACATCCCTCATAAATGGTGGATGGTGTATGTGCCGGTAGGATAGGAGGTAGTGATTCCAAGGCTACAGGCTGACATATAGGGAAATCTGGCGATAATGTCACAGATGGTCGATGCCGTATCCAATTGTGAGCGAGTTTATCTCCCTCAGTAGTAGGTGCATGCCACATCCTGCTCGTATAATCTCCATATTTCATAGATATTAAAAAATTAAAAGAACACAATGAAATAAAAGGAAATGAAAAAGAAGGGTGAAATGTGATAAAGCAAGAAATCAAAATTACACAGTGTGTTGATCAAAGATACACAACCTGTAGCATGATTGGATTTCTAATCTGTTTACCCTGGATAAACACATTCAGGGGCATGTTTTTGGGAAAAGGCTTGTAAATGGAATGTACTAATTTAGAAATTTCATGTGTAAGTACATGGGTAGATGGTCCATGTAATTTCCCATACACTGACTCGGCCAGTGAGAGAGTTCAAATATCATAGTACACACCAGGTGTAACCAATAAATGGCATGTGTAAGAACATGGAATGCATTGTGTGTACACACATTACACAGAATATTCTGGATGAATAAGATACATGGATTTTAACAAACAAACACACCGTGTGTAGACACATGGGGTTATGTCCATGTGGTCTTTATACACTAGTGGCACCTAAAGGATGGGTAAAGGCACAGTACAAGACGTGTACATAACATACACACCCAATGTTTTTTAAATTCAAAAATTTAGAGTTTGTGGTCGTGTACTAAGTAGTACAATACACATGAACATCATTTAACCCATTTTTTACATGGGATACCCTTACAATTAGCTGATCCAAAAACACCATAAACTGATGTAATGCATTGAAATAACGAGTGTAAACATACGTACCTAGAATGAGGATCACAATGAAGATAAAATGAGTTTTTTACTCAACTGTAATTATGTATTGGAGGGTGTGGGGTGTGATGGAATAGCGGAGATGATTTAGGGAGGGGATAACATAGAGGAGGGGTGGTCGACAAGGACATAGAACATATGGGTAGACCGGGTTTTATAAGAAGATTACATAGCTTGTATTGAGACCCACATGCCATGCATTATTTTTATACAACAAAATTATTATAAGAATAATATATATATATTTATTATATAATCATAAACACACAGTGTATCACATGATGACACACTGTGTTTTCTAAAATTTTAAAAGATGAACTACAATATTCGTTCTGGTGCTTGGGGCATAATTAGAATCAGTGATAGACCATTCTGAATGCTAGCCTTTAACCACTAGAGTGAAGGTTGTAGTGTTGCACATGTATATTTACATTTATTAATTAATATATATGTGCAGTTCTGCATAGGACAAAGAAAACACACGATGTGTGGTTTTAATTTGACTGATTGGGATGGAGTAGTGATAATAGCCATCTTCAAACCAGAGACTTTTGAACCCATGGATGAGACTCTACCAATCAGAGAACTTCACATGCATGTTGTTTTTATTATTTGGGTAAAGATTTTAAATTATTATGAAAACATGACGTACATGATTTATATTGAAATATGCACCATATTGTTTATTTAAGTGAAAAAATGATGGAATGAGGTTACATGGTAGGACTCGATCCCGGGATTTGTGGATCCAAGGGTTAATATCATACTGGTCGAGCCAACCACACCATGTGTTTTATTTTATTTGGAAAAACTTTTATTTTCTTTTGAAAATACCTCGAACACCATTTAACGAAACACATGTTCAAAAAGTATGAACCTTGTACTGAAGGTAGGTATGGAGATATTTGAATTTACCATGTCTTGGATACATTGTAGTGTCATTTTGATTATCACATGAATCATCCTGATTATTAACATAATTAATATATTTTTAACTACTAGTTTTATTAAAATATACATAAAAAAGGAAGGTAAATGCAGTTTGATAGGGTGATACACATCATGAAGTCCCTGTGTAGCCTCCTCAGAAGGGCCATTATTTTAGGTCTTTAACTAGACCTACCTGAGCCTCTTGCTATCTGAATTTCGTGGTGAAGATCGTACCCATCATGTCCTCCATGTAAAGATATGGTTTTCAAAACTTCCAATTCTCTTTAAGTGGTTGACCATTTTCACCATAAACTACCACTGTATCATGGTGGATGACATTGATCACTCCGAAAGGTCTCGACCACTGGGACATCTATTTTACTGCAAACAATCACAAATGGGAGTCAATCAACAATACCACATCACCAGGCTAGAATGACTTTTGATATTTCTTTGCTCTCAGGGACCACCCTTGTCATTTCATTATATATTTTTTTTAATTATCATATTCCTCACACATAATTTCATTGAACTTTATTAGTTGAAACATATATTTATCTTTTGCATCATTTAGATCATAGTTCAAGGAATTCACAACATAATAGATTTTCATCTCAAGTTCCACTGGTAAATTAAATGGAATTCCATAGATTAAACGAATTAGAAAAAACCCATAGGCGTCTTGATGGTTTTCTTATATGCCTATATGGAATTATCAATTATCTTGGACCAATCCCTTCCCTGACGATCCCATAGTTTTCTCTATGATTTTATTATGATAATAGTTTGATACCTTTAAATAGCCACTAGATTTGGGATGGTAAAGTTTCCCAAAGTTATAACTGAAATCATACTTCATAAGCACATTCCTCATCAACACATTTTCGAAATTATTCCCTCAATAAATTATTAAACCCTATGGAACACCAAATATGCAGAATATAATTTTCTTCAATTAGGAAACGAATACCTTTAATTTGTATTGTGTCATGGAAGAAGCTTCCACCCATTTCAATACATAATCCACACAAACCATAATGTATGATTTTCCATATAATTGGGGAAATGTCCTATAGATATCAATACACCATTCACCGAATACCTCAACCTCAAGTATGGAGTGTGGAGGAATTTTAGCTCGATGAACCATGTTACCCGTCCACATAAACCTAAAACTACATGTTTTAAAATATCAGGAATCGTTGTGCATGGTGGAAAAAAATCCAAATTTCATAATTTTAAATATCATTTGGTTTGGCCTGTGATGCCCACCAGATGGGGTAGAGTGAAAATTATCTATATTCCCTTTAATTTCTACTTCCAGGATGCAGTGGTAGATCACCCCATCTTCACATTAATGGAATAGAAATGGTTATTCTTAGAAATATCTTTTGAACTTTAGACACAATTCATTTCATTTTTATGAAAATGAATAAGGTAACCATGTAATTGGAGATTTTGACATACCATGGGCGCTGTATAACTCCAATTAAGAAAATATGACCATTTGGGATGTCCTCTTTGAATTCTCTATCACCCATTATTTCCATATGAGGCACATCCAAATGGGAGAAAGGATCATTTAAAATGTTCTCACTTCCTTTATTTTCATGGATTTCTATGTCAAACTATTAGATGGAAAGAACCCAAAGGATGATACATGGGTTTTCTTCCTTCTTATTCAAAAAAAATTTATATATGACATGATCAGTATAAACAACAACATTTGATAGTACTTAATATCAGTAGAAATTGTCAAATGTGAAAACTACTACTAGAATTTCCTTCTCTGTGGTAGTGTAGTTAATTTGTGATTCATTCATGGATCTGATGGAAAATTAGATTGGTTTGAAGGGATAATTAAGCTGAGAAACTAGAACAATTCCCATAGCATAATCATATGTGTCACATATTGTTTTAAATTTTTCTTCCAAATTTTGAGAAATCATAATAGGAGCTTCAACTAATCATTTCTTCAAGACCTGAAAGGTTGTGGTGCGTGTTTTTTCAAATTCAAGGGTAGGATCCTTTGAAGGGATATTGGTTAATGGTTGGGCTATCTTTTAAGGGTCACAAACTAATCTTGTACAAAAACATATGTGTCCAAGAAATCATCAAATTTCATGGAAATAAGAAGGAATGGAAAGATGTGATATTACATTAATTATTATAGGGTAAAATTCAATTCATTTCAAGGAAATCTAGTGCCCCAAGATGACACCATTCTATATCATTATGTTAAATTTCTCCTAGTACAATATTAGATTGGTGTTCTTGAACTGTTCCAGTACTAATTCTATTTTTCTGGAGCAGTTTTCCAATGATTTTACATAGACTAAAAAATAGACCAAAAATAATTCAAGAATTTACTCTACTATGTCCTGGAATATTGACAATATACACCATTGGAAGGTGTCTAGAGAATTTCACATTTTGAAAGGCATTCGTCGATAAGCCAACGTTTTATGCAGGCATGTGAAATTACTCTTCCCTTAGTCCCCAAGAGAAATCACATTTTTCTTATATCTAGAAAAATCATCAAATATACAGTAGAAAACATGCCCCTAAAATTGCTCCACCATCTGATCTATAAAGAGAAGTGTGAACTGATCATTCCTTGAGTAATCATTGAGCATCCAGTAGACTACATGAAAATAACCTATTAGTTGTGGTTTAAAGCACAGCTATTTGCTTTGGTGGCTGTTTTTGGAAACCACCACTAAATTTCATGTTGAGAAACTATTAGAGGTAGTTAAATCCATTTCGTGTTGGTTTAAATGAATCATCGTAGTTTCCTCATTTTGTGTTGGTTCTAGTTTTTAGCTGCGGTTTTATAGCCGGTGGATCTATTTTATTTCCGGCGGTTATAACCGCTGTGAATAAAAAAACCCCCTCACTAGAAAAGTGCCGATAAAATAATCTGAACCGCCGTAGAATTCACGTGGATGGTGGGACACTATACTATCAGTTTTAACCATCGCTAAAAGAAAAATATTTATATTTAACAGTGGTTAAAACTGCCACTACAATTTTACCAGTTTCATTTAGTGGTGGTTTAAACCACCGCTAAAAGCTAATACAGAAAAAAAAGAAACTCTGCATCTACAGCACCAGTGCCCTAAAAACAGAACCATTCTAGGAATACGAATAGTCTAATAGAATACATAATAGTCTATTTGAAAAATATTCTTAACTAAGAACAATCAAATGCATCTTTTAGTAATGGAATTCAGATAAACATATCACATTTCCATTAGACCTCTAAACAAAATTATAAACAAGCATGTCTGTAATATTTCATGAAAACAATTCCAGGCCTAAGTTCAATTTATTCCATCCATACCAGTTCCAACGCTGACATAACAATTCATATCAACATATATCCCACTTGTAATAAATGATGAATTGTGTATGATATTCATAATACATGGTCATTATCTCGTATCATTATCCTTATCTTATTCTTTCATATTATTATCAATTGATATCTCTCGTTTTTACCCTTAATGAACATCTGATTTTAAACATTCTTTTCTTTCCCTAAACACTAGGTTATAATTAATTACTACTCAACATGTGAATTAGAATGACACGGTCAATCAATTACACCATCACATAAAAATAATTTTAGTTTTTGGAAAAATGAATTCTTTGAAAATAAGTGCATACAAGAATGGACTTATATTCTATAAAAGTGAATACTAGTAATGCATAGTGGGAAATGGTGAATATAGTAGTCATGTCATAATTACTATATATATAAGTTAAAACCAGTAAGGTATACAAGAAAATAAGTACATATATGATTGTATATATTGGAAAAAATAAAATTATTAAGATATATAGAGAATAAAAAGATATTTCATGTATAAGAAGAAAGGGCATCCTTTAGTAATATAAATTAATAATTCACAAAGAGAAACAACAAACATAAAATAATGTATGCACTTATGTAATGAAGTTAATTTTATGTGATTATATCATCATCAATTATTCAACATCATCTTTCCCCTACCTCTATTATGAGAACATAGGAAATGAATTGTTTGGTAACTCTACAATAGGGATTCCCAAGACCGAGTTTAGATTCTATGAGCCTTGTTGGCATGTAAATTTTTCAAATGCCTTCATTATGCTCTAGATATACTCAAGTAATTCAGTCTATCATCACACCCAAACCATGATGCTCGAGTCCATCTCATCTTTCTCGTACATCCTATTCACCCTTGTGAATAAAAAACACATCCTATGGTGATGTGAATAACACCCTTTGGCAATAGAAATCAATGAAATCATAGTAGGGGAACAACCATTACATCCCAAGAATGATGTCAAAACCTTCTTCTAGAGGAAAATGAGGTCCCATACGAGGAGAAACCCACTTATATAATGGTCCACTCACTACAATAACATAAATTCTCTAATAAAATCCTCAAAACGTTTTGAGTGTCATCACTTAATAGGAAAATTGAATGTCGAGCCCAAGGATCTCCACAACATGCACAAATCTGATGGAATGATAAGCACATATATAAAAAAAATAGATACTAATGTGGAACCTAAAAAAATAGTACCTCTCACTATAGAAGATCCAACACTCTATTCCTCACATATTGGTCTCACTTTATACAATCATATTGATCTGTGGACCTAATATATAGCCTAGATACCTTGATCATGTCCTCTATGCGAGTGATGTAAGACTTGTGTATAGATGCTTTGACCTTGACCACCACATTGAACTAATAGATTGGATAAACTATATCCCCCTTCCGAACATGAAGCTGGATTCCCCACTCATAAATCTGAAATTATTGCAAACACTCATTCACTATATACTATAGGAAAAGATCTACAAAAATCATGTATATATCTCATCCTACTACAATATCGACACTCAACATGATTACTATCACATAGTATCCCCATTTATCCCTTCCTCCCACAACAATGATATAAAATATAATTACCAACACAAATTATCTAGAAATTATTCCCTTAATTATAGGTCACAAAGTGTCACTTCCTACCACCAAACACTTTTCTATTGTGTCAAAAAACTGAACTACACTGCTTTGTGCCCAAACCTTACCTTGAGTTATGTTATGTAATAAGAATCTGATTTATATTTAATATGATGGAGAACCAAAATACATTCACCATTGATCAAACAACATGATTGTGCCCAAACACAAATCATATAACCCTAGATGGATCATCCATAAGAAAAATATGCACAAAACCTAAAAGCTCATAAAGTGAGTCCAATACCCCATAACAAACATAGAACCATACTCAAAATGCATAAAATCTTTGGCCCTTTCAGACCTAAAATTATATTGAAAATATACTCATAAAAATGATTCATAAAAAATGAATCATCACAATAAAGAATCAACATATACGGTGCATACCACACACGAGAAATAAAGACATGAAATGAAACATCATAAATCAATAAAATGCATAAAAGGAAACATAAGAAATCGAGAAAATATTAGGTCATGAAAATGTTTGGTGCAAAGTATGTTCAACAGATGATACATATAAAAAAAATTCCCATACTTTTCCAACACATCAACAAAACAACTACTCATGGTCCAATGATGAACATGTATTGTCACCCTCTCCACCACCATCTGCACTTCCTGTTATCACCTATAAGAACATTATTCTGAAAATTACATATTGTTGCATATTTATATTTAAACATAAAACCAATAAATGTGTGAAAGATAAATGATTTTGATTTTTTGATATACCTAATTACCACTAGTCGATGCAATACCACTAGGGGCGTATATGCTCATATGCATATATATATCATTCATCACTTTCTGCGAAATGGATATCTAATCCCCTAGGTCTTGAACTGTGGATCATAGAGAAGTAATCTCCCTCTGAGCATCTTCAGGTATGAACTAACTATAATCAGGAGTAGATGTAGCTGGAATCCCAATTGGCCTACCAAAGACCTCAGATGGTATATGTCTGAAACCCATCCCGCACACTCTACCAAGATGCTCCTTCCCAAGGACGTTAACAATCTGGTCATCCTGGGAGACCGAGTAGGACTGCCCAGGATTGACATCCCATAGTTATTTAATATTTACCTATAAACCACATATCAAAATATATTAACATATTAAAAACTGATAATAAGTTATCATAATAAAAAATTGACTTTATACCCTAACTTCTTTTGCAAGATCGTTAATAACTGATTTTTTGTGAACATCCAACCGCACTTCAGTTTGGGATGCTTTGTTCCCTAAACTCTATGACTACATTAAGAAAAGATAAATCAACAATTTAATATATCAAATAGAAAATATTGTGTTATAGATATTTAAACTAATGAAACGATTACAAGAGTCGTTTGACTTCTAGAAAATCTTTTTTACCCCGAAGTGTGAGGGATGACTTGCTTAGCCCAGTTTGAAGCATTTTGTCTTCAGAGATCCGGAAATAAATAAAATGACATTTAAAAGTAATGTATTAAATTTTATCTCCTAATTATATACATGTATAAATGCAAAATGAGGATAATATTATAATATATATTTCAATACCATCCGCTTCTCATCATGATGTCTGTCAGAAAAACATTCCAATGTTCTTTTGGTACCCCACTCAGTAGCTTCTCAAAAAATATTTCACGTTCAACAAAGTATCGTTGACATCGCACCACAATCTGCATTTGAATTATTTCCATTTCTTACAATTATTTTCAACGTCCACTTTCGTGCTATCACATCAGCAACTATAATGTGGATGAACATCTATATACCGAAAGTCATTTTGAATATATTAGTAACATGACATTAAATTAAACCATAATGTATTAAAATTAACTTTTTTTGGGAATCAAAAAATTTATTTCTCCAACTTGGAGGCATATGCCTCCAATCATCATAAGAAATAGATAGGGAAATGGGCTCTACTGCCAGTTGGCTGAGAATCTGGCCATGTAACCCTACGACATCATCCGTAGGGACCCCAAATGATTCAAATAGCACAACTATATTCTCCCCATTCATATTCAAAACATATGAACTTTTTTCTTTTTTTTCTCCATGGTTG
Source organism: Viscum album (assembly GCA_963277665.1). Classification (NCBI taxonomy): domain Eukaryota; kingdom Viridiplantae; phylum Streptophyta; class Magnoliopsida; order Santalales; family Viscaceae; genus Viscum; species Viscum album. The sequence continues at coordinate 476,199,096 of OY728134.1, forward strand.
CATTTTTTCACCATCAATGAGAAAACAATTAGTATAAATAAGATGCAATAAATTTTTTTATATTTAAATTTGAACCTATGACACAGACCCTCTAGTATACTCGTGATGAACTGGAAGGGGATTGATGTCGCCCCACTACTAAGGCTCTTGAAGGGAGATTTGATGAATCGACCTCTAATGGGACACCCACAGAGGGTGTGAGAGATGTAACGGGGGGAGGTGGTGTAGGGGCGTAGGTAGATGGTGGCTTAGATGCCTTGGGTAGGGAGACAGAGGGATCGTCATATGTCACAGTAGTATATGAAATAGTTTACTTCTTCCTCCTTGGCATTCCTATCATTTAATCAAATGAAATTAAGTTCAGAATATATATTTCAAAAAAAATATGCAGAAAAAATATTAAAAATGATAATAGATGCCCAGTACTAACAAAAAATATATATATAACAATGATAATTAATGATTTCAAAAATGAAATATTAGGTTTCATAACGAATAAATAAATGTACATAAAATCATTTTCCCCTTCAATCATGTCAGTTTCCTACACCATTACTTCATCCAATTCATTCAACCTTACTAGACTAAAATTTTAAATATCACGATGAACAAATAATTCCGCTGGTTATTGTTGATACGTTTTAATTTTAGAGGTCAAATCTTCTACTTCATCACCCATATCATACAAATCTCTTTATATTACGTGAGCATCTACACTCCCCCTTTAATCCACAACATTATTCACATAATATACCAATTTTAAAGGGATGATAAGATATATGGATCATGCAGTTCACGATCACCAATATCCATCAAGAGAGAGAAGTTTATAGAAGTAAATTGAAAGGAATCTCTTTTATCACATCTGATAATATCGACCCAATTAAAATTGAATAAAACAAAAGAAAAATGCCTATGGTAGTTTAATTAAATAATATCTTGTAGCTTTCCATAGTATCCCACTTCAGCAAATGTAAATATACCACTATTCTCTGTTTACATCCCACTTCTAGATCGAATGTTCGAAATATAATGCCATTCACATTGTAAGCATCAATCTTACTTACATGTTTTGTAGGACCTCTAGTAAGAAACATCAAATCATCTAAAAACATTTCTTGGGTATTGGTATTCATGATCTAGAAAAAGAAATATAATTTATTTTATTTAATAAAAGTATGTTTCAAACTAATATTCATATTTATTTCCATATTTATGAACTTACACATCGTGAAATCCATTCTATAAGCTCTTTATTCACAGCATTCATAATATCTTTCTCATTTAATTTTCAGCCTCGCATTCATCTCTTTGATTGTATCCTCAAATCTCCAATAAATTGAACTACAATTTCACTATTTAGCAGCACATATCTATATGCCCTTAAAAATTCCAATATCGTCAGTATCACATTTGTGGTCCTCCCAACTGATCGACCAATAACAAGAAATGTTTTTGATTTCTAATGTATTGGAGATTGAGTTTATGTGTCTTCAACACATCCAACTCAATTAAATCTTTTCTCAATATCATCCAAGTATCCGGGACAAAATGTAAGACACTCCTCATCCAAATAGCATTCAACAATAGAGCCTTCTGGTTGAGATTTATTTCTCACCTATGCTTTCAAATTCCCAAGATATCTATGAAATAAATTAATCAAAATTATGCATTCATTTAAATACCATAAATTATTTACTTAAAAGAAAACCATATAACTAAAAGACCTCTCAATTGGATACATCCATTGATTATGAACAATGCCTCTTAATTTAGATTCCTCAACCAAATGCATAGTTAAATGCATCATGCTAGTAAAAAAATATAGAGGAAAGATCATCTCCATTGCACAAAGGTTCAATAAAAACCACTCTTGGATGTTGTCAAGATGAGATGGATGTAGATATTTCTCACATAATTTCCTGAAAAATGTGTAAAATTGGAGTACAATAGTAGTAAATTTTTCAGGAAATAATGTATGAAATTCCAATGGTAGTAACTGTTGTAACAAAATATGTGAATCGTTACTTTTAAATCCACGTATATTATGATTCTATAAGTCAACACACCTCACGATGTTACTCGAATCCCCATTAGATAACTTCACATTCTTTAAAATTCAAAGTAATGTATATTTATCTCTATTTTACATTGAAAAAATTGCTCGAGCATACTTTTCATTCTCATCTGGCTAGAGATCATGTTTTATGTTCATTACTTATATGCCTTTGTGAGCATTGAGATGATCCTTCAACATTCCATGCTCATTAAGTAATGTGAAAATCAAATTGTCACAGAAAATATTCTTAATATACATCAAATCAAGAAGATGCCAGAACAAATTAAATTCCTAATATGGAATTTTGAAGAATATACTTTTTTTCTTCCATTGTTGTGTTCTGATTTCACTTGACGATGCACTTCATACCTATTTTCCACTATCATTCAAATAATGAACCTTGCCAAATTTTGTTTCAACATTTTCATGTTGTGTCAATATTTTAGAACCAGTTAACAACTTTGGATGTTCTCTACGATCAATGAAACCATTAAAATTTGATCTTTTCAGCCGAAATCTTTGAGATGCACCAAGAAATCATCGATGGCACAAGAAGCACCATTTTATACTATGGGGTAGCCATTTGGGCTCAAAATCAAAGTTACAAATGGGACAAGCCAAACCAGTGTAAGTGTTTCAACTAGATAAATTCCCAAGCATATGAATGTCACTAATGGTCCATATTAAAGAAGCATGCATTTTGAACGTTTTTTAGAAGAAGCATCAAATATCTCAACACTGTTTCTCCATAAATCCTATAATTTGTCAATCACAGGCTGCAAGTACATATCAATATCATTTCTAGGCAATTTTCCAGGAATAATCATCGAAATGATATTAGATGTTTGTTACATACACATCCACAAAGGCTGATTGTAAGGGATCAAAAAAAACTGGCGAAATGCTATAACTAGTAGTCAAAGTCCCAAATGGGTTTAATATATCAGCAGCCAATCCCTATCAAACATTCCTAGGATCAGCTAAGAAATTGGGATATAATGAATCAAATGTCTTCCACGATTGTGAAAATTTTGGATATCTCATTAACCATCATTGTTATTATCTACAAAATTCATCTTCATGTGTTCGGAAGTTTTCGATGACATGAATAATATTTGCAATCGAGGCTTCAAAGGAAAGTAACAAAAAACCATTGCAGGTGTGTTCCTTTTCTTCTTCTCCGTGAAATTATGTTGATTTAGACTTCCAACATCACCCTTTTACTACCATCTCGAAAACAATATTTTTTTTACGATTCTGTCCACTTGAATCCTCTCTCTAATAAAGAATATAACCATTGTGACACGCATGTATATTTGTATAATTAAAACCAAGCCTATTAACAACTTTTTTCATATCGTAAAAAGACTCGAGGGTTTTTTCTTTAACAAATGATTCATGAATAAATGACAATATCATGTACATTGACTTATTTTTAATTCGACATAGACATTTTATATGGTTCAACTTTTGCAGAAAATAAATCTTTGATTATTCCAATCACCCACTATATAACTCTTGATTTCCATCATCAACTAAATCATGAAAAACATTTTCCTCAGTGAAGTTTTCTCTTACATTTGAATCCACAGAATCAAGAGGATGATCCAATGATAAGTTATAATCTTGATCTGGTTGTGTTGCAGTCTCAAAAACATCACTTATCATGTTGCAATTTGTCTCACCCTCATCTGGTTGTTCTGTTATGTTTTGATGTTGATGTTGGTGTCTTGCAGTGCCAGATTCATCATTTATATGTTTTTTCATTACATATTCCATTGTCGATGATGTTGGTACCTCATTATTGGGATTGACATTAGGGATAAATATTTTTGTAACATTTGATTGTACATGCCAAATCCAACACAAATATTGACTAGGGAATTGATTCAGTATTAAATGTTCATAATCTTTATCTCTCTTCAACCGTCTTCTAAATTTAGATTTAGGACATGGACATATTATTCTCCCTTCTACTAATCGATTAGAAATTGTAAAATCTAAAAACTCTTTCAAACCCTTAACATACTGAGGTGCATTCCTTGGTAATGTGATCCAGCTTTTATTTTTGTATATCACAATGTGCCTACTCAATATTAAAAAAATTAAAACACATAGTTACAACTAAATAAGGAAAGAGATTCATATATACGATAGTGTAATATTAAAAAAACATAATATAATAAGGATTATCCATTGATCATAAAGTATGCATCATATAATTGTACTTATTGGATGAGAATATTCTCAAGTTTATGTGCTATGGTGTAGCGAAATCCATACTTTTTTTGATGTGATCACATGAGAAACTGCACATTTTGGATCAATATTAGATCTTAGATTCTTGGGATTAAGTATAGTAAGGTCATTATTGGGCCTATAATGTTTGACATGCACTTCCAATCTAGGCTTGGTGTGTATTTTGTTCTAGCAAAGTAGGCCTGGAATGAACTCGGGTTTGCATGGATGTACTTTTCTATTTCCTATTAACTTTTGATTGAGGTTTCTTGGTATCCATTTAATTTATTACTACACCATTAGAGACTAGATTCAATGAATGAACATAAGTATCACGATTCGCCACCATTAAGAATTTTTACATAGTAAAGAGATATTACAATCCAATAATTTGTTAAATTTAATAAACATTCCTATATAGTCTATTTAGTTCATTAGATCCATCTAGATTTATTATTTTCCATTAAAATTATTATATTTCCATCTAATTCTCTTCTGAGCATTAATCTAATCCTCCCATAGTTTCCATTCTCCCATATACCAGAATCAATACTAATCCCATGAGTTTAATTTAAATTATATTATCAATTTCATAATCATGGTATTTGATGATCATTCATAAGATACCATAATGTGATACACTCAATAGGACATATAGAAACTACAACAAGTAATTGGGAACCAAAAAAATCTTCCATTTGACAGCAATAAATCTAATCATTCGACAATGAATAAGAAATATGGGGATACTCATCTCTAAATTGAAACATGAAGAACACATGAAAAAGCATCACACAATAACTCAACAAACATGATAACAGAACACTAATCCTGAGGCATCTATTCAAATTAACCATATGGTAATAAATGGAAAAAGAGATCCCCTCTCTTAACAAACACCATACTACACTTTTTTCTATCAAAACCCCAAAAATCAATCTTAAAATTCCTCTACAACCCTAGAGCACATATATATAGAATCAAATGTAATATTATCATCGGACACACAAGGGGAAACTAAGTCCATAAAAAATTGATAAAATCTTTTAGAAACCAATAATAAAATCACCTAGACCCAAATAATTATTTCCATAACCAACCTAATCATTACCAACATGAATTAAAAGATTCATTGTGCATAGGTTTCAGCACTAGAAAACCTATAATCACCAGCTATCAAATCCAATAACCAAACATAAATATATTCAATAAATATTTCAAATTCAACAGTTTTAATGGATGAATGGAAATCAATATCTCATGCCACTTTCAATAATAAATTAATTATTACCCACATTATTTTCTTATCCAATTTCAATACTATAAACCACTATAAACAATAAATAAAAATCATATAAAGTTTAATTCATACTATTATGAATATTATATAAGGCGTTATGAACAATGCATTAATACATATATCCACAACATCTGTTCAAATTAATTATTTGTTTTAGTTATTATATTTATTATAATAATTCCACTATAAACCCAATGAAGTTATACCATGATACCTTAACTTTAACACATAAAGTGGAGAAGTAAAAAATCCCCTTCCTGGTGAATTTAAACATTTTTTTGACAAATAATGGAATAGAAGTTATAGATCTCTAATCACCACTCCCTAAAGAAAATCGCGATCTCTGTAAACATCCCCCATGGATCCACCATCAAACACTAATATAAACCCCATGATAATTTAAGGAATCTAATTTTCATAACTTTTATATAGAGAACAGGAATTAGAATAACTAACTAATGAAGAAGAAACAAACCCCAAATCAGTAACTAGTCACGAGGCCTCTGGGAGAAGGGGGTCGTGGGGGGTCGCATGGTCGCGGGGTCCTAGGGGGTTGTGAGGGAGAATGGGGGTCGATGGGATGAGGGGGGTCGTCGAGAGAAGGGGGGTTGTAGGGGGTCGTTGGGGGGGGGGGGGGGGGTTGTCGGGGGGTCACTAGGGGGGTATCCATGAGAAGGGGGTTTGCGGGTGGTCGCCGGGAAAATGGGGTCACAGGGTCGTGAGGGGTCGGGGGGACAATTGGAGTTATGGTCAGGGGGTAGGGTCGGGAGTGTGAAAAAAGATATGGTTTTGTGGTGGATTATTATAAACTACTGTGAAACCATTTTAAAAAAATGGTTAGGGGTGGTTTTGTGAACCACCGCTACAAAACTTCCGCTAAAGTCAATTTATGTTGTAGTGGTGGTCTACACAAACTCTCCATCTCATGTCTATTCTTATTTCGATTAGTTCATTTTTATCATTGAAAATCATGGTGATAACCCCCTTTTTGGGCACCACTTTCAAAGGACTGACCCATGGGTTGTCGAAAATTTGGTATATTATTCCAATATCTAATATGATTGTCACATCCTTCTGCACTACCTACTTCATTGAATGATTTAACATACCCTATGGTATACTAGAGGGCTTCGATCCTTCCTCAATTAGAACCATGAGAGTGCTAATGGTCGAACTCATCCCTTAAATATCTTCAAATGTCCACCCAATAGCTTTTTTTCTTTGCATTAAAACATGTATAAGAACAGACTCTTTCTATTCTGAGATAGAAGAATTGATTATCCCTGACAACGTGTGCCTGTCACTTAATGACCCATATTTCAAAGAAGATAGAGGAGGTTTCTGTTGAAGTTGTGGGTATTTTAGAGATAAGGGAATAATTGGTTCCACCTCATCCCTATCAAGAATTTATGGGACAACTATATACTTTTAATAATGAGCACCTTGTTCTATGATAAATTGTAGATCCATTGGCTTTATTTGGGATATATGTCCTCAAATACTGATTCATCAGTATCAAGACAACATCTCATGTAATCTCATATGTATCCAAAGTGATCAGCCACTATAGTCAACACATAACAGTTATCTTTTTCCATAAGTGAAATTGTCTTAACAACTTTGAGGATTTTGTAGGATAACTTTTCATCTCCTACTATTAATATCAATTATACTTAGTGAACATCTATCCAAACATTCCCCACAATAATGAAGGGTCTTCCAAGAATTTTTTGTGCATCGTGGTCTTCCATCATGTCGTGTGTGATAAAATCAGAAGGATAAATTAGCCTCCCGAATTTTACTAGAATATCCTCATCCAACCATAGAAGATATTTAATAAACCAATCTTCTAGTTTTATTTCCACTCAAGATGGTTTTATATTGTTCATCCCCATCGTCTTAAAGACTATAAAGGTAATTTAGTTGATAGTATCTCATTTATCACAGAATTTCATTCAAAATTTACAAAATCAAATTGTGCATGTGATTGTAAAACATCTTGAATCTTGGAGCTTTGGTGTAAGAGAGTGTTAAACCACATCTAAACATTCCTTTGTGAGAAGAGTGGTTCCCAAATGCCTCATATTCTTCTTATTCAGGTAGATTACCTTCATCAACTTCGCATATGCTAGCATTTGTGTCCATACCTCTAAGAATGGAATATTAATGTGACATTATTGGAATTCCTCAATAAATTTCCCAAACATCTCATCCAATAATACCTTCTTCATTTGGTCAGGAAATGGTAAGGTGGGTTCATAAGGATTTACCACAACATTTTCCTTACTATGTGAGACCTACATCTATTTTTATATGCCTTGTGATGAGGGGAACTCCACGATTTCGGCTACTCTATTTGAAGAATGTCTAGTTTGAGCTGATTTTTTTCCACACAATGATTTGTTGATATTTTCTAGGGAATGTTCTTCCCACTGTGTAGAGAGACACCATTAGCCTCCTCCCATGGGTTCTTTTCAGATTTACCCAGTAGTGTACTGAGTTCCCTTGAATAGAGTTGATTAGAAAGATAACCACTATGATTCTCATGGCATTGAATATCTGCCTACTTATTCTAAAATATTATTTTAGTGGTTGTAATTAATTTTGACATCATTTCTTCTATCAATTATTGGGGATCTTAATGGGGTTTTTGTGAAGTTGGATGAGGTTGTGGCTACCTTTGCACTGGATGAGGGTTTTGATAGCCTTTATTTTGGAAGGATCTCTTCTCAAACTAGTTTCCATGTTCCTGGCTGGGATATGGTTTTGATTCTTCTATCAACCATAACTAGTCTTCCTTTAGGATCAGGGTTGAATGTTTTGTTATTTATATCCTCATCCATTGTTTTAATTATCATTCCATAGAGGGGTTTGGTATTGATACCACATGGTCGGCCCTTGGTTCATAGAAACATAGCATGCCTTACTTGTGGAGGGACTGAAACATTACCCCATGCATTCACCCATGAAATGATTTTCACCACTTTCATTGACTACTGGATAATTTACTTCTTGAACTTGAGATGCTTACTTTATATTCAACACATCAATTTTAATGGACACATAAGCATTTTTGGCATCAACCATCATAGTGTCATCAATATTTTAAATTCCCCTCTTCAATGTTCTCCACTTAGATTTAAATTGAAATCTCTTTGCTGACATATCCTCTAGTAGCTCAAAGAAATATTATGGGGATTTCCATATAATTGTTTCTCCAACAACTTCATCCACCTATGATATGGTGTTAATAGTATGAATACAATAACATGTTTAGACATTCTTGTACAATTGGAATCAGTGATGAAGTAATTTCCCCAAAATTTATTTAAATGCTCTGAAGATTTATAGAATGACTATGAATCATGGAACTGAAAGTCATGAATTTCGTTCTGTAATAAAACCATTTAGGAAGAAGGAAAATAATTTGAAATAAATGCACATGTTAATGCCTCCTAGGGGAGGATGGAATGTTGAGGCAATCCTTTGATCAAGTCGTTTTAATTATCCCTCCATGAGAAGGGGAATAAGTGAAGGTGAAAGGAATACATGGACACTATATGGAAACAGAATGTATCACATATATATATAATTATGGAGAGAAGAGTGTTGGGGTCCTCACTTTGTAAACTACCAAATTTCACTATATTTTTGATAAGCTACATGATAACCACCTTAATCTCAAAATGATGGGCTAGCACCGGTTGTATGACAATGCATGTATCATCTCTATGGATTAATGTAAGAATATAGTTCATAAGGGTATGATGTAGAGGATGTTTTTCAGGAGAAGGTTTGGAAAATATTGCTGCTCATGAGAAAAATAAGGCCATTGATTTGGATGAATGTGTGGTAACCGTTCTAGTGGGTGATACTACCAGGGTTGTTGTTGTCCATTACTAAAAAAATGAGTTGTATATCTTTACTAGTTATGTGGAATTAACTCTATAATATTTTCTGGTGGAAGTTGGTTCTGCCCATCTTCAGTTTCTAGATGTCGGTCCTGGTTTCCGTCCAGCAAAAACTAATTCCTAACTCTTTGGAAAATAATCGGTTCTTCCTCTTCCATATTCTCCATGGGGGCGTTTTGGTTGTTCTCACCAATAAGTACCTAACATCACCTCAAGATCATTCATTCAATTTATTGATCAAACAGAATGAATTATGATGAATCAATGATATTGGAATGATTGATTTAGCCACCCATGCACATGTGATGCTAAACAACACCAAACAACACACCATGTGAAAAAGAGAAAGACTAAAAAAATAAAAAATGTTATTTAGAACATAATTTTTATATTTTGTGATTTCTATTTTCTCTTAATTAATAAAAATATGACTTTTAGAAACACCATTAACTCTTTCATCCCCAAAAATAGTCCCATAATTTGGTTTTGTTTTGGATGAAGTGCTACATTCTATAGCCCAAAATGAAGTAACCAAACTTACTACTAGTATATTTCAAGTATGGGGTCGATCCATAGGGAGAGAGAGTTAATGAAGTTTTTTTCTCTATTTTTTGGTTAATTAAGTTAATATTTATGAAATTTATAGTATATGGTCGATATTACAATGATAATTTAACTGATTATTCTATTTCATGATGAATTTCATTTAAAAATAATGAAAATGTAATGAAAAATTTATTCTAACAATAAATGGGATGAATACATTGGGGATTTGGATTTTTCCAGGTCATCAATAAATTGATTTGAATATCATATTTTATTCATAATAACTCACATCTCTGTGTTTCGAATATAACTGAACCCCCTTGGTCTGGTGAGATTTTTTGGGATCAATAGGAACCAAATCCTTGGTCTAGAAATTGAGACATAGTAATTTTATTAATGGTTGGACCTTCTGAGAAGACATGTGTACCCAATGACCCTGGGCGTTCCTTTTCATAATTTTTCAGATTATCCCTATAAATTATGTTATTGTTCTGATCTGGGGATTTCGGTGAGATTCAGTAAAAGGTTTGGAGGAATTTATGAGAGAAATAGAAATAACATAAATAATAAAAAATTGTTTATTAACAACAAACCATAATCGTCCACCACCCCAACACATGGGTTATTTAGTAACAAATAGAATAAATGATGATTAACAATACGATAAATATTACAACAACTTCTAAAAGAAGATCGTCAGGAGGACAGAGTGGGGACACCACCTCATTCATTATCTCACACCCATCTCCCTTTTTTCAATTTTGGTTCAGAGGGGCTTCCATTCTATTTATAGAATTTAAAACAACATGATGTGTACCAAATATTACATGGTGTTTACTCAAGTCACATTGACCTGGATTCTCTCTCTCCACCGGTAGGTGATCCATCACACCGCCCTTGACTTTTGAGGTGTCAGCTATTAATTAGCGAGGTAACACATCATGTATCACCACCCCACGTGGAATGTAGTAACAAATTTAGCTTCCAACCACTACTATAAGGGATAAATTGTGTGTAAATTAATTTTACATGGTGTTTTAATCTATCTAGAAATGTGGGTATGTACTTAGGTTGGTTTATCCATGTGTGGGAAATGGTAAACGGCGTGTATATAAAAATTAAAAGATGTGTATTTGTAAACTTTTGTTGATCTTCCCAGATTTCTGTATTAGGTTGCAAAATACCTGAAAATCAACATGATCACAGATTTAAATAATTTTTTCTCCAAGTCAAAATATATAAAATGAAAACATATTTTTGATACTCAATAGAATGTATGAAAATGTATACAAAAATCAAGACCATCAAACTACCCTAGAAATTACCATTTTCTTACACTCAAGAAAAATCTCAACATCAAATCGATCGAATACAAACTCTAAAAGGCAAGTATTCAACGGATTTAACTTATAAATACTATATACATAGTAGATTATTTTAAAAGGAAAAAAACATTATTCAATTCAAAAGATATTCTACTCATGCCTCCAACAAAATTAAGTTAATTATTTTCATCCTCTTTAATCCACATTGTTCATCTTTTCATAACTAAAAATGATACATGATGATTTACCTCACTAGAAGTTACCACACTCATCCCTCAAGATTATTTTATTAGAGTTGTGATAAATTTTATTTATACACATTCTATCCATAGGATTACAAGTATTCTCATTCTCAATATTAGAAATCATATAAAAAAAATTGTGAGGTCTTTCAATATGGTTCAAATGATTATGAGGCATTGGATAGGTATGTAATGATGTAAAAAATAATCTCAGAGGCTTGAAAAAGGATTTTGAATTCTAAAATAACAATGCGTGATATTTAGAAATCGAGCTCATTGAAAATACATCCCCAATCATGTTCTCTCAGAGGTTATCATCACCGTGATATTCCCTTATCATCATCGGTCCATAAACCATCAATAATGTGTAATAAATGAATCTGGGCCCTTTTTTGAATTTTTCAGTACTTCTATTTTTTGACAGAAACAACTAAGAATACAATAAATAATTGTTTGGGAACCCATGAAACCAAATGAACAAGTGTCACTCTACTCCACACTTAATTTCATGGTTTGGGCCAAAAATGTACAATGAATAGCGCAAAATACATATCTAAATCTCAAATGAATAATCATAAAAAATTATGAAATAATTATGGTAGGAAGGGTAAATAGGATTGTAATATGGATTCATATCATGGATTTTCTTGGTTTCTAAGGTTATTACTTTGATCAAGTGTATTTTATTTCTTAAGGTCAAAGGGGTTGAAAAACAATCTACTGCCTTAATAATTTTATTGTGATTAAAAAATATTCTTATTCTGTCAAGAAATACTAGTACATTATGGAAGTTATATATATCCCATGAAATAATCAATAAAGAGGGCGTAATAACAAATATTTCAGCGGGGTTTAGAATTACTCTTAGTATGGAGGAAAAACAAAAGGTCAATCAGGTCATGACATCAATCAAAATGATCACTCTAATAAATGTATTTGGCAAAGAATTTAAATGGAGAATCCAATTAATATTGCCCACGGTACCCACAATAAACTAGTGTATTCAAAGACTCTCCCCCACAATTAATATTGCCCACGGTACCCACAATAAACTAGTGTATTCAAAGACTCTCCCCCACAATTAATATTGCCCACGGTACCCACAAGTGAAACACTAAATAATATAAAATGGGGTGGGAAAACACACCCATACTGAGATGAGGGATTGTATTGAAAGTAGTGGAGAAAAAAAGAAACACTGAAATAATACTCCCCTCATGGCGAGCTAAAACAGATGGAAAGTTTTCAAAAAGAGATACCCAAAGAACTTTAGAGTACCTATGACTATAGATAAAATGGGAGATGATTTTTTCATGCACATACACTTGTAAATCACAATAATAGCACAATATATATATATATATATAATGAACCAGGTGTGAAAAAACCAGTCATGGGGTGACATCAAAAGTGGAATCATCTAAAATAGGGGGATTCAGTAGAGGAAGATCATCCACAGTGGAAAAGGGGAACTCTGGCTCTATGCTCGGAGTGGCCATGGAAGTAAGGACATCCCTCATAGATGTAGGATGAAAAGTATCTGGAGGCCTAGTATTGGCGCCCTACATTGACAGTTCCACCAACACAACCTGGCGGGTAAGAGTAGTAGTAGCAGCCAGGGTAGTAGTGGATAAGAGAATTGAATCTTTGGAATGTGTGGTCAATGATGGATCTACTGTAGAAGGTGGATGATTAAAGGGATGAGTTGGTGATGGGGTAAACTGAAGAACATGAGGCTGAAGAAGAATCCCCAACATATTCTCAAGACATGCCTAGGATAGTAGGATAGTAGTCTGATGGTGCTCAAGGTGGTCCAGGTGATGGTCGAGCATTGACATGCAGAGGTTGATGGGGGATATCAGTCGAGGGTGTTGGTGCAAGTGGATATGTGGAGTAAAAAAAATATAATGGAATTGTGGATTAAGATGGAAGAGAGGAGGAAGTAGGGTGAGGTGGTGAAGGATCACATGCGGGTGGACGGGATGAGACCTTCTCACCCAACACCAGCTGGTGATGATAGGTTATCTCTCACCACCGCTTGAGTTGGGGCCTCCTCAATGAGCACATATTTATATCTCCAATGATCTAAAATGTTCACACTCATAAGAATGCATAATTCCCGATGCTTAGGAGAACATAAGGGGTCGTCAGGGAGAGAGGGATCAGAAATACCCAGGTGTTGTACCATACAGGTGGAATAGAAGTCAACGTTGATGTTTCCCTAATTTCCATGGGTCATAGAGTGGAAATAGATTTTGTAAATACATGGGAGGTTAGTGTAATAATGTCAGACATTATTGGTGAGATGTTCCATGTCTCATCCAGACACAACACCCATATCCTCATAGAGGGGGAAAATAAAGGCATAGAAAGACCGGTCGAGGAAACAAAGGGAAAAGAGAATAAAGAGCGTGCTCTTCTGGGATGTGGTGGTGCACCTGTGGTCAGGACATGAAATATCCTACCACATTGAGATATGATAGGATCACTCACTAAGAGTGAGGTTAGAGACAAGAGGCGGGGAGGAAGTATGTGGAAAAAATCCACACCCTCGGCCAAGCACAACCATGCTCATAAAAAATATTCATCTAACTAGCTGAAATGGAACTAGAGTGGATGTATATGTGGGTGCCAAGTGGTGTGTGGGCCCTTCAAACCCAAAGATCGAAAAAATTTCCAAAATTATATCTCAAATGACATAGTGCCGACCAAGAGTGTCTCAAGAATGTGAGTATGACCATGGAGCTCATTGATCTCTTCTTAGATTTCATGAAGTTGTGGAATGATAACAACCAAGAAGCAGATGCTTGACTGTATCAACCACCAAGAAAATTTCTTAAATCATTCTGCTTAAGGGGGGATACCAAATAAGATCAAACAAGGAGGCAACTGAGGTGAGGAAGTGTCCATAGAAGGTGGAGTGTAACAACCCGAACTTTTGAATAAATTTTTGTTTCCTACTTTTGTGTGTTATTTTTTTATACTCAAAAAAACTATATCCTTAATGTAATGATGTGAGTATAATTAAAATGATACCATTGGGTTTTGACTATTATGTGATTGATGATCAATTAGACCGTTGGAAACAAATATATTAACATTACAAATATTTTTTATAAATACAAGTGATATTGGTTATTTAATATTGAAATAAGAGTCTATGGACTCATCCAGTAGACTCGGTCCATACGAAGCCCATCTGTCAGAGCTTGGGAAGTAGGTACCATATATGGCTTTGCTATGGACCCATCCTACGCTGAGATTCAATTTGTGAAGATTGAACAGAATCACCTAAGAGAGAAGTTCAAGCTGATAGAAATCACCCCTAAGGGCATGTTGTCTGAGCCATCCCAAGATTCAATCACCATACCACACCTTACACATTGGTCTTATCTAGGTGTTATAAGGGGCTGTGTAACAAAGCCTCAGATACTTTTTCTAATCTCTTGGTATAAATAAAATTTATATTTTTTCTAATTGTAAAATTTTTGAATTTCAAATGTCCAGATAATTGTAGGATGAATTTATAGATGTTCAATATTATTGATGAATTTTTGAAAAAGGGAATTTTAATATATTTTTTTATAAATTAATTAATTAATAATGTGAAATGAATTTTAGAAAATGGTCTTCTACAGTTTTGATCCGTAAGAAATTTAGTGTTTAATAAGATCAACATGATTTTTAGGGAATAGTAAAGAATGAATAGTAACATAACCTTATGAATAGTAATGAATATTATTAAATAGTGAATCTACCCAAATAAATAGAAACTTCACCTATGAAGGTATAATAGTAATGTGAACATCTTAAAAAGAAAAAATTGATCATAGTATAAGATTTGTATTTTTATATGTTGTAAATAATTTATTAACAATTTTATAATTAATTTAATAATTTAAAATGGAAATTTATTATCATAAAATTTAATCATAAATTTTTACTTTACTGTCTTATAGATATTCAATAATTTTATAGGACCTTGATTACCTTTTCATGGTGTTATAAAACAAATTATAGTTTCAGTGTGGTTTTTTAAACTAATTATTCTTTTATTTAAAAATTAAAATAAAATAATTAGAAAACTAATTCCATAAAATTTAGTTCATTTATGAATTTTGTTCTTCGATATTAGGTTTGGGTAATTTTTTTGGGATTTTTCTGAAATAGTTGAATTTTCGTTGATTTATAAAAATACAGTTTTGAGTATCGGGTGTTTAATGTCATCATTGAGGATGTAATCATGATGTAATAAATTAGTTAGACATGTGCATAGTAATATATGTTATGAGGTGTCTCATGTGGCCAATACAGTGGGAAAATACCATGGTCCAGCCCATGGTTTTGCAAATACCACCGATGAGGTGTCCCATGAAATTTATTAAATATTCCCTCTCTTTCCCTAAAAACACATTGCAATATATTTAATCATTTAATTCCAAAATCCTCCTAAATAGAGATCTATTATTATAACCTCCCAAATAGACCCTCCAAAGGTTTACTCAAACCCCCAATTTCCCAAACGTCGAGCATTCAATGTCACTCTTCATGGATTGGGAACCTTTCGCCCTCCTCTTTTAAGTCATAAATTTCTTTATGTTATGTTTTCTAGTTTCTATTTAATTATATTGGTGTTGGTTCTTCTATATCATTATTAATATTCATTTCATGTTCAATTTATGAGATACCCTTTCTGCTGTAAGCAACTGATTTTCTGAATTTTTATGTGATTCCATTAGCCAGGTGAATTTTCAAAAAAGAAATCACACCTTCTCTTTTCCTTTGAGTTTAATTTTCATATGGTATTTCCTTCAATTATTCATAAAATGATCTTATTTCATTTTATTATATACCCATATAGTATTATGAGTTATTTATGAGTGGGTGACTCTTGTCCCCTCTCTATTAAATGGATTCTAAAACCATGTTATATAACTGTTATACTGCTGACTTTTTGTCGAAATATATCTCTCTTTTTCTCAAGAAATTATATTTTATTATTT
This sequence comes from Viscum album, assembly GCA_963277665.1. Lineage (NCBI taxonomy): Eukaryota > Viridiplantae > Streptophyta > Magnoliopsida > Santalales > Viscaceae > Viscum > Viscum album. The sequence continues at coordinate 476,215,720 of OY728134.1, forward strand.
ATGCGAATATCCAATTATTTTTTCATTTCCATGGGTATTCATAAATACATAAAATTGATCTATCTGATTTTTTAATTTACAAACATAATACCTTTACTCCCTTTCATGGGTTATAAATGACATAACGATCATCTTTTTAAGAACATTTTAAACATCACGATTTGGAAATAAAACACATTAATTTACATCAGTATGGGTTATTTATGAAATGTTTAATTGTTATTTTTTGGATCACCTAAAATTAAATATATATCTAGGGAGCGCCCTAATAGTGCTCCAATGCATTGGGTAATGAATTTAATCTTTATAGATTACAAGTTTCACGATACCTTTGTGAATAAACTTGGTAATGTTTATGACACCTTAGTGATGAACTGTGGTGAAATGTTCTTGAATGTCTATATTAAATTTTTTATTCACATAATTTTGTTATAATTCATGTTCTTATCATTATTTTATGCCTCTACTTCCATTTCTCAGGTCTTTTTCATTTTTATCATGTTCTTATTTAATTCACAAGTAAACTGAATCCTTTTCATCCCTTACTAGGCCTTCTGCTCACCCTTTCCTTTGATGTGTTCCTCCAGGTTATGAGATGCAGTAATTGTACATAGGACGAAATTATGATGAATTCCTACAAGTGGATTAGAAGAATTTTATATGTTTTGATTTTTTATGTTCCAGACTTCTAATACACTAAACTTTAGAGATCCTATGTTTGTAAAATGTGATTAAAATTTATGTAATAAAACGAGGGATACCATAGTTGGTATCAAAAAAAAGTATAGTTATTTATGGAAATTAGGATATGAAATCTTTAGGAAGAATCCTATAGAAGAGTTCAAATATAGGAAAACTTCCTGGTATTTTGGTGAATATAGAGTAAGTAGTATATCAAAAAAATACATTCCCATCTGGATACGAGCAGGTAGAGGTGGCTCTGGCATAGATATACCTGGGAAAGAAACCTCCAACAAGGAGTTTCGGGCTTGACCTGGGGTATCCTGGTACATGAAAATGGGCCCTGCTACACTCTTGGTTATGAAATTCCTGAGGGATATTTTTGGTTAATCTAGTTCTTTTTATGAATCATTATGAAGGATTTATAGAGAAATGTAATTTTTCAAAGCATGATGTTTTAAGACATAAAATCCATTATAGTTGAAATATTCATAAATGAAATAATATTCTCAATAAGGTGTTATTCTTTTAGAAAATTTTGGTCAATTATAGGAACCGTGCAAATGGTTACCGTAATGGACTATATGCTGGCGACCCTCCGAAGGAAGGCAGAATGGAAACTTTCATGTGAATGATGAACCATCACACTCAAGTTATGGGAAATACCATGAATCAAGCTGATAGACCAATCTCATCTTGAAGGGAACAACATTCTGTAACACCCTGATATTTTATGAGAAGTATATTTTTTTGTCTTATGTTATACTCAACATCAAAGGAATATTTCTTTCCACACAACACTAACTTGTCTTGCGTTATACACAAGAGAAACCTTCCTTGATAACGTGTGTTTTATGCAATATTGAGTTTCAGTAAACAACTATATGTTATTGAAATATTATACAAAGTAAAAATTATAACTAGTATTAAAAAAAATTTGAATTTTTTATAACATTATAATTCCTTTTACATATGATACGAGGAAAAAAAATCAATTTTTCGGATAAAATAATTATTATTATTGTTTTTTTTAAATGTAGTTTTCACCTTTTGATGGCACACCCATTTTAAAGCTAATTTTTGAAAATTATATAAGTTAAATTTTACAAAATAAAATTATTCCTTTGAATCATGATATAAAAATTTACATTGGAAATATTTTTTATACTTTTCTGATAACTTTCATATTTTGATGAATTGTAAAAATAGGCAAATTTGTAATTGAAAAGAACAATTTTCATCAAAATAATTCATATGGATAAAATATATTATTGAATAATTTTAATTTATAAATATAATATATTTTTACCATTTAATATAATTTATTTCATTAACATTAATTTTACATTGAATTCATAGGTAAAAACATTTCAATCTTTGGCAATGTTTGAACTTTTAAAACTTGTTTGCTTAACAACAGGATTAATTTTAAATTAATTAATGAAAATTGTATGTTTTGAATTTTTAAAAATAGATTCAATATTTTTATTCAGTGGGTCAAAATTATGTTAATAGTTTACTTTTATTTTTTTATATTATGAATAGTTACTACGGTAATTTTATTTACTACAGTTAAAGGTAAATCAGGTAATTAAGGGTAAAAATAAGAATGTAAAATTACCCTAACACTTTCTAAAATTCTATTGTATGAATAAATGTAGACCCATATCACTTAAGTGTCGGAATAGATTCATTTCATGGACCTTTGACCATGAAAATTGTGTATTTTTTTTAAAACTAAAGAAATTGACAACATTTCACTCTCTTAAATCTTATAAGTATAATAATTTTAATTTAGTGATAAACTTCATGGAACTTCGAACATGAATAGTTTCCAGAAATATACTAATATAATCTACATTATTTGAATTTATTTATAATTTTTAGGGATTAAATAGTCATCATTAAAGGTGTCACAATGGTGATGTTGAAAATATTTTATTGATTGAAATATCAAATAAATGGTATTAAAAATATTAAAATAAATATTATATGAACTATTTAATGTGGTCCAATAATTTTATATATAAATATTACTTGTTATTAATCTATTAAAGCTTTTATTTTGAATATATCTTCTATGTAGATTTTATTTATATTCAAATAAATTAATAGTGTCAAAATTGATACTATTGTTATTTTATAAAAATAACATATTATAAAATTGTTCAAAAATCACAAAAATATTTATAAAATATAAATTTAAATTTCTATGGTCTAAAATATCCTACTGTATCTAATTATTGATAATTCATAGGACATAAGTAATTATATATATTAATTTAAAATTTAGAATATTATTACCACAAATAAAATAAAATAGTTTAAATAAAGATAAATCAGGTTGACAATGCTTAAAATAAATTCCCAACATGTCTAAATTTTATTGGTTGATTTGATTAAAACCCTATATCATTTAATATTATAATTTGAGTAATTTTGGATGTTTTTATGTGGGGTTTGAATTTATTATAAATTAATATTTGTTTATATTTCCAAAGGTGCCCTACTCCTCCCTTATAAAAGGGCACCTCCTCCCTCTCCTCCTCAAACAATTTTGAGACTAAAATCTTGGAAAAACCCTGCGCATTTACCTTATCAACTTCCCTAGAATTATACTAGAGGTCCTAGTCTTCTTCAAAGAACAATTTTAGTGCCTTAAGATGAGGCTTCAAAGAGGTGTGTCGAAGAAGAGGTGATATTCATTACCGATTCATTCAAATTTACTTCTTCTTATACTTCCTCTTCATTAGTTGTTTCATTATTAAGTAATAACATTAGTATCACTAATATACTGATATGTTATTATAAATATGAAACAAACCTATTTCACCTTCTATCCATCCTACAGAAAATGAAATCATTGTACGTGCGTTTGTACGGAATACCGTCTCCACATCGTGGTGCAATCTGTTTTCCCCCACCAACATACATGGATTGGTATAATGTTGTAAAGGATAACTATATATGATTATTTTAAAGTGATATTGATTCAGAAATAGTATACATACACTTCAATACAATTCCACGATCATGGGGATAATATCATCGCTCGTGCATACGTACGACCTATTGTCTCCACGATGTGATGCGACTCGTTCTACATGATCTTCATTGAATATTGATAATATATATGAATTGAATTAATAAATATGATATATATTACACAATCATAATTCTATAAATGTGGTATCTATAACCTAAAAATAATAATAAGAATTTATTCGACAAAACATGCATAAGAATATAAAGCAATGAACACCCGAATAATAAGTAGCAAAGAAATATTACTAATAAGAAGTTAAGAATATGACCATATATGATATCATAAAAATGAATATTATTCTGTATTAATTCAATGGAATTATTTAAATCATTATAATGGAGGTTCACATAGGTATGAAGCAACTCAGACCTAAGGCAGGGGAAAATCGTGCAATCTCATTTTTATCTGAGATTGTTTATACTTCAGAATTTACTGGGGAATATTTATCATCCACATCCATGATTCCTAAATATGTAATATTATTTCTATCTTCCTACAATTTTTTAAATCCAATTTTACCCATTGGTGAGTTTTTAGTAAAAGACATGAAAGGAATCTTTTGTTGTTTTTTAGTCTGAGATAATTTTTGACTTTCCCAGCCAAAGAATGAGAAGAATGTTTTTTTAACTTATATGACATGAATGGATTTTTATGATTTCATAGAAAATTTGTTCCATGAAGTTTCATTTACATGTATTCAAGTTTATTTTTAATCAACTTCTTTTAGTTTAAAATTGTTTGACATGTTAAGAAAGGAAAAATATTTTTGAAGTAGAAAGGACATTTTCCTCATGAATGGAGTTCAAGTGTTTTATCAAAATTATTTTCCATATAAGATAATATAGGGTTCTATTTATATCCCTATTTTTACATTGATTTGATTATGTTATGATGGAATTATTTTTATGATGTCCTTTTATCTTATATGAATATGTTATGATGGAATGATGCTTAAGAATCCCATTTTTATTACATGGGTTATGCTATGATTTATGATTTTGTGGCACACATAAGAATGGTTTATTTATGAGATGGGTGGGAGCTATATCTCCATCCAAATCATTGGGTAAGGATTTATATCTCATGAGATAGACATGACTGGAATAAGAAGTTAATCTGGTTCAGTGATATAGGACTGGAACAAGGAGTGAACTCAGTTAAGTTATGGACTTTGTCCACTATTATGGTCATGGAAAAGTGCCTTGACTAATATTAAATGATTTTCTATGATTATGTGTGTATACCAAAAAGGTTAATGTTTTATGTTTTGATTATTAGGATTACATTTCACTACTATGATTTATCCCATGTTATGATATTATGATCTCCTTTTCATGTTATGATTTTTAAAATGTTATGTTCTTATGAATATGATATGATAGATATTTATTTTATTTACCATTACTGAGTATTTGAGCTCACCCTTTTCTATGTTTTCTTTTCCCTAGGTCAGGAATAAGGGTATTAAGTGGGATATTCGAAAAGGGACTCTAGATGTGATGAAATAAATGGGAGACAATGTAGATGATTTATGAACCAGTTGCCTATGTTTCCCAGGTTTTAAAGATAATATACCTATAAAGTCCTATAATTTTTTTGTTTTATATTGTAATACGTATGATTCAATTATGTAGTAATAACCATTTATGTAAAGTATGGGTCATTATAGTTGGTATCATAGGAATTGTATAGTTATCCTTTGGAAACTAGGATGTGAAATCCTTAGTAAGAACTCTATGGATATGTCTAAACATAGAAAACAATATAAATGTTTTAGAAAAGGCAATGAAAAACCTATTATAAGACCAAAAGTTTTAAATTTTATTCTTGATTATGTGGTTTTCCTATTATGATTAGTGTTTCTCAAACTATGATTCTTGGTTTTAGTCAATGGATAGAACCCAAAAGAACTGTGTTATTAATGAATGCGATGGGAAATGCAATGATTATCCCTCTGAGAATCCATACTTTATTGGAGATGGAATGAAAAATTTTATATCCATTATCACACCAAATTCTCATGCTATGAATCTTGCAGGACTTGCAAACGAGCAATAGAAGGAGAAACATTCTTTTGAATCCACTATGAGTTAGTGTCCACCTTCATTCCGAAGGACTTTAGATCCATTAGTGGCTGAACAATGGATCAGTAGCACTAAAAAGATATTTTCAGTTCTACGATGTTATGAACATGATCTAGTCATATTATCGGTATATTGTTTGGAAGTGGAAGCTGATCAATGGTGGAATCATATAAAGAATACGAGGCAAAGGGATGAAATTGAGTACATGGAATGGGACAAGTTCAAGAACAATTTTTTCAGTATGTACAATCCTCATATTCATTGAACAAAGATGGATAAGGAGTTTATTGAACTAAAGAAGAAGGATGATGAATCGGTTTGTAACTACGAAGAAACTTTTAGAAGCCTTTCAAGGTATGATTCCGGAATTATTATCCAACATGAGAGTAAAATCGATCAATTATTTAGTGGCTTAAAACCATGTATTTGAAGGCCGTTAGCCCTAAGGGACTTCAATAGCTACATGGAAATTGTTCGATGTGCTCTCAATGTTGAGATGAAGATTGGAGTAACCCTTCAAACATATGGGTTTGATAAGAAGTGGAAAATGGAATTCAAAGTAAAATCTAAAGAGCACATTGAAAAGAAGATGTGTTTCCCTTATGCTCAAAGTGTGGAAAGAAACAAGGAAGGAATTGTCTTAAAGGGACAAGTAAATGTTTTATGTCTGGAAATGAAGGTCATCGGGCAGTTGAATGTCGAAATAATGGGAAGAAGATTTCTAATGATGTGAAAAAAGAAATGGATACAGAGAATGCACCTCCTACACTACAATGTTGAAATTTTAAGGAAATGGGGCATTATGCCATTCAATGCCCTATTCCGATGATGATCGATGTTAACAAACTCTTAAGGCCAAAGGCAAATGAAAGACACAATTTTTTTTACCGATGATGTGGAGTATGATAATGAAGTGGTGAAAGTTACACTTATGATCCACTTTAAGTAGAAATTGTTTTATTTGATTCTGGATCCACCAACTCTTTATTTTTGAAGAATTTTATAAGGGTATCACCGTACTACCTCTACAATTAAATGTTGAGTAAGCTGTGACAAATCTTAATGGAACAACAGTTACATGAAAAATTTATAATTATTCTCCAATTGATGTTTCTGGGAAAGTGCTTCCTTCAAATATTGTGATCCTTCCTATAGTGTAATTTGATGTGATTCGTGGAATGGATTGGATTTTTTTATATGGAGCTTATATCAATTTCCAAAGAAGGGAAATCATATTTAATATTCATGATCAATCTACTATCATCTATCGATGAAAGGATGAATATAACCATCCAGTGGAAATTTCATCCATCTTATGGGTCTTTATTAAAATAAATGAAGGTTTTTTATCTCAAATTGTTGGAGAGAAACTCACGATTAAGAATATTCCCATTTTACAGGAGTTTCATGATGTCTTTCTCGAGGAATTTCCAGTTCCTCCACCATATCATGAAGTTGAGTTTTTAATAGAACTCATACTGGATGCTATGCCTATTTCAAATACACCGTATAAAATGTCCCCAATTGAGTTGAAGGAATTGAAGAAGCAACTCCAAGACAATCCTGATAAAGGATTCATACACACTAGTGGATCACCTTGGGGAGCACCTATTCTCTATGTCAAGAAGAAAGATGGATCATTGATACTTTGCCTTGATTATCGAGATCATAACAAGATCACTATCAAGAAAAAATATCCTCTCCCATGAATTGATAACTTAATTGACCAACTATGCGCAGCTCAATACTTTTCCATGATTCATCTTCGTTATGGGTATCATCAATTAAGGGTTAAAAAAGTGGATAAACCAAAGACGTCTTTCCGTACAAGGTATGAAAACTATGAATATATAGTGATTCCATTTGGTCTTACTAATACCCATACTATCTTCATGGATCTTTTGAATAGAGTCTTTAGAGACTATATTGATTAGTTTGTGGTAGTCTTTAGAGATTATATTCTTGCCTATTCAATGAGCAAGTAAGAACCGGAAGATCAATTGAGAATTGTATTAAAGACCCTGAGAACGGATAAGATTTATGTCAAATTTACCAAGTGTGAATTTTGGCTTCAAAAAGATTCATTTTTGGGTCACATAATCTCAAAAGAGGGGATATATGGGGATCTAGCAAAAATAGAGGTTATCAAAAGATGGTCGAGACCAACATAAGTAACTGAGATCTGAAGTTTTCTTGGTTTGGATGGATATTATCGATGTTTTGTGAATAATTTTTCATGATTATCTAGTCCAATCACAAGGTTTACTCGAAAAGGAGTTATGTTCATGTGGATAGAAGTGTGTGAAGAGAATTTCAAGGAGTTGAAAAGAAGGTTATCCAGTGCACCAGTGATCACACTACCTTGTAGTGGAGAAAGGTTTGTGATCTGCAATGATGCATCCCAGAATGTATTGGGTGTATTATCATGAAAAACGATATGGGGATAGATTATGCCTCAAAACAGTTGCAAATCCAGGAGAAAAATTACCCAACTCATGATTTGGAGTTAGTTGTGGTAATATTTGCATTAAAGATTTGGATGCATTATCTTTATGGTAAAAGGTGTGATATTTATACCGATAATAAAAGTTTAAAGTATATTTTCACACAAAAGGAGATGAATATGTTCCAAAGAAGATGGTTAGAGATGATTAAGGATTACAACTTCTCAATTCATTACCACCCTGGGAAATCAAACAAGGTGGCAGACCCATTAAGTCGAAAAGACCATGATAGCTTATCCATGATGAGGATCACAAAAGATCCAATATTTATTGATTTTCAAAGGATAGATATTGGAATTATAATGGAAGGGGAATGTCTTATCTTCCTTAAATTAATGTTCAACCATCTATACAAGTGAAGATTAAAGAGGCACAAAAATAAGATGTAGAGTTACAAAATAATGTGAGAAATGTTCCTGAATTCAACCTTTATTGTGATTGGATAATACAGTTCAAGAATCGGGTTTGTGTTCCTCCCATCCTATAATTAAATGAGCTGATGGATGAGGCTCATAGTTCTTCATTCTCTATTCATCCTGGAAGCACGAATATGTATAGGGACCAGAAAGAGTACTTCTGGTGGGATGGAACAAAAAGAGATGTTGATGAATATGTCTCTCGATGCTTGTTTTGTCAGCAAGTTAAAGATGAGAGACACAATTCTAAGGGGATGTTAAAACCATTACCCATAGCAAAATGAAAATGGGAAAACATCACTATGGACACTGTCACAGGACTTCCTAAAACATCCAAAGGCAATAATGCTATTTGGGTTATAGTTGATCGTCTTACGAAGTCGGTACACTACATTAATGTTACAGAAGATTTCTCTCTCGATCAACTTGCCAGGATATATGTGAAGTAAGTGGTAAGGTTTCATGGAGTACCACTTTCCATTATATCGGATCAGGATCCAAGATTTACCTCGATGTTCTGGTGAAGTCTTCAGCATACATTATATATAGAGTTGTGTTTCAGCACTAATTATCATCCTTAGTTAGACGGTTAGTATGAGAGAACAGTTCAAACTCTAGAAGATAAGTTAAGACCTTTATCTATGGATTTAAAATGTGGTTGTGTTCAACACCTACCTTTGGTGGAATTTTCTTATAATTATATCTTTCACTCCAGTATTCAGATGGTTCCTTATGAAGATCTCTATGGAATGAAATGCAGGACTCCAACATGTCGTGATGAATATGGGGAACAAAAACTATTAGGACCTAATCATGTTGATGAGATGAATGAAAAGGTCAGATCTATTCAACAACACATAAGAGATGCTCAAATTCGATAAAAATGTTATGCTGATAATTGAAGAAAAGACCCAGAGTTTGAAGTGGGTGATAAAGTGTTCTTACGAATATCTCCTGGGAAGAGAGTAATGAGATTTGGAAAGAAGGGAAAGTGGAGCCCTATGTATGTCTGTCCTATTTAAATACAGGATCATGTGGGTAAGGTAGCTTACCAATTTTCACTTCCACCAAATCTCTCTCATGTTCACTATGTGTTCCATGTATCCCTCCTGAGAAAGTACATACCTGATACTTCACATGTACTAAGCTCAGAACTTGTACCGCTGGAGCAAGATCTTTCTTTTGAAGAATAGCCGATAGAGATTCTGGATCGTTGTGAAAAAGTTATACAGAACAAGACCACTCAAGTGGTGAATGTTTTATGGAGGAACCACTAATTATAAGAAGCTACATGGGTGCTTGAGGATATGATGATGGAGAGGTATCCTCAACTGTTCGTCATAAAGTGACAAATTTCGAGGGAAAAATTCATTTTAAGGGGGGTAGAATGTAAAACCCTGATATTTTATGAGAAGTATATTTTTTTTATTTCTTATGTTATATAAAACATCACAGGAATGTTTCACTACACACAACCCTAGCTTGGCTTGTGTTACACGCAAGAGCAACCTTCCTTGAAAGCGTGTGTTGTATGCAATATCGAGTTTCACTAAACAATGATATGTTTTTATAATATTATATAAAGTAGACATTATAAATATTATTAATTTTTTTTTAATTTTATATAACATTATAATTCATTTAACATATGATACGAGATAAAAATCAATTTTTCAGAAAATAGAATTATTTGTTTTTTTTTTCAAAAATGCAGTTTTCCACGTTTTGATGGCGCACCCATTCTAAAGCTAATTTTTGAAAATTTTATAAGTTCAATTTTACAAAATAAAATTATTCCTTTGATTTGAGACATAAAAATTTACATTGGATAATTTTTTGAAACTTTTCTGATAACATTCATATTTTGATGAATAGTAAAAATAAGCAAATTGTTTATTGAAAACAACTTTTTAAATAAAAATACTTTATATGGTAAAAATATATTATTGAATTATTTTAATTTATAAATAGAATATATGTTTACAATTTAATATAATTAATTTCATTAGCATTAATTTTACAATGAATTCATATGTAAAAACATTTCAATCTTTGGCAATGTTTTCACTTTTTAAACTCGTTTTCTTAACAAGGGGATTAATTTTAAATTAATAACTACATCTTTTGTGTTTTTGAATTTTGAAAAAGGGATTCCATATTTGGATTCAGTGGGTCCAAATTATATTAATAGGTTACTTTTATTTTTTTATATTATGAATAGTAACTACGGTAATTTTTTTTCACTACAGTTAAAGGTAAATCAGGTAATAAAGAGTAAAAAAAGATTTTAAAATTACCATAACAGTTTTCAAAATTCTACTGGATGAATAAAAGTAGACCCATATCAGCTAAGGGTCAGAATAGATTCATTTCATGGACCTTTTACCATGAAATTGATGTAATTATTATTAAAACTAAAGAAAGTGACAACATGTCACTCTCTTAAATATTATAAGTATAATAATTTTAATTTAGTGATAAACATCATGAAACTTCAAATATAAATAGTATCCATAAAAATAAAAAATATATCTACATCATGCGAATTTATTTTTAATTTTTATCGATTAAATAATTACCATTAAAGTTGACACAATAGTGATGTTGAAATTATTTTATTGATTGAAATATCAAATAAATGGTATTAAAAATATTAAAATAAATAATATATGAACTATTTTATTTTATCCAATACATTTCTAGACAAATATGACTTGTTATGAATCTACTAAATCTTTTAGTTCGAATATATCCTCTACGTAGATTTTATTTAAATTCAAATAAATTAATAGTGTCAAAATTGACACTGTTGTTATTTTATAAAAATAACATATTATAAATTTTTTTAAAAATCTCAAAAATATTTATAAATTATAAATTTAAATTTACATTGTCTAAAATTTCATAAATTATATAATTATGGAAAATTTCCAGCACATAAAAAATTATTTATATCAATTTAAAATTTAGAATATTATTATCACAAATAAAATTAAATAGATTAAAAAAGGATAAATCAAGTTGATAATGTTTAAAAAAAATTCCCAACATGTCTAAATTTTATTGGTTGGTTATATTACAACAATATCTCATCTACTCGTTTAATTTGAATAATTGTGGATGTTTTTATGTGGGGCTTGAATTTATTATAAATTAATATTTTTTTAGATCTCCAAAGGTGCCCCTCTCCTCCCTTATAAAAGGGAACCTCCTCCCTCTCCTCCTCACAAAACATTGAGCCTTAATTCTCAGAAAACCACTACCCATTTCCCTTCTCAACTACCCTATAAACATAGTAGTGGTCCTGATCTTCCTCAAAGACCAATTTTAGTTCCTTAAGAAGAGGTTACAAAGAGGCGTGTCGAAGAAGAGGTAATATCCGTTAACGATATTATCAAATTTATTTATTCTTATACTTCCTCTTATTTAGTTGTTTCAATATTATGTAATAACATTAGTATCACTCATATACTTATATTTTATTATAAATATGAAATTACCCTACTTCACCTTCCATCCATCCAACGGAAAATGAAATCACCGTTCATGTGTACGTACGGAATACCGTCTCCACACCATGATGTAATCTGTTTTCCACCACCACCTTACATGGATGGGTATAATGGTGTAATGAATAACTATATATGATTATTGTAAATTGATATTGATTCTAAAATATTATACACACACTTTGATAGAATTCCACTATCATGGGAATGATGTCATCGCTCGTGCGTACGTACGGCCTACCATCTCCACGATGTGATGCGACTCGTTCTACATGATATTTATTTAATAATGATTATATAAATGAATTGAATGAATAAATATGATATATATTACACTAAAACCATTTTGGAAATGCGGTATCTATAACGTAAATATAAGAATAAGAATTTATTCGACAAAACATGCATAAATATATAAAGCAATGGACACCCAAATAAGAAGTAGAAATGAAATATTACTAATTATAAGTTAAGAATATGACCATATATGATATCATAACAATGAATATGATTCTTTAATAAGTCAATGACATTATTTAAATCATAATACATGAGGTTCAGATATGTACGAAGCAAATCAGACCTAAGGTAAGGGAAAATCTCACAATCTCATTTTTATCCGAGATTGTTTATACTTCAGAATTTAATGGGGAATATTTATCATCCGCTTCAATTTTTCGTCAATATGTGATATTTTTTATATCCTTATATAATTGTTTAAATCCAATTTTACCCATTGGTGAATTTTTAGTAACGGATATGAAAGGAATCTTTTGTCGTTTTTTAGTATGAGGTACTTTTTGAATTTTTCGGCCAATGTATGAGAAGAATGATTTTTTAACTTATTCAAAATGAATGGATTTTTATGATTTCATAGAAAATTATTTCCCTAAAGTGTCTTTTACGGGTTTTCAAGTTTATTTTTAATCAACTTCTTTTAGTTTATAATTGTATGACATGTTAAGAGAGGAAAAATATTTTTGATGTAGAAAGGAAATTTTCCTCAAGAATAGAGTTCAAGTGTTTCATCAAAATTATTTCCCATATAAGATAATATAGGGTTCTATTTATATTCTGATTTTTACCTTGATTTGATTATGTTATGATGAAATTATCTTTATGATGTCCTTTTATCTTATATGGATTATGTTATTATGGAATGATGTTTAAGAATCCCATTTTTATTACATAGGTTATGCTATGATTTATGATTTTGTTGCAAAAAATTAGAATGGTTTAATTATGAGATGGGTGGGACCTATATCTTCCTCCAATGCATTGGGTAATAATTTACATCTCATGAGATAGACATGGCTGGAATGACAAGTTAATCCGGTTCAGTGATACATGACTGGAACGATGAGTAAACTCAGTTAAGTAATGGACTTTTTCCACTATGATCGTCTTGGAAAAGAGCCTTGACTAATATGAAATGATTTTCTATGATTATTTGTGTATTCCACAAAGTTTCATGTTTTATATTATGATTATTTAGATTACATTTCACAACTATGATTTATCCCATGTTATGATATTATGATCTCTTTTGCAGGTTAAGATTTTCAAAATGTTATGTTGTTATGAATATGATATGATTGATATTTCTTTTTTTTACCCTTACTGAGCATTGAGCTCAACCTTTTGTATGTTTTATTTTCCCCAGGTCTGGAAGAAGCGTATTATGTAGGATATGCGAAAAGGGACTGTAGATATGATGAAATAAATGGGAGACAATGTAGATGATTTATAAACTAGTTGTTTATGTTTCCCAGTATCAAAAGACTTTGTACCTATATGGTCCTATCTTGTTTTTGTTAAATGTTTTAGTAAGTATGTTTCAATTCTGAAGTAATAACCATGTATGTAAAGTATGGGTCGTTATACATTCAATCGAGTCCTTCATGCATCTACAACCACCAACCTTCGGTGGATCTACCGACCCATTGATTGTGGAACAGTGGATCAACTCTAATGAGAATGATATTTTCTGTGCTCTACTGTTCAAAGAAAGAGAAGGTCACCCTAGCTGTCTATCACATAGATGGAAAAGATAATCAGAGATAGGAACTCGTTAAAAACATGATTCCAATATAGGAGGATGAATCTATGTGGTGGGAAGAGTTTAAAGGGACTTACTTCAACAAGTATTTTCCTTGATCGATGAGAAAAAGAATGTTGAAGTAGTTTCTCATGTTGAAGTAGAAGGAGGATGAATATGTGGGAAGCTAAGAGATGAACTTCACAAGGATTTCATGTTACACCACTAGATTTGTAATGGATCAAAATGTTAAAGTTGATAGATTATTTAGTGGACAGAGACCTCATCTGCAGAAGAATCTAGCCAACCATGATTATGATAGCTATGAGTAGATCATGAGAAGTGTGATGAAAGTCAAACATAAGTTTGGTGAGACGCAATGGTCTCATAAATCACATGAAAATAAAAGATCGATGGATCCATGATTAGGGAGGAGATTCGATCGGGGAATAGAAGGAAAGAAAGTACAACACCCCATGTGTAATAAATGTGGGAAGAAGCATTCGGGGAACAACCTTCTCGAGAGAAAGAAGTGGTAAATGTGTGGTAGAGACGACCACATTGTGTGGAATTGTCGTTGTAATTTGAAGCCACAAATTCCCAACACTAACGACTAAGGGAAGATGGTTCCAACACTACCTGATGTCCAATTATATAAATGTAAACAACTTGGGAACTTTTCCAATTGATATCCATATCTGAGAGCAGTGGAGGTGAATCACCATCTGCCTCAGAAACGACCATGGGAACAAGGTCGAAATCATTCAATAACTATGGAAGATGATGAAGCACCAAATTATGTGGTGGAAAGTACTATTGTTGTTCTCTCAAAGCTATAAAGTACTTTGTTTAATTCTAGTGCTACACATTCCTTTATTTCCTCCATTTTGCAAAGAATATAGAATCAACCCCCGATTTACTAAAAGTTGATTTTTATGTCCGGACTCATGGTGGAATTATCCATGCATCATCAGGGATTAAAAACTATTGTATTTAATTTAGTGAGAAAAAATATTATCACAAATCTAGTAGTCATTCTCATGTTGGAATTAAATATTATACTATGGATGGAAAGGCTCTCAGTGTATAATTTTATGATCAAATGTAAATGCAAGGAAATCTAAGAGTTTTGAATGGAAACCCTATAGTTATCTTACAAGGAGAGATATCCCATCCTAATATTTATCTAGAAGAACCTCATATATCCCTCTTTATGGAGTTTATTGTTGAAGAAGAAGAATTAAATGAGGGGTTGAGGATATAAAAAGTCCCCATTGTCTATGAATAAGTCAACGTATTTCTTGATGAGTTACCTAGACCTCCCATAGAAAGAGAGGTAGAGTTATCTATTAAATTCGTACCTAGGCCTCATCAGATATCAAATACCCCAAATAGGATGGAAAATGTGGAGCTAGAAGAATTATTGAATCAACCCCATGATCTTTTGGAGAAGGGGTTTTTCTGACCGAGTGTCTCTCCTTAGGGATCACATTTTCACTTTGTGAAGATGAAGGATAGATCAATGAGGCTAGGCATTGATTATAGATAACTGAATGAGATTACAGTGAAGAAAAAATACCAACTTCCAAAAATTAATGACTTATTTGACCAACTTCATGGCGATTAATTATTCCCTAAGAATGATCTTCAATCTAGTTATCATCAATTGAGGGTAAAGTAAGATGATATTCTAAAAACTTCCTTCCTATCATGATATGGGCATTATGAGTTTCTTTTTATGATATTTGGACTGACTAATACACCTGCTATTTTTATGGATTTGAGGAATAGAGTCTTCAAGGACTACCTTGATATCTTAGTGGTTGTTTTTATTGATTATATTATGATATATTTCAAATTTCACGAGGAGAATGAGGATCATCTAAGGGGTATCTTTAAAAATCTATGAAAGGAAAATTGTTTTTGAATGTTCAGAAAATGTGTATTCTGGTTACATTATATTTCATTCTTGGGAAACATTATAACCAGTGAAGAAATCACAGTTTACCCTACAATGACAAAAGTTGTAGAGGAGTGTCCATAGAATAAAACAATGACTGAAATATTTAGATTTCATGGATTAGAATGATATTATAGGAGGTCACTGAAAAACATTTCATGACTTTCTTATCCATTAATAATGTTAGCTTGAAATGAGGACAAGTTCATTTGGACAAAGGAGTGTGCGGAAAGTTTACAAGAGCTTGAGAAGAGAATGGTTATTGAACCCATGTTAAATCTACCATAATATGGAGATGTATTCGTTATTTTTAGCGATGCATCTCTGAAAGGGATTGGGTACGTCCTCATGCTAAATGAAATGGTCTTTGTTTATGCATCTCGAAAGTTGAAGACTCATGAGAAGAACTATCTTACACATGATCTGGAGCTGGATGTAGTCGTTTTTTCTCTGAATATATGGAGGCACTATCTTTATATGGAGAAATTTGATATATACATAGACCATAAAGGTTTGAAGTATATTTTCACACAAAAGAAATTGAACATGAGATAGAGGAGATAGTTGGAACTTCTCAAAGACTGTGAAGGTTCAATTCATTATCATCCTAGAAGAGAAAATAATGTCAATGATTCCTTGGGGGGGGGGAAGGCTTAGTTATTCATTCTTGGATGAGGATTCAAATATATCATTTGATAAACTACATAGTAAAGCTGGACATGGGAATTATAAGAAAAGGGAAATCCTCAAGCCTAACCCAAATTACTTCTCCACTGTCAAATACTAGAGAAGATCAAGAAATATCCAAAAGAAGATCCTATGTTTTTAAATAAGTTTGAGGCTATGATGGAAGTGATGTTTCTTGAGTTTAATATTGATTAAGAAGGTGTACTGAAATTTCATACCAGAATATGTGTTCCATCAATTCCAGAAAGAAAGAAGGATATGATGGATGAAGCTCATATCTATAATTTCTCTATACATCCTGGAAGCACAAAAATGTATGGGGACCTTCATGATCATTATTGGTGGGATAATATGAAAAGGGAAATTTCTGACTACTCTTCAAGGTGCCTAGTATGCCTTCAAGTGAAGGAAGAGCGAAAAACTCTTAAAGGGGTATTGCAACCACTACCCATACCATGATTTAAGTGGGACAATATCACTATGGACTTCGTCACTATTCTCTTCATTACTTCCAATGGAAACAATGTGATATGGGTTATTGTGGACTATCTCACCAAGACTTCCCATTTTATCTCCATTTAATAAGATTTCTCTCTTGATGAACCTTCCAGGATTTTGGTGAAGAAAGTGGTAAGGCTTCCTAGAGTTACACTTTCTATCATATCTGATCATGATCCATGGTTCTCATCAAAATTATGGATAAGTCTTCAACATGCTCTAAGTACCGAATTGAATTTCAGTACGCCCTATCTCCCTCAAACAGATTGTCAATCTGAAAGGACTATTCGAACACCCAAGGACATGCTGAGAACATGCTCAATGGAATTTAAGAGTGGATGAGATCAACATATCCCATTAGTTGTGTTTTGATACAACAACAGCTTCCACTCGAGCATTCAAATGGAACCCTATGATGTTCTATATGGTATGTGATGTAGAAAACATACTTTTTGGTATGAAGCTGGAAAGGGAACGCTTCTTGGGCCTAATATTTTAGAAGTGATGATAGAAAACGTCCATTCCATCCAGCAAAACATTAAGGCTGCTCAGGGTCGACAAAAGAGTTATGCCAACAACTGTCGAAGGGACTTGGAGTATGATGTTAGTGACAAGGTCTTTCTACGAATTTCACCTTGAAATAGAGTCTTGAGGTTTGGGAAGAAAGTGAAGCTCGTCCCTATGTACATTGTCCTCTATGAAATCCTTCATCGAGTAAGAGCAGTGGCCTATCATCTTGCACTTCTACCCAATCTATCAAATGTTCATGATGTCATCCACGTATCACTCTTGAGAAAGTACATACGTCACCCTTCACATGAACTAAATCTAGATGTGGTACAACTAGAACATGACCACTCTTATGGGGAGAAACTAGGGGAGATCTTAGATCATAGGGACAAGGTTATATGCAACATGAATACCCACCTTATTAAGGTGTTGTGAAGGAAACCCAAATGTGAATGGAGTCATGTGGGAACCCGAGGAGTCTATGAGATAGAAGTACCCACACATTTTCTCTTCTGAGGATACAAGTTAAAATTTCATGGATGAAATTTTTTAAGGGGGAAGAATGCAACACCAAAACTTTTGAATAATGTTTGTTTCCTAATTATGTGTATTATTTTATTTTATACTCAACAAAACTATATCCTTAAAGTAATGGAGTGAGTATAATTGAAATGATACCATTGGGTTTTGACTGTTATACAACCATTGGTCAATATGACAATTCGAAACTAAATTATAAAAATTACAAATATTGTTTATAAATACAAGTGACATTGGATAATTATCACAGAAAGAAGAGTTGAAGGCCTCATCCAATAGACTCAGGCCGTAAGAAGCCCATCTGTTTGAGTTTGGGAAGGATGTATCATCTCTAGTATTTGCTCTGGACCAATCCCAATCTATGCTTTAACATGTGATTCTTGAATGAAATAGCCTAAGGGAGAAGTTAAAGCTGATAAAAATCTCTACTCGGGAAATGTTGTTTGAGCCACCCCAAGATTCTATCACCATAGCACATATTAAACTTAGGTCCATTGCAGGTGTTATAAAGGGTTATGTAATGAGTCCTTAGATAATTTTTGTAATCTCTCAGTATAAACAAAATATTTATTTCTTCTTATTATAAAATTTGTGAATCTAAAATGATCGGATAAATGTATGTTGAATTTATAGATGTTCTATATTATTGTTGATTTTTTGAAAAAGGGAATTTTAAAATATTTTTGTATACTTTAAATATTTAATAATTTGAAATGAGTTTGAAAAAATAGTCTTCTACAGTTCTGATCAGTATGAAATTTAGAGTCCAATGAAATCAACTTGATTTTTGATGAATAGTAATGTATGAAGAGTATCATACCCCTTCTGAATAGTAATGAATAATAATTTGGCCAAAAAATAGAAACGTCACCCATGAATGTATAAATATAATGTTAATATATTTAATGTGAAAAAACGATCATAGTATATGTTTTGGTATTTTAATATGTCATAAATACTTTAGTTACAATTTTATAATTAATTTAATAATTTAAAATGGGAATTTATTTTCTTAAAATGTAATAATAAATTGTTACTTTATTGTCTTATGATTATATGTTAATTTTATGGGACCATGATTAATTTTCCAAGGTGTTAAAAAAAGTTATAGTTTTAGAGTTGTTTTTCTAAATAAATAATGATTTCATTGAAAAATAAAATTTAAAATACATAGAAAATTATTTTAATAAATTTGAGTTCATTTTTGTATTCATAGCATCTATATTAGGTTAGGGTATACATTTGGGATTTTTCTGAAATAGTATAATATTTTGTGGATAGTAAAAATACAGTTTCGAGTTTCTGGTGTTTAATGACATCATTGATGATGTAATCATCATGTATTAAATCTGGTTGACTAGTAAATAGTAATATATGTTATGTGGTGTCCCATGTGGACAATAACATCAGAAAATACCATCTGAAATCTTATAGTTTTGAAAATACCACCGATTAGGTGTCCCTTGGAGATTTATTCTATATTCCCTCTCTATCCCTATAAATATCAAGCCACTCCATGATTAATTTCACTCCAAAATCATACACAACTAATCTTTGGTCTTTTACCTCCCATTTAGTCCTCCCATGGTTTCCTAAATCCCCCTAGGTCCCAACCTTCAAGCTTTCGAAGCCACTCTTCAAGGTAAGGAAACCTTTCACCCTCCTCTTTTACGTCATGACTTCCATTATGTTATGTATTCTATTTTCTATTTCATTTTGTTGGTGTATGTTCTTATATATCATTAATAATTTCCATTTCATGTTCAATTGATGAGAGACTCTTTCCACTCTCATCAACAGTTTTTCTGAAAATTTATGGGACACCGTTAGGCTGCAGGAATTTCATAAAAGAAATCACATCTTCTCTTTTCCTTCGAGTTTCATTTTCATAAGGTATTTTCTTCAAATATTCATTCCATGATCTTATTTATTTTTATTCTATATCCATACTATATTATTATTTATTTATAATTGTGTGACTCTTTCCCCTATCATTTCAATGTTTTTTAAAACCATATTATATTGCTATTATGATGATGAATTTTCTTCTCAAAATCTCTCTCTTTTTCTCAAGAAATTATCTTTTATTACTTATGTGAATACCCAATTATATTTTAATTTCCATGGGTATTCATAAATAAATAATATTAATCTATTTGATTCTATAATTGACAAAAATATAAACCTCACTCCCTTTCCATGGGTTATAAATGACATAACGATCAAGTTTTTAAGAACATTTACAGTTTTACCATTTTAAACTTAAACCCATTTCATTTATTCTCTATGGGTTATTCATGAAATTCATTATTAAGATCTATGTGTCTCACATGAAATTAAAGACATAAAGGGTGTTCCCGAATAGTGCTCTAATGCATTGGGTAAAGAGTTTAAACTCTAGAGATGATGAGTTTCACGATACCTTGCTGAATAACCTTGGTAATTTTTATGACACCTCGGTGATGAAACTTAGTGATATGTTCATGAATGTATAAATTAAATATTGTAGCCACATAATCATGTTATAATTCATGTTATTTTTATTATGATATGCCTCTACTTCCATTGCTCATGACTTTAGGTTTTTATCATGTTCTTATTGATTTCACAGGTAAACAGATTCCCTTGCTTTCCTTACTAGGCCTTCTACTCAACCTTTTCTTTGATGTACATCTCCAGGTTATGAGATAAAATAAATTTACATAGGAACAACTTACGATGCATTCCTACAAGTTTATTAAATGAATGTTTTAGGTCTTCATGTTTTATGTTCCATATTTCCAAGACACTAGACATTAAAGATCCTATGTTTGTAAAATGTAATGAAATGTTATGTAATAAAAGGAGGGATGTTATATATAGAGATGGTAAAGCGATGGAGTTGGAGGGTCCAATGGTGGTGGAAATAACTGGTGATGTTGATGCCTGATCTGGTGTTGAGGTCAAGCCATTAGCTGATGGTGGAACCAGTTCAGTCGGGTTTATTGAAGTAGTGGATGGATCTGAAGGTGTAGATAGAAGAGGGAGATAAGACACTAGAGACATCAATAATGGTGGATCAAGTGGATGCCTATAGGAGAGGAGTCAGTGTTACAAAGGGTAGAGGCTCATAGACGGGTAAATATAGAGATGATGTCGCATAAGCCCAAAGTCGTATCTGGCGACCATCCGGTCTGTATATCTTAGTAGCGAGTTCATGCCACTTCCTACTCGTATGATCTCCATCATCCAAATAATAAAGGAAAATAATAAAAACAACAACAAAAAGAAATGAAAATAAAAGGAGAAAGTGAGAAAGCATGAAATCAAAATTACACTGCGTGTAGATCCATGATACACTATATTTAGTATGATCGGGTTCTGAATCCGTACAACCGAGATAAACAAGCTAAGTGGGTCTATGTATGGAAAAAATGATAATAAATGGCATGTACTAATGTATACAAACTGTGTGTGTATACATGGGTTACTGGTCTTTGTGAATTCCCATACAAAAACTCGGCTAGTAGGAGAGGTCAAATATCAAAGTACACACTGTGACTAATATAGAAATGGTTTCTGTGAGAACATGGATTCTAATTCATGTACACTCGTTACATGGAATATTATATATGAACAAGATACATGGTGTGTGTTGAAAATACACACCTTCTCTAGATACATGGGGTCATGTCTGTGTGGTTTCAGTACACAGGTGGTGCCTAAAAGATGTGTAAAGACATATTACATGTAATGTACCTAATGTACATGACTTGTGTTTTTAAAATTAAAAAAACTAGAGTTTTTGGACATGTACTATGTTGTAAAATGGGTGTGTTCTTAATTTATGCCTTGTACAATACAGAAGATCTGAACAGCCACCCGATCCAAGAACACCCTAATGTGATATAAATCAATGGAATAAAGGGTATAGATGTGCATACCTGGACCGAGGATCACATTGAAGATGATTTCAAGGTTGAAACAAGCTATAATAAAGAATTGTAGGGTTTGGGGTGTGATGGAGTACCTGAGAAGCTTTAAGGAGAAGAAAATGGGGGAGGAGGGGGCATTCGACGCAGTCTGATCCCAAATGGGGAGACCAGTTTGTAATGGAATATTACACAGCATGTGGTGGGTCCCACATGTCATGAATATTTTTAATACCACACAATTATTATCAATATAAAAAATATATAAATAAATATAAACTTATACATATATTGTATCACATGATGACACCTCATTTTTTCTAAAATTGGAAAAGGAGATCTATTACCTTTGGTCTGGCTCTTGGTGCACGATTTGAACTATTGATCGACCATTCTGAACGCTAACCCATAACCACTAGATAAAAGGTTATTTTAAAGAACCATATATTCCATGTTAATTTGTTGTAATTATAGGGGAATATTACAAATTCGAAAAATTTGACAGCGCGTGATTCTGAAGACATGTGTGCCCAGAATGAATTTCTGAACTTTTTTTTGGGCACGTTCAGTAAACGTGTGAGCGGGTTTTTGTAACATTTGAACCGGTGCTCGGAAATGAAATACTAGGACACAAATTAACTCACAACACCAATATTCACTTAAGGAGACCATCACCTCGACCGCGGTAGGTCAAGGGTGGAAGTTAGTTTTTCACTTTTTCGTGGAAGAATAGAAAAATACAAATATTTAACATTTTATTTTTTCTTGTAACTTAATTTTGATTTATGGAGGTGGGGACCACAAGTTATTTAATCATCCCAATTTGAATTCAATGGTGGGGACCACCAGACCACTTAATTGAAGTGTGGGAAGAGCCATATAATTCCCCAATTTGTTGTTCAAACTCTCCAATTAATTAATTGATCCAATTAATTATTGTGCCAATGTAAATTAATTGTAAAAAGCTATTTGAATTTAAGTTGGAATTTCACCTCTTAGGTTTTTGGGGGGAATCATTGGAAAATGGTGTTCTTGGAAGAGACTCTTGTGGAAGAACAATTCTCACCATGGAGAAACTGAAGAACATAGGATCGTCAAATATGCGGCGTCGTTGGAGGATGCTTGCTTCGGTATTGACAAATGTCAATCCGTCATCAACTGCAGATGATATCCAACAGAATATTTGAGATATTGTTTGTCATTTTTATAACCCATACCCCATTCCTGACATTATTCATAATTCAAGAATAAAAAATCCACTTGCTACTACACTATCATGGAGGCTTCCAGACAAATGAACCGGGCTTGACCTCTTGGCAACCTATGTGGTTTTTCTGCGATCTTCGTGATGAAGGAGTTGGACGACCGGTGTCGGCGTTTGGCACTGGTGGGACTCGAGAGTGGCAGTCGGCCACAAAGATGGCAGTGGAACAACCGCACCATAGGTGTAGAACCATGGCCTATCAGCTGCGGTGGAGCATGGGCGGCGACCGACACTCCAGTAGGCCGCATAAAGGGGACGGCGGTGCGCGTTCGCACCACTCGACAAAGAAGAGTCACTACCTTGTGCCGCGACGACAAGTAATGGTGCGGCTGGCTCGATGCATGCCACTGGTGATGGGGCAACGCACGACCATGCCGCACGGGGAAGCCTAGCCATCTGGCCAGCTGGGGAGCCGAGCGGTCTTCCGCACCACAAGACGCCGCACTGCGGGCCGCCGCACCACAGGCCACACCGGTGGGTCGGGATAGACATAGTGGGCCAGGACAAACCAAGTGGTCTGAGTCGGATCCTACGGTACGATTCAACCGAAACAAGGCCGGGTCGGCCCCGGATGGGTCATACTGGGTCGGTCCAACTGGGTTGAACCTGACCCAGACCCACTGTGACCCTTTTTGTTCATTCGACCATATCTTGAGCTACGATCATCTCTTTGAAAAACCATCTTCAGTGGATGAAACCTAGGATCGAGATTGTACTTTTGATATACCCCACATAATTTTTCAATTATTTTGGGGTACGACTGGGTTTTACCGAACACGAATCCAACCAGGCCCTTGGGACTAAAAGGCTAATAACTTACAGATCGGGCATCTGATTGATGCACCGTCTATTACGTTGAGACGTATTTTTCGTGGAAGGCCTTTGGGATACTTCTTCATGTGAATTCATGGACGTTGGAGTATCAACATGTGGCTTGAGGATCATACCCTCTTAGAATCAAGCAAGCCTAGTGTGGGAACCCAGTAGATGGTTGTAATAAGAAAAAGCGATCCTATGTGGGTCTGGGCTTTGGGATACTTTTTGGGTCAATGTTTGAGATTCTCACTTGGGTTTTCTATATGAATCCACATGGGACTACTCTAGGATCCTACGTTGGTCTGCTGTACTAGGATCCTATGTGGGTCTGACGATGTACTAGTATCCTATGTGGGTTTGATGGTTTATGATCCTATGTGGGTCTGATGATTTAAAATCCTATGTGGGTCTTGTGATTTAGGATCCTACATGGGTTTTCCTCTTAAAAGAGTAAGATGATTTAGTAGTTACATCTAGCCATATTTACTACCAAACATAAGTGATACCTGGTGTGAGATGAGTCTTTACCATTGTGGTAATCTTTTGTGAGGCATACCTTTGTGGTACTAACCGATGTAGTGATACCTTTGAGATATTCTTCTATGTGGTGTACCTGTGTGGTACATACCTTCACAGTGATACCTTTCTGGTATTCTTTGGTGTGGTTTACCTCTATGGTACTAACCTTCTTGGTGATTCCTTTGTGGTATCCTTCAATGAGGAATTACCTTTGTGGTACTTACTATTTTGGTGTTACCTTCGTGGTAATATTTCCTTCGTGGAATAGTTGAACTTTGGAAAATGAGTTGGGAATTTTGTTTCCTCATGAATGAGATGGGTAATATTTGTTAACATAAGTATATTTATGGGCATATACTTAACTAGGGTTGTCACTGGTTTACATGCTTTGTGGTTTATCCTTTGTAAATTTTGTGAGACCATGAGGGTCTCGGGGTCCCTACTGAGTATTGTAATACTCACCCCTGCACGGGTTATGCCAACACCTTGTTGTGTTTGGTAAAGATGAAAGACATCGCTGACTGAGGATGAAGGTACCAGGAATGGAGGTATCTCGTAGGTGGACCATAGATGAGGCGTACTGCTTAGAAGACCATTCAAGAGTTGTACCTACCCTTCAGGTAGGATCCATGGAGGGTGTTCATTAAAGCTCTTCAGTTTACTTATAATTTCACGTTTCATGTAATTTCCAGTTGGGCTTGTATTTGGGCACATTTTAATTACTGTATACACTCTTTTTTCTATTCAGTTTACTCATGTTCGTATCTTGTTTTGTTCTTGGTTGAATGAGATTACAGGTTATAAAGTCAATGCCTTCCTAGTCATAGGGAATACGCCTTCAGTGCTAGTCGCCAGCCCCTAGCCTATGGAAGGCGGGGAAGGGGTAGTCATGGCACAGGCCCCAGGGGATGGGTCATGACAAATTGGTATCATAGGAGTCTGTTCTATCGTACAACATTGGACTCTGATCATTTAACGACAATAGTGTTATGTGTTATGAGTGTGGTTATTAGTTTAGGGAATTTACTGTTGGTGTGGTGGTCGAAATATCCATTCACAAGGACCCGGATGTCGGATTTCTGACTCAGTGCATGGAAACACTGATTGCTTGTGTGTTTCCAAAATATTTAGTTGTGATATTTTGATTCATCTCACCAGGTATAACTTATTGACCCTGGATCACCTGTTTCTTTTTAGGATACCTCCACATATAAATCCAGCTAGGGTTTCTAGTATAGTACGCGATGATATCCCACTAAGCGACGAGGCCTCAGCATTGGGCCATCTTTTATTAGAGGCACCAGTGGAGGCACTGGTGGTACCATTACCTGTTGGGCCACTGATGACACCATCCCCAGCAGCAAAGGGTTCATGCCGCATGAGTGCGTTTCTTGTGATCCAGTGCTAGAGGCCAGCCATGTTTAGGGGAGAGACAGACCCACAGGCGGCTGAGGATTGGCTGGAGGCTCTGGTGAGAGTATTCTGACTGGTAGAGACACCAGCTGATCTCATGGGGATCCTTATCGCCAGTCTTCTATAGGAATTAGAAGGTAGATGGTGGAGCATGATGTTCCATGTTCATGATGAGGTGACACTTCTTTGGGAAGGCTTTGAGAGCCTGTTTCGGGAAGAGTTTGTTGTAGCGACCCTTCGCACAGTGCACATTTAGGAGCTTCTTCATCTGCAGCAGGGCTGCATGACTATGGATCATTACTCTATGAGATTCAATGAACTCTCATATTAATTCACTGATATGGTGAATGGCCCACTCTTTAGGGCCCATAATTTCGAATAGGGACTTAGGGGGGAGAATGGGGCTTTGATGATTTCTCTTAGCATCCCGACGCAGGTGCGATGTTAAAGAGAGCCCGCTTAGTGGAGAGTTTTCTTTCTGAGCAGTCACCAGCAGTGAGATCCACCACTATGCATCACTTAGAAGAGTATTCTATATCTATCAGTAGATAGATGTCATAGAGGTCCAAGAGGACTAGACCTACAAGAGGACGATAGCGGGATTCAGGGACAGTTGTGTGGGGCATCAGAGATAGAGTGAGTCATGTGAGGAGCCGACAATGTTACACATGCGGCGACCAGGGTAACATGGCCCATGAATCTTCAACCCGCTATATGGAGGATCAATAGATTGTAAAATAACCACCCAAGTAGAGGCAATGTTTTGACCGAGGAGGTCCACATGGAGAAGGAGGACATGGCAGAAGAGCTGGTCGTGAAGCAGTCAGCGGGCGACGATTCGAGTTGTTACCAACACCACCAACAGGTTGTCCACCCAGACCATAGGGAGTAGGTGGATGGGGGAGATCTCAGCTCTTGGAAGATGAGGCCTATGACTATGGACCTGTAGAGATGATAAGAGGTACGATTTGTGTTTACTCCACCTTAGCTGTAGCACTTAAAGACATAGGTGCAAGTCATTTATTTATTCCCACTGCCCTTGTTTAGTGCTCAGAGATTTTGGTGGAGCCGTTGGCTCAATATTTACGGCTAAATACACATATGGGTGAGGATTCGATGATTACACATTGATTCCGGTAGCATGAGATTACTCTAGGATGTGAGAGCTTCAGCTGATATCTCCTACTAGCGGCGTCGAGGCCTTATGACGTCATATTTGGTATGGAATGGTTATCTACAGTCTATGATCAGATTGACTATATTATGCATAATTTGTTTTGTGTCTACATGGATGGGACTAGCTTTACATTCATCAGTGAGAAGGGGGCCTTTGTAGCACATGATGGAATTACCTGGAGGAGAGTGCAGCTAATCACTCATCAGGTGGCTAGCCTTACCCTTAGAGCTATTGATGTGGAGAGTTGGAGTTATCCTGTAGTGGTGGACCAGTATGCGTATGTTTTTATTAATGATGTTTCTGGTCTACCTCCATGTAGATAGGTGGAATAGTTCATTGATATTTATCCCATGAGGGCACCGATATCTACACCAGCGTATCAGATGGCTCCCTTAGAGCTTCGTGAGCTGCAAGTACAACTAGAGAACTTATAGAGGAAGGGGTTCATTCGGCCCAGTGTTTCTCCTTGGGCAACCCTGATTTTGTTCACCAAAAGGCGGATGAGAGCTTGATACATTGTGTTGACTATCAGTGAATGAAACATATGACCGTGGAGAATAAGTACCCACTTCTAATGATTAACAACCTCTTTTATCAGCTGAAGGGAGCACGGTGGTTCTCAATGTTAGACAACAGATCAGGCTACCACCATCACAAAGTACGATACAATGATGTACAGAAGACAACTTTCTAATATTTGTATGGCTATTATGAGTTTTTGGTCGTGTCGTTCAACATGAACAATGCTCTAGTAGTGTTCATGGGACTCATGAATTGGATCTTCTAGCCACACATTGATAACTTTGTAGTAGTCTTCATCGATGATATTATGATCTACTCGGCTACCAAGGAGGGAATGCCTATCATTTGTAGATAGTTTTGGCCACACTCTAAGAGAAAAAACTTTATGGTAAGATCTTAAAGTGCTAGTTATGGATCAGAGAGGTTCACTTTCTAGGACACATCTTCTTAGAGGATGGATTTGAAGTGGATTCAGCAAAAATCATGGTAGTAAATTCTTGGGAGCCACCAGGAGTGTGACATAGGTACAGGGTTTGCTGGGTTTGGCCATATACTAAAGGAAGTTTATGCCAGATTTTCCAGAGTTGCAACACCTTTATCAGCATTGACGAAGAAGGGGCAACCCTTCCTGTGGTCGGAGAGATGTCAGATAAGTTTTCAAGAGCTAAGGTAGAGGCTGAGTAGTGCCCCCATCTTGAGGATTTAGGAGGAGGGAAGTGGGTATGTAGTCTACTAAGATGCTTCATGGAATAGAATAGGATGTTTCTTGATGCATGAGCAACCAGTGATAGTGTATGGTTCTCAACAGCTGAGAAAACATGTGCATAACTATGCTACCCATGACCTGGAGTTAGGAGCAGTGGTCTTCACCATTAAGATGTGGTGACATTACATGATGGGAGAATGATTTATAGTCTACTCTGATCACAAGAGTCCCAGGTATATCTTCTCTAAGGGGGATCGAACATGAGAAAGCGACGTTGTCTTGAATTCTTCTAGGACTATGACTTCGAGATAGTCTATACTCCTATGAAAGGGAATGTTTTAGAAGATGCGCTCAATAGGCGATCTGGTATACAACTGCTAGGTGAAGCGACGCGGCAGTTGGCTGCTATGTAGATATCTTCTATGGAATGATATGGAGTAGTTTTTCTTTAGTCTCTTATAGTCACTCTCCCACTTCTTAAGTGATTCAAGGAGGTGCATCATGGGGACACATACTTTGTGGAACGACATTATCAGATATCCATAGGGCATTCACCTAATGTATTTTCTAAAGGTGGGGAGCACATCATCCTTATCATAGGATGTACTATGGTACCAGTGGATTTAAAGGTGGATGTGTTGATGGAGTTTCATACATCCCCTCTAGCGCTACATCAAAGAGTGGCGAAGATGTAATAGGATCTCTGACGACAACATTGGTGGCCGAGAATGAAAAAAGCATTACCAGAGTTTGTTTATTAGTGCCTCACTTGTTAGAAAGTGAAGGCAGAGCATCATGTACCAACATGCTTAGTTCAACCTTTAGAGTCCCCAGAGTGGATGTGGGACGTGATGTCCATGGACTTCGTGACAGGACATCCACGTACATCCTGGGGTCGTGATTCTATTTGGGTGATCATCGACCGACTCACCATGTCATCCCACTTCCTACCGATCAGAGAGCAGGGTTCAGTAGAGTTCTTGTGACTCCTCTATTTTCTGGAGATTATGTGGATATATGGAGTACACTTGAAGATTCTCTCCAATAATGTTCACGTTTCACTTACTAGCTATGGAAGATCTTAAAGGAGGCTTTTAGTATTCTTCTTCATTTGAGCACCACCTTCCATCCTCAGACGGATGGCCAGACTGAGCGAACCATTCAAACCCTCGATGACATGTTTTGTGCTTGCATCCTTGACTTTGGTCTCATTTGGGATTATCAATTTCCCATGGTGGAATTTTCATAAAAAATAGCTATCTACACCATTGGGATGACACCATTAGAGGCTTTGTATGGACGACTTTGAAGATTAGCTCTGTGCTGGAATGACCATGGTGAGTCACCACTCATGGGACCAGATATGGTACGGGATACCATAGAGAAGGTTCAGATCATCCAAGAATGGATGAAGACTACATAGAGTAGGCATAAGTCTTATGCCAATAGGAGATGGAGACCTCTGGAGTTCAAGGATGGAGACCACGTATTTCTACGGGTCTCACCTCGACAAAGTATGCAAAGATTGGGCTGGGGTGGCAAGTTATAACTGAGGTTCATCGGACTATTTCTGGTCCTTAGTAGGGTTGGCGAGGTGGATTACCACTTAGCGCATCCACCTCAGTTACACCGGGTGCACGACATTTTCCCCATATTCTATCTTAGGAGATTCCTGCATGACCCATCACACATCTTTGAACACGACGAGCTAGACATCGATGATGGGGCGATGTTTATAGAGGTTCTAATGGAGATTGGGGATCGATAAGAGTGGGTCCTTTGTGGGTGGTTGATTTCTTTGGTGTGTGTGTGTTGGTAGCATGGGAACATCCAGAAGAGCACATGGGAACAGAAGGCTTAGATTTGTGCTCAGTACCCCCACTTTTTTTCGTCTCTTTTGCAATGTGGATTTCAGGGATGCAATTACCCATGGTGGGGAGAATGCAAAGACCCCGAAATTCTGTGTAATTTTTTTAATTACATGGGAATACTCTAAGTCCACAAAATTTGATGTTTTGTGATTCCATGGACTGATGTGTATAGAATGAATTTCTGAACATTTTTTCATCTACATTCAGTAAACGTGCGAGATATTTTTTGTAACATTTGATCCAGTTCTCGGAATTGAAATATGAGGACACCGATGAACTCACAGTGCTGGTATTTGCTTCAAGAGACCTTCACCTTGATAGTAGTAGGTCAATGGTGGAATATTGTTTTTCTATTTTTCGGGTAGAATAGAAAAATAATAATATTTAACATTTTTACATTTTCTTGTAACCTCCTTTTGATTTATGGAGGTGAGGAACACAAAATATTTTGTCCTACCAATTTGAATTCAATGGCGGGGACCAACCAAACCCTTTAATAAAGTATGGTTACACCCTTATAATTCCTCAATTAATTGTGCCAAATCTATAATTAATTAATTAAGCTATTTAATTATTGTGCAAACATAAATTAATTGTAAAAACCTATTTTAATTTATGTTGGAATTTCACCTCTTGGGTTTTGGGTGGGAATCAATGGAAAAGTGTGTTCTTGTAAGAGCTTCTTGACGAAGAAAAAATCTCGCCCTGGAGGAACTGAAGAACAGAGGATCATCAAACAAGTAGCGTCGTTGGAGGAGGTTTGCATCGGGATAGACAAATGCCAATCTGTCTTCAACCATAGATGATCTCCAATGGAACCTTTTAGGTAGGTTTTGTTAATTGTATGGCCCTTAAATTGTTCGTGACATTCTTCATAATTGATGAATAAAAAAGCCACTTTCTACCGTTCTAAGGTGGAGGGTGTGGGCCAAAAAAACATGGCCTGACCTCTCCACAACCTATGTGGTTTTGATGCAATATTTGTGATGGAGGAGGACGGTGATTGGTGTAAGCATTTGGCAATGGTGGGACTCGAGAATGTTAGAAATCACTCTAGATAGCTGCGAAGATGTCCGCGGAGCTACCGTGCAGCTCCATAAGAACCGCATATTTTCAGTTGCCGGGGAGCAAGGACGGTAGCCGCCACTCAGACCGACCGTATGAAGGGGATGGTGGCATGCCTCTATTCCACCCGGTAGACAAGAGACACAGACTTTTTCCTTGGAGGAAAGGAGAGGCATGAACAGATTTACTCCAGCCAACAGTGATGGTGCGACGAATGACCGTGCGATGCGAGGAAGGCTGTCCAATCGGCCAGCCAGGGAGCTGAGTGCTCCACCCTAGTAGAACACACTGTGGGCTACCACACCATGGGCCTCCACACTATAGGCCATCTATTAGGCCTCTCAATGGGCCGGTATGCACTCAGTAGGCCGTGTTGGTTCCCGCGGGCCGGGTAGGTCCGACCGGGTCAGACTGGACTCAGACCCACTTTGACCTTTTTCGTTCATTTAGCCATATCTTGAGCTTGAGTGTCCGTTTGATGAACCATCTATGGAGCTGGAAACCTTCGATCAAGAAGGAAATTTTGGTACACCCAACATGGGTTTTTGATAATGATGTGTTATGGCTGGGTTGTATCGAACATGAATCCAACCGGGCCCTCGGGACTAGAAGCTAATAACTTACAGACTGGGAATCCAATTGATGCAATGTCTGTTACGTTGAGAACCCTATTTTGTGTTGGTCCTTTGGGATAATTCTTCATGGGAAATTGTGTCATTTGTATTATCGACATGTTTCTTGCGGAGTATACCCTCCCAGAATCCAGCGAGCTTAGTGTGGGAACCTAGTAGCTGGTTATAACATGAGAAAGGGATCCAATGTTAGTCTATGCTTTGGTATCCTTTGTGGGTCTGTGTTTGAGAGTCTCGCTTGTAAAAGCTCTAAGAATCAATGTAATACTACTCTAGGATCCAACGTGGGGCTACTGTACTAGGATCCTCTGTGGGTTTGATGATTCATGTAACTATGTGGGGATGATGACTTAGGATCCTACGTGGGTTTTCCTCTTAAGAGGGTAAGATGATTTAGTAGTTACATCAAATCATCTTTACTTCCATACCTATGTTATACCCGATGTGAGTTGAGTCTTTACATTTGTGGTAATATTCTTTGTGGCATTTCTTTGGGGTACTTACCTTTTTAGTGATACCTTTGAGGATTTCTTCTATGTGGTCTACCTATGTGGTACTTACCTTCATGTTGATACCTTTGTAGTATTATTTTGTGTGGCATACCAGTGTGGTACGTACATTCATGGTAATGAGATTATGGTATCCTTTTGTGAGGCGTTACCTTTGTGGACCTTACCTTTGGGGTGTTACCTTCGTGGTAATCTTTCTTTTGTGGAATAGTTGAACTTTGGATAAGAAGTTGGGCCTTGTGTTTCCCCATGAATGAGATGGGAAATATTTGATAAATTAGGTATATGTATGGGAATATACCTATGTAGGGTTGTAACTAGTTTACATTATCTGTGATTTATCCTCTGGGGATTTTGTGAAACCATTAGGGTCTTAGAGTCCCTACTGAGTATCGTTATACTCTCCCCTACATGGGCTATGCCCGCACCATGTTGTGTCCAGTTTTGAAAATGGGCAACGTTGAATGATGATGAGGGTACTAGGACTGGAGGTAGCTTATATGGGTACCGTAGATTTGGCTTACTATATAGATGACTGTTCGAGGGATATATATTCCCTTTTGGTAGGATCCTTGGCATGTGTTCACTGGAGCTGTTCAGCTTACTTGTACTTTCCAGTTTTCTTGTACTATCATGTTGGGGTTGTATTCTTGCCCCTTATACATACAATACACAACCTTTTTAGTAATATTTTTACTCATTTTTGTATCTTTCTATGTTCTTGGTTGTGTGAGTTTATAGGTAATATAGGCAATGCCTTCCCAATTTTATGGAATACTCATTCGGTACTAGTCGCTAGGCCCTGGGTTGTGGAAGGCAGGCATGGGGTAGACACGACACGGGCCCCGGGGGATGGGTCACGACAGTTGTAGTGATTTATATTTATATTTACAATTAATAATTAAATAATATTTTCATATCTACCTGGGATGATAAAAATTCATGGTGTGTGGTTTTAATTTGAGTGCATTTGAAGAAGTAGTGATATTACCCATGTACAGACCTATGCCTTTTAATCCCAGGGGAAAGACTTTTCCAATAAACACATGTCACCCGTAGGTTTTTTTATTATTTTGGAAAATGATTTCAATTAGTATGATAAGATGAAACACAATATATCTAACGAAATTCATTTTGTGTAGTTTTATTTAAGTGAAAAATGATTGAACTTGGTTGGTTTTCAGGAATCAATCCCATGTATTTTGGATCCATGGGTTACAATACTACCATCTAAGCCAACCCCATCATATTTTCTTTTTAAAACCTGTATTTTATTTTTATAATACCTCACATGTCCTTCAACTAACAAATGAGACAAAAAAGAATCAACCATGTAAGGAAGGCTGGTATGGAGTGATTCGAACCAGAGATGGTTTGGATACATTCCGATGACCTTGCCATCGACACATAAATCATCCGTTTTTATAAACACAATTAATATGTACTTCTACTACTGGTTCAATTAAAATATAAATTAAAAAGAAAACTACATTCCATGTGAAAACACGATACATGACATATAGACTCTAGGTCACCTTCGAGGAAGCACCTTTGTTTTTGGTCTTTGGCTCAACCTACTTAAGCCTCTTTATATCTGAATTTCTTGGAAGATATCGTACCCACAATGTCCTCCATGAGAATATTGATTGTAAGACACTATCCATTAACCTTAAATGGTTGAGAATATTATCCAGAAAAATCCAACGCACCGTGGATGAAGATATCGATCACTCAGAATGTTCCTGACCATCGGGACATAAGTTTTCCTAGAAAAAATCACAAAAAGAAGATAAAAAACATTACCTCATCAGTAGGATGAAATGAATTTTGAGATATCATGCAGTCACATGACACCATTGTCTTTTATTCATATAGTTTGGAATTATAATATTCCTCCTTCCAAATTTCATTGAGTTCCATCAGTTTGAACATATTTTTCTCTTTGGAGGCTTTTACATTATAGTTCAAGGCCTCCATAGCCCAATAAGCCTTATGCATAGGTTTCACCAAAAATGACATGGCAAACCATAGATTAAACTGAATTGGGACATTCCTAGAGGTTTCTTGAAGGCAGTTATGTATGCCCATAAGGCATCATCATGTTTCTTAGACAAATCCTTCATTGAGGCTCTAATATTTTTCTCCACTATTATGTTATGTTCTATATTTGATAACTCCACTTGGACACTATATTATTGATGGAAATGTGTCCCCATTTTATATGTCACTCCATAAATCATAAGCAATGTTCTCATCCATGCACTAGAAACAAGAGTCCCTCTATCACTTATCAGAACCCATGGAACAAGGATTCTTCTTAAAATAATATTCTTCATGAAGGAAACAAAAACATTTTCAATGTTGTGTGTCATGGCAGAGGCTTCCACCTATTTTGTTACATATTCCACACAAACCATAACATATGAGTAGCTATATGATGGTGGAAATATCCCAATTAAATCCAAAACATATATGTTAAAGACCTCAACCTCAAGGGTGGGATGTTTATTCATTTCATCTCGGTGCCCCATGTTACTAGTCCACTGACATGTATCACAGTGCGTTACAAAATATTAGGCATCCTTTTTCATAGTGAGTCAGAAAAAAATCCAAAATTCAGAATTTTTTCTATCGCTTGATCTAGCCCATGATGCCCCACTCCTGGGGAACAATAAAAAAACACTAAAATTCCTTTAATTTCATCTTCCAGGATACAGTAGAAGATCACCCCATCTCCACATGAATAGAAGAGAATCATGTCATCCAATAAATATCTTTTTTTTAAAACTTTGAATAGAAACAATTTTTTTATTGGAAATGTAACACCCCAGGATTTCAGAGTGTGTTATTTCTTAAAAATAATTCAATAACTTGCACTACAAGAAACACCGAGTTCAATCACACCATTAAAAGAGGTCATGAATATTATTAACTACATTTTGAACTTTATATAATCCTTATAATTTTAGAATCCCTATTATGAGTTTCTTAGTCATATTGCAAGAACAGATTCATTTTCAGTATTTCACTTTTATCAACTTCTAATAGTGAAACCTTTTTAAATACAATATTTTAAACTTTTTGACTAAATGGGGACATCAAAAATTTAAAATGAAACACCCCAAGCTTCCACGGTACGTTTCCCTTCGAATAATGCGATAGCGTGTGTTGTACGCAACCTCGAGTTCTAACACACACCACAACTAATTAAACTAGCCGTTGTGAATAGTAATACCTACTTTTTAAAATTATATATATTTTATATTTCAAAATGGACTTCATTTTTGGATTCGGAATATCTAATTTAGCCTAAGGTGAAATTTTGGTACATTTCGGATAACTTTCATATTTTGATGAATAGTGAAAATTACTAAATTTTAATTAAAAACAACTTTTTTAATCAAAATAATTAATAGTGATAAATTATGAATTTGAGTGGTTTTAAAGTATATTTAGAATATATTTTTACAATTTAATATAATGTTGGTCATTGGACATAATTTTACAATTAAACCGAACATAAACAAGTGTCAATCTTTTGATAGTCATTATCTCTTAAAAACACGCTTTTTGTTTTGACAGCGGGAATTAATTTTAAATTAATTTCTGCCACTTCTGTGTTTTGAATTTAGAAAAATGGATTCCATATTTGGAATCAGGATGTTTAAATTGTGTAAATAGGTAACTTTTATTTTTAGACATTTTGAATAATTACTGCGGTAAATATTTTATTTACCATAGTTAAGGGTAAATCCGGTAAATAAGAGTTAAAAAATAATATTATAATAATACTAAATTACCCTAAAACGTGTCGTAACCCTATTGGTTGATACATGGTCGACCATGGGCATCTTTGGGTCAATTTTGGGACCCCATTGATCCACTTGTAAGTGATAATGACACTTTATTTTAATTAAGTTAAAATGAATACAAAAATGGCATAAGCTTACATCTTTTAGAAGAACAATTTTTACATAGGGTTATACATGTTGGATTTTCGATTATAAATATTAATTAGAAATCTAAAAAGATTTCCTACATAATGATGTTTTATTTATAATTTTTAGACATTTAATAATTTATTTTATTTATGACACAATGATGATGCAGTAATTACTAAAATAGTAGAAAATTAACATAATTGATATTATAAATACCCAAATAAATATAATATGAAACGTTTAATGAATTACACTAATTTTCTAGGATAATATGATATATTAGGATTGATTTAATTGACTTTGTTCGAAGTAATCAATCTGTTATGAGTTTCACAAAAATCAACTATTGAATAGTGTCAAAATTGACATAAAAGAGTTCTTAAAACAAATATTATATTATTAATTGATATTAAATTCCTAAAAATCTAAGGTTCGGCCAAGAGACTTATATTAGGATAGGTTAATCATTAATGTACCACTTGGGGGTCGCTTGTATGTATATGGTAAGTCTATTAACCATATAATATAAAAATACAAAGAGACATTGTAAAAGTGAAACTAATTAACTTAGAGTTAATACTTAAAGATAAGGTTAATATAAGTACCCAAACCTGTCTAAATTCTATTGGATGAGTTATTTTCGACCTATCCCCACCTCATCCTTTGAATAGTCAACTTTGGAGCCTTTGTAAACCGAATATGAATTTATTATAAATTAATATTTCTAACTTTTCCAAAGGTGCCCCTCACCCCTCTTATAAAAGGGCACTCCTCCTTCTCATTTCTTCACACCTTCAAAGCCTTTTGGTTCGGCCAAACTCTGCCCAAATACTCTCCCAACATCACTCACTACAACCTAGAGGCCTTAGTTTGATCAGAAAGCCAACCTAAGGAGCCCTTTTGATCAAATCAAAAGGAAGAACCCGAAGAAGAGGTAATGATTTCACCACCCTTTTCTAAGTTCATTTCTTCTTCCACTTCTTCTTCCTTTGTTCTTACCATTCTGAAAATAATAACTCCAGTATCTCACATATACTGTGATGTTATTATAAATATGGTACAATCATATTCAGTATTCTATCCACCCTTTGAATAACATGTCACCATACGTGCGTACGTACGGCTTACCGTCTCCACGTCGTGGTGAAATTGTTATTCAATATAATATTATTTGGATGGGTATAATAAAGATGTGTAACTCATGTAAATAATAAATATAACATGTTAATGATTCTGTATATATGATATACCATCCATTTATATATTATTTTAATATCAAAAGAATGATATTGTCACTCGTGCGTACGTACGGACTACCGTCTCCACGAACGCGATGAGATTCATTCTCCATCTTATCCATTCAAGTATAATTATCATTTGATGATTTAAAAATGATGTTTAAGGATTGTATATCATTCTGGATATGAATAAGATACAACAACCATGGCTTATGTAACAAAACATATAAAAGAAAATGAGTAAGTTAACTCCCGAAACGACGATAATTCTAAGATATTATTAACAAATCAATGTTAAAAGATCATATATGATATCATATTAATATATATGATTCTTGTATAATTTAATAACAACTATTTCACCATTATATAGGAGGTTAACCTACCCCAACCAAGGAAAAGTACAAGGTAAGGGTTATTTCACAATCTCTTCATTATCCGAGGTTGTATTATACGTAATAATCTACTGGGATCTCTTTATCATCAACATCCATGTTTCTTCGAAATGTATTTCCAAACATTTTTACTATTTACAAGAATATGGGTTAAAGTCATTTATACCCTTGTTTGACTTTTTATAAGAGGTTTATAAAGGAATCTTTCCGTCGTTTTCAAAACAAGGTCCTTTTTAACCTTTTCGACAGAATTGAGGTAAGAATGTTTTTTTTAACTTATACGGCGGGTGCGGCTATTTTCCGCCATTATAAAATCGTCGAAGCTTTCCATACAAGCTTATAAGAATATTTTCAAAGAAAATGTTTTATTTTATATGGATCTTAAATGGTTTCAAAATAAAAGGAGATACTTCTTTAAAAAGAATTTTGATTTCATCTATGTCAACATCCTTCATTATTCTTGATTGAGGTCAATGTGATACAATACAATCTTCCATATTGTATCGAATGAGTTATGTTTGATTGTGGATGTGCTATTTTTATATCACTCATGGTTTATGTTTAAAGTGTTGACATTTCAGAAGTTATTTTTAATCCGAATGTTTATGTTATATTTCAAACTTTTCTTCAGATGAATGTGCTGAACAAGTATGTTCCGGGTTGGGGACCGGTAAAAGTAAGCCCTCCAGGTTGGGGACTGGTTAAAGTAAGCCCTCCAGGTTGGGGACTGGTTAATGTAAGCCCTCCAGGTTAGGGACTGGTAAATGTAAGCCCTCCGGTTTAGTCTCCGGTTATTAGAGGTACTCCGGGTTGGTGTCCGGTTATCAGAGGCACTCCGGGTTGGTGTCCGGTTATTAGAGGCACTCCGGGTTGGGTTCCGGTTAGAAGTAACCCCTAGGTCTTGGGATGAGGCCTAGACAATGAAATTAACGTTTGACATTATGCATTCTAACATTATGAAAGTGGTTATTGATTTTTGCATGTGATTATTCGATTAGTAGAATATCCATGTGAATAAGTAAATGGCATTATTTCATTTTATTTATGCCATACCATGTTGAAAGTTCATATTTAAAAGGCTTTTGTTTTAGTTATACATTGCCTTAAATGTTTATTCTTATTTATGAAAGTTTCCGCTATATTGTTATCCTTACTGGGCATTTGAGCTCACCCCTTTTCTATGTTTTATTTTTCCCAGGAAGTGAAGAAGTAAATTATGAATGACCTACAGGGATATTATGTGGGGATATGAGTGTGGATTATGGAAACATTATGTTGTTGTATTAGTTTTTCATTTTATGATGTAATGTAAAACTTATGAATATATCTAGTGTTTCCAAGGCTACTAAACCAATCGGTCTTTCGAGATTTGATCTTTCTTGTGATCATGCCAATGTTATGTAATAATGCACCGACTCTGGGTAACTGGGGTCGGGGCGTTACAGTTGGTATCAGAGGAAGTTTAGTACAAACCTTGGAAACTAGATTTAGATAAACTCTGATTAGAGCACGTAGACCTAAGATGAACTTTGAGGATTAGTATAGAAGAACTTCCTAGAATTTTGGTATTGTAGAGATTTTGTGATTTTTCCGAGCAATACATCCCTGTCTGGATACGAGCAGGTAGAGGCGGCTCTGGCACAGATGTACCTAGGGGTAAAACCCGAAAACACCGCTTTGAGCTAGATTCGAACGGGAACTGGTGCACGACAACGGGCCTTGCTGCACTCTTGGTTACGACACTCCCGGGGGATATGCTTAGGATAACTCTCATTTTCTTTACAAATCATTTTGAAGGGTTTATGAGTATATACTTCCTCAAAGAAAACATTTTTATGATTATGGATTATATCCATAAATAGTTCAATTTATGTTAAGTGTTTTATAAGTATGGGATTATGTATTTTGATTCATAAACTGATCTAGTTTATGCCATTTTATAGAAATGGTGCCCAGTAGAAGGAATGAGAACTCCAGAAATGCACATGATCCAAAGAGAAGGAAGGATCATATCTTTCATGGTCTTAAGCTAGAATTTATAAGAGAAATAGTCTCCCATGTATTATCATCATATGAAGAAATAATATCATGTGTTGATAAGATAAGTAAAGAGTTTACTGAGTCCTATGGCTTTGAAGGGAAGCAAGAGAAGAAAAGGATGGAAGAGAGAAAGATGGATAAAAGTAAGAGGGAAAAGAAGAATTTTCCCATATGTGGTAACTGTGGAAAGAAACACCCTGGAACTTGCCTGAAAGGAATGGGAGTTTGTTATAAGTGTGGAGGAAAAGGGAACAAAGTACGTGACTGCAAGGGTAAGAAAATGGTTTTAAATGTACAATGCTTCATTTGCAAGGAGTTTGGACACTACGCGAACCTATTTCCCAGTCATCAGACTATGCCGCAAATGATGCCATTGGATAATAATCAAGTTATGATACTACCACAGATGAAGAGGAATGATTAGAGTTCTTATGTTGATTATGTCAATTGAGTGTTGTATCAACAATGTACTTGTTATAATAATTATAGAGTATATAAGGATTGTACTGCAGTACTATTTTATTTAGGACTTTAGATTGTTTGGAACAAAGAAAAGTGACTCAATAGCAGGATAAATTTTTGGAAAATATATGGTTGAGAGAAAGATAAATCATAATATAGTTCTGATACTGAGGTAGTGATTTTGGAATAATACATGATTGTTTTGGATTAATTAAATTGGATATTCTTGACTACCTTGGAACTGATTAATGATTTGTATATTCCATCATTGATGGGGTTTAAAACATTTTTGGATTAATGAAGTATATCCAACTTTCTATATGAAATAAGGGAGCATGAATGTAATCAATAAGGAATATGGTAATTCATGATGTTTCGGTGTATTAAAAGAATACATGATGAAGGTATTCATATGCTATTATGGGGTAAAAAGGTTCTACATTATGTTTACCTTACTTATAAATGTTGGACTGTGAGTATGGATAGAAGTATTTTGGATAGTTCTAGTTTGGATTATTTTGGATTGCCATAAAAGGACAACCCGGAGGTCGGGCGGCAACCTGTCGCGTCCGACAAGGCTGCGAGACTTGAACCCGCAACCGAAGGGCGACAAGGGTGTATCACCTACCACTGTCCCACGAGATGTCCTGAATTAAATAATGTAGTTTTTTTAAAAGATCTGGTTGATGAATTATAAATTCATTTATTTTGGAACCCTGTACGAATAGTATAAATAGAAAAAAAAAATTACGTTCTATTATCTTTTATAGTGAAAGATGAGTTTGTGGTAGAAATTTATTAATGGGTAAAATTCTAATTATAAAGTAAGTATATCTCCTTATTATCTTAGCTAATCTCATAAATAAATTCCTCAACATTAATAATAGAAACTTAGAACAAAAATGTTGTCCTAGATGGTACCTTAAATCATCACAAATTTATGGCTTTGGGATTGTTGGCCTTTTCATAGCCATGTTCTCTACCACTCTCCATCAGATAATTGATGGTTAGATTTCTCTTCCATATCCATATTTTCCTACATGGAACCCTAGTATGTGTTATTTTCGGTAATCTTCATACTTTCCACTCTTTATTTTAAATAGAGGCCTCATTAATTCATTTTTCGATGTGGGATTTCAAGTAAGATATTTTGAAATGTCAAAAATGTGTTGTCCCAATACCCTATATTTTGTTGAACCGATGGTACTTCAAATCATCATAGATTGATGAGTTTAAGGACCTCAATTTTATACTTGTTTGTGATTGATGACCTCAATCACTACTTATAAATATTTACGTTTTTCCTCCAATTATATGTCTCTAATTGCCACCAATGTTCTCCTAATCGAGATCATAATATGGTGGTGGCCCTTTCATTTCTCTTTTCCTCATATTAAGACTAAATTTTAGTAACCCAATTTCCGATGTGTGTTTTCCCTCAAATATATTTTCTACTTTCAACCTTTTATTTTCGAAGAACAATTTCAAATTGCGAGGACGCAATTTATTTAAGGAGGGGAGAATGTAACACCCCAGGATTTCAGAGTGTGTTATTTCATAAAAATAATTCAATAACATGCACTACACGAAACACCGAGTTCAATCACACCATTAAAAGAGGTCATGAATAGTATTAACTACATTTTGAACTTTATATAATCCTTATAATTTTAGAATCCCTATTATGAGTTTCTTAGTCATATTGCAAGAACAGATTCATTTTCAGTATTTCACTTTTATCAACTTCTAATAGTGAAACCTTTTTAAATACAATATTTTAAACTTTTTGACTAAATGGGGACATCAAAAATTTAAAATGAAACACCCCAAGCTTCCACGGTACGTTTCCCTTCGAATAATGCGATAGCGTGTGTTGTACGCAACCTCGAGTTCT
Organism: Viscum album; assembly: GCA_963277665.1. Lineage (NCBI taxonomy): Eukaryota > Viridiplantae > Streptophyta > Magnoliopsida > Santalales > Viscaceae > Viscum > Viscum album. Next base: position 476,258,568 of record OY728134.1, read on the forward strand.
AACACACACCACAACTAATTAAACTAGCCGTTGTGAATAGTAATACCTACTTTTTAAAATTATATATATTTGATATTTCAAAATGGACTTCATTTTTGGATTCGGAATATCTAATTTAGCCTAAGGTGAAATTTTGGTACATTTCGGATAACTTTCATATTTTGATGAATAGTGAAAATTACTAAATTTTAATTAAAAACAACTTTTTTAATCAAAATAATTAATAGTGATAAATTATGAATTTGAGTGGTTTTAAAGTATATTTAGAATATATTTTTACCATTTAATATAATTTTGGTCATTGGACATAATTTTACAATTAAACCGAACATAAACAAGTGTCAATCTTTTGATAGTTATTATCTCTTAAAAACACGCTTTTTGTTTTGACAGCGGGAATTAATTTTAAATTAATTTCTGCCACTTCTGTGTTTTGAATATAGAAAAATGGATTCCATATTTGGAATCAGGATGTTTAAATTGTGTAAATAGGTAACTTTTATTTTTAGACATTTTGAATAATTACTGCGGTAAATATTTTATTTACCATGGTTAAGGGTAAATCCGGTAAATAAGGGTTAAAAAATAATATTATAATAATACTAAATTACCCTAAAACGTGTCGTAACTCTATTGGTTGATACATGGTCGACCATGGGCATCTTTGGGTCAATTTTGGGACCCCATTGATCCACTTGTAAGTGATAATGACACTTTATTTTAATTAAGTTTAAATGAATACAAAAATGGCATAAGCTTACATCTTTTAGAAGAACAATTTTTACATAGGGTTATACATGTTGGATTTTCGATTATAAATATTAATTAGAAATATAAAAAGATTTCCTACATAATGATGTTTTATTTATAATTTTTAGACATTTAATAATTTATTTTATTTATGACACAATGATGATGCAGTAATTACTAAAATAGTAGAAAATTAACATAATTGATATTATAAATACCCAAATAAATATAATATGAAACTTTTAATGAATTAAACTAATTTTCTAGGATAATATGATATATTAGGATTGAGTTAATTGACTTTGTTCGAAGTAATCAATCTGTTATGAGTTTCACAAAAATCAACTATTGAATAGTGTCAAAATTGACATAAAAGAGTTCTTAAAACAAATATTATATTATTAATTGATATTAAATTCCTAAAAATCTAAGGATCGGCCAAGAGACTTATATTATGATAGGTTAATCATTAATGTACCACTTGGGGGTCTCTTGTATGTATATGGTAAGTCTATTAACCATATAATATAAAAATACAAAGAGACATTGTAAAAGTGAAACTAATTAACTTAGAGTTAATACTTAAAGATAAGGTTAATATAAGTACCCAAACCTGTCTAAATTATATTGGATGAGTTGTTTTCGACCTATCCCCACCTCATCCTTTGAATAGTAAACTTTGGAGCCTTTGTAAACCGAATATAAATTTATTATAAATTCATATTTCTAACTTTTCCAAAGGTGCCCCTCACCCCTCTTATAAAAGGGCACTCCTCCTTCTCATTTCTTCACACCTTCAAAGCCTTTTGGTTCGGCCAAACTCTGCCCAAATACTCTCCCAACATCCCTCACTACAACCTAGAGTCCTTAGTTTGATCAGAAAGCCAACCTAAGGAGCCCTTTTGATCAAATCAAAAGGAAGAACCCGAAGAAGAGGTAATGATTTCACCACCCTTTTCTAAGTTCATTTCTTCTTCCACTTCTTCTTCCTTTGTTCTTACCATTCTGAAAATAATAACTCCAGTATCTCACATATACTGTGATGTTATTATAAATATGGTACAATCATATTCAGTATTCTATCCACCCTTTGAATAACATGTCACCATACGTGCGTACGTACGGCTTACCGTCTCCACGTCGTGGTGTAATTGTTATTCAATATAATATTATTTGGATGGGTATAATAATGATGTGTAACTCATGTAAATAATAAATATAACATGTTAATGATTCTGTATATATGATATACAATCCATTTATATATTATTTTAATATCAAAAGAATGATATTGTCGCTCGTGCGTACGTACGGACTACCGTCTCCACGAACGCGATGAGATTCATTCTCCATCGTATCCATTCAAGTATAATTATCATTTGATGATTTAAAAATGATGTTTAACGACTGTATATCATTCTGGATATGAATAAGATACAACAACCATGGCTTATGTAACAAAACATATAAAAGAAAATGAGTAAGTTAACTCCCGAAACGACGATAATTCTAAGATATTATTAACAAATCAATGTTAAAAGATCATATATGATATCATATTAATATATATGATTCTTGTATAATTTAATAACAACTATTTCACCATTATACAGGAGGTTAACCTACCCCAACCAAGGAAAAGTACAAGGTAAGGGTTATTTCACAATCTCTTCATTATCCGAGGTTGTATTATACGTAATAATCTACTGGGATCTCTTTATCATCCACATCCATGTTTCTTCGAAATGTATTTCAAAACATTTTTACTATTTACAAGAATATGGGTTAAAGTCATTTATACCCTTGTTTGACTTTTTATAAGAGGTTTATAAAGGAATCTTTCCGTCGTTTTCAAAACAAGGTCCTTTTTAACCTTTTTCGACAGAATTGAGGTAAGAATGTTTTTTTTAACTTATACGGCGGGTGCGGCTATTTTCCGCCATTATAAAATCGTCGAAGCTTTCCATACAAGCTTATAAGAATATTTTCAAAGAAAATGTTTTATTTTATATGGATCTTAAATGGTTTCAAAATAAAAGGAGATACTTCTTTAAAAAGAATTTTGATTTCATCTATGTCAACATCCTTCATTATTCTTGATTGAGGTCAATGTGATACAATAAAATCTTCCATATTGTATCGAATGAGTTATGTTTGATTGTGGATGTGCTATTTTTATATCACTCATGGTTTATGTTTAAAGTGTTGACATTTCAGAAGTTATTTTTAATCCGAATGTTTATGTTATATTTCAAACTTTTCTTCAGATGAATGTGCTGAACAAGTATGTTCCGGGTTGGGGACCGGTAAAAGTAAGCCCTCCAGGTTGGGGACTGGTTAAAGTAAGCCCTCCAGGTTGGGGACTGGTTAAAGTAAGCCCTCCAGGTTAGGGACTGGTTAAAGTAAGCCCTCCGGTTTGGTCTCCGGTTATTAGAGGTACTCCGGGTTGGTGTCCGGATATCAGAGGCACTCCGGGTTGGTGTCCGGTTATTAGAGGCACTCCGGGTTGGGTTCCGGTTAGAAGTAACCCCTAGGTCTTGGGATGAGGCCTAGAAAATGAAATTAACGTTTGACATTATGAATTCCAACATTATGAAAGTGGTTATTGATTTTTGCATGTGATTATTCGATTAGTAGAATATCCATGTGAATAAGTAAATGGCATTATTTCATTTTATTTATGCCATACCATGTTGAAAGTTCATATTTAAAAGGCTTTTGTTTTAGTTATACATTGCCTTAAATGTTTATTATTATTTATGAAAGTTTCCGCTATATTGTTATCCTTACTGGGCATTTGAGCTCACCCCTTTTCTATGTTTTATTTTTCCCAGGAAGTGAAGAAGTAAATTATGAATGACCTGCAGGGATATTATGTGGGGATATGAGTGTGGATTATGGAAACATTATGTTGTTGTATTAGTTTTTCATTTTATGATGTAATGTAAAACTTATGAATATATCTAGTGTTTCCAAGGCTACTAAACCAATCGGTCTTTCGAGATTTGATCTTTCTTGTGATCATGCCAATGTTATGTAATAATGCACCGACTCTGGGTAACTGGGGTCGGGGCGTTACTGGAAAGTAGGATCATGATGAATGAATCCCAAAACCATTTAATTGAAAATTTTGGCATTCCATGGGTGCGGTGAAACTCCAACTAAGAAAATATGATCGTTCAGGATGTCATACTCAATTTCTTTGTCATCCTATCTTTCCAAATGAGCGAATTCTAGATGGGAGAGATAGTCGGTGAAAATGTTCACATTTTCTTTAATTTCATGGATTTATATGTCAAAATATTAGAGGAGAAGCACCCAACATATTAGATGTGGTTTTTCATCCTTATCATTTAGAAAATATTTATATTTGGCTTGGTTAGTACAAAAATCAACTTTTGAAAGCACTAAATAAGAGAGAAACCTATCTAATGAGAAAACTGCTGCTAGAATTCTCTTCTCTGTGGTAGTGTAGTGAATTTGTGCTTCATTATGGGATCTACATGTATAGTATATTGGTATGAAGATATGATAAAGCCACTATCCAATAATTTCCCCCACATAATAATTACTTGTGCCACACATAATTGAAAATTGTTCCTCCCAGTTTGGGGAAATCATAACAGGAGCTTCAACTAATCGTTTCTTCAAGAGATGAAAGGCTGCAAAGCATGTTTCGTCAAATTCAAAGATAGAATATTTTAAAAAGATATTGGTTAGTGGTTGATCTATCTTTTAATATACATGAATTAATATTCTGTGAAAACCTACATTTCTAAGAAAACATTGGACTTATTTGAATGATGTTTTAATGAGAAATTGTGATATTAAATCAATATTTGTAGAGTGAACTTCAATTCTATTGATGAAAATTCAGTGACCTAGGTAGATACCGTTCTGTTCCATAATGTGAAATATATCACAGTTCAAAACAAGATTGGTGTGGTCACACCATTCTAGGACTAATTTCATATTTCTTAAGTAGGTGTTGATTGATTTTTCATAGACTGAGAAATCGTCCATAAAGGCTTCTAAAATATTCTCTACCATGTCATGGAATATCACCAACATGCACAATTGGAAGGTTTATGGAGCATTGAACATGAAGAAAGTCATTCATAAATAATCTAATGTTCCTTACGGGTATGAAAAATTATTTTTGTCTTGTTCTTCAGGAGAAATAACAATTTGGTAATATCCAGAATAATAATTTAAAAAGTAGTAGAACCCATGCCCTGCCAATCTATAAAAACATCTAATCCATAAAGGGTAGTGGGAAGTGATCTTTACTAGTGGCAACATTGAGCATCCAATATAATCAAAACATCTACATCACATGACTATTCATATTGAGATAATTTCATTTTAATCATTGGAAATTATGTTGATACCCCCCCTTTTGGGATCCACTTGCAATGGACTCACCCATGGGTAGTCTGAAATTAGGTAGATGATTCCTGAATATAATTACTTGATCACTTCTTTATTAACTACATCCTCCATTAGAGGATCTATACATAATTTTTTTGACTAGAGGGCATGTCTCCTTCATCATGTAGCACCTTATAGGTTCAAATTGTTGGATTGATCCCTTTACGATCAGAAACAGTCCACCGAATTGCATGTTTTCATCACATTAAAATATAACGAAGTGCATGCTCTTACTCTCGCAAGACAGATGCATTGATCATAAATTGTTTCATGTGCTTATAACCCAATTAACCATATTTCAACGAAAATGGGAGAGGTTTCAGTTCATGTTGTGGGGATTTTTGAATAGAGGAAACAATTGGTTCAACCTTAGTTCACTCTAGAATATTCGGGACAACTATACACTGCTAATAATGACCGCCCTAGACTATGATAAATTGTAGCTCTTGTGGTTCATAATTGGGATAAATTTCCTCAATTTCAGGATGATCAGTGACTAAACAACATCCTATGTCATCTCCCTATGGACAATGTGATCATCCATTGTATTCAATGCATAAAAGTCCACATTTTTCAAAAGTTAATCTTTCTTAACAACATTGAGGACATTGTAGGATAAATTTTTATCTCATACTCAAAATATTATTTATCCTTAGTAAACTTCTATCACAACATTCCACATAGATAAGAAGGGTATTCCTAGAATAAGACATGCGTTTTTGTCTTCTTCTATGTTGTGTGTGATAAAACTGACAAGAAGAATCAGCCTCCCTAAATTAACTAGAACATCCTCAAGTAGCCCTATATGATATATAATGGAGGGATATACTAGATTTAGTTCCACACGATTTAGTTTTAGAATGATTAGACCCATCTTCATAAACAATCTAATTGCATCATATTAACAATAACTCATAAATGACATAGTGCCTTTCAAAATTCAGAATATCCAATTGTGTAAGGAATTGTAAAACTTCTAGATCATGGTGATTTAAAAGAAAAGAGTGTTGAACCACCTCTGAACATTCCTTAATGACAGGAATGGTTCACAAATCCCCCATAATCTACTTGATTGAGAGGAATTACTTTAGGAACTTTTTATATATTAGAATTTGAGTAAATTCCTCTATAAAAAGAATATTAATGTGAAGTTTTCTGAATACCTCCATAAATAATCCAAACTATTGATCCAAAATCCCCATTCATTTATTCAGGAAATGGTAGGTTGTGTTCCTAAGGTTTGACCACCTCTTTTTCCCTTACCATGTGCGTCCTCCTTCTCTATTGATAGTGCCTGTGATGAGGGGGACTCTAGGATTTTGGATTATCTATATGAAGAGGGTGTAGGTTGAGCTGATTTTTTGGCCTCACCTTTATTTATAGTTACTTGTAGGAGAAGAGCCTTACCAATATGTATAGTGATATCATTGGCCTCCTCCCAAGGTTTGTTTTCAGTGTTACCCGAAAGTGTACCGCGTTCTGATTAAGAAATATGATTAGAAAGCTTCCCAATGAGATTCTTATGGCTTCAAATAGATGCCTTCTAATTCTGAAATCATGTTTTAGTAGTTTTAATTAATTTCAACATCATTTATTCTAGCCTTTATGGAGGTTCCTACTGGGTTGTTGTGCAGCTGGTTGAGGTTGTGGATTCCATGGATGTTGTGCGAAATGAGGGTTTTGATACCCTTACTTCTGGAAGGATCCCAACAAAAATTGGTTTTCCTATTTCTATTTTGGATATGTATTTTGATAGTGTTATTGAATATGACTGGTCATCCACGGTGGGAGGCGTTGAGAGTTTTGTTTTTGCCTCCCATAGCCTATGCACAAGTTATCTTACAAATCAGGGTTCATGTCTTTACAGTACATGGTCGGCCCTCGGTTCTAAGAAAAATTTATTACCTTACTTGTTGGAGGATTAGCACATGACTCTAGGAATTCACCCATGTCATGATTTTAACCACATTCACTACATGATGGATGATTTACCTCATGAACATGAGATTATTTTTTCAGATTCAATGTATCAATTTTCCTAAAGAAAACATTTATTTGGGTTTAAAGCATCATCATGGTATCAATGTTTTTCCCAATCATCTTCTTAGTTCTTTCTCAGAGTTCCATTAGAATCTATTCACAGAAATATCCTTTATCTCTCAAAAATATCATATATATATTTCCCCATAACTATTACTCCCACAACTGCATCCACCAGTGGTTTCGTGTTGGCAGTATGACGTCCCTAAAATGTTTGGAATTTTATCCATAATGGGATTCCGTTATGTGGAAATTTATTCAACATTTCCTTGAAAATATACAATGATTCATACAATGACTCCAAATCATGCTGCTAAAAGTTTTTAATTTTATTCTTCCTTATCACCATTTTGGATCGTGGAAAATACATTGAAAAAAAGGCCATGGACAATGGCTCCCAAGTTAGGATGGAACTTTAAGGGAATCCTTTAATATCATCGTTAACATTATCCCTTAATGAGATGGATAAAATGCGAAGGTGAATGGAATCCTCATTCATTCCATGGTATCAGAATGTAACACTCATTTCTGGAATGTTAAAGAGATGAGCGTTGGGGTCTTCACATAGTATTCCCCCAAACTACAACATATTTCAGATAAGCTGTATGATATCATATATAATCTAAAAATTACATACTTTTACTAGTGGATTGAAAATATGTTTATATGCTCCATGGATATAAAGATGCATGTACTCCACAAGGGTATGGTGTGAGGGGAATTTTTCACTAGTATGTGGGGGAAAAAATTCATGCTCATGAGAAAAATAAAGATCTTGATTTGGATGCATGTAAAATAACTGTTATATTGGGAGAAACTACTAGGATGCTGCAAGCCATAACATGGAACAAATTGATCTATTTTTATTGGTTAGTTTCATGGCATGAACTCCATATTATTGGCTGGTGGTAGTGGGTTTTTCTTAAATTTAACAGCTATCTATTTTTCCTAGTTGTCATAAAAAATAATATACTATCCACCTCCTAGGATTGAAGTTAGTTATTCTTATTATATATTTTCCATGTGGGCATTTGGTTGTGATCTCCAATGAGTGCCCGACATTGCCTCCAAATCATTCATTTTATTTCTAGATCAAACAGAATGACTTCTGATGACTTAGGGACCTTGGAACGTGTGTTGCAGCCACTCATACACCTGTGATCCTACACAAAACCAAATAATACCCCAAGCAAAAAGGTGGAATAATAAAGAAATGAAAACTAGAAATGAGGCTTATAACAGAATTTTTAGAATTTGTGATTTTTTTTCATGTAATTAATGTAAAATAGAATTTAAAAAACACTGTAAACGTTTTTGTACCAAACAATTACACCATAATTTGGTATTGTTTTAGAATAAGTTTTACATTCAACATCGAAAATTTATGTACCCAATCATACTACTATTATAAGGTATGTATGGGTTTGAACAATTGGGAGAGAGCATTAATGAGTTATATTTCTCTAGTTTGTGATTAATTAAGTGACGATTTCTGAAATTTAGAGTTGATGTTTGATGTTCCAAATATAAAGTAATTGATTCTTCTATTTCATAATGAATTTATTTTCAGACAAAGAAAATCATGACCAAAAAATTATGCTGATGAAAAATGGGATGAATGCATCAAGGATGTGGATTTATGAAATTCGTCGATAAACCAATTTTATTATCATGTTGTGTTGTTCATAATAACTCACATCTCTGAGTTTCAAATATAATAAAACCCCATTGGTCTGTTGAGTTTCATTTGAATCAATGGGAATGAAATATTTAGTCTAGGAACAGAGACCAATTAATTTTATTATCTATAGTCCATTCTGAGATGATAAGTTCACCAAAATACCATTAGTGTGATTTTCCGTAATTCCTGTAAAGATCCCTCGCAATTCTATTCTTGGACTGATATGAGGTTTCTAACAAGATATTGGAAAGGGGTTAGAGGGATTTATGAGATAAACATAAATTACAAAAATACAAAAATACAGTTGATTATCATTGAACCATAATAATCAAAACCCACAATACATGAGGTATTTAGCTACACATTGAGTGAATGAAGACTAATACACTCTTAATTCCTATGATAAACATTACATATGCTTTGGAAAGAAGATCATTGGGAAGGAAGAGAAGCAACAACTCCTTTTTTTGTCCAACACCCTTATCAATCTATTTTTTTGATTCAGTTTTGTGGGGATACCTCCTATTTATATAATTTAAAACAACACAAAATGTACCAAAAAGTACAAGGTGTGTATTCAAGTGAACTTGACATGGATTTTTTTTCTTCACTAGTAGATGATCTACCACACCACCCTTGTAACGCCCCGACCCCAGCTACCCAGAGTCGGTGCATTAATTACATAACATTGGCATGATCACAAGAAAGATCAAATCTCGAAAGACCGATTGGTTTAGTAGCCTTGGAAACACTAGATATATTCATAAGTTTTACATTACATCATAAAATGAAAAACTACTACAACAACGTATTGTCTCCATAGTCTATACTATTAACCCCTCATAATATCCCTGCAAGTCATTCATAATTTACTTCTTCACATCCTGGGAAAATAAAACATAGAAAAGGGGTGAGCTCAAATGCCCAGTAAGGATAACAATATAGCGGAAACTTTCATAAATAAGAATAAGCATTTAAGGCAATGTATAACTAAAACAAAATCCTTTTAAACTTTAACTTAAACATAGTATGGCATAAATAAAATGAAATAATGCCATTTACTTATTCACATGGATATTCTACTAATCGAATAATCACATGTAATATCAATAACCACTTTCATAATGATGGAATGCATAATGCCAGACTATCATTACCACATAGCCAAGGCCTCGTGCCAAGACTACAAATAAGATTTTGCCAAGGCCTTGTGCCAAGACACTAGTTTGTCTCATGAGACCTACCGATGCATCGAGGAGCTATAGCGGGCTCCACCCGTCACATATTAAGTCCAATGCATTCCCATATGAAAAGGTTTAAACATAACATAAACATTCGTATTAAAACTATCATACGAAATGTCAATACTTTCACCATAAATCATGTATGGTATATAAAAAAATAGCACATCCACAGTCAAACATATCACAAAACCTTCAATACAATATCCTAATATATCATCCTCAAATAAGCGTAAAATCTATTAAAGGATGTTGACATAGATGAAATCAAAACTCTTTTTAAAGAAATATCTCTTTCTACTTTGAAATCATTTAAGAGTCATATATTTATAAAATAAAACATTTTCTTTGAAAATATTCTTATAAGCTTGTAAGGGAAGCTTTGACGGTTTTATAATGGCGGAAAATAACCGCACCCGCCGTATAAGTTAAAAAAAACATTCTTACCTTAATTCTGTCGAAAAGGTTAAAAAGCACCTTGTTTGGAAAACGACGGAAATATTCCCTTATAAACCTCTTATAAAAAGTCAAACAAGGGTATAAATGACTTTAACCCATATTCTTTTAAATATTAAAAATGTTTTGAAATACATTTTGAAGAAACATGGATGTGGATGATAACGAGATCCCAGTAGATTATTACGTATAAACAACCTCGGATAATGAAGAGATTGTGAAATAACCCTTACCTTGTAATTTTCCTTGGTTGGGGTAGGTTAACCACCTGTATAATGGCGAAATAATTGTTATTAAATTATAAAATAATCATATACATTATTATGATATCATATATGATCTTTTAATATTGATTTGATAATAATATCTTAGTATTATCGTTGTTTCGGGTGTGAACTTACTTGTTTTCTTTTGTATGTTTTGTTACGTAAGACATGTTTGTAAAGGATAGGTTGTATATAATTCATATCCAGAATAATATCAAGTCTTTAAACATCATTTTTAAATTATCAAATGGTAATTATACTTGAATGGATACGATGGAGAATGAATCTCATCGCATTCGTGGAGACGGTAGTCCGTACGTACACACGAGCGATAATATCATTCTTTTGATATTAAAATAATATATAAATGAATGTTATATCATATATACAGAATAATTAACATGTTATATTTATTATTTACATGAGTTGCACAACATTATTATACCCATCCAAATAATATTATATTGAATAACAATTACACCACGGCGTGGAGACGGTAAGCCGTACGTACGCACGTATGGTGACATGTTATTCAAAGGGTGGATAGAATACTGAATATGGTTGTACCATATTTATAATAACATCACAGTATATTTGAGATACTGGAGTTATTAATTTATAATGGTAACAACAAAGGAAGAAGAAGTGGAAGAAGAAATGAACTTAGAAAAGGGTGGTGAAATCATTACCTCTTCTTCGGGTTCTTTCTTTTGATTTGATCAAAAGGGCTCCTTAGGTTGGCTTTCTGATCAAACTAAGGCCTCTATGTTGTAGTGAGGGAAGTTGGGAGAGTATTTGGGCAGGTTTTGGACGAGCCAAGTGGCTTGAGAGGTGTGAGTAATGAGTAGAAGTGGTCTCCTTTTATAAGGGAGAGGATGGGATCTTTAGGAAAGAGTGAAAGTATTACTTTATAATATAATTATATTCGGTTTATAATGGTCCAAAAATCATTGAGGTCTAAGATAAGATGACTCATTTTCTAAATAACATCAACCAATAACAATTGGACTGGTTTTAGATAATATTTCAATCATTATAATCTTATTTATTTAAATGATTTATTAATGAGGTAAACATTGCATCATTATTGTGTCAGTAATAATTTAAATTATTTGATGTCTAAAAATTATAATTAAAATATCATTATGTAGGAAATCATTTTAGATTTCTAATGAATATTTATAATCGAAAATCCAACATGTATAACCCTATGTAAAAATTGTTCTTCTAAACGATGTAAGCTTATGCCATTTTTATTTTTATTTTAACTTTATTAATATAATGTGTCCCTACCACATACAAGTGGCTCTAAGGGGTCCCCAAATCGACCCAAGGATTCCCATGGTCGGGTATGTGTCCATCAATAAGGTTAGGACACGTTTTAGGGTAATTTAGTACTATTATAATATTATTTTTTAACCCTTATTTACCGGATTTACCCTTAACCATGGTAAATAAAATATTTACCGCAGTAATTATTCAAAATGTCTAAAAATAAAAGTTACCTATTTACACAATTTGGAAATCCTGATTACAAATATGTAATCCATTTTTTCAAATTCAAAACACAGAAGTGGCAGAAATTAATTTAAAATTAATTCACGCTGTCAAAACAAAAAGCGTGTTTTTAAGAGATAATAAATATCAAAAGATTGAAACTTGTTTATGTTCGGTTTAATTGTAAAATAATGTCCAATGACCAACATTATATTAAATGGTAAAAATATATTCTAAATATAATTTAAAACTACTAAAATTCATAATTTATCACTATTAATTATTTTGATTAAAAAAGTTGTTTTTAATTAAAATTTAGTAATTTTCACTATTCATCAAAATATCTAAGTTATCCGAAAAGTACCAAAATTTCACCTTAGGCTAATTTCAATATTCCGAATCGAAAAATGAAGTCCATTTTGAAATATAAAATATATATGATTTCAAAAATTAGGTATTACTATTCACAACGGCTAGTTTAAATAGTTGTGGTGTGTGTTAGAACTCGAGGTTGCGTACAACACACGCTATCGCATTATTCGAAGGGAAACGTACCGTGGAAGCTTGGGGTGTTACATTCTCCCCACCTTCAAACAATTGCGTCCTCACAATTTCTAGGGTATTACTGCATAAAAAATACTCGGGTGGTTCTTCATCATAAGTTCCTCGGGTTCCCACGTTGCCTCTTCCATCTTATGATTTCTCCACAAAACATTTACCAGACGCGTCGTCCGGTTTCTCAGTACTTGTTCTCTTGTATCAAGAATCCTGACAGGCTCTTCCTAATAAGACAGATCGGGTTCCAGTTCTAATTCCTCATAGGTGAGTACATGCGTTGGGTCAGGCATGTATTTCCTCAATAGAGATATGTGGAACACATCGTGAACTTTGGAGAGACTTGGCGGCATTGTCAATCGGTAAGCTACAACCCCAATTCGTTCTAGAATTTCGAAAGGTCTGATGTACCTGGGACTCAATTTACCTTTCTTACCAAAACGTATGACTCCATTCCATGGAGATACCTTCAGGAAAACATGATCACCGACTTGAAATTACAAATCCTTCCTTCGATTATCAGCATAGCTCTTCTGACTACTTTGAGCTGCTTTGATGTGATTTTGGATTACCTTCACCTTTTCCACCGTTTCCTCCACCAGTTCTGGGCCTACAAGTTTTCTTTCACCAACCTCATCCCAACAGGTTGGTGTACGACATCTCTTTCCGTATAACGCTTCATATGGTGCCATCTGAATACTCGAATGGAAGCTATTGTTATAGGAAAATTCTACCAGTGGTAAATATTGATCCCACATACCCTGAAAGTCGAGTGAGCAAGATCTCAACATGCCTTCTAGGGTTTGAATAGTCCGTTCTGATTGTCCATCTGTCTGAGGGTGGTAAGCAATGCTCAAATGAAGTTCAGTATCCAGAGATTTCTGAAGACTATTCCAAAATCTTGAAGTAAAACGGGATCACGTTCAGAAACAATCGATAGGGGTACTCCATGAAGTCTCACAACTTCATTAATGTATAGTCTTGCTAGACGTTCCAGGGGTAGATCTTCTCTTATAGCAAGAAAATGTGCTGACTTGGTAAGAAGATCAACAATAACCCATATTGCATCGTTCCTTCTAGGAGTCTTTGGTAGCCCCATGACAAAGTCCATCATAATATTGTCCCATTTCCACTCCGGTATGGGAAGAGGTTGCATGAATCCTCCAGGCTGTTGCCTTCCAGCTTTCACTTGTTGACAAACCATACATCTTGACACAAAATCAGCAATCTCCCTCTTCATGTTGTCCCACCAAAAATGATCCTTCAAATCTCTATACATTTTGGTGCTCCCAGGGTGTATAGAGAAATTGGAACTATGAGAATCATCCAGCAATTCCCTTTTCAGATTAGGTAAATCGGGAACACAAAGTCTCTTCCTGAATTTCAAAATTCCATCTTCATACACAAAGTCTCTCAATCTCCCATCATTCACAGCTTTAATCTTCTTCTGAAATTCTTCATCATCGGTCTGAGAACTCTTAATCCTTTCTAGTAAAGATGGATTGGAAACCATTTGAAAAAGCATTGATGGTTCACCTTACCTGGTTATTCCCATGTCCATCTTCACTAGATCAATGAAAATTGGATCCCTTTCAATTCTCATCATGTTCAAAACTCCATGGTCTTTTCTGCTCAAAGCATCTGCCACCTTGTTTGCTTTCCCCGGGTGGTAGTGTATCGTGCAATCATAATCCTTGAGTAATTCAAGCCATCTCATTTGCCTCATGTTGAGTTCTTTTTGTGAGAAAATATACTTCAAACTCTTGTGATCAGTATAAATCTCACATTTTTCACCAAAGAGGTAGTGTCTCCATATCTTCAAAGCAAAGATCACAGCTGCTAACTCAAGATCATGAGTAGGATAGTTTTGTTCATGAATTTTCAACAGTCGTGATGCATAGGCAATAACTCTATCATTCTGCATAAGGACACAACCAAGTCCTTTCTTTGATGCATCACTATAAATAAAGAACCCATCATTACCCGATGGTAGAGTCAATATAGGAGCATTGACTAATCTTCTCTTCAGTTCTTTGAAACATTATTCACACTCTTTTGTCCAAACAAATTTAACCCCTTTACGTGTGAGCTTCGTTAACGGGTTAGCCAATCGGGCAAAATTCTGGACGAAACGTCGATAATAACCTGCCAAACCAATAAAACTACGTACCTAAGTTATATTCATAGGTGCTGGCCATTCTTGGATTGCCTTGGTCTTAGAAGGATCAATAGAGATTCCATCTTTAGAGACAATATGGCCAAGAAAAGAAATATCCTGAAGCCAGAATTCACATTTGCTAAACTTCCCATATAATTCATGCCTCCTCAGAGTCTTCAAGATAATGCGCAAGTGATTTTCATGATCTTCGTAGGTTTTGGAGTATACCAAGATATCATCAATAAATACCACCACAAATTCATCGAGATACTCCTTGAAAACTCTATTCATCAGATCCATGAATACAGAGGTTGCATTAGTCAATCCAAACGGCATTACAGTAAACTCATAATGTCCGTACCTGGTTCGAAATGCTGTCTTCGGAATGTCTTCCTTATTCACACACAACTGATGGTATCCAGATCGAAGGTCAATCTTTGAAAAGTATTGAGCTCCATGTAGTTGGTCAAATAAATCATCAATACGAGGTAGGGGATACTTGTTCTTTATCGTTATAGCATTGATCTCCCTGTAGTCGATACATAACCTCATAGATCCATCTTTCTTTTAAAAAAAAAGAACAGGGGCTCCCCATGGAGAAACACTAGGGTGAATAAATCCCTTATTAATCAATTCCTCTAGTTGTTTCTTTAGTTCGACTAATTCTACAGTGGCCATTCTATAAGGGGTCTTCGATATAGGCCTTGATCCAGGAATCAAATCAATGGAAAACTCAACTTCTCGTTCTGGAGGATGTGCAGGTAAATCTTCCGGAAATACATCTACAAATTCTTTCACAACAGGCACATCCTCTATTTGAACAATCCTTTCCCCACCGACAGTTATTTCATTCTCTTCCTCCCCAATAATTGAATTAAGTTGAGCTACTGGGGGTGGATCTAAATAAGAATTAGGTGGTGACGATTCTTCTCTAAAAATAAGGTGTTCCTTATCATTATCATCAAGAATCGTAACCTCTTTATTCTTACAATAAATCTTCTCATCATAGTCTGAAAGCCAGTCCATATCGAGGATTATATCAAACTCAATCATAGGTATGACGATGAGATCAGCAGATTAAGAAAATTTATGTGCTCTAATGGGGACTGATTCACAAAACTTTGTTGCAATGATACTTACCTTAGGAGTTTTAACTGACAACTCCCTTATTAAATCAAATTGGAAATATCTAATTTTCTTAGCAAACTGGGAAGATATGAAACAATGCGATGATCCAGAATCAAATAATGCATTTGCTAAACTTGAGGAAACCATTAAATTACCTGCCACCACGTCTTTCGGAGCTTCTACCTCAGCAGTAGTGATAGCATAAGCCTGGCCTTGATCCCTTGGCCTTTTCTGAGGTAAGTTCTCCTGATGCTTAGGACATTCATTTGCATAATTCCCCATCTCCCTGCAATTGTAGCACTGAACGTTGGTAGCTTTCTTCTTCCCCTTGCAATCACGAGCTTGGTGGCCTTTTTCACCACACTTGTAACAGACTCCCATTCCCTTCAAGCAAGTACCAGGGTGTTTCTTCCCGCATTTACCACAGGATGGATATTAAACCATTCCCTTCTTCCCCTTATTTCCATTCCCAGATTGATCAGCAGGTCTCTTCTTCTCTTGCTTTGCTTTAAAGTCATAAGACTTAGATAATTCCTTTTCGGTCTTGATGGCACATGAGACAATGTCTTCGTACAATGAAAAGGATTGTGAGACTAATGCTCGACGGAGAAATGGTTTTATCCCATCAAAGAAACGATCAATATTACTTCTTTGGTTACATATATAATCACCAGCGTACCTTGATAACCTTGTAAAGTTAGCCTCATAATTTGCGACATTCTCATCCTCCTTCTGTCTCAGACTTAGAAATTGCCTTTCCATATCTGCTCGATGGTCGCGAGGGATGTATTTTTCTAAAAACAGATCTTTGAACTCCCTCCATTCCATATTTGATACTTCATCATCTTCCTTCATGTTTTGAATCAATGACCACCATTGATCAGCATCTCTAGTGAGGCGGTAAACTGCCATGATAACTTTTTCCCTTTCACTTCTCCCCAAAGCCTGAAATATTTTCTCTAGGGAATTTATCCATTGCTCAGCTACTAAGGGATTTGTATTCCCATTGAACGTTGGTGGTTTTTGCCTTATGAATCGATCTAACATTGATCCTCCATGCTGCGGATCAGGGTGCTCCATACGGGTAAGGTTATTATTCATAACCTGAGTAAGTTTTCCCAGTATGGCGATTAGCTGATCGGCACCAGTTGCATCACCAGCCCCACTATAATTATCTTGAGCAGGAGGGAAATCCCTACATGGAGTGCGTGCATTGATACAGTTTCCATTTCTTCCACTAGGCGCCATTTCTAAACAATGGCATAAACTAGATCAGTTTATGAATCAAAATACATAATCCCATACTTATAAAACACTTAACATAAATTGAACTATTTATGGATATAATCCATAATCATAAAAATGTTTTCTTTGAGGAATTATATACTCATAAACTCTTCATAATGATTTTTTATAGAAAATGAGAGTTATCCTAAGCATACCCCCCGGGAGTGTCGTAACCAAGAGTGCAGCAAGGCCCGTTGTCGTGCACCAGTTCCCGTTCGAGTCTAGCTCAAAGCGGTGTTTTCGGGTTTTACCCCTAGGTACATCTATGCCAGAGCCGCCTCTACCTGCTCGTATCCAGACATGGATGTATTGCTCGGGAAACTCACAAAATCTCTACAATACCAAAATTCTTGGAAGTTCTTCTATACTAATCCTTAAAGTTCATCTTAGGTCTACGTTCTCTAATCAGAGTTTATCTAAATCTAGCTTCCAAGGTTTGTACTAAACATCCTCTGATACCAACTGTAACGCCCCGACCCCAGCTACCCAGAGTCGGTGCATTAATTACATAACATTGGCATGATCACAAGAAAGATCAAATCTCGAAAGACCGATTGGTTTAGTAGCCTTGGAAACACTAGATATATTCATAAGTTTTACATTACATCATAAAATGAAAAACTACTACAACAACATATTGTCTCCATAGTCCATACTATTAACCCCACATAATATCCCTGCAAGTTATTCATAATTTACTTCTTCACATCCTGGGAAAATAAAACACAGAAAAGGGGTGATCTCAAATGCCCAATAAGGATAACCATATAGCGGAAACTTTCATAAATAAGAATAAACATTTAAGGCAATGTATAACTAAAACAAAATCCTTTTAAACTTTTACTTCAACATAGTATGACATTAATAAAATGAAATAATTTCATTTACTTATTCACATGGATATTCTACTAATCGAATAATCACATGCAATATCAATAACCACTTTCATAATGATGGAATGCATAATGCCAGACTATCATAACCACATAGCCAAGGCCTCGTGCCAAGACTATTAATAAGATTTTTCCAAGGCCTTGTGCCAAGACACTAGTTTGTCTCATGAGACCTACCGATGCATCGAGGAGCTATAGCGGGCTCCACCCGTCACATATTAAGTCCAATGCATTCCCATATGAAAAGGTTTAAACATAACATAAACATTCGTATTAAAACTATCATACGAAATGTCAATACTTTCACCATAAACCACGAATGGTATATAAATAAAATAGCACATCCACAGTCAAACATATCACAAAACCTTCAATACAATATCATAATATATCATCCTCAAATAAGCGTAAAATCCATTAAAGGATGTTGACATAGATGAAATCAAAACTCTTTTTAAAGAAATATCTCTTTCTATTTTGAAATCATTTAAGAGTCATATATTTATAAAATATAACATTTTCTTTGAAAATATTCTTATAAGATTGTAAGGGAAGCTTTGACGATTTTATAATGGCGGAAAATAACCGCACCCGCCGTATAAGTTAAAAAAAACATTCTTACCTTAATTCTGTCGAAAAGGTTAAAAAGCACCTTGTTTGGAAAACGACGGAAAGATTCCCTTATAAACCTCTTATAAAAAGTCAAAAAAGGGTATAAATGACTTTAACCCATATTATTTTAAATATTAAAAATGTTTTGAAATACATTTTTAAGAAACATGGATGTGGATGATAACGAGATCCCGGTAGATTATTACGTATAAACAACCTCGGATAATGAAGAGATTGTGATATAACCCTTACCTTGTACTTTTCCTTGGTTGGGGTAGGTTAACCTCCTGTATAATGGTGAAATAATTGTTATTAAATTATAAAATAATCATATACATTATTATGATATCATATATGATATTTTAATATTGATTTGATAATAATATCTTAGTATTATCGTTGTTTGGGGTGTGAACTTACTTGTTTTCTTTTGTATGTTTTGTTAAGTAAGACATGTTTGTAAAGGATAGGTTGTATATTATTCATATCCAGAATTATATCAACTCTTTAAACATCATTTTTAAATTATCAAATGATAATTATATTTGAATGGATACGATGGAGAATGAATCTCATCGCATTCATGGAGACGGTAGTCCGTACGTACACACGAGCGATAATATCATTCTTTTGATATTAAAATAATATATAAATGGATGTTATATCATATATACAGAATAATTAACATGTTATATTTATTATTTACATGATTTTCACATCATTATTATACCCATCCAAATAATATTATATTGAATAACAATTACACCACGACGTGGAGACGGTAAGCCGTACGTACGCACGTATGATGACATGTTATTCAAAGGGTGGATAGAATACTGAATATGGTTGTACCATATTTATAATAACATCACAGTATATGTGAGATACTGGAGTTATTATTTTAGAATGGTAACAACAAAGGAAGAAGAAGTGGAAGAAGAAATGAACTTAGAAAAGGGTGGTGAAATCATTACCTCTTCTTCGGGTTCTTCCTTTTGATTTGATGAAAAGGGCTCCTTAGGTTGGATTTCTGATCAAAATAAGGCCTCTAGGTTGTAGTGAGGGAAGTTGGGAGAGTATTTGTGCAGGGTTTGGACGAGCCATGTGGCTTGAGAGGTGTGAGGAATGAGTAGAAGTGTCCTCCTTTTATAAGGGAGAGGAGGGGCTCTTTAGGAAAGAGTGAAAGTATTACTTTATAATATAATTATATTCGGTTTATAATGGTCCAAAAATCATTGAGGTCGAAGATAAGATGACTCATTTTTTAAATAACATCAACCAATAAGAATTGGACAGGTTTTAGATAATATTTTAATCATTATAATCTTATTTATTTAAATGATTTATTAATCAGGTAAACATTTTATCATTATTGTGTCATTAATAATTTAAATTATTTGATGTCTAAAAATTATAAATAAAATATCATTATGTAGGAAATCTTTTTATCTTTCTAATGAATATTTATAATCGAAAATCCAACATGTATAACCCTATGTAAAAATTGTTTTTCTAAACGATGTAAGCTTATGCCATTTTTATTTTTATTTTAACTTTATTAATATAATGTGTCCCTACCACATAAAAGTGGCTCTAAGAGGTCCCAAAATCGACCCAAGGATGCCCATGGTCGGGTATGTGTCCACCAATAAGGTTAGGACACGTTTTAGGGTAATTTATTATTATTATAATATTATTTTTTAACCCTTATTTACCGGATTTACCCTTAACCATGGTAAATAAAATATTTACCGCAGTAATTATTCAAAATGTCTAAAAATAAAAGTTACCTATTTACACAATTTATACATCCTGATTACAAATATGTAATCCATTTTTCCAAATTCAAAACACATAAGTGGCAGAAATTAATTTAAAATTAATTCCCGCTGTCAAAACAAAAAGCGTGTTTTTAAGAGATAATAACTATCAAAAGATTGACACTTGTTTATGTTCGGTTTAATTGTAAAATAATGTCCAATGACCAAAATTATATTAAATGGTAAAAATATATTCTAAATATACTTTAAAACTACTAAAATTCATAATTTATCACTATTAATTATTTTGATTAAAAAAGTTGTTTTTAATTAAAATTTAATAATTTTCACTATTCATCAAAATATGTAAGTTATCCGAAAAGTACCAAAATTTCACCTTAGGCTAATTTCAATATTCCGAATCGAAAAATTAAGTCCATTTTGAAATATAAAATATATATGATTTCAAAAAGTAGGTATTACTATTCACAACGGCTAGTTTAATTAGTTGTGGTGTGTGTTAGAACTCGAGGTTGCGTACAACACACGCTATCGCATTATTCGAAGGGAAACGTACCGTGGAAGCTTGGGGTGTTACAACCCTTAACATTGAAGGCATTGGGAGTTTTTTGGTGGTGGTACAGGTTGTGTAATACTGCCCTACATAGCATGTAGTATTGATATCCACCACCAACTGCTTTAGGAGTAGGGAACACATCGTGTAATGTAATTTTTCAGAGTGTGTGAATCTGGCAGACAACATGGGCATTTACTCATGTTGGGTAATCTGTGTCTAGAAAAATGTACATGATTTTTATATACAAATTACACATCATGTATTTGTGAACATTTTTATCTTCCCTGATTTGTGTCGTAGGCTGTAAAACACATGAAAATATTAATGACCAATAAATTGAGACATTTTATCTCTAAAATTACATATATATGGTGAAAAAATGTTAGGATACTCAATTGAAATATTGAAAATGTATAGAAAAATTAGGTACATTAGTACCTCCTTCATGATATCGAGAAGGGAAATCCTATTGTTGAATACAGTACAATTTTGGATGATCTTGTTTCTACTTTTCTAAATGGATTGAATTAAATCTACACAGGACACCCTGAAGAGGATCACAAGTAGCATGTATATCTGAATACCCATCAAAGAAATTGTTAAATAAATCAGATTTTTAGCCTATAGTGGATTAATCTCTATCATATCAAACACTACTCTCCATAAATAAGTGGTTGTTTGGAAACACATTAACATGTGATCCATATCTCAAAAATATTGATGACACAGCACACACTGTAAACAATGTATTAAGTGAATCATGTTTTTAATCTATTTTTCCTAAATTTCTAAAATATTTATTTAATTAGGATTTAATTCTATATAATAATGAAAATGTTATTAAATAATTCAGTAGCACTGTGTTTCTAGTTTCAGGTCATTATAAATCATTTTCCCCCTTTATTACTAATCATGATCATCATTACAATTCAACATATGTATTAAAATACTTATATAAAATCAACTTCAGTAAAATATCTATTTGTTCTGTGATTTTTATAATAAAGATATAATTGATAAAATAGTTATATATCAGAAATCTAGAATCCAAATACACAATCACTTTATTTCTACCACATTGGTTTTATTAATATCATTTGCTTAACCGCGATCCATTAGATTATTTTATGGTATATTTCCTTGATTCATGGAACATATTTTTCATAGTACCCCATATAAGTATAGTTAAACACTAAACATATATGGTTTCTTACAAAACCTTACATTCACATTCCTAATGTACATTCTCTCTACAAATTAAATGGATATCTATTCTATTTATGAAAGAATATAGGGGTTTATTCCCATAATAATCATGTGTGAGAATATTATTCATTCCCTTAATACAATTATCCATTTTCTCTCAATTATAATATTCTTATATTTCTTCCCTTTGAATTCGTTAGTTTTTAATGATTCTTTATCTATCTATATAGCACATTATAATATATCCTAAAAGGATGAGAAATTTTGGGAGATCAATTCACATTAAATGATTGGATTAATTCCCAAAAATAAACAATCTGTGTTTCTCTTTAGATTCTGTATGTAGTCCTAAGCATTACATGATAACATTTTAAATTTATAATCATAATTATAAACAAGTCCCTTTTTATTTTTCCTTAAACTCTATAATTGTCTTCAATATTCGCTAATTGTTTTGAAGAAAACAAATTCTATGAAAATACCTTAAAATCCTTCCATTACATTGTTTTTATTTATTAATCATCCATTTCATTTTAAACCATTAAACACAATTGATCCATATATCATGAGAGATGAAAAAATTTTATTACAATATTATCTATTTCATTGTTTATCAAAGTAAGAAATATATTCTCTAAGGAACATATTCTTTGCTCAGCTATAAATCGATTAGTAGTCACATTAAATGATAGAGGTTGTTGATTCATTAAAAATTAAAACATTGTTATGATATTTGGTGGGACAATATACTATTCAAAATATCCAAGGATATTATTTACAACTTAAGTCATCTTCTTGAATATGGTTATAATTTGTTTAGATCTAACTATATCTCCAACTCAAATGGAAAAATTTTTACCATAAGGAGACTCTAAACACGGTCTATGTGAATTGATAATGTTTATATTACTCCCACTAGGCTCCATTTATAAATAATGTCACAAAAATATTTGACCATTAAATTATGAAACATAATATGTAATAAAAAATATCATGAAACACTTAACATAAAATTTAAATATATGAGTGGATAATATCATAATCTTAAAAATAGTATCTGTGGGAATGATTTCAAATAATAATAATATTTTAAAATAATTCAAATTTATTTTCTAATAAATTTTTTGTTAATACAATATTTCCCTAGGGAGTTTCAAACTAGGTTTCTAGTAAGTCCCACTCGGGTAAGAGGTAGTACTTAGGTCGTCTCAAATGCACAATTTTTAGAGTTAATACCCCTATGTACATCAGTTCGTAAACCACAATCACTTGTATTTTATATAGAGAGATTAATTTCTATGAAAAACACATAGTATAAACCTGAACAAAAAAAGTATGATTTTATCATACTACTTGTCTTTTCATTAAAGTAATCCATTTGGTTTTATTAGAAAATACATGTTTCCTAAATCTATTTCCCATGGTTTATACTAAACTTACTTTAATACCTACTATAAATAATCTAATCCAAGTATCCTAGACATACTGGTTAATTAATGATATTCTATTATGGTACAAGAAATTATATTTTGAATGATAGAATGTTTTATTAGTCTTGTTAAACATGATACATACTTGAATATCATATTATAATAAAAAAATACAATAGATAATAATATTTTCATTTAGTACATCTTTATTTTATTTTGAATCTCTTATCATATCAATCATAAAATATTTCCAACAATCTAGGTGACAACAAAACATAAGCAATGGGTAACATTATATTCTTAGTAAGTGTATGAGTTAAGTGGAAGATATTATAATTAAATATCCCATAATCAATATAAAATGTAATACTATTAAAACATGTTTTTTAATCAATAAACTTCTCATGAATAATAATGTGATAGGAATAAATAATTAGAAAATAATTCCATATATATAATCACATGAGCATTAGATTTTTCCGTGAATATTATAACTAATAGAATAATCAAATGGACATAAATATCTAATTCATAATGATATAATTCATAATTATGACATCTAAAAACTTTCATCATGTTCTTGTTCCAGGACAAGTATACCATTGAGGCCGTGTTCTAAGAAATGTTTCATATATGTGAATAGCCTCAGCCAAAAATCAAACCTACATTGTCTTACGAGACTAATTGATGCTTTGAGGGGATATAAAATCCCCCACAGATAACATAATAATTATAATATATTCCTCATAAAAAGGGTAAATAATCCATATAAAATAGTATTTAAAAAAATTAAATTAATTCATTCCAAAATCAATAAACATAAACATAATCTATTCTGAGTAATATGGATAATGATATTAAAATAGTATTCCCCAGATCAGACTGATCAATAACCATCCATAAAAATAATTTGTATTTTACCATTATAATATATTCCCATTAGATCATATTTAAAATAAGGGATACATTCATTGATGAATTTGAATTCCAAAAAAATATCCCTTAAGATATTTCATTAGTGAATATAATTTCCACCATAAAAATATCTTCTAAAAACATTTAAATTCAAATATATTAGAAAAATGCCTTTATTTCAAATGAAAATTTCAAACTTATAGAGGAATCAACAATAAAATAAGTGGTCTTGATTGCATGATATTTCATATATGACAAAGTTGTTTAATCATTGATTTAATTCTCATTTTTCGTAAAACTCAAATAGTATAATTTTGGAAAATAAAAAGATTATTCCTTTGAAAAAAATTTGTAAAAAAAATTATGGGTAAATTTTTTTTTAATAAATCATTTTTATGATTTAAAAAACATTTTTAGACAACAATTATTTTGGAAGAAAATAGATTTTAGACCAAAAGGATAAATAAAATAGTCTTTTATTAAAATCACATTAAGTACCATGGAGAGGAAAATCTTATTATTAATTGAAATTTTAATGAATAACTAGATGATAAAAAAATTAATGTGTTTCATTATTGAAAGATCATAATATTTTATCACTAGAAATTTAATCCTAATCCATCCCAAAAATCGATGAGCTGGTAAAATAAACAATTAGAAATTTTGTAAACATTTAATTGTAAACCCCATTAAAAAATAACATAAAATAAAACATTAAATAAAATTAGGATAAATGGATTCATGATATAACATATCAAAGGGGAATTTTATACACTACATAAGAGAACTAGGTTGTGAATATATTATATGTATCTTGAATGATAATGTGAGATGAGAGACCCTTACATTGGGTATGATTTCCTTTATAAATGTCCATACCCCATATATAAAAACTATAAATTTATTATTAATATATTATAGAAAAATAAGCATTTATTCAAAAACAAATATGATTCTATTACTGTTTTTTATGACCATTTTATTAAAAATTCACTATTAAAATCATTTTTCCTGGTGATAATTGCTTCATTTTTTAGGAATGTATTGGTTATGTGATTTTAGTTATTTTACTATTATCGTTATAATATAATATACTTAATTTAAAACATTTTATAAATTTCATATATATTAAATATATATTTATTTAATGTAATCCACAAAATCTAGAGATATATAATGCATTACACCATTCATGTATACGGTAGGTCATACGTATACATGAACGTTGTTTCCATTTTCTTAATGGATTGAAGAAATGGAGAGTAAATATTAATTCAATATTATTTAACAATAATTTTTTATATATATACATCACATTCATTAATCATGTCAATAAATATTACCATATTTTTAATAAATAAAATTAAAATAATTTTGTATCACTACTTGGAGGAAATAGTTCGCACGTACACATGAGTGAAATTATTTATTTCTGAAAGATTAAAATTTAAGAAGATATATGTGATATTATAATTTAATAATTATTTTTAAGTCATAAATTTTATATATAATTATTATCTTTATACTTACTACTTTCCAAGTGAAGTGTAAGTGAAAAACAAATCTAATCACATCGTGAGGTGGTAGTTCATCGTACACACATGCTATGTAATCATATCCTTTAATGGAATATAATCTATGAATTTATGTGTAATATAATAATATTAAAATTTTAATAATTTCATAAATATAATATAAATATTTTAAATATATCATTATACTCTACTACGATAGGGGGTGATTAGAAACAAATTACATCAGTTCACAAGGAGGAAGTCTGTCATATGCATAATTGATAGTTTATTTTCTGATTATATGAACGAGGATATAGATTTGGGTAATTTACTAAAATTAATATAAAATATATATTCAATAAAAAATTGTTTGTATTTAATCATAGTTTGAGTTAATTTTATGGTGATCGAAAATAAAATAAAATGAATATTTAAGTTTAATAATTTTACCACTTCTTTAGAGTGCCTCTTTATGATGACACCAATAGACTTTTTATGATGGTTTAATAATAAAAATAATGACTATCTGATGTGGTTAGGTAATTATGTAATAAATTTACATATTTCATTGATTAACCAATAGTTTTTTATGTTTAAATAGGGGAGGAGAGGGGTGACCTTTTATAAGCGGGGAGAGGACAGACATGGAATTAATGAAAATAAATAAGTCATACTAACATCTTACTCATGATCAAATACTATAAAATTGGTAATTATGTATCCTTCAATATAAAAAGATCAATTTTATTTCATAAAATATAGATTATACAATATTTAGATCATTTTTATCACTTATCTGCGTGGTTTAACCCTCGGTAAACCCATTTTTAACTTAACTATGGTTAAAAAGTCACTAGTTCTACGATTCATTATGGAAATAAATGAAGTTGAAAATGTTATATAATATCAATTATTATTCATCCAAAATTTTAATCCATTTATCCGAATTTTATTCATAAAATTTGTGGAATTAAATATAAAATAAACCCATTAATGAACATTGGGAAAATGGTTTTTCCAAATAACGACATTCAAACAAATAAAATATTAATATAATAATTGAATATGAAAGTGATTACAATGACCAAAACATGATAAATTATAATATTATTGAACAAAATTTACATTATAAATATTTTAAAATATAATTTATTTTTTAATATTAATTTAAATAAAATTTCTGACATCATTAAATATCATTAATTTTCACTATTCATAAAAAATATAAAACATTTCAAAAATCTCTCAACAATTAACCCTAATATAATTTACAATTTTAGATAAATTTTTTTTTAAATTTTCAAATGAATTTTTTAAAATAGAATGATATTAATATTAAATTATTTATGAAAAGCATGTGTAAAATGTTAATTAGAAAAGTATAGTATTTTAGAAAACATTTTTTTTCATTCAAATGGTTATTATTTTACATATAGTCGATAAGTTACAATTAAATTTATTTTATACAGGTGGAAAAATATAATTTTAACAATTTATTTAATTATTTTCATACCCTCTAACTTAATAGTTTGGTTAGAAAAGTATTTTTTAAAAAATAATATTAAATTTATATAATGATGGGTTAAAACCTAGTGTTCTGTGATATAAAATCTATAACATTAATTGAATATATTAAAAAATATTAAAAGTATTAGGTTTCTACATTATCTTCTAGTCATGTTATTTCATTTCAAATAGTTTATTTAATAATGTGTTCCTCTTTTAAAACCATGAGGTGTTACATATTATCATTCCGACCTTAAATAAAAAAATCAACTGTCATTCAAAGATTGTAGTTGATCTCATTCTAGATGAATTAGACTCTCCATGGTTCCAAATATAATAGGATTATTATGAAGAGGATTTTATCAAATATAAGAACCCAACCCAAGAATGTGTAGATAATGGTGATGAGGAGATCTCATGGATCACTAGTTTTATAGACTTACTTCCAAATACTTATTCATAGGAAGTATTTTTATATTATCTCAATAGAGCTATGTAGAAAGGTGATGACAACATTTGATGTTTATTTCCTAATTAATGTTTTTGTTAACCTAAATGAATTTTTTTTACAATACGAGGAATATAATTAAAACATATTGTAGACATGATTAATACAAATAAATATAGATCATGTGTGTGTTCGATGAAGAATTTTCAAAATCTATTAATGTATCCATGTATTCCAGAACATTATTGACAATGAAATATGAATTTCGGCTAGATTAATAATGAAACATTATAGGAAATTTATTCCAGTTTTTTATGTGTGAATCCATTATTTCAATACTCATGTGAGGGTAATCTGTAATGGAATATTCTTAAGGTGTATATAAATATTTTAGTGATGTATTAGAGAGAAATAATCTTATATGTCCATCAAATTCCAATTAAATTCAAATACATATCACTAATGTATAAAAAATATAATTCAATGATGAGAAGGGGATCTTGAAGTGATAATATTTAATGGATTTGAAAAGGATTTTATAAAATCACATGGGTAGTGGAGAAAATTTGGTTGGGAAGGCTTGGATTCAGTGACATGTGGAGTATATAATCTATAGTATATGATACCACATGGAAGCTGATATTGTACAGACTAATGGAGCTTATAGTTATTATAGTTTTTGGTGAGGTAAATTTTTTAATTTTCATAAGCATGTGGATCTAGATTAGATGTATCTTTACTTGAGAGGATGTATCAATTTATTGGGGACTCAATAGCAGAAAATATAAAAAGAATTATTAAGACTGATATTGGATGATTAGAATCTAGTAGAATCAGGTATATGGAAATAATCCTTGAGATAATGGAGATCTATCTCTATGTGTCTTCTCATAGTCTATATATATAGATTTTTTTTAATGAATATATTTTTAAAATATAATTTAAACACATGATATACATATGACTTTTCCATGGAGAATAATATTATTCTGGTAATATTTTCTAATTACCTTCACCTAATTCATAGTATATTTTTATCTCTAAATCTACTATTTACAAATAATTATCAGAGAAATTTTGAATCAATAAAATTTAAAATCTATTATATTAAATAAAAACTTTTTCATTATATAGAATGAACATTTTATAGTATAATACTGAGTTTAAAATATTATACTTGTGAATACTAAATCATAAATTTGTGGATAAGTGAATAATATAATTAATTATTTTTAGGATTCAATTAGCCACAGGGTGAGAAAATAGTGAAACTAGTTATCTATATTAAATTTGTTTCAACTATCCCTAATTAATTTGCCTTTATGAAGAAAAACATATATTAAACAAACCAATAAAATTCTCCTATATCATCTAAGGTTTATTCCTTTATTACAATATTTTTTAATCCCCTAATTGAGTTGTAACTTTCATTATACTATTTTGTTAATTCCACAATTTTAAAACATTCATCATGAATTATGATTACATAATTATTGGTCACTAAAACCATAAATACATTACTATTGATATGATATTATACTCAAAAATAGTAATATTTTTTAGTATTATTTTGAATAATTAATATTTTGAGCCTGAAAAATGATTCAATCAACTATTATTTTTATATACCAGTTTTTGTGAAGTTGATTATTGTTTTTTACATTAATAGGTGGTGAAGGTTACTTATATAAGAATATAAAAATAAATTTAAACACTAATTCATCACCAATTATTTATCAATGATCCTAATAGTCCTTTTAATTTTTCAACCTATGTCAATATTTACAATCATTGTATCCATGATAATTCTACGAAGACTATGTATTATATGAAATTTTGGGGGAATACATCATTATTTTGTATGTTATGTGGGATTAACATCTTAGAGTAATAGATTTTTCCTATAATAATAGTTTCCAGTTATTGATTTATATTTATCTATTTAAAGACATGCATGAAAGGCCCTTCAATCAATATTATGTTAGTTTGAGACTAGGGAATCAATAATTGTTATGATGAATCTCATACATGTGGAATTAGAGTATTTTCAGATTATTAGGTTCCATTTGAGATTACATAGATCATGAGT
The DNA here is from genome assembly GCA_963277665.1 of Viscum album. NCBI lineage: Eukaryota > Viridiplantae > Streptophyta > Magnoliopsida > Santalales > Viscaceae > Viscum > Viscum album. The sequence goes on from OY728134.1 coordinate 476,289,008, forward strand.
TATCATATTCATAAAAGTAAAATAATCCTAGGCCATTTAGGGTGGGGGATTTATTATTTTATGTCATTTCCTATTAATTGGGGCACTATTTTATTCATATGCAAGAAATTATAATAATCTGGTTCATGGGATTGGATAATGTTATCTAGGGGAATGATATTGTTGAATTGCAGTTAGTACTTTCTCATAGATATAATGGGACACATGATATATTATATATATCTTAGTTTTATTTATAACATAATTACCTTTCATATGTGATCACTATCTATGAGGTAGTGATAGAGCCTGATGTGTCTTATAAGGAATGACAACATCAAATAATGGATCATGGTGAGAAGATCCTATAAGGTATGGTGGTCACTCTAGCTCATGTTTAGTTGTTTCGTAGGATATCTAGGATGATACATGGGAGTGGGATTTTAATATTTTATTGTAGTGGTTAGATATCTTCATCATTAATGCTCACTTATTCTAGAAAGTGCATCTTTGTGATTTTCCATTATATGGTAGGGATCTTGTAACACCTTGTACAAATATAATATATTAATTTTATATAATATCTACAAAACCGAATCTATTTTTAACAAGATTCATTATTAGAGGGGTCATAGTATCGTCATTATAGAATATTGTGAAAAAGGACATGCAGAGGAGGTCAATATTTGCTGCATAACTGCATCAATATCCTTAGAAGAGGATATTAAAATTTGAGTATCTACGAAAGTGGGAATATGCTACTTCCCACACCACCAAAGTTATAATGAAGCCTTGTTTTATTTAATTTATTATTGTTAATTGTTTAAAAAAAATCGGAATTTAAAAATGTTTCCTCCCTATATATTGTGAACACAGTCTCCATTAATTTTTCTTTATTCATTACTTCTCATAATCAGTTATCCTTAATTCACTGTTATAATAGAGTACAATCTATCAAAAGGTAGTTATATGGGTAAAAATAATCATCTAATTTTGATCAATATAAACATTACATTTTGTATCACCATTTATCATCAATAAATCCATGATGCAAGTTTTTTTTGAGGATATATTATATCATCCAATTTAATTCAAATATTGGACGACTGAGAATTTTCTCATCAGAATTTTCCTTCTAAATATATAGTTCTCTTATATTTTCAAATTTAATATTTCATCATACCAATGAAGAACATGATAAAAACAACTAAATTTTATTATGTTAATTAAAATAGTATATTTAGAGGATTAAAAAGTCTAAAATTGTAGAATGGTAGAAAAAATATAAAATTGTATTTGAATATAAAAAAAATAGGATCTCTAAAAATAATCACACTCATGAATATCAATGTGGGAATGAATCAAAAATCATTAATTAAATATAATATTTTAAAATTAAATTACATATTACCTTAAGAAAATGTATAATTGAATGAATAATTAATAAAATCTTATGTATTTATAGGAAATAAGGAAACTATATAACTATTATAAATCTAATTGTATGAAATGTAACCTGACGGTTTTAATAGTAATGAAACTACATGGAAAAGTAACAAAACATTTAGAATAGAATAATCACCTAATAAAATGTAAAATTATATTTAGGAATATTTAAAATTATAATATGACATATTTATATCATGATACTAATAACAAAATTTCATAAATTCTTTAAATAAGTGTTCAAGTTTTTGTAAAACATATAATTATAATTATAATTTTTATGAAAAATGTAACTATTTAAATAAATTTTTACTATAAGAAAATGGTTTTATAAATTAATATTTTTTAATATTATAATGAATATATAACATTTTTAAGACTTTCTTTAATTTTTCAACGGTTCAAAAAATTGATCATCATATGAAAATTTGTAATTTTCAAATAAATAGAGATTTTATTTAAAAATTAATTTTATAAGATATAAAAATTATTTTTTAAAAAAATTGTATTTTTAATTTTTAATAAAAAAACAAAAATTATTTAAGGATAGTTGTTTGAATATTATAAAAATAGATACATTTATTGTGATTAGTGAAATAGTGTAAAATAATTTATTTAACATTATAAGTTAAATATATGATTTTTTTGAGTCATGGATGATATAACCACCCATTATTTCATATTCAAATTCATATACAAATATATTCATAATAATTATCTCAATTTTTATCCTTCATCCAAAATAAAAAACAAATCCTTATAAATTTTATTAACACACAACTACTACATTGATAAATACAACCCCTCAAAAACCATTCTAATCACACCTTCTATGCTTTGGGTATTACTAAATTCCAAAATAATTACCATCATAATCATATCCACCATAACATAGTAAAACTGGTTACATCTAGGGTCAACTCTAAGGATCTTGTACATGTATCTTAAAAGGAGAAATTCAGTAAGAGTGGGAAAATTAAACTGAATTTATTTTATTTTTATTCTTATTATTCCCCCATATGTTCCCCATCATAGTAACATGATTATAAAAAATATATTATATATATATATTTTATTATGGTTGAATTTCTATCTCCGCCCCACATTTTTGGATTCTAACAAAAAAATATAATTTACAATATGATTGGCTTTGCACCTCCATGAACAAAAAACTCTCTTTTTCTCCACCTCTTTCAGGGCATGTTATATAAAAATTACTATAGTTAAATATGATTATAATAATTATATTATAATTTTTTATGTTAATTTTAGTTTTTTAAACCATTTACTAAAATAAAAACAATCTAGTTTGTGACGGATTATGAAATGACATTAATGAGATACCCATATAAAATATATATTTTTGCTAAAAGAATCATAAATATATCAGAATTAATAAGGGTATTTAAGACCATTTATAATTTTCTATGTATATGAATAACATTTCATTTCACTTTCTTTTTGTTTTAGTCCCATTTTTCATGTGAATCAATAATTATACACATGTGATCCAACTATTGAATCATGCAACAAAAATCCTCTGAAAAGATAATTTAGTATTTATATCACACTAAAATAGTTATAAAAGATGTCAAAAAAAAAATAATAAATAAAATATAATAATAAATATCAATAATTAAATAAATAATGTAATTTATTTTATTATATAGAACATTTGGTATAATTAAGGGATAATTCATGAAGATAATCTATGTGGTCTTTTTGAACCTCCCTTTTTCATTGGATTATGATCATTCTCTCCATAACTCACTATATATCAATATTTGATGTTATATAATACCAACAAGTTCTGTATATATTTCACATAAATATATACAAAGTGAATTACCCCATCCTTTTATGGGGTAAAACATGACATAAGTTCATCTCTATAAATACCTACATTAAAATAAAACTGGATTAATATGACCCTTATAATCACTCAATCATGATTTTTTTAAAATGAAAACTGTATTTTGAGACCTATTATTATATACTAAAATATAAAAAACTGAAATATTTGATTCATTCATCTCTTTAGAATCATTATCAAATTTCATATGATTGATATATATATAATAATTATGCAACTCATTTCATTACATGAGCATTCTAATATTAATTCCTTTTGATTTATTTTTTGGTTGTATCAGTCATGAACATATACACATTATGATCAGTGCACCCAGATACAAGTCTAATTAATTGGGTAATTAATTTTTCTATTGAGACGGTATGTATGGTATAAAGGAGTAAACCTAATCCATTATGGGACTGTTTCCACATTTTTAGGCTTTCTTGGTGGTTTTCCCTATATTATGATTATGTCATGTTTATGTTACTTCCACCATATTATTTTTCTAGGGTCTTGTGATACCATATTATTTATGTTATTATAACTAATTATAACTCATGAAAATTAATTTTTATGATATAATTTTATTGTCTTCTAACTCACATGATATAACTCATTAATTTGTTTATTACCTAACATTTCTTTATATCTCAAACACAGAATTTATGAATTTTGTATGTTATCCAATGAATTTTATGAAGATAAAATGGATTTAGGAGTTCATTATGAAGAATAAAAACGAAATATTGTGGTTTAGTTTTTTTTGATGTAGCTTTACCCTAGTCTTCTAAAAGACACTCAGCCTCATGATAATTATGATGTGTTTAGTGTATTTTTTGGTTAAAAACATGTTATAATATGTGGTAAGTGTGGGGTTACTATATTTGGTATCATAAAAGTATTTATTTAATTTTTGAAATTAATAATTCAATACCTTACCGATAACCGTATGTATAAGTCCATGTATAATATAATAGCCTAAAATTTTATTGATGTAGAGATAGAGTGGTTTCCAAAAAATTACAAAACTTTTTAATACTATACATTGATATTTTTTTGGTGAAATTATACCTAGGGGTAATAAACCCTAAAATTTTGAATTGTGTATTAAATTTATCATCTCCTCATTCATGAAAAAGAGGCCTTGCTACATAGAATTTTTGATTACCTTAGTGTCTATGAATTTGAAAATACAAAAAATCATTATGAACCATAATAAGGTACTTAATAATGTTTTTAGGTTGGAAAACATAATATAGAAATTACAGCGGATAAGCTAGAATGAACCATAGAGAATTGTAAGTTAGGGTTTATGTGTTATTTATTAGATATTCTCTTAATATTCAGAGTTTCCCTATTTATATAATTTTGAATTTGGGAAATATGAAAATGTTATATTTTGATAATGGTGTTAAATATAATGAACCCTTCCCAAAAACAATGTAATGTGAAATGTTATTATTACCATAATGATATTCCCAACCATACAAGGGTGGAGATGAAAACATCATAGTAGTAATGGATTAACTAATTTATGTAATTAATAATATGTTTAATCATGTAAAATTCCCTCCATCTCCTAATAAATATCATGAAGTAGTTGTGTAATTTATAAGAAAAGGCCTCCTATTTTTTAGTGGAACTTCTAATTACATCATAAGATAACTATGTATTACCAACATTGAGAATATATTCACTATCCTTCGATACTTAGAAAATGATATTGTTATGCTTGATATATATCTTCATGAAAGGGAATCCAATCCATGATTTACATTGATCAAGTACACAATGTTTGAGGAGAATATTTCATTCATGTAATATGGATTATTCAGGAAAATATTTTTCCGTAATTTTTTCCCTTAAACTAATCATCGTAAGATTAATAGGGTGTCCTGCATATTTATGAAAATGTTAGAAAATTCAATCATGGTGAACAAATAAAAATCACAAGGATTTCACAGTATGTTTCAATCTTTTACATTAACACAAAAAATATGGTGGACTACTTCTTCAATGGATTATTGTTTATTATATAAAATTATTTAGTGATTTAAGAAATTGAAAATTGTGAATAGATTTTATTTTAATACCTTGCAGTTGATATAGAGATTAATCAATATTAGAGGTCACGTGGGGCTTGATAAATAAATTATAAAATATATTTTGTTTTAGTATATATGGATAAATCTGATGGAAAAGATAAAACTAAATTTCCTACTTGTCAAAACTTTTTGATGTAGGATCATAGAAACTATCTCAATTGATCTTTGAGATGTTTAATTTGTGTAAAGGAGGGGATTCAAGTCAATTATTATCTAAGGTAAATTAAGAATCCAACTAATGAAATTTCATATCCACACCTAACCTCTGATATATTATTTCAACTATAAATAACACATTAATTACGTAAAATAATACCCTATTACAATTGTTGTTTGAGATAAAAAAAATATAATGGCCTCTAAGTCAGAGAAAGCAAGGAAGTGAATATGTTACTAATATTATTTTGGTGAATCCTAACAAAAATATATATAATGGTACACTAGATATTAATCTATATATATTCAATTTACATTTTAATTGTCATTCTACACCTTTATTCATATCATACATGTTTAGTAGAACTACTCAAACACCACCTCAAAACATGTTGTTTGTGCTATCTGTTAGAGAAAGAAGAATAGATATTATTGCATCCAAAATATATAACTCATCAGTACTAAGTATTTATTTAATTTACCTCCACTAAAATGTTTTCTTATATCCTATAGTAGTGTTTACCATTATGATGGGCATGTATCATTTTTCCTTATATAATGATAACATCAAATGCCAGGAGAATGAGATCAAACTTCAAAAGATCATGTTATCCTCTTAATCCATACAATTTTTAGTTGTAGGAATATTCCCATTTTTGAAATTCATGTTATGTGTGGTTATTTATACCATTGGAACAAGAACATTGTGCTCAAATTAATTGATAAAAAGGATAGAATCAGGCTTGATGAAATGCCTACTATGAGGGATTATACTGATATATTCCTAGAAGATCTTCCATTTAATCCTAAAATATGAGATGTTGAGATCCCGATTGAAATTATAAAAACATATATTTTTATATCCAATAATACTAATATAATGGCTCCCATTGAGCATGAAGAACTAATGAAATATTTACATGATAATCTAAAAAATGGGTTTATACTCAAAAGTGAATTAATATTGGGTACTCCATTCATCTTCTTCAAAAATAAGGTTGGTCTAATTAACTTATGCATTGTTAATTGATAAATAAATAGAATAATGTCAAGAAAATGAATCCCCTTCCATAGATAAGTGAAAATTTTTATCAAATATGTGGGGTCCATTATTTTTCTATGGTGGACCACAAGTTAGGATATCCACTAATAAAATTTAAGAAGGAAGACATTCGGGATAAATTCATTCAGTTTAGATAAGGCCACTATAAGTTCACATTAATTTCCATAAATGAAACTATATTCTAAAAATATTAAAAATATTAATTAATAGAGACATTATAGACATCCTTCACAAATATTTGGTAGTTATTATATATGAAATTTTGATATAATCCAAAATAAAGGTAGGTTATTTGATTTTTGTTCTAAAGAATTGAAAAAAAGAAGCCACAAGAAAAGTATAATAATTTTGAGTTGTATATAGAGGTATTTTTATTCATGGGGAATATAATCATCATCTAAAGGATATGTGTTTTCTTTTATAATAAAAATGGAATTTTATTGTGAAAAAATTCAACATAAATAATAAAGATCCATAATTTTCATAGAACAACTGGGTATTACCAATGACATTCGATAAAATTTTCATGAATTTTAAATGATATTACTAAGATGACATGGAAGTGGGAAATTAATTTTGAGACTAATGAATGTTAATATGACATCATAAAATTAATAAATATGATTATAACTGCATCATCACTCATATTTCCATCTAGTGGGTAGCTATTCATGGTATAACATGATTCTTTAAGGTTGGCCATGGGATGTTTAAAAATTCATAATGAAAAAGTGATAGCATATGCCTAATGGTAGTTGAAATTTCCAGAAAACGTCTATACAATTAATGATATATATTTGGTTGTTGCAATCATTATATTGAAAATCATTGGGCATTTTTACTATATGGTGAAGTGTTAGAGATATAAATTTGATAAGATCTAAAAATTTATATTCACACATATAAATATTAATATGTTCATTGAAGTTAGTTATGACTAATCATGGACTATAAATTCTCAATACACTACGATATTGAGAAAGAAAATAACGTTATAGATTTTATAATTATTAAGGATCTTAAAAAAATATAAATGATTAGAATTTATAAGGATCCAATATCCATAGTCGTGAAAAGGATGGGAATGGGAATCAAAATGAACAAAACATCACAATTACTTTCTCAAATTATTTCCCATCCATCCTTTCTGGAGATGATAAATTACATTAAAATAGATGATTTAGACATAATAAATTAGGTGAAACCTATATGAAACTATAAATCCTCGGAGTTCAAAATTTTTTGATGAAGGACTAGTAATATTTGTGTCTTGTTTATGTGGCTTATCAAATTATTTGATAAATATAGCCCTACTTAAGGACGAACATATCATTAAATTCTCAATCCACCAATGGAGCATGAATTAGTATCAAGATTTCAATGAGAACTATTTGTGGGACAATACTAAGGAGGTCACATAGAATAAATAAAAATGATTTGGAAGTCATTACATGATGGATAAAGGGAAAATGTATAATGGGATGATGTAACAAATACCCATATATGAAATGAAATGGGTAAATATCACCTTGTACATCATCGCTAATATTAAAAATAGATATATAAGAAATAGTTCTATATGGGTTGTGAAATATTTAATTTCATAAACATACCATTTAATCATTATTCAAGATTAATTCTCACTCAATCAATATACAAGGATATACATTAGATTTGTGGCAAGGAAACATCAAACAATATTCTCAATTCAATTTAATTGAGATCTATGATTTAATTCTAGGTTTTGGAAAATTCTTCAATTTGATATACAAAATTTAATAGATCTTCAATATGGATTTCCACCACCAATATGATGGAAAATATGATCATACTATGTAAACACTTGATATAATGTTGAGAGAATTCTTAATGGACTTTAAATGGGGATGGGATCGACATATTCATTTGGTTGAGTTATCATTTATTAATAAATTTCCCTCAAGAATAGAAATAGTACTATATGAAGCCAATTTTTGTAAGATATTAAGAAAAATTGAATGTTGGGATGAAGTTGTAGAAAATAATATGATATATAATAAAATGTCCGAGGAAATAGTATATAAGGTCAATACCATTCTGCAGAACGTTATGTATCATTAGAGTCGATAAAGTTGTTATACTGCTAATTTCCACTAATATACTGACATTATGAAGAGAGATAAATAATTTCCTTCCATATCTCTATGGTGGAGAGTGATTATATTAATAAATAAGGGAAATCTATGTCCACGGTACGTATTCCAATTTTACAATTTTGAACACCCCAGTTATGTAACCTATCAACAAGCCCTCCCACCATCCATATCTAAAATAATTACCTCTTGAGGAAGTACATACCAGATTCCTAACATGTAATGAATTAAGGGTTCTTTTAACGTGAAAATGATATCTCTTATTAGGAATCATTGGGGACAAACATGGACCATATTAGAAAAGGTTATATGCAATAAAGAAACTCCTGTGATTTGGTTACTATTGAAAATCAATCACTACGAGGTGACATGGGATCCTGATCAAGCAATTATTTAGAAATACCTTCATAGGTTTTAACATTAGTATCTAAAATTAAATTTCAATTTTGAAATTAATTAATGTTGAATATTTTAATGAACCATAATTATATCAAATGAATTTCAATTATGAATAATAATAAAATAATGTTTACTAATATATTGTTATATAATATACACACTTCACATGATAAAAACTAATAAATTTTATTATATAAATTTTAAATTTTAATTTAGAGGAAAATATTGTCCATAATATTTGAATGTATTAAAAATTATAAATAATATAAAATAAGATATTAATAATTGGAAAATTAAGATCACTTAAACCTACCAGAATAATCTCCCCCAAGAACAACATCATAGAAATAAAGCTAAATGTTTTGGGTGAAATATGAATATTGAAAATCAAAATATATACAACCTTGATTTCAAATATAAGTGAATGAAGAGTTTATGAAATATAAACTATTTATAGGATGTATGGAAACCCTATGACTATTATATATTTAACCATTATAATATTAACATGATTATTGGAATAGTAATCTAGACCTTACAAATAGTCACCTAACAGTTATAACAGTACCACCAGCTATTCGTGTTTTAAATAATATTAATTTTCCTTATAAAATTAGAATATTGTATATTTATATCATGGTACAAGATAAAAAATGTCATAAAATTTATAAAATTAGTGTTGGGATTTTTATAAAAAATATATATTTATTTTTTGTTATTATAAAAATTATATTGATCTAAAAGAAATTTTATTTTTGTAAAATATGATTATAAATTTTTATTAGGTTTTATTATAATAATATTATAATTTTATTTGACCGTATGTAATTTTTCACTAGGTTTAAAAATTGATCATAATAATAAACATTATACTTTAATAATAAATGACGATTTTATTTAAAAATTAAATTCTACATATTTAGAAATAAAATTTCATAAAATGGATTTTTTTTTAAATTTGAAAAAAAAATGTGTTAAATTTTCAGTATTTTTTTAAAATGGATGTTTTTTTGAGATTATTTTAATATGAGAAAATACAAAGTTTAACATTATAGGAAAAAGAATTGAATTTTTGTGTCATGGATGATGTAATCACCCATTAGATATAAATCACATGTATCCCATTCTATATATATTCCAATTATTCAAAACTATTTTAAGTCTTCATAAAATATTGTAAACTGATGATTATAAAATTCAAACACCCTCTTATATTCTTATAAGTTACAACAATCACCACACCTTCCCCTCACGCCTTATATGGTTTGAAGATTTCAAATTTATGACCAATTTAATTCTCAATCCTCTCCCCAGGTCCTATTTCTAATGATATTACCAATCACAATTACAAGGATCCTTAAAGAAATTTCTTGAAATGGTACAATCAATGGGAGAAGAAAATGATAAACTAAACTTATTTAAATTTTATTCTTATTCTACCACCTTATATGATTCCCATAAACAATGTAACAGTAACATAAATATCCTAAATATACACACAAATCATTATTATGGTCTAATATCCATCTTATGCCACCCCATCCCATAATATTCTAAAAATAAAACGTTGTTTAGAATATTGTCTGTTCACTACCTCTATGAACAACATACATTTTTTTCTCCGTCACATTAAATGTCTGTAATAAAATAATATTAATATTATAATTTTTTTTCATGTTTTATAATTTTGTAATATTAATTACAAAAATAAAATGAATCTAGTTCTGGAAGGTCGGGAATATCGTGAAAATAAACTAAACAAAAATATTGAACAATTTTACTAAAAAATCATCCCTATATCGAAACACATGGGTATTTGGAAAATTTCATTTTTATGTACATTAATATCATTATTTTTTATTTCAATAACTTTAGTCCCATTGGAAAATAACATCAATAATTTTACTCAAGTGATCTAACCATTTTACCATGAAATGATCTCCCTGAGAAAATAGAAATTAGTCCTTATAAATTAATGAAATAGTTGTGAATGAACTACATAAAATTATAATAAATAATATATATATATATATAATTATTTTAACAAATTAATTAGTTAAATTTATTTTTCATAACATTATATGATTATAAAAAATGATTCTAGATCATATGGTCTGGGATCTCTCTTAACCTCCCTTTTTTATTTGGGTTTTGACCTTTCTATCTCTAACTCAGCTTCTAAATCTCATTTATTTTACAGAATTCCTTTTAATTATTTATATAAGAGACTTTAATATATATTTATATTATTCTACCTTCCATTGATGGTATAATTTATTCCCTATGTTCATTTCCCAAAATATTTTCTTTAAAATCAATCATAAATAAGGTGATTTTTTCTATGTCTTAATTGTAATGTTTATTTCTTAAATGAACATCATATTTTGAGACATATGATTATGTAAACAGATATAAAAATCGATAATATTTAATAACGTCTTCTATTTAGTGTCTTTATGAAATTTTCTTACATTATGATAGGATGAATGATTATGCAACTCATTTCATTTGATCATTAATTCGTATATTTAAGACTTATGATCAATTTGATTTTGTGTCATAGAAAATCATGTTCATTTTATGAAGAGTTCACCAATATATCACTATAATTATGGGGGAATTTATTTCATGAGATACAATGTATGGGATTAGTGAGTGAACTTAATCCATGATTGGAATTTGTCCACCATGTGATGTTTTCCATGCAATTAGCCTTCAATTACTCTTATGAATTGTGATATATTACATAAACATTCCAATATATCCATGTTCTCATTATAATATGTAATTTATGATATGATCCCACGTGATTATTAAATATCCTTCTCTTTTATGGTGACATGTTATTCTATTTGACTCACATGTTATGACTCATTGTCGTGTTTGTTACCTTACTGAGCTTCATAGAACATCCCATCATGTTTACAAATTCAACAGGTTAACCTATGTCATTTTAATACATGGCATTTATTTAGGATATCATAATGTCAAATATATTATTTTTTTATGTTTTAGACTCATTATGCTGTATTATGAACCTACTAATCCAAATATATAATGCCTTGTGATTTTTGGTATATGTTTGTAAGATAATTATGCTAAAATAATCTAATAATATGTGTAATGGTATTGTGTTACTATCAAATTAGCAAGATAAATTCAATTGGATGGAAAACACTAGGCAGTAATATGTGGTCACCAAATTTCCCACTGGTTTTTATATATGTGACATGTATCAAATTGAACTCAAATTGCTCAAACATGGTACATAATCCAATATTTAAATTTTTTGTTTTTTCCAAAAAAATTTAAGAATATGATATAAATATTATTTACAAAAGTTTTTTAGAAACTGTTGTTCCATTATTCCATAATAAATTAAGGTCATTTTCATTGTGGTTTGTTTTAAGTATCCTTGCTTACAATCCCTATGACATAGCCTTATAGGGCTCTTTTCATACCCTAGGATATACCATTGTGATAAATAATGTGATAAAACATTAGGATATTGGTCTTATATACTATGTAGGTTATCCTTATTGTGTTAGGGGATTTTTTAAATTAAACTATATCTGACAGATAATTGGGGATTCTAAATTTTCATTCTAAGAGATAAATCAATAAATATAATAATTTATTATTATATCATTAGTACCTAGTTGAAGCATTGTACATATATAATTAACCATTAATCCATAGTATGTTGGTGGTTCTTAATCCACCATGGGATGTTATTTTAGAGGTGAATCATCCATGTGAAGTGTTTACATGGTGGCATGACATATACCCATGAATGTGTAAATATGGTATATCATCCAAACATATATCTACTATAAATGTGAATTTTCCATCTAGATTTTTTTAGTCAAAGTATATTATTCACCTGGGGATTTTTTTGGTCCAATATCCTCATGTGTTGTGATATATTTGATGTATTACATCCACTTTATTCTTGTACATAAGTAATATCATTCACCTTGGAATTGGTTTTGGTGGCATATATATCCACTAGAAGGTGATACTAATAGTTCATCCACACCTACATGCACATTATTAGTGTTTTATCATCCACATGGATAATAATTTCATTTTTATTTCATCCAAGCAATATTATTTATACCTTACTCACCGGAAGATTCCGTATTGACCACATGTGATTAGATTTGTGATGCCTTATTCACTGGGAGATATATCATTTACTATTAATATTTAATCGATGATATAAAATTAAAAATTATTTATTTTTATTTTGATGTATAAATAACCTAGTCTAAATAATGTGGTATCTCATTCACACTATGTAAAGACTCTGAAATTCCATGGAAATATTTTTTTTAAAATGCAACGGAATTTTACAAGTCCACAAAAATTGATGGCGCAAAATTCTGATGCCTGATGTGCCCAGAATCAATTTTTGAAGTTTTGTTTGGGTACGTTCAGTAAATGTATGAGCACGTTTTTATAAATTTTGAACCGGTTCTCAGAATTGAAATCTGAGGGCACTGTTGAACTCACATCACCAATATTCACTTAAGAAGACTTTCACTTCAACAACAGTGGGTCGAGATTAAAAGTTAATTTTTGGGTTTTTATGGAAAATAATAAATTAAAGTGAGTTTCACATTTTTTTTATTTAAGCTGGCATGTGGGTGTTTGGAAGTGGGTCCCACTGGATCTATAACCTCCCTGTGGAGGTTAGAAGTGGGGACCACCAGGGCATAACCTCCCATGAGATGATATGAATGTGGGGTCCACCCGAACATAACCTACACGAGAGTTTACGATGTGGGGACCATAGTAGACTAAACCCCCTATAATGGAGGAGTGGAAAACCTCTAAACTTTACCTCATTAATGAGGGAGATCCACTTGACCTCTAAACTCCCCTCATTAATGAGGGAGAGTCTCTCCACCCCCTCTACTTTATTGTTGCCAACTGCCCTAATTAAATTTTTGTCAATCCTCTACATTAATTTAAGGGGATCCAAGATAATTAATTCATCATTTTGAATATTTGTGTAAATGAATTAAATAATTGATGAACAGAATCTATTATTTTTTTGGTTAGAATTTTGGGGGCAACATTGAGAGGAGAGATTTGGAGGATTAGTGTTCTCCAACAAAGAACACCATCTGCCATATAATAATGAAGAACGAAGAACACCGAACTTCTTCGACTTCTTCCTCGGAGCTTCAACCAATGCAGGACGTCCTCAACCAAACTACTGTCCTCATCGTCGTTAATGAGTTGGCGCATCTCGGGATTGGAAGTGTGCAGCGAACGCCACAAAATCCTCCATCTTCTTCCCCGCGACTCCGTTGACGACCAACAATCAAGGTAGGGGGTTTATTTTTTGTGTAATATTCCATTTCCTTTTCTCTTTATCGAATGGAAAGTAAATGTTTCATGGTTGTAAAACAATTTATTTTCATCTTATTACATTTATTAGTCAAATGTTACCACCCAATACGTGGAGGGTGCTGGCTAAACCAACATGGCCCAACCCCTCTGTCGTTCTTGTTTGTGATGATTTTCGGTATGGCGATGTAACAACGAAGCAGTGTTGGAGGTGATGAAGGCAACAAGCAAAGGCTGTGCTTCCTGCGGCCTCTGCGAAACGTGCAGCCCTGGGGTGTTCCAGTTCCCTGACCGAGCCGGATCTGCGGGACGAACCTCCTCCAGCCTCCAGCATGCCCCAGCCGAACCCCACCTGCCCATCCAGCCAGAGTCGTGCCTAACCACACTGGTCTTACCCTAGACGACTACCCGACAGCACGCCTCGCACCCTAACCAATGCCTGATGGCCGGGTCATGCCCTACCCTGCCGCTCGCGAACCCGCCTGGAACCCTGCCGCCGGCCTAGCCGCGCCTTTCTCTGCTGCCCCCCGGCGACCCCCCGGCCTGTCTGGTCACTTCCCATGTGCCCAAAAAAAATCATGCCGACCAACTCGTTCCGCGCGCCCCGTGCTGCCCGGGCTGCACTCTAGTGGCGCTTCGGGTCGACTCGGCCCCGAGCCCGGTCCGAACCACCCGCATGACCTATTGTCCTGAGCCTAGTGGTCCAGGCCAAACGAAACAAGCTGGCCCACCCAATGGGCTGGGACAGACCAAACAGGTCAGACCAGGTCGACCCAGACCAGGTCGGCCAAGACTGGGTTGGACTAGGTCGGACCAGACCCAGGCCCTATACCGACCCTTTACATTCTTTTGGCGATATCTTTGGCACCATACGTCTGTTTGACAAACAGTCAGCGATGCTGGAATTCTTGGAGCATGAAGGTCCCTTTGAGTACAACCCACTAGATTTCAGGGTAATTTTGAGATACGGTTAGGTTGGATCGTGCACGAATCCATCCGGGCCCCGGGACTAAAAGGCTAATTAATCAGAGACTGTGTGTCCGATTGATGCACTGCCATTTGTGTTTCGACCCCTATAACATGGAAGAACTGTGATATACTTATTAATTTATCATTGTGACAGTTGGAGTATCGACCAGTGTCATGCAGATTGGGTCATCCTGGAGATGAGCGTGCGTAGTGCGGAGACCTAGTAGCTGGTTGAGACATGACGACTGCTGATCGTTTTGACTCGGAGTGACTCTACTAGACTAGTGGGGAGTGCCAAGGTGTTGTGGAAGACTCGCATTTGGGAGCACCTTGGTGTCATGGCAGACCCACAATACTCTATAAGAGAAGTTCCTCAGCTGACTACAAGGGGGATCACCTTGGTGACGTGGAAGACCCACAGTGGGGAGTACCTTGGTGACGCAACAGACCCTGGGTACTCAACAAGAGATGTACCTTAGAAGTCCAAGGAAAGTGGGAAGTGACTTTCTGTTGCGGCAGGTCCACTGTACTCGATTGACTAGGAGTTATCCATCATCCATGGTTTCGATATTGTGAAAAAAATCCATGTTGTGTTGAGTGTGTATGTTTTTTGTATTCCTAATGATTGAGATGGATTACATGATAACTTAGGTATATGTATTGGCATATACCAAAGTGAGGTTATCTATTGAATTATTACTTTTTGGTTTATCATTTTTGGATTTTGGGAGACCTTAAGGGTCTTGGGGTCTCTACTAAGTATCGTTATATTCACCCCAACATGGGCTATACCTGCACCTTGTTGTGTTGGATGCAGACAACGAACATCGATGACTATGGCTAAGACTAGAAGGACTGGATGGTACCTGAGGAGAACCATAAGATGAGTGGATACACAGAGGATACTGATTAACGTGGAGTACTGAGGATGCTATTTGTACCTACCCTTCAGGTAGGATTCCCGGAGAACGACCTAGAAGCTGTTTTACCTTTCATCTATTGTACTTGTTTTTTAGTTGTACTTGTAATTTACTATTGGGCTTGTATTCTGGCCCCTTTACCATCATCACTCTATTTTGGTTATATAGTTTTCATAGTGTTTCATATCAATGTATGTGCTCTGTTGAGTGCGATTACACTTTATAAAGAAAATTCATTCCCAGTTTTATAGAATTACGCCTTGGGTGCTAGTCGCCAGACACTGGCCAATGGAAGGTGGGCTTGGGGAAGTCACAGTGTGGGCCCCGAGGGATGGGTCATGAAGTATTGGTATCAGAGGGAGGTTCTACTATAGAACTCAGGACACTGATCTTCTCTATGAAGAAATAGTGTTAAGGGTACTAAATGTGCGTTTTAGTTCAGGGAGTCCAGTGTTGGTGAAGTGGCTGATGTCTCCATACACTAGGACCCTGAATACTAATTTCTGACTCAGTTCACGAAAAAACTGATTGTGTATGTGTTTTCAAAAGTTTTCATGAAGTCAGCTCAACTAGGTCAGCTCACCAGGTATAAAATTTGACCGTGTCACATCTATTTCTTTCAGGATGCCTCCCCGTGGATGATCAGTGTGAGTCCCGAGTGTAGTTCGCACATATAGCCCATCGATCGATGAGGCCTCGGCATAGTGACCTCGTCTAGTAGAGGAACCTTCGAAGGCGCCAATAGTACCATTACCCGTTGGGCCACCAATGGCACTATCCCCAGTAGCAGATGGAGAACACCTTATGAGTGAATTTCACGAGTTTCCGTGCCAAAGGCCAGCTAGGTTCAGGGGAGTGATGGACCCACAGGCGGCTGAGGATTGGCTGGAGGCTATTGTGAGAGTTTTCCAACTGGAATGAAAACCGGCAGTCCTCATGGTGATTCTTGCTTCCAACCTTCTACAGGAAGAAGTAGGCAGATGGTGGAGCATGATGCTCCAAGTCAACGATGAGATGAAGCTTCTCTGGGTAGACTTTGAGGGCCTATTTCGGGCTGAGTTTGTCCCAGAGTCTCTTCACGTAGTGCACATATAGAAGCCACTTTATCTACCGTAGGGTAGAATTACTGTATATTAGTACACAGCGAGGATCATTGACCACTCGTGATACTCCATAGATATGGTGTGATACCCATTCTTTAGGGGTCTGATCTTCGAGCATGGTCTCAAACGGGATATCAGAGATTCAATGATCTCACTCAACATCCCAACGTAGTCGGGGTGCTTGAGAGATCCCTCCTAGTTTATTGTTTCCTTACTGAGCAGTCTCCAGGAGTGATATCCACCACTAATCGACATGTAGAAGAGTCTTCTATAGTTGGAATCAGATAGATGTAGCAAAGGTGAATGAGGACTACACCTATAGGTGGATGACCGCATGACTCGGGATCGGTTGTGCTGGGCACCCGGAGCAGAGACATACATTCTAGGAGAGGGAAGTGTATATCTTGCGGGGGGTAGGGTCACATGGCTCGTGACTGTCTGACCCGCCGTTCGGATGATCAGCAATTGGTCGAAGGACCGCCTAGGCAGAGACATAGATTCGATTGAGGCGATCCGTAGGGCATAAATAGATGTGGAAGAGAATATGGTCGAGCAGCTGGAAGCAGGCGATGTTTTGAGATGTTACCGCCACCACCACTAGTGGGTCCACCCCGACTGCAGGGAGCAGTTGGACAAGTGAGAGCTCAGCTTTAGGGAGCTGAGGCTTATGATCAAGGTGCTCTGGAGATGATAGAAGGTACAATCTGTGTCTACTCCACCTTAGCTTTAGTTCTTATATACACAACTTCCAGTCACTCTTTCATTTCCACTTCCCTTGTTCGTAGATCAAAGATTCTGACAGATCTGTTGGCTCGATCCTTATGGATAGGGACTCCTACGGGCATAGAATCAACAATTACACACTAGTGCCAGTAGTGTGAGCATACTCTAGGAGGCGAGAGCTTTGGCTGGGATCTTCTCATATTAGAATAGAGGCCATACGATGTCATATTGGGTATGCATTGTTTATCTACAGTTCGTGCTCAAATTTATTGTATTAGGCGCAAAGTGCGTTGTGTTTGCATGGATAGGACTAGGTTCTCCAGCACCGATGAGAAGAGATACTTGATAGCATTGGATAGACATAATCAGAGGAGGGTGCAGTAGATCACTCATCAGTTGTCCTGCCTTACCCATAGACCAGTTGATGAGGAATGTCAAACTTATTCTATAGTGGTTTACCAGTATGCAGATGTTTTCTCTGATGATGTTCAATGACTACCTCCTCACAGAGAGGTGGACTTCTAAATTAACCTATACCCCAGGAGGGAACTGATATCTACTCTAGCGTATCGGATGGCTCCCAATGGGATTCATGAGCTATGGGTACAGTTGGAGGACTTGTAGTGGAAGGGATTCATCCAGCCCGGTGATTTCCCCTTGGCAGGCACGATTCTATTCACCAAGAAGGTAGATGGGTGCTTGAGGATTTATGTCAACTACCATCTCTAGAACTAGGTGACCGTGTAGATTAAGTACCCACTCATGAGGATTGACGACCTATTTTATCATCATATGTGTGCATGGTGGTTCTTGATGATAAATTTTTGATCATGCTATCACCAACTCAGAGTTCGAGACGAGGATGTGCAGAAGGCAGCCTTTAGATGTCTGTATGGACACTACGAGTTCTTGGTTACTCTATTTGGCATAACCAACACCCCAGTAGTGTTCATGGAACTCATGAACTAGATTTTCCAGCCATACCTCGATTGTTTTGTCATAGTATTCATCGAAAACATACTGATCTACTCGACCACTGAGGAGGATCATGCCTACCATTAGTAGGTAGTACTGGACACACTCTAAGAGAACCAACTTTATGGTAAGCCCTCGAAGTTCCAGTTTCGGATATGAGAGGTTCAATTTTTGGGACACTTCATCATAGAGGCTATAGTTGAAATGGATCCAGAAATGATTGAGGCAGTACTTGCTTGAGAGCCACCTAGGAGTGTGAAAGAGGTACGAAGTTTCCTGGGGTTGTCTTGTTACAACTGGAGGTTTCTTCCTGACTTCTACATAGTTACCGCACCACTATCTACTTTGAAAAAGAAGGGGAAGCCCTTCATGTGGTCGGAGAGATGCCAGAAGATCTTTTAGATGATAAGGCAGAGGCTGACTAGTGTCCCCATCTTGAGGCTTCCAGAGGAAGGCATAGGTTACGAAGTCTACTGCGATGCATCAGGGACTGGAATCGAATGTGTCCTGATGAAGGAGAAATAATTTATCACATATGGTTCTTAGATGCTAAGACAATATAAATAGATCTACACTACCCATGTCATGGAGTTAGCAGTAGTGGTCTTCACCTTAAAGACGTGGTGACACTATCTGACGGGAAAACATTTTACTATGTACTCTGATCACAAGATTCTAAGGTATATCTTCTCTCACAAAGACCTGTACCTGATAGAATGACGATGGAATGAGTTCCTCCGGGACTATGACTTCGTGATAGTATATACTCCAGGAAAGGGGAATTTTGTAGTAGATGCACGTAGCGGGAGATCTTGTATACAACCGCTAGGTGAGGTGATGGAACAGTTGGCTGCCTTACAGATATCCTTTGTGGAAAGAGAGAGAGCGGCCATTCTACAGTAACTTATAGTCACTCCCCCAATTATTCTATGAGTAAGAGAGGAACAACATGGGGACGCTGAGTGAGAGACACGTTGTGCTCAGATATCCACAGGGCATGCAACTTATGGATTTTCTGAAGGAGGGGATCATGTCATCCTCTTCAAAGGATGTACTATGGTACCCATGTAACATTAGGAAGAAGTGTTGCATGAGTTCCACATATCCCATTTAGATGAAAATCTAGGAGTGGAAAACATGTACCAAGACCGTCGAGGAAAACACTGGTGGCCAGGTTTGGAGAAGGCATTAGTAGAGTTTGTCTCTTAGTTACTCACTTCTCAATAAGTGAAGGAAGATCACCAAGTACAAACAGGTTTGGTATAGCGTTTTGAGGTCTCATAGTGGAAGTGGGATGAGATACCCATGGACTTCGTGACGGGTCTTCCACAAAAATACTGGGATCATGACTCGATTTGGGTGATTGTTTTCATGACTCACCATGTTGGCCCACTTTCTCCCGATCAAAGAGAATGGATTAGTAGAGAGCCTGGTATGTCTCTACGTGTAGGAGATTGTGAGGATATAAGGAGTACCTTCTTCAATTGTCTCTGATCGTGATGCACTATTTACTTCCCAACTATGGAAGGGGTTTCAGGAGGCTTTCAAGATGTAGCTTCATCTGAGCACCACCTTCCATCCTCAGACATATGACCATAATTAGGGGACCATTCAGAACCTTGAGGACATGCTCCATGTTTGTGTCCTCGACTTCAGTCGTAGCTAGAAGGATGACTTATCTTTGCTGGAGTTTTCATATAACAACAACTATCACACCACCATAGGGATGGAACCTTTCGAGGCATTTTATGGGAGACATTGTAGATCACCCTTGTGTTGTACATACCTAGGGGAGTCCGTAGTAGTGGGACCAAAGATGATACATGTTACCATGGAGAAGGTGCAGATCATCTAGGAACGGATGATGGCTGCACAGAGAATACATAAGTCGTATGCTGACATGAGATGGAGACCTATAGAGTTCAAGGATGGTGACCACGTCTTTCTACGTGTCTCAACTCGATGAGGTCAATGGAGATTTGGATGAGGTGGCAAGTTATCTCTGAGGTTCATCGGACCTTTCTAGGTCCTCATCAGGCTTAGCAGGGTGTCCTACCTCTTAGATAATCAACCTCAGTTTCACAGGGTGCACGATGTCTTCAACATATCTCAGCTGAGGAGATATGTGCACGACCCTTCTCACATCATCGTCCATGGAGAGTTGGGCAACGACGATGGGGTGAATTTTACAGAGGTTCCAGTTGAGATTTAGGATCTACCGGAGTGGGTCCTCTGTGGATGGTAAATATCTCTTGTGCGCATTCCCTAGCAGCACGAGAACCTCCAGCAGAACACATGGGAGTGAGAGGCTCAGATTCGTTCTCAGTACCCCCGCTTGTTCCCTTAGTTAGAGTTGTAGGTTACAGTGATATAAAGACCTAAGGTGGGGAGAATGTAAGAACTAGAAATTATATGGATTTTTTTTAAATACATAGGAATTTTACAAGTCCGCAAAAATTGACGGTGCATGATTTCGAGGCCCGGTGTGCTCATAAACAATTTATGATGTTTTTTTCAAGTACGTTCAGTAACCGTAAGAGCAGGTTTTTATAAATTTTGAACCAGTGCCCAAAATTGAAATCTGAGGGCATCGTTGAACTCGCAGCACCGATATTCGCTTTAGAAGACTTTCACATTGATGGTAGTGGGTCGAGATTAAAAGTTAGTTTTTGGGTTTTCGTGGAAAATAATAAAATAAAGTGAGCTTCACCTTATTTTTAATTGAGCCGCCATTTGGGTGTTTGGATGTGGGTCCCACTGGATTTATAAACTCCTTGTGGAGTTTGGAAGTGGGGACCACCATGCCATAACCTCCCATGGGAGGTTATGGTGGTGGGGCCCACCCAAACCTAACCTCCCGTTAGAGGTTACGACATGGGGACCACACGTGACTAAACCCCGTATTAATGGAGGATAGAAGAACCTCTCAAATCTTGCTCATTAATTAGGGAGAGCCTCTTGACCTCTCAACTCACCTCATTAATGAGGGTGAGTCTATCCACAAACCCATTCTTTATTGGTGCCAACTACCATAATTAAATTGTGCCAATCCTCCACATTAATTAAGGGGGATCCAAGTTAATTAATTCACTATTTTCAATTTGTGTTCCAAAAAATTAAATAATTGATCAACACAATATATTATTATTTTGGTTGGCATTTTGGTGGAATCTTTGAGTGGAGAGCTTGGGAGGATTAGAGTTCTCCAAAAAAGAACCCCATCTCCCAATGAAAAATGAAGAACGAAGAAGACCGACCTTCTTCGAATTCTTCCTCGGAGCATCAACAGACATGGGACATCCTTAACCGACCTACCCTCCATGTCACCGTCAATGAGCCAACACAGCTCGGGATTGGAAGTGTGTGGCGGATGCGACAGACTCCTCTGTCTTCTTCCCCGCGACTCCGTCGATGACCAATGATCAGGGTAGGGGGTTTATTTTTTGTGTAATATTCCTTTCATTTTTCACATCTTCGGATGGAAATGAACTGTTGAGTGGTTGTAAAAAAACTTTTTTTCAGCATCTTACATTGATGAGCCAAATGTTTCCACCCTAAACACAGAGGTTGCGAGACAAACCATCATGTCCCGACCCCTCCACCATTCCTGTTTATGATGATTTTCAGCATGGTGATGTAACAAGGAAGTAGTGTTTAAGGCGACGAAGGAAACAGGAAAAGGATGTGCTTCCCGTGGTCTCTGCGAATTGTGTCGCCCCACGGTGTTTCAGTTCCTTGATCGAGCCGGCTCTGCCGACCGAACCTCCACTGGCCTCCCGCGCACCCGACGGGTTTGAATCAGGGCACGGGAGGCCATCGGTGGTTCGACTGGGGTGCGCGGGAGGCCAGTGGAGGTTCGGTTGGCAGATCCGGCTCAATCAAGGCACCGAAACACCGTGGGGCGGCACAATTCACAGAGACCACGTGAAGCGCATCCTTTTCCTGTTTCCTTCGTCGCCTTCAACACAACTTCCTTGTTACAACACCATGCTGAAAATCATCATAAAAAGGAATGGTGGAGGGGTCGGGACAATATGGTTTGTCTCGAAACCTCTGTGTTTAGGGTGGAAACATTTGGCTCATCAATGTAAGATGCTGAAAAAAAGTTTTTTTACAACCACTCAACAGTTCCTTTCCATCCGAAGATGTGAAAAATGAAAGGAATATTACACAAAAAATAATCCCCCTACCTTGATCATTGGTCATCGACGGAGTCGCGGGGAAGAAGACGGAGGAGTTCGTCGCATCCGCCGCACACTTCCAATCCCGAGCTGTGTTGGCTCATTGATGGTGATGTGGAGGGTAGGTCGGTTAAGGATGTCCCATGTCTGTTCATGCTCCGAGGAAGAAGTCGAAGAAGGTCTGTCTTCTTCATTCTTCATTTTTCATTGGGAGATGGGGTTCTTTTTTGGAGAACTCTAATCCTCCCTTGCACCTGACCAAACTATGCCGGCACACACACCTTGCATGCCCCATGTGCCTTTCACGCTCCTTTCACGCGTCTTTCACGCGTCGTACTCCCCGTTCCATCTTAGACGCACTCCCGCAGTGCTCCGGGCCAAATCATCCATGAGCCTGCGCCGAACCGCCCACCCTGCCTTCTAGGCGGGGCATATTGGGTCGGGCCGAAGCTAAATGGTCGTCACGCTCAATGGGCTGAGCCAGACCCAACAAGTCTAACCAGGTCGACCAAGACTGGGTTGGCCCAGATAGGGTTGGGCCAGGTCAGTATGATCAGGTCGGATTAGACCCAGGCCCTCTACCGACCCTTTACATTCTCTTGTCCATATCATTGGCACCAGACATCCATTTGATGAACCATTATATGTTCTAGTATTCTTGGAACGTGACAATCACTTTGAGTATACCCCACTAGTGTTCGGGGTAAAGTTGAGATATAGTCAGGTTAGATCGTGCATGAATCCAACCGGGCCCCTGGGACTAAAATTCTAATAACTCATAGACATAGAGTTCGATTGACGTGTCGTCTATTGCATTGAGACCCATATGATGTGACAGACTATTGAGATAATTCTTCGTTGTAATTCATGATAATTGGGGTATCGACCGGTAGCTCATGGAGAGGATACTCCTGGAGACGATCTTGCATAGTGTGGAGATCTAGTAGCTGATTGAGACCTGAAGACAGCTGACTGTTTAGACTCGGAGTGACTCTATTAGCCCAGCGGGGAGTTCCATTGTGTCGCGGAAGACCCGTAGTTGGGATATCATTAGTGTCGCGGCAAACCCATAGTACTCGACACGTGGATTACCTCAGCAGGCTACTAGGGGGAGCACCTTGGTGATGCGGAAGACCCATTGTGGGGAGCGCCTTAGTGATGTAGTAGTCTCACGGTACTCGACAGGAGGAGTACCTCAGCAGTCCAAGGTTAGTGGGAAGCGCCTTGGTGTGGAGGTAGGCCCACTATACTCAATTGATCAAGATTTCTCTAGTAGCCATGGTTTTGATAATGTGAATAAAAATCCTGGTTGAGGTGAGTCAGTAACTTTTGTGTTTTCCTCATGAATAAGATGTATTACTTGATAACATAGGTATATGTATGGTAATATACCTAAGTGATATTATCTATTGAATTAATACTTAGTGGTTTATCATTGTTTGATTTTGTGAGACCTTGGGGGTCTCGAGGTCCCCACTAAGTATCATTGTACTCACCCCTCTACGGGCTATGACAGCACCATATTGTGTTGGATGCAGACGACGGACAGTGCTGACTGAGGCTGAGACTAGCAGGATTGGACGGTACCCAGAGGTGGACATTACGACAAGTTGGTACACAGTAGAGACTAACAGATGTGGAGTAATGAAGAGAATATCTGTACATACCCTTCAGGTTGGAATCTGAGAGGATGACCCATTTGTTATATTACATTTCTTCTGTTGTACATGTTATTCAATTGTAATTTTACTTTCTTGTTGGGCTTGTATTCATTCATTTTCACATTCAACAGTCTATTTTTTTTATATAGTTTACTTAGTGTTTCATGTCTAGTTGTGTGCTCTATTGTGCGGGTTTACACTTTATAAAGGCAATTCATTCCCAGTTTTATGGAATTACACCATTGGTGCTAGTCGCTAGCCCCTGTCCTACGGAAGGTGGGCTTGGGGTAGTCACAACATGGGCCCCGAGGGATGGGTCGTGTCACACTAATCCTAATAATCCTTAAGGGTTTTCTAGAAATTGGATTACTCATCCCATTTGGACACTTTTTGAAGTGGGTGAGGTCACACCAAGTTTTTATACTTATAATTTCCTAAATTAAAGTGTTATATATTTATTTTCTTTACATTTATTCCATATTGATAATGCACATGTCTTTAATGAAGATTATTTTCGATTTTGTTGGTTGTGGGTTTCTTATATGTACTAACACTATCCTTGTGCACCTGACAACCCACAATGATGACATGGTTTAAGTTTTAGGAAATGAAAATGACACTATTTTTGAAAATTGATTTTGGATCCTGAATTTTAGTGTGGATACGAGGTTTTATTAATTGTCCAGAGATTTGTTTTGTTGTGTCAGTTATATTTTAGGATATTTATATATGTTTCCCACCTATAGTAGATCATTTTTATGCTTTCATGACTCATATAGAAATTATATTACTCATATTTTTATATAAAAATATTTTTATCTAAATTTTTATATATCCTAGTGGGGATGTTATCCGTATGTTGTTTTTATATTGTGATGAATATTTGATATTTCATCAACTCTGATTTATTTTTATTTGTACATGAGGGTAGAGTGTTACCACTAGTTATATATCAATCATTTCAACTAGAAAACAACCATTATTATACATGTATAAAAACCTAGGATTTATAAAATGTAATTCGATCACATTGGTGGTAAATTGGATCAATTATAAAACCATAAAGTATTAAATGGAAGTAACCACACAAGTTTTTTAATACTCAAAAAATTCTAGAATATTTATCTCTTTAGTAAATCTGATGTGTTTGATAGCTTATGATTCATAAAAATCACAAAAAACTATTAATAATGATTTATTAAAATGTAAAATTAAAAAAAATTATAGATATGTGAAATTTATAAAATAATGACGGTAATAATGGTCAATTATACATAAACAAATATAATTAATTCTGAAGAGACTGTTGGAATCGATTTCTATAATTATGGAATTATATTAAATTTAATAATTTTTTAGTAATGGACTTAGATAAAATATTGAATTGAATATATTAATAAATTAAATTAATTATATTTATGAAATATATAATAAATGATAAATAATTTCATTCTATTAATTCTTAGATAAATGACAATGTTTCCTTTATAAATATAGTGTTTGTTAAATTATTCTATTATAGATATTTTATTTTATATTGGGTATTGTTGTTATATAAAATTATTTTAACAAATACATACATACATATATATATACTATGGATCATTCTAAAAAAATTTCAATTTGTTAGAAATGATGATAAAATATTTCATAGAAAATGAGAAGTTTTTTCATATACAGAATTTTCTCTATGGAATGTGTTTTTATTTAAAAAAATTCAATTTATAAAAATGGATAATAATTTTAGTGAAATTTTAATATAATTTATAATGTTAAAATAATTAACACTCTTATAAAAGGTTTTACTTGTTATAGATTTAGCATACAATCATTTCCATTCCTGAAGTATCATTTTTCCTAAAACATGTTTTCACATGATTTCTACACTAATATAAGAATAAATTTCCACTATATATAAGAATATAGTCTTATAAAGTGGTTTTTATATTATGAATAAACATAATAACTGTAATTTCATAAATCTAACCTAATATTTACCCAGTAGAAATAATTATAATGGTAAAAATCTCGTCACCATGGTAATGGTAAAATGGGTTAACAAGGGGGTTGAAGAAATATATAAAGCATAAAATATCTGTAAGGATTTCCATGTTAATTTTGTTTGTATTTTTTCCCTTAAAATAAACTATATTTTTATTGTTTTTAATTTTCTATTATAATCATATGAAAATAATTTTCTATTATTCCAAAACATTGAATATTCATAAGGGTTCCACTCTACAAACATTTTAATTGACCCCTTATTTTCTCACTTTATTAAAACAAATTAAGTTATATATATCATCCAATATATACATAAACAAATCAGAAAATTCCTCCCAACATCTTAGATATTCTTTCCTCACAAAAAGGAAACATCCTATGATGGGTTATTGTTTAATCAATATAAATATACTCAAGTAAGATTTAATCAACTTAATCGAGCTATTTCATGATTTTTTATTCTTCATACACATCCAAATAATCTAATTTTTTTTATAAATATTTAAATTTTAATGTTTAATTTAATAAAAAAACTACATTAATTACATAACCATTTCATATCATTATTTTATCCAATGGAAACATAATGTGTTTCTCATAAATATGTATGGACTACCATATCCATGAAACAATGTGTTTCATTTTTTATTGAAGCCATGAATGACTAGTAATAATTGTTTATTTGATTAGTATATATGATATTTATGACATAATAATTATTTTATATTTATAAATTACAATTTTACTTCCTTTCATTATATTTATTTCAATGTGAAAACTCACATGTGTGGACATGCAAACTGTCTCCCCATAAGGGGATGTAATTTATTTGAAAAGAAATCATTACATGTATTTTTTGAAGTGTGTTTATAATGAATAAATATAAAATTAATGAAATAATTAATATTTTGTATATGATGGAACCAAGATTAATGATTAAGGTCTAAAATATTTAGATCAAATCCTCCAGGAAAAATATAATTGTTAACAACCAAATATTTTTTTTCAATGAATAATTTTTAATAAATGAGTATTTGTAAATGATAAGAAATATATATATGTTAAAATTTAATAATTAATATAGATATTTTATTCATATATAATAATTTATATTTATTATACATTATGTTAAGGTGTTTACGGTGAAATCTGGGAGTTTAGGTAAGGGTTTATGTTCATTCTCAAATTTAATAGGGATTTTTCATGTTTAATGTCACATACAAGACTTATATTGAAGTTAAATTTCATTTATTTTCCTTTAATTATTTGTTTTGGAGGGTTTCCAAAGGTTTTATGGATGAATCGATGAGTTATCAGGAATTGGGTAAAACCGTGGGCCTAATTCCAGATTAAAAAAAATTGTTTCTTTTATAAATTTTTTATTTTTTAATATTTTTCCTCCATTCCAATTGATTAATGGTCTCCTCTGACCTATTAACACCAAAATGTAAATTTGGATCATTTATAAATATATAATCATGGAGGATATGGGTTTTTATTTAAGAATTGGGCCAACCCGAAAGCCCATTAACCAGTTTTAAAATGTTTTTTAAGTTATTAATATCATATTAAATATAATGTATTTTTTGGTTATTCCACCTCCCTATCGACCCTAAGAAACACAGGCACGCTCCCATTTCCTTTACCCCCTCCTTGGAGCTCATTGAAATCGAGACTTTGGGATGAACATCATAGGTTGTCTCAAATCGGCCAGAATTGAAGAGGTAACTTCATCCCTTCTTAACTCTCCCAATTATTACTCTTTTCCCTCCATTCCAGTTCCTAAAAGAACAATCTAAATCTTTTTCAAACTACCACTGAATTTTGGCTGATTTCAATTTCAGAAACTATTGATTTTGGAGTGATTAATTCAAGATACTTCATGTAAGTGAGTCCATTTCTTTCCTCTTTCAAATTGCTTAGGGTTTCATCCATAATTCATGAATTATAAAAAGTCCAGAAGTTAGGGTTCGTTCCTAGGTTCTAACATACTGTCTTTTGGGTTAAATATTGAGGTTTTAGGTTTCTTATAACTTCCTTGAGGTGCGGTGGTCGTGTGGTTGATATTTTGACCCAATATTTGAGTGTTTTGACACATTCTGTAGGTGATTCCATGGGTAACCATTTAATGAAGTGTTAGTTTTCTTGATTAAATAATTTTTCATGTTCCTCATATGTTGTTCATTATGAAAAAACCATTTTTGGTAGCAATGGTAAAGCATTTGGTATTAAAGATTTATTTTTGTTTTAAGTGTGTATTTTTCAAATGTATTTCATGTGTTATCTCTTGTGGTAGTTTTGTAAAATATGGAAGTGATTTATTAGTTGTTGAACGGGGCTTCTAATTTTTGTTGGGTAATGATATAGTGTCATGTGGGCCTAAAAAGAAGGGTCTTTGACTGGGTTTTATATGTGTAACCTTGATATACTCCTTGAATGTGTTTTATTGATTTGTGTGTTCTCATGGGTCTCTTTTGCGATATTGTTCAAGGTGAGTATATAAAATTTGAACGTGGATAATTACGTGTTTATTGGGATGAAAATTCTGTTTTTGTAGGGTATTGGTGTGGTTTTAGATTAAAAATACGTTTTTGAAATGGGTTTTGTGTGCAAGACATATTTACACCAATTGGGTTCTTTTTATGAAAATTGTAAATGTTTTAGTTGGTTAACCAATGTGGGAAAAGGGTGCATATGTACTGTTTGGTATGAGTGTTCACTAATTATGGGGTTTTGAAAGGTGAAGTGATGTTTTAATATGTAATTCATTTTTATAATTTTTTATAAATTTCTGAAATATTTTATAAAATTGTGATGTTAGAGCGAAACTTGTTTGTCGGCTGTTTTGTGCCAGTTTGATGATAAAATGATTTTGAAGGTAAAAATTGTGTAATGTAACAAGTGATAGGTATGTTATGATATTTGTGGTATATTGTAATGGTTTTATAAAATTGTCTAATAAATTTGTGGAAGAGTTAAAAAAATGTTAAAAGTGTTGTGGGCTATTCTGGTGTGAGTCGGATTTCAAAATCCATTTGAATGAAAAGTGGAATTTTGTGACATGTGTTTTGTACATGTGGGATGTTTGTTGAATTTATTATATGGAAATTATATTTTCTTTTGAATTGTATATTCATTGACCTGTTGAACTTGTTTGAGCACAATGGGAAAACCCATGTATCTAGGTGGGTGGACGTGTACTAGTATGTTAGTGAATCCGTGGGGTTTGACCTCAGTTTCACATAGCAAAATTGATTCTTACTAAAATAACTAAATTATGATGATGATTATTGGGGGCCACTAGATTATGGTTATGTTCCCTACTTGTGGCTCATGCACGAGAATAGATATTTGTGATGGTTACTCTCACCGAGATACGAGGTACCTGGGACCCACAACAAGCTAGTGCCTAGGGGTTATTTCCCATAGCTTGTGCTCCCTAGATATTTTGTGCTTACAGTCAGCATACGGTATGAGTGGATGGAAAATTCAGTAGCCTTGTTATTTATTTTAAAAGATTTTATTATTTAAATTAGCCCACCTGGAAACTGATTTTTTAGTTGCATCTTTTAGAAATTGTAACTAGAAATTAAATATTTTTGAAAACATGCATGCTTTTCATCTTTGAATGTTTATCACATGGAATCTCTTAGTGGTGGTATCCTACTGAGCATTGGCTCACACCCTACTTACACCTTTGGGTGTAAGTATACATGGATATTTCTGTTGTTGCAGGTTGGGTACAATTTGTTTTGTTCTAGTGGTTCGGGTTTCTAGTAGGTCCTTGGTGGTGAAGTCTTGTAGAGATGGCTTGAGGGAGGTGCCCCATACCATGTGGGATCTTGGGATATTTAATTTTGGTTTTTTTAACTTTGTTATAGTCTTTTTGAGTTGATTTGAACTATGTAATTCAGTTCTGAAATTTTGTAAAATATTGTTTGGTTTGAAAAATCCAGATTCGTTTTATTCGATTCTTTTGTTGTTCTAAGTCTATAAACTCTGGTAAATCGTTACCAATTCTCATTTTATGATACCTAAGAACTTGTGCTGGCCCATGCGGATTGGGAATGCCCTTCAGGACTTGTCACAGGCCAGGTTTGGCACTAGTTTCAGTGGTGACCAGATTTGGTTCATGACAAAATGGTATCAGAGCAGGTTTGCTCTCTTTGGGTCATGTTATTTTGGGAACAATCAAGATAGTCTGGAGTTAGGTTTTCGGGACTTGGAATTTTGGTTATGAGTAGTGTGGCTGATCACCACACCTCATGACAGGATTCACGTCTCTAGGGGAATTTGGGACCTTTCAGAGTACTTTGGTTTTCTTGGTTTAATGATGATTAGGGGAAATGAAAAGAGAGCTGGGTTAATGGTCTCAGTAAGCTCGCAGGGCCTAGAAAGCCATGTGGAGTGGGCTTTAATCCATAGAACACTCTCTGTGACAGTGAAGTGATTCGAATATGGCTGCCAACCATATGTCTAAGTCACCCACTAAAACTAGTTTCCTCTCGCACTGTCTTTTGTTCTTTAGTTTTGAAATCATGGAACTTTGGTTTTAAAGGGACTTGGTTTTAAGGAGTGTAATGTTTTTGTGAAATGATTTTAAAATAAATACTGAATGGTTTGATTAATAAAGTAGTGTAACTGAATATTCAGAATTGTTTTGAAATGTAAAATGGTGTGCTTACACATATTTTGAAAGAAGAAACTATACTAAAGTTGGTTTTGAAGAAGTGTTTCAAATAGAGTTTTCTAAACTATCATAGGGTGTTTCTTTGGGATGAGTTATTATGAAATTGATGTGAATAACATGAAATTGAGTTATTGTATAAATGGTTGGGTCTTTATGAAATTTTTTCAAATATTTTAATTGGGATTTGGATCTCATGGTTAGCAGTTTTGAGAAAAATGATGTGTTGGTTGACCATTTTGGTTTAGAAAAGTGGAATGAATCATTGTTTTAACCATTGGTATTTCCATGAGTGACCACACGAATGGGGTTATATGGGATGATGGATGGTTGATGTCATGAGTAGATGAGTGTCAGGATGGATATGAGGAGGGTTCCCGGTGTGGCACAAAAACTTGCATGTGTGAGGCCCATGGCGTACCATTGGTGGATACACTTACTGCAAAACCATTTGTTTTCAAGTAATTGGTTTTAAATAAAAACATGATGTCTTGATGAATAGTTTGTTAATGTTTGTATTATGGGTTTTTGAAAATGTTGATGTTGTGGGGTGTTTTTATTCCAAGAACCCCTTCTGTTTGAACGGTGTTTTGGGTTTGTGTTTGGTCGGTAAGTTGTGTTGTAGGGACTGTTAGTGGTCTCTTTTGAAAAATGTTTTGGGATGCCTTTACGGTGGTTACATTCATGTGCTTGGATCTTGTTTGTGGCATTTTTGACTAATGCACCAGCTTGGTTGGGTCCTTGGGTTCTCTCATTGGATATGGTATGCCCCCATTAAGGGTTAATGCACAACTGAAGTGAAACCTGTATTGTTTTTCCATTGGAAAATCCTCAAGTTGATCAATATAAGGAATATTTTATCGATCATTGTTAATTGAGTCTACACCCATTCATTTTGATGATTTTTGGATCCTCTTGTAGTAGGATAGTGCTTGTGGAAGTTTGAAAGAGACCTTAGTTTCTTATGTTCACGATTCATCGAGGGTGGAAGTGTTCTTTGGTTGTTAGTGTGGACGAGTGTCATGATGGTGTCTAAGAGGGCCTCTGGGTTCTTATTTGAAACAAGAGTTATTATTAATCCACCACTTTTGAGATTTTGGTCATGATAGGATATTTTGTTCACTTTTTGGACTTGTCTATTGTTTAGGGACTTGGAATATGGTCCCGTTCCATGTATTGTTTCTATCAATCGCAAGGGTCATGTTTGGTGACACATTGTGATGTTGTGTTCTCTTTGGAGTGTAAAGGTGAAGGTCACACAATCCTTAGAGGTTCTATGTTATATTGGGAGTATGTCTTGTTGTGGTCCCTGGCTAGGATTGTTAGCCCGCTGCCCGACTGAACCAATCCCACATCGGTTGTGGAAGGAGATTGGTGGGTGTTTAAAATCCCGTGCCTACCTTCCCCTCATCGACGCGTTTTAAAGCCGTGAGGCCTAGGGGAGAAACTGGGCCAGAGCGGACAATATCGATGGGCCGGGATTAACCGATCCCACAATTGGTATCAGAGGGTGGTTTCGGGACCGCTGTGGGCTTGGGGGGGGGGGATTGTTGTGGTCCCTGGCTAGGATTGTTAGCTCGCTGCCCGACTGAACCAATCCCACATCGGTTGTGGAAGGAGATTGGTGGGTGTTTAAAATCCCGTGCCTACCTTCCCCTCATCGACGCGTTTTAAAGCCGTGAGGCCCAGGGGAGAAACTGGGCCAGAGCGGACAATATCGATGGGCCGGGATTAACCGATCCCACAATTGGTAACAGAGGGTGGTTTCGGGACCGCTGTGGGCTTGGGGGGGGATTGTTGTGGTCCCTGGCTAGGATTGTTAGCCCGCTGCCCGACTGAACCAATCCCACATCGGTTGTGGAAGGAGATTGGTGGGTGTTTAAAATCCCGTGCCTACCTTCCCCTCATCGACGCGTTTTAAAGCCGTGAGGCCCAGGGGAGAAACTGGGCCAGAGCGGACAATATCGATGGGCCGGGATTAACCGATCCCACATGTCTCTCATGGGAAAAATATCAAATCCTCTATCTTAGAGGAAGGTGTTTATATGTGTCCTTCCCTTTTATTGTTTCTCACCCAATGAAACAAGGTGTGATATGTGTGCATCTTCTGATCCCTTATTTCAGTGAAATGTCTAGTTTTGTTAATGTGAGTTATGGAGTGTGTTATGTCTTGATGAACCCATCGGGGTGTGCAATGTTGTTTTTTGTGGCATTGATAGAAGAAGTTCCATATAGGGGTTTCCACAGACTAAATGCGAGGCCGAAGATGCTTCAATATTTTGAGCTCCATCCATAGGTCCCAAAGGGAAGTTGGGGCGTAGTCACGGGAAACAACAGTGTCGTTTAAACCCTTGAACAAAGTCTTATCCTCGATATGAATGAAAAGAATATTTTAAACATATGGTGTCATCATCTTTCTTCTGTTTTTCATGTTAAGTGGAAATAGGTGGAGGGCCTTCTACCCATGTCATCGCCCAATGTTATTCCCTCCCCCTTTGGTTTCCATTGAGTCTTTAGAGAAAGGTATGAAGTTTGGCTCCACAGGTTGACCACATGGTTTGCACTTGGTTTTCAGTGACCATGCACCAAAAAACCATGTAGATTGAAGAATCCCCACTATTAGTTCACGGTTTCCCAAACTGTGCAGACTGACCATGTGGTCGTCCCAACTCTTTATATTTTGGGGTCTTTCTGTACTGTCCAATGCTGGTCGATTAAGATGGTTGGTTCTTATGGTGGGGAGCCTATTTTTGTTTCCCTGTACCAATAACTTAGACTTATCCATGGTCTTGGATTGGTGGTAGGTAGTCTCGTCTAGATCTATCAAGATACCTAAATCGTTCTTGGGTAACTATTGAGATTTGAGAGTTCCCAATGGTTTAGTTATAGCAAGGTAAGTGTAACCTTGTTTGATGTCGTTGTTTGTTTGGGTGAATTGCTTAAGTCTTGTTCAGATAATATTTGAGGAGTTTTCCTTTGGGATAAAGCCTTAATGTACATGATTGTTTTAGGAAAGTGGTGTATGTTGTTTTGTGAAGTATTACTTCCTTAATTAGTCACTGGATGTGTTTTGGCCTTTGGGGGCAAAACCTATCAATGGAGTACATCTTAGTTTATCGTTTGGGTTTGGTTTTCTTATCTAGACTTTCTATAGATTTCTGGGGATGTAATGTTTTCATAGTGGGGATAATTGTGACATAAATGACTTATTTTGAAGTTAATTTTCATTTATTTTCCTTTCATTATTTTTTTTGGAGGGTTTACAATGGTTTTATGGAGGAATAGATGAGTTTTCATGAATTGAGCCAAACCGTGAGCCCAATTCCAGATTTAAAAAAAATTAGTTTCTTTTACAACTTTTTCATTTTTAAATTTTTTTCCCCATTACAATTCCTAAATGGTCTCATATGACCTATTAACACCTAAATTTAAATTTGGAACCTTTATAAATCCATAATCATGGAGGATTTGGGTTTTTATTTTAGAATTGTGCCAACCCGAAAGCCCATTTTCAAGTTTTAAAATATTTCTTTAATTTTCTAAAATATTATAAAATATAATGGATATTTGTGTGACTCCACCTCCCTATCGACCCTATGAAACCCAGGCGTGCTCCCATTGCCTTTCCCCCCCTCCTTGGATCTCTTTGAAATCGCGACGTAGGGCTGAACTTCATAGGGTGTCTCAAATCGGCCAGAATTTAAGAGGTAACTCCATCCCTTCTTAACTCTCACAATTTATACTCTTTTCCCTCCATTTTAGTTTTTAAATAAACTACTAAATATTTTTTGAATAAACATTGAATTTGGCCTATTTTAAATTTCAGAAACTATTTTTTTTGGAGTAATAAATTCAGGAAAATTCAAGTAAGTGAGTCCATTTCATTCATCATTCGAATTGCTTAGGGTTTCCTCCATAATTCTTGAATTATAAAATTTCTAGAAGTTAGGGTTCATGCCTAGGTTCTAACTTACATTATTTTGGGTGAAATATTGAAGTTTTAGGTTTCTTTTAACTTCTTTGAGGTGTGGCGGTCATGCAGTTGATGTTTCTCCCCAATATTTGAGGGTTTTGACACATTCGGTAGGTGATTCTATTGGTAACCATTTAATGATGAGTTAGTTTTATTTATTAAATAATTTTTCATGTTCCTTATATGCTGTTAATTATGCAAAATTAATTTTTGTTAGCAATAGTAAAGCATTTGTTATTAATGTAACATTTTTGTTTGAAGTGAGTATTTTTTAAATGTATTTCATGTGTTATCTCTTGTGATAGTTTTGTAAAATGTGGAAGTGATTTATTAGTTGTGGAACAGGGCTTCCAATTTTAGTTTGGTAATTATATAGTGTCATGTGGGCCTATAAAGGAGGGTCTTTGAATGGGTTTTATGTGTGTAACCTTGTTATAATCCTTGAATGTGTTTTATGGATTTGTGTGTTCTCATGGGTATCTTTTGTGATATTGTTCATGGTGATTATATAAATTTTGAAAGTGTATTATTACATGTAGATTGAGATGCCAATTCTGTTTTGGTAGGGTATTGGTGTGCTTTTGGCTTAAAAATAGGTTTTTGAAATGGGTTTTTTGTGCATGACTTATTTACACCACTTGGGTTATTTTTATGAAAATTGGAAATGTTTTAGTTAGTTAAAAAAAGTGGGAAAACGGTGAATATGTACTGCTTGGTATGTGTGTTCACCTATTATGGGGTATGGAAAGGTGAAGTGATGTTTTAAAATATAAAACATTTTTAGAATGTTTTATACATTTCTAAAATGTTTTATTAAATTGTGATGTTGGAGAAAAACTTGTTTCTCGGTTGTTTCGTGTATGTTTGATGATATAATGATTTTGAAGGCAAAAAGGGTGTTATGTAACAAGTGAGTGGGTTGTTATGAGATTTTTAATATATTTTAATGGTTTTATAAGATTTTTTAATGAATTTGTGGAAGTGTTAAAGAAATGTGAAAAGTGTTGTGGGCTATTCTGGTGTGAGTCAGATTTCAAAATCAATTTGAATGAAAAGTGGAATTTTGTGACTTGTGTTGTATAAATTTGGGATTTTTGGTGAATTTATGAAATGGAAATAAAATTTTCCTGGGAATAGTATATTCACTGACTTGTTGGACTTGTATGAGCACAAAGGGAAAACCCGGGTATCTAGGTGGGTGGACGTGTACTAGTATGTTAGTGAATCCGTGGGGTTTGGCCTCAGTTTCACTTAGAAATATTGATGCTTACAACTATACTAAATTATGATGATGAAGATTGGGGACCAATAGGTTATGGGAATGTTCCCTACTAGCGGCTCGTGCACGAGAACAAATATTTGTGATGGTTACTCTCACCGAGATACAAGGTAACTGGCACCCACAACTAGCTAGTTCCTAAGGGTTATTTCCCATTGCTTGGGCTCACTAGATATTTTGTGCTTACCATCAGCATATGGTATGAGTGGATGTGAAATTATGTAACCTTGGTAATTATTGTAAATGTTTTTATTATTTAAATTATCCCACCTAAAAACTGATTTTTTAGTTGTATCTTTTAGAAATTGTAATGAGAAATTACATGTTTTTGAAAACATTCATGCTTTTCATCTTTGAATGTTTATCGCATGGAATATATTAGTGGTGGTATCCTACTGGGCATTGCATCACACCCTACTTACACATTTGGGTGTATGTAGACTTGGATATTTTTGTTGTCGTATGTTGGGTACAATATGTTATGTTCCAGTGCTTCGGGTTTCTAGAAGGTCCTTGGTGGTGAAGTCTTGTGGAGATGGCTTGAGGGCGGTGCCCCATGCCATGAGGGTTTTGGCCTATTTAATTTTGGTTTTATACCTTTGTTATAGTTTTTTTGAGTTGTTTTAAGCTATTTAATTCAGTTCTTAAATTTTGTAAAAGATTGTTTGGTTTGAAAAATCCAGATTCATTTTATTGGATTCTTTGGTTTTTTTATGTTTATAAACTCGGGTAAATCATTCCCAATTCTCATTTTTGATACCCAGGAACTTGTGCCAGCCCATGGGGATTGGGAACGCCCTTCGGGCCTTGTCACGGGCCAGGTTGGGCACTGGATACGGTGGTGACTAGATTTGGTTCATGACACATAAATATCTATTAGGGAAATTGTACACCCTATGTAAAGTTTAAAAAAAATATAATATATACTCAACAGGTTACTTATAGGATTTTTATGTATTCATTTTATGTCCCCCTATTTGGTAATTATAAAAACCAAAAGATATTTGTTTTATGAAAAAAATCCTTATATATACTTTTTTCTAGGGAAATATATTTGTTCCATTTATATATTCACTACAGAGATTCAATAATGTTATTTTATATTTGTAAAATATTTTTATACGTAATTTAAAATGATATTTTACAATATTTTCAATGTTTTCAAATGGATGTTCTATAAAGACATATCTATGGGTAATATTTGAATTTTAAAAAAAGTGTTAAAAGAATCATTTTTCATATATGGAATGAATATGTTTTCCCACTGTCAATAAAAATATATATTTTAGATTAAATCACGTGATTTCGTTATTTTAAAAAATTATTATATTCATGTTTTATGGATTTCATTATAATTATTCTAATCTAAATAACATTATAACATTTTTTGAAAACATATTTCTAAGGCCTTTATAAAAGTTTTTCTATTCTATATCAAAATATGATAATAAATCATATTATTTATTTGGGATAATATTTAATTAAACCATGAAATAACATTTCCCAAATGTATTTTGATGATGATTATTAAATTCTATTTTAATAAAGCTTATTGTATTCCAATAGATTAATTTGTTAATTATTAAATAATGATTGTTTTTGTGATATTAAGGATGAAATATGTAAAAAATTAATTATTTCATGGGTGTTAAAAGGGTTATATATCCCTATTATATGTAGGGTAACAATATATATCTCACACGATAATATGTAAAGGAACTATGAATGAATCTAATACAATATCAGATAATATCCCCTATGAATGAAAAGATAATGGTATGTAAAACAAAACCACATTGGGAACCTTTCCTCTATTCAGTGATTATTTTGGTACTGAGTGTTCACTAATGATGTTAATTTGATTATACAACACCCTAATGGCATATTGTTTTTATCAATTTTCTTATTTTTTCATGGTTTATGATTATTTGTTGATGATTTATCACTTTTTGAACTCATGTATTTTGTTGGGATAGTTCTTTTTTAAATAAATTATAATTTCTAGTCTATGAATATATAGGTATATTTTCATGATTTATTATCATTCCCTCATAGTCTTATTATTATCATATATTTACTTATTAAATTCAATTAATTTCTAACAAGATTAACCTTATGGATAATTTAATATCACCATTTCATATGTTTCTATTTTCCATTGGTTATGTAGAAAAGGTTAATGAATTATATGTCTAACAAGGTGACTATATATGAAAAATGTTTTGTTAAATGTTAATGATTATTCTTGAAATAATTTTATATGGAATCTAATCTCGAAATACCCTGAGAATATTTTGTTCTTGGGAATGATTTGTTGTGTGAATATTAATATTTCATTTAAATGATTAAATATGTATGTACATTTTACCCAGTTCACCTCTGATGGTATCAAAATACAGTTTTTTTATTTTATAGATATTATTATGAAAAATAAAATAGAAAGAACATACTAAAACTTATTATCAATTTAATGTGATATAGGATAAAAATATAGTTGCGTATGTTGATAGGAAGGTGTCTTAATTTATTACATTTTATGGTTAACTTTTGTTATGATATGATTGATCACACAAAGTATGACATCTTCAACATCATGCTAACCATTATATTTTTATTAATAGATGAATGATAGAATGATAAAGTTGGGGTGGTGGGTAGAACAATAATCAATAAAAATATATTATTTATGACCAGTTTTATATTTTCTTTCAAATTTTGAAAGGTCTGTAAAACTATTCATTCATAACCCCAATGTGACTTGTTCAACTATTAGTGGAAATTTTAACTATATTATAAGAAAATAACAATTATATATCTCCTATGTGATATGTTATTGTAGAAATTACTTCCAGAAAAGGTCATTATTCTCCCTCTATATGAGTAAGATTTTATTTTTTCAATGGATTGGTAATTCCAAATAGATCATATATCAATTATTATGTAAGGGATGTTATATTTTCCATTCCGAATCAATCAATGATCATCTACAAGTGAGTGGATGAATGTGAACATCTAATTTATATTTCATTCATTATATAAGCCTTACTACCAATTCATTAGAATTATTTATCTCTAACGATTAGGGATAACTCATTAATGACTATATTCAAATTGTGTAGGAATATAAAGATGAATTTCTATAATTGTTACCTAGTTTTCCCCCAATTCATAAATTTAATTTTTCTCTGGGACACATACCTAGTGAAATACCTATTTCAAAAATACCATATTGAATAAACAAAATTAATTTGTTTTAATTGAATATGAACCTATAGAAGAATCTATATTATTGATTCATTCATCTCTGTGATCTCTATTATGTGAACCTATTCTTTTATTTTGGAAGAAATCTTGATAAAGGTTTGTTTTCATTGGTTATCAAGAATGTAGTATGATCTCTATAAAGAAAAACAATCCTCAAACCCATTTTTATGATCTATTTGATTAAAAGAGTGTATATCAATAAATTCCGATCATTGAACTTTGATATACTTATCAAATAGTTTGTGTTAATATAGAGAACAAGATCTGT
Organism: Viscum album; assembly: GCA_963277665.1. NCBI lineage: Eukaryota > Viridiplantae > Streptophyta > Magnoliopsida > Santalales > Viscaceae > Viscum > Viscum album. Next base: position 476,329,508 of record OY728134.1, read on the forward strand.
ACAAACTTCTTTGTGTGTTTTAGACACTGTAAATTAATATTCATGAAAGTCAGACATAAAAATTCCATTATATATTCATTTATTTAAATAATATATACTTTAGATATCCCTACAATCAATTTGTGGCTTTATTAATATTGATAATTATTATATGTTACACATTCCTAAAAAGCAATTAAGATCAATTAAGGATAATTTTTATGAGTGAAATGAATGTCATAAACATTATGAAAATTAATTATTTATAAAACCAACAGACTAATAGAAATTGTAGGTGGGAGTTTAAATCCATAGGAATGTATTATGAAGAATATGTAACCAGTAGAAACAAAAACAAAAAATAACTAATGAATACATCTTGAAAATTGTGTGGGAATGGGATAATGATGTGGTAGTTTCATGAATGATAAATTTGAAGTAGAAGAGATACAAGGATAATAATAAATGGAAGGAAATAAAAAATCATAGGTTGAAACATATGAATATCATTTTAATAAAATTTGATCTCAAATATTATATTCCTAATAATGATTTACACAATTTTAAAATTTGGAACAGAAGAGTGATGATCCATTGAGCACTCACTTTAGTGTCTATAATAGATTTTCAATAATCCCTAGTATCAATCATTCAATCATAATTTAGAGAAGTTGTGTTCATAATATTTAAGTGAACACAAGCCTTTTCCATTTAAAATACTTTAGTTGGATTTGATGGGAAAAAATATTAACTTTATTAACCTTTCATTTTATATAATAGCCAATAAAATTTCCTCACTAAGACTGGAGTTGCGATATTCATGGTTTTAAAAATACTCAAATGATCATTGAAATTAAGAAAATCATAATAATAATTAAAATCATAATTATCAAATTATATAAATTTTTTAGTCACTCATGGTATGATAAACCACCAAAATTTATTTTAATAAATATATTATATAGAATTAGGAGATGAGGATTGAAGAGAATATAAAGATAAATATACTCTATAAGAGAATATTTCTTCTCTATCTTGAGCTCCCACTGGTTCTTCATCCCACCCCGCACTCTCTTCTTCCTCTGCCCTTATCTCAAAATTATCATTGTGGAAATATATAAATGATTTCATATCTTTTTAATCTAGAATACTCCCCCTGTTAATTTTTAATACCACCCCCTTTTTCTTCAAAATAATTCTCCATTCTAAAAAGGTAACACAATCACAACCTCATTTGGTGATTTCTAAGTGATAGCGATATTTTTCTAACCTTTAGTAATGGTTTTAGTGACTTCATCAAATTATTCCCTATATCTCTCACTCTCTCTATCCATATTATAATAAAAATTGTGCAATAAATTAATATTTTCTAGGTGTCTTCTATTTAATTGATGTTTTTGAATCTACATATTAACCAATAATGTAGACACATATCACTCAATGGACCTATAGAAAAGTTACGTACTGGATAAACATACAAGAAAACCTAGTTTAATGGAATTATTTCACCAGATCATCCCTTGTATCTTCTTCGAATAAAAATAATCATCTATATAGATCATGAATCCTCAAGAAGGGATCCATCTCGAGTTCTATAAAAACCATCAATATTCTCATGGAAAATATAGTCATCCTATTGTCATCTTTTGAAATTTATAACCCTTCATTCCTCAATAAGAAAAAATAGTGTTAAAAGAAATATTGAAAATGGTGTAACATCAATTTCTATTTCAAATCTACATCAAGGATAGTAGTGAAAAAATATGGCTCAAAATAACATTTCAATAGTTATTAATGTGTCATCGATTTCAATAGATATTGATAGGGTCTACGAAGGCTTGATTGGCTTAGTGTTGGAGGTGGATTTGATCCTTCGACATGGTTTTTCCTTATTATCTTAATTGTTCTAAGATTAATAATATTACTCATGTTTTAGTTATCATGATAGAATTAAATTCAATAAATAATAATGTATTGTACGTCGTCTTCATCAGTAACAAAATTATTTAAAATAGAATGGGGAATGTATAAATCCTCAAACAATTCAGACGGTTTATGTCACATCATAAATCTCATGTTTAATCATTGAAAAAATGGGGTAAAAGCCAATTTTGATCTTTTAAATCACTTTCATCAAATTCTTTAGGCTTCATTGACTTCCAATGAGAAATACTTGAAATATTCAAAAAAAAACACAGTTCATTATGTTAAATAGTCTTGGCTGACATGATTTTCAGTTTCCAAGTTGAGATCTTCGGTCATCCGTGGTAGTTATTCTCTGGTGTTAAGTGGGAATTATGTACAATAATACCTCGATGGAGAAATGACTTTGTATATAGGGGGAGGAAAAAAGTTACGTGAATCCCCCTTGAGTTTGCTAGGTTTTGTGAGTTGTGTAATTAGATATGTGATTCCTTGGGAAACTTGGGTAAGTACTTCTATAGGAAGTCTCTTAAGGAGACGATTCTTGGAAATGTCTACGTGGTCCATTTGAAGATTTGGCTACACCGCCTCTATTAGAAATTAATTATGGAATAAATATATAAATTTCAATTGGTAAAATATTTTAATTTTTTTTAACAATTATATAAATTAAATTCATAATATTTAGTATCATAAATTAATATATTTTAAAAAAATTGAAATAAAAATTATAGAATATAAAAATGAAATTATTTATTAAATAGAATAATTAAATGAAAAAATATTTAGAAAAATTATTATTTATTAATAAATAATATTAAATAATTTAATGAATGGAATAAAAATTTTAAACATAATTTATTTATTTAATATATTATTAATAATACAAATAAATTAATATCAAGAACCATGAAATATATAAAAATCAATGAATAAAAAAAATGAAGTTCCATTAAACAATCCATAATTCAAAACAAAAATATTTAAAAAGATATGGCATGAAAAATTGATAAATTAAACAATAAAACAATTATTATTAATAATGACATTATTTTATTAAATCTACCATAAATTAACCATAAATTGACAAATTGCCATTAATTTAACATTTTAGACATTAAATACCTAGAAAATCCCCAAAAATGGATGTGGAAATGTTAAAATAATAAGATCCTCATAAACCCCCCACCCCATAGTTAATATTTTCTTTTTCTTAAGCATCTGTATTCACATTCAATGCTCGAAAATAAACCTACAAATAGAGAATGTGTAATTATACAATGTATATATTTTCATATAGATTTTCCATCCTTTTCCCTCTCATGTATTAAAATATTAATCCCTCTAAAACAAAATGGCTTCAGTAAAAAATTTATTACTATTTAAAAAAATAATTTAAATTGAAAATTTTAAATACAATTTAACAACTGTAAACATATATACAAATGAAATAAAAAAATTATCATTAAAAAAATATGATAATTTAATAATATATTAAAAATATGAATGCCAACAGATATGATAGTGTAAATTTTTATTGGTGGAATGGATAACCCATCCATATATTTGATGAATGAAGAGTAAAGAATAAAATAGGTTGAATAAATCAGTACAACCTAGATTAGTATTTTCATCTCAAATTATATTTTGGATACATATCTTATGGGTTAAATTAATTTAATAAATTTAAATGTAAATAATAATCTTATAAAATTATTTAAAAGTTTACCAAAATATATTGTGTTCCATTAGTGATTCAAAAATGATTTAATCATTTAAATCTAAAAGTTGTTAAATATTAACCTATTTTGAGTTGCATCGTAGCCCTCAGATTTAAATAAAAGGTTTCATCTAGTGAAAATTCATAATTGATTATTCAAAAAATAAAATTTCAAAAAACCCTAATGGTTTTTATGGGATGTCAATGAGTTATAGTTTAAAAACTTAAATGACCCCTATCCCACACATAAAAACCCAAAAGTTTTACCATTGTTGAACACATAGTGGAAGAAAACTAGAGATAACTAAGGTTCAAAAACCATTCGACCAGTGGCCATTATTTCTTAATTAAGGGTCACTACAAAGTTGAAAATGTATTATGAAAAATAAAATTCAACTATAAAAACATACACAATACAACTACTGGTAACTATTTAACAGTTCAATGACACAAGGACATAATTTTTAGATAAGTCGCATGTTTCAATATGAATTCAATGTGTCATTTTTAAATAGTTATTCCTATCATGAAAAGAAAAAATTCATCCTTCTAACAATAAAAAAAGTACCATTTACCGAAAGGTATTACAATATGAATTCAGTATTCCAAAGAAATGAAATATGAACTATACAATAATTTAAAACAACCCATGCATCATGTAGCTTATTTTCATGAATAAAAAGTAGAACAAAAGTAATAAATAATAAGAATTTTAAATCCACTAAAATAGATATTTATAACTTGATTCTTAGAAAAATACACAAACCCTTTCATTCTCATTGATTAATTCCTCTGTTAGGAAAAAATAATCTCTTATAATTTTTGAAAATACACATTCATTTTATAATTTAATTTTCCATCAAAACCTATTACATTGAGAATTGTCCAGGAAATGAAATAAAAAATATTTTTAGAAGTCATATCCTTAAATATTGTTTCACACTCATCCTATTCTAATTATGTACACCAAAATAGATAAGTAATAATTATGAAAAATCATCCAATGAAATTAAAATGATTCAAATTAAAAAGTTCATGTTTTTTGTCATATTACTGAGTGGGACACCATAGAAAAATAGGATTTTTATTCATATAAAAAAATGAAAACTCAAATCATTGATTTACTCAGATGAAATGATAAATTTTAAAACTTCTATTGGAATTTATCCCCAAAAATGTTTTACCCATAATCATTCAATTGTTATGATTCCTTATTGGTTCTTATGTCATTGGTAGTTTTAAAAAAATTGTTTCCTCTCGTGGATTTAAACACCATATCTTTCGAAGAATGTCCTCCTAAATAAATAAATGTTATATTACAAAGACCTTTACTGAAATAAACATAATTTTTATGAACATAAAGCATTTATATAATATGGAAATTATAAGACCAATATTTTATGAAGAAATAAAAACTTCACCTCCCACATTAACCCGCACACATGAAGGATTAACAAATTCAAAATGAGGCACAAAAAATTTTACAACCATGTTCCTACTAACCAAATAATGACTCTAAAAAAACCTTACTAGGAATCATAGAGAAATAATCCCCATGATCATTTATGTACTTCTGAAAATTATAATAAAAGATCTCATTATATTAGTTTTGGATTGAAGAAGGATTTGAAAATGAATCAATAATTTCATGAATATTCCCCTCTCCTAACAAAATTCAAAGATTATAAAACAGTTTTTATTGTATAGAAAACCTCCTCAAGATTATATATGAATTATCTATGTTCTACTATAGAAAAATATTCAGTTATAAATATTATAATGTAATGGTCAGTCATTCTACTATGATCTGGAAAATTTAATATATTCTCACTTTTTACACATTAAATTGTTTAGCATGACTCATTATTTTATATAAAGGATTATCGCTCACAAAAAATTACTTAATACTTTAAAAACTCACATTATATTGAATAAACACTAAATATAGTCTTACACTTCTCAGGTTAATGGGAAAAAAATTGTTCCCTTATTTCAAACATGAGAGGGATATGAAATTTGGTCATAATCTTGAAAAACACTTCCAAATTGAATGTAAGGGTGAGGATAGACCAAATTATGGTCTTGAGTAATGAAAATGTTAATTTGGTTCTCATAATTCCCTATCCATTCCATCTTATATGTGAAAATATATTAGTAATTAGTTTCCTTAAAATGATTATTAATCGACCTTTTCATTATTTCATCAAAAGGGTAATGAGTATCATTACAAATATATCCTCTAAAACACCCTCAACAACATAAATCATCATACAACTAACCACAAGATATTATAACTCATTAACATGGAACACCACATGATCATCACTAGCTTAAAAGGTTACGTTACCCTCTGAAACATCCATTACATCCCTATCTATAGCTATAAATGGTATTAATAAAATTATGGGATATTTATTATCAACCATTAATTTGGGAACAATAATATTTTTTTGTATTTTTATATTTAATACATTAACTAACATGTAATATACCCTTATAGAAGGAAAACCGCATGACCTATCAGCTAATTGTAGTGAAAATAATGTTTGTTTTTTCTCTTAAAGTCTAAACATCATGAATAATGACTATGGAATAAGGTTAATGCTTTCACCTTAATAAAACATACACCTAATATCCCACATAATTCAATTTTATATGAAATTAAATATTATAATGGGTTATTTAAAAAGGAATGAATGTTTTTTGGAATAATGGAAGTACAATCTTCATTCTAATTAATCATTAAACACTCAATTAAATTGATTTTAGTTTCCAAGACTAATTTTCTAAATTTCAAACAATAAGGAACATTATTCATATCCTCAACAAAAGGAATATTAACATTAGATATCCTAAAAAAATCATGGATTTTTAAATAATATAGTTCTTAGTTATTTTTACTTTTATGTGTAAAATGGATTGAGGAAAAAAATTAAATTAATTGGTTTTGATTATACACATCATAAGAAATAACCATTTTCATTTCCTCCTTAACAATATAACAATTAATTTAACATTTTTATTGTTCTTTTAAACTCTAGTATTCATCATTTTATTCTTGAAATCACTTTCTATATATTTACATTAATATTTTCATAAATTTTTATTTTCAAATTTATCATAAATATCAAATTTAATTTTCATAAGGTGTACACTAATAATTTCTTCAATTTTCAGGCCTGATATTGAAGTTACAATCACCACATTTTCTTTTCTATTAATCACTAATGTGCTAAGTAATTCTCCCTTAATTCTCCCTCCTATGTTTCCAGAATGTTGGCCAATTTTATCTGAAAATAATGAATTATATAATATGATTCACCCCAATCTCAATTAATTCTAGAATTTTGGGAATATAAATATAACTTTTTAGAATAAAATCATCAATTTAAATTCTGGAACAAACCCCTAACACCTTGTTGATAATTTTATGATTAACTATTTATCTAGTTTGGAAATTAATCAAAATATTATTGTGAAAAAACATTATCATCATATCGTGTCAACCCACAAGTTTCATTCAAGATAAATTTGGATGATTTCTATATCCTTAAGTAATTTTATCTGAGAAATATTCATTGTCATTTTGGATTATGGCTTTATATTAAACAATTTGGGAACTCTCTTATGTGTATACATATAGTTAAATGTTGGTAAAACAATTGATAATGAGAATAAAACCCATAATGAGTAAAAAGTCTTTAAGATAATTTTTTTTAACTATAGTAACATTGGAATTATGATTATCCCAGTAGATTATACTCTCCCTTATGATTTAATGGTCAATTGTTTTGAATGTTTGTTAAAAATATTAAGTTCATCTAATATCATAACTAATAAATGACCAAAATAATTTGATCAATAAGATATCAATTATAAGGTGTGAGGAAATTATATAAAGTATCCATCAGGAGATGTGGGTAGTGTTGGTGATTATGAGATTTTATGAGGAGCCCCATAAACCATTTATGATCTTAATTAAATTTTTATTCCACATATTGAATGAAATAATTTATTTTATGACTCACTTAATTGGTGATATTACTGTGATATAACTTCATAAGAAAATGATTTAATTATTAGTCCCATGTGTAAAAAAAATTCATTTAAATTCTGAAACAAAATTCTATACTTGATGTTAAAAAAATAAAAATACTCTCAACATAATATCCCTCTCATTTAATATATAAAAAGGTCACTATTGAATTATTTAATAAATTTATAAGATGAATTCTAAAGAATCATAATCTCACAGTCCATTAATGTAGGGAAACATAGAGTGGTACGATTGTGTCTTCTAATAATTTCTAGACCTTTGTAAAAGACATGAATTTTAAGGATTACTTTATATTGTAACAAGATGAATATCCTTTTTCCTATACCTCTCATAATTTTCATTCCTTGGATATGTTAAAACATGATTTTAATTTTCGTTGTCATTAGATCTTTTATATTCAAAATCTACCTTTTCTATTTTATTTTAGTTTGTTAAAAAGTGAATAACAATGTATAATTATATCTAGAATAAAATTTTCATGTTCAGATTCATTTTTTCTATTATGTGAATAATATTTTACATTCAATGTGTTAACAAATAGAACAACGAAAAGAAATAGGAGAATATTTTCTGTATATAAAAAAAATAATTTTTTAGACACTTTAATTATTTTTAATATTTATTATTGGTGTTATAATGAACCCTCTCCTAAAACGATTATGATATTTGAAATTATTGATGGTTAATATTATGAAAATTATTTACTTCTAAATAATAGAGTATGATACAATGTGTAATTAAGATTATTATCCCACATGGATGTATTATTTATAATGTGAAACCAAAAAATTAACAACAATAAAAGAAAATAAAATAATTAGAAAAAAGTATATGTGGTAATTGGATGATGTTATTGTTGACATATAAATGTAAAATTTGTAGAGGAAGTGATGAAATGAATAAAAAAATAAGAAATATTAAATCAAAAAGAAGCAGCCACATAGGGATATTATACTAATACAAATTAGCCTCAATGATTTTTTTTGTTGCACTTGAAATTTTCAACAGTTGTAAAAATTAAAAAAGGAAGATCAAGGATCCACTACGCTCTCACAACAATGTTCAACACTTGTATTTGATCTTTCTAAATAATAATCCTTCACTCATAACTACGGATAATATATATTCTTAATAGAGAATAGAAAATCACCTTTTTCCATTTTATGTATTTTAGTTGAAATTCATGGGCAACGTATTCACTATCATCATCCACTGGTTTGTAAAATAGTGTTGAATTATTTTGCATTAAGAATGTAATTGGGATATCAACTATTTAAAATATCACTTATAAAATTATGGAATTTTAGTAGAACATACTATGAATTCCATTAATACTTATCTAATTCCTTAATATGTTTGTTTACACATGATATGAGAAAAAGATATTGTTTAATTTAAGAGTGAATGTTTAGAGAACAAATAATAGATGAAATATGAAAATAGTAATATAAATATTCATTGTTAAAGAATATTTGTTCTCTATCTTGAGGAAATTTTGGTTCTTCACTGCTACTCACACTCTCATCTGCCACTTCTATAATCCATAAATTATGAATGATTACATAACACAATTTTTTTTATATCTATAATATAAAATAATACAGCTATGTCCCTTTTTTAGATTTCCCTATTTAGATTTCTCTAATTACTCCATTCAGAAATTGTGTTACAATCACTTCCTCATTTTCTAACATGCATGTGGGAAGTTAAATTTTATAACCATTAGAGATAGATGGAGTGACTAGAAAAAATTATTCCCTATCTCTTAATACTCATTATAAGGCACTCTCCTTGAGTAATTAGAATGTTATTAGTATCTTAAAATTAACTCTAATATTTCACTCCACTGGTCAATCAATTATGATTTGACATGCCACTTAACTGTCCTATAATAAATCACCCAACATGATTATCCTAAAATATTAAAATGTTATTCAGACATCATTCATTAGATTATCCCTTTCATATTATATGACTAAAACACCATTCAACAATATATCACAAATCCTTAGTTAGGGATTAAATATGCCTTTGAAAACACCTTTTCTATTCTCGTGGAAACTATAATTACCATGGTTTTATATTCATATTATGGTTTATAGGGATTAATATATATGAAAAAAATTATGGTTAGAAGAAACATAAACTATGGTGGAACAACATAGTCTCCTTTGAATACTAATTAAATTCTTTGGCTATGAAATCAGGCATGGAATCTCATCTGCAATATTGATAAAATATTCATCTGTTTCAACATACATCGACAGAGACAATGAAGGTTATTATGGAATGGTATCAGAATCAATATCAACCAATCAACATGGTTATATTGTATTATCATCATCAACTACACTTTTAACACCTTCCTTTAGTTTTGGTCATCATGATTGAAGAAGCTTTTATCAAAAAATATCATGCGGGAGTCGGCATCCTCAACAATCATTTTCTTTCTCATCAAAATGAGCAATGGAAAAAAACACAACAAGATCAGATGGTATCCATCACCAAATGAGTCTTACGATTCATCACTGAACAAATGGGGTTCAATCTAATTCCATGCTTGGAAATAATCTTCATCATATTCATTGGGATCCATTAAGCTACGAAAAGATGTGATTGAAATAGCTCAACCAACCTAGTTTGTCACATTCAACAGTCTAATCCAAATCATGTTTTTGGATCATAGGATGAGATCATATGTTTTATTTGGTAGTTCATCACTTATGATAAGTAATAATTGGGTACATTGGTGCCCCAAACTAGAAGCGAATATATATGGTAAGGGAGGTAATCAAACACGTGGATCCTATAGAGATATCTATCTGAGTTTAACTATGTAATTGGATTCAGGGTCATTTTGAAATTTGGTCATGTGCCTATCTAGAAAATCACTTATGTGGATAATTCTTGGAAATGGCTACGTTTTTCATTTAAAATTGTTGCTACAATGTCCCTACTCCTGAAAAATGAAGGAACAAATTAATAAATTTGAATTTTCAAAATAAATAAAAATAAATATTTAACAAATATTATTTCATTATAAAAATGTTTTTAATTGAAAAAAATTAATGATGACATATAGTTTATAGAAAATAAATTAATAATTAATAAAGAAGAAAAAAATAAATGCCAAAAAGTATTATATAATATAAATTATTGATACAAAAATTTGATTTATTTGTTGAAAATTGTAAATCATGTTATACATAAATTAATTATTTAAAATATTAAAACGAGTGAATAAAACAAAAACATTAAATACATAGAACAATGACATAAATAATAATCAAATTTTTTATAAAATAAAAAACCATTAATCAATAGATAATTCAAAAAAACATTATTAAATAATATAGTGACATTGAAATTGATAAATTGAAAAAAAAAACAATAATACTTCAAATAACATTAATTTTATAAATCTACGATAAATTGACCATTATTAGATAAATTTACATTAATTACATATTCTAGACATTAAATACACAAAAAATCCCTTTAAAGGACATAGAAAAGTTTAATTAATTAATTCCACATCAATAACATTCTAAAATGAGTATCAATCTGCCAGATATAGTATATGGAATGTATTTCTATCGAAAGTATGATTCTTAGGTCACATTATTTCATTTGAGTGTATATTAGAGGTTCCTCTAATGAAATTGATTATTGGTCAATATATAAAAAGAACCAATGTTATTGTCATCTATAGTTTTCCTGGATTTTAAGAATACAATCAATATGTTTTGGGAAATTAAAAAAGATTATTAAATCCCTTATCCATGTTGACCAGGAAGGGAGTCAAGTAGAACTGGTCAGATGAAAGTTATGGTAATTTGAGGTTATTAAAGATATGATTAGTTTGGTAACCTATCTTCACATGAAACTGTTATAAGGAATGTTTTTTTATATATTATGACGTTTCAATAAAGAAAATTGGTTTGGTTCCCATGCATAATAACATGGGGATAGAGTATCCCAAATTCCAAATAAATTTTCATGAGAAAAATTACCCAAATCAATATTTTGACCATGTATAAGAAATTTATGAATATAAAATATAGATACATTATTATTATTTTAAATGGAATAGTATATATTTTGATCAATGATTTATAAATTTTATATTCAAACAAAAATATTTAGATATGTACAAAAAATATATAGTTGAAATTTTTTAAAAATTACAACTACATATCATAATACTAACCTCGGAATGAGAACCAGGTGGTTGGTGCATCAACATAAAAGGACCATGCTATATTTTCCTTGCTTAGGATTGTGGAAATACCATATTTATGGATTTAAATAATATTTTTCATGTAATAATGATAAAAGGTGATACATCCTGTCTTTCTTAGATTAACGTTCAATTATAAATTTCTTTGAAAATTAGAGTGACGAGGAAAGAGGATTTAGAGAAACTAAATAATGTAAGGAATGATGATAAATTCAGCTATGGTAGGGATAGTCTTATCATATTATAAAATACTGTACCCCCCCATCAATTTTAGTAATGAATAAATATACAATGATTGAATAACATATGATTACATTATCTATTCAACATTGGAGTATAAATATTTCATAGAGATCAAAGAGAGGATTTATTACTGGAAAACATTAAAAGGTATATTAGAGAAAATGTATTTTATGCCTAGTATCTCATAAGGTTTAGGATAAATGTTTGATATCTAAGGGGATGAATAAAAAATTACATATAACTACATGTAACTTGAATAATATAGAAACCCAATCATTTTAAATATTTAATAATATAATTTTCAACATAAAAATCTATTTAATACAACCAAATAAATGTTATTCATGGAGTTATTGGAAGAATATGGTCATATCATATCATAGTTAAACTAAAATATTATGTTTTTATTTTATTAAACATAATAATATCATAAAATTTCATTGCTTTACATGGGGAATATATATACAAAAATGATTGTGCTAAAAATACATACAATTGAATAAACGTGATATAGAATAGTAACATTTGAGTCAAATGCCTAACAAGATAAAATATAAGAGAAGGATCTTCACTAATCACATGGAATAATAATACGATTAATATTTTTTCATAATGTTATGGAATCATAGAAAATGTGGATGTGAAAAAAACATGACTTAAACAAGGGTTACAGATGTGTTCCTAGACAATATCACATTGTGAACAATGTTCTATAATGGATTAAGTATACACTCTTATCCCATAAATGACATATCCTGAGGATAATTATTAACCTAATGCATTGGTGTATTATCTAGGTTCACCGATAATAACATTTTTGTTGATTTATGTTTTACATATAAAGAAAATATAATCAGAAATCCTAAAATAAGAATTACCCAAAAAAAATTGGGTTATATACTCTTTCCACAAATCATAATCAGAGAAAATTTCATAATGAATGCATTTGTGAGATATACATAAGGAATTAATATTCCTATCCACATATGGTATAATAATCTAGGTATATATGTGAATAAAAGTTATCCAAAATTTATAAATAATCATTAACATCAACGGTATTCATCAGTGAAAATAATTTATATAATATTAAAAACAATTCTTTATTAAAATACCATTTTGAGTTTTTAATTAGTTTTTAAAAATCTAAGAAAATTCAAAAATATTATAGAAAAAATTTTCTTTATAACAAACCATATTTTCTTATTATGTTATATTTAAATAATTGAGAGGTTATGATTCAATGTAATTTAGTACAAGTTTAAAAAAATTCATTTCACACTGTTGTAAAAAGGTAAATTAGAACCATCTCTAGAAAATGGAAGTAAGAATCCTTAAAAAATTAGATAGTTAAATATGGTTAATAGTTTCATTTGTATAAGGTTTGGATAATATTATAAATATTATTTAAAATTTTCTTAGAAAACATATATATGGATGAGAATTTATTTTCGATGAAAGTGAGAAATAAATTAATATTTCTTAAAAAATATTTTTTCAACAATTTTAACTAAAAAATATTCCAAAAAAGGTACTATTTAAAGAAAATTTAATTAAAAATAGAGAAGAATAAAATTTATTTTTTATAAATTAATAAAATAATTTCCTATAATGTAAATTCCAACATAAATAATCTTGATTAAAATAAGATTGAATCAAAAACCTGTTACTACTTTTGTGCCTTTTGAATAATTACTCCCATGAATAAATTAGATGAATAGTTAAATAAAATATAATGAATTATTAATTATTCATGGTATAATTTTTAAAATGTATTTGTATAAACTATTAAAAAAATTAGGTTCATAAAAGAACATATTCCTTAGAGAAGGAAATTTTGGCATGAAGACAATACATCGTGTCAAAAATTTTATGTTTATATATTTTATCTCTAATCTAAAAAATTTGTATCAATTATGTTTTTTCATAAGAAAAATTTATATTTTTATTCAATTATACATAAACTGTAAAAAATTATTTATTTTAATGACATATTTAATTACATAATTATTCATGTCCACATATGGTGTTTTGAGGATACTCAGTTCGTAATTTCAAAATAGAACCAGTGAGTTGAATTTGATTAAAGGTGTCATTATTACATTATATACATTATAATCATCATTAAATAGTAATAATTTTTATATAGAAATTATTCTTTAAAAATTAACCATGAATTGCTATTATGAAAATGAACTCTATTACAAACATGTCGACGGTGGAAAAACCTTTTTCAAGTATAAAAATCCAATTTTTCAGTGATCATGGTGGAAATAAGGTATGTATTGTTTTATCATTTCATAATTACCATAATATCATAAATATAATATTATTTTATTAAATAAATATACATATCTCTTCTATTTTACGTAGTAATAATAAAATTATATCACTTTGTGTGACCAAAGTCTGTTGTACACACGAACGACATGACCATTAATCCATTTATTATTATTTAAGACTGTATATGATATATTATTTTAAACTAAAGTTTAATGTTTCATTAAAATTATAAAAAATATGAAATAAATCATTATAAACCTCAAGGAGAGGTGATGATGTAAAATAAATTACATTAATTCGTGAGGCGGTAGTCCTCTGTAATTATAAATAATGGGATCATTTTCCATTTAATAAAAGTGGAGATGGATTTAGGCTATTTAAATAACATAATAAAATATTTATAAATAATAGATATTGGATTTATTATATTAGAATTATTGGGTAATATTCTTTGGAGTTAGAAGAAGATACAAAATAATGATGTTCGGTTAAGGATGATACCCCTATATTGGAACCCCACTTAAGGATTACAAATAATGTCTCGGAATATTGGATTTCTAATAAAAAATGAATATATGATGTTCTTATTAAAGTATAGAAGGTATTTGGGTAGTTAGCAGATGATATAAAAGGCTTTATAAGTGTAAATAAAAGACGGTATGACATTCCCATTTATAAGTGGGGATAAGACAGACATGAAAATTTTGAAATTTTTTTTTGCCACATTTTACACATTCAACAGGGCTCCAAAATGGAACACTAACAAATGTTATATGATATATGGCCCAAATATCCAATAAAATATGATATGTATACGTTTTTAAGAAATTATGACCCTTTAAATTTTAGTTTAGTCACATAGTAAACCAATTTTAACCAACACCATGGTAATTAATTCTCACTATTTTTTCTATTAATTATTAAAAAATTTAAGTTGAACTTATAATATAATATTAATTATAATTTTTGATAATTTTAAATAAATTTATGTTGGTTAAATTAATGTATATAGAATATTTTAATATAAAATTGAGAATGCATAAATGAAAACAATTTTCCCAAAGATATATTTTTCATAATTATAAAAGTTTTTATTTCAAAATTCAATATTAAATTTATTCCAATGTACTAAACTTGATTAATAATAAAAAAATTGAACTAGTTTTTCATATAAACCATTTTTTATAAATATTACTGTAAATTATAGAAATGAAAATGAGGTCTTTAATAAAAACTAGTATTATTATCTATGAATTATAAAATATTTTTTTCAACATCTCCAAAAATAAACCTACGATAATTTGTATATATTTATTCTTAACACTATGTTATCTTTTTAGAATAAATTTTGTAATTTTGAAAAAATTAGTTTTTAAAAAAAAGTAAATATAAATAAATTTTTAGGAAATGATATTCAATGATCCTATAAATACTTTTACAAGAATTGATTTCTTATTTATATGTATATTTTCGTTATTAATCATATTAAAATTTCAAAATTTATGTATTCCTCTTTGGGAAACCATATTTAATAGTTATTTTATAATGGTAAAATTTTAATAATAAAATTTTAATAGTATATGACCATTTATTTAAACATAGTTCTGTGTGTTATATATTCAATAAATCATTGATTTTTATAAATCATGAGGTTTTATATTATACCACTATTACATAAATATCATCCTCATTAATTTATAATTTTTCATAGAAATCAAGGGTTTTATATTAAAAATATATTTTTTGGAAAACCAACACTATAAAAAGGTTTAAAAATTATTCTCTTATAAATTGGGTAAGGTAAATACAAACTCCATCACATAACCAGGATTACACATAAGATAACTTTTCATGGTAGTGAAAAAATGTATTTTGAATGATGTTCCACTTAGGAGATGATGTCATACATTTTTTAACGGAGAAGCTACCATTAATTTTTTGAAAATAAAAAACAATTAATTTTCCAAGATACATTTTGAAAACATGAGGGGCCTATTATCATATAGAAGTATAAAATAAGTAAATATACTTAAATGGAATGTATAGTTAAATCATTTAATAAATTTTCACTATAATATGATTTGTTTCTCCAAACAATGATCAATCCAGAAGAATTATTTTATATAAAAAACCCCATAAATAACGTATAACGGATCATATGTCTCAAAATAATGTAATCTTGATATTACAATTATTATTAGATATTAACCAATATAAAAAATGGTAATTACAAGGTAATATAATTCTAAAAATTATTAAACCTTCATATAAATATTTAAAATTCAATGTTCAACTTAAAAAAAATATGACTAAATAACCCTACATACAAATGATATTCAACATTAAAATATTTAATTTTTTTCTTAAAAATAATAATCCATGTTAAATAACACGTTAGACATAAGGTTAATGTATACAACACTATAATGAAACATTCCCAAAATATGATTAATCATCTCAAAATCCAATAAATTCAAAAATATTTTAGCATAGAATTGGTTTAAAACAAATAAAATGAAATTTATTAATCCAATAGTCAAAGTAAAAATAATATTATACTAACAATACATAATTTTGGCCAATGGTAGTTGTTTCACCCTAATCACCCTTCGATTGTGGGATCAAGCATTGTGACATTTCCAAGTATGATTGTAACGCCCTGACCCTAGTTACCTAGAGTCGGTGCATTATTGCGTAACATCAGCATGATCACAAAAGATCAATTTTCAAAAGACTGATTAGTTTAGTAGCCTTGTAAACACTAGATACATTCATAAGTCTTACATTACATCATAAAGTAAAAAAAAACTACAACAACATCTTGTCTTTATATCCCCTCAGACTATCCCTATAGGTCATTCATAATATATCTCTTCACATCCTCGAAAAATTAAAACATTGGAAGGGGTGAGCTCAGATGCTCAGTAAGGATAACAATAAAGTGGAAGCTTTCGTAAATAAACATTAAAATTTAAGGCAATGTATAATAAAAAAATCCTTTTAAACTTAAAATTCATCCTAATATGGAAAAAATAAAATGAAATAATTCTATTTACTTATTCACACGGATATTCTACTAGTCGAATAATTACATGCAATATCAATAACCACTTTTATAATGATAGAATGCATAATGCCAGACTATCATAACCACGTTTCCAAGGACTCGTGCCAAGACTACAAATAAGATTTTGTCAAGGCATCGTGCCAAGACACTAGTTTGTCTCATGAGACCTGCCGATGCATCTAGGAGCTATAGCGGGCTCCACCCATCACTTATTAAGTCCAATTCATTCCTCCTATGAACATGTTTAAACATATCATAAACCATTACCTAATAGTATCACATAATACATGCATAAAAGAAACATAACATTTCCACATTTCAATCACAAGATATCAATTCAAAACATTGATATAATAAAACATTATCAAAACTATTTTCAATACCAAAATAAATGAAAATTAAAACATGGTTTTTATTTTTCATTAAAAAAGTTATGGCTTGTAGAGGAAGACGAAACTCAAATAATGGTCACGAAGGCAGAGAAGTCGTTGTCACTGCATACGTACGACAAAAAAACATTCCCCCTTTTCATTTAGTAAAACTTTTTGTAAAAAAAGATTCCTTTTGAATAAAATTAAAAGTCAAAGGGGCTTATACACCGTATAAAAGAAAGTCTTGTATTAAAACAAAATATGCCTCACTGAAAGAAGATTGATACAAAGTCCCTTACAAAAATAATTTTTTAAATAAAATAGAGAAATTATGTGTATTCACTATAACAACACATAAATAAATTACAAATAAAATATATGACATAATAATATCATGACATAATTTGAAAGTAGGTGATTAACCCAAAGAATGGAAATTTGGTTAAGAAGTTCCCTTACCACGTGTCTGACTTTACACGATCATTCTTTAAGCTCTAGTATAATAAAATAGAGTTAATTTCTATTTTCTTAAGAACCTTTTTCATGTTCATTATTCCTTTTATATCACTTATTACCATGTTATGAACATTATGTAATTATTTAAGTTAATAACGGTCATTTTGCGATCTTTGGTACTTGAGTCAAAAATAAACTTCTTATAATTACAAGTTGTTCATGTGGTGAAATATCCATTATATACATAATTATATTCATGATGTATATATCATATATATCATATATATCCAGTATATACATGGATTTATAATATTACATAACATTTAGAGGTAAGAAATGAAATACACGGTTCATGGAGACGGTATGTTGTACGTACGCGTGAATGATACTTTCATTTTTATTTCATATTTATTTGAATGAAATTATAATTATATAAAGGAATACTACAATTCCTGTATAATATAATGTATAATACAATTTAATCCATCCTTTATACATCCCACATATGGCATTAATGATTCAAATCACTTTGAGGGGGCGGTAGTCAGCACTTCCTAAAATGAAATTATCGTGTTTACCCATAATGGAAAACATAATGGTATGACATAAATGAAAAATAAAGAATAATAAGGAAAAAAAAGATAATATTTATCATATATAAAAATAGTGTCATCATAATGGCCACAATGAAAGGTGTTAAAAGAATATTGAACAATCATCGTTTCGTGAGGCAGTAATTCGCCACCCACAGAAATAGTATGTTATTTAACCATTATACGAAGGTGTGTGTAAGTTTAAATAAAATAATTCTCATAAAAAAATCCAATTATATTGTGGATACTGTTTTTTGTATAAAATAAAGTAATAAAAAGATTTAATGTGGTTGGATAAGCAAAATAAAATATAATAACACAAGAGAAGACATTACCTTAAAATCAGGTAACTCCTTTTGATTTTAGCCAAAGGCTTCCATGGAAAGACTTATGCCCAAAGTGAGGCTTCTAAAAGTAAGAGAGATAATTTTAGAGAGTATTTGGGCATAGGTTGGCCGAGCCAAATGGCTTTGATGGTGTGAATAAGGTGGTAGATGTGGGGGCCTTTTGTAAGACGAGAGGAGGGGCATTCTTGGAATGTCATGAAATGATACATTATTATGAAGTTCTTTTCGGATTTCAAAGGTCCCACAATTATGTATTTCAAGGATAAGGTGATAAGGGTTCTAAATATACTCATCCAATAGGTTTTTGACAAGTGTATGTCTTATATTCTACATTATCATTCCATTTTATTTAAATCGTTAGTTAATGAGGTAATTGTTGCATCATCATGGTGTCATAAAAATTTTATTTATTAAATGTCTAAAAATTCTAAAAAAATATATCATGATATAGGAAATAGTTTTATATTTTCAATGAATATTTATATTCAAAATGTTAACTTATATAACCCCATGTAATAATTGTTTTAGTAAAACAACACATGTTTGTGACAATTTTATTTTTACTTTAAATAAAAAGTTATTACTGTCATTTTCTTACCCATGTGGCTCCCTGGGGTCCCCAAGATGACCAATGGATATTTTTTCTCGGCCATGACTCATCCAATAAGTGTAGGAAAAGTGTCAAGATATTTTCATATTTTTATAATATCATTTTTACCTTAAATTTCACTAATTACCTTTAATCGAGAGTAATAAAACTTAAAAGTTACTATTCACCAAAAATTATTTTAATCCCAGTGAACCAAATTTTACATCATAATTACAACCATGTATTCAAGATTTTTTAAATTCAATTCATAGAATCGGTAATGTTTCATTTAAATGAAAAATCAGTTTTTTAACTACCACATCGTGGTTTCACTATTCATCAAAAGTTGAAGTTTTTCAGAATAATGCCAAAAATTCACCCAAAGCTATAATTGATATTCTGAATTCAAAAATGATGTCTATTTTACAAAATACCAAACATATATGTTTCAATATTTAATCATATAATTAATTCCCGCTGTCATAACAAATAGCTTGTTTTTATGAAACAATATATATCAAAAGATTGAAAATTGTTTATGTCCAATTTCAAAGTGAAATTAATTCTAATGACCACCATTGGAAAAAATGGTAAAAATATATTCTAATTATACTTTAAACCCATTAAATAGTATAATTTATCACTATAAATTTTTTTAATTAAAAAAGTTTTTTTAAAGAATTTTTAACTATTCATAAAAAATTGGATGTTCTCAAAAAAATACCATAAATTCAACATAGGCTAATTTCGATATTCTGAATCAAAAAATGAAGTCCATTTTGAAATATAAAATATATATAATTCCAAAAAGTTGGTATTTCTATTCATAATTGCTATTTTTATTGGTCGTGGTGTGTTAGAATCTCGAACTTGCGTATAATGCAAGCTATTGCGTTATTGAAAGAGAAGTGTATCGTGAATGCTTGGGGTGTTACATTCTCCCCTCCTTAAATAAATTGTGTCCTTGGAATTTGAAATTGTTCTTCGAAATTAAAAGGCTGAAAATAGAAAATACCTTTGTGGAAAACCCACATCAGAAATAGGGTTAATAAAAATATAACTTTAAAAGAAAGAAAGAGAAGTACAAAGGTCACCCGAGATAGCCCACACTAGGATTCTATGAGAATATTGATATGGAGGAAAAAAACCATCAAGGTCTGATGGAGAGTTGTAGAAAATAGGGTTAGGATAATGTTAACTACAAGAAAATCACAAACTTGTGATTTGTTAAACGATAATTGATTCCCGAGTAGGAAAAGTTAACTGACAATGTTTCTGTTTTAAGTTACCATTTATAAAGCTGAGGAATTTATTTAAGAGATTTACTAAGATCGTAAGGAAATATACTTACTTGTCATGTATAATTTCATTCTTTAATAAATGTTTACCATAAAGCCATATTTCACTCCAAATGGTAACATGAATCAAAAATATTCTATTCAACCTAATTGTATAATGTTCAAAATAATACCACATACCATTCAGATTAGGAAAACTATTTTGTAATAACCATGGACTTCATGTAGTCTAGTGGTAGGTAATAAAGGCCTATCGCACTATGGTTGTGGGTTCGATTCCTACAGCTTTGTCCGACGCGACTGGTTATCCCCCGACCTACAGGTTGTCCTTTTCCTAAAACTATAGTATTATAATATTCCAAAAATAATATCCAGAAATGTTTTAACCTTAAACTATACTATCCAAGGTTCAACTTAATCCATTCCGACCATTATAATTATCCAAAATACTTCTGTCCAACTCACAGTCCAAATTTTATAAGGAAGGTAAACATAATGAAGATCCTTTCTTCCACGTAACAAAATGTGAACACCTTCATCATGTATTCTTTTAAAACACTGCAACATCCTGGATTACCATAAATATTTATTGATTACATTCATGACCCGTTATTCCTTATAGAATACGAGATATACTCCTTCTATCCAAAAATTTATACAAATCATTAATCAGTTTCAAGGAAGTTAAGAATATCCAATATAATTTATCCAAATCAATCATGTATTATTCCAAAATCACTATCTCTGAATCATAACCATATTATTGTTTGTCTTTCTCTTAACCATATATTTTCCAAAAATTTAACCTGCTGTGGGGTCACTTTTATTTGATCCACACAATCTCAAGTCCTTGATGAAATAGTACTACGGTATAATCCTTATATATTCCATAATTATTATAACCAGTACATCATTGATACAACACTCAAATGAAAAAATTATTTAATAACAACATAAGAACTATAATCATTCTTCCTCATCTGTTGTAGTATCATAACGTGATTATTATCCAATAACATCATTTGGGGCATACTCTTATGATTTGGACATTGGTTTGCGTAGTGTCCCCACTCCTTGTAGATGAAGCATTGTACATTTTAAACCTTTTTCTTACCCTTGCAGTCACGCACTTGGTATCCTTCTTCTCCACACTTATAACAAACTTTCATTCCCTTCAGGCTAGTTCAAAGGTGTTTTTTCCCACAGTTATCACATATTGAAAAATTCTTCTTTTCCCTCATCCCTTTATCCATCATTTTCTCTTCCATCCTTTTCTTCTCTTTCTTCCCTTCAAAGACATAAGACTCAGAGAATTATTTACTTATCTTATTAACATGTGATACTATTTATTAATATGTTGAGAACACATGGGAGATTATTTCCCTTCTATATGTTGGCTTAATACCATGAAAGATATGATCCTTCTTACTCTTTGGATCATACGTATTTATGGAGTTCACATTCCTTCTATTGTGTTCCATTTATATACAATGGCATAAACTAGGTTAGTTTATGAATTGTAATGAATAATTCAGAGCCTATAAAATACTTAATGTAAATTGAACAGTTTATGGATATAATAAATAATCAAAAGAAAATTTTCTTTGAGGAAGAATATACTCATAAACCCTTCATAATGGATTGTAAAAAAATGAGAACTATCCTAAGCATATCCCTTGGGAGTGTCTTAACCAAGAGTGCAGCAAGGACTAATGTCGTGCACCAGTTCCCATTCAAGTATAGCTCAAAGAGGTGTTTTCGGGTTTTACCCCTAGGTACATCTGTGCCAGAGCTACCTCTGCCTGCTTGTATCCAGACATGGATGTATTGCTCGGAAAACTCACAAAATCTCTATAATACCAAAATTCTAGGATGTTCTTCTATACTAATCCTCAAAGTCTATCATTGGGATTTGTGCTCTAATCAGTGTTTATCTAAATCTATCTTCCAAGGTTATTACTAAACTACCTCTGATACCAACTTTAATGCCCCGACCCCAGTTACCCAGAGTCGGTGAATTATTTCGTAACATTGGCATGATCACAAAAGATCAAGTCACAAAAGACCGATTAGTTTAGTAGCCTTAGAAACACTAGATATATTCATAAGTCTTACATTACATCATAAAGTAAAACAAAACTACAACAAAATATTGTCTTCATATCCCCTCATACTATCCCTGCTGGTCCTTCATAATATAAGTCTTCACATCGTGGAAAAATTAAAACATTGGAAGGGGTGAGCTCAGATGCTCTGTAAGGATAACTATATAGTGGAAGCTTTCATAAATAAACACTAACATTTAAGGCAATGTATAACTAAAAAAAGCCTTTTAAACATTAACTTCCGTATAATATGGAAAAAAATGAAATAATTCCATTTACTTATTCACATGGATATTCTACTAGTCAAATAATCACATGCAATATCAATAACCACTTTCATAATGATGGAATGCATAATTCGAGACTATCATAACCATGTAGCCAAGGCCTCTTGCCAAGACTATAAATAATATTTTGGAAAGGCCTCATTCCAAGACACTAGTTTGTCTCATGAGACCTGCCGATGCATCGAGGAGCTATAGCGGGCTCCACCCATCACTTATTAAGTCCAATGCATTCCTCATATGAACATGTTTAAACATATCAGAAACCATAACATAATCGTATCACATAAAACATACATAAAGGAAACATAACATTTCCACATTTCAATCACAAGATATCAATACAATACATTGATATAATAAAACATTATCAAAACCATTTTCAATACCAAAACGAATGAAAATTAAAACTTGGTTTTTATTTTTCATTTAAAAAAAGTTATGGCTTGTAGAGGAAGCAGAAACTCAAATAATGGTCATGGAGGTGGAGAAGTAATTGTCACTGCATACGTACGACCAAAAAACATTCCCTTTTTTCATTTAGTAAAACCTTTCGTATAAAAATATTCCTTTTGAATAAAATTAAAATTCAAAGGGTTTTATACACCGTATAAAAGAAAGTCTTGTATTAAAACAAAATATACCTCAATGAATGAAGAATAAGAAGAAGTCCATTACATAGATCATTTTTTAAATAAAATAGATATATTATGTGTATTAACTATAAGTACACATAAATAAAGTAAAAATAAAAGATATGACATAATAATATCATGACATAATTTGAAAGTAGGAGATTAACCCAAAGAACAGAAATTAGGTTAGGAAGTTCCCTTACCTCGTGTCCGACTTGACTTGATCATTCTTTAATCTACTGAATAATAAACTAGAGTTAATTTAAATTTTATTAAGACCATTTTTCATGTTAATTATTCCTTTTATATCACTTATTACCATGTTATGAACATTATGTAATTATTTAAGTTAATAACGGTCATTTTGTCGATCTTTGGTACATGAGTCAAAAATAAACTTCTTATAATTACAAGTTGTTCATGTGGTGAAATATCCATTATATCCAGAATTATATTCATGATGTAGATATCATATATATCATATATATACAGTATATAAATGCATTTATAATATTACATAACATTTAGAGGTATAAAATGAAATGCACTGTTCATAGAGACGGTAATCCGTACGTACGCATGAACGCTACTTTCATTTCTATTTTTATTTAATGGAATGAAATTATAATTATATAAAGGTATAATATAATTCAAGTATAGTAAAATGTATAAAAGCATTTACTACATCCTTTATACATCCCATATATGGCATTAATGATTCAAATCACTTTGAGGGGGCGGTAGTCTCCACTTCCTAAAATGAAATTATCGTGTTTACCCATAATGGAAATCATAAAGGTATACCATAAATGAAAAATACATAATCATAAGGAAAAAAAAACATAATATATAACATATATAAAAATATTTTCATCATAATGGCCACCATCAGAGGTGTTAAAAGAAGATTGAGCAATCATTGTTTCGTGAGGCAGTAGTTTGCCACCCACAGAAACAGTATGTTCTTTAACCATTAGATGAAGGTGTGGGTAAGTGTAAATAAAATCATTCTCATAAAAACATCCATGTATATTGAGGATACTATTGTTGTTACAAAATAAAGTAATAAAAAGATTTTTGGTGGTTGGAGAAGCAAAATAAAAACAAAAGAACACAAGAGAATACATTACCTTAAAATTGGGTAACTCTTTTTGATTTGAGCCAAAGGCTTCCTTGGGAATACTTCTGCCCAATGTGAGGATTCGAAGAGTAATAGAGGGAAGTTGAGAGAGTATTTGGGCAGATATTGGCCGAGCCAAATGGCTTTGACCGTGTGCATAAGGTGGTAGAGTTGGGGGCCTTTTATAAGAGGAGAGGAGGGACACTCTTGGAATGTCATGAAATGTTACATTATTATGAAGTGATTTTCGGATTTCAAAGGTCCAAAAATTATATATTTCAAGGATAAGGTGATAAGAGTTATAAATATACTGATCTAATAGATTTTTTGAAAAGTATACGTCTTATATTTTACAATATATTTTCAATTTATTTAAATCATTATTTAATGAGGTAATCACTGCATCATCATGGTGTCATAAATATTTAATTTATTTAATTTCTAAAAATTATAAAAAAATTATCATGATCTGGGAAATATTTTTATCTTTCTAATGATTATTTATAGTCAAAATGTTAACTTATATGACACCATGTAATAATTTTTTTAGTAAAATAATACATGTTTGTGACAATTTTATTTTTACGTTAAATAAAAAGTTATTAATGTCATTTTCTTACCCAAACGACTCCATGTAGACCCCAAGTTGACCCATGGATTGTATTGGTAGGCCATGAATCATACAATAACGGTATAACAAGTGTCAAGAAATTTTTATATTTTTATGATATCATTTTTAACTTAAATTTTACTAATTACCTTTAATCGCGATTAATAAAACATAAAAGTTACTAATCACAAAAAATTATTTTAATCCCATGGAACCACATTATATATCCTAATTACAACCATGTATATCGGATTTTTGAAATTCAATTCATAGAATTGGAAAAGTTTCATTTAAATGAAAAATCAGTTTTTTAACTACCACTTAGTGGTTTCACTATAAATCAAAAATTGAAGTTTTTCAGAACAATGCCAAAAATACTCCCTAAGCTATAATTGATATTCCGAAATAAAAAATGATGCCTATTTTACAAAATTTCAAAAATATAAGTTTAAATAATTAATTTTATAATTAATTCCCGTTGTCACAACAAATTGCATGTTTTTAAGAAACAATATATATCAAAAGATTGACAATGGTTTATGTCCACTTTCAAAGTGAAATTAATTCTAATGACCACCATTGGAGGAAATGGTAAAAATATATTCTAAATATACTTTAAAACCACTCAATAGTATAATTTATCACTATAAATTATTTTGATTAAAAAGGTTGTTTTTAAGTATTTTTCACAATTTATAAAAAATTGGAAGTTCTTAGGAAAATACCAAAAATTTAACATAGGCTAATTTCGATATTCTGAATCCAAAAATAAAGTGAAATTTGAAATATAAAATATATATAATTTCAAAAAGTGGGTATCATTATTCATAATGGCTATTTTGATTGGTAGCGGTGTGTTAGAATCTCGAACTTGCCTACTATATAAGCTATTGCATTATTGAAAGAGAAGTGTATCGTGAAAGCTAGGGGTGTTACAATGATGACTTGTCTCTTGAAATAATATTATTCCATTTTATAAAACTATATTTATATAATTCTTATAAAATTCCCAAAAATAGTACTATCATATTAATAATGTCATTAATCTTAAAATCAGTATTTAACTACTGATGACTTCTGTATAGCTTATTTTTTCCTACAAAGCCAAATAATCATAATTCACTAAAATTACCTCATTCTATAGTATATATCAGTGATTATTTTTACAGAAATAATTTATTTTCTCATGAAAAACCACCTTAACATAAAATAAAATATCTAGGTATTTACTACCATTGAACATATTCTATCAAATTCCCAAATAAAAACTACTATAGAACAATCCTTAAATGTTTCAGGATTCCTAAACCAATATACTATTGATAAAATGATTTTAAAAACATGCTTATTTGATTCTAAAACATCAACATTTCAACCATTACACAAAAATAAATTTAAAAAATAGGACCATAAAAATAAATCCTTGGATTTTGGAATTTCCACGTATAATGACCAAGTTCCCCACATCTAAAAAATTGTACTGTTAATCAGGCCATATGTTTAAAATTATTTCATTATTTTATTAACACGAATAATTGTTTTTCTAGAAAAATTAGTTTCATTATGGCCTCCTTTTCAACTCATTATTTATCTTCCTATTCCATTAGTGAATATTCCATCACTACCATTATATTATTTTTGACATGTAATAAATTTAATCATCTTTTCTCTATCATATACAATAGCTGAACAACTTGGAGATGTCATCATTCTCATCTTTAAAATGTTTTTAAATTAAACTATGATTCATTTATTAATTGTAATAAGAGATAGATTATTTTCCATTATTAAAAAATATATCACTTTCATTACCTATATATTAGTAATACAAAAAAGTAATTAATTACATTTACCATCACATTAGTTGTTTTCATGCATTTTGATAGTGTCCAAAAGTAACTAAAATGTTTAAAATAAAACAAATTTGAATCGAATAAAGTAAAATCTTAGGTAAATAAATAAATAAGACATTTTCATTTTAATTAAAATTTTGTGAATTAAATATTAATTTTACATTAAAGGGGTTTCTATGATCAATGGCGTACCCAATACCCAGCAATAGCTTTTATTGAAATTTTATGTTGCCCAATAATAATTTAAAATTAATATTATAAATGGTAGTTAACAGAAACACATTTTATTATTGGGATGAACATAACTACCTAAAATATTATTATACTAGTTTGTTGAATGTTTTTACATTTATCCAATAAAAGTTATAGGCTGAATATGTGAATGAATATAATTTTAAGCATTATTTACTTTAAAAGGGTGATTTACCACCTTTTGATGGAAAATCCTCATTAAATCTAATTTTGGTCACTTTAATATGTTCTATATTACTAAATAATAGTATTCTGTAGAATTGGGACATCATAATTAACTTTGGGTAAAATTTTGGTATTTTTCTGATAAAATACAATTTTTGATGAATAGTGAAAAATAATGTATTTTTATTTTAAACATACTTTTAGTATAATATATTTATATGGTTAAATTATATTTTTAATTTCATTTAACGTTAAAATATATTATAATTTTATCATTTAATCCAATTTTGGGTATTGGATTTAAATTAACAATGGAATTGGACACAAAGAAGTGTCAATCTTTTAACAGTTAATATTTTATAAAAACTCACTTTTTGTTTTGACAACGAGAATTAATTTTAAATTAATTAATGCAACCTATATGTTTCTAATTTGGTAAAATAAACATAATATTTTAATTTGGAATATTTAGTATATTTTAGGATTGATTTTCTATATTTTTGTGAAAAACTATAATTTTTGATGAATAGTTAAACAACTAAGTAGTAGTTAAAAACTAAATTTTTCATTTAAATGAATTTTTATAGCTTCAATGAATGTAATTTATAAAATATGACATACATGGTTATTATTATTTAGTAAAATTTGGATCAATAAGATGAAAATAATTTTTGGTGGATAGTAAGTTTTGAATTTTATTTACCGCGGTTAAAGGTAAATAGGGTAATTCAAGGTAAAAAGAATATCATAATACTACCAAATTACCTTAAAACTTGAAAAAACATTATTGGATGAGTCATGTAAGAAAACTGGAATCCTTGGGTCTATTTTGGTAACCCATTGAGCCACTTAATAATGATAATTACACTCTATTTTAATTAACTTAATGTAAAGAAAAAATTGAAAAAAATAAATATCTTTTAGTAAATTAATTTTTACATAGGGTTATTTAAGTTATCGTTTTGACTATCAATATTGTTTGGAATGATTAAACTATTTACTACATCAAGGTATTTTTTTTATAATTTCTAGACATCATATAAATAAAATTATTTATGACACAATAATGATGCAATATTTACCTCATTAATAAATGATTTAGATAAATAATATTATAAAGATTAAAAAAATATCTAAAACATATCCAATTATTATTGGATGATTTTAATTCGATAGTGACTCAACATATATTTTAATTTAATTAGTTTTTAACCATTAGAAACCGAAAATCATTATATAATAGAATAATATTTCAGCACATTCCTAAAGAGCCCCTCCTCCCCCTTACAAAAAGCCCTCACCTCTAACCCATTCATCACACATCTCAAACCCATGGCTCATCCAAACTCTTCCAAAATAATATCCCAATATCCCTCTCTTCTTCATAGAATCCCTACCCAAGAAATAAGGCACTTCATGAAAATATTTGTTTTTCAAACCAATAAGACTTACTCGATTTAAAGGTAATATATTCTCTAACGTTCTTTTGTTTTATTTTACTTCCCCAACCCCATAAACTCTTTTTATTACATTATTTTTTTTAAAACTAGTATCCTAAATATACTAGGATTTTTATGATAAGGATTTGAACTAAACAAACACACACCTCCATCCAATGGGTAAAAAACATTTTGATTCTGTGGACTACAAACTAACACCTCATGAAACGATGATTGTTCAATATTCTCCTACCACCTCTTATGGTCACCATTATAATGGAACTATATTTTTATAAAATATAAATTATGTTTATGTTTTATTTATGCCTCTGTATTTTCCATTTATATTATACCTTTACAGTTTCCATTATTGATAAACGTGATAATTTCATTTGAGGAAGTGCGGACTAACGCCCCCTCAAAGTGATATGGCTCATTCATGCCATAAGTGGAACATATAAAAGATGGAGTTACTGAGATTATATTTATGATATTATACTAGAATTATGATATACCTATGTAGAATTATTTTTTTATTCCCCTAAATATTAAATATAAATGAATGTTGCGTTCATGCATACGCACGACTTACCGTCTCCATGAACGATGCATTTCATTTCATACCTCAAAATGTTATTTACTATTATAAATACATCTATATACTATATAAATAAGATAAATATTATATCAAAATCATGAATATATTAATGGATATAATGAACATTTGACCACATGATCAACTTGTAATTATAAGAAGTCCAATTTTGACTCATGTACCAAATATCAAAAAAACAACCATTACTAACGTAAATGATTACATAATGTTTATAACATGGTAATAAGTGATTTAAAAGGAATTATAATCATTAAAAAAAAAATTCTAAATCAAGTATATATTATCTTTTGTTTATTATTACGAAGATTAAAGAACGAACATCTCATGTCGGAATGAGGTAAGGGAGTCGTCTCAATCTCCATTCATTGAGGCATATTTTGTTTTAATACATAACTTTCATTTATATGATGTATAAAAACCTTTGAATTTACATTTCATTCAAAGGGAATATTTTTCTATGAAGCGTTTTACAAATTGAAAAAAATGAATTTGTCTTTTAATGTATGCTGTGACAACGTCCTTTTCCACCACCACAAGTATTATTTGATCTTTTGGTTTCCATAACAAGCCAAAATGTTTTTAAAAGGAAAATAAATTCTGTAGACTATATTATGTATTTTTTTAAATGAATTTTTTTTTGATAATCGATTTTTTATGTCAATATATTTAAATGACATATTGTGTTTGAGATGTGTAAATTTAATCTGTCTTTAATATTTGTGTTATGTGTTATAAATATGTTATGGTTCATTGGAATTATAACGTATATGGGTGTTTCCATGATAAACCTTGAATGGGTGATCCCGAGATATCTCTCCTATGCATTGAAAAACATGAAGGAGGTAAACATGAATGTTTATCCTTATATATATTGGGAATATATTATGACGGGTATTACAAATATAAATCCCTACGTAGCTATGAAAGCTACAACTTAAGTATGATGTGGATACCATAAGTTACCTTTATGAATTGTGATCACTATGTGTCATTCACAATTCTTATGATTTCTTGAGGTATGATAATGTGGTTATGTTAGGTATTTATTGACGGACTATCATTTTTGTACTTTTTTTTATAACCCTTAATGAGATTTTTATGCTCATACAATGTTTTGAAATGTTTATCATGGGACATGAAGATGAATAGGGTGAAGGTTGTGATCTTGGAAAAGACATGCTATCTAAATAATGGGACTATACAAGAATCTTTTTTTCATGTTATTTTATTTTTTTAAAACTGAGTAGAAGTGTCTACCTTGTAATTTTTGATAGGTAATGTAATAGTTATGGCCAGATTCTATAAATCTCAAAACCTGAAAGGTTCCTCAATGAGAATTATTCATTTAATTCCATATTATATAATGCATAATGCCGAGTTCTTATAGTTGTTATTAGAGGTCGGTTTAGATAACATTATGAATTAGGTTATTGTACAATTATTATCTATAAATTAATTTAGGTTAATAATGAAATGATAGCATTTACAGATTACCATGTTTCTTTTCCTAAGATATCTTTCTGTTCGAAATGGTTTTTCACAAAAGAAACAGGGAAACTATGTTGGGACGACATCAGGAGGAAGACAACCTTCCAAATCAGAATCATGAGATGTTCGGAATAAAAAATGAAAAGTTTGTTGCAGTGATGGCATAGTTGAATCAAGATATAAATGGTGATGGTATCCATGCACGAGATCACCCAGAACAACCACTAAAAAACCTGTTAGTAGTGGAGCATTTCATGCAGCAATGTCTTCCATCATTCAGAGGATCATCTGAACCTGTGATAGTTGAAGGGTGGATTAAAGAATTAGAGAGGATTTTGGATGTGATGGGTTGTTCCGAACATCAAAAGTATAGTCTCGCTGTTTAGAGTTTTGAAGGAGAAGTTGATTAGTGGTGGTTGATGGTGAAAAATATTAGGGATTCTAAGGATATTGATGTTGTTGATTGGGATGAAGTCCAAGGTATGATTGATGAGAAATATTTTCCTAAGCTATTTTGTCATAGTATGAAGAGATGTTCTAGGAATTGTGGCAGGAGGATAATTCAATGGATGCTTAGGAAGCAAAATTCACTCCACTAGCAAGGTATGCACCAAATTTCATACAAGATCTTTATAGTAAAATCATCCAATTTTCACACAAGATTAAAGCAAATGTATCGAAGGGATTTAGATTATTGTGAGTTCAAAAGTTATGAAAATCTTGTATGATGTACGGAGAAGGTGTAAATGGAGTTTTCGATGATTATGTGTTCTTTGACAAACAATAGAAAAAGATATCAAGGTTGTAGGCGAAAGGGAATAATTCATCAAAAATGTCATATGGTAAGAAACTTAGGTTTACAGTTTGTGAAAATAGATGTAAAAAGAATACCGGGGAATGTGTTTTGAATTCTGGTAAGTCCTATTTATGTGGTAAAATGGGACATAAAGCACGTAATATCACTAAAAAATATCTGGTTAATGATAAGAAAAAATTTGATTTACAGTCAGTAAAATGTTTTATGTGAAATGACATGGTTCATTATGTGAATGAGTGTCATACAAAGAACTAAATAGAGGGAAATAAGATATACTAACAATAGAGAGGGGTCATGAAATCCTTTGAAACTACTTTAGCAAATGTTGGTCCATCAAATTAATGAGTATCAGGTACAATATTTGTTTGTTTAGATTACGCCAATTTCTTGTTTGATTCAGGGCCTACACACTCCTTCATTTCAGAGATGCTTTCTAGTAATTTAGGAATTACATCTCAAGAGAAGATTATGGATCATATGGTAAAAACACATTGAATAAATGTTAAAAAAAGAAATTATAAGAACCTTCCTGTCCATATTTGTGGAAAGAATCTACCTACAAACCATATTGATTTTCCTCTTGTAGTGTTTGATGTTATTTTGGGTATGGATTGGATTTCAGTTTATCAGGATAAGATTGCCTCTAGAGCTAAAGAAGCTTCTTTCTAGAAATATTTTCTGTTTATGTACATGAATGAACCCCTACTTTTGATAACATATCAGGAAGCTGAGAAACTAGTAAAAGACGGAAATGAATGTTACCTTTTATATATTGTTGAAAACAAAGGAACTGTTCAGATTAATGATATTCTATAAGTAAATGAGTAATTTTATGTTTTTCGTGATGCATTTCCTAGTTTTATACTAGATTGGGATATTGAATATACTGTTGAATTAGTTCCTGATGCTAATCCAATTATAAAACCCCAATATCGAGTAGATTTAGTTGAACTTTTACAGTTAATTAAGAAATTACATGAGTTATTGGATAAAGTTTTAATTCATTCTAGCACATCACCATGGGGTGATCCTATTTTGTTTGTTTAAAAGAAATATGGTTCAATGAGACCCTTCATTGATTATAGAGAATTGAATTACATAACTATTAAGAAAAAGTATCCTTTGCCTCATATCGAGGATTTCTTTGATCAGGTTCAGGGAGCTCAGTATATTTTTGATGATTGACTTGTGGTCGGGGTAACATCAGTTGAAAATAAATGAATTATACACTCCAAAGATTGAGTTTTGTATTATATATGGCCTTTATGAATTTGAAGTTATGCGTTTTGGTTTAACCAATGCACCTGCTATATTAATGGATCTTATAAATAGAATTTAATGTGTGTTTTTGGATATGTATGTGGTTGTGTTTATTGTTGATATTATGGTATATTCTAAAAGAAAAGAGTATCATGAAAGTCATTTACAGATTTTCTTGAACACCTTAAAAGAAAATAAACTATTTTGAAAATTCCACAAGTGTCAGTTTTGGTTACAACAAATTTCATTCCTTGGTCACATTGTTTCACAAAATGGCATGGCTATTGATCCTACTAAATCAAAATTTGTTGAAGAATGACCAATACCATAAATATAACCAAGATTCATAGTTTTCATGGTTTTTCATGGTATTACCAGATGTTTTTTGAGAATTTTTCATGGTTCTCTAGCCCACTAACTAAGTTAACTCGAAAATATGTCAGGTTCATTGGGACAAATGAATTGAGGATTGTTTTCAGGAATTGAAAGTAAGATAGGTAAATTCTCTATTTTTGGCACTACCTATTAGAAATTGCGAGTTTTTTATTTATAATGACGCTTCATTGAAAGGACATGGCTATTTCCATGTGTAGAATGATCATTTAATTTCTTATACTTCAATTCAATTGAATCCTCGTGAGTTTAATTACCTGAAAAATGATTTGGAATGAGCTGCTTATGTTTTTGCTTAATATTTTTTGAGGAAACATTTTTATGGATTCAAATTAGAAATTTATACTGACCACACAAGTTTGAACTATATATTCACTCAAAAAGAATTGAACATGAGATATAGGAGATGGTTGGAATATATCATGGATTATAATTTCATGATCCTTTACCATCTGGGAAAAGAAAATTAAGTTCCTGATGATTTGAGTTGAAAAATTAATTCTTCATTAACCATGCTATGTTTTAAAAGAGATCCTTTAGTTTTTGATTTGAGGAACATTGTCATAGAAGATGTTAGTGTAGGAAAATATTCTGGTTTGTTTTAGGTGTCATTGAAATCATCTCTATTAGACAGAATAAAGCAATCGTAGAAGGAAGACAGTGAGTTGTACAAAAAGGTAGTGTTGGTTCAGAAATGTATATTTCCTAAATTTAACATTGATAATGATTATTTTTTGAGATTTTGAATTAGATTATGTATGCATTGTGATTCACAGTTGAAGAATACACTTTTTAAATCTCATAGTTCACCGTTTTAAGTTCATCTATGTAGTAATAAGAAGTATAGTGTTCTTTAAATGTATTACTAGTGGGATGGAATGAAAAAAGATATTGCTGATTTTACATTAAAGTGTTTGACTTCTCAGTAGGTTAAACCAGAGTGGTAGTTACTGAAAGGGATACTTCATTCTTTACAAATGATATAGTGGAAATGGGAAAATATATTCATGGACTTCATTGTGGGATTATTAAATACATCTCGAGGTAATAATTCAATATGGGCTATTGTTGATTGATTGACTAAATCTGGCCATTTCTTTCCTATTCAAGATACATTGTGTCAAGATAAACTTTCTCAATTGTATGTTAAAGAGATATTCATCCTTCATGGTGTTCCTCTCTCTATTGTATCTGATCGTTATCCTAGGTTTACTTCAAACTTATTCAACGGCCTTCTGAAGTCATTGGGAACTAAACTAAGTTTTAGTACAACTTTTCTTCCTCAATCTGATGGGCAGTGAAAATGAACAATTCCTACCTTGGATGATATTCTACGTGATTTTTCAATGGATTTCCAAGGATGTTGGGACCACCATATTTATTTGGTTGAATTTTCTTATAGAAATAATTTTCATACTATTATAAAAATGGTTCTATTTTGGGAAATATATGGGAAGTGTTTTCTAACTCTATATTTTATTGGATGAAGTAGGTGAAAGGATGTTGATGGGACTGTAATTGGTAGAAGAGATGGCAGAAAAAGTTTAGTTGATTCAGAAGCACTTTAGAACAACTCACAGTAGGTAGAAAAGTTATGGAGATAACCAGAGGAAGGATCTTTCATTTGTGGATGGTGACCATGTCGTTCTCAATGTTTCTCTATGGAAGAGTGTGATGGTTTTTGGTAAAAAGTGAAAGTTGTGTTTGAGGATTGTTGGAACTTAAAAAGTCCCAGAGAATGTTGGATCATTTGCATACATAGTGTATTTACAACCAATTTTATCCCAGGTACATAGTTTATTTCTTGTTTCAATGTTGAGAATGTATATGCAAGATCCATCTCATGTTTTTAGTCTATAGGTAGTTCAGTTGGAATAGAATCTCTCTTATGAGGAACAACCTATCCAGATTCATGACCATAGAGAAAAAGTGTTTCCAAATAATGAAATTCACTAGGTAAATGTTTTGTGGCAAAACTATATGGATGTAGATGCAAGGTGGGTGTCTGGAAATGCTTGGAGGGATAAATACCCCTATTTATTTGATAAGTAAATAAAATTGCAAGGAAATAATTTTCAAAAGGGGGGAAGAATGTAACATCCCAGTTAAATAAATAAATAATACATTTTAATTTTAATTTATATTTTGTGAATGAAATTTTAATTTAAATTTAAATGGGTTTCTATGTTCGATGGAATATCTGATACGCAACAACAGGTTTATTTGAAATCATACCTTGCATAATAATAATATAATATTGTTATTTTAAATAGTAGTTAATTTCTAGCCATTATTTTGGTGGGAATGAATACAACTAACTACAATATGATTATACATGTTTGTTAAATTTATTTACATTTATCCAATAAATGTTAGAGTCTTAAAATGTGAATGAACGTAATTTTACGAATAATATACTTTAAAAGGTTGATTTACAACCTTTTCCATGATAAACCTCTTTAAATCTTGTTTTGGTCACATTTATTTGTTTATTTGACCAAATAAAACTCTTCTTTAAAATCAGGACATCAAAATTCAGTTTGGCTAAATTTTTGGTTTTTTTCTGATAAAATTATTTTTTGGTGAATAGTTGAAAATGTTGTATTTTAATTCAAAAATTCCTTTTGATGTAATTTATTTATATGGATATATTACCTTTTTAGTTGGTTTTAGAGTTTAAGTATATTATTTTTTTACAATTTCATCCAATTTAGGTCATTAGAATTAATTTTACTTTAAATTGGACATAAACAAGTGTCAAACTTTTGATATTTAATATCTCTTGAAAACACGCTTTTTCGATTTGAAAATGAGAAATAATTTTAAAATAATTAATCCAACATAAATTTTTTGAATTTGGTAATATAAACAACATTTTTGAATTCGGAATATAAAATATAGCTTAGGGTGAATTTTTGGTATTTTTCTGAATAACAGCTATTTTTGATGAATAGTGAAACCACTATGTTGTAGTTAAAAACTAACATTTTCATTTAAATGAAATTTTTCCACTTCTGTGAATTTAATATTGAAAATACTTTATACATGGTTTTTATTATAATGTAAAATTTTGTTCAATAAGTTTAAAATAATTTTTGGTGAATAGTAACATTTGACTTTTATGTAGCACAGTTAAAGGTAAATACGGTAATTCATGGTAAACAAAATATCATAATAATACAAAATTATTTTAACACATTTTATAACATTATTGGATGAGTCATGTATGACCATGGGAATATTTGGTTCTATTTTGGGACCCCATTAAGCCACTTATGAGTGATAATGCAACTTTATTTTAATTAACTAATGTAAAGGACAAAATGATGTAAACAAATATCTTTTAGTAATGTAATTTTCAGATAGGGTTATATAAGTCATCTATTCGACTATAAATATTATTTGGAAATTTAAAAATATTTCCTAAATCATGGTATTTATTTTATAATTCTAGACATCAAATAAATAAAGTTATTTGTGACACAATAATTAATATGTTTTTACCTCATTAATAAATGATTTAAATAAATAATATTAAAACGATACAAAAAATATCCAAAACATGTCCAATTATTATTGGAAGATTTTATTTCAACCATGAGTCATCTTATCATTGACTTTAATTAGTTTTGGACCTTTAGAAACTGAAAATCATTATATAATAAAATAATATTTTCACACTAGCTTAAAGATCCCCTCCTTCCCCTTATTAAAGGCCCTCGCCTCTAACTCATTCCTCAAACTTCTCAAGCCCCTTGGATCATGAAGCCTTGAAAAAATAAGGCATAATTATCCCTCTCTTCCTCTTAGAATCCTTACTTTAGGCATAAGGCACATCAAGATACACTTTTGGTTCAAACAAAAGGGAGTTACACGATTTAAAGGTAACATCTTCACATAAGTTCTTTTGTTTGATTTTACTTCTCAATCCCCATAAACTCTTTTTATGACTTTAATTTATAACAAAAATATTATCCTCAATATACTAGGTTTTTTTGTGAGAATGATTAAAACTACACTTACACACTCCTCCATCCAATGGGTAAAAAACATACTATTTTTATGGATGACTAACTAATGTCTCACGAAACGATGATTGTTCAATCTTGTCCTACCACATCTTATGGTGTCCATTATGATTTCATTGTATTTATATAAGATATATATTATTTTTAAATTCTTTTTATGCTTTTGTATTTTTCATTTATAGTATACCTTTTTGGTTTCCTTTATGAGAAAATAAGATAATTTCATTTGTGGATGTGCGGACTACCGCCCCCTCAAAGTGATATGACTCGTTCATGCCATACGTGGAACATATAAATTTTGGAGTTACTGAGATTATAAATATGATATTATACTAGAATTATAATATTTATATTTATCATTATTGTTTTCATTCCATTAAATATAAATGAGAAATGAAAGTAGTGTTAATGCGTACGCATGACTTACCGTCCCCATGAAGGGTCATTTCATTTTTACCTCCAAATGTTATGTTCGATTATAAATACATGTATTTACTAGATATATACAAAATATATGATATCTAAATCATAAATATCATACCGGATATAGTGATATTTTGACCACATGAACAACTTGTAATTATAAGAAATCTATTTTGGACTGAAGTACCAAATATTGAAAAAACAACCATTATTATGTTAAATGATTACATAATGTTTTTAACATGGATATAAGTGATTTATATTAAGGATAAACCTGACAAAGTATCTTAAGATAGTAAAAATTATATTTAGTTTATTATTAAGGTTATTAAATAATGAACGGGTCAAGTCAGACACATGGTAAGGGACTTCGTCTAAATCTCCTTTCATTGAGGAATATTTTGTTTTCATACATGATATTCTTTTATAAACTGTATAATAAATATTTAGTTTTCATATCATTCAATGGGAATCATTTTCTAAAAATAATTTTACTAAATTAAAAAAAAGAATTTTTCTTTTAACATATGTGGAGAAAATGACCTTTTCCACTGCCACGAGACTTATTTGATCTTTTAGCATCTTTAACAAGCTGTAATGTTTTAAAAGGGAAATAAATACCATATACTATGTTACGTATTTCAGTATTAAAAATGGATTAGATAATGGATTTGTTATGTCTATATATTTAAATGATATATTCTGATTTAAATTTTGAAATTTAATATTTCTCTTATATTTGTTTTATGTGTCATGAATATGTTATTTTTCTTTGGCATTGTTACGTATACGGGTGGTTCAAGGATAAAACAAGGACTGGTGAGCCCGAGATAGCTCTCCAATGCATTGGGTAACGTGACAGAGGTAAACGAGAATTTTTCTCTTAAGAGATTTAGACAATATGATGTGATGGGTATTATAACTACAACTCCCTACGTAGTTGTGAAATATACAATGTAAGTATGATATAGATGCCACAAGTTACCATTATGATTTTTGATTACTTTGTGTTGTTAATAAAACTTATGATTTCATGATGTATGTTAAAGAGCTTATGTTATGTACGTATTAATAAACTAATGTTTTCTTTCCTTGTTTTATAACCATTACTGAGTCTTTTATGCTCATCCCATGTTTTGAAATGTTTTTTACAAGACGTAAATATGAAGAGTGTGAAGGATGGGATAAATGAAAATTCAAGATATCTAAAAAATGGGACTAGACGTGACACTTTTTTTCAAGAGTTTTTATTTAATGGATACATAGTAGAAGTTTCTACCTTGTAATTTTTGAGATGTAATGTAATAGTTATGGCCTAATTCCCTAAAACACTAAACTTTAATGATCATCAATGTGAATTATTAATTTAATTCTTGATTATATATTTTTTAAGGTCGGGTCCATTTAATTAACATTAAAAATGTAAACTTATAGACATATATAAAATAAATTATAAATGATAAGTATGTCCTGACTTGTGAGTTTATATATATCAATCAAGTTTATGCATGTTAATGTTTCTTATTAGTTTTTTATCTAATCAATTTGTTCAAGTCCACCATATTTTTTCTTAGAGAGTTTGTGAATTTGAACAACATACAACCCTAGAGTTTCAAACTAGGTGATCAAAAGTCCCATTTTAATGTACCATGTGATGATTGAATGTAGCATAATTATCCATTTTCATAGTTATTACACCTAGGTAGTTTTATAACACATCCACTTCCAATTGTTGTTGTCATACATGAATTTAATTTTTTAGAAACCACTCACTATTTTTTCACCAAATTAATTGATGTTTTCATATACATAATATTTACCATTGCTTTCTGAGTAATGTTTTCTCATCTTATGTTACAATGAATAAATAATCAAATTTTCTAATACAAACTAGAGTGACCAAATTCATTTACACATATTATTACACGTGTTTAAAAAAATATTAATTACAACCCAAATATCATTAGTCCATTATCTTTGTATTACTAGGTTCATAATACATCATATTGAGAATAAAATAGAAATTCATTATTTGAATCTACATAATGACCTCCAAAACTGTATGGGACAACCTAGATAATAAATAGTTAAAAGGGTTTTCCAAAAATCCCAGTTATGTAGTATACATTATAATGAATCATAAATTTTGATCCAATGGTATTATGTGATATTATAAACTAAAAGACTCATGATGATTCACATGAAAGAATATAATAATTAATAATGAATCATAATAATATATAATCATCATAAATTTTACAATAATAAAAAATATTACAGAAACATGATTCTTGTATAACTACCTATTAAATATCACATGGTGGAAAATATACCCTAATGGATTAGCTTCACTTCCTTATCCCATACCATTCATTTAATGATATTATATGTTTAACCAATGATTTGGAGAAAAATATTTATGAACCCACCATAACATTTTCATTATTTAAGTATTTCACATAATTGAAATCAATTATATAGAATAACATAAGAATTACTCATTGAATGAAAATTTGTTTCCAAATCTTTCCGCATATCATAATCAAAGAAAATTTCATAATGGGGGCATTTGGGAAATGAACATATGGAATGAATAACCCTATCAATTTTTGGGAAAAAAATTTATTGATATATGTGAATGAAATATATACATAATTTAGAAGAAATATATTTCACCAAAGGATATCTCCATTGATGAAAATTTCATCATAATATAACATGGAATATTTTTTGTGGAAAATGACCTTTTCACTTTGACATAATTTTTTAAAAATATAAAAAGTATGAAAAAATTATAAATATTATATTAATTTAATATATAACTATAGAATATTATAATTTAACCTTATATAATTAAATGGTCATGTTGGTGGTAAATTCTATACAAGCCATACAATATTGTAAAATTATTAAACATTAACTCATTTGAAAAAGAAAGAAAATTAATCCTTTTCAAAAAAAAATTATTAAAATTCAAATGTACATCAAAATTTAGAAAATAAATAATTTTTTTATTTTAAAATATATTCATGAAAATATTTTTAAAAAATTTGGATGTAGGATAAAATTTATTTTCAACCGTAGAGATAAATGAAGTCAACTTTTTTAAAAAACATATTATCAATCATTTTTAGTACTAATATGAGGAAATGAAACTAATACATGAAAATTTTATGAATAAATAATTTATAATAATATGTATGGTTTTTATTAGTCAACTATTAAATAATTTATTATAAGGCCCCAGCCTTAAACCTTACATAATCTTGAGTTATCACAAGATTACACGGTGAGGATCTTTTCAGGTTTAGAGTTTTAGAGAATTATATCTTGAAACTTGCATTACATTCCACCTTTAAACAAAGTGGTTACATAAAAGACATGATTCATTCTTCAAAAAAATGGAATCATATTTAAAATAAAACTTGGATTCTTTCTTGACACATCCTTGACTCTATCATCTTATCATGTACCTTTCCCATGACCTGTGAAAAACATTTCAAAAACATGGGATGAGCATAAAAACTCAGTAAGGGTTATAAAAAAAATGGAAAGGAAACATGACTTCATCTATACATAAGAATGAAATCATACTTTACCCACTAAACATAGGCACTTTAACATACCTCATCAAACCATGAATAAATCATCAAAATCATAATACATAAAGGTAACTTGAGGCATTCATAACATTCTTACGTAGGGAGTAACCCTCTTGGTTACGTTTGGAATACCCATCACAGTATATTCCCTAAATCTCTTCGGAGAAACCTTAACGTTTCACTCCTTCGCGTTACCCAATGCATTGGAGAGCTATATCAGGCTCACCCGCCCTTAGTTTATCACGGAACCACCCATTTTCATAACAATTCCCAAGAACCATAACATAAACGTATCACATAAAAATGCATAAAGGAAACAAAAAATTTCCATATTTTAATCACAATATAACATTTTAGTATATTGAAATAATGAATCCATACAAAAAGAAACCATTTCCAAAACCATTTAAAACATTTAATAAGGAGAATTTTGAATCAAAGTGTCCCATACCACCTTGAATCTTTTAACATTTTAATCCATTAATATCCATATAAATAAATCCTTAAAACCATTTTGAAAACATGGATATTAATAAGAACAAGTCATTAAAACATTTAAAGCGATATTTTGGTCAAAGGGTTTTTACCAAAATTAGAGACACTTGAATACAATAATTGAGGAATAACATTTAATAAGAACTTTATAATATCATTAGAATAAATGGATTCATGATATAATATTCCAAAGGACAGTATATACACCATATAAGAGTGAATTGGTGCATAACAACAATGAAGTCTCAATAGGGATGTAAAATGTGATGAAATCCCTTATAAGGAAGGTATCCTTAAATTAAATATAAATCAATATCAAAATTATGTGTGACAAAAATAAATACACCCAATATAATTGGATATTAATTGTAAAACAATAAAAGTTCATTCACACATATTCAAAGGATGACATATTCAATAACTACATGTTGAACCCAAAGAAATCGAAATTGGGTTAAAACGTTCCCTTGGTAAAATTCGACAGCCTAACGATGTCACTTCAAAAATTCAGAATGGATTGATGAGAGAAAATAGGGTCTCTTATCATATGAACATAATAAGTACAGTGGGAGTAATATAAAATAACATCCCAATCATAAGAAAGAAGAGCTTAAAAGGAATGACATAAAAGAGTGTACTTAAAAAGAAAGAGAGGTGTAGGATCCCTTACCTCGGGTCCGACTTGACTCGATCGTTCTTTAACGTCCTGAATAATAGACTTGAGTTAATTAATACTTGCTTAGGAACCTTTTACAAGTTCATTATTCCTTTTATATCAACTATTGACATGTTATAAACATTATGTAATCATTTAAGTTAATAATGTTTGTTTTGTCGATATTTGGTTCTTAAGTCGAAAGTGCACTTCTTACAATTACATGTTGTTCGTGTGGTCAAAGGTTCTTTATATCCAGATTGAAATTCCTGATTTTGATATAATATATATAATATATATCTATAATATACATGTAT
Source organism: Viscum album (assembly GCA_963277665.1). NCBI lineage: Eukaryota > Viridiplantae > Streptophyta > Magnoliopsida > Santalales > Viscaceae > Viscum > Viscum album. The sequence goes on from OY728134.1 coordinate 476,373,231, forward strand.
TTATAATATCACATAATCATTTAGAGGTAAGAAATGAAATGCACCGTTCATGGAGACGGTAAGCCGTACGTACGGATGAACGCTACTTTCATTTCTTTTTCATATTAATGGAATTAAAACTAAATGAGAGGTATGTATATTATAATTACAGAATTATATTCATAATTTAGATGTATCATTCATCATATATGTCCATTATATACATGTACTTATAATAGTATATTACATTTGGGGATAAAAAATGAAATGCACCGTTCATGGAGACGGTAAGCCGTACGGACGCATGAACGCTACTTTCATTTCTATGTCATAATTTAATGGAAATAAATAATAATTATATAGAGGTATATAATAATTCCATTATAACATAATATATAATAACATTAAATCCATCCTTTATACGTCCCACATATGGCATTAACGAATCACATCACTTTGAGGGGGCGGTAGTCCGCACATCCTAAAATGATGATATCGCTTATACCCATAATGGAAGACATAAAATTAAGCCACAAATGAAAAATACAGATGATTATGTAAAACATAAACATATTATATATCATTTATAAAAATAGTGACATCATAATGGCCACCTTTGAAGGTGTTAAATGAGTATTGAACAATCATCGTTTCGGGAGGCAGAATTTCTCCATCCACGGAAACCGTATGTTCTTTAACCATTTGATGTAGTTGTGTGAGATTGTAGCTCAAATATATCTTATAACAACATCATAGTATATTGAAGATACTGGTGTTGTTACAAAAGAAGTAAATAAAAAGAGTTTAGGGGGTTGGAGAAGCAAAATAAAACAAATGAACATGAGAGAAGGAATTACCTTTAAAAGTGTAACTCCTTTTGATTTGAGACCAAAGGCATCCTTTGAAAGGATTATTCCCAAAGATAATACTCTAGGATTAGGAGAGGGATGTGTAGAGAGTAAATGGGCAGGGTATGGCCGAGCCAAAGGCTTGAGGAGTGTGTGAAATGAGGTAGAGGTGGGGGCCTTTTATAAGAGGAGAGGAGGGGCACTTTTGAAAATCATGAAACTATTACTTTATTTTCAAAAGTGTGTCGAATTTATAAGGTCCCACATTGATATATTTCTAAGATAAGATGATAAGGCTTCGAAATATTCCCATCCAATAGTTTTTGGACAAGTGTAGGTCTTAGATTTTATATTATTGTTTCATTTTATTTAAACTGTTCATTAATGAGGTCATTGTTGCATCATCATGATGTCGTAATTAAATGAATTTATTTAATATCTAAAAATTATAAAAAAACTACTATTATGTAGGAAATATTTTTAGATTTCTAATGAATATTTATAGTCAAAATTTTGACTTGTTTAACCCCACTTAAAAACTGTTTTGGTAAAACAACTCATGTTTGTGTCAATTTAATTTTAACATTAAATAAATATATATTAATGTCATTTTCCAACCAAAGTGGCTCCATGGGGTCCCCATGTTGACCCATGGGTTGTCTTGGTCGGACAGGACTCATCTAGTAGGGGTAGGACAAGTGTCATGGTGTTTTCATATTTTTATAATATCATTTTTACCTTAAATTACACGAATTCTCTCTAATCGCGATTAATGAAAAAAAGTTACTATTCACCAAAAAATTATTTTCATCCCATTGAACCACATTTTAAATACTAATGACAACCATATATGTCTTATTTTCAAAATTCAAAACACAATGATGGAAAAATTTCATTTAAATGGAAAATCAGTTTTTATAAGTACCACTTAGTGGTTTCACTATTCATCAAAAATTGAAGTTTTTCAGAAAATTACCACAAATTCACCCTAAGCTATATTTGATATTCAGAATTCAAAAATGAAGTATATTTTACAAAATTAGAAACATATAAGTCACATTAATTAATTTAATAATTAATTCCCGCTGTCAAAGCAAATAGCGTGTTTTTATAAAACAATAAGTATCAAAAGATTGACACTAGTTTAAGTCTGATTTCAAAGTGAAATTAATTCCAACGACCACTATTGGATTTAATGGTAAAAATATATTCTAATTTCACTTTAAAACCAATTCAAAAGATAATCTAATCATATAAATAAATTAGATTAAAAAGTGGTTTTGAATTAAAATACAACTATTTAAACTATTCATTAAAAAATGAACTTTATCAGAAAGATAACAAAAATTTACACAAAGTAAATTTTGATGTCCCAATTCTTAAGAAGAGTTTTACTTGTTCCAAAAGAATGTATAAGAGTGAACAAAACTATATTTAATGACGGTTCCCCATCAAAAGGCGATAAATGAACCTTTAGTGAAAACTAGGAAATATACACCTAAAATTGAATTATTTCCGTATTTTAAGCTTTTATCTTTTATTGGATAAATGTAAAAATATTTAAAAACATGTATAATCATTTTTTAGTTATTTCTATCCATTCCCTCCAATACAACGACAACATGTTAACTACCATTTAAAATAATATTATTTTATTATTTGAGTGCAACGTAAGATTCCCAAGAAACTCGTTGTTGCGTGTTGGGTACGCCTTCGAGCATAGCGTCCCCTTTAAAGTCATATTAATATTTTATTCACAAATATGGATAAATATGAAGATTTCATATTCTTTATTTACCTGGGGTGTTACATCCTTCCCCCCTTTTGGGAATTTCATCCTCACAATTTTAAAAGTGCGCTTGGAAACATCCTTGAAAATCCCACATCGGAACAAGAGTCGGTAAAACAATCACTTTAATATAAAGAAATATAAGTATAGAGGTCACCCGAGTTAACCCATACTAGGACTACTTGTAGAAAAACATGGACATGGAAGAAAAAGCAAAGGGTCATGTTTTTGAGGGAGAGTGATAGCAAACATGTCTAGGAGAAAGTTATCCACAAGAAAATCACAAACTTGTGATGGGTTAAACGGTATTTGATTCCCCAGTAGGAAAAGTTAATAGACAACATTTTTGTTTTAGGTTACTTTTTATTGAGTAATTTATTCATAGGGAAACATAATCACTTATCATGTTGACTTTCAACTTTTACACGAACTCATATTTTCTCCAAAAGACGTGTATTTAGGAAGACTTGTTCACATTACGAGTACTATAATCAACTTCTAGAGAATCACCTAATCCACCAAAGAGAACTATATACATCCCATGTCTTTAGTCATTAACCAAAACCAAAACCAAAAAAGGTTAGTACAAGGTCATATAATCCAGAAAAGGATAACCCTTTAAAAAGAAAATCTATGCTTAATCTCCAAATTTTTTCTAACAAAACCCAAAGATCAACGAGGACCATTCGATAAACAATTTGTCCATAAAATTCTTCCAAGTAAACCAATCTAAGATTGAAACCCAAATATTTGAATTATTTAGTCACATAGTCTTCCATGTTAAATCATAACATTTATCTCCAAACAACATTAGTTTCTCCTAAAGTCTCGTATTGAAAAGTAATTAACCTAATCACATATCCTCCATGATAGGTTAATAATTTCCATAAATAACCCAAAATTAACTTACTCTTAATTCATAAAATCATATAACTAAAAAGAATCGGTAAAAGTAACCAGGGACTTCATGTAGTCCAGTGGTAGGCGATAAATACCAGTCGCACTTTGGTTGTGGGTTCGATTCCCGCAGCTTTGTCAGATGCGACGGGTAGTCACACGGTCTGCGTGTTGTCCTTTTTCCAAAACTATATAATTCTTAAAACATTCCCCAAAAAGGGATAAAATCATAAAAAATGATCATTACATATTTTAACCTCAAGTTTATCTCATGCCTTTCATTTTCCAGCATATCATATAATAACCCATAATTACCTAAAAAGTAAGGATCATATAAACTCTAATGGTTACATTTATAATTATTACCTGAACTTCCACATGGATTGGTCGTCTCGTACATGATGCATTAAAGATCATACCAAGGTTCAAGTGGTTGATCATGACTCCTTGATAGTTGGTTTAGAACAACCACGAGTTTCCTCATTGAGTCCCCCATTTATCTAGTATCCTAATCATAGAACCACCATAGTTTCCTTCAAACATGTTATCACTTTGGTTCCTACTAGATCCAGCCATTTACTAAAACCAAAAAGGTCAGTGTGAGTATATCAACAAAACCTTCATGTACTAATGAGGAAGGTAAACACTAAGATATACTTACTCATTCACTTTATCTAAAACTAGGAATCTTTCTGAAATCCTATCCATTATGGTACTGTCACTTATGCTTAGAGAATACCCTAACCCCTAAAGTTATCTAAACCGACATTTGATACCAACTATAAGGCCCCAGCCTTAAACCTTACATAATCTTGAGTTATCACAAGATTAAACATTGAGGATCTTTTGAGGTTTAGAGTTTTAGAGAATTAGATCTTGAAACTTGCATTACATTCCACCTTTAAACAAAGTGGTTACATAAAAGACAGGATTCATTCATCCCAAAAACGGAAACATATTTAAAATAAAACTAGGATTCTTTATAGACACATCCTTGACTCTATCATCTTATCATGTACCTTTCCCATGTCCTGTGAAAAAAATTTCACAAACATGGGATGAGCATAAAGAGCTCAGTAAGGGTTATAAAAAAATATGGAAAGGAAACATGAGTTCATCTATACATTAGAATGAAATCATACTTTACACACTAAACATAGGCACTTTAACATACCTCATCAAACCATGAATAAATCATAGAAATCATAATACATAGAGGTAACTTGAGGCATTCATAACATTCTTACGTAGGGAGTAACCCTCTTGGTTAAATTTGGAATACCCATCACAATATATTCCCTAAATCTTTTCAGAGAAACATTAACATTTCACTCCTTCGCATTACCCAATGCATTGGAGAGCTATATCGGGCTCACCCGCCCTTAGTTTATCACAGAACCACCCGTTTCATAACAAATCCCAAGAACCATAACATAAACGTATCACATAGAACATGCATAAAGGAAACAAAACATTTCCACATTTCAATCACAATATAACATTTTAGTATTTTGAAATAATGAATCCATACAAAAAAGAATCCATTTAAAACATTTAATAAGGAGAATTTTGAATCAAAGTGTCCCATACCACCTTGAAGCTTTTAACATTTTATACCATTAATATCCATATAAATAAATCCATAAAACCATTTTGAAAACATGGATATTAATAAGAACAAGTCATTAAAACATTTAAAGCTATATTTTGGTCAAAGGGTTTTTACCAAAATTAGAGACACTTGAATACAATAATTGAGAAATAACATTTAATCAGAAATTTATAATATCATGAGAATAAATGGATTCATGATATAATATTCCAAAGGACAATATATAAACCATATAATATTTAATTGGTGCATAACAACAATGAAGTCTCAATAGGGATGTAAAATGTGATGAAATCCCTTATAAGGAAGGTATCCTTAAATTAAGGATAAATCAATATCAAAATTTTGTGTGCCAAAAATAAATACACCCAATATAATTGGATATTAAGTGTAAAAAAATAAAAGGTCATTCACACATATTCAAAGGATTACATATTCAATAACTACATGTTGAACCTAATGAAATCGAAATTGGGTTAAAACGTTCCCTTGGTAAAATTCGACAGCCTAACGGCGTCACATCAAAAATTCAGAATGGATTGATGAGAGGAAATAGGGTCTCTCATCATATGAACATAATAAGTACAGTGGGAGTAATATAAAATAACATCCCAATCATAAGAAAGATGAGCTTAAAAGGAATGACATAAAAGAGTGTACTTAAAAAGAAAGAGAGGTGTAGGATCCCTTACCTCAGGTCCGACTTGACTCGATCGTTCTTTAACGTCCTGAATAATAAACTTGAGTTAATTGCTACTTGATTAATAACCTTTTACAAGTTCATTATTCCTTTTATATCAATTATTGACATGTTATAAACATTATGTAATCATTTATGATAATAATGTTTGTTTTGTCGATATTTGGTTTTTAAGTCGAAAGTGGACTTCTTACAATTACATGTTGTTCGTGTGGTAAAAGGTTCATTATATCCAGAATGACGTTCTTGATCTGGATATCATATATATCATATATACCTAGAATATACATGTATTTATAATATCACATAATCATTTAGAGGTAAGAAATGAAATGCACCGTTCATGGAGATGGTAACCCGTACGTACGCATGAACGCTACTTTCATTTTTTTGTCATATTAATGGAATTAAAACAAAATGACAGGTATGTATATTTTAATTCCAGAATTATATTAATAATTTAGATGTATCATTCGTCATATATATCCATTTTATACATGTACTTACAATAGTACATTATATTTGGGGATAAGAAATAAAATTCACCATTCAAGGAGACGGTAAGTCGTACGTACGCATGAATGCTACTTTCATTTCTATCTCATACTTTAATGGAACGAAATAATAATGATATAGAGGTATATAATAATTCCAGTATAACATCATATATAATAACATTAAATTCATCCTTTATACTTACCACGTATGGGATTAACAAATTAAATCACTTTGAGGGGGCGGTAGTCCGCACTTCCTAAAATGAAGATATCGCTTATACCCATAATGGAAGCCATAAAAGTAAGCCACAAATGAAAAATACAGAATGTTTAGTAAAACATAAACATATTATATATCATATATAAAAATATTGACATCATAATGTCCACCTTTGAAGGTGTTAAATGAGTATTGAACAATCATCGTTTCGGGAGGCAGAATTTCACCATCCACGGAAATCGTATGTTCTTTAACCATTTGATGTAGTTGTGTGAGAGTGTAGCTCGAATAAATCTTATACCAACATCCTAGTATATTGAAGATACTGGTGTTGTTATAAAAGAAGTAAATAAAAAAAGTTTAGGGGGTTGGAGAAGCAAAATAAAACAAATGAACATGAGAGAATGAATTACCTTTAAAAGTGTAACTCCTTTTGATTTGAGCCTAAAGGCTCCCTTTGAAAGGATTCTGCCCAAAGGGAATCCTCTAGGATGAGGAGAGGGATGTGGAGAGAGTAAATGGGCAGGGTATGGCGGAGCCAAAGGCTTGAGGAGTGTGTGAAATGAGGTAGAGGTGGGGGCCTTTTATAAGAGGAGAGGAGGGGCACTTTTGGAAATCCTGAAACTATTATTTTATTTTCAAAAGTGTTTCGAATTTATAAGGTCCCACATTAAAATATTTCGAAGATAAGATGATAAGGCTTTGAAATATTCCCATCCAACAGTTTTTGGACAAGTGTAGGTCTTAGGTTTTATATTATCGTTTCATTATATTTAAACTGTTCATTAATGAGGTCATCGTTGCATCATCATGATGTCGTAATTAAATTAATTTATTGAATATCTAAAAATTATAAAAAAATACTATGATGTAGGAAATATTTTTAGATTTCTAATGAATATTTATAGTCATAATTTGGACTTTTGTATCCCTACATAAAAACTGTTTTAGTAAAACAACTCATGTTTGTGTCAATTTAATTTTAACATTAAATAAATATATATTAATGTCATTTTCCAACCAAAGTGGCTCCATGGGGTCCCCAAGTTGACCCATGGGTTGTCTTGGTCCTCCATGACTCATCCAGTAGGGGTAGGACAAGTGTTATGGTGTTTTCATATTTTTATAATATCATTTTTACATTAAATTACAGTAATTACCACTAATCGCGATTAATGAAAAAAAGTTACTATTCACCAAAAAATTATTTTCATCCCATTGAACCACATTTTACATACTAATGACAACCATGTATGTCAGATTTTCAAAATTCAAAACACAATGATGAAAAAATTTCATTTAAACAGAAAATCAGTTTTTATAAGTACCACTTAGTGGTTTCACTATTCATCAAAAATTGAAGTTTTTCAGAAAATTACCAAAAAATCACCCTAAGCTATATTTGATATTCTGAATTCAAGAATGAAGTATATTTTACAAAATTCAAAACATATAAGTCACATTAATTATTTTAAAAATTAATTCCCACTGTCAGAGAAAATAACGTGTTTTTATAAAACAATAAGTATCAAAAGATTGACATTAGTTTAAGTCTGATTTCAAAGTGAAATTAATTCCAACGAAAACTATTGGATTTAATGGTAAAAATATATTCTAATTTCACTTTAAAACCAATTCAAAAGATAACCTAATCATATAAATAAATTAGATTAAAAAGAGGTTTTGAATTAAAATACAACATTTTACACTATTCATTAAAAAATGAACTTTATCAGAAAGATACCAAAAATTTACACAAAGTAAATTTTGATGTCCCAATTCATAAGAAGAGTTTTATTTGGTCCAAAATAATGTATAAGAGTGAACAAAACTATATTTAATAACGGTTCTCCATCAAAAGGCGATAAGTGAACCTTTAGTGAAAACTAGGGCATATACGCCTAAAATTGAATTCTTTCCATATTTTAAACTTTTATCTTTTATTGGATAAATGTAAAAACATTTAAAAACATGTATAATCATTTTTTAGTTATTTCTATCCATTCCCGCCAATACAACGGCTACATGTTAACTACCATTTAAAATAATATTATTTTATTATTAGAGTGCAACGCAAGATTATCAAGAAACTCGTTGTTGCGTGTTGGGTACGCCATTGAGCATAGCGTCCCCTTTAAAGTAATATTAATATTTTATTCACAAATATGGATAAATATGAAGATTTCATATTCTTTATTTACCTGGGGTGTTCCATTTATTATAACATATTTTACAAAATAAACAATATATCTTACAATGGTATTGAAATATAAACTCTTACACCTTTAGTAGCATTAGAATCATTACCCACATGAATAATGAAAATGAGTTATAATATAATCTATAATTAATTATAAAGGATTCATGATATAATTTGTAAATGGGTATTATAAACATCGTAGAAAATAAATTCTGTTCATAAAATAACAAGGGTCTCAAATAATGATGTTTTAAAATGAAACCATTACCTCGATTCCTGACATTGTCAAATATGAATTTTCTCTCAAATATAATAAAATTATAAAAAATTTTATTTATAAGATAAATTTTAGAAGTTTAATGCCTTATAAAGAAACCACATAATTCATTTATTTTAATTATGTAATTAATTACTTAAACAGTTTCGTCTATATTGGGTGTTATGAGGACACTCCATTCACTATTTGAAAAAATTCTTAGCGTGTTGACCATGGAAACATGGTTAATTGTTACATAATATCCATAATAATAATAATAATAATTAAGTAACTATATTATTTTTCAATAAATTAAACTTTTTAAAATAACAATGAATTATGGTAATTAATAATTAATTCCAATATAATCTTGGAAAGAGTTGGCCGAACGTATGCATTTGTAATTTTTCCATGTTTCAACAACCATAATGGAATAAGGTTAAGTGTTATTTGATCTTTAATTAATGATAATAATTTCATAAATATAAAATTATTTTGTTAAATACACATACCTTCCATGGGATGCATATGTATATAAATAATCACATATCTTTAATAGATGATAGTACACCATACATACGATTGACAATATCATTTTTTCATGGATGGTAAAGTAATAAAGTACATGATATATTAAATTTCCATAATGATTAATTTTTCGTGAATATAATATAAAATTATTAAACCATATTCATAATAATCTATGATAGGCATTGAAAGAAAATTAATTACATCATTTTGCGAGGTGGTAATCCTCCACAAAAAAAATTTGTTTCCCATTTTATAGAAAATGATAAATATTTAAGTTATTTTATTAACTTAGTAACATATTTTAATATTTTATATAATGATTATAATATTTGATGATTATTTAATTATTTTTTAAGTAGGTGTGAAAAAAACTAAATGAATCTTTCTCAGTTAAGAGTGATACATCTTCTTGAGACCACAATAGTTGGTTTATACATAAAGTATTCTTGAATTGGACTTCTGATCAAATGAAAAACTATTGGAAATGGGTTGGGTAGTAAAGACGTTATTTGGTCATGTGTTTCCTTAAAAAATATATATTCTTGTAAATATTATAGCTCTGGGGGTTCCCTTTTATAGGAGTGGGAAAGGGCATAGTTTAAATTTTAGAGAATAAAAAGGTATACACAAGTTTTAAACTATCCAAATGGCCTAAAATGGATCAATATCAAACTTTTTATGATATATGGTCAAAATAAGGCCATAAAATATATATATTGTTTATATTTGTTTATGATATTTAAACCCTTATAATTATAGTTTAACCCCAACCAATGGTAAACCGATTTTAACCAAATATGTGGTAAATAATATTTACTATTTATGTTATTCATTATAAAAAAATTTATATTAAATTTTTTTATAATATTAATTTTTATGATTCCAAATTTTGAAGACATTTTTGGATTTTAATTAATACAATTGGAATAATTTAATTCAAAATCAATACCATAGCGGTGATGAAAAAAATCTAATGAACGTATATTCATAACTATAAGAAATTGTATATAAAATTTAAAAAAAATGATTGCAATGGAATAAATTTAATTAATAATTACATAATTGAGCTTATTTTAATTTTAGTATATTTTAAAAATAAATATACCATTTTAAATTCTTTTATAAAAAATCCATTCTTTTTATAAAAACATATCTTTTTCATTATTTAAATTTTTTTTATAGAAATCCCAAAATCTATAAAATGATAATTTTGAAATTTTCATTACCAAAATGAAGTTATTTTTGTCAAATAAAATTTTTGGAATTGGAATAAAATATTATTTATCTGTTGACAATATGTAATAAAAATCAATTTTTTAAAAAATTGTATTTCCAAATCCTATGAAATTTTTTAAAAAGTAGTTTACTTATTTATAAATATATTTTATTTATTATTCACACATCATTTTAAAAAAATTCATTCGTATTCATAACAGAACATTTTGTAGCCATATTATGACTATAATAATTAAATAATAATATTTTACAAATATTTCACGATTTGTTTATACATAATGTTTTGTGTTGGATACACTATTAAAATATGGTTATTTTAAAATATTTTGGAGTTATAGGAAAAAAATCATGTATATTTACATTTGACACATCAATAAATGAAATTCCAAAATAATATTTGGGTTTTAGTCTATAAACTATAAAATTCAACACATTTTATTACAATCAGTGAAGATATCTCACTTGAACAACATTATATGTTACATAATAAGGAAGTGGTAGGGTATCATAGATTAACATTCTCGGAAAATATTTGATCAAGATCTAGGGTTTTCCTCATTGTTATGTAGAGTTATTAAAAAATAATAATAGACATATTTGAAATTTATCACTACATTTAAAATGGAGATAGATTGTCAAAATTATAGTACTTTTCAAATATATGATGATATAGTTATAGTATTATATATGAATTTTAAAGGTTGTAATGATCGACACCTTCCTTTTGGGTAATTTTCACACCAAAATATCTTTTACCCGTGATTTTATATAGATCATTAATAATAATTCCATGTAAATATGTATAGAATTCTTACACAATGGGGTGAATTTATCGAAAAACTCTTCTTTTAGTTAATATGTCTATAAAAAAAATAAAAATCTAGATTAATTAGAAAATACATAATCACATATTCTAGTTTAAAGAAGAGATATACTCATAACCATTGATGTGATCTAGAGATTTAATTTGAAATTAATACATTATTAATGATATAACCTTAGAGGATCGTAATGATATTTGGAAATAAAGGGATGTTAATACCACGATATATCAGTCCATTAATATTATTTATCATTTCCATATATTTAATTATAACTTGATACTCCCACAGAACCATTCCCATGTCTATGATGTGTTTAAAGAATTTATTTTGGGGAATTACATACCCTATCATTCACATATACATTATAAAGTGATTATACCGAGAGTTCATGGTATTTTTTATGATGAAAAACCATTAGAAATTTTGAGCTACAAATATATAGTGTCATAGAGAAATACCACTAACTAGATAAAATTTATATTGAAAGAAAATAAATTTTGTAAAGAAATGTGGGAACTCAATGATGTTTTGGAGAATAATTATACTCATTTATCTTCACCAATTTAATGGAATTTTAGTGGAAAATTTTTCATTGTTAGTATATAATATTACACCTAAATATTTTATAATATATTTCCCATTAAATTTTAATTGTTCCATATCTTATGATATAAACAATACTGAACATATATATATATTTATTTATTGAAATAAATCATTAGACCGTTAATTGTATCAATTGAAATAAATTATCTTGTTTTGTGACTAATGGTCACTTAAGGAAAAATTATTAATTATAACATTTTATTTTGAAATATTATGTTGAATTATTAAATTTCCTTAAATTTAAGAAATTTTCTTAAGGTTTTCAATAAACATTATATATAAAATTAAGGTAAAAAAATAAATTTCTGAAATTCAAGAAATAGTTTAGAATTTAAATGAAATGTTAGACTAGTAATTCAAGTCTAAATAATAAAACTGTTATTTATAAATATTATTTGAATTATATATTATAAAATTAAATATATATTTACTTTTTTTTACTATTAAAATTATTTTAATCATATATTTTAACATGTAAAAAAACTAATTATCATTCATATATACTTTATAATTTGTTTTGAAATAATGATAAACGAATATGAATGTCAAAAATGATATATTTTTTTGGGAAGGATTTTTATATATGCAATGTGTTTTTTGTTATTAGTTTATACTTTTCACAAATTATGAATAAATATAATGTGATTTTTATATAATATATTTTATAATGTAAATTAGAATTCATCTAATAGTTTTCTCAATGAAAATAACAAGAATAAAAACATTTATGATGAAATTAAATTTTTTTCTCATAACTATTTATTGATGTTTTGGGTGCGAATATGAAAATTAATTTATGAAATATATAAAAATTAAAATTTAAAAAATTGTATCAACATTTAGAATTATAATGATAAATTTTATGTAATATTTACATATTAATTATTATCTATATTTAATATTTAACATGATCAAAATTGTTACCATGGTAAGGGGAAAATGGTTTAACAGTTTAGTTAATAAAATAGATAAGGATTAAAATATTTCTAAAAAATATATAAATTAATAATTATTTGTAATAATAGAATAAAACTGATCTTATATTCAAAATCATTGCCAATTTCTTTCACTTTACTAATAAAATATCTTTCTATTGTTTTATAACAATGAATATTTACAGGCATTTAACTCAAATCCATTATAAAAGGGAACCTCATATTCTCACTTATTCACACACATTAAGAACTCTATATTAGTATATACCTAGCAGAATATCATTCCATATTTCCTCCTAATTACTTTATATGTACTATTCAATCAGAAAATAAATCTAAATAATTCTTAAGTTGTAAACAAGTGGAAGATACTCAAAGAATAATAAATTTATTTTAGAGAGTTCTTTCATGATGATTTCTACTTCCACCACTTCTAAATACACTATAATAAAATTATATAATTATATAATTATATATATATATATATAATTTATAAAAAATTATGGTAAGTGAGAAACTATTTTACCTCTCATTTTCATTCATTAGTAAATGAATGTTTTTCTTATAGGTATGTACAGACTACAGTCTCTATAAAGAATTTTGATTCATTTTGTAAAAACACCTCACATGGATCGTTATATGGATTGATTAAGTGAATATATATTATTTTTAGGATAGAAATATGATTCAAGAAATATAAATTACTATATAAATTCCTTTCATTCCATCCTTTGAAAATTGAATGCATCTCCATTGTGTACGTGCAGACTACCGCCTCCCCAAAGTCATATATGTGATTTCTCATCACTAACATACATAGATTTTTCTAAAAGTGTATATAATAAATAAATATAATATTTATGAAATGACTAAAATACTAGTGATTATGAAACCAATACCATGATTCAATTACTGTAAACATCAAATCAAAATATACATGGACACGAATATGGTTAACACCTATATATTGGTTCTAATAAATATTTGTTGATAAATGGATAAAAAACCTGTAAGGAAATGATATATAATAAGATATGTACGATTAAAGTATTCTTATGTATTTATAATAAATATAAATTTATTATATAGATGTTTGGAGAATGTGGGAGGCCATGTGAGTCTTGAGATAAGAATTTTTGTTATAGTCTAATTTTAAATCTCGGTTATTATTGATTAAATAACCATTAAAAAAATGATATGTTATATATATCTATAACACCATATATATTATTAATTTTTTTTTATTTCTATGGTTTTCAAGAGTTATTTATATTTTCTCACCTTATAGTCTTTATAAATACTAATAACATATAAAAAAGTACTATATTTATCATTGTTTCAGAAATTTTTTGATTCCATGCCCATATTCCTTAAAACGTTTCATGAATTTTTTTATTCTTCAATTACTATGGAGATATATTTGGAACCGTATTTTAATTTATTTTTAGTGTCTGGAAATTAATTTTTACAATGTCTTCCATAAAGATCAAATATTTATTTTTACAAAAGTTGAAAGGAATCCTTTTCTAGAAAATTACAAAATGAATTACCTTTCCCACAATCATGAACATAATTTTTTAAATATTAATTTAAATTTTACCCTGATTTTACATGGAAAACCATATTCTTAATTTCATAGTAATGTTTTATATAGTTACAAAATGAAAACAATGTTTTATATTGTTTTTTAAATCATATTTTTAATTTTTTTATTAATTTTTTATTAATAATTATATGAATAATATAAGGATTAATATAATTTAATTGGAATATTAAATAATGATACAGTAAAATTTCATTTTCTAGTTTGAATAAGATTATGATGATTAAAGGTTATTTTCACAATACATATTTCCATCTAATGAGATAATAAATTTATGATTAAATATTGAATGTTTGTCTAATCTTATGAACCAAATATATATAGTTTTGAAAAATTTATTATTGGGAATAAATTATTATATACCAACAATGCAATGGGTAACAATTGATATGTCATGATCTAATATGAAATTGAATGTGGGATAATCCAATCCCAAAATGGGAATCTTCCCACTAGGAATGAATATGTAATATATCCCAAACTCAATTCACTATAGGACTTTGTACACTATGTTATTCTATTCGTCAAGGTGATCATTGAATAATAAAATTATTTTAACTATTTATGATTTTTCTAAACTCCAATGAATCATTATTATGATTATGATATGCTATCATTGATCCTGGTTTAACATCAATTATTTTGGATAGTTATGATAGAAAATTATATTTATTTATTAAGATATAACATTTACAGAAAATGTTGGAATGGAAATAACATAAATCCTTGAAACATCAAAAAATTTATAAAATCAGTAAATGAAAACTAGATGCTATTATAATCACTATCCCTATATAATTTGAATTGATGTTCAATTTCCATTGTTTTCATATATTTCTTACTGAAGTATTAAAATTGTAAATTCATATTGTCCGATTTTTTTGAACTTCTCCATGTTTATTTTACTTTCATTGAATACCCTTGTTAAAATAAGATCATTCTTATTTATCCACACCCATTTTTCAATATTGGTATACACAATAATCATTCTTGCATCCATCTTAATAGAATCCTCTTTAGTATCATTGTTCTAAATGTCATACTCCTATAAGTTTTCCTTATAATGAAGGATATTCTCCCATTTCTTTCATTTTTTACAATATCCCTCATCTACAATATAGTGGGGGATTACCATAAGATCTACTATTTGAAAAATATTTTAAAACATATTTTTTTCCTGCTGATCTAACAAACAATATTTAGGAGGTGCAACCAGAATAAAATTAGCATCTCTTTTATAACCATCCATTTCTATAGATAACTCCTTCATTTAAAACAGTTTTTCATTATTACACCCACTTATTCATAATCTTTAAGAACACCAATTTTTGCTAGTGGACACTCAATAAACAAGACCATTCAATTCTCCTACTGATGTTGATTCACTGTGGGTTAAAAATGAACATCGATGAACCAACCCTTTTTAAAATATCTTGTCTCCATTAGTTTTGGAAGGTGAGATTAATCCTCACCCTCCTTTTATCTCTTCCTATTAGTCATAATAATACTCCAGGAATCCCTTTTTCCTTTCTACTGTTTTTTCCTTCTTGGACTGTGAGTTCATATACCATTTCTTCCATCAAAAATATTTCCATTGAGTTGGAAATACCACTCGTTTCATAATTCTTCCCTAGAAAAACATTTTCTTCCATTAAAATGTTTTTCCTGAAAAGAAACATTTTGACCCTGAATAATTACTTAAGCTCTAATGCCTTTAAATCATTTGTTAAGCTTAATAGTTGGAACATTCTTTCTAAGAATTGGACTGCTGTTTCTTGAAAAACCAAATAATCACAATTCACTATAATTACCACATTCTGTATTATATAACAATGATTATTTTTGTATAAATAATTCATTTTTTCATAAAATATCACCTTACCATTAAATAAAGAATCTAGGTATTTAGTACCATTCAACATATTATTTCAAATTAATAAAGAAAAACTATTATAGAGGAATCCATAAAAAGTTACATTATTCATAAACCATTACATTGTTGATAAAGATACTTTTCAAACATGATTATTTGATTCCAAATCCTTAACATTTCAACCATTCCAATGAAATGATTTTAAAAAATTGGACCTTAAAAATTAATCCAGGTAATTTGGAATTTCCACATATAATGACCAAGTTCCCCACATCTATAAAATTGATCTACTAATGGTGACTTATATTTAATATTATTTCCTTTTTTCTTGTTAACTCCAATCCTCGTTTTTCTACAAAAATATGTTTCATTATGGATTCTTTTACAACTATAATTTATATTCCTATTCCATTAATGAATTTCCATCATTCCCAATACCTCATTTTGGACATGTAAGAAATTTAATCATCCTTTCTCAATAATATATATCATTCTCAATACCACATTTTGGGATTACATATTTTCCTTGATTAAAAAATATATAACTATCATCACCATTATTCTAGGAATGTAAAAACGTAAATCATTACAATTACCATCACGTTAGTTGTTTTCATGCATTGTCATAGTGTCCAAAACTAACTAAAATGATTAAAAGAAAACAAATTCAATCCATTAACATACAAAATGGAAACGTATAAATATATAAGGAATAAATTATATATGATAAGTATTCCTGGAATTATGAGTCTCTTTGTCTCAATCTACGTTATCCATGTAAATGTTTCTTATTAGTTTTTCTGACCAATAAATTTGTTCAAGTCCATCATAATTGTTCTAAAGAAGTTTGTGAATTTGAAAAACCAAATCCCAGAGTGTTTCAAACTTAGTTATCAACAAGTCCCATTTTAGTGTACCATGTGATGATTAAATGCAACATAATTATACATTTTCATAGTTTTTACCCCTAGGTACAATTATAACACTTGCCCTTACAATTGTTGTTTCTATATATGAATGAATTTTTTTAGAAACCACTCCCTCTTTTTTCACCAATATTCAATGATGTTTTATGATACATAGTCTTATATATAGGTTTTTCACTAATGTTTTCTCATATTATGTTAAAATAGATAAATAAAAATTTTCTATGATACCAACTAGAGTGGCCCAAGACTTTTACACATATTGATACATGTTTTTTATTATAAACAAAAATTAATTACAACAAAAATATCAAGAGTCCTTGTTTATTTGTATGACTAGGTCCATAATACGTCATATTGAGTTTAAAAAATAAATTCATTATTTGATTCTATATAATGTCCTCCAAAACATTATGGGATAACCTAGATAAGACATAGTCAAAAAGGGTTTTCCAAAAAACCTAGTAAAGTACTATACATGATAATGAAAGATAAATTGTGATTCAATGGCATAATACGATAATATAAATTAAAAGGATCTGGATGAATCCAATGATAGAATTAAATACTAAATAAGGAATTATAATATTATATATTCATCATAAATATGACATTATTAGAAATTATTACACAAACATGAGTCAAGTATAACTACCTAAATAATTTCTCATGGTGGAAAATATACCATAATGGATTAGCATCACTCCCTTATTCCATTCCAGACATCTCATGATATTATATGTTTAACCAATGAAATAGAGAACTATATTTATAAACCCATCATATAATTTTCATTATTTAAGTATTTCACACAAATTAAATAAATCATATGGAATAACGTAAGAATTAACCATTGAATGAAAACTAGTTTTCTAATATTTCATCGTATCATAATCAAAGGAAATTTTATAGTGAATTCATTTGAGAAATGAACATAAAGAATGAATATCCCTATCAATGTATGGGATAAAAAGTTATTTATATATGTGAGAGAAATTGATACATAAATTAGAAGTAATATATTTCACAAAAGTTGTCTTCATTGATGAAAATTTCTTCACAATACAACATGGAATATTTCTGGTGGAAAATAACATTTTCTCATTGATATAATGTTTTAAAAATATAAAAACAATGAAAATATTATAAAAATTATTTTACATTGAAATGTAACCATGGAATATAATAATTTAATATTAATATAATTATGTGGCTTTGATGCTGGTTAATTTTATAAAAGGAATATAAAATTCTATTTTTTATAATGTTGTAAGAATGTTTTATGGTAACTCATCTGAAAATGGAAAAATATATTCCTATTCAATTTTTTAAACAAAATAAAATATCAGTCAAAATATATAATATGACTAATTTTGATATCGTAAAAAATATACATGGAAATATTTTTATGAAATGTGGATATGAAGGAAAAATTATTTTCAACTATAGAGTGAAATGAAGTCATCTTTTTAAAAAAAACATTTAATCAATCATTTTCAGTACAAAAGTGAATAAATGAAACTTTTACATAAAACATTAATGAATAAATAATGTGTAAAAATGGATGTGTCTTATAAGTAAATTATTAAATAATTTATTATAATGAATTTTACAAATAAACAGTCCCTTTAAAAATGATATTAAAATACAAACTCCAACAACTTTGGAAGAATTTGAATTATTACCAGAATGAATAGTGAAAATAAGTTATAACCTAAAATATGATTAATTATGAAGGATTCGTGATATAATATATAAATGGGTATTATGCACATAATTTAAAATACATTTTGTTCATAAAATAACATGAGTCTGAAATATTGATGTTTTAAAACGAAACCCTTACATCGATTCCACACATTACCATATATGTATTTTATCTCAAATATAATAAAATTATATCAATTTTATAATTTTTAAGAATTATTTTAGAGGTTTAATGACTTATATTTAAAACACTTACTCCATTTGTTTTAATTATGTATTTAATTACATAATCAGTTCTTTCTACGCTGGGTGTTTTGAGGACACTCCTTTCATTATTTCAAAACATCATCGATTTATTGACCATGGAAAACGGGTTTACTACTACATAATGTCTATAATAATAATAATAATAATAATAATATAACTATAATATTTATTAATAAATTATACTTTTAAAAATAACCATGAATTAGGGTAATGAAAAATTAATTCCAGTATAATAATGGAGACGGTTGGCCGAACGTATTCACGTGTAATGATTCCATACTTCAAAAACTATGATAAAATATAGTTATGTATTATTTGATATCTACATAATGATAATAATATAATAAATATAACATTATTTTTTAAAATACACTGACATATACCTTGCATGGGATGCATTAATAAATAAATAATCACATATCTTCAATAGATGATAGTCTTCCATACACACGAATGAGATTATCATTTTTCAGGAATGGTAAGTTTATAAAGAACAAGATATATTAAATTTACATAATGATCAATTTTTCTTCAATATAATATATAAATATTAAACCATATTCATTATTATCTATGATAGGTGATGACTGAAAATTAATTACATCGGTTCATGAGGTGGTAATCCCCCGTACACACAAATAAACGGATTCATTTAACATTTTATGGAAACTAATATAGATTTTTTTATTAACTTAATTACATATTTTTATATGATATATTATTATTATAATAATTCATAATGATTTATTTATATTTTAATTAGGTGTGGAAAAAACTAAAAGCATGATGCTCATTGAAGAGTGATACCTCTTCTTCAAACCACAACATCATGATTATACATAAAGTCTACATAAATTACAATTCTGGTCAAATAATAGACTATAGGAAGTGGGGAGGGTTGTAAAAAAGGTATTTAGTAATGTACTTCACTGAAAATATATATTATTTAAAATATTATAGGGCTGGAGGTTCCCTTTTATTTGTGGGAGAAAGGGCACAATTGGAATTTTCGAAAATAAAAAGTTATAGAAGAGTTTGAAACAATAAAAAATGCCTAAAATGGATCATTGTCAAACCATATACTATATCAGGTCAAAATATGGCCATAAAATTTAATTTTTATATTTTTTATGATATTTAAACCCTTTTCATTCTAGTTTAACCAACTCCAATTGTAAACCCATTTTAACTAAAGATGTAGTAAATAATTTGTACTATTTATGTAATTAATTATGAATAAAAATTAATTTCAAAATAGTATATAAAATTATTTTTCATAATTCCAAATAAGGAAACTATTGTAACGTCCTGGACCCGGGTGCCAGGAAACGGGTGCCCCGAGCCCGGTTCGCCACGTGACCTCAAGTGTATTTCCCCAAACCCCAGAGGGTGCCGACAAGCAGCGAGGGCCCAGGTCTGATAGTGGGGAAACTATGCCCTCATTTGTCAATGTGTAGCACAACGGTATACCAAAATAAACATACAACAACAGCAGAAGCAGAAAACATACACAACTGAAATAACTCCAATAGTGGGTATAACCAACAGTATATAAGTGATGATGCTACATGTTTCATGTTCTAAGAAAACAGAGAGAACATGTTATACATCAATACAGTACACCAAAAAACAGAGTACAACAAAGAAAGAAAAACAGCTAGCAGCGGCACCACGAGACTAGGCTCGGTCCCATGCCCTCATACTCCTCAGTAATAATAAAGTACCTATATAGGGACTCTTGCCCCTATCTACACCTGCTGCAACGTAATCTGTTTGGGCCAAAAAGCATTACCCAAACAGGGTGTGAGAAATATATCTCAGTAGGCACCCACCAAAGGCATGTGCTCAATTGTGTGTAAAACATGCTACAAGTGTGCAGTAGTAAAATGAAATAACTAAGTAGTACTCAAAAGTAACTAACATAATAGTTAAATTTCCATTTCATTATTCACTTAAATTATTTAATTTAGTATTGTTCTGTGCTCAACACCACCACGCCCTCAGGCTAACCAGTATCTCGGCCTCAAGCTAATATAGTGAACCACGCCCTCAGGCTATACAGAATATCTCCCTCAGGCATTGTAACAGAATTCTCTCCCTCAGGCATAGGAAGTGTTTCCCTTAGGCAAAGAAGTCAAGCCCTCAGGCACGAAAGGTTGCCCGCAGGCGGAATAATGACAGCCCTCGGGCTAAACAGTCACGCCCTCATGCTAATATAGTCACGCCCTCAGGCTAATATAGTCACGGCCTCAGGCTAATAAAGTTACAACCTCAGGCTCATATAGTCACGCCCTTAGGCTAATATAGGTAACCGGGCCATGCCCAACAGGTCAAAATGCAGTAAACAAGCAATTCCTCTCAAGGAAATTATACAGTTACAACATTTAAGGCATACCCTCAGGTATCCTGGAAAAACGGCTAAACAGAGGAACACACCCCTCGGGATGGTCCTGGATCTATGAAACGATCCCAAACAACATTTTATTATCACAATTTAATCACCTATGCAATTCTAGGAATTAAATACAGCAACGGACTTAGCCACATGACACCCCAAAATGGGTTCGTGGGACAAAAACGCACAAAAACGCACGACAGATGGAAATGAAACACCAAGACACCTACATTATGTTCCAAAGAACACTATACCCGAACGTCGGCTCCAGAAATTCCCAAGAACAGCATAGATCAGATGAAGAACAAAACCCATTCAAACGTAAATAACTTATGTTTGGAGATAAATTGGCAAGAACGGTACCTGGAGGAGGAAGGGCTTACCCGTGTGGTTCCAACGAGATCGTCCGAATCCAAATCGAATTCCAGACGAACTCCCAGCGGATCTTCAAAGGTCTGACCTCCTCCTTTGGCTCCAAAATGGCTCAAATGCCTCCTCTGCCGAATGAGGAGGCTACTGCCTATTTTAATCCGAAAAAACAAAGTACACAGTGTGTACATCTGAGTACACGACGTGTACTTCTTTCATTTAACTGTTCAAACGGCGGCACCGCCACTCTGTTCATCTGCTGACAAGAGTACATGGCATGTACTCCCAAGTACACGACGTGTACTGCCGCCCAGCTGGCAGCGACTCCACTACCTTAATGTTTAAGCCTGCCGATTGACTACACGCTGTGTGAGGTACCACTACACTGCAGGTTGTTGGTTCCTACACCCTTCATTGTCGGCATGGCTACACACCCTTTGTACTTATCCAAACATGGCCAAAAGTACACGGCGTGTGGTCAAGGTACACGGCGTGTAGTTTCAAAATTTAGGAATTTTCCCATTTTTCCATATTCTCCCGAAAACACTTAAGGAAAAAGAAAAGAAGAAGCTCATAACTCTAAAACAAGAACCGGGTTCTTAAAAACTTCCCCCCTTATAGAAATTCTTCCCCTAATTGCCCTTTTAAGGGTGGAGAAGAGAAAGCTTAGAACAGCTCTGGCCACTGAGCACGTACATCGGCCTCCCACTCCTAGGTCTCATCATGTATTCGGCCATGCTGCCATATCACCCATATGAGAGGAACTGACCAGCCTCGGAGGACCTTCGTTCTCCTGTCAACGATACGGATCAGATGCTCCTCAAAGGATGCATCACGCTGAAGCTCAACCTCCTCTGGATGAAAGATGTGAGACGGGTCTGAATGGTAGTGACGCAACTGAGACACGTGGAAGACGTCGTGTATGGTTCAGTACCGTTGCGGTAACTGCAACCGATAGGCAACCAGGCCGACTCTTTCCAGAATCTAAAAAGGTCCAACATACCTCGGCGAAAGCTTACCGTGTCTCCTGATCCATTTGTGTCCCAACCTCGGCGAAACACGCAAGAAAACCTGATCACCAACCACGAACTCCAAAGGTTGTCTGCGGTGATCAGCATAAGACTTCTGATGAGACTCTGCGGTAGCCATCTGCTTCTGAATTAACTGGACCTGCTCAGATGTCTCATGCACGAGCTGTGGTCCCAGTAAAGCTTCATCACCTGCCTCTAACCAGCACAAAGGTGATCGGCATGGCCAACAATATAAAGCTTGTATGGTGCCATCTCAATAGTTTCTTGAAAACTATTGTTATAGGTAAACTCAACTAAGGGTATATGTTTCTCCCAAGAGCCTCCATAGTCTAGGATTCAAGCGCACTGCATGTCCTCTAGCACCTGTATCGTTCGCTCTGACTGGCCATCAGTCTGGGGGTGGTATGATGTGCTTAGAAGCACCTGTGTACCCAGCGCCCTCTGAAAACTCTGCCAGAAACGAGACGTAAAGGGGCTTCCCTATCTGAAATGATTGAATGAGGGACCCCATGTTGACGTACGATCTCTCGAATATACAGCCTTCCGAGCTCATTCACACCAAAGGTCTCCTTGATCGGAAATAAGTGAGCTACATTCGTGAGTCTGTCCACAACAACCCATATGGCGTCATTGCCTCGAGGTGACCTTGGTAAATCCGTCACGAAATCCATCGTGACATCATCCCATTTCACTCCGAAATGGGCAACTGCTGTAACAGCCCAGCTGGTCACTAATGCTCTGCCATCACCTGCTGACAGGTGGAACTCCTCGTAACAAAACCAGCTATCTCTCTCTTCATACCCGGCCACCAGTACTGACGTCTCAAGTCTCGGTACATATTGGTAACCCCGGGATGAACAGCCCAAGCTGAAGCATGAAACTCCCTCATCATCTCCTTGCGTATATCTTCTGGAACCCATACACATCCATGGAAACACAAAACCTCGTCATCGCCTATCGTCCAACTAGAAGGAGGGTCCTCACATGCCACCGACTCCCGTAGAACTGGGCCTTCTGAAATTGATATCTGCCTCATCCTCACTCTGTCCTGGATGGTAGAATTCATAGATAATGAGGAAAGATAAGTCTTCCCCTAACTGTCATGCACCTCTAGATGCATCTCAGAGAACTAGGCCATAAGTTTCCACTCACCACTGGCCTCCTGCACTACCTGTATCTGAGTCTTCCTGCTCAGTGCATCGGCTACTGCATTACCTTTACCAGGTGTATAGGCTAGCTCAAAATCGAAGGACTGTAGGTAATCGACCCACCTTCTCTGCCTCATATTCAGGTCACGCTGAGTAAAGATATACTTGAGGCTTTTTTTGTCGGTGAAAACCACAAAATTCTCTCCCAACAAGTAATGTCTCCAACTGCGCAACAGATACACAGCTACAGGTAACTCAAGATCATGCATCGGGTAATTCCTCTCAAGTGGCCACAACTACCGAGACCCGTACGCCACAACTCGGTCACCCTGCATCAAAACGGCTCCCAGACCAATCCCTGACGCATCACAGTAAACTGTATAACTCTTCCCCTGCTCTGGGAGTATCAGGATCGTTGCTGATGTCAGCCTTCCCTTTAGGTCCTGAAAAGCTGTCTCACAAGCTTTTGACCAAACTAACTTCACACCCTTCTTTGTCAGACCTTTCAACGGTGCTACTAAGAAGGAGAAGTCATGAATGAAGTGTATTTAGTAACCAGCTAGCCCTAAGAAACTTCGTATCTCAAACACGTTCTTGGGCTACTCCTAGGAAACTACTGCTCTCACCTTCTCTGGGTCCACTGCAACTCCTGCCTCAGAGATGATATGACCCAGGAAGTGAATCTGGTCCATCCAAAAGTGGCACTTTGAGAGCTTAGCATATAGGCGATCCTCTCTCAGTGTACTCAATACGATCTCAAGATGGGTGGCATGGTCGTGTCGAGTGTGATAGTAAACCAAGATGTCGTCCATTAATACTACCACAAAAGAATCAAGATGTGGATGGAACACACGATTCATCAGAGCCATGAAAACTGATGGCGAGTTAGTGTGTCAGAACGGCATAAACGTATACTCATATAGACCATACCTACTACTAAAATTTGTGAGAGGTATATCAGATGGTCTAACGCGCAGCTGATGATATCTGGATCTCAAGTCAATCTTCGAGAACACTCGCGATCCACGAAGCTGATCAAAAAAATCATCTATCCTCGTCAAGGGATATCAGTTCTTAACCATCAACTGCTTCAGCTTCCGATAATCAACACAAAGTCTAAGGGTACCATCCACCTTCTTCGCAAAGAGGACCAGAGAACCCCAAGTAGAAGTAATGGGTCACATAAAACCCTTCACCTATAGCTTCTCTAATTTCCTCTTGAGCTCTTGAAACTCAGGCGTGGCCATCCTATAAGGAGGAATGGACACCGGTGCTGCTCCTGGCACAAGCTCGATAGAGAAATCCACATCACGCACCGGGGGTAGACCTGAAAAGTCGTCCGGGAAGACAACCCTGAAACGATCAACAACTATAGGGAAATCCGTCTAACAAGCCCCCTGGTCATCCAGATATAAGCTCCCAATCTGGGTTGTGACTCCACCTCTCCCATGATGCTCTAGTCCAGCTCGACTCGCCTAAACATCCCACTCTCCCTTTTATAGAAACTCTCCGCCCTCTGGTGATGTGAAACGGACCCTGCGACGATAGCAGTCTACAAAGGCTCGAAAGGGAACCAACCAGTCCATTTCAAGAATGACGTCATAGCTTGTCATCTCTAGGACATAGAGGTCCCAAAGAAAGTTACACCCACCAACCACAAGGGGGCACTCCTTGCACTGACGCACACCAACCGTCCTAGTCCCCAATGGAGTGTCTAGCATCAATATAGCAGAAGAAGTAGAAACATCGAGACCAAGGCTCTCCACAACGGGTACTGACATAAAACTATGTGGAGCACCCGTATCAAAAATTACTAAAGACAAGAAAGAAGCTACTAGAATAGAACCTATGACTGTCGAAGGTCCGGGATCCTGCTCATACTGGGTCTGTTGCACTGCATATGCCTACCCAGTGCCATGAACCTGCGACATAGCCTGGCTACCCTGAGCTGTCCCGCCCTGTTGCCTCTGAGATCCTGGTGTCTGGCTACCACGGCCACGACCACTATCTCTGCCTGCACGCCTTAACGTATTCCAGTTCACTGACTGGTAAGAAGCCATTGGTCCTGCTCCCGTACATGGAGTCTGCATAGAACCTCTCTCACTAGCCACTGTTAGAACTTCCACCCAAAAGCGCTGTAGATGACCCATATTTTCGCAAGCTCGGCACTCCACTGGGTCTTGTGGACACTATGGCCTCTTGTGCCCCTCTCTTCTATACTGGTAGCAACTGATTTGGCCACCTGAAAAAGCTTCCTAGCTGGTACTGCCCGCCTGAGAGAAGTCCATCTATCTCTTATTCTTGCCAACAGAAATAGTACCAGTAACTGGTGCCTAACCGCCCTGGCCCACACCACTAGATTCTCGCAGGTTCCTCTCTGTAATCAAGGCCAGGTTCACAATCACGTGTACAGTAGGTAACCTGAAAACATTCACCAGCGCTCAGATATTATACTAAAGACCATCCTCAAAACGTCTGGCTCTCAGCGTCTCATCACCCACCAACACGGGTGCAAAGTGCTGATGCTCTGTAAAATGAGAAGAGTAGTCCATCACCGAAATAGCGCCCTGCTACAGATTCATGAACTCTCGAGCACTATCTTCTCTCAGTGTCTCGGGAAAGAAGAATTCATAGAAGACTATCTCAATATCCTCCCACGACATGTCACTGTGATGCTATGACTGGTTGGTAACATCCCACCACCTCTTGGCGGAATCACGCAGCATGTAAGTGTTGATCTTGACCCTCCGCCTTGGAGGCGTCTCAAGATGCCCGAAAATAGTCTGCATCTATCCTATCCAAGACTCTACAGCCTGTGGTCTGCCATCCCCTGAAAACGTAGGTGGATGCTACTGCGGAAATATACGCATCAGATCGGCCATAGATGTGGCAGCCGGCGGTGCTCCCTGAAAGGTCTGCATGAACTGCAATAAGCTTTCACGGAACAACGCCTCCGTGCCCGTGTCTGATACAACAACTGGTGACGCATCTGGCTATGCTGGTGGATCAACTGGTAGCCATGTCCCAACATCACCGGTGTATAATCCTCGCCGCTCTCTTGGCGAACAACTTGCTGTCGTCTAGGCGGCATAACACTACAAGATCAAAATCATGCCTCAGATTCAAGATTATCATGAAATAAACGAAGGAACCACAAAGGAACAAGATGAAGAAGGTAGTTCAAAATCTTCAAAACAAGTCTACACGGCGTGTACACTAACTAAACAACGTGTACTTGACTTCCTTTCCCCTGCCTGGGTCCTTCTACATGGCTAAGACACCCAGCTTCCGTTCAACAAAACTACACGGCGTGTATAATATCTACACGGCGTGTACGGTGTTATTTTCCAACTGTCTGTGTCGTCTGTGACACGGCCAACTACTCGGCTTTACAACACACGTCGTGTTACACCTGTACACAGCGTGTACCCCATCCTGTTTCCCAGCCCCAAGGCTAACTCCACACGGTCTGTCCTCAGACAAGACTACACAGCGTGTCCCAACGGTACACGGCGTGCTCTGGGAGAGGTGACACTGGCCCGTGTTG
Source organism: Viscum album (assembly GCA_963277665.1). Taxonomy (NCBI): domain Eukaryota; kingdom Viridiplantae; phylum Streptophyta; class Magnoliopsida; order Santalales; family Viscaceae; genus Viscum; species Viscum album. Next base: position 476,401,227 of record OY728134.1, read on the forward strand.
TCAGTTAAACGGCCGAGTCCCCAGGTCACACTACACGGCGTGTCTATAATCGACACGGCGTGCTCTGTCAAGGAGTTCACCGACTCGTGTTGTTAGTTACATGGCCGGACTCCAGGTCAACACTACACGGCATGTACAAAAACTACACATCGTGTTTTACCCAAGCCTTTCTCTACCCCATGTCGCAGCCCACACAGTTTGTGACACGGGGAGGGACTACACGACGTGTACTCGGAGTACACGGCGTGTACTCAAAAGTTCATTTTTCTTCCCGAATAGAAGAACACACACGGCATGTATGAGGTCCTACACGGCGTGTAATCTGGGTTTCCATACAGTATGTCTCAAAAACTTCTCTGGAACCCAGAATATACTGAAAAACAACACCTAAGTGTCAAATTTCGACCCATGGGGGCCCATACACCCCATGAATCATTGTTTGACATCTTATTTGTGTTATAACTAATATCAAGTCAATGATCCATCAAATTCCAGTCAATGGGGACCTATAATCCCCAAAAACCAATGTTTGGCGTCCATTCTATAAACAAGCTCAAACAAAAATACCATATCACAAGGTAGGTATTTATCATGCAGCTATCACAACAACATTATTTTCTAGCACAACAACTATCACAACAACATGCGAATTTTCTAATGCACCTATATGGCATGGAAACTATGCATGGAATGTGATATCTAGCATGTGCCTATATGATGCATGAGATGACATACCCTCATATTACCGGGTTGCAACTAAATAGACCCCACATATAAAATATAAACAACACAATCCATGTGCGTCACCCAATGATGAAAACATATCAACCATAAAATTGAAAATCAAATAATGCAAAATACGAGGTAGACTGGCTTTTCCCTATACATGGGTTAGCTACGACTGGGAACAACTTTTTACCAACTACCGTTCTGTCCTATCCCTGACTGCGGCTCCAAATAGTAAGTCAAAGAAAAGAAACCTCCTCTCATACCACTTTGTAACGTCCCGAACCAGGGTGCCACGCAACTGGTGCCCCAAGCCCAGTTCACCACGTGACCTCAAGAGCATTTCCCCAAATGCCAGAGGCTGCCAACTAGCAGCGAGGGCCCAGATATGATAGTGGTGAAACTATTCCCTCATTTGTCAAAGTGTAGCGCATCAGAATACCAAAATACAAATATAACAGCAGTGGAAGCAGTAAACATACACAACTGAAATAACTACAAAAGTCGGTATAACCAACAATATATAAGTGATGATGATACATGTTTCATGTTCTATGAAAACAGCCAGAACATGTTATACATCAAAACAGTACAACAGAAAACAGAGAATACCAATGCAATCAAAACAGCTAGCAACGGCATCGCGAGCCTAGGCTTGGTCCCATGCCCTCCTACTCTTCAGCAACAGTCAAGTACCTATATAGGGACTCTTTCCCCTCTATACACCTGCAGCAACATAATCTGTTTGGGCCAAAAATTGTGACCCAAACAGGGTGTGAGAAATATATCTCAGTAGGCACCCACCAAAGGCCCGTGCTCAACTCTGTGTAAAACATGCAACAAGTGTACATTAGTAAAATGCAATAACTAATCAGTACTCAAAAGTATCTAACTTAACAGTTAAATTGACATTTCATTATTCACTTAAATTATTTAATTTAGTATTGTTCTGTGCTCAACAGCACCACGCCTTCAGGCCAACCAGTATCTCGCCCTCAGGCTAATATAGTGGACCACGCCCTCAGGCTATACAGAATATCTCCCTCAGCCATTATAAAAGAATTCTCACCCTCAGGCATAGGAAGTGTCGCCCTCAGGCACAAAAGTCAAGCCCTCAGGCATGAAAGGTTTCCCGCAGGTGGAATAATGATATCCCTCGGGCTAAACAGTCACACCCTCAAGCTAATATAGTCACGCCCTCAGGCTAATATAGTCACGCCCTCAGGCTAATATAGTCATGCCCTCAGGAACATATAGTCACGCCCTCTGGCAAATATAGGTAACCAGGCCATGCCAACAGCTCAAAATGCCGTCAACAAGCATTTCCTCTCAAGGCAATTCTACAGTTACTACATTTAAGGCATACCCTCGGGTATCCTGCCCAAACGGCTAAACAGAGGAATACACCCCTCGGGATGGTCCTGGATCCAAGAAACGATCCCAAACAGCATTTTATTATCACAATTTAATCACCTTTGCAATTCTAGGCATTAAATATAGCAACAACCTCAGCCACATGACACCCCAACATGGGTTCGTGGCACGAAAACGCACAAAAATGCATGAAAGTTGGAAAAGAAACACCAAGCCACATACCTTATGTGCCAAAGAACACTATACCCGAATGCCGACTCCAGAAATTCCCAAGAACGACGTATATCTGATGAAGAACAAAACCCATTTAAACCTAAATAACTTACGTTGGGAGAAGAATTGGAAAGAACTGTACCAGGAGGAGGAAGGGCGTACCCGTGTAGTTCCAACGAGATAGTCTGAAACCGAATTGGATTCCAGACGAACTCCCGGCGGATCTTCAAAGGTCTGACCACCTCCTTTGGCTCCAAAATGGCTCAAACGCCTCCTCTGCCAAATGAGGAGGCTACTTCCTATTTTAAGCCGAAAAACAAAGTACACAGCGTGTACTTCTGAGTACACGGTGTTTACTTCTTTCATTTAACTATTCAAACGGCGGCACCACCACTCTGTTCATCTGCCGACAAGAGTACACGACATGTACTCCTAAGTACCCGGCGTGTACTACCACCCAGTTCGTGGCGACTCCACCGCCTTACTATTTAAGCCTTCCGACTGACTACACGGCGTGTAAGGTACCACTACATGGCGTGTAGTTGGTTCCTACACCCTTCATCATCGGCATGGCTACTCGCCCTGTGTACTTATCCAAACACGACCAAAAGTACACGGCGTGTGGTCAAGGTACACGGCGTGTTGTTTCAAAATTTAGGATTTTTCCCATTTTTCCATATTCTCTCAAAAACACTTATGGAAAAGGAAAAGAAGAAGCCCAAACCTCTAAAACAAGAACCGGGTTCTTACAACTGTTTTCTGAGTTTAATTAATAGAATTGGAATAATTTAATTCAAAATCAATTACATAACTGTGATGAAAATAAACACCAATGAAAATCTATTCATAACGATAAAAACAATTATATAAAATTTTAAAAAAAATGATTCCAATGGAATAAATTTTATTAATAATTACATAATTGAGCTTACATTACATTCAAATTATTTTAAAATTAAATACTATTTTTAAATTATTTTTAAAAAATTGAATTTTAATTTTAAAAACATGTCTTTTCCATTATTTATTAATAAAATTTAATTTTTATAAAAATATAAAAATGCATACAATGATAATTTTGAAATAATGATTTAAAAAATGAAGTTATTTTCATCATATAATATTTCATGGAATTGTAATAAAATAATATTTATTTATTCACAAAATGTAATAAAAATCAATTTTTTTGAGAATATTGTATTTTGAAATCCTATGAAAATTTTAAAAATATTGTTTACTTATTTATAAATATATTTAATTTTTTATTTACGCATGATTTTAATTTTTTTCATTCATAATCCAAACACAACATTTAGTATAATGGTTATTAATATTATATTTAAATAATAATAATTTAGAAACATATCATGATTAGTTTAAACCTCATAATGTGTATTGGATGTACTATAAAAATAGTTTTATTTTAAATTATTGGGAAGTTATTAAAAACAAAATCATGAATTTTTACATAGGACACACCAATACATGTAAATTCGAAAATACAATTTGGGTTTTAGTCAATCAACATTCAAATTCAATACTTTTTATTAGTATCAGTGAAGATATATCACGTGAACAACATTCAATGATATATAATGAGGAAGTGGTAGGGTATCATAGATTAACCTTCTCAAATATTATTTGATCAAGATCTAGGTTTTAGATCAATGTTATGTAGAGTTATTAAAAAATAAATAAATAAATTTAAAATTTAGCACTACATATAAATCCCCAGAAAAATTGTCAGAATTATAGTACTTTTTAAATCCTGGATGATTTAATGATAGTATGTTATATGAATTTAAAAGTTTATAAAGATCAAAATATCTGTTTAGTGTAATTTTTACACACAAATATCTTTTACTCGAGATATTATATAGATATTTTAAAATAATTCCATGTAAATATTTATAGAGTTCCAACAAGATGGGGTGAATTTTGTGAACAAATATACCTAGTCCTGATATATCTACGTAGAAAAAATATAAAGCTAGATTCATTCAACAAAACATAATAAAAAATTAGATTATAATGATGCGAAATATTGATAATCATTGATGTGATATAGAGATTTATATAAAATTGAGAACATTATTACTGATATATCCTAAGAGGAAGGTAATGAGATTTAGAATGAAAGGGACATTATTCCAAAGATATATCGGTCCCTTTGAGATCATTTATCATTTAATGATTGTTAATTATATCTTGATACTCCCACTGAACCATTCCCATGTCCTTTATGTGTTTTGTTAATTTATTTTAGTTAATTACAAACCCTATCATTCACATGTATATAACAATGATATTGTACTGATGGTTCAGGGAATTTTATTATGAAGAAAATCCATTAAAAATTTTGAATCATAAATATATAGTATAGTAGAGAAAGACCACTCACCTGGACAAATTTATATGGAATGAAAATAAATTTTGTAATGAAATATGGCCACCCATTGATGTATTGGAGAAGAAATATACTCTTTTATTTTCATCAATTTAATGGAATTTTGGTTAAAAATTTATTATAGTCATGATATAATGTTACACCTAAAGATTTTATAATATATTTCCCTTTATTAAATATGATGTGTTCCATAGATTATGATAAAAGAATACTAAACATAGGTATATAATTATTTATCATAATATATATTGAAATAAATCATTAAACTTTTTATTGTAACTAATAAAATTAATTATGTTGTAGTATGTTTAATGTTCAGTTAAGGAGAAATAATTAATTTTATCATAGTATTTTGAAATATTTTATTGAATTATCCAATTTCAATAAATTTTAAAAAAAAATTAGTTTTTCCAATAACAATTATAGATAAAATTCATGTAAAAAAATCAATTTATGAAAATCATGAAATAGTCTAAAATTTAAAAGGAATGTTAGTCTGGTAATTCAAGTCTAAATAGAAAAAATTTAGTTAAAAATATTGTTTTTATTATTTATTATTAATTTAAATGTATTTTTACATATTATTTACTATTAAAGTTATATGAAATATATATTTTATGACGTAAAAAATTTAATTAACCTTCATATATATTATATAATTTGTTTATAAATAAAGATAAAAGAATATTAATGAAAAAAAAGATATATGTTTTGAGATGTTTTTTTATGTATGCAATGTTTTTTCTGTTATTAGATTATATTTATCACTAATGATGAATAAGTTTAATGTGATTTTTATATAATATATTTTATAATATAAATTAACATTCATCTAATGGTTTTAACTATGAAAATATTAAGAATTTAAATATCTATGCTTATAGTTACATTTTTTATCAATAATTTTTAAAGATGTTTTGGGTGAGAATATGAAAATTAATTTATGAAAAATGTATGAATTTAAATCTTCAAAATGAAATCCAAATTTGGAATTATAATGATAAATATTATGTAATAGTTTAAAAGTTATTTTTACCTTTATTGAATAGTTAACATGATCAAAATTGTTACCCTGATAAGGGGAAAAAGTATTAACAATTTAATTAATCAAATAGATTAGGATAAAAATATATTTTAAAAATATATAAATTTACAATTATATGTTTCAATGGAATATAACATATCTAATATACACAAACATTTCCTATTTTTAACATTACAAATAAAATATCTTTATATTATTTTATAATATTGAATATTTACAAGTATTTAACTCACCTATTTTAGAAAAGAGAACTTAATATTATCACTAATTCACACACTTTAAGAACTCTGCGTCAGTCTATCCCTAACAAAATATCATTCCATATTTCCTCACCATTACTTTTGATATCCTATTTTATAATAAATTAAATATAAAAAATTTTTAATGTGTAAACCAGTTGAAGATACTCTAAGAATAATAAATTTATTTAAGAAAGTTCTTTCATGATGATTTCTACTTCCATTGGCTATAAATATTCTCTTAAAAAAATAATATAATTATATATATATATAATTTCTAAAAAATTTTGTACAGTGTAGAACCATTTTACCTCTCATTTATATTCATTATAAAATTAATTTTTTTCTTATAAGTATGTATAAACTACCGTCTCTATAATGAATTTTGATTCAATTTACAACACCACCTTCGTGGATTGGTATATTGACTGATTAAGTGAATATATATTATATTTATGATATAAATATGAATTGGGAATTATAAATTACTATATAACTTCCTTCCAATCCATCCTTTGAAAATTGAATGCATCTACGTCTTCTACGTAAAGATTACCGCCTCCCCAAGTCATATATGTGATTTGTCATCACGAACATACATAGATATTTCTAAAAGTGTATATAATAAATAAATATAATATTTATGAAATGACTAAAATTCTATATATTAAGAAACCAGACCATGATGCAATTACTAGAAACATCAAATCAAAACATAAATGGACAATATAAAAGTTAACACCTATATATTGATTCTAATAATCATTTGTTGATAAATGGATAATTAAAAACACTAAGGAAATTATATATAAATAGATAACTAAGATTACAATTTTATCATTTATTTAAAATAAATATAAATTAATTATATAGGAGGTGTGCGAATTTGGGAGGCCATGTGAGTCTTGAGATAATTTTTTTTATTATAGCCTAATTTTTAATCTGGATTATTCTTAACTAAATAACCATTTTAAAAATTATTTGTTATATTTATCAAAAACACCTTATAAATTATTAATTTTTTATTTATATTTTTTTCAAGATTTCTTTATATTTCCCCCCTTATGGTCTTTAAAAATACTAATAAAATATTAAAAAAGAACCAATTAATCATTGTTTCAGAAATTTTTTGATTGCTTGCCCATATTCCTTAAAACATTCCATGAATTTTTTTATTCTTCAATTACTATGGAGCTACATTTGAAACCATATTTTAATTTATTTTCAATGCCTTTAAATAAATTTTTACAATGTATTCTACAAATATTAAATTTGTATTTTCTTAAAATGGTGAATGGAATCATTTCCTAGACTTCTACCAAATGAATTACATTTCCCACACTCATGAACATATTTTTTTAAATATCCATTTAATATTTACCATTATTTTACATGGAAATCCATATTCATATTTTTAAATAATTTTTGTTAAATAGTTACAAAAAATGATGTTTTATATTGTTTTAAAAATTATAATTTCAAATTTTTTATTAATATATTATTATTCTTTGTAAACATAATATAAGGGTTATTATAATTACATGGGAATATTAAATAATGATACCACATAATTTCATTCTCTTGCTAGAATAGTATTATGATGATTAATGGTTATTTTCAAGAAATATATTTCCTTCAAATGGGATAATGAATTTATGATTAAATGTTGAATGTTTATATAATATTATGACCCACATATGTATAGTTTTTAAAATTTGATGAGTGAGAATAAATTATTATAAACCACTAATGTAATGGGTAACGATTGATATCTCATGATGTAATATTAAAGAGAATATGTGAAAATCCAATCCCAAAATGGGAATCTTCCCACCATGAATGAAAATGTAATATAGACCAAACTCAGTCCACTATAGGTCTTTATACACTAGGGTATCATATTCCTTGATGTTATCATGGAATAATAATTTTTTTAGCTATTTATTATCATTCTACAAACCTATGAAATGTTATTATGAATATGATATTATATCATTGATCCTAGTTGATCATTAATGATTTTGGTCAGTTATGACAAAAAATTATATTTATTTTTTATGAAATAACATTTATAGAATAAGTAGGAAAAGAAAAAAAATCAATCCAAAAACATAAAAAAATTATAAAATTAGTAATGGAAAACTAGGTGATATTATAAGCATTATCCCTATATAATTTCCAATGAATTTCATTTCCCTTTGTAATCATATTTTCCATGATGAGGTATTAAAATTATAAATCATAATTGTCCAATATTTTTTTGAACTTCTCGAAGTTTATTTTCCTTTCATTGAAGACCATTTTCAAAATAAGATCTTTCTTATTTATCCACAAACATTTCACATTATTGGTATTCACTATAATCATTCTTGCATCCATCCTATCAGAATCCTCTTGAGAATCATTAATCTTATTATCATACTCTTATAATTATTCCTTAGAGTGAAGGATATGATCCCATGTATTTCATTGTTTACAATATTCCTCATCTGCTATTTAGGGTAGGATAACCATAAGATCTAATATTTGAACAATATTTTCAACCGCCTTTTTAGCCTGCTAGTCTAACAAATAATATTTGGGAAGTGCATCCAGAGTAGTAATAGTATCTCTATTAGAACCATCCATTTCTATAGATAACTCTTGAATTTGAGTCTCATTTCCATTATTCTACCCATTTAATCATAATCTATAAACACAACAATTTCTTCTAGTAGACTTTCAATCAACAAGCCCACACCCTTCTTCTATTTGTGTTGATTCACTGTGGGTTGAAAATCCACACTGATGGAACAATCCTTTATAAAATATTTTATCTCTATTAGTTTTTTAAGGTGAGATTAATTCCCACCCTCATTTTACCTTATCCTATTGGTCTTAATGATACTCCCGGAATCCATTTTTTTTTCTACCCATTTTCCTTATTTGACTGTGATGTCATCTACTATGTCTTCTATCTATAATATAGTGCAAGAGTTGGAAATATATCTCATATAATCATTATTTCATAGAATTTTTTTTCTTTCATTATAATTTTATTCCTAAAAATACACACTTTGTATTAGCATATGTTTCATTCGTATTTTATATCTAATTCAAATCAGCAACATCCAAATCCAATTTCCCTGATTATTTACTTGATATAAAATCAATATCCCAATGAAAATCCATACCATTGTGATGAAATGAGGTAATAATATTACCTTGATGGTTATATGACACAAAATAAATAGTCCAAAATTCAAAGACCACTACTTATTTGTAGAGGAATTCTTCCCCAACTAGAAAGAAAACCCAATCTACTGGAATAATTGATTCATAAAATTCAACAGATATATGGGGGGATATCGTGTGAAAAATAGAATTCTTCCTATAATCAGAACACAAAAAACAACCAAAAATATTTCCAATTATATTAATAGTAGATGGGTCTTTCTAAGGAAGTGGTTTTCCTATGAGGTTTACCCACAACAACGTAGTGGGTGTGTCTCCTTTGGTGTGAAAATCATTCGCTGATATAATGTGAAATAATGGAGATCTGTTACTTGGTAATGGGGATGTAGACAATGAAAGAATCAATTCATCCATCGTAGAGAAGAGAATCACAATTTTTCATTAATTTATTATTAAAATAGACTATTGATCCTATAAACCCCATGAACCAAATAAATCCTTGCGAAAATAACCAAATAAAGCTCAATGCTTCCTGAATCAAATGATAGAGGTCAGGTTTGAATGGACTATAGATACTTTTAACTCTTATGTAGAAATCAATAGTTGTGGGATTCCCTTTAATGTATCTAGAACCTTCATTCTGAACATGATTGAAGAGAAATGAAAAGAAAATTTATGTTAGAGAAAGGAAGAAACCGATGCGATCTGGGTTCAAAATATGGGAAAGTATGATCATCCTCTCTCTCTCTAGTGAGGAGGGGTTTTTTTGGCCACTACCATTTCCACTAGAGAATCTCTAATAGAATAAGTTATTAATTTTAGTCCTACCAACTCTTTAGAAACCTATGACTCAGGTATTTTGTTATAAAAAAACGTAATTCTCTTAAACATGATTTATGGTAAATTAATTGTTGGATATGATTTCATTAGTTATGAACACTCTATCAAACCATTATTGTATTCTTAATATCACTTATGATATTTGATTGATATCTGCTAGGTTTACCATCACTAATTATGTGAGACCACCATTTCATATGTTTCCATTTTCCCAATCTTTTTGAGAAGTTTTTTAATTACAACATTTATATAAAGGCTTTTATATTCAAATATCATTAGGTTTTATTTTAAATATATATCATTAAATAATATAATTATATATCTAAAATATATGTGAACAAAACATTTTTGGTTATATTGTATGAATTATTTTTAATATATTAATATTTTCTCTAGAATTATGAAATATGTATGTTGATGATGGTTAGGTCACCTCTACAAGGGTTTGGAAATGACCTTGGAGACTAATTCAAAATATGAAAATTGGACCTAGGATGATATTGAAATGCTATATATATTTAAGGTGAGAGGAAAATAGATTAGATAAGTAAAAATTAAAAAATAAGGGGAACATATTAAAAGATGGTTTTGAGGATCTAATGAAATTGAATAAATGAATGTAATGAAAAACATAAGGGTATCAATCCTTATAGATGTTATATTAAATCTTAAGGAATGTGATACTAAGGTAGGAATGATGAAGAACATTTTTATATAATGGTAAGTCCTTTTAATAGGAAGGACCTTGAACTCCCCCCTATGCCGCCACATTGAATAAACTATAATAGTGAGTGATAAATCATTAATAGATTTTTTGGATACATTTTATTTATTAATCACATATATTATGTTGAAAATTAAATAATTATCAATCTTTGATATAATTTCAATGTAAAAAATTCAAAGAAAGTATTCCACCATAAAACATGTCTTCATGAAATAACACATCTATGAAACAATTACTCTCATAAATCGTATTTTACAACAATTTTTAAAAAAAAAAAATTCTTCCTAAAAAAATGGATGAAACCCAATTATTCATATAGACCCATCATGAATACAATTTTGAATCATTCAAAAGAAAAAACAATTAGACATGGATGAATGTTATAAACAATATGATAATTCACTAAATTACTCTCACACATTATATGTTTTAATAATCCTATGGGATGCTATGATACTTCTTACAAATCTATTTACAATGATAAAATTAAATTTTTTTAAAAATGAACAGCTATATAAAATTATTGTGCTATGCTACTCTGATCAAGAAAATATTTTAACTTGGTGCAATATTCATTTTTTATGGAATTATATTAACATTCATCATAACATAATGTTACAAATATGATCTAATATTTTTCGATTAACCAAAATCAACAGAACATAAGGATAATATGTAGGGTTGTATAAATAAATCATAATATTGATAAACTTCAAATGGTGGGTGGTGTCTACGATTATATGTATGATAATATAGTGAAGACAACTCTACCCATGAACCATAATAATTAAAAGTGAGTACCCTCAACATGTACCTCAATATTTGAATTATTTTGTCATATTGGAAGTTTTTATGTGTGTAAAATATAATGATATTATAGAACATTGATTCAAAGTAACATTATTGTATCTTCCATATATATGATGTAAACAATGTTTCACAATTTTCAAAAGATCATTTTTAGAATCCCATGATGCCAAAATACCTCTTCTATGTATGGTATGTCAAATTTATCCCCCAATAACAATTCCTTTAATTTGGAATAAATGGTTATATTATAATAATATTTCAAAAAATAATCAAATGGGGTCAATAGATCCCAAGACACAATGTATTTTAGTCACAAAATCAATGGAGATATCATCTTATTTCCACGGTTGAAAATTTAAATTTTATTTCAAATCATATAAAACATTACTTTTATCTTTATATTACTGGAATATAAGTCATCTTGGTATATAAAATTTCACAGAATCCATTATCATATGATATCAAGACCACCATTTAAATAATTTCAAATCATTTTGTTGATCAAATGAACCTCTTGGGGATAACTATGATACACATTCTTAAATTATATCAACATACATAGAAGAACATGTAACTTTATATTGAAGAACATAATATTTTATTCTTCCATTGTATATCCATCATGAATATTTATATTAACATAAAAACATCTCCAAGCCTCCACTTTATGGTCTCCCAAATAAGAGTTTTTCTACTTTTGATGTTAAATATAAATCTATTTCATTTTTTTGTCCCAAAATTATATATATATATATAGAGTAAGAAGGTGTTGAATCATTGTATTCGACATAACTAACCATTTTCATAAAAAAATGGGTAATTTGATATTATGATATATCATCCAATAAAATATAGAATAAATTAGATTAAAATAAAATTATTAAAAAAAATTAAATAAATTGATATTTAGACTACTGTCAAAATAATGAAATGTGAGTAATGAAAATCGAACAACCAAAAAAATATAAAACACTGATAAGTTAGAAAAACACATGTAGTATTAAGAAACAATCAAAATGTAAAGACCCGTAAATTTGAAGAGAAATTTTTTCTTAATTTTCTTTGGGATTTTTCAAGTACACAATATCTGATAACACCTGATTCTGAGGCCTGGTGTGCCCGGAATCAATTTCCAAAGTTTAGCTCCGGTACGCTCTGTGAACGAACGAGCGGGTTTTCATAACTTTTGAACCAGTGCTCGGAATCGAAATCTAAGTGCACTGATGAAACCTTAGAGTCGGTTTATTTTAGGAAGACCTTTTCTGGAGATGTGTTTTCTCGGGAATAGTTTTTAGAAATCAATTATGTTTAAAGTGAAATAATAATCATGTAACAATTTTTATTCCACATTCTTAAGTGGTTTAGCCCATGCGAGGGAGTTGGGGTGGGTCCAACTGATGTTCTAACTCCCCTTGAGGGGATTTAAGATGATATGGGCCCACACGAGCCCCGACCTTTTCATTTTTCCGTAACTCCTTCTTAAAACATCTTTTGTCATTAAAGATGCCAACTTATCACATCAATTAATTTTGACATGTTATTTTAAATTAAATGAAGTGAATTAAATTTTAAATTTTTGATTTTTAAAAGTGTTGGAAAAAGTAATAAAATATGGATAAAGGCTTATTTTATTTTGGTTTCTTTATTGTGTCGAGGGAGGGAGAGTTCTACCATCGAAGAACATCATCATCCTCCTTGAAGAACGCGAAGAACACTGACGCGCCTTCCTTCATTCTTTTTCCCGCGTCAAAGGAAGGGAGACGTCGTTTCACCTCGGACAATCTCTGTCAACATGTATGGAGCCACACCCCACGATGCCTCTTTCCACGACACTCATCGATCATCAACTCGTTATCGAGGTAGGGGGTTGATTTTTGTTAATGAATATTCCTTGCCGTTCTTCGTCAATTTCTTTGGGCCGCTTGTTATGAATTTAACGGGAGGTCGGACCACACGAACATGGCCTACCCTCCTCCCCCTTTGTTGTTTCATTCGTTACAGCTCGAAAGAAGGTGGCGCGGTGCAACGACACTGTGCAGAAAATGGAGGAACGCGTCGAAGAAGCGTGGAACCGTTACACCGCGTCGTTGAGGCCGAAAGAAGCCGCCTCCGGAGCGGGGCTGCGGCAAAGGGGAACAGCGCTGTCGTGTCGTGCTAGAGAACCATGAAGAGATTGCAGCCGGATCGGGGCCACAGAGGGGGGTTGCGATGCCGTCGCGCCACGCCGATCGGACCAAGGCCGTGGCCTTTGGCCAAGGCAGAGCAGGGAGCGACGACCCGAAACGCCGGCCCCCGGCGCATCGGAGGGTCGAGACCCCGGGGTCCCGCGGCGGCGGCACCAGCTGGCCAGCCATTCGGAGAATGACAGGGTTCGTAACCCCAACCTGGAAAAATGAGTGGCCCCCACGTGGGGGACGCCATTTTAAAACAGGGGTGCAGCGCCCCCCCTTCCGCGACAGCTCGGCCAGCGCCGAGCTGGCCACGCGGGTCGCGCCCGCGCCAGGCCAACCGGCTACCCAGGCCGGGTCGGGCCGTGCCGGCTGGGCCGGGCCATGCCCTGTTGGGACGGACCTAGACCAGAGTCGGGTCAACCCATTTCTGGCCGACCCAGGGGGACTTAGGCCTGGTCGGTCCGGACCCAAAACCCCCTCAAAACCGGACAGTTCGTTTAAATGCCCATAACATGGGCTATGGACCTCCGATCGATGCACCGTCAGTTGCGATGAGATCCTTGGATCGAAACGGTCGTTTTGGTATATTAAACTCAAGTTTTCCAAGAACTTTGGGTATGTCCAGGTTGGTTCGAACACGAAACCAACTGGGCCCTCGGAGCGGAAACGCTTATAATTTGAGCTCCGGACGTCCGATTGACGTGCCGTCGACTTTGTTGGATTCCTCTTACTGATACGGACCTTTAGGCTTACTCCACTCAAGGTTTGGACGCAGTTGGAGTGTAGTTGGGTTGGTATTGATTTAAAAACCAACCGGGCCCCTGGAACGAAAAAGCCAATAACTCTCAGACGGGGCATCTGATTGACATGCCGTCTGTCACATTGTGTTCCCTTTTTCGAGATGGATCTCTGGGATACATCAAATCTGTACTACGTGTCAATTGATGTATCGAACCCTTGTCTCATGGAGAGGACCCTCCCAGAAATGACCATGCTATGTATGGGAACCCTAGAGCTGGCTGTGACTACGACGGCGATGACGACTGCACTGAAATCCTCCGTGGGTTCGGCAGCAACGACTACTGCGCTGAAATCCTCCATGGGTTCAGTAGTGAAGAAGACTGTACTGAAATCCTTCATGTGTTCGATGGCGATGAATACTGTTCTTGTATCCTATGTGGGTCTGGCAGTACTATTGTTCTTGTATCCTACGTGGGTCCGACAGTATTTGACCTCTATTGCAGTATCCTACGTGGGTCTGACAGAGTAGCTGGACTTGTATCCTACGTGGTCCTGCTAGCTTAGCTGGTCTAGTATCCTACGCGGGTCCTAGAATAGATGAATTAGTGGCTACATCTGATCATCTCTATCACCTTACGAAGAAGAATACATGTGTGATCTGAGTATTGACTTTCAATCATTATATTTGACATGATTGAATTGATTTCCTTTGTGGATTGGGATGTGGTATCCTATGTGGATTGGGTTGTAATATCCTGTGTGGACGTGAAAGAACTTGGGCTCGGATGATGGAGACGAACTGGAATAGATGACTTAGGTATATGAATGGGCATATACCTAAGTAGTGTTGGATGTTACTTCGTGATTGTATCTCTCTTTTATGGATTATCCTTTGTGGATTCTGGGAGACCTTCAGGGGTCTCGGGGTCCCTACTGAGTAGCATACACTCACCCCTGCACCGGCTATGCCCGCACTACGTTGTGTTGGATGCCGACTACAGACAGCGCTGATCGTGGCTGAGGCTTGTGGAGCAAGTTGGTACTTAGAGGTGGATCACTGGGCGGGACGTACACGGAGCGGACGGCTGGCCCGAGAATCTGAGGAGGCTAACAGTACCCACCCTTCAGGTGGGACTTCCCGTGGATGGCATGACGTTGCTGATTTACTTTCAGTTTCTGTAATTTCCATCCAGTTGTACTTTACATTCAGTTTGGGTTTGTATTCCTGACCATTTACTTTCCACACTTAATATTGTAACCAGTTTTACATAGTGATTACTTCTACTTGCTTACTCTGTGGTGTTTGTTTAATTTATAAAGAAAATGATTTCCCCTTTTTTTCGGGATTTATGCCTTGGTGCTAGTCACCAGCTCCTGGCCTATGGGAGTCGGGCTTGGGGTAGTCACAACACGGGTCCCGAGGAGGGGTCATGAAAAATTGGTATCAGAGGAGTTTGGTTCTACTACAGAACTCAGGACTTAGATCTTTCTTCTGTGTGAAGCAATAATGTCAAGGGTATTGAGTGTGGTTATCAGTTTAGTGAGTAAAGTGTTGGTGTCGCGGTCGACGTATCCGTACACCAGGACCTTGACTTCTGATTTCCGACTCAATGCATGAAAACTTTGATTGCAAATGTGTTTCAAAAGCGTTCTTTGTGATTAAATTGTGTCATCTCACCAGGTATACTGTTTTGACCATGGAACACCTGTTTCTTTTCAGGATGTCCCCACGATGGTAGCCATCTAGGGTTCCGAGCTTTGTGCGAGATGAGAGCCCACCGAGTGATGAGGCCTCAGTGCAGGGCCCTTTTTCAGTGGAGGCACCGGCTATACCTCTACCCGCCGAGCCACCGATGCCACCTGCCCCAGCCTCTGAGAGTGCACGTCTCATTAGTGCACTGTATGAGTTTAAGTGTCAGAGACCGCCTAGGTTCCGTGGGGAGACGGACCCTCAGGCAGTTGAGGATTGGATGGAGGTGGTTGTGCGAGTTTTCAGGTTAGTGGGGACACCAGCTGACCTCAGGGTGATCCTTGCAGCGAGCCTCTTGCATGCGGCAACATGTAGATGGTGTGGCTTGATGCTCCAGGTGCACGACGAGGCGTCTCTCCTCTGGAAGGACATTAAGAGCCTCTTCCACTCGGAGTTCATCCCAGCCACCCTCCATGCGGTGCGCATTCAGGAGCTTCTCCAGCTACGATATGGCAGCATGATGATTGCCCAGTACTCGGCGAGATTTACTGATCTCTCGCAGTATTCGACAGACATGGTACATGACCCATTCTTCCAAGCCTGAACCTTCGAGCAAGGACTGAGGCATGAGATCAGGGCATCAATGATCTCTCTCAGAATTCCGACGCAGGCAAGAGTACTAGAGAGAGCCCTTTTCATAGAGAGCTTTCTTGCTGAGCCTACACCAGCAGCGAGACCTACCGCTGGGCCGGACGTAGCAGAGTCTTCTGTAGCTGGCAGTCGACGGATGTCACATGGGTCCAGGAGGACAGAACCATCAGGAAGAAAACCTCAGGACACTGGCACAGAGGTTCGGGGCACACGGAGTAGATCCAACCTTCTGAGGAGCATATAGTGCTACGCATGTGGCGGACATGGCCACATAGCCTGTGACCGCCTGACCCGCCATACAGAGGACTAGCAGACGGTTGAGGGGCGACCTAGGGAGAGGCAGAGGGTTGACCGTGGCATTCTACAGAGAGTAGGTGGACGAGGCAGAGGAGCTGGCCGAGCAGTGGGTGTTGGGCGACGCTTTAAGGGTTTACCACCACCACCACCAGAAGGTCCACCCCGACCACCGGGAGCTGGCAGACAGAGACATGCTCAACTTCAGGCTGCAGAGGCCTACGATCATGGTGCATCAGAGATGATTTGAGGTACTATCTGTGTCTACTCCACCCTTACTGCAGTTCTTATAGACACAAGAGCGAGTCATTATTTTATTGTAGCTTTCCTTGTTCAGAGCTCGTAGATTCCGACGGAGTCATTGGCTTGATCCTTATGGCTAGAGACTCCTACAGGAGCAGAATCGATGATTATGCACTGGTTCCGATAGTGTGAGCTTACCCTTGGAGGTGATAGATTTGGCTGGAATCTTCTTGTAGCGGAGTCGAGGCCTTACGACGTCATCTTGGGCATGGATTGGTTATCTACAGTCCATGCTCAGATTGACTATATTAGGTGCAAGGTGGGGTGTGTTCACACCGATGGAAGAATGTTCACCTTCACAGGTGAGAAGGAAGACTTTGTAGCATAGGATAGACTCACATAGAGGAGAGGAAATCCCATCACTCATCAGTTGGATAGCCTCATCCTAAGAGCAATTGACGTGCGAAGTCCTAGTTTTCCTATAGTGGTGGATCAGTATACGGACGTTTTTCCTGACAATGTTCCCAGACTACCTCCTCACAGAGATGTAGCCTTTTATATTGACCTATACCCCGGGACAACCCCGATATCCACTCCAGCATATCGGATGGCTCCCGATGAGCTTCAAGAGCTACAGGTATAGCTGGAGGACTTGAAGAGCAAGGGATTCATAGGACCCAGTGTTTCACCATGGGCTTCCCCGATTTTGTTGGCCAAGAAGGCGAACAGGAGCTTGCGACTATGTGTTGATTACCATATCCTCAACCAGGTGACTATGAAGAACAAGTATCCACTTCTGAGAATTGATGTCCTCTTCGATCAACTAAAGGGTGTGTGGTGGTTCTCGATGATAGCCCTCAGGTTAGGCTATCATCATCTCAGAGTTCGGTATGAGGAAGTGCAGAAGAGGAACTTCAGATGTCGGTATGGCCACTATGAGTTCTTGGTTATTCCTTTTGGCGTAACCAACACTCTAGTACTGTTCATGGGTCTCATGAATAGGATCTTTCAGCCATACCTCGATCGATTTGTCATGGTCTTCATCGACGACATTTTGATATACTCGACCACTGAGGAGGAACACATCTACCACTTGCAGGTTGTACTTGACACACTCCGAGAGCACCAGCATTATGGTAAGCTCTCTAAGTGTCAGTTTTGGATGCGCGAGTTCCACATCTTGGGACACTTCATCTCTGAGGCGGGAGTTGTTGTGGATCCTGCGAAGATCGAGGCATTGCTAGCTTGGGAGCCACCCAGGAGCGTGACAGAGGTGCAGAGTTTCTTGGGGCTAGCTGGGTACTACCAGAGGATTGTGCCAGACATCTCCAGAGTTGCGGTACCAATATCATCTTTGAATAAGATGGGGAAACCCTTTGTGTGGTCAGACATATGTCAGCAGACCTTCCAGAAGCTGAGACAGAGATTGACCAACACACCTATCTTGAGGCTACTAGAGGAGGGAGTGGGGTACGAAGTTGACTACGATGCATCAGGGACCAGAATTGGATGTGTCCTGATGCAGGAGTGAGACGTGATATCCTCTGTATCATGTCATCTGAGGCAGTATGAGCAGAACAATTCTACCCATGACCTAGAGTTAGCAGTAGAGGTCTTCGCTCTGAAGATGCGGCGACACTATCTGATGGGCGAGTGCTTTACAGTCTATTCGGACCACCAGAGTCTCAGGTACATATTCTCACAGAAGGACCTGAACCAGAGATAGTGGTGATGGCTCGAGTTCTTCCAGGACTATGACTTTGAGATCGTCTATACTCCTGGAAAGTGAAACGTAGTAGCCTATGCTCTCAGCGGGAGGATGGGCATTCAACTACTCGGGGAGGCGACATAGCATCTAGCTGCTTTGCAGTTATCCTTCGTGGATTGAGATGGATCATCATTTCTTCAGTCACTCATAGTCACTCCTCCACTACTGCAGTGGGTTAGAGAGGCATAGCGTGGGGACGCTGACTATGAGATGCGATGTGCACAGATTCCCACAGGACATGCACCTAATGGTTTTTCTATGGGAAGAGAGCACATCATCCTTTTCAGAGGACGTACCATGGTACTAGCTGGTTTATAGGAGGAGGTGCTGAGAGAGTTTTACACTCTCTCTTTAGCGGTACATCCAAGAGTGGCGATGATGTACAAGGATCTCAGACAACAACACTGGTGGACGGGTATGAATAAGGTTGTGGCAGTGTTTGTATCTCGGTGCCTTACCTGTCAGCAGGTAAAGGCGGAGCACCAGGTACCATCAGGCTTGGTACAGTCCTTTGAGGTCCCAGAGTGGAAGTGGGACAAGTTATCTAGGGATTTCATGACTGGAATTCCACATACTTCTAGAGGTCACGACTCCATTTGGGTGATTGTTGACCGACTCACCAAGTCGGCCCACTTTTTACCCATCAGAGAGCAGGGCTGAGTAGAGAGCTTGGGACGTCTCTACATTTGTGAGATAGTACATCTTCATAGTGTGACATCATCTATCATCTCTGATCGATATGCTCGCTTTACTTCCCAGCTTTGGAAGGGGTTGTAGGAGGCATTCAAAACGCTGCTACGTCTGAGCACCGCCTTTCACCCTCAGACGGATGGTCAGACGGAGAGGACCATTCAGACCCTCGAGGACATGCTTCATGCATGTGTCCTCGACTTTGGTCGCAGCTGGGAGGACCACATACCCTTTTTAGAGTTCGTGTACAACAACAGCTACCACTCCACCATCAGGATGGCACCATATGAGGCATTGTATGACTGACCTTGCAGATCACCGCTGTGCTGGACAGACCCTGGGGAGTCAGCACTTGTGGGACCAGAGATAGTCCAGGCCACAACAGAGAAAGTCCAGGTCATCCAGGAGCAGATGAGGACAGCTCAGAGCTGATAGAAGTTTTATGCTGACAGAAGATGGAGACCATTAGAGTTCGAGGATGGTGACCATGTCTTCATGTGAGTCTCACCTCGACGTGGATTACAGAGATTTGGCCATGGCGGCAAGTTATCTCCACGCTTCATTAGACTATGTTGTACCTCTCGAACCCCTCGTGGTTTAATTTTCATGATCACAATCACTCTCTTATTTTACTAATCTTGTTTTCAAGTGTTTTTGTTGATAGGCATGATTTTAGGTGCCAAGGAATTGGGCCAAGAAGGCCAAGAAGGCAAAAAGCCAAAGTGGTCTGAAATTCACACCACCGGCCAACCGATGGAAGAGCACCGGCCAGCCAATGGAAGCCTGGACAGAAGGCATCCTTCTGTCTAGACCACCGGCCAACCGGTGTCACACCAGCGGCCAGCCGGTGGCACCCAGAAAGAAGAGGTTGCCGCTGCCTCAGCACCGGCCAACCGGTGGCCTCAGCACCGGCCAGCCGGTGGCACCCAGCCAGAACAGTGACACCTACTGCCTCAGCACCGGCCAACCGGTGGCCACCTCACTGGCCAGCCGGTGGAGCCTGAGCCCGAGCCCTCCTCCATTTTGCACACACCGGCCAACCGGTGGCCCTGTACCGGTCAGCCGGTGGAGCCAGTCAAACTAGTCGTTGGGCTTTTGACCAGCCTATCCACTTGGCCTCCAACGGCTCTGAAAGCCTCTCCAACGGCTCCAAAGGCCTCCAACGGCCATATGAGGGTTCCCCCTCTATAAATAAAGGACCTTGAAGCCCCAGAACACTAACCAAGCCATAAGGAAGCCAACAGACACATTTTACATCATTTGGCGAACCTCCGACGGACTTCCTCCAAGGAACCCCAATCGCTCCAATTCAATTCCACATCCAAGGAGCATCACCAAAGAAGATTGGGAGTGCACGTCTTCAACTCCAATCATCCATTGGCGCCCAAGGCTTCTCCAAATAAGGTTTTTATTGTTTTATTCATTTTGAGCTTAAATTTGAGTTTGTGCCTACAAACTCCAAATTCTCTCATCCTATCTTCTTTGGGTTCTCACACCACCTTCAAGGTGTGAAGAGGATGGTCAAGCCTTACCTTGTAAAAGGCTTGAGATAAAGGTGAGCTAGCCTTCACCTGTAAGAAGGCTAGTGGGTTCTTGCTTAACCATTGAAAGCAAGTGGGTTCTTGCATTACCATTAAAAGAAAGCTGTAATAGGTTCTAGACTACCTGTAAAGTCTAGTGGGTTTCTTGCTAAAACCATTGAAAAGCAAGCGGTAGAATCTCTCAACGGTTGAGTGGGGAGCGGAGACGTAGGCCGGGTTTTTGGCCGAACTCCGTTATCAATTTTGTGTCTTGCCTCATTTATTTCCGCTGCACTTTCAACTTTGATTTTAATTTGTTAATAATTTTTTAAAAGGCAATTCACCCCCCCTCTTGCCATCACTCCCTTCTTTTCTCCGCCCAACAATTGGTATCAGAGGCAAAATTTGAGTAATACCCTAACCGGTTTCAAATTCAAGATCTCTTTTGATGGCCTCAACCTCTTTCGCCCCCGAAGGCTTTTCTTTGGGTCGTGCTCCATTTTTTGATGGAACCGACTACACTTATTGGAAAACCCGCATGACCACTTTTCTTAGAAGCATAGGATATCCCATTTATAAAATTGTCATGCAAGGTTACACTCTCTCTTCCCCCGATGAATCCAAATGGACCCAAGCCGATATTAAAAATTTCGAGCTTGATGGCAAAGCCATGAACGCTCTTCATTGCGGCCTTGATCGAAACGAATTCAATCGAGTTTCCACATGCACATCTACACATGAAATCTGGAAACTTTTGGAGGTTACCCATGAGGGGACCAACAAATTCAAGGATACTCGATTGGATATGTACCGTCAAGATTTCGAGTCTTTTACCATGCATCCATCTGAAAATATTACTGATATGTTTACTCGTTTTTCTGATGTTTGCAATGGGAGAAAGTCCCTTGGTGATGATGTTTCTACAGAGACAATGGTCAAGAAGATCCTATGGATCCTTCCAAGCTCATTGGCTCCAAAAGTGACGGCAATCCAAGAAGCGAAAGATATCAAAAACATGCCGGTCGAAGAGCTCATCGGATCCCTCATGACATATGAGATCACCATGAGGAGGCAAGCTGAAAAGGAAGGCAAACCAATCAAAGTCCAAAGAACATTGCCTTCAAAGTTCAACAAGAAGAAAGCTCCTCCTCCTCCTCGTCTTCCTCATCAAGCGGCGATTCCGAAATGGAGAATCTTTCCCGCAAAATGCACAAATTCATGAAGAAGCACAAGAATAAGAAATCCCGCAAGGCTCAACCCAACGAAAAATCCGAGCCCAAGGTAAAATGTTACGGGTGTGGCGAGAAAGGCCATTACAAGCCTGATTGTCCTCTCAACAAGAAAAAGGCCAAACAAAAGGAGAAGAAGAAGGCATTCAAGGCCACATGGAGTGACAGCTCATCATCATCCTCCTCCTCCTCCTCAACCGACAACGGTAACAAATGCCTAATGGCATTCCATGAGGTAACCTCTTCCGACTCCTCTTCCTCATCCTCTAGTTCTTCAAATTCTTTTAATCATATGTCTTATGAGGATCTCCAACATGCTAGAGATCAATTGGAGGAAGGTTTTCACGAACTTTCTTCCAAATTTGTTTCTTTAAAAAAGAATTTCAAAAAACTCTCTTCCGAAAAAGAACAACTTGTTAAAGAGAAGGAAGAGATGTCCCTCAAAATCCAAAATCTTCCCGATGTTGATTACATGGAATCAACCATCAAAGATCTAAGGGAGACTCTAGCCAAGTTCACCCAAGGGGAACAAAATTTGAACAATTTTCTAGGTTCCCAACGTGTATCTAGGACCACTCAAGGGCTTGGCTATTCCAAGCAAGCTTCCTCCTCCCATGCACCAACTATTTTTGTAAGGGGGAGCTCTCAAAATAAATTTTGCAATTATTGTAAAAAACCCGGGCACTTGATTTATGAGTGCAATTGCAAAAATGCCCGGTATGGCCGCCCCAAGTCTATTTTCTTAAATAATGAATTTTTTAGGAGAAGACCCGCCACTAGACAATTGTGGATTGAAAAATCCCTTTTAGCGAGTCTCTCAGGGCCAAAATTTGACTCGGTTTCAAAAACCTCTCCCCGATGATTTATTGTTTTTATTTAGGGGGAGTTAGGATCATTTAAGCTTTTTTTCAAAATTTTCATTTCAAACTTTCAATTTCAACACTTGGTTTCAAATTTTTCAATTCAAAATTTTCCATTAAATTTTCATTTCAAACTTTCAATTCAAACTGTTATTCAATTTTTCATTCAAACTTTCAATTCAAACTGTTATTCAATTTTTCATTCAAAACTTTCAATTCAAATATTTAAATTCAAATTTCACAAATTTCAATTGGTTTCAACTCTCTATCTTGTTTTTCAACTTATTCCCTCAATCAAGTTTTATGCCCCGTGCTATTTTGATAATCACAAAGGGGGAGAAATTCTTGATTGATTGGGGGAAAAATATTTTAAAGTATGCCTCTCATTTCAGTATTTTACATTGTTTGTTTTGGTGATTGTGATCATCAAAATAGGGGGAGATTGTTGTACCTCTCGAACCCCTCGTGGTTTAATTTTCATGATCACAATCACTCTCTTATTTTACTAATCTTGTTTTCAATTGTTTTTGTTGATAGGCATGATTTTAGGTGCCAAGGAATTGGGCCAAGAAGGCCAAGAAGGGAAAAAGCCAAAGTGGACTGAAATTCACACCACCAGCCAACCGATGGAAGAGCACCGGCCAGCCGATGGAAGCCTGGACAGAAGGCATCCTTCTGTCCAGACCACCGGCCAACCGGTGTCACACCAGCGGCCAGCCGGTGGCACCCTGAAAGAAGAGGTTGCCACTGCCTCAGCACCAGCCAACCGGTGGCCTCAGCACCGGCCAGCCGGTGGCACCCATCCAGAACAGTGACACCTACTGCCTCAGCACCGGCCAACCGGTGTCCACCTCACCGGCCAGCCGGTGGAGCCTGAGCCCGAGCCCTCCTCCATTTTTCACACACCGGCCAACTGGTGGCCCTGTACCGGTCAGCCGGTGGAGCCAGTCAAACTAGCCGTTGGGCTTTTGACCAGCCTGTCCACTTGGACTCCAACGGCTCCGAAAGCCTCTCCAACGGCTCCAAAGGCCTCCAACGGCCATATGAGGGTTCCCCCTCTATAAATAAAGGACCTTGAAGCCCCGGAACACTAACCAAGCCATAAGGAAGCCAACGGACACATTTTACATCATTTGGCGAACCTCCGGCGGAATTCCTCCAAGGAACCCCAATTGCTCCAATTCAATTCCACATCCAAGGAGCATCACCAAAGAAGCTTGGGAGTGCACGTCTTCAACTCCAATCATCCATTGGCGCCCAAGTCTTCCCCAAATACGGTTTTATTGTTTTATTCATTTTGAGCTTAAATTTGAGTTTGTGCCTACAAACTCCCAATTCTCTCATCCTCTCTTCTTTGGGTTCTCACACCACCTTCAAGGTGTGAAGAGGTTGGGCAAGCCTTACCTTGTAAAAGGCTTGAGATAAAGGTGAGCTATCCTTCACCTGTAAGAAGGCTAGTGGGTTCTTGCTCAACCATTGAAAGCAAGTGGGTTCTTGCATTACCATTAAAAGAAAGCTGTAATAGGTTCTAGACTACCTGTAAAGTCTAGTGGGTTTCTTGCTAAAATCATTGAAAAGCAAGCGGTAGAATCTCTCAACGGTTGAGTTGGGAGCGGAGACGTAGGCCGGGTTTTTGTCCGAACTCCGTTATCAATTTTGTGTCTTGCCTCATTTATTTCCGCTGCACTTTCAACTTTGATTTTAATTTGTTAATCATTTTTTAAAAGGCAATTCACCCCCCTCTTTCCATCACTCCCTTCTTTTCTCCGCCCAACAGACTATTCCAGGTAATCAGTAGGATAGGCTAGGTGGCTTATCGCCTGGCTCTACCACCTCAGTTGCACCAGGTGCATGATGTCTTCCACATATCTCAGCTGAGGAGATATGTGCACGACCCGACACATATCATTGACCATGGAGAACTGGACCTTGACGATGGGGCGACATTTGCAGAGGTCCCGGTGGAGATCGAGGATCGACAGGAGTGGGTCCTATGTGGGCGTTCGATTCCTCTAGTGCGCATCTAGAGGCAGCACGGGAACCTCTAGGAGAGCACATGGGGGCTGGAGGCTCACATTCATGCTCAGTACCCTCATTTGTTCCCCTAGATTGTGATGTATCTTTACGGGGACGTAAAGACCTTAGGTGGGAGTAATGTAAAGACCTGTAAATTTCAAGGGAAATTTATTCTTAATTTTCTTTGGGATTTTACGAGTATGCAGTATTTGACTACACCTGATTCCAAGGACCGGTGTTCCCTGAATCAATTTCCATAGTTTATCTCGGGTACATTCAGTGAACGAACGAGTGGGTTTTCGTAACTTTTGAACGGGTGCACGGAATCGAAATCTGAGGGCACCGATGAAACCGCATTGTCGGTTTTTTCTTAGGAAGTCCTTTTCTGGAGTTTCGTTTTCTAAGGAATAGTTGTTAAAAATTGCATTAAGTTTAAAGTGAAATAAAAATCGTGTCACAATTTTTATTCCACATTCTTATGTGGTTTATCCCATGTGAGGGAGTTGGGGTGGGACCCACTGATGTTCTAACTCCCCTTGAGAGGATTTAAGATGAGTTGGGGCCAACACGAGCCCCCACCTTTTCATTTTTCCTTAACTCCTTTTTAAAACCTCTTTTGTCATTATAGATGCCAACTTATCACTTCAATTAATTTTGACAATTTACCTTTAATAAAATGAAGTGAATTATATTTTAAATGTTCGAATTTTAAAAGTGTTAGGAAAAGTAACAAAATAAGGCTAAAGCCTTATTTTATTTTGGTTTCTTTGTTGTGTCGAGAGAGGGAGAGTTCTACCATCGAATAACTTCATCATCATCCTTGAAGAACGCGAAGAACACTGACGCACCTTCCTTAAATATTTTTCCCGCGTCAAAGGAAGGGAGACACCATTTCACCTCAGACAATCTCCGTCAACGTGTATGGAGCCAAACTCCACGATGCCAATTTTTGCGATGCTCATCGATCGTCAACTCGTTATCGAGGTAGGGGTTTGATTTTAGTTCATGAATATTCCTTTCCATTCTTCGTCAATTTCTTTGGGCTACTTGTTATCATTTTAACGGGAGGAGGTCAGACCGCATGAACAAGGCCGAGCCTCCTCCCCCTTTGTTGTTGTGTTCGTTTCAGGTTGAAAGATGGTGGCGTGGTGCAATGTCACTGCGTGGAAACTTGGAGGAATGCGTTGAAGAAGCGTGGCGTCGTCGCGCTGCGCCGTTGAGGCTGAAAGAAGCCGCGGCTGGAGCGGGGCCACGGCACCGTCGCGCCGCACCAGAGAACCATGAAGATACCGTGGCCGGAGCAGGGATGCGGTGGAGGGAAGTGGAACCGTCTCGTTGTGCCGGTCGGACCAAGGAAGTGGCCTTTGTCCGCGGCGGAGCAGGGAGCGGTGGCTGGAACCGCCGGCCGCCGGCACGTCGGAGGGGCGGGACCGTGGGGTCCCGTGGTGGCGGCACCGGTCGGCCAGCTGGGCCAACTGTTCGGAGAAGGTCGAGGGTCGTAACCCCTGGTTGGAAAAAGGAGTAGCCCCCACGTGGGGGATGTTGTTTCAACACAGGGGGCAGCGCCCCCCCCCCCCTTCCACGACAGCTCGGCCAGCGCCGAGCTGGCCATGCGGGCCGCGCCCGTGCCTGACCAATTGGCTGCCCAGGCCGGGACGGGCCGCTTAGAACCGGTCCGGGCCGCACCATGTTGGGTAGGACACGGACCTGGGTCAGTTCAACCCAGTTTGGGCGGACCCAGGGGGTCTTGGGCCAGGTCGGTCCGGGCCAAAACCCCCTAAAAACCAGACAGTTCTTTTAAATGCCAGTAACTTGGGCTACATATATTCGATCGATGCACAATCAATTGCGATGTGATCCTTGGATCAAGGCTGTAGTGTCGGTATATTAAACTAAAGGATTCGAAGAACTTTTTGTACGGTCGGGCTGGTTTGAACACGATACCAACCGGGCCCTCGGAGCGGAAATGCCTATAACATGAGCTCCGGACGTTCGATTGACATGTCGTTGACTTTGTTGGATTCCATTTAGTGAGACAGACCTTTTGGATTACTAATCTTGAGGTTTCGATGCAGTTGGAGTGTGGTAGGGTTGGTTTTGACTTAAAAACCAACTGAGCCCCTGGAACGAAAAAGCCAATAACTCTCAGACCGGGTGTCTGATTGACGCGCCCTCTATCACGTTGAGTTCCCTTTGTCAAGACGGAACACTGGGATACATCAAATCCGGACTTCGTGTCAGTTGATGTATCAACCCCTTGTCTCGTGGAGTAGACCCTCCCGGAAACGAGCATGCTGTGTGCGGGAACCGTAGAGTTGGCTTCGACTATGACGATGATGACAACTGCACTGAAATCCTCTGTGGGTTCGGCAGCAATGACGGCTGCACTGAAATCCTCCGTGGGTTTGGTAGCGAAAAAGACCGTACTAAAATCCTCTATGGGTTTGACAATGATGACTACTGTTCTTGTATCCTACGTGGGTCTTGAAGTACTACTATTCTTGTATCCTACGTGGATCTGGCAGTATTTGACCTCTGTTGTAGTATCCTACGTGGGTCCGATAGAGTAGCTGGACTTGTATCCTACGTGTGTCTGACAGCTTAGATGGTCTAGTATCCTACATGGGTCCCATCTTAGATGATTAAGTGGCTACATCTGATCATCTCTACCACCTTATGAAGAAGTATACCTGTGTGAGCTGAGTCTTGAATTTCAATCATTATCTTCGAAATGATTGACTTGCTTTCCTATGTGGATTGGGTTGTGTTATCCTATGTGAATTGGGTTTTACTATCCTGTGTGGACATGATCAAACATGGGCTTGGACGATGGAGCCGAACTGGAATTTATGACTTAGGTATATGTATGGGAAGATACCTAAGTAGTGTTGGATGTTACTTCATGATTGTATCTTTCCATTGTGGATTGTCCTTTGTGGATTCTGGAAGACCTTCTGGTGTCTCAGGGTCCCTACTGAGTAGCATCTACTCACTCCTGTATGGGCTATGCCCACACTACGTTGTGTTGGATGCAGACGACGGACATCGCAGATCGTTGTTGAGGCTTGTAGAGAAAGTCGGTACCCAGAGGTGGATTACTAGGCGGGACGTACACGAAGCGTACGGCTAGCCCGAGAAGGTGAGGAGGCTAACAATACCCACCCTTCTGGTGGGACTTCTAGTGGACGGTTCGACGTTTCTGCTTTACTTTTAGTTGCTGTAATTTCCTTCCAGTTGTACTTTACATTCAGTTTGGGTTTTTTATTCTGGCCCATTTACTTTCCGCATTTAATATTGTAACTAGTTTTACTTAGTGGTTACATCATCATGATTACTTTGTGGTGTTTGTTTACTATATAAAGGCAATGCCTTTCCCTTTTTGTTAGGATTTACACCTTGGTGCTACTCACCACCCCCTGGCCTATGGGAGGTGGGTTTGGGGTAGTCACGACATGCGTCCCGAGGATGGGTCGTGACACCAAATAACTGTAAAAGATATAAATTATTAAAAAACATTCAATCCATAGGAGGAAAATAACTTTTATATATTATGGTAGGGTATATTTAACCAAATTAAATGTATACAAATTTCAAGATTAGGACATACATGAATATAAACCCATTATATGGTACTAGTTTCATATAAATGGAAACTCTATCTTAAAATTCCTTGAATCCCTCAATCGATTAGATAAAAATGTTTTCATATCCCTAGAATACCTCAATCATAAAGGATCATAAAAATTAACTTCAACATTAGAAACAATTATATGTTAACAATCTAAAAAATAACAGTTGCATCAAGAGAATATTAGATAATTTTAAATGAAACAACACACATTAAAGCTATATAAAAATCATTCTAAGTAAATTACAATTAGGTTATATTTAAAAAACATACTATTGATATATTTAATAAAATAAAAATACTAATATCATAGTTTAGAATACAAAGCATCCATAATTCCATGAAATTTTTTATTGAATTCATAGATATCGATGTAATAGACATCAATGAATGGATTTTGAATTCTGTATGGTCAATTTAAATAGAATCATAAACTACCCATTACTTTCTAAGGGACATAGATTCATTATTTATCATCTAATGTATTCACCATAGTGTTACACTATAATTCTTCCTTGACAAATTACTAAAATTAGATCTTCCTCTTAATGTACTAGAATATAGAATAACAGAAGATGATGAATCAATGAGTAAATATTCTAAATAAATATAAAAAAATAGGCATTTTTTAAAGAAACTTTTTTATATTATGATTTCCAAAATAATGAAATGAAATTGGTATCCTATATAATGATATATTCCTTTATGAAAATAATAATACAATAAATTAAATTGGGTAAGTTGGAAAGAAATATAAAAGAAATACTCCTTATTATATTATATAATATCATTATATATATTTTTAGATTCTCCCCTATTTATGTATGAATATATAAACTCCCCTGATAAAAGATGTAAATAAGAAACTTAATGATACACTAAAAATAAATATATTGAGATCATAAAAACCCTCCATATTTGTGATTGTAAAAATCCTCACAAAATAGATATAAGAAACCTAAATATATCAATGTCAATAATATTTTGAAAAAATATCATTTTGAAATATACATAAATTTATAGTGTAAATATAGATTTTAATTTTATCATTGGATGATATATTTTTTTCTCTGAGGTTCAATTATTATTCTTATGAGGATGCACACTTCTCTGACGTTAATAATATAAATATCATACATAATTAAAGAATTACCATAATTAAAAAAATCATATTATATTATATCTTATCCCCTTTGATATAATGCATACAAAAAATATTAATGAAATGAAAAACAATATTTACTCTATGATAGTTTTGTAAACTCAAGGTATTTAACATGATCTACTTTTCAATGAGTAGTTTATATCATTAAAAAATAAATTTAATAGAAAAAATGATCACATGATCAAAGATCTTAAATCTAATAAATACAGTCATATTTAATTTTTCATCTTAACAAAAAAAAATTTCCTGAAATCAAATCATTATTTTATTTTTTGATACACATCCAATGAAAAAGTCAATTTTCAATAATTATTATATCATTTTTTGGAATAATAATTTAATAGTAGTGATAATGTAATAAATAGAAAATGTGAATCATAATATCATACTATTGGTTAAATATTTCAATTAATTAATAACTCAATAATACATAAAACATAATTCTCATCATTCTAAAAGAAGATATTTTGATTTTAAATGAAAATATATAGATAAATATCTATCCCTAAGAAAATATCCCACTTATAATCTTATTAGATTAAATTCTAAATCAAATTAGTTATTTTGAAATACTCTAGGTTTCAATCTCTAAAATTTTATGAAATTTTATTTTCCAAATAAATTTAAGTTCTTTGCTAAAATGGGATACATGAAAAACCAACAATTAATAAACCATGATATTTTATTTAATTTTTTATTTATAAATAACAACTATAACCTAGATATTAAACATATCTTTATGATTTGGAATAACTATTTTCAGATATTATGTATACCATTTTTGCATAAATAAAATATATTTATAATATTTTTGGTAAAGACCCTCAATACTTTGAAGATACATATCTTCTCAAAAAATCATTTACATTAGTTTATATAAAAAAATAATAAAGTAAATTTTTTTCACTTCTTGATAATTTATATGAAAAAGTTAACTTTATTTTTGGAGTCAACATGAAAAAATTTTCATAGAGTAATTTTATTAAATTTTCTATAATAATTAATTTATCATTCAGTATTGAAATGTAATTACTTATATGAAAAAATATATATCCATTTAAAGAATTAAAAAAGATATATATTGTTTTAAAGTGGATTAAATGTAAAATAAGTTAAATTATATTATAAAATATCCATGTAAAATCTTTTTAATCAATTTAGAATTAATTTTTGATTCTAAAACATTTTACAATGATGAAATGTTTCTCTTGGGAAAACATTGTTTTCATCGTGATGGTGGGATTAATTTTAAATTCAATTACGCAACATATGTGAATTTAATTTCAGAAATTGGATTCCATATTTAAAATCATACTATCTATTATTATATAAAAAATGTAAACTTTTTTTCCATGATTTGGAATATTAAGAAATAGTAAATACTAATTAATGTAATTGTCCATAATATGGGTTTACTGGGGGCCATCTGAAAAGATAAGGGTTAACAAAACTAAAAATCATTTATAATTAAATTTTATCGACATAATTCAACCTTATCTCATATATGGATCAATAACTATCCATTTTAGTCTTTTTAATGGTTAATTAATTAGTACAACCTTATTCATGTCAAAACATCCATTTTCCCCATGTCCCCCATTTATTAAAGAGAACACCAAATCCTCTACAATTAACACATCCAAATAAATTTTCTTTACCCAATAACAAAAAAAATTTATTCCAACCATCAAAATTTCCAAGTGGCATTAAATTTATTATTAATACCTCCTGTAAAGTCATATGGTGCTAACATAATTAGGTTGTCCACAGAAGAGGTATTGTTCTTAGCCAATCCTTTTTTTCATTCTACTTAGACATCATTCACATATTATTCAAATTTGATGATAACATACTATCAATAAAAACAATATACTTATGTGTTATTTTGATTTTATAATTAATCACACACATATATAATTCCATCAAATGGGAAAAAACCATCAATCATGTTTACGATAGAATACCACCTCACTAACTGATTTAATTCCTTTTCCCTCACAGCCTCCCACAGGTTGATATAATGATATTTTTAAATTATATTTATGATATTTAATAAATAATTATACTATTTGAATTATAATATAAAATAAAAATCTTTACCTTCTAATTCATTGGAAAATAATAACATTGTACATTCAGATGTGTGGGCTACCGCCTCCATGAAGTGATCTGATATGTTTTTAATTTTATTTTGAATGAGTAGGTAATAAGGATTTATTTTGTTAGTGTAAATTATATATATGACATGAAAATTATCTTATAAATTAGATATATTATTTAATTTACATTTGTTTCTTCCATTATGAATATCGATAAAATGTTCATGCGTACATACAACCCACCATCTTCTTAAACGATGTAGTTCACTTTCTTCATCTAAATTTTATGGATTAAATTAAATAAATATATAAATATAATGAAAAAATTCTAAATTCATATTATCTTTAAAATTATATATATGATATATCCATGATCAAATTCAATGAAAAAATACGAAACAAAAACATATATGAAAAACAAATCTGTTATTGAGAATATTTTATTTTAACAAGGAATTATTATCAAATAGGTAATAAAAGGCCATAATACATCCATATATGATATGATATATATTATTTTCGGTTATATAATAGATATTTCATAAACTGATATTTATTATATAGTATGTATGAACATGTATGAAAATGTTGAGACTTGAGATAAGGGAATTATATCAAACATTTATATCTATTGGACACATGAATTATATAAAACTTGTCTATTTTTTTGTGGAGTATTAATAGTAAACATGAATGTATGTTTTTATTATTATCATTAATATTATGTGATATAAACATTTATATAAGATTCAATATTTCATGGTCATTATAATTGAAAAGATTCTGGATTTTTAGCGATTTTATGTCATAATATATTTTTTCATCAAGATTGTTTATGATTATCATTATAATAATGAAGTATTATGATCAATCTATCAATAAAATCATGAATTTTATTCAACTCATGTTATATTTTTATAATAGACATTTTTTAATCATTTTCATCTATCTTGGAACAAAATAGACTACAATAAGTTTTTATGAAAAACAACATTATTTCCCTCTTTGATCGAATATCCTCTTTCTTCCATGTCTATGTTTTCTAAAAAAATCTTACGGAAGTTTTCACTATTATCAAATTATTTTGTTTAAATAATTTACCCATGTTTTATTTTACAAAAAAATTGAATGGAATCTTCTTGTCATTTGTTTAAGGAGGTATTTTGTACCTTTTACTATAAATGTGAATGTAACTTTTATTTTATCATGTATGGCATAATAAAAATTTTCTGCCACCAAGAACACCTAATTATTTATATATTTCATTAAAAAATTGAAATTAATTTTTAAATTAATTTTTTTCTTATTAATTTGAGAGTTTTTTTCCATTTATATAAAAATTTTAATATCAAAGAAAATTTTTCTTCAGGAAATTTTTAATGGCATTTTATGGAATTTCTATTAATAAATTACAATAAAAAAATTTAGTTCATATTTTTTAATAAAGATTTCATTCAATGAATAAAAATTATTCTTTTTCGTTATGTTTTATGATTATGAGGACAGTATTTTTATGAAATCCATTAATTAGCCACGGTATATACTATTATAAGATGATTGAATGATTATAAAACTCATTTAATTTCAATGGGTTATGTTATGAATCAATTATTATGAAACTGACTTCATTTTAATGGGTTATGATATTATTAATGTTTTTTGATATTGTGGAACCCAGATTTATTATTTTATGGATGGTTCTATTATAAACTATGGATACTGGTTACATTATAACCAATAATGATTGTTATGTTAAAAAAACAAATGATTGGTAAATTATTACCAATGATGAATGGTCACATTATTAGGTGATGTTGGTGGGAATTGTATTATATATCCTTCTAATTAATTGGGAATATAATAGTGTTCTATGATCTCAAAGTGTACACAAGGGTATTACCTGTGATCGAATAAATAAGGTACATGGGAGGTTATTTGAAGCCCGTTAAAAAGGGATCATGGGAGGGTATATCATGTCTGGAAGAAGAGTGTACATGAGAGTATATCACAAGACTGAAATATGAGATTATATAGAGGTTATACTATAACCAAAATACATGTAATGTTATCTCAATCTAGAAGTAAGAACATTTGTGGTATCTGAAGTCTAAAAATTTGGTAATTTCTTTATGGGTATTATTGACCTAAATTTTTTCATTCTTATATATATGCTAGAAATAAATATATTATGCCCAAATTATTCACTCAGGGATTATTTTATTTTATTCCATTATGAATCATGTATTATGAATAGTTATTACTTATACTTCGACTCATGAATAAGATCTATGTTATTTAAGGCAAGGTTTTCCAAAATTATTTTCATAATCTCATACACATATTATCATGTTATATCGATATATCCAATTTTTTTCCATATTATGCATCTGAGATCACCTTTTTTATCATTAATTTTCATTTATTATGAATAAATTTATTAGGTATGATATTTTTAAAAAGGGACAAATTTATTAAGAACACAGTGAGAGATGATGTTGTTTAATTATGAAAATGTTTTTAGGTGTCTAAGATTCCAATTGAACTAGACCCATTTTATTCACGTGTGGATACTTTTTTTATATAAGGAATATTTATCTATTAAGATGTGATATCAATTTATAAGAGGTTTGGTTTATTACAGCTGGTACTAGAGAACATTTGAGATAATATTTGGAGTATAGGATCACAAAACAATAGAAATAATCCTTAGGATAATCAGATGTATATGATAATTTCATATGTTACGGTAAATAATGGAATTTTTTCTTCTATGTAAACCCTCCATTCCTTGATACTAAAAATGTAAATGGATCTATGATAGTTTTAGCTAGGGGTAATAAATCTGAAAAGTTAACATAGAGATTTGACTTCATCATCACCTTGTGTATGAAAACTGGAGATTCCCCAAATCATGTTTGGAACTCTAAGGGGATATTCTTAGGTTAATTAATATTTTCATTATGAACCATTATCAATGATATGATTATATGATTTTCATGTATAAACAAGGATAAATAAAATGTTTTATTGATTGAAAATTTTTTATCTTGATTTGGACATCCTATAAATGTTTTTTTGGATTATTTTTATCACAAATATGATTAGTGTTGCTCCCAAAATGATTTTTTGTGTTAATAAATGGATAGAAATAGGTTGAAAAATATAAAACCTAAATGGGATAGGAAATTTGGTGATTATGAGAAACAAAATGTAATGATGACTGAATTGAAAAATATTTGGATTATTTTTATTTATATATCATGATATATAAATAGACATGAAAAATTTTGTGCAATTCATAACATGTCAAAAACTAGGAAGAATAAATTTTTTGAAATATCATATGGTAAAAAAATGAAGGAATATTTGTATTCCTTCATGTTAATAAGGTTAGAAGAAGTACCTAGAAGAATATCAAAAATAGAGGGGATGCTATTTTCTATAATGAAATGAAGTCCATCGGGAAATTAATTTCAAACTAATTTGATGTCTTATATGGGGGAACATTGAAATTTTCTGAGTCAATTCTATAAACTATGGGTTATCCCATAGAATACGAAATATCCATGTTATACCAAATAATTGAATTTAAATGGTTTAAGTATTTATGGACTGGTAATCAATAATTTTAAGGTAGAAGTATTTTTACCCATTTTAATATTTATAAGAATCATTAAAAATATATAGATTGTGTTAGTTTCTAAAATATATATGTATTCATGTAAAATTAATATAATAGTTATGTATACTAGCATGTAATAATGAATTTTTTTATCGTAAGTTCATTGTCATCTGAACCCCTTTTTTGTTTGTAGTGATATGATTATAATGTTATTAAAGACATTTTTTGAGATTATTTACTGGAATAAACAATATGTTACTCTTAGGTACATTATGAAGTATTATTTGTGGAAGAATGATATTTTAAAAAGATGAAATGTATTGAATATCATCAGGTTTTATATTAACTTTGGTGATTAACATTACATTTAAAGATATTCATCATATTTCAAGGTAATTTATAAGAATTACATTAAAATACATTTAGTAATGATGAAAAAATGTCACATACAACAACGATATGAGGCCTGAACCCAGAAGTTAATAGTGATAAGGGTGAAACACATACCAATGGCCTAAATAATGCTTTTATTAGTATTTTTTTAAAAATTATTTTATATATACAAATTATGTTAATTTTTGGAACATAATTTTTATTATTGAGAAAACCACTTGATTTAATAATGATATAGTGATAGTTTTTTCTTTACAAAAATTAATGGTTCTTTATAAAGAATAACTAACTCATGATTTGAAGTTCACTATGATAATTTTTTCATTAAATATATTGAACACTTTTTTTTTGTAAATAGGTGTGATATATAAAGAAACCAATAAATTTTAAACTATATTTAAAAATATAATTAGTTTAATAAGAACTAAAAAATATTTTTATATCTGATTAAATAATATGACAGCTCAATACATTACTACCCTGAGAAAGTGAACAAGGTAGTAAATGAATAGAGAAAAAAGGATCATGCATTATTATATATGATGAGGATCAGAAAATATCCAATATTTATTGATTTTTAAGGGTTGGATCTTGAAATCATGAAAGCGAGAATTAGTATATTTCTCAAATTAGTTTTCAACCATATATCATTGTTAAAATAAAAGAGGATTAGATAGAAAATTTAGAGTTGTAAAATATTTTTGGGTTTTGTTCTGGATTCAACTTTGATCATAATGGAATGATGATGTTATTGAACTATTTCTCTGTAAAATCTATAACAGGATTATAAAAGGGGTTATTATAGAGAGATTTTAGTTCATCATTCTCTATTCATCCATGGTGAAAATATATATATAGATTATTGAATGATTATTTTTGGTGAGATGAAATGGATTGATATATTTTAAACTTTTTTTCTTAGTGCTTTGTATATAGAAAAGTTAATCCTAATAGAAAAAATTGCAGTTGGATGTTACAACCATTAACCATATCTGAATGTAATTGAGAAAACAACCCCATTGATTATTTCAACAATCTACTCAAAATATTTATAAGAGAATTTCTATATGAGTTATTTGTGATCCCTGAAAAAATTATTCAAACATTATTTTGATTAAAAAATATTTCCATATAGATTTGAAATAAATGATATACATTAAATAATTGTTCAAGTTAAATTTGGTACCATATTCTATTGAATCGGATTAAGATATGATCTTCCCATCAAAGATCTGGTGAAGTTATTACCAAGATCATCATGTAGAACCTCGTTTATGAAATGTGTATCTTCCACATATTTATGGTTCCTCCATGAATACAATTTAAACCCTATAGGGTATTATTTGATCTCGTTATATGAATTAAAATGTGATTGGGATCAATAGAATTCTTTATTTCATTTTTATTATAAGATTATATTTTACTCAAGCTTTCATATGTCTCCTTACGAATCCCTCTTAAAAAAGATGAATAGAAATTCAATTATATAGAACTTAGTTAGAGAAATAATTCTAGTGGGACCATATAAGGTTGAAAAAATGGAATAAAAATTTAGACCCAATCAACAAAACCTAAGGGAAAACATATTCAATAGAAACTTTATATTGATATTCATTGATATGATATAAAATATGAAGTTGGTGAGACTGTGTTCATATGAATTTATCCTTGGAAGATGGTTATGAGATTAAAAAAGAAATGAAATCAATACCCCAGTTATATAATTCCATTCTAGAATTTTTATTGAGTAGGGATGGTTTCGTATAGCTTCCATCTTCAACTAAACCTCTCTCAATCCCATGATGTATTTCATATATATGTCTTGAGTATGTCCATACCTAATACGTCACACGTAGTAGTCTCAGAAGTCATATAGATTGACCATGATATTTCTTATATGGAAGAATTTATGGAGATTCTAATTCATATAGTTATAGTTCTAGTAAAAAATACTATTAACCTAGTAAAAATTTAGAGGTGAAACCAAAAATTTTAGAAATCTTCATAAGAACCTTAGGATAAGTTGAGTCATAAGTCTCCTAAATTTTTTGTATTATAATGGTATAATATGATGTGAAAGGAAAACACATTTAAAGGGGGTATAATGTATCGAAATTATATTTTAGGAAATATTTTTTGGAAAATAAATATATTTTCATTGATATCATATTTTACATGAAACACTGAGTTTTAATGAACTATGAAATATTATTATTGTTTTAAAATATAAAAGACTAGTATAACATAGTAGTAAAACATGGTGTCATAAATAGAAATTAATTTTTTTAAAAACAATTATGTATAATGGTTTTATATAATGATAATATATTAATAAATAGTTACATAATTTTGGCAGTGTCACTATATAATTTGAAACAACATATTTTAATAAAAATATTATTTTAATTTCCTTTTGGGGTGAAAAAAATTGATTTTTGAAATTTTGGGAATTTTTTTTGTCAATATAACCACCATTTTTTGAATCATCAGGTCAAATTAATCTTATGTTCAATTTTTCATAATTGTTGTGAATGATTATTTTTTCAATGATTAGCATAAAAAACTGAGTTTTAAGGAAACATTCTTTTCATTTAATTAATTTACAAAGGTAAATTTTTTAAAATGATTTAAAAGTAAAAAAATGTTCAATCATATTATTATTAATAAAATTTAGGTAAATATAATATATTTAATTTTTATTTATTATATAAAAAATTATTATGCTTTTGAAAATTACCTTTATGGAAAGACACTTTTTAGTCTTATTTGTGAGTTTTAATTTAACATAAATTATTAATCTTCTATGTATTTAATTATTTAAAAAATAATTTTTTTTATACAGAATAATTAATTTTATATTGAATGTTCAAATTTTTTTATTAATTAATATTAAAAACGTAAAAAAAATTAATTACCACTATTAATGTTAAAACAAGTTTACCTATGGTCATATTAAAAAATAATAATATATTGAATAACCTCAAAACATGTCTAATTCCAATTGGACGTACATATATTGAAATTATATCATGTAAGGTTATGTAATGATCCAATATTTTATGTTTTTTCCACGTTGGAAAAAAGGGTATATCATTTTATTTTAAAAAATGTCAAATGTTTCATCTCCCCCACTTGTATAGGGAACCACTATCCTCTCATATTTACAATTATAATGAATTTTATCCTATCCAATACCTAATAAACATTCATATACATTTCATACCAAATTCATATAGTGATTAATTGTTTTATGAAACACTCTAAATAAGGCTTTTAGCACACACTGAAGCAGGCTACCTGAAAAGGTAGCATCTTTCTTAAACGACTGTTAATGTGTTATTTTTTTCATCCACCTTATTAAAAACATTTAATAATATGATTATATAATATAATACATGTATCATATAAAATTACATTTTATTATATTTTTAACATAACCCACATTTATACCCTGTTCCATAAAATGGGAAACAAGACCCTCGATCTTCTGTATGACAGACTACCGTCTCACAAAATAATGTAATTTGTTCTACATGTCCCCTATAATATATAAATAAAATAATGGATTTAATTTCAATAAGTGAAATTTATTATATAATTATAATTATTTAATTATAATTTCACATATACATAATTTACATTACCATCATTTATAAAATGATATCATTACACGAGTGTACGTATATACTTCTACCCCCATGAGGACTTGTGACATTATATATATATACATATGTTGTAATAAAGAATAATTTACTTAATATAAATTACATATATCATATAAGAATCAACCTATACAGGTATAAATTATTTACCTTTATGTGGTCCCATCCACTGAGAAACTAAAAATGGCATTTCATACATACATACAACCACCCATTTCCATGAAACGGGTAATTAATTTTCTATCACTAATTTTTATGGATGAATAAAAATACATGCATAATGAATATCTATGATATTTATTTTTATTTTAATTTTTTAGATATTATTTAACCCAGAACATTGTAAATTTATTGAAAATACAAATCCTAATCATATATAAAAATGAAGCAGTTATTTCCTAAAACGTGACTTCAATGAGGAATTTTTAGTAAATAGGTGATTTATTATCATAGGTAAATCATATATGATGTGATATATATTATTATAATTATGAAAAATATGTACAATAAACTTATAATTATTATACTATATTTTCAAACTTATATAATGTTATGTGAAACTATAGTTAAGGGAATTTCATCCCACTTATATTTTTTTTGGACACATGCCTTACACACACCTTGGTTAATTTTTTGTTGTGTATGTATTCCATATATTAATATATTTTATAACTATTCTAATTAAAATTATCATATTTACATATCCGAATTATTTTATTTCTTCCATGGGGATTACGATTTAACTGATATAGAAGTGGTAAATGTTTTATGCTATAATTTCTTTTATCACCCTTATTGTTTATGGTTATGCTTACAATAATGAAATATTATGATATATCTCTCAATGAATACAATACTTTTATTATTATTTTTTTATTTTATGTTGATACATTTTTTCCTTTCAATTTCATTTTTTATGAACTAGTGGGAATAAAAGATATATTTTAATAAAAAATACATTATTTCTTTATTTGGTCAAAAATTGTTTTTGTTCCTTGTCCATGGTTTCTAAAACTGATATATAGTATGTAATTATTTGGATAAAATAATGTTTTAGTGATAAATTAACCCTTGTTATGAATTTTAAAAATTGGTTTCAAAGGAATATTCTTGTTGATTTATAAATGAGGTACTATTGTATTTTTACTAAAAATGGGAATGAAATATTTTATTTAATGTTTAAAACATGGAAAAAAGTTTTCCCCATCATGAATAGTAAATTATTTGAATATTAATTTTAATGTTTTCAATATTATTTTTCAATATTGTTTTATATTAATATTTGTGATATTCCAGATTTTAAATTGGTGTATTCAAAACTAAAATAATATTTTCGTCAATATTTTTTTTAACGATCATAAATGAAAAAAACCATTGGTGATACTTATGATTTACTAAGGATAAGATTCAATGTTTCCATCCTTATTATTTCACTATATGTTTTATTATTTTTATCTAAATATGCCTTGGATACCCATTTCTTTTCCATGGGATTTTATTTGTTAATATGAATAAATTTTTATAAAACCCATATCATTCCCATGGGCCTTGTTGTGAAATTTTTTTTATGAAACCCATTTCTTTTTCTTGGGTTATGATATAATGGATGTTTTATGATATTTTTTCACACATATGCTTTTTTTATTGTGAGTTGACTGGTTTGATTAAAAATGAATGATAGTTGTTTTGTTATAGAAAAGGATGTTGTTGTGTTATGATAAAGGTTGTTATACTAATTATAATGAAGGAATTTTGGTCACATTACACACTGATATTGGGGAGCCTAGAATTATATATCCCTATAATTAATTGTGTAAAAATTAATTTTCTTTGAGCATAAAGGGTTCATGAATGGATATCACATATTTCCAAATTAGGGTACATATGTGGTTATACTAATCACAAAATAGAGGTTACATGGGTGGTTATCCAAAGCCCAATACGAGAGGTTAAATAGAAGGATACACCAATAATGAAATGAAATGGTGTAAAAGAGGTTATCCCAAGACTAAATGAAGGTTCAATGGAGTTTATTCCAATCCTAAAGCAGGTAAACAGATGGTTAGCCGAAGCATACCATGTGATGAATGTCTTGGTTGGTAATATTGAAAAAATATTTTCTATTCTTATTTTTATGACACAAATCTATGTATTATACCCCAGTAATCCTCTCATATATTGGGTTATAAGATTACTTAATGATTAATGACTTATAAACTACCATGATTTATAACTTGACTCGTAATTATGACCAATATTATGTTGGATATCATTTTCAATGTTTTTTATCATGTACTCATAAACTTATGGCAATGATATGTTAATATATACCTTGTATATAGTTAATAAGAATATTTTCTCACCATTTATCATGATCCCTTTCCCTAGGTAATGATGAAAATATATATGTATTATCTGTCTATGAATGGTTCTAGTTATATATAAATTAGTGAATGATGTTATTATTCACCAATGAACTAGTTTTTAATAATATATTTTTCCAAATGAGCTAGACCCATATGATTCTTTCATGGATCAATTTTTATATAATGATCATTAAACAAATAATTTTTTATATCTACATGTAAGATGTTTGGGTCTTGAATATATATAATTTCTTTAGATAATAATGATTATTTTCTTGCTATTAAATAAATATATATTCATTTTCAAAAATCGTTAGTCAAATCTACTATAAATACATTAATATATGTTTTTCAAAATAAAAGGAAACACACACGAAAAAAATATTGATGTATGTTATAAAATTTATAAATATTCACCTTCGGTATCTAATAAACACTTTCTATATGTATCAAAATTGATAATTTATTCTATTATACATATAAGACTATTTTTCATAAAATAATTAGTGAAGAAAACTATTTTAATTATTTTAAAATATATCTCATGGATTAATATAATGTATTGATGTTTTTTATAAAACAATTTTTTTGAAAAACAAATTGAAAAATGAATATAATGTCATTGCTAATAATAATGATTTAAAAAAAGTAATATATAGTGAATGTTAACAAAAACGTTAGTTTAAGCTAAATTATGAATTTTAATGTCAAATAAAATTAATATATGACTTTTAAATAACATAATAATGGTATGATATTCTTCATTGAATGATGGTATTATAAAATATAATTTAATTAATTCTAATCAATCGTTAAATGTGGTGTAACATAAAATAATTTCAACTTTCTAAACTGATAGACATATTAAATTAAATCTAACCTAACAAAGGATTTATATATATATATAGAAACATTAAAACATAATAATTTTTTAAAACTAAATAAAGATTCAAAATATTAATAAACAAATAAGATGTTAGAATGTATTATATATAGACTTTGACCTTCTGGTACAAAAAAATTATTACATGATAATAAATTAAATCTAGGGAATATATTCTTGCTTTAGTCTAGTTATATTTAAAAATATATGATTTGAGACCCACATTTGTCTATCCCTTTTATATTAAATATTCGTGAGCTCTTGTTTAATATAATATCAATATTTACTTATGTATATTAATTTGTTTAGTTGGAACATATTTTTCTAGTCTCCACATATTTGACACTTTAAATTAAAAGAGGCACCACATTTTCTAAAATTGATAAACATATAATGATAACTTTTTGATGATTTATGGTATAATATAGATGTTGTGATGTATTGTATGAAATTTTTTTATGTCTTAACCACAGACTTTCACAGAGTATTGTTGTTTGTTGAAAAATTATTTAATCTTAAAATTTCTAATTTTTTTATTATATTTTCTTTCCCACATTTTAAATATGTTTTATCCCCAACTTTGAAGACATTAAACTGGTACTCTGAGTTGGGTCTCCAAACGATCTCAAGAACAAATCCCTATACACCAGTGGTTTTTAACAAGCATCAAGGGTAAAAAAACACGTGGGGATAAAATTCCCACTTAATTAGAGCACCATAATAGATAAAAACCTCAAATAAAGGAAACAAGAAACAATAACCAAGAATCATGAATAACATCATCCCCCAAAACTGCGTACAAACCACACCCAATGATAAATATTACATGTCATTCTAAATAGAGAAAAAGTGAATAAAACCCAAAATAATGAAAAAATGGAATTACCAAATTGGTCAAGACTCAAG
The DNA here is from genome assembly GCA_963277665.1 of Viscum album. NCBI lineage: Eukaryota > Viridiplantae > Streptophyta > Magnoliopsida > Santalales > Viscaceae > Viscum > Viscum album. The sequence continues at coordinate 476,445,379 of OY728134.1, forward strand.
GTCTACAACCTCATCCCTTAACACCCCCAACCGAATCAACTCCAAAGAAATGTGTATTTTCCCTTGTCCTATCATACAAGAATGAAATCTCCTCGAGTACGCAACTTTCCCTAAGCAAGGTATGAGTGAAAATTAGTAGGCCACCACCAACAGTTTCTATAAAATTTCTAGTCAACGAATATAGTTCATGCATATGATAATTAAATGAAAAGGAAACAAAAGACAACTCGGGTGCCATTAGTTAATAATATTTAATTTAAATATTCCTATAATTACTTCCATTCTCTATATTCAATGACTCATTATTACTTAATCTATTATCAACATGTTTTCTATGTGTTAAGCATTTAGATCATCCACCCATCAGTTTAAATCAATCATCTCTATTAACAAGGGAATTAAGTCATGTACAAATATCACTAGGGAAACAAATTCAAAATTAATAAATCCCACTTCCTCAGAGCCTCTGTCCAAATAGAATCACTGAAGGAAACCATTAGGGGCATAGAGCATCATTGTGACTCTATAACCTATTTATTCCTATGTGGGGTTAAAGAACCTGTCCAACCAGAATCATGGGAGGGGCCTCAGTCCATTGTCTGTGAACCAAGCAATGTGCACATGATTATATATATAAATATCTATTGACCACACATAAAATATCACAACCAATATAGGTAATAATCATAATCCACAAAAAATAATCATGGGAATAAATAATATTCTGTAACCCGTTAACACCTTTCCTATTTCATTACATTATTGATTCTCCCCATTCTTATTTGGTAGGCAGAAATCATTTATCATAATCATAAATTATAATACATTAAACCATTTCACATATTAAATACTTTACATATGAAAACAAACCTAACCAATTCTTCATTTCCCATGTATTAATCAAAATAATAAATTCAAATACATTCACAATTCATTTGGAACATTTACATTAATCACTATAACTTATTTCCATGTCAATACAAAAAACAAATTAATACATTGTACCTAACTTGAAAAAACACAAATATTTCATTATAAACTCAACTAAACATTATTACATTATAAACAAGGTATATTCATTATCACACATCAATTACACACATTCATTTACAAATTGCTACGTTTGGGAAGGTTGGCTTACCCCAAGGGTGGACCTTAATCGGTCAAATCATCCTCAATGAATTCCATGGTGATCAGGAGGGGTTAAAATAGATATTTAGATTCTTATTTTTAAAAATCTCAAGAATGGAATTAGAATTAAAAAAAGTAGTAACATATAATTCATATAAGAATGAAAAAAAAATCAACTCAATGATTATGTGATATAACTTGTAGACTACCTAACTCAAATATGTTGTTGAACACAACCCATATATTAGACATAGATTTTGATTCTAGGACCACTTGAATTCTCAATGTATATTCTGATGAAAAAAATGTATTTGGGTTTTAGTGAAATATTTCCCATGTTACAATCCATAATCCGGAAAAGAGAAGAATGGGGAAGATTTTACTTATCTGGAGCATTAATATGGAAAAGAAATTCCCTAACTAGACTTGAAATGTGGGAGATTAATCCTTAGGATATGTTGAGGGTTTTGGTTCATCATTGGGGATGTAGGTAAGAGAAGTGGACAATATGGTTTAAATAATAAAAATGATATTGAAAAACTGTAAATTATCTAGTTTTTGAATGGGCGAATGGTTTTCATGAATGATTTTATAAACTATATTCAAACCATGTGCACACCATTGTGTTAGAGAGGATAGATAAATTCATTATCTATGAAGCCCCACATGTTGGGAAACCATGTGCCATCCTTTTGAAAACCCACTATATAAGTTTCAACATTTTTTTGGAGAATTTTTCACGGTTTACATAATAGTGCTCTAATCATGTGTCTTGCCCATGTGGTCCCTATTTTTCATACATTCATGTCCTGATCCCATGTAGCACCACCGAGGATCCTCATACTCATAGAAAAAATTTCATTTACAAAAAAAATGATATTGTAAAAACCAATACAATCTCATACCTCCATTAATTTATAGATTTTTCAAACTCCCCACTATATAATAGGACATCCTGAATCCTCACACCCAATCATTACTAAGATTATGATTGAAAGAGATTGTGCCAATAGGAATGCATATATAATCACCAATTTTAATTTATTCTTAAAAATTACCTTGTTTCCTAAAAATTATAGCCAAAATAACAACCTTATCACATAATAATTTCTCACACTGATCCATGATACTAACTAGATGATCCTCAAAGGATGAATCAACCCCAAGATGCAAATCCCTTATGTCAAACACATGTGATGGATTTGGGTGATAAGCCCAAATAGGTGTAACATGAAAAGAATAATTTATTCCATTATAAAATTGTGTAATAACAAATTGGTATGTCATCAATATGGTATTATCCAAAATCTCTAATAGCCCATAATACAGTGGCATTAACTTGTTATATTTCCAAATTTGATAGTGAACCAACCTTGGAAACATGTGAAGAAATAAACTATCACCCAACATAAACTCAAGAGGTTGATAATTCATATCTATATATGAATTATTCCTAATATGATATTTTCCATACCTTTCTAAATCAATTGATCCATTTCTATGTTCTCATTCATGTGACTTGATCCCAACAGCTCAGACTCTCCATCTTCTGACCAACACACCAGAGACCTACATGGTCTCCCATAGACTGCCTAAAACCATTACATTTGATGCATAAACTAGAAATTATTGATAAAGGAAACTAGAAAATAGACAAGTGTCATTATTACAAACCATCAAAGTCTAGAACGCAATCACTCTTCATATCCTTTCGTACCCGAACTGTACACTCTGATTTCCCATCCATCTGTGGGTGGAAGGCTGTACTCAAACGCATATAAGACCAAGTGACTTCTATAACCCTTGAACAAAGAGTGAAGTAAAACATGGGTCATGATCTGACATAATGGTAAATTGTACCCTATGTAACTACATGATTTTCCAAATATATAACTCACCCAACTGGTCTATGGTGAAAGACACTCAAATTTCCAAGAAATTGACCACCTTTTTCAACAATCCACAACAAACCGAATTAGACGAGTCTTCATATGAATCCTTGGAAGACCCACTATAAAATAGATAATTACATCATCCCACATTCATTCTGGGAAAGGAAATGGTTTTATCAAAACATTTGGGTGTGGATCCTCAGCGTTCACCTACTGATATGTGAGGAGTCACGCTAGAAAACCGAAAACCTCTTTTTTCATTCTCGGCCCCCAATACACCCTATGATGATCATGAAACATCATTATAAAACGTAGATACAAATAACACCGTGATGAAAAAGACTCAAACATCTACTCATCTCTCATACATATTGTCACCATAATGTGTCCAAAAATACAAACAATCCCATCAGTACTAACATCATAATTAGAAGGCGACTCCCCAACATTTAGACACTTCTTCATATCCAAAAACTATGGATCCTCAAGATGACTCTTCATAAGCCATATCAGAAGTTTGTAGTAAAATAAGGTGGATATAATGGTATTCTACTCATGCCTTTTATATAATTATAGATGAACTTTAAAAAAATCACCATAGTCCACTCAGAATAAGATTCCTAAACCACCTGATTCTAGGACTTTCTACATAGGGAATGCACAAAACTATTCATTTTCTCTAGTTTTTACTTGCTCAAAGTGAAAATAATTCATGTATTCCACCCATATTCACTGTCAAATCTTCGAACCATGCTGATATAAGATGTACTGAAAACATTTATGATCCGTATACACTGTGAACCTCTCTCCAAAGATGTAATGCCTAAAACAAATTAAGGCATAAACCATTGTGGAATACTCAAGATCATGAGTAGGTTAACTCATTTCATCATGACTCAACATTCATGGACCATATACTAGAACCCATTCATCATACTTCAACACTACCTCAATTCCAGCACTGGATGCATCACTAAAAATGGTTTATTCTTTACCTTAATTGTGTATGACTAGGATCAGTGAGGTGTTAAATAATTTATTCAAATCATGAAAATATTTCTAGTATGATTTATTCCACTAAATATTAAATCCCGTACTTGTAATGATCAAGAGTGGAACTACCATCCGGGATAAATCTTTAATAAACAATCAGTAATAACCACACAATCCCAGAAAAATATGAACATCAGAAAAAATCATGGGACACTACCATGAAACCATAACATACAATTTATCTAGATCCAAAAACACACCTGCATCAGAGATGATGTGACCCATTAAATCTAATTTACCTATCTAGAAATGAAATTTATATAGATTCAATTAAACGATAGTCTATATTATTCTAATCCAAACGATGTCATGATGTTTGGAATTATGATCTTGAGTTCTAGCATACACCATGATTTAATCAACAAATATAACTAAGAAATTACATTGATATGTGTAAATTATTCATTTCATCAAATCCATGAACATATATGGTGCATTGGTTAACCCAAATTGCATCAATGAAACCTCATATAACAAATAACTACCCCTGATTGTTGTTAAGGGGAAATCAGAAGGTCTCACCCACTAATGATGATATCTCAATCTTCAATAGGTCTTGTAGAACACTAAAGCTATAATAAATTGATAAAAAATATCATTTATCCAAAGATAATGGTATAGGTTTTAACCTCTATCGAATTCAATATCATATAATCAACACATAACCTCAATGATCAATCATCCTTCTTGGAAAACAACATAGTAGAACCATAAGGTGATGTACTTGGATGAAGAAATCATTCTTTATCAAACTCTTCCAATATATTTTTTAGATTTAATAGTTCTTATTATTCTATTCTATATAGTGGAATAGAAATTGGTTCCTCTCCCATAATAAACCTTATTGTGATACCAACATATCTTGGGGGTGGAATGCCTGAGAATTCATTGGGAAACAAATCCTAAAACGATCAACCATCAGAGGAAAGGAATGAACCTTTATTCCTCTATCATTATCCACAAGACAAGTCAACTTTGATGTGAGTACTCCCATGTGCATGAAAATAGACCAAGCATGGCCCTCTTGAACATCCCACTCATTATTATGGACATACATTCCCCCCTCATGAGACGTGAATGTTACCCAATGGATATAATAGTCAATATGGTCTTGATTCAACACCATCCAATACTTTCCCAAAATAAAGATAAAATTTAATATCTTGAGGATAAAAAAGTCACACAAAAAATATTACCCACTATCCTCTATATAATATACATTATATTGTCTGATATCCTAATCTCACACCCCCAACAGATTATCAATCAACATAACCCCATGAAGGTGTTCCAATGGTAGGCCCAAAACAACAACAAACATAGAACAGACAAAAAAGTGTGTGTCAGCTATTTTATATAATTAAAAATTAAGTATGGGATCTCCAAGAAATGTACCTCAAACTATCGATGGACTAGCATCGCCACCCCTAGGTGTTGACAGAACCGCATTAAGGTGACCTTACCCTATGCCATGGGGTGGAGCCATAGTTCCTAGTTTTTCACTGCCCTTCTAATATGGGAATTCTCTCCCTGTAGTACTATGTGAAAAACCTCTTTCTATATAGAAGGTAGTGCTCCCACTACATACCTTGTATGGGGAATCCACCCCTACCTATACTATTCCCTAGTCTTGGTCCTCAATTAGGTCGACTACCATGCTTTCCTACAGAACCGCTCCACATGAACCAATCTGCCAAACAACCTGTACTCAACTGGTGGTTGAGTATACGTAATATGTAAAAAACCTATCATGCCACACTATTAAGAGAAAACTGGTTTACTGACCTAATATTATGGTTCCTTTTTCTTGATACCCTATCCACTATCTCACTTGTGAAAAAACTAGAATATGCAATTCAATCTTTCAGAAGTCCAACCACTGGTTCACCTTACATTAATCGTATGTCCACTTTGGAAGTCCTCTTTGAGGTTTCCTTGTAATGTAACGGATTTTTCCACCAATTCAGCAGTCCTCTTCATGTGAAATATTTTTACCTTCTACTTGACCGCATACTAGTGTCCATCATTTAAATGTCTTTCCTTTTCCGCCTCATCCTCCTATATAGATATAAAAAAATGTTCAATATTGAGGAAACCGATAGCATATTCATTTACCATCCTATACCCCTAGGTCAATATCATAAACACTATAGCCTTTTCCTACCTCATGGATCTGGAATAGAAGGGTTCAAGATAATTATCCTGAAAATCCTTCCGAATAATATTGTCAAAATTCTTGTTCCAAAACATCACATTCCTTGAGTACATTTCCTTTCCCCCCAACATGTATGCTAACAAATTTACTCCCTTATTATGAGGATTCTCCATGTGATCAATAGTTTTTTTGAATAGAATATATCTTGATTTGGGTATCCTCATGTCCACACTATCTATAAAATGATGGGTGGTGTTGGAGCTAAAAATCCTTGGTTAGATCAAACACACTCATCATAACCCTCCATGGGTCCATTCCCATCATCTATATGGAATGAGCAAGGTTATCATGGAACTTCTCTTCTACCCTATTATTTTTAATCACCTAGTTTTCTTGCTCCGCTCTTAGAAGAGAATTCTTACTGAAATCCACTTTCCACTCAACTTGAACATGTCATCATGGATGAATTTCTCTACAATTACAGACATGATCTTTAGAACACATAACATAAATAATGAACAACTCATATAATAGAAGGATCTCTACTAGTTATAAACGACCCATTTCATACACAATCTGGATGGTCATCATCACATACTGACCATGACCCCTGACTATCCCTACCGATAGCCATGGATAAAACTCAAAGTTCCTAGTCAATATATATGTATCTCTAAGATGTGGAGGGTTGAATCAATGATTCTTTTTTTAGATCATGTTTCTTTGAAACAACCATACCCTCATAATAAATATTCCATTCCGTTATAAAAACAATTCAACGACAAATCCAAATGAATAAAAGTATTTTTAAGGATCATTATTAAATTAGAATAGTTACGACCTTGGTATGGTTTGGAAGTAATCCAATATCACAAAGAACAGTTAAAATCAATCCTCAGATTACAATGAGTAGGATATACCTTTCCAGTTATTTATAACTATGTAATCCATTCTAATAGTCTATGTGAACCCACTTAGCAAAACAATTGTAATGATAAATTTATGTAACAAATCATGTTACATGTTCTTCATTTCAATGTCCCAAGTATAATCAATTGAAAAAACTTCCTAACATTCTAAGAAAAAATAAGAAATGAAATTTGTGGACTTATTTATGAATAAAAATTCTGATTTCACCAATCCGATTTTTCCAGTCTGATTCATCTATGTACAATTCTGCATGATGTGATTCTTCTTGATATTAAAGATAAGACATTGACAGAATACAGTAGAGATGAATCAAAACAACTTCAATTTCCCTAATTTTTCAATCAGAAAATCCTAGTATAGAAATCCTGATTCGATTAGTCCTACCCTATATGATGATCATCCAAATATAATTAAAAAACGAAAATATGGTAATCAACTGAGTACCATAATCACTGAGTACAATGATTAGTTGAATACAACATTGTCATAATGTATTTTATCTTTCACTTAAATCCGTAAAAATTTCAACTAAAACTCAATACGGATATCAATTTGTTCTCGCAAAAAACTCGGAGAATCACTCTCCTGAATAATACATCGGTCATTAGAAAAGTACAGTGTACATTTCACCTTTTATAGGTGACCCTTGAGTGGTATTGGTAGGAATCCCAACAATTTTACTACTTAATAAAATTCACACTAATATCAATTTTCCCTAAAATTACTTTTCTCTTTCGACTTCATCAACTCTTCTCAATTATTCTCAAATATTCTACAATATTTACTTATTATTCAGAAATTCATTTCAATTTCCAAATAGATTTTAATACATGAGTCTGATTTTTTCAATCTAATTTCTTCCAACCAAATATCTATGTCAATTTAAAAAAAAATGTATGATGAAATTGATATCAGTTTTGAATACAGAATATGACCATTATTTTGAATGATGGGCCCCCTTTGATAGTAAAACCAGTAAACTCTTTCACATCCTTACTTTTTTCTCTTGAACCATTTATAACCTACAACGAAATTAACCCCTTTTGAAGTGGTAGACTATATTTTTGATCTTAGGTTTTACTAATATTTTCATTCGCTGGACTCAATAAATTCATTTTATGGATACTTTTTTTCTAGAGTACCGTCATTCTAAATACAATAATACTGGGTATGATATTTTTCTTCCTAAGGCAATGTGTAGTCATTTTGAGTATTAATGTTATCTTTTACCTATGAGTGATGATTGGATACTATAATACCTAATGTAGATCGATATATTCATTTTATTTCTTTCAACATGAATACAATACATATGGGTATGATATTGTGAGTAAAAATACAAGTAACCATTTCTTTCCTTCTTATCCTGATTCTAATTATACATATTCTGATTTCATTGAAATTAGTTGTATGCCTCTTACCTTTTCCTACATAAATCATAAATCATTAGTTCACTAATCATCTAATTATTTTTGTGAAATAAAAATCAGTAAATCATTGTCACAATTATTTTATCATAGACATAGAGACTCAGATTACTCGTGTGACCCATTCTCTTATTCTAGAAAAAGGATCAATTCCTCATACTGTTCTTTTCACATTCCAAACCAAAGATTAGTCTGATAATAACCTTTTCATTAAAACAAATTCATCTCAATATGATGTACATTTCTTAATAAAAGTGTGAATAATTCTTTTTAAAACATCCACCAATGTAATTTACAATTGATTAAAAGTGTGGTGATTTTCATTATTTAAAAATCAAGTTTGAAAACAAAAGACTACACATGAAAACAATCCCCTTCTTCATGAGCTTCTTCCTAACAATCTCCCCTATATATTTTTTTTCATCCATGTTTTATAAATCACTAAACATTGTTTCCTCACACAACGGATTACTTATCAATAACTCTAGGATTATGTGATCTAAGTATTTGTATGAAATAATAATCATTTACAGCAAAACCATGCTATCCAAAAGTAGTGATCATGAACAACCTTTTATTTTCCCATCCACAGTTCTTCTTCAACTTTATCTTTTCTTTATAATTACATGTATAAAATTCAAATTATTCTCCTACAACCAATCCCACAACAATTTAGAATAGTTCACTCACTAAACAATACTGAATTCATTGTTTACCCATAACACCCCCTTTTCACATACATAAAATAAATAAATTAATGAAATAATTAATTATATCCTTGAAAAAACTATCCATTGATAACATGAGATAGGGGATAAAAACACATACCTCAACCTTGATGAGAATTATTTTTGACAACCATGTTTAACATCAATTTATAAAATGATTCCATTGATAAAGGTATCATGAATATGTATGCAACCTATTCTGATGATGAATATACTCTAACTTCAATTTATTCTTCTCCACATTCTCTTTGATGAAATTATTTTTGATGTCTATATTCATTGAATGAGAATGTGGTACTAGATTCCCTGTGAGGCAGATTATAAATTGATTATCAAAACCCAAGAGAAAGGGTAACGTCACTTTATTAGGTAAATCATTCGATTGGGATTTAATCCACATAATTTGAGTAGTGGATTCAGTGGAAGAAACATACTCAGCTTTCTCCATATTGTGTGTTACTAAATTCTGATTTTTTGAATTCCAAGTAACAAAATTTATTCCTAGAAATAATACTCTACCAGATGTGTATCTTTTATCAACAAAATTTCATACCCAATTAGAATATTAATTCCCAAGAAATTCACTACTATTTCAATTTTCGTATCTAATTTCAAATTTCTTTGAGAATTTGGTGTATATTAGCATTCCTTTTCTTACAATTATGTTTGATACTTTTGGATCAATCTGAAAACATTGACATTAGGTAACAATATAAAAAATCTCAGTTTTTGAGGTAGTTAAATGAAAGAATCTTCCAATCATCTTTCAGAATTCATTATTATAACAAATTCAATACATTCAATTTACGAATACCGTTTTCACACCATTATTTCATTGTTTTTATCACTTATCCCTCTTTATTCATCTTGTTGTAGAAAACCCAATTTGATCTAAAAAAGAATTTATTTCTAGGATTTGGTACAAGTTCCCATGTAACACTATTTTAAACTGATCCATCTCTTCATTCATGGCCTGTACCCACTTAGGATGCTCAAAATCTTCTTTGGCATCAATTTTCAACATAGTTAAATATAAATAATTGTTTGTAATAGCATTTGTTTATCTTCTTGTGTGGGAATTCTGATGTTGATCACAAATTATATTTTAAGCTTCCACTAGTTTCGTCATCTTTGATTGGTATTTTTGAATATATTCATTTTCACATGAAATAGATAGTTTGAATCTTCTTAATGATTAGGAATATAATTTTTAGTATCCCTATCAGAATTGTTTTCTTCAACTATCTCAACTTCATTTTCTACCATAGCAAGTTTTTCTATATGATTTTTCAAATGCATTCTCATAAATTGAATCATCAACTCTTCATGATTATTTTTTGGAACATATATATCCTTTTTCTTTTAGAGCATATCCATGAATGATTCCATCTATAACTTTCTCCTCAAAAATTCCATAGTATCCACCATTCTTATTTAAAATAGATTGACCCGAATAAAGCCATTATTATTTCTAAATTAGAGTGTTCTCATAAAAAATTTATATAAAGTCATATATTATTGAGGCCAATAGAAACAATAGTTCTGGATATAAATTATAGTTCACATGACTTTCCTCCAAATGCAATGATAAGGTCATGTTCAAGAAAAATTGTTCATCCCATTTCCTAAAAAATATATTCTTTCATTCAGTGACGTGATTTTGTTGAGGTGTGATTGGGGAAATGTAATCTTTTTGAATTCTGTGATTCTCTAGATAATGTTCAAATCATTAAATTATATATTTACCACCATGGTCTATTATCAACTTCTTTACTGAACACTCACATTCTTTAACAGACATCCTTTTAAAACATTTAAACATTTTCAAATCATCTGATGAATGTTTCATATACATAACACAAGTAATGCGAGTAAAATAATCAATGACGGAGGTGATGTAATTATCCATTATCTTTTGACTATTTTCCAATTGGCCCATAGATTTCTAAATGAATTTTATCTAGGGGATGTTTTGTAAAAATATCAACTTTATTATGCACCACATTTGTAATCATTCCTTTAAGGAAATTATAGTAAACCAATATCTGATTCTTGAAATATATGGAATATCTCAGACACTATCTCTTATAGATAACTTTCCCTTGTTTCTTTGACACATGTGTCCTAGAATTTTATGCCACAATTGATTTTCTTCCATCATACTCAAGAAACATTAGTTTTTTATTTCTCCTATATGAAACAAATTCCCATTTATTCGTTGGACTCTGGTTACAATATTTCCATCTTCTACATTTTTTATAATAAAACCATCTTTTCAAAATATTAATTATTTTCCTCATCACACAATTGTGAAAAAATTATCATATTTTTTTATCCCAACATCATCCTATGCTATTAGGGATTTCAAATTTTCTTTTCCAACGATGGATAAAACAACACCTTTGATTATAAATAATTCATCATTTCTATATGTCAATATAATTTATTTAAAATCCCTAACATTTTTATAAAATTTCAAATTTTATGTCACATGCGATGAAAACACACTATCATGAATCCATGGTTGTTTTCTTTTGTTTCTTTCAAAGTGGTTAAAACAATAAGAGTATTTTCTCCTTCATTTTTTCATCATCATCGGCTTCTGAGAATTGTTAAAAATATTTTGGTGTGATTATTACCAAAAAAAAATTATTTTCAATATTTATAGGTCGGTCACATATTTCAAAAAATCTTTCCTAGGGTAGGAACCTTTTTTAAATATGTCCTCCAATATCATTAGATTTCTTCAAAAAAATATTCTGAGACTTCTTACTTTGAGAAAATTGACTCCCCATTAATATTTGACATCAACAACCTATGGCATAGTATAAAAATTTTGTTTTAACCAAAAAATATTTTATGCATGTATAGATCCACGACCATACCAACTGTATCCATAAAATGAGTATTTTCCTCTAATACTTCCATACTATCAGAAATAGTGAGTATGTTTCTCATCCACATTCTCTTGTTAAATTTTTATGTTGTGAACCATTCAGTTATCAATTGGAGTCTTATTTTTAATTTATTCTTTATTGGAATCAAATGTGTTTTAAATTTTTTGGATCCAAGGTTCTTTAAGGAATCTAATTTTCCAACATTTTATGTCTTATCATCAAACATGGCTTTCACAAAATAATTTTTTCCAAAAAACAATTTCATCTTTCTTCACAACCTTTTAATGTATCTTTTATTAATCCTTTATAAGTATCTGTTTTCATGAACATTATACAACATTAGATAAATTTTGTTGAATATTTAATTTATTTGTTTATCTCTTGATTTTTTTTGTCGGAAAACTTCCAACTCTTCTTATTTTGACTTCAACTTCACCTATAAATACTCCTTTATATTCTTTTCTTCTTCAAGTGATTTCTTCAAATCATCAGTATTATTAGCCTTAGATTATAATCAGTAAAAAATTCTGTATTTATTATTGAGAAACATTCATCTTCCACATTATAGTTTTTCACATCAATCATTCTCTTCTTTTTCACACATTATTTCAACCCCACATTCAAATGATGTTAATGTTGAGTTTCTTCTTAATCATAACTACTTAATCGAAATTAATGATCATTTATAGTTGTAATAAAATTATTTTCAATTCCATATTCAATTAATTTTTCAGATTTGGCATCAATGCCTTTATCTTCTTCATCTTTAGATAAAAAGCTTCTTCTTTTGGAAGTGAATAATTTCTTATCTTTCCCTATCAAATATAGTTTTCCTTTGTCACCATGTTTCATTCACAATATGGTTGGATTTTATTCTTATTCTTCACTATCCTCTTGCTTCATCCATTGAGGGAAATTGTAGAAGTGTTTCCAATGGATCCACATTCAATGAATTTCATGATAGGTTCCCCTTTATATTTACATAATCCATATTTACCATTTTCAGAAGACAATGATAAAATATTGTCAATATTTTTACATACCTCATCTTCCAAATCAGATTCTCCAGCATCATCTTCAACATAAATATTCATTGAGTTTTCATTATTTATATAATTTAATGAAATTTCATTATCAAGATTTGTTTTTCATAGCTCTATCCATTCTCATTCGATAAGTATTGAGAGATTTATGCAAAGCATTAAGAGATAATGTTTTAGGATATCTATAATCAAATGAAGAAACATTTGCATCAAATTATTTGGGATTGATTCTAAAAATATATTCAAAAAAATAGAATCATTTAACTTTTATCCAAGACATGATAGTACACACAATGTCATGTACAATGGTAAATAATTATCAAATAGTTTCATGTATAACCATGTTCAAATATTCATATATCAATCTCCAGATTTAAAAATAAATTTCATCACTTTTGTATTTCCTTCATATATGATTTTAAATTTATCCAATATATTTATGGTTGTGGAAACACTTACACACTTAAGAATTCACATTGATAATGTGATGATTATATAGGAATCTTGGTTCTACCATAATATTTCAGAATCTTCTTTTCAAAAAATGTAAGAAGATATTTATCATCAATGGGGTGAATCCTAACTATTATAACATCAAGAAAATCATACCTCATAGACATATGATAGGGTGGAATTCAATATTTCCATATAAGAAAATTACTTTTATTAAAGACTAGAATACCATTACTATTCACATTATTCAAAGACTCAATCTACAAAGTATAAGAGAAGATAACCTACCCTCTGAAACATATTGAAAGTTCTAAATCATGATTCTTTTTTACCAGTATGGGTGGGGGATAATAAGAAATATAATTTTTTATTTTATGATTACTAGTAACAACCTTCAACTAGTATAAAAGATTCAATTCCATACTAATAATAATTCAAACACACATCTAACGAAACCCAAGTATTTTCAAGGTTCACTATTAAATAAGGATAACTAATTCTATGTTATGGTTTAGATGTAATCGAATACCACACAATCCACTAGAAATAAATCCATGGATTACATTGACTAGGATATAAAATTACAATCATGATGAAGTATTGAAAAAATTCCAATCTTGTGTGTTAACCCCCATAGAAAAAATTGGGTAATAATTTTTTTTTGGAATAAATCATATAACTTGTGATTATTTTCAACTTCACAATTGTATTAAATTGAAAAAACTTCTTCACATTCTTATAAAGAAGATGTTTTGAACTTCTTTGAAATTTATATGAAAACGTATCCTAATTTCACCAGTTTGATTCCTTTAACTATGATTCTCCATAATAAAATTATTCCTAGTATGAAATATATGACTTTGACAAAATATGGTACCGATGAATCGATAATACTTCATTTCCCCTCCTTCCTCAATATGGAAATCCAACTATAGAGATCCCAATTTGATTAATCTAATCAAATATGATATTCATGTCACGACCCGTCCTCAGGGCCCGTGTTGTGCCTGCCCCCATGCCCGCCTTCCATAGGCCAAGGGCCGAGCACCAAAGGCATAAATTCTGAAAAAAATGAGAAGGCATTTCTTTTATAATGTAAAGAAACACAACAGAGTACACATGTAAAGTAAGCACTAAGTAAAACTGAGTACAAAAGTCAGTGCTGAATGTAAATGGGAAAGTATAGAAACCCAAATGAAAGTACATTACAACTGAAAAGAAAGTATATCAACAGTAATGTAAAATAGCAACACCGAGTCACCCTCCAGAAATCCCAACTGAAAGGTGGGTACAGATAATCTCCTCTGCTCCTTGGGTCCAGTCGTCCGCTCCATGTGCATCCCGCCAAGTGGTCCACCTATGGGTACCGTTGTAACGCCCCGACCACAGTTACACAAATTTGATGCATTATTTTAATACATTGGCATGGTTACAAGGAATCAAGTCCTGAAGGACCGATTAGTTTAGCAGTCTTGGAAAATAGATTACATACATGAATGTTACATTGAACTTTAAGACATACAAAACAACATAAATAATCTTTATGAATGCCATTATTCCTCTGGATTAACCCTTCATATCAATCACAATACACTTCGTGGAATCCAAGTAAATATAAAACATAGAAAGGGGTGAGCTCAAATGCTCAGTAGGGGTAAGCAATATAGTGGAAACTTTCATAAATAAGTATAAACATTCAAGGAAATGTATAACTAAAACAAAATCCTTTTAAACATTAACATTAGCATAATATGGCAAAAATAAAATGAAATAATTCCATTTACTTATTCAGATGGATATTCTAATAGTCGAATAATCACATGCAATATCACTAACCACTTTCATAATGATGGAATGCATAATGTCAGACTTTCATAACCACGTAGCCAAGGCCCCGTGCCAAGACTACAAATAAGATTTTGTCAAGGCCTCGTGCCAAGACACTAGTTTGTCTCATGAGACTTACCGATGCATCGGGGAGCTATAGTAGGCTCCACATGTCACTTACTAAGTCCAATGCATTCCACATATGAATAGGTCTAAACAGAACATAAACATTCGTATTAAAACCAGAGTACGAAATGTCAATACTTTACCCATATACCATGAATGGTATAAAAATAACACATCCACAGTAAAACATATCAAAAATCCTTCAACAAAATATAGAATATTTTTATCATGATAAATCATCTTCAAAACAAGTTTAAAATTCATTAAAGGATTTTGATGTTGATGAAAATGATTTGTAAAACTCTTTGAGAGAAATACCCCATTTTCATGAAAACATATAAAGTCACACAATTTGGAAAAAAAATTAATTTAAAGACATTTTTTAATCAAGGTTTCCCATACCACTTTGAAACATTTGAAAGGAATTAACATTTTAAAAATATTCATGTCCATATAAATAAATCCTTAAAAACAATTTTGAAGACATGGACATTAATGAGAATGATTTAGAAGAATAAATATTTAAAACATTTGAAATGATGTTTTAGTAAAAATTACATTAAAATAATCCATTTTAAAACTATTTTATAAAACATGGACATGGATAATAAATATATCCTAGTAGATACATACATAAAAACAACCTCGAATAATAGAGAGATTCTGAAATTAGCCCTTACCAATTTTTTAACTTACGAAACATACACCCCATGAAAGAGGTATCATACAATTAATATGAAAATAAACATAAATTAAAGAGTATTACATAAATAATACAATTATAGGTAGTACATACACCACAGAAAAGTGAATAGTGGGAGTATGGCATGAATCTCATGGGAATAAGGTGTGAGATGAAAACCCCTTACCTTGCACTTTCCTTTAGTCGAGGGTATGTTTAACCTCATCTACGAAGATCATAGTATGTTATTAAATTATAAAAGAACCATATTAATATTTATTATATCATACATTATTCATTTATGACTTTATACTACCCATTTAATAATTATTTCCATGATAAATTAACATTTCGGATAATAATTGTTTTCATTATCGTACGTGTTTTAACTTGTTACTCTTGATTGTATCACTTAGATAATGATTTAAATACTTCCAGAATATAAAACATGATAAATATATCATATATATTTAGAATATAAATATGTATAATAGACATATATATGAAATGGAAAACAGCGTTTATGGAGACGATAGTCCGTACGTACGCATAAATGCTGCTTCTGTTTTCATGTAGGCATTGAATGGACATAAGTGAATAAAATATATGTAAGTACATAAATACTTATATAAATAAATATATATATATATATATATCTATTATCATTATTATGTAATATATTACATACTTATTAGTAATATATATTTTTATAATCATCAATGAATGGTGAACATGGAAATGAATCTCATCGCATCGTGGAGACGGTAATCCGTACGTACACACGAGCAAAATATCATTATTTTGATATTAAAATAATATATAATTGGATATTATATCATATATATACAGAATCCTTATTATTTTATATTTATTATTTACATCAAATACACATAATTATTATACCCATCCAAATAATAATGTATTGAATAACAATTACACCACGACGTAGAGACGTTAAGCCGTACATATGCACGTATGGTGACATGTCATTAAAAGGATGGATAGAATAATGAATATGGATGTAACATATTTATAATAACATCAAATTATATAGGAGATACTTGATTTATTATTTTAACAAATAAAGAAGAAGTTGAAATAGAATGGAACTTGAAAGAGGGTGGTGAAAAGATTACCTCTTCTTCGGGTTCTTCCTTTCAATTTGATCAAAATGTCTCCCTAGGATGGCTTTTTGATCAAAATAAGGCCTCTAGGTTGAATTGAGGGAAGCTGGGAGATCATTTATGGAGATTTTGGCTTTACCAAAAGGCTTTGAAGGTGTGAATAATTGGTTAGATATTGGGTCCTTTTATAAGGGGGAGGTGGGGCTCTTTAGAAAAAACATAAAATATTAATTTATAATAAATTCATATTTGGTTTATAATAGATCTACAGTTTATTAGTCAAATTATAAGGTGGGTATGGGTCGAAAAAATTTCAACCAATATATTTTAGACAGGTTTGAGTCGTTATATTAACCTTATCTTTTAGTTTTAACTCTTGGTTGATTAGTTTAACAATTACCTTGTCACTTTGTATTTTTATAATATATATTTAATAAACTTAATATATAAATCCAAGAGACCCCATAGTGGTCCATTAATGATACAACAATAATTATATAAGTCATTTGTCCTAACATTCGATTTTTAGGAATAGAATATAAATTAATAATATAATTTATTTTTAAAAAAAACTCATTTATGTCAATTTTGAAACTACTCAACAATTTATTTTTTTCAAAGTCATAAAAACATTATTAATTCGAACAAAATTCAATTAAGAAATTCTAACATGGTATATTAACTAATAAAAATCGTTCATGCCATCAAAACATTCAAATTATATTTATTTTTACATTTATAATACCAATTAATTGGTTCTTTCAATAATAAGGAAAATACTGCATCATTATTGTGTCATATATATTTTTAATTTTTCAACATATATAAATTATAAATAAAATACCATTATGTTGGAAATCGTTTTATCTTTCTAATTAATATTTATAATCGAAATTATAACATATATAACCCTATGTAAAAATTGTTTTTCTAAACGATATAAGCTTCTGTCATTTTTGTATTTATTTTAACTTGATTAATATAAAGTGTCCCTATCACCTAAAAGTGGCTCCATGGGGTCCCAAAATCGACCCAAAGATGACCATGGTCAGAAATGTATCCACAAATATGGTTAGGATACATTTTAGGGTAATTTAGTTTTATTATAATATTATTTTTTAACCCTTATTTACTGAATTTAACCTTTAACCATAGTAAATAAAATATTTACCAATGTAATTATTCAAATTGTCTAGAAATAAAAGTGACCTATTTATACAATTTTGACATCCTTATTCAAAATATGGAATCCATTTTTCTGAATTCAAAACACACAAGTTGCAGAAATTAATTTAAAATTAATTCCCACTGTCAAAACAAAAAGCGTGTTTTTAAGATATAATAACTATCAAAAGATTGATACTTCTTTAAGTCCGCTTTAATTGTGAAATTATGTCCAATTACCAACATTTTATTAAATTGTATAATATATTCTAAATATATTTTAAAACCACTCAAATTAATAATTTATCACTACTAATTATTTTGATTAAAAAAGTTGTATTTAATTAAAATTTAGTAATTTTCACTATTCCTCAAAATATGAAATTTATCTAAAAAGTACCAAAATATCACCCTAGGATAAAGTAGATATTACGAATCCAGAAATGTCGTCAATTTTGACAGATAAATTTTATAAAATTTTTAAAAGTGGGTATTACTATTCATAATGTCTACATTGATTGGTTGTGGTGTGTGTTAGAACTCGAAGTTGCGTACAACAAACGCTACTGTATTATTCAAAGAGAAGTGTACCATGGAAGCATGGGGTATTACATTGTAAATTTTTGATGTCCCCATTCTAAAGAATAAATTTATTTAGTCAAATTGAATATATAAAAGTTTAAAATATTGGATTTAAAAAGGGTTCACTATTAAAAGTTGGTAAAAGTGCATTTTTGAAAAATACTTATTTTATCTGAAGAAAATGAATTTGTTCTTACATTATGTATAAGAAACTAATAATATGGATTCTAAAATTATCAAGGTTATATAGAATTCAAAATTTAGTTAATACTATTCATAACCTATTTTGAACGGCTTGTTTGGTAAGTCATGGTGTGCTTGAACTCAGTGTTGCGTGTAGTGCAAGTTATTGAATTATTTTGAAGAAGTAACACACAATGATATATTGGCGTGTTGCATTATTACTTCCTTTAATAAATTGAATCCTCACAATTTGATATTGTTCTTCGAAAATAAGGGTTTAAAATATAAAATGTCTCTGTTTGGAAATCCCACATCGGAAATTTGGTTCCTAATAAGAGGAAAAGAGAATTGAAAGGGTCACCACCAAATAATGATCTAGATTAGAAGAACATTGTTGGAAATTAGAGTCATATAATTGGAGTAAAAATGTAAATATTTATATGTAGTGATTGAGGTCATCAATCAAAAACAAGTTTAAAATCGACGTCCTTAAATTCATCAATCTATGATGATTTTAAATGCCATCGGTTCAACAAAACATAAGGTATTAGGATAACAAATTTTTGGTTTTAAGATCCCTTCAATAAAGTATTTGAATTAATTTCTCCATAGAATAATAAGAGAAGAAAAATATATACCTGAAAAGTAGAGTTCCATCTTTTAACTAATTTCTACCACAAACTCATCTCTCACTCTAAAAGATAATAGAACTTAAAAAAATATTCTATTTTTCCTATTCGTATAGGGTTCCAAAAATGAATTTATAATTAATCTACTAGACCTTATTAAAATAAACTACATTATTTAATCCATGACATCTCGTGGGCTAGTGGTAGGTGATACACCCTTGTCGCCCTTCGGTTGCAGGTTCAAGTCTCACAGCCTTTCCGGTCGTGACGGGTTGCCGCCGAACCTCCAGGTTGTCCTTTTATGGCAATCCAAAATTAATCTCAAACTAGTATTATCCAAAATAAATCTGTCCAAACTCACAGTCCAAAATTTATAAGGTATTTAAACACAATGAAGATCCCGTTTTTCACGTAATAGCATGTGAACACCTTCATTATGTATTATTTTAAAATATGGTAACACCCTGAATTACCATAAAACCTTATTGATTACATTCATGCTCCCTTATTCCTTATAGAATATTTGATAAATTCTTTATATCCACAAACATTTACTATTCCAACAATGATGAAATAAACACACCATTAATCAGTGCCAAGGTAGTCAAGAATATAAAATATAATTTATCCAAACCAACCATCTCTTATTCCAAAATTACTACTTTAGTATCAAGACCATATTAAGGATTACCATTCCTTAAACCATGTATTTCAAAAAAAAAAAATTTGCTATTGAGTCACTTTTCATAGTACCATATAATCTCAAATCAGAAATCTATTAGTACTGCAGCACAATCCTTGTTAATCTCCATAATTCATATAACTAGTACATCATTGATACAACACTCAAATGAAATAATTATTTAATAATGATATAAGAACACTAGTCAGTCCTCTACATCTGTGGTAGTATAATAACTTTATTATTATCCAATATCATCATTTGGGGCATACTATGATGATTTTAACATTGATTCGTGTAGTGTCCACACTCCTTGTAGTTGAAGAATTGTACATTTAAAACCTTTTTTCTTTCCATCACAATCATGAACGTGGTGTCATTTTTCTCCACACATATAACATACTCTCATTCCCTTGATGAATTTTCCAAGGTGATTCCTTCCACAGTTATCACATATAGGAAAATCCTTCTTTACCTTCTTCCCTTTATCTGTTCTTCTCTCTACCAACATTTTCTTTGTTGAATTCCCTTCGAATCCATAAGATTCTGAGAAATCCTTACTTATGTTATCAACACATGATACTATTTTTTCATATGATTATAACATGTGGGAGACTATTTCCCTTCTATATTCTGGCATAAGACCACAAAAGATATCCTCATTCTTACTCTTTGGATCATACGTATTGCTAGAGTTCTCTTTCCTTCTACTGGGCGCCATTTCTGAACAATGGAATACAGTAGATTAGTTTATGAATAGTAATACCTAATCTCAAACTTGTAAAATAGTTAATCATAAATTAAATAGTTTATGGATATAATCCATAATCATAAAAATGTCTTCCTTGAGGGAGTATATACTCATAAACCCTTCATAATGTTTTGTAACTAAAATGAGAATTATCTTAAGCATATCCCTCGGGAGTGTCATAACCAAGAGTGCAGCAAGGCCCACAGTCATGCACCTGTTCCCATTCAAGTCTATCTCAAAGTGTTGTTTTCGGGTTTTACCCCTAGTTACATCTGTTCCAGAGCCGCCTCTACCTACTCGTATCCATACAGGGACGTATTTCTTGGAAAACTCACAAAATATCTACAATACCACAATTTTAAGAAGTTATTCTATACTAATCCTCAAATTCTATCATAGGGCTATGTGCTCTAATCAGAGTTTATCAAAATATAGCTTCTATGGTTTGTACTAATCTTCCTCTAATACCAACTGTAACACCCTAACCCTAGTTACCAAGAGTCGATGCATTATTTTAATACATTGGCATGATTGTAAGGAATAAATTATCGAAGGACCGATTAGTTTAGCAGTCTTGGAAAATAGATTACATACATGAATGTTACATTGCATTTTAAGACATAAAAAACAACATAAATAATATTTATGAATGCCATTATTCCATTGGATTAGCCCTACATATCAATCACAATACACTTCGTGCAATCCTGGGAAAAATAAAACATTGAAAGGGGTAAGATCAAAAGCTTAGTAATGGTATGAAATACATCAGAAACTTTTATAAATAAGAATAAACATTTAAGGAAATGTATAACTAAAACAAAAGCCTTTTAAACATGAACTTCAGCATAATATGGAAAAAATAAAATGATATAATTCAATTTACTTATTCACATGTATATTCTACTAGTCGAATAATCACATGCAATATCACTAACCACTTTTATAATGATGGAATTCACAATGCCAATCTATCAAAACCACGTACCCAAGGCCTAGTTCCAAGACTACAAATAATATTTTGTCAAGTCCTCATGCCAAGACACTAGTTTGTCTCATGAGACCTGCTGATGCATCGAGGAGCTAGAGCAGGCTCCACCCCTCACTTACTAAGTCCAATGCATTCCTCATATGATTAGGTCTAAACATAACATTAACATTCATATTAAAACTAGCATACGAAATGTCAATACTTTACACATAAACCATGAATGGTATAAAAATAACACATCCACAGTAAAACATATCACCAAACCTTGATCACAATATGGAAGATTTGTATCATGATAAATTAACTTCAAAACAAGATTAAATTTCATTAAAGGATTTTGATGTTGATGAAAATGATTTGTAAAACTCTTTGAGAGAAATACCCATTTTCATGAAAACATTTAAAAGTCACACAATTTGGAAAAGAAGTAATTTAAAGGCATTTTTGAATCAATGTGTACCATACCACTTTGAAACTTTCGAAATGAATAAACATTTTATAAATATTCATGTCCATATAAATAAATCATTAAAAACCATTTTGAAGACATGGACATTAATGTGAATGATTTAGAAGAATAAATATTTAAAACATTTGAAATGATGTTTTAGTAAAAAGTCCCTTAATAGAATCCATTTGAAAACTCTTTCATAAAACATGGACATGGATAATAAATATTTCCATGTAGATACATACCTAAAAACAACCTCTGATAATAAAGAGATTATGAAATTAACCCTTACCAATTTGGTAACTTATGAAACATACACCCCACGAAAGAGGTATCATACAATGAATATGTAAATACACATATATTAATGTGTATTACATAATGAATACAATTATGGGAAGTACATACACCACACAAAAGTTAATAGTGGCAATATTTCATGAATCTCACGGGAATAAGGAGTGAGATGAAAACCCATTACCTTGCACATTCCTTTACTCAAGGGTAAGTTTAACATCCTGTATGAAGATCGTAGTACGTTATTAAATTATACCAGAACCAAATTAATATTTATGATATCATACAATATTCATTTATGACATTATACTACCAATTTAATAATAATTTTCATGTTAAATTAACATTTTGGGTAATAATCGTTTTCTTTATCGTGCGTGTTTTAACTTGTTAATCTTGATTGTATCACTTAGATCATGATTTATATACTTACAGAATATAAAACATGATAAATATATCATATATATTTAGAATATAAATATGTATAATAGACATATATATGAAATGGAAAACACCGTTTATGGAGATGGTAGTCCGTCCGTACGCATAAACGCTGCTTCTGTTTTCATATAGGTATTGAACGGAAGTAAGTGAATAATGTAACACCCCAAGATGTCATAGTGTGTTATTTCTTCAAAATAATTCAATAACTTGCAATACACGCAACACCGAGTTCAATCACACCATGACTTAGAAAAAAATCCATTCAAAAGAGGTTATGAATAGTATTATCTAAATTTTAAAATTTATATAATCCTTATAATTTTAGAATCCATATTATGAGTTTCTTAGATATAATGCAAGAACAAACTCATTTTCAGTATTGCACTTTTATCAACTTTTAATAGTGAACCCTTTTTAAATACAATATTTTAAACTTTTTGACTATATGTGGACATCAAAAATTTAAAATGAAACGTCCCAAGCTTCCACGGTACGCTTTCTTTGAATAATATAGTAGCATGTGTTGTACGCAACCTTGAGATTTTAACACACCATAACCAATCAAACTAGCCGTTATGAATAGTAATACCTAATTTTTGAATATATATATATTTTATATTTCAAAATGGACTTCATTTTTGGATTCGGAATATCGAATTTAGCCTAAGGTGAAATTTTGGTACTTTTCGGATAACTTTCATATTTTGATGTATAGTGAAAATTACTAAATTTTAATTAAAAACAACTTTTTTAATCAAAATAATTAATAGTGATAAATTGTGAATTTGAGTGGTTTTAAAGTATATTTAGAATATATTTTTACCATTTAATATAATTTTGGTCATTGGACATAATTTTACAATTAAACTGAACATAAACAAGTGTCAATCTTTTGATAGTTATTATCTCTTAAAAACACGCTTTTTGTTTTGACAGCGGGAATTAATTTTAAAATAATTTCTGCCACTTCTGTGTTTTGAATTTAGAAAAATGGATTCCATATTTGGAATCAGGATTTTCAAATTGTGTAAATATGTAACTTTTATTTTTAGACATTTTGAATAATTACTGCGGTAAATATTTTATTTACCATGGTTAAGGGTAAATCCGGTAAATAAGGGTTAAAAAATAATATTATAATAATACTAAATTACCCTAAAATGTGTCTTAACCCAATTGGTTGATACGTGGTCGACCATGTGCATCTTTGGGTCGATTTTGGGACCCCATGGATCCACTTGTAAGTGATAATGACACTTTATTTTAATTAAGTTAAAATGAATACAAAAATGACACAAGCATATATCTTTTAGGAAAACAATTTTTACATAGGGTTATATATGTTGGATTTTCGATTATAAATATTCATTAGAAAGATAAAGAGATTTACTAGATAATTATATTTTATTTATAATTTTTAGACATAATTAATTTATTTTATTTATGACACAATGATGATGCAGTAATTACTATAATAGTGAACAATTAAAATAATTGATATTATAAATACCCAAATAAATATAATATGAAACTTTTAATGAATTAAACTAATTTTCTAGGATAATATGATATATTAGGATTTATTTAATTGACTTTTTTCTAACTAATCAATCTGGTATGAGTTTCACAAAAATCAAATATTGAATAGTGTCAAAATTGACATAAAAGAGTTCTTAAAACAAATATTATATTATTAATTGATATTAAATTCCTAAAAATCTAAGGTTCGTCCAAGTGACTTATATCATGATAGGTTCATCATTAATGGACCACTTGGGGGTCTTTTGGATGTATATAGTAAGTTTAATAACCATATTATATAAAAATACAAAGAGACATTGTAAAAGTGAAACTAATTAACATAGAGTTAATACTTAAAGATAAGGTTAATATAAGTACCCAAACCTGTCTAAATTCTATTGGTTGAGTTGTTTTCGACCCATCCCCACCTTAACCTTTAAATAATAAACTTTGGAGCCATTAGAAACCGAATATGAATTTATTGTAAATTAATATTTCTAGCTTTTCCAAAGGTGCCCCTCACCCCTCTTATAAAAGGGCACTCCTCCTTCTCATTTCATCACACCTTCAAAGCCTTTTGGATCGTCCAAACCCTACCCAAATACTCTCCCAACATCCCTCAATACAACCTAGAGTCCTTAGTTGGATCAGAAAGCCAACCTAAGGAGCCCTTTTGATCAAATCAAAAGGAAGAAACCGAAGAAGAGGTAATGATTTCACCACCCTTTTCCAAGTTCCTTCTTCTTCCACTTCTTCTTACTTTGTTGTTACCATTATAAAATAGTAACTCCAGTATCATATATATACTGTGATGTTATTATAAATATGGTACAACCATATTCAGTATTCTATCCACCCTTTAAATAACATGTCACCATACGTGCGTACGCACGGCTTACCGTCTCCACGTCGTGGTGTAATTGTTATTCAATATATTATTATTTGGATGGGTATAATAATGATGTGTAACTCATGTAAATAATAAATATAACATGTTAATGATTCTGTATATATGATATACCATCCATTTATATATTATTTTAATATCAAAAGAATGATATTGTCGCTCGTGCGTACGTACGGACTACCGTCTCCACGAACGCGATGAGATTCATTCTCCATCATATCCATTCAAGTATAATTATCATTTGCTGATTTAAAAATTATGTTTAAGGACTTGATATCATTCTGGATATGAATAATATACAACCTATCCATTACAAACATGGCTTACGTAATAAAACATATAAAATAAAACGAATAAGTTAACACCCGAAACAACGATAATACTAAGATATTATTAACAAAGAAAAGTTAAAAGATCATATATGATATCATATTAATATATATGATTCTTGTATAATTTAATAGCAATTATTTCACTATTATACAGGATTTTAACCTACCCCATCCAAGTAAAAGTACAAGGTAAGGGATTTTCTTATCTCACTTTCAATTCCGTGAGATTTCCATTGTTCGCCACTAAATTATTGAAATTGGTGTATTGTGTAATACCATTTGATATATATTATCATGATTCTCTTTATATTCATGTTATTCTGTAAATACTTTGGTGGTTATTAACTTTTGGCCATACGACTCAGTTGATTAACGTGGTAAGGGGTTTTCATCTCACTCCTTATTCCCGTGAGATTCATTCCATATTGCCACCATCACCTTTTGTGTGGTGTATGTACTTCCCATAATTATATTCATTGTGTAATACACTCTAATTTATGTGTATTTACATATTCATTGTATGATACCTCTTTTATGGGTTGTATGTTTCATAAGTTACCAAATTGGTAAGGGTTATTTCACAATCTCTTCATTATCCGAGGTTGTTTATACGTAATAATCTACTGGGATCTCTTTATCATCCACATCCATGTTTCTTCAAAATTTATTTCAAAACATTTCCACTATTTACAAGGATATGGGTTAAAGTCATTTATACCCTTATTTGACTTTTTATAAGTGGTTTATAAAGGAATCTTTCCATCATTTTCCAAACAAGTTGCTTTTTAACCTTTTCGACAGAATTAATGTAAGAATGTTTTGTTAACTTATACGGAAGGTGCAGTTATTTTCCACCGTTATAAAATCGTCGAAGCTTCCCTTACAAGCTTATAAGAATATTTTCAAATTGAATGTATTATTTTATAGTTATGTTACTTTTAATATGATTAAAAAAAGAGATATTTCTCTAAAATGGTTTTGATTTCATCTATGTCAACATCCTTTGATGGATTTTAAGCTTATTTGAAGTTGATTTATTATGATACAAAACATCCATATTTTATTGAAGGTTTTGTGATATTTTTGACTGTGGATAAGTTATTCTTATGTCACTCATGGTTTTTTTAGAGTATTGAAATTTCATAAGTTATTTGTAATCCGAATGTTTATGTTATATTTCAACCTTTCATTCAGATGAATGTGTTAGACAAGTATGTTCCGGGTTGGGGACCGGTAAAAGTAAGCCCTCCGGTTTGGTCTTCGGTTATTAGAGGAACTCCAGTTTGGTCTCCGGTTATTAGAGGAACTCCGGGTTGGTGTCCGGTTATTAGAGGCACTCCGGGTTGGTGTCCGGTTATTAGAGGCACTCCGGGTTGGGTTCTGGTTACAGTTAGCCCCAAGGTCTTGGGACGAGGCCTTGACAAAGAAATTAAAGTTCAGCATTATGCATTCCGAAATTATGAATGTGGTTATTGATATTGCATGTGATTATTCGATTAGTAGAATATCCATGTGAATAAGTAAATGGCATTATTTCATTTTACTTTTTCCATACTATGTTGATGTTCAAGTTTAAAAGGCTTTTGTTTTAGTAATTCATTGCCCTAAATGTTTATGATTATTTTTGAATGTTCTGCTATATTGTTATCCTTACTGGGCATTTGAGCTCACCCCTTCTTTGTTTTATTTTTCCCAGGATGTGAAAAGTAAGTTCCGAATGACCTGTAGGGATATTATGAGGGGATAATAGTGTGGACTATGGAGACATTATGTTGTCGTAGTAGTTTTTCACTTTATGATGTAATGGAAAACTTATGAATATATCTAGTGTTTCCAAGGCTACTAAACCAATCGGTCTTTCGAGATTTGATCTTTCTTGTGATCATGCCAATGTTATGTACTAATGCACCGACTCTGGGTAGTTGGGTTCGGGGCGTTACAGTTGGTATCAGAGGAAGTTTAGTACAAACCTTGGAAGCTAGATTTAGATAAACTCTGATTAGAGCACGCAGACCTAAGATGAACTTTGAGGATTAGTGTAGAAGAACTTCCTAGAATTTTGGTATTGTAGGGATTTTGTGAGTTTTCAGAGCAATACATCCCTGTCTGGATACGAGCAGGTAGAGGCGGCTCTGGCACAGATGTACCTAGGGGTAAAACCCGAAAACACCGCTTTGAGCTAGACTCGAACGGGAACTGGTGCACGACAACGGGCCTTGCTGCACTCTTGGTTACGACACTCCCGGGGGATATGCTTAGGATAATTCTCATTTTCTTTACAAACCATTATGAAGGGTTTATGTGGATTTACTTCCTCAAAGGAGAAATTTATATGATTATGGATTATATCCATAAACTATTTAATTTATGTTATGTGTCTTACAAGTTTGGGATTAGGTATTGTTATTCATAAACTAATCTAGTGTATTCCATTGTTTAGAAATGGCGCCCAGTAGAAGGAATGAGAACTCCAGAAATTCACATGATCCAAAGAGAAGGAAGGATCATATCTTTCATAGTCTTAAGCTAGGATTTATAATAGAAATAGTCTCCCATGTATTATCATCATATGAATAAATAATATCATGTGTTGATAAGATAAGTAAAGAGTTTACTGAGTCCTATGGCTTTGAAGGGAAGCAAGAGAAGAAAAGGATGGAAGAGAGAACGATGGATAAAGGGAAGAGGGAAAAGAAGAATTCTCCCATATGTGGTAACTGTGGAAAGAAACACCCTGGAACTTGACTGAAAGGAATGAGAGTTTGTTATAAGTGTGGAGGAAAAGGGCACAAAGTACATGACTGCAAGGGTAAGAAAAAGGTTTCAAATGTACAATGATTCATTTGCAAGTAGATTGGACACTACTCGAACCTATGTCCCAGTCATCAGACTATGCCGCAAATGATGTTATTGGATAATAATCAAGTTATGATACTACCACAGATGAAGAGGAATTATTAGAGTTCTTATGTTGATTATGTCAATTGAGTGTTGTATCAACAATGGACTTGTTATAATAATTATGGAGTATATAAGGATTGTACTGCAGTACTATTTCATTAAGGACTTGAGATTGTGTGGAACAAAGAAAAGTGACTCAATAGAAGGATTAATTTTTGGAAAATATATGGTTGAGAGAATGATAAATCATAATATAGTTCTGATACTGAGGTAGTGATTTTGGAATAATATGTGATTGTTTTGGATAAATTATATTGGATATTCTTGAGTACCTTGAAACTAATTAATGATTTGTATATTCCATCATTGTTGGGGTTTAAAACATTTTTGGATTAATCCATCATTCTATATGGAATAAGGGAGCATGAATGTAATCAATAAGGAATATGGTAATACATGATGAAGGTATTCATATGCTATTACGGGGTAAAAAGGATATATATTATGTTTACCTTCCTTATAAATGTTGGACTGTGATTTTGGAAAGAAGTATTTTGGATAGTTCTAGTTTGGATTATTTTGGATTGCCATAAAAGGACAACCCGGAGGTCAGGCGCAACTCGTCGCGTCCGGCAAGGCTGCGAGACTTGAACCCGCAACCGAAGGGTGACAAGGGTGTATCACCTACCACTGGCCCACGAGATGTCCTGGATTAAATAATGTAGTTTTTATTAAAAGATCTTGTAGATAAATTATAAATTCATTATTTTGGAACCCTATACGAATAGTGTAAATAGAATTTTTTTTTACATTCTATTATCTTTTAGAGTGAAAGATGAGTTTGTGGTAGAAATTTATTAATGGATAAAACTCTAATTATAAAGTAAGTATATCTCCTTATGATATTAGCCAATCTCATAAATAAATTCCTCAATATTAAGAAAATCAACTTAGAAGAAAAATGTTTTCCTAGATGGTACCTTAAATCATCACTAATTTATGGCTTTGGGATTGTTGGCCTTTTCATAGCCATGTTCTCTACCACTCTCCATCAGATAATTGATGGTTTGATTTTTCTTCCATATCCATATTTTCCTACATGGAACCCTAGTATATGTTATTTTCGGTAATCTTCATACTTTCGACTCTTTATAGAGGCCTCATTAATTCATTTTTCGATGTGAGATTTCAACTAAGATACTTTGAAACGTCAAAAATGTGTTATCCTAATACCCTATGTTTTGTTGAACCGATGGTATTTCAAATCATCATAGATTGATGAATTTAAGGACCTCATTTTTACACTTGTTTGTGATTGATGACCTCAATCACTACCTATAAATATTTACGTTTTCCTCCAATTATATGTCTCTAATTTCCACCAATGTTCTTTTAATCGAGATCATAATTTGGTGGTGACCCTTTGATTTCTCTTTTCCTCATATTAAGACTAAATTTTAGTAACCCAATTTCCGATGTGGGTTTTCCCACAAATATATTTTCTATTTTCAACCTTTTATTTTCGAAGAACAATTTCAAATTGCGAGGACACAATTGATTGAAGGAGGGGAGAATGTAACACCCCAAGATGTCATAGTGTGTTATTTCTTCAAAATAATTCAATAACTTGCACTACATGCAACACTGAGTTCAATCACACCATGACTTAAAAAAAATCCATTCAAAAGAGGTTATGAATAGTATTATCTAAATTTTAAACTTTATATAATCCTTATAATTTTAGAATCCATATTATGAGTTTCTTAGATATAATGCAAGAACAAACTCATTTTCAGTATTGCACTTTTATCAACTTTTAATAGTGAACCCTATTTAAATACAATATTTTAAACTTTTTGACTAAATTGGGACATCAAAAATTTAAAATGAAACATCCCAAGATTCCACGGTACGCTTTCATTGAATAATACAGTAGCATGTGTTTTACGCAACCTTGAGATTTTAACACACCATAACCAATCAAACTAGCCGTTATGAATAGTAATACCTACTTTTTGAAGTTATATATATTTTATATTTCAAAATGGACTTCATTTTTGAATTCGGAATATCGAATTTATCCTAAGGTGAAATTTTGGTACTTTTCGGATAACTTTCATATTTTGATGAATAGTGAAAATTACTAAATTTTAATTAAAAACAACTTTTTTAATCAAAATAATTAATAGTGATAAATTGTGCATTTGAGTGGTTTTAAAGTATATTTAGAATATATTTTTACCATTTAATATAATTTTGGTCATTGGACATAATTTTACAATTAAACCGAACATAAACAAGTGTCAATCTTTTAATAGTTATTATCTCTTAAAAACACGCTTTTTGTTTTGACAGTGGGAATTAATTTTAAATTAATTTCTGCCACTTCTGTGTTTTGAATTTAGAAAAATGGATTCCATATTTGGAATCAGGATGTTGAAATTGTGTAAATAGGTAACTTTTATTTTTAGACATTTTGAATAATTACTGCGGTAAATATTTTATTTACCATGGTTAAGGGTAAATCCGGTAAATAAGGGTTACAAAATAATAGTATAATAATACTAAATTACCCTAAAACGTGTCTTAACCCTATTTTTTGATACATGGTCGACCATGTGCATCTTTGGGTCGATTTGAGGACCCCATGGATCCACTTGTAAGTGACAATGAAACTTTATTTTAATTAAGTTAAAATGAATACAAAAATGACACAAGCATATATCGTTTAGAAAAACGATTTTTACATAGGGTTATATATGTTGTATTTTCGATTATAAATATTCATTATAAAGATAAAGAGATTTCCTACATAATGATATTTTATTTATAATTTTTAGACATAATTAATTTATTTTATTTATGACACAATGATGATGCATTAATTACTATAATAGTGAAAAATTAAAATAATTGATATTTTAAATACCCAAATAAATATAATATGAAACTTTTAATGAATTAAACTAATTTTCTAGGATAATATGATATATTAGAATTGACTTAATGGACTTTTTGAGAAGTAATCAATCTGTTATGAGTTTCAAAAAAATCAACTATTGAATAGTATCAAAATTGACATAAAAGAGTTCTTAAAACAAATATTATATTATTAATTGATATTAAATTCCTAAAAATCTAAGGTTCGGCCAAGAGAATTATATAATGATAGGTTCATCATTAATGGAACACTTAGGGGTCGTTTAGATATATATAGTAAGTTTATTAACCATATTATATAAAAATACAAAGAGACATTGTAAAAGTGAAACTAATTAACTTAGAGTTAATACTTAAAGATAAGGTTAATATAAGTACCCAAACCTGTCTAAATTCTATTGGTTGACTTTTGTTCGACCCATACCCACCTTAAACTTTAAATAATCAACTTTGGAGCCATTAGAAACCGAATATGAATTTATTATAAATTAATATTTCTAGATTTTCCAAAGGTGCCCCTCGCCCCTCTTATAAAAGGGCACTCCTCCTTCTCATTTCTTCACACTTTAAAAGCCTTTTGGTTCGGCCAAACCCTGCCCAAATACTCTCCCAATATCCCTCAATACAACCTAGAGGCCTTAGTTTGATCAGAAAGCCATCCTAAGGAGCCCTTTTGATCAAATCAAAAGGAAGAAACCGAAGAAGAGGTAATGATTTCACCACCCTTTTCCAAGTTCCTTCTTCTTCCACTTCTTCTTACTTTGTTGTTACCATTCTAAAATAATAACTCCAGTATCATATATATACTGTGATGTTATTATAAATATGGTACAACCATATTCAGTATTCTATCCACCATTTGAATAACATGTCACCATACGTGCGTACGTACGGCTTATAGTCTCCACGTCGTGGGGTAATTGTTATTCAATATATTATTATTTGGATGGGTATAATAATGATGTGTAACTCATGTAAATAATAAATTTAACATGTTAATGATTCTGTATATATGATATACCATCCATTTATATATTATTTTAATATCAAAAGAATGATATTGTCGCTCTTGCGTACGTACGGACTACTGTCTCCACGAACGCGATGAGATTCATTCTCCATCATATCCATTCAAGTATAATTATCATTTTCTGATTTAAAAATGATGTTTAAGGACTTGATATCATTCTGGGAATGAATAATATACAACCAATCCATTACAAAATGGCTTACGTAATAAAACATATAAAAGAAAACGAGTAAGTAAACACCCGAAACAACGATAATACTAAGATATTATTAACAAAGAAAAGTTAAAAGATAATATATGATATCATATTAATATATATGATTCTTGTATAATTTAATAGAAATTATTTCACTATTATAAAGGAGGTTAACCTACCCCAACCAAGTAAAAGTACAAGGTAAGGTATTTTCTTATCTCACTTTCAATTCCGTGATATTTCCATTGTTCGCCACTAAATTATTGAAAGTGGTGTATTGTGTACTACCATTTGATATATATTATCATGATTCTATTTATATTCATGTTATTATGTATATAATTTGGTGGTTATTAACTTTTGTCCATACGACTCAGTTTATTAACGTGGTAAGGGGTTTTCATCTCACTCCTTATTCCCGTGAGATTCATTCCATATTGCCACCATCACCTTTTGTGTGGTGTATGTACTGCCCATAATTATATTCATTGTGTAATACACTCTAATTTATGTGTATTTACATATTCATTGTATGATACCTCTTTTATGGGTTGTATGTTTCATAAGTTACCAAATTGGTAAGGGTTATTTCACAATCTCTTCATTATCCGAGGTTGTTTATACGTAATAATCTACTTGGATCTCTTTATCATCCACATCCATGTTTCTTCAAAATGTATTTCAAAACATTTTTACTATTTACAAGGATATGGGTTAAAGTAATTTATACCCTTAATTGACTTTTTATAAGTGGTTTATAAAGGAATCTTTCTGTCGTTTTCCAAACAAGTTGCTTTTTAACCGTTTCGACAGAATTAAGGTAAGAATGTTTTTTTAACTTATACGGCAGGTGCGGTTATTTTCCACCGTTATAAAATCGTCGAAGCTTCCCATAAGAGATTATAAGAATATTTTCAAATTGAATGTATTATTTTATAATTATGTTACTTTTAATATGATTTAAAAAAAGATATATTTCTCTAAAATGGTTTTGATTTCATCTATGTCAACATCCTTTGATGGATTTTAAGCTTATTTGAAGTTGATTTATTATGATACAAAACATCCATATTTTATTGAAGGTTTTGTGATATTTTTGACAGTGGATAAGTTATTCTTATGTCACTAATGGTTTTTTTAGAGTATTGACATTTCATAAGTTATTTGTAATCCGAATGTTTATGTTATATTTCAACCTTTCATTCAGATGAATGTGTTAGAAAAGTATGTTCCGGGTTGGGGACCGGTAAAATTAAGACCTCCGGTTTGGTCTCCGGTTATTAGAGGAACTCCGGTTTGGTCTCCGGTTATTAGAGGAACTCCGGGTTGGTGTCCGGTTATTAGAGGCACTCCGGGTTGGTGTCCGGTTATTAGAGGCACTCCGGGTTGGGTTCCGGTTACAGTTAGCCCCAAGGTCTTGGGACGAGGCCTTGACAAAGAAATTAAAGTTCAGCATTATGCATTCCGAAATTATGAATGTGGTTATTGATATTGCATGTGATTATTCGATTAGTAGAATATCCATGTGAATAAGTAAATGGAATTATTTCATTTTACTTTTTCCATACTATGTTGAAATTCAAGTTTAAAAGGCTTTTGTTTTAGTAATGCATTGCCTTAAATGTTAATGCTTATTTTTGAATGTTCCGCTATATTGTTATCCTTACTGGGCATTTGAGCTCACCCCTTTTCTATGTTTTATTTTTCCCAGGATGTGAAAAGTAAGTTACGAATGACCTGCAGGGATATTATGAGGGGATAATAGTGTGGACTATGGAGACATTATGTTGTCGTAGTAGATTTTAACTTTATGATGTAATGTAAAACTTATGAATATATCTATTGTTTCCAAGGCTACTAAACCAATCGGTCTTTCGATATTTGATCTTTCTTGTGATCATGCCAATGTTATGTACTAATGCACCGACTCTGGGTAGCTGGGGTCGGGGCGTTACAAATAAGATATATGTAAGTACACAAATACTTATATATATAAATATATATTTCCAGTAGAATTATTCTGTCATATATTACATACATATTAGTAATATATATTTTTAATCATCGATGAATGGTGAACTTGGAAATGAATCTCATCGCGTCGCGGAGACGGTAATCCGTATGTACGCAGGAGTGAAAATATCATTCTTTTTTTTAAAAATAATATATAATTGAATGTTATATAATATATAAAGAATCATTATAATGTTATATTTATTATTTACATAAGATACACATCATTATTATACCCATCCAAATAATAATGTATTGAATAACAATTACACCACGACGTGGAGATGGTAAGCCGTACGTGCACACTTATGGTGACATGTCATTCTGTGGATGGATAGAATAATGAATATGGATATAACATATTTATAATAACATCACAGT
Organism: Viscum album; assembly: GCA_963277665.1. Taxonomy (NCBI): domain Eukaryota; kingdom Viridiplantae; phylum Streptophyta; class Magnoliopsida; order Santalales; family Viscaceae; genus Viscum; species Viscum album. The sequence goes on from OY728134.1 coordinate 476,481,242, forward strand.
ATATAGGAGATACTGGATTTATTATTTTAATAAAGAAATAAGAAGTTGAAGAAGAAATGAACTTGAAAGAGGGTGGGGAAAACATTACCTCTGCTTCGGGTTCTTACATTTTATTTGATCAAAAGGGCTCCCTAGGTTGGATTTCTGATCAAACTAAGGCCTCTAGGTTGAATTGAGGGATGTTGAGAGAGCATTTGGGAAGAGTTTGGCCAATCCAAAAGGCTTTGATGGTGTGAATAATTGGATAGATGTTGGGTCCTTTTATGAGCGGGAGGAGGGGCTCTTTAGAAAAAACGTAAAGTATTAATTTATAATAAATTCATATTCGGTTACTAATGTCTCCAAAGTAGATTATTAAAAGTATAAGGTGGGGATGAGTAGAAATAATTTCATCCAATAGATTTCAGATAGGTTTGATTCATTATATTAACCTTATCCTTTAGTTTTAACTCTTGGTTAATTATTTTAACACTTACCATGTCACTTTGTATTTTTATAATATATAGTTAATGAACATAATATATACATCCAAGAGACCCCAAAGTGGTCCATTAATGATACAAAAATAATAATATAAATCCTTTTGCGTGTCATTAGATTTTTAGGAATATAATATAAATTAATAATATAATGTTGTTTAAAAAAAACTCATTTATGTCAATTTGACACAAATCAATAATTGATTTTTGTTAAAGTATTAACTACTTTATTAATTATAAAAATTCATCTAAGAAATACTAACACGGTATATTAACCAATAAAATTCTTTTACGTCCTCAAAACATTAAAAATATATTTATTTTAACATTTATAATACCAATTATTTGATTCTCTAATTAATAAGGAAAATACTGCATCAACATTGCGTCATATATATTTTGAATTTATCAATGTCTAAAAATTATAAATAAAATACAATTATGTAGGAAATATTTTTATATTTCTAATGAATATTTATAATTGAAAATATAACATATGTAACCTTATGTAAAAATTGTGTTTCTAAAAGATATAAGCTTTTGTAATTTTTGTATTTACTTTAACTTAATTAATATAAATTGTCCCTCTCACCTATAAGTGGCTCCATGGGGTCCCAAAATATACCCAAAGATTCCCATGGTCGGAAAGGTTTCCATAAATATGGTTAGGACACGTTTTAGGGTAATTTAGTATTATAATAATATTATTTGTTAACCCTTATTTACAAAATTTACCCTTTGACCGTGGTAAATAAAATATTTACTGAAGTAATTATTCAAAATGTCTAGAAATAAAAGTTACCTATTTAATCAATTTGAACATCCTGATTCAAAATATGGAATCCAATTTTACCAACTAAAATTACATATGTTGCAGAAATTAATTTAAAATTAATTCCTGCTGTCAAAAAAAGCCTGTTTTTAAGATATAATAACTATCAAAAGATTGATACTTGTTTATGTCCGGTTTAATTGTGAAATTATGTCCAATGAACAAAAATGTATTAAATGTTAAAAATATATATAAATATACTTTAAAACCACTAAAATTCATAATTAATCACTCCTAATTATTTTTTATTTAAAAAGGAATTTTTAATTAAAATTTAGTAATTTTCACTATTCATCAAAATATAAATGTTATCCGTAAAGTACCAAAATTTCACCCTAGACTAAATTCAATATTCCGAATCCAAAAATGAAGTCCATTTTGAGATATAATGTTTATAAAATTTTAAAAAGTGGTTATTCCTATTCATATCGGCTTCTTTGATTGGTTTGGGTGTGTGTTAGAACTCGATGTTGCGTACAACACACGCTACTGTATTATTCAAAGAGAAGCGTATCATGGAAGCTTGGGGTGTTACATTGTAAATTTTTGATGTCCCCATTATAAAGGATAAATTTATTTAATCAAATTGAATATATAAAAGTTTAAAATATTAGATTTAAAAAGGGTTCACTATTAATAGTTGGTAAAAGTGCATTTTAGAAAAATAATTCTTTTATCAGAAAAAAATGAATTTGCTCTTAAATTATGTTGAAGAAACTCATAATATGGATTTTAAAATTTTAAAGATTATATAATGTTAAAAAATTAGTTAAGACTATTCATAACCTTTTTTGAATGACTTCTTTGGTAAGTCATGGTGTGCTTGAACTCAGTGTTGCGTGTAGTGCAAGTTATTGAATTATTTTGAAGATGTAACACACTATGAAATCTAGGGGTGTTACAATTGTCTAGCTCCACAAGCTTCCACTTTGATCAGTTTTGTCTATCATTTTCATCCAAAACAATGTAGTGCGGGCATAACCCGTGCAGGGGTGAGTATATGATACTCAGTAGGGACGCCGACACCCCCGAAGGTCTCTCAGAATCCACGAAGGATAAACTACAACGTAAATATACAATCACGAAGTATCAACTGAATCTACTTAGGTATATGCCCATACATATACCTAAGTCATAAACTACAATTCGACTCCAACTCTGGAGCTCAAGAACAACCCAGTCCACACAGGGAAACACAACCCATCCACAGAGGAAAGCACAACCCAGTCCACACAGGAAATCAGGTCAATCACATCGATGATAAAGATTGAATTCAAGACTCAGATCACAAAGGTAGAAAACTTTGTATAGCGATAGAGATGATCAGATGTAGCCACTGATTCATCTGAGATGCCGAACCCACATAGGATACAAGACCAGCTAAGCTGTCAGACCCACATAGGATACAAGACCAGCTACTCTACCGGACCCACTCAGGATACAAGTATAGAGGTCAATACTGTCGGACCCTTGTATGATACTAGAACAGTAGTCATAGCTGTAAAACCCACAAGGGATCCCAGTACAGTCGTCTTCACCACCGAACCCATGGAGGATCCATGTACAGTCATCCTCACTGCTGAACCCATAGGGGATCCAGGTGCAGTCGTTATCTTTGTAGTCGCAACCAGCTCTAGGGTTCCCACACACAGCATGCTCGATTCTAGGAGGGTCCGCTACTCGAGCCCAGGGGGGTCGATGCATCAACTTTCAAAAATCCCAGAGTTAATTTATCTTGAAGATATGTCTTGTCAAAAGGAACTCAACGCGATAAACATAGCGTCAAACAGACACCCAGTCTGAGAGATATTGATTTTTCCATTCCAGGGGCCCAGTTGGAGATATACTCATTCCAAACCCGGCCATTTTGCAAAGATGCCCAAAAATCACTTAGAGTATCTCAAATGTACCATGTCGCTGAAAGAGTCCTTGTGCCATAGACAACGCGTCGATCAGATGTGTGGTCTTTATGTTATTCACGTTTAAGCGAATAACGGGCGCGACCCATTTAGCCCTGTGGGCCCATGGGTCCGGTTAACCCAGTTTGACGGGTCCGACCCGGTAGGGGTGTTAGGCCGGTCTGAAGGAAACCATAGCTCGGCCTGAAGGGCGCGGCCCGGCCCGAAGAGGTGCGGCGTGGCGTGGCCCGGCGGGGCGCGCGGTGCGGAATGGCCACTCAGTTGGCTGATTGGATTTTCCCGAATGCTGAGCTGTTCCGGGGGTCCCAGATGTCCGAACCCGCAGCACCGCCCTTCCCAAACCGGACGGCTAGACCGACCGGCCTTCTAGCACACGTGGCCCGCATAGTGGGCCACGGTTTCTTTAGCACGACACCCTCCTGGCACCACAGTTCTGCTTCACCCGTCCGACCGATGGGCAGGCCGGTTCTTCTACCGAAGCGGCCCACAAAACTGGCCACTGTTCCCCCCGCACAACTGGCGCGGCGGTGCCGTATTCCTTAGCCATGTTTCTGGATCGTCTCTACGGCGTCGTGCCTCCTCCGCCTTGGGTTGCAGATTCTAAAATAATAAACGAGATCAACGGAGTGTCGTCGGGCCGTCTTCGTTAGGCTAGCAACCTCCGTGTATGGCGACAACAAATGGACATATTTAAACAATGATTCCCAAAGAAGAATGGGGTACAAAAACATTTACATTCAATAATAAACCCCTAACTCAAAAAATGATATCGAACATTGGTGTCATGGAAGACGACGTCATGGGGTGAGGATTCGTAGACGTCGTTGGAGTGCATTTGAGGTGGAATTGGCGTCTCCTCACTTGTCGCGGAGAATAGAATGGTGGTGTGTTGTCGTTCTTCATGGAACCTGCATTCTTCATCGAAGAAATTGTTGTTCCTCGTCGGAGGGCGGTGTTCTTCAAAAACTCAAGATCGCTCCCAACCCTCCTTAGCACAACGAAAGCCCTCCTCTGGTAAAAATAATAGGCTCCTCCTATTATTTTATTACACATGCAAATTAACTTTCAAAATCCAAATCACCTCATTAATTAAATGAATTGGAAGTGAATTAAAGGGAGGGAGAGGAATGATACTCATTAATTAAATGCGTTGGAATTTAATTAAAGAGAGGTAGAGGAGGGGGAGAGGAAATATCCTCATTAATTAAATGTGTTAGAATTTAATTAATGAGTGGGAGAGGAGAGGGAGAGGGAAAACCCGCATAAAACACAACTGTGGTAAATGTCCCCTTAAGCAATTACCAGCGCTATGAGTTCATCAGTGCCCTAAGATTTCAATTCTGAGCACCTATTCAAAAGATAGAAAAACCCGCTCATTCGTTCACTGAACGTACCCGAGATAAACATCGGAAATAGAGTCTGGGCACACCGAGCTTTGGAATTAAGTACCTTCAGTAGCCACAGACTCATAAATATTCCAATGTTTTTAAGAAAAAAATTTAATTGAAATTTCTGGGTCTTTACATTACTCCCATATCAGAGATTTTCATCCCCATAAATCTACAACATAAACTAGGGAAACAAATGAGGGTACTAAGAACACATCTGAGTCTCCCTCTCCCATGTGCTCTCCTGGAGGTTCTTGTGCTGCCAATGATTACGCACCAGAGGAATCGACCATCCACGTAGGACCCACTCCTGTCGATCCTCGATCTCCACCAGGACCACCAAAAAAGTCACCCATCATCGATGTCATGCTACACATGATCAATGATGTGGTTCGGGTCATTCACGTATCTCCTCAGCTGAGATACGTGGAAGACGTCATGAACTTGGTGCAACTGAGGTGGACGGGCCAGGCGGTAAGCCACCTCGCCGACCCTGGTGAGGACTTGGAATGGTCCGATGAAGCGCGAAGATAACTTGGCGCCTAGAACAAATCTCCGCAATCCACATCGAGGTGAGACCCACAAGAATACGTGGTCGCTATCCTCGAACACCAGAGGTCTCCACCTCTTATCAACATAGGACTTTTTTCTGCTCTGTATAGTCCTCATCTGCTCCTGGATGATCTGCACCTTCTCCGTCATAGCCTGAACCATCTCTAGTCCTACGAGTGCTGACTCCCTAGGGTCAGTCCAGCATAGAGGTGATCTGCAAGGTCGGTCATACAGTGCCTCGTAAGGTGCCATCTCGATGGTGGGGTGGTAGTTGTTGTTGTACGAAAACTTCACCAAGGGTAGTTGATCCTCCCCGCTGTGACCAAAGTCATGGACACATGCACATAGCATGTCCTCGAGTGTCTGAATGGTCCTCTCCGTCTGGCCATCCGTCTGTGGGTGAAATGCGGTGCTCAGGCGCAGCTACATCCCAAATTCCTCCTGCAACCCCTTCCAAAGACAGGAAGTAAAGAGATCATCTCGATCAGAGGAGATAGGTGATGGAACACCATGAATCCATACAATATCTTGAACGTAGAGGAGTCCCAAGATGTCTACAGAGCCCTGCTCTCTAATCGGTAGGATGTGGACCGACTTGGTGAGTCGTTCTACGATCACCAAGATGGATTCATTTCCTCTAGAAGTTCATGGAATCCCCATCATGGAATCCATGGATATACCGTCCCAATTCCACTCTGGAAACTCTAAGGGTTGTACCAATCCTGATGGTACTTGGTGCTCTGCCTTCACTTGCTGGCAAGTAAGGCATCGTGAAATGAACTCTGCTACAACCTTCTTTATACCTGGCCACTAGTGCTATCATCTGAGGTCCTGGTACATTTTCACCACTCCTAGATGTACCGCTAGAGGATAAGTGTGAAACTCCTTCATCACTTCCTCCTTTAGTGCAACTGGAACGATGGTACGTCACCTGAAGAGGATGACGTGCTCCCCTCCTTTAGAAAATCCATCAGGCACCTGACCTATGGAAAGTTGAGCACGTCACATCTCACAGTCAATGTCCCCACCCTGTATCTCTCTCAACCACTAATTTAGTGGAGGAGGGACTATGATGGACTATAGAAATGATTCCCCATCTTTATCAACAAAGGATACGTGCAATGCGGCTAGCTTTGCTGTCACCTCTCTAAATAGCTGAATGCCCGATCTCTGGCAAAGAGCATCAGCCACAACGTTCCCCATACCAAGAGTATATACTATCTCAAATTCATAGTCCTGGAGTAACTTGACCCATCGACACTGTCTTAGGTTCAGGTCCTTCAGCAAGATGACGTAGCCAAGACTTTGGTGGTTAGAGTAGACTATAAAGCGCTCTCCAATCAGATAGTGCCACCACATCTTTAGGGTGAAGGCCACTCCCTCTAACTCCAGGTCATGGGTAGAGTAGTTATGATTGTGCTACCTCATCTTTCGTGAACCATAAGTGATCACTGCCTTCTCCTGCATCAGGACACATCCATGTCCGGTTCCTAATGTGTCGCAGTAAACCACGTACCCAACACCCTCCTCCAGTCGCCTCAAGATGGGCACACTGGTCAATAACTTTCTCTACACTTGAAATCTCTTCTAACATCTTTCTGACCATACGAAGGGTTTCCCCTTCTTCTTCAAAGTCGAATGTGGTGCTGAAACTCTAGAGAAGTCTGGTACAAGTCTCTGATAGTACCTAGCTAGACCTAGGAAACTCCACACCTCTATCACGCTCCTAGGTGGCTCCCAAGAAAGTACCACGTCGATCTTCGTAGGATCCACAACATCTCCCACCTCAGAGATGATGTGCCCCAAGAAGTGAAGCTATCGAATCTAGAACTGGAACTTCAAGAGCTTACCATAAAGCTGGTGCTCTCGGAGTCTGTCCAGTACAACCCACAAGTGGTAGGCATGCTTCTCCTCAGTAGTTGAGTAAATCAGTATGTCTTTGATGAAGACTATGACAAAACGATTGAGTTAAGGCTTAAAGATCATGTTCATGAGACTCATGAACACTACTGGTGCATTGGTTATGCCGAAGGGCATAACCAATAACTCGTAGTAGCCATACCGACACCTAAAGGATTTATTCAGCACATCCTCATCTCGAACTCTGAGCTGATGTTAGTCTGACCTGAGGTATATCTTTGAGAACCATAAAGCTCCCTTGAGATGATCAAAGATGTCATTTATACTCGGGAGTGGATACTTGTTCCTCACGGTCACCAAATTCAGGCGACGGTAGTCAACACATAGTTGTAAGCTCCCATCTGCCTTATTGGCGAATAAAATCGATGAAGCCCAGGGTGAAACAGTGGGTCGGATGAATCCCTTTCCCTGTAAATCCTCCAGTTGTACCCACATATCAAGAAACTCGGAGGGAGCCATCAGATATGCTGGGGTAGATATCAGTGCTGTCTTAGGGTACATGTCAATGTAGAAGTCTACCTCTCTACGAGAAGGTAGTCATAGAACGTCGTTATGAAAAACGTCCACATACTGATCCACCACAATTGGAAAACTCGGACTCCGCACATCAACATATCCTAGGATAAGACTATCCAAATGATGTGTGATCGGTTGACCTCTCCTCTACGCAAGTCCATCCTGGGCTGCAACGGATCCATTCTTGCCGGTGAAGGTGAACCTGCTCCCATCTGTGTGAACACACCGCACTTTGCGCTTAATAAATTGGATCTAGACATGGACTATAGACAACCAGTCCATACCCAAGAGGATGTCATAAGGCCTCGAAGCCATTAAAAGAAGATCCCAGCTGAAGCTCTCACCTCCTAGAGTATGCTCATACTTCTGGCACCAATGTGTAATCATCGTGTCTTCTCCCGTTAGAGTCTCTAGACGTAAGGATTGAGCCAACAGCTCCGTCAAAATATCTGAGATCCGAACAATGGTAGTGGAAATAAAATAATGACTCACACATGTGACTATAAGAACTGTAGTAAGGGTGGAGTAGACACAGACAGTACCTTGAATCACCTTAGGTGAACTGTTGTCATAAGCCTCCGCTTCCTGGAGCTGAGCCTGCATCTTCCTGCCAACTCCCTATGGTGGGGGTGGACCTCCTGGGGGTGGTGGTGGTAGAGCCTCAAAACATCATCCAACACATGTTTCTCAGCCAACTCCTTTGCCTCATCCTCCTACTCCCTGCGGACCGCCCTAGTCGAACCTCTGCCTATGCCTGAGAGGACCCTCCGCTGTATGCTGCTTGTCTGCCTCGTGGGTAGGGCACTCACGAGCCATGTGGTCCTGCCCGCCGCAAGCATAGCACTATCTTATCCTCATAAGGCTGGATCTGTTTCGTGTGCCCCACACAAAGGAACCTGTATCCTGAGGTCACCCACCTGATGGCCTAGTCCCCTTGGACACATGTGACACCTGTCTACTGCCGGCTGTAGAAGACTCTAGTACGTGTCACCCTGCAGTGGGTCTTGCTGCTGGTGGCTGCTCAGTGAGAAATCTATCCACTAAAAGGGATCACTCCAGCACCCCTGCCTATGTCAGGATTCTGATGGGAATCATCGAAACTTAGATATCGTGCCTCAGTCCCTGCTCAAAGGTCTGGGCCCTAGAGAACAAGTCTCATACCATATTTGTGTACTAGCATGAGAGATTAGTAAATCCCACTGAGTACTGAGCCACTGTCATACTGCCCTTCCACAGATGAAGTAACTCCTGTATGCACACCTCAAGGAGGGTGTATGGAACAAACATTGAGAGGAAGAGGATCTCGAAGTCCGTCCAAAGTAGAGATTCATCGTCGTGCACCAGGAGCATCAGGCTCCACCATCTACCTGCTGTTGCGTGTATGAGACTCACAGAAATGATCACCATAAGGTTTGCTGGTGTACCTACCAATCAGAAGAGTTTGACAATAGCCTTCATCAAATCCTCGGCTGCCTGAGGGTCCATCTCTCCACAAAACCTGGGTGGCCTCAATCGCTGAAACTCGTGCAACGCACTGAGGAGGCGTGCACTCTTCGCTACTAGGGCAAGTCGTACTGGTGGCCCAACAGGTAGTGGTACCACTGGTGACTCCGCTGTAATGGGTCCCTACACTGAGGCCTTGTCGCTCGGTGGGTTGCCATCGTGCACGTAACTAGGAACCCTAGATGGATGACTTCGTGGGGTAATCCTGAGAATAAATAGGTGCACCATGGTAAGTACAGAATACCTGGTGAGCTGAAACAAAGTAATCAGAAAGAAAACTTTTGAAATACACATGCAATCATTTTTTTCAAGCACTGAGTTAGAAATCAGTAGTCATGGTCCTGGTGTATGGATATGTCCATCTCCGCACAATAATTGGACTCCCTAGACTGAAAAACACACTCAATATTCTTAACACTATTGCTTCACAGGGAAGAAATTATCAGAGTCCAAAGTTCTGTGGTAGAACTGAATCCTCTGATACCAATTTGTCATGACCTGTCCTCAAGGCCCATGCCGTGACTACCTCATGACCGCCTTCCATAGGCCTGGGGCTAGTGACTAGCACCAAAGGCGTATATCCTGAAAAAAGGGAAGGCATTGCCTTTATAAAGTAAACAAACACAACAGAGTACACATGTGAAGTAAGCACAAAGTAAAACTAAGTACAAATGTAAGCGGTGAATGTAAATTGGCCAGCCTAAAAAACCAACTAAAAGTACAATACAAATGATAAGAAAGTATAGCAGTAGTAAAGTAAAAGATAAAACCTGAGTCGTCCTCCGAAAATCCTCCCTGAAGGGTGGGTACAGATAATCTCCTCAGCTCCTCGGGTCCGACCGTCCGCTCCGTGTGCGTCTCGCCAAGTGGTCCATCTTCAGGTACCGTCCAACTCCACAAGCCTCCACCTCGATCAGTGTTGTACATCATCTGCGTCCAACACAACATAGTGCGGAAATAGCCCATGCAAGGGTGAGTATATGATACTCAGTAGGGACCCTGAGACCCCCAAAGGTCTCTTAGAGTCCATGAAGGATAAACCACAATGGAAATACACAATCACGAAGTATCAATCAACTCTACATAGGTATATGCCCATACATATACCTAAGTCATCAATTAAAATTTGGTTCCAACTCTCGAGCCCATTCCCAACCCGGTCCACACAGGGAAACGTAACCCATCCACATAGAAAAGAACAGCCCAGTCCACACAGGAAAGCAGGTCAATCACATCGATGATAAAGACTGAAGTCAAGACTCATCTCACATAGGTAAACAACTTCGTATAGTGATAGAGATGATTAGATGTATCCACTGATTCATCTAAGATGTCATACCCACATATGATACAAGACCAGGTAATCTATCAGACCCACATAAGATACAAGACCAATTACTCTGCTGGACCAACATAGGATACAAGTACAGAGGTCAATACTATCGGACCCTTGTAGGATACAAGAACAGTAGTAATCCTTGTCGAACCCACAGAGGATCCCAGTACAGTCATCATCATCGCCGAAACCACGGAGGATCCAAGTACAGTCGTCCTCACTGCCGAACACAAGGAGGATCCAGGTGTAGTCGTCATCACCGTAGTCGCAGCCAGCTCTAGGGTTCCCGCACACAGCAGAATCGATTCTCGGAGGGTCCGATCCTCATGGAAAGGGTGTCAATACATCAACTATCTCAAAGTCCAGAGTTTATGTATCCCGAAGTTCCGTCTCGTCAAAAGGAACTCAGCGCGACAGCCGGCGTGTCAAACGGACGCCCATTCTGAGAGATATTGGCTTTTCCATTCCAGGGGCCCGGTTGGAAATATACTCATTCCAAACCTGGCCATTTTCTAATGATTCCCAAAATTCAATTAGAGTATCACAAATGGACTTTCTTTTCGAAAGATTCCCAGTGTCACAGACAACACATCGATCAGACGTGTAGTCTTTAATTTATTCATGTTTAAGTGAATAACGAGCCATACCCATTTATCCTAGTAGGCCGACGGGTCTGGATAACCGAGTTTGATGGGTCCGACCCAATAGGGGTGTCAGACTAGTCTAATGGAAAACATAGCTCGGCCCAAAAGGCACTGCCCGACTCGAAGTGGCTCGGCCCGGCCCGGCGCGGCCCGGGTGGCTCGGCCGGCCGGCCGAGCAGCATGGCCCGATTGCCAGCAGTTCCAAGGGGGTGGAGGGGGGCCCGTCTGTCCGAACCGGTGGCGACAAGTGGCATTTCCCTTCCCAAACCAGCAGGGTAGGTTGGCCGGCCTTCTGTCGAATGCGGCCCGCACGATGGGTCGTGGTTTCTTCAGCGTCATGCCCTCCTAGCGCCGCAGTCTGGCTCCGCCCGGCCGGCCGACGGGCCACCGGTTTTCATAGTGGCTCCCTTTTGGCATCTTGCCTCCCCTTCACCCGAATGGATGATGGGCCAACCGGTTCTTCCGCCGAAGAGGCCCACGAAACAGTCCATGGTTCCTCCCGCACAGCCGGCGCGACAACACCACATTCCTTCACCGTGTTTCCGAAACTGCGCGATGGCATCGTGCCTCCTCCACCTTTGATTGATGATTCTAAAATAATAAATGAGGTCGATGGAGGGTCACCGTGCCGTGTTCGTTCGGCCTGCACCCTCTGCATAATGTGATAGAAATTGGTCGGATTTGAACAATGATTCCCAACGAAGAATGGGGTACAAAAACGTTTACTTTCAAGAATATTCCCCTACCTCAACAAACGACATTGACTGTCGGCGTCGCGGAAGATGGTGTCATGGTGTGAGGATTCGTAGACATCCTTGGAGGGCCTCTGATGTGGAAGTGGTGTCTCCTCACTTGTTGTGGAGAAGATAATGGAGGTGTGTTGTCATTCTTCATGGAATCAACATTCTTCGTCGAATAAATCATCATTATTCGTCGGTGGGCGGTGTTCTTCAAAAACTCAAGAGCTCTCCCAATCGTCCTTAGCACAATGAAATCCCTCCTCCAGTAAAAATAATAGGCTCCTCTAATTATTTTATTACCCATGCAAATTAACATTCAAAATCCAAATCAACTCATTAATTAAATGAGTTTGAAATTAATTAACTGTAGGGAGAGGAAAGATCCTCATGAGTTAAATGTGTTGGAATTTAATTAAAGAGAGGGAGAGGAGGGGGAGAGGAAAGATCCTCATTAATTAAATGTGTTGGCATTTAATTAAAGACATGGAGAGGGGAGGGAGTGGAAAGATCCTCATTAATGAAATGTGTTGAAATAAAAATGGGGGTTTCCAATTTAATGAGGGGGGTTTAAGGAGTTAGAGGAAAATTGAATGGTTGGGGCTCATGTGGGCCCCACATATCTAACATCCACACTTGGGTAGTTAGGTGGAAGTGGGTCCCACCCTTAACTACCCATGAGAGGAATTAACTTTGTTAGATACATAATAAAATTGTACAAACAATTTTATTTACTTCTTAATTAAACCCCAAAACATAACTTCAAAAACGCATAAAACACAACTGCTGTAAATGCCCCCTTATGTAATTACCGGTAATACGAGTTCATCGGTGCCCTAGGATTTCAATTCCGACCATCGGTTCAAAAGATAGAAAAACATGCTCATTCTTTCACTGAACATAACCAAGATAAACTTCAGAAATTGATTCCAGGCACACCGGGCCCCAAAATCAAGTTCTATTAAAATCCACAGACTCATAAAATTCTGAAGTATTTAAGAAAAAAATATCCTTGAAATTTCCAGGTCTTTACATTTCATCCGAATAAAAATAATAAGATGAATATAGTAATCAATTGAGTATGATAATTAGTGAGTACAATTTTCTGTTGAATATAATGTTGTGATCTTGTATCTTCTCATTCATATTAATTCATCATAAGTTTTGTCAACAAAAAAATAACATTGAAATCCTTTTCTTCATTAGAAAACTTAGATCTTCTCACTATTAAAAATTAAATCAATCATTAAAAAAGTACAATGTAATTTTTGGAATTTATAGTAGACCCATTAGTGGGTTTGATGGGAATCCGAAAAATATTCATAATTAATAAAATCCACTCCAATCCAAATTACCCAATAAATATTGGGTTTATTTTTCCTAAACCATTTCTTCTTGACTCTTCTCAAATCATATATAACCATCACATCTTCTTCATACATTCAATTCATTTTTGAGTTTTATTTTAATACATGAGTCTTATTTTCTTAATCTTATTTCTTAAAACTAGAGAATTTTATTTATTGAATATAAGTGTATAAAGAAATGGATATCACATCTGAATGCTAAATATGATAATTACATTAAATGAGGAGCTCCTCTTTTGTTGTATATCAAAAAAACTCTTTCACTTCAACAATTCTTCCTGTGACCTGTTGAGAAAAAACATCATCTTCTATTCATCTCTTGACCTTGTTGGAAACCTATAATGTAATTAAATCCTTTTGAAATGGATGACTACATTATAGATCTCACTATATCCTTCTCCTTTCATTAATCAGCCTTATCAAATTCCTTCATTGAATATGATTCTTTGAATTATGATATTTCTGAATGTGATCATACTAGGTATGATCATTATCTTCCAAATCATGGGTATGATCATCCTAGGTATGAATGTTTTCTTATGAAAATGATGGATGATTATATTTTTAAATCCCTATTGTTGGTCAAAAACTTATTTTTCTTTCCTTATACATGGAAAAAATAAATATAAGTATGGTCTTTTGAGTATGATTCCTATAAATATTTTCATTCCTTATCAGCCTGAATCTGATTACACTGGGTAATAGTTATTTTTTATTGGATTTTTCAATTTTTTGTTTTCTTCAATCATTCAGGCATCATATGTTCTCCAATAAACATATTATTTATGTAAAATACAAATTAGCAATGAATTATCCCATTTAATTTATCATGGTCATAGAGACCCTGATTCTCCATGAGTCTGATAATCTTATTCTGGAAAACGATCAATTCCTCATAACGATATTTTCATATATTGGACCTGAGATTAGTCTGATCAGAACAAATTCTTTAAAACCACTCATTCACTATATGATGTACATTTATTAAAAATAGTGAGTCTGATTATTTTGAAAACATCCAAAAATACAATTTAAATTAAATAAAATGTGAGGTTATTTTCATCATTAAAAACAATCCTTGAAAAAAATACAACACATGAAAAAAATAACCTATATCATCATTTATGTCTTACAAAAATGAATAAAAACTCTATTAATGATTACACATTTTACATTGGACACCATTTCTAAACTGATTCCACTTCCCCATTTCCCATGAATAACATTTTTTTTTCACCAACAAACCTTAACTGATCACAATTATTTAATCACTACTCAATGTATTATATCCCCTTTTCCTATTTGTATCATTTTATTTGTCACAATTTTCATCAAGTTCTTCATAAAGATCAAATTAATTCTATGATTTATCTCCCACAGACGTTTCCCGTTTGTATACCTGTCATAATTCATGTTACCTATATTCATTAGTTCCTATAATGAATCATGAAAGCACAATCCCATTCTATTCCATCCACAAGCTAAATATCATAACATGGTCACATCACACCACAAGTGCTTCAACCAATGATTGAATATCATTGAATGTAACAATTCAAAACAAGAACAACAATTCTCAACCTAGGAACATTGTTTTTCACACATACGTGGGATAACTACTCCCATGCATGAGCTCATAGCCATGCCCTAACACATACTAATATTCTAAGTTCCATAAAAAATAATTAGTACATATAAAATATCTACTATGATAAAACATTGAAACATCCCCAATCTAGATGTCACTAAAATAGTTATCTAAATATCAATTATGATCTAAATAATGATGCGAGGAATCTATACCCTCTTAATCTGAGTATAAAGCATAAGTAAAAATCATGGAATAATGTAAAAAAATTTAAAAAAAATAAGCCAGAACAATGTCTAAATACATCTCCAAAAACATAGTGAAATCCCTATCAAATGATAAATATTCCATTTCATACTAAATACTTCCAAAGTGAACAAAACCCATAGTATAGAGAAAAACATAATTAACAAATAATCCCTTACTCTATGTCCTGAAAATCATCCCTACACATCCTCGACCTAAATTAACTCCCAAGCATTGGTACCTTTACCTTTCTCAGTCGTGCAAGCATGACATCATCTTAGGTACAAAATAGAACCCAGGAAGGGTTTAAGTACAAATCAGTAGTCCACCACCAATAGTGTCTAAAAAATGTCTAGTCTAAGATGATAATGAATGCATATTATAAATAAATGAAAATTAATCAAAATTAAACTAATATTCCATTAGTTCACAATATTTAGATCATCCATGTCTAAAATTAGTTCCATTTTCATTATTTATATCATCTTTATAACATATTCGATTATCAACTAGTGTTCTTTATGATTGGAATTTACATCATCTATACACATATTTATATCATTCAACACTATGCGTGAGGGAATTAAGTGAGGTCCTTATACCACTGGGGTTAAATATTTTAGAATCAATAAATTGCACTTACCTCATATCCTCAGTCTAGTTACTATCATCAAATGAAACCATTAGTGGCATAAATCATTAGTCTGACTCTGTAACCCCTGAATTACTAGGTGGGGTTGTAGCATCTGTCCAACCTGACCGTTGGGGGGAACTTCAATCCATAATCCCCCACCATTTCACGTTCACATGATTATATATATATATATATATATATATATATATATAAATTTATCATTTCACCACACATAATACATCACAACCAATAAAAAACAATCATTATATAAAATAATCATCATGGGAATAAATATTATTCCCTAACCCATTAACACCTTCCCATTTACATTAAATTAATCTTTTGACCCGATTCCCATTTCGTATGCCTATCTTATTGTGAATACTCACTTATTCCAGTACATTAACAGATTTATCATATTCATCCCTTTCTATTTTTTTACTCATATCACATGCTCATCATATCACATGTCTTAATCCAATTTCTATTTCATGAACATATCAAAATACATTAGGAACATTCACATTAATCTATTTTAATCCATTCCCATGTCAATCCAAACAACACATTAATCGATTTTCTTTATCTAGAAAAAATAGACAATATTATATTTTAAAATTAATTAAACATATTAACATGATCAACAAGGGATCTGCGTTATCACACATCAATTCCACATGTGGCTTTACTAATTCTGTAGTATGGGAAGGTCAGTGCACCCCATGACTGGCATAAATCAGACAAATCATCCTTAATGCATTCCATGGGTATCATGAGAGGATGAAATCATATGTATATTCTAATTTTACCATATCTACCCAATTTCATCCAAAGAACAATAATGGGTACCCAATAATTCAAATAAACTTGCACAAATATACAAAATGACTATGAAATATAACTTATAGACCACCTATCTGTCACGACCCGTCCTCGGGGCCCGTGATGTGACTACCCCAAGCCCACCATTCATGGGCCCAGGGCTAGCAACTAGCACCAAAGGAAAATCAATGATAAAAAGGGAATGAATTTCCTTTAAACCTATATCACACACAGTCTAATCACAACCATTAGAAGAAGAAATTACTAATATTGAAAAACAGGTGTGCTGAAAGTATATGGGCCATTATACAAACCCAATAGAACCATAAGAAAAAGTAGAAGTAAAAAGGGAAAACATCTCATCGATCATCCATCGGAAAATCCTACCTCAAGGGTAGGTACAGATCTCGAACAACTCATCCCTAAGAAACTTCTCATCTAGTCCATCTCTGAGTAGCCTCCCATTTATCACTCTCAGCCTCGATCACTACTGACCATAATCTGCATAGAACACAACAAGGTGACAGCGTATCCCGTAAAGGGGTGAGTATAACAATACTCAATATGGTACCCAAAGACCCACCGATTTTCTCCCAGAATCCACTAATAATAAACCACAATAGAAAGATACAATCAAGAAGTATCAACCATCCTTACTTAGGTATATGCCCATACATATACCTAATTTACCAATCACAAAACGCCTCTAAATCTTGATCCCAACCACATTCCTTACCACAAGTGTATAAACACTCCACAAAGAAAGTAGAACAATAGGTGAATCCCATAGGTACACCGCACAGAGGAAAGCCACCTGGGCTTCACCACAACGCATCCACGAAGAAAAAACCACGAAGGAACATCCACTAAGAATCATCCACACTTACTTAGGTATGTGCCCATATAAATACCTAATTCATTAAGAGTGCACATCTCATACATGAGGTAAACACAAAAGTAATGACTCATATCACACATGGTATTCACAACTTAAAAGACAGTAAGAGATGATTAGTTGTAGCCACTGAATCACCTTTCACTCTCGAATGACAAATATCAGTAGAATACTAATACATCAGTCAGTTAAATCCAGAAAACATACATGGGATCTTGATACGTAAGTCATCACTATCGAACCCAAAGAGGATCTAGGTGCAGTATCCTCACAATCGAACCCCATGGATGATCCAGGTCCAGTCTCCTCACTGTCGAACCCATAGAGGATCAAGGTCCAGTCTCATCATTGTCGAACCCATGGTGGATCCTTGTCTAGTCTCTTCATTGTCGAACCCATGGAGGATCCAGGTCCAGTCTCTTTACTATCGAACCCACAGAGGATCCAGTTCTAGTCTCTTCATACTCGAACCCACAGAGGATTCAGGTCCAATCTCATAATTGTCAAACCCACAGAGGATCTAGGTCCAGTATAATCACTATCTATCCCAGAGAGGATCTAGGTCCAGTCACATCATAAAGAACCCAACGCGGATGATAGCGCGTCAATGAGACGCCCGGTCTGTGAGTTATTGTCATTTCTGTTCCAGGGGCCTGGTTGGTTTTTAGGTTCAAACCATCCCAGTCGTATCCCAACAATGTCCAAACATCATTTGGGGTATTCCAAAATAACCTTCCCGCTCTAAGCCTTCTGTCTCCGCATACGGTTCATCGTTTGGACACCCATAGCTTAAAATGCGGGCTAAAAGGTGTAATCGGGCCATAGTGGGTTCGGTTCCGGTCCGACCCAGTCAGATCAACCCGGACCAACCCGGTCCGAACTAGGGTCTGACCTGGTCCACGGGTCCCACCCGGTCTAAGGGGGAATCCCATCCCGAGGCGTACCTGCCTGAGGCGCCCAGCCAGATGCGGCCCATCCCGACACTTCCGGGATGGAGGCGGCCCGGCCAGAGGCGGCGGGCTCGTGGCAGCCCAGCCCATGGCAGTGCGGCTACAGGCAGCCCCACACGAGGCGGCCCGGCCCGCGGTGGCTCTGCTAGATGGCATGCATGGCCTAGCTAGCCACACATGGGAGGGGGTGTCGGGCCCCCAGTTTCTGATCCAAAGGGACCAGTGCTAGGTGTCGGTTTTGGTGAGCTGCGGGACCCGGGTGGTCCCACTTTGTCCGGCTGGCCGAGTGGCCAGCCGATTTCATGTCGTCGGCGGCCATCCCGATACAGGCCGCTCCTGGTCCTTCCACCATGGCACGACGACGTCGCGGTTCTGCTCCACTGTCACGACCTTCCCTAGCCGCGACCACCTGCTGCTCTGTGCAGTGCGACGATGTCGCGCCTCCACCGCTGTAGTCAAGCCTGGCCATGGCCTCCCGCTCCTCTGCATGGTGTGACGATGTCACTCTCATAGATTGACAACTGCAGTCTTCCTGTCCATGACCCTTCTTCATGGTGTGGTGCGACGACACCACGCCCCTCTGGCACTGTCGCGGCTCACCTGGTCATGGCTTGACTCTCAGCATGCCATGGTGGTGCCTCGCCCTTGTGGTGACCCGGTGGACATGCACCACTTGCTTTCTTCGTGGTTGGCTCATTGTTGGTCGCCGCCTGTACTGCCTCTGTTGTCACCAAACAACAAAAAACAAAAGGGGAGGGTCAGTCCTTGTTCGTGTGGTCCGAACCCTCCTCATTACGGTGATATCATTCAGTTCTCAAAGCACACAACATAGGACAAGTTACATAGGGTGATATTCAATCATAAAATAACCCCTACCTCGATTATCGCTCATTGGTGGAGGAAGGAGGTGTCATCATCATTGGCGGCGTGCTTTGCGTGCAGCATCTTCTCTTTTGACACAGATGAAGTTCATTGGAGAGGTCATGGGCGTTCATCAAGGATGAATCTTCCCTTTTCATTCCCTGGTTGAAGATGGAATAAGATAGCATCATCGTTCCTCAATGGCAGAAGAGACGTTTGTCGTGTTCTTTGTGGTAAGAATGATGTTCTTCCAAAGGATCTCAAAAGATCCACAAAGAGAAAGATCCCACCAAAAATAATAGAGTAAGTTCTCTGTTATATCTTTTTCACAACAACACAAATGTTTGTTTTTAATTAAATGAGACAACACAAATAATTAATGGGGAGGATGGTTCAAATTCAAAATAAGGGGATGTTAGGAGTTATAATTAATTAAAGGAGAGAGGTGTCCAATTAATTAATGGGGATGTAGAGAGTTACAAAATAATGAAGAGAGTGTTTCATCCCACTTAAATGGGATGTCCCAAGTAGTTAAAACCCCTGGGTGGTCCCCACTAAGATATCCACCCAAGTAAGGTTATGGGTGAGTGAGCCCCACCACCATAACCTCCCATGGGAGGTTAGGGTGTGGTGGCCCACACTACTAACTACCACTTGATTTTTTTAACCACATTAATAAATATAAGGTTAATACTTTATTTTTATTCATTTTAATTAAAAACCTCCAAAATATCACTTCCATTATCATTAGAACACAACTGCTGTGAAGGTATCACTATGCAATCACCGATGTTGCGAGTTCAATGGTGCCCTCAGATATCTTTTATGAGAATCGGTTCAGAAGATAGAAAATCTTATATGTATGTTTATTGAACATACCCGAACAAAATATTAGAAATTGATTCCGGGCACACCGGGCCTCAGAATCAAGCGTCGTTAGAAAGTAAGGACTCGTAAAATTACCATGTATTTAAGAAAAAGATTTCATATAAATTTTGGGACATTATATTCTCCCCACCTTAGGGATTTACATCCCCGTAAAATAAAACTCGGACTAAAGGGACAAATGAGGGTATTGTGCATGCATCTGAGCGTCCAACTCCCATGTGCACTCTTGGAGGTTCCCGTGCTGCCAGCGAACGTGCACTATAGGTATCAACTGTCCTCATAGGACCCACTCCTATAAATACTCAATATCTACTGGAACCACTATGAAAGTAGCACCTTAATCGATGTCCAGCTCTCTATGGTCGATGATGTGAGAGGGGTCATGCACATATCTCCTCAGCTGAGATTCATGGAAGATATAATGCACTTGGTGCAACTGAGGTGGAAGAGCCAAGTGGTAAGACACATCGCCTTCTATGAGGAGGACATGGAAAGGTCTGATGAATTGTAGAGATAACTTTCTACTTCGGCCAAATATCTGTAGACCTTGTTATGGTGAGACTCGTAGAAAGACGTGGGCGCCGTCCTCGAACTCTAGTGGTCTCTGTCTCCTATCAGCATATGACTTATGCCTAATTTGTGCAATCTTAATCCACTCCTAGATGATCTGCACCTTCTCCGTCGTAGCCTGCACCATCTATGGTCTCATAAGTGCGGACACCCCTGGGTAAGTCCAGCACCGAGGCGATCTGAAATGTCATCCGTAAAGTTCCTTGAAAGATGCCATCCTGATGATGGAGTGGTAGCTGTTGTTATATGAAAACTCTACCAAGGGTAAGTGATCCTCACAGCTACGACCGAAGTTGAGGAATCATGCATGGAGCATGTCCTCAAGAGTCTGAATGGTCTTCTCACTTTGACCATCCATCTGAGGATGGAAGGCGGTTCTCAAGTGAAGCTGCATCCCGAAAGCCTCCTGCAACCCCCTTCAATAGACGAAAATTGAAATGAGCATCTCGATCGGAGACGATCATTGATGGAACACCATGAAGCCGTTCAATCTCTCATACGTAGAGGCATCCCAGGCTCTCTACTGAACTCTACTCTCTGATCAGTAGGAAGAGGGCCGACATGGTGAGTCGGTCAATGATCACACATATTGAGTCGTGTCCTCTAGACGTACGTGGATGCCCCATCACAAAATCCATGGATATATCATCCCACTTCCACTTTGAGACCTCTAAGGGATGAACTAATCCTGCTGGAACCTGGTGCTCCGACTTCACTTGTTGACTAGTGAGGCATCGTGAGACAAAATCTGCTACTGCCTTCTTCATACCTGGCCAACAGTTCTGTCATCAGATGTCCCGATACATCTTCGCCACTCTTGGATGTACCACTAATAGAGATGTGTGGAAATCTCACAACACTTCCTCCTTAAGTGAAACTGGTACCGTGGTATGTCCTCATAAGAGAAATACATGCTCCCCCCTTCATAAAATCCATCAGGTGCATGCCTTATGGATAACTGATCACGTCGCATCTCACAGTCAACTTCCACATGCTGTGCCTCCCCGAATCGTTGATGATGTAGAGGAGAGGCTATGGGAAACTGTAGAAAGGCTACTCCATCACTATCCACAAAGGATATCTGCAATGTGTCCAACTGCTCTGTCACCTCTCCTAGCAGCTAAATGCCAGATATCATACTGAGAGCATCTTCTATAACATTCCCCTTCATAAGAATATAGACTATGTCAGAGTCACAGACCTGGAGGAAATCAATCCAATGCTGTTGTCTCATGTTTATGTCCATCTAAGAGAATACCCACCTGAGACTATTGAGATTAGAGTAAACCGTAAAATTTTCACTCAAAAAAATAAGGGTGAGGCTAACCAATTGTAAAGAACTCGAGTACACCCTTCTTCGCCTACATCCTACAAGAGTTGGTGAGATTTATCTCTTTCCAAAAAGTAAAATCCGGTCTCAACCTCTTGATGAACCACATCCTTTGCCTAATATAGTCAATCCTTACATGAATGGTACTATTTCATGCCATGGAGGACGTCATAAGGCCTTGACGCTACTACCAAGAGATCCAACTGATACTCATGCCTCAAAGGGTTAGGTCATAGTGTTGGCATCAGTGTGGGTTTACTAGGTATCCTCTAGTAGGAATCTCTAATGTGAGGGTCAATTCAATGGTTTTAACTGGATCCTCTCGGTATCAACAACACAAAAAGGTATGAAAGAAAACATCACAAGGAAAAGTGTCTTTTATTACTGCAGATAAAATTAAAAAGACACAAATCAACCACAAACAATGACATCAACAAAGCTTGAAGAATTAGGAACAATGTCCTCTATAACGGGAGATAGTCCCGCTTCTGTCCACCTACTCCCGGAGCTTGAGGTGAACCGTCTAGGGGTAGTGGTAGTAGTGCTTGAGGACTCAGACCACCATCTGCTAAAGGACCTACTCCACTTCCTCATCCACCGCTCGGCTGATGTTCAAGATCCTGTGGCTGCCTCTGTCTCAGTGTCTCCTCTAACACATGCTGATCAATTGTGTGGGGAGTCTGAAAGTCTTGCACTCTGTGACCCCATTTCCAGCAAGAATAAAAGATCATTCTCCGTTCAAAATTCCCTCGACCTTGGGTTCCCCACACCCCCGATGCCACTTCTTGGGGTCATCTAATAGTAGATCTAACCCACTTGTTCCACTGTGTCATCTGCCTACTGCCTGCTAAAGATGACCCAGCTGATGTCGGAATGCCCTGCAGAAAGTGCAGTAGCTCATGAGAACACACAAAGAGTAGAGTCGCTGATACAAACTCTTCCTTGAAAAGGCCATCGATGTTCCCCTAGGTGAGTGTGGCCTCATCGTAAAACTGGAGGTTCAGGCTCCGCCACCTCTCAGCTGCTCCCTGAAAGAGACTAAGAGCTAGGTGCACCATTATGTTAGAGGGTGTCCCAACTGTGTGGAAAACTCGTGCTAAAAACTCTAGTCAGTACCCATCCTTCTGAAAAGCTTTCATGCCTTGAATCCTCGGAGGCTTCTGTCATAGGAACCCATAAAACATGATCAAGCGGCACTCACCCTCTGCTGAAGGGGCTACTAGCAATGGTAGCCCAGTGGTCTGTGGTACCGCTGGCACCTCCACTGTGATAGGGCCCTACGCCAAGGCCTCATCATTCATTGGGATACCAATGTGCTCTCTCACTCAGAACCCATTCTCACTGACTATGTGAATACAACCTAAAAAGAAACTGGTGATCCATAATCCAATGTATACTAGGTGTGCTTAATCAAAGTAATCACAAAGAAAACTTTTCAAAATAAACACACACGCAATCATTGTTTTTGTGCACTCAGTCAGAAATGAGAAGTTAGAGTCCTTGTGTAAGTATACGTCGGTCACCGCAGGAACACTGGTTTCCCAAAAATGATAACCACACCCAAAAAACATAACACTATTACTATTAAAAGAATCAGAGTCCACGTTCAACGGTAGAACCATCTCCTTTGATACCAATTTTTTAGAACCCATCCTTAGGGACCGTTATGTGACTACCCCAATCCCGCCTTCAATATGCCAGGGGCTGCAGACTAGAATCAAAGTAGAATCCCTGATAAAAAGGGAAGGCATTCCCTTTAAACCTACATCACACACAGTCTGAACACAAGCAGTAGAATCATCATGAACAAATATAGAAAAGAAAGGTCTGCTAAAAGTAAGAGGTCCAGTATACAAACCCAATAGAACAACAAGAACAAGTTCATGTAAAAAGGGGAAACATCTCTGGGATAATCTGCTAGAAAGTCCTACCTAAAGGGTAGGTATAGATCTCTAACAACTCTTCCCTGAGGTACATCCCGTGTACTCCAACTCCAAGCAGCCCCCCATCTGTCACCCTCAGCCTCGATCACTGCTGACCGTCTTCTGCACAAAACACAACAAGGTGCGGGTGTAGCACGTGCAGGGGTGAGTATAACAATACTCAGTAGGGGACCCCAAGACCCCTGATGGTCTCCCAGAATCCTCTAAGGATAAACCATAGTACAAAGATACAATCATAATATATTAACCATCCTAACTTATGTATATTCCCATATATATACCTAAGTTACATATCTCAAACCGGCTCCAAAACTTGATCCCATTCACATTCCATGCCACAAGTATAGAAACACTCAAAAATGAACGTAAAACACAAGGTGAATCCCATAGGTACATCTCACAGAAGAAACCCAACCAGGCTTTACCACAACATATCCACAAAGAAACAACCACGAAGGAATAACCATGCAGAATCCTCCACACTTTCTTAGGTATGTTCCCATACTTATACCTAAGTCATTACGAATACACATCTCATACATGAGTTAAAAACGAAGGTAAATACTCAGCTCACACCTGTATACACAACATAAATAATAGTAAGAGATGATTAGTTGTAGCCGCTAAATCATCTTTCACTTTCGAATGATAGATATCCGTAGAAACCTAATATAGAAGTCTGTCGAAACTATCGATACTACATTGGATCTTGAAACATTAGTCATCACTGTCAATCCAATGGAGGATCCAGGTCGAGTCTCATCAGTGTCGAACCCCCAAAAGATCCAGGTCCAGTCTCGACACTGTCGAACCCACAGAGGATCCAGGTCCACTCTCATCATTGTCGAACCCACAGAGGATCCACGTCCAGTCTAGTCACTATTGAACACATGGAGGATCAAGGTCCAGTATCTTCACTGTCGAACCCATGGAGGATCTTGGTCTATTCTCATCACTGTCGAACCCACAAAGGATCTAGGTCGAGTCTTTTCATTGTCGAACCCACAAAGGATCCTGGTCCAGTCTCATCACTATCGAACCCACGGAGGATCCAGGACCAGTCTCTTCACTGTCGAACCCACAGATGATCTAGGACCCGTCTTATCACTGTCGATCCCATGGAGGATCCAGGTCCAGTCTCATCATAAGGAATCCAACATAGAAAACGACACGTCAATCAGACACCCGGTCTGTGAGTTATTGGTATTTCCATTCCAGGGGCCCGATTGGTTTTTAGGTTCAAACATACTTGGTTGTACCCCAAATACCTCCAAACCTCAAGTGGATTATGCCAAAAAAAAACTTCCTGCTCTAAGCCTTCTGTCACTGCTGACAGTTGGCCGTTCGGACACCCGTAGCCAATAATGAAGAATAAAATGTGTAATCGGGCCGTAACAAGTTCGAGTCCAGTCCGACCTCGTCTGACCGACCCAGCCGGACCCAGTCCGAACCATGCTCTGACCCAGTCTGTGAGTCTGAACTATTTCAAGGGGGCAGCCTGATGCAAGTGGAAGTCCAGAAGTGAGGCAGCCCTGCCCGAGGTGGCCCGATCCCTCCCCATCCGGCATAAGCGGCCCAGCTCGTGGAGGCCCGTCTGGCCATCCGGTGTCGCCTGGCTGGCCATGCGTGGGAGTAGGTGTTTCACCCCCTATTTTTTTGATATGAAGGGACTGGAACTAGGTGCCAGTTTTGGTGAGATACGAGACTTGGGTGGTCCCGCATTGTCCGGTTGGCCGAGCGGCCAGTCGGTTTCATGTCGCCGGCGGCTGGCCCGATGCAGGCTGCTCCTTGTCCTTCCACCACAGCGTGACGACACCATGGTTCTGCTCCACTGCTGCGGCGTGCCCTGGCCACGGCTTGGTTTTCAATGCGGCATGGCGGTGCCCCGACCTTGTGGCAACCCGGTGGCCTTGAGCTGCCAGCTTTCTTCGTGGCCAGCTCATTGTCGGTCATCGTTTTTACCGCCTCCATCGTCATCAAACAGAACCTACAAAAGGGGAGGGTCGGGCCGTGTTCCGGAGATCCGATCCCTCCACATTACGGTGATATCATTCAGTTCTCAAAGCACACAACATACGACGAGGTACAGAGGGTAATATTCAATCATAAAATAACCCCAACCTCGATAATCGCTCGTTGGTGGTGGAAAGAGGTGACGTTGTCATTGGTGACGTTCTTTGCGGGCAGAATCTTCTCCATTGACATGGTTGAATTTCTTTGGAGATTTCGTTGGAATTATTCAAGTACGGAGCTTCCCTTTTCTTGCCATGGTTGAAGAAGAAAGAAGATAGAGTCGTCGTTCTTCAGTGACAGAAGAAACGTTCTTCGTGTTGTTCGTGGTAAGAATAAAGTTCTACAAAAGGTTCTACAATGCTCCACCAAGATAAATTTACCACCAAAAATAATAGAGGAATTTATCTATTATTTCTTTGGCACAACAACACAAAGGGTTGTTTTTAATTAAATGAGACAACTCAAATAATTAATGGGGAGGTTGGTTCAAATTCAAAATAAGGGGAGGTGAGGTGTTCTAATTAATTAAAGGAGAGGGGTGTCCAATTAATTAATAGGGAGGTGGAGAGTTACAAAATAATGAATAGAGGCTTTTATCCCACATAAATGGGATGTACCAAGGAGTAACAACCCTCGGGTGGTCCTCACTAAGTCATCATCCGAAGGGAGGTTATGTGAGGGTGTGCCCCACCACCATAACTTTACATGAGAGGTTAGGGTGTGCTGGCCCCCACCACTAACCACAACATGTTGGTTTTAACCAAATTAATAAGAATAAAATTAATACTTTCTTTTTATTCATTTTTCTTAAAAAACCTCAAAAATATAACTTCCATTCTCGTTAGAGCACAACTGCGGTGAAGGTATCAATAAGCAATCACTGTCACTGTGAGTTGAACGGATCCCTCAGATTTCAGTTCCGTGCACAGGTTCAATTGTTATAAAATCTCGCATGTATGTTAACTGAATGTACCCGAACAAAACTTTAGAAATTGATTCCGGGCACACCGGGCCTCAGAATCAAGTGTGGTCAGAAACTACAGACTTGTAAAATTTCTTATGTATTAATGAAATTTTTATTTTCATGGAAATTCTGTGTCTTTACACTACCTCAAATCTATTGAATAACACACTCTAAATCACAAAATTATATCCATATTCAAAATCCTCTTGAAGCATCAACCTATATTCCATTAGAAAAATAGGGTCTTTGGGTTTTGGAAGAAAACTTCCCATGTTACATGCCCTGATTCATAAAAGAGAAGAATCTGGATGAATAGAATTACTTGAAGCTTCAATATTCTAACAAAAAATAGTCCAAAATGACTAGAAATGAGGGAGATCGATCCTTAGGATCCCTTGAGGTTTTAGGTTCATCACAAGGAATGGAGGTAGAAGATAATAAAAACTCTTAAATGGAAAAAATGTAACTTTTTCAACCATTAAAGGGGAACAATGTTTTCTCACATAGTTTTACAAACCACTCACAAATCATGCAAAAGCCACTATATAATTTTGGTTGGGTCGAATAGTTTTGAAATTGTTCATGAGTTATGTAGAGTACCTATGTTTAAGGTTTCATGATTTTCCTAGGAAGTCCTCACGATTTACTTAATCGTGCACCAGCCGTGTGCTTTGCACAGGTTGGCCTGGTTTTCCAAATTTTCAGGTCCCAAACCCCCAAAACACCAATAAGGACCCTATACACCCAAAGAGAATTCATTATAAAAAAATAGTTATTGAGACAAAAATGCGTACAAGGACTTGACACCATGAATTTTAGAATCTTATAGAAGATATTATATTTATTGTCTTAATATTCAATTGAGACATTAGTTTTTTTAATTATTTTAACCCAAGATTGAGTCTACATTTATCCTTCTACTCATCAAAATTTATAATAGCTTTATTTCTTGACAAAGTAAAAAATATAAAAACATGAATCATTACCTCAAATAAATTATATAATTATGTAGAATATTCATTACATGAGATAATAAAATTTGAAAATATTATAGAATATTTCCATATTTTTTAAAAACTTATTTTTATAATTATATAATAATATATATTTGTATATATACAACTTCTTATAAGAATATTGAAATTGGGATATATAAATCATATTGTATAATCAATTTTTCTCACCATAGGATATATTCTTCAATATCCATTGTCTTATTCATCATCTAATATGTTTTCCATAATATCATAAAAATAATATTGATATAATTCACATGAACTAGTTATATTTCAAATACTGTAGCAATAATTCTTATGAAATCTAACAATATATATACATATATTTTTTTTCTATCAAAAAAATAATCTAATAGATTATTATAACTTTATTTATCTTCAATAATAATCCATGATTAATTTGTATCATGGATGTAATTTACAATTTCTCATTGAAGAATTATTCTTAGCTTATTAACATTTTTATTTTCAATTTGGATGGTTTGGCCTAATATTACACAACTTATCAAATTAATACAAAAATATATATAAAGATTCATTTTATCCTCATATTGAATTATAATATTTTATATCATTCTTATAGTAACACATTAATTTTTAACTATATAATAATATTCATGTTTTATGACGAAATTTAACTTTTGTAATATCTATGAAGATATTATCTTTTCATTTTTAGTGATTATTATAAAATTTTAAAAAAATAATAGCATGATCCTAAATTTATATATAAAATAATTATTTATATAGATTATTTTGTGAATTAATCTGCATTATTATTTTTCTCATTCATAGAATGTATATTAAAAATAAGTTCAAATTTAAATCATTTTTGAAATAATTTTTTGTGAAGAGTTTTTTATTAGGATTCTTATTTGTTTAGTTGTATCTCTAGACTCTAATTCTTTTATTAAAAAAGCATTGGATTTTCCCCCAAAATAATCATCCAATAATTCATTTTCTCCAAATGATTTAATACCACTTATGGTAGTCAATAATATTTGATGCATATGTTTGAGTGATTCTCCTATTACAAAATCCGAATCTTGAAAATAAAACTAGTTTATAACATGTTTAGTATCAATAATGTTTGAAATTATAAAATCAGTCACTTCAGGGGTTTTACAAATATAACTATCCATTTAAAAATATAATACTTGACTTTATATATTTCTATAAATCACTAAATGTTTCATGTTTCTTATATAGAAGTCAAATTTCAATTCCAATTATTCATCTCATTTGATGTCTATAAATTCTTTGTATGTAATATTAAAACTCACGAGAAGCATCAAAAAATGTTTATCATTGGTATTGAACACATATGTCTCCATGTGATCTCTCAAACACTCATATTATATACAATAAAACATTTTTCATATGTTTGTATTAAATTTATACACACAACCAACATGAATCAAAACATGTATATAAATAAAATAAATAATTTTCGTTTACACAAATAATTGTAGTGAAAAATATTTTAAATTATGATAAAAAATCGAAAATAAATGATATAAGAATCAAACTCAGAAGTGATTTAAGAATTGATATCAAGATAATTTCTATGATAGCAAGAGTTTATCCTAAAATGATTTATATGGAATAATAATATGGGTGAATTATAAAAAAAATGTACAACATTTTTTATCCCATTTAAAGTGTATGATAACCAGATTATATATATTCTAGACAAATACAATATATATCATTGTAAAAAAAATGTATTTATCTAGTGGAATTATGTATATCAATATGTATACTATTGTTCGATAAAAAAATAATAACAAAGGGTGTTGAACATTTAAATTTTTATAATTCAATGTAATTTTAAGACAACACATGGGGTTTTGATTACCTATCAATCACCTGAAATGTATATCAATTAACACATGAAATTTATCCACATGAAGTATTTTCCATCATCCAAAGTTTTAGGATGCTATTATCTTAGCCCTAGGTATTCATATTCAATGAAAAATATCCATAACTTTTAAACCATCTAATTAGATCATTTTCATGTTCATAAAAAAATTTACCATCCTACTCATCTGATCCCTCAACTAACCAGATCGATCAAAAATTATTTTTACCCATGGTAGCCAATGAAATATATGGATCAGGCAATCCCTATTCTAAATTCAAATATTATTTATCATATTTAATAGTCAAATGATAAATATTAATATAAAATAAAATATAATTTATAATAAAACATTAACACATTAATAATTAAATGAAATAACTATGAACAAGATAGAGTGAGAAACACTCCATGTAATAAGATATCATAGAAATAAACATGATTCAAAACTATTCTGATTACCTGAGAAGTAAATATTATATCTATTAAATAAATACAAGGATTTAATTTAAATAATTACTTTTAACAAACATAAACAGCCATATTACAAGTTAATTTGTTTTAGTTTCAACTTTATCAGATGTTTCTCTCCATAATTTGATGGATATAGCTCTACAATCTATCATCTGATATTTTGAACTCAATGTAAAACTACAAAGAACTCATATTTAATGGAATAAATCAATATTACTAGTCAATACACATTAGCATACAAATAATAATGTTAATTAATCAAATAATTAATCTTCTCAATATAGGAAAAAATGATGCATTTAATTAAATTCTATTTCAAACATGAGTGTATTGTGATTTTCCAAGTTAGGATATGAAATATGATTTTGACCGAATAATATTTTATAAGAAGCATTCACCTATGGACTTGTACATATCTATATTAAAAGCTACATGATGCTATAGAATATTTAATAACCAAAATTTTTCACATGAAACATCACTATATGTTTTCCTTATAAATTCATTAATTACCAATTTAATTTTTCTAAGAGTATAAAAAGAATTCAAAATAAATTCATATAGGAATGATACATATATTCACTAATATAGATTTAGCGTTATCATCATGAATATTTTACTTAAACTCCAATGGACCACAATTACAAAGAAAACACTCCTACTTGTTAATCTATTTATATTTTCTATGAAAATTATACATGACTATGCCCTAGGTAGAGATGATTATAGGTACATATTGGATATCTTGGATTTATTGATTAATGAGATATAAATACCGTATCACACATCAATACAGACTATATTTTATGTTGTATAAAAATAACCCTAAAACAAAATTCCATTCATATTTAATGGAATAGTATTGATGTGAGAAAGAATCTATTTTGGAAATTCAAAATATTGTTGGAATAATAAATTCCATGTTAAAGAACCTGTTTTTTCTAACTATGGATGTGGGATAATGATTCAAGGGAATTATAATAGAAATCTCCAATAATATATATATACAGAAAGAAATATACCCAATATCGATATATTCTTGATTACTTCCCATGAAGTAATAACATTGATCTAAACTAGATTTTTAGAAACTACACGTTGTGAAATAACATATCATAGAATGTAATCCTGTCACACCCAAAATGTATTCACAAACATTTTCCCAACATATTGATATCATAGAGAATAAATGAAGATATTTATATATATTATTCATGATACTCCCCGATCCTTCAGTAAAATATTAAACCATCATGGAATATCACATTTAAATGATAAAAAAAATTCCTCATTCATCAATACCACATACATTTTTTGTTTATTAGTAACATGAAAGGGAATTATTATGAATTGA
Organism: Viscum album; assembly: GCA_963277665.1. Classification (NCBI taxonomy): domain Eukaryota; kingdom Viridiplantae; phylum Streptophyta; class Magnoliopsida; order Santalales; family Viscaceae; genus Viscum; species Viscum album. The sequence goes on from OY728134.1 coordinate 476,512,847, forward strand.
GGATTTATAATAATTATGAAAAAATTAATCTTCTAAATAAATTTATTATTTAAACCTATATAATAGTATCTCTAATGAAAATATATATATTAGAATAACATATCCTCTTAATGATATAAAATCAGTTAGATAACTAGGAAATGAATACTAATTATTTTAAATCACTTGATTCAATCAATAATAATTTATACAAAAAAATAACCTCACATAAGCTATTTTAGTGGTAGAAAAATTGGGAGGAACACAAAGACATACTTTGATTAATTGAAATGGTTGGCACATATAATTCGTTAATATTTTATTTTCTCAATGCGTAGTAGGTAATATTTATTATGTATCCAACAATATAGAAGATTTAAGATGTTATAAAACTATGTTAAAAATAATTTAATTCTTTAATGTCATATAGGGAATATCGACCCATAATACATAAAAAACAATTCCCCAGTACTCTAATAATTCTAGGACTTAATCTTTAGGTGAACAATGTATTAAACTCTTATGATGATATGTGACTATTCTATGTTAAATATTCTTTAATAAATTACATTCATCTATGACTTTATTGAAAACCGTGAAATATCTACACAAATATGAGTAATTCTATATCCCCTATTAAAATTCAATTCATTTTGAAGAATTTCTATAATCCCTGCCATGTTTGACATCAAAAGGTTTTATAGACAATATAATCATATGTATCCTTATATGAATACTATATATTAAAATCCCAAACACACGATTTTCTATGTCATGGCTTGAACAATCCCCCATCAGTGTCGACAACTAAAGGGTTTGATGATGTTTTTTTAAGTGACACCCTAATAATCCTAATAGATTTTAGAAATTATATAAATTTGATGCACATGAACAAAATAAAATAAATGAAATTGTTAGTATGGGATAGATTTCACCTTATACCACCTTAGACATATCCTCTCCTAAAATTATACTACAGAAAATTTTCCATGTTCAATTCATATACCGTACTTGTAACGACCAATGATCTTAGTAAAACCATTTGCTAAAAATTATTATCATGTTTAGTGTCTATAGTTAAATGAAATTACAAAAAAAACCATGATGCCTTAATTAAATGAACTTATTTAATATGAGTGCTATAATATGTTCTTTAAATTTATGGGTATCAATAAAAGTAACCAAGAAATGGTAAATATATATAATGATATATTTATATAATACTCAATTCATTAAAATACTAATGTTTTATAGTAAGGAATTTTTAGGTTAAATTTAATTTCTATCACATTTAAAACATTAATTAGATATATGTAAACTGTATTTAAATAGTTATATATATCAAATTTTTCTAAATAATTTTTTTTTGATTTTTCTACAATAATTATGTTTCTTGAAAAATATTAAAAAAATACATTCATTGAAAAAAGGTTTACAATTATTACTATATAATTTTATTGGAAAAAACTATATTTTTAATTGATAATATCTATATATAAAATAATTTTATTTATTTTAAATTTATCGTACATAAGATTTACCATATAAAACAACAACTATATTTCAAAACTTATAAAAAATATATTTGACATTTTTTTATATTTTTAATTTTAATTTTAAAATTATTTTATGTTTTAAATTTAAGGATAAATAAATATTTATATAATAAATAATTTAGGTCATAAATTATGATAACCATGATTATAGAAGCCTATACATATGCTTTACTATTGAATACACAGTTTTTCCTAAATACAAAATTTTACATGACATGTGCTGTAATTTTAATAATAATGTTTAACATTAATAAAAATTTTATATGATAATATTATATTAAAATTAAAAATAAAAAGGCCCAGGTTATTTATGATTTTCCATTTTGAAATGGATATTAAAATTAGTTTTTATGGGTAAAACTTAAATACCCCATTAAAAGTAAAAATATGGAGATTTTATTTCCTAACATGAAATAAAAAAATAAATGTAAAAACATAGATAAAATTAATTTTTTTTGTTTTAGATCCAAATAAATATTCATTAACATATATATTTTTCTGTTTTTGATAGTTTTACCCATGAATAGTAACATTACATTGTTGAAAATGTGATGTGTATTTCAAAAATTATCCCCATCCTCACTTATAAAAGGTGATCATTCCACCACTTAATGTAATTAATTAATCATAAAATTAATTTCTAATACTCTGAAATAAAGACAGTAATATAATCCTATAAATAATAAATATCTTATAGTCCCAATAATTACTCTTAATCATTTCATTTTCCAGGATATTTACAATAGAGTGATCAAGCCCTCGAAGTGATTATTACATAATCCATACAGTTTTCTTCACATTCATGCCATTAAAAAATATTCTAGCAATGGTTATAAAATGAAAAATGTATTATTATTATAATGAATTGTTATTAATTTAATATAAAAACAATTATTTATTCCTTCCCATACCCATATAAATATAATAGAAAATTGATAACATGTTGTGTAGACTATCGCCTGTATTAGGTAATGTATTTCATTTCTATTATTATTTTTCATTGTTTTCCGAAACCTATATAAATATTAATATATATATATATATATATTATCATTAAAATTATATTATAATGATTTTATATCAATAAAACATTTCTATAACTACTCTCTGCCATTGAGTTGTTGTATGCTCATATTTGGGTCAGTCTAATAACCTAGTTGAATAACTATATAAATATTTTAGTAGGGATGATTATGGGAAATTCAATAACTAAATTATTATAATATAATAAGAAAATATTTATTGGATTTTTTTGGAAATGTTATATTAAATATTGAACAAATTCTATTTGATTTATAAAATTACGAAAATAAGTCGACATTGATTCCATTTTTATAAAAACATAATAAAATACAGTATAATAAGTAAATATAATTTGATTTTAAATGTTATTTCTTAAATGAAAATGAAATATTAATAATGATACTAATATTATACCATTTAAATTTTATTTTATTCTTCATAATGTCATTCATTTGTGTAGAATGAATCAGGAACACGATATGGGTTTCACATCTCAAATATTTCCCCCTTTAGAAATATATATTATTATACACTTCACTTCTCTATAATAGTGTAAATAATTACAATTTAATATATCTTAACATGATTCAATTATATTTTTGGATATCTATTTTTATATTCCATAATCATTCACAAATGGGTTTCTTACTCAAAAATTATAAAAGTTGTAAGGGTTTCATTGACTCAATTTCATATTCATTAGCTAATAATATTTCATATATGAATATAATTTTATATACATATTTATCCTATAAATTCCTCTCTTTTTATTCTATTTAATCTGGTTATTTATTTAAAATAAAATTTATATTCAATAACAAATTATTTGATAAAATATTTATGAAATAAAACAACAACATCAGTAAAAATAACTCCCACTATTGATAATGAATATTCTATTCCATGTTTATCTTTTTGGTTGTATTATTTTTATTTAATTAAATAAAATTATTTTTTAAATTATTTATATTTTCTTAAAATATTTTATGAAATGAAATCCATTGAATTTTTGTCTCATGTTGTTTTTTAAAAACAAAACATTTATTTTAATTATTTACTAGTAAATATTTATTATGTTGATTTTTATTTCTATAAAGTGATATATCATTAAATACTACTTATGAAGTTGTTTTATAATTTCTTCTATTTCCTTTCATATAATTGTTCACTTCATATTTTCTCACTTTTTTCAGGGTTTAGGAAAAACATTTTATTTTCACTTAATTTATTTCCAAGAGTTTCCTCTCAATAAGCGAGGTTTTAACCCCCATATATATTTTATTATTATATGGTTTATATTGGAAAATGTGTTTTTGGATATCTTATAATATCTTATGTTTATTTTACATGATTTTTTGGAATAGTTTAATAAACCATTTCATGTTCCACAGTTTCATTATGATATGATGCCAATTTAATCTAAGTAGATCAGTAATGTATATTTGATGAAGGGTCCAATTTCATATCACTCATTAATGGTTTGTATTAATTTTAAATAAAAAAATATTTCTAGTCGTGGACATAATGAATTTTTTCACACAACTATGGGAATAATGAGTTTGATCATATTTTCAAGGGTGAATATAAAGAGATTTTTCACATAGGCATGGAAATAATGCTTTTTCTTACAATGGTTTTCCAACTAATGTTTTTTTGAAAAATATACAAGTTATTAATAAAATTTTTACATGTGCCATTATGAATTAAATTTTCATGATATTCTGTGTTTTCATGGTATAACTTATTTTTTTAATATTCCTTGATCATAAATTATGCTCCGATGTTACGTGAGTATTAAGATTTCTTTTAAGACATATCATAAATTTTATTCTTATTTAATTTCATTTTATTGATCTGATGTTTCCATATCATGTTTTATTACTTTAATTAAAGGACTCAAGGTTATTAATTAAGACACATGTCACTTCCCCATTCCCTTTTTCACCAATAGGATTTGATACATTATGACAAGTTTTTACCTTACTAGATTATTGAACTCACCATTTACAAATCTTTCTATTCCATTGGTTTTGATGTTGATTATATAATGTAATGATTCATGAATATGGTTTAAAATATCTAGGTTATTGAGTAATTCTTACGTGTGTTCTAATATAATAGGATTATGTAGCTAATATTTGTGATACTAAACCACTCGGTCCTTAGGTTTTGTTTCTGTTTGAGATATTTTTTTTTCTAAACAATGAAATCAATATATTATTTTGGTTATTATTAGACTAGATCACCTCAGTTCACATTAAAGGATGGTTTATATAATTGGAAGATTTTTTTTGTTTGTTTTGTGAATTTTTTTAAACGAAATTAGTGAAAACCAAATAGATATTTATATGGGATATTTATATGTATATAATTACATCTTAATTTTATTTTATGTATAAATTTTCTTTTTTAAATTGAATTATAATACATATTTTCATACTACAAGTGTATTCATACATTAGTATTAATATACATTGGACTTGTAACCCTAAAAGGTGCATGTTTGGTATTAACTCAATCATAACCAAATTCATGCATAAGATGAAAAAACCACACACCTAGTTTAACACTCCTGGGGGACATGCTTTGGTTAATTTATTTTCTATTTATGAGTCATTATGAACGGAATATATTACTAGTTTAATTAAAAATCTTACTATCAACAACATAGATTGGGGCCTTAATGTTTATATTTTTAAGAACAGATTTAATTTATGATTAATTCATTCAATGATAATAAATATCATTTGGGATTTTTTATTTTAGAAATTTACTTTTCTCTATTTATGGAATGGAATGATAAAAGCGAAACCATGTTAATAATGGGTATGATAAAAAATGTGGTAATTTTCTAATAAAATAAACCTAACATGATAACAATTGAGTTAGAAACCTTGTCAATAAGAAAAATCCTTCAATAAAGAATTAAGATTAAAATGTGAAAATAGTTGAGTTTACAAAAACACCATATAATAGTAGGATGGATTATGATGGATGTTAAAGTTATAAAAATGATGGAAAAAATTATTAAATTACCTTATATTATAAAATGTGGGAAGAGCACTATGTAAAATGTCATAGAGAAAATATATAAATTTTATGTTGGTAATGGTTGGACAAGGAGAATCTAATTAACATGATAATTTGATGACCTATGTGGATATAGTGAAATGAAATTGGGTTTATCAAGAGGCACCACTAATAGTCAAATGTTTTAAATATGGGGAACTGAGAAAATATAAAGTTTAATGACAAAATAAAATGTATAAAAAAGATCATAAGAACCAATAATTTCTAATTCTGGGGAAACTCTATGAAGCCAAAACTACTAAAAATGGTTATGAAAATTATATGGAATGCGGAACATTGATCACCAACAAAAAACTAATACTATTGTATTTGTTTCATGTTAAACCATCCCCTTTATACCTAGTATGTTTAATATGATCATTAAATCATAACATAGATTTTAATATATTGAAAAAAATTAAAAACATATAATGGTATGATTAGTGTATCACTAATTTATTTTTATTGTAGAGTTCCTTGTGAAAATATTGTTATCTTTCTTTATTTGAATTTTATGTGATATATGAAATGGATTAGTTATGTCCATATAAAATTTATAATAATAAAACATATATATCATATTTCATACTTCAAATAAATAGAATCCTCTAATACATTGAAAACTCATGGAAAAAGTTACCCAATGTATAATTTAGAGTTGGGATTTGTGATATCTACACTAAATATTTGGCTTCATTTCCACTATAGGTAGAAGTGTGATAAAGATATATATATATATATATCATAATATATTCAAATATTTATTAACTTATAAAATGTTAAACATATTTTAATTATTTGGATTTAATTGTTAATGGATTATTACAACTCAACACATTGTAACCATGAGAAGGTGAATAGTGTTTGTGATTCTCTCATCTAGAAGGATCGTGCAACTATATCTATGATTAGGATTTAATGTTACACAACACTCATGGATTTGAAAATGATGAGTCTTCAATTCATATAGTATGGTGATAAATTATATCATTCAAAAATTATTTCTAATCCAAACATTAACATAAATATTAGAACTTCATGAAATATGATAAAGGCTTAAAGGAAAAAGTAGTATATATTTAGGATTTCCATAATTATAAATATTGTGTTTTAATATTTGTAACCAATATATGTTTCTTCTATAACCCATAATTTATGAAGTAACTATTGGTTGGTTCACATATCTCATCCTCCATAATTTATCTTAAAAACATGAAGATATATAATGTACTAGAAAAAAATCTACTGGGATTGGACGAAGAAGAAATTATTTGAATACATACCTCAACTCATGGTATACCAATGAGTTAAGGTTGAATGTAAAATGTACAAGGGTATATTGAAATAATTACCCCTAAAAGTTTTTAGATGGTAAAACAAATCTATATATTTCACCATATGACTCACTAAAAACACTAGTGTCTATAATTCAATTTGGGAAATAGTACATCATCATACTAATTCATCAGATTTTATTTCCATTGAATAAGACTTATATATTGACTAACTCACTGAGGAATACATAATATATAATTTATGATAACATGGATTTATACTCTCGATTTTAATTGAAAATAATATAAGGATTACCTAATGGTTATAGATATATATTAAAAAAAACATTTGAGACAGATTTGATATTCAACACTACTTATCAACCACAAATAGATGATCAGTTTGAGAGGACAATAAAAACTGTGGATGATATTTTGAGATCATTTACAATTAATTTAAAAGGATGTTTGGATCAATTTTTACCCTTTTTTAGTTATCATATAAGTAAATATCCAATTCTATATTACAAATCTAACCATGGAGGATTCATTTTTTAAGACATTTGGGACACCAATATTCTAGGATGGAACTCGAGTAAGAAAGATGATAGGTCATTCCATTTTCTATTAAATTATAGAGATGGTCCAAAATATTCAGAAGTATATAAAGGTAGAATACATTTTATCGAATGTTTATACAAAAAATGATTTATGAGATTTTGTGTTCTGTGTTTTTGATATGTTATTACTTCGAATGTCTCTATGGATATTTTTTGTGATATTTAAGAATAATGGGAAGTTGTTACCTAGGTTCATCATCCCCAATGATATAATTTTCATGTTGGGGTAGAGACTTATCTCTTAGAAATCACTCTAGAGATTTATTTTATAGATTATGTGTTCCTTTTATTGCTGTTAAGGTAGTTCTTATCAAACCCCTCATATTAACAAAACTATGATTCCATGAAATTGGAATATGATATATAATTTGATGAATAATTATGTAAGACCTTGGATTCCTAGTATAAGGAATGCGTAACAATAATGATCATTTAGTCAATGTTCTATGTGAGATAAATTTGTTTAAATAAGAAACATGGGAACATGATAATGTAATGAGTAAATTTTACCCTTTCTTATTTCTTTCCTTATAATAAAAAACTGTGGGGTTAAATTATCTTTAAGGGTGGTGATATGTAATGAACCATAAACAAAATAAATACTTTATAGTGAATAAATATCACATTGAGTGGATTATCATACACAAAACACTAAATTTTAAAAAAATAAAAGGATATATTAGTAAACAAATTAAGAATATGAAAATATATATTTTTCCCATTAAATTGAGGGGTATCAAATGTTGTTACTAATCTATGAAAACAATATTAGAAGTTATATTAATGTAAATGACATTCCATTAATTTTATAAAATAAGTGTGTTTATATTAAAACTTATTTCTATAACATTAAAAACATGGAGTTGGAAAATTTATAAAAAAAATGAATTCCATATATCAGTATTATCATATGTTCTTTTTTCTAAAATAATTATTTTTATATAAATAATAAATATTAGAATCATTTCCAAAATGATTGGTTTTTTATATTTACTGTATATAATCATAGACAATGATTTTAAATTAAATAAATATTTATTTATAGAATAATTTACATAATATTAAGATATTATTTCAAATTTATAGAATCCATTTTGAAAACAACAATAAAATTGAAGTTTTAATAAAAGAATATTTATACCTTTCTATTAATTATGAAATATAAATGTAAAATTTGGTTTTGAATTATTTAAAAGATACATAAATATTTTATAATAAATCATTTTAGGTTAATAAATTTGATAATGTTGTTAAATATGGTGTATACATATGTTTTAACCATCAAACCACACATTTTCCTCAAAATATATTTCAAAATGTATGGTTGAGGTTTCTATTGAACACAACTCACCTCCAATTTAATTTTTTCGTCTATTTGGTATTCATATTCTCTTGAATAATAAAATTACATTGGCAAAAATGTATAGGGTTCTTCTAAATACCCCTACCCCTCATCACATATTAAATGGGGTCCTTCCACCACTTCATGATACACCATTTGATGTGGATGATGATAAACATAACTTAAATAATTCATTGTTTTCTAAATCTATATAATACCTCACACAACAAGTGCCTAATATAAGCACATAAAGGATTAGTGACATGGAAATTAGATATAAATACATGATATTTTACAACCAATTAAAATTTTCCCCATAGACGTGCTTATCTAGACCCTTTAAAATAAATGTCTCATGATGTAAACATCATTATATCATGGGGAACAATAACATTATAAAGGGTCAACTAAAAATATCAGAAAGCTAAAAGAATAATTATAATGTATTAGATGATAATTATATGGGGAATATAAAGAATAAATTAATATAAAAATAATATATCATAAGATAATTTTTGATAATCAAAAATCATGATTGACCCATAAAAGCTTTGGAACATGTCATTAAGGAACAAATAAAAGGTCAATCATATTACTTGTGAAGTTGAAAGAAGTCGAAAGATGATTAAAAGAGAATAATCATTAAAATAAGTAATTTAATGTATGTCAAGTGACTCTTGAAACTTTTAAAACATTATAATCGTTTTTTTGTGTCTTAATATAATAAAATTGAAAATTTGGGACATCCACAAGAATAAGAAAACCTAAGGGGAAATAATATTCTAACACTTATCTGAATAAATTCACTATGTCCATACATAAATATTTGAACAAACCATCATGAACATGCATGTGTGATCAAATGCATTATATCCATTCCCCATTATTTCATGAGATTTAGTAATATAACATTGAATTTTAGGGTGATATAGAGGACCACCTATCATCATCCTTACATATTTGTTCCAATTAAGTTTTTCATCATCATAAAATTTATAAACAATGAGAATAATTATTGTTTTTAAATAATATCACATAAAATGAAGATAAGAAGTTATATGATATAAAAATATCATTATCCAAAATGGTTCACAACATTATAAATATAAAAAAACTTTACATGATATATTCATTTTGAATATAATGAGAACCAAATCATGAATATATTTGTATGATACCATTTTTTATTTATTTACATAGTTACACGTCCAAATTTTTTAAAAGACTCTTATTTTTAAGGGAAATGAAAACAAAAACGTACAATAAATTTATATATGTAAAAAATTACTAAATAACTAAAAATAATGATATATAATCCATCAACATGGGGATTATTAGAAAATCAATTTTCGATAATAAATTGTGTAACTATATGAAAATATTTTTGAGAGACCAAGTACCTTGTCGTTATCCTTTATTTACATAGAAACATTTAACTCCAATATCATATAGAAGAAAAATTATTAATTATTTAAGAAACTTATTATTATATATATTTTTGAAAATAATTCTTTGTAGGTATTATATTGTTTTAATCATTTTTCAACATCCAGAGTTAATAATATCACATGTTTTGAAGGAGGGTTATAAAAGTGTTGTACATATTATTTTTTATCCAGAAGATAATAATTTAAAACAAAATATAGGTAATATAATATTAATCTTTATATGGATTATAGGTTTATAATATATTTACATGGGATGTTTAGTCATGTTTCTTGAAAATTACATCAGTAATGAAATAATTTAGGTCAAATACCGATAAATAGATATTAGCTAATCACAATAATCACGTTTTGTGTTACCCAAAAAAATTATTATGTATTATATATATATATATTCTATATATACTCATCCATTTAATGTAAAAACCAAAAATTTATTTTATGTGAACGAAAATGAATGATTTTTATTTATTAATGTGGTAGTCCACAAAACACAAGATTAGTGATTCCATTACACAATAAATTATAGAATTGATGGTGGATAGAAATTTATAATTTTAGATTCATAATAACTTTATATGAATAATTATTATTCTTCAATATCATTATCGATACCTACCATGATGGTTTGTGGTAAACAACTAAAAGTGTCAATTTGAAGAAGAGGTAATTGGACGACACATTCTAATAAAAGTTTTTATATTTCCTAAAAGATTGAAAGGAATAAATAATGGTTGTACCATTATTAAAATAACATCTTAACCCACACATTATTATTGTTTTATTATTATAATATTGTTATATTTTTTAAATATGAATTAATAAGAATGTAATGTTATAAAATTCCTGATAGCTAAGATGAGACCTTGAAATTCCTCCTGGAAACAACAATAGATTTACGGGACATGGTATTTTTTGGTGACCACAAAAACTATACTATTTAAATAATTGAAGAAGATGAAATTTGAGTAACGTTTCGTAGATTATTTTGAAACAGTATTGGATTATTAAATGTGTGGAAGTAACTCGCCTTTTATAAGTGAAGAAGAGGGTCTTTTCTAGGGAAAAGAATTCTATATAAGGGATTAGAATAGAAAGTAATTAATATCAGGTGATTTTGGGAATGAATTTTTGTAATACATGTTATTAATATTTCAAAATAAAAAAAATTATTGAATTCATAATGGCCATGATAATAATAAAAATTCAAACGTCTTTAGATTAGTCCTTTAAACACATATTACTCTTAATTAAATGATAATCACATCAATTTTTTTACTTATAAAATATTATTTAACCATTGTTACCAAATATTAATGTTCTGAATAAGAATTTGGGCACCATTTACCCAATTAAAATTTCTGAATAATGGTAAACTATTTTATAAAAATATAAATTATTGAAAAAAACATTAAATGAAAAAAATTCATTTTAATCATTACATTTTATGAATCATATTTAACATTTCATTCTAAATAAACGAGTGTCAATTAATTTTTATATAATTTTAAAACATATTTTATATATTTTAATATAATATTGAGTCATTTAATTTAAAAACTAAATAATATTTAGAATTGTATTATACCTTTAATATTAATAGTTTTAGTATGGTAAAAAATATTTACCCAAGGTAACATATTAATTATTCCTAAAAATAATGTGGATAATAATATATAATTATAACCACTTGATTATCAATTTCAAATCAATTTAATTTGATTAAATTTATTAAAAAATTAAAATGCTATTGTGTAATATATTAATATCATTTTTGGTGAAAATATGTGTTATATTTTAAAATATCAAATATTGGTTTTTTATTCAAACATGACACTTTAAAAAATATAAGGTCACATTAATTAAAACTATTTGGCCATGAAAAATTTTAAAACAATTATATTGTACTTATATCCAAGTTATGTTACAAATTCCATAGTAATTTAAATAATTTAATTTTTCACTATTCACGTAAAATAAATTATTATAAAAAAATTTAAAAAAACATCATATACAAATATAACCCTAGTAAATCATGAAATTAAGTTAATTATTTAATATTAAAATTTAAAAATTCATTTCATTTATTTGGATATAATATCATAGAATATAATTTTAAGAAAAATATATTTCTATGAATAATTTGATTTTTACTTTAACCTTTTATATTGTTTTTATAATGTGATTAAAATATTTCACCTTCAATAATTTAATAGATATATAATAAATATGTTTATTTTTTCTAGTATTACATTCCAGAGGGGGGACTCACATGATACATAATTAAGGTGAAGTTATTACTACAACCTGGGTCATTAAACCATTATCAATGAATTTATTTCCTTAAATCCAGAACTATTATCCAATTAGAATCCTCTATCATGTTCATTATCCAATGGTTACCATAATATATCATAAGACCTTCCTCTATAAGGATAATTTTTTGTGATAGTTCATGTTCTCAAAGTGGGAATTACTTAATATATACCTTTTTCGACATAAATATTTTCTTCCAAACCTATCCTAAGTATTGTTTTATAATAAGCTCAGTATCCTTAGTATACTAAATTTTTATTTTATTAGTTGAAAAAAAAATCACCCCTTTTCACTCACATATAAAAATAAACAAATGTTGATCATGGATTCTACATACTATTACCAACACGAAGTATCATTTCATTTTTTTATCATCATGTATATTTTTTATCCAAACCATATAGAATATAACCAAAATGTTAAAAAAAAATCACTATACATTTATTATAATCAAAATATTTCAAGTAAATCATAACCATACTCACCCATTAAATGATTATTTATTCATGTTAGTGTAGGTCAAACCACAAATATGAATAGTGATAAAAACACTATCCATGATGAATATGGGAAATTAAAGAATATCATTATTATAATTTAATTATAAGATAATAATTTTATTATAGTGATAAAAGGGTTATATTTATTATTTAACATACTGTATTTGATAGCTAAAATTAACAATATAAGATTACATCGATTCCCATTTCCTATAAATACACTAAAAACATTATAATAATTTAATAGAATGTATTGGTCAAAATAGTGCATATTAAATTAAATTTAAAAGAATAAGGCACCTAAAAATGTATATAATATTCCAAATTTGATTATTTTGGATTCTATCCATTTGTGTAGAATAAAATATGACATCGGTAAAGGTTTGATGCATAATGATCACCCATTGAGACATATTTCTTATTATACACAGTGTGTTATTTGTAATGGTATAGAAAATTCCCATTTCAAATTTTTTTCATAATTCTATTATATTTAATTTTATACAGTATTCTATGGCAAGATCATTATATCATGGGGTTCTGATTAAAAATTTACAAACCATATAAGGGATCCATCGACTCAATTTTCCATTCATTGGATTGTTGTGTAGATTTTTTAATACAATTTTAAAACCTTTTTTATCCAATCATTACCATAGATGATATGAAATTTTAACTTGTTCTCTAGTGAAATTTCATACCATCACCAATAAAAATATCTTTAATAAAATTTCTTACAAAGTAAATGAATAGTAATTGTAAGATTAACTCTCTTTCTTACCAATCAATCTTCACTAACATGTCAATTTATTTTCAATAAAAACTATTTTATTTAACTGAATAAGTTATTTTTTTATACTTTATAATAATCATATTTTAATTATAAGATTCATGAAATGATTGTTTTTAATGAATCTTTGATATTATTTAAAAAAATAATTTTTTTTCATTACATACACATCTAGAGAAAATTGAATGGTTTTTTTTTATTTTTAGAGAATATTAATTTTAAAATCTATTTGACATGGTTTTAAAATGTATTCTCATTTATTTCATATAATATTTTTGAATATAAATTTTACATAATCTATTATTACAATATTAAATTATTTTCTAAAAACATGGGTATTTTTATCCCTTCTTGAAATCCATGATATTTATCTCATTATCTGATGTTTTGGTTAACATATATATGTTTTTATGATATATTTTATTTTTGAAAATAATTTTTTTAAAATTACAAGATCTCTTATATTTATATTTTGTAGTTTTTTAATAAAAAATTAAGAAACGCATTCATTTTCCATGGGTTCATTAGGACATGAAAATTGTTAATTTTAATGGGTGTATATATGTATGGATAATGGTGTGGGTCCTATATCATCCTCAAAATCATTGGAATATGTTTATATCTCATGTTATAGTTATATGTTGACATAATAATCTTGTTCACATAGATATGGTCATATTGAGTTTTCTAAAATGTTTAAGTGATGACATTATAGTGACCCTCGCCATTTACCCATAACATTAAAAGATTTATCCATAATTATACATCAGAGTAAAATCCATGGATTTGTAAAGTCTAGTGAATTGGACGACTAAGTACATAATCAAACATTATAAAAACAACATTTTATTTAATATTCATAATGAGATCTTATCTTCCATTGTTATAATACATCCGAAAATGATAATCTAGGGATAATGTGAAAAAATGGATGAGATTAAATCCCAATAAGTGAATAACCATAAGAACAAATCCTTAGCACATGGGACAGAGGGCAAGACATTGTGGTATAAAACAATGCATGTTACATATAGAATCATAAAATATAAATATGAAATCATTTAAACATGTACATATAGTAATGTTTTAAATACATAAAACATTAATTTATTATGTGTTAAGGTTAACCTCCATGTCTATTTCCTATATAATCACAAGCCAAGTCTAACCACCAAGGCCATTCCACATAACAACACAAACCAAGGGTTAATGCCAAGACCATCTCACATAACATCTCATAAGACACAACTTTACCCAAAGCATTGGATGCAATATTGGTGAACCCATATTAACTTTAAATGAAAATTGTTTTGCACATACTGTATCATACATAATCAATCATATATTATTAAAAGGTTTACCAATTGAAAGGATTATGTACCATAATCTTGAAATAAAAAAATCGGTGCATCACAAAAGTGTTAATAAATTAAAAGAACAAAAATACCAATGGAAATTTCTAATGGAAAATGGAATGTATCATGGGATGTCGTTTCTTGTCGATGTTACAACATGTAAGAATAGTATTTATGATATTTTATCATTAAATCATTTTTAATAGGTTTTAAGGAAAATACTATAGGTCAATTTAAATAAAAATGGAACAACACATTATAAAAAAATAGAAGTGAACAAGAATAAGGTTTTCATAATAAAAAGGACTCATTTTATAAATACAATGGTGGACTAAAATAGATGATAGAGTAAACTTTAAATCGACTAAGAATTTGGGATGTTCCCTTAAAACATGACTGCATATCTGGATGTATTGAGGAGAGAATCACTTAAAAACATGTAAATCAAAAATATATAATGATGTAAGGGTCTTGGTAAATGATTTTGGTACATGAACATATCATTTTGTAGATTAAAATAGAAATATAAGATTTCTTAATTTTGGTAAAATAAAGATAAGTCAACCTGATGGAACATAGGAGGTTCGTCTAAAATCCATTATGTGTTAATGACACTGTATCGGGTGTATAAAAGAGTAATTGACGGTAGAGAAATGGTTTTAAAATCACTAATTCATCATGATAGATATATAGGGTATATTTTAAATCTTACCACATCATTATTGATTACACATAAAATCGAATATCATAGAGTTCATTCTTGAATAAAAGTGAAATAGATAGAATCTCTTACCTTCAGTCTCATTGTGTTCTCCACTTGTTATTAATGTATTAAATTAAAAAATTATGATTATTAATCAATTATTATAGAAAAAATTCTATATAAAATTGATTTTTTATACCCTTTTTATGTTCATTCACGGCCTTTTAATACGTTATGTTGATCAATTTCAACGTTTGGGTCCATTCATTTTATTGGTTTTTTATGATCGGTTTACTTATGTTAATGAACAGAGAATCATGTGAAAGGAAATTTTTTTTATATTACTAAATTAATATGTTTTTAGCGAACAGACAAATGATTACATGGTTATAAAATTCATTTGGTTCTTTGGAGTTTTGGAGATTAATTAAATAAATCATTAATGTTAAACACTTGGGTTATCTTGTTGACTTTTTTCATAATTATATTTTTTGGTATTATTATTTTAAATAAAGTGTGAAAAATTATTCCAGAACAACACATAAGATAAAATATATATTTAACAGTTTTTTCAACCATAAATATGGTTTCATGACCATAATAAATGATTGTAATATAAATTGATAAACTGTTGTCCTTGAATTGTGATAAATCAATACATCTCGGATGGTGTTTACATTCATAGTATAAAAGGATGGGGAATGAGATATTATGATAAAATATACCATTAGAATAAAAGAATTCCAATACATATATGTTACTAGATTTATCATAAATTCTTTTTGGAGGGAGGCGAGGAAAGGAAAATTGAAAATAAAAGAACATAAAAAAATTAAAATAATCAGAAAAATGAATTTACATCATCATTTTATCTCCATTGAGAGCCTCTTAAGGGGAAATGTGTTGGTCTTTTGAGTGGACCCAAGGATTCAAGATGTGGTGGAGGAGCTTGGGGAGAGATTTTTTTTAGAATTTAAGGAAGTCACAAAGCTTGAGAGGAGTGAAAATAAGGGGGGATTGTGGGTTGTTTTAATAATGGAGGGGTGATGGTTTTGTTAATTTTTTATCATAAGATTATTATATTTCCATAAGACAAGAAATAGTTATGATTATTGTTACCCAAAACAGTAATATGTGAATTTTATTTAAGACCAATTCCCACTTACAACATACATGACCCAAGCATGATGAAGAAATTAAGTTTTTAGGTTTTCTTTTTGAATTATCATATTTTACTATTCAGTAAAAATTTATATATTTCTAAAAAATCACAAAAATTAACCATAACAATTTTTGTATTTATAGAATCCAAAAATTTAATCCATAATTCGAAAGTAATTTTTTATATATGATTATTTTAATTTCAAATTAAAATCAAAATTTACTCGAAAAAAAAATTTAAAAATTTAAATTTCTTATTCTTAGATATAGGGATATCGTACTTCAACTTAAATCATATTTATATATTAATATAGGTAATGTTACTATTCATTATGTTTTTTCACTATTCATAAGGGCAACACTACTATTCATTAGGGTGTGTTACTATTCTCCCAAAATTCAGTTGGTTATATTTGACTATAAATAACTTTCTGATCGCAATCATGTATGACTGATTTTCAAAATTCAAATCGTAGAAATGAAATCATTATATTGAAAGGTCACATAGTACTAAATATTTCATTTTGTTGTGACTTCATGTTTTTATATAACGTAATTATAAGAAGAAAATTTTCATTTCAAACATTGGGTTGTTACATTATCTCCCCCTTATGAAATTTCACCATTGAATTTTCATTTTACATTCTATTCCATAAATAGGTGCAGTTAATTTTCAGTCATTTCCTCTTCTAGTTTCCATGTTGCATGTTTATACATATAGTTCCACCTCAATACTTTGGCTGGGTGTGTAGTCTTGTTATGTAGAACCTTATAACTAAGTTCCACAATCTTTACTAGATGCTCTTCATATGAATGATAATCCTCCAACTGTACCACCTCCGAAGAGAGTACATGTGAAGGATCTGGTATGCACATCTTTAAGAGGGATACATGGAAGACATAATGTACTTTGGCCATAGTAAGTTGAGTGATTGTTGATAGGCCAAAACCTTAAAATAATCGAGAATCTCAAAGGGGCCTATGTACCTAGGACTTAACATCGTTTTCCTTCTAAACCTCATGAAATTCTTCCCTGGAGATATTCATAGAAATACCATGTCTCCAACTACGTACTCATGGTCTTGTAAATGATTTTTTTCATAACACTTTTTCTAAATTTGGGATAAATTGATTATTTTATGATTTTTTTCACCTTCTCTACCATTTAATTGACCATTTCATGTCATGGAAACATATTCTTACCGACTTCATCCAAGCATGTCTGTGTTCTGAACCTTTTCCAATAAAGAGATTCATATCATGCCATTAAGATACTCGAGTGGAAACAATTGTTTGTGGAGAATTACACCAGTGTAAGATATTGGTTCCATCCTCTTTTAAAATACATAGAACAATCTCTCAACCAATCTTCTTATTGTAAGAGTAGTTCGGTCATATTGTCAATCAGTTTGAGGATGATAGGCTGTACAGAAGTTCAGTTAAGTGCTAAGAGCATGCTGGAGACTTTTCCAAAACATCAAAGTGATTCACGAATATTATTTAGATACTATAAATAGTGGTATAACATTCATCCTTCCCACATAATTGATATATATCCATTAAATTTTATCTAATGATAAGTCCTCTTGAATCGAGATAAAGTGAGTTGTTTTAGTAAAACATTCCATAATGAGCCATGTAGGATTGTTTTCTCTTGATGTCCTTAAAAGGGCTATAGAAACGTCGATGGTGATTTTCTCCCACTTCCATGTTGGTATGGGTAGTGGATGAGTCATCCCCTTATAAGTTTGTCTTTCAACCATCCATTTTTGATATACCAGGCACATTTATGAATATTTAACTATCTCCTTCTTCAAATTTTCCCACCATGCATTCTCTCAGAGATATCAATATATAATTTTGCACCCCAGGTGAATAGATATGGTTGTGCTACGTGCGTAATTTCGAAGCTCCTTATTTGTCTCTAGATCAGATGGTACACATAATTGAGACCCAAATGATACGACTCCTTCCTCATCAATCATGAACTGAGATGATTTCCCATTTATTACAGCTTACACTCTTTTTATAATATACACATCTTTTCATTGATCCTAATTTATTTTCTCCATGAGGTGTGGTTGAGAAATCATTTGAGAAATGATTGATGAAGTTCCTTACATAATGATTCCCATTACCATCCTCTAAAATACAAATATGATTAGATTTGTTTCAATACTCATGATTGATAAAGATGGAGGATCCTTTCTCCTTAGAGTGTTTTCCACCTTGTTTTCCCTACTAAGATGTTAGTGGTTTGAGAAATCATAATCCAAGATGAGATCTACATATATTCAATAGAAAATATTACGATATTTTTGTGTGAATATATATTTGTGAATATGGTGATCAATATATTTCTCACGCTTCTCCCCATTGAGATAACACCACCAATTTTTTAATCAAATGATCACAACTTGTAATTCAATATCATGTGTACAATAATTGCTCTCATGGATTTTTTAACTACCTTGAAGTGTAAACTATCACTTTATCATTTTTCATCAGCACACAACCTAAGACCTTCCTTAAAGCATCAGTGTACATCATAAATTGTTCTCCACTTATGGGAAATGTGATTACTGGCGCAATGATTTGAATCTTTTCAACTCCATAAAACAATCTTCACATTCCCGAGTCCATACAAACGTCTCTCCCTTTTTTGTTGGCTTGTTAATTGGGTTTGACAATTGTGAAGAGTTCATCACAAATTCTTTAAAATACCCAGCTAGACCCAGAAAGCTGTAGATCTCCATTATAGATAATTTCTTAGGCCACTCATCATTTTCCTTTGTCTTAGAAGGGTCTATTGATATCCCTTTACTGGTGATAACATGACCAAGAATGATACTCCCTCCATAATGAACTCACATTTACTATTCAATTCAAATAGATTATCCCTTTTCAAAGTCTTTACCATAGTATTCATTTCATCCTCACACTTCTTATTGTATATCAGAATATCATCGATTATGACTACTAAATATTTGTTGAGGTAATCTATAATGAATCTATTCCTTAAATACAAAAAATTATCTAAAGAATTAGTGAGTCCTAAGGGAACCACTATAAACTCATAGTGTCCACACCTCGTTTTAAATGAAGTTTTTGGAAAATATTCCTTCCTCACCTTTAGATAGTGATATCCCGACTGAAGGTCCGCCTAAGAGAAATAACTATCACCATAAAGTTGATCAAATAAGTCACCCACATGAGGGAGGGGATAGTTGTTATTTTTTGTGATTTTATTGAGCTCATGATAATAAATGGGGATAAGCTTTGATCCATCCTTCTTCAAGACAAAGAGGACTGGCACACCCCATGGTGAAGCACTCTGGCATATAAAACCTTTATCCAGATTCTCATGTAACTTCTTCTTAAACTCTTCCAATTCTATGGTGGACATTATATAAAGTGTTTTTTATATAGACAGAGATCCCAGAATAAGTTAAATTGAGAACTCAACCTCTCAATCACAAGTAATACTGTGTAACTCTTTAGAGAATTCATCAATGTAATACCTCGAGATGGGAATGTATTCAAGAATGATTCTTTAGTCTGTCTAAATCATTTGAGATTGAAATGGTTTCTCATAAAAAAATAATACCCAAAATTATGGCAATGATTATAAATGATATTTATATTACCCATTACACTTGTAATGAATTGGTGGATTCTTCAACATGTTAAGTGTTATATAACTTTCCTGACAGTTGATGTTAGATTTGTATAAAGATATCCAATCCATGCCCAAGATAGCATCAAACTACATAATATGAAGTATGAAACAATTTGTTGGGTGGTTCAGTCCATAAATGTTTACTGGGGAGGATTAATAAACTATAGATGCAATAATTTCCCCATTCAATGTTCTCATAGATAACATTCCCCAAAATTATGATGCGGTTCTTGAATAGTTCTACTAAACGTGAATTATAATAATGAATATGTAGAACCAGAATAAAATATTATGTTCTATATTCATGAATAAATTACTAGTGCACCTACCACCACATCGTTGTCCAACTCCACCTCAGTAGCAGGGATATCATAATCCCTTCCTTGTTGTCTTGGAAGTTGTTTTTGATTTCCTTCAACAACCCTCGACATAGGTCAATTTTATGAATAATTCCTACACTATTTCTTATTGTAATACTAAACCACATACTGAGTATTGATACGATCCTTCGTTTATATTTCTACATTAGTGGGATTCTTCATATCTCATCTATAGATTTTAGCCCAATGTTCCAACATTAAACATTTGAAGGAATTCCTTGTTCCCTTTTGGTATCTCCCATGGGGATTCTACCCACAATTTTTACACATGGGATGGTTGAGCTTCATTCCATCTATTAATTTAATTGTATAACCACCCATATTATATTTCCTTTTCCTTTTCTTAACCATGCCCACAATACCAATGAAGGTCTCTGATATCCATTTCATCCTTGAGGGCACAATGAACAATCACCCCAAAACTGTGAATGTCTCGAATCGATAATGCTTTTCATAGGCTAGTCATTAGTTCTATTATGAAGAGATAATATTAACATTTAGTGTTTAATATAAATCCAGAGGAGTAACATGAAATCCTTTTGAAGTTTTCTTTACACACCCTGATGGACTCATCTTCATTCTGCTTGAGTCCAAGGAAATATCTTTTCTTATTGAGACAGAGGGTTTGGGAAAAATATTTTCTGAAAATCATTCTATAGAATTCCTCCCAAACCATGGAATAAATTTCTTCCTTGGGATTCATATTATTGATTAGTTTCCACCATTGATAAGCTTCCCCATAATAATGATAGACATCCAACACATATTTCTCTTCATTTGAGCACTGAAGGATAGAAATATATTTTAAATGGAGTAAATTCCCTGTTCCATGAGAAGGGGATCATAATATCTAGTAAAAATGGGAGGTATTTTCCACCTGATTTATTCAATGAAAAAATTCTATTTCCATGGAGGTGGTGTACTTTACACATTATTGAAGTTATTTTTCAAAACATGAGGAAGATTATCTAGTACTGTCATGATGTTTTGAGCAACGATTCCCATCATACCAGGTATATCATAAGGACAGTCTTCACATTTTCTATCACATTCATTGTTGGCTTGTGTTCTTCTATTTCGTGCCATTAACTAAGAAAAATAATGTACAGTTAGAGGGCTTGAATAATTAGATATTGAGCATAAAAAGAACTCTTCGAACATATGAAGGTAAACTTGTAAAGGTGAAGTATACCATATCTTTCAATTACATATATTTAAATCCATTTAATTATTGATATATTTTGTAAAATATATTCTTATGGGATTTGAATCATTCCATTAATAATGGTTTGTTCCAAGCATAGTAATTCACCAAATCATATCCCCTCGGAGTGTCATACCAAGAGTGTAGCAAGTCCTATTGTTGTGTATCGGGATCCCTCAGGACATGCTTGAAACTCATTATAGAATTTTTCACTCCTAGGTACATTTATTCTAGATCCACCACTACCTGTTTGTATCCAGACATGGATGTATTTTCATAATAAACTACTTACTCTAAACATTACAAAAATTAGGGATATTTTCTTATACATAGTCTCATCCTTAAGGTTCTTACAAAAGTGATCTATTGATAATCTCAAAAAATCATTTGACCATCGTATGAAACCAAATACAGAGGCCCATCGTTTTACAAATAAGATTTCATGTTTTTAAGCATAATTTTACATTAGAGTACAAGCCACTAATCGTAAATTATAGTGTCTTGGAATACTCGGTACAAAATCAAACATTATTAAAAACAACTTATTATTTAAACTATATAATGACCTCATATATTCTATTGTTTTTATAAATCTACAAAGGATAATCTAGGGATAACATGAAAATTGGAAGATCTAAAATTATAGCAAGGGAATAATCATATGAACAAAGCATTAACAAATGGGATAGAAGACATGACAAACTTGTATGAAAAAGGAATGTAACATATAAAATCCGAATATATAAACATGGAATCATATAAACATGGAGTTATATTAGTTTTGTAGTAACATAAAATATGAATTTAGTACGATTCAATTCTGACAACCTAGACATTTCCTATATTAGCACAACCAAGGTAAACCGCCAAGACTGTTGCATGTAGTCGCACATGGCAAGAAAAACTGCCAAGACCACCACACATAATGTCTCATGAGACTCAAAATTTCCTTGTGAATTGGTGATCTATCTGGGTGAATTCATCATAATGTTCCATGAATATGTTTTCCACATAATTAATCATACATAATCATTCATTAATAAACAAATGGGTTACCCATGGAAAGGATTGGGTATCATAATTATGAGGTAAATCCTTACAAATGGGCGTATTAAATAATATTCAATGAAAGAAAGGAATTAAAATATACACGACATTAATAATGTAAATAGGCATGAATCATGGGAGCTGATTTAAACTATAAGTGAAAATATATAGGAAAATTATTTATGAAATTTTAGCTTCAAAACATTTTTGAGAGGTTTTAAGGAAAATACTACAGAACATTGAAAATAAAAACAATGAATAACAATTTATAAAAAACCATAATTGAACCTAGATATTTTTCATGATAAAAACTACTGATTTAATAAATACATTTTTGGCTTAATATAGAAGACATAGTGCATATGAAATTGGGTATGAAACTAAGAACTTCCCTTAAAACAGAATTTCTTATCGGGAAGTATTGAAGGGGAAATCACATAAAAACTGGTATATCCCAAAAAGATAATGATGAAATGTTATTGATAAATGATTTTGGTATATGTAAATAGAATTTAAGATATTAACATTAAAATATAAGGTAACATAATTTTGGTAAAACAATGATAAGGCAACCAGACAGAACATGGGAGGTTTGGGTATAATTGCTTACCTCTTAACTACATGGTATCAGGAGTACTTAAGAGAGAATAATGAGAGATAAAGAGGTTTATCATAAAATATAAATCACGATGGAAGTATTTTGGAGGTATAAAGTTATACCACATCATTAGTGATTACACATTAATGGGCATAACATAGAGGCCATTCTTGAATAAAAGTGAAATTGAGAAGTTCCCATACCTTAAGTCTGATGGTGTTATCAACTTTACATTAATGGCCTAAATAAAAAAATTAGGCTTATTAGATAATAATTAAAGAACCTCTTCTATATGTAATTGTTTTATTATTCCATTTTTATGTCCATTTATTGCCTTTCTAACATGATAGGTGGTTCAATTTCACTGTTTGGGTCTATTCATTTTCTTAGGTTTTTACGATTGGTTTAATTATATTCATGAATAGAGAATCATGTGAAATGAACATTTTTGTCCAGAATTAGTGTTATCTGTAGTTAGTGAACGAACATATGATTACATGGTTATAAAAATAATTTTATTCTATGGATTTATGGTGAATAATTATATAAAAAATTATTGTTAAACGCTAGGATTAACTATAATATTTTGTTCATAATTATATTATTTTTACTATTATTTTACATCAACTCTGAAAAACGATTATAGATCAAAAAATAAGAAAAAAACTGTTTTAACAGTCTGGTTCAACCATAAAAATGATTTCATGACCAGAATAGCATATGTTAATAGAAATTGATAAATTGACATCCATGAATGTAATAAATTGACAAACTCAGATGGTGTAGAAATATATTGTGTAAATGGAGTGGGATGGATATATTATAATAAACTATATCATTAGAATAATATAATTCAAGTAAAAGTATGTTAATGGAGTTATCATGCCATTTTGGGTGAAGTAGACAAGGAAAGGAAAAATAAAAGAAAATAACATTAATGAAAATAATATATTAGAAAGAGGAATGTACCTCTTGAGTAAATCTCCATTTAGAGCCCCTTAAGGGGAAAGTGTTTGGTATTTTGAAGAGAAAAAGGGAAGATGGATGTGGGTGAGGATCTGGGGGATATATTTGGGTAGTATTTATAGAAGTCACAAGACTTGAGAGCAGTGATGATAAGAAGATAGTGTAGATGGTTTTTTAGTGTAGGGAGGAGGATTTTCTTAATATTTTATTCTTTAGATTAATCTTTTTCTATAAGACTATAAATAGTAATGAATTTTCTGACTATAAATAGTAATATGTTCTTTTGAGTTTGAAAAAATGTCAATTTGCATCATCCATGACACAAGAAAGATTTAGAAAAGATGGTTTTATTATTTATTGTCAATTATCATATTCTATTATTCATTAAAAATTCATGTAATTTAGAAAAATCAAAGATATTCACCATAACCATTTTTTGACATGCGGAATCCAAAAAAATCCATTTTTCTAAAATATGTTTCAAAATATGATGAAATTAATTTTTAATTAAAATAAAAATTTACTCGAAAAATAACAATTTTAAAACATTTATTTTTTTGTTCCCATATATAGATATATCGTAATTCCACTTGATTCTTATTTATATAATATCATTATAATATTACTATTCATTAGTGTTTGTCTCTATTCATTAGGGTAACATTACTATTCATATGGGTCTGTAACTATTCATAAAACCTATGTTTGAAAAATTGGACTCCAAATAACATACTGATCACAACCGTGTATACCAAAATTTTAAAATTCAATACACAGAAGTAATAAATTTATGTTTAATGGTCACATAGTACATATTATTTCATTATGTTGTGATTTCATGTGATTTTATGGCATTAACATAAGAAGGAAATTTCTAGTGAAAAATTTGGGTCATTAGAGACATAATTATTCTGTACACATTTTCATTGAAATAATTCTTTTGATCTTGAAGATGTTAATATTCATATGGTCATTACACATATCCATGTTATCTATATAGTTATGATATTTTTTATATATCAATTTAATTTTCATAATTTGTTATGTTTTCTTGTTACTCATTTTTAATATATTATTCACTCTCATGTCATAATCACTTGTTTTATAAGTGTAGAGATGCAAGTTCAATCATTCCCTAAATGTTATTCTTCTCATGTGTTTATTTTATAATCTTATTTTGTTCAAACTTATTTTAAGATTATCATATATCATCTCATGATAATTCATTATAAAATTCATCACTTACTAATGTTCTCATTCAGTTTATATTATAAATAATGATTACACTTTTTTTCTTTTTCTTAGTGTATGAGATCACCCATTTCATTGGATTCCATTCCCTATATTAAAAATATAAATATTGAAAATTAGATTAAAAAAGTGGTCTATATGAGCTTAATTATTGAGTTATGTTTTTAACTATTTTAAAAAAACAATTTTATATGTCTATTCTTCAAGATAATAGACCATTCTATGTTGTGGTTGTGAAACATTCACTACAATAAAATATATTAATAATGGATGTTTTGTTTTTGGATTTGGAGGTGTTTCAAACATCCAGTATATGGTTCTACAATAGCTTTCAAAAACCATTACTATTGTTTTTATCAATATGGGACTCATTTCTGTTTCATAAAATTTGATGAATTTTATGCGAACCATCAAAAAACATTTGTATAGTGGTGGGTTTTTAGTATTGTTACCCCCAATGATGAGGTAATAGTGGAGGGCTAAACAACCAACAACAAATAATTTTGAATATAATTTTATTTTTTAAACCAAAGCTATATTTTTTTTTAAAAAATGTAGTTTTAGTATCGAGATCACCAGAATAGGGAAAAAATAGATAGATTTGAAAATATAATTAAAAATAATAATTACAAAACAAATAAAAAAAATAATCAGAAAATTATTAAATAGTACAAACCATGTAAACCTATAATAACTTAGGGTGTAGAAAAATCTCTCCTTGAAAATGATATTTCTACATATAATCACAAAATCCCTTCTTCAACGCTCTCTATAGAATCCAAACCATATATGGATCCTCTTTCCACAAAAAAAGAACATCTCCTTGATATGATCCAATTCTCAAATTCCCAATAAGAGTATCTATCCATGAAATAATCCATGATTGGGAATAAAGATCATACTACATTAAAATTCAACCAATCTATTTTTGTGTGATTCCTCATATAGACTATATAATTGATATCCAATCCATATTCACAACCTATAATCCAATATAAAAAAATAATAGATTTATAGAATCATATAATTATTTATTTTCGGTGTGTTATAAATAAGCCCACTAATATTTCACAATATTGTCCATGAAATTATGTTTATAAAAAATTTCAAAAAATATTTATTGAACATCAATTAAAAATATGTTATTTCAAACGATATTTATAAATAAAACATGTATCATTTGTTTTCCATTTTCATATCTCTAATGAAAAATATTTTTTTATAAAAAAATAATTATTCAACTTCGATCCCAATATTTCAATCCCATTTGAATAAATCAATCATTACATTGGAACTATTAACTAGAAATCATGTGTTCACCAACCAAGGGGTTGATCTACAAAATTATAAAATTACAATAAAAAATTAAAGGGTGTACATCCATGTATATTAAAAACAAAATCAATCCAATTTTTATAATTCAAAATATCTCATAAATTCCATTTTGAAAACAAATTAAAAAATAAACCAATACAGAAAAAAATTATTTTAATAAAAAAATAATAAAAACTATTTCAATAAATCATAATAAAAATAAAAAGTAATAAATAATTTGATCCACCACTGTAATATGAGTGTAAGGTGATACAAAAGCAATGCGCAATTGGAATACCAAAGATAATATCCTCAAAAATGAATAGAAATCATTAAAAAATCATTATATGTTAATATTATGCAATCTCATATATATATATATACTTATGAAATAAGATACAATAATATGTTTAATTACTTAATTATATCAATACCTGAAGAAATAACATTAGGGGAACTCCCTATAAAATATAATAACCCAAACTACCATTTAAATAGCTTGTTTATTACATAATATAGAATATCATCTACTAGATCTTTCATATAGTTATTTTGATATCCCATGATATATAAAAAGTTGAATTTTCAATCAAATAAGCATGTTAAAATAATAAAAATTAATAAAAATATAAAATATTACTTCTTCTCACATGGAACACCGTATTAATATATATCCTATTAAAATTCATAAAAGAATAAATTAATAATTGAACTCAAATCCCCTAAACTGGAAAAGTTCAATATTAAACCACACACAAGGGGATTTGATCAAGGTTGATAATATAATGAAGAAATCCATTTTAAAAATATTCTAACTAGACCATTTAAATAAACATATTATTCATTTTATCAAATTTAAACTAAGAATCCAATTATAAATCAACACATTTAGAACAATTTAGTCCTCCATTATAAGTCGATTATAAACTAAAATTTCCCTTTAAATGAAAAGAAACAATTAAAATGGTTTATATCCTTTTTGATAAAAGGGAACAACTCAAATCATTATCTTCAAATTCATTTAAAATGGATCTTTGTATTCCTCACAAATATTTGGCATACAAAACATCTATCATCAAAATTAGAACAAGAAATTTAATTAAAATATCCTAGATAATGTATGAAATGCATTGACAACATTTCACAACCCCACTATTGGTTACATATTTTGGAATACCATAATTAGAAAATAGTTTTTGAAAGAATAATTATATCATAAAAAATGATATTCACAAAAAGATTATGTTCAATTTACTAAAAATACATCAACCTTAATGGTGGAAGAAAAACCTCTTAAGGAAATGACCTCTATAAAATTATTTAACAAATTACCTAAAATTAGATCCCCTGATACTAAAAATTCAACCTTAAATACTGTTATAGTACATATGGGAACACTAAATAAATAGGAAGGATGAAGGATATAACAATTCTATTAGACCCTATGAATGAGAACTTAGAGTCAAATATTTAAAATTAACCATTCATAGAAAACATCATGCAATGTATTGAAAATATAGACATCATTACCATAAATAGAAACATGGTTTCTAAATCACCATAATATGGTTAGGATTTTAAAAGTTCAGTTAAACATCATATTTGAATTTTATGTGATCCCTAATCATTACTCGATGAACCTTGATAGAAACCCTCTCCATCTATTTCTCCACTCCCTGATACGAAAACATTTCTGACTATTATGTTCAAAATTAAGCAGTTTTTCATATATAAATTTTACCATAAAATTATTTTTATGATCTATATATTTATTAAATTGTGTGATTTACCTCCTCAATACTATCTACCAACAAAATATCATCATGGATAGATCCATTCATTTTTTGATATATTTTAATCAATTCTTTCTACAGTGTAATGACCATTGCATCTTGCATGATTCTACGATACCCCTATTTTTTAATTGATATTCTCATTTCAAAAACTGTTTCTAATCATATTGATGTTGGTAGTAAATACATCCAAGGGTAGATTCTTCTACAATCCTAATTGTACTTCCAAAACCTCCAATGGTAATGGTCTCAATCCTATCATGTACACTCACCTGTGATGTTCTTTCAAAAGTATATGACCAACTAGATCATCCATGGAGACCAAAAAAGGATTTACGAGATTGAAATCAAATTTTTTCTATTATTTTTACCCATAAATAATATATCATTCAAAATTTAATCAATATATATTAATATAGTGAAATGTGACAATATTTTATTGGAATGAGAAATAAATTCAAACCTACAATTCATTGGTAGTCGCATTAGCTTAACTCCAAACATATTTTTTATGAATATCCAACCCATGACCAGTTTGGGATACATGGTTTCCTATATTATTTTAATACATTAAAAGAACTAAATAAATAACTAAATATATTATACCAGGTAATTGTAACTTATAAATATTTTATCTAATAAAAATTTTAACACAGTAGATCAAATTTTTAGAAAAACCCCCTAGAAAAAGTTGTGTGGGGTTTATTTGCAATGCATGACTTTATTTATCTTTCCTCAAAACATCCTTGAATAAAAAAAATAAAATTTAATAATTTTCTATTCAATGCCATATATTTTTCCTATGAATTTCGATATCTAATGCTAGATTAATATAATATTATATTTTTTTAGTACAACATGTTTTTTATTGAGATGGATATCAATAAAAACCATCCATTTCTCTCTAAGTACCCCTTTGTGTAGCTTATAATACATATTCTGAGTGATCAATGAAGCGTCATTAAAATCATTCCATAATCACCCTTTAAAATCCTTCTATTTATTACCCAAATATTTTATGTCTAAATTTCATATGATAATATATATCATGTTAATGATGAATAACATCTATAAAAAGATATTAATTTTAAAATTATTAGAATTTAATAACATGATAACATTAAATTAGACTATAATGAATGAAAATTACCATCATCTAGGAATTAATGACTTTAATTTTCCTTGATGGAGGCACATACCTCAAATCAGCATAGGTAATGGGATGGTTACCGAAATATTATACTAGTAAGCCAAGATTTTGGCCAAATAATACTATTTCATAATTCTTTGGTACACAATAATAGTGAAATGTGATAATTATCTTCAACTTATTCAAATTATAGACATATGAACATTGCATATATGTAACGACCCAATCTTTCAATAATGAAAATTCCTCTTGGTCTAATTAAATGTACCTTTATGTGAAATGTTTATATAAAATTTATACTTCTTTGGTTTTATATATTTGGATTTTGAAATACTGTTATGAATTGAGGTCATTTCTAATATGGTCGATGAATAGTAATCACATGATTAGTATAAATATATGTATTTAACGAATCCATTTTACTCATAAAAAGGAAGATATTTCCTCATCCACTAGACGTGCCCAATAAAAATCCCATTTTTTTGATCTTGGAGAATAGGTGGAGTCATTGGGCTTCACTCACTTCTACAAATATGGCTTTTATCAGCGCTATAAAAGTGCATTAATAGTTCTAAAAAAGCGTTGTTAATCATGGAGAAGATAAATGGGTGGTCCCTTTTATCAGTTCTCGGAAAAGAGATGATAAAGATCTCTTTTATCAGCGCTGAAAAAAGCGCTGATAAAAGACACCTTTTATCAGCTCTAGAAAGCACTGATTAAAGGGTACTTTTATCAGTGCATTTTTTAGACCTGAAAAAATTGGTTGTATTAGGGATTTTTAATAGCGCTGGAAAAAGTAAAAATAAAAAAATAAAAAATAAATAAAAATTAATTTATATTCGGGGGGAGGCTTAGAAAAGCGCTTGACCCCCCCCCCCCATCAGCACTAGGTGGCCCCTCCCACTCATGCATGCTAACCTTGCCCGCGTGTCCCACACATGCATGCACGATTCCTTGATTCCACCCCAACTCGAACCCTACACATCCCCCTCACGCGCCTGCACCTTTACCACTAAGCCATTTTCTTTTTTTCAATTTAATGATACATCTATTTATTTATATATATATTGTCATATTTATTTGTATATTAATATAGATTCATATTAATATAAATACTTTTATTTATATTAATACATATATGTTTATTCTTATATTAGTATATATATATATATTCATTGGTATATTAATATATATTTTTATTTATTTATTTATATATTTTTAGTTACAATTTCATCTGTATATTTATTTTTATATTAATATATACTTATAAGATTAGTTTTAAATACATTTTTGAAATATTTTTTTATGAGTGTTTATAATTAAACAAATAAATACATAAATACATATATACAACAAAGACACACAAACACATAGACACACACACATATTTACGAATAAATACATATATAAGTGTATTTGAAAAGACATGGAATGTTAAAACGATCATAACTTATAATCTGGAATCCCGTTTCAACTCCACAACCAGCCAATCGATGAAAATGAAACTATGTTCGATAAGATATGCGGTATAGGGCTAACAGACATCCGGATCAAAATTTAAACTTTTTTGAATGTTTAAAAATCGGAGTATCCTGACTGAAAACCCATTTTTGGAGGACTTCTGGGCCATTTATGGCTTCGAAAAACATGACAGAATCTTAGCCTCAGCCATATGCATGTAGTGCTCGCTGCAGGCTTCGATTTGATATGATTTAGAGCTTAAACGGACACCCGGATCAAAACTTATTGCCGTTTTATGTTTGACTTACATTTTTAATTTATTTTAGGTCTTTTATAAATTGGTTTGATTCTTTTGTGTCCTCAATTTGTTATTAAATGATTTTAATCTACAGTAATTATCAAATGATTAATTAATTATATTTTTTACAATATTTTAATGCCATTTTAACTAAATTTCTTATATATTAAATGTAATAGTATATTTATACATATATATAAAAAATATAAATTATATTTATACCAATATAAATATACTTATATAACAATATATTATTTTTCAGAAATGTTTTTTTGAAACATAAAATTTATCAGCGCTAGGAAGAAGAACTGATAAGTGGGGCCTTTATCAGTGATAATAAAAAAATCACTGATAAAGGGGTCCCCATTAACAGCGTTATAAAAGCACAGATAGGGGGGGGGGGCTTTATCAGTGCTAAAAAAGTGATGATAAAGGGTCACTTTTAACAATGCTTGTTTTTTGCGCTGTTAAAGGCCCCCCTTTATCAGTAAATTTTTTAAGCGCTAATAAAAGCTCCCTTTATCAGTGCTTTTTTTAGTGCTGCTAAAAGGGTAGCACATCCCTTGCCCATTTTTTTAGTACTGGCTCTTGGCCATGCCCAATCCGATCTTCCACATGTTATGCTCGAGGTGGACCGCCTATAATAGAAGTGAAATTTGATAGAGATTACCACCCGAGTAATGTTATCTGAGTCACCACAAGACTCTGTCATCATCACACACCTTACTCTTCAGTCATACGCATGTGTTATAAGGGGTTATGTAACAATACCATAGCACAATGTTTGTGTACATTTTTTTTGTATATAATAATGAATATACTTTCATTTTATTATTATAACCTTGTAAATAGTTTTTAATGCACAAATAATATTTTTAGTTAACATTAAATTAAGGAATATATTCTAATTAATTAATGTATTTTTTATTACATAATATTTTAATAAAATATTACTCTTATTATTTAATTAACATTTATTAAATATAAATTAACATATCATTTAATGAATGAAATTGAAATTTTTATTATGATTCAAAATCCATTTTTGTCAAAACCCGTGAATTTTCGATAAATGTATGTTTTTATTATAAAAGTGAAAATTAACATATATAGAAAATTATTTAGATAAAATAAATATTATTTCTTGAATCAGGACATAAAAATTATCCACCGTTGAATTATTCAAAATTTTCTGAGACATTAAAATTTTTGGGTAAAAATTAAATACCGTTTAAATATATAATTTGTTTTATTACATCATAATGACCCAATAGTGATGTTATAAAAAACTAAAAGCTTTATTTTCGGATAATATATGTTTTAAAATTTAAATAATGTGGTTTTGGGTTAGTTTGACTTATTTTACAAATCATTAATGGACCCTTCAAGGTTTATTAATCATCTTGTCTTTTTAAATTGTTTTCCTTTTGAGTGTGAATCGCCTCCACATAAGTAACCCCATTATTTTAGATTTTAGAACTTTTTAATTATAAAATATTGTTTTCCATTTCCATTTTACAAAAAACATGCACAAAATCCATCAGATGGTTTGTGGTTTCGAGTAGTTTGTTATGAGGTGTCCTAAACCTCAATAATCAAGAATTCTCCCATTTTTCCTATATAAACGCACCTTTGACCCCACTTTTTCCAAACTCAAATCCATAGGAGTTTTAATACCTTTGAAGTAGTCTCTCTATAATCCTTTCAAGTTTCCCCATTCTCCCATGAATCCTCTCTCAAGCCTCTCTGAAACCTTTGGAAGGACACTACCATGTAAGGGGTTTTTCTTCCTTTGTTATTTTTGGTCCAATTTTATTAATGTTTTTATGCCCTTTTGATTTCAATTATAAATGTTGTGGTATGGTTTCTCACCTCCCCCATACTACCCTATTTATGTATGAAAGATGGGATACCCCTTTTCCTTTAACTAAATTCATCCATTTTACATATGTTACTATGCCGAAATTCCGAAACGAATTTGTCTCTCCTCTTTTACATTCATGAAATTCATTTGAATCGTTACTCTAAATTCCATTAAACTTTTTGTGACATGTATCCATTTGAACCTGTCAATTTTAATTTCATGTACATAAGTTGAGACACCCATTTCTCTCTTATCAACCATTTTTATTAACTCTTACGTCACACTGTTACGCTGCCGAAATTGCACCGATTTTCCAAGCCAATTCCATTGTGTAGTGAATACTATACCCATTTCTCTATCAAGGGTATTCACCTTTATGAAAATTTACTTATTGACTATAATGTTTCATGTATGTATTCCATATTCCTTTATCGTAGAATAAATGATTAAGTTTTATGAATCAATGTTATATGATCCATGTGGCACACTTATGCATGAAATGAAATGTTTAAGAAGGGTGTGCCCTTATAGAACTCCAATGCATTGGGTAAGGTATAGTATCATGAGATGTCATGTGAAATTAGGGTTTACTAATGCTAATTAAAGTGTATCAAGGTTTTACTCATGATTAATGTGCAATTAGGATTTAGTTATGCTCCAGGTGCAATGATCCATGGATCATACTAATTCCATGATAAGTGTTGTTTCCACATTTCAATGTTATGATTATCATGCTTTATCATGCCCTTATGTTTCTGCATGTATTGTGTTGTATTGATATGCCTATTGTCTAAAATGTATTTTATTCCTCATGTTACTCAATTTTTATTCCCATACTGGGCTTTATAGGTCACCATTTTCTTATGCATGTCCACAGGTTATCCCATGAAATTCTATGAATGAGGGAATGTAGTGGTCATGTAAAGGATGTTTTCAGAAAAGATTATGTATTTATTATTTTAAGTTGTTATGTAATGATCCTAATCCCCAAATACACTAGACCTCTAGATCTTCCATGTTGTATCATGTGATGATTATGTAATAAATTATGTTTAATTGTGTAATAAAAGATCAGGGTTGTCATAGATGGTATCAGAGGATAGGATTAGTTATTTTTGGGATTAGGATTAGAAATCCCTAGTGAAGCCTTACAGAGAATACTATGTATAATAAAAACATCCCTATGTTTTGGTGAGTATTTAGTATGTGGTTTATCAAAAAATAAATCTCTGTCTGGATACGACCAGGTAGAGGTGGCTCTGGAACAGATGTATCTTAGGGGTAAACCCCGAAAACACTGCTATGAGCTAGTCTCGAACGAGAATTGGTGCATGACAATGGACCATGCTTCACTCTTGGTTACGAAACTCTCATGGGATATGCTTTGGTAAATTCCCAAGCTTAGTATAAACCATTATTACAGGACAAATAATTTCCTAAGATAATATGATTAAAAGTAGATCAAGTATAACATAGACTGAAGCCAAAATATTCATATGTAATGGAAATAGAAATTATTTATAAGTCCTTAGTAATTTACTTGAATTGAACTTTATGTGTTACCCCTAACTTTCCTTTTATTCCAACCAATGGATGGTAATAGGAGGACTCGGGATAAAAACCGATGTGAATATCCACACGACAATTGTACTAATGAGATTCTCAATCCGATGTGAGCGGGAATCACGAACTTTGTCTTGCTTCTCTGTCAGCTCACTCAAGATTTGAATAGAAACATGGGTCAAGAGGAACATTCAACCCCCCTAAAAAAGAACAATTTCCTATTGAGATCTTAATGAGACAAAGGCCTCCTACATATAATGTATCATCTGATCCCCCAATTGCGGAACCATGGATCAACTCCATTGAAAAGATCTTCTCCACCCATCATAGATCTGAACAAGAGAAGGTTCTCCTGGATTCTTATCATAAGGAGGGTGATGCTAATCAAAGGTGGACATTGATAAAAAAATATGATGTCTGAGGAGGAGACCAAGGTGTTGGAATGGAAGGATTTCCATAAGATGTTTTGTGATAAATATTGTCCGCACACCCTCTGGATTTAGATGGAATGTGACTTCCTTACCCTCAAGCAAAAAAGACAATGAATTTGTTGGGGTGTATGATTCAAACTTCACTAGGCTTGAAAAATAACATTCAAGCATTTTTGTTACACCCGAATGCAAGGTTGACCGCTTATTTGGTGGGTTGAAACCTTTCTTGCAGAAAGCACTAGCAATCTGTGACTTCGACATATATGAGGAAATTTTTCGATGTTCCCTCAAGGTCAAAATAAAGATCATAGAATATCAGGGGTATCATGGGGATAACAAGCATGAGGTGGACTTCAATGCTGGTGGTCTGATGGAAAAATACAATGGTGATAAGAATATCCAACCCCCAACTTGCCAAAGGTACAGAAATAAGAACCCCAAAAATTGCCTGAAGGAGACGAGTTAATTCATTATGTGTGGAAGAAAAGGGCACCTAGCTATTAACTACTGACAAGAAACAACCACGACTGGAACATAGGATAGGAACACTCCATTCGAACCTCAATGTATTGTTTATTGCTACAGATACAAAGAACCTGAGAATCTTGAAAATCAGTGCCCAAAGCTAAGGGTTTAAAGAGGCAACCAACAATCTCCATGGTAGAAAGGGAGAGATTTTTCCATCACTACTTCCAAAGTGAACTTCGACAATGAAGTGGATAAAGGTATGCAAGTTATTCATTAAATAATAGAGAATGTACATATTGATTCAGGTTCTTTGCATTATTTTGTATCTCAAAAGTTCAGCAGAACAATCTTATCACCACCACAAACCATGGAAGTCAAGATGTCGGTGAGTACGGAATATGGGGCAATCATTATATCCCCGAAATATAACTACTCCCCTATCATAATCTATGGATTAAATGTCTGGGCGAACTTCTTCATACTCCCTTAGGTTGAATTTTATGGTCTTCTTGGCATGGATTGGCTTTCCATATATAGAGCCAACATAAATTTCCAGGAGAGGGAAATCACTATCCATTTGGAGAATCGACCCCCGATTCATTACAGAAGAAAGGAGTAAGATGAATCTTCATTAGCTCCATCATCTCATGCATGGATATTACTTCCCTTTGAGCATACATATCTGTCTTAGATGATTGATTCTAAGGAGGCAACCATTATAGAAGAAATTCCTATTGTGAGGGAATTCACTAAAGCGTTTCCGGAAGAATAGGCTGGTCTTCCTCTTAGAAAAGATGTCAAATTCTCAATTGAACTTATACCTGGGGTGTTACTAGTATCGAAGACTCCATATAGAATGGCTGCTATGGAGCTTGAGGACCTTAAGAAATAAACACAAGAGAATTTGAAAAATGGTTTATACTCTTATGTGCTTCACCATGGGGTGCCCCAGTCCTCTTTTCAAGAAAAAGGATCGTTCAATGCGCATTTGCATCGATTATTTTGAGATAAACAAAATCATGATAGAGAACATGTATCCTCACACACAAATTGATGAATTTTTCGATTAGATGCGTGGAGCATAATACTTCTCCGAGGTGGATTTGCGGTCGGGATATTACCAAATAAGGGTGAGGAAGGAAGATATCCCCAAGACATCTTTTCTTACAAGATACATGCACTATGAATTTATAGTAATGCCTTTTAGACTAACTAATGCTCCAATAATAATCATGGAAATGATGAATAGAGTCTTTAGAGATTACCTCAACAAATTTGTGGGTGTCTTTATAGATGATATTCTGATATACTCTAAAACCATGGATGATCAGGAGGAGCATCTGAGAACTCTACTAGAGATATTGAAAAAGGAGAAGCTCTATACAAAATACATCAAGTGTGAGTTCAGGTTGAAGGAGGTCAAATTCTTGTGCCATATCATCACAATCCATGGGATATCTATGGATCCCTCCAAAACAGATGGAGTTGAGCGATGGTCGAGGCCAACATTGGTAACATATATCTATAGCATCTTAGGGTTAGCTGAATATTATTGTTGATTTGTGAGAAATTTCTCACAATTGTCCAACCCTATTACCAAGATAACTCGAATGGGGATAAAGATTTCTTGGAGTGATGATTGCGAAGAATTCTTCAAGGAGTTGAAAAAAGGCATATCACTACACATGTGGTCACTTTACCCACAAGCAGAGTACTTTTTTTGGTATTCAATGATGCTTTGAAGAAGGGCCTGGGATGTGTGTTAATGAAAAATGACAATGTCATTTCCTATTCATCAAGGAAATTGAATTTTCATGAAAATAACTATCCAACACATGACATAAAGTTGGCTGTAGTGATCATTTCTTTGAAAATTTTGTGGCATTATTTCTTTGGGGAGAAGTGGGAAATATACCAAAAAATCCTCAAGTATATATTCACACTGAAAGAGTTGAACATGCACCGAATAAGATGGTTATAACTGATAAAAGAGTATGACTAAATAATCCATTACCACACTGGGAATGTGAAAAAGGTGGAATATGACCTAAGTAGAAAGGACCTAACAATTCTATCATTGATGAGAATTGAAAATATCTTATCTTCATAGATTTGATGATGATGGAAATAGGAATCATAAATAAGGGAACATCATAAATCCTTTCACAAATGATTGCTCAACCGTCGCTTTTGGGAAGGTTAAAATATGCTCAAAAGGATGATGAATGACTTCAGAAAAAATTGGAATCTATCAGAAATTGGAAATCCTCAAAGTTTAATGTTAATGAAGAAGGAATTATGAGATTTAGAAAAATTCTATTTGTTCCATCAAGTCCGGAGCTGATGAAGGAACATCCGAATGTTGCACATAGTGCAAATTTCCCTATTCTCCCAGGAAACCCAAAGATATATTGAGACCTCCAAGGGAATTATTGGTGGGATAATATGAAAATGGAGATCGTTGAATATACATAAAAGTGCCTGGTGTGTCAGCAAGTGAAGGCATAGTGGTAGAAGTCAAAGAGGATGATGCAAAAATTTCCCATACTAGAATGGAAATGGGAGAACATCACCATGGACATTGTCACTGGACTTCCAAATATATCCAAAATCAACAATGCAATCTAGGTAATTGTGGATCATCTTAAAAAGGCTACACAATTCATTTCAATTTGGGAGGATTTCTCACTGGATCAACTGGCACGAATATATATTTGGGAAGTGGTAAGGCTGCATGGAGTACCACTATCTATTGTGTTTGATCAAGATCCAAGATTCACTTCAATGTATTGGAAGAGTCATCAACGTGCTCTGAATACTAAATTGAACTTCATTACAACTTATCCTCCACAAACTGAGGGCCAATCCTAGTGTATTATCCAAACACTTGAAGACATGTTGAAAGCATGCTGAATGGACATTAAAGGAGTATTGGATCAACATCTTATAAAAGATGAGTTATCATATAATAAATGTTTCCACTCGAGCATCTAAATAGAAATATATGAAGACCATTATGGTAAAAGGTGCCTAACATTGACGTGTCAGGATGAGGTCGGTGAGGGTAAACTGCTAGGACCAGAAATGGCCGAAGAAATGGTGGAGATGGTGAAAACCATTCAATATCATATCAAGGCATCCCAGAGTTGACAGAAGATTTATATAGAAAACCATTGATGAGACCTTGAGTGTAATGATGGATACATGGTATTTCTATGCATATCTCTATGGAAGACGGTCATGAGGTTTGGAAGGAAAGGGTAGTTAGGTTCAGGGTACATCAAACCCTTCTAGATTTTTGATCGTGTTGGGGTCGTGGCCTATCGACTAGCACTTCCACATACCTTGGCCAAAGTACATGATGTATTTCATCTATCCCTCTTAAAGAAGTACATACCAGACCCTTCACATGTAATCTCTTCATAGGTGGTACAGTTAGAGGATGATCTTCTTTATAAGGAGAAACTAGTTAAGATATTTGATCATAGATAATATTTTCTTTTAAATAAGACAATCCACTTGACAAGGTATTGTGGAGAAACCACAAGATTGTATAAGAAATGTGGGAATCATAGAAAATGATGAAGCAGAACTACCCACATCTGTTTTAGTATGGGAAAATGAAATTTCAAGGATGAAATTTTTTAAGGAGGGTTGATTGTAATGACCCAAACTTTCATTAATGGAAATACGTCTTTATCTAATAAAATTTATCTTTATCTAAAATTTTTATATAAAACTTCAACTTATTTGGTTATATATTTTTGGATTTTATAATATATTTAAAAATTGTTACCATTGCTAATATGACCATTGATAGTGATCACATGATTAGTATAAATATAGGTCTTTAACAAATCCAATTTACTCAGAAAAAGGAAGTGATGGACTCATCCAGTATACATACCTCATAAAAAGCCCGTTTTCCGGAGCTCAAAAAAGTGGTGGCATCATTGGGATTCAGTATTGACTAATCCCAAGATGAGATTCATCAGGTTAAGGTCGAGCATGACCGCCTACGAGAGATGTGGAAGTGGATAGAGATTACCACCCGGGCAATGTCAAACAAACCACCAAAATAGTCTATAACCATTGCACACGTTACTATTTGGTCTTACGCGAGTGTTATAAGGAGTTATGTAACAATACATTATCACTATGGTTATGTAAATTAATTTTTTATATAATAATGAATATAATTTCATTTTATTATTGTTACTTTGTAAATAGTTTTTGAGGCACACATATTATTTTTAGTTAACAATCAACTAAGAAACCAGTTTTGATTAATTAATGGATTTTTTGTATTAAATAATATTTTATTAAAATCTTATTATTATTATTAATTTAATTTTTATTAAATATAAATGATTGTATAATTTTATGAATGCAATTGTAATTTCTATTATGGTTCGGAATCCATTTTTTTCAAAACCCGTGATTTTTCGTTAAATGTGGGATTTTATTTCAAAAGTAAAAATTAACATAGTTTTAAAATTATTTAGATAAAATATGTAATATTTCTGGAATTAGGATGTCGAAATTATCCAACGGTGAATTTTTCATAATTTTGTGAGACAATAAAATTTTTGGGAAAAAATTAAATACCGTTTAAATATATAATGTGTTTTATAACCTCATAATGACCCAATAGTGAAGTAATAAAATACTATAAGATTTATGTTCGACCAATATATGTTTTACCATTGAAATAATGTTTTTTTGGGTTTGTTTTATTTTTTTTACAAAGCATTGATGGAATCTTTAACGCTTATTAAACATCTTGTCTTATAAAATTGTTTTCCTTGGGAGTGTGACTCACATCCACATAAGCAACCCCATTATTTTAAGAAGTTCGGAATTTTGACATAAAAAATATTGTTTCCCACTTCCCATTTCCTGATATCCATGTGAAAAAACAATGGTTTGTTTTGTGGTTAGGATTAGTTTAATGTTAGGTGTCCGAAACTGAAATAATAAATAATTCCCCCACTTTTCATATATAAACCCACCCAATCTCCCACTTTATCCACACTAAAATCCATTGGAGTTCTTCTAGACTCTGACCTACTCTCTCTATAATCATCCCAAGGTTCTCTAATCTCCCATGAATCCTCTTTCAATCCTCTCTCAAGCCTTTGAAAGAACACTTCCATTTAACGGATTTTAATCTTTTCTCATATTTGTCCAATTTTCATAATGTTGTTATACCCTTTTAATTTCAATTATAAATGTTAGGGAATGGTTTTTCACCATCCCCATTCTGCCATTTTTTTGTTTTAATGATGGTAGAACCCTTTTTCTCTCACTAAATTCCTCCCATGTACACCCGTTACTATGCCACAATTTTGAGTGGAATTTCTCTATACTCTTTTACATTCAAGCAATTCATTTGTATCATGACTCCAAATTCCATTAAAATTATTCATACATGTATCTATATAATCCCTTTAATTTCTATTTCTTGTACATATGATTATACACCACTTCATATCACATCAACCATTTTTATTAATTCTTACGTCGCGCCGTTACGCTGACAAAATTGCACCGATTTTCCAAACCAATGTCATTTGTGTAGTGAATACCATACCCATTTCTCTATCAAGGGTATTAAAATTTATACACATTTACTTTTTGATTATAAATTTTATTTTATTTATTTCACATTCCTATATCATGGAATAAATGATTATGTTTTTTGAATCCATGTTATATGATCCATGTGGCACACTAATGCATGAAATCAAATATTTAAGGAGGGTGCGCCCTTATAGCGCTCCAATGCATTGGGTAAAGTATAGTATCATGATAGGTCATGTTCAATGGGTGTTTACTCATGCTAATTCATGTGAAAATAGGTTTTACTCATCCTTCATGTTGAATGAGGATTTACTCATGCTCTATATGCAATGATCCATGGATAATTCTAATTCCATGTTAAGTGTTATTGCCACATTTCCATGTTATTTTTATCATGCTTTATCATGGATTTATGTCTCTGTTTATCTTGTGCTCTATTCAAATTCCAATCTTCTAACATGTATTTTATTCCTCATGTTACTCCATGTTTATTCCATTTCTGGGCATTATACCTCACCCTTTTTTAATGAATGTCATCATGTTATCCAATGCAATGATATGTATGATGGAATGTAGTGGTCATGTATATGATGTATTCAAAAAAAAGTTATATTTTATATTTTAAGATGTTATGTAATGATCCTTAGACCCAAAGACACTAGACCTCTCAATTTTCTATGTTGTATCAAGTGATGTTTATGCAGTAAATTATGTTAAATTGTGTGATAAAATATCGGGGTTGTCATAATATATCATTCCATAATAATTTTTTTTATATTTTAGGAAAATATATATAGTAGTAAAAAAAGTTCATTCAAACTATTCACATTAATAAAATTAGTTATGACTATCACCCACCAATATCCTCATGATGAAACATCGGTGAAAACCCGTTCCCTTACTAGTAAACCTACTGAATGGGGATTAATATCTTAGATGCTAATGGGATAAATAAGTGGGGTGTACCTGACATTGGTTGAATAGAGGGTGTGAGAGACTCTAAAGTGGGATGATAGAGTGTGTCTCGATGCTCTATGGAGTGAGACTGATAGATCATCATCTCTTGGTGTGGTCAATGGAACTTCAACTGCTAGTCTAATGGGATCAATGGAATGATTCTCCCATATAATTCTGATCATTTAATCCTATAAAATTATCATCAGATCATATATTTTGAAAAATATATTTTGGAAAATATATATTGAAAAAAAATTACAAATCAAAACATATTCATTAAAAAAACAAATATTCATAGTTATTATAATGAATGACATCACATATAACATAATTAGCTGAAAAATTAATGGATGACTACACATTATGTCATTTTTTCCTTCAATCATGTAGTATTCAATATCCATCATTACTTCATCTGCATAATCCACTTTTACCAAAATAATATTTTAAATATCATGATTAGAAAATAAGTACATTTGAAACTATAGATGGGATTTAGTGTCAGAATTAAAATTTTCCACTTCATCACCCATATAATAAAATTATCGTTATTTTATTTGAATAACTACACTCCAACCTTCATCCCTGAAATCTTCCATAAAATATAGCATTTTCCCTAGAACTAAAAAGATATTCAAGTCCTGAAATTCAAATTCACTGACATCCATCAAGCGAGATAAGTTCACTAATGTAAATTGAATAGAATCTCTTTTAATACCCCTAGTAATATCTACCAACTTTCATTTTAGTCTAATAACTGAAAAATAATCATGGAAGATTAATTTGATAATATTAGACAATTTTCCATAGTATCCCAATATAGAATAATTTTTATAATGCATTTATTATTTGTTTTCAACACATCTTCCAAATCGATTGTATGTAATTTTAATTCATTGAAATAGCAATAATATAATTTTCTATATTTTTTTAGAGCACCACTTACTGGAAACATAAAAATATACTAACAAAATAGCTAGAGTTTCAGAATTCATGATCTAAAAAATATACATTATTATATTAACAATATATGTGTTAACTTAAAATCTATATTGATTGAAATATTTATGAACGTACATGGAATGAAACCCA
This sequence comes from Viscum album, assembly GCA_963277665.1. NCBI lineage: Eukaryota > Viridiplantae > Streptophyta > Magnoliopsida > Santalales > Viscaceae > Viscum > Viscum album. Next base: position 476,557,079 of record OY728134.1, read on the forward strand.
TTATACAAGATATCAATTAACATATTTTGTTACCTTTATATCAGTTATTATTTTCGCTCTCACAGGTCTCTTTACTTGTATCATTAACACTTCAGTAAAAGAAACTACATATGTACTATTTAGCATTACATATCACTCTAACTGTAATAGTTTCATTTTTGATAGTGTAACAATTGAGATCCTATCAATATATTGGCCATTGGTAGTTGAGATTGATTCGATGTGTTTTCACAAAAAAATTGATTTATTCTTATCTCATGAGTATCCAAGTATCTACATGAAAACGTGTGACACTCTTATTCTAAATATATTTCTGGTTGATATTTTTATTCACATATGATTTCATATAAATAAGATATCTATGAACCATAATAATGAAAATATAATTATGAAATTAATGATGTGAAAATACTTTTTTATATAAGATGGAAAAAAATATAAATAAAGATCCTCGAAATTGGATACATCCATCGAAAATGTATGAGGACTCTAAATTTAGTTTCCTTCACCACATTAATAGTCAAATACATCATGAACATAAAAAAAGACAGTGGAAAGATCATATTTAATAAATTAATTAATTATAAAATGATTTCAGGAACATTTTTAAGCTTATATGGTTGTAGAGATTTCTCAAATAGTCATCCGAATAATGTCTAAAATTAGAGTATAACTAGAGAATCCTTTTCGGGTAGTTAGGTACGCAATGAAAATTCTAGAAAAATATGTACCAAAATATTTGAATCAGAACCTTTTGATCAATGTTGAAATCACCAATTCATGTTGAAAAACCTTTAGATTATACCTGCATACCCATAAGAAACTTTACATGTTTTAAAATTCTATGGAATTTATCTTTATTCACAAATTTCGTAGCAATAATTTCTAGAGAATACTTTACATTCTCATTTTGTCAGGGATCACACATTATGTTCATTATTTGTAATTCCATTTGAGAATTCAGATGGTCCATTGATTTTCCATACTCATTAAGCAATGTGAAGAAAAATATTTCACGAAATATTCTCCTCAATATGCCTAACATCATGATTATGATGCAAAAAATTAAATTTCTAATATGGATGCGTGAATAATATACTTGTTTTCATCAATTGTTTCATTCCAATTTCACCTAATGATGAACTGAGAAATTGTTTACAACTACCATTACCATTATTCACCTTACAAAACTATGTTTCAATATTTCCATGCTTTAAACCAATAAAATCCTTTGGAAGTGTTCTAGGATCAATAGAACCATTTAATTTGAACTGGTTCAACAAAAATCTTGGACATTCATTGTGAAATACATGATGAAATAAGAAGAATTTTATTACTCTATGTTAGTCCTTCAATATCAAAATAAATGATACAAAAAGGAAAATCCAAAATCGTGTTTGGGTTCCAACTAGATAAGTTCCCAAGTCTATAGAAGTCACTCATGATCGACATTAGTGAAGTATTAATTTTATACATTTTTCAAGAAGTTGAATCATATGTATCAAAATCATTTCTCAATAACTCCTATAATTATTCAATTAGATGTTACCTATATACATCAATATCATTTCTAGAAATTTTATTCTAGGAATAATATTTGAAATGAAAAAAAATGTTTTCTAATACAAATAAACATAGTCAGATTATAAGGGATCATAAAAACCATCCAAAAGTTTTTTCTGCTGCCCAATGTACCCAATGGGTTGAATCCATTGGAAGCTAATCCCAATCGAACATTACTATGATTAGATGAGAAATATAGATATAATCAATCAAATTTCTTCCACGATTTTGATTCCCTAGGATTTTTTATTAACCATCATTGTTATTATCTAGAGAATTATACGTTATGGTCTCTGTGGTTTTAGGTGACATGATTAATATTTTCAATCAAGGCTTTAAAGGTAAGTAACACAAATCCTTTTCAAGTGTGTTGTTTTTATTCAACTTCATAGTAGTATGCTGATTCAGACTTCCAACATCACAAATATACATACAACTAAAAGAAGATCATTTTTTTGGGATACTATCTTCTTCAATCATCAATCCCACAAATAATACAATCATTGGGACAAGCATTCATTTCTGCATAATTTAGACTAAGATTATTAGCAACATTTTTCATATCATAAAAGGACGTATGGATATTAGCTATAGGAAATTCATCCTAAAAAACTTCCAATATCATGGACATCACCATATTTTTTGAATCTACCTAGGCATATTATATGACACAACTACAACAAAAAAGAATGTTTTGAATATTTCAAACTTCCACCCTAAAACTCTTGATTTTCATCATCAACTAAATTATGAAACACAATTTTCATCTCAGTTATTTTATATATGACATTATTTAACATAAAATCAAGAGGGGATCCAATTATATGTTAAAATATTAATATGGTTGTCCTATATTCCAAGAAAACATAACATGTCAAGTTATTATTATATCATCCTCAACAAGTTGTTTTAATATTTCATTATATTGATATTGTTGTCTTTTAATGAAGAAATAATTTTTTATATGGTTTTTCACTTCATTTTTCATTGTCGATGTTGTTGAGAGCTCATTCTATTGCTTAACATCATTGGGAGAACTTTCTATAATATTTTATTCTCTATTCCAAATCAAACACAAATATTGATGAGGGAATTACTTCAATATTAACTATTCATAAACATAATTCCCTTCAACCGTCTTCTAAATTATCATTTTAGAGATAAATATCTTATTGTCCCATCAACTGATCAATTGGAAATTGAAAAATCAAAAAACTCTTCCGAACCCTTAGAATATTGGGGTGAATTACTTAGTAATTTGATCCATTTTTGATCCATATACATCAGAATGTTCCTACAAATTATTCAATAAATTAAACCACATATGTGTTACTAAGTAAGAGAATATATAAATTCAATTGAAAAGGAAAAAACCCTGGAAGTTGTAAGAAGAGACTTATTTGTAAAAAAAAGTAAAATTATAAAAATGGAATCTTTCTTGGATGGTATTATGTAAAATATAGGCAAGATAAAAATCATACCATCATTAATTTAATGCATTTATCGTGGGAGAGACTCCCAAGGGTAACTAATTACATTTTATCATAGAAAATATTTGTCACCCTATAAGTGGATGTAATGTTATGACACATATCTAGCTAGAGTAGGTGTCACAAAATACTGCACTAGAATTTCTAGTTATGGAGAAAATCATCTTATCTAGGTAATTTTACCCAAGAACCATAAGTTCCTTATATTTTTTAACAAACAAGAACAATCAATAATCAGAAATATTTTATTATGCATTAAATAAAGATGTATCTTTCCAATATATATAATCATTTTGAAATCCAATGAAATAATAATGTGTAATATTAATAGTCACTTTTTATTATTAATATATGTATATATATATTTACACATTCCAATGTATACATATATCCTATTGCATAGATTCAAATTTTATCATGTAGATTACTACACATAAACACATATATGTATACTTATGTATAAGAATAAAACCAATATATATATATATATTAAAAGACATTTTAAAATATATGATTTTTAAAAAATATTTTTAAAAAAAGGGATAACCCAACATTTAAAAACAAAACCTCTCTTAAAACATTTACCTTATTAATTAATGTTTTTTTGGGAATTTATAAAACAATGTTTTGTGCAAAAATAACTAATGTTGGATTTTAAAAAAATTAAAAAAGATCAATTTAATTGGAGCTGAAATCATATGAAATTAAAAGCCTTTTCAGAATAATTTTAATTTTAATTTTATATCCATATAGAGGATTACAAATAAAATCATGCAATGTTATAAAACATAACAAACCAAATTAAAGGTACACATCCCTAAAACTTATTTTATTTGAAATTGTGACACTATTGGACCAAAAACATGTCTTACATACCATATTTAACAAAGTTTAACATAACAATCAGGATAACCCGAATTAAAACTGGTCAAAAAATGGAAGAGTAGATAAAAACACCATCCATAATCAATGGAAATATTTCAAATTGAAGTTTCATTGAATGGATTGGCCTTAATTGGGGATCACAATACATAGACACCAAAAATATAAATGTGGATTGCAAAAAATAACTTCACTCTTTGGTTGGGTTGTGTGAGCAGTGACTACAATGAAATTCATCACATTCCATTAAAAATTAACAAAGCCTTCAAATAAATATTCATGAAACACTATACACTTCATGAAATAGAACATATGTACTATCTAAAGTATTAAATATCAATAAATTTATCAACATGTAGTAGAACATGATTACAAATTCAAGTCTTCAATATGTTTCCTCCCACAACCAAATAAAAAAATGTAATCAAGCTTTAAATAATAAAACACCTACCTCAATGAAAGAGTAAAAATACACTTTTTTTTATTAAAAACAATATGTTAATGAAAAAATTCTATATTATATGATTAATGGAAACAAATTATTAAAAAATTACCAAAAAACTAATATTATCTCTGAATTATGGTTATGTGTGCATATTTTATGAAAGGTATAAAATTAGATTAACATTAGTGATAAATGAAATATTATGAAATATGGGATTTTATCAACATACCACCTTGAGAGGAGATCAATGATAAATATAGGATGTAAATGATGTGACATAACAACAAGAGGAGTTGGAGTACCCACTTCATTAGTTGATGGATGTTTGGGACTTCATAGTCGTATTAAGATGAGTGTTCATGGATTTAGGTCTTCATCAGGGTTCATGGATAGAGGAAGTAAAGTATACTAAAATTCTAATCATAATATTAGATATGGTTTTATAGAGGAAGAGTTCAGATTTGTATTTGGTCTGATTGTCCATAATCAAGTGGTAAGGGATAGAAACAAGGGGTAGAGGTTGGGTTGTGGCAATGAGTGGGAGTAGTGGTGGTGAGGGTTTAGGGAAGAGAGGGTTCAACGACATGAGATTGGGCTCATGGGGGCTTAAGGGATAAGGTTTGGTTACAATTATGGGTCAGATTCAATGGATAATGGATAGAAAGGGGTTGGTAGTAATGGATTGTGGGTGAATGTAGGTTGTTAGGGTTTTGAATCAGGTGGATCACGGAAAGATGTGGTGGGGGAGTGGGTGGTTGGAATTCTGGGGTGTAGGTAAAGATGTTCTTTCGTAAGAAAATGTTTAGTATTTAGCAGTGGCTAATCAAAAACATGCTCTGAAATTGGACATTTTTAGGTGTAGTTAAAGAAACGACAGGTAAAACCCAACTCATATAGTTTGTTTTTGTCTAGTGTTATTTTGAAATGTATTATTTAAATCCCGATATTAATTAAATATATATGTAATTTTTATTGGGTGTATATCTAATCAAAATTTCCTACCCACCCAAAACATACATTAATCAATTGACACTCCCTCAGGTAAATAATTCCTATGTTTTCCATAGTGATAACTTTCTTCACCAATGGAGAATTTGTTTTTTACTATTTCAATGGTAGAAATTATCATAGTGGATACTATGGTTTAGGGGTTATCCTATCCAACAACACATTATACTATGGACTATGATTGGGATAATAATACGATGGATACATGAATTGATGAGGATAACTACCTCTATACTAGATGTAAACTATAATATTTTTTTTCATGAATAATTAAAACTACTAGCTCCTTAGAATAAGAATCATGGTCTTCTATGAAAATATCTCAACTTCCCTATGAAATGTGTGATCCTACATTTCTATTCACATTATCACATACTCTATTACCCTATTTTATATATTATTGTAATAAGCATTATATTTCATTTTCGGGACCACATCCTTCCTCAGTACTTTAACATTTATACACATATTAAAAAGACTATCCTTCTAAAAAATAAATTGGTCACAGTACCCTCTAAAAAGTATTTTCTATAAAATATTTTTTTATGATTTAGGTCATATAAAAATAAGATATTAATCATTCATCTAAACTGTGAAACAATGTAATTTACTTTTCAGATAACAAATATCCAAACATATGCCCCAATTAGACAATAATTTCAATAAAAACATCTATCAAATTAATATCCACTTGATAATGAAAATATCACATTCTTTGGGGAACAATGTACAATATTATAATACTAATACATGAAATAATCCCACTAAAAATAGAATATAGTTCTCCTCGACATCATGAATTAATTGAATAGTTATATTTACATCCACCAATAACTTCTTTGTCATGTTATAATATATATATTCCCCATAATTTATAGTTATCAATCATTTAATGTTTGTAAATATTACTCATTATTACATCATAATTGTTGGGTTTACCCTTAAACGAATAAAAATGGTTTCTTCTAACACCCTCCTCACACTTAATTATATTTTCTGGAATGATTATGGAAAACTAAAAAAATGTTTCTATACCAAAGGATACAGAATATTTTTCTATTTACAATTTCTTCAAATAGATCAAAAACATCAATTTGTTACATAGTATACACAATCATCTTTATTTAATACTATATGAATCTTTTACCAACACATATGTAACTACCCAAGCCGAATTATTATATTATTTTAGTAATGACCCATAAGCGATGAAATTATTTCATATAATGAAAGGATACCTTGGCATATTTATATAGTTTTATTATCATGTATCACATAATTGTTTCATTTAATGTAAGAGTATTATATTCCCATAAAATCCTTACTAGTGTCTACATTAAAATATACTCTATTACTATCCCAATGATACCATTAAATCACATAATATCACACAAATGTCACCACATTAGTTGAAAAACTGAATATGAGTCATCTTATAAGACTACCTTTAATGATCTATACAGGGATTATATTACACAATGTCTGTAAAATCAAATTTATGGGAAGCATTGCATATTTTATATATAATGATTTCGTAAACCTCATCAATAGAAAAACAATTAACCTACACTACTATGAATTAATTAACACGTGATAGACTATTTCACATACACACACAATCCCCAAACACCAACGGAATACATGAACACATGAATCTTTCTACCCGTCGTTATATCTCCTCACCCTTGAGTTAACAACACATAACACCACTATCAAACCATTCATTTAAATATAGAAAATAATATATAAATTGATGATGAATATATATTTATATGAATACGTCCTCTTATATCCTCTATTATGTCATGTGAATTTTCCTAATGGTGACTCATTGAATGGAATATATATTGATAATAAATTTTACCAAAAAATCTATAGAAACATTAAATTAATATAATATTCTGTCGCACTCCATCTACCATTTTTATCCTCATTATCTGTTATTATGATTTGTATCAACCTCACCAATACTTAATCAATAAGAACAAAAATTTCACCTCATATCAAAAACTCTATCTCATTATCCATTCCAAAATTTTCACAATTTCTAAAAATTAACAACAAATCCATGATATCTCTATAGAAACGAAAAATAATATTATGGGTATAAAAATTAAACGATATTAATTATATAGTGGTATAATCATAATGACTAGAACTAGTATCATGTTAGGAATATAGTATCAAAATTGAAACCCAACATATATTTATATTTCACCATCTATTAAAAAATCAATATCGCACCATATAAAAAATTTAATGAGAAATGTGGCCCATATTTACTTTGTTGTGTAATCCATGATACATTCCTCATTTACACAACTAAATTCATAAATGAAAAAATGCATATATCTATGAAAAAATAATATGATAATGGGATCTATATTTGCCTCACAATTTACCAGACACTAATGGGTGCGGGTGATTCCAAAAAAAAATCCCATTTTGGTGATGTTGTGATGAGAACCAATGTTTAGAAGTATGATTTGGATTGGATCTATTTATAGTAAAATAAAATTTTAGGATCATTATATCTATTTTTATGAAATTATGACAAATATATATCATTCTAAAACATTATCTATAGTGGGAAACGTTATCTAGAGGCATAAATTATTTACTATTGTTTTATTTGACTACTTAAGAAGAGATAACAAGATTTTCTATAATATCTTAGACCCATAATCCTAGATCAAGTGATAAATTACATTATTTAAATACAATATTTGAGTGCAATAATATATTCTCAAATATATCTCCCCCATAATTAAATGACTTAAATAAAATATATCATTTTATACATTCCTATGACATTTTAGTTTAACATATTTTTTGAATTATGAAACAACATAATCTAACCAATCCCATTCATTTCTAAAATATTTGAAAATTTACTTAAACATTATTAGAATATACTCAATGAATAATATTACTTCAAAAACACCCAAAAATTCAACACATAATTTATCCTTCTAGACATATCATGTTTAATACATTTCTATATTACCCAAGGAAATGAAAACATATAAAAGGATGACCTCAAATTAATAGTTAGGGTGAAAATTATTGATAACAATCAAAGATCATAAGTGGGAATAAAATGAGCATAAATAATATATTATGAATAGATTAAATAATTTTAATTCCTTAAAGGAATAAAACTTATTGAATAATATACACATGTAAAGAATTGTAAATGAAAATATCACATATAAATACATTACTTCTTCTTTAGCGATAAAAGGAATAATTTCAGACATATAATTCAATTCCCAAATCCAAGACATAAAGATGATAAAAATCATTTTTTACTATAAAGTCCTTGTTCCAAGGAAATAATTTTTTCTATGTGGTAATACACTAATACATGCAATATTGATGGTAAAATGGGACATATCATTGAATCTAGGGGATATCTATAGAATGCTCCATCCTTTGCTAATTCAGTCCATTGTATAAATCATATGAAGTGATTATTAATCATTAAAATACATAACTATTATGGATTATTGTTCAATAAACATTCACATTTAATTAATAATCATATGGACTTTTAATATTTCCTTAATAAATTAATATAATAATATTCATGTCTAAGAGAATAACCCATAACCATCGTAGAAACTATGGTGTATTCTTGATGTAATAGTTAGTTCCCTTTACAATAAAATAAATATAAATTAAGGGGTGAAGATACATTTGGTGTGTCCGGTTTTCTATATATGATAGTAATTGAGTTTAATAGTTTTACATTGTAGGATAACATGGATGTTTCAAAAACCCACAATTATGGTTCATAAAGAGAATGTGAATAATCCAAAGAATGTACCTCAGATGTGTATACCCAAGTGTGTTGTCTTGGTGCCACATAACATGCACCCGGGTTAACATTGAGATTAAAATTAACCATCCATTTTCAAGTTGATTACCCCTAGGATATGATCTGTTAAAACCACATTCAATTGGTAGTATATGGAATGACGAATCATTTCTATTAAACCCACAAGCAATTTAATTTCTCTATGTTGTGATTTTCAATAATTATGACATATTAGGGAAATGAATTAATGTTATGAAATCACATTATAAATATATAAAATTGATGATAATTTTAGTCTATCACAATTACAATGACATTAAAATAAATTTTTGTAATCTAAAATGGATGGTTGGAATGATAACCATTACATCGGTATAGGGATGCCAAATTAAAATGGATGTAATTATCGTTGATAAGTAGTTTTGAAATAACAACATAATAAAATATAGAAATATGTGTAAATGTTCTTAGATCAAAATAATATCAATAGAAAAGGAAAGATAAGGATTCAAAACCCTTACTGGATGATTTCACTTCTTCTTTATGTATATCCTTTAAGAATAATGTTTTTAGACTTTTTATGGGAACTAAAGTTTCTCGACATCTTCAGATGTTTTGGGAGCTGGAAATCCATATTAATTGAGGTTATATTAAAATTCATTGAGTGGTTGGTTAGGGCTTGTAGGGTGATCGTTTTGTTGTTAAACACAATGGTCATTTCCATAGAAACATGAGTTAGGTGAGGAGTAAATGTGGAATCACAGGGGAGTTTCTTGATTTAGCTAAGGTAAGGTTGGGTATACATGTGGGTATGGATTTCATACAAAAATAAATCTTTATTTATGGTGTAGGTGATATTGTAATTATTTAATATTCATGGTACATCATTTACCACCTTTTACCCATTTTTTGTGATTTAAAATTAACCATGGTAATTATTCTACTATAATAATCCTAAGATAATCCATAAAACTGAATTCATAGATTATGAATCATAATTTGAACACCATTTAATCTAATTCAATTTATAAATTTAAGAAAGGTAATTTTATTGAACAACATTAGTTATAATATAGATTATTTTTATTGAACAATTTAAATTTATACATTATGTGTTTCTTAATATTATTTAATTTTAATTATTTATTAAAGGAGTGTATATATATTTTTGTATTTTTTAGAAAACCTATCATATACATAATTAAAAAATAATAATATAATTTAGTCTGATTAAATTTATATAACTCGTATTAATTATATAAAACAACCAATTTAGATATATCAGGCTAATTATTCATTAATCAATGTAATTTATTTTAAATAAATAAGAAATTAACAAGATTAAATATTTGACACCCAATTATTATAAATATTACATAAATTTTATCAGATAAATTTTCTAGGTATATAAAAAATAAATTTTTTCATTATCAAATGTAATACATAAACCCATATTTTGAGAAACAATTTTTTTTTAAGCATAGAATTTATTTTTGTGACAAAATTATCAATATTTTTTATTTTAGTGATATGATTTATTTTTAATAAATATAATAAATTATATGTATCTTTTAAGAAACCAATAAACAAATTTTAGCAAAATAATATTTAATTAAAAGAGAATTCCCAATTAAGTTTCTTTTATTGGAAACATATTCTTTATGTTTATTAAATGTTTAACATGTGGTTTCTATAGTGAAAATATTATTTTAAAAACATAATTTTGCATAGTAAATACTTCTTTGATAAATTATAATATTTTTTGATATTCAATATCCCTATTCTAAAATGATAATGTCATTATATTTATTGTTTTGGTAACTGTGTTTTCATAATTCACCACAAAATATATTATATCAAATAACTCAAATTGTTTTTATTATAATATATTTATTCTAATTATTTAAATGAATTCAATTTGGTAAAATATAAATTCAAAACTTTTCCAATAAAAATTTTAAATATAAATACCTGAATATAGTATGAAACCCATTTCCATATAAAATTAATATTTTAAAATATTATCTATTCAGATTATTATACATTATTAATTTCTATTAAAATTGTGGGTTAATATATTTTTAAAATAACTAATATTATTTATCCATAATACATTTAGTATTATAAAATAATTCTCTAGAAAGAACTCTGTTAAAATCAATTATTAGATGAGAATAATTTTAGAACATAAAAAATCTTATTAGTTTCATAGCTATACAAATGTAATTTTATTAATGAATTTTTATTAATAAATCTTTTAATTTTTTTTGTAATATATTTAATTATTCAAGTGCATCTAAATTTACCCACCAATTTCAAAACGTCAAATTAACAGTAATATAATATTTAAGTGTTTATTATGGTTTTCTGTTCAGTGTTGCAATCACTATCGAACATATTAGGTCTTAATTTAATATATATATTTAATTTTCAGGGTTCTAATTTCTCTCCCATGAAATAAATCATATCCTTATGATTTTAATTTTCATTTACTAATAAAAATACATATGTTTATCTGAATAAAATCATTACTAAATATAAAAAATTTAAGTGATACAAAATGTTCTACCTTATGTAACACATGGAATCATATCATTTACCAAATAATAGGCATAAATTAAGATTCAAAAAATTTTATTTTAAGTATAGCTCTATAGTTTATTCTTAAGAATTTATGAATACACACCTTTCATAACATTATTTTAACGAAATAATTTACAACCAAATATTGAAAAATTATTTTGATAAAAATATAATATAATTTGAATAAATTATTATACTAATATTAATTCTCAACCCTAATAATTCTTCCCCATTTAAAATTTTCTTTCAATCAATGATACTTTCACTTCAACTATGTCATACTTGACTCATCCAATACCAATTTTTGTTCAGTCTTTAATACATTAAATTTATATTATCATACTTCGTAACAAAATCAGTTAATATAATTATCAAATGAATCGTTCCTTATAGTTGATAAATAGAATATGATCCATATTAACTTATCAACACTTAATTAAATTTTCATCCTCATCCAATTTGATCCGAATATATTTCTTTATAAACGCGATTATGTGACACCATGTAACATAATAAACCCACAATCTTGGATCAAATGTCTAATTCACATAAATTACATACATGTATTGTTACCGAATGTCGTTTCTCAAACATAAATATCCAACAATTCAATGACATAAAGAAAATATTAAAACACAAACATTCCCAATAACTTTTAGGATAATATATGTAGAGTAATATGAAAAATTTTAATCTAGTAAATCCCATGTCTTATTCTACTATTGTTCATTTTATTTTCATTATATATGAAACCAATTAATCCATAAATTTATTTAATATCTTCCTTTAATTTTTCATAAAAGCTATTAATTTAGGGATATCATGTGTAAAAAGTTTTATCATAAGCTGATGAAATTTAAAGATGGGATGTGGTGTGATCAAACACTATGTAAGGGTAATCATAAGAAATAACAACCAAATATCACAAGTCATCCTATAATGGGAATTAATAATATGATAAGAATATATAATAGAAGATTCAAAATAAAATGAAATTGAATGAAAAATATACCCATGGATAATATTTTAAATTAACATATCTCATGGATGTCATTTTTAATGAATATATCTCACGAATAATAATAACTTGTTCCCTAGCTATGAATGTATAATAAGATATACCTAATTCCATCACCAAATCCATGAAATAATTATCTTATACATCATTATCATACCATGTGGTTATGAATTTCCTAGCTAACATGGAATTTCTAGTTGTTGCAGGTGAGATTTTAATTTTTAAAAATTGGGTATACTTCATTTAAACACTCTTACCCTTTTTGATAATTTTTAAAAATTATTCATCATAATTACATTAATATGGGAAATATATGATGACCATTCTTACCAAATATTAAAATTATGAATCTATATATTGACAATATTTAATTTAATAAATTTTATAAAGGATATAAAATTAAAAATTTATTTAAACAATAAGATATATAGAAAACAATTTTTTTATAAAATGTATTCTTACACATTAGGAGTTTCTAATTCTTATTTCCAAATAATTAATAATTAATGTATTATTATATATTTTTTATATTTTAATAATTATATTACTGTAAAAATTTTAAATTGATTAGTAAAATTTATTTTGATCAAATATATTTAAAACATATTAATTTATTGAAATAACTATTTTACATTAATCATGGTAATTAATCTAGAACCTAATTAATTTATTTTCAATTCATAAAAATAAAATTAACCATGTAACATAATTTGGACCTTTAGATTACTACTATAATATTGATTTTCTGATATAAAATTTTTATGTTTGTGAAAAATAAATTTTAACTTTAGTGCGTGTAATATGTAAAAACCCTTTTACAAAAATATTGTATTTTAATGTTTTAAATTTATATGCGTGATAAAATAATCAATAATTCTCCTTTACATTATACGAAATATTTAATTATTAAAATAATAAAATTTATATTTCTTTTGAATCAATGAAAACATAATTATACAAAAAATCCTTAATTAATTGAAAAACTAAAAGTAGTTTATTTTATGGGAAAATATGAGATATTATCATAAAATATTAGTGGTAGGTTTTATAAATATAAAACATTATTTCAGAACACATTTTTTTACCCCATAAAACATATCAAATCAATTAACTGATTTCATAAACATATCATACATTATTATCTAATGATAAAGTAATGCAATTTTTAATTTTGGTGAAACATTATTTTTCATTATTTACATAAAAATAAACTACTTCATTAAAAACTCAAAAAAAAACTTAAGGTAATATTTTTATTCTAAATTAAAATATTTTCAGTTTCGTAAAATTTATATTCTAAAATTTTATAAATCAACTTTTAACTAAAGAAGATACATACACAATGAAAACTATTTTTACAAGAAAGTGATATTTTAAAATATTAATTATTCTATTCATAATTCATATTAATTACTAACCAAATTTTTTTTTAATATATAACTCATATCCATAATATAATTTATCCTATATATATTTAATATTATCATATACTTTTCATAAAATAAAACAATATATGGGTTTCTTTTTAATGTATAATGCAATATTATTAGTTTATTTTATGTAGTAAATAAATTTTATTAATTCCTTAATTTTAACAATAAACATTTTTTATTTAAAAATATATTGCATATTTCTGTTAAATCAATTTTTACCCTTAATTTCAATTACTATATTATAATGATTATATACATTTTTTTGGTTCAATGTGGGTTAGTTTTTTCTGTATAACATGATATAAAACATATTTAGTCTTCAAGGAATATATAAAGTAGAATGTCGAGGTACTACATTATTGTTAAAATGTTATTTTAGTTAGAAGTAGAAATTATTTAATGGATCTAGATGGACTCTCATGGTAACCTAGTTTGGTTTTCCTATAATTCGACAAATCACATTGTTATAATGTATCCCATGTATGAATGTATTTATTGAATATGAAGGGTAGATGTAGTCATATAAAAAATGATAGATGTTTGTATTACATTGAGTTTTGTGAGCCCATAAAAAATCTTACACATAATTACATTGTTTAACACATGAAATACTTCCATATATAAACTTATTCTTATGATAAATAGTCTGATATATACCCTTAAACTATATATTTTTAATGATATGGCCATCTAGAGTTAATTTTTGAGTGTCTACGACTGTACAACTCTGATGTTTTTGAATTTCCATAACCCAAATTCTCTACAAACTCCATTAAGTGAGAGTCTAAAATGAATGACATCATCCATTTACTTTAGTGTATATTCTTTTTTCTTGAAATTTTCTTATGATACTCCCTCCAATGAAGAATTCATGTCACATAATTTCCTAACATGTATTCATGACATGGTTTCA
Source organism: Viscum album (assembly GCA_963277665.1). Classification (NCBI taxonomy): domain Eukaryota; kingdom Viridiplantae; phylum Streptophyta; class Magnoliopsida; order Santalales; family Viscaceae; genus Viscum; species Viscum album. Next base: position 476,572,234 of record OY728134.1, read on the forward strand.
TTAATAAACCAATGTGTATAAACCGTATACCATGGGAATCCACATAATTTCCTCCATTTGTAGAACTTATTTTTTAAAAAATTATGGAGCACGAGGAATCCATACCTATTTGATCTAGTTTATATTTTGAATCATTTGTATGAAAGGTTTGTATCATCAAACATCATACAAAGAAAATTATTAAGGAGAATGGGATGAGAATCATATGTGAGGGTTTATCCCAAGTATTATCCAAGAAGTGTAGCATGTTTGGAAGCCCCATCACATATATGTTTTTCTATAATATAGCACACGCAGCATTATATTGGATATATTCCCCAAACATGTTCTCATAAATGATCTGAATCTATTTAAACTAGAAATGATCTATGTTCTTTATATGTATCACTATTTTCTAAGCCCCACTCTAAGCCTTGATTTCTTATCATTCACAAAACAATTTTACAAATCAAATGAGATTAACCTATAAGGGATGAAAATTCACACAATCTAACACTTTTCATCTCGAAATACATGGGCCTTGATGTTTTTACCATTAATATATATGGGATTTCTATTTGAGGATTATTCCCAATACCCAAAGAACCATACAATCCCATGTACCTTATGAGAGAAGGTTAGACATGTTTCATCCATGAAAAGAAAAAAAACAATACATAGTCATATACAATGACTCTAAACCCATATCTTACCATATATAAGGAGATTATGTATATCCATCCCCACTACATGTTATCTTATGTCTACACTAATTTGATGAGTATAGTTGGAATCTATTCTTATGGGATGATAAGAAATACAACCTATGTGATAAAAAATTTATGAGGAAACCCCAAGAGGCATAAGAATGTCATCCCTCATTAAGTGATTATCATGGGGCACCTACGGTTATTTTACTACATATCTTTTTCTAATGAGCATAAGATGTTGGATATGATGATCATAAAGAGCCCATGTGACAATCGTATAACCACTTTATTCCCACTTTTAGTAATTAGTCAAAATTACTAACCATCTTAATGTGATTAAAATATCATACCTTTTGTTAAGATCACATTATTCTTCCTGGTGAAAATCCTGAGTTTCATTAATTGATGTGTATAAGATAACTTTTACAGTGAACACATGAAGCCTCACGTGAAGATCATTGGATTCCCAATGTGACGGTCCTAGGATTCTACGAGTGATGATCTTAAGACACATAATGTGATGAGAATAATATGAAATCATAATGTTACATAAGGAAGATGTTTTCAGATGCATAACAAACCCAAAAAACTAATCAGATCCAATAATAAGATGATCTTTCTACTATATCAGTTTAGTAGGTAGTTAACTAGTTTACATAATGATATGGAATCAAGATGCAGATTCAAAATCATTTCGTTCATATTCAAGGGTTAACAAAATTATGAAGAAAAATATTATGATGGTTGTGTATGAATCCCATCATCTAGTTCTAATGATGGATTCCACACCATTAGACATAGATGATGATGGTCTTATCACCTTTGGAAATAGGGGATTATGTAATTGAATCACGAGCATCCATGGTAATGTTCAATGATAGAATGCCTCAGAAAATAACCTCGTGACTATAATGTGAATCCCTTGTACTACCACATCAATTGGACAAGTAATTTTTGTCTTGTTGGGAAGCCCCATCATTATAATTGTACTCACAGTTGGTTTCTAATGATATTGTAGAATTATAATTACCCTATAATCCATGTGTGATTACTCATCCACAACAAGTATGAGTGGGGGAATGGGGATGATTCATGGGGAAATCCAACATGCATGTGATGTCTACCATAATTCCTAGGATTCCTCCCCCTTTACAAATCAAATCATATATTGTGTAAGTTCATTAATTTCCCCATATGATGATATAAGAATGAAGGATTAATTACAACATAGGATATTTCTTGGGACGACTTGGATGATTTGGAAACATGTCGATGATTCTAGAAATAGAGGCCTTCCAAGGATAATCATTCCAATTGCCAAATCAAACAATTTTTTGAATTATTCCCCAGAATACATCAAAGATTAATTCCACTACACACAAGACATAGGGTACATATAGGGTAGAGTATCTCTAACATACACTTGAGAGTCACCAAGGGGGGATCCCACAACTCAATTACACTTTCTGCTCACCAAATATTCTTCTATATATTTATTTAATAGGAAAACATTATTAGCCACCATATTGTGATACATATTATTAAAAATATGATAGATAGACAAGATACCCACCAATAATGGTTTGTGGATTCTCCCAAACTCTCTTTCCATGAAAAACCAATATGGAGTTATTTCTCATGATGATGAATTCTATAACTTTGTATGCACTCCCTTTTGTAAAGGGGTTACCATTAACCCCAAAATACCTCCCTATGGCACCATAAAAAATGCACATTGGAAAGAACCCAATGAATCTATTAATATCATGATACGGAATATCCAAAGTGTGTGTATGTTTTTAGATCAATGTATTCTAACCCTTTTTATGTATCTGAATCTCTTGATTCTCATAGTATTCCGAGGGAATGTTTATATAGGTTTAACTATGAAAAGTTGTAAGAATGAAGAATACATAGTGTGTATGTTTTTCATGTCATCTATTAATAGTTCACATTATATGTAAGGCCTTATATGGATTCAAACCTGTTATATATTTATTTAGTATGGTTCACATGGTGTATGACGACATGTACTAATTTGGTATTAATTTGTTTAAGAAGACACACATTTTTAGTGAGATCTAAATTATAACCATTATATGATGTGAATGGGTTTTAATGCATGTAAATCACCATCATAGAAAACTTATAAATGTGGTAGTGACATTTATTTTTTCACAAACCCTACGGATCTCCCAAAATCCAGGTGATCCAATGGCCCTCTCTTCATGAAAATGGGCATTCCAATGATGAGGATCGATTCGTGGCTTCCTTATTCAATCTGTGGTGATCCATGATGTGCCCTTATTTGGTTTCTAGTGGGTTCTCAATAATTCATATTGTTTCATCATTATTATTGTCTAAATTCTATAACTATTGATCTATGTTATTCTAATGAGGTTTTATTGATTGTATTTAGGAATTTTTGGCATGAAATCATTCATATATTATAGTTTCCTCACGAGAAAGGTGATCATAGATTCCTAACATTAGTCTATTATCATGGGAGACCGTTGATGCCTTTGAGGTAGTGGATATGTTTCTTCCGTATACATTTATTTGAAATAATAAATTTATAATGTATTACTAGTTTGGATTCAAATATAATTAACCTAATAATTATTGAACAATATTAATAAATAATTTTTTAACGATCACATATGGAAATATAATACCATGATAACTGTTTACCACTTAATTTGATAGATAGTGTTATATCTATGACATTACTATTATAATTTCACGTGATTATATAGATTATAATGTTATTATTGATTGAAAATTTTAATGAACATGAATCTATAATTATTTGATAATTAATTATCTCAAGAATTAAAGAAGAGTAATGTCTTAATCTCATGGTTCATATAGTGTGATGATGATCAACTGATGTAATTTTCATGTTTAATCAATGGTGATTTTCAATATGTTAATGGAATGGAAATATAAAGTGTATCATGTTTATACTTGTTGATAAAAATGAAAAATATTTTTAAATGATAAAAAAGCAAAATTTTATTAAAATAGTTTTAATATCATAGATAATGTTTAATCATTGATTGACCATTATTTCATTTTTCCATAGGTTTCCTTTAGTTTTCACCTATGAATATTCAATATATTAACTAAAGATGAAATAATAATTTGTTGTTTTTTAATGATAATATTTTAGGCATGAGATTGTAGTTTTCATGAGATGTTCATGTTCTGTAGTACTTGAGTAGGGTGAGATTTTTTATGTGTGAAGGTATAATTTTTTATTAGGTTCTATACTTCCATTTTTCCTATTTCTATTTGTTTCCAACTACATTTATGATGTTATTCATTTATGAAATTTTTTATGCGATGCAATATGTGGTAGGGAGACTGAGATGTGATTTGAACATGCGAAGGTTGATATTATGTGGTAGGGAGGCCCTGGTGATGTGGTAGGATTAGAATCTTCTGATAGAGAGATATATGAGGATATGTATGTCTGTTTTGATGATGAATACAATTACAATGGACAAATTTGTGGCCAGGCTTTCCTATTGATGTTATTCTAAGATTTGGATACTCTACCATGAATATTTTTTGTTACTAGTTTCAGGGATAATTCTTTTTTATATTCACTCTATCCAAACTACACGATATAGTTATATGTTCTTAGTTTCTTGTTTTATCATGGAGGTAGTGTTGGATGGTTATTCAAGAGTAAAAAGATTTTGAAATTATGAAAATAATGAATAAATAATTTTTAAACCATGTGGTTGGTGCTGATCGAGTGAAAATGATGAAAAGTTGTTAATCTTGAGATACCAGAGAATTGGATTTGATTATTCACAGAGAGCATAGACTTCACTTTGATTATTAATGTAATGTAATGTTGAATAATTTTAATGTTTTATTAATGGATAATGAATTAAATAGTGAAAAGTAAGTTTTTTAATGAAAATATGTAATTTATAAAGCTCTATTAAATGATTTTATGCTTATAGGATATCTAGTTATATATGTGATAATTGGGATTTTAGGTGACATTAACTGTATATGTGTCATAGACTATGTTTTTTTCATAGTGCAGTTGTGAGATGTATTATGTCCATTATATCATTTGATTTCATATGTTTTCCAACCAATTTCGGTTTTGGAAGAAGACACTTTGAGGAATCTAGGAGGTTGTTTTCCCTAATGTCTTGTTTAGAGGATGGATGGATGACTACCCCATCAGGATCCACACTATTCTATAGGATGTTTCTTGTTCTAGTATTCACAATGGTTAGCTTTCCAATAAATATTTGTAGAGGTATGTGATTTATTTTGGTTATAAAACACATAGGTTTTACCATATACAGTATAACTACCCATCCCTTACATTACTATTACATCATTTAAATGATAAAAAACACAATAGTATTAAACATAGAGGATGGTTTAGTGTCTTGTGAAACTAGGACTTAACAAAAAATTTACATCATCATACATAAAAATTTATTCAATTCCTTCTTCTCTAGCTTCATATGGTCACTTGACCTATCCTTAGTACACGCACTCACCTAAGGATAAACATCAAAATTTGGTGAGATAAAATCCCAAAAAGAGGATATATAAGAACAATATAATAACATGTGAGCATAATCATTACTTAGGCATATGGTCATGAACATAAGATGAAGCATTAATAAGAGACAAAAATGTGGATATTCATAAAAAATTAAAACATCATGTCTTAGTGTTTAACTACCACACACAATTTTGAACAATTCTAGCATCATGTTCACAATAAAATTCACTTTTACTCATGATATTCATCACTTTAATCAATGCATTAGAGATTGGTATAATTCCAAACGCACCCGTCACATCATAAAATTTACCTTACCATGCATTCAATATTAAAAATAATTAAAACATGAATATAAAATAACCCATTGAATGAAATGTGATTCACATCATAAATTCATCATAATTTTTTTCCCAAAATAAATAGGAATTAACATACTTGATACAAGAACCGTCAACATTGAGTGAGAAGTAAAAGGTGTGTTCTTAAATGAAGAGTTTATTGGGAAAACTTTTGGTTTTTCATAGAATCAGGTAAATAACAAGTATATCCAAGAATATAAATGATAATGAAGAAAAAATGATTTTTATGGAGTAACCATACCATAAATGATGTGAAAGAAGGAGAACCCAAAGAAAGAATGTTGGGTCATGAATTTCCCCTTACCTTGTATATGAATTATTTATTCACATTAATGTCCTGTATAACAACATTAGAATCATAAATTAACTATTAAATAACCCTTTATACTGAAAGCGCATCATTATGTCTTTATTATGTTATTTTATGATCCATTAGATGATTTATAGGGTTCAAATCCATTGTTTAGGAATGTTTGTTTTTATGGTATTCTTGATTGGTTCACCTGTAATAATAAATGGATGTTTCTGTAGAACGTGGATGAACTTCCAGAACTAGTATTACATGTTATTATTGATATTACATGAGTTAAAATGATCATATATTGACATATGTTATATACCATATGGATGAATCATTAGATAAAATTTAATGATGATCGTATGGGTCAATTCAGGGGATTTTTCGACCACAAGAAAAGTGATTTGTTTAATCATTTATTAATATTTTAATTAGTTAGTTAAAGAACATTAAATATGATATAATACATATAATATAATCTGGTTCAACCATAAAAACGGTTTCATGACTAGATCTAAGGAAATTAATTAAATTGAAATCACATCTTTTACGATGTTGGTAATTGGACACATCACAAACAATGTTTTTTCCTTGAATAAGTGGGATAGAAGAGGAAAAATGAAGATTAATTTTCCATGAACAAGAGATAATACAAAATATAGATGATTTATGGAGCTTTCATGCATATTTATTAAGGGGAAAGTGAAGAAAGAAAAAAATATAATGCATCTGGAAGAGATGTTGAGAAATTCCAAACGAAAATTCAGCATCTTAACAACTATGCATCATGGTTTTAGAAAATATTACAAAGAGAGGGTTCATGGGTCACTGATCCAAAAATGAATCATAGTACAGTAAAAATAATGGACAAAATGGAAATAAATGTATGGTACAGATACATGAACATTATACCACATAAAAGAGAACATGGAAGGAAAAAGAAAGTAGTTTAGAATTCTCTTACCTAGTAGAGTACCGCCAAATACCTGAAGGCTTGGTCCTTGGGGACATGAGGAAAATTTCTGAAGACTAACAGGGAGTTACCAAGGACATAGCTTCGTTGAGGATGAATGTTAATGAATATTATGAAAGAATTGGTAGGTATTTATAGCTAAATTGAGGGATTATTTTAATAAATTTCTTGGTACACCACATTAGTGGTATTTTCAATACCACGGGCTTGCCCATGGTATTTTCCCACGGTATTAGCCACATAGGACACCCACATCTTATTTTACTGTACACAAGTCGACCAGAATTATTACATAATTATTACACCATTAATGATGTCATTAATTACACCGACTCTCAAAACTGTATTTTTACTATTCAATGAAAATTCAAGAGTTTCAGAAAAAACCTAAAAAGTTACCCTGAACAATTTTCGACAATTAGAATTCAAAAATAAAATCTATTTTTGTAAAAAATAATTTTAAATATTATTCTATTAATTTTTTAATAAAATCACACTTAATTAAAATTTTATCAATTTAAAAACTAGAACTGCTTTTATATTATGTTGAAAAATTAATCTTGATGTCATTATCATAAAGCCTCAGAAAAATAAAATAATAATAAAATTTACTATTAATTTGGTTTATATTACTATTTATACACAATTCATAAGTGTATTTTACAATTCACCAAAAAAACACGTTAGTTTCATCAGACTCAAAGTAACTTTCTTAACACAAATGTTGATTACCGCTTTTAAAAATTCAAAATATAGATGTTGAAAAATTATGTATAGTGATCTCATAGTATTTAGTATCATAATTTTTTTATAATAATGTGATTCTACTTTAATTCATAATTATAATAAGGTATTTTCATTAATAAAAAATCGCGGAGTTACATTCTTCTCTCCTTATGAAATATTTCATAAGAAATTTCATTTTACAAAAACAGGTTAGGGTACTTCTCCTTCATTGCCTCTTCTGGTTCCCAAGTCACTTCTTAAAAAATATGGTTCCTCAATAACACTTTGAAAATAAGGGTTGTCTTGTTGTGTAAAGCTTTATATTTTTGGTCTAGAATATTTACTTGTTGGTCTTCATTAGAGAGATCATCTTCCACATGTACCACCTCTGAGTTTAATACATGTGAGGGGTCTGTTATGTACATTCTCAGGAGTGATATGTGAAACACATCATGAAATTAATCCATATTCTGTGGAGGTGAAATCCTATATCCCACAACTCTTATGTGGTCAATGATCTCAAAGGGTCCAATGTACCTTGGGATAAGCTTCCTCTTCTTTCCAAACCACATGACTCTCTTCCATAGTGATATTTGAAGGAAGACATTATCTCTAATTTCAAACTTCGAGTCCCTTTTATGGTGGTCAGCATATCTATTTGCTGACTTTGAGAAGCTTTTATGTGTGTTTGAATGACTTGTTCCATCTCTGTCATCTCTTATAAAATATTGGGTCCATGTAACCTTCTTTCTCCAACTTCATCCCATCGTGATTGAGTTCTACATCTCTTTCCATGCATAGCTTCATACGAAGCCATATCAATACTATATTGGAATCATTTGTTGTATGAGAACTCAAACCATGGGAGATGTTGATCGCATACACCATTGAATTACAGAGAGCATGCTCATATCTTGTCTTCAAGTGTCTAAATAGTTCTTTCAGATTGGCCATCTTTTTGGGGGTGATAGGTTATGCTGAAATGTAATTTTGTATTCAATTCATGATGAAGGATCCTCCATAATTTTGATGTGAACCTTGGATCATGGTCAGAGACAATCGAGAGCGGAACACTATGCAGTCTCACCACTTCCTTCACATATATCTTTTCTAGTTTTTTCAATCGATATGTCTTCTCGAATAGAGATAAAGTGTGAATTCTTGGTGAGTTGTTCAACCACAACCCATATCATATTATTTCCCTTGGACATCTTCGGGAGACCTGTGACAAAGTCTATAGTGACATTCTCCCATTTCCACATGGGTATAAGAAATGGTTGCATCATCCCTTTGTACTTTTGTAACTCTTGTTTAACTTTCTGACATACCATGAACCATGAGATATATTATGAAATATCCATTTCATGTTATGCCACCAAATGTGTTTTTTGGAGATTTCGAAACATCTTTGTACTCCAAGGATGGATAGACAATATTTATCTATGTGAATTGTCCAATAGCTACTTCATTATCCTGGGTGATGAAGGAACACAATGCTACATTCCAATCCAAATCACACTATCATAGTCGATATGGAACTATTTCAGGTTCCCTTCTTTTATAGCATTCACCCTCTTTGGTATCTCCACATCATCCCTTTGTAATTATTTAATCTTCACTTTTATAGATGGTTGCACAATCATTTTGGCAAGGTAGGATGTATCCACATCCCTTATTATTTCTAAATACATCATTTTCATAACCAAGAAGTTAGGGTCTTTCTCAATCTGTACCATGGATAGAGTAGTAGGTTCTTTTCTGCTTAGAGCATCAGCTACCATTTTCACCTTTCTAGGATGATAGTGAATAGAGAAATCATAACCCTTGATTAGATCTAACCATCTCCTTTGATGCATGGTGATCTCATTTTGGGTGAATATATAGTTTAGGCTCTTGTAGTTTCAGTATATGTCACACTTCTCACAATAAAGGTAGTTCCACATGACATTCTAGAAAAAACTCACAACTCACAACTCTAGATCATGCATTGGGTTGTTCTGCTCCTGGATAGTCATTTGTTGTGAGACATAGGCTATCACATTTTCATTTAGGGTGAGTATGAAACCCAAAACCTTCATTGAAGCATCATTATACATCACAAAACATTCCATACTATTCTGTAATGAGAGTACAACTGCAGTGATCAGCATTATTTTTAGCCCCTTGATGCTTCTCTCACTTCCTTCCATCCAGACATACTTTACCCATTTCCATGTTATCTTATTATGGGTACTTGAAAATTGTGATAAATTTCTCACAAAACATTGATAGTACACATCTAATCCAATAATACTACAGATTTCGATGACACTAGAGGGCCTGTGCCATTCCTCAATTGCCTTTATTTTTTAAGGGTACACAGATATTCCATCACTTGTGATCAGAAGTCCCAAGAACCTGACTTGCTTCAGCCAAAACTCCCAGCTTCTAAACTTGGAGTACAACATACACTTCCTCAATGTCTCCAAAACATGTCGTAGATGTTCTTGATGTTCCTCCTTGATGATGCAATAGATAAGAGTATCATCAATAAACATGACAAAAAGCTGTCGAAGTAATGTCTAAAGATTAAATTCATAAAATCCATGAGGTTTGTATGGGCATTAGTAATTCTGAACCACATCACCAGAAACTCATAGCGTCCATACATTGTAAGGAAGGCAGTCTTCGGAATATCTTCTGTTTTCACATTTAGCTGATGATATCCAGATCATAGATCCACCTTTGAGAAGTATTGAGCTCCTCTTAACTAATAAAGAAAGTTTTCATTCCTTGGAAGATGATACATTTTTTTATGGTTATCTTTTTGAGTTCCCGATAATTGATACACAACCACATTGTTCCACCATTCTTTATCACAATGATCAATAGAGTACCCCAAGTTGATTCACTAGGGCATTTGAACCTTTTTTCCATATGTACTTGTGGCTTATTCATTAACTCATCATGTTCGATAGGAGCCATCCTATAAGGAAACATTGATATAGGAGTGGCTCTAGGTATGAGTTATATTTAAGAACTCTACCTCACAATCTGGAGGAATTCTGGGTAACTTTTCAGGAAATACATCACTGTATTCCCTCACGATGGGAATTCCCACAAGGATGGTACTATCCTTTAATTCAACCATCGAGGCGAGGTATGATTCTTCATAGGGAATCAACAATCACACAATTTGAGGATTTTTCAAATTATATTCATGATCTTACTTTCATTTTTAGAGGGGAACGAGATGGTTTGGAATATGGGAAGATATTTATTATTCCAAATAGTTGATACGTTATCTATATAACGAGAGACAATTCATTCCCATTGTTGCATCAAATTCCACCAAGGGAAGTATTATGAAATTCGCTTGAAAACCCATCCCACATACACCAATAGGAAATGCTCCAAACATTTGGGTTGCAATGATTTGACCACATGGTGTTTTTTTAGATATCTCTTCATCAAGGATTCAGTGCTTTGACTTTATAGTTCTAGAAAACATGCGAGATATAAAGGAATGCATAATCAAAATAAAAAAAAGACTTTTTCCATTCTTGACTGAATATGAAGTGTACTATGTACAACTTCATTATCTTGCTCCACATCCATAGTAGTGATAACATAATCCTTCCCATTATCCATTGGATTTGGTGGCTACTGATGCTGATTACCCTTGAGGTCTCGAGGTTTAGTGCATTGACTTTAATAGTGCCTATTCCCCCTACAGTTGTAGCATTAAACCATGGGTTGTTGTCTCCTTTATTCCACTACATTGCCCTTCCTTTTAATTACTTTTCTAAACTCTTGATCATGGCATCCTTCATTCATACACTTGAAGCATTTCCCCATTCTTTTGAGGTTTTTTACATGATGAAACATCAAATGATTCTTTCATGTGGGTCATTGAGTTTTCTTCGCACCCTAATCATTAGATCATCCATCTTGGAAGTTCATCTTTTGTTTCTTATCAAATAATCCATTGAAAAATTCTCCAAAATCTATATCCACATTGAGATCACACCAAAAAACTTCTTCATAATTCCCAAAGTCAGAAATTGGAAATCCGTAAAAATATGAGGTTTTAATCCATTAATGAATCAATCAATTTTATATAATTGTAAATAAAATAACAAAAAGCGTACCTTGAAATCTGAAGGAAATTATCTTCATAGGTTTTGATCGATTCTTATTCTTGCTATATGAGCTCTATGAATTTTCTCTCTATCTTCGTACGAAGCATTCTTGGGAAATACATATTAAGAATCATTATGTTAATGACTTACTATAACATCCCATGTAAGTAATAAATAATATATATTTTTATCTATGTCTATTAATGATTAAGATAGTGTTTTAGAGACTTAAAATGAAAATAAATCCAATCTTAAGCATGGAATACACTAATATTCTTAAAAGATTGTTTTACTGCCTTATGATGGAAAACCCTTTTTAAATCTATCTTTTGACAATTTTATAAACTATGTTTATCAAAATAAACTTATTCTTTATGATTGGGACATCAAAATTTACTTTGTGTGAATTTTTGGTATTTTTTTGACAATGTTCATTTTTAATGAATATTGAAAAATACTGCATTTTACATCAAAAATGCATTTTAATCTAATTTATTTATATGATTAGATTATCTTTTGAATTGTTCTTAATGTTTAATATGAATATATTTTTACCATTTAATCCAATTGTGGTAATTAGAATCAATTTCACTTTGAAATTGTACATAAACTAGTGTCAATCTTTTGATACTTATTGTTTCATAAAAACATGCTATTTGCTCTGACAGCGGAAATAAATTATTAAATTAATTAATGTGACTTATAGGTTTTGAATTTTGTAAAATAGACTTCATTTTTGAATTCGTAATATCAAATATAGCTTAGGGTGAATTTTTGGTAATTTTCTGAAAAACTTCAATTTTTGATGAATAGTGAAACCACTAAGTGGTACTTATAAAGACTGATTTTCCGTTTAAATGAAAATTTTCCATCATTGTGTTTTGAATTTCAAAAATCCGACATACATGGTTTTCATTAAGAAGTAAAATGTGGTTCAATGAGATTATAATAATTTTTTTGGTGAATAGTAACTTATTGAGTTCTTAATCGCGATTAGTGGTAATTAGTGTAGTTTAAGGTAAAAATAATGCTTTAATAAAATAAGATGAGCTTGAAACATGTCCTACCCTCATTGGTTGTGTCATGGCCTACCAGGAAAAGCCATGAGACAACTTGGGGACCCCATGGAGACACTTTGGTTGGGAAATGACATAAATAACTTTTTATTTAATGTAAAAGTAAAAATGACACAAACATTATAAAATTTAAGAAAACAATTTTTACATGGGGTTATAAAGATCAGATTTTTGATTATAAATAGTCATTGGAAAGATAAAACTATTTCCTACATCATAGTAGTTTTTTTATAATTTTTAGACATTAAATAAATTAAATTATTTATGACATAATAATGATGCAGCGATGACATCATTATTTGACGATTTAAATAAAATGAAAAGATAATGTAAAATCTATGAACTAAACATGTCCAAAACCAATTGGATGAGTGGATTTCGAACCATTATAACCTTATCCACGAATTATATCAATTTTGGACCTTTTAAAACCGAAACACATTTTCAAATAATGTAATATTCCTTTACTTTCCAAAAGTGCCCCTCCTCTCCTCTTATAAAAGGCCCCCACCTCTTCCTCATTTCACACACTCCTCAAGCCTTTGGCTCGGCCAACCCCTGCCCATGTACTCTCTACACATCCCTCTCCTCATCCTAGAGGATTCCCTTTGGGCATAAGCCTTTCAAAGGAAGCCTTTAGGCTTAAATCAAAAGGAGTTACACTTTTAAAGGTAATTAATTCTCTCATGTTCATTTGTTTTATTTTGCTTCTCCAACCCCCTAAACTCTTTTTATTTACTTCTTTTGTAACAACAACAGTATATTAAATATAATAGGATGTTTTATAAGATTTATTTGAGCTACACTCTCACACAACTACATAAAGTGGTTAAAGAACATACGGTTTCCGTGGATGGCGAAATTCTGCCTCCCGGAACGATGATTGTTCAATACTCATTTAACACCTTCAAAGGTGGCAATTATGATGTCACTATTTTTATATATGATATATAATATGTTTATTTTTTCCTTAAGCTTCTGTTTTTTTTCATTTTGGTCATACATGTATGGTTTCCATTATGGGTAAACACGATATCTTCATTTTAGGAAGTGCGGACTACCGCCCCCTGAAAGTGATTTGATTCGTTAATACCATATGTGGGATGTGTAAAGGATAAATTTAATGATATTATATTTGTTATTATACTAGAATTATAATATACTTATATATCATTATGATTCCATTCCAGAAAATATGAAATAGAAATGGAAGTAGTGTTAATGCGTACGTACGGCTTACCGTCTCCATGAACGGTGCATTTCATTTCTTACCTCTAAATGTGATGTAATATTATAAATACATGTATATGATGAATATATATGATATATATGTTATCCAAATCATTAATATCATTCTGGATATAACGAACCTTTGAACAAATTAACAACATGTAAGTGTAAGAAGTCTATTTTTGACTTAAGAACCAAATACCGAAAAAATGAACACTATTAACGTAAATGATTACATGATGTTCATAACATGGTATAAAAGGAATAATTAACTTGAAAAAGGATCATAAGCAAGTATATATTAACTCAAGTTTATTATTCAGGAGATTAAAGAACGGTCGGGTCAAGTCGGATACGAGGTATGGGACTTCGTCTCAATCTCCTTTCATTGAGGAATAATTTATTTTATACAAAACTTTCTTTTATACGGTGTATAAACCCCTTTGACTTTTACGTTTATTCAAAATGAATCTTTTTTATACGAAGCATTTACTAAATGACAAAATGGAATGTTTTTGTCGTACGTATGCGGCGACAATGACTTCTCCGACGTCGTGACCGTTATTTGAGTTTCGGCTTCCTCTATAATCCATACCTTCTTTTTAAAGGGAAAATAAATACTATGTTTTACTTTTCTTTTATTTTGGTATTGAAAATGGTTTTCACAATGTTTTTGTGATGTATTGATATCTTGTGATTGAAATGTGGAAATTTTATGTTTCCTTTATGCATGTTTTATGTGATACGATTATGTTATGGTTCTTGGGCATTATTATGAAGACGGGTGGTTCCGTGATAAACTAAGGGCGGGTGAGCCCGATATAGCTCTCCAATGCATTGGGTAACGCGAAGGAGTGAAACCTTAAGGTTTCTCCGAAGAGATTTTAGGGAATATACTGTGATGGGTATTCCAAACGTAACCAAGAGTGTTACTCTCTACGTAAGAATGTTATGAATGCCTCAAGTTACCTTTATGTCTTATGAGTTCTATGATTTATTCATGATTTTATGAGGTATGTTAAAGTGCCTATGTTTTATGGGTAATGTATGATTTCATTCTTATGTATATATGAACTCATGTTTCCTTTCCATGTTTTTATAACCCATACTAAGCTTTTTATGCCCATCCCAAGTTTTTTTGAAATGTTTTTCATAGGTCAAGGGAAAGGTACATGATATGATGATAGTGTCAAGGAAGTGTCAATAAATAATCCATGTTTTATTTTAAATGTGTTTCCATTGATGGGAATGAACTATATTTATGTAACCATTTTGTTTATATGTGGAATGTAATGCAAGTTTTATGATCTAATTCTCTAAAACTCTAAACCCGAAAAGATCATCAATGTGTAATCTTGTAATAACTCATGATTAAGTAAGGTTTAAGGCTGGGGCCTTATAGCTGGTATCAAAGGTCAGTTTAGATAACTTTAGGAGTTAGAAATCTATTAAATGATTATCCAAAAAAAATTCTTTGAAATGATATAGCATTTGAAGATTACCATGTTGCTTCATCTAAGACATGTTTTTTCAGAATGGTTTTTCTTAGAGGAAACAGGGAAGCAGTGCTAGGAAGGCATACAGAAGGAAATAACCTTCCGAATCAGCATCCAGAAATGGTCAGAATTGGAACTGAATAGTTTGTTGCCGTAATGGCGTAGTTGACTCAAGCGATAAATGGTGGTGGTATCCATGCACGAGATCAGCCAGATCAACCGCAGAGGAACATGTCAGTGGTGGAACATTTCATGAGGAAACATCCATCATCATTCAGAGGATCATCTGACCCTATATTAGCTAAAGGGTGGATTAAACCAATGGATAATATTTTTGATTTCATGGGGTGTTCAGACAATCAAAAGGTTAGTCTTGCTATTTACCATTTGGAGGGTGAAGCAGATCAGTGGTGGTCTATGGTTAAAAATATCAGGGACGCTGATGAGATTGATGCTCTTGACTAGGATGAATTCAAAGGTATGTTTCTTGAGAATTATTTTCCTAAGGTTGTTCGACTTAGGATGGAAAATAAATTCTTGGAATTGAGGCAAGAAGAAGACTCAGTGGCTGCCTATGAAGAAAGGTTCACTCGATTGGCAAGGTATGCTCCAAATTTTATCCGAGACCTTGATAGTAAAATCAATCGTTTTTACTCAGGATTAAAGCCAAAATATCGAATGGCATTAGCTTCTCGTGAGTTTAAAAGTAATGAAAAGCTTGTACGATGTGCTGAGAAGGTGGAAATGGAGTTTGCCGATGACCAAGTGTTCTATAACAACCAGAAGAAGAAGAGACCGAGGTGGCAGGAGAAAGGTAAGAATTCTTCAAAAATGTCTGATGGTAAGACAACTAAGTTTCCAGTTTGTGATAAATGTGGCAAAAGGCATGCTGGGGAATGTCTTCTGAATTCTGGAAAGTGCTACCGATGTGGTAAGATGGGACATAAGGCTCGTGATTGCACTAAAAAGGATCAAGGTGAAGGTAAGAAAAAATTTGATTTACAGTTAGTGAAATGTTATAAGTGCAATGAGATAGGTCACTATGAAAACGAGTGTCCGGCAAAGAGCTTGAGTGATGGGAAGCAGTTAGACTACATGCAGAAAGGGGTGGTGAAATCCTTTGCAACTACTTCAGCAGATGTCGGGCCATCAAATTAAGTTGTATCAGGTACTTTGTTTGTTTCTTCAGATTATGCCAGTGTGTTGTTTGATTCAGGGTCTACACATTATTTCATCTCTGAAACCTTTTCTAGTAAAATGGGAATACCATCTCAAGAAATGACTCCTGAACTTTTGGTAAAAACACCTGGGGGAAATGTTTAGGCAAAAAGAATTTATAAGAATCTTCCTATCCTTATCTGTGGAAAGAACCTCTTTGCAAACCTTATTGTTCTACCTCTAGTAGAGTTTGATGTTATCCTGGGTATGGATTGGCTCTCTATTTACCATGCTAAGATTGACTGTAGATCTAAAGAAGATTCTTTTCAGAAAGACTTTCAGTTTGTTTACAGGAATGAACCCTTACTTTTGATAACATATCAAGAGGCCGAGAAACTTGTAAAATATGGAAATGAATGTTACCTTGCACACGTCGTTGAAAATAAAGGAATTGTTCAGATTAATGATGTGCCAGTGGTAAATGAGTATCCTGATGTTTTTCCTGATGAGTTGCCTGGAATAATACCAGATCGGGAAGTTGAGTTTACTGTTGACTTATTTCCTGATGTTAATCCAATTTCAAAACCCCCTTATCGAATGGCACAAATTGAACTTTTAGAGTTGAAGGAGCAATTGCAAGATTTATTAGAGAAAGGTTTCATTAGACCTAGAACATCACCATGGGTTGCTCCTGTTTTATTTGTTAAAAAGAAAGATGGTTCTATGAGACTTTTCATTGATTATAGAGCCTTCAATAATATCACTGTTAAGAACAAATAACCTTTTCCTCATATCGATGATTTGTTTGATCAGCTCCAGGGAGCTCAGTTTTTTTTCAAATATTGACCTGAGATCGGGGTACCATCAGCTGAAGGTAAAGGAGGCAGATATTCCGAAGACCACGTTCTGTACGAGATATGGCCATTATGAATTTGTAGTAATGCCTTTTGGGCTAACCAATGCACCTGCTGTATTCATAGACTTAATGAATAGAATTTTCCATGAGTTCTTTGATAAGTTTGTGGTGGTTTTCATTGATGATATTTTGGTGTTTTCTAAAAGTAAAGAGGAGCATGAAAGACATTTAAGGGTTATCTTGCAAACCTTAAAAGAAATGAAACTGTATGGGAAATTCAGCAAGTGTGAGTTTTGGTTGCAAAAAATTTCTTTCCTTGGTCACATTGTTTCTAAAGATGGAATAACTGTTGATCCTGCAAAAACAAAAGTTGTGGAAGAATGGACAAGACCCACAAATGTAACCGAGATTCGTAGCTTCCTTGGTTTGGCTGGCTATTACCGAAGGTTTGTTAGAAATTTTTCACAGTTATCTAGTCCAATGACTAAGATAACTCAAAAGGGTGTTAAGTTTATCTGGACAAAAGAATGTGATGATTGTTTTCAGGAATTGAAAAGAAGATTGGTGAATGCTCCAGTTTTGGCACTACCTTCCAGGAATGGTGATTTTGTTATATAAAGTGATGCTTCATTGAAAAGACTTGGTTGCGTCCTAATGCAGAATGATCAGGTAATTGCTTATGCTTCACGACAGTTGAAAACTCATGAGGTAAATTACCCTACACATGATTTGGAATTTGTTGTTGTTGTTTTTGCTTTAAAAATTTGGAGGCATCATTTGTATGGAGTAAAGTGTGAAATATATACCGATCACAAAAGTTTATAGTATATATTCACTCAGAAAGAGTTAAACATGAGACAGAGGAGATGGCTAGAATTAATCAAGGATTATGATTGTACAATTCATTACCATCCGGGAAAAGCAAATATAGTGGCTGATGCTTTGAGTCGAAAAAGTAATGCTTCATTAATAATGTTGCATTTGGAACGTGATCCTTTGGTTAAGGATTTGATGAACTTTGGCATAGAAGTTGTTGGTGCAGGATGTACTTCTGTTTTGTTTCATGTATCAGTGAGAACTTCTCTATCAGATAGAATCAAGCAAGCACAGAAGCAAGACAGTGAGTTGCAGAAAAAGGTAGAGTTGGTTCAGAGAGGTAAGTTGCATGAATTAAACATTGATAATGATTTTGTTTTGAGATTTGGGAAGAGATTGTGTGTGCCTTGTGATTCACAGTTGAAGAGAGAGTTGTTGTGTGAAGCTGATAGTTCTCCATTTTCAGTTCATCCGGGCATTACTAAGATGTATAGAGATCTGCGGGAGTATTACTGGTGGGATGGAATGAAAAGAGACATTGCTGATTTTACTCTAAAGTGTTTGACATGTCAATAGGTTAAAGAAGAGCGGCAGTTACCGAAAGGGATGCTTCATCCTTTACCAGTGCCAGAGTGGAAATGGGAGAATATATCCATGGACTTTTTTGTTGGATTACTGAAGACATCTCGAGGTAATAATGCAATCTGGGTTATTGTTGATCGCTTGACCAAATCTGCTCATTTCCTTGCTATACGAGATACTTTCTCTCTTGATCAACTTTCCCATTTGTATCTTAAATAAATAGTCAGGTTACATGGAGTTCCTCTCTGCATTGTATCGGATCGTGATCCCAGGATTACTTCTAACTTTTGGAAAGGCCTTCAGAAGTCGTTGGGTACTGAATTAAATTTTAGTACAACATTTCATCCTCAATCAGTTGGGCAGTCAGAATGAACAATTCAGACATTGGAGGATATTCTATGAGCTTGTTCTATGGATTATCAGGGAAGTTGGGACCATCAACTTTCTTTGGTTGAATTTTCATATAATAACAGCTTTCATTCCAGTATACAGATGGCACCATTTCAGGAATTATATGGGAAGCGGTGTAGAACTCCAGCTTTCTGGGATGAAGTGGGTGAAAGGAAGTTGATGGGACCAGAATTGGTAAAAGAGATGGCAAAAAAAGTACAGCTGATTCAGAAACACATGAGAACATCTCAGAGCAGACAGAAGAGTTATGCGGATAACCGGAGGAAGGATCTATCTTTCGAGATAGGTGTTCATGTTTTTCTCAAGGTTTCTCCTTGGAAAAGTGTGATGAGATTTGGTAAGAAAGGAAATTTGAGTCCAAGGTTCGTTGGACCATATGAAATTCTGGATAGAGTTGGATCAGTTTCATACCGAGTGGCTTTACCTCCAAGTTTATCTAAGGTACACAATGTTTTTCACGTTTCGATGTTGAGAAATTATATGCCAGATCCATCTCATGTTTTGAGTCCAGAGGTAGTTCACCTGGAAGAGAACCTATCATATGAGGAACAACCGGTCCAGATTCTTGACCACAGGGAGCAAGTGTTACGGAATAAGGTGATTCACCCGGTAAAGGTTTTGTGTAAAAACCACATGATTGAAGAGGAAACATGGGAATCTGAAAATGCAATGAGGGATAAGTACCCCCATTTATTCGATAAGTAAATAAATTGCGGGGACACAATTTTATAAAGGGGGGAAGGATGTAACATCCCAAGTAAGTAATGAATAATAGATATTTTTATCTATGTCTATTAATGATTAAGATAGTGTTTTAGAGGCTTAAAATGAAAATAAATCCAATCTTAAGCATGGAATACAATAATATTCTTAAAAGATTGTTTTGCTGCCTTATGATGGAAAACCCTTTTTAAATCTATCTTTTGAAAATTTTATAAACAATGTTTGTCAATATAAACTTATTCTTTATGATTGGGACATCAAAATTTACTTTGTGTGAATTTTTGGTATTTTTCTGACAATGTTCATTTTTTAATGAATAGTGAAAAATACTGCATTTTACATCATAACTGCATTTTAATCTAATTTATTTATATGATTAGATTATATTTTTAATTTTTCTTAATGTGTAATATGAATATATTTTTACCATTTAATCCAATGGTGGTCATTGGAATCAATTTCACTTTGAAATTGGACTTAAACTAGTGTCAATCTTTTGATACTTATTGTTTCATAAAAACACGCTATTTGCTCTGACAGCGAGAATTAATTATTAAATTAATTATTGTGACTTATATGTTTTGATTTTTTTAAAATATACTTTATTTTCTAATTTGTAATATCAAATATAGCTTAGGGTGAATTTTTGGTAATTTTCTGAAAAACATCAATTTTTGATGAATAGTGAAACCACTAAGTGGTACTTATAAAGACTGATTTTCCGTTTAAATGAAATTTTTCCATCATTGTGTTTTGAATTCCAAAAATCCAACATACATGGTTGTCATTAAGAAGTAAAATGTGGCTCAATGAGATTATAATATTTTTTTTTTGGTGAATAGTAACTTATTAAGTTCTTAATCACGATTAGTGGTAATTAGTGTAGTTTAAGGTAAAAATAATGCTTTAATAAAATAAGATGAGCTTGAAACAAGTCCTACCCTCATTGGTTGTGTCATGCCCGACCAAGACAATCCATGGGTCAACTTGGGGACCCCATGGAGACACTTTGGTTGGGAAATGACATAAATAACTTTTTATTTAATGTAAAAGTAAAAATGACACAAACATAATATGTTTTACGAAAAAAACATTTAGATGAGTTTATAAAGATCAGATTTTTGATTATAAATATTCATTGGAAAGCTAAAAAGCGTTCCTACATCATAGTATTTTTTTTATAATTTTTATACTTTAAATAAATTAAATTATATATGACATAATAATGATGCAGCGATGACATCCTTATTTGACGATTTAAATAAAATGGAAAGATAATGTAAAATCTATGAACTACACATGTCCAAAACCAATTGGATGAGTGGATTTAGAACACTTATCACCTTATCCAAAAATTATATTAATGTGGGACCTTTTAAAACCGAAACACATTTTCAAATAAAGTAATATTCCTTTACTTTCCAAAAGTGCCCTTCTCTCCTCTTATAAAAGGCCCCCACCACTACCTCATTTCACACACTCCTCAAGCCTTTGGCTCGGCCAAAACCTTCCCATTTACTCTCTCCACATCCATATCCTCATCCTAGACAATTACCGTTGGGCATAATCCTTTCAAAGGAAGCCATTAGGCTCAAATCAAATGGAGTTACACTTTTAAAGGTAATTCATTCTCTAATGTTAATTTGTTTTATTTTGCTTCTCCAACCCCCTAAAATATTTTTGTTTACTTCTTTTGTAAAAACACCAGTATCTTCAATATACTAGGATGTTGTTATAAGATTTATTTGCGATACAATCTCACACAACTACATCAAATGGTTAAAGAACATACGGTTTCCGTGGATGGCGAAATTCTGCCTCCCGAAACGATGATTGTTCAATACTCATTTAGCACCTTCAAAGGTGGCCATTATGATGTCACTATTTTTATATATGATATATAATATATTTATGTTTTCCTTAAGCTTCTGTTTTTTTTATTTTGGGCATACCTTTATGGATTCCATTATGGGTAAACATGATATCTTCATTTTAGGAAGTGCGGACTACCGCCCCCTGAAAGTGATTTGATTCGTTAATACCATATGTGGGATGTGTAAAGTATAAAGTTAATGATATTATATATGTTATTATACTGGAATTATAATATACTTATATATCATTATGATTCCATTCCAGAAAATACGAAATAGAAATGGAAGTAGCGTTCATGCGTACGTACGGCTTACCGTCTCCATGAACGGTGCATTTCATTTCTTACCTCTCAATGTGATGTAATATTATAAATACATGTATATGATGAATATATATGATATATATGTTATCCAAATCATTAATATCATTCTGTATATAACTAACCTTTGACCAAATTAACAACATGTAAGTGTAAGAAGTCTATTTTTTGACTTAAGAACCAAATACCGACAAAATGAACACTATTAACTTAAATGATTACATGATGTTCATAACATGGTATAAAAGGAATAATGAACTTGAAAAAGGTTCATAATAAATTATATATTAACTCAAGTTTATTATTCAGGAGATTAAATAATGGTATGGTCATGTCGGATACGAGGTATGGGACTTCGTCTCAATCTCCATTCATTGAGGCATATTTTATTTTATACACAACTTTCTTTTATACGGTGTATAAACCCCTTTGGCTTTTACGTTTATTCAAAAGTAATCTTTTTTATACGAAGCGTTTACTAAACGACAAAAGGGAATGTTTTTGTCGTACGTATGCGGCGACAACGACTTCTCCGCCGTCGTGACCGTTATTTGAGTTTCGGCTTCCTCTACAAGCCATACCTTCTTTTTAAAAGAAAAATAAATACCATGTTTTACTTTTCTTTTATTTTGGTATTGAAAATGGTTTTCACAATGTTTTTGTGATGTATTGATATCTTGTGATTGAAATGTGGAAATGTTATGTTTCCTTTATGCATGTTTTATGTGATACGATTATGTTATGGTTCTTGGGCATTATTATGAAGACGGGTGGTTCTGTGATAAACTAAGGGCGGGTGAGCCCGATAAGCTCTCCAATGCATTGGGTAACGCGAAGGAGTGAAACGTTAAGGTTTCTCCGAAGAGATTTTAGAGAATATACTGTGATGGTTATTCCAAACGTAACCAAGAGGGTTACTCCCTGCGTAAGAATGTTATGAATGTCTCAAGTTACCTTTATGTCTTATGATTTCTATGATTTATTCATGATTTTATGAGGTATGTTAAAGTGCCTATGTTTTATGGGTAAAGTATGATTTCATTCTTATGTATATATGAACTCATGTTTCCTTTCCATGTTTTTATAACCCATACTGAGCTTTTTATGCTCATCCCAAGGTTTTTTGAAATGTTTTTCATAGGTCAAGGGAAAGGTACATGATATGATGATAGTGTCAAGGAAGTGTCAAGAAATAATCCATGTTTTATTTTAAATGTGTTTCCATTGATGGGAATGAAGAATACTATATTTATGTAACCACTTTGTTTATATGTGGAATGTAATGCATGTTTTATGATCTAATTCACTAAAACTCTAAACCCGAAAAGATCCTCAATGTGTAATCTTGTAATAACTCAAGATTAAGTAAGGTTTAAGGCTGGGGCCTTATACTTTCAATTACATATCATCAATTTCATCGCATGGCTTGGTGTTATTAACCAAAGTCCCCCATTTATTGGCATCTCCATCTAGATGATAAATGGCTAGTGTCACCTTCTCCATCTACAAGTAGAGAAGCACAGAAAAGATCTTCCCCATGGAGTTTACCCACTGTTCCATAACTAGTAGACCAGAAGATCCACTAATGGCCGGTGGGTGTTGACTTATAAAACACTCGATATTTGGTTTCTCCATCTTTGGTGAATGAATAAATTCTCCATTATTATGGTTATTATTTATAACCTGAGGTAGATGAGTAATAATTTCCAGGAATTATGGAACTCCACCTCCCAAATCATTGGGAATGTTGTTTGGGAAATTGTTGTATTGGCCCAACATGAGTTGCTGGCCTTGTTTCTCCTGGTTCGTACCATTTTTTAAAATATAAAAATTTAGATCAAAACATAAGTCAGCATGTCAGGAATAACTAATTCATTTGTATTATTTATACTATAATCATAACATATGGGATCCCTATGTAAAAATTCTTGTGTGCATATATGAATATAGTCTCATGGTAGAGGTTTTATCTAAGCTTCACTATTCCTAATTCCAAAATTATTTTAACCATGCCTTTAATAACAACTATAATAAAAATTCATTTTCTTACAATACTATTACAATATTTTAATGATAAACTGCAAAATAGTATTACACATAGTGGATCCAAGGTTTAGTGTCTTGGGAAAACCATAACAATAAATAACATTTACAACATCATAAATAAAAATTTATTTAATTCATAATCCACTAGCTTCTTATTGTCTCTTGCCCTCTAATTAGTACATGTAGTCACCTTAGTATATACATCAAAAATGGGTGATTTAAAATTCTAGTAAGAGGATAGGTAAAAACAGTATAACATGGGGTGTACATAATCACAACTTAGGCATAGGCTCATGATCATAAGTGGAAGCATTAATAAAATACATGAAATGTGAATTTGAATAAAAATGAACCATCATGTCTTTGTGGTTAACTAAAATACATACATCTGAACAATGCTAGAATCATGTTATCACATAATTTCACTTTTTCTCATGAGATTCATCACTTTACCCAATGCATTATATTGTTGTATAATTTAGGGTGCACCCGTCACACCTTAATATTATTGTTATCATGAATTCCACATTAAAAATAATTTAAACATGACCATAAAATATCCCATGAAATGAAATGGGTTTCATATCATACATTCATAAACATTTTTACCAAAATAAAGTGTAATTAACATACTTGATACAAGAACCATCAACATTGAGTGAGAAGTAAAAGGTGTGTTATTGAAAGAAGAGTTATTTTAAAAGACATTGGGGTTTACATAAAATCTAGTAGAGAACATTTATATCCTTTAATATGAAATATAATTTTGAAAAACTGTTTTTAGGGAGTAACCATACAAAAAATGAAGTGAAATTGGGAGAACGGGAAGAAAAAAAGTTGGGTTCGAGAATTTTCCCTTACATTGAATCTGAAGACTTTCGTCACATTTTTTTTCATATGTAACCACATATGATTCATTAATTTAAAATTACAGAACCATATATACATTAAATATGTTCATTAATCTTTCATTAATATATTTTATGAGACTTTTGATGAGTTTTAGGGTTCAAATCCATTGTTCATGAATGATTGTTTTTATGGTTTTATTGAATGCTTCACTTGTATTCATAAATAGAAGTTCGTGTAGAACAAGGCTAAACATCCATAAATGATAATACATGTTATTAATGATATTATAGGAGTAAAAAATATCTTATATTGAATTTTTTTATATACCATGTGGATGAATCATCAGTTAAATTTTAACGATGATTGTTTGTGTTAATTCGAGATATTTTTCGATCACAATGAACATATTTTGTTTAACCATTTACTAATAGGTTAGTAAATTATATCAATAACATTATATAGGATATAATATATGTAATATAATATGGTTCATCCAAAAAAATTGTTTCTTGGCCAGATATTAATGAATTTAAATAAATTGGAATCACATATTCAATGATGTTGTTCAATCGACACATCATGAACAAAGTTTTTATTCCTCGAATAAGGGGGAGAGGAGAATAATAATGATGGAGAATTTCATATGAACATGAAAAAATCCGTAATATACCTGATTTATGGAGCATTCATTCATCTTTAGTGAGAATAATTTGAGGAAAGATAAATAAGATAAAGGAACATGAAAAAAAGATGTGAAATTCCTTACGATTATTCAGTAACTTAAAAGGTATGCATAATAGTTTTAGAAAAAATTAAAAACAGATAAGAAAGGGGACACCCATCCAGAAATAATGAATAATACATTAGAGATATAGAATAAAATGGATATATGAATATGGGATGGAAACATTAAAGTTATACCTCATAAAAGAGAACTTGGATGGAGGAAAGAAAGAAGTTGTGAATTCTCCTACATTGTAGAGTAACTACAAAGACATGACGGTTAGGACCATGGGGGATTGAGGACACCTTGGGAGGACTACTACGGAGATAAGAAGTCCAAAGATTAGTTGATAATGAATTTGTAATGAATGTAATTAAGGAATGGGTTGGTATTTTTTTAAAATTGAGGAAATATTTTAAAAATTTTCAAGGGACACCTCCTTAGTGGTATTTGAAAAACCATTCTCTTTCCCATGGTATTTTTCCATGGTATTAGCCACGTGGGACAACTCACATCTTTTATTACTGTAAAAAAGCCGTCAAGAATTAATAAATCCTTATTAAATCATTAATGATGTCATTAAAAACATAGACACTCAAAATTATATTTGTACTATTCACTAAAAATTCACCTATTTCAGAACAAACAAAAAAATTAACCCAACCCATTTATCGACATATAGAATTTAAAAATGAACACCTTTTTTGAATTTTTGTTTAAATAATATGAATTTATCTTTTATATAATATCATACTTAATTAAAAAAAAACAAATTTAAAACTAGAACTGCTTTTGTATTACATTGAAAAATTAATCAAAACGCCATTATCTTAAAAACATAAGAAAATAAAATAATAATACAATTTTCTATTAATTATGGTCATATTACTATTCATTTGGTATGTTAGTATTAATCAAAAATCATGTGGGTTCCATCAAACTCCAAATAACTTACTAAACATAAATGTAGATGATCACTTTTCAAAATTCAAAACATAGAGGTGTAAAAATTATGTTTAGTGATCACATAGAACTTAGTATCATGAAATGTTATTTCTTAAGATTGAGATTATAATATAAGGCATAATTATAAGAATTTATTTTCATTGATAAATTATTGGTTCATTACATACAGTATCCAATGGATTATTATAGGTATAAAATGAATATGATGTGATGGCATGGGGTACCATTCTCAGTTTATTGGCTATAATGCTTTGATGTATACTATCTTATTTTTTAAACATGTCATATATGTTATGGTGGATCAAGGAAAATACTTGTTTATTATATATGGATATGTATATGGGGTAATGTGATGATGTTATAAACTATGTTCATGTGATGGATCTCATATGTCCATTCAAGGTTTAATTTTTTCAGAGAGTGATGAATCAAGACATGTGATGTTGGGGTATAGTGTAAAACTAGAGGAAAAGATAGAGTGGTGTACCATAGATTTATCATTATTTTATTATATGATATATTGTAAGATATTCTTTGTGAGAGATAGAAATTTTGAGGCTATGAACATAGAATACATGTTTACATGAAGGGATATTTTCTCCAATGTTCACTATTCATTAGAATTAATTATGTATCTTTTTCAATAATGAATCTAGGGAGGTTCTTTATATTTATGCCATTATTCTCACCCCATATATATATATATATATATATATATATAAGTTTTAGGTCATCCAGTGGATGTTAAATATGAGGCTGGATATTACTAGCTCTTGGTTTGGTACGAGCTGTTTTGGGATTCATGGTCACTATTATCATTACCTTTATGCCACATTTATCTTTCCTTTCAGTTGTTACTGTACTATGTGATATTTCGTTTTAGCACAATGAATTTCATTATATATATGTACAAATATATAATTATAATAATGTGTTTATTGGCATATATCATATATATATATATATATCTTTACCATGTTCTCTTATATTTTAATGCTTTCTATTTATATGTTTATTGTACACACGATGCTAGTAACCAATTTGGGGTCTACTGGAGGTGGGACTCTAGCAGTAAAAATCTCTCTCTCCTCATTTTTGATTGTTTGTTTCGATGGGTTGTAATAAAGTGGAATCAAAGCTTTAGGTCAATTAAAATGAGGGAGTGTGGATGTTCGCATATGTGAGATTGAATGGGTTGGATAGGCAATGCAGTCTGTTATCTTTACTAAGAGATAAAAACACAGAAAACCATAAAAGATGTGGTTGTTTTGGGCCCCCTATAATATTTTCCATGAACCTTTATTTTTAATGATCCTATTAAACTAATTGATACTTGTTGTAGGGTAGAAACATTGGAAGGTATAATATATCATTTTC
The DNA here is from genome assembly GCA_963277665.1 of Viscum album. Taxonomy (NCBI): domain Eukaryota; kingdom Viridiplantae; phylum Streptophyta; class Magnoliopsida; order Santalales; family Viscaceae; genus Viscum; species Viscum album. The sequence continues at coordinate 476,600,453 of OY728134.1, forward strand.
ATATGTGTATGTGTTTTAATGGGGTGTCTTTAGGATATGTTAAAGCGAAAACATGATGATAAAATAATTATGTTATGTTATGTTATGTATTAAATATAACACTTTAAACAAATCTAATTTATTTTTTAATGGAATGGATCGTGGTCGACATCCTCATTAGGTTCTCCCTGAAAATGATCAATAAAATGGTCCAGAAGAACATCATAGAGTAGAGTTCCGTGATGACGTCACTTGTAGGTGGAAACTATGATAATTTCAGTGCCAAAGTCTACCAAATTATGTAGGCATCATCATAGAATAAGTCACAAGAGACTGGTTTGAGAATGGTTATATGGTTTTCTTTATGATATATTTTTATAAGGAGAACATGGTTTTTTTGGATGTGATGATGTTTTATGGAGAAGCAAGGATATAATTTTTCTTGTTACTTGGGGATCATATAGGAGTCAGAGATATAATATGATATTTTTTCAGCCCAATTTCTGTAATAGTTCCTTTCATTGACAATGAAGGTGGAAATTCTCCCGTAACTTCTTACACATCAACTAGTGAGTTCTAGCAAGAGAGAGTTGGGAACTATTGGAATTCCCTTAATTGATATTCTTCAAATCTATTGCTAGATATAAAGTCTATGGCTTGGTATTTTGGTGAGGCATTGAATTTTGATATCCAATTCAAGGTCACCCGTTTATGATAAAGAAATTTACTGAGGTTCTAGTGAGAGAAAACTATATGGAGAGGATTCCAGCCAAAACAAGATCATCACAGAATTTAAATCCTCAGTATTTCACATGAAGTATTGTTATGGATTGGGGTTTTTATTTGTCATGAAAAAAGAGTTTTTAGTTATTCATGGGTAGGACAAATCCCTCATCATTTAGTTTCTCTGAGGTTGGTGGATCTCATATCTATAAAAAGGTATTATATGTGTTTTTATTATGTAGACTAAGGCCATTAGTGGAGATAGTTCACAACATTTTTAATCTATCAACTAACATTGTTTGTTCCTCTTCAGGATCCTCCATTCAGAAAGTTTTAGCTTATGAAGCAGTAGTAGGGTGATACTATTTGGGATCATTAGAGAGAAGATTAAGAAGGTACACTAAAACATGAAGATCCTTCTCATCCTCATAGTATAAAGTGAAACCATAGAGGTTGTTTTTAGTAATGTCAGAGAGGCTATGGAGTAGGCTGTTGTTGGATTCATTCTTTTGCTTTTCTAGTTCCATAAAATATAGACATTTTTCAAGGTACCCATTTCTTATTTTCTAAATGGATGAATTATTTGTTTGATTCAGGAGTAACACACTCCTTTATATCACCTACCCCAAATCATGCTTTGGTACATCAGTTAGATATGCTTCCAGATCTCTTGGCATTGAAAATAGTTGTTAGAGGTCAATCAGACATGTATGAAGTATAAAGAGAATATGATCTAGTGGTGGAGAAGCCCCACTATTTGGGATATTTCATGTGTTTATAGATATATCAATATGATTTCATCATAGGCATGAATAGGTTCTATTTATTGTAGACTATGGGGGATTTAATTATGAGGTATGTTGTTTTCATGATAACGATAGAGACCTAGTATTATTTTTCATGAAGGGAGACCCTCATATAGGTCAGAGGTGTGTTCCATTATTACCTTCCATTCTAGTCGATATGATACTATACTTTTCATAGTATCAACTGTTTCTATTTTTTAGTGTTTTATAGGATTACCCTAAAATATTTCCATGGATGGTTATAGCATTTCTACCTCGATAGGACAATGAGTTTATGATCAATCTACATACAGGTGTGCCTCTTATCTCGATGTATCTATATGGGATTGTACATTCTCGGTTTCTATTATTATAGTTCCATGATCTATTATTATTAGGGTTTGAACAACCAACCATGTCAGTTGTGGGTGCATAGTTTTTTTTTTGATGAAGTTCAATGGGAGTTTTCATATTTTTATTGATTATTATAGATTGAAAAAATTGAAATTGATGAACTATTATCCTCTTCACTGAATTGATGAATTATTTTCTCTGGTCAAGGGATAATGTTGATTATGAAATATTGATTTGCAGTTAGGATATCATCAGATGTGGGTAAATGGTGATGATATTCCAAAGACATATTTCTATTGGTTTTATGGTAATTATTAGTTCTCCATGATTTTGTTTGTTGTGATGATTTCTTTATCCATGTTCACAGGGCTTATGAACACATTATTTAGAGTGTTTTTGGATATGTTGGTATTCTTTTTCATTAATGAAATCCTGGAGTACATCGCTTATGAGGAGGAGGATATATAGAATATATGTGATGTATTTTATGTTCCCTATCATGAGTAGCTATTTATGATTTCTTGAAGTTTGAGTTTTGGGATCATAAATTCTGTTTCATGGTTAATGTTGAATCCCATCATGGAGTAACTATGGATCCTTAAAATATAGAGTCATTTGTTTCCTAGGAAACACCCAAGAAATTGATTGTGGTGAATATTTTCATTGGTCTTGGAGGGTATTATAGGTGGTTCATAGATTATTTCCATTGGGTTGCAATTATTTTAAAATAATTCACTCAAAATGATATGGAATTATTATGGATCGACTAGTTCCAGGAATCATTAATGTACCTCATGGAAATTTTGTTTAATGAATTAGTTTCTTGGTTCAAGTAGAGGGAGTTAATATGAGGATTTTAGTGACAAATAGTTTCCATGGTTGGGTTTTGTTTCAATTAACTAAACATTAGTTGTTTCTTTTGGGTCCTCTTAGTTACTTCCCACTGATTATAATTATTCCACCCATGATTTTAGTTTATTGTAAATTTTGTTTTCATTGAGGATTTAGGGACATTACTTCACCAGTGATCATTTTTTGGTTTTTACTGATTATTAGAGCATATGATACATCTTCACCTAAGGTTAAATAGACTTTAATCAGTGATGATGGCTTCAATTATGGAAGGATTATAATTTTGATGCTTCATGTACACTTCAAAAGTGACATATTGTGGACGATGCACTCTGTATGATGTTACATTGTGCTATCAGGCATGAATCTAGAGATTCTAGGTAAGTACTTGTGGGACACATTGTGATTCATATAGATATGGAAGAGGATGGAGGAAGAGGTTGTCTTTTTTTATGATAGTTCAATTGTATTTGATTTTTTATGTGGACGTGTCCCAGTTGGGGGATATTGAGGTGGAGGTCTGGAGGGACTAAGATATTTTTGGTGATTCCCATGATGGTTAGTCTGAGGATCGACAATAATGAGTGTCATTCAAATGAATTATTTCCAATCCGTTAGTGATGAGGGATATGGTTCTCTATGAGTTCTATATCTCACCTATGGTGGTAAATCTCAATGTTTAATTTATGTACTATGAATTGACCAGTCTGTTTTGGTGGAATAGGCTAAAGCAAGTAGTTATAGAGGTTGTCTCTCGATTTTTTTCCTACTAGAAGGTAAAGGACAAGCAATATATTCATGGTGGTTTTCTCCAACCATTAAATTCATCATAGTGGAAGTGGGATTATATATCTATTCACTTTTTTACTAGTTTACCTTGATATCAGGTATGCTAAGATGTTATATGTGTGATGCTCGATTGTTTGATAAAATCATCATACATTATTGGGAATATGGAGTTGATATTAGTGGATGTTTTTTGAGGCAGTATAGAGAATATGTGTGGTGATTCCATGAATTCCTAATGAATATAAACTTTAATAGGGATTTTTGTTTTTACCCCATGGTGTGAGAGGTATCTCACATTCTTTTGGCATTGGGTTATTCATTATCAATAATTTTCATCTATATATTTATGGATAGATAGACAAGACAATCTAGACTCTCGAAGACATATTTCACTCTTCTGTCCTAGAATTTATCAGTTCATGGATGAGGCACCTTCCCTTGGTTGTGTGTTATTGAAGTCAAAGTTTTCACTACACCATTGGTATAAAACTGTTTGATGATTTTTGATGACGCACTTTCTTTTCTCCATTATGTTAGAATGTTTACAAATAGGCATCAAATATCAATTTATAATTCATATAGAATATTAAAGAGATGGTTTAATTAATTCATGAGAGGATTAAGGTATACTTTTATCATTATATATCCAATTTAGATAATATTACGGGACATTTGTAGTTCAAAATTGTAAATTAAATGATCATATTGTTACTCCTCATCATGGGTAAGGAAGGATTGGCTATGGGATTATGATTTCTCTCATGTTTTTTGGTCCTTTAAATGTGTTGCCTCATGTACATGACATAATGAATTAGAATGAAATCCCCCCACAGATAAGATTTATAAATGTTGATTTCATGTTTTTCTTCTCTTTCATTATCTATATAATTGATGTTGAAGATGATGTGACTTTTTAGGGGAGGCATGTAGAGATATAAGACTACCAGGAGAAGGTGTTGTGTAGATTTGATATTCCCTTGATTCTTGTCATGTGGTTCCATGGTGGGCAATAAGGGAGATCCTGATAATGTGAGATGTGGATGCATGCCAAGAACCCCACAATGTTTTATGTTTTAATAGTCTCTTGTAATGTTGTTATATCATTGATATTTACCATTCAGGTCTATGAGAGGGTTCCCTCTGGTTTCCTGCTGGTTACTATTTTCTCGTTTGGGAGATATCTCTTCTGGTAGTGTGTGTGGGTGTGATTTGTTTTCATATTTCATGGATTTCACATTGTTCCTATGATATGATTTTTCAATTCCTATGATTGTGAGATCCTTGAGAGCTATCTCGGAGAGTGGATTTTCAGTTTTCCCCCTATTCTTTATATCTCTGGGTTGGGTTTTGGATTCTTTAGGTTGAAAATTATTTGAGTGGTATATAATTTAAGGGATCAAGTATATATATTTTGATCCTTTTAATGTTATTGAATCTCATCATCCTTGGTGGCGTCTTGGATAATGTATGGATATTTTTTGATATTAAATTATACAAGAAGTGATAAAACAATTCATGTAATTGTTTCACTTAGTGTATTCTTATCTCACACATTGTGGAAGTCTGTCTTAGGGATTGTAAGAAGTTCATTGATATTTTGATATTGTTTCATGTGTTTTTACATGATGTGTAATGATTTGGTATTATTTAGTTAATGGAGATGCATTTTTTGACAAGATATGAATCTTTACATTAATATTTCATGAATGAGTTTCACATCGTATAAATCCCTTGTGTGGCACACCAATAAATGCTATAGTGCCTCCATTTGTTACTCAAATCACAAGGCTATACTAACTTCCAGGTGATACAATGAACCTCCTTTCAAATGTTTTGGAATTCCATCAATGATTATTAATCCTTGGATTCCATATTCAATCATTGGTGATTAAAGGTGCATTCCTTCTGCATTTTCTACTAGGTTCTCCTAGATTGGTCTCTTTTACAATTTTTTCTTTTAATATTTCTATAGATATTGATCTTTGATATTCAAATGATGTAACATTTTTTCTGTGCATTTGTGGAATTATTTCTTTTGTATTTCTCATTTTCGTTGTGAGAGAGAAGATCATAGATTCATAAAATTGGTATGTTCTCATGTGAATAATATTGACGCCTATAAGTTAGAGGATTCAATACATATCTACTTATGTATTCAAAATCATAAATGGATTATGTTTTATTACTTTTTATGGAAATGGAAAAAATATAATAATAATTTAACAGTATTAATAAATAATTAGTTATTAAGAAAATATTTATGTCTAGTAAAATGATATTAATTTTCCTATTTATTTTCATGATATTGTGACATCCATGTAATGATTTTTAGAATATTATTTTATTACAATGATTTAAAACTATTCTTGATTGATAATAATAAAGAATGTCAAGATAGAATTAATTGATAATCAATGGGCTCAATAAATAAATAAGTGACACGTTTGAATTTAGAAATTTTTATAATTTTATAATGATCAATTGATGCAATGTACTTGATTAATTAAATGTGGTATTATATGTATTAATGGAATTGATTAATGATTTGTATAATATTTATGCTTTTTTAAAATAAATAAAATGAATGTTAAATGAGAATTGTACATCTAAAATTTTGAAGAATCTTTTTTAAATGAAAGAGGGTAGGTTTAATGAATGATGGCTCATTATAGCATGATTCCATATGATTCCTGTAAATAGATCCTTTGAATAAAAAATGGATATTTCAAGATACAAAAAAAATTGGATGTTTGATATAGTTTTTAGGGCCTATGTTTCATATTTTCTTTAGATGATTGATTTCCATTTGATTTTAGTTGTGAGAGATCATTTATGAGTGAATGATGGATGGCTTATTTTAAGAACTTGTTTTCTGTAATAGATTTCATCATTTGTTTCTTTCTATATTAATGACGTACTAAATATTTGAGATTCATTACGAGAAGTGATATGGTGTGGGGAGGCCTGTATGTGATATGATCCTAGGATAGAAGAACCCAGGTTGCATGATGTAATGGGGGGAGTCTTGGATGATGTGGAAGCTGTTAATCCCTATGATAGAGGGAAACATTTGGATAAGCTTGTAGGTGAGAGGTGTGACCACATATATGGTGGATAAGGTTGAATTTGGGATACTCATTGATTTTTTATTAGAGATGGGATACTATCTTGTGAATCTGTATAGTGGATGATGGTTGGGTTTCATGAGTTTATCTTCATTCCATTACCCACTACATGAGGCAGTATGATGTTCATGGTTTCATTTATTCTCTCTCGGGTATCTTTGGATTTTTTCCTTAGAGTAACATGATTATTGAATGATTCTAATAATAAATAAATAGTTATAAACCCGGAAGGATGGTGTTGATAGAATGAAAATTCTAATAAATATGTTAATCTTAAGAAAATGTGGACATTATTTGTATTATACATGAAGGGTATGGATAGGAAACTAATGATTAATATAATATAATGTGGAATAATATTATTGGTCAATTAATGGAAAATGTATTAAATAAAATATTTTAAATTATTTTAAAAAATAAGTAATTAAATGTATCACATTAAAATTGTTCTATGCTTACAGTATATTTTGTCTTTACTGTGGCAGTCGGGAGTCCATATGATGTTATCAATAGTGGATTATAAGACTCGGTTTCTTCTAGAGTGTGGTTTTGAGATATACAATATACAATATATTCTGTGATTTTATACACTATCTGTTCCACTTTAGTTAGGTTGACTAACACCCTCTAAACTCTTAGAGGGTGTTTTCCCCCACATCCGAGTTAGAGGATGGGTATATAACTACCTCTACTCACCCTGCACTCTTAGTATATAATGATTCTAGCATGCAAATTGGTTATTTTTTCTATATATGTGTATAGATGTATGTGATGTATTTTGGTTATTTGACACATATGTATAACTAGATATTGTCTCCAAATAATTATTATAGGTATGAAGGGAATAGGCTGTGATGTATTATTGTACCTTACTCAGTTTGTGGGATACAATTACTTGAGGTATAATAATTGATGTATAATACATGTCATATGTATTTTAGTGGAGCTTATAAACATTTTTACTATATATAGATATTTTTATGGGTTGATTTGTTGATGTGATTATTGAGTTTCATGTGATGTCTTGCCCGGGTATCTTCAGGAAAACATATTTTTGAGAGACATGACCCATGACATGTGATGTTGGGGGGAGCGGTAAAGGAATTGGGTAGATGATGTGGGGTACAATTGATTATTCATTATTATATTATATGAAATCGTGAATGAGACACTTTTTGAGAGAGATCCATGGTGATGATGGTATCATATTACATTTATTTATGTGATGAATATGTTTCACTATTGTTCAATATGATTTATCATGGATTCATTATATTTTACACAAGAGGATACTTAGAGGACCCCAGAGAGTATAAATTTATACATACCCCATATATATATATATACTTTTTTATAATCTAGAGTAGGTTAGATTCAACTGCATATTAAAATCTTGTGGTTTTTTAGGTGATGTTTGGGATTCATGGTCGCATCCCCCTTTTTCCTTTTGGTACATATAGATTTACTGTATGTTGTTATAAAATTGTATGGAATGGAATGTTTACACCTAGGTCTTCATTATATATATATATATATGTTTTTGTTTGTGTTTCTGTGTGTTTCTGATAGGGTGTATATTGGTTTATATGTTTTATTTCTCTTTCTTCTATATGATCTCATATAGGGTAATACCTCCCATAGGTAAGATTATTATAACCTCAGTGTTAGTCTCCAACTCAGGGTCTATTGGAGGTGGGACATGTGTAGTCTCTATCTTTCTTCTATCATTATATTATCATTGTGGGGAGGGGATTGTGACATTGAGATTAATGGTAGAAAAGTGGAATCCAAAACCTGGTCTACCAGATTCTTATAGAACATGTGACCTCTGATGATTTAGGATATATTTTTCCACCTCTGCCATCGCAATAAATGGAATAAATAAATCTTATATGGATGTCCAATCTGTAGGATAATGTACACATGTTCATAAATTCCAATTATATGAACATGTATGTATAATATGTCTCTATTTGGTTCCATGAACTATGAATACAACTTCCCCTAGCACTATACATATCTCTTCTATGCACTTATGCACTAAAAGTGGGATATGATAGGATCCAAACAAAAACTCTTGGATAAGAAGTGGCATTCGGTCTATTCATATGATCCCAATTAGTTACCTTGAAATAGGATAGAAAATTACATATCCTATAAGGTTATGTTGATTATTCTTTCATCACCTCAGTAGGATACCACCTCTAGCCTAAGGAATGATGCATCATATGATGAGACTTCGTCATTGCGATCTATAGTAGAGGATTTATTCAATAATTTTTACATATAATTCCTATTAAATATTCATATTTTAAAATTATTACCTATTTAAATGAGACAAGGATGATGATGTGAGACTTTGGGAGGCCCTAGACAAGTACCAACTCCCATTCATGTTTTTACTGTATGTAACATTTCATATTCCTATCCTAAAATTGATCAATAAAAAGAAAAATCCACATATGCAGGAAAACCTATTGTGACATTAAACCATGTTCTAGGATATCATTTAAACTACCATAAAAGATCTAAGAACCCTAAAACCCTCGAATAGATGTTCCAGGTAGTTGATCTCATAGTGATCCCAAAAGCTAAACATCATGAATATGGTGGACAACTCAAGAGTGACTGAAAATTTTGTAATAAAGAACTCATATTACTATGAATAATTATTTAAGATTCATCATCCCATGTAAAAATCATATCCTTTATTCATTATATCTCTCTATGTTTAAATCCTATAATGTGAAAGTGTCATATCCATCAATATTTATTGCCTGATGATGTTAGAAACTTCCCAACTATTAACCTATTCCATGATCAATATCACAACTATCAATAAAAATAATCATCAGGAGTTTGTTGTCAATAATTAGGAATATGAGGAATATCGAACATGGGGGATTTAATATTTCATGTGAACCCTCCAATGGGGGTCCACACCCATTGGAAAATTTAATCCATGTATCCTATTATCTCTATAGAGACACAACATACAAACACCCACCAAGACATTCACAATGGAAAAGGATTCAGTGAATCATTTAGTTATCTTAATGTATCTAACAAAACATAATTGTATTCATTTTTCGTAGCTTTAAACTATGGTATTAAAGGTTTAAAAACAAGTTTTTCAAATATATTGGTAGTTTCTGAACCTTATTATTTTTCTCTATTAAAGTTGATGTGTTTTTTGAACCTTCATTTTGAAGTAATGGTTAGTAGTCATCCACATCCCATTTTTAACCCCATATGATATAGAAGCTATATTTCACAATTTTTATTATGTTTACACTACATTATTTGAGTGAAATTCAAGTACCCTCAAGGTTTGAAATATTTTTATCTATGTAAATTTATTGAATGAAACTATCATGTTTGGTTTCCCTTACAATCTTCCCATTTTGTGGGTTCCTTTATTGAACACTAAAACATTTTGACCCCAACCCGTTTTCACATTTGATTTATTCTAATGTGATTTGGTGGTATTCAACTCCTCATTTCCAAAATAGATAATGGATTAAATTTGATTAATATATTTAGTGTATTTTTTCCCAACAAAAGCAATGAATTATGTGTTTAATAGTTGGTTTTCATCTATTACATTGTAGCATGAAATTTATATTTCAACACCCCATATATTCCCAACATTAAAACCTAAATCTACATAGCACATTGGACCACATCACATGTCCTCAATCTAAAAGACATTATTTAATATTGGTTCAATGTCAAACTATATGAAATTCCCCCATTTAATCTACATGATTTTAAACTACTCAAAATGATTTACATTCCACATTAATTTAATCAACATTGGATTAGTCTTTATTAAAATTCCTTAAATTTTTTATCATATAGTCCTAGAAGAGTGATTTTGAATTGTACAACCCCTTCATACTCATCATTTGATGTATATTTTTTGAAACATTTCCATGATTAATAATGTTAAAAATCATGATTGTTTCTTCAATATATGATGATAAACCATGTTATGAATTTATTTTATGCTTGAAGGTAAAGAACAAGGTATAGTCTCCATCACATGTTTTAAAACTAGATGATAATTTAGAGGCTCATTTGAGAAAATAACCCATATTATCAAAGTGTTGGTATCATACTGCACGACCCTCAATAATAACATATCGATTGAATATCACTCATGGGTTACATAGTGATATCTCGATCTCCTATCATTGGGTGATTTATCAGTGTCACTTTTCTTTGACCATCTTATATAACTTCATTCTTTTATCAAGTTATACATTCCCCAGAAATAAATATAATTCCATTATCCAAAAAAAATTATGAATCTCCACGTTCTCAAATTTCATCTATAACAATAAACAAAAACTAAAAAATAGGTTAATGAATGTGAGGTATTGTCTTTATTAGCATTAGGATCTTGAAATAAGATTGATTTTACTCCAGATCATTCCTTGTGGAAATCAACATGTAACCCCATATACATAGCTTCTTGTAATCTAAACTATATAAAACCGTGATACATTCCTCATGAAAATATTCTATGTGCATATATCTATGAGATACTTCATTATTAGCCTCTCACTATAATGAAAAGATGTGTCCACCTTTTCCATTTTTTTCTATGTAGGCTATCTGAACCCCTGGTATTAGTAATATGACATTAAATAGAATGATTCATGGTCTATATTTCATGATAATAAATTGATATCCATGGTATTTTATCATTACCATAATCTATTCAAAATCCCAAACATGTTTTTCAATATTAACATGTGGGTATTACAATTCTTGTATGGTTTCCCCCACCCTTATTTTTTATAGAGACAACATTAATGATTTCTTTCATTCATGTGACCTTAGAATATTTTTATTTTATCTGACTACCATTTTAATTTTAATTGACCACATATTTATGTATCGTATACTTTAAAACCATAGTAATATAGAATATATAACTCGTATGATCAGAGGCCTCATGATTGTAAACTACATGTATCACATGCAAAACGGTTTCAGGGAAAACATTTATATCGCACCTTTTCAAAGAATCATGAAAACAAAATTTATACACACTAATAAGAGGATACCAATATTTTAATTTTACTTTATAATTCATGTCATGTTTTGTTCCTGAACAGTGCTATATAGGCTATCTCATTCTCCATGGTCTGAGTTTTATGACAACAAATGAGAAAATAACCATAGTCTGAACACTATTACAATTGAAATCATTTACCCTAAGGCCCTCTAAAGAAGAATTAATTCATGGAGGATCTTTTTTAGATTGCTTATTCTCCTTCATATATTTAGTACCACACCCAATGGAGAAATAATTATGAACATAATCTTTTAAACAAAGGAGAATAGAGCACTTTTCCTTAAGGCATAGTTGATATCTTCTAGTTTCTTGTATTTTTTTATTAGTTATTCATTCATGGTGCACCCAATTAATATTGGTAGTATGTGATGGTGTAAGATTAGGTTCATAGACACAAGAATGGGAATTTTCTCTTATTTGACATCTATACATTATGTCTCCAAAAATTGAATTTATTCATCATCAATTAATTCCAAAATGATCTCCCTAAAATAGATGGAACAATTTTCCAGAACCAACCTACAAATTGGGGTACATATCCTATTGGATTCATGGATGGAACATGAAATGTACCATTTTTTGAAGATAGTGTAAATGGTATTACATAAGTTTATTCCAATATTCGTGATGATGTGGATGCGAAATATATGTTTTGAAATTTTACAAAGGGATTTCTCAGACTATATATCTTCTCCCTTGTAATTAAGATTCAAGAGGGTTTGATTTTCCCTCTTCCAGTCACCTTATCTTCAGTAAATTTTAATCCCCTTTAGTGTAATACCTTCAAAAAAATTTAAAATTTGTGTGGCATCCATGTTCTTTGTAATCAACAAACCTATTTATCCTACCAATAACTATCATGTCAAATGAGTAACCTTTAAATTCCATTTCAATATCTCATTGATCATGACATAGATGAGTTTTTTATTTTTGGTCTTCTTCCTCATTACAATGGTTCAGATTTCCCATTTAGTAATAAATGCATATCTCTAAACTATATATAACCTTTTATCCCCACCATATAGCATTAAACTATAATCAATGCTTCCATTAAATGATTTTAAACTTCATTCTTTGTGTATTTAAAACACGATGTAATACTATTTCATAAAAATACTTGTAATATGATATTAAACAACAAGTCATCCTCAATAACACATGATACAATTTATTTCAACAATTTAGTCCTAAATTGAGATGAATTATCCACCGATTTGACACTAGTGACATGCTGTATTAAATTCTATAAACTATATATGGATTGATTCCCATAATTGTGGGATAAATATTGATTTATGGATGCCATGTCCTGGACACAACCATAAACACTAAATTCATTATTTCATATCACATTGCCAATTTATTTTTCCGATGTAAACCCCCACCTTGTCTTTTCACTTTACTAATGTAAATCCCCCTTCATGTACCATGTATATGATGATTCTTCTTTCCCTATATATGAGATAAATATAACTATAGTTCTCAATATAACTATCAATGTATTGATTGCATCCATTATGGGATATATAGTGATGCTTCAATTTTCCACCCCAAACCTAGTCAAAACACCAAAATCTAAAATAAATTAATCAATAGTGAAGAGTCTATGATCAATTCACTTTAAACTACTTTTATCATTCCCAATATAGAATTCATACATCTAACTCCCATTATATTATGTATAAAAAAATTAATGAGATGTTCCACCCTCATGAAATACTTCTGGATGGAGTCCCATATCAAAGGGTATATAACAACACATGGATACCCTATCAATAGAAACAAATACAATGTAGCCTACAACTCATCCGGGAATTTGGAATCTGATTTTTTTACCACTAACCTCTTAATATTGAAACAATGCTACTCTATAGGGGTATGGTCAGAGTTCATTCATCATAAACTATAAATAATCCTAGGTGATGTTATATAACCACAAATATATAAAACCCTTGGTCAATGTTGTATGATCGTAAACTGTGTCACTCTATTTTTTGGGCCAAATGACGTTAGTCTATGACGATTTAATTATTTTTTAAATTCACATAATATATGTTCTAATTATATTCTCAATTCAATGATACCTGTAGGAATACATCCCTTAAATAATAAAAATATACAACGATGTAGCCCATAAAGAATAAGTACTCTAGTTAATCATCACCCTTACTTTCACAATCACACGTTAGAAATCACGATTAGGAATCTTCTTAAACATTCCATTTTTAAATGTACCCTCCTATGTTGAGGATTCCATTCTCTAAAGTCCCACATCTCATCTATGGAACACATTCAGTCTGAATCTTAATTTTCTATAAAACTACTTTATACCAACATTTTAAATCCATTAGTATAATCCATTGAAGCACTGGTATAGTGTACACAACAAGTTTAATGATCTGTGGACTATAATGGAATCGATATATTTCTGTACTATTAGATTTTATTGAAACCATTGGTATATCCCCACAAAAATTCTGAATACACATGGTTTTCAGTAAACTATTGTTATACATGAATACCAATAGTTAATGGATCCATGGTTATATCTTACTTTCCACCAACTATGTTATACCAAGGGTTTCAATTGAAATGGTTCTAATATATTTCTATCCCCATATATAACCATAGGCCCATCCCACAAATCAGAAAAATAAAAAACATAATTTATAAACAAAATACCATCCATAGAATGCATTCAATGGATTGTATAAATTTTTGAATTTTGAAATTAAATAACTATTTATAAATAGTTTTCAAACCATTTACAATAAAAGAAATACACTTAAAATCAACACAACGAAACATTTTTTTTCATTAAACACCATCTAGAAATTTATCTATTTACTATCAACAATAAAATTTAATGGGTTCAATATCTCCCACATAACTGCCACTACCATCATAATCAAAAAATCAATCCTCATAAACATAGTAATCAGAAGCACCAATATCATCATCATTTGTGACTTCATCATCACTCGAGGATGTATCAACTTGGCTACGACAAGGAACCTCATTTCCATTATAGTTTGGATCATATAAAGAGAGAAATGTTTTGATTAATTAATAAAATAATTAAAAACCTATGATGTAATTCAAGGACATAATGATATCATATGTTTCAGGAACTACTCTATGACTATTTTACCTCTTTCATGCTCCTGTATAGATATTTTTTGGCCATAGATTCTTCTTCATGGGATTATTCTATATTAGAGATGTGAGAGATTTGAGACGCACTCAGTGATGGCCAACACCTAGATAGGATAATTCTTTACCTGTCTCAAAATTATACTCCCCCTTGGTGCTCCTCAGCTTAAACATATCTCAACTGAACATTTGGTATGATGTTTTCCTAATATTTCTCAACTAGGGCCTATATGTAACAATACTGATAGTATAAATAAGATACATAATTATGAATTATTTATCAAAATTTAAATATTAATAAAAATAATTACAATATTTTCTTTTAATTGTACATTTTCATCACTTCCATCGTTTTTCCTCCTACTTGAGAAATACAATTTTTCTTGACACATGTATCCTTAAATTCCCAATGTTTTTTATTTAATATAAAATTTATTACTATAATAATATATTATTTAATAAAATGGAATTATGAAGAAAAACAAAACAAAATTTATTAATTTTCAATGGTTATTGATTACTTTGGTTGATTTATATTTAGAATTGTTATATTACATTTTTTTTATTGATGTGGGTTTGATTATATCACTAATTTATTTTAAATTATTTTTATTCAGTTTTTTATTAAATTAAATAATATTGAGTTAGTTTATTTTAAAGAAACATAATTATTATTTAACATATATGTATCCACATGAAATAACTATAATTATAATATTAATAGTTTTTAATAATATCAAAAATTTCATGTTGTTTGGTTTCATCTAAATTCAATTCAATTAAATTAAATTTTATTTGGTTTTATTTAGATTAGTAATTTTTATGTTCATTGGATTAATTCCATTAAATTCAATTTTATTTTATTCTAATGATTTTCATTTGGTTTGATTCTCATTGTGTGGGATTTGTAATCTATTTTGTGGCTTGATCAAGTTATTTTCAATCTAACTTCTTCTTGTTTGAAATTATTTAGATCTATTAAATGGGGTTTGATTCATCTAAATAAGTAATATTTGGTTCATTTACTTTACATTAATTGCATGATGATTCAATTTAAATTATTTTTACTACTGTAATTTATTTTCAATATTGATTAAAAT
Source organism: Viscum album (assembly GCA_963277665.1). Classification (NCBI taxonomy): domain Eukaryota; kingdom Viridiplantae; phylum Streptophyta; class Magnoliopsida; order Santalales; family Viscaceae; genus Viscum; species Viscum album. The sequence continues at coordinate 476,616,399 of OY728134.1, forward strand.
AGTTTGGGTCATGTAAATTTTATCCATTTAGTTTATGTGTGTATTATTCTATTAGTAAAATGATCATAGATTTTTTATCTCTAGTGTAGTATTATTAAATTTACATTGGTTAATCTCTTTTTATATCAGTTTAATATATATTTTTTGGTTTCTTCTGAATCATTTTATTTTAGATTTTATTGGACATGAATGATTCAATCCTTATTTTATAAGGTTTATTATGGAATTGGATTGATTATATTTTGGTTTTGTGGGTATTATTAAATTTTAAAAATTATGGTTTAGTTGATTATATAATATTTTATTCAATTCCATTCACTTTGACAAACTTTTATTTATTTAATTTATATAAATTATTGGCATCATTCAATTGTTTTAGTTCCTTGTAAAACTCAGTTTGTCAAAAAAAGTAATTGTTTCCACTAATTCTCATCGATAATAATGATCCCCAAAGAGTTCACATACATCATAACATCCTATTTCCTTATTTTCTGATACATTATGAAAACAAAAACAAAACAAAATTAATAAAAATTAAATTCTTAATACAAACAATAAATGATTTATAATACCATGAAATCATTACTCTTAAAAAATATGACAATTCCTTTATATTATGTTATTGGGTTTTTGTTAAATATTGGTACACCATCTAACGGAGAATCAAATATACTGTTATAACTACCATATAACTCATTCTTATATGATATCCACAATTCCGCATGTTCAATAAAAAATGAAACCTTTAATGACTTACCATCAAAAATGTTTAACCAATGTTGCACTGAGCATGTTAATTCATAAAAAAAATTAATAATATACATATATACATATATATATTCATTAAAAAATATTACTGATATCTCCTTCCATGAATTAAATTTCATTTGATTTCATATATGCCTCCATGAGACCGATTTCCCATGAATGATATTATTTTACTAGGAAAAGGGTAAAATAAAACTTTTACATTGTATATCATGTTTATCTATCAATTGATTGTCTTGATTGTAATCTTACAATATTTGTATATGATGATTATGGGATTCATACATATGGGTGAATCCATTTCAACTATTAAAATACCCCACTAAATAAGATAAAATAAAAAAGTATAATGAATTCACTTATAGGTGATAAATTGATGTGATATAATTTTGAACACTTATATAAAAACCTAATATAGAATACTCAATAGGTTTTGATGGATCTGTGGGATATTCTGGATCAATATCGTAAAATTTATGTTCATTCAAATTAATTCACTTGTTTGTCTACATGTGGTGGAGTGGAAGCTGAAGGAGCACATTAATCATATCCTCAAAAGATAATATCATAAAATGGATGTCGATTAGGCATTATAGGATATGGATAAATTGTTTTAGGGATATAACATTTTATATAGAAATTGTATATGAGAAGTACATTTGAAATAATATGATGATTGAGAAATTTTAGGGAATTTACCTGAAGAATCAATTCGAGAAGGGAATTTTTTTGAAGATGGGATGTATATTGGTGAGTTCATGTGTGGATGGATACGATAGGTGCTCCATGTAGCTCTAGAAGCACCCCCACTCGATTGGCAATGTCGTAGACCACAACTTGTAGGTTGAGGAGAGTTAAAAAATGATTTATATGAATTTTATAAAATAGAATTTAAAATATAAAAACAACATGATAATAAATGTAATGATAAAGGGAAGTATTTCAATTATTATACTCAATAAGGGAAATATAGCTTATAAAAATAGGTCATGCAGTCATCGATCATTATAAAATTGTCTCATATTTTGAATTTCTTCAATATCATAGATAATTAGCATAATAATGAAATATATTGTTTTTTTAAATATTTCAAAAATATTATTTATAGAACATAAAAACAAAATAAGACATAAAAAATATAATAACATGATTTAGAATCAATAATTAAAAACTACGTTATCAATGTGTTTAAATTGTATTTTTTACCCTGTATTATGTATTGAAGTTAATCTAATTAAATGTAATGAAAAAATAATTAAAAATAAATATAAATTAAAAAACCCAAATTAAAGTATTTATAATAGTAATAATGTGATAATACCAGGTCATGAAAAAATAAATGATTTGGGAACATAAATGGTTTCCTATATATATTACCCACCACTAAATCATGTTCTATATAAATTCTCAAAATATGACAATTTGAGTCATAAAATGTGAAATATTTATCAATAATAATGAGTCATCAGTGGTGTTAATTTATTCCCTACAATCATTAAATATATATCCTGGGATTTCTTTATTAATGACATGGTAATCAACTCTCTGATGATCTGTCAGATAAAAAATATTTTCTCCCACAGATCCTAAAATATATGGATCATAAATATACTGGAAGTGATTCATGTTAATTTCTCTAAATCTATAGTCCTGAGTAAATTTACCCAGTCTGGTAATTGAATCAAACCAGTTTCATATCATCATAGATAATCAACCTTGATATTTTCAATCCAATAACAATATTTTAAGAACAAATCCATAATAAGACACATTTTCATATCAAACCCCACTACCTTATGTAATAGAATGAATGTTTGGTGTTTCATTTAATATAATGCCATCATGTTTTTTTTCATATATTCAAATATTGACTAGTTGTAAAAAACATTACTCCTTTATTATTAAATAATTTTATTTAAGAAAAAATTACATGGTACCAAAATCCAATGATCTTAATTCATGAGTGATGAATGAAATAATAATATTCAATAACTGAAATTTATATGAACAATACAGTTGAATGAATATCTATATTTTATGTTTTTCAATTTATGGGACATATAATTGATTTCAACCATTAAGTAAACTATTTTCTTTCTATAATCACTATCCATGTCAGAGGAAAGAAAATAATGAATTATACTTATTGTTTTTCGTTTTCCTTACATGAAATGGTAATAAATATTTTTAGAATATGTGAAATAATTTAGTGTGAGATAATATATACATATTCAAATTATTTTACAAATTTATCCTTCAATTAATAGATAAAGAACATTGTATGATGTTCTATATCATGGTATTTGGGCTCAATGTATATAATGTATATGAGCAATGAATTAAACCTATTTATAAAAGATATGGAAATGAGGGATCAATTTCTCTATACATCACATTTTGAATTTTTCATTTTCATGTTATGTCTTCTGATCACATTTACAAAAATACTTTAAATGAAAATACATAAATTATTATTTTAGATAACTTATAATAATGGAATCAAAATTATGATTCATGTCCTTGACTTATGTTTTCGTTGTGAAAATATTTCTTTCAGTATGATGCATCAATTAAAAAGAAAGATGTACCCCAAGAAGTGTTTCAAATGGAAGATGAACTTTTAAATGCATCATATAAGTAAAAAATTATTGAATAAAATTTTTTTTAACTCAGAAAAAATTATTGGTCACACATTCCTCATTAATATGAAGAAATAATTGGGTAACCATTTAGCACAATGGTCTCCATAATAATGGGATAAGTTCATCACATTCACCCTTACATAATTGGATTGTAAATGTTGGATTTCTCTTGGAATGAATTTACAATAGGAACCTTAATATTATATTTTTTATCAATTTTTTTCTATAAAGGATTGACCATATATGAAGCACAATGAACAATCCATTTTTTTCACAAATACTCACATGATGCAGTTCTGGTCAATCACCAAAATCCAACGGTCCATGCCCATATCGTAAGTCATCATTTATCTTCCACATCTCATTTAGTTAAATTATAATAATTATTTCCAAAATATTTTTCACAATGTTCACTACGTCTAAACACTAAAAATAAATTGGTTGACAAATATAAAGTTCAAAAATGATAGATTTATGTTTCAAACATCAAGCGGATTTAGTTCTAAAATTATTCTTCTCTTTTGAATTCATATGTCCTTTACCTAGTGAAAAATGAATATTTTTAATTCATTGATGTCACATTCCTACAGATCAAGGCCCGAGCTGCAACAACCCCAATCCCACCTCCATTGTCCAGGGCCTCGTGAAATGTGCCAAAAGTTTTATCTCACATGGTAGGGTATTTCCTAACATACTTATACACACACACCTATCAATGTTAATTAAGTAGTTCTGAGGAAATAACTAAAATACACAACAACTAAAATATAAAGAAATAATGAAAACCATATAGGGTGTACAAGTTACGATATTTTTAATTGAATAATAAAGATAAAATTACATTCCATACATAAAATATGTCCCAAACCGACAACACTAGAATATAAAAGTGCTAAGAGGTTATATATCCTGATCTCTAATCGTAAACTAACATATCTATTCCAAAGCACTAGGTCTCCCTAATATCCTCTATAGTCACCACTGATCTTTCTGTCATCTTCATAAGGTATGACATGTATGAGAAATTCCCAAGAAGTAGTGATTATTTATAGACATAGTAGGTTTCCTTATAAGCTAAAGTAAAATTAGAAAAAGGCATGATAGTAATAGATATAAATTATGTTTCATAAACCAATGAAAGAGACTACAAAATACAAAGTCATGGACACACACACACACACACATATATATATATATCAACCAAGGAATCCCAAATGAGAGGGAATTGGATCTCTATCTCATGGAGAAACCCAGGAAGAGAGTGCCAATACATCAAAGAGTCTGTCATTGATGCCTATAATATCATGCATTTGGCCATAAGTAATATCCATTTTAATCCAATCCACGCCATTATGCCACACATTTGTGGGGCCATAATCTCTTGGTAGAGGACCCAATATATCATAATAGAGGCAGTATCCATATTGAATATATCACGAGGACCCATACCATGTCCCAGGATGAGGGTTCCACTCAACTAAAAATTTGTATGACTCATAACATGTCCCAACAAGAGGGTTCCAATCAAGTAATCTATATATGTCCAATCCCTACACTAACTATAGGGTTTCATTTTAATAGTCTCTAGAGGGCCCATGCTCAACCCAAATATAGGATTCAACTCATTTAGTTAGTAGCGGAGTCATTCCCATCAAATCAGGAGGGTTCCACACTAATTGTAGAGGGTTTGTTCCCTATTACTGTAGGAGGGTTCCACTCTTATAGCAGGTAGAGGACCCATTACCTACCCATTATTAGTGTTCCACTCCATTAGTTGAGGACCCATTCCCTGATACCATGGGAGGGTTCCACGGAGTGGATTATAAGAGTCTCATGCCCAATTCATCTAGAGGGTTCCACTATAGGGTTATATAGACCACCCATACAATTCCCCATAGGATGGTTCCACTCTATAGATATGTAGAGTATCCATTCCCAATACCTGATGGAGAGTTCAACTATTATACCACTAGTGATCCTTCATAGTCTCTTCCATCACCATGTGTCACTTAAATATGTTTTACACTTGAACATTTCAATTCATATCTTAGAATAAACTTAATATCCCCCATTTCATTCTATTACACTTCTGACCTAATACTTTTGTGATGAAATCAAATTGAAAATGTAAGAGATATGAGAGAAAGAAAATTCCAAAAAAGGTAGTGGTATAATCTGTGTATGGTATTTACACAGTGTGTGGTCCCACTCATTCATATTGTGGTTTCCATACAAGCATGTGGCTCTCGAATCATGTATAAGTAAAAGCCCTTAAAGTAGACTACACTGTGTTTCCACGGTATTCATGTTCTACTCATGTTCTCTTGGACATGTCCCCTGTACCTTTCTGATTTGACAGGTCGTGCTCATGCCCATATACTCCTAGATTATATACTATGTTACCCACAATATACACTATGGTGTGGGGGGATCCCACATATCATGTTACACTTAGATCATCCCAAAACCCATGTATCCATAGACAAGGCCCGACAAAAAATGTTTTCTTTGGATAACACGATGTGTAGTCAGGTTTTTGGAAAAAACACAGTTATGTTCCCTAGAATCCAAATTTACCCAATTTGTTGTGATACATGCCTTCAGGCCTTCTAAAATAAATGTTGAAGCCTACATTCTTCATTATTATCTATCCATTGGATATAAATCGAATACCAATTCATCATATTGGTTTTCTGTAAAAACTCTATGCCTCTCATTGGGCCTCAGTTGCCTCAAATCACATATCCATGAAACCAACACCTTTTATTCAATGATTGACCAGAAATTCCAACCTTGAACATCTACCCTTCCATAAAAAATGAAACCATCATGAATCTAAGGGTTTGATCGAGATCTATCCTACTCAGAAATGTTATATCGTAAACTAATTATATGAAGATGACTAACAAGAAAACTCCTGGGGAGAAGGTGAATGAACAAATGATTAATAATATTTTTCCATGTATTATTGTCCAAATGATACATTTTGTATGATGTGAGTGAGAAACAATTCCATAATCAATTGAATTTTTACTTGGTCACATGAAACATCTTACAATTGGAGAAAATAAATGAACTATACGTTCATGCTCATGGAATTGAAATAATTAGGGTAAAATCCACAATTGAAAACTCCTACCTCATTTTTGGATAATTAATATATTAAGAATGTAAAATCTAATGAAGGCGAGGAATCAGTGCATTCTCTATGTCTCAGTATTCATAGATCTGGAGTCCCTTTGTCATCAGATAATGATATGACAATAGAAAGAGGAAGAGGAACTCTAGATTATCATAGGGGTTTGGTTGCTAAAATAGGAGGATTTTTTATAACAAAATATTATAGAGTAAAGCTAAATTACATTAATTAATAAATAAATTAAAATATATTATTTATTTAACAAAATTCACCCTCCCATGGACTCTTTTCTTTGAACACCATGAACAAAACACTTTTAGGTGACACATGAGGTAAACATCTCCTTACATACTGGAACATTGTCATATATTTTTTATCTGAGATTCCACTTAAGATTTACCCATATTCTTTAAGAAAAAGTATGTAAATTATATAAAGTTTTGTTAATATTTTTATAAAATTAATAATGCGACCAATGTGCCACATAATCACATTCCATCTCAGTTAGTGGCTCCATATATATATATATATATAATTTTTAAAGTCCTAAAAGAGAAAAAGGGCCTCTATAACATTCTATCCTCTAATATTTTCATCCATTAAAAGAAAATCTAATCTAAACACCACTGTTACAGATCCCACATCTGGCTCTCCTACTCTCAAGAGCACTCATTCATGTTGTTGTGTTTCCACAATAGGCAAACCAAGGGGATGATCCAACCTCACAAGGTCCTCTCTTATTATTCTTTGATCACCACTAGGAGCTCTTCAAAAGAGGATCCATCGTAAATTTCCATATCTCTCCAGTAAATAATGTGTGTGGGGTCATGATTGTATCTCATTGTCTACAACATATAGAAGACATCGTACACCCGTTCAAATTGTGAGGGTAGGTTGAGGCGATATAAAACCTCATCAACCCTCTTCAAGATCGTTAAAAGCCCAATGAACCATAGTGATATCTTTCATCCCAGAACAAACCTATGAAATACTCATTGCAAGGAGAAATTCAAGAAAATTTTCTCTGCCTACATGAACTATGGAGGAAGAAATTATCAATCTCTATATCGTTTTAGTAAGAATTATGTATTCCTCTTCTACTCAGTGATGACCTCAACTGTCTCTTTCATCACAAGCATGATTTTTCACCCACAAGAGATGTATCACTATTCTATGTTTAGAACAAGGGTTACCTATAGGGTGTCCCATACATTTATTAAAGGGGTTTCAATACTAATCATAGTGTGGTTGCTATTATTTTATGCAAACTCCCCCAGGGAAAGTGACCTCCCATCTCAAGATAATGAATAAATTGAAACCCCTCGACATGTCCAACAACACCTCGATAGTGATCATGTTCTTCCTATCTATCTGTGGGTGGAAGGTTATACTCACCCTCATACCGATTTTAAATGCCTATTTTAGTCCTATACATAATCATGACTTGAACATCATGTCACGATCAATGACAATAGTCGAGTGCATCCTAGGAAGGAAAACAATAACAAATATGTATATGTGCCCCAAACTATCCACCATACTCTACCCCCTAATAGCATGTAAGTGTTTCAACATCATGAGTCAATAAACTACCACCAATTGGTTGTTGTATCCCTTCACTATCTGTAAAATTCTTTTCATAATTTCCATGGATATGTCATCTTATTTACACTATAGGATCTCAAGGGGCTACAACAAACCATCCAAAACATTAATCTCTACCTTCACCTTCAAAATGGCGAGGCATAAAGAGATTAAATCAGCCACACTATAGGTTATAACCCAATGCTTGTCTGGCCCTAAGCATTAACTACCCAATACCACTGCCATAGGCTAGGGGCTAGTGACTAGCACAAATGGAATAACTAACACTAGGAGGAATTTTAATAACAAAACTATGAGCGCACGCACATCCATATAAATATTGAAGTGCATATATAACATCATAAAATATTATAAAAACTATGGTAAATAGACATTCATGTAAATCCTATAGACAATACAAGAGTAAGATAGTGTAAACTGAATTGTAATGGGGGAAAATACATGCCAAACTAGAAATAGGTTACACAATGACAACACCAGAAAGTAAAATGCTAAGATATCCCATATCTAATTATACAATATATGGCCAATGTACATGGTACAAAGTACCATTTATCCCTAACCTTATCATAGTCCTCTATGGCCCTAACCATCCAATTCATAAGACATGACACCTATGGGAAAATCACATGCAGGGGTGAGTATATAAATACGTTTTAGGGTACCCCAAAAGCTAAAGGAGGGGGTATTAAGAGATATAATAGGATTATAATATTGTAGATAGTATGAAATTATGCATAATGAAGTGAAATATAATAGCTCAATACAATCCAAGAGAGAATTTCGTAATCTTATCTTAAGGGGATCAACCTAGTGTTTAAATGAAATACACATAGAGCTTTTCCACCTATAGTAGGAGAGTAGACTCATCCAACCACAAAAATACAAACATGAAAAGCTCATTGAATTCCAAAATCATATTCTAATCACAAAGAAGGAGATTAACCAAATCCAAAGGAATTGATATAGATGAATATATATATATATATCCTCAGTCAAAATATGCCCAAATGTAATAGAAATGGGATATCCATCTCATAGCTTAGGCCATGAAAAAGATTCACCTATATCTCCTAAAGTCAAAAAATTATTCCCAGAATCCCACATGTCTTCTGAACATATTAGTACAAGTCAAGCCATACATATTCACTATTATTTATTATCGAGGGGGGAAAACACATTGTTCACAACCCACACCCTAGTGCATTAAGGGGGATCCACTATGTATGTATCCATAGAGGACATGTTCCCTCATGCCTCAAGGGTGTTCCACTCTGGTGTCATGAGGACCCACTCCCTTTCCATTAGGGGGTTCCACTTATTAGGTAGAGGACCCATAGCCATACTAACAGGGTGTTCCAATCTAAAGTTCAAGGACTTATGCACTAGTGTGGCTGGGGTGTTCCACTCTTATCATCATGGACCCACACACAATCTTAATGGGTGTTCTACTCGAAATGTGGATGACACGCATAGACACACACATGATGATTGGGGTCCCACTATAATGGTCAACAACCTACAACTTGGTGTGATAGGGGGTTCCACTCGGTGATTAAGGACCCACACCCTATCTGATGGGGGTCACATCAAAAGGTATAGGACTTATGATCAGGATGATGTGGGGTTCCACTCTATAGGAATCCATTGGTGAACTCTTTGATTAGTTATTCCATCAATCAGTGCCACAAAAAACTTTTGTGGAAATAACATTACACATTGTATCTCAAAAGATACAAAATTTGGAATAATCTCATTTTACCTAAAACAATCCATAGGATATTCTACTGATAGGAGAAAATATGTGTCCAAATAAAGAAAATACCTTTGATTTAGGTTTCCTCAAAAGGAACCAAGGGATAAAGAAATTATCAAGGGACCCACATTGGGTTTTGTCCGTCTCCTTCACTTGGAAAGTTTTCGTATGCAAAATAGCATTCCAACCATATAGGAGCTCTTGTTTTGGATGGATATGAACATCATGCCCATGCCACCTGGAGTCCCACACATGTGATTTTTTGTACATGTGTATCCACCCTCTGTCAGTGTACTTTACCCAGTGATTGTGTACATTAGTACATTGTCGGCCAATTCACATGGGGTTTCACACATATACTCTATTCATTCCTATGTACTCAGGCACTTTCTGCATGCCTGGATGTGTTCTCTATCAAATATATCATCCACCCAAGGAAGGGTTACATGATGGGTAGGAGATATACACTACATGTCATCCTTATAGTTTTCTAATCCCCTATCTGATGCAACCATGGGCTACACACCACATGTTCATCAAATTACATGGTGTGTAGACATGTTTTTCACACAATATCTGATCCTCTATCCACAATTCAATTCTGGACATCATGCTACATATATCATCTTATATATACCCAAAATCTTTGTATCTAGACATCATTCATTACATTAGTTCATTTTGTGGCCAGAAATCAGCTTCATCATTCCCTATGTGTTTCTTCATAAACCCTAATAAACTCTTCAGCTTTCATAGATGATGATTTGTTATTAAATTCTTCAATAATAAAATCCACATATAACTATCATCCTTGATATATCCATGTTCCATTTATATTAGCCACCTTTTGGGAATTCGTTTTGATTTTGGGGGTTTGGTCATACACCATACCTCCCAAATATTTTATACTAAGACCACATGGTGATACTGGTGAATAATGTGAAGAAATTATATAAAAATTAACCCTAAAAATTTATAAGGGTCATTTATAAGAATTCTTGTTTTATGTTCAATAATAGATATATCAGGGTTAGAAAACAAATGAAAATATCAAATTTAATTGACACATGTGTGCTTGAAAAGGTTGCAATTGGCACTGATTCAAGGAATTGATCGATATGCTCAAGAAATATAATAGAAAAGAGAAAAAACCAAAAATTAATATGTCCTACATGGGGATTTTATTGTTCTTCAATGATGAAAATGATTTCCGAAAATTGAAGAATTTCATTCTGTTTGCTACACTCTGACCATCTCTGATCTCGTGTTTCTTCATCACTTGATTTTATTAACCAAAGGAAGGGGGATAAAGAATCTCTGAATAGATCTTAGGATTATTAGGATATCCCTAATAATGTCACCATGGTAGTGTTCATATATAATATCAATCTAGGTTAGTATAATAAACTATTTAAACTATTTTAGTTAATTAACCAACATAACATACTTCCAATAAGAGACATGTCCAAAATCAATGAACCAACCTATTTCAGGTCACACCTATTGTAAAAAAAAATTAAACTTATATATGATATAAAATTTTATGATCCAATCATTCATTTAAAATCTCCCTCATTTTATTTAAGATCATTTTTCTCGTAATTTAAAATATATTTAATATTTTCATAAAACTAATTCTAGTCACATCGAGCATCGAAATCCAATTTGGCCTCAGTGCCTCACGCTAGAACTATATCTAGAAATATTTCAAACTATTAAAAGATAAAATAGGTTCTATTCATCATTCACCCTTTCAATTGTTTTTTCCCTGAAATGAAAACATGAACAAACATCTTGGGATATTGATCCTCCACATGGATAACCCACTCTTAAAAACTTTCATGCATGTTCACATGCTGCAAAAGCCTAAAAACCAAATGGGTGGTCCAACAACATTGGAGCCTCTCCTCTCAATCCTCAATCACCACCAAGTTATCTACAAAGATTGATCCATCATATATGTCCATCTCACCAAAGTCAATAATGCATATCGGTTCACGCATGTAAATCATCAGATGTGACAAGTTTAATACTTTGTGCACCACATCTACCTGTGGGGTTAGGTATATGTTTTAAGAAAACTCTCTCACCTGCATCATGATCTAAAAATACTTTATTTACCTTGAGGATAGCTTTCCTTCCTAGGAAAACAACATTAATTCTCATCATTAGTATACTCTCAAGAAAATGAGGTCTCGATGCCTAAACTTCATGGAGCTCTGAAGATGATATGTGTAAGATTTATACCTAATACGGGTCATCCTCATCCCTCCATGGATGAGTTGGACCATATCTGTCATCACCTACACCATCTCTAGACCCACAAGTGATGTCTCACTGATCTCTATCTAGCACAATGGTGACCATTAGTGTCTCTAATACAGGGCCCCTAAACCTGTGGTGTTGATATTAGAGTAGTGGATGTTGGTTTACAAAAAATATAACTAGGTAAAGTGATCATCCCAATTCTTGATGAAGTCTAAAATAAAGGACCTCAAAATATCAACTAACATATAGATAGTGAACACAGTCTACCCATTGGTCTGGCTGTGAAATGTTGTACTCATCTTCATTTGTGACCTGAATTCCTCCTACAGGACTCTCCAAAATCATGATGTAAAGCATGGGTCAATTTCAAATAAATTTGGTGACGGAACACCATTAGGTGAACAATATCCCTTACATACAACAACCCCAAGATCTACACCAAAATACCCTCTCTAATAGCAAGGAATTGTTCCAACATCACAAGTTAGTCTAATATCACCCATACATAGTCCAGACTATTCTCTATCATTGGATGGCCTATGAAAAATTCCATGGACATATCATCCAATATCAACTTTGGGATCTCAATGGGAACTAGAAAACCTTCCATAACATGGTTTCCAGACATCACTAGTTGTCATGTCAGCCAGTGATAGATGAATTCATCTTCACTGCTACATATTCGGACCACCACAACAGACATCAAAGGTCTCTATATATCTTACCCACACTGGTATGTATGTCTAGGGGATAATTTTAGAACACCCATGAAACATCATCACACATGGTGATTCAAACCACTCTCAATTAATGGAAAATATGATGTGATTATCACTTTTAAAATATCGATATAGTCAAAGCCCGATGGATATATAGTTATATGATACCTCTAAGTTCATGTATCTGAGATGTGACTCTCAAACATGCACTTGAAGTATAGGATTCAACAACATTGACTATAGAAAATTTATACCCTTCTCGTCCACCAAGGTTAGTTCCATGAAGGAAAACTACTCAGAATCATGATACACCAAGAAATATATGGAATTCCAAGTAAGGTAATATGCTTCCATGTTTCCCATACCCAGAGTACAGTCTATATCAATGTTATAGTCCTACAGAAAATCCAACTAGTGCTATTGTCTCATGTTCGAGTACATCTATGTGAATTCGTACATGAGAATATGATGGGGTCCCAAATTCCATCACTCATATTGCGTAATTTCTTATTGATTTATCAACATGAAGTTGAGTCCTTCTCTTGGGGAATTTTAATAAACTATGTAATACATTCCCTCCTCGGGTAGTCTCAATATTTTATAAGTCATAAAATTTAGAATCAACACATCGAATGAATTCTGGCACAGCTTATACCAGGTAAATGGATTCCCTTTCAACATCAGGGTGGTCAATTGGGCTGCAATTCACAATTTTTTTTTCACAAAACACGTGTATTACACTTTTATGACACAAAATCATTGCACCTCTAACACACTCTTGGGTGGATCCCAAGAATCACTACATAGAACCTTGTTGGTTATATGGATAAACCATATTTATAAATTTCATTCCCCATAATGTGAACTTCATTAAACTAGAACATCACTTCAAGAGATTTCTATAAAATAATTTATCTTTTATAAAATATAGGACGATTCTCATGTGATATGAATGATACTCTCCTGGATGTAGATTTGATGAGTATTTTTTAGATGATGAAAACCAAAAACTAGTAAATTTATGGTTGGAAGTATGATTTGATAAAATACATTATCATGGATGGGGTATTATTACTAGAAAATAGAATAACTAGGAACTCATAGTGTATTTACGGTCATCCAATTTCCATATTTTAAATATGAAACTCACAATCCCTAAAATACTGGTAACCATATCGAAGATCAATCAATGAGAACCATCTCCAACCATGCAACGAGTTAAAGAGGTATAGAATCTTCATAAAGGAGTACTTTTTATTTGTCATTTCCTAGTTCATGTGATGATAATAAATGTCATGATGCAAGCTCATATAATCCTTTTTCATTAAGAACACTGAATCATACCATCGGGAATCATTACGTCAGATGAAACCCTTCTCTCAGAAGTCCTCCAACTATAACTGTAGATCCCAATGCTTGATTGGGGAAATATGATTTTTTATAAAATATATCAAAATTAATCTTGGATGCACGTTGATACAAAAATAAATCACCCACATTGAAGATATTATCATAATTTACATGGGGAAGAGGTCTTTGTAATCCTCCACAACTGAAGAAATACATATTCCTGAAGAGCCTACATCTCCAAGGGCTACACTCGCAAACTGATGGGAGATGGGAAGTTCCTTCATCTCACAATATCATTTTTCCCTACCATTAGATCTCTCTCTCTCTAGAAAAGGATAACATCATACCATCAGTGTGTAGGCATATAAATTTTATTCAGTGACATTCAATATGAACTCAAACCATGGAAAATGAATCCATAACCCCGAATATAACATAAGGTTCCACCAAGATAATAAAAATTCCCCACATGAACCTCTCTCCTACAATAGATAACTCTCTCTTCTAGAATATAAAATATACAGAAGATGTTTTCCAAACAAGAACCACAAGATGAAGTTGTTGGTCTACCACCTCCTGTAGGAACTCCAACACTCACATCGGGAGTATAAATACAAAGGAATGATTAAAAAATCTGCCTATTAAAAATGAAGTGATTCTAGAATACACATATATCGTACCATTAATCATCTTCTAGTTAGCTAGATTAAAATATTCTAAAGCATTAAATTATCTGTATCCCCAGCTATTACCTCTATGTTCTTGAAATGGGATGCCTATTCGTGTTGGTGGAAGGATCACATAGCTTCATCTACCAACCATAGCTCTTCCTACACTTCTTCCATCTTTATCTCTATAGGGACCTCCCTTCCCTCACATTGGAGATATCTAATCATGACATTTCCTCTATCTTAGTAGTCTGCAAGTTATCTTCATGTGCTCTTTGGAACATCTATTTGGAAATTCATGGATTATGTGAGATTTTCCATCATAAGATTTAAACCAATCCACTTTGGCATGAATTCGTTCCCTATGTAGTTTATAAACCACACAACTGTTTTCTTTAATCTGAGAATAGAGAGGTCTCTTGGATTGGGATCATTTCACTCTACGTCTACAGGATACTGAATGTGATTGAGCTTTGTGACACCCAAATATAGCTCTAGTTTAATGGTTTCCCACTATTCTAAATATCTCAATCACCAGTAAATTCCCAAACACCCTAAAATAAGTGTTGATGTACAAGGACACAATGCTGGCATGGGTCTCTCCATGGCGTCCCCGCTCAAACAATTGTGATTCAAAGTAGCCATTATGAATAATGTAATTATAGTACAGAGTATGTTCTCTGATCCTCATTACCTAATCAACCACCATCATAACTCTCTGTTATAGATCCCAAATATTTTGAATCCAACCCGACCACAAGAAGGATGGGTAATACTCATCATGGAATTGCTGCTGGAGGTTGAGCCACAACATTGCTAACACATCATGAATCTGAGTAACAAGGATCCACAAACACCTATATACTCTTTGGAAAAGGATACCATCCAATTTAACCACATGATCATTCTGTGTTTTGAATATCCTAAAAATACTGACAACCAACTCAATCCAATAATCTACTTCCTATGGATCTGGCTCCCCATAGAACCTTAGTGGTCATTGGCGGTAGAACCTAAGGACTAGGCTAATACTTTACAAATCCAACTATTTCACTACTGGTTCCATCATAAACTAGATAGGTGGAGATGTTTCTTCATATCTACCTGAATGTGGAAGCTTGTGAGATGGACCCTAAACTAATGCCTCAGAACTAATTGGATCGTCATCGTGATCTGAAACTGGTATCATGGCTGGCTATCATTGTGGAGGAATTTCCAATGATATCAATATGAATCATGGTTATATGAGATATATATATATATATATTATAACAATCGGGTGGTTAATCAAGATAGATGGTCGATGACTAAATCCTAAATGTGCATGTACCAATGATCATGTAACCCATGTCTTGGCATATAGAGTAAAAAACATTGTATAGAAGATCTTGGGGAATGGATAAGTAGGTATCCTATGCCATTAATAGATATCATGGATCATGATCCACAAAATGGAATCTTTGAAATTATTTCCCTAATCCCAATAAAATTCCCCATAATGGGAATACACCAATCATCATTCCAAATATTGAACAACATTTTATACAAATATGTCATGAGTCGTCCCACATCGGGGATAATTGTTTAACGACCCAAATCCCTCCTCTAATTGCCATGGGCTATTGACTAGTGTCAAAGTCATAACTAACATGGGGATTCCATTACCTAAGAACCCAGTTAAACATGCATAACCACCTCAATGTAGAACTTAAAACAGAAAGGATTAAAAGTTGAAAACACTAGATAAACTACTGTGCATTGAAAACCACATGAAAATAAAAGATTATGGTAGTATAAATAGAAATGTAAAGGGAAACATTACATTCCAAACTAGAAAAAAATCCCTTCTGTATGAAAATGAAAGTTATAATTCTATGACATACCTTCTCTTAATCTCCAATTTCCATCCATCACACACTATCCAATGTACAAGGTATCCCTAGGATCCTCTTCAGTCACCACCGACCAATGTGTTGTCTACATAAGACACAAAAAATTCATTCAAATCCAATTAAGGGGTGAGTATATACATACCCATTATGAATAAATGAAACTTGAATTTGAATTATAAAGATATAAAATAATAAGAGAAGATAGCAGATAGTAAAGATGATGCATATCGTAGTGAAATAGAAAATTTCAACCAAAACCTAGAGAGAGTATCCTCATCCCAACAAAAAGGGATCAAAATGGTATGTAGATGAACTACACATGGAGTATTTTTCACATATAGAAGGAGAGTAGGCTTATCCAACCATGATAAGGTAAACATAGAAAACCATTCTCATACTATGCGCACCATCACCACCCATCGATGGAGAGTGAGCAAATCCGATGGTATAGATACATTTGAATATATGAATATATATATATGTATCCTCATTCATAGAAGATAATATGAGAGTGAAATTGGATCTCTATATCATAGCTCAGCTGATGAAGAAGAGTCTCCAAAAATTTCAAATTTCTATCATTCATGCCCAACATCACACACATCATCCCAAAAGTAACCACCCATGTCAATCCACATCACTTCAATGTGTCTCATATTTGAGGGGACACAAACTAAAAATAGAGTACATTTACCCTAGTTCATCCAAGTGGTTCAACTTTGTATGTTTTAATAGGCTACTTTCACCCTGTTGTGTTAGGGGGGGGTCCACTTTGTTATCTTGAAGACCCGCATCCTATTCGATAGGGTTTTCTACAATATAGGTAGAGGAGACACACCAAATATGATGGGGGTTACACATTGAAGATTCCAGAGCCATTCCAAGGTGTGATAGGGGGTTCCACTATGGTCATCTATGACCTGTGACATTTCTGATAGGGGTTCCACTCAGAAGGTAGAGGGAACACACCCATGATGAAGGGGGGATCAACTATAAAGGAAATGTAATCTTACCCTGGTGTGCCAGGGGGTTCTAATTTGTTCATAAAATACCCATTACCTTTATTATAAGGGGTTTCTCGCAGAATGTAGTGGTTAAATTCATATGATGATGTGTGTTCCACACAATAAATTGTCTTTAGTGATCCCACCTAATCGTTGTTGTACTCGGGCGATGCCTAATATATGTGTCATGATCGGTATATTTTACATCTTATCACAAATTCCACAATGGAGGGAACCATCATGTTCTATGTGGAAAAACACCCATGAAAGGATACTTGTGGGAAAAAATTAGTTCAAAAAAAGGAGATAAAAACATTGATTTTTTCTTTAATTTAACTAAGGGATACATGGAATGTGAGAGGGCCCATATGATGTGTGGTCTCACTCCCTCACCAGATCTTGTCGATAATGGTACACGACTGGACACCCATGTTGGATTACAAGACCTGTGAGGGATATAGATGAGGTTACAATTCAACCATGGGTACCACCCATGTTCTTGTTTGTGGTTTTGTATCCACCTCATTTCTATACACATTACCCCATGGATGTGTACATTTATACATGACATTCCTGTTCATAAGGGGCAACAACCATGTGCTCTGGTTATTCTTTTGTACTCATTCATAAATCATGTTATGATTCAGGCCATTGGGAAACATGTTGTGTGTTCATCACATTACGTGGTCATTGGTTGAGATTTCATTGAATTATAGATCTACAATTTCTGCTATAATTCAGGCCATTCCGCCTTAGATCTCACCTTTTTTCAACTGAAAATCCTCATATCTTATCATACTTCCATGTTTTTTCCATTAGGTGGTTGGAAATTGGTCAATTCATTCCTTGGTGTCTTTTTCATATGAACTACTCAACTCTACTCCTTTAATATAAAATTATTTGGACTCTTATCACCGAAATGAGCATCGATGTCTTACTAATATCCCACATTAAACATTATTCTAACGATATGATCTTATTTCATGAATTTAAATTGATTATGAAGGTTTAATCTTTCTTGGAAACAACTTGCAATGTTGAAAATGGATATCTGGGTGCTACCTGGGACGAAGGAAAATAAATTAAAGAGAACCTATCTACAACATGCCATTAATGATCATCTCTAAGAAATATTCAAAAAAATCATGAATTCAGAAATGTAAGGTTATAAAAACAATGGAATATTCCAATTTAATTGATACATGTGTGCATTCAAAGGCTACAATTAGTGAATATCCAAGAAAGGGATAAATATTACAACGAAATATAATAAAAAGGGCATTAAAAAAATTTAAAATTCATTCAGGGATATTGGATCATACTTCATCAAATGATGAGAATTCTTATTATTGAATGATGTAGTTGTATTTTTCATACTTTGATTTTATTTGATCTGGTATTTTTTCATTGTCTGACTTGATTCACCAAAGATAAGAGGAATGAGAAGCTATTGGAAGATCCCATTATTATGAGGATAACCCTAGGATTGTATCAATGAAATTATTATTATATAATTTCAGTTGAAGTTAAAATAATAATCTAATTTAATTAATTCAACAATTGAAAATACCGACAGTGGGAGAGGTGTCTGAATGCACTATGCCAATCTATTTTAGATTGAACATATTGTTAAAATTTTATATAGACTCAAGTGTGGTCTCATATTTCAAATTCAAACTTCCTTTTAATAGGGGTAAAATTTTATATATGAACATCACATGACTAATATAAAATATATTTAATATTATCATAAAATTAATATTGGGAACTTTTGGCCTCATAATTGAACTCTCTCTCATTACATTGCTCTGGAAATTTTAAAATAATATTTTAAATAATTAAGGGGGAAAATAATGTATCTATAATGATTCATAGGATAGCCCACCAATACCACCATTAAATATCTCTATACATCTTCCTAACACAAGTATAAATATCCAATGGATAACTATGGAACTCTCTCATCACCTCCACCAACATCCTAAAGTTGACCATAATACATCCCTAAAAAAGATGATGTGATTCCATCATTCAACCAAAAATTTATTGAATCTCCTAAACATATCTGGTCATGAAATACCATATAGTCGATGTATCTCAAGTATGTACCTCACTGAAGCTGGATAAGGAGTGGATTCAACACCTTGAATAGAAGTCAATATTTACCCACCAGCTCAACTAGGGTGAATTGCAAGGAAGAAAACTACACAAAATCATCATACACTGAATGAGCCTTGGACTTCCGGCTATGGTCATTATCTTCCATAATTCCCTTTCCCAGAGTATAGACTATCTTGAAGTCATAGAAAAATATGAACACAGACCAGTGCCATTGTCAAAACTTTGGGTCCCCCTATGTGATGTTATAGATGAGAATCTGATGGTCTGAGTAAATAATGAAGATATCTATTAGAATATAGTACCTCCACATTCATAGTGAAAAAGGATTTTTCTAAAAACGCTAGGTCATGACTCATGTAGTTATACTCTTGGAGCCTCAACTACCACCAATTATATAAAATAACTTTCTATCGCTACATCCACACATAGTTGAGCCAGGATCCTAAGGAATATTAATACAATACCTACTACATGCACTCTACTATTACTATTCACATAGGATAACTCTACGACATTCCCTTAACTCCTCAAAGGTACTCTGGCACTACTAACTCAATATAAAAGGATTCCCTTTCTGCGTTAGGGTATTCAAATGGTATGAAATATTACAAAATTATTCCATTGACGTCTGGTACCACCCATCCAAGCTATAAAATCCTTTCACCTATGAAATTCTCCTAGGTAGATTCCATAAAAACACTGCATTGATATTCATCGCTTCCTCAGCCAAAACTTGGTCCAAAAATACATTCCCCATAATATAAACTGCATATATCCAAAATTGAAACATCGAGAGCTAAGAGTAATGCTTTTGATTCAAGATAATATCTAGTACCATTCTCAAGTTCTCTACATGCTTCTCATCTAATATATATTTTACCAGTAATTAAATTATGATGACAACCACAAACTGGTCTATGTAAATCTATAATATCTAGTTCATCAATTTCATAAACATTGTGGTGTAATAAGTAGAGGACCCATTTCCAACCAAGATGAAGGGTGACACAATAGTAGTTGGTAGAGGACCCAATCCCATCCCATCATTAGGGTTCCACTCTAATAGTTGAGGACCCATGCCCTGATACCATGGGATTGTGCAACTAAGTTTAATAATAGATGACTCATGCCCTACCCAGAGGGAGGGGGACACAATAGTTTTAAAGGACTCATGCATTATTTCCACTAGAGGGTGAAACTCAATGGATAGGTAGAGGATCCATTCCTAGTCCGCCTAAAGGGTTCCTATCTAGGATTATATTGAGGACCCATTCCCTATCCCAGTATAATGGTGCCACTCTAGAATAACTAGGGATCTAGAATGATCATAGCCACCATCATGAATTTCCTAATTATGTATCACACCCAGACCATCTTTCATTTTTTATCAAATCCCACCAAAGAGGAAAATATCGCATTCTATGAGGAAAAACATCATGATATGATACACGTAGGCCAAAATCAATGTCCAAATAAAAGATATATTAAATAATAATCATTCCCAAAACAAATTGGTGGGTTACACAGTGTTATGGAGTCCCACATGTTATGTGGTCCCACTCTTTCTCATGGTTGTTTCTTCTCGAGAACATGGCTCCCTAATCATATAGATTTACACAACTTGCAGGTAGAATACCTGACATTTACAATCTAGACGAGTCCAAGGTTTGTTCTCCTTGCCATGTCTATGTACCTTGGTCATATATGCAACTATTCCCATGCTTGTTTAGTCCTAGAGTTCATGCTTGGTATGAAAAACCATACCCTATAGTGTGTGGGGATACCTTATAGCATAACATACATAATTCATCCTGAAACCCTAGAATTTGTATCTAATGCCTAATATTCAGTGTGTTCTTTAGACTTGACGTCAAGTATTCAGTTTTTTTGTAGAAACATAAATTTATTCATAGTAATCCAGATTCACCTCTAACATGGTGATCCACCACTCCTAGCATTACGAATATGAAGGTAAACCCTCAGTTCATCGTTTTCAGCTACATGTTTTCTAAAATTCAGATATTGATTCATTTTGGTGGTTTTATATACACAATGTTCAACTATCATTATGAATTAGTTATCTCAGTACCTAGAACCACAAAACCAACACCCATTATACTATGATTCACCAAAAGTTATATCCTTGATCACCAATCCATTTTTCACATGCACAATTATCATGAATATAGGGGTTTGAACAGTTTCTATCCAAATCGGTAATGATGAATCACCAGAATTTGGTCGAACAATTACTAACACAGTGAATTGTGGGAGATAGTAACAAGAAATGTGTTACAAATCATTGGGTAAGTGTTCTTGGAAGATATATAAAATTGGGATGATCCTCCCAAGAAACAATTGAATAGGAAATTAAATACATACATGGTCTCATTAAAAGTAATAAAGATTTCACATATCAAAAAAGGGATGATAATGCTTAATCCATTGAATAAATAAGTAAATAAAGCTCAAATTGATGATTCATACATGGTTATGGATCATTAATTAACCATGATTGTATACACCAATGAATATGTGGAATCATTACATTCATTATTCCATGATCCTCATAGATCTAGAGTCTCATATTTTTAAGATCTTGATTTTCCATTGGAAGAATGAAGAACACAAATTTATTATCAAAAGATATATAAGGATAATTTAAAATATTATCTATACTGTTGTTTTTGTAGATGAAATCAGGCTATGGTTAATTAATTAAATAAATTTAATTGATTATTTATTTTAAAATAAAACCTTCAAATGAACCCATTTATACGAACACAGTGTGGTGAACTATTTTAGGTCACACCTAGGATAAACATCACATTACAGACACAACCATTGTCATAGATTTATGATCTAATATTCTATTTATGATTTTTCCCATTTTCCTTATGAAATAGTGAGCATGTAGTATAAAATTTATTTAATATTTTCATAAAATTAATTGTGGGCACATTAGACCTTGGAATCTCTTGATTTCTTAGATCTTCACTCCATATCTATATATATATAAGAAATAATATTAAATGGAAATCAAGTAGTATTTAAAATTTAATACATTAGCTACAGACATAATTTTTTTGGATGTTTAGTTTCAATATTATTATCAAACTACCTGTGATTTATCTTACATTGATGATCCATTTGAAATAATTATCAAGTCCATATGAAACTTAAATATAAAATATTCTTAAGTAATATAGATCATTTAATCTCCATATAAATTTTACAAGATAGTTTTCCCTTTATTTTACAAGAGGGAATCATTTTATAATTAGTGTAATTGTTTATCTTCAAGAGAAGGAAGAAAAAATATGAAGTATATTTTTTTAATAATCATCGATTGTGCGCACACACATATCTCAATGATACTTAGACTCTTTTACTAAAGGATTCAATTAGACATCTATATAATTTTTAGGATCATAAAGACTATATATTAGTATACTCTTAAATGTGAATGGTTTTTTGCATTCACATACATCATGAAATATGATAATTATTAATCAAAACATTACATTATTTGTGATAAGTAAAAAATCAATCGAAACAGATTGAATCTATAATAGGACATACCTGAACTATTATTTCACAATTCAGTGGAAGAATCATTATGTCTTTCATCAGAATAATTTTATGTAAATCCATATTAAGGATAAACCAACTCATTATTGTCTTTAATTTTCTAAGATTCATTCCACCGCATATTTTTTTTATTTTAATAGACATGAATAGATTTTTAAGCTGATGGATAAATGGAAGGTATATTAATAATTTTTATGATAGATGAGATGGTGGTCCATCTTCATTTGGATTCCATGAAGATATTCCACATCATTAATAGTCATTAAGGTCTATTGTAACCCCCCAAAACAAATTACATGTAACGACCCAATGATTCATTAAGGGAAATTACTCTTGATCTAGTTAAATTTCTATTTATGTAAATAGTTTATATAAAATGTCAACTTCTTTAGTTTTATGTGAAGGGTTGTGACTGTTACTTTTAAAGCCATTGAACAGTGATCACATGACTAGTATATATTTAAGGCTATAACAAACCCAATTTACTCACACAAAATAAGCGATGGCCTCATCCCCTATGTTAATGTACATTATTTTTTTATATAATAATTAATACACTTTCTTATCATTATCAATACATTGTAAATAGTTTTTAAAGTAAAAATAGTATTTTTAGTTATTATTTAATTAGGAATTATATTTTATTAAATTAATGGATTTTTTAATTAAATAATATTTTAATAAAATATTATTATTATTATAAAATTACTTTTTATTTAAAATAAATACTCTTATAATCTTATGAATGCAATTGTAATTTTTATTACGGTTTGAAAGCCATTTTTTTCAAAACATGTGAGATTTCGATAAATGTTGGTTTTTTTTAAAAGTGAAAATTAGCATATTTAGAAAATTATTAAGATAAAATAAATGTTATTTCCGGAATCAGGATGTCGAAATTATCCAACGGTGAATTTTTCATAATTTTCTGAGATAGTCAAATTTTTCTGTAAAAATTAAATACCATTTAAATATATAATGTGTTTTATGACATCATAATGACCCAATAGTGATGTAATAAAATACTCTAAGCTTCATGTTCAGCCAATATAAGTTTTACCATTAAAATAATGTGATTTGGGTTTTTATGACTAAATTTTCCTAGCATTAATGGACCCTTCAAGACTTATTAAACACATTGCCTTTTTAAATTGTTTTCCTTGGGAGTGTGACTCACCTCCACATAAGCAACCCTATTATTTTAAGAATTTCGGACTTTGTCATTAAAAAATATGGTTCTCCACATCCCATTTCAAAAAAAAGGGAAATAACCATGGGATTTTTTATGGTTTGGAGTAGTTTAATATAAGGGGTCCCAAACCTAAATAATAAATAATTCCCTCAACATTCCTATATAAACCCAACCAATATCCCACTTCCTCCTCACTCGAATCCTTTGTAGTTTGTCAAACCTCTTCCCTACTTTCTCTATAATCCTTGCAAACTTCCCCAATCTCCCAAGAATCCTCTCTCAAGCCTTTGTATGCACACTTCCAAGTAATGGTTTTTTATAACCTTTCTCATTTTTGTCCAATTTTATTTTAGTTGTTTTTCCCTATTAATTTCAATTATGAAAGTTGGGGTTTGTTTTTTCACCCCCTCATACATCCTTATTTATTTTTGAATTATGGGAGACCCCTTTATCTCTCATTAAATTCCTCCCGTGTATACCCATTACCATGCCAAAATTTGGAAAATAACTTCTCTCTCCTCTTTTACATTCAAGAAATCCTTTTGTATCAGGAATCTAAATTCCATTTCAATTGTTGGGACATGTATTTATATGACCTCCTTACTGTACATTACATGTAAATATGATGAGGAACCCCTTTCTCTCTCATCAACCATTTAAATGAATTCTTATGTCACGCCATTACACTGCTAAAATCGCACCGATTTTTTAATCCAATGTCATTGTGTAGTGAGTACCATGCCAATTTCTCCATCAAGGGTATTCACCTTTATGCACATTTACTTATTGATTATAAAGTTTCATATATGAATGCCACATTCCTTTATTGTGGAATAAATGAATATGTTTTATGAATCCATGTTTTATGATCCATGTGGCACACTTATGCATGAAATGAAATGTTTAAGAAATGTGTGCCTGTATAGTGCTCCAATGCATTGGGTAAAGTATAGTATTATGATACGTCATATGCAATGAGTGTTGACTCATGCTTATTCGAATGCAACATGTGATTAGTCATGCTTCATATGCAATGTGGATTTACTCATGCTTAAGGTGGAATGGGCCTTGGCTCATGCTAATTCAATGATAAGTGTTGTTGCCACATTTCCATGTTATGATTATCCTGCTTTATCATACCTTTATGTTCATGTTTCTCATTTTCCCTATTGATATGCCTGTTGGATAAAATGTATTTTACTCCTCATGTATTCAATGTTTATTCCCTTCTTGGGCTTTATAGCTCACCCCTTTTCTTATGCATGTCCTCAGGATATCCCATGCAATGCCAAGTACGAGGGAATGTAGTGGTCATGTAAAGGAGGTTTTCAATAAAGATGTTGTATTTAATGTTTTAAGTTTTTATTTAATGATCCTAAGCACTAAAGTCACTAGACCTCTCGATATTCCATGTTGTATCAAGTAAATAGTTTATGTAACAAATCTTGTTTATCTTTGTAAAAAACAGGGTTTTCATAGTTGGTATCATAGGATAGGTTTAGTTATTTTTTGGATTTGGATTAGAAAACCCTATTAAAGACTTAGATATAAGACTAAGTATAATAAGAACATCCCTATGTTTTGGTAAGTGCTGAGTTAGTGGTTTATCAAACAAATACATCCCTATCTGGATATGAGCAACTAGAGGCCGCTCTGGAACAGATGTATCCTAGGGGTAAAACCTGAAAACACCACTTTGAGCTAGATTAGAATGGGAACTGGTGCACGACAATGGGCCTTGCAGCACTCTTGGTTACGACACTCCTGAGGGATATGTTTTGATAATTTCACAAGCTTAGTATGAGCCCTTATTAAGGGAATTAAAAAAATGCCCTTAAGAATATAGGTTAGAGAGTAGATCATGAAAATCCTAGATTGAATCCTATAGACTCATTAGTTAAGGAAATAAATGTTTACTTGTAATTCATCATATTTTTTATTTAGATTATCCTTTATGTGTTACCCCGAAACATTCCTTTTATTCCTTCCAATTGCCAGTAATAGGAAGACTCGGGCTAACAACTGATGTGAAGATCAGTCTGATGACTGTACTATTGAGATGCCCAATTCAATGGGAGTGGGAATCGAGAACTTTTTCATGATTCTATATCAGCTAACTCAATAATTGAAAAGAAACACGAGTCAATAGGAACATACAAACCCCCCTAAGAAGGAAAATGTTTCTATCAAGTGATTCATGAGACAAATGCCTCCTACTTTAAGTGGATCATCTGTTCCCATGATCGATGAACAATGGATCAACTCCATTGAGAATATCTTCTCCATCCATTAATGTTCTGAACAAGAGAACGTTCTCCGGGCGGCTTACCATATAGAGGGTGAAGCTGATCAATATTGGAAATTGATAAAAAAGATGAAGCCTAAGGAGGAGATCGAGGTGTTGGAATGGAAGGATTTCATGAAGTTTTTTTTAAATAAATATTTTCCGAAGACCCTTCTGATTATGATGGAAAGGGATATCCGTTCCCTCAATCAAAAAGAAGAAGAATATATTGGAGCGTACTAGGAAAACATCACAAGGCATGAAAAATACGCTTCCGGCTTTGTCGTTACCCATGAATGCATGGTTGACCGCTTCTTTGGTGGGATGAACCCTAGTCTGTGAGAAGCATTAGTGATCCGTGACTTCGATAGCTATGAGGAAATTTTCCAATGTACCCTCAAGGTCGAAATGGAGATCGGGGAATCACAGGGGTGTCATTGGGACAATAAGCGTAAGGTGGAATTCAATGCTAGTAGTCTGATGGATAAATCCAATGGTACTAAGAAGATCCAGCACCCCACTTTCCAAAAGTGTGGAAACAAGATCCCTAGAAATTACCTCAAGTGGATGAGGAAACACTTTAGGTGTGGAAGAGAAGGGCACCAAGCTATTAACTACCGACATGAAAGACCCGCAGCTGTGAAAGAGGAGAATAACACTCTGTTCGATCCTCAATGCATTTTTCATTGCTACAAATTCAAAGAACCGGGGAATTTTGCAAATCAGTGCCCTAATCCAAGGGTTTTTTTGAGGCAACAAACAACCTCCAAGGTAGCAAGGAAGATCTTTTTCCATCACTTTTGCCGAAGTGAACCTCGACAATGAAGTGTTGACAGTTACGCAAGTTATTCATTCAAGAATTTCAAACATACTTTTTGATTCAGGTTCTACGCATTCTTTTATATCTCGAAAGTTTAGTAGAACAATCCCAGCACCACCAAAAATCATGGATGTGAAGATGTCGGTGAGTACATAAAATGGGGAAATCATTGCATCCCCGGAATATAAGTCCTCTTTTGTTATAATCTGTGGATTGAATTTCCCGGAGAACCTCGTAATACTCCCTCTGGTAGAATTTGATGCAATTCTTGGCATGGATTGGCTTTCTTTATATAGAGCCAACATAAATTGTCGAGAGAGGGAAATCACACTCCATATGAAGAATCAACCTCCGATTATTTACAAGTGTAAGGAGGAAGATGAATCTTTTTTTGATCCATCATCTCAAGTATGGATATTAATTCCCTATGAGCATGCGTATCTAGCATAGATGATTGAGTCCAAGGAAGAAACCACCCATGAGGAAATGCCTATTGTGAGGGAATTTGCTGAAGTGTTTCCCAAGGATCTGCCTTGTCTTCCTCTTACAAGAGACGTTGAATTCACAATTTAACTTATACCAGGGGCTCAACCAATATCCAAGACTCCATATAGAATGGCTGTCGTGGAGCTTGAAAAGTTGATGAAACAACTACAGGAGAATATGGATAAAGGGTTTATATGCCCAAGTGCTTCACCATGGGGTGCACCATTCCTATTCATCAAGAAAATGGATGGCTAAATGCGGATTTTCATTGATTATCGTGAACTTACAAAATCATGATAAAGAACAAGTATCCTCTGCCATGGATTGATGACTTGTTCGATCAGCTGTATAGAGCACAATACATCTCCAAGGTAGATTTTTAGTCAGGATATTATCAAGAAATGGTGAAGATGGATGATGTACCCAAGACAGCTTTTCGTACAAGATACATGCACTATGAATTCATAATAATGCATTTCAAACTCACTAATGCTCTATAAATCTTCATGGAATTGATGAATAGAGTCTTTAGAGATTACCTTGAAAAATTTGTGGTAGTCATTATAAATTATATTCTAATATACTCCAAAACTAAGGAGGATCACGAGGAGATTTTAAGAACTGTACTAGAAACATTACACAAGGAGAAGCTCTATGAAAAGTACAACAATTGTGAGTTCTGTTTGAAATAGGTCTCATTCTTGGTCCATATCATCATAAGCAATGGGATATCTATGGATACCTCCAAAACAGATGCCATTGATGGATGGATAAGGCCATCATCTATAAGGGATATTCGTAGCTTCATGGGGTTATTTGTATACTATCGAAGATTTGTGAGAAATTTCTCACGATTGTCCAACCCTTTTTCCAAGATAACTCGAAGGGAGTAAAGTTTTCTTGGAGTGATGCATGTGAAGAAAGCTTCAAGGAGTTGAAAAATGGGCTTATCACTATGCACATGATCACTCTACCCACATGTGGGGAAATTTTTATAGTATTCAGTGATGCTTTGAAGAAGGGCTTAAGATGTGTGCTGATGCATAATAATAAAGTGATATCCTATGCCTCAAGGGAGTTGAAAATCCATGAGTGAAACTATCCAACGCATGATATGTAGTTCGCGGTGACGATCTTCTCCTTTAAAATCTAGCGGCATTATCTCTATGGGGTGAAATGTGATATATATACTGACCAAAAGAGTCTTAAATATATATTCACACAAAAAGTGCTTAATATGCGCAAGAGAAGATGGATAGAGCTCATCAAGGATTATGACTATTCAATACATTAGCACCCTGGGAAAGCGAAAAAGGTTGAAGATTACCTAATTAGAAAGGACCCAACGATTCTATCAATGATGAGAATTGAGAGGGATCCAATCTTCTTAGACTTGATGAATAAAGACATGGGAATCATCAAGAAGGGAACATCATCAATCCTTTAAAAAATGATTGCTCAACCATCTCATTTGGAAAGGTTAAAGGATGCTCAAAAGGATGATATGGAAATTACAGAAAAAGTGGAAGCTATCTAAAAAGGGAAATCCTAGGAGTTTAATGTTAATGAATAAGGAATTGTGCGATTTGGCAAAAGGATACGTGTTCCATTATGTTTGGAGCTGAATAATGAACTTTTGGATGATGCACATAGTTCGAATTTCTCTATTCAACCATGGAAGACCAAGACGTATCAAGATCTCTGAGAAAACATTTGGTGGGATAATATGAAGAACGAGATCGCTGAATATACATCAATGTGCCTGATGTGCCAGCAAGTGAAGGCAGAGAGGCATAATTCTAAGGGGATGATGAAACCATTTCCCATGCCAGAATGGAAATGGGAGAACATCACCATAGACTTTGTCACCGGACTTCCGAGGAAAACCAAAGGCAATAATTCAATATGGGTTGTGGTGGATCATCTTACAAAGACTGCACACTTTTTAACTATTATTGAAGATTTCTCCTTAGATCAATTGGCACAAATATATATCAGGGAAGTGGTAAGGCTGCATGGAGTACCACTATCTATTATGTCTGACCGAGATCCAAGATTCCCCTCTATGTTTTATAAGAGTCTTCAACATGCTCTGAATACTGAACTAAACTTCATTATGACCTATCATCCTCAAACTGATGGCCAATCCAAGCAGACTATCCCGACACATGAGGAAATTTTGAGATTGTTTTCAATGGACTTTAATGAAGGATGGGATCAACATCTTCCTCTGGATTAGATCTCTTATAATAATAGTTTCCCCTTGTTCCTCCAAATGGAACCTTATGAAGCCCTGTATGGGAAAATTTGCAGAACACCGGCATGGTGGGATGAGCTTGGTGAACGTAAACTACTTGGACCAGAAATGGTCGAGGAATGGTGGAGAAGGTGAAAACCATTCAGCAGCATATCAAGGCATCCCAGAGTCGATAGAAGAGTTATACAAATAATCATCGACGTGACCTTGAGTTTAAAGTTGGAGACTTGGTGTTTCTACGCATATCTCCTTGGAAGAAGGTCATGAGGTTTGGAAGGAAAGGGAAGTTAAGTCCAAGGCAAATCATCCCCTTCGAGATTCATGATCGTGTCGGGGCTGTGGCCTATCAATGGGATGGGATTGGGAAGGTTGAAAAAATAGTTGTTGGTAGAGGACCCAAGCACATTCCATCTATAGAGTTCCACTCTAATAGTTGAGGACCCATGTCCTGATACCCTGGGATTGTGCCACTCAGTTTAATAATAGAGGACTCATGCCCTACCCAGCGGGAGGGGGACACAATAGTTTTAAAGGACTCATGAATTATTACCACTAGAGGGTGACACTCGATGGATAGGTAGAGGATCCATTCCTAGTCCACCTAAAGTGTTTCTTTCTAGGATTATATTCAGGACCCATTCCCTATCCTAGTATAATGGTGCCACTCTAGAATAATTGGGGATCTAGAATGATCATAGCCATCATCATGCATTTCCTAATTAATTATCACACCCATAACATCTTTCATTTTATATCAAATCCCTACAAAGTGCAAAATATAGCATTCTATGAGGAAAAACATCATGATATGATACACGTAGGCCAAAATCAATGTCCAAATAAAAGATATATTAAATATTGATCTTTCCCAAAACTAATAGGTGGGTTACACAGTGTTAAGGAGTCCCATATGTTATGTGGTCCCACTCTTTCACATGTTTGTTTCTTCTCAAGAACCTGGCTCCATACTCATATATATGTACACAACATTCAGGTAGAATATGTGAAATTTACAAGCTAGATGAGTCCAAGGTTTGTTCTCCTTGCCATGTCCATGTACCTTGGTCATATGTGCAACTATTCACATGCTCGTTTACTCCTAGAGTTCATTCTTGGTATGAAAAACCATACCATATAGTGTGTTGGGATACCTTATAACATAACATACATAATTCATCATGAAACTATAGAATTTGTATCCAAGTCCTAAAAGGAAGTGTGTTCATTAGACTTGAAGTCAAGTAGTTAGTTTTTTTGTTGAATCTTATATTTATTAGTAAGTATCCATATTCACCTATAACATGGTGATCTACTACTCCTAGCCTTACGAATGTGAAGGTAAGCCCTCTGTTCATCATTTTCAGCTACATTTTTTCCAAAAATCAGATATTGATTCATTCTGGTGGTTTTATATACACAATGTTCACCTATCATTATGACTTAGTTATCTCAGTTCCTATAACCACAAAACCAAAACCCATTATACCATGATTCTCCAAAATTTATATCCTTGATCACTGATCCATTTTTCACATGAAACATTATCCTGAATATAGGGGTTTGAACAGTCTCTTTCCAACTTGGTAATGATGAATCATAAGCATTTGGTCCAAAAATTACTAACACAATGAATTGTGGGAGATAGTAACAAGAATATGTGTTACAAATCATTGGGTAAGTGTTCTTGGAAAACATATACAATTAGGATAATCTTCGCGAGAAATAATTGAATAGTAAATTAAATCCATACATGGTCTCAGGAAAAGTAATATGGTTTTCACATATAAAAAAGGGATGATCATGCTCAACCCATTGAATAAATAAGTAATGAAAGCTCAAATTTATGAGTTATACATGGTTATGGATCATTAATTAACCAATATTGTGCACAACAATGAAGATGTGGAATCATTATATTCATTATTCCATGATCTTCGTAGATCTACACTCTCATCTTTTTTAGATCATGATTTTCCATTGGAAGGATGAAGAACAAAAATTTATTATAAAAATATATATAAGGATAATTTAAAATATTATCTACACTATTGTTTTTGTAGATGAAATCAGACTAAAGTTAATTAATTTAATAAATTTAATTGATTATTTATTTTAAAATAAAACCTTCAAATGAACCCATTTATACGAACATAGTGTGGTGAACTATTTTAGGTCACACCTAGGATAAACATCAAATTACAGACACACCATTTTCATAGATGTCTGATCTAATATTCCATTTATGATTTCTCACATTTTCATTATGAAATAGTGAACATGTAGTGTAAAATATATTAAATATTTTTATAAAATTAGTTTTGGGCACATCAGACCATGGAATCTCAGGTTTTCTCAGTTAATCACTCCATATATATATATATAAGAATAAATATTACATGGAAATCAAGTAGTATTTACAATTTAATACATCAGCTATAGCCATAAATTTTTTTTGGATGTTTAGTGTCAACATTATTATCAAACTACCAATGATTGTTCTTATATTGATGATCCATTTGAAATAATTATCAAGTCCACATGAAATTAAAATATAAAATATACTTATGTAATATAGATCATTTAATCTCCATAAAAATTTAAAATGATAGTTTTCCCTTTATTTTATAAGAAGGAATCATATTATACTTAGTGAAACTGTTTATTTTCCAGAGAAGGAAGAAAAAATATGAAGTATATTTTTTTAATAATCATCGAATGTGCGCACACACATATCTCAATTATACATAAACTCTTTTAATAAAGGATTCAATTAGAGATCTATATAATTTTTAGGATCATAAGCACTATATATTAGTATACTCTAGAATGTGAATGGTTTTTTTCATTCACGTACGTCAAGAAATATGATAATTATTAATCAAAACATTCCATGATTTGTGATAAGTAAAAATCCAACCAAACATATTGAATCTATAATAGGACATACCTGAACTATTATTTCACAATTCAGTGGAAGAATCATTGTGTTTTTCATCAGAATAATTTTATGTAAATCCATATTAAGGACAAACCAACTCATTATTATCTTTAATTTTCTAAGTATCATTCCACCACATATTTTTTTTATTTTAATAGACATGAATTGATTTTTAAGCCAATGGATAAATGGAATTTATTTTAATAGTTTTTATGATAGATGATATGGTGTTCCATATTTATTTGGATTCCATGAAGATATACCACGTCATTTATAGTCATTAATGTCTATTGTAACCCCCCAAAACAAATTACATGTAACGACCCAATGTTCATTAAGGGAAATTCATCATGATCTAGTTAAATGTATCTTTATATAAACCATTTATATAAAATTTCATCTTTTTTAGTTTTATGTTAAGGGTTGTGACTGTTACTTTTAAAGCCATTGAACAATGATCACATTATTACTATAAATATAAGGCTTTAACGAACCCAATTTACTCAGACAAAATAAGTGATGGCCTCGTCCATTATAATTGCTCCATACGAAGCCCATTTGTCAGATCTCAGAAAAGAGGTGGAGTCTTTGGACATCACTCTTGACCAATACCAAGATGAGCTTCACCATTTCAAGCTCGAACGAGACCGTCTACGGGAAAAGTGGAAGTTGATAGGGATTACCACTCGAAAGATGTTATCCGAGCGACCCTAAGAGTATGTCACCATCGCTCACCTTACCCTTAGGTCTTATGCGGCTACATTAAGTGGTTTTGTAAAAAATCATTATTACTATGTTAATGTATATTATTTTTGTATTTAATAACTAATAAACTTTCTTGTCATTATTGATACATTGTAATTAGTTTTTAAAGTAAAAATAGTGTTTTTAGTTATTATTTAATTAAGAATTATATTTTATTAAATTAATGGATTTTTGAACTAAATAATATATTTATAAAATATTATTATTATTATAAAATTAATTTTTACTAAAATTAAATAATCATATAATCATATGAATGCAATTGTAATTTTTATTAAGGTTTGAAAGCCATTTTTGTCAAAACCCATGAGTTTTCGATAAATGTCGGTTTTTATTTTAAAAATATAAATTAACATATATAGAAAATTATTAAGATAAAATAAATTTTATTTCTGGAATCAGGACGTCGAACATATCCAATGGTGACTTTTTCATAATTTTCTGAGATAGTAAAAAAAATTAAAAAAATTAAATACCATTTAAATATTTAATGTGTTTTATGACATCATAATGACCCAATAGTGAAGTAATAAAATACTATAAGCTTCATGTTCGGCCAATATATGTTTTACCATTAAAATAATGTGATTTTGGATTTTTTGTCTTATTTTCAAATAATTAATGGACCCTTCAAGAATTATTAAACACCTTGTCTTTTTAAATTGTTTTCCTT
Source organism: Viscum album (assembly GCA_963277665.1). NCBI lineage: Eukaryota > Viridiplantae > Streptophyta > Magnoliopsida > Santalales > Viscaceae > Viscum > Viscum album. The sequence goes on from OY728134.1 coordinate 476,651,337, forward strand.
GGGAGTGTGACTAACCTTCACATAAGAAAACATTTTATTTTAATAATTTAGGAATTTGGCCTTAAAAATATTGTTCTCCCCATCCCCTTTCCAAAAAAACATGGGTAATAACCATGGGATGATTTGTGGTTTGGAGAAATTTAATATAACGGGTCCCAAACCTAAATAATAAAGAATTCTTTAAACTTTCCTATATAAACCCACCCAAGCTCCCACTTCCTCCTCACTAGAAGCCATTTTAGTTCGTCAAACCTCTACCCAACTCTCTCTAAAATCCTTCAATGGTTCCCCAGTCACCCAATAAGCCTCTCTCAAGCCTCTCTCAAGCCTTTGGAAGCACACTTCCAAGTAAGGGTTTTTACTTCCTTTCCCATTTTTGTCCAATTTTCATTAAGTTGTTTTGGAGTTTTAATTTCAATTATGAAAGTTGGGGTTTGGTTTTGCAGCTCCCTCATACTACCCTTTTTATTTTTGAATGATGGGAGACCCCTTTCTCTCTCATTAAATATCTCCCATGTACACCCGTTACTATGCCCAAATTCCGAAAGGAACTTCTCTCTCCTCTTTTACATTCAAGAAATCCTTTTGTATCAGGAATCTAAATTCCATTACAATTGTTGGGACATGTATCTATATGACCTCCATACTGTCCATTACATGTAAATATGATGAGAAACTCCTTTCTCTCTCATTAACCATTTTTATTAATTCTTATGTCACGCCGTTATGCTGCCGAAATCGCAACGATTTTCTAAGACAATTTCATTGTGTAGTGAATACAATGACCATTTATCCATCAAGGGTATTCACCTTTATGCACATTTACTTATTGATTATAAAGTTTCATGTATGAATTCCACATTCCTTTACTGTGGAATAAATGATTATGTTTTATGAATCCATGTTTTATGATCCATGGGGCAGACTTATGCATGAAATGAAATGTTTAACAAGTGTGTGCCCTTATATCGCTCCAATGCATTGGGTAAAGTATAGTATTATGATACGTCATATGAAATGAGTGTTGACTCATGAAAATCTAAATGCAACTAGTTTTTACTCATGCTTCATGTGCAATGTGTATTTACTCATGCTTCATGTGCAATGGGACTTGGCACATGCTAATTCAATGTTAAGTGTTGTTGCGACATTTCCATGTTATGATTATCATGCTTTATCATGCCTTTATGTCCATGTTTCTCTTGTTCTCTATTGATATACCTATTGAATAGCATGTACTGTAATCCTCATGTATTCAATGTTTATTCCCTTACTGGGCTTTATAGCTCACCCATTTTCTTATGCATGTTCTCAGGTTATCCCATGAAATGCTAAGTATGAGGGAATGTAGTGGTCATGTAAAGGAGGTTTTCAATAAAGATGTTGTATTTCATCTTTTAAGTTGTTTTTTAATGATCCTAATCCCCAAAGACACTAGGAATCTTGATCTTCCATGTTGTATCAAGTGAATAGTTTATGTAATAAATAATGTTTATGTTTGTAAAAAAAGCAGGGTTGACATAGTTGGTATCAGAGGATAGGTTTAGATATTTTTGGTATTAGGATTAGAAAACCCTACTAAAGCCTTAGATACAAGACTAAGTATAATAAGAACATCCCTATGTTTTGGTATGTGCGGAGTTAGTGGTCTATCAAAAAAATAAATCTGTGTCTGGATACGAGCAGGTAGAGGCCGCTCTGGCACAGATGTATCCTAGGTGTAAAACCCGAAAACACCACTTTGAGCTAGATTTGAATGAGAACTGGTGCACAAAAATGGGCCTTGCTGCACTCTTGGTTACGATACTACCGAGGGATATGTTTTGATAAATTTACAAGCTTAGTATGAATCCTTATTAAGGGAATTAAAAAAATTTCCCTAAGAATATATGTTAGAATGTAGATAATGAAAATCCTAGATTGAAGCCTATAGACTCATGAGTTTAGGAAATAAAAGTTTACTTGTAAGTAATCACCTTCTGTTTTTAGATTACCCTTTATGTGTTTCCCCCTAACTTTCCTTTTATTCCATCCAATTTCCCGTAATAGGAAGACTCAGGCAAACAATCGATGTGAAGATCAGTGTGATGACTGTACTATTGAGATTCCAGATCCAATGGGAGTGGGAATCACGAACTTTTTCATGCTTCTATCTCAGATAACTCAAGAATTGAATAAAAACACAGGTTAATAGGAACGTCCAAACCCCCCAAAGAAGAAACAAGTTTCTATCGAGAGCTTCATGAGACAAAGGCCTCCTACTTTAATTGGATCATCTGATCCCACGATCGATGAACAATGGATTAACTCCATTGAGAATATATTCTCCATCCATTAATGTTCTGAATAAGAGAAGGTAATCCTGGCATCTTATCGTATGGAGGGTGAAGCTGATCAATGGTGGACATTGATCAAAAAGACGAAGCCTGAGGAAGAGATTGAGGTTTTTGAATGGAAGGATTTCCAAAAGTTGTTTTTCGATAAATATTTTCCGTGCACCCTCCAGCTTAAGATGGAAAGGGAATTCCTTTCTCTTAAAAAAAGAATAAGAATATATTGCAGCATAATTGGAAAACTTCACAAGGCTTGTATGATACACTTCCGACTTTGTCATTACCCCAGAATGTAAGGTTGACCACTTCTTTGGTGGGATGAACCCTAGTCTGTGAAAAGCATTAGCGATCCGTGACTTCGATAGCTATGAGGAAATTGTCCAATGATCCCTCAACGTTGAAATAAAGATTGGGGAATCACAGGGGTGTCATGGGGACAATAAGCATAAGATGTAATTCCGTGCTGGTTGTCGGATAGATAAATCCAATGGTGCTAAGAAGATCCAGCACCCCACTTGCCAAAAGTCCGAAAAGAATCACCCTGGAAATCACCTCAATGGGACGATGAAACTCTTTAGGTGTGGATGAGAAGGGGACCTAGCTGTTAACTATCATCAAGAAAGACCCACAGCTATGACAGAGGATAGGAACACTCCTTTTCAAACTCAACGCATTATTCATTTCTACAAATGCAATGAACAAAGGCATTTTGGAAATCAGTGCCCTATTCCAAGGGTTTTTTGAGGCATCCAACAACCTCCAAGGCTGCAAGGAAGAGCTTTTTTCAATCACTTCTACCGAAGTGAACCTTGACAATGAAGTAGTGATAGGTACGCAAGTTATTCATTCCATAATAGAAAAAGTACTTTTTGATTTAGGTTCTATGCATTCTTTAATATCTCTAAAGATTAGTAGAACAATCCCAGCACCACAAAAAATCATGGATGTGAAGATGTCAGTGAGTATAACAAATGAGGAAATCATTGCATCCCATGAATATAAGTCCTCCTCTTTTATAATCTGTTGATTGAATTTCCTGGTGAACCATGTCATACTCCCTCTGGTCTAATTTGATGCAATTCTTCACATGGATTGGATTTCCTTATATAGAGACAACATAAATTTTTGGGAGAGGGAAATCACACTCCATATGGAGAAACCACCTCCAATTATTTATAAGTATAAGGAGGGAGATGAATCTCCTTTAGATCCATCATCTCAAGCATGTATATTAATTCCTTATGATCATGCCTATCTGGCTCAGATTATTGACTCCAATGAAGAAACCACCCTTGAGGAAATGCCTATTTTGAGGGAATTTTCTGAAGTGTTTCCTAAGGAACTGCCTAGTCTTCCTCTTAAAAGAGACGTTGAATTCTCAATTGAACTAATACCAGGGGCTCTACCAATATTCAAGACTCCATATAGAATGGTTGTCATGGAGCTTGAAGGGCTGAAGAAACAACTAAAGGAGAATCTGGATAAAGGGTTTATACGCCCAAGTGCTTCACCATGGGGTGCACCAATCCTCTTTGTCACGAAAAGGGATGGTCAAATACGGATTTTCATCAATTATCGTGAACTTAACAAAATCATGATAAAGAAAAAGTATCATATTCCATGGATCGATGACTTGTTCGATGAGCTACGCAAAGTACAATACTTATCCAAGGTAGATTTGCGGTCGGGATATTATCAAGTAATGGTGAAGATGGAAGATGTCCCGAAGACTACTTTTTTTACAAGATACCGGCACTATGAATTCATAGTAACGCCTTTTAGACTCACTAATACTCCAGAAACCTTCATGGACGTGATGAATAGAGTCTTTAGAGATTACCTTGACAAATATCTGGTAGTCTTTATAGATGATATTCTAATATAATCCAAAAACCAAGGAGGATCATGAGGAGAATTTAAGAACTGTACTAGAAACTTTGCGCAAGGAGAAGCTCTAGGAAAAGTAAAGCAACTGTGAGTTCTAGTTGAAATATTTCTTAATCTTGGGCCATATCATTAGAAGTAATGGGATATCTATGGATCCCTCCAAAACAAATGCAATTGAAGGATGGATGGGGCCAACATCTGTAACGGATATTCGTAGCTTCATAGGGTTAGCTGTATATTATCGACGATTTGTGAGAAATTTCTCACGATTGTCCAACACTTTTTCCAAGCTAACTCGAAAGGGAGTAAATTTTTCGTGGAGTGATGGATGACAAGAAAGCTTCAAGGAGTTGAAAAGGGGGATTATCACTGTGCCCATGATCACTTTACCCACAACTGGGGATCTTTTTTTGGTATTCAGTGATGCTTCGAAGAAGGGATTAGGCTGTGTGCTAATGCAGAATAATAATGTGATATCCTATGCCTCAAGGCAGTTCAAAATCCATGAACAAAACTATCCAATGCATGATCTGTAGTTGGCGGCGGTGATCTTTTCCTTGAAAATATATCGGCATTATCTCTTTAGGAAGAAATGTGAGATATATACTAACCAAAAGAGTCTTAAATATATATTCACACAGAAAGAGATTAATATGGGCAAGAGAATACAGATAGAGCTCATCAACGATTATGACTATTCATTACATTTCCACCCTACAAAAGAAAACAAGGAAGCAGATGCCCTAATTAGAAAGGACCTAGCGATTCTATCAATGATGAGAATTGAGAGGGATCCAATCTTCTTAGACTTGATGAAGATGGACATAGGAATCATAAAGAAGGGAACATCATCAATCCTTCCAAAAATGATTGCTAAACCGTCTCTTTTGGAAAGGATAATGGATGCTCAATAGGATGACCTGGCAATTACAGAAAAAGTGGAAGATATCATAAAAGGGAAATCATTGGAGTTTAATGTTAATGAATAAAGAATTGTGCGATTTGGGAAAAGGCTATGAGTTCCATTACGTCCGGAGCTGAAGAAGGAACTTTTGGATGATGCACATATTTCATGTTTCTCTATTCATCCATGGAACACAATGATGTATTGAGATCTCTGAGAAAACTTTTGGTGGGATAATATGAAGAAGGAGATCGCTGAATATACTTCAATGTGCCTGGTGTGCCAGCAAGTGAAGGAAGGGAGGCAGAAGTCCAAGGGGATGATGAAACCATTTCCTATACCAGAATGGAAATGGGAGAACATCACCATGGACTTTGTCACCGGACTTCCGAGGACAACCAAAGGCAACCACGCAATATGGTTTGTGGTGGATCATCTTACAAAGACTGCACACTTTATTACTATTATGGAGGATTTCTCATTAGATCAACTGGCACAGATATATATCAGGGAAGTTGTAAGGCTGTATGAAGTACAACTATCTATTGTGTCTGACCATGATCCATGATTCACCTCTATGTTTTAGAAGAGTCTTCAACATGCTCTGAATACTGAACTGAACATCCTTACAACCTATCATCCTCAAACTGATGTCCAATTGGAGCGAACTATCCAAACACATGAGGACATTTTGAGAGTGTTTTAAATGGACTTTAAAGGTGGATGGGATCAACATCTTCCTCTGGTTGAGTTCTCTTATAATAATAGTTTCCACTCGATCATCCAAATGGAAGCTTATGAAGCCCTGTATGGGAAAAGGTGCAGAACACCAGAATGTTGGAATGAGGTCGGTGAACGTAAGCTGCTTGGACCGGAAATGGTTGAGGAAATGGTGGAGAAGGTGAAAACCATTCAGCAGTATATCAAGGCACACCAAAGTCGATAGAAGAGTTATGTAGATAATCGTCGATGAGATCTTGAGTTTAATGTTGGATTCATGGTTTTTCTATGCATATCTCCATGGAATAAGGTCATTATGTTTGGAAATAAAGGGAAGTTAAGTCTAAGGAACATCATCCCTTTCGAGATTCATGATCATGTTGGGGATGTGGCCTATCGACTAGCACTTCCACCTACAATGGACAATGTACATGATGTCTTTCACATATCCCTCTTAAGGAATTATATACTGGACCCTTCACATGAACTCTCTTCTGAGGTGGTACAGTTGGATTATGATCTTTCTTATGAGGAGAAACTAGTGAAGATCGTAGATCGTAGAGAAAAATTTCTACAAAATAAGACAATTCCCCTCATCAAGGTGTTGTGAAAAACCACAAGTTTGAAGAAGCGACTTGGGAATTGGTGGAAATGATGAAGCTAAGTTACCCACATCTATTTTAGTATTGGAAAATGAAATTTCTAAGTTGAAAGTTCTTAAGGGGGAATATTGTAACGACCCAAAGATTCATTAATAGAAATTCCTCTTGATCTAGTTAAATGTATCTTTATGTAAAACATTTATATAAAATGTAATATTCTTTAGTTTTATGTTAAGGGTTGTGACCATTACTTTTATAGTCGTTGAACAGTGATCACATGATTAGTATAAATATAAGGCTTTAACGAACCCAATTCACTCAGAAAAATGAAGCGATGGCCTCATCCAAGAGAAATCCTCCATATGAAGCCCATTTGTCAGATCTCGGAAAAGAGGTGGCACCCTGGGCTTCGCTCTTGACCAAGCCCAATTTGAGCTTCACCATGTCAAGCTCGAACGATACCGTCTATGGGAAAAGTGGAAGTTGAAAGAGATTAACACTCGATCGATGTTATATGATCCACCCCAAGAGTCTGTCACCATCGCACACCTTACCCTTAGGTCTTATGTGGCTGTTTTAAGTGGTTATGTAACAAATAGCAAGTACTATGTTCATGTACATTATTTTTGTATATAATAATGTATATACTTTCTTGTCATTTTTGATACATTTTAAATAGTTTTTAATGTACAAATAGTGTTTTTAGTTATTATTTAATTATGAATTATATTTTTTAAAATTCAAGGATTTTTGAATTAAATAATATTTTACTAAAATATTATTATTATTATTAATTTAATTTTTATTAAAAATAAATAATCTACTAATCTTTTGAATGCAATTGTAATTTTTATTATGGTTTGAAAGCCATTTTTGTCGAAACGTGTGAATTTTCAATAAATGTCGGTTTTTATTTTAAAAGGGAAAATTGACATATTAAAAAAATTATATTGATAAAATGAATGTTATTTCTAGAATCAGGACATCGAAATTATCAAACGGTGACTTTTTCATAATTTTCTGAGACAGTCACATTTTCAGGTAAAAATTAAATATCGTTTAAATATATAATGTGTTTTATGACATCATAATGACCCAATAGTGATGTAATAAAATACAATAAGCTTCATGTCTAGCCAATATACGTTTTACAATTAAAATAATGTGATTTTGGGTTTGTTTGACTTACTTTTCAAAGAATTAATCGACCCTTCAAGACTTATTAAACACCTTGTCTTTTTAAATTGTTTTCCATGGAAGTGTGACTCACCTCAACATAAGTATCCCTATTATTTTAAGACGTTCGGACTTTGGCATTATAATATATTGTTTTACTCTTCCCTTTTGAAAAACCATGCTCAAAAACCATGGTATGGTTTGTGGTTTGGACTAATTTAATATAAGGGGTCCCAATCCTAAATAATAAAGAATTCCCTCACTTATCCTATATAAACCCACCAAAGATCCCACATCCTCCTCACTAAAAGCCTTTTTAGTTCGTCCAAACTCTTCCCTACTCTCTCTAAAATCCTCCCAAGGTGCCCCAAGCTCCCATGAAGCCTCTCTCAAGCCTCTCTCAAGCCTTTGGAAGCACACTTCCAAGTAAGGGTTTTTTCATCCTTTCTCATTTTGGTCCAATTTTCTTTAAGTTGTTTTTCCCTTTTAATTTCAATTATGAATGTTGGGGTATGGTTTGGAACCTAACTCATACTTCCCTCTTTATGTTTGAATGATGGGATACCCCTTTCTCTCTCCTTAAATTCCTCCCATGTACACCCGTTAGTATACCGAAATTCCAAAAGGAACTTCTCTCTCCTCTTTTACATTCAAGCAATACTTTGTCATTAATAAATATTGTTCTCCACATACCTTTTCCAAAAAAAAAGGGAAATAACCATGGGATGGTTTATGGTTTGGAGTAGTTTAATATAAGGGGTCCCAAACCTAAATAATAACGAATTCCCACAACTTTCCCATATAATCCCACCCAAGATCCTACTTCCTCCTCACTCGAAGCCTTTGTAGTTCCTCAAACCTCTTCCCTACTTTATCTAGAATCCTTCCAAGGTTCCCCATTCTCCAAAGAAGCCTCTCTCAAGCCTCTCTCAATCCTTTGGAAGAAAACTTCCAAGTAAAAGTTTTTTCTTCCTTTCTCATTTTTGTCTACTTTTCTTTTAGATGTTTTCCCCTTTTAATTTCAATTATGAATGTAGGGGTTCAGTTTTTCACCTCCCTCATACAGCCCATTTAATTTTTTAATGATGGTAGAACCCTTTGTCTCTCATTAATTGCCTCCCACATACACCCATTACCATGTTAAAATTCAGAAAGGAACTTCTCTCTCCTCTTTTACATTCAAGAAATCCTTTTTTATCATGAATCTAAATTACATTAAAATTGTTGGGACATGTATTTATATGAACTCTTTACTTTACATTACATGTATATATGATGTGGAAACCCTTTCTCTCTCATCAACCATTTAAATGAATTCTTATGTCACGTCGTTACACAGCTGAAATCGCACCGATTTTTTAAGCCAATGTCATTGTGTAGTGAATACCATGCCCATTTCTCCATCAAGGTTATTCACCTTTATGAACATTTACATATTGATTATAAAGTTTCATGTATGAATTACAAATTCCTTTATAGTAGAAAAATGATTATTTTTTATGAATCCATTTTTTATGATCCATGTGGCACACTTATGCATGAAATGAAATGTTTAACAAGGGTGCACCCATATAGCGCTCCAATGCAATGGGTAAAGTATAGAATCATGATACGTCATGTGAAATGAGTATTTCCTCATGATAATTCAAGTGAAAAGAGGTTTTACTCATGATTCATGTGCAATGAGGATTTACTAATGCTTTATTGGCAATGGGCCTTGGCTCTTGCTAATTCCATGTTAAGTGTTGTTTCCACATTTCCATGTTATGATTATCATGATTTATCATGCCTTTATGTTCATGTTTCTCTTGTTCTCTATTGATATTCCTATTTTCTAAAATGTATTGTAATCCACATGTATTCCATGTTTATTCCATTACTGGTCTTTATAGCTCACCCCTTTTCTTATGCATTTCCTAAGGTTATCCGATGCAATGCTAAGTACGAGGGAATGTAGTGGTCCTGTAAAGGAAGTTTTCAATAAAGATGTTGTATTTCATGTTTTAAGTTATCATGTAATGATACTAAGACCCAATGACACTAGAAATCTCTATCTTCCATATTGTATCAAGTGAATAGTTTATGTAATAGATCATGTTTATGTTTGTAATAAAAGCAGGGTTGCCATATTACAGTCTTTCAATCAAACATGAATGTTATAAATAGATGATACAATCTAGTTAATTTACATACATGAAATATAATTATTTAAATGATGATATGTGTTATTATGAAGTACATACATTAAAAATGTAAGAATAAAATTAATTTAAATTCCATAAAAAGTTTATCCATGATATAGGCACATTAAAATTTTCAAATTTTCTATTTAGTGTATTCCTGATATACCGGAGTCACTGAATCATCCTTTAATTTTATCACTCTCTAAACATAATCATATTCATTATATTACACATATGTATTAGTATAATTATATAATTATAGATGAATAATATCATTACCATGATGATGATGGAATTTAATCAAATCAAATATATAATTCTCCATAACACCAATTTTATTCTAATGATGAACAATAGAATATTGTCTCATCTCTCTATTGTGACATGAAATAAAATAATTTTGTTAATAAAAATTTAGTTATATAGTAGATGAATCTTTGACATTGCTATGTTCATCCATGAAAAATTATAACATGGATAATGTATATTCCCACCATTTGAAACATTGTTAAATGATTAGTCTAAAAAATATCCAAATTATTTTGAAACACTATTGATATTTGAAATAATTGATACCACCATATTCTATCAATTCTAATATCTGAAAAAATTGTCATATTATAATAAATAATGTAAACCATAATTTAATAAATTATTATAACTAATTTTAGTATGAAATTCATCAAAAAATACTAGTATAGAGCAAGTCAAATAATTATATAAATGATATATGTTATAAATGAGTATAAAAAATAAATAACCCATATTTGTTTAGAAAAACTATTTCAAAAAAACATTACATAATAAAAATAATTATATATTTATTTATGAATTAATTGTTTTTAAAATTTTATTATCTTCAATATGAAGTATGTACAATTTAATAAATTTTCTGTTATGTTTGAAAAAATTTACTCAAGAATAACAACAATATCTCGCCAAACATAAATGACACAAAAACATGTTATATTATTATAATATTAATTCTACCATAATTGATATATATATATATATAAATAATCATCAAATCATAATATCATAGAATCTACAACTTAGATAATAAAAAATATATCCCTAAGATGATAAAGGTTATGGAATCCCAATGTTGTTTTATATATGAACCGTAATAAAAAACTAGTTTTAAAAAATGACCCGTATTGAGGTGGACTGAATAAATTGGTCACTTGTCTAACTCCACAAGCCTGATCTAAATAAAATGATTATACACTAAATCAAACATTAACATAATTATTTTATCAACAAAGAAAATTGGTTCTATATATATATAGAGTGTGCATATAATATGAAAAATTCACATCTATTAGGATAATACTAAATTACCCATATTCATCCATTATATTATCATCCATGTAATACTGGATTGAAATAAAAAATTTTAAGTAACATTTTAGTTTTCATTAAAATTTAAATCATTAATAGTTTTACATTTCGTCATCTCTTTGAAGACATGATTTTTTTCTACTTTTATTACATACATTCCAATCAGTTTATTGATATTTATTAAAAAATGCAAATATAATAGAATAAATTGTAATCTTTATGAGGAGGCATAGTGATGTTTAATAAAAATTATAATCACTATTAAGGAATTTCAAGAGATAATGATCAAATTTTCATTAAAATAGAAACTACTTTGGGATAAATGGAAATAATATTTCAGATAAAAATTAACATTCTACCAAATGAACATGTTTATAAAAAATGAAATTACATTTTAAATTAAATTTAATATTTGTACATAGTGAATATAAAAGAGCTATAGGAATTGAAATTCAAAAATTACATTATGATGAACATAGGGAAAAAAATAATAAGGAAAAGTATGATTATCAGAGAAACATTATATAAAATTAAAGCATATTAAAAAAATCTCATAATAATGTTTCACAATAAGCATTAGGGGAATGTACAAAAATGGCTATGGTGGGGAAAAATTAGATAAATTTTAAAACATCATATCCGTTTTCTATATTTACATTATAGAAACATGTCCCCATAGAGATTTTTTATGGAATTAAATATCATTGGGGTGAATTTTAATGGGAATTGCATGTCTATATGGATCAATTTTGATGGAGAAAAAGATACCAATATTATTTACTTCATTGGAGTGACAACACTTCATAAAATACTATATAATATTATAAATCATATAAAATACAATTTAACCTAGATGACCAGACAAGTATCTATCCTACATTCAAACCAATGTATCAATGTTCTCTCTTATAAATTATAATATATAATTATATCATATATAATAACCCTATAATACATTTACAAAAAAAATAACAATGTTAATTAATTAAATTGTAAAATAATACATATTTTAGAAAACATTTATATTTTATTTATGTAAAATTAAAAAATAACTAAATTTAAAAACATATATATGTACTACAATCACATTTTTTATTAAACACTTCAAAAAAATAATCTATGAAAACATTTTTTCAAATGATATCAAAGAATCATAGCCTAACCAGATCACAATTATGTTTTTACGCATAGATAAAATAATACAAATTCTTGAAAGAATATATAAATCATTTAATCACTCTAATCATATGTTGAAGAAGAAATGAATAAAAAATTATCTGAATGAGAAGACGTTGTTTGAGGAAAATACAGGGGAGGACACTAATTGAGTGAGGGGAGATAGAAGTTCAGGGTGGGGAGTGTTTGAGGGGAGTCCAGGGGTGTTAATTGAAGTTGATATAATAATATGTTTTCAAAACCATCGGTATATGACATCCTATACCAATATTATCTCAAAAAACATTGATATAGGATAAAATATACCAGTTGTTTTTACAAAAAAAAAATTACTACTAGTACAGACTCTATAGTAACAGTTTTAGTAAACTGTTTGAATAGAGGCATGGGAATTAACTAATTTTGTAGTAGTGATATTAAAAAACCTAATATAATCCATGATTCAAGTTTTGTAGTCATAATCATCAACATAATTATCCTATTTAAAATTTTACTATTGTTTGAACTTCATTTTAAAGCATGGTCTGTAGTCAATAAAAAATCATTTACCTCTCTCCTAATTATTTAAGTCATCTATGTCTTAATTTTATTCAACTTTATATTTATTTGATCATATGGAGATCCAAAACCTCCATTGTTAACCCCTACTCTGTTCTTTCACAATTATTGGGAAAATTAATCTTTTTGGTTTTACACCTAATTATTTTATCATGTCTCTATTGTTATATAGTTTAATGGTTCAATTTTCTAACCCTTACACATCTTACCCTATTTAGGTACTTATGTCACAATGACGGTCATCTATTTCCCCTTATTTCCCATGACATTGATCAGTCATGTGGGATTTGGGGTTTTAGTCCTTCAACTTTTAGTATATTTTATATATATACTTGTAAAGAAAGCCCCACCACGCCCCTTTATCATGGGAGAAAGATAGTAAACCACAGTTCCCCAATTCCAACATGTATGACATTAAACTACCCACCACCTTATTACAGTTCTAGAAACCTAAAAGGAATTCCCCTCTGGTCAACACTATACTATCATTATCGTCTAAAATACCCATATTCTAAGATTCACAACCACAAACTTAGTATAAATGCATCTAAGGTGATATTAAATAAACAGATACTATTAAATCATATCCTATTCTCTTTCCCCCTATTTCGATATAGATCATTACACCCCAAGGACTGAGTTTTACAATCCCAAATAGGAAAACTATATAGTACAAGATAGGACACCTAAACGTATTAGATTCATTTTTTTAAAGCGATGTGATCATAAAGAAAGTATTCCAATGGATTCACCGATTCTCCACAATGAATAATAATAACATATCCTAGTTTCCCAAATTGAATACAATTCAAATTATTCCCATTAGACTGAATTCTATCCAGATGTCTCATACACACAATAATTATTTTTAATTAACAATTACATAGACATAAGATTTCTCAAACTATTTATATGAATCCATCTCTTTCATATGTATACTTTGGGTTCAACAATTTTGATTGACATTTATTTTTACCTTTGAATGGACTACCTTATAGTGAAGACCGAAAATTGTGAAGATACACCTCCCATATAGGGTATATTATTTGTTGGAACCACTCAAAAACATCCTAAATGGACACCCAAATAGGTATAATATATCTTTATATATAATTTTGGCCATCTATGGTATACTTCCTAATGATACATCATTTATCATTTTGAATATAGAACCCTTGTACCAAATATAATAATCAATCAACATCAACCTATTTACTACATTAATTTAATTGTCCATACTATTGGAGTCACAACATACATTTACCATATTTCTCTTTTCAGAGGTTTAATTACAATACCCTTGTTTGTTTGGCATTAACCCTACATATTGATAGTGCTTCAGTGTATTAGAACCACACAAATCAGATTACCCCTACCTTACCAGTTCCCCAAATAGTGCTTCATGGAAAGCTCTATCCCCAAACAATCCACCCCTTTTTCACCCTATCTTGTATGATAGAAAATCATCTATTATATATTGTTCCTCACAGTGAACGTTAATCTACTGGTCTTATAGAATCCCGGTTGAAGTTTCATTAATATTATCAGTATGTCGTAAAATAAAAAGAAATTTATTTAATGCCATGTCACACCCTTTAATAGTTTTATTCAATCCTCAAAATTTGATCCGCCTATCCCTCCATCAGTTCAAATACATAGGGGGTAGGGGGTATGACATCAACTATTTTTTACATGTACTTTTCTATGAAATCAATAGTATGATCCAAATTAAAAAAAACATCATCCATGTGTGGGGATAAATATATTAATGTTCCTAAAGAAGATACCAATTTTATTTTCAGGTGTCTCATGACAACACACATACTAAGGGGTGGTCCCCTTCAAAAATAATTACAAATATAGATACATAGTGGTCAAAACCTCCCTCTTTGAGTATGCCATGTATTGCATACGTTGTTAATGAATTTATTTATTGGGACCATGAATCCCACTTTGATGTTCATCAAGTAATGTATTGGCACAAAAAACATACTATAGTGTTAAAAAATAACTAGGGTGATAGATGTCACAAACCAACCAAGGATGAACACAAACCTGTCACCCGAGTCGGTCTGTGACAAGGCCATAAGGGCATTACCGATACCTACAGTTTGACACAAGTGACCAGGTATAAATATTAAATGTGTGGGAACGATTTTCCCGAATCAAAAAAGTCAAAAAAAACCCATAAAACCAAAAAAAACAATATCTGAAAATTTTAACCAAACAAGTATTTAATAATATATAGATTTTAAAATTACAACTAAAAAAATCCCAAAAAGTACAATTACACAATGTTGAACCGAAACAGCACACCGAAATCCCATGAAACTAATGGAGAAACATCCTCATGCCTCCACTCTCAAGATCCAAAAACCAAGCCAGTTTGAAACCAAACTTCTAACCTGACACATCATTCCATAACCTAAAATAAATAGACAATAGTGTCTACATAAACCCAATGGTTTGTGTAGGGTGTGAGCCAATGATCAGTAGAATTCCACCCGAATGAATTATTTCATGCATTATACATTAAATGGGAAATTAATTTTCATTCTTGGTATTTTACAAAAAATGATAGGATAATTCTAATGAAATTAACATTAAATTAGTACAACTTTGAATGAGTTTAACATAAAATATAACACATCTTCCAAGAATGTAATTTTTAAATAAATTCGTTTGAATGAATTTAGCATTAAATACCACACACTTACATGTAAAAAAATTACCAATCCAACCTACTTTATCTCGATTGTAAGTGAAAAATTAACATTTAGAACTAGTCAAGGGAAATACCCCTTAGCACTAGGTAGTTGTGGGGCTCTAGGTACATTGAATCTCAGTGTAAATGTAATAATAACACATTTCATCATCATAAATGACCCACTAGGATGAAACTTACCAACAACCTAATGATCCCCAATATCATAATCATTGTTTATTTAGAGTCTCCACCATCACACTTTTTACATGAAATTGGGACAAAACCACACAGGATCAATTGAATACTAGTACTAGTTCTCCCAACTAGATATATGGGTTTCCATACATTGGTAAATCAATTATCACAAATCACATAATACAACTTACACAATTTATCAACCAACCAAGAATCATTCATCACAAACCACCACTTTCCAATTAAAAACCCATTTTAAAAAACATAAGCACATAGAAATATTTCCCAAATATATTTATCACCTTTTGTAAAATTCAACAAACTAATAAAAAAATTTATAAGACAATTTTCAAAGAACACCCCAATGTCATTTCATAAAAAGTGAACCTAATACTTAGTTTATAGATTAACTATTTATTAATACTAAATCAAAATGCAAATCACATCACACACATAGTTTAACAAATTTTTGCATGCATTAAAAAATAATACCAAGTTGTGCACAAAAGATTTCACATAAATAATACTCAATTTTATAAGAAACTTCCATTTTAACAATTAAATGCATGATCATTCATGCATATTAACACATTTGGATCGCCCAAATAATTTCATAAACCATTTGAGTAGTTTTTAAAATTTAAAAAAAATGGTGCAATAAATGTTTCCACTCAAAATATAACTAGTTTCATTTAAAAAATCACTTTAAATCCAAAATCACAATATATTCATATTAAAACATGATTTCACCAATTATTTATTTTAATAAATCAATTCCACAAATCGCCAAAATTTACAAAATGTATTATAGGGGTTTATACCTAGAATGTATCGAATTTGACAAGAAAAAATATATTTTTAAGCCATATGCATGTCAAAACTCATTAAAAACACATACACACACAACATATACTTCATAAAACATAGAAAATGAAACAAAAAAAAAGAAAATATATTCATCAATAATTGGTTAAGAACAAAACCACCTGTCTCGACCGAGAAGAATCTGGAAAAGTGGTGCAAACCCCATCCAAACCCTAACTGAAACCTACCTTCCCCTCAAACAACCTGATATGAACCATATACAAAAATAATGAAACCAATATATCAAAATTAGACCCCACAAACCTGATACCCAAAATATCAGAGACCAAAAACCTAAGAAAGTGATTCCAAAACATTACCTGGACGAAGGACGCTCCCACGACATAGGAAGAGGGGATGCAACGAGTGTCTTCGGAGGACAACTTCATGAATAAGGGGATTTTGGAGTAGTTAGACATGTCAGAGGAGGGTGATGCATAAATGAGGGGAGCACGGGATAGTAGGGCACAATTATAGGGAGTGTGTGGGGCTTCTTGAAACCTGCGGAGGGAGAGCTTTCTGAATAAGGTGGGATGAAGGAGGTTGTGCGCAAGGGAGGCACATTAGAGTTGGGGGGGGGCTCGTGTGACTTTAAGGGAGAAATATGAGGGGTTCTTAGAGAGGGAGATAGGGAAGCAGAAAGGGAGTAAAACACTTAAAAATAAAGCCTACATAAAAATACAAAATTAATTATAATAATAATTATATGGGTATTATTTGAATAAGAACAAATACATTCTCAACATTAAAAATAATAAGAATATTAATATTCAAATTATTAATACCAATAACAATAGTAATAATATTCACTTATAAAAATATTGTTATTATAATTAAAAACAATTCATAATTTTTTTTCACATGCCTCAATTTATTTTATTAGAAAATTCCTTCAATTTAATTTATTTCTCATTTTATTTTATTTAAAAACACCTTAATTTAACTTTATTTAATATTTTATTTTACTCACATTTGAACGAAATAATTATTTTCAATACTGGGTGATCACACGGTCACTATGAATGGCTCAAGAGACAATGTAGCAGTCTCTACCAATTCAATAAGTTACCACATGGGTACTAGGGCAGACCACATGGAATTCTCTATTATGTGGTGCCTATGCACTGACCTAAAACTTGTAAATTTTCCAATGTCAATATTTTAATCTGAGTTCCAAACCCAAAGTGAGACAATTATATCTTGAGACCTAGAACCTATGAAACCCATTTCTTGAGAAAAAAAATCATGATCCAACCCATGTTGTGTTCTTCGATAAAATAAAAACACACGTTTGACAGTACTCCCCACCAAAAATGCTTTCCTCCCTTCGAAATACATGCCATGATTTATTATGAAACAAAACCGGTACACCCTCATAGCTCAAAGAGGTTTCAAAAAAATAATTGACAAGATATGAATGAACACTACAAAAAAATAGAAAAGACCTTCAAAATAAACTATATAGTCCCAAAATGGACTCCCCACCACGTGATTCCCACCCCCAAAAGTCATGACACCTATAGTTATAATCAGTCAAATGGGAATCTCACAACACACCAAAAAACATTCTGAAAAAAACTCCTCAAACAATCCCAAAGAGTCTCATGCAGTATACCAGAAACAAATAATGATCCCAATGAGGTTTCCCCAACATTACTTCACAACACTATTCTGTATGAGTCGACCCCAACATTTTCTCAAGTAAGGTGTTTTAGGTTGGATATCTACTAACGAGACAGCCTATCACCAAACCAAGAAAGATATTTCGAACTAAAATAATGACATGGGGATGCTTGAGTAGGATCCAAACTATAGATACCATCTTTCTAACCGACGACACAAGCCGATACAGAAACTAGACATTTTCTAATTGGGGGGCTTCCCACAAGGGCCCATCCAAGGAAACTCAAAACCACACAGATGACAGTACGTAATTCACAGAAATGAAACAGGGTCCTCACAACACCATCATCCAATGAGGCTATGTGGAATGCAATAGATTCATAGAAAATATAACCTGTCATCATCTCCCAAAATGAACATTGATAATGGAATGAGATCCCTTAAAAACCTCAGGGTGTCATGAATACGTGCCAGCCTCACTCTGAGACCTGTGGTTGGACTTCTGATGGTTGAAGCATCTCATACCATGTAGTTAATAACTAGAAACCCCTAACCAAAATTCATCCATATAGATTCCACAAAAACCTACACTATTAACAAACTACAACGACAGAACACAACACATACGGTGAACAACATAAACCCACATGAAACCTTCTCAAGACATGGGGTTATAAGAGTCATGCATATCACCCCTTTCAACTCTATACCAAATTTTCCACATTATTGGCCCAACACAGACCTCATCTTTGATGAACTTAAAGAGAGGCTGAAGGCCCTTTCCAACACAACCTACAAAAACAACCCAGACCACATTCACCATACCACATTGGAATTCCCTTCACCACTCTCAAATTTGATCTTCATACATGACGTCGTCAATATTTTCCTATTATGACTCAAGAAACTAAAGTTACCATGGTCTATTACAACCTTCCTCAACCACACCACCATTGTAAAAATAGTCATCTGAATAGAAAAAAATATAAAATTAATAAATACAAAGGAGTCCTTACTTTGATCAACAAGAGGGTCTTCCATTGGAGGATCACCCCTGGCCACACAACGAAAATGCATCAATACAGTCTGATAGAATTTTCTAGAAAATAAATAAACCTATGGACCCAATCAAACTTGTCTAATGACCATTTAATACTCCATGAGAACACTAAAAATGTTGAAGGAACCACAAAAGCGCTTCCCAAAGTACTTTTCAAAAGAATACACTAACCAAATATTTACACCCCAACATACCAATATGTAATGTGACTCAAGTTACAGGTTAACCATAATGGAATTATTTTCTCCAAATGCCTCATAAACTTCATTACCAAAATTACATAATACACAACATGCAAACATCAGATATCAAAAATCCAACAATTCCTTTCAAAATCACTTTTTAAAAATTTACATGTTTATGGTGCTTCAACATCACAAAACTGTGTCCCATTGGTCTCACACATGCATGTTCCCATGCCACACTAGGTAATAAATCATGTTCTTCCAGACACTCATCCTCTCATCACATGTACCAACCAAAATTCAATATATACCCATGCATGTGGTCACCCATGAGAACACCAAAGGATAAAACCTAAACATTCCATTTTTTCAAAACCACAACACTCAACAGAAACTTTTTAAACCATACACAAAAGTTTCCAATAGTTATTTTCAAAAATTATCCCATTTCCCGCAAAACAAAATAATTTTTTTTACTTACAGATCAAATTTCCTTGATTCCACAACCAAGAGATGTAGAACGATGCAAGAGAAAACTAGTGCCAGAAGGTGACTTGGACATATGGTTGGAGACCATATGCCAATCAATCCACTAGAACTAAGTGTATTCTAGGAAAACAACTCCGGATACATGTGGATTTCTAGGCCCATCGATATCAATGTGACCATTTACCCAATCTCCCATTTCATTTTCTAAATAACAAGTGACCACAAGGTAAAGAGAACTTAGATTGAACCTGTCATTCCCTAGTTACTCAAGTCTGGACAAACTTTGTACTTGCCAGGAACGATGCCTATAAGAAGAACACCAAGACTCAACAATCCTAGCTCAGGTGTATCATAACTCTTCCCCAAAGAATAGTACCCAAAAGAGCTAAACTCATCTGATACAATTTTGTCACGAACCAACCCAGTTCGACCACAAACCGGTCACCCGAGTCGGTCTGTGACACGGACCGAAGGGAATTCCCAATCCCATGGTCTGGGAAACCTACCTAGGTATCAAAAGTAAATGTCTGTGAAACATTTACTTGAATAAAAAATTTCAAAATAATCAATAAAAAATCCAAATTGGAAACATTTATCCAAAGGTGTCTTTAAAAACATTGTGATTTTAAATTTACTACTATGAAAAGCCCAAAATGGACAAGTCCAGAAAGGGTAACCAAAAGAGCAACCCAAACCCCCATGAAATGAGAGGAGAGACATCTTCAAGACACCACATCCATGATCCCAAAACCATGACACTTGGAAAGTAAACTACCTACCTGAAACATCTTCCCTTAACCTGAGACAAAGTGACAAGAGGGTCTTTATACACCCAATGCTATATGCAGGGTGTGATCGAAATCCCAATAGGATGCCACATTGAATAATGATTCCATAAATTAAACATTATTTGAAAAAAAAAATTTGATTCTTGATATTTTAGAGAAATTATATGATAATTTAAATGAAAACAACTTTGATGTTGTACAACTTTGAATGAGTGAAACATAAAATATAATATAGTTTAAAATAATCAAAATTTTAAATAAAATACTTTCAATGAATTCCACATTAAAGACAACACTGATACATTTAAATATTTACCATCCCAACCTATTTTATTCAGATAGTATGTGGAAAATAAATATTGAACACTAGTTACGAGAAATACTCCTAGTCACTAGTTAGTTATTGAAGGACCTCGAAAAACCCAGAGAGGCGAGAGGGAATCAGGGTGTTAATTTTTTTTAAACTGATGGATTTGTTCCCACAATTGTAGGAACCTATTAAAACAGTCTAAAGAGGAAGTGAAATATAAAAACAATCACAGGCAATAAAAAGGCACCTCAATTTTTCATGGTTCATCACTAAGGTATGCATTCAAGGAGCATACTCCGATAGTGTGTCAGTCATTCCAAAAACCAATAATATTCCCAATTTCTATGTTACATGTTTTTATCGCAGTCACATTGTGATTGGAAAACTCCCTTAACATGGATTCCGGGAAAGCACACTGTGTCCCTAGGATCACATCCGCTGACTCTCCATGGCCCCCTACCTTAGAGAGTTCTTCACATAGATTATTGACATGAAGGTAACATCAATGGGTTTTCATTAATTCATGCATCTTCAACTGTAAATGTATTCCCTATTGATGTCCCATAATCATGAATATATGTAATTTATTATATTGTACGCTGATATGTTATGAAAATTAAATTTTCAAACTGATTTGGCCAAGTTTTAGCCTTCCTTGGGTGTTCTGTGTAATACTACTATTTTTTGGGTACCACTGTTGTTTTCACGTATAGTCTATCTCCTCTATGTACCATCTAACTCATCTACGAACAATGCCACACAATGTTCCTCTCTACTCCATATACTTATCCACACCTCCACATACCATCCTTCTCCACATACTTCCTTACTCCTCCATGGATTGTGAGAGCTTCCTGCGCGAACAACACAATCTTCCACAGACTATTTTTCTAACACAGATGAGTCTCTCTAGGTACTGACATCTCTATTGAGAACAATTTCAGACTTCTCTTGATTTCTTCTAAAAATTTTAATCTCCAATATAATCCCTTAACAAATTCAGTTACTATTCCTTAAATATGCTCGTAAATCCAATAATTTCAATAATCTTATTTTCCCAAATTTTCAATGTGGGAAAATCTTCACTCCATTTGTGTATCATTAGCCTCCACCATGTACCACTCCTATTTTGAAAACCAAAGAAATCTCTCAATCATTCATCATTCCGCATACCACAAGCCCTCACGTCATACTGGCACTACTAACCATTTCTCATTTCAACATTCAACATTCTGCATACTAAATTCATTCTCCGCATAACATTATGGTGAATAGTTTTGAGTTCCATGCACTACTTCGCATACAGTTCCCGCTTCCTCCACCGCATACTACACGACTTCACTACATACCACCTGCCTTTACCACATACCGTTATTTTTCACCTAGTACTATTGACACACTTCCAATTTTTAAGGCCCAACAATATGAAAAACATTAGGAAACTGGGAGACCATCAATACTTCTTCGATCCTCAATCGTATGACCTCATACCCTACAAATGCCCTACTCATCTTTGATTACATTCAAAAGAAACACAAACCAACCTCCATTATTATCTATAAACAACATTGGTTGGAAAAATATATACTTTGGGTTTGTGGTAAATCTCCATAAAAAATCACTCATGCGCCATCCATGAAAAAAACATGAATCTTTGAGAAATAATTCATCCATCACTCTATGTCTATGTGTGAAATTCTCGGTCTAAAAAACAAGAGGGAGGATATGAATTGATTTCTCATTCATTTATTTTCTCCGCCTTCATTCTTGTATCTCATGATTTTTTATATATCTAATTAAAAACAGAAAACTTTTACATTATATCAATTTTATATTGATTTTTTTCATTCTCTCCCATTGGAAATAAACCCGAACACTGGTATTTTATCATTGTATATCTCAAAATATACTCCCCTATATTGTATCTCCCCCATAAACCCGAATCACATCCACAAAACGATTAGCACAGTTAAAAGACTATGGAGTGGGTAATCTTTGAACCTACTTATGCACTTGGAGGTGGCTGAACACCAAGGTTCAACTGATGTTTTTCAAGAACACCCACTGATAGTGGCTTGGACATAATGTCAGCCACATTCTCAACATTTCTCATATGGTCCATTTTGATCATACCTTTTTCAACTTTTCCTTGATAAAGTGATATCTGATATCCATAGGTTTCATATGATAATGATGAACACGATTCTTAGTATGATCAATTGGGATCATGTTATCACAGTAAATCACTATTGGTTGTTTTACATCATCACCTGTTTCAATATGTTACTGCATTATCCAAATTAACTGAGTGCATTCTTTGATAGATGATATATACCTGACTATTGTTTTACATAGTGAAGTACTTTCTTATTTCATGCTTAACCTACCCAAAAATTTCATCCCAATATAGAATTCTCTTCCCCTGGTTGATATTTTTTCCACTACATCTCCAGCCCAGTCAGCATTTGAAATTTTTGATAGTTCGCTATCTCTTCATGAAACAAATTATAACCCATAAATATGTGTTCCTTGAATGTATCTCCTGATTCTTTTCACTACCACAATTTTTTCATCCATCGGATTACTCTGAATGAGTGTTGCAACGAAAGTTGATAATATATAGTCATGTCGCCATTAGGTATAGTAGGCTTCCAATGATTCTTCAATAAATTGTGGGATCCATAGAATCCATTCCTCTTTCATTCCAAGCTTTGATCCTACTACAATCAGAGTTGATATTGTATTGTAATCAGGCATATTGAATTCTTTTGTATCTCTCTTGTATACTTTTTATTAGAAATGAATATTCTATACTTATTTTAAGTACCTACAACCCTAAAAACTATGTGAGTTCTCCAATCATATACAATTCAAATTATGATTTTATGTGCTTGGAAAATTCTCAATTGAACTGTGTCTGTTTCCATAAAAAACTATATCATACAAGTATAACAATACAATGAACTGATCCTATTAATATTTCTTCACTTTGAGAATCTGATCCACTCCTATTCTTTTAAACTCTAGATTTCTCAGATAAGTGTCCAACGATGATTACCACGCCCATGGTTCCTATTATAGTCTATAAAGAGCATTCTTTAATTTTCAAACATTCAATTCATCATTTCCAAGAAAGAACCCTATGGGTTCTTCAATGTAGACTTATTCTTATAATACACCATTTAAGAATGCAATCTTGACATCCATTTGAAAAAATTTATAACCTTAATGGGTTTCCATGAAAATAAATAACCTTATTGACAGCCGTCTTTCTATGGGATAAAATGCCTCCTAAACATCAATGCCTTTGATTTCTGAGTATGCTTTATATACCAGGAACACCGTATTTGTGATCAAATTTCCATGTTTATCAAATTATTTCCTGAAAATATACTTCATACCAATAATGTTATGATATTTTGGACTTTTAACAGGATCCCATGTCTGATTTTGGTCAATTGGATCTAACTCTTCATTCATTGCCTTCACCCATGACACATCCTTTCCAGCCTCTTCAAATTAGGATCGTTTCACAACTGATAGAAATTTAGATTGTCAATTATTCATAATTCTCCTTGTCTAAGTCTATGCATTCCTATCCCCAGTAATGTTGGATTGGTCAATCTATGATCATCAATTTCTTCTTTGGGGATCAACAGAATTCTCTCCGACCATGGCTTCCACTTCCAATTATTCTTCAGAGTCAACATCATAATGTGACTCTTGAGAGTTTTTTGCATCATCATTAACCTCTATATTAGAATTTGATCTATGTTCACATTAATAACCATCTTCTATCATGTCAACATAAGAATTCCTTTAAACATTCAGGTTTTTCTCTTCAATGGACTTTACATCACTACATTCCATAATTATTCCAATGCTCTTAATGAAATAATTATAGGGTTTTATTTTTATTGATTTTCAAAGAAATATTATTTCATCTACATTGTCTCCATATATACCTTTATTTACTTAATTTTAAAATAAAACACGTTCTTTTGAAGACATGAAAATAATTCAAAGAGGGTTTCCTTCCATGAAAAAATTCAATTGGTGTCTTTATATAACCCATATATAGCCCTGTTTGATTTTGAATATAAACTACAGCTACTACTATCTCTTTACAGTAATGTTTATGAATACTACTCTCAATCAGCATAGTTCTGGCCATGTTGTTTACTGGTTGATTCCTACGGTCAACTACTATATTTTTTGGTGGAGTTATCAAATCTTGCAACTCATGTTGTACCACATGATTCTCTAGGTAATTTTCAAATTCAATGGATGTGTATTCCCCTCCATTGTAAGACCATAGGACTTCGATCATCTGTCTAGTATCATCATCGATGATTCTTCGATAGGTTTTCAATAAATCAAGAACTTGTTTCTTCTAGTATGTAAGGATCAGACATGTCATTATACTTTAATCATCTATGAAAACAACAAAGTACCTGTCTCCATGTGTTCTATATACATTTATGGGTCCAAATACATCTATTTGAATGAGTTCATGGAGATTTAATGCTCTTTTCTTCTTTGACTAGTCGGAACTGCGTACCAGATTCCCTCTCATACAAGCATCACATGTATTTTATCGTTCACACATTAGATTAGGGATATCCAAGAATATCTTCATCTTAGGAATCTTTTCAATTTCTATCTGATTGATGTGCCCCAATATCTGATTCCATAAGTTTTTTTCCATTCCAATTATACGGTAAAAATGTTCTCTTTTATATCAACATGATTTATGTTGCATTCTATTGTACAACCATTCATGATAGAATTCTCTGACATTCCCCTTATAGTAATTTTTTTTTTTAAATTCAAAATAAGACCAAAGTCATAGAGTTTACTCACACTAACAAGATTATGACATAGAGAGTCCACATATAAGACATTAGTTTTTTTAATCTATCCATTAGCTAACTCAGTACATCCATTGCCCATTATCTTCAAATCACCATCATTACCTGACCTCACTGTTCCATCAAACATTTTCAGTTCATTCCTTAATAGTTCTTCATTACACATCATGTAGGATGAACATCCTTTATCAATAATTTAGGTGTTTTTGTTCTTTGTATCTTTGAGGTATACTTTTTCAAAATTGGGCATTTCAATTTTCCTCTTTTCCTACCATCAGATTTTGGAATGAGTGTAGGGCACTGATGGAATCTCAATTCTATCTATTTTTTACATGGATTATTCATATTCAAATTAATCTTTAAGAGGAGAAAACCTCTTTGAAAAAGGAACATTGTCTATTTGACGTGTATTGACTGATCCTTGATCATTGAAATAATTTCTCCTATCATTCCTATGGCTGCAATACATAGATTTATGGCCCACGATAGAAATATAAAATGAATATCCATTGAAACGTTTTCTTTTATAAGAATTAGGATATGAATATGTTCTCCTTTGTTGAACTCTTAATTCTTCCCCATTAATATATATCCTCACCCTTTCAAAGTATGATATGTTATGGCCTCGATATCCATAAAATAAACACTTTGTGAAAGAAAATGTATTCTCAATTCTATTTCTCCTCAGGCATTCTTCCTCTCAAAAATAGTTTGATTGCCTATCATTTTTGGGAACTCGTGGATAAAATTCACATCACCCTTTAGTTTGATTTGATGGTTTCATTTTTAGCACCACATCCAATTCCACTATTTCCCATGAAAGTGTGTATTTGATTACTCAAGATCATTTCATCTCCGTCAATACCACATTTCTCTCTCTCTAGCAGATCAGCATCCAATAACCATCAAAATTGTATTTCCTCTTTGCATTTTTTGAAATTGATTCACTTTTGAGATCACTTCTCAGATTAACAACTTCTTTATCGAGCCCCACTAATGTCTTGGTGTTCTCCTCCAGTATCAAGGTAAGGTCATTAATGAACTTTTCTTGTTCATAAATTCTGATTTTTAGTTCCATTACATCATCAGTGCATTAAATAATTAATGATTGAGATTCCACAAGTTCTTCTAGTTGATAAATTTATATTTCCAACTGATAAATATATTCTGAAGATTCTTTCACCATTGCATTCCACATACTTCATCTCTTACTTTTATTCTCAAGCATACTAAAAGAATCATTAAGTTGCAACTTGGGTTCGACATTTATAGTCAACTGATTATATCTAGATTTATCTGTCAATGATTCTGACATTTTAATGGTACCCATCATGGATGCACTGTTCCAGATTTGAATTCTACTTCATCTTCCTCAAAGAGTTCATTGTCATCAACATCTTCACAAACCAAACTATTTCATTTAAATTTAATTCATGATTGGAAGTCTCTCTTTTTTATGAACCTTTTCTAAGGATTTTTAATGTTTCCATATTTTATTTCTTCATCATTGATCTTTCATAGGAAACAAGAGGCAATGTGCCCCACTCATCCATAATGAAAACAAGCGAGTTGTAGATTTCCTTCAAATTTCCATGTTCCCTTATTGAGTTTCATGGAAATGAGAGAAAGAACTCATTTTTATTCATTACCTTCATCCACACAATCTCAAAAAATTACCATTTATTCTGTGGAATCAAATTCAATTTCGTTTCATACCTAATTCATTGAATCTTCTAGGTTGAGTCAAATCTCATATGCAACCAGGCTGCTCAACAGATTAACATGGGAAATTTTGGAAAGATCCCTTAAATCAAGAGCTTAATCCTTTGAATTATAAATGGTAGGATGTATTCGCGAAATATTCTTTTCTATATCGATATCTTTGATCTATTCTCCAAGTCCTTGTATTCCTTATAGAACTTCAATAATTCAATTGAAGAAAGAATCTGCATTTTTATTAGGGTGAATCTTCAGATCATCAAACCTATTGTGTAAAACATGGAGCCTCGCCTCCTTAAATTTTCTATCACCTACATAAATATTCTCTAGTTTATCCCAAATTAACTTGGTAGATTCTAAACTCATTACCATTAGAAAAATATAACTAGAAACGACCGCAGTGTGGGTATTCTGTGAATTTGCATCAACATGAAGCAATTTACTATCTATACATTTCATCGACAGTCCTACAAGATCAGTAACTTTTATTACCTATGTAGTTGAAAATAAGACTTCTGTTGGAAAAAATCCCTCATGTAATCCTCTCAGTACGTTTTGGGTGTGTTTTTTTGTTTACAAAGACATATGACAATAAAAGATTATGATTGGTGTTTGCTGAAGGCAGATTTTTAAGGTGTCGTAACTTCCTAGTGTTGTCCAAATTTTGGGGCCTCAAAATCAATAATTTGTTTGAATAATGGAAAACAAAATAGGAAATGGATGATGAATGAGGATCCCAAGACATGGATTTCATACCATGTCTAGGAATGGTTTGCGACCACCTACTAGGCTGCAAGAATGGTATGCTGATGCAGTTCGTTAAAAAAAATGGTTTGCAGTGGATGCTGGTGTGGATTGCGGATGGACTGAAGTCGACGGAGGAGGTCGACCATGTAGGAGAAAGAATGGAATGTGGAGCACATGGAAAAATGGTTCGCGGGCGGCTTCCATTTCACGGTGGTTGAAGAATCAGTAAGTGGCTATGGCTGGATTTATGATTTGTTAAATCTTGACTTAGCAGATTAAGCAGAAGTCATTTCCTATATAGTAGTTGTTAATACCACTGATTACTAAGAATATTGAACATTATTAGAGAGAATATTTTCACCATGATTTCGGCAAAGGATAAAGGATGTTTGCAAAGGGTGAATATGTTCGTAGAGGCTTGAGTGGTTTGTGAAGGATGAAGGGAGGTTCACAATGGTGAAAGTTGTTCGCACTAAAGGTGTTTTCGGGGATTCTTAATCCACAAGGGAAGTCAAGTACATAGAGCAGGAAGTACGGTACGTAGAAGAGATGATAATACAAAAATAGAGAATAGTTCGTGAATAGGGGGATTTCATAGAGGCGGTTCGTGGAGTAAGTATGTGATAGTGGTACACGATCACAGAGGAGAAGATAGTTGGCAGATAGGGGAGGCTCATAGAAGAGGCGGAGGTACACAAAAAAGGTCCCCACATACCAAACCAGGTACTTAGTACGCAGGAGAGACAAGGTGGTTCACAGTTTGCACATGGAAGCATGAAAAGGTGCCAATTCATTTTTTGAATGTATTTTCTGGTACCTTATAGTACTCAGGAAGGTGGAATTCATCTATGAGTGAAAAGGCGTAGGTTCCATGTGCAACGGAAGCGCGTTGGTGGGTGTACCCATCATTAATTTTAGAAATAACAATGAGAAATCTGAGGTAGGTCATGATAAAAAAATTTCTGTTTTTTTAAATAGAATGAAAAATGAAAAAGAAAGAGGGGAGCCCCAGAATCATAAATATGATCATCATATGTTGGTTAAAATTAATTTAATTAATTGACAAGAATTTCCTTGATGTAATTCATTCTTCATTGATGTTTCTGGTCACGATTTGATGTGATCTGTCAATGCGTCATAGAATCTAAGTATAGGATTCCTCTAGAAGTGATCCAAACATGCTTGATGTATCTCTGGACATCACTGAAGAGATCTCTGAGATTTCTCCTGTGATGTCCGCCTTTGATCACCTTGATCTAGTGGAGGTGGATATCTCTCTTGTAGCTTGAGAGTGTTATAGCTGGAAAAGAATTCTCTCTTTGCTTCAGAGCATTTCCAAATCCTTTGATCACACCCACACAAAAAATTTCTAGGGTAATGAGATATATATAATTGGTATTTTTAATTACATACAATAATAAAATTAATTAATTACCCGAAAGCATTTATTCATTTCATTTAATTCTTTGTAATACCCCATGTTTAATAATCACATTTGACTATTATTATTACCTTACATGTGCCCATCGAATTACACCTAATAATTTTTAATTAAATAAATTATATCTATTTCTAATAAATTCCCAGTCATGAAAAAAATACACGGTGTGTATATTTAATATACACAGTGGGCACCTTTATTTTTCAATTTATCAATATTTCCTCCACCATATTTATTAGACCTTGGGTGATGGTTATTTATTTCTAAAATAAATATCACTACATGAACCAGTAATAAATATATTATTTCGCCCACAATATATTCTCTCGACTAACAAGTGTCGAAATAAAAGTGATCAAGCATCCTTAAATAATTATAAAATCAAAATCGGTAATAATATTTATTTAACTAGTTAAATTAAATTTTAACTAAGATACTTGGACACACTTACTGTGTGACCCTCTAGGTCTTTTCTCAGTTGCATTAAGTAGATTCTACCTAGAGTCCAAGGATAGCATCTAGCTACATGGAAAGGCTCCCATAGGGAACGAAGTTAACATTACAGTGACTTGTCACGTCCTACAAATGCTTATCATGTAATATAATCCATTTGTCTCGATATCTCGAATCAAACGGGTTTCATGCAAGTTCCATCAACCAATGTGCTCAACTATTATTTCTTTGACTTTCCATAATTGAACTTCTCCAATCCTCACCATGGACATGGATTTATTTAGGCTATATCAATTCCATCAAAGAGCCTAAGATTTCAACTTCCATTATATATCAGAAAGGACAAAACCTTTCACGCATTATCTATTAATGTGGTTTTACTCATGACGCAGCCCACATATCCTACCTCACTGCGAAAAGTGTGTCGTCACTGTTTTCATTAATACATCAAAGTGCGCGATTTGTAATACCTATTAGTATTAAAATTAAAGTTTAAGGAAAAATATACACATCCACAGATTAAAACATTCAATGACACTATGAATTGTGGATTTCCTTCTAGCGGGTCTCGTTCTCATAATATCCTCCTGGATATTACAAACACTATGAGAAAAAGGACATTTTGCGACATGCTTTTTGCGATGGGAAACATCCCATCGCAAAAAGAGTGTCCAAGAGGTTATTTGCGAAGGGGGTAACAACCCGTCGCAAATAACCGATGATTTGCGATGGGATTTTGTGTCCCGTCACAAAATGTTTGGCCCGGGGAGCGGGGAAAACATCGCGAAGGTTAGTTGCAATGGGGCCCATCGTAAATACCAGTTGGCGGTTAATAGCTTT
This sequence comes from Viscum album, assembly GCA_963277665.1. Lineage (NCBI taxonomy): Eukaryota > Viridiplantae > Streptophyta > Magnoliopsida > Santalales > Viscaceae > Viscum > Viscum album. The sequence continues at coordinate 476,682,509 of OY728134.1, forward strand.
TTGTGATGGGATGTCCTCCTATCGTAAAAGGTGTGTCGGCCCGGGCTATTTGGGATGAGACCCATCAAAAATAACTTTTTATCCACCGACAGTAATTAATGCGGGTGTAGGTATTTGCGACGGGACTTATCGCAAAAGATACTATTTGTGACGGGAAACCCATCACAAATACTCTAGTCGCAAGTAATCTAACCTATATATACCCCATCTGTTTTTCTTCACATTCCACTAAATTTCTAGATCTTGTTTCTCTCTGCACTCTGATTTGAAAGGGAAAATTTTTCTAAGTTAATTTTTTTTTGTCACGAAAAGTTGTGAAGCCATCTACAACAATAGAAAATCTAGTTTAAGGGTATTTATGTTTTATTTAATTTATTATTAATTTCAAATTTTTATGTTAAATTTTATTATTGTTGATTAGTGGTTATTTAATAGAATTTAAATTGTATTGTCATAACTATTTATTTGTACCAATAAATTGAAATTTTTTGTATTAATTTTTAATAATTAATAGTAATTATTAATTATTAATGATAATTATTAATGTATATAATTAATTTGTAGTAATTAATATTAATTGGTAATAAATATTAATAAAAACTAATAATTTGTAATTAATATTAATAATTAGTAATAAATAGTAATAAATAGTAATAATGAGTAATAAATAGTAATAAATTATAATAATTGGTAATAAATTGTAATAATTAGTAATAAATTGTAATAATTCGTAATAAATTGTAATAATTAGTAATAAATTGTAATAATTAGTAATTAATTGAAATAATTAGTTATAAATTGTAATAATTAGTAATAAATTGTAATAATAAGTAATAAATTGTAATATTTAGTAAGAAATTGTAATAAATTTTAATAAATTGTATTAATTAGTAACGAAATGTCATAATTAAAATAAATTGTAATCATTTGTAATAAATTGAAACACATTGTAATAATTAGTAATACATTGTAATAATTAGTAATAAATTGTAATAATTTGTAATAAATTGTAATAATAAGTAAAAAATGTTAATAATTCATAAAATAAGTAATAATTATTAATAAATTGTAATAATTAGTAATAAATTGAAATAATTAGTAATAAATTGTAATAATTAGTATTAAATTTTAATAAATTATATTAATTTGTAATAAATTGTAATAAATTCTACTAATTAGTAATAAATTGTATAAATAAGTAATAAATTGTATTAATTAGAAATAAATTGTAATAATTAGCAATAAATTGTAATGATTAGTAATAAATTGTAATAAATAGTAATAAATGGTAATAATTAGTAATAAATTGTAATTATTAGTAATAAATTGTAATAATTAGTAATAAATCATAATAATTAGTAATAAATTGTAATAATTAGTAATAAATTGTAATAATTAGTAATAAAAATTAGTAATTAGTAATAAAGTGTAATAATTAGTAATAAATTTTAATAATTAGTAATAATTAGAATTATTTTTTAATAAATACTAATAATTAGTAGTAATTAGTTATATTTATTAATAAATACTAAATATTAGTAATAAGTAGTAATATTTATTAATAAATACTTATAATTATTAATAATTAGTAATAATTAGTAAAAATAATAATAATTACTAATAATTAGTAATAATTAGTAATAATTAGTAATAATTAGTAATAATTAGCAATAATTACTAATAAATTATAATAATTATTAATAAATTGTAATAATTAGGAATAAATAGAAATAATTATGAATAAATAAGATTAATTACCAATAAATAGGAATAATTAGCAATCAATAAGAATATTTAGAAATAAATAGGAATAATTAAAAATAACTAGGAATAATTAGCAATAAATAAGAATCATTAGCAATAAAAAGGAATAATTAGGAATAAATATATATAATTAAAAATAAATAGAAATAAATATAATTATATAGGAATAATTAGAAATAATTAGGAATAGTTAGAAATATTTAGGAATAAATATAAATAATTAAGAATAAATAGGAATATTTAGTAATAAATAGAAATAATAATTATTAATTTGGAATAAATACTAATAATTAGAAATAAACACTAATATCAGAAAATAATTACTAAAATAATTAGCAATAATTAGCAATAATTATCAATAAATATCAATATATAACAATAATTCGCAATAAACAACAATAAATAACAATAATTATCAATAATTAGCAATAAATAGAAATAATTACTAATAATTAGTAATAAAGTGGAATAATTAGTAATAATTAATAATAATTAGTAATATTTAGGAATATTTAGGAATAATTAGCAATAAATAGGAAAAATTAGTAACAAATAGGAATAATTGATAATAATTAGTAATAATTGATAATAATTTATAATAAATTGAAAAAATTAGTACTAAAAAGTAATAGTTACTAATAATTACGAATAAATACTAATAATTAGGAATAATTATCAATAAAAAAATAAATTGGAATGGATAGAAATAAATAGGAATAATTATTAATAAATAGGAATAATTAGTAATAATTAGTAATAATTAGTAGTAATTAGTAATAAATAGTGATAAATATTAATAAATATTATTAGTTAGTAATAAATTGTAATAGTTAGTAATAAATAGTAATAGTTAGTAAAAAATAGTAATAGTTTGTAATAAATTGGAAAATTTAGTAATTATTAGGAATAATTAGTAATAAATAGGAATAATTAGTAATAAATAGGAATAGTTAGTTATAAATAGGAATACTTAGTAATAAATAGGAATAATTAGTAATAAATAGGACTAATTAGTAATAAATAGTAATATTTAGTTAGGAATAGTTAAGAACAATTAGAATTAAATTTTAAGAATATGGCACAATTTCTAGTAGATTGACGACACTCCTTTTACTCAATGACTTTTCTACTTTCTACTCACACAGACTCAAAACATTATGACAAATGTGCTACTACATAAGCACATTCAATCTCGTATGCATGAGATTGGATATGCATTCATAGGATCACCATATATATAATTTTTTCAGGTGGTGACAATTGGAAGAAGACGATTTATCAAGGAAAGGGGCTCTTTTCTCCGACATCTCTTTTACATGCATCTTTCTCACATTGAATCACAATAAAGAATATCATCAGTGATACGCATATTAATTCTCGTACATATGATAATGAATATGTGTACCTCCGACGAGATTCATCATTGGGATTTCAGTGTGAGAAAGATGCATGTAAATGAGCTTTCAGACAAAAGAGTAGTCGTCAATCCACTAGAAATTGTGTCGCCTTTAATTAATGGTAATTATTAAGAAGTATTAGTAATTAGTTATATGTTTTTTTGATAGTGTTTATATAATTTCAAATTATTCAGAAAAAATGATGATTTTATATTTATAAGAAAAAAATTGAATAAGAAAGCCGATATCAATCATTATCAGATGACCGTTCTTGGATAAATCAGCACATAAATCCAATTGGTTCTAGTTTAAATTCATGTATATATTAAGGGTGTGGAAGCTTTCTTAGCATTTGCATCAAAAATACCAGAATATGTTTTAGAAGTCACAATTAAGTGTCCTTGTAAAAAATTTGCTCTGATAATGTTTGACACATTTGACAAGATTGGGGGACATCTCTTGTGGTTTGGTTTTCAACCAGATTTTTTTGGTATCAATACGATGAACACAGTTCTAGAGAAGACAAAAATAACTTGATTCCAGATCCATCAATGTTCAAACATTTAGTACATGATTTTGGAGGTCCATCTCTTCAACAAACTAAAACTCACGATGATATCGATTTAACTCTTGAGTTGGAACCGCCCGAATTTTATGAGTTATTGAGGTCTCCTAGGGATGCATTATATCCTGGTTTCAAGATAAGAAAATTATAAGTGGTTGCAAAATTAATGGATATTAAATTATATTATGTAATGTCAAAAAAACTTTTTTGATCAGATATTTTCTTTGGTTAAAACACTGTTACCTGAAAGAAATTTGTTTCCTGTAAATTTCGATGACAACACAAGGCTGGTTCGTAATCTGGGCCTTAGTTATCAGAAGATTCATGCATGTAAAAATGATTTAATATTATATTCTGGTGAAAATGTGTCATTGGATAGTTTTCCCACATGTGGAAAATCGAGGTATAAAGATGCTCAACCAGTGAAGTCAGGATCAATTCTTGTAAAACTGTTGAGATATTTCCCCCTTAAATCCAGGCTGCAACATTTATTTATGTCTCAAAACACAGCGTCGTTGATGTCATGGCACAAAACAAATATTTCAATCGGTAAAAGATTGAATCACCCATCTGATGGTGATTCATGGAAAAATTTTGATCGTATGCATTTTTCTTTTACGATAGAAGCCTGAAACGTGCGATTGGGTATTTCTACTGATGGTTTCTGTCTGTTTGGTTCTTATAGTAGTCTGTCTTCATGTTGGCCTGTCTTTATAACTCCGTAAAATCTACCTCCACAGTGGTTGATGAAGGAGCCCTATATCCTTTTGACCTTATTAATCCCAATACATCTGAAAAATAATATTGATGTTTATTTCAAACCATTGTTTGAACAGTTAAATCCATTATGGAGTAATGGAATTAATTCCTATGATGTTTCTACGAATCTAAATTTCACATAAAAACATGCATTGATGTGGATGATTAGTGAATTTTTGGCATATAGCATGTTATCTGGCTGGAGTACACGTGGTCTGAAATCATTTCCATATTGAATGAAAGACAACAATTCTTTTATGCTCATCAATGGAAAAAACATTGCTATTTTAACTGTCATCACATATTTCTTCCAACCTACCATCCTTTTTGAAGGATCAAATCTCATTTTAGAAAAGGAAAAATTCAAAGGAATGAACCTCCAAAAATGAACTCAGGTATAGAGTTAAAATCTTCTGTATTATCATTAACTCTCATAACATTTGATCCAATAGTAAACCAACAAGAAATTCATGGCTTTGAGAACGAAAATAATTGGACAAAATGAAGCATTTTTTGGGATCTCCCATATTGGTCTGATTTGTTGGTCCGCCACATGTTGGATGTCATACATATTGAGAATAACTGTTTTAATAATTTATTTCATACAATTTTGGATACACCAGGTAAGACCAAAGAAACTCTAAAATCACAATTAGATCTTTCCCAAATTTACAGGAGACCAGAACTTGAACTATTTGAAAATTTCATATCAGAAAAGTTAATGAAGAAAAAAGCTGCTTATACACTGTCAAAAGAGAGTCGCTTATTATTTTCTCAGTGGATTGCACAATTGTGACTTCCAGATGGCTATGCTTCCAATTTGGGCAGATGTGTTATGAATTTTCATATTACCGAATTAAAAAGTCATGATTGTAATGTTATAATGGAAATACCTATGCAAATTTGATTTAGTGGTTTGTATAATTCTATTATTTGGGAATCGATAACAGACATATCATATATTTTTTGATACATTTGTGCAGCGACAACAGACATCGATGCACTAAGAAATATGGAAGAAGACGTTGCTGTAATTATATGTAAACTAGAAAAAATCTTTCTGCCTGCTTTCATTGACTCAATGGAACTTCTGATATTACATTTTCCACATGAAGCTACATGTAGAGGTCCAGTATAGTTTCGATGGATGTACCCATTTGAGAGATGCATGAAGAAATTGAAGAAAAATGTACGTAACAATGCATCAATTGAAGGCTCAATTGCTGAAACTTATTTGCAAGAGGAAATTTCTTTTTTCTACTCTCACTATTCTAAATCTGAATATCCCTCAAAACAAAACCACATCAGACAGAATGAGGTAAATGTTAATGATGAAATGGAAAATCAATTAACAGTTTTTAATTAACCAAATCATGGATTTGATGGAGTTCAAGAATGATTACTTTCAGACGATGAACATTGCAGAGCTCATACATATGTTCTTCTCGACTATGAAGAAACGAAAACATTTTTACTGTGAGTGCTTCTATAACTTATTTTATAATTTATGTTACAGAATGTAAACTTATTTTTTTTGTAGGTTATATGATAATAATATCAAGAAACAAATTCCTAAAATTATAGTTGCTGCTCTTGAAGAATACCGACCAAAAAAATTCACAAAGGTTTCAAAAATTGGTAATATAAATTATTGATGGTTTAATATCAATTCAGTTTAATATTTATTATAATGATAGTTGTTTTAAAAGAATTCATGTGTCTTAACATGCTGATAAAATTTATAGGAGAATCTGTATATTCAGTAACCCACCGTCCAAAATGGATAAAACTTATAATTCATATATGCTGAATGGTTTTTGATTTCCTACAAATGCATATGGGGAATAAAAAACGATGAAAAGTGGAGTTTTTTTTGAGAGGATGGAATCATAGAGAATCTAAATTTGACTTTTACAGCATTTTTGATTGTATTATTGAGTTATGTTATCTTTGACATAATTACATAATGATGTTTAAATATCGGTGGTTTGATATTGAGAGAGGATTGCGTGTTCATCTAACTCATTGAATTGTCGATATTAAATATAAAATTCTTTCTTGCAGTAAATGAACAATTTTTACTGGCTCAATAGGCACATCAAATTTATTATGCAAAGTACTGTGCTACTTCAAAAGACCTGAATGATTGGTGGAGCATAATAAAATTGAAAACTTTGGAAAATCAATTTACTCAAACTGAATGTGTTTCTGTTGAAGTGGAATGAATTGATATCTTTCAAGAGACTACTCAAAATCCATATTTTTCACAAAGAAACATGAATATCGACGATGACACCCCACAATTAAGGGTCAATGGTGATGAAGATGTTAATGATGTTAGAAAAGAATTTGAAATGACAATGGATGGTGAAAGTGAAACATATATGGATATTGATGATGTCGAGGAGGAATATGAACAAATTGACATTTTCAGATACGAAGATGATGATAAAGGTGAACATTGACACAGTTAAATACTAGTTATGATAATAACTAATATATATCCATATATGATAGTGATTTTCAACTATCTTCTAACAATAATAATTTTGTGTTTCAGATTGATTCTGATCTATTTCGCGAGTTGCAGGAGGCAGATCTACCTTTGGATGAGGGGGATGTGGGATCATCTAACCCTCAGATTACTAGTGGTTCTGGTGGTATGTGGAGGGGGACATGGTCTTGCAGAACTGATGATTCATGACCTTATCCCCGAGTGACGTCCATGTCTTGGATTCGATCCACGCACACGGAGGTATGACAACCTAAATATTTTAGTTAGATTTTTCATTAATTTATTTATATATATACTAATTGATTGATTATTTATTATTTTTTCACAGTTTTTCCCATGTAGCTGTTGGACAGTGGAGTTCTATCTTGTGCAATTATTTTTCTCCGCCATAGATCACATGGGAATAGATTCTTGTTGATATGTTACTCGCCATGTACAACCATTGGCTGGTATGTAAAAAAATAATATTTATTTTGAAATTTATTTTATTATTAACTTGATATTATAAATTATTTATCAGGTTAATGGTATCTCATAGATGATAACATGCTTGACTCTATCCATGCAGCATGGGAGGTGGCTATGTGTGAGCGTTTGCGTTAGTTTTTGCACAATTTGAGAAAGACGACCTTTAAGAAAGCATGAGAGATAGTATTTGATGAGTCATGTAGAGCCCACCGACCAGTGTACATTTCATATTATGATTTGGATGGATTATGTGCACACTATTTAGGTGGTAGATTTCAGAGGAGGTCTTTATTAGGTCGGAAGAACCGGGGGAGACAAGAGGTGACACATCGAGCTGGAAGCCAAACATTCAGTATATATAGAGAGCATCTGGTAAGAATATTTTTAAAATAAGTTATATAAATTTAAATATAAAGATTTTATTTTATATTTCTGTAGGCAGCCGAGCATCCCGATTTTATGGAGATCGACGTTTATCGGGGTGTGTATAGTGATGCAACCACTGGAGAGATTAGAGGTGATCGCCAGTGTTGGATTGTGGTTAGTATTATTTTTTCAGTTTGATAATTAACTGCATATAATATTTTCACAATTTTAATTTCATATTGGAATTGAAGGAGTCATATGAGACTACGACCTCTCAGACACAGGTAGAGGGTCAGGACAAGGCAAATGATCAGACCAGTGCACACCATTTAGACGATGTGGCATGGATGCAGGAGACTCAACATGGCTTTGAGAAGGGTCGAGTAGTTAGTGTCAGCTCTCATGTGACTCCGGGTACTTATTATGGTACTACTGCGATGTCGGCATCCAGCTCTAGAGGAGCTCGTAGAGAGGCATCATCTTCTGCATCATAGTATCAGGAGCAGTTACAAACTTAGAATAACCTTATAGAGAGTTTGCAGAAGTAGCAAGAAGAGATGCAGTAGAAGCCACAGTAGTAGAAGTAGTAGCATGAGGAAGAGATGCGTCGATGGTAGCAGCAGCATCTGGAGCAGATGGAGTACATGCACCGTCTAACTCATAGTTTGGGGATGGAGTTTCCACCACCATCTCCTTCAGCTCCTCCACCTCCTGTAGAGGACGACCCTACTAGCGATTTTTTTATGTTAAAAACATTTTAATTTAACATTTTTTGTAATATGAACTATTTACAGTTTCTGTCTTTTATATTAGTGTGAATATTAGAGAATTTAATTTTTAATATTTTATAAATTATTTGTGAATATTGAGAATTATAATAATTATAATATTATTTATTTATTTATTATTTTAATAATATTAATATTTTTGTTTCATTAATAATAATTGTTTTAAATATATTTTTTCATTATTATATTTTTTAATGATTTTTATTTTACTAATTATAATAATAATAATATTAATAAAAATATTTTTTTCGGGAATATTGATAATTTTAATATATTTTTATTTTAATTATTTTAATGATATTAAAATTAATTTTTCAATAATCATAATTTTATTAAATATAGTTTTTATAAAAAAATTTATTATTTTCGACGGGATCTACTGCGAAGGGTTCCAGTCACAAATAGTCTCAATAATTTTTTTTAAAAGTATTTGCGACGCCATTAGGGACCCATCACAAAAAGTATTTGTGAAAGGCCCATCGCAAATGGTCTAAATAATTATGTTAAAGAAGTATTAGCGATGGGACTATGGGCTCATCGAAAATACTTTTTGTGATGGGCCCGTCGCAAAAAAGATTATATATATATATATAATGTATATAATCGGAGATGTATTTGCGACGAGCCCGTCACAAATAAGATTTTTTGCAACACTATTTTCTGCGATGGGCTACATGCGATGAGAGCCCGTCGCCAAATATTATTTGTGACGGGTTCCCTTATCAAATAACCTGTCACAAATACCTAGAATTATAGTAGTGCAGGGGCACACAACATTAGTTGGTTCCTCAATGTATAATGAGTCCTCACCCCTAATGGTCTGTATTATTTGTTTTTTTCAATTAACATCATCTAGCCATGGAATATATATTCAAGAACAGTGTTACAACACTTCTGAGTTCTCATCAAAGTAGGGATCCACTATAACCCTTTAATGAAACAGCTATCCTTTGGAAATTATCACATGCATTGTAACACATATGAACAATCAAGATGTGATAAGGTATTTATTAATGAATAATGTACAAAGTTGTTGGTTCTTGGTCACCAACTCCAATAGACTTTCACTTGGACTAGATCCAATGGCTAACAAGATTTAACCCTCTAGCTCTCACATGGTATTCATGCCTATGCTGAGATATGACTTTAGTCATGGGGTCTTCCATGTTTTTTCCATGGACACTCTACTCACTACAACATAACCCCTTTGATTAAATTCCCTCAAGTGGTGATACATCCGATGTTTGTGCTTTGTCTGTTGATGTGACCATTGTTCTTTTGCAAGAACCACCACTGTAGTATTTCCACAATACAACGTGATAGGATCCTTACTGCTAGGCCCCAAATCACACTCATGGACAATGTTCATAATCCATACAGCTTCCTTGGATGCCTCATAAGCCGCTATATATTCGAACTCCGCTATTGAATCGGTGATAACTGGTTGCTTTGAACTCTTCCATCTCACAACTCCTCCATTGAGAAAGAAAACATATCCAGATGGCAGATCATTCTGATCATTCTAAAACCCATCATCAATATACCCTCTGATGACAATCTCCTCATCTTCTCCATACACCAGGAACATATCCTTTTTTATTCTCAGATACTTAATGATAGTCATAATAGCATATCAATTCTATTCACATGGATCTACTTGATATCTACCTACCATACTCAGTGCATAGGGAAAATCAAGCCTGGTACAAAACATGGCATACTTGATGGATCATACAGCCGAAACATATGGGATCCTACTCATTCTATCTTTATTTTGTTGTTTCAGAGGACAAATTTTCTTTGAAATATGTTGGCCATGTGACACTAGATCTAATACCATAGTTTATTTTTTCATACTAAATATCTTATGGATTTGTTCAATGTATGTACCCAGACATAGTCAAAGAAGCCTCTTGGATCTATCACAAATGATCATGAACCCTAAAATGTTGGTTGCTTCACCAATGTTCTTCATGGAGAAACACTTGTTCTACCAGTACATAATTGAATGTAAGAATGGTACATCATTTCCAATACGCAATATATCATCAACATATGCTACTAGGATAACAAACGCATTCCCATTAAACCTCTTATAAAAACATGGATCACATTATTTCTTAATGAAACAAAATTCTTTTATGGGTTCATAAAATCGAATGTTCAACGACCTAGTTGCTTTCTTTAATCCATAAATGGATTTTGGAAACCTGCAAACCCATTTGGATTCACCTGTAGTCACAACCCCTTCTGGTGGTGTCATATAGAAATTTTCTTGAAGGTTCCCATTATGGAATTCTGTTTCTAAAATCCAATTTCCAAATCTCATAGTCATGGTATGCTACTATGTAATTTTTGATTCTTATGGAATTAAACATGGAAACTAAGGATAAGGATTCATCATAGTGAATTCCTTGATGTTTTATTAATCCTTATCCACTAGACTTACTTTATAGGTTCTAACATGACCTTCTATGTTGTGTTTTCTCTTCAATACCCATTTTCATCCAACACACTTTACATCAACTGGCTCATTGACTAGAACCCAGACTTGGTTCTGATACATGGAATCCCTCTCATAATTCATAGCTTCTTAGCCATCTTGTAGCTTCTGAGCATTCTACAACTTTCTTTTCTGAGAGAGGTTCATCATTGTCCAACAATAATTATTCACTATCCACAATGACTAGGAAACCAAATATCTATTTTTCCCTTACCTCTCTTGAGCTCCAACACAGTACATGTGTTTCTATAACCTCTTCCAAGAGGACCTATTGAACTTGTTCCTATACCAACTCGTGTATATCTTGGGCATCAACTTCATCTAAGTCAATCTTGCTCGCACTATCCTTTTTGGGGATGTTCTCCCTCTTATGAAAGATGACTTTTCTAGCAATAATCCTTTTCTTGATTGAAGGGTTATGTAGGTAATATCCTTTCATTTACTTGGGATATCCTATAAATATACACATCATTCCCCGGGATTCTAGTTTTTTTTCCAAATAAGTCCTTAACAAATTCTCCACTTCCCCATACCCGTGTGCGCGAGAAAATGGGTTTCATTCCATTCCATAACGGAGAGGGAATTCCATTTTCCTTCTTTTTTGGTACGTGGTTTAATTTTCATGCTGGAGTCTGTAATGCATGTCCCCAAAAGGATAATGGAAGATCTGCATGACCCATTATTGACCTCACAATGTCCAAAAAGGTGTGGCTCCTCAATTCAATAACTCTATTCCACTGTGGTGTATAGGAAGTAGTGAGTTGAGATAGAATCCTAGAATCCCTTAGAAGATCAATGAACTCTTCATTCAGATATTATCTGCCTCGATACGATCGAAACATCTTTATCTTCTTACCATGATAATTATCTACTTCATTCTTGAATTCCATAAATTTCTCTATGGCTTCTGACTTCATCCTCATTAAGTATACATAGCCATATCTAGTAAAATTATCAGTAAAAGTAATGAAGTAAGAATATCCACCTCTATCTTCTATTGGAAATGGTCCACATACATCCATGTAAACCAATCCTAGTAGCTCTGTGGCACTTTCACCATGTCCACCAAAAGGAGGATTTGTCAATTTACTCTATAAACAAGAGCAACATCTATCAAGTTTTTTTTTCAGTTGAGTCCAAATATCCATCTTGGTAGGGATTCTTCAAGTGCTTTCAGTTTACATGACCAATGCGGTGATGCCACAACTGGGTGATTCATGAGTCATGTGTGTTTGCTTCGTTATAGATTTCTAATACCTAGTTTCGTAATTTAATACATACAAACCAGTACATAAAAGCGCCATACAATAAAATACGTTGTTCTTATAAAAGTGACAACCGTTATTTACAATCATGAAAATAAATCCTTCCATATCCAAACAAGATATAAAAATTAGGTTCTTGGTAACACTAGGCACATAATGACAGTTATGTAAAACCATAATCATATGAGTTGGAAGGGAGATGTGGTAATTTGAAATGGCTAACACAGCCAGCCTCATGCTACTGACAGGTCGAGGGTCCACCAATCCTAAAAAAATATTTTGAAATATACATCGATCCTCCATCTGAATATAGATGTGATACCCATAAGTTGTATCTCATAACCAATGTGTTGAAATGGAAATATTACACTTGGTACCAATTTGACCTTGAGCATCCACATGTTTCTAGTTATGGTTCCTCATCCAGTGGCCTAGCTTTCCACATGAAAAACATACTACCTCCAATTCGTTTCCCTTCATCTAGATCTTCCACTTCTTGGAGGGATGATGCTCGGGGGCTTTAGACCGTTGATAAGTCTTTAGCCCATTTTACTAGTCCTTTCTATTCTTATTCACCATATGATATGTGGGTTTGTACCACCCCATATCTTTATCTACCTAGAAAACTAAGGCCATAAGTTATTCTAGACTCATATCATTGTTGCTAATGTTGGAGTTCACAATAAAGCTATAGAAGGTCTGGGGCAGTGATTATTGGATCAGATCTGTACGCAACACCATCGGGAACATAATCCCTAAGACTTCCATGTATTAAATTTAGAAAATGAGCATGAATACATTTGTCCTAAAAGGCACATACTCTCCAAGAATATTTGTAAAAAAGCGTTAGAGATCTCATAAATATCATGTCTCACCTTCTCTTGACGGATATCCTTAAGGTGAGACAACATGCTATACGCATCCATGTATTCATGTTGATTGAAGAGCTCATTAGAAATGGAAAACATCATGAAACACTGGAAATTTCTGTCATTATCCTTGTGTTTCATATAGAGTGATAGTTCCTCATCATTGGTCTCTTTTCTAGGCACAACTGGAATATGATCATCCCGCACATACAATTCCCACTCATGGTGAAGGATGATGTGTAAACACCTCTGCCACTCTTGGTAATTGGTGCCGGTGAGAAGGTTTTACTTCTCGAGTATGTTGCACAATGATATGATTGAAAGCGTTTTTCTTTCTGTTTCTATAAATTATGATGAGAAAAATTTTAGTACTTTATTATGATAAAAATGAGACAAATAAATAAATTAATACTTATTAGTCTTCCATTATTTTATCAAATTCCAATATCACTCACCATTCACATTGGAATATTCTATTGCCTAAATATTCTAGTGGAATGGATCCATATTTTCCATCACATTGCCCCGACTAGGGTTTGTCAAGAAACATGATGGGTTTTAGATAGGCACTCTAAATTCCAACTGCATTAACTCACAGCTCCTTGATCCACTGAGTAGACTCCCCAATCCTGAAATAATTTTATTTTTAGATTTCCTCATCCTTTGACTCTTGGTCACACCAAGTCCTGCTGTGGTAGTCAACCCTTGATGTGAACCTTGTCAAGTCAACCCAACAACATGAATTTAGAATTCTCTGATAATTGAAAGCACCCCAACTAGGGTTAGTAAAGAACATTAAATTATGGTCAGATTCTAACCAAGATTGTGGATGTCTATACCAACATAAACTTTCATTGAATTATTTTATCCTTATAGGTAAATTTCCATTTTATTATCTTTTATTACATTATTTTTAATATTTAGTGGGATATACTTAAGTGATTAACCATGTCTAAATAATATTTAAGCATAAGTCGTTCTTATTTTAGTTCAATATTGCATGCTTGTTTAATTCATTAAATGTATGATCATGACAACACTCCCATAATAAATAAACCATGCAACTGAAATAAATAAATTAAATTGTATGATCATGATCTTGTTCTAATTGTTAGTTTATCTAGCAGTTTGATAAACTAACCCATGACCTAGGGGATAAACACCTTGAACCCTTCAGGTTTGTGTTTACAATATTCCTTCTATCCACATTTGTATCTCCTTGGATTGGTTTCTCCATGGCACTTGACTTGAGCCACCTCCACTATCTTGGAAGCTCCATCTATTACATATGCATTTATCTAACAAGTATGTGAGGGGTAAAAAGGGGTTTTTACATAATTTAATCCATGGAAATACATGGCCTATATATTAATGAGGAGAAGGCTCATAGTCCAAAAAATTTAATTTAAATAAATAGTTTAAAAGAAACCTTTGACATACAAAGGTCTTGTTCTAGCTCATGATCATCCATATATACAACGATACTAACGCATAAACAAAACTAGCATTCAATTCACTAATTGTTCTTGACTATGATAAATCACCCTCAAATATATTAATAATATGTAATTAATCAATATTTTTTTTTATCTTGAACCCTTTTTTCTGAATTTTCATGAGATTCTCATCCATCATAATTTTAAACAAAAAATTCCATTTAAAATTATATTTGTACGTAACTTATAACTTGGAGGAAACCTAGTGTAATGTTGTTTATAAATACCCAATGAGTAGAAATTAACATTAAACAGATGTAAAATTAATCACATATATATATAACACATAGCATGCGTTGTGCCTCAGCTTTACGCCTGCACTATGGTACATGTCTCAAGGGATTGTGTAATATAATAATAAATTTTAATAAATATGCGTAATTTGGATTTGTACCCGACATGTATTTCTGACTACATTGTGTGTACTTTTGATTACCATCCATCCGAAGTACATGCCCGAGGACACGGCGTGTAGATATACTTCCAAATATTTTAGAGTACAAGGCGTGTTCAGTGGTACACATGCCATGTCATATAGGCATTACATGGTTTCCAGCCCGACATGTCGTGTACATGGTACATAGTCCAACCCTATCCTGAAGGGACTACATTCCATGTTTAGTGGACCACACTACGTGTAATCAGGAAACTTTGTTCCACCTGTTCCTGGTCAACACACAGTGTCATTTATGACTTAGGAATAATCCAACACATGGTTTGATTTGGAGGACCATTCTGATGCATTGATCCTAGACTACATGACATGTACATCTGAATACATACCGTTTATTTTAGTGTTGTATGGGCAGAAATGTTTGGAACCTCTAGATGAGATCCTAAATTTCATTTTAATCAAAATTTAAAGAAAAATTCGTTTCTGTAAGGTGAACAAGAACCGTGAGAGGAGGCATAGATCTAGAGATTCAGATTTTAATGAACAATTAACTTGAATTGAAACAACTAAAATATTTAATTAATAAATCACCAATGAAAAAAATAAATAATTATCACCTAAAATATAACCTACTCTAATACAACTTGCAGGTTCCGGGCACAGTGGAAGCGCATTGGTGGGTGTACACAACATTAATTTTAGCGTTAACAATGAATAGTTTTAGATCATTCAAGATAATAAAATGCCGGATCGTAGAAATAAAACGAAGACCAAAAAATAAAGAGGGGAGTCCTGGAAACATAAATTGGATCATCATATGTTTGTTATAATTAATTTAATAAATTGACAGGGATTACTTTGATGGAATTATTTCTTCATTGATGTTTCTGGTCATGATCCGATGTGATCAGTCAATGCGTCATAAAATCCATGTGTTGGATTCCTCTAGTGGTGATCCAAACATGCTACACATATCTATGGACATCACCTAAGAGATATCTTTGTGCTAGCGGGGAAGAGCCTTCTCTTGTGATGCTGGCCTTTGATTTCCTTGATCTGGTGGAGGTGGATCTCTATATCATATATTGAGAGCATTCTCAGTGGAAAAAAGAATTCTCTATTGGCATGAGAGCTTTTCCAAATACTTTGTACATGAAAAAAAATGGTAAGGCTAATGAGAAATATATATTTAGGATTTCTAATTATATTTAATTATAAAATGAATTAATTGCCCGAAATCATTTATTCGTTTCATTTAATTCATAGTAATATCCCATGTCTAATAATAATAGTTGACTATTGTTATTATCTAACATGAACCCATCAAATTACACGTAATATTATTTAATTAAATAAACAATTTTTATTTCTCATAAATTCCCAGAAAATATAAAAATACACAGCATGTATATTTAATATACACGGCGTGTACTTTTTTTTCTTTATTTCCTCCACCACATTTACTAGAATTTTGGCAATGGCTATTTATTTATAAATTAATTATCACTGAATTGCTCGTTAATAAATATATTATTTTTCCCACAATATATTCTCTTGAATAACTAGTGTTGAAATATATGAAATAAGTCATCCTTAAATAATTAATAAACCACAATTGGGAATAATATTTTTATAACATATAAAATTAATATTTTTCTGGGATACTTGGACACACATTGTGTGTGACCCTCTGGGCCTCTTTCTCTGTGGCATTAGGAAGAGCCTACCTAAAATCCATGGTTAGCTTCTTGAAACCTTATAGTGCATCCATACTGAAAGAAGTTAATGCTGCAATGACATGTCACCTCCTACGATTGCTTACCGTGTAATATAATCCATTTGTCATGATATCTCGAATCAAGAGGGTTGCATGCTAGTGCCATCAACCCATGAGCTAAATTATTCTTTCTTTGACTTTCTAGAATTGAAATCTCCCATTCCTCAACATGTCAATTAATTTATTTTGGCTATATCAAATCAACACAAGGGCCTGAGTTGTCTATATCAGTTATGGAATGGGAGGGAAAAATACATTCTTGCATTATCAATTAATGTAGTATCACTCGTGATGAGCCCAACATATCTTACCTCACTAAAAATAGTGTGTCGTCACATTTTTCTTCAATACATCAACGTACGAGAGTTGTAATGCCCATTAATAATAATCTTATTGTTTAATGACCAATACACACGTCTTTAGATAGGAACATCCAATGACACTATGAAATGTTGATTTCCTACTAGCGGGTCTCATTATCCAAAAGTTTTCCTTGATATTACCAAGGACTCACACCATGAGAAGGTGTCTCAATGTTTTATAAGACCTCAAATCTAATGGCCTATTTTATTTGTGTCCCTCGAATTACATCATCCATCCATAGAACATATATTCAAAAACAACATTATGTATCTTTCGGGTTCTCATCATAGCTAGGATCTGTTATGACCTTTTAATGAAACAAATATCCTTAGGACATTATCACATGAATTGTCAAGAAGAAGAAAAAAAAGTGCTATGGTATTTATTAATGATTAAAGCACAATGTAGTTGGTTCTAGGCCACCAACTCCAATATAAGGAACGTCAACGGGGCATCCATCCGTTGTTGAGGATGCATGAAATCATGCAAATGAATGGACCTATATGTCCATAAACTGTGTTTGAAATACATAATGATAAACTCTGAGTGGATTCCTTTACCAATGTAGTGAGCAAAGGAAGAGGAATGCGATGAACATTTCTAAAAACAGTGTTATAGAGAAGGAGGCATATGGAGTGACCCTTCGGAGTATAGTGAGCAGACCCTTAACCTCGTAAAGGCAATGATTCTGGGTATAGAAGATCTAGCACAAGCATTTTACTCATTATTTGTAGTAAGCCTTAGTGAATTAAGTACATCGGTACATTGCCGTTGTATGTTCCTTGGACAAAGCTCAGTGAGGGTGAACTAAGTCAATATTTATGTGTTGTGTGCATGATTTCATAACATTATTTATATTTACATTGTAGGAACAGAGAATTTATATTGGTCTAACTATGAAAAAAGGTCCAAATGGGAGAAATTTTAATCATCCATACCCTGATTCACCCCCACCCTCTTTGGGTATTTGACTTAGTGGAACTAAAAATTGGTATCAAAGGGAAAGGTTAAAAGTCATTGGTTCTCTCTCAGAAGAATAAATGGAGGTGTTAAATCATAAAGAATTCTGATCATTGATGGAAATACTTTTCAACTATAGAATAATCTAACGCAGTACTACCTCTAATCAGTTGGGATAGATGACTTCACAATAGGTATACATGGAATATCAGCTAACATTAATAGTAGTTCTTTACCGGTAGCTGAAATAAGAGAATTGGATGATGATTCTAAAGGGATCAAGGATTTCGGGGGAGCCCTATCAAATGAAATCTAAACGAAGGTGATATCCAGTAAAACATAACATGCAATTTGGGAAAATGTGTTAATCATTTAGGAGGGAGAGACAAAAGTCCGAGAAGAAAAGGTTCATGTTCTATGGAACAAATATGAGGATACCAGAATGAATCCTAATGAGAAATTTCATGAATTCTTCAATAGGACAAATATTATTTTGGAATCCATTTAGGGTCTTGAAGAAGTCATCGAAGTTATAAATATTGTGAAATGAATCTTGAGGAAACTTCCACCACAGTTCAATCAAAAAGTTTCATTATTGGAAGACAAAGACCTAAAATAGCTGATAGTAGATAACTTTCATAGTACCCTAGTAGAATATGAAATGAGAAACGATGAAAAAAATGTATTAGACAAGTGGACGTCAAAGGATGTGGCGTTCAAGGCCGTGAATAATCTCTCCATTTAAGGTTATCCGAATGAAGACAATATGGATGATGTAATGTCATTTAAATCATTTAATCTCCAAAGAGGAAAAGGAATATTCAAAGGTAAACTTCCATTTGCATGTTTTCAATATAGAAATATTGGGAGATTTTTAATCAAAGGGTCCAAATAAATTTTTTGATGAAAATGAAGAAAATGATGGAATTACCCAAAAGAAGTATTCATCAAAATAGAAAGGAAGGGGAAGTACCTGGAGAAGGTTGTCCTAAAAAAAGAACCTGCTTTCAAGAGAGGATGAAAGTTCAAAATAATCTGATGCAGAAGAGTTGGAGAACTTCGTGGATCATAAAGTATATTCTTTTGTGGTAGTTGATATAAATTCATTTAGAGAAGAAAGTTACAATGAATAAGGAGTAGTTGAAGGAAGAGTTGATCTTCATGCGGAATTAGAAGATGCTCTTGAAGAGATAGATATTTTTAGAGCTAAAAAAAGAATGCTAAAAAAAGTAGTTTGTGATGCCAAAAACTTTATGCAATAGAAACCAGAAGTGAATTCTAAGCTGAATGAAAAAATTGAAAAGCTAAGGTCTTAAATGCTAGAAATACTTCAAAAGATGGTTGCGTACAAACTCAAAGTTGAAGAACAGAAAATATAAATTGATAGTTTGACTGAAATCAGAAATTATCAAATAAAATGTTTCAAACGACTAGAAGGGTAAGTTGTCAGTATGCGACGAAAAATTGAAGATTATGAGAAACTTCTAGGAAAGAAGGTAATATAGGAAAATATAAGATGAGATTTTAGTAGAGTGGTACATAAGAATATAATCTATAACCAATTAAAAATTATACGGTCTGTATGTGGATGGATCTAAAATAGAATGTAGTCATGGTTCAATTCAGACAACAAGCACCCACACTATGATTGAAAATCAAGATGTGTCTAAAGAAGAAAAATAAGATTCAGAGAATCCTAGGCACAAATAGTAGTGTATACTTTCCTCACCGGAATGTACCTCACATATAATGTTGTTGTTTTGGAAAGATGGGACACTCTAGAAATGTATTTTTCATATCAAAGAGGTACCAAAGGGAACAAGAACAATAGAGGTGGTTCTACAGAGCTCAATATTACTTGTCATCATTTGATGATCATTGTTCTAGTTAAAAAGGTCTTAGACATTCGAAAAAACATTTCACATCAACAATGAATAGGAATGTTAAAAGGAAAACTGATTTTGATCATAAGAAGAAGCCCGAAGTATATTCAAGTGAGATGAAAATTCAAAATTGATTTGCATCTCTATAGGTATAAGCTGGCCCATCAGATACTATAGATTATCAATATTATAATTCCATGTCGGGTATGAATTCAAAGGCATGGGTCAAAAATTAAGGGGTCAAGAATGTCGTGGTAGTAGAAATTGCATTCAATGCATCAGATCACATAGGGATATGGATAATTAACAGTGGATTCACTTTTCATAAGACATAAAATATGAATCTAGTGACTGGAATCATGTATGATAAAGAAGTTATTATAAGATTCGGTAATGATGAGGGCCAAAAAATTATATGTTCAGGAAAATAAAAGTTTTGAGGAAAAGACACGAGGCGAGTAGATATCTTGTTTGTTCAGAGACATAGCCACAACATGATTAGTGTTACTCAATTGTGTGACTTAGTACATGCCATAATTTTTTCCAAGAAATTATGTATAATCATGGAAAATTATGGTGATGTAGTGTTGCAAGGAAGTCGTACGAAAGGGAATCTCTAACTCATGAGTGGAGAGGAAGATAAGTGATTTCTATCCAATGATGATGAAAATAAGCTATGGAATATACGTCTTGGCCACATAAACCAATGTTTCTTATAAAATCTAGTGAAGTATGATGCAGCTCAAAATATCCCTAGATTATCATTTCAGCGTATTCATATGTGTTGTGCATGTCAAATGGGAATGATCATTCAAAATACATATAAGAAGATGGAGAAAAATTCAAAGAGACTTCTTATGTTGGTGCATATATATGTGTCAGGGATAATTTCACCAAGGGCTATTGATGGGTTGATAAACTATGTCATCTTCATTAATGATTATAACAGAATGGAACGGGTGTCAATAATCACCCAAAAATATAAAGTGTTCATTTTCATCATAAGGTATCGATGGGAATGTGAACAGATTATAGGTTAGAAAATATGGATGATTTGAATAGATAACAGAATAGAGTTCACAAATATCCAAGTAGATGATTGTCTCAAAAAACATGGGATAATGCATCATATTTATGCAGTAGGAACCCCACAACCAAATTGATTGGTTGAGAGAAGAAATCAGTTTTTCAACAACTTGGTCAGAACAATGCTCGTTGAGAATGACCATGTGGATAAATTTTGGAGTGCAATAGTGATGAATGCAGTATACACATCAAATAGATCATTACATAGTCCTAAATAAGTGAAGACTCCATATGAGTTGTGGTATGGAAGGAATCTGTCATTAAGGTACATTTGAATATTCAGATGTAAATGGTTCATTCTCAATAAAGATAAACATAAGATGTTTGAATCCCGTGGGATGAAGGGATATTTCCAGGCTACTAAATGAAAAGAAAAGCATATAAATGCTTCAATAAGGGGCTGGGAAAGAAAATTGAATGTAATAATGGAAATATAGTAGAAAATAATGAGAATATTCGAAAAAATATATGATCAGACTCATAATGATAACAATAAAGATATAAGAAGATCATGAGACACTCTAGCTCTAGAGATTGATTTAGAAGAATACTCATATGAAGAGAATAAATTAGTTTCATCCCCATGAGTAGCAGGAAGCGATGAAATTGATAAAGGAAAAACAAAAAATTTTATCAGACACCACCAATATAGACAAAGAGAATGAATAATATACAACATTCAACATACTCATCATAGGTGGAACCTATATGTTTTGATGATGCTGCTAGAAATGAGAACTAGGTTCAAGCCATGAATGAATAGCTTTATCAAATTGAGAAGAATCATATATGTGAAATTGTTTCTAGACCAGTAGGAAAGAATTTCATTTAAACAAAATGGGTATTTCTCAACAAAAATAATGAAAACTATATTGAGAGTCAAAACAAAATATGACTGGTGTGAGAATGGTACTCTTAGATCGAGGGTATTGATGATGATTAGACATTTTCACCTGTTGCAAGGATGGAGACAATCAGATTATTCTTGGCCATAATAGCTCAAAGAAATTTAATGGTTTGCCCAATTGATGTCTAGTACTAATTGCTGAATGGATTACATGAAGAAGAAGTGTACATTGAGTAACCAAGTGGTTTTTAATTCATGAACATGAGAACAGAGTTTTTCATCTGATGAAGTCTTTATATGGCTTAAAGAATGCACCAAGAGCATGGTATTCTAGGCTTGATCATTTTCTAAATAATCTCAGATTCTAGTGTGTTGGAGTTTATTACAATCTTTATTTCGACAATGTAAATAGTCAAATGATGATGGTTCTGGTCTATGTAGAGGACTTAATTCTTGGTGGATCAGATGAAGTAAAATGCACGAAATTTTTTGAATTCATGAATATAGTGTTTGAGATGTCAATGATTGGTGAGTTGACATTTTTTTAATGGCTCACAAGTGACTCATGGAAGGAATACAACATTAATTTCTCAATCTAAATATTCCATGGGGGGTTTGATTTGGTTTGGAATAATTAATTACAATATGGTGAAAACTATAGTTGCTACCCATTAGAAATTGTCAGGAGATGATGTAGGCAAGCCAATTAATATCATATAATACAAGAAAATCATTGGATGTATATTGTACCTAATAGTTTCAGGAACTGATATTGTTTTCTCAACATGTCAAGAAGTGATGTATCAAAAAAATATCAAGGGTATCCACATGATTTCAGTAAAAAATAATTCATTAGTATATCAAGAGAACAGTGGATTCTGTCTTAATGTATACTAAAAAATCTCAGCCTGAATTATTAGGATATATAAATACAGAATGGGTTGGTTCGATAGATGATAGGAAATCAACATAGGAGGTGCATTTTATGTTGGAAGGTTGTGTATTTTGTGGTTATGAAAGAAACAATACTTGATTTTGTTAAAAATAGTAGAATAAGAATACATTACCGCTACTCAAGCATGTAGGCTGCTATTATGGATGAATCAACAAGATGAAGATATGGGAATTGAATTGAAATCTCCAATCTGAATTCATTGTGATAATTCTAGTGCTAAAAATATGAGTCAAAATCACTTCCATCACTCAAGTAAAATTTAAATTAAAATAAAATATCATTTTATCAAGGAGAAGGTGGGGCAAGGTCTTTTGAAGTTGGAGTATGTTCCTAGTGAAAAAAATTGAACATATTATTATGAAGTCCAACCCAAAAGAAGCATTTGAAAGGAATCAACTGGATCTGGGAGTCCAGTCGAGTCCCCACACTTGAAAAAGTGTGTATGCGGGTCCCCCTCTCCCTAAGGTATGATGTGTCATTCCCTAATGAGATGATATGTGTCTATTACCATGTTGCAAAAAACATTGAAGTACCCTTCAGGTTCGTTGAAAAAGGGGGATAAACTGTGAATTCCTGAGGGGGGGGGCAGACATGGGAATAATCTATTAAGAGGAGCAGCATGATAGGGGGAGATGATGTTGAGCCGATGCTAGTTAGAGGAGCTATAATACAAGGGATTATTAAATATGATGATGATACAAGTGATAGATAAATGAACAAATATCACGATAGCTGAGGATCATGATAAAAGTAGAAGAGTGGTTTTGGAATGGTGTATGGAGACTTCCAGCACTCAGTAGCTGGTATGAGTTTGGTATCAATAATTTGTGATATAAATGAAGTGCTAAGTTTTGTATCAATATTTGGTGACATAAATGAACTAATATTTGATGAAATTATCATTTACTCTTGTTTCTCATGTCGATCATTTCTCATGTGGTCATAGAGTTTGTGTTGAGTAAATCCATGATCACTATCCTAATCACAAAAAGCAAATGATGGTTGAAGATGGAAGTATTTTTAATGAGATATCAAAATAAAGAGAACAGTTCTAAGAAGAGTTGTCAGCAAACCCAAAGGGGGATATTGTTGGCCAAAAATCCCTCAAGGAATCCTCTCAGTATATTTTTGGTGTGGTTGTTTTTGTTGACCAAGCCAGATGAGCATAAAAGAGATTCATTAGTATTTTATGAAGGTAGGTTTTGAAGATGGTATAGTTTCCTAGTGGACATTAACTTATCCTTGTCCATACATTGTGAGAATATGTGGAACCTTTCCTCATGTGATTAGCATATGTGATAACATAAGGAAACAATACTATGATACAACCACCCTGATTCAAGATAATCTTATCCATCCCCATGTTCCAATCCCAGTGAGCCCTATTTTACCAGAATATGGTTCCGAAGGATACATTCCCTATATAACTTATGTGTCATCAATTTGAAACCTAAGAAATGAGAATAATATAAATTTATTCCAGCATAAGTTAAATGGTTTAAAATTTCATTCTTCCTTTTTATGAGCATATTATTCCTTTTGAGATGATCATATGACACATTCGGTGATGGTCAATTGTTACCATGGGTGTTGATCTGAGTTTTCTCTTTTTCATGAACACAATATTCCTCATGTGAAGATCATGGGAATCCCAATGTGATGAGACATTTATCAATGAGTTAAAATATTTAGAATCCTTATATTCTTAGAATAATAGATCCTCATAATAATAAATTAAGAAGATATTTTTAGATTCCCAACATATAATGTTATCTCATACTATCCAACATTAATTTAGTCTCATTTCCTTGGAAACAAGTAACCTAATTAAACCGTGTCTATATAGATATTGAAATGATATAAATATTCAAAGGGATTTCATAATTATATAAGGGAGACCTAGACTAGTAAAATGCTCCATGGATGGAATTATTAATTTCACATTATCATATTTAAATTATCATTCCAACACCATCAAACCATGGAATTGATGGCCACGAAAATTCCGAAATTGGTAGTGTAAGACCCTGATCACTACCTTCTATGACACAACCCAACCAATGTGGTTTCTTAGAAAATCACTGGAAAAAAACTTCATCAATAAAAATTAAAGAGAACACTATCATATTTACCATAAAATAAACCATCACACTTATATTTATGGATTTATTTATTTAAATCCTCACACATAACAAAATACCAAAATCACATCATATCATTGCATACAAACACATCTCATAATTAAATTGTTGATATAAATATATATGAAATATAATCAATCTATTCTAATTTATTTATTTCATTAATCATATCATTTCAAATTTACTAAAATCAATATTTCCTCAAGAAACAAATGTTTAGATTCCAATAAACTCAATTATCATCTTATAATAAATCACATATTCCCATATAATTTAAAATTTTCATCATTTAATTATTTAATTATTACTAATGCTCATAACAACATATAGAAAAGGATATAAAATTCTTAAAATGTTAGCGTATAATTGAATGTACATTAATAATATCTCACCACATCTTGTTAAATCCACCTTTTTTCTAATTTTTCTAGAAACACAGTATGAAAACACAACATGTTACCTTGTGTTGACTATCATTGATACCCTATTAACCAAAATTACACTATAAAAATCACTAATGTGTGATAAAAAATAACATTATATGTTTAATATATTTATAATTCCAATAGTTCCTATAATCTTATACACAAATCTTGAATCAGAATCACATGATTCTAATATTAACATTGACTTTTTCAAACATACACATTTATATTTAATAACTATAATTGTCTTGTATTTAAATCAATAATATTATCCTAAAAAATAGTATTTCATTCCTCTAATATGTTTCCCCAAAAATTACAATGGTTTGATTACATTATCATCACAATGTGGTTTTCATATCAGACTGTTATTCTCTCAAAACATGAAATTTTATCTTCTTCTTTATTCTCTAATACCCAAACTGCTAACAACATTAATAAAAAATTCATATATATACCCATAAATACTAATAAATATAGAAATATATAAGATATATCAAATTATATATTCTTAATTAATATTATTCATATATTTAATTTCTTTATTTTTCAATGGATACTAGTCCATTGAATAAATCACAACATAAAATAATATTAATGATCTATTAATTATGTTCTACATATAGAACTCTTAATATACATCCCAATAAAAGAAACATGACTTAGTCCCAAAAAATTTTTGGTCAGTCACTGTAAATTAGAATAAAATGGTTGTCAGTAATTTCTTCAATGACTTCCTTTCATTGAAATTTTTCTATCCAATACATCACATAATTTACAGTATGTATTTCATTTCCATTAACTAGTATGTTATCAATCTACAACAATATATTTAAAATAATTTTCATACTTAAATAAACTTATAAAAATTATCCATTTTTTAGAAAGACGTACTTTTTTATTTAACTATGAAAATTATTATTCCAACACTAAGAATTTTTATTAAATCAATAAATTGATTTTTTTTTCAAATTTTTTACAATGTAACATCATTTTGATCCTCAAAAAATTTTAATTATATCTTATATACTTTAAAACTGGATTTCAATTATGTTAATAATCTACATACTTATTTGGTATATGTCATTATAATTGTATAATTCAATAATATGAAATAAACATAAGGAATTTTTCATAGATACTAATAATAATGAATCTTCATAGAAAATACAATGATTTTGGTTTGAATCATACACTATGAAGTGAACCTTGTTTGTTAACACTAAACCATCCCTATTTCTATTATTTTTGTAACCCCAATAACATCCTATAAATATAACTATTTTTAGTAAATCAAACATGTTTCAAAATTGATACTAGTACATTTGTTCTATTTTAAGATTCATATCCCTTATCCTTTTATAATAATTTGAGCTGCGTACAACATCTTGAAATGTAATAGTTTTTATTGTATGATACTAACATAATTACATTTCACTATGTGAATTTTGTATCTATTAGGATCTTGATGAATCCTATAAGTCATATGGAGTTTCACTATTTATATAATATTTTTAGATACAATAACACCATTAAAAGATAAATAATCTACCCTTTTAAGAACTATGTCTTTTTTCTAAACTTTTAAATATATATGATTAATTTTACTTCCATTCATTTCTCCATAAATATATTACTTATCTATTAGTATTTCACATGAGGTATATCCACTTTTTATTTAGAGGTATAATTAACATATGATGACTTTTTTCATTGGTATATCTATTAAATTGTAATTTTTCAAATTTAATATAAATGTGATAAAAATATACTTAAAATGAGTTAAAAAATTAAATCCTCATTAGTTTTAGTGTTAGAAATTTCCATATTAATATGTTACATAATCAATTGAACATATTATTATATAAAATGTGACTTAATTTTACTATAATCTTAACCAGAGTATTACCATTAAAACATATAAGAATATTATATTGATTTATCTTCAGTCAAACAATTCCTTCTAATGTATTATTACTCCTTTAAAATACACCATTCCACAATAGTTTTTTTGGATGTGTGAATTGGGGATAAATTAAAAAATCAATTAAGAATTAAATAAATTATTTGATCAAATATTCTTCTCCTTAATCTAGTTGAAGTGTTTCCAAAATAATTCCATGTTGATTTTATTCTAATTTATTATTATTGTGAAAAATTTATTTTATTAAATATTATGTTTCAACAATACATTAAATAAAAAAACTCAAATATTTTGTAAACATTATAATGTAATTGTATCAGCAACTACATTTTTTTCCTAAAAACTTATATATGTATATATATATATATTTGTATTAAGACTAATATCATGTTGGTGTGGATAATAATTATAGGAATTATCTTAGGGAATGGTTATTTTAATATGGTAATTAATCCTAAATAAGTGATGTTTATCAATGAAGGATTTATTTGATGTGAAGTTGATATATAGTGGATGTGATGGCTGTTGCCTTTTTTAAATATATTGGAACAAGTTTCCTATGAGAGAGTCATATTCAAAATAATGTGATTAAAATTTATTAAAATCACAAGAAGCTAGTTTGGATGTAAAGAAGTCTTTATAAGAAGATTGTGATTGAGAATATATAGCTCTAGAGATGTTTTTGATGATGTACTAAAAATAATATTGTCGAGGTCTATGATTAATTTTGAATTTGTAT
This sequence comes from Viscum album, assembly GCA_963277665.1. Taxonomy (NCBI): domain Eukaryota; kingdom Viridiplantae; phylum Streptophyta; class Magnoliopsida; order Santalales; family Viscaceae; genus Viscum; species Viscum album. Next base: position 476,710,758 of record OY728134.1, read on the forward strand.
TGACTAATATTGAAACATGAAAACAAAATATAGTTCACAGCTTGATTGGAGTCCAAATATAACAATTTGTTTACAAGGATTTTTTTAAAATTCATATCATTCCACTATGGTTACTGGTTTTATCCAGATGTCTAACCTCATACTATAATTAGGTGGCTGCAAACAAATATATCTCATGTGGATTGGTGGTTCCATGTGGTCACTATGCATTGTTATAGAAAATATTTCCATGAACCTAGATAATATATTTAAATTTATAATGATATATTATCATTTCTATGATGAATTATTTTAGGTTGTGGAGTACTAAATCATAATATATCGACCGAGTCATGAATTATGGGTGTTTCCAAATAAATCGATGATCTAGTGTAAAAATCATAAAGGATAAATTCATGTAGAAATACTGATAGTATTTTTTGAGTAGTTGAAAAATATTAGATATATCATGTCATAATGATCCTTATTACTTCATTAATAAAACAATCATAAAATAATTGGTGCTCACCATGATGGTGGTATACATCCAAAATTAATGTAATTTACTAATTTTTCACACTTGGTGATTAAATGGACAGTCCAAAACCATCATTTAATCCGTTAAATCATTTGAAATTATTATTATAGGGGTCGGATATATGTAGTGGGTAGAAAAGAAGTGGGAATGTTCGATTTAAAAGTTACTCACATTAAATTACAATTTTTTGATAGTTTTCAAATGAGAGAGGGGAATAATACATGTTGTAATGAAATTATTGATAAAAAAAATAATAGATAGGTAAATTGAGTGATATTTTAATCTATAAATTATACAAAAGAATAACTAGAATTAAATTAAGAAGTGATACAGGGAAAACTATAATTACTTGATGGAATTCTATCTAATGAATAATATTATATTATTATAATATTTTATATTAAATATGATTGTTTTTTAAGAAGTAAATTAAATTATTTTTCTAATAGATTATTTATAATTAATTCTAGGACAAAAATATCACATAATATAAAAACATTTGATCTTATAATATTGTGTATTGTTGATGTTTTTAGATCATTACATGGATGAAGATCGTTTTTTGAGAAGTGAACCATGTAAACATTAATCATTCCAAAATGTATTTCACCTCAAGGTTTTTAGATAGGTACGTTTTTATTCAATTTAATAGGTTTATATTTTTAATGAAAAAATTAATGTATAAATGAGTTCATTTATTCAACACCTCATAGTGTCATTTAATAATACATGAGGGCCCTTTTGATGTGGTATTGGAGATTTCTTGATTCCCATCATGGATGGACAACCATTTAGAGTTTTGGTCTAAAACTGAACTCCATGGTTTGATGTTTAGATTTCATTATTTCATTATAAAATATGGAGCACATTTATTCATTGAAAATAATTTGAATTCAATTGCTTCATTATAAGAACCATAATATATGTAATGAAAAATTACTTCCATTATATTTATCAATATGATATGATGAATTGTTGGGTACTACTAATGGTTTGAAACATAATTATAAATTTTTTTCAATGACATTTATAAGTTTAAAATATTTGAAAAAAAATTGTCATGATATGAATTCAATATTATAGTCTATATTAGTGAAGAATATTCTCAATGTTTATGTAAATTATATAAAAAACATTATTTAGGATAAACTATAAACTATTTTTGATTAAAATGTGAACTAAAATAATTTCATGCTATATTTATTGAGATTAAAATATCATAATCTCAATAATAATGTATATGAATTATTACACATATTTTTCCCTTGTCAAAAAGAAGTAGATATATTCATCAACCATTTTGGGGAGATTAAAAAGGATCATATAGTTTTTGATAATTTATTACCTATGTTACTTAAAATATATTGAGAAATGTTGATAGAACATGATGAATCTAATTTGGGTACTATTATGTATAGCAAGGATGCACGTTATATTTTTTTATATTTAAAAAATATTATTGTTTACATTTACACTAATATAAAAAGAAGTGTGTTAATTATTCCATCTTAAATTGGATAATTATACTTTATTACCATATTGAAAATATTCTCTTTCTGTTTTGAATGTATTATGTATGTTTATTAAAGAGTAATTTTATGTTGAATAGATACTTTTATTCATAATATTTACTTTAAAAGAGAGCACAATATGAAATTACACTTAATGTAAAATTACTACGTATGTGATTTAGGATAATTGATATTTACTATTTAATAACATAGGATATATAAATTTTATTAGGTGAAAAAGTTATCTTATGTAAATTCAACCATCTATATATATGCTCGTGTGAAATAATTTTGGATATGATAAATATTTTATGGAGATATCATTTGTTAGTAATATTATATTAACATACGTTAAGATCACATACATTATGAAATTCTCCTACATGGTAAGATTTGATTACATAATATATGTGTGTTTTAAATGTTAAATTATATTTTATGGAAATATTTTTTAAAAAATTATTATAGAGTATTACATTGGTTTAAATTTATTGTTATTGGTTAGTCTTATAAATTATATAATATTTTGTTTTATTTCAAGACATCATTATCTAACAATTGAGGACATTTTTAGGTCTATGTTTTAGAGAATTGGCCCATAAATAATACATAAGAAAACCATATTTTATAAATTGGAACTTCTGACTAGTATACATTTTTAATAATATAAAACATATTAAATGTTTTTTTTTATTTTGTGAGAAATATTCATTACTTTTATATAGAGTTCTTATTTGTTCTTACTAATCCTTAATCCTTATGAGAAACATTTTAAAACATCTGATGATCACACAATTTTCAAAACGAGACATAAAAAAGTGAAATTTGTTAGACTGTTGAAAAACATAAAAAACACTACAAAAATTTACCTTTATCACAATTTTCCTAGAGAGGATGAAATTAATACTTTCCATATAAAAAAATAACACGTTTTTATAAATGAAAACGAATAAATCCCTTAAAATAGATATAAAACCTCTTTTAAGAAAATTTTAGGAATTGTGTTCATAATCCTTTTTAAAATTGTGTAAGAAATAAAAAGAACCAAATAAATCAAAATGATAAACGAAATCAGTAAAATCCCTCCTTCATTCCATTGAATACAAGGAACATTACACAGTATATCAGAGATCTATATTGGGTATCACCCTTCATATAATCTATATTAGGATAAATCATTTTTCATTAGAAATAATTGTTCGTAACCCGTAATATAGTGTATATCAGGCTCAAATATTTATCATATATAACTAAAAATTACTACATCCTTAATTAAACATTTTATTCTTCCACCTTTTCATCATATTACATTTGAAAATATATTTAGATCCCTTTTTGTAAACAAAATTGGATATTGAAATACCCTTTCCATTTAAAAATAATTTAAAAAACTAAAATACTCATAAGGAAGGGTAATAAGGTTATAATTCAAAGAAAAAAATAAATCTTATCATATAATCAACAAATAAAATAATTGTTATTGTGGTGGGAAATTTATTTCTCTATGTATTTGTTGAAATTGAATTTTTTTTAATTTCTAATGAATGTCAAAAAATTTACATAAAAAACTTCCTTTTGAAATACAATGAAAGAGTCACATGACATGCATTATATTATCTATATAATTACTTTATATCTATATAAATACATACATAAAATTTCATTTGAATTTTGGAATCAAATACAAATATTTCGACGAGACTTTTTGAAAAAGGATTTCAAAATTAGTCCCATAGGTCAAATATTAAAAATATTATATCATGTAAGAACATATTAATTTTGAATGAAATTACCATAAAGAAACCATTAAATATAAATAAAAAAGTCTAAAAAAATTTATAATAAAATAATCCTATAAGGAAAAAAAATTAAAAAATAAAACAATGAAAAATATAAAAAATTGTTTTCAATATAATGTGTCTCTTACCTTGAGCAGGGATAATCAAGAGGGTTAGTTATCTTCCTGAATAACAAATTACTATTAAATATTTAATTAAATTATAAAAAATTTAATGTTTATTATTTCTTTTTCACTAATTACCATTCCCTAAACAAGTATTTAATCAATTAAGTTCCCATTGGATATTTTGATGATATTTGGCTCATATGTCAAAAATGATATTGGTAGCTTGAATACAATCAATAATATCATTATTACAAAATCTCTAATATAAGGATAGTTACTTATCATTCATTTATGAAAATTATATATACTTTTAGGACAATCAATTAATTATAGTTATGATGAATTAACTATGTTATAGTAATGGAGACGGTGGGTTGTATATATGCACGAGTAATATTTCTATATTTAAATGACCAGTATAGATAGAATGCAAGTATAGTTTTAACGTTATATATTTGTAATAATCTCATAAATAAAATATTATTTCATTAATAACAATTATATATATTATCCATGTGATATGGAGATAAAAAAATTAATCACTTCAATTGATGGAGGTTGCAGTTCAAAAGTATGAAATAAATGACATTATAATTTTTCAATGATCGAAAATGAAAGAAAAATGTGTTATATTATATTTTTGTAATTAATGTTATATCATAAATTTCATAACTATATATATAAATTAATTAATTCATTATAACTATCTTTCTATTATAGGTATTGAAAATGAATTGCATTGGTCTCTATGGCGGTAGTCCTTCATTCACACAAACGAAAGATTCTTCCCATTTGATGGGGGATATAGAAGGATATTATAGAGAACAAGGATTTTAATACATAAATACAACATATTGTGATATGAATATTCAATACATATACAAAATACACATATGAGGATCGTAAATTTGTAGTTTCTTCAGAATATAGGATTTATAAACAAATGGTTCTTAAGATAACTACATCATCTCACACTAAATTCATCAGAACTAGTGACCTTATTATATGTATAATGAATAATACATTTTATCCCAAACTAGATAAAGGAAACAAAATAAAGTGTGATATATTATTGTTTTTAATGGTAAACATGGTAGATAAAAATTATCACTTAAACATGACAAGGGAATAAGGGTGTGATAACATGAGACTAACATTTTGAAACAATTTATATTATTAAATTGATCATAATATTGAGTAATAGAATAATTCATTGACAATAAAAAGACTTTAATAATAAAGGGATATAAATTTAAATGAACAGTAATATCTTAATATGGATATAGTTTTGTGGGAAATATAATCTCATTATATTATGACCATATATTAATAGCAGTAGATTAACTCAGTAAGTTATGGATATGAAAATGAGACCCCACCTAAACACTTAGACCTAAAAACAATTCCTTAAATAACCTTATAACATGAAACATAGTCCACCCATATCCTTATGAACATGACAGTAGGTCAAAACATAAACATACAATCATGAAACCATGTCCACAAATAACATTATTAACAATAATAATGTTCTACATATAACATTGAAAAATATGAATCCGGTTCACACATCAAATAATTAACTCATGAGTTATCAATATTTAATTAATGCATTGGAGGGTTTTATAATTATGGGAACACCAAATATTTAGCGATAATAATATATATTTTCCTGAAAACTCGTTAATAATACATCATATCATCCAATCATAACTCATTCAATTAAATTGGGTTTTAAAAAAATTACCCAATCCATCTTAGCATAACCCATCAGAAATAAGTTGTTTTCATTAAAATATCATTATTTTATTCATAACAAATCCAAATTAATTATAAGTATGCTACCATTGGATCATATTATTAATAAAACATAAGTAAAAGTATTTTTTTAAATCGTTGATAAATACAACTTCTTTAATAATTTATTAAAATGTTCTTTAAAGAAATATCCTTTCTATTTTGTAATCACTTTATTAAAGTATTATAATTTTTCAAAATATAAATGAAAAAAGATTATTTTAAAATATAAATATACAATTATAAATTATTCTATTAATCATTAAGCAGTCATGTTATGGTAAATACCATTTATTCTATACATGTTCAAACAACGATTATATTCACGTTTCTAGTACAAATTCAAAACTACATCTTTAAAAAATTACAAGTATATTTTTTTTAATTTTTTTTTGAAAAAAATTATACATGTGTAGAAATTACATTAAAAATATTAATTTAAATTTAAAAATATCTATAAATTGTTTTACTAAACATAGGAATGCATAATTAATGGATTTTCCATAGATGAGATATGTAATATTTATTTTCCATAAAAATATTATTTCGGGGTCTTTAGTTCATAAATATAGTGAAAAAATGGAAAACATATATTCTCTTGAAATAAAAGGATTATTATAAAATTCACGAGTTTTATAAGTGTCATATCATAGGATATCATCATTGGAATCATTCTCATAAATCATCCAAATAAACAATAAGATTGAAACATAAAACCCTTACCACTTGGGTATCATTTGAATAATAAGAACCTATAAATAAAACAACAATGAAAGATATATAAATCCCCATAAAAATCATATGATTAACCCTAAAAAAATTAATTTTTATTATATATATACCATATAATAATCAATTTTTGAATAAGTCATATGTCTCACAAAAAAAAAAGTGAGATGAAAATCTCTTGCAAAAAGTCTAGAATTACATTGTAAATATTAAAACATCATGTATAATAAATATATAGTTTGTATAAATATATTATATAGTAATAATAATTTATATAATACCATATATAATTTACATATAACCTTTTATCAAAATTTTATTGACAATTCATTATTTAAATCACTGTTCTGGGTGATAACTGTTTCATTTTTCATGTATGTTTTAGTTTGGTAAATTAATCCTCATAATATCATTATGGTCACATAATTTAAAAAATTTTAATCTTTATATTATATTATATATATTCATTACATACGTATTTATATTCATTCATAAAATTTATAGATAAAATTTAATTATATTTTTTATAGAGATGATAGGCCATACGTACACATGAATGAAGTTTCTATTTTTTTGATAGATGGAATGAAAGAAAGGAAAAAATTAATTTACATTTAAAGAATAATTAATTAACAATTTGAATCATATATAATTTTTAAATATATCCTTATTACCATCCATGAAAAAATTTAATGAAAATTGCATCATGTGACCTCGAGTAAGCGGTAGTCCACACATATGCACGAGTGATGATATTGTTTTCCAAAGGATTGGAAGGTAGGAAATTTTTTGTGTAATTATAATTTTCAATTTATTATTATATTATTTATATCATATATTTACTATAAATACTTCCTTATATCCTTTAATTAGAGGTGATGATGGGAAATGAATTACATAATTTCTTGAGCCAGTAGTCTACCACAAACATGCTCTATGGTTTCATTTCCCATTTGATTGAGTTTGAGGAAGATATAGATTTTTAAAATATAATAATGGTATATATGTATAAATTAGAAAATAATTTTATTATATGGTAATATTTTAATAAAAAATTAATGAGTTTTTAGTAATATATAAACCAAAAATGCTCTGTAAATAATAATACCTCATCTTCAGACAATGTCTATAGGATTAGACCAATAGCCTCTTCAGATGGCTTAGTAATAAAATTATGTCCTCTAGGGTATATATGAGAATTAAGGATTTAATTTGTGGGATATTATTTCAATCTAAAATAATTTGAATGTGTGAGTAGGATATTCTAGGAGAAGTCTTGTTATAAGTGGGGGAGAGAAAACCCTTGGGATTTTTGAATTGAAAAAGATATACCCATGTTTTACGCACACCAAAAAGCTCCAAAATATCACATTATTGAGACTTTAATGATTTAAGGTCAATATATTTTCAAAATAAATTAACTTGATTATTTTTTAATTCATTTTAATAATTATATTTTTACATAACCCCCCGATAAAGCCATTTTAACTGTAATCACAGAAATTAAGTTTCACTTTTTAACTATTCATTCTCACCAGAAATTAAATTTGGCATGTTTACTAATATTAATTATTTTTATTCAAAATTTTTAATCCATTTGATAAATTTAAATTCTAATATTTTTTCTAATTTAATTGAAAATTAAGCATGTGGGCACATTGAATGCGTCGGTTTTCAAGGAAAATGTTTTCAAAAGTGAGGGATGATTTAATATCAAAATGTAACATAAAATTGATTAAAATGAATTAAATGTGATTAATAGTTATATTATTGAAATTATAATACATTTAGAAATATTTCTTGTATATTTTGTATTTGTAAATAATAATAAAAAAGGCGATTTTTAATAAAAATTATTATTTTCAATATTGTTTAAATGAATGTTTTTTGAAAATACTCACAAAAATGAGATCTAATAATTTTTTGAGTTAATGATTTCAAAAATTAGATTCATTTTTTAAAAATAACATATTGTGGAAAAAAATTAATTTTATTATCTTTTCTCATAAAGATATAAATATTATTTTTAAAAAACAAATAATTTTTGAAGGAAATTAAGAACATTCTAAAATTTGAGTACCTAATTGTCAATACTATTAAATTATATAAAACATTTATAGAATATTTTAATAATTTTGTTAATCATATTTATTCCACTATGTTTGAAATATATGTTATAACGGTATTCTTTAAATGATAATATTGATAGAATATTTTGGTTTTTAGAACTCAATGTTTCATGAAACCCAAGATATCTATGAAATTAAATTTCATAAAATATAAAAAAATTATTATGATGTTACATTATAATAAATTTAAAAAATGTATTTTTAACTTGAAGATGATTCATTTTTTAAAATAACCAACAATTATTTAACCTCAATATATCCCTGGGTTCCCACGTAGCTTTATTAAATTGTAGTTTCCCACAAAACATTGACCAGACGAGTGCTCTAGTTTCATATAATTTTATCTATTCAATCCATAATCCACACATGTTGATCATTATAGATAATATCATGATCCTCAGGTAAAACCTACTAATTTCATTAATGTGGTGGATAAGGTATGAACTTCTTCATGAGTGATGCATAGAACATGTCGAGACCTTTAGAGAGGTTCATTGGAATCACCAAGAGATAAGAAACAATTCTAGTTGAAATAGACTATAAAAAGGAAAAATATATATAAATACTTTACTTCCATTACTACATAATATTATAACATTCCTCCATAGATAAATTCTTAGAAAAAACTTTTCACCATCTTTAAATTCATGATCACACTGGAAATTGCCAACATAACTTATTTATTGACTCTTAGTTGTCTTGACGATATGTTGAGTAGTTATACAGTTTCAAAAACTATCTCGAGTTCCAATAACATGCATCCTTTAAAAAAACCTAAAATTATAGAGTACTACACATGTTTCCATAGTTGTATTTATAAGGATCTAACTTAAAGCTCAAGTGAAAGAAAATATTAAATGAAAACTATACTAGAGGTTGGTGTTGTTCACCCCCACCTTTAAAATAATTAGACAATGTCTCATAATATACTCTATTGTTCCAATATTTATATCAGATTGACTATCTATATGGGGATGATAATCCATTATATTACTCAAATCTGTATCAATAGACTACACAGTACTTCCCCAGAACATTGAGGTAAACCTCATATCACTATTAAATACCATAGAACATATTACCACATGAAGCCTTACCACATTCATAATATAAATTATGGAAATCTTATATGTAGACAAATATTATTTTAAAGTGATCAAGTACACTATATCCAATGGGTAGTCTACTATAACCCATATAGCATTGTTCCCTATAGATGTTTTGGGGGGTCTGATGACTAAATCAATGGTGATGTTTTCCCATGACCTTTTTGGTTTGGGTAATAGATGTAACATCCCTTAATGATTTTTTCTCAAAAAATTAAAATTATGAAATTCCAAGAACGAATATAAAAAATATTCCAAATATCTTTTCATGTTTTACAATAATAAATAATCCTTCCAATCGTTATACATTGTTTTTTCTTACATGAAAACTATTAAATGAAGAGCTATGATCATCCTCTAAAAAATACTTCATCAAATAATGTATGGAAGAACGAAATACATTGTTCCATAATCTTATAATATCATCTTAATAAAAGTTAAACTAATGTACATTTATCACCTTCTTATTCATTTATAAATGATCCTTTTACTCCTCTTTAATTTTCACATAGATCAATGGTTTAATAATAAACTACTCAAGATAGTATTTATTCCCTTCCATCAAATTTTTTGGATATATCCCTTGAAAATTTTTAAATATTATACCTTTTTATCCTCATTATATAAAATATGGTATGATCCTTTTAAATCAAATAATTTTCTATCATGTATTCATTTTATAGTGGAAATTTATTTAGAATCCATATAATTTAAGTAACTCAAACCACATTATTTATCAATATTCATCTCTTTCTGAGTGAATATATACATCAGTGTTTAATGATCAGTGTATATACCACACCTTTATCTACACCGGTAATGAATCCATATCTTTACAATAAAAAAAATAGTATCTGACTCCAAATGCTGATTTAGGTAATTTTCTCACGTACCATCATTTTTTGGGAGGCATATGCTATAACTATAACATTATACATTGGAACTCATCCTAGTCCCTTATTTGATTCATCATTACAGATTAAAGTCCCTTTTATACTATAGGGTAATGTAATCATAGGTGCACTGACCAAATTATCTTTAGTTCATTTGAAATTTTCATTACATTCATTTTTCTTAAGGATCAAGGATCAATTCTATGTTAACTAGTGAATGGATTAAATATTAATGAGGAATTCATCAAATATCTTCTATAATATCTTTGAAAAACAATTTAATATTAATCATAATGGTTGGTCTAGTCAAATGTTCAATAACATCTGTCATTTGTGGGCCGAAAAATAAATCATATCTTGAGATTATATCAAAAAAATTAATGAAATTTATCCAAAATTCTCACTTGGTTATTTTGAAAAAAAAATCATTTCTTAGAATCATTAACACAATTCTCAATTGATATTCATCATATTTTATTGTCATTGAATATATAATAATATAGTCTATACATACTACCAAAAATAGATCCATGTAATCTATAAAAATATTATTCATTAAATCCATTAAAATTAAATTGGAATTAATAAAACCAAATGGTGTCTTTATAAACTCATAGTGAATATACCATGTATGAACATTTGTGTTATGAATACCCTCCAAAATAACTCTCAATTGATGATATCAAAAAAAAAAAAAATCTTGGAAATGATTTTTTTTTGCAAAGTTGATCAGAATATTCATCAATATGGTGTAGGTGATACATGTTTTGATTGTGATCATTTTTAGTTCCAAATAATCAATGTAGAGTCGAGTTGATCCATCTGTTTTCTTATGTATAAGAAAAGGATCACCTAAAAGTGACATACATGGCTGATGTAATCCCTTTTCAATACTCTCTTGGATTTCCTTTTCCAATACTTTCAAGTCAATCAATGATATTTTATAGTGAGGCTTTGAAATATGTGTAGCACAAGGTATGATAAATACTGATAAATCCACATCACAAAAAGGATGATGATTGGGATGATCATCTAGAAATACATCAATAAACTCATGTACAATAGGCATATCATTGATGTTGAGTTTCACCCCAACAATCTATGATATGAACAACTTTAAAATAGAAATAAGTACCCCTATAAAGGATTCAATTTCCATTATTTGTTTTAATTTATCCTCACATCAATAAATCAGAAAGGGTTCATTTTTAATATGAAATGAAACATCCCTCTCTCACCAGTTAATATTATATCAATATAAAAGAAATTCAATCTATGAATAGAATCACATAAAATTCATCTAAAGGTATAATTACATGATTTTCAGGAATTAAATCCATACAAATTAAATAACAGAGGGACTAATCATGTGATACAACCATTATACCATTACAATTTTTTAAAACTCACTCAATATCTAATTCTGGGTATATGAATTCCCATTCATTAATTGAATTAATGATGTAAGGAAATTTATGTCAAAAATATATAAAAATATACTTGAATATCTTAGTATTCATATTACAACAATAATTTCATTTTTATATAATTAATTGCTTAGTAAATCCAAAATAGTTATCTTGACCATGATGAATCATTGATCATAGTGATAAATCATTCATTGGATGACTAAATCATGACACCATCATTTCAATATATGACACCTTAGGTTTATTCTTGGTCATTCATGGTCATCATCTATTAAAATCCTTCATAATGTTTTATAACGTGTTATTGAAATTCAAAATTATATTCCATGGGAGTGATAAACTCATGGTGTAGAATGTGTCATTTTTGTACACAAGGTGATGATCGAGTGAAATCCCAATACTTCCCTACCAAAGATATTATCCATAGGTTTGATTATGCTAGAGTAACTTCCACTAACATTATCAACATTGGGATTCGATTTCATGTAAACCATTTGATCAATCCTCTAAAAAAGTTCTAGGACATTTTCTATAACGACCCATACTTTACATAAATTGTTAATACTTCAAAATTGAAGCACACTTATTACAACATATATCAAAACCATGGTACGACCGTATAGGTATAATGTCTTTAGAAACTAGGAAACATAAACAACTGGTTCATAAAAGCATCTACATTGTCTCCCATTTATTTCATCATATATAGAGTCCATTTTTGCATATCCTTTTTAATAACCTTCTTCCTAACCTGGGGAATTAAAACATACAAAAGGGTGAGATCAAATTCTCGGTAAGGGTAAACAAAAGAAATATCAATCACATCATATTCATAAGAACATAATGTTTTGGAAATCATAACCGGAAAAAGAAATCATAATTTCTTAACATGGGATAAATCATAGTAGTGAAATGTAATCCCAATAATCATAACCTAAAACATGAAACATTGTGGCATACACACATAATCATAGGAAATCATTTCTTAGTAGTCAAGACTCATTGTTAAGACTATCTTAGCGGAAAAAGTCCATTTCTGAACCGAGTTCACTCCACGTTTCAGTCCTGTTTCACTAAACCGGATTAACCTGCCATTCTAGCCATGTCTATCTCATGAGGTATAAATATTTACCCAATGAATTGGAGGTAGATATAGGTCCCACCCATCTCATAATTAAATCATTCTTTCGTGTGCCACAAAATAATAAATCATAGCATAACCCATGTAATAGAATGGGATTCATAAACATCACACCATCATAACATAATCCATATAAAAAATGGATACATTTTCATCATAAGAAGAATATAACCATGTAAAAAATTTAGAAATCATACTTGAAACATAAACATATTAAATAATGTCATTTTAGATGGATAATAGTTTTGATAAAAACACATGAAATGAATTTTTGAGGAAAATATCCATTCTTCTTCAAAATCATTTTCTTTTCACAAAATGCCATGAAATTTTAAAAGAAAAGGGTTTTGTTTAAAATAATCATGCAATCTAGTAGATGAATCTTTATGAAAATGAGGTGTTATGAAACGGTAAAAATCCGTTCATGCCATATAAATTGAAAATAACATTATCCTCGTACTTTTGTCAGAAAAGTAAAAAATTTCTTTGTATGATAAACAAAAGAAATATCCCTTCAATAACATGTGTAAAAAGTAAAAAAAGGGTAAAAAGGACTTTAACCATACATTAAAACATTTATATAAAACATTCACATGGATGATAAATATAACCCTAGTAAATACTTACGTATAAGCAATCTCAGATAGAAAACAATTGAGATTACAACATTATCCATTACCTTAGGTCCGATTTGCATCGTAAGTGTCTGAACCTCCTATATAATGATTTAAATAATGTCATTTACTTATTCCATAATCATAATTAATGTTATTATATAATATATGTTCATATTCCTAGCTTCTTTTTAGTAATATTTCATTGTTACTTGTTATTCGAGTGTTTATTGCTTTTTGTTCTTATGGGTGTTTTGTCGAATAAATTCTTATTATTATTTTTAGGTTATAAATAACTCATTTACATAATGGTATTAGTGTAATATATATTATATTTATTCATTTAATTCATTTATATAGTTATTATGCAATGAAGATCATGTAGAACGAGTCACATCACATCATGGAGACGATATTCTGTACGTACGCACGAGCGATGATATCATTCCCATGATCAAGGAATTGTGTTGGAGTGTATGAATACTATTTAATAATAAATATCACTTTACAATAATCATATATAGTTATTATTTACACCATTATACCCATCCATGTAAGGTGGTGGTGGAAAACAGATTACACCATGGTGTGGAGACGGTATTCTGTACGTACGCACACGCGGTGATTTCATTTTCCGTAGGATGGATAGAAGGTGAAATAGTTTTGTTTCATATTTATAATAAAATATCAGTATATGAGTGATACTGATGATCTTACTTCATAATGAAAAAACTAAGGAAGAAGAAGTTGAAGAAAAAAGAAATTCGAAAGGATTGGTAATGGATATTAACTCGTCTTTGACGCGCCTCTTCTTAACCTCCTCTTAGGGCACTAGGGATGTTATTTTAAGAATAAAAGGACCAATAAAATGTTTCTAGGTAAGTGTATAAGATAATTTGGTAGGGTTTGGCCGAGCTTGATGGCTCAATGCGGTGTGAGGAGGAGAGGGAGTAGGTGTGCTTTTATAAGGGAGGAGAGGGGCACCTTTGGAAAAACTAAAAATATTATTTTATTATAAAGTCAGATTCAGTTTTCAATAGCTCCAAATTGATTTATATCGAAGCTAAGGTGGGGATGGGTCAAAAGCCTCTCATCCAATAGAATTTATATACGGTTAGGTTTCTATTTTAACCTTATCATATAGATTTAACTTTAAGTTAAATAATTTTACTTTTACCGTGTCTTCTTGTTTTCTTACACTATAAGGTTAATAAACATACTATAACAAGACAAAAGAACCCCAAGTGGTTCATTATTAATATATATAACATTATCTATGTCAATTGGCAGAAAATTAGAATTTTAAGAATAAAATAACAATTAATAATATAATATTTGTTTTAAAAACCATTTTATGTCAATTTTGACACTATTTGGTTATGGATTTGTGTGAAAATGATAACAGAATTAGTAGTTCTAAAAAAGTTAATTACATCAATAATAATATGTCTTATTAACCTATTAAATTAGTTTAATTCATAAAAAGTCAGAAATTACATTTATTTTGGTATTTATAACATCAATTATGTCAATATTTCATTAATAAGAAAATTACTCCATCATCATTGTTTCATAAATAAAATAAATTATTTAATTTATAAAAATTAAAAATAAAATACCATTATGTAGGAAATCTTTTTTTTATTTCTAATGAATATTTATAGTCTAATTTATCTTATGTATAACCCAATATTAAAAATTATTTAGTTATTAAACTTTGATTTTAACTATTTTAACCCTTCTTTAAATAAATTAATAATAAATGTCCTAATCTAGTCCAAGTGGGCCTAAATGGTCATATTTTATTCCTAAGGTAGTTTTTGGTCGAATTACACTTATCTAATAGAATTAGGACATGTGTTATGGTAATAATAATATCATTTTTACCCCTAATTACCCTATTTTCTTTTAACCGTGGTTAAAAAAAGTAAAAAGTTACTATTCAACACAAATTATTTTCATCTCATTGAACCACATTTTAGTCCTTGATATTAACCATGTCTCTCATATTTTAGAACTTCCACTCACAGGACTGGTAAAATTAATCTTTATGTAAATTTTCAAATTCTCATAGGAGGTGGGTAAAAGACATTGAAAAGTTCAATAAAATTTTTATATATCTAAAATTATTATAAAATGACACCAATGAATTGCATTGAACTTATATAAGTATTATGTATATATTTTGACCTAAAATAAATTTAAATAAAATAAATAATTATTTAAATAAAAAGTCGGTTTTTAAATAGTATACCAGTGTTTTCACTATTGATCAAAAAATGAATGTTTTCTGAAAAATACAAAAAATTCACCCTAGGATAAATTCGTTATTCCGAATCCAAAAATGAAGTCTATTTTGATAGATAAATATTAAAAAAAATCAAAAAGTTGTTATTACTATTCATAATGGCTATTTTTAATAATAGTTTTATGGCATATCATTGTTTAGTGAAACTCGATATTGCATAGAATGCTAGATATCAAGGAAGGCCACAATTGCGGGTTAAGTAAGCCATTCTAGTGTTGTGTGTAGTGAAATATTACTTTGATGATGTATATTACATAAAAACAAAATGATTCTCATAAAAGTATCGGGTCTTACATTCTTCCCCCCTTAAAATGAATTTCACCCTCAAAATCCGTCACTTTGTAAGAAACAGACGAGGATACCTCTCCCTCATCATATCCTCAAGCTCCCATGTATCTTCTTAAAATTGGTGGTTCCTCCATAAAACATTCACCAAGTATGTGGTCTTGTTTCGTAGGACTTTTTTTCTATGATCCAGAATTTCTATCGGCTTTTCTTCATTAGAAAGATCTTGCTCCAGCGGTACAACTTCTGAGATGAGTACATGTGAAGGATCAGGTATGTACTTTCTCAGGAGAGATACATGGAACACATCGTGAACATGGGAGAGATTCGGTAGAAGTGCCAATTGGTAATCTATCTTCCCAACACGATCCAGTATTTTGAAAGGAGCAATATATCTTGGGCTCAACTTTCCCTTCCTTCCAAATCTCAATACTCTCTTCCAAGGAGATATTCGTAAGAACACTTTATCATCCACTTCAAACTCTAGGTCTTTTCTTGGGTTGTCGGAATAAATTTTTTGTCGGCTCTGAACTGCTCTAATGCGTGGTTGAATAGATCTGACCTTTTCTTCCATCTCATCAACAAGATCTGGCCCTAATAGCTTTCTTTCCCGAACTTCATCACAACAAGATAGAGTCCGGCATTTTATTCCATAGAGAGCTTCATAAGGAGACATCTGAATACTGGAGTGAAATCTATTATTATAAGAGAATTCCACCAATGGTAGGTGTTTATCCCAACCACCTTTTAAATCAATAGAGCAAGCACTCAACATATCTTCTAGAGTTTGAATTGTTCTCTCAGACTGACTGCCTGTCTGAGGATGATAAGAAGTGCTGAAACACAACTCTGTATCCAGAGTATGATGAAGACTTCACCAGAACTTTTAGGTAAACCTCGGATCCCGATCAGATATAATATAAAGTGTTACTCCATGAAATCTTACCACTTCCTTTACATATATACTGGAAAGCTGATCCAGATAGAAATCTTCTCTAATTGCAATGAAGTGTGCAGACATTGTAAGACAATCAACTATGACCCAGATAACATTATTTACTTTGCATGTTTTATGAAGTATGGTTACAAATTCCATAGTGATGTTTTCCAATTTCCATTCATGTATGGGTAATTGTTGTAACATCTCCTTAGACTTCTGTCTCTCATATTTAAATTTCTGACAAACCAAGCATCGAGAGACATATTCAGCAACATCTCTTTTCATGCCATCCCACCAGAAGTACTCTTTCCGGTCCCTATACATCTTCATGGTACCAGGATGAATAGAGAATGAAGAACTATGAGCCTCATCCAGAAGCTCCTTCTTTAATTCTGGGAAGGGAGGAACACAAACCCGAGTCAGGAACCTTATTATCCTATCACAATCAATGATGTATTCTGGAACAGTTCTCACCTTCTTTTGTAACTCTACATCTTCTTTTTGTGACTCTTTAATATTCACATGTATAGATGGTTGAACATTGAGTTGATAAAGATAATATTTTCCCCTTCCATTATAATTCCATGATCCATCCTTTTTAAATCCAAAAATATTGGATATTTTGTGATCCTCATCATGGATATGGTGGCATGGTCTTGTCGACTTAATGAATCTGCCACTTTGTTTTCTTTCCCTAGGTGGTAATGAATTGAGCAGTTGTAATCCTTAATCAACTCTAACCATATTCTTTTGCATATATTCATCTCCTTTTGTGTGAAAATATACTTTAAACTTTTATGATTAGAATAAATATCACACCTTTAACCATAATGATAATGCCTCCAAATATTTAATTCAAAGATTACCGAAACTAACTCCAAATCATGAGTTGGGTAATTTTACTAATGGATTTTCAACTATTGTGCGGCATAAGCTATCACCAAATCATTTTGCATGAGAACACACCCCAACCCCTTCTTGGATGCATCATTATAGATCACAAACCTTTCTACACTACAAGGCAGTGTGAGAACAGGTGCACTAGATGGCCTTCTTTTTAACTCCTTGAAATTCTCTTCACATTCCTTTGTCCAAACGAACATAACTCCTTTTCAATTTAACCTGGTGAGTGTATTATATAATCGTGAAAAATCATTCACAAAACGTTGATAATATCCATCCAAACAAAGAAAACGTCAGATCCCAGTTATTGTTGTTGGTCTCGACCATCTTTTTATAACCTCTATTTTTCTTGATCCATAGATATCCCCTCTTTTGCGATTATGTGACCCAAAAATGCATCTTGTTTAAGCCAAAAATCACACTTGGTAAATTTGGCATAAATCTTCTCTTGTCTTAGTCTCTTTAGTACAATTCTCAAGTGATCTTCATGATCTACCTTTCTCTTTGAATAGACAAGAATATCATATATAATGACTACCACAAACTGATCAAGATAGTCTCTAAAGACTCTATTCATCAGATCCATGAAGATAGCAGGTGCATTAGTAAGACCAAATGGCATCACTATAAATTCATAATGTCCATACCTTTAATGGAAAACCGTTTTTGGTATATCCTCCCTTTTGACCCTTAATTGATGATACCCTAAATGAAGATCAATTGTGGAAGAGTATGTAGCTCCATGTAGTTGATCAAATAAGTCATCAATGCGTGGGAGAGGATATTTGATCTTGATAGTAATCTTGTTAACTTCTCGATAATCAATGCAGAGTCTCATTGATCCATCTTTCTTCTTAACAAACAAAACAGGTGCTCCCCAAGGTGACGCACTAGGGCATATGAATCCCTTATCAAGATTCTCTTGGAGTTACTTCTTCAATTCCTGCAACTCAATTGGGGCCATTCTATAAGGTGTCTTTGAAATAGGCAAAGCACCCAGTACAAGTTCTATTGAAAACTCAAATTCCCGATTTTGTGGAAGACCCAGAAATTCCTCCGGAAAGATATCATCAAACTCACGTACAATGGGTGTATTCTTAATTATGAGTTTATCTCCAACCATTTGATATAAATAAACATCATTTAGTGGAATCAAGACCCATAAGGTGGATGAAATTCCTACTGGAAGGTTATGTCGATCCTTGCATCGATAGATGATCATATATTGATCTTTGAACATGAAATGTGACTTCCCTTCTTTGGAAATTAACACGAGCTCCATATAAAGAAAGCCAATCCATGCCAAGAATCACATCAAATTCCACTATAGGAAGGATCACATGATTTGCAGGAAGCACTTTCCCACAAACTTCAATCGGAGAAGAATTATAAACTTTTGATGCGACTTTTGTGCCGTTAGGGGTTGTCAAAGCTAACTCAACATCTAATTGTTGAGGTAATACGGTGATACCCTTAGAAAATTCTTCATAAATAATAGAGTGGGTGGATACAGAATCAAATAAACATTTTCTACTTTAGAGTGGATGGTAAGTGTACCTTTCACCACTTCATTATCATACTCCACATCACTGATAGAAATTTCATATGACTCTCCTTTGTCTTTAGCCTTAAGAGTTTCTTGTTGTCGATCATCATCAACAACCATTGGATTAGGGAATTGATTAGCATAATGTCCCATTTCCTTGCACTTGTAACATTGAAGTGTAGGAGGTTCACTCTGTGAAACATTTTCTTTGTTCGCATCAAAAGACATCATCTTCCCGTCATTTTGACATTCAAATGCCCAATGACCTTGCTTTCCACATTTGAAACATTTACTTGTCCCTTTAGACAACTCCATCTTTATTTATTTCCACACTTTGAGCATAAGGGACAACTCATCTTCTTTTCAGTGTGGCCTTTATATTTTCCTTTGAATTCAATTTTCCACTTCTTATCAAACCCATATGACTGATGGGTTACTCCAATCCCCATCTCAACTTTGAGAGCACATCAAATGATTTCCATATAGCTATTGAAGTCCCTTATGGCTAACGCCCTTCAAAAAGGTGGTTTTATGCCACTAAAGAATCGATCGATCTTACTCTCAGGTTGGATAATAATCTCGGAAGTGTACCTTGCAATTCTCATAAATTTTTCTTCATAGGTACCGACAGATTCATCATCCTTTTGCTTCAGTTCAAGAAACTCCTTATCCATCTTTGTTCGAAGATTACAAGGGAAGAACTTATTGAAAAATAATTTCTTGAACTCATCCCATTCAATGGATTCAATTTCATCCCTTTTCCTCGCATTCTTGATAAGATTCCACCATTGATCAGCCTCACCATCCAAACGATATACTGATAAGATGACTTTATCATGCTCAGAACATTAAAGAACTAAAAATATCTTTTCAGTAGTACTGATCCATTTTTCAGCAACTAATGGATCACTAGACCCACTAAATGAAGTTGGACGCTGCCTCATAAAGGATTCAATAGAATGTTGCTCCTTCCTTTACTCGTTTGGAAGTCCTGCATGATTCATAGCTTGAGAATGTTGTGTGAGCATGGCTACAAGATTTTTCATTCCATCTCCTATAACATTTGGTTACTCAGGGGGACAATCATTGCATTGCCCGTTGCATTCCACATTAACACGGTTCCTTTGGGTTCCAGCCATTGACTAAAACCAGGAAGAATAGTGTGAGCTACACTAATTATAATAGGAAAACCACATAATAAAGAATAAAATTTTACACTTAAGGCCTTAACTTAGGTTATTCATGGCCATCTCTAAAACACTAATATTGTGTTCTATGCTTAGACTTATCCTAAGGGTTCTTACTAAGGCTTTCACATCTTAGTTTCCAAAGATTGATTATACCATTCCTCTGATACCAACTGTAATGACCCATACTTTAAAAATATTGTTAATACATCAAAATTTAATCACACTTATTACAACATATAACAAAACCATGGTAGTACTGTATGTGTATAGTGTCTTTATAAATTGGGAAACATAAAGAACTGGTTCATAAAAGCATCTACATTGTCTCCCATTTATATCATCATATCTAGAGTCCCTTTTGGAATATCTTATTTAATAACCTTCTTCCTGACATGGGGAATGAAAAAATACCCAAGGGTGAGCTCAAATTCTCAGTAAGGGTAAACAAAAGAAATATCAATCACATTATATTCATAAGAACATAACATTTTGGAAATCTTAACCTGCAAAAGAAAGCATAAATTCATAACATGGGATAAATCATATTAGTGAATTGTAATCCCAATAATGATTCAATAAAACATGAAACGTTGTGTCATACAGACATAATAATATGGAATCATTTCTTATTAGTCAAGACTCATTTCCAAGACTATCTTAGTGGACAAAGTCCACTTCTAAACCGAGTTCACTCCTTGTTTCGGTCTTGTTTCACTGAACCGGATTAACCTGTCATTCCAGCCATGTCTATCTCATGAGATATAAATCTTTACCCAATGAATTGGAGGGAGATATAGGTCCCACCCTTCTCATTATTAAATCATTCTTTCATGTGCCACAAAATCATAAATCATAGCATAACCCATGTAATAGAATGAGATTCTTAATCATCATGCAATCATAACATAATCCATATAAAAAATCGATATAATTTCATCATAAGAAAAATCAAACCATGTAAAAAATTGAGACATTATACGTGAAACATAAACATATTAAATAATGTCATTTTAGATGGATAATAGTTTTGATAAAAACACTTGAAATGAATTCTAGAGAAAAATATCATTTCTTCTTCAAAATCATTTTCTTTTCAGAAAATTCCATGAAATTTTAAAAGAAATGGGTTTTGTTGAATATAATCATGCAATATTGTAGATGAAGCTTCATCAAAATGAGGCAATATGAAACCGTAAAAATCCATTCACGTCGCATAAATTAAAAATAACATTCTCCTCATACTTTTGTTGGAAAAGTAAAAATGTTCCTTGTATGATAAACAAAAGAAATATTCCTTCCATAACATGTGGTGAAAGTCAAAAAAGGGTAAAAATGACTTTAAACATACATGGATTTTTTTTATCAAACTTTGACATGGATGATATATATAACCCTAGTAAATACTTACGTATAAGCAATCCCGGATAGAAAACAATTGAGATTGCAACATTATCCCTTACTTTAGGACCAATTTTCTTCGTAAGTGTCCGAACCACCTGTATAATGATTCAAATAATTCCATTGACTTATTCTAGAATCATAAATATTGTTATGATATCATATATGGTCATATTCATAGCTTCTTATTAGTAATATTTCATTGTTACTTGTTATTCGGGTGTTTATTGCTTTTTGTTCTTATTCGTGTTTTGTCGAATAAATTCTTATGCTTATTTTTAGGTTATAGATACCTCATTTACAGAATAGTATTAGTGTAATATATATCATATTTATTAATTAAATTCATTTATATAGTCATTATGCAATGAATATCATGTAGAACGAGTCTCATCACTTCGTGGAGACGGTATTCCGTACCTAAGCATGAGTGATGATATCATTCCCATGATCGTGGAATTGTGTTTGAGTGTATGTATACTATTTTAGAATCATTATAACCTTAAAATAAACATATAGAGATATTATTTACACCATTATACCCATCTATGTAAGGTGGTGGTGGAAAACAGATTACACTACGGCGTGGAGACGGTATTCCGTACGTATGCACGCGCGGTGATTCCATTTTCCGTTGGATGGATAGAAGGTGAAATAGTGTTGTTTCATATTTATAATAACATATCAATATATTAGAGAAACTGATGTTATTACTTCATAATGAAACAACTAAGGATTAAGAAGTTGAAGAAGAAAGAAATTGGAAAGGATTGGTAATGAATATTACCTCTTCTTTGATGCGCCTATTTTTAACCTCCATCTAGGGCACTAGGGATGGCCATTTAAGACGACCAGGACATCTAGGATATTTCTAGGAAAGTTTAGAAGAGAATTTTTCAGGTTTTTTCCGAACTTGATGGCTCAATGTGGTGTGAGGAGGAGAGGGAGGAGGTTCCCTTTAATAAGGGACGAGAGGGGCTCCTTTGGAAAAACTAAAAATATTATTTTATTATAAAGTCATATTAATTTTTCAATAGATCCAAAATGATTTATTTCAAAGCTAAGGTGGGTATTGGTCGAAATCATCTCATCCAATATAATTTAGACAAGCGTAGGTTTCTATTTTAACATTATCATTTATATTTATCTTTAAGTTAAATAATTTTTCTTTTACCGTGTCTTCTTGTTTTTTTACACTATAAGGTTAATCAACATACCATAACAAGCCAATCGATTTACAAGAGGATAATATTTAATATATATAACCTTATATAAGTCCCTTTTTTGAACATTAGATTTTTAGGAATAAAATAACAATAAATAATATAATATTTGTTTTAAAAACTTTTTAATGTCAATTTTGACAATATTTGGTAATTGATTTTTGTGAAATTTATAACAGAATGATTAGTTCGAAAAAATTTAATTAAATCAATAATAATATGTCATATTAACCTATAACATTAGTTTAATTCATTAAAAGTCTCCAATTACATTTATTTGGGTATTTATAACATCAATTGTGTCAATATTTCATTAATAAGATAATTACTGCATCATCATTGTGTCATAAATAAATTAAATTATTTAATGTCTAAAAATTATAAATTAAATTAAATTATATAGGAACATTTTTTATATTTCTAATGAATATTTATAGTCGAATTTATCTTATGTATAACCCTATATTAAAAATAATTTAGTTATTAAACATTGATTTTGACTATTTTAACCCTTCTTTAAATAAATTAACAATACATTTCCTAATCTAATCCAAGTGGGCCTAAATGGTAATATTACATTCCTAAGATTTATTTTGGTCTAATTACACTTATCCAATAGAATTAAGACATGTATTAGGGTAATAATAATATCATTTGTACCCATAATTACCCTATTTACTTTTAACAGTGGTAAAAAAAGTAAAAAGTTACTATTCTAAAAAAAATATTTTCATCTCATTAAACCACATTTTAGTCATTGATATTAACTGTGTCTCGTGGATTTTCAAAATTCCACACACAGAAGTTGTAAAATTATGCTTTATGTAAATTTGCAAATTCTCCTAGGAGGTGGGTGAAAGACGGTGAAAAGTTGAATAAAATTTTTATATATCTAAAATTATTATAAAATGAATCCAATGAATTGCATTGAACATATATAGGTATTATGTATATATTTTGACTTAAAATAAATTTAAATAAAATAAATAATTATTTAAATAAATAGTCGGTTTTTAAATAGTAATCCAGTGTTTTCACTATTCATCAAAAATTGAAAGTTTTTAGAAAAATACAAAAAATTCACCCTTGGCTAATATAGATATTCTAAATCCAAAAATGTAGGCCATTTTGAATGATAAAATTTAAAAAATTTCAAATTGTGGTTATTACAATTCATAACAGCTAGTTTTAATAATATTTTAATAGCATATCGTTGTTTAGTGAAACTCGGTTTTGCGTACAACACAATCTATCAAGGAAGGCCGCAATTGCATGTAAAGCAAGACAAGCTATTATTATTTGTAGTGAAATATTTCTTTGATGATTTATATAACATAAAAACAAAATATTTCTCATAAAAGTATCGGGTGTTACATTTCCCTACGCATAGTCTTCTCATTTTGGTTCTCAGAATGCTTTTCCCATCGTTGTTCAAAATGTTAACTAAACTAGTCCTATGAAAAATACAATAGCAGATGATGATATTCATATTTAAATTTCACTTCATTTATTATTAATATTAAATACTTTCATGATATACACAAATGAGTACTATAAATGTTTAGTGTCTTTAAAAACATGGATATGTAAAAAACTGTTTCATAAGGGAACTACATCATCTCCCACTATGTTCACTATAACATAACCCCTTCCAAAAAATATCAAACATGATATATTTCTTCACACAATAGAGAAAAAATATAATAAAGGTTGAGATATGATGCTCAATATAGGTAAAAAAGGAATAAATCAATGGTCAATTAAACATATCAAGTGAACAAGGGTATGATAACATGAGCATAACATTTGAAAATCATTCACTATATAACAATGATCATAATATATATTCCTGTAATAAATAATGGATGTTCTTATGATATGAATCATAATGGAAATCAATTAACGTTTTAAATGAGAGGAGAACATATAAATAAGTATTTATAAAAACATAATCTCATAATATTTTGAATGTGTATAAATAGAAACATGTCCCCTAATTACATTATGGGCATGGAATCAGTACCTCACATAAACATTAGGACATGAATCTTCTCTATAGATAACATTATAACTATGAAACAAGGTCTAGATATTAACATATATATGTGAAACCACGTCCAAACATAACCTTTTGGATTTTATACTAGGTCTACATATGTCCTTATATGCTTGAATCCAGGTACACACAAAACATTGTTACAATGAATTAATGTTCATGGTTAACATAATTAACTCATGGGATATCAATATTTACCAAATGTATTTTAGAGATATTTAATTTTCAACCCAACAATTTTATAATTAGAACCAAATATATGTTTTCCAAAAACTCATTAAACATTCATCATGTCAGCATATCATATACTATTAAATGAATTATAGTTTTATAAACATTTCCTCCATCAATTTTTAGATCACTCTTGGAAAAAGGGTTTCATAAACATATCATAAACACAATTAAGAAAAATTGAGAGAAAGAGTATGGATGGTACAATTGGTTCATATCTCCATTAAAACATAATAAACCAAAATGGGTTTTGATGTGGAGGAACATAATGCCCATAAAAATTTCATTAAAAATTATAGAGGAATATATCATTTCCATATTGAAATAAATTATTTAAAATATATAAATTTATGAAATATTAAATAAAACATTTCTTTCAAAATCACCTTTAGGAAATTTAAATATTACATTAATGAATTTAGTTTTCATGATGGTGGGAAATACTATTTATGTCACACATGTTAAAATAGAGACTTATTTCCAAATTTTGGTAAAAATTAAAAATTACCTCATTTCAAAAAGAAGCAACAATATTAATTTTAAAACATATTGTAAAATTCATAAATTAGTAAAAAATAATGAAAATTATATTAATTACATATTATAAATACTATTGAAAAGTTACAATCAAACATGTACATAGAAGAAAAAATTATTTTCAATCAAAGAAGGAAATAAATAAGATTTACATAAACATATTAATCTTATATCATTAGTTTTAAATAAAGAAAACTGATATTTAAACATGTATTATCCTGATATAATCCCTATAAAATAAAATTCACGAGTTTATTGATATATAAATAAAAATATTTCATTATCATAAGTATAATCATAAACAATATGAATAAATAATAAAAGTGTACTATAAAATCATTAACACTATTAACTTTTGAATAATATTCCCCATAATGGAAATAATCATTTATGTATTCTTAAATCCCTAAAAGCTTCAAAAGAATCATCATAAAATACATTCATAGTAAGTATATACATCACATAAAATAATCAAGTGGTGAATATGACATGTGATTCACTGAATTAAAAGTGAGAAGAAAATTCCTTACCATAAGTGTCGACATTATTCATACTCATTTGAACCTCATCTATAGAAAACATAGATTTATTATAACTTTTTTATATTATAATAATTATATATATCATATCATATAATATTTACATATGACCCTTCCCTCCAATCCATCAATAATTATTTGACAAAATCACTATTCAAGGTGAAAATTGCTTCATTTTTTTGTATATTTTGGTTTGGTAGTTTTAAACAATCTATATTTAATAAATCTCAAAATTTCAATAATTTTAATCATGATATTATATCATATATATATATATATATATTCATTTTAAAAATATTTACATTATATTAAAAAATTTATATATAATATTTAATAACACTTTCTTCAGGATGGTAGGCTATAAATACACATGAACATTGTATTAATTTTTTTGTTGGATGGGTAAAAAGAAATGTAAATATTAATTCATCTAAAAGAATAATTTTTAAATCATATATAATTTATATAATAATTAAAAATATCCTCATTATTATCCATGTAATAATAAAATGAAAAACATTTCATAACTCTTCGTGGGAGGTAGTCCCCACTTACGCAAAAGGGGTATCATCATTTTCAAATGGATTATAAGGTAAGAAGATATAAGTGATATTATAATTACATAAGTATAATTATGTTAGAAACACCATATATATACAAATTAAATCCATCTATATATTCACATGTGATAAGTGGTGAAGGAATGTGAATTACATTGGTTCGTGATGTGGTAGTCCATCGTACAGATGATCGACATTTTCATTTCCTATTTCATGAAGGAGGATACAAATATAAGTTATTTAATTAAAAATATCATGTAAATATATTTTATATTATTTTTTTATTATATCAGCATGTTTTAATGATATTTGAAGATGTTGGAAGAAAAAATCAAACAAAAATGATCAATTGAGTATGATATATCTTTTTCGGACAACCACTTTAGGTATTCACAAAAATCCTTCATATGTATGATTCCTACTAAAAATAATGCACTAAGGATATGAGGAGGTAATTAATGAAAATATTTTATTCTATTTATTCTGATCCAAATGTTTTTGTATGTGTGAAAAAGATTATAAAATGGGGTGTGATATTATAAGTGGGTGAGAGGTCACACTTGGAGTTTTTTAAGATAAAAGATATTCCTATGTTTTTACCAACCCAAAAGGCTCCAAATTGACTTATTATAAAACATTAGATGTGATAATTTATAAATATTGAAATAAAATAATAATTAGAAAAGTTTTTGTGTAATGTTTACCCTTATATATTTAGTTTATCCCCCAGACAAACACAGATTACAATTAACTAGGAAAAGTATTTTTTACTATTTTCATAATTCATTTTGGAAAAAATTGAATATGATACCTAATAGTAATTATTTTTCATAAAAATATTTAATCCATATTTCTCAAATTTAACAAATAGAACTAGTATAATTTTTTAAAAAATTAAACTGCAAAACTCGCCAAAAAAGACGTTTTAGAAAGAAAATGTTTTTAGAAGTAATAAAAGATTTTATATCCAAATTGAAAATTACATTTCTTAATATGTACTAAATTATATTAAAAAAAATTTAATTTAACTAAATTTACTTTTTAAACCATTTCAAAATACAATATATTTGCGTAAATACTTTAAATGAAAAGTAGTTTTGAATATAAATGAAAAAAATTCCATTATTCATTAAAAGATAAATCATTTCATAAACTTTTAAATAATCAGATTTAAATAAATTTTGAAATTAGGTATTAAAAAATGAATTTAATTTTTTAATTTTTTTTATAAAAGTGTAAAAGATTAAAATTATTCGTTTTCCCCCTAAAAATTTTAAAATTATATTTGAGTAGAAAATTTATTTATGAATCATAAAAAACATAACTAAAATTTGGGATATTATTTGTAAATATATTTCCATCATAAAAACCCATTAAACATCATTAAAAAAATACTCTTATTGAAACAAAAAATTTAATTTCTAGGTTATTATGGTCTTGTTTGAATAAAAATAAAAAAATTATATCATGGTTTAGTAAAACATGGTTTTGTATTTAAGACATTCTATCAATGATATTAAATTAAAAATAATTTAATTTCTTTATTATTATATCCCAAATATATGTGGTGAAATTAATATAATTAAATTTCATTATATTGGATATACTTATATTATTATTTCATCAAGTTTAAGGAAGATTACTAGGATATTTAATAAAAACAAACCAAAAACAAACTCTAATAAGAAGTATACATCTTCTTCGGACAACATACAATTCTATAAACCCTAACACCTCTAAAGATTTTTTTATTCCTTATATAACACATATAAAACCTCGAGATGAATTTTATAAATATATTTTTAGGTATTTAATGAACCAAAAGTATTTTATCTGTGATGAAAAGAGGATAGTAGGTTCCCTTTTATTGGAGAGCGTAGGGAAACTCTTAGAATTTCAAAAAATATGAAGTTAATATAAATTACTATTCGTTGAAAAAATGAAAAAAAATCAAATATTTATAACACATGAGCAATTTATTATAAATACACTCATCCAATAAAATTTGGGCAAATTTCAAATATGTTTTTTATCCTTATCATTTGGTTTTAACCCCCCATTAACCATTTTCTTACTTACCATGTTAATAATGGTTTCTAATGCTTCGAGGGTCATGATATTTACCATAAATGAAAATAATAAAGATAAATGTACCATTGTTGATATTTAAAACCATATCCAAATATTTTATTCAAAATCATATTTTTATGAATTTTAAATCATTTAATTAGATATGGATTGTAAAAAAATATCATTAATAACTATTTTGCAACTATTCATTTAATTTGAAATTTAAAGCAAGATGAAAACAATTTATTTCAAACAAAATTCATCAAAAATAATAAATTCTGTAATTTGTATCTCAAAAAATAATTAAACACCTAGAATCACTGAAATAATTTTATTTTTAGGGATTTTAAACATCATTTTTTTGACTGCATGCTCTCTCATTATACAATCGTTTTATAAGAATTTAAAAAAATTTATTTCTATATTGAACTTTTTTAAAAATACCATGATTAAATAAAATTATTTAAAATAAATTTACATAACAAAACATATACTCTATTAATAACAATTTTAATAATATTGTAGTTATTGAAAGCAATGGTGTGACATTTTTGGCCTTATATTCACTAAAATATGATAAAGGTCAAAAACATGTCCATAAGAAAACAATATAGAATATATTATAATTTTGGATGATTAACGATGAGATATACTTACAAAAATAATTTAAGTAATCTTTTAGGGTCATTTTGTAGACTCAATCATATTTTTTTAACCTAATCACTTGATTTACACATGATTATAGTAACAAAAATTTGTAATGCTATAATTTTTAATGCTGAAAAATACAAGGGGGATATTAATAAAAAAATTTAAAACTAATTCATAATATATAATCCATTTTTCATGATTAGAAATAACTATGTGGTGAAATTTAATATAAAAATGAAATTGAAAATGCGATAAAACTGGTTTTCTGAAAATTACCCTTTTACGTATAATTGTTTAACAAATTCATGAATAAAATTCATTAAATAAAATTTATTTATATTAATTTTATTATTATATAAATTAATTAATTATTAATATTAATATAAAATATAATTTTAGATGATAAATAAATGAAAAAGAAAATATAATTTTCTTTAAAAATCTATATTTTTATTATTTAATGGAAAAATAAAACCATTCCTAAAGAGTTTTTAATTTCACCATAGGATATATTTTATATTGTTTTTTCAAAAAAATTACTTTTATCATGTTTTTAATGACTTTTTTATATACTATTTATAATATTCACTCATAAAATCAATAATTTTTTTAATAAAATACATTTTTGAAGCAAAAAAAATCACATTATTAAAATTTATGTTTTTATTTACTAAGAATTAATCAATAAAAAAGTATTGATAAAAAAATTTATATATATTTTATTAAATAGTTAATCCTGTTTAAACAATCCAATTTAACATCTAGTTCATAATATTCATATTAAAATTAAAATTATTTCATTTTCTTATTCTGATTGGTGTTGCATATTTTTTATACTATTATAAATAGCCATTTATTTAGAATATTTAGATATTAGAATATACTCACCCAAATAATAAATTGAATCCTATTAATTTTAATTCATACTTCGTAAGAAAGGGGCTGACTTTTCAAAAAACAGTTCTTAATATCTAATATTGTGATGAGTTTTTATATAACATCCACTTGAAATGGGTGAAAGGAAAATATGAGGGTAATCTAAAATAGAATATAATAGGATGATAGATAGGATGTATTTAGTGGTATCTGAAAAAACGTAATTGGAAAAAAAATTATGTCCAGACAATGATAAAAAGTGATAAATATAATTTATCAAAAAAAAATTGAATGATCTTGATAAAGCAGACAACTATAAAACCATAAACCAAAGAGGTGTGAAAAAATTAATCAATTAATTGGAAATGATGGTTGTAAGATAATATGATTCAATATCTTTTTTATAATAACCCATACTTTACATACATTGTTATTATTTCATAATTTAAGCACACATATTACAACATAAAACAAAACCATGAAAGGACCGTATAGGTATAGTGTCTTTAGAAATTGGGAAACATAAACAACTGGTTCATAAATCATCTACATTGTCTCCCATTTATTTCATCATATCTAGAGTCCCTTTTGGAATATTCTACTTAGTACCCTTCTTCCTGACCTGAAGAAGGAAGACATTCAAAAGGGTGAACTCAAATGCTCAGTAAGTGTAAACAAAATAAATATCAATCACATCATATTCTTAAGAAAATACCATTTTGGAAAACATAACCTGCAAAAGAGATCATAATATCATAACATGGGATAAATAATAGTGGTGAAATGTAATCCCAATTCATTATAACTTAATACATGAAACTTTTTGGCATACACACATAATCATAGAGAATCATTTCTTAGTAGTCAAGACTCATAGCCAAGACTATCTTAGCAGACAAAGTCCATTTCTGAACCGAGTTCACTCCTCGTTTCAGTCCTGTTTCACTAAACCGGTTTAACCTGTCGTTCCATCCATGTATATCTCATGAGATATAAATCTTTACCCAATGCATTGGAGGGAGATATAGGTCTCACCCATCTAATAATGAAACCAGTCTTATGTGTGCCACGAAATCATAAATCATACATCATATCATAACCCGTGTAATTAAAATTGGAATCTTAAACATCATGCCATCATAACATAATCCATATAAGATAAAAGGAAATCATAAAAATAATTTCATCATAACATAATCAGATCAATGTAAAAATAGGGATAGAAATATAACCCTATATTATCTTAGATGGAAAATAATTTTGATAAAACACTTGAACTCCATTCATGAGGAAAATATCTGTTCTATTTCAAAAACATTTTTCCTTTCATGACATGTCATACAATTTTAAACTAAAATAATTTTATTAAAAATAAACATGAAAACTTGTAAAGTAAGCTTCCTGGAAATAATGTTCTATGAATCCATTCATGTCATATAAGTTAAAAAAACATTCTTCTCGTACATTGGTCGGAAAAGTCAAAAAGTACCTCGTACTAAAAATGACAAAAGATTCCTTTCATATCTTTTACTAAAAACACACCGAAGGCTAAAATTGGTTTTAAAAAATTGTATTAGGATAGAAATAATATTACATAATGAGGAAACATGGATGTGGATGATTAATACACACCAGTAAATTCAAAATTATAAAAATCTTGCATAAAATTAAGATTGTGAGATTTTCCCTTACCTTAGGTCCGATTTTCTTTATAAGTGTCCAAACCTCCTGTATAATGATTTAAATAATGTTATTGACTTATTAAATAATTTTACTCATTTTATGATATCATATATGGTCATATTCTTAGCTATGTTTTAGTAATATTTCATGGCTACTTGTTATTCGGGTGTTTATTGTTTTAATCTTATGTGTGTTTTGTCGAATAAATTCTTATTCTCTTTTATAGGTTATAGATTCCTCATTTCCATGATTTTATTAGTGTAATATATATCATATTTATTCATTAAATTCATTTATATAGTCATTATGAAATGAAGATCAAGTAGAATGAGTTGCATCACATCGTGGAGACGGTATTCCAGAGGTACACACGGGCGATGATATCGTTCCCATGATGATAGAATTGTACTGGAGTGTAAGTATACTATTACAGAATCAATATCACATTACAATAATCATATATATTTATTCTCTACACCATTATACCCATCCAAGTAAGGTGGTCGTGGACAACAGATTACACCACGACGTGGAGACGGTATTCCGTACGTACGCACGCGCAGTGATTTCATTTTCTGTTGGATGGATAGAAGGTGAAATAGTTTTGTTTCTTATTTATAATAATATATCATTATATTAGTGATACGGATGTTATTAATTCATAATGAAACAACTAAGGATTAAGAAGTTGAAGATGAAAGAAATTGGAAAGGATTGGTAATGGATATTACCTCTTCATTGATGCGCCTATTTTTAACCTCCACCTAGGGCACTAGGGATGGTCATTTAAGACGACCAGGACATCTCAGATATTTCTAGGGAATTTTAGAAGTGAATTTTTCAGGGTTTGTCCGAGCTTGATGGCTCAATGCGGTGTGAGGAGGAGAGGGAGGAGGTTCCCTTTTATAAGGGAGGAGAGGGGCACCATTGAAAAAACAAAGAATATTATATTATTATAAAGTCATATTCAGTTTTTAATAGCTCCTAATTGATTTATTTCAAATATAAGGTGGGTATGGGTCGGAATTCTCTCATCCAATATGATTTAGACATGTTTAGGTTTCTATTTTAACCTTATCATTTAGATTTATCTTTAAGTTAAATAATTTTACTTTTACCATGTCTTCTTGTTTTCTTACACTATAAGGTTAATATACTTACAATAACTAGCCAAAAGAACCCCAAGTTGTTTATTATTAATATATATAACCTTATCTGTGTCATTTGGCCGATCATTATATTTTTAGGAATAATATTACAATTAATTTTATAATATTTGTTTTAAAAACTATTTTATGTCAATTTTAACACTATTTGGTAATTGATTTTTGTAAAATTCAAAACAGAATTATTAGTTCTAAAAACCTTAATTAAATCTATACTAACATGTCATATTAACCTATAAAATTAGTGTAATTCATAAAAAGTCTAATTTTATATTTATTTTAGTATTTATAACATCGATTATGTTAATATCTCATTAATAAGATAATTACTGCATCACCATTGTGTCGTAAATAAATTAAATTATTTAATGTCTAAAAATTATAAATAAAATACCATTATATTGGAAATTGTTTTAGATTTCTAATGAATATTTATAGTCAAATTTATCTTAAATATATTTTTTTATTAAAAATGATTTATTTATTAAACCTTGATTTTAACTATTTTAACCCTTCTTTAAATAAATTAATAATAAATGTACTAATCTAATCCAAGTGGGACTAAATGGTCATATTGTATTTTTAAGGTTGTTTTTGGTCGAATTAAACTTATCCAATAGAATTAGGACAAGTTTTAGGGTAATAATAATATCATTTTTACCCTTAATTACCCTATTTACTTTTAACCGTGGTAAATAAAAGTAAAACGTTACTTTTCACCAAAAATTATTTCCTTCTCATTGAACCACATTTTAGTTCTTGATATTAACCATGTCTCTCAGATTTTCAAAATTCCACTC
Source organism: Viscum album (assembly GCA_963277665.1). Lineage (NCBI taxonomy): Eukaryota > Viridiplantae > Streptophyta > Magnoliopsida > Santalales > Viscaceae > Viscum > Viscum album. The sequence goes on from OY728134.1 coordinate 476,745,493, forward strand.
ACAGAAGTGGTAAAATTAAGTTTTATGTGGATTTCCAAATTCTATTAGGAGGTGGGTAAAAGACGGAGAAAAGTTAAATAAAAATTTTATATATCTAAAATTATTATCAAATGACTCCAATGAATTACATTGAACTTATATAGGTATTATGTATCAATTTTTACCTACAATAAATTTAATTAAAATAAATAATTTTTTAAAAAAAAGTCGTTTTTATATAGTAACCTACTGTTTTCACTATTCATCAAAAATTGAAAGTTTTCAGAAAAATACAAAAAATTCCCCCTAGGCTAATTTTGGTATTCAGAATCCAAAAATGAAGTCCATTAAGCATGATACAATTTACAAAATTTAAAAAAGTGGTTATTACTATTCATAACGAGTAGTTTTAATATAGCATATCGTTGTTTAGTGAAACTCGGTATTCCGTACAACACAAGCTATCGAGGACGGCCGCGATTTTTTTAAAGAAAGACAAGGTGGTGTTGTGTGTAGTGAAAGGTTCATTAGATGATGTATATAACATAAAAACAAAATATTTCTCATAAAAATCTATGGTGTTACATTCTTCCCCCCTTAAAATGAATTTCGCCGTCGAAATTCGCCACTTGGTAACAAACAGATGAGGATACCTCTCCCTCATCATATACACAATATCCAATGTAGCTTATTCTAATTGGTGGTTCGTCCCTAAAAAATTAACCAAGCGAGTGGTCATTTTTCATTGATATTTTTTGCTACGATCCAGAATCTCTATCGGCTGTTCTTCATAAGAAAGATCATGCTCTAGCAGTACAACTTCTGAGCTGAGTACATGTGAAGGATCATGTATGTACTTTCTCAGGAGAGATACATAGAACACATCATGAACTTGAGAGACATTCAATGGAATCGCCAATCGGTAATCTACCTTCCTAACACGATACAATATTTTGAAACGACTGATATACCTAGAGAAAAGCTTTCCCTTCCTTCTCAATCTCATTACTCTCTTCCACGTAGATATTCGTAAGAACACTTTATCACCCACTTCAAACTCAGGGTATTTTATTCGGTTATCGGCATTACTTTTTGGTCAACTCTGAGCTGCTCTTATGTGTTGTTTAATAGATCAGACCTTTTCTTCCATCTCAACAACAAGCTCAGGTCCTAATAGATTTCTTTCCCCCACTTCATCCCAATAAGTTGGGGTTGGGCATTTTTTTCCATAGAGAGATTCATAAGGAGCCATATGAATACTGGAGTGAAATATATTATTATAAGAAAATTCCACCAAATGTAGGTGTTGATCCCAGCCACCTTTGAACTCCATAGAGAAAGCTCTTAACATGTCTTCTAGAGTTTGTATTATTCTCTCAGTCTGACCGTCTGTCGAACGATGATAAGTAGTGCTGAAGCTCAACTCTGTATCCAGAGTATGCTAAAGACATCGCCAAAACATTGAGGTAAACCTCAGATCCCGATCAGATATAATGGAAAGTGGTACTCCATGCAATCTTCCCACTTTGTTTACATATATCCTGGCAAGCTGATCAAGAGAGAAACCTTCTCTAATAGCAATGAAGTGTGCCGACTTCATAAGACTATCAACTATGACCCAAATAGCATTATTGCCTTTGGATGTTTTAGGAAGTCCAGTGACAATGTCCATAGTGATGTTTTCCCATTTCCATTCGGGTATGGGTAATGGTTGTAACATCCACTTAGACTTCTGTCTCTTATCTTTAACTTGATGACAAACCAAGCATCGAGAGACATATTCAGCAACATCTCTTTTCATGCCATCCAACCAGAAGTACTCTTTCAGGTCCCTATACATCTTCATGCTACCAGGATGAATTGAGAATAATGAACTGTGAGCCTCATCCAGTAGCTCCTTCATTAATTCTGGGATGGGAGGAACACAAACCCAATTCATGAACCTTATTATCCAATCACAATCAAGGTTGAATTTAGGAAGATTTTTCCCCTTATTTTGTAACTCTACATCTTCTTTTTGTGCCTCTTTAAACTTCACATGTATAGATGGTTGAACATTTATTTGACAAAGATAAGATTTTTCCCCTTCCATTATAAATCCAAGATCCATCCTTTGTAAATTCATAAATATTAGATCTTTTGTGATCCTCATCATGGATAATCTGGCATGGTCTTTTCGACAAAATGCATCTGCCACCTTGTTTGCTTTCCCAGGGTGGTAATGAATTGAGCAGTTGTAATCCTTAATCAGGTGCAACCATATACTTTGACGCATATTTAGCTCCTTCTGTGTGAAAATATACTGTAAACTTTTATGATCAGTATAAATATCACACCTTTCTCCACAAAGATAATTCCTCCAAATCATTAATGCAATGATTACCGCAGCTAACTCCAAATCTTGAGTTAGGTAATTTTTCTCATGGATTTTCAACTATCTTGAGGCATAAGCTATCACCATATTGTTTTGCAAAATAACACACCCCAACCCCTTCTTGGATGCATCACTGTAGATCACAAACCATTCTCCACTACAAGGAAGTGTGGGTACAGGTGCAGTAGATAACCTTCTTTTCAACTCCTTGAAATTATCTTCACATTCCTCCATCCACAAGAACATAACTCCTTTTCAAGTCAACCTCGTGACTGGATTAGATAATCATGAAAAATATTTCTCAAAACAACGATAATATCCAGCCAAAAAAAGAAATCATCGGATCTCAGTAACTGTTGTTGGTCTCGACCATCGTTCTATAACCTCTATTTTTATTGGATCCATAGATATCCCCACTTTTGAGATTATGTGACCCAAAAATGTAACTTTTTGAAGCCAAAATTCCCACTAGGTAATTTTGGCATAAATCTTCTCCTTTCTCAAGGTCTTCAATACAATTCTCAAGTGATCTTCATGTTCTTCCTTTCTCATTGAATAGAGAAGAATATCGTTTATAAAGACTACAACAAACTGATCAAGATAGTCTCTAAAGACTCTATTCATTAGATCCGTGAAGATAAAAGGGGCATTAGTAAGACCAAATGGAATCACAATAAATTCATAGTGTCCATACCTTGTACGGAAATCCGTTTTTGGTATATCCTCCATTTTGACCCTTAATTGATGATACCCAGAATGAAGATCGATATTGGAAAAGTATTGAGCTCCACATATTTGATCAAATAAGTCATCAATGCGTGGGAGACGATATTTGTTCTTGATAGTGATCTTGTTAAGCTATCGAAAATCAATGCAAAGTCTCATTGATCCATATTTCTTCTTAACAAACAGAACAAGTGCTCCCCAAGGTGACACACTAGGGCGTATGAATCCTTTATCAAGATTCTCATGGAGTTTCTTCTTCAAATCCTACAACTCAATTGGGGACATTCTACAAGGTGACTTTGAAATAGTCCAAGCACCCGATACGAGTTCTATTGAAAACTCAACATCACGATTTGGTGGAAGAACGGGAAATTCCTCCAGAAAGACATCATCAAACTCTTATAAAATGGGCATATTCTTAATCGTGAGTTTCTCACCAACCATTAGAGAAAAATAACATTCATTTAGTGGAATCAAGACCCATAAGATGGAAGAAATTTCAAATGGAAGGTTTTGTTCATCCTTGCATCGATAGAAGATCATAGATTGATCTGGAATATGAAATGTGACTTACCTTCTTTGGAAATTGATATGAGATCCATATAAAGAAAGCCAATCCATGCCAATGATCACATCAAATTCCACTATAGGAAGTATCACAAGAATTTTAGGAAGCACTTTCCCACAAAATTCAATCGGAGAAGAATTATAAACTTTTGATGAGACTCTTGTGCCATTTGGGGTTGTCACATCTAAATAAACATCTAATTGTTGAGGTAATACGGCGATACCCTTAGAAAATTCCTCATAAATAAAATAGTTGGAGGATCTAGAATCAAATAAAACATGTTCTACTTTAGAGTGGATGGAAAGTGTACCTTTCACCACTTCATTATCACACTCCACATCGCTGAGAGAAATTGCATGTGACATTACATTGTCTTTATCCTTACAAGTTTGTTGACGTCGATCATCATCAACAACCCTTGGATTAGGGAATTTATTAGCATAATGCCCCATTTCCTTTCACTTGTAACATTGAAGTGTATGAGGTGCACTATGTGTAGCCTTTTCTTTGTTCGCATCACTAGACATCTTATTCCCATCATTGCGGCATTCAAATTCCTGATGACCTTCCTTTCCAAATTTGAAAAATTTACTTGTCACTATCAGACAACTCCCTCCATGTTTTTTTCACACATTGAGCATAAGGGAAAACTCATCTTATTTTCAGTGTTGTCTTTAGATTTTCCTTTGAATTCCATTTTCGTCTTCTTATCAAACCCATATGACTGATGGGTTACTCCAATATTCATATCTACATTGAGAGAACATCGAACGATTTCCTTGTAGCTGTTGAATTCCCTTATGGATAATGCCCTTAAAAGACTTGGTTTTAAGCCAGTAAAGAATCAATCGATCTTACTCTCAGGATGGATAATAATCTTAGAAGTTCACATTGCAAGTCTTGTAAAATTTTCTTCATAGGTACCAACAGATTCATCATCCTTTTTCTTCAGTTCAATAAATTCCTTCTCCATCTTTGTTCGAAGGAAATGAGGGAAGTACTTATTGAAAAATAAGTTCTCGAACTCGTCCCATTCCATGGATTCAATTTTATCCCTTTGCCTCGTATTCTTGATAAGATTCCACCATTTATTAGCTTCACCTTGAAAATGATATACTGATAAGACGACTTTATTATTCTCATAATATTAAAGAATAGAAAATATTTTTTCAGTAGTACTGATCCATTTTTCAGTAACTAATGGATCAGTAGACCCACTGAAAGAAGGTGGATGCTGCCTCATTAAAGATTTAACAGAATGTTTCTCCTTCCTTTTCTCGTCTGGAAGTCCTGAATGATTCATAGCATGAGAAAGTTGTGTGAGCATGGCTACAAGATTTTGCATTCCAGCTCACATAATGTTTGGTTGCTAATGGGTACAATCATTGCATTGTCTGTCGTATTCTGCATTAACATGGTTCCTTCGGGTTTCATCCATTGACTAAAACCAAAAGGAATAGTGTGAGCAACACTAATTATAATAGGAAAACCACATAATCAAGATTAAAATTTTACACATAAGGTCTTATATTAGGTTATTCATGACCATCTCTAAAACACTAAGATTGTGTTCTATGCTTAGACATATCCTTAGGGTTCTTACTAAGGCTTTCACATCCTTGTTTCCAAAGGTTGACTACACCTTTCCTTTGATACCAACTATAACGGTCTGGAATTACTTCCAGTGGACTATAATTGATACCTATCAGGGCACTTCATGGGTGGCTACAACCCCTATGCAGGACACACCACCATCCCCAGTGGCAGCCATTTCTTAATGAAGCCCTTGGTTGGAGAGCCTTGCTTCGTCCAACGCCCACATGTGAGAGTTCCCAAGGATCAGATACATTCCTGCCTCTATTGCCTCTGATACCAACTATAATGACCCATACATTACATTCATTGTTATTACTTCATAATTGAAGCACACTTATTACAACATATAAAAAAACCATGAATGGACCGTATAGGTATTGTGTCTTTAGAAAGTGGTAAACATAGACAACAAGTTCATAAATCATCTATGTTGTCTCCCATTTATTTCATCATATCTAGAGTCCCTTTAGGAATATTCAACATAGTAACCTTTATCCTGACCTGGGGAATGAAAAAATACAAAAGGGTGAGCTCAAATGCTCAGTATGGGTAACCAAAATAAATATCAATCACATCATATTCATAAGAAAATAACATTTTGGAAAACATAACCTGCAAAAAAGATCATAATATCATAACATGGGATAAATCATAGTGGTGAAATGTAATCCCAAATAATCATAACATAAAACATGAGACTTTGTGGCATACACACATAATCATATAGAATCATAGTAGTCAAGACTCATAGCAAAGACTATCTTAGCGGACTATGTCAATTTTTGTACCGAGTTCACTCCTCATTTCAGTCCTATTTCACTAAACTGGTTTAACATGCCGTTCCATCCATGTTTATCTCATGAGATATAAATCTTTACCCAATGCATTGGAGGGAGATATAGGTCTCACCCTTCTCATAATGAAACCATTATTATGTGTGCCACAAAATCATAAATCATACATCATAGCATAACCCATGTAATAAAAATGGGAATCTTAAACATCCTTCCATCATAACATAATCCATATAAGAGAAAAGGACATCATTAAAATAATTCCATCATAACATAATCAAATCAATGTAAAAATAGGTATTGAAAAAAAACCCTATATTATCTTAGATGGAAAATAATTTTGATAAAACACTTGAACTCCATTCTTGAGGAAAATATCCTTTCTACTTCAATTTTTTTTCATTTCATACCATGTCATACAATTTTAAATCAATAGAAGTCGATTAAAAATAAACTTGAATACTTGTGAAGTAATCTTCATGGAAATAATGTTCTATGAATCCATTCATGCCGTATAAGTTAAAAAACATTCTTCCCGTACTTTGGTTGGAAAACTCATAAAGTACCCCGTAATAAAAACAACAAAAGATACCTTTCATATCTTTTACTAAAAACACTCCAAAGGGTAAAATTTGTTTTAAACAATTTTATGAGGATAGAAATAACATTACATATTGAGGAAACATGGATATTGATGTTAAATACACCCCAGTAAATACAAAATTATTAACAATCTCGGATAAAAATGAGATTGTGAGATTTTCCTTTACCTTAGGTCTGATTTGCTTCGTAAGTGTCTGAACCTCCTATATAATTAGTTAAATAATTTTATTGAATTATTCTATAATTTTACTCATTGTTATGATATCATATATGGTCATATTATTAGCTTCGTATTAGTAATATTTCATTCCTACTTGTTATTCGGGTGTTTATTGTTTTTTTCTTATGCGTGTTTTGTCGAATAAACTCTTATTCTTCTTTTTAGTTTATAGATTCATCATTTCCAGAATTTTATTAGTGTAATATATATCATATTTATTCATTAAATGCATATATATAGTCATTATGCAATGAAGATCATGTAGAACGAGTCACATCACATCATGTAGATGGTATTCCGTACATACGCACGAGCGATGATATCATTCCCATGATCGTGGAATTGTATTGGAGTCTATGTATACTATTTCAGAATCAATATCACTTTACAATAATCATATATGGTTATTATCTACACCATTATACCCATCCAAGTAAGTTGGTGGTGGAAAATAGATTACACTACAGCGTGGAGATGGTATTCCATACGTACGCACACGCGGTGATGTTATTTTCTGTAGGATAGATAGAAGGTGAAATAATATAGTTTCATATTTATAATAACATATCAGTATATGAGTGATACTGATTTTATTACTTCATAATGAAACAACTAAGGAAGAAGAATTTAAAGGAGAAATAAATTGGAAAGGATCGGTAATGGATATTACCTATTCTTTGACGCGCCTCTTCTTAACCTCCTCTTAGGGCACTAGGGATGGTCTATTAAGATGATAAGGACCTCTAAGATGTTTCTAGGGAAGTGTAGAAGAGAATTTTTTAGGTTTTTGCTGATATTGATGGCTCAATGTGGTGTGAGGAGGAGGGGGATGAGGTTCCCTTTTATAAGGGAGGAGAGGGGCACCTTTGGAAAAAAATTATTTTATTATAAAGTCATATTCAGTTTTTAATATCTCTAAATTGATTTATTTAGAAGCTATGGTGGGTATGGGTCGAACTCATATCATCCTATAGATTTTAGACAAGTTTTGGTTTCTATTTTAACTTTATCATTTAGATTTAACTTTAGGTTAAATAATTTTACATTTACCATGTCTTCTTGTTTTCTTACACTATAAGGTTAATTAACTAACTATAACAAGACAAACGAACCCCAGGTTGTTTTTTATTAATATATATATCCTTACCTAAGTCATTTGCACGAACATTAGATTTTTAGGATTAAAATAACAATTAATAATATAATATTTGTTTTAAAACTATTTTATGTCAATTTTTCACACTATTTAGTAAATGATTTTTATAAAACTGAAAACAGCATTATTAGTTCGAAAAAAGTTAATTAAATCCACACTAAGATGGGATATTAACGTAGAAAATTAGTGTAATTCATAAAAAGTATAAATTACATTTATTTGAGTATTTATAACATGAATTATGTTAATATTTCATTAATAAGATAATTACATCATCACCATTGTGTCATAAATAAATTAAATTATTTAATGTCTAAAAATTATAAATAAAATAAAATTATGTAGGAAATATTTTTATAATTCTAATGAATATTTATAGTCGAATTTATCTTATTTATAACCCTATATTAAAAATGTGTTATTTATTAAACCTTGATTTTAACTATTTTAACCCTTCTTTAAATAAATTAATAATAATTGTCCTAATGTAATCCATGTGGGCCAAAAGAGTCATATTTTATTTCTAATGTTGTTTTTGGTCGAATTACACTTATGAAATAGAATTAGGATAATTGTTAGGGAAATAATAATATTATTTTTTCCCTTAATTACCCAATTTACCTTTAACCGTGGTAAATAAAAGTAAAAAGTTACTATTCACCAAAAATTATTTAATCTCATTGAACCACATTTTAGTCCTTGATATTAACTGTGTCTCTCAGATTTTTGAAATTCCACTCACAGAAGCGGTAAAATTATGTTTTATGTGAATTTCCAAATTCTCCTAGGAGGTGGGTAAAAGACGGTGAAAAGTTCAATAAATTATATATATATATTAAATTATTATAAAATGACTCCAATGAATTAAATTAAAATTATATAGGTATTATGAATCAATTTTGACCTAAAATAAATTTAAATAAAATAAAAAAAATTTAAATAAAAAGTCGGTTATTAAATATTAAACCAATGTTTTCACTATTCATCAAAAATTGAAAGGTTTCAGAAAAATAAAAGAAAATCACCCTAGGATAATTTTGGTATTCCAAATCCAAAAATGAAGTCCATTTTGACGGATTAAATTATCAAAATTTCAAAACGTGGTTATTACTATTCATAATGGCTTATTTTAATATAGAATATCGTTGTTTAGTGAAACTCGGTATTGGGTACAATGCAAGCTATCGAGGAAGGCCGTGATTGCCTGTAAATCAAGCCAAGCTAGTGTTGTGTGTAGTGAAAGATTCCTTTGATGATGTATATAACATAAAAACAAAATATTTCTCATAAAAGTCTCTGGTGTTACACTTTTAATACTTTTGGGTAATTCTATTACAATCTAGAAAAAGAATAAAAGAATATAGACATACTTGACATGTATAAATTCATCATTTAATAAATTTCCACCACAATATCCTTTTTTTCTCAAAACAATGATTATTTTTGATGATTTTGGTTAATTTAAAATGTTGCAAAATCTAATTCTAACATATCACAATTTTTTTAAAATATTATAAAAAGATATTCCTCTTATATTTATATATTACCCAAAATTAAATAGGATAGAAAAACGTTATATAATTCCAAAGATAAAATATTTCATCATATAATGAAAATTACACATTAGTCTCTATAATTATATTGTAATACAACATGTTAAAATTAAATCATCCTGTAAATAAAAACCCATATAATTTTTATGATGATTCTTGACCATTCATGATATCCAAAAATAATAATTATTTGATCACATTTTCATCCAATTTAAATATAACATTTATCTTAAAATAACAACAGTCACAAATAAAATCATATTCCCAAATCATATAATCTCTCAAATGTGCTAATTGTTTCCTTTTAAAAATTGAATCACCAAAAATCCATATTAAAATAATATATTATTTGAAGATGATTAGTCATACTTTATTACACAATTAAAATATCATCATATCCAAGATAACTATAATTTTCTATTACATACTAAAATTTTTTTATAGTGCAAATTTATATTTTTCTCCAAAAACATACTATCCTCTACAATTATATAAAACATTCCCCTAATAAGAACAATAAGGACCCTGTCATGAAAATTAATTAATCTTAAATGTTATTTCAATAATCCATTATCTTACATTTAAGGATTTTTCATGTTTATTGTTTTAGACAATTACGTTATAAAATAGAATAACAAAACCATAGTTTACAAATTGGAACGTTCTTAACAGTATCCATTTTTACTATAATATAAAACTTTTAAAGTGATATATGTTTTTTTATGAATAAATAATAACTAGTTTTTGTATAATTATTTATTTTTTCTTACCAATCATAAATTCCAACAAATACTATACTAAAATGTGGGATGCACAAAAAATATCAGTAAGGTGCATACTAAAAGAAATAAATTAGTCCAATGAAAAACATTAAAACTATTTAAATTTTTATCATGTTATAATTTTTTTTGATTGAATGATAAAATCACTTTCTTATAGAAAAAATTAATTTTTACTTCATTAAATCCTTTAATACTCATAACAAGTTTAGAAAAATACTTTTAGGAAACATAGATAATTTATATTCATTAATTATTTGAAACCCATTTCAAAATTAAATGGATAATATTTAATTAAAAAAGAGAAAACACATTAGTTAACACCATCCCTTTTACTTTTAGGATTAAAAAATTACTCAATTCATTTTAGATCTATAATGGGCCTTTTCATTCATATAATCGATAATGGGCTCACCGTTTTTATCATGAGGTATAATGGGGCTCAACCTATCAAATAAGTTGTATCAAAATGACATTTTTTTAATATTTAATTTTTTAGGGGACATATCAAGATTTTTTTATTATTACTCATTTTCATCATAGAATATTTAAAAAACTCTTTTCAACTCATTTTAAAAATACTTACAGTTTTTGATGTATTGTTTCCCATTAAAAATATTATCCAAAATAAAAATACAATAAAATAAGGGAAAAGGTTTTCTAATTGAGGAAAATATTAAATCATGTGATGTAATCCAAAAATTAAATAAATTTTTTGGTAATGGGAAAATTATTTTTCATTATATAAGTTAGACTAAAACATTTCTTTTATCTTTTATAAGTAAATTGAAAACATTTTGTAAGAAGTCTCCATATGAATACCCCTGAATAAAAGTTATCATAGACATAAAATTCCCTTTTAAATTATTTTATATCCACATAAAAATATCCATAATTTTTTTTAATAATATGGACATATATGTGAAAGGGTTTTTCAGGAGATATAAAAAACGATTTGAAACATTTACCATCAGTAAATCATTTATGAAGATTATATGTTTTAAAAAATTAAATAAATATAATGTAGTATAATTTAATCTTTATAAAACCTTTATGTATAAATAATGATTTTTATTAAAACAGTTTTTAGGACATGGAGATGGAAAATTACTATTTTGAGGATAAAACATGAAAACATTTATAAAGAGATTATTAAATTAGAGTGTCCCTTAACATGAGCCTGAATCCTCGTGTGGGTTCCATATGTTCATAAATAATAATTTTCGGTTAATTATTTAATTTCATGAAAAAATATCAAGTTTATTATTCCATTTATTTTATTTATTGAGGTTTATTATTGATTTACTTAATCATTCATGTTCACATCATATGTTTTGAAAATATTTGTTGAATATGTCCCAAATGACATTGTTTGGTCGACTAAGAATAATGATTTTATTAATACATATTCATTAAAATAATTATAATTACATAATTAAGATTTTTATATATTAATTATTCATTTTAAATTAACCATGTGACATGTTTATTGAAAATGAACTATATTTCTATCATAGAGATGGTAGGTTATATGTACGTATGATTTACTTTACCATTTTTCAAGGATCATTATGGAGATAAGTTATGAACTGTTTTATAATTATATAATTATGTTAATATCATGAAAAATATTATTTAATTTAATATAATTATATTTGTAATCAAATTGATCTGGGGACAAGAAACAACTCATATATATTTGTAGAGGTTGTAGTCCACACTTATGCATGAAAAAAGATATAATTTTTAAATGAATGAAAATGTAATAAAACAAAATTGTCATATTATATTTAAAGAGTTATTAATAACTTATGTATATCATATATATATTTAATTTATAATTACCACTATCCATGAAGGGTGGGGAGGGAAAAAAATTATATTTTCTTGAAATGCAATAGTGAGACATACACTCAAATGATGGTTTCATTTTCCATTTATTGGAGGTTGGAGATATATATAGGTTATTTCATTAAAATAATATGATCTCTATTTTTTGGATACATATATTATTATGAAATATGGTATGTTATAATTTATGGAGGTGGATGATGAAATAAAACAACAATTTTATGTTAAGAACAATAACCCTACTTCAGAGAACCTCCTTTTCTTTAAACCCTAATACCACTAAAGGTGGTATTCATCCATAATTAAAAATTATAGAATATGAAAATGGATTTGATTAATTTATCTGTGAATTTGTTGGCTGATCAAAAAGTGTTTTTAAGAGTAATGAAAAGAGGATAGAAAGTTCTATTTTGTAAGCGAGGGGAGGGACACTCTTGAAATTTCAAAAAATATTAAATTTATATAAATCTATTTTCATTGAAAAAAAGATTATAATTCATATAATTAAAATATATAATTATTATGTTTCATAATTATCATATAAAATAATTTTTAGATATATTAAGTGTAATTGTTTATCGTTATCTTTAGGTTCGATTCCCCTTTAACTCTTTTCACACATACCATGAGAATAATGATTTTTATACAATTATGGGTCCTTATATTTAATAGAAATTCAAAATTAGCTTATAAATCGACCATGATTTATATAATTAATCATATCCCAATTAATTGAAAATATATTTGAATTTTATGAGTTTTAATTCCTTTTATAAATTATTATTTATTAAAAAAATTCATTAATGTCAATTGTGGAACTATTCATTTCATTTAAATTTTAAAAAAATTAAGAAAGCATTTAATTTGAATAAAATTCATAAAAACAACCAAAATATTTATTAATATTTTAAAATTAGTGGATCAAAAAAATAAATCATTTAATATTATTTATAGAGATTTCAAAAGCATTTTATTGGTTTTTTAATTCGTGCATATGCATTATATTAGTTTTTCAAGAGAATTTAAGAAATTTATTTCATTACAATTAATTAAAAATAAATTACAATGATGAAAAAAATAATTTATATTTAAAATAAATATTTATAAGTGATAATATCCTTCATTTATGCATATATTAATAATATTATATTTTTTAAAAGCAAGATAGTGACATTTTTTTCTTTATATTAAATAAAATATTTTAAATGAAAAAATCAAATTAAAATAGAAAAAATCCATATATTATAATTTTGGATGATTACAAATTATATATAATAGTATTATAAAATTAATTAATCAATAAGTGTCATTTTTTAATCCTTATCACATTATTCTTAACATAAATTACACGATTTATCTTTCACCGGTGTCAAATAATTACTAAGGTTACTAGTAATAAATCACAAAAAAATAAAATCTTCATATTAACCAAATATTGGCACATTAATTCCAAATATAGAATCCATTATTTATGATTCAAAACATATATGTTTTTATATTTTATGTTAAATTTGAACTAGTAAAACACTATGAAAAATGGGTGTTTAGAAAATTTATCTTTTTTACGTATAAACCTATATTTATATTGAATTATAGTATAGATTTCATTATAAATAAAATAATTTTATTATTATATAAAAAATATAATAATGAAATTTAAAAATTATTATGAAATATAATTTTACTTTGTAAATTATTTAAAATAAAGTATTGTTTTCAATAAAAATTAATATTCTTCACTATTAATTAAAAAAAAAATTTCATTAAAATTTAAAAAATTCACCATATGATAATTTTTATACGATGATTATAAAAATTAAGTTGATTTTATCAAATATATTTTCTAAAATTTCCAAAAATCTATTATAATATTAAAGTATAAAGATAAATAAAAATGTTTTGGGAGAAAATATATTTCTAAAGCATAAAATGACATTAATAAATATTATGTTATTTTTTATAATAATTAATAAAGTCAATTTTTCTGTCTTAAGACGTTATATATATTTAAATTATTATTTAATCTTATTTATACCCAAAAATTGAATTACTAGGTAATAAAAATCAATTTTAAATATTAAATATTTCATAGTTCATTTATGGTTGGTGCTGCATATTTTGCATGCTATTAAACATAGTCATTATCATAAAATTATAATATATAAAACAAATTTTATGAAAACTTCTATGTTATCATGATATAAATATAAATAAATAAATATATATATATATATTTAAATACCTGCTTTTGTGAAACTAGAAAATATGTTCTCTTTTAGTTTTTTCTTGATAGTTGATTTAATGAAATCTTTTTACACTTGCCTCTTTAGGTTTTTATAATTACATATTATTTATTTTGAGTATGTGAAAAATAATTTCACATAATTATCCATAGATTTATTTGTTTATCATAGAATTTAATAATTCACACTCCCATTTGAACAAACACGAGTTTGAAGATTGAAATAATATTCAAATGTCCATGATTACTTTCAAAAGCATTGTGGGTGTATTACTGGTAATAAAATAAATATATTAAGTAAATATTAGATATAATATTATATTTTTTAATGAGTTATAGTGATAATAAAATCTGTGTTTTGATGAAATTTTTAAGAGAAAATAGTGCGGCTTCTTTGGAAATGAAAAACAGAAAAGTCTATACATGTCCATTTTAGGGTTTATTTTTGTTTTGATTGTAGAAACACAAAAAATAGAGACTTATTGGGCCAATGAGAACATATTAGAATAAATGTTGGCGATACAAAAATAATGATATGCAAGAGATTTTATGTGCATTACGTTATCACTATAAGTGAAATAATTTTTATGGGCATCATCAATGAGAACCATTTTCTACTAATGATATCCATACAACCTCTGTATTCATAAAATCATGTTCTAAAAATGCTTCTATAATTTTACTTCTTCTTATCCTTCTTTTTTTAATTTAATGATCAATTGTGACCCTCATTAACAATCGGTTTTTTGTGTGTTGTTACTCAATTTGAAATGTATGTCATCGGTTTTTCCGCATATTAGATAACCAAAGGACTATTCATGTTGTGCCTCAAGGTGGAATAATTAAACTATTTAGGATGTAAATATGGGTTGTAAAATGTATTTATAGTTTTAGATATTTCTCCTTCATGTGAAAAGCCAATGTAATTGAGTTTCAACTCATAGTACTTAAAATTAAGTGTAGGTGTTGTAACTCTCTATAAAAAATCATATATTCAATAGTTAGTGGGTTACATTTATTAGTGTATTTGAGAAAAGGGAATAGTATTCAAAAGATCAAATTTATACACACTACTATAAAAATACATTTTCCTATGATTTATTTTTTTCCACTATATTAATAATTAACTTTGTTATAATATTTAAAATTATTTAAAAAACAAGTCAATACACCCCCCCGACCATTTGGCTATCCCACAACGACGACCTATATAATTTTATCAAATCCTAACCAATAAAACTTATATTTTTAAAATTATCTATAATAATAATAATTCATGACTAAACCTTCAATGATAAATGTTTTTCTCATCATGGAGTGAACAAGTTCAACTGATGGATGAATTACTCCAAGACCTTATTATGATTTCACTGAAAGTGATATTGTAATGACCATAGGTTTTATAAATAAATTTTCTATTCTTAAAATTAAATTATATTAATATAGTGTCACTTATTGACCATAATAAAACCTTATAAACGAATAATGGGTAATGTAAAAGGTACCTCGAAAAGTTAAGGAACACATACCGATTAAATAGTTACTTTCCCTTCAGAATATAAATGCAACCCTTATGAATAGTAAACATGCCAATTGAATATTAACCTCACTAAAGAATGTATAAGTAAAATTATTCATCATATTAGTGACAATATTACATAATTATTTCATAGTATAAGTATGTAATTATTTCAAAAATTACTGATTAACTATTTGTATTTTTATATGTCTTGTGTATTTAAATAAAATTTTATGATTAATTTAATAAATAAAATGAAAATTTATTTTCAAAAAATGAATTAGAATATTAATATTTCTATGTATTTTGATCATATAATTATTTTATGAGTCCTTCAATAATTTGTCAAAATTTTCCAAAATAGTTTTTAATTTGAAAAATTTTACTTTTCATGTAAATTATGACATTAATAAAAAATTAATTTTCACATATTTTTAAAATTATTCTCATAAAATGGAGATCATTTTTTCATTCTACACATAAATAAATGTTTGGTTCAAACTCAGTTTCCCTATTTACTATTTTTGGTCACATTAATCTTGACTATTAATAGTTCTGATAAAAAAATATTAATCTAATGATTAGAATAATTGGAACACCTCTACCCCAACATTATTAATACCACGCCTCTTTACCTCATATCTTCACTCCTATCAAGATTTGTTCTTACTCAAAATTCTGCTGAAATATTTCCCTAAGACCCTATCCCATAAATATACCCTCAAGGAAGATATATTAAAGAGGTTAATTCATCTTATCATTTCTTTAATTATCTTTCAAGTTTCATTATTTCTTTTTCTTCCTCGCATCCATTCTTCCAAATGTTATGATAACTCTAATTCTTTAAATTTAATATAAATTTGTTATTATAATATAATAATTCTGTCAAATCTAAATTTTCAATTTATTCTATAATAGAAATAGAAACACTATCTCAAATGTGTTAACTTGTCACAATCTAGGATAGCAGATTTTCAGTTTCTATTACCATCTTCAATTCTTGTCATGAAACCATTTTGAGGGTTGAACTAGAATATAATATATATTATATTTTTAATTTAAGGTTATGGATTTTTTTTAAAAATATATATTAATTTATAAAGAAACATGTGTTCGATGTGTTAAAAAACATCCAATTAACCAGAACAGTTATCATTAATGAGTTATATAATGATTCATATTCACTCAAAATAACCAAATGTACCATATAACTATGTAATATTATTTATGATAAATAAATAAATAAAACTTCAATTCTTTACATATATTCTAATCTCATATTCTTTCACTTACATTTATATAAGTAAACTAATTATGAGAACCAAGTAAACAAACACTCCCAAATAATGAAATTTAACCTCTTATCCCAATATAAATGTCATAAATGAACTTAATAAAATTATAATAAATCAATTTCATGAAGAATAGGATATGTAATTTTTAGTTTACAAATGTGATTTGGTTATCCAGGACATTAAGATCAAGTGAAGGACACCATCAAACATAAGGTAATGGATTTTACTCAAACCTCCATTATTCTTTTAGGTTGCTCCATAATTATTTTTTACCAAAATGTAGTTATTTTTTATTTTTTTTGTGAATATTATAAATTTTATGTATATTATCCAAACTCATGTATCATGGTCTATTAATTATTATATTTTGGGAATATACATGTATTTTAGTGGTTTCCACCTTAATACTTTTAGATAAGTAATCATGTGTAAGGAAACATCCCAAATTATTCCCCAATTTCAAGTGCACTTTGTAATATGTTTTAAGCACCAATTATTTTTAAAAAACATGTATCCTACAATGAAAATCTTATTGGTTAAATTTTGGTTTCATATTAATGACTATTCAATTTTCTTTTTTAATTGATCTTGGTTATTTTCCTTAAACCACACTAAAATGTATTAATAGTAAATATTCATAAATGCGCATTTTTCATGTTATCACTTAAAATTGACATCCCTTATGATGATATATTCCTATACAAACTTATTCATTTTTGTGAATGATCTATTTAATTTCATTCATGGAAACTTTTATGATACGCTCATTAGTTATGAATTATGGCATGAATTTGATACTCAATTCATCCTATCGGTAACCACCAGGGTAATGAATGATTGATTATATATAATTCTATATGAGGTAATCATATTAATGAACATGTTTTGGTTTGTGTATCAAGATACTAATATAATGCATTGGGTAAATTTGATCCCCATGAGATGTTTTGTGTAATGGTCTTGGTGGTAACCCCTGACTCGTTCTACCATGTGAAACTGTTACAGTGTTTAACCTTGACTTGTTATCCATTATTTGAAACAAGACTTAAATTGTGTTAAAGTAATTTTTTATATTTCCTACATATTACTATGACTCCATTTTTAAATTATCCCATTTTTTTATGTTTTGATTACATATTTTCCATGCCTTTTTATAACATAATGTCATTACTTCAAATCCATGTGTTGAAGAATTATTCTTATGTTTATTACCTTATGGTTATTTTTAGCTCATCCCTTTTTTCCTTGTTGTCCAAATGTTATTCTATGATGATGTAGTAGCAAAGTATAATTTAGGACCTCTTTATGATGATTAGATAATGAAATGTTTTATTTAGTCCCATTATACCACTCTTATGTACATAGTCTTCCAAGACACTATATTTTCAGGTCATTGGATTTTAATATTATGTTTTATTATGATTAAAATAATTAATGACATGTATAAAAGGACAGGGCCAATATAGTTGGCTTTAGAGGTAAGGTCTAGTTTTTTGTAGATTTTGAATAGATAACTTTAATAAGAACATTAGTTCTGTGACTAACTATTAGAAAACATCCCATAATTTTTGTAACTATTGAGTAAGTGGTTTACCAAGAAACTGCATCCCTGTATAGATACAAACAGGTGGATGTGGCTCTGGAATAGATATATCTATGGATAAAACTCGAAAATAATTCTTATATCTAGACTAGAATGGGAACTGGTGCACGAAAATAGGCCTTGCTTCACTCATGTTTTGACACTCCCAGGGGATATGAATTGTTAAATTCATAATATTAGTATGAACCCTTGTTAAGGGAATACAAAATAATCCCTTAAGAATATTAGTTATGAAACACATAAAGGCTAAACAGGATTGAAACATTGGGAATCACAAGTTAAGATATACTTTTACTATAAGATTTTAACCTTTTATGTTTAAAGTTTTCTTTTCATGCTTATTAACATAGTATCTAAGCCCCCTAATTGTACAATTTTTTCTCAGTCATTGGGGCGAATTTGAAGAACATGTGAAAACCAAAAATGTGAAAGGCAATGTGAATATTTCTCAAATAATATGCCTAGTATGATGGGAAGAAGTGCTCGAAACATTATGATAGTACATTTTCAGATATCTCATGTTATGGATAATACCATCAATGTATTGGAACTCCATCCACCTCCATGTAATGAGAATGTTGTGGTTGAATCATTCATATGGTAATTTCCTACCACGATTAGTGTATCTTATGATACCCTCCTCATAGAAAATTGGACTATCTCCATTAAAATGATACTATATGTCCTCTAGTGCTCAGAAGAATAGAAATTCTTACCATTGGTCTATCATTTTGATGTAGAACAAGATCAGTGGTGGATACCAATAAAGAATTCAAATTCCAAATAAGAAATTAATTTCAACTGTTCTGAGGAATTAAAGGAAAAAATAATTTTTTTCCCTAAACCCATGGTCTCAAGATGGAAATAGTATTCCATAGACTCAATCTGAAGGAAGATGATTCCAGGAATTTACGATATTCCTCTGGCTTTGTGATGAGTAATTATATAATGGTGCATAGATTCCTTAGTAGAGTAAAGCTGAGTCTATGAA
Source organism: Viscum album (assembly GCA_963277665.1). Taxonomy (NCBI): domain Eukaryota; kingdom Viridiplantae; phylum Streptophyta; class Magnoliopsida; order Santalales; family Viscaceae; genus Viscum; species Viscum album. The sequence goes on from OY728134.1 coordinate 476,765,342, forward strand.
AACCATTGGTGATTCGTGACTTCAAATGTTTTGAAGAGATTGTCCATTATCCACTCAATGATGAAATGAAGATCAGAGACTCTCTATGGACTTCTGGTTTTAGGGACAGAAAGTGGAAAATGGAATCAAATATGGGTGTTTTGGTAAATACGTCCCATGATAGATAGAAGATAAAATATCCCACATATCAAAATTGTGGGTTGAAGAAGCCTAGGAACCTTGAAAATTGAAACAATAATTGATTCAAATGGGGATGAATGTGATATCAAGATAAATCTCTTGAAGGGATATAAAGAATCCCACTATCATGGAAGAATAAAGGATGGTTTAGATTAACTCTCATCCTATAGTTCAATGTTACAATAGAAAGTAACATGGAAATAATGAAAATAATTTCCCTATGCCAAGGGTTGTTAGAGGCAATCAAGAACAGCCAACAAGACAACAATGATGGGATTATGATATTACTACTATTAAGGTGGATCCAAACAATGATGTGTAAAAATATAGTAATTATTATTTCATGGATAATGAATGTACTATTTGATTATTTTTCTATGTATTCATTAATTAATTTGATGTTTAGTGTAGCTATTGTAACACAACCTCAAATTATGGAGGATGAGTTATCTGTGAAATAGTGAATGGTGTAATTATTTCATCCAATTCTTATAACTCATCCCTAGTAAATTTTTGTGGATTTTACCTCCCATAAAATATTGGTGTACCTCTTTTAGTGGAGATTGATGTAATCTTTGGAATGTGTTGGCTATATTTATACAAATCCAACATCAACTGTATGGAATGTGAGATCACTCTTCACATCACCAAGAATCATCCAATTCATTAAAAGTTGTAGGAGGAAGATGAATATTCTTTTTCATTCATTGTCATAAGTGTGCATATTACTTCCTTATGTGTAAGCCTATATGACTGAAATTATTGTGACAAAAGATAGAATCATGCATGAACACATGCCTATTATAAGAGACTACACTGATATTTTTCTTGAAGAATTATATGGTCTTCCTCTTAGTCGATAGGTTGAGTCCCCACTTAAACATGTTCCTATATCTCTCCCTGTATCAGAGAAACATTATTAAATGGCCGCAACAGATTAAGAACATATAGAGAATAATTTATAGGATAATAAAGACAGGGGTTGTATACACTTGAGTGCTTCACCATGGGGTGCCCTAGTCCACTTTGTTAAGAATAAGGATGGTTCAATGTACCTATTCATTTATTGTCATGTGCTCATGAAACTCATGATAAATAAATATTATCCCCTACATCAGATAGTTACCATGTCCAATCAACTTTATGGGGCCAATTATTTATCTAAGATGGAACTTTTGTGGGGATATCACTAATTAATGGATAAAAAGGAAGATATTCTCAAAAAATCCTTTTGAACAAGGTTTGGACACTTTGACTTCATAGTGATTCCAATTGGAATCACAAATTCTCTATCAATATTCCTGTAATTAATAAGTAGAGTCTTTAGATATTACCTCAATAGATTTTTGGTAATCATTATCGATGATATTCTTATTTACTCAAAGAGAAATTAAAAATCATGATGAGAATTTAATACTGTACTGATGACTTTGATAATGGATAAACATAATGAAATATAAATTTAATATTCATTTTGGATTGATGATGTATCTTTCATAGATAATTTTATCACCAGAAAAGGAATATCTTTTGACCCTTCCATGATAATGGAAATTGAGGAGTTTCCTGGTCCAATATCTAAAATAGATATCCTTTGCTTTCTTGGTGTATCAAGGTGTTATCAATGGTTTGTGAGGATCATCTCACAATTTTAAATAATAATGAACAAGATGACACAATAGGGAGTGAAGTTCCTATGAACTCACAGATGAGAGGAAATCTTTAAGGGGCTAAAAATATGCTTATCTCTATGCCTGTACATACACTCCCAACAAGTGGAGAACAATTTTTATTGAACAAGGATGCTTCAACGAATGGATTAGTATTTTTATAGATAAAATATTATAAAGTGATTTCCTATGTCTCACGGAAGATGAAAATCCATGAGAACAACAATCCCAATCATGTTCTAGAATTGGAGACTGTGATATTTTCATGGAAACTATGGAGACATTATCTCTATTGGGAGAACAGTGAGATATATAATAATGAAGAAGGTTAGATATCATCTGGGATTATAACTGGTCAATCCACTACCATCCTAGTAAGGAAAATTAGTTGGAAAAACTCTATGTTGAAATGGACTTGAATCTTTATCAATGATGTGAATTTAGAATGATCAAATCATCATAAATTTGTAAAGGATTCAAATGAGAATTATAATGGGAGGAAAATCAAAAATAATTTCTCAAATGATTACTCAACCATCCAATATGGGAAAATAATAGATTCTTAAAAAGAATATGTGGAAGTTTTGAAAATGGTGGAAGCTATAAATATTGGGAAATCCTCTGAGTGAAGGATTCATGGTGATGGATTTTTATGATTTGGGACATGATTATGTGTACCACCTAGTCAAGAAATAGAGAATGATATTTTTATTATGAACATAACTCAACCTTTTCTATTCACCTATGGAGAACAAAGATGTATCTAGATCTCCAAGAGAACATTTGGTGGGATAATATGAGAAATGATATTTTTGAACATACATCAATGTAACTGTATGTCAACAAGTGAAGGATGAGATGGAAAAAGTGTAAGGAGATGATGGACCAACTACCCATATCAATAGGAACAGATGATAATATCATTGTGAACACTATCACTAGACTTCTAAGGACTCCCAAAGGTAACAATTCTATATGGGTCCTTGGGGATCATCTTACAACAAAAACAACTCACTTTATCAAAATTTGATAGGAATTATCGTTGGATCAACTTGCACAGATTAATATAAAATAGGTGTAAAGGCTACATATGGTACCACTATCTATTATTTCCAATAGAGATCTAAGATTCTCCTCAATGTTATAGAAAAGTCTCTAGTTTTCACAATGATCTGAACTGAACATTAGTATAACCAATCATCCTCAAAATGATTACCTATCTATGAAAATAATTCTAGCACCAGAATATATATTGAGATTGTATTTTATAGACCTCAAAAGTGGATGTGGAAAATATATTCCACCTATTGAATTATTTTATAATATTATATTCTACCCCCACATCTGAATGGAACCATATAAATTTTTGGGAAAAGGGGAAAACACTGTAACGTTTGGATGAAATAAAATATCGTAAGAAACTAGGACCTAAAGTAGTCAACGTAATGGCAGAGAATGTTAGAAAAATTAAGGGTAACATCAAGGAAAACAAATGTCAAAAAATGAGTTATGAATATAATCATTAACGGGACCTTAAGTTCAAAGTAAGATACATTGTATTCCTACATATCACTCCATTGATAAAGGTCATGAGATTTTGTTAGAAATGAAATATATGTTCCATGTACATAAACTTCTTCAAGATTCCTAGTTATGTTAGGGATATGACCTATATACTATCCCATCCACCTACCATGTATAAATTATATGATTTGTTCCATGTATCCCTCTGATGGAAGTACAAAGGATACCCTTCAGGGGTACTCTCTTTGCAGGTTATAATGTTGGTGAATAATCTATCTTATAAGGGGAATCTATTGAAGATATTGGATCATAGAGATAATATTATTTGTAATAAGACTACTGACCTTGTCTAATTTCTAAGGAAGAACCATATGTACTAAGAGACAACATGGGAACTAGAGGAGGTAATGAAGGAAAATTACCCACACCTATTTATGACTCAGAATGTAAAATGAAATTTTGATGCGGAAATTTGATATGGTTGGAAGAATGTAATGACATAATGTTACATCAATAAAATTTCCCTTAAAATAATTATTTTATAATTACATAATATTATTTATAACACACAATACTACCCTTAAAAAGACTAATGAGTGAATAAAAGGTTTATCTAGAAGTTATGGAACACAAAACGATGAAATAGAAATTTTTCCATGTGAAGTGTAATGTGACCCTTAAAAATAATGAATTATCAAATTTAATAATAAACTCACCAATTAATGAATAAATAAAATTCATCCATATTATGTGTGAAAATATATTATAAATTTATCACAGTGTAAGTATGTAAATATTTTTGAAATTATTAATTATGAATTTGTATTTTTTTACTTCATGAATATTTGATTTTAATTTTATGATTAATTTATTAAATTAAAAGAAATTTTTTTCTAAAAAAATTAATTCATAAAATATTATTTTTATCACTTATGATCGTAAGTTAGTTTTATAAGACCATAATTAATATTTCAAAGTTTTTGAAATACAATTTCAATTTCAAAATAAGTATTTTCATGAAAATGAAGAGTTTAATTACAAATTAATTTTTACATATTTAAATAATTATTTTCCTAAAATTTATTTCAATTTTTAGTTTTCCATTTGAAAAAAAGTATTGGGGTGAATTTTGGGGATATTTCTAATATACATGAATTCATGAAGAATATTAAAATACGATAATTTAAAAATTAATGTAAAATAAATGAATTTCTATATTATGCTTGAGTCAGGGATAATGAAAATGACCATTATTCCAACTCACATGATCTCTTTACTAATTTTGGTCACAATAATTCAGACCATTCATATATTGAGTAAAGATATTAACCGAATGATTAAAATAAGGGGAAACCCCTGCTCTACTCCACTATAAATATTACCCCTCTTTTGATCTTCACTTCACTCCTATAACGCCTAGTTCCTAGTCTAAATTCTGATCAAATGTCTCCATAATCCCATATACCACTAAAATTATACATTTTTCTCTTCAAAAAACCAAATACTCTTTCCTAAAGAGGATCTCAATGAAGATATATTCAATCGGTAAATTCCTCATTTAAGTTCTTTTATTTTCATTCACATTCATTTATTTATTTTTCTTTACTCAACTCTTTTCATCAAAAAGTTATGATAACACTATTACATAAAATGTACATGAATTTAGTTATTATAATGGAATAATTCATCATAATATATCCTTTCCCCTCCTATTATACTATAAATGAAAACACTATCTGAGACAAGTTTATTTATAACATTCAAAGACAGTGATTTTTCAATTTCTATTACCATCTTAAATAATGTTCATGAAAACTTTTTTATGGATGACCCAGAATATAATAAAATAAATAATTTTAATTTTTTTTCTGAAATCATTTTTACACATGATATTAATTTATAATGGAAAATTTGATTGATGTGATAAAAAACATCCATTTATTCAAAACATTTATCAATAATGTTTTTTATAAAGATTCATATTCACTCAAAACAACCAAATGAATTTTATAACCAAATAATCTTATGGATTTTAAAAAATAACATTCATCTTATATTCTTGAAAACCATTATCATCTCACGTGTTTATCCGTACATATACATAATTAAACTAATAATGAAAACAAAGAAACAAACACTCCCAATCAATGAAATTGAACCTATTAACCGATCAAAATGTTCACGATTGAAATTAATAAGGTTATAATAATTCAATTACATGATTAATAGGTTTTGTAAATATAAATTAATTAATTTCATCTGTTTATCTTGGACAATTAGATAAAGAGAATGACGCAATCAGACATAAGGTAAGGGATTCTACCAGAACCTCCATTATTCCATTGGGATGCTCTATAATTTTTTTTTTCCAAAATAATGTTATATGTTATTCTTATTTAAAAATTATAAGTTATTTTCAAATTCTGAAACCTCATTTATTATGTTCCATTAATAATTTCCTTTAAGGGAACTATATGTTATTATGTGGATTCCTCCTCAATGCTTCCTGATAAGCAAACCCGTGTCAGGGAACTTCCAGAATTCATATTGAAATTCTTGTGAACTCTTTAATTTGGTTTAAGACACAATTATTTTTATAAATACAATATTTTTATTATTAAAACCTGATTGGTTAACTTATGGTTTTATATAAATTATTATGACCATTTCTATTTTAAGTGATCTTTCACATTTTTATTAAACCCCGCTAAAATGTTTTAATTCTAATGATTCTTAAATGAATGTTTTTGCATGTTATAAATTAAAATTGACATCAATTATCCTGATATATTCCCATTATAACTTATTAATACCCATCTATGATCTAATTACCTTTCTTTATGGACACTTTTATCATATCCCCATTTTTTATGCTTTATTGCGTGAATATGATACCCAATTCTTTATTTGGGTAAAAATTATGATTACAAATGATTTATTATGTAAAATTAAATATGTGGAATGAATATTCATGAAAATTTTATTAGGGAGTGTATGGATAATGCTTCAATAGCTTTGAAAATGTTGAGTCTCAAGATATGTTATGGGAAATGGTCTTCGATGTATATTTACTTGTGTTATCAAGTGAAACAGTCTTGGTGGTTAACCATAATTTGTTATTATCTCTGTTAAATGATCACTGAATAATTCTATAGTCATTGTTTATATTTATTCCCCATTACTATGACTCCATTGTTTTATGATCCCATTATTATATGTTATGATTCCATATGTTCGAAGACTTTTTATATCCTAATTCCATGCCATCTAATCAGTGTTATAAAGAATTATTAATATATTTATTCTCTTAATGGTCTATATAGATCTTTTTTTTCATGTTATACTCATGTTATCCTATTAAAAAGTATAATCAAAATTGATTTTAGGAGATCTTTATGAATATTAAATAAATAGATGTTTTATTTTGAAGTGCCCAGATCAGTGTGGATCATTGAGAGGGGGAGGGGGTGAATCAGTGATCCCTTTAAAACTTTTTACTAATTGATTCTTATCAATTAAACCTCTATGGTTGGTTAAAACCTCGATCCACTCTTCTTGTATCTCTCAACCTTTCCCGAATGATGCAGTAATGAAAAGGCACAGGACACAAGGATTTACAAGGTTCGGCACCAAAGGCCTACATCCTTGCCATGCTCTCCCAGCATGGATTCTCCCATTATAACTTGTTAGAATTACAATGGTCGATACAGCTTCCCACCGTATCTCTCCTGAGTCCCACAGGAGGGTCTTTATACTGCTTCACACAGTGTTACCAGAGTCCCACTGGCCTGCTCCAGAATCCCACTGAAGACTTCTTCTCCCTGAGTCCCACAGGGTCTTCTCTTGGCTCCTCGAGTCACACGAGTAGCTCTTCTTCACTTTAAGCTTCTTCAAGTAACTTCAGCAGCCTGGGATAAAGGCTGCTGGCCTTGCTCTTCTCTTCTGATCACTTGTGGTTGATCAGGGCTTCTCGTCTAGCTCAGGCTTTATCTCCTTCTTCCGGATGACCTGGCTTCTCTCTTCAACTACTGAATGCTCAGACAACTGATATCTTTATCTTCGGTCTGGTCCAGTCTCACTCACTTCAACTTCATGGACTGAGTGCATGGCAGCTCTTCATCCTCATGCACTGATAGCATGGCCTTCTCAATTCTTCAAGAACCTCCTGGTCTTGGTCTTCTCAAATGCACACAACCAGATTTGTCTTTGTTCACGTGTGCATGTGCATGCATGTAAGCATAAACTATCCTTCTACTACTCTTGGTGCAATAAACCCACAAAGGGTGTAGTGTCTTTAAGCACACACCAGCTTCTCACCTCTTCACACACTTTATTCAATTTGCTTACACACTTGAATGTGTGTTATACTTTAGTGTGGATGTTCTCCTTCTTCTCCTTCTTAGTGTGTACACACCACTTAGCACACACTAAGGTTCGGCCTTCGTTTGTTTTGCACACACAATTTGTTCCACGTTTTGCATGCACTTAAGCTTGGCCAACTTCCTCTTCTTGTTTTGCACACATACAAAAGGTGTTCTTTTATTTGTTCTTTAATATGTGCACCCACAAGGCTACGACCCTTCACTTCTTTGCACAACCAAGGCTATTGCTTATTCAATTCTCACACACACACAAAGTGTGGTCTTCCACTTCACTTGGCACACACCACTTGGTGTTGTCTCGGCCTCCACTTCCTTTTGCACACCTAATTGGATACGGCCTCTTCACTTGTTGCACACACACAAGAGATGTGGTGGCCTTCCTTCTTTACTGTGCACACACAAGAGGCAAAGCCTCGGGTCTTCTTCCCCACTTTAGCACACAAGGCACTAAGGCTCGACCTTCTCTTGATCACACCCCGAACACCAACCCAAACAAGCATGCAAGGTGCAGCTGGCTACTGCCTTGGGTCCCGTAGGTCCTCAGGTGCAAGGCTCCACGGGCGCGCAACCCTTTGAGCGTGCAAACTCCTCTTGCCGCGGGGCGCGCAAGTGCTGCACCCGCGGGCACTTCCTCTTGTCGCACAAGGGTGCGGGTAGAGAGGGAACAAGCCTCGGGCGCGCAGAGTGTTGCGGCCTCGAGGTCTTCCTGCCGCGCAAAGGATTAGCGCGCAGGGGACTTCAGCCGCGCAAATCTTTGCGCGGCGGCTTCTTCTTCGCGAGGCAGAGACACACGCGGGACTCCGAGTTTTCAACAAAGGATCAGCAAACTTCTCTATGCTTCGGGCTCTCCTTTTATAGGCAGAGGAATCCTCAAAACATCTGCGGGATACAATCTTTGAATCCCCGAGTTTTTCGGGTATTTCAAGATTCTGCAAATCTTGATATCTTCCTCTGTTTCTCACGCGGGTTCTCCCTTTTTATTTCTCCTCGTTCATGCGACTTTCAAACGCATGCATGGATTCTTTCAGTCCAAACCATGCAGAACATAGACGCTCAAGGCCTCGGCACTTCGTTTTCCTTCGGCCTCACTCGAATTCTCCATACGTTGCATGCATGCCCATATTTATACATGGATATGTTCAGTTGGGCCAGACGAACACGAGGGAGCCTTCGGTTTGTTCGGAGGTGGCCGGAATCTCAAAAACAGGTGCTCGGGTTGCTCCTGGTTCGACGGAGCTCATGGGGAGCCTTCGGCTGAGCTCGAGGAAGAGGACGAACGCTGGGCCGTTGGATGCGGCATTCGAAATACATCGGACGGCCGTGATCTGGAGATCTCGCGCGGGATGCGATGAGCGGCGGAGATCTGGCGCGCGATCAATCGTGCGGCCAGGATGTCTTCCGCGGAAAAATCCCGTGTCCCACATCGAAACAAAGCCCGGTTTTCTCGCGGCTTATCAACTAAGCGTTGCCGAGAAGCGCTCAGTTGAACTTCCCCCTCCACGGTGCCGCCCCGCACCGTGTTCTCCCTGCGGGCGCGCTCTGCGCCCACTCTGCTCCATGCGGGCGCGCTCCTAGCGCCCGCTATACACACTCCGGGTGCGCTCTGGCGCCCATGCTGCGCAGGCCTGATCCCCTGCGTGGCCCGAGGCTTACACACGGCCCCCTGCCTCTCGGGCTGGCCACATGGGATCCCCCCTTGGGCGTGGCGCCTTAGGCCCACATGTGCCTTGGGGGTTGAACCCTTAAGGCTAGCCCTTGGTGGCTAATGTTTTGCTTGAGGAAACACTTAGGACTTTGTTTAAAAACAAAGTAACCAAGTGAAAATTCCAAATGCCACTCCAAGTTCTTCCAAGCCAAATGCCACTTCAAATTATTCTTCTCCATTTCTCCCATTTCTTCATTTCTTCTTCATAAGAATTCTTCCAATCTCCTCAACATATATTCATTATTTAGGAGGGAAATTCTTGAAGGATCTTCTTCATCAACCGAGCTCCTTAATCAAACATATTCTTCAAAGAACTTCATTGATCTAATCAAAGATCAATTGGATCTTCTTCTGATTCACATGCACTAAGAGTTAGTACATGGACTTCTTTAATCCACTTCATCCACTTAGAAGTTGTGGATGGATCTCTTGCTTCTCCTCATGCATTGTCAAAACAATACATGGTCTTCTAACATTGTTGTGACATTGTATCCAGTTGATACAAGTTCTTGGAACTTTAAGAACAGCTCATCAATCGTCTGATGTTCATGGAGAATGTTTCAACCACAATTTCCAATACCACTTAGTGAATCTCCTAAGTGACATGCATCTTAGTACCATGGCCATTCTCTTTCACCACCAACACCATCACATCCTTTGAAATTCACATCTTGACTCCTTGACATCCATCCATTCATTCCTTGACAACAACATACCTCATTGACAAAAAATTCAACACAGTTTACTTCAATCTCCCCCTTTGTATTTGTTGTCAATACACTTCTTCAGCACATATGAATGGGTCAATATGTGTGCCAATCTTTTCTCCCCCTTATTGGCAATCAAATGCAAAGGTGTGGTGTGGTTCTCTTTCAAAAATCTCTTCCTCCCTTTGAAAAGTATTTTCTTGAAAAACACTGAGAGAGGGATGATGTCACATGTTCACTTGAGCAATGAACCTTTAGTAAATTAGCTCTAAGTATACTTGGGCTAACCCGGTGTATAAAACAAGAGTGATATGACCAAGGAATTCAAAGCTGTCCACATTCACTATAACATGTGAGATCATGCTTTAGGGGTTTGAAATTTTTCAAATATAACAATGAATTGCTAAATCCTGCACATCTTCACAAAACTCATTAGAAAGTTCAGGTGCAAAGATAAAGCTCCCCCTTTCATCTACTTTCTCAAGATGATATTAATTTCAGAACATTATCTTCTCCAGATTGGCTCCCCCTCAAGGGGTGCACTCCATTCTGTCCAAACCATCCTCCAGTTGAGAATGATCATCATCTTCAATTCCCTGCAATGTCAGCACATGTAAATACCAGAAGTATAAGGGAATAAGATGGAACCTCCTTGGTTCATCAATGTGAACAAAAAGGTTGAGAAGATTCTCTCAACCGAGATGTCCCATTTTCACCATTCTTCACACTTGCACATTTGATCTTCAATGATGTTTGTGCTGGTGTGGTTCTCAAAACATCTTCATGTGAAACCTTCTTCTTTCCTTTTGCTTTAGCAATTGCCAGAGCTTCATCTTCAACTCTTTGTAGTTCTCTGGCAAGTTGCAACTGATGTGGCCATATGACAAGTAAATCATTTGGAAGAGTGGCCTCAGTTCTGGAAGTTCCACATGGTTCCTTAGATGCTGTCAAGCTACCTTTATTAGGCAACTTGTTTTCAATCAATCCCTTCTTCTTCTTCTGGATTGATTGTCTGTTTGAGTTCAGTCTGCTTCTATTTAATTTCATGGCTTGTTTACATAGATCCATGATATGTCCTTTCTTTCCACAGTAGAAGCATGTCTTCTTGGTGGTCCTTCTGGATGCATCACCCTTCTTGGATTTAGACTCCAAGGTCTTCTCTTCCTTTTTCATAATCTTCTTGGGAGCATCTTCAACTTCCTTCTTGCTTCCCAAGGATTCTTTCTGAGCCAGGTTCAGTGATCTTATCTTCATTCCAGCTTCGGATACATTCGGAGATTGATATGTATCAACTCTTTGACCACTTTTGCAACCATCCCAGATGTTGTCAAGTAATCCAAATATATTTGCAGTAAACAGATGTCTCTAGACCTGTGGATGCTGCTTCTTTCCTTCTGGCATGCTCCCCCTTGGCATGGGCTTCCTCTGTGCTTTGGCATTCAGTGGATTGTACCAACAATCCTTTGCACAATGCCCATACTTGTTACAACACCAGCATTGTCCCACGAATCTTGACCTCTTCAGTTCTTCTGATTGTAGGGTACTTTTCTTGACCTGTTGTGCTGTTTCAGGAGAGATCTGCTTCTTTACTGTCTTCATCCATATTTGTTTGGAATTATTCTTCCATCCTGTACTTTTTGTGGAAAAACAATTAGAAGCATCAGTACAAGATGGTATGGATGGTACCTTCTTTCTAGAAGATGTTGCACTTTTATTAGAGGATGTCTTCCTCTTAGAATCATCCTACTCAAAGCATACTTGAGTAGCAACATGTCTTCTTCCAACTAACTGGGAGGATTCATCTTTAGGTGATTGCAGATGTTTCAATATCACCTCCAGTTCTAAGTATTTCATGTTGAGGGAGTTCTTCTCATCCTCAACCGTTCCTAGCCTTCCTTCCCAATTTTCTTCCAGCTGTTTCATCTGGTCTTCATGCACCTTCTTCATTTCTTGCAATGAATTGTCAAGCTCCTTCACCATTTTGACTTTGTCTTTGAGTTGAGCATCTCTGACATTCATTGACACTCTGTGCAATTTTTCCAGTGCATGGAAAACTTCTTTGACCACAGTCTTAAAGAATTATTTCTCAGAAAGGCTTCTTTGCAATTCTTCACAAGTATCTTCATATCTTTCATTGCAAAGAGATACTGTTTCATCTTTGGCATTTACCAGCTTTCTGAGAGTGTTGGTTATGCCAACCCTTTTAGCCAGCTGATCTTCCATAGCATTGGCTTCTTCTTCTAACTGTGATTTTTCTTCATGAAGATCATGGATGCCTGTAGCTATACACTTTGCCACTTCCATGGGAACTGTCTTCAGAAGATATTTGAGTGCACTATGAAGATCATTCATTATTTCAACTTCATCACAGGTAGGACATGCATTCTTCATCTTCTTGGCCTGTTTCTTCTTTCTATTTTTCTGAGTCTTGGCAGATATCTCCATTTGAGGCTGGTTGCTCATTTCCTCAAATCTGCACTTCATAAAGACTCCCATGGATCTTTTAGAGGTAACCTCCCTCTGATACCAATTGAAGTGCCCAGATCAGTGTGAATCACTGAGAGGGGGAGGGGGTGAATCAGTGATCCCTTTAAAACTTTTTACTAATTGATTCTTATCAATTAAACCTCTATGGCTGGTTAAAACCTCGATCCACTCTTCTTGTATCTCTCAACCTTTCCCGAATGATGCAGTAATGAAAAGGCACAGGACACAAGGATTTACAAGGTTCGACACCAAAGGCCTACATCCTTGCCATGCTCTCCCAGCATGGATTCTCCCATTATAACTTGTTAGAATTACAATGGTCGATACAGCTTCCCACCGTATCTCTCCTGAGTCCCACAGGAGGGTCTTTATACTGCTTCACACAGTGTTACCAGAGTCCCACAGGCCTGCTCCAGAATCCCACTGAAGACTTCTTCTCCCTGAGTCCCACAGGGTCTTCTCTTGGCTCCTCGAGTCACACGAGTAGCTCTTCTTCACTTTAAGCTTCTTCAAGTAACTTCAGCAGCCTGGGATAAAGGCTTCTGGCCTTGCTCTTCTCTTCTGATCACTTGTGGTTGATCAGGGCTTCTCGTCTAGCTCAGGCTTTATCTCCTTCTTCAGGATGACCTGGCTTCTCTCTTCAACTACTGAATGCTCAGACAACTGATATCTTTATCTTCGGTCTGGTCAAGTGTCACTCACTTCAACTTCATGCACTGAGTGCATGGCAGCTCTTCATCCTCATGCACTGAGAGCATGGCCTTCTCAATTCTTCAAGAACCTCCTGGTCTTGGTCTTCTCAAATGCACACAACCAGATTTGTCTTTGTTCACGTGTGCATGTGCATGCATGTAAGCATGCACTCTCCTTCTTCTACTCTTGGTGCAATAAACCCACAAAGGGTGTAGTATCTTTAAGCACACACCAGCTTTTCACCTCTTCACACACTTTATTCAATTTGCTTACACACTTGAATGTGTGTTATACTTTAGTGTGGATGTTCTCCTTCTTCTCCTTCTTAGTGTGTACACACCACTTAGCACACACTAAGGTTCGGCCTTCGTTTGTTTTGAACACACAATTTGTTCCACGTTTTGCATGCACTTAAACTTGGCCAACTTCCTCTTCTTGTTTTTCACACATACAAAAGGTGTTCTTTTATTTGTTCTTTAATATGTGCACCCACAAGGCTACGACCCTTCACTTCTTTGCACAACCAAGGCTATTGCTTATTCAATTCTCACACACACACAAAGTGTGGTCTTCCACCTCACTTGGCACACACCACTTGGTGTTGTCTCGGCCTCCACTTCCTTTTGCACACCTAATTGGATACGGCCTCTTCACTTGTTGCACACACACAAGAGATGTGGTGGCCTTCCTTCTTTACTGTGCACACACAAGAGGAAAAGCCTCGGGTTTTCTTCCCCACTTTAGCACACAAGGCACTAAGGCTCAGCCTTCTCTTGATCACACCCGAACACAAACCCAAAGAAGCATGCAAGGTGCAGCTGGCTACTGCCTTGGGTCGCGTAGGTCCTCAGGTGCAAGGCTCCACGGGCACGCAACCCTTTGAGCGCGCAAACTCCTCTTGCCGCGGGGCGCGCAAGTGCTGCACCCGCGGGCACTTCCTCTTGCCGCACAAGGGTGCGGGCAGAGAGGGAACAAGCCTCGGGCGCGCAGAGTGTTGCGGCCACGAGGTCTTCCTGCAGCGCAAAGGATTAGCACGCAGGGGACTTCAGCCGCGCAAATCTTTGCGCGGCGGCTTCTTCTTCGCGAGGCAGAGACACACGCGGGACTCCGAGTTTTCAAAAAAGGATCAGAAAACTTCTCTGTGCTTCGAGCTCTCCTTTTATAGGCAGAGGAATCCTCAAAACATCCGCGGGATACAATCTTTGAATCCCCGAGTTTTTCGGGTATTTCAAGATTATGCAAATCTTGATATCTTCCTCTGTTTCTCACGCGGGTTCTCCCTTTTTATTTCTCCTCGTGCATGCGACTTTCAAACGCATGCATGGCTTCTTTCGGTCCAAACCATGCAGAACATAGACGCTCAAGGCCTCGGCACTTCTTTTGCCTTCGGCCTCACTCGAATTCTCCATACGTTGCATGCATGCCCATATTTATACATGGATATGTTCAGTTGGGCCAGACGAACACGAGGGAGCCTTCGGTTTGTTCGGAGGTGGCCGGAATCTCAAAAACAGGTGCTCGGGTTGCTCCTGGTTCGACGGAGCTCACGGGGAGCCTTCGGCTGAGCTCGTGGAAGAGGACGAACGCTGGGCCGTTGGATGCAGCATTTGAAATACATCGGACGGCCGCGATCTGGAGATCTCGTGCGGGATGCGATGAGCGGCGGAGATCTGGCGCGCGATCAATCGTGCGTCCAGGATGTCTTCCGCGGGAAAATCCCGCGTCCCACATCAAAACAAAGCCCGGTTTTCTCGCGGCTTATCAACTAAGCACTGCCGAGAAGCGCTCAGTTGAACTTCCCCCTCCACGGTGCCGCCCCGCACCGTGTTCTCCCTGCGGGCGCGCTCTGCGCCCACTCTGCTCCCTGCGGGCGCGCTCCTAGTGCCCACTATACACACTCCAGGTGCGCTCTGGCGCCCATGCTGTGCAGGCCTGATCCCCTGCGTGGCCCGGGGCTTACACACGGCCCCCCTGCCTCTCGGGCTGGCCTCATGGGATCCCACCTTGGGCGTGGCGCCTTAGGCCCACATGTGCCTTGGGGGTTGAACCCTTAAGGCTGGCCCTTGGTGGCTAATTTTTTGCTTGAGGAAACACTTAGGACTTTGTTTAAAAACAAAGTAACCAAGTGAAAATGCCAAATGCCACTCCAAGTTCTTCCAAGCCAAATGCCACTTCAAATTATTCTTCTCCATTTCTCCCATTTCTTCATTTCTTCTTCATAAGAATTCTTCCAATCTCCTCAACATATATTCATTATTTAGGAGGGAAATTCTTGAAGGATCTTCTTCATCAACCGAGCTCCTTAATCAAACATATTCTTCAAAGAACTTCATTGATCTAATCAAAGATCAATTGGATCTTCTTCTGATTCACATGCACTAAGAGTTAGTACATGGACTTCTTTAATCCACTTCATCCACTTAGAAGTTGTGGAGGGATCTCTTGCTTCTCCTCATGCATTGTCAATACAATACATGGTCTTCTAACATTGTTGTGACATTGTATCCAGTTGATACAAGTTCTTGGAACTTTAAGAACAGCTCATCAATCATCTGATGTTCATGGAGAATGTTTCTACCACAATTTCCAATACCACTTAGTGAATCTCCTAAGTGACATGCATCTTAGTACCATGGCCATTCTCCTTCACCACCAACACCATCACATCCTTTGACATTCAAATCTTGACTCCTTGACATCCATCCATTCATTCCTTGACAACAACATACCTCATTGACAACAAATGCAACACAGTGCACTTCATATTTAATCCCATGATTTCATTTTTATATACTCAGTCATCCATGATATAGGATTTCATAATCTGTGGCTTGTTATATGATGGTTTATTAGGCTAAAAATCATGTAATGATATGTGTAAAAGGCTAGGGTCTCTATAGATATTATGAATCACATATGGAAGACATCCTAAAATTGCTTAGAATTGAACATTGGAGTGTCATGGTAAACCAAATGAACTACATGAGGTTGATCCTGAAAAATTGGTTGATAACAACATGGTGATTAATTTGATGAACATTATGGTGATGAATATATTGTATTGTTTTGTGAGTAGAAATGATAGTTCACATGTATTAGAGCATAAAAATACACATGATATTTCAATGTCTATCTACGATATACATCAATGAATGGATATGATTATAATAATTAATTTATTCATGCTAAGGAATGAAAAAATAATTATAATGCATGGAGATGAAATAGTAAATCAATTGTATCATAGACATAATAGTATCATTAATGGTATTTATTCTTTAGGATATTCTTTGGATAATCCATTTTCTATTAAAAGTGTTCTTAGATGACTAAAAAATATGGGGCAAGCTAAAAAAGTAGTTGTTGATGAAATTAAGAGTTTATAATAATATACATTGTATGAACATATTGGTTAAAATATTAAATATTAATTGGAATTAAAAACTAATACAAAATATTAAAATTAAAATATTAATGTAATTTTCTTTATGAATGATGTTTAAACTAACTCTTATAATTCATAATTTAGTATTTGTTATAGTAATAAAGATTATAATGTAAAAAGGGAGGATGTTTAATGAATAAAATATAATTCCAAATACATAGAATGTATTAACATGAGTATACTATAATGAAATGATGTAAATTTTGATAGAAATTTTTTTAGAAAAAAAAATTTGCTCAGAATGATTGATTACAGGGGATTAAATGGTGTGAAATCACTAAAATTGTGTACAAAATCTTCAAAAAATCATCAATGGGTTTTTTTTTGTGGGTCTAGAAAAAACCAATATATCTTATTTTCATGATTATTCGTGGACCAACATTCCAAAGGTATGTGTTCATTGGGGAACTTTTCCAACTACACTTAAGAAATCACATTCATCGGAAGGATGTAAATTCGGGCCCATCACACACTTTTTTGGGAAATATTGTCTATTCTGAGACACTATTTTATAATTAAGATGTGTTCATGAATCCATAGTTTGTTAACCAACATATATACAAAAATCACCAAGAATTAGAGATCAATTATGAACAAGGATAAGTTCATAATCATATCTATATATAAATGGTTCTCAATAGATTGGGATATATGTATGTAACCAAGATTCTCCACCAATGGTATCCTTTTTGGGATAGATTATAGATTATTTGGATATTTATTAGGACCACTATTATTTTAATCCAGGTAGTGAGTTGATCTTTAATTTGTCGTTATCTATGGAGACAAAAGTTATTTTGATTTTGGGGTTTATACCATAATATAGACTTCCTATATATCCTCAGGGGATGAATCATAACCCACATAGTTTGGTGCCACAAAAGATGAAAAATCACATTTTAAGGTCACGTGACAATGATCCAACCATGCAGATTAATGTCATGTGGAAAATATGACTAGGAGAAAGGTTCTTATTCAAACTTCGTGTGACACATATACTGAGCTGGCTCGAGAGACCCGAAATTTATGTTGTCTTGATGGTGGATATGACTATACCTGAGATGTGGCTCGACATACATTATGGTAAATTTTTATGATGTGTTTGGAACCCTAGGAGTATTCTTATGTATCCCAGTTAGTTATGGAATCAAATTCCACGTAGTCCAATAAGTTGGGACTTGAACCAAATAGGAGGCCCATTTGGATAAGTCTTATGCAAGTAATTATTCCATATGACTTGGTTTTAGGGATTACATCCATGAATAATTCATGATTTGTTTCATTGGTAATATGGCCCTTTAAATTTTGATGCATGTGTTTAAGGCTTATACCTTATTGGAGGGTTGATTTGGAAGATTTGGTTGTGGATTACACTCTATGAATGACTATGTATCTGGGGATTGCGCATGTTAGTTGTCCATTTGAAATGGTTATGGGTATTACATCTATTAGAATGTATCATTGAGCATTTGATTGGGGATTATTCATGCAATTGTCCTAGAGTTATAGGTTTACGATCGTTCAAATGTAATGGTTTCCACTAACCTATAAGCACATTTTAATCATACTCGGTCTGAGAAGAAAGATGTATTAGAGGATCTAAAGATCCAATGATTCACTTTATCACATTGATAATGAGAACTAAATAACTAATGGAGAGGGATAGGGATTTTATTGTTCTTTCTCATCTTTTATTTTGTCAATCTGGATAGTCACATGTACTGAACCTTCTAGCTACATCATGTGATAAGGCAAAAAGAAGCACGAGGGGTACCTCCCATAAGAAATTATATGGTCTTAATCCAAGAGGGATATGATAAAACATGTTCCTAGAGGAGGATATAATTCGATATCAAAGTAAATGTAAAGAATGATCATCAACCCCACCTGGAATTGGGAGGATCACATGAGCATCCAAAGTTCAGAACCCTCATTACCATGGGAATGTAGACCAAAAGACATTGAAAGGGTCTACTTTATTGTTGAGGTTACACATGTACATCTTCATAGTATGGTTATGTAAACTCTAAAGCACATGTTGATGCACCCTATGACTTAATCATACATGTTTGGTGGCTTTTGGATAGGCGTTATCTTGATGTCGTTGGACTGATTCACAAAGTGGTTAATATGGGCCCGATGAGTTGATTGAAGGGATAGATTTGAGTTGGAGTGTGGAACACCATAGTAGGCCCCATTCCTCATAGTATTTTCTTATAAAATATGGGGTTCCCTCTGCAACTCTTGTTACTATGTGGGTGAGGGTACTGCCTTTATAGAATGGTGCTACATGGACTAGGCAGTTTCGGATGTAGTATCTTGCTATGTGGGACTAGGTCCTTCCTTGGTTGATGTTTTCTATGTATGGTCATGTTCCTCCTGTGTTTCATATATATACTCAATGTAAGGTTCTTTATATGTAGTATTTGTATACCTAGGGAAGGTTTCTCCCCGATTATCAATTTTTTATGTTGGGTTTTTTGTCACAAAGGGTCTATCTTTTTACTCCAAGTAGAATGGTGTTCGCTGATGTGTTTCAGTTTTTAGAAGGATCACAGATTTATTATTTTATCCACAATGTTATAAGGGATATTTTTATTTACATGGAAAAGAAAAATATATCTTTTTATTTTCATTAGGTATCTCCTCCTATGATCTCTATCATTTCTCCATTCTTTTTTCTGTCCATTTCAGTACCCCACGGGGTCCTTTTGTAAAACAATGTATGGATTAGGTAATTGTATTGATGGTCATCCATTATAGACCATGGGACATATTATCTAGTAGACAATGGAGATATCCTCATCAAAAGAATGAATTATTCAAAGTGGATCATTCCTTATTAAATATAAAACTACCACCCAATCCTATAAGTGATTATGTTTCATTCCAAGGGGTCAATGATACCAGCTCATTCCACGGATGTGTTTTTCATAGGGATGGTCATCCATGGGGGTTAAAATAAATTTTGGGAAACAAACATGACCTTTTCCATTTTCTAGAGTCGGTAGTCTGTATCATCCTATGAACTGTTTCATTTTTTGGAGTGATTCAAAATGTGGTGGAACTCTATGTGGAACGGTGATCCATCAAGGATTTTTTTCTTCGCAGGATCTATCTGTCCATCCGGGACTCTCCCCAATAGAAAACATTTCTTCAAATTCTTCTTCTAGGTTTAATTATACAGTATTATAAATTAATTAAATTCTCCCATCAATAAATTTATATTTCTAGGACCTAGAAAATTACCAACCTATGAATGGGTTTTGATCAGGACGAAGAGGAGTGTATTCTGATGTTCAAGGTGGTTTTATTTTGAAATAGTTTTTGTTACCTTAGTGGACCTACAATATGGCACCACATATATAAATAGGGTTCTTGGATCATTTTTATTATACCATATTTCACAAAGGAAATATCACTCTAAATAATCTTTGGTCACCTATTAATATTAAATAATGCATCCTTTCTAGACGAGATATCCATAAATTGAACTAGGTTGTCTATGAATGCTAATTGGGTTTTACATTTAACGGCCAAGGGATTTTTGGACAGATCATTCTTTGTATTGAATACCTTGCTGGCGAATGCTTAATGATAATGAACTTCATTGACTAAACCTTTATGAATAAATTGTTCATAGGATAATGTATAATCCTTCTTTAGGCATTCATATTATTATTTTTTTTCAATGAAACTCATGTAAATTTTATAAAATTATCATTAGGATAAAATGGATCTAGTTCCACCTTGATGAATGAGTCCATGAGATGCACTTATATTAATAAAAATATTGAATAGGGTTACATACATCACATCATCCTGGATGACTATTTTCCAAAGAACCTTATTTCCCTAGTGATTATAACCTACCAATTGTCAATCCAACAACCACTTTATAACTTTTTTTATTCGAGTAGATGGTCCCATTTTACTAGTTGACCAGAATCTCCAATATTCTTGGTGCAAGATGTATCAGGAAAATTCTGATGTAAAAATTGTTACTACATGGAAATTCATTTTTGTTTCAGGTCAATAGAATATCTTTATTCTGAATGGTTCTATGAGGACATAATCAAATCGACACAACCAAGATATATACATTCAATGATTAATTGTAAATTGTTATTTCATTTTCAACCACTCACAAGGAAATCCCAATAAAGGGTGGATCTCTATGTGGGATTTTTAGTCTGGCCATAATTTCTTAGATTTTTGGGCTTAAGAATTAAAGGTCCATGTAATATATTTGGAATTACCTAGAAAACTATATGTACTCAACTTATACAAGGTTGTGTGGGTCTCTCAATTTTCAATTTATTAATGGACCAATATGTTTACCAAATTAATTAGTTTTTGGTGTTAGAGAATCAATATTTTCCATTTATCACATGGTAAAATAAGGAATTTCTTATAGGATGTCTACATGCAAGGGGAATTCCCATTCATGGTAACATGAATGAAAAATCAGTTCCTACAACCAATATATTGGAGAACCCCGATTATGTATCTCAATTGTCAAGGGACATGCCAATGGAAGTAGAGGAACTGCTTGGTTATCCCCTTCGCACCTACTGACTCATTCCATTGACTGACTGGATAAAATTATATTCCCTTCTTAGTTGTTCAAGAAAGAATGTTCATTATAGAAGGACACATCCAATTCAATAATTTCAAGGAGTTTAGGGTTTTTATTGGGAAACTCTCATAGTTGGCCATTATAACACATGGTTCTATATAAGTTTTCTAGATGCACCATCATAAATCATTTTAGAGGGTTTCTTCACCATGTTCTTAATTTGATGGATCTTACTACTTCGTGAAGCGAACACAGGTGTCATGGTATGTAACTTGATGATGGTGGCCATGATGGAAATTGGATACCACATTATCCATGTTTCACTCATCCTTTCTAATATCTATGAATTATTTGGACACATGCTAGAAATTATGTCGCTACATCTTCTATGTGGGTGATTCCAATTTCTTTATTAATGGGTGGAGGAACACTACCAATGATATGAATATCTGTATAATGAAAAAATTCATTTTTTTTTCAATTTATACCTCATTACATAATATTATCGTTGTCCACCTCAGATTCCCTTGAATCAATGACATCCGTCGAACACTTGATTTAATTTTCCTAATTTATTTTCATCCCTTAACCTTCTCCATTAGTAATGAAGGTAGATAATGGTCAAGGGACATTATAAGAATTATCATACATCATATCTCTCAGAGAAGGAATTCTAGCCACACAGGTTGATGGAGTAACCATCTATGAGCTCAATACTGCTTAAATATTTATAGTAAAATTTGTGTCAATGAAAATAGTTCTTCATCTGCCTTATCCCTTTATTAAGGAGTCACACCCAGTTATCCTTTGGGAGTTTTGGTAGATGATGATGGGTAAGATTATGGGATGAAACATTCCATGCATTGTGTGAAAAATCCCCTCTCTTTAACCCCAAATTATTCAAGGAGGTGGATAAATTATAAAACAAATGGGATATATGGAAAGTTAATAAAAAATTTTCCCAAACAACTAGCCTATACTATTTACTTTCCAAAATTAACATCATCGTCAGTTTCAAGGGAAGAACACATTTCATCTTAACTATCTAAGTACCTCATGGGAGCCTCATCCTATAGCTCCCCCATATTGAATGTGGTGTAGATCTGATATTTTCAACTGATTCATTCAAAAGCCATACTAAAGTGGATCCCAATGGAACTTCCATGGGAACTATACTAATAAATGTTGATCCTATCAACCTAATTTGAAAACTAGAAAAGAAGTGCAGATGGAATATTCTTATACTCTAGAGTCCCTTTTTAACACAAAGCAATCCATCTTTTTCAGTTTTGGATTACATATTTGTGGAAGGGAGAGATAGAGATAATGATCCTAACATTTCTATTGAGTGTTGGGTTGTGTGAATATGAGATTAAATAAAAATTTTAACAGTCACCACATAGACCCCTAAGGGAGAAATGGCTACCAGGATGGACATACTTTTCTACACTTTCCTTAGAATAGGCTCATGGGGGTTTGATTACCAATTTCTAAATATCCTTGTAAAAAATATCATTATTGTTAGTAAAGACATAGTTTCTTGTGAATGTTACCTTACATAGTTTAATTCTTCCCATCATCAAGACGAATCCACAAAAGATACTACTAATAAACTAAATAAAATATTTATTGTAGAAGAAAGGTCTTAAGATCAATTATATGTATAGACTATAGAGCTACAAGAACATAAGGATTATGTAGCAATGATTATGGATCATTTTTAATCTAAAAAATTAAAATGTAGAATCCATAAAATTTAATTATCAATATCTCAAGGTCTTCATTAAAAAGTTGTTCCCAATAGTTGAAACCAAGATGAGAAAAGAACATATTTGGAGTGTACCATTGGTGGATTGTGTCTTATTGTAGTATATTTTCCGTTTAAGAGATCAATGTTTCACTATAGTCATCTTGGGTGTTTTGGGTTTTCACCGTTTCTAGTGGCATCAGGAAGAGGCTCTAGGATGTCGATGCTTTTCTATTCTCATTTAATAAAATGATATCCTTTTTCTCCCATAAGATTATAATTTATCATTTCTTGAAATTTCCACAAATCACAATTTGAAATTTCTTTTGAAAGATAATCTCTTTGATTAATTGATTGTGTTTATCACTAGATATCAATTTCAATCAAAATTTCGGATAAAAAATTGATATGATCATGTGATTATCTAATTTTTCTTGATTTTAGGGACTCAACGAGCATATTTTGACAATTTCTTAGGTTAAATAGAAAACCCACTGATATATGTTACTTTTCTATTATCAGCAAAAGAAATTTCCCTATGTCCACCATTTTTCAGGTCACAAAGACATAACTTTTCTTTTGCATAGTCTTTCATTTTAATGTTTTCGAGCCCAAACATATCGTCATTTAATTTTTTTGTTTCTCAATTGTTTCTTAAACCTTACAGAGTGTAGGTTTATCAAGATAGAACTCAAAATATCTCATGGGTGACATTTTTGGTGTTTCTTATAGGGATTTTTATGATTCTTAATATGAGAATATTAGAGACATCAAAACAAAATTAATACTAACAATATTTATTCCAGAATAAGAATGAAGTTGAATTATGAGGCAAGGTCCCCAATAGAGCTTACTTGATGTGAATGTACCAATATTTTTTAGACATGAATGATGGATTTTTCTGGGCTATTGTTTTGTTGCTCCTAGATCATAGACATGAAATGAGTAATGTACATGATAGGTAACTATAATAACTATTTTAAACATGATTTTGTTGGTGCGTACATAGGTAGAAGAAGGATTTTATGGAATGAATTTTCCTTTGGTTGACATGACCTTTTTTGGTTAACCTATATAGAGCCAACAAGGGAATAGATTGAATAGTAGAAAAAAAGGTATCCCTAAGACACAAACCCTCTATCATTGATGGATATGTAATTTAAAAAAAATGGATTTCATGAGGCCTCAATGTGTGTCTTTTCATGGGAATTATTACATCAAATGAAAATAAAATCTTTATCATCATTTCTCATTAATGATAAACCACCCATATGCATATTAAGATTCTATAATGAAGGAATGGATTGTGGTGTAGTTTAATGTCATTAAACTAGAACATGGACATTTCAGATTAAAGACTTACATCGAGGTTATTCAAGGGATATAGTTCAAGGGATATAGTCGATGGAAACTTAGCTCTAACTAAGGGATAAATGTTTTTCCATTTTTGAGGTAATCTTCTAATGAAGATTATATCATCTCCATGCTTGATGGAGGAAGGTTGTGAGATATAATCTAGATGTTTCCAAATTTTAGGGGTGATGTGGTATATAAACATCATTGGGGATAAAAATATATGAAAACTCTCTAGATGAAATTTTTTACATCAGTTGATAGGCTTTTTATATGGTCAATTTTTTATTATCCTAATGGGAATATTGTGCATACTCAAAAAAATATTTCCTTAGGACATTAACCCCTCAATTCTAATGGATGGTCAGGTTTATGGGGATTCGATTCATTATGAATACATAGTTTGATTTCTTTATGGAGTGTTCGTAAACAAAAATGGGGCATTACATGTTGAAATTACATCAGAATGGGTAAAAATTTTCCATAGGTAGGTTTGACCCATACATTGGATAGATTTTTCTGATGGTCCAAATATATAAGGCTTGGGAATAAATATGTATATCATCAAAACAAGAATAAATCCATACATATCTCATGTCCTACAGACATCCTATATTGGTAGAGTCTATAGATAAAAAAAGGGGAGTCATTTTTTCCTCATGACTGGACACGGTGTTAATGTTCTGAGTGGGACAAGGAATCTAGTGATTATATAGATTAATCTACATGTTGTTGTTAAGAAGGTTTCTCCAAGAAATTATCAGTCTAATTCATTAGTAAAAGTAATTTTCATTTCAATACAATCTCACATGTATATGGTGAGTCACACATTGGACCCTCATATGCATATTTGACTCATATAGTTGAGATAGAGGGAAAAAATTGGTTCGAGATGGTTTTGGATTTAATATCAGAGTGTCTCTATATATCTTGACATAGCAAGAATCATGTCACACATATTTCTTATTGGTCTCTCCATATATGTCTGACCCATGAATATGTTTGTGGAATTTTTCATTTTTTTAGTTTCACCTAGGATTAAATATTTGTGTTTCGATCCCTATCCTTAAAAGTACTAAATAAAGAATCATATTTTTTTTATATCATGTAGTTTTTTGTCATATAACTAGCACATTAGTCGTGCAGTTTTACATTGTGTTACTAGGATTGTAGGGGGTCTTCCAATTTTATGTCATGTATATAATACCATATACGATGGAAATGATGAGAAATATGAGTGTTATAAGGATGTGATGCTATGACATTTGCCATTTGTGAGTGAAAGGAATATATAATACAAGATTCCACTGGTTATTGGATCTTGATAAATAAAATGGGGAATAAATTTCATTGATGGTAATGGGGAGAGAAGAGGCCTCTTAGGGGTAAATAGTTTCCTTTGGGTGAAGGGCCTTTTGTGGGAATCTTTTTCAGATCCATGAGGGGGATACTATTCATAGTCAAACTATGGTTATATTGGGACACTAACCCCCAATTTATGATGGCCTAGTGAAGATTGTGAATATCTTAAATTAAATGAGGAAAAAAGTGAGATTAATAGAAAGAATTGTTTTGATTATGTAAGAAAAATTCTGATTGTGATTAGCCATAGATTTTAGTATTCCTTACGTTGATCTGACTGATATGTATGGGGGTCATTTATCTTTCCATAATAGAACCCCAAATGTGGAACCGAAACTAGAGATCTCATGCATATGTCTTTGATTGTATATATGATGTGGGTACTTTTTTCCTTTGGATGAGACTTAGAAATGAGTTCTCTGTATCATTAAGTATTTCATAAAAACAAGAATCAAGTAACATGTAGTTCGTACTGTGCACTTTTGTTTAGAATAATGAGGTAATGACATTATCTCAACTGATGTGTGTAAAGAGAGAGGTTGTGGATTCATGATGTTTTACGTCATGTACTAAAGATATCTGGGGTTCCATTGAAAGACATTCTATTACTAACTTGGAGACATTAATATTGATTGATATGCCTTTATCTAAAGGGGAATCCCTTGAACAATCATCTAATACCATATGAACGGTTCTTAGTGAGAGAAACAAGGTCTGGAAAAGGATTATTCCACCACATAGAGGTGTCATAAGAAATGATATGAGCATTTTTCAATTGTGTATGTAAAACATGATGTCGCATTTTCACATCGCTAACTATATCATAGAAATCAGAGTCAAACCACATTTATTTCTCTTAAAACACACTATGTAGATCTAGCTCATATACAAGGATGTGGAAACTCTTATTCTTTGTGAGGGTTAGACCCAATATTAATGATTTAGGCACAACTATGTATCAGGTGATGATAGAAATCAAATCACACTTAGTTTTGAAATGGAAACCTCTATAGAGGTCTGATCCCTATGTAATGGGAGGCATGTTTCTCACCGAATATATCATTTTTTTGGTGGGACCTAGTATTGGATACTTGGTAATCATTATGTACCCTGTGTGGATAGAATTAAATAAAAGTGTAGTTATGGGAAACTATTTAGTTTAATGTCATTATGTGAGGATGAGGGCGACCCAATGGGAAAGAGTGGAAATGTTTTGGATGGACATAAAAATATATATATGGGTATCACTATGTATATTTAATGGGAAGGATTCAAAATGAACATATTTCAATGAATGAATATCTGCATGCATATATCTCACATGTACGGAGGGGTGATTTTTTTTGATTGGGTAGGGACATAAGACAAACTTTGGAGTCCCCTACATTGATCTACTTTGTATGCATGGGATAGGGAATTCCACATATCTCATGGTTGAGTCTATTAAAAATGTTTGGGTGTCACTACATACTAGATAAAATGATAATCAAGCCATAATAATTTCTTGATCAAAGCTCATTGTGTAGGTATGATCCACTAATATGGAGGGGGAAATTTTCAGTTTTAGGTGATGAAACCAGGATGAAACATTCAAGTACATCTATGTATCATGTTTAGATAAGAATAAACCCAAATGTAGATCTTGGATACAATAGGGTAGATGATAGATGCCGATAGAAATTTCCTCATAGGTGAGAACATTATTATATTTCATCCCATGTTAATATAATTTGGTAAGAATAATCTGTTATAATTCTTTGGAACATCACAAAATGTTTAGGGTACAATTTTAGATTAACTTCATTCATTTAAATTGTTAACTAATCGTTAAAGTTCATTGAGTTTCAAGAAAGTGAATGTAGCTTCCCAGAACTGGTATTCCTGGAAGAGATGCATCTCAATCCCGAAATGAATAAGGGCCTAGGGGGAAAGGATCCACACCAAACAATCCCATGAACTCTCACACACATTTAAAAGTAGTGATGCATTGAATTTGATTTTTATTTTAAGGTCATCGAGTTCAGACCCTTTTGAATATTTTAATTTCATATTGAATGGAATAAGAACACAACTTAACATCATGTGCCTATGACGTTGACCCACAGTTCAATGTCATACAGTGGGGATGATGATGGGTATGTAGTTTAACATCATGAATCTAAGATGATAATGACCTACAGTTATGTAAATGTTGATTCGTCAAACAAGTGAGTTACTAAATCCCATCATGAAAAGTGGGGTTAATGACAAATGATTGTTTGAAAATCTCCTTATAAAAGGGAATAAATTTTTTTTCTAGGCCAAACACATGAGGTATATATGTCACTACATATCTTATGATGACAGGATTCTTGCCAAGCATAGTTATTGATGGAAAATCTCTCTTTGTAGGTCATACCATCATGAAAATTTGGAATTTCTCCATTTAACATTGTTTTGGATTAGGTAATTGGGCATGAGAATAACCATGTATCATGTGTGGGAAGGAATAATGCTGCACATAGTTCTTGAGAAAGATACTCCTTATGTTGATCTGACTCTCACTTGGGAACAAGTGAACTTATTCTTTCTCTTACAGAGATCTATCTCATGTGTTGTGATTCATTGATTTAAATTTTGATTCCTATGAACATTAACATCATGCAGTGAGGATGAGGATATATTATAGTTCATTTTATTGAGATGCTGACAATGGTGTCATGGTTTTCATTAATTTTTTATGGCAAAGTCAAACTACATAGTTAAAAATC
Organism: Viscum album; assembly: GCA_963277665.1. Lineage (NCBI taxonomy): Eukaryota > Viridiplantae > Streptophyta > Magnoliopsida > Santalales > Viscaceae > Viscum > Viscum album. Next base: position 476,793,926 of record OY728134.1, read on the forward strand.
ATACCGCTATGATAATCGTCCATGCAATTTAATACCATGTGACAAGGACCTTTTACCATGATTTTTAACATCATATGATCTAGAAGATGTACCATTTCGTTTGACATCATGTGATTAAGATGATGTACCATTCTATTACATGGAATACATCCTCAGGTACCTTGTATTGGTCAGATCTATGGTTTGTTGAATGTCCATAGAAATCATAGAATAACCTCCATTGGAGTAGACCTATTGTATATTGTATTGTACCTCCCATTTTGGATACATCACTAGATTGTTTATTTCTAGGTATCATTAGAGTCTTTAGGACTAGTACCATATCTCCTTCATGGTAATGTTTGAGGTAAACATTTTTTTAAATCCTCGTGTGACCGAATTTTGGAAGAATTATAGATGATACAACATATATAATCTGTTATAATCTAATCACTCTAATTTGTACATCCATATCTTAGATTCATAATAAATGGATAAATTATTGAAGATGGAAAGATGGAATGAGGATAGTTGAACATGGATTAGAAGAAACGCCAGTGTCATGTATAGTATTGTCTATAGGGTCCCATCTGTTGTAGTGTGGTTCGTTGTCTGTTAATCCCACAAGAAAAGTAGGAACATGTGTATCCATGTATTTTTATCCTTATCTACCATATTAATATGTATATTTAATAGGGTATTATTTACATCATCCCTCTATCTGTTATCTGCTGAGTGGTTGTTGGATGAATGGTTGGACATGATGTCATACTATTGATACACCTCTTCCAATTCACCGGAACATAAATTTGTGTCGTTGTCTATTAGTATTATTTGATAGACACCAAATACAGTGACAGTTTGGGAATTTGTGAATCTAACAAGTTTCTTTTCCCCAACATCATTGAGGGTTATAGATTCATCACACCTGGAAAAGAATTCGGTCAAGGAATGAATTTACATGAATTACATGGTCATAGCTAGAGGATATAATCCCCCAATGTTTATTCTGAATATGAAAAAAATGCCATCAGTACTTGGATATGTCACATAACACCAAGGGATGGTGAATGATGTTGGAATGAACCAAAATGAAATGGAACTTTTTTATGAGTTTAATGCAGTCTTCTGTTATAGTTGGCCAGCTGGACCCATGCCTTCATATTGGGTTAGAGAGATTGAGTCCAAACTGGTGGGTGCTAGAGGCCCCATTATGGACCTGGTACATGACATACGTGTTCTATTCCATATCAATGCACCTTTAAGTCTCCCCTCTATGATCTACAAATAGAGGTACTTTTGGTGATTTTTTCCATCATAGAGGACAAAATTAAATACTCATTTTCATATTTTCTCTCTCTCAACTCAATCTATTTGTAGCTCTATATCTAGAGGGTATTCCATAGTGGGTGTCATTTAGTTAATTGTATGACCATATAGATTGAAGATGAGACTAATATCATTCATCTCCTACATTTTATATTTAATAAAATGTGAGACAATTTAGAGATGCAAAATGATGATGACTATTTCCGCGCACTATGGATTTTCTAGAGGCATGGCTTCATTTTCGAGTGTGTCTATTAGGGAATTTTTTGGCCATAGAACATGATTCAATGTCTTATCCAAAGCCAATTCCTCCATTTTTACCAAGATGGTGTTTAAATGGGGATTAGATCTTCAATTTTTGTAGTATATTCATTGTTTACAATCTTATTGACCAGTTTTCTATGGCCTTTTACCATTATGTGATTGACTTGTACCTATAATGATAGATCTATTACTACAATGAGAACCAGTTATTCTACTTCATTATTTGTGAGCCCTTACGATAAATGGAAAGACTATGGTGGGACATTCATTTACAGGGATATGAGAACAACTCAAAACCCTAATTTGTTGGGAATAAGGTCTTCTACCCATATCCATGATTGAATTACAGTTTCACTGTTGAAATATATATCACATAGTAAGGGCCCATCTTGAATAGATAAAACCACATAATCATGTAGTTTGGATTCCAATGAAATCATTTCTACCAAGGAGGATCTATAGTAGAAAATATTCTAATACCAATTCTTTGACCATTTTGTGAGTCATGAGCCTAATTTAATACTACCTCAGGATGAAAAACCCCCAATATATATTTCTATTCAACATCTGATGGATGAGAATGTATTTGATAAGGTTACTATGGGGAACAAATATACCTCAGGATGTTGAGGTTAGTTCCCTCATTTTTGGACTAAAGTGATTAGTGATAATAATATCATCTAAATATTTTAATAATTATTGTAAACATCAATCATGGATTGGATGCATTAATATTTTCTGTTTTGGAATCCATCATTATTCTTTTGGGTGAGTAACATTCCCAATGATTACTCTAAGGAATTAAAATAAAAAATAAGTGTCCTTCCTTCAATGGGAGGTAGCAAAATTTGTGGGATCAAGAAATTTTTCTTCCAATTGTGGAATTATTCTTGAAAATCATTACTCCAATGACATGAAACCACAATCTTCATCAACCTAATGAACAGAAAACATTTTCTAGTAAGGTGGGATATAAATCCCAAAATATAGGTAAATCATCTATTATGGCCTATCAACTCTATGAGGGTGTGAGGAGGTGAATTGCCTAAGAAATCATTCATCAAATTTAGGCAGACCTCGATTCCATCATAGAGTATGGTGATGCAAGGTAAATTTCCTAAGGTAACACTGAAAACAAATTTCAGGGGGTTCATTTTCTGGTAGTGTTGTCGTTTTTTGAATGCTGATACAATATTTAGTAGGTGGTACGGGTTTTGTCAATATTTAGCCACCATTTCATCCCCATATCATTTTAAAAACATTCTAATGATGTGTTTGAAGATAAAATGCATAGAACCATGATATATAGAGCTATAATTATTCAAGGAATGGGCATTACCTGATAGAAAAATACTCAATGTGGTCCCAGAAGGTCTTGGAATATCCCTTGATTTGGTCCATGCAGATTTGATTTTAACCAAAATATTTTTTCCATGATAAAGAGGTCCTAATATATAGTTGTTACATAAGTTATTACTTCTATGATCAAGATAAATAAATTAACTTTTGGGATGTTCTTATTGATTCCTTTTAAATTGATGAAGACTCTAATTTTCCCCTATTTATTTTTTCATGGGGAGGATATTGGCCTACCATTTGGGATATTGGACATCCTGAATAATGTTTTCCTGATTTTATTTTCAAATTATGAATCAATTATTTTTCATGTGTCAGGTCAGTCATACTTTCTACTTTTTTTCAATGGTGGTCATCTGGATGCCTTAGGTGTTTTGTGGTCACCTTGAGATTGGGGCCCAAATTTGTTAATTAATTCTATGTGAACAAATCCTGATACAACATCAATAATTTGGTGTATATCACATTCCCTTTTAAATACATGGACTCACTAAATAATGTGGTTTGTGGGTCTTCCTTTATTCCAAAAATAATTTACATGACTTCATCAATAGTTATAGATACATCTTTTTAAAATGATGGAGGGGTGCCCCAAACTTCCTCCCATTTTTCTCCTTCATATTCATCTTAATTATCTTACTCCATTAGGGAAGAATTTTTTGTGATATTTTATCCTGATTTAGGAGCATTTTAATATCTTTTTATTCAATAGATGAAGCTAATTCCTCTAAATCAGCTAACAATGTGGGATTTCCTTGGGCCACATGAGAAGATTCAATGATGGGTGGAGGAGTGTCTTTATTCTTATTGGGTTACTAGAAAACAACTTCTTCCTCCACCTGGAAGGTATGGACTTACTAGATAATTAGGTATGGATTGAATGAATTTACATCTGAGATTTCACCAATTTTTGGGGAGTCAATTAATTTATAACAGTACTGGACACAGTGGTCCTGCATAATATTGTAATAATTTCTTAATATGATCCAACAGTTAGGCTCATATAGTAAACGTGATTGATGGAAAATGCATATTCATAAATGAGCTATTTTAAGGGGTTATTCATAATCATTTCTTGACCATTCTGGGTAGTAACCCAGGTAACACAATTTTCCAAGGGCTAGTTACTTTTCATCTGATTGAATTCTGCATCGTTATTGTGTTCGTACTATGATTCAAATGGGCTATTTTCAGCATAAAATGTAATTTTTTATACTTAAATGGAGTATTTAATGCATTGATGGTATGAGGAGGGTATTTTTTCTTGTTTAGGATTCTGGGACCTACCTAGAAAGTCATTAAAGGTCATATTCTCCTAAACCAGAAATAATCTAGAGTTGACTACAAGGTCTCCAAACTAAGTCTGTATGTTGATTAAGTTAATGGATTCTTCTTGATTTTCTCATAACCCTAATGTTTTATGGGGGAAGGCTATAGGTTATCATAATTTTATCCTAGTTAGTGATGTGTATATTTAAAATGATGTTAACTCCAGATCCATTTTCAAGAAAGTATTTTTTGGCCCTCATTTCCTGGGTAGGGTTTATTTGAAAAGGTATATATACTAGATTTGGGTGATAAGATATATTTTTTTCTTTAGATTGAAATTGTATAGTGATATAGTCAGGGTGGATTATAGACAATATAGGATAATTTTCTTTCTCGTGGATAATTCCTTAAAGTGTTGTTCTATGATGTTTTTCATCATTGACATACTAATTAGGGGTGAGGCTAGAATCCTAGCTTCTTCCATTGTTATGTCTTCCCCAGTAACCTTGGTACCTATAACCTCTTCATCCAGTTCTGTAACTAGTTTTTCAGAACTCATGTTTATATATAAAATCCTCATAGGAGAAGATATCCAATAATTAAATTTCATTAATGTAGCCTAATATCAATGCCTCTTTCATTGAGGACATTATCTGGAAAACCATTTCTCGATGATCCATTTGGAAGGGCATTGCCAGTGATTTTATATCTTATGTAAAATATTATAATAAGGTAAAAAATAAATTATTCCTTCACACATGTCGAAAGTTATTTATTTTCCCACTACCTCTCTAGTCAACCCAATATTTTAAAAGAATTATTTTTATGTTTTTTATTGTTTATGATGTCAGTTGTGTTGCAGAGGGAGCTACTGGGGTGTAGTTTTCTATTTCAGCTGTTCTTATAGAATACCATGTGTGATCTTTATTATCTTCTAAGTTATCTACCAATGAAATATATTTTACCTTTTGATAATAATATTTTGTAACTCACCTCATACATCAAGGGATGTGGTGGAAACAAACAACAATTGTGATAGAGGCGTTCAAAACATTACTTATATGAAACATTCCATTCTTATAGTGGTAAATTGATGATGAAGTGTTCATGAATTCTTTATCAAAGTATCAATATAAAGGGGAAATTATCTAGCAATTTTTCAAGACCTACAATGTCAATCCACTTCAGCTATTTTAGGAAGAAAAAATCATTGTCTATAGTGGTTATAAAATAGTCATGTACATGATAATCTTGAAATGTGCATAATTTTTTCCTTCTCTCCATAAATTGTTTATATTTGGGTACCCTCTGATCATCTTTTTGATGTTTGAGATGTTTTTGAATCCCGATGATGTTGAACAATATAGTGTTAGTTTCAGAGATGGAGAAGACATAGAGGCTAGAAAAAATGGTGATGGATTCGGCCTCCTCCTTTCCATCTCTTTTACCAAGGACTGGTGGAGTTATCTGAGACTTGATCCTAGTCAATTGAATGGAGTCTTCCATTTTTTGGTCAATGATAGAGAAATCATTAAAATCACATGTATATTTCATCGGAATTAGCATTGTTTTTATCTCATCATGAAGGTTATCAGTGTAGAGATCACGCATATCCTCCTAGGGAAGTAGTCAGTTTAGGGAGTAGGTCATCATTTCCCATCTAGAAATGAAATAGGATAATATAATAGTTTTTCATTGTTTTCACCTCCAGAGTTCACTGATTAATTTATTTTTTATTTGTTGAGTGAATCTAGAAGAAGAACTACTGATGGGGGTTTTCCTTTCAAATGACTGACTTCTATGGAACACTATTGTATGATATGAAGGATGACCCTTGAGGGATTGCACAAAACATATGAGTATCGCTGCTTAATTTATCTCAAGAGTTCCTTTCGTGGGATCAAAATTATTTTAATAGTAATTCATATTCTATTTCATTTCACCCGATCCATTGAATATCACTAACATAGGACACCCATGGTTTGGTGGTCATGGGGTGTCCCTCACCAAATCAGGTTAAGGTTTCTTTTGTGGTTACAAGGGTTCAATCTTATATTTTATGATTTAAAATTGAGCTACTAATTACTTTATGGCATTAATATAAAACTTATGAGTTTTAAATAGAATAGGATCCTAGAATGTGATGTAATGTGAAGGATTTGATTCACATGTTCTACCACTATTTGAGGAAGATATTAGGTCAATGACAATATTTTAGGAATTTCATAAACCCACAATGGTTTTCTCAATAATGTATGTAAATCTTGATATCCATCCGTGATCAGGTCGGGCTTCCCCAATGATCTAGGTGCCATGTTAGGAGGGATTCAGGGACCTAATTACATATCCATGAAAATTCCTTTTAGATGAGGTACACCTACTGAATATATACATTGATCATCTTCATTGGGTTTCATACTCGATAGGAATTCTACCTCATAGAAACTCACAATTGATTCACCTAAACTCATTCATTTCATCCTATTAACAATTTAATATTTATTCAACCATAGTTTCCTCATCCACATTAAAAGGATGATTTGGATTGTATGAGGCCTTAACATTATTCTTGTGAGAGATTCACTAAGAAGGATATTGGTGATCGATTGATGCAACACCCAAATTTAGAGAAATTAACTTATTCATGGTATGCACACCATCATTATAAATGTGGAAATTACTCCATGTGGTACCATACTATCTTTCTACTTATGAATTTTCATCATTTTTGTTTTCGTATGATTGGTTTACTTCTATGATGTCAATGATTCATAATTCATTGTGGGCATCGTACAACATTCTTAACAGTAGATGGGTTGCTGGTCCACTTCACTAGACCTCTCATTCCATTTTGGAATCCCTTTTAGGATTCTTGGTGATGATTAACTCATATATAACCTCTATGTAGCCTGGTCATATGACTCTCTTAGTTGGGAGACTCATCATGAGATGAGATATACATGGATACCATACCTCTTTTCATCCCCTCTAAAAGGTAATAAAAAGATTTTCATTGAGGGGGTGGTTGAGTTAAATATTCCCACAACCAAGCATTATGGTGTTTCCCATGTTCCCTTGTTTTTGTTCCTCCTGAGGTATTTTTTTGGCCTTATGGAGTAATTTTGTATTAACAATCCCTCCATGTATGCAGGTTGGGGATGATCCCATTATATAATTGAGGCTACTATTTTCACTGCTTCTTTTATTTCATGCATCCTTGTTTGGGTGTGAGTTGGGAACAACATCAAGTCTACATATAAATTGATTTATTTCAAGAAAACGAGAAATTCATGATTATTTTCTTCCCTTAATGAATAATACTATTGAATGTTCATAGTTTTATGGTTCAATAGATTCTTGATGAATTTATCTCATTTGGCCTAATGCTTTTGAGAATTATTGAAGGATAGTTCTTGTTGATTTTGTTATATTTTCTATGTAGGGGGTTTTCATAATAGTATTATGGGAAAATGAAATCAAAGGATATAATTTACATTGAGATCTACTGAATGGTTCATGTGGTGAAATTTAAAGATCCATGTTCCCCCACCCCTAGATATGAATAGTCAGTAGGGAATCGTCAAATAGATGGTGCAACTAATGGAAGTCATTAGGGCATGTCGATTGAAGATAATTACATCACTTCTCTGATCGTGTTCATTGTGAATGTAGAAGAGATTACAAGTTGATTTGATGAAAATTTCTTCCAAAAATTTCTACATGGTATTCATACCTTTTGTAAGGGAAATTTTTTTCTTTCAAGTGGTGGAGAGTTGTCATGTTATTCACACGAATGTTGTCTATGCATTTTTTTGAAAATGCATCTAGGATATTGAACAGAGAAGTGGACAAGGGAAAAATATTAATGGGTCTAAAATCCTTGTCCAAGTAATTTCTAATGAGAAATGTATCCTTATTTATTAAATGAGATAATCATATACTTGATTAGACCAACATGTGAGCTTCTTAAAGGTTTTGTATCCAGTAGATGTTTTATCTGAGGATTCATTGAATGGAAATTGGCTGGGGGTGGCTCAAAGGATGAGTGTTACACTAGGTTGTCTTCTAGTTGGGAATGGATATATCGTAAAATTCATATGGTCTTTATAGTATCTGGACCCATCTTCCCAACTAATTCAAAATATAAAGGAATTATTATCTATGACTGTGTAAGGGGACCTTCTTACTGAAATAAGATGTCACTATTGGAAGGACATTCATATCATATGGTAAGATGGTGAGGAATAACATCATAGATATATTCACAGTTAATATGGGAATTCTGTCATAGTATACCCATGTGGGGCCATTATGGTTGAAGTAATAAGGGTAGGACCTTCTTTCATAGATAATGTGTCACTATGAGGAGGAACATCATAGAGAATACTATAATGAAAATGACTACCATCACAGTTCGATGGCTTGCTATAGGATGTTTTTATGAAATGTATACCCTAGGGAGGAATTTTAGGGTATATGATAATTGGTTTATGATTTTATTTCTATTTATTTCTTTAGATAAGAGGATGGTTATCTTGAATCTCTTCAAGAGATAATCTCTCACGATTTATGAGCTTGTGGCCATAAATGAATCCTTTGTGTTATGTTCTACGAAGTTGACATCTTAATCCATTGGAAAAATTGATTTGGGGATGAATATAAAAACTAATACATCCTAATTTAAAATACAATAATGGTCTAGCTAGATCTGGGACAACAATTAATTGATGTTTTGTGGGTTTACGAACTACAACTTCTAGTAGAGTAGGGTGGAAAAACCTCTCATCATTTTTTAGTTCACTTTGAAATGATTTATTTTTAAGAACTCTCCTATATGATAATTTGGCCTCTTTATATAAGTGATTACCATCATATATGGGTTCTTATTCAAGTGGTTCTTTTAGTGAAATCAGGATATTCCAATGATCGTACAGAATTTTGATAGGAATATATTTTTTCCATGGAGTCGCCACTAAATTTGACTAGTTCCCCCCCCCCCCAGTTTGAAAAAGTATTTGTACTGGATCCTATTGTCCATTTTCATGGAATATTTTCGATATCCCTCTTATATAGTAGAAGATATGAATTTGTATTCTTGAGTGACAAAATATTTTTTAGATGAGTCACCCCAGTTTAGGAGGCAGGGTTGTGGTCTGGACTCTTAAATGTTTTAGTTGATGTGATTATATCTTGGAAAATCTATATGATGAGGTCAGGAATTGATGTCTGATCATCCATAATTTCTAATATGTGATGTGATATATCATTTAATGTAATGGGAATATGTGATTATTCCTATGTTATGACATGAACATAAGTCTTCCCTTGATTTTTAGCTGTGATTTGTTAATTGGGTACTCCCATTGCCATTTTATTCACCCGAAGACCTTCATATAGATCATTAGGAATTTTCATCAAATTGTATTTAAATTAAACCATATTAACACTGTGGGAATGATTTGAATGAGTATTAATTTTTATCATCTTATAGTATATCCCCATATTTTCATATAGGTCTTGATATGGATGATATTTAATTCAAGCCCTCTAATAGATTGTCAATGTATTTGACTGACAAGATTAATATTAACAAGCATGGATTTGAATTTTCTAATTATCCTTTGTAATTGACCAAAGGAATGGATGTTCATTGGTAGTGAAATACATATTCCCATAATTTTCCACTATATTATCATATTTGGATTTATATTGGTGAGAATGGATTTTCAAAATCTCGTTTGCCTCTATATTTGATCGACATTATTGGTATTCATCCATATTAATTTTCATCTACCAATGATTGGTTTCCCATGACTAAAAATCTTTATATGAAAGAGAAGGAATTTTCAAATACTAATTTATCATTATATTTGACTGAAGTTAATCATATTTTTATGCATGGATTTTCATCTTCTTATTTTACATCATAGTTGACTAAAGAGATTCATTAGAGTCAGTTGGAATATACATCAACTAGTAGTGTTCTATTGTTTAATTTTCTGATGGGATTCATATTCAATAGTAGAGATATGTGTCTACCAATTCTTTGCATCATATTTTCATAAATGGATTGATTTAAATGAGTAGGAAGCTTCTTCACCTTGTGGTTCACAATCATATTTAATTGATATGCATTATAAGCATGAGTAGTGATAAATGTATGCTCATAGTCTGCCATCATATTTGACTAATATGACTCATAAGGGTGAGAAGGTATAAACTTATACTTTTATTTTATTACAATTTAGTTTAATGATGGGATCCATGTTTGTGAGAAAGAGTTTTCATCTTCATCTGTGTCCTCATATTATCAAGACGACCTCTATACTGGGGAGTAGGGATTTGCATCCGCTCATAGGTTTCCATTATATTTTCATTATAAGATGATTACATAGTAATAATATTGAAATCATGTTCTTTATTGTTTGTTTTTTTCCATTAATGTATCTCCATAGGGTCCGGGGTCCTCTTGAATTCATCTGGGTCCCATATTGTGGTAACCACATAGTAGTTAGGATGTTGGGCTACATAGCATTGATAGATATGATTTCCATAAGTGGGAACTTAGAGACAACCCTGTACTGCTAGGTTGAATTTATTTTTAGCCACTTCATCAGCTTTTCTAAGATAAGGGTTGAACTAATTATCCTTTTTTAGAGATAGAATCATGGAATTGATTGATATGGATATTATATTTTACTATTTCTGGATTTTCGATCATTGCTAGGTGAAAGGCTGATGGGATTTGTATGACTATAGGGGTTATTGAGCCACCTCCAATGGTATGAGAGTACCATTATGGTGGTTCTCTCAGACAAATGCATTCAAACCTATTGTTAATTATGTTGGGTGGATGATTTAATCCTCGGTTTAGTTGAGGACCCATCTTGTCCAGTGGGTGATGTGTTTTTCCACAAAATCCAATGAGATTCCATTGGATTGAAAAGAGTTTTGGTGAAATGTCTCTGTTATATATGTGAAAAATATAGACAAAATACCTCCCCAAAGTAGAATATCATGATGACTTTTTTAATTGATCGTCTCACTTGTACCACTTCCATTTGGGATCTGAGTGGGGCCTGAAACATTGTAATAACACATCCTTGGTAATGGATTCATGTCAATTTCACCATTTTTCTTTTGATGAAAACCATTTGTTCCTAGTGGTTGATTCCATCGGGTTAAATTGTGTGAAATCATTGAAGTTGGGTAAAATATCTTTGAGTGGTCTCCAACATATTCTTCTCAAGTATTTAGAAACACCCAACTACTTGCACATCTAGGTTGACTCATGGACCTACATTTCAATGTAAATTTTTTTTTGGGGAACATAGTTAGAAATAGTTAATAATTACCATTTTTCAATAGGATGAGATTTTGGTATCATCACATCATATTGTGGGGAACTAGGAAATATTTTAGGACTATAATATTGATTTATGATATGATCATGAATCCTTCATTACATTCCACATTTGGATATGTGGATCCGCCTGACATAGTGATCAATTAGGAAAAAATGTGTTCAGAATCATCTATATATATCCAAGGTTCTAAATAGAATGTTATATTGGTATATAATTTTTTTATCCATTAATGGTGTCATTTTATGGATGGATTATAGATTCATTGGTCATTTATTTGGACAAACAAATGTTTTAAAACATGTGGTGAGGTTCCCAAGATTTGCCTTTCATCTAAGGATACAATTGTTTAATTGATTTTGGGATCAAACCCATTTGATGGGCTTCCAATATATCATTGTGGGAGTAATTATGAACCATATAGATTTGTGGAACTTAGGAGGACCCAACACCATTAAAGGTCATGTGACAATAACCTAAAAATGTTATATAAAGGCATGTGACAAGGACATCTTGGTCAATATATCCAAGTAAGAGATGGTGCGGGACATAGTAGAGGTGTCACAAGGGTCACATAAGAGATGTGGTCTCGATGGTGCATATGATCCTACATGGGATGTTTCCTAGATAACATTTTGATGAACTTGGATGTTGGGTTTGGACAATTGGAAGGATTATTATGTATCCAAATTTTTTGGTTATCAAATCCCATATAGTTTGGGAAGTTTTTACTTTCACCTTAAAGTAGCCTATTTGGATGGTTCTTGCACATAAGAGATTTACATTTGAATTGGGGCTGGGGATTACAACCATAGAGAAGGAAAATTTGGTGTAACTTCATGGAGAATATGTCCCTTTGAAGGTTCATCAATGGATATAGAGATTATACCATGTATTAGGATTTATTGATTAGATATGGTTGAGGATTACACTTAGTTGATTTTCATGTGGTCGGGGAATACATATGGAAGATTCCCATTTTTGGAGAGGTTGTGTATAACAACTATGGAGAAGGAATGTGAGGCATAGGACTGGGCTTACACATCGAATCGGACAATTATTATAGGTCTAGGATAATTTAGAATTCATTATTACCAGTTACCTGTGGATGTGTCATGATGTGTCGAATAAAAAATATGAAGGAGTAGATATACATATCCCATGACCCACTCTATATGCAGTTGTATGATTAATAAAGTACAAAGGAAGATGGAGAGGGATTTGGGTGTGCATTCCATCTATTCTACTTTGGTAATCATAATAGTCACATTTGATGACCAATTTAGAAACATAGTAGGAAGAGGAAAAGAGGATAAAGGGTGTTGCCTCCTATAAAAACAGTAGGGGTTTACTCCAAGATGTATACACAAACATTGGTCATGGGAGGATTACTTCACTCTCTATCAAATGGAAATGAATTCATGATCCTTACCCTCCCCACCTAGACCCGGGTGGATCACATGAACTTCCCATGGTTGGAACCCTCATAACCACATGAATATAGACATGATGGTATTCTGAGGGTTCTCCTAAGGGTAGAGGTTACACACATGACACCACTTACCATTGGTTTATAGAATCGAAAGGGGGCACTGATTTACCCGATGACTAGATCATAAATTTATAGTTTATTTGAAATAGGCCTTGGCATGATGTCTTTGGAATATTTTATGGAGGGGGCAATATGGGGTTGATGAGATGAGATAAGGTATTTATCGGTGTTACTGTGTGAAACACCTTTGGATTCCCCATTCCATATAGCATGTTTTTATGAAGGATGGGTTTCCGCCTACATAGAATGTCTCTATATAGATGAAGGTACCATATTATTTGCAATGGGATACTTCAACTAGGATACTGTTAGGGTATCATGTTTCTATATAGGACTAGGTTCTTCCCATAATGTGGTTTGCAATGCAGGATCTGGTTCATCCTCTATAGGGATTTCTTATACAAGGTAATGTTCCACCCATGTATCATTTTCTATATGGGGAAAGATTCCCCTCATATATAATATTTTTATATAGATTTCTATGGTGAAAATAGGTCATCTATTTGATTCCCATGTAATGGTCTTTAAATGGGGTTTTCTATTCTCAAATTGATGGAATATTCATTATTTCATCCTTGGTGTTATATAGTATATTTTTACCTGTAGAGAATAGAATAAAATGTGTTTCTACTATCATTTAGGATATCCTTCTAAGATCTTTATGCTCCCATTATTATTTCATCTCACATTTACAGTCCCCCACATGATCCTTTTATAGAAGAATTGAGGGGCTGGATACTATCATGTTCAATAATCTACGATGGGGTGTGGGACTGCTTTTGAGAGACCCCAATGATGACTCCCTTGACCATGATTGAATTCTATAGTGGGAAGTGATCAATCATGGAAATGAAATCCATCTCTCAACTGAAAAAATTACTTTTTTACTTTTATGTGGACTAGATATACCACCTCATAACACAGTCTATTTTGTTCATAGGGAATGTCAATCATGTGGGTTGAAATCACCATCTAACATCAAAAATTAATATTTATCAATTTCGAGAGACATCTATATATATAATCCCATTGTCTAGTTTATTGATGGGGTAATTCACGAAGTGGGAGGGCACCATATGGAGTGGCGGTCAATGAATAAATTTGTTTATTGTGGTATGGATCAATCGTTCATGGCCACACCCCTTTGTACATTGTTTCTTGAAATTCTTTATCTGGGATTAATTTTAACATTTTCAAAATTAATATAATTCTTATCTCCCTATATATAAAATATTTTTGACCTAATATAAATGATGGATAAATTATCTCTTATGAATATAAGGACAAATGGAATCAATTATACTAATTTCTTATTGGTTAGGAAGAAAAAAACAATGAATAGAAAATTATAGAATGAGAATAATGGTTTGGTTGTTGGATGGATCTACACATCATATTTGGAATCTAGTGATTAATCTGGTCTTGAATGGAATGAAAAAAAATCTTTTTCTTATAGACTCTGTTAAAGAGACATGTATATTTGACTGTCATTTTTCTTCTAAATCTTATCATGGTCATACCATTAATGTTTTTTTGTAAAATTATATATTTAATAAACATGTTGAAATTATTATTTATATTTGTATGTATTGAAATAAAATATATGGATATTCCTATTATAAAGTAACATCATCATAGAAAAAATTTATAAATAAATAATCAAATTTTTCTAGAACATTTGTTTTATTTGTGTACTTCTTGAGATTATTTAATGTTTTATTATCATAAATTGAAATATATCCATGCTAAAACTAGAATCATAAAGGTTGAAAATGAAACTAATAGTTTTCATGTCCATGAAAATGATGATATAGAAAGAAATTTTAATCTTGATCATGAAGAGAATGAAATGATTAAATTAGAAATTATAAATGTGGAATCAAATCTATCCAATGTTAAACAAGGTAAGAAAAAAACTAATAAAATAATTATTTAAAAAAAATTAAAAATATAAATGTTCATTGATATTATAATCTATTTCCAATGACGTAAAATAATTTCATTATTATGACATTAAAAGGGTTGTACATAAATTCTTACTTGTTATTAGGGTAAAATGAAGGGTAATTATTAAATTAATTATTCTATGAGATTTCCAAACACTATAGTACATAAAAATATATTATTTTAAATTTTTTATCTTCTATTTTACGTATAATTTTTTCCTTATAATTTGTTTGGATTCCCAAAAAATTCATATACTAATTTCATATGATCTTGGTGTCAATCAGTTTAGAAAAATTCATAAATTCACTTTTGAGGAATTATTTCATGGAAGTATCATGAAATAAAATTAGTATATTTATATTGGATATTCATAGAATGTCACTGGTGATGTGTAAAATTTTATATCATTCAGTAAATGTGACAATAAAAGTTGTTGGTGAGGATGATATATCAAATGATTTTATTATTTATAATGTAACATATGTTTTAAGTTTAAAAATTAATTTCATATAAATATAAATAGTACAAAATCATAGAACATATATTAAATTGAAAATGATAAGGTCATTATTCATAAAACCTAATCAATTATGTTTTATGAAATACTAAAATATAATATATATACAATGAATATTGCGTAATTAAGTGATATAAATTATAAATGGTTTTTAATAATGTCTAATAAAATTTTGGAAAAATATATTTGGGATTGAAAATTTCAATTTGATAAACATGTTCTCAGAGGGACACTATGTTACAGATATTCATATGGTAAATGTGGGGGAAAATTTTATTTTTGAATCTTACTTGAATGGTAATAAACAAAGAAGTAAATTAAAAAATTGATATAGGTAAAAAATATAAGCCCTATTAATTAGATTCATTTTGGTATTTTGGTCTTATAAAACATACTACTTTTGGTGGAAACAGGTATTTTATTGTCATTGATTATGACATTACTATATATATACGTGTTTTTTTTCATACAAATAAATTTGAAACACTATATATGTTTGTCACTAATTATAAATTAGATGCAAAGGTAAAATGGTACACTAATTAAACGAATTATAAGTTATCATGGTGTTTATTTTACGAATATATAATTTACATGGATTTGTGAAAAAAGTGGATATTTACATAACATTTTGGATACTATATTGCAATAAAATATTTTTTAATGAATGAAAAAATATAATAGTACATAAAATAAGTTAAACCATGTCAAATGAATTTAATCTTATAAAACATTTGTTGGTTTAATTACTGAATATCATACATTATTTTTCTAAATATGTTATTCTTAGAACATTACTAATTAAAAGTCCCTATAAAAATTTAATGTTATGAAAAACGATAAATGAAATTTTTTTAGTTAAAAGGTTTTGAACCAAAATACCAATAATTATTTAGATAAATTTGATTAAAAAAACTATAAGGTATTTTTTATGGATATTTAAATAATAGTAACTTTTATATATTTTAAAACAAAATAACCATTGTATTTAAAGAATCAATTCTTGTTGAGTTCGATAAAAAAT
The DNA here is from genome assembly GCA_963277665.1 of Viscum album. NCBI lineage: Eukaryota > Viridiplantae > Streptophyta > Magnoliopsida > Santalales > Viscaceae > Viscum > Viscum album. The sequence continues at coordinate 476,810,527 of OY728134.1, forward strand.
ATTTTAGTAAAAATAATGTAGATTTTTGAAACATGAAGAAGAATTTAGAGTTATTTTTTATGAGGAAAAATGTCAATATAGAGATTGTTGGCGCCAAAAATGTGGCCCGAAAGGAAGGAACGAAAAAGACAGTTGGCGCGCTGCCTCGCGAAGCACATCCGCGAAGCACAGCCGCGAAGCCCCGCCGCGAAGCGTCCCAACCGTGGCGGCCCTGCGATGCTCCAGAGGCGGTAAGCCTCCGCGAACCGGTTTGACGTTCGCGAGCCGCCGCGAAGCTCCAGAGGCGGTAATCCTCCGCGAACCCGTTGACGTTCGCGAGCCGCCGCGAAGCCCCGAAGGCGGCGCGCGAGCCCTGCTTCGCGGCGCCCCTTCCCTATAAATACTCGACTCCCCCTGAGTCCCAGGGACGGATAATCCGACCTTTCGGCTTCTCCTCTCCCGAATCGCGAAGCACGCTTTGCCCCAGGAATCATGAGCTCCGCGAGGTATTTCTACTTCGCGAGACGACTCTGATTTGTTTCATTTTGAGCCCCTCTTCCGAGAGGGATGCCCTTCGCGAAGCTCAAGGGATTTCTCAAAGGAAGGGGATTCACAAGGGAACCCCGGGTAGCCGCGGAGCACTTGTGCTTCGCGAAACACCCAACCCATACGAGTAATCCTTATGCTAAGGCAGGATCGGTCCACTTCGCGAAGTACACTGCTTCGCAGGACCCTGCTTCGCGAACCACTCTTTCTTCACGAGGCAGTGCTCCGCGAACACTGTTCCACTTCGCGAAGCAACTCCCACTCCCACCTATGCCCCATGCTAAGTCCAAGGAACCCCACTTCACGAAGCACACTCCTCTGCTTAGCGATTCCTCTTTCCGTGCGACCCTCCAGGTTTGCACGATGTGATTTCAAAGTCCCATGGACAACACCTCCCGTAGCGTTGCTTCGCCTAATGCTTCTTCGCATAGGCACGCTAACGGCTATTGCTTCTTCGCATATCCACGCTAACGTGGACCCCTCGATGGTTCGTCTCACGACCCCCCTTTACCATGGCCTTACCGACACCTTCCCTTCCCCAAGGACCAGAGGGTACCGGTTATGTAAGCCCTAGGGGTGTGGAGTGAACCCACCTCGTCCGAGCTGCAGGACGTTAAACTGCCAAGCACCACGTCCTCAACACATGACGTTAAACTGTGACCCAACCTCGTCTCCCTCACGAAGGGTCCCCCCAGCTCGAACAATCATTACACCACTCGTCTCCACGGGAATGGAACTCTTCTGCACATGGAATGAGATCCTCCTTGTCGGAGTGGTGTATGTTCGCAGGGGAAGGGTCGCCTCAGAGCATAAGTCCCTAACCTTTGGTACAGATGATTGCACCCGTACATCTCGGTACTTCCCCACTGCCAAGGTCAGTGGAGGACGTGATAGGGAACGAGGCACCTCCCATCGTCGGACCAAGGTCCAACTTTCCCGCGCTTTGTCACGCCATGGGCCTCCATCCTGGAGTAAGTCCCAACACCATGGGCTGCCCAACGCGTAAGCCCCTCTTCGCTTCTCACGGACGCACCCTTCGCGACGTGATCGTCAGGTCCGTGCAACCTCTTGTTTCTCACACCGAGCATGACTCACATGGGCTTAGAGGGAGCACCGACCCTGACAACCCGCCACCTGAACTACGAGGTCTTTGATCCATGTCAAGGCATGGTACATAGTAAGCCTCTACGAGGTTCAAGCCCACCCGTCGCTCATTCACGTCGGGTCTCATTCCAGTCCAGCGGTAAGCCGTTGTGACCACCTGAACTACGAGGTCTTTGATCCATGTCAAGGCATGGTACGTAGGAAGCCTCTACGAGGTTCAAGCCCACCCGTCGGTCATTCACGTCGGGTCCCATTCATGTCCAGTGGTAAGCCATTGTGACCCACCACCTGAACTACGAGGTCTTTGATCCATGTCAAGGCATGGTACGTAGGAAGCCTCTACGAGGTTCAAGCCACATTGCTCGGTCGTTCATTCACGTCGAGTTTCACCCCCGTCCAGCACGACGTTAAACTGCACCCCGGTCCAGTGGTAAGCCATTGCGACCCATCCATCCTAACGAACTACGGGGACATTGATCCGTGCCAAGGCATGGTACGTAGGAAGCCTCCACGAGGTTCAAGCCCACAAATAGTGGACCAAGGTCTACTTTCACGTCGGTTCACCGACACACCCACCCGTCGCTCATTCACGTCGGGTCTCATTCCAGTCCAGCGGTAAGCCGTTGTGACCACCTGAACTACGAGGTCATTGATCCATGTCAAGGCATGGTACGTAGGAAGCCTCTACAAGGTTCAAGCCCACCCGTCGCTCATTCACGTCGGGTCCCATTCTGGTCCAGTGGTAAGCCATTATGACCCACCACCTGAACTACGAGGTCTTTGATCCATGTCAAGGCATGGTACGTAGGAAGCCTCTACGAGGTTCAAGCCACATTGCTTGGTCGTTCATTCACGTAGAGTTTCACCCCCGTCCAGCACGACGTTAAACTGCACCCCGGTCCAGTGGTAAGACATTGCGACCCATCCATCCTAACGAACTTCGGGGACTTTGATCCGTGCCAAGGCATGGTACGTAAGAAGCCTCCACGAGGTTCAAGCCCACCAATAGTGGACCAAGGTCTACTTTCACGTCGGTTCACCGACACACCCACCCGTCGTTTCTTCACGCCGGGTCCCATCTTCGTCCGGCATGACCTTAAACTACATCCCCCTTTGAACTACGAGGTCATTGATCCATGTCAAGGCATGGAACGTAGGAAGCCTCCACGAGGTTCAAGCCCACCCATCACCCAATTCACGTCGTGTTCTACCTACGTCCAGCATGACGTTAAACTGCACTCTGGTCCAGTGGTAAGCCATTGCGACCCAACCACCTGAACTACGAGGTCTTTGATCCATGTCAAGGCATGGTACGTAGGAAGCCTCCACGAGGTTCAAGCCCACCGCTAGTGGACCAAGGTCTGCTTTCACGTCTGTTTACCGGCGAAACCCACCTGAACTACGAGGTCTTTGATCCATGTCAAGGCATGGTACGTAGGAAGCCTCCCAGAGGTTCAAGCCCAACTCCCCTCGGACCAAGGTCCAGCTTCACGTCGGTTTACCGGCACCATCCCGAACTACGCGGACTTTGATTCCCTGTCACAAGGATATGTATGAAGCCTCTTCAAGGCTCAAGCCCAACTTCACTGTCACCCCCCTGCGATGGTCCCATTTCATTCTCATCCGTCTCCGCTAGACGTTAAACTCGCGGCATACCTTGTGTTGAACACGGGAAGCTGAGGAACACCTCAGATACGTGTCTATGACATGTAATTCCCCGCACTTGATGTGGGATGCCTCGGGCTTCCACGCCCTCGAGAAGCCTTTTGATCAAGGATAACAGACGGACATGCCAGGTACCCCAGCATCCAGACACGCTACTGATGCCTCAACGTGACTACTCCGCTGACCGAAGGTTGCTGCCCTGACTGGACCCTTTGGAATGTCCTGACAGAAGCAGTGTAATTAAACGGCGCCCATGGAAACATGGCACTGTGAAGAGTTTCACGAACTACGTATTAAATATATGAGGGAGACCCGGACTAGGTGACGAGTTCTGAGGAGGAATCCACGGAAGGAAGAACCGACATCCCATCATCCCGTTTCGATCAAGGAGAAGATGTACCTGAACAAGGAACAAATGATGCCCGCCTTTGGAAAGCGGGAATGCGGGGAAACAAAGCCGCGCGTCCCCCCCCCCCTGACGGACGGATGCGCGCGCGCCCCGGCGAAAGCTTCGGAAACAGAAATGGTGAACCCGACGTGAAATTCTTCTCCTCAGCATGGAGATTAGTAGCATTCGAGACACCAGTAGATTGACGTGTCACCGGATCCAGATATCCGTTGCCTGGTCCCGCCGCGCAAATGGAGGGCCTGTCGTGAAACTCACCGGCAGTCGGGGTAGTAGAACGTGGGGCACTCCGCTCCGCAGCGTGTTGGCGTGGATCCTTCTCACAGAAGTGGAGGATGGAAGAACGCTGGGGCACTGGCTGTCAATCCTTTTCCTCTCAGTACTGATGAGTTGATCCCTTCGCTTGCCAGGAACCAGGTTGCTATTTCAGAGATGCGGTCACCATCTGTTCCTCGCCCGCGCAAGGGCAGGGGAAACACCACGACGACCACTCCACATGGCGCCACCACCGCCACGACGGCTACCACATCACGGAATACGGGACGTCCACGTCCCCTTTCCCCATCAGAGTTCATTCAACGAAGGGTGATCAACAGCCTCGTGCGCAGGTACGAGGAGGAAGGGGTCATCCCGACTAGGGATATGGCCCACCTGAACCAGGAGGCCTCTAGGCCCGCCATCAACGCCGCCCTAACCGGCCGCGCAGGGAGCCCCTGCTCCCCACCTAGACGTTCAACCGTTTCAGGAGCCTATCTCCAGAACGCCTTGACGACTCTTCGCCTTACGCTGAAGAGGCAGGCGCTGTCCGGACCAGTCCGCTCAGGACCCCGACCCAGGGCCCCCAGGCGAGAGCTCCCGTCCGGCCATGTCAGCGCCGTCGTCCGGCCCCGTAGGAAGAGCAGGCAGACTACGTCCCTGCACCACCTGCACCGGCCCGCCTGACCCGACGTCAGGGTCGGGCCCGGGCTGAGGACGCTCGCCTAGGCGCGTCCACGTCGACAGCTATAGTGGACCGGGCCACCGCCGACGTACATTATGAATCCCCCACGTACATTGAGCAGGGGCACCCCTTCGCCCAACCAAGATCGAGACCCCAACCGCCCCGCGGTTAGGCTGGGTTGACTCTCCGGGTTGCGGGCCCAAGTAGTGATCGCCGCGAGCCAACCCGCGGTGATGCCACCCCGTACGGAGGTCCTCCCCGTACCACTACTCCACAGAGTGTGGGCCTTCCCCGCTCCGAGGTTCATCATGGAGGCATGCCTCGTGCTGCCCCCATCCTGCAGGAAGACCTGCCCCGTGGCAGTGATGCTCAGCGCGGAAACATTTCCTGCGCCCGTTGTACAGGGTACGGAGCCCATCCTTCTGAAGGCACCGTCCATCCGGTCCTTCTCCCACGTGGGGGTCCCCCCTACGTCCTTTCTGCAACTGGAGAAGGTCCTCATCGCCCCAGAAACTCAAGGAGTGAAGGTCAGCCTCGCTCCACTCGCATCGACCATGGAGGTCTTCCCCATGCTCCTGCCAGTTCCAACAGAGGCCCCGCCCACATGGGTACTGTTCATGGAGGTCCTCCCCATGTACCCATTTGACATTTTCCCTGGTGCCCCTCGCACCTCGGCTGTCTCGAGTGGGGGCCCACTCCGCCACGGCGCCAGCGCCGCCCCACGGATGCCTGATAGGGGTCAACTCTGTCCCGAAGAGCCACCCAGGGGAAGAAGAGCGGGTCGTCGTCGCCACAAGAAGAATCCTGGGAAGGCCCAGGCGGAGATCAAAGCTGCCCGCTTCTCCGATTCGGAAGCGGAATGCGATTCAGCGATGGAACCTTCTCCCAGCTCCTCCGTATCAAGGACTGGGGCAGGAACCAGACGCGTCAGCCTCGTTCTCCCAGAATTTGAGGTCCACTGGATTCCCGTCTCTCTCCGCAGGTACATCTAGGAGGAAGAAATCCTGGGAATTCCGCAGGTTTCGACCGCGCAGTCACCACCATCGTCACCCGAAGCGCCCTCTACCTCCACTCGGGATCACGAGGAGCTATTTTGGGGGTCAACGGCGGTAGAGCCACGACATGACCAGACACCGGTAACGGCGATTCCCGTACCCGAAGCAGTGGCTGTTAGCCCGTCCTATCATGACATTGTGGTCAGGTCACCTCGCTCTTCAGAGGAAGGCCCAGAATTCGGGGGCCAGCCTGCTCGCTCGCCGTATTCTCCACCGCCGAGTTTGCTATCCCAGAGGTCCGCCTCGGTACCGCTACCAGTCCCTCAGCCGCCCCCGGTTGATGAGTGGGGTAATGTAGGGCCGAACCCCGAGGACGAACCCAGGAGCTTCTGGAGTATTCTTGCAGCGGACTACTTCCCAGAGAAGTTCTGGCCCACGGCGGCGCTGAATTTCCGCGTACCCGAGTCGCTTACCCCTGAAGAAGTGGGTTGCTTTTGTCGAACCCTCTGGGAAACGCACTTCTGCCTCCGTTTTGAACGGGTCGTGTACCCCAGAAGTCGAGAGCACTTCGAAGACATTGGCGAGCAGTGCCGCCTGATCTATGCAGCCGCACTTCTTGCAGCCCGGCACCCTGAGTCGCCAAGCCACCAGAGCGCCCTTCAATGAAAATGCGTTCAGAGTCTTAAAGCACTCCGCAAGATCGTCAGGGAAGCCACCCCCCATGTGCAAGTCCGTGGTTGGGGACGCTATGCCGCTCTCCTCTTCGACCCTATCCGACGACAGCCCGATTCGCTATGCGACATTGAGGATATGCCCTCAAGAGGGGTCACAGTCCACATGGCCGACGTTGTGGATAAGGAAGATGAACTGGAACTCCTCGATGGAGACTTCCCCCCAGAGGGTGCACAGCCACTACTCGACCCATCAGGGAGAGTCACCCGTCAGCAGAGGAACCTGCTAGGCCTCCCCGTGCCCACCGAGTCACTGTCACTCGGTCGAAGCACTGGCAAGGGTAAGGAGCACGTCGGAATAGTCAAGCACTCCGACCCGTCCGCCTCTGTGCAGAAAACATACGAGGATCCTAAGAAGGCCACGTTGCGCCAGCAGCTCGCTGAGCAGAAGAGGCTGGTTGACGAACTATTGGATGAACGCGCCACAGAGCGGCGACCCGACTATGGTAATCCTAGGCCGGGGCAGCAGGGGCAGGAACAACTTCCCCCCGGTGAGATGCCTCCGGGCAACCCTGATCATGCTGCTGCAGCGGACAGGGCGGAAGCCGGAACATACGGTAAGAGGGCGCGATATGTCTCGCCAAACCCCCCTGAGCGACAGGGCAATCTGAAGAATCCAACCCGGGTTCCCCCAGTCGCCCAACAGGTCATTCAGCCAGTTGACCCGCGAGCGGCTGAAGCCGTCTACCATGTTGAAGAACCTGGCAATGCACTTGTGGTTAGGAATCCCCGTCAAGACAGGGACCCCCACCCGGAGGACCTTATTGCGGCACTCACATCCCACCTCGAGGCGTTGGAAACACGGCATGTGGTGGTCCCACCGGATGGCAAGCCTTCTCCAGCGTGGGTGGATGATATGCCCACACCTCCGGGTTTTGGGAATCCCACCTTCTCGCCGTTTAACTGGACATGGGACCCACCCCAGCACATGGCTCATTTCTCTTCCAGGTGTGGCCCCATGCTGGGGACCCCGGCTCAGCAAGAAGCCGCTAAGCTCCGATGTTTTGTACAGACATTGGAAGGTCCGGCATTCGTCTGGTACAGCCAGCTCCCTATCGGATCAGTGACCGGTTGGGAGGATCTTCGCTGGCACTTCTTATACCAGTTCAGCTCCACCACGCGAAAGACCAGCATTGCGGACCTCTTCAAGTGAAAACAGAGGCCTGATGAGCGGGTTTCAGACTTCATCGCCCGGTGGAAAGGACTTACGTATTCCCTCGACATGCCACTGACTCAGGAGCAATTACTGACGATGTGTGTGGGGAATGTCAAGACAGAGTTGGTACCCTCCATGATTACCCAGAACTACCCTGGAGGGTTCAGAGATTTCTCGGATAAGGCCCAGCGCCTCGAGGAGGCCCTGCAACAGGCTAGTCAGGCATGTTTGCTGCCCCGTATGATCCCAGCCAGAAGGGCCACCAGGGATGAACCCGCCACGGTGGCTCAAATAGAAGCCCCGAGGCAGCTGGAATTGCTACCGGCGGCACCACCCCCGCAACCCCGCAGAGGTCCTCCACCTCAAGCGCAGGCTCCTGCCCAGCAGCGATCTCCTCAGAACCGACAGGTTCCCCCGCGCAATGTGCCACCGCCACCTAGGCGAGACAACCAGGCGCCGCCTACTCGACAGGCCCCTCCGGTCCCTCGACAGGACCAGGCCCCCATGGCTCCTTACCCGGAAAGAAAGTACCATACCTATTCGTTCAACGAAAATCAGGTCCCTGGTTACATCCGAAGTGCTCTAGAGCAAGGGATCGTGCGTCTGCCTGAGTGCGGAAGGCCGGCAGAGCCGCATCTCACCGATCACCCCAACTACTGCCCTTATCATCGGATCCTGGGGCACACCCTCAAGCGATGCTATGTGTTTAAAGACTGGCTTCAGGACCAGGTCAACAACAACATAGTCAAGTTGGTCCCAGCGCCGGCACAAGTGGCAGGCGTCTTTGCGGGATCCGAAATCAGCAGTGACAACGAGGGTGAGTGGCAGCAGGTCCCTAGCCGCGGGTCCCAGAAATACGACAACTGGATGGCTCGAAAAACCGTCGTCCGTGCCCAAGGTATCATCCGGGCACGCCTGAAATAGTTGGAACCTTCAGAAGAAGTAGCCGGTGCCTCAGCATCGTCTTCACAGTCGACCTCCGCCCAAAAAGGCAAGCAGCGGCGACGCAAGAAGAAGCAACGTGCACTGCCAGTGCCGTCGTCATCCCGCACTCTTGGCGACTTTATGCCCCCCGAAATGGGAATTCCTCCCAGAATCCGCCCAGCGGTGGATGACTCTTCGAGCGACAGTCAAGGGTATGCTTCGGTTAACACCGTGGAGCCGGTAAAGCCCTATATGACCCCCGATGAGGGGGAACCCCGGGCAAACCGCCCCAATGTTTCCAGCCGACGTCAACGTCAGTGGAATCGTAATCGCGCCGGTCATCGAGGTACGTCAGTGGGCACTTGTGACCAAGCCGTGCACGCTACCCAGACCAGTCAGCAGGCTCAGCGCAGGTCTCAACATGCGCAGACCCATCCAACGTCCTCGGCTCTACCTCCACCGCCGTTCGTGCTGCTGGATCGGGGGGAGCCGCCTCGTTCGTATCGCAGCCAGTCTTGCCCGGCGACAGGCCAGCCTCCGCTGTCCGATCTTAGCCCAATGACTACTCTCCCGGCTTCTACTGGTAGGCAGCAAGATGTGCCCAGTACTAGTTACTCGCCGGTTCAGCCAGCCGGACCCGCTGTGCATCCAAATGCCGAACGACCTCCTGTAAGCAGAGGTTCGCGTTTGGCACGAAAGTACGATGTCCTGAAGCATCTGGCCGGCATCCCGGCGAGGCTTTCCTTCCTCGAGGCCCTTCGCCTATCATCTGAAATGCGCGAGGCACTTACCGAGGCCCTAAGAAGCCCCCTCCAGTTCGAGACGGAAGTGGAAGCTGCGGAAGCCTTCCATACCGAGACGATTGAAAACGCCGAATGTCAGGCGGTTATCTCGTTCTCCGGCGAAGATGAGGACCCTCCTATACAGGGGCACATTCGCCCACTGTATATCACTGGCCACTTCAACGGTGTGGAAGTCCACCGATGCCTCGTTGATACAGGTTCTGGAATCAACCTAATTCCGACCCGGACGCTGCGAAAGCTGGGTCTGTTCGAAGGTGATTTGACTCCCTCTGACCTCAGGATCCAGGGGTACGACAGGACAGAGCAAACCCCGGTCGGCAAGATCCGCCTGAAGACCCAGTTCGGTGGCTTAATTGCTAGCACCGAGTTCATGGTTGTTTCTCAGGACACCGCCTACAATGCATTGATGGGTAGGCCATGGCTCCATCTGCATGCAGCGGTCCCCTCGTCGTATCACCAGTGCCTTAAGTACTCGCTCAACGGTCGAGTAGGCGTGCTCCAAGGAGACGCGTCCCCTTTCGCTTCTTGTGAGGCCCGTTATCTGGATGCGGGTTATTACAAAAGCAAGGAAAAGCAAATCCTGGTCAGCGAGGATGAGCCCTCCCCGATCACAAGTGATCCCTGGGAAAGCATGGACGACACCTACATCCTCCTGATCCATCGGTTGGAGGCCACGACCCCCGAAATGGGACAATGTTTCGTTGTTTCGGGTACGCAGGGAAGGCATGTTACCGTGTCCAAGCGACGACGGAAAATCACCTCGTACTCCTACATCAACCTGGCTCGGGTCATCCCGGAACCTCCTACCCCTGTACGGTACTGGGACGTCAAGCTGATGACAACGGCGGTGCGCCATACGTGTCTCTTCCACCGGGCTGGAATTAGCCGACTCAGGCCGACACGTCACCACTGCTTTGATATCATCAAGCGTGGCCCCTTAGGCCAAAGGCCATATGGGATAGGATCAAATGAATTCATTGCTATGGTCTCGACGACAAGTGAGTCTCCTGATGTGATGACCGCTGCTGCCCAATCCGGCACCAGCTACCCCTCAGGTTTTGAGAGCCCAGAAGTATCTTCCGTCGCGGGAAATCCCCCCACGGCTGGGGAGGAAGACTTGGAGGATGCTCCCCCAGCCTTTGAAGAAGGCGTCTCTACCACGGTCGATGAATTGGTACAGGTGAACCTTGGTAGCGAGGCAGATCCAAGAACCACATTGATCAGTGCAGCCATGTCCCTCGAGGAGCGGCAGCAGTATGTAGACTTCCTCAAACAGCACCGCAATGTGTTTTCCTGGAGTTACGATGAGATGCCAGGGCTGGATCCCCAAGTGGCCGTCCACCGTCTGGGCCTCCCAGCAAAACATCGTGGGTTCAAGCAGCCTCCCAGGAAAATGCACCCTTCTCATGGTGCTATGGTTGAGGCCGGAGTTGACAAGCTTATCAAAGCCAACTTCATTAAGGAGGTCCAGTACCCCAAATGGCTCGCCCACATTGTGTCGGTCAGGAAGAAGAATGGGCAGATCAGAGTCTGCATCGACTTCCGCGATCTCAATCGCCACTTCCCAAAGGATGACTTCCCACTCCCAGTGACGGAGCTGTTAATTGATTCCACAGCCGGGTTTCAAGCCCTCTCTTTCATGGATGGGTATTCCGGGTATAACCAGATCCGGATGGCCCCCGAAGACGAGGAGTCCACTTCCTTCAGGGCTCCCGAGCGTACCTTTTGCTACCGGGTAATGCCATTCGGTTTGAAAAATGCAGGTGCCAATTATCAGAGGGCCATGCATCGCATATTCAAACCGATCCTCGGGACATTGGTGGAATGCTACGTGGATGACCTTGTAGTCAAATCACGCCAGCGCCAGGACCATCTCAAAGACCTTGAGAAAGTGTTCGGTTTCCTCCGTTCCCGTCACCTGAAGATGAACCCACTGAAGTGTGCCTTCGGAGTCACCTCCGGGAAGTTTCTGGGTTTCGTTGTCAGATACCGAGGTATCGAGATCGACCCGGAGAAGATCAAGGCCATCAGCCAAATGCCTCCCCCGAACAACATTCGGGAGCTTCGAGTCCTGCAAGGCCACTTAGCCTATATACGCCGATTCATTGCGAATTTGGCTGGCAAGTGTAAGACCTTTTCCCGGCTCATGAAGAAAGACGCTGCCTACGAATGGGATGAGGAGTGTCGGGCCGCCTTCGAGGAAATCAAGCAGTATCTGCTCCAACCTACGGTTTTGATGCCACCCGTCTCCGGAAAGCCGCTGGTCCTTTACGTGACCGCCCTGGAGAGATCCCTCGGTGCGCTGCTCGCCCAGAAGAATAACGAGGGCACTGAGAACAGTCTCTACTATCTCAGTCGCATGCTTCTCGATACGGAGGTCAGATACTCCCCCATCGAAAAGAGCTGCCTTGCGCTCGTTTTCGCTGTGCAGAAGTTGCGGCACTACCTGCAACACCACGAGGTACAATTGATCTCTCGGGTAGATCCGCTGAAGTAAATCCTGAACCGCCCCATGCTGACTGGCCGACTAGCGCGGTGGGCGGTGATTCTCCAGCAGTTTGACATCAGATTTGTGCCTCAGAAGGCCGTTAAGGGACATGCGTTGGCAGACTTTTTAGCTGCTCATCCAACCTCCACGGATCAATCCCTGGACCTAGATTTCCCCGACGAGACGATCCTCTTAGTCGATCATGCTTCCCCATGTTGGCAAATGCATTTCGACGGTGCCTCTCGGAGCCCCACCGGTAGAAGGCTCAACGACCCCAAGCTCAATAGAGTGGGTCTGGGCATTGTTTTCATTACCCCGGCGCAAGCCGTCCTGCCGTACTCGTTCCTGCTGTCAGAAGGTTGTACAAACAACGAGGCAGAGTACCAGGCTCTCATCACCGGCCTCGAGTTGGCCCTTGAGATCCATGTACCCCATCTACATGTGAAGGGATATTCCGAGCTCGTGATCAAACAGGTTAATGGCGACTACGTCGTCAGGAAGCCAGAGCTTGCACCGTTACTGGAGTACACCCTCCTCCTAATGGCCCAGTTCTCTACTCGGCCAGAGGTTACCCTTGTCCCAAGATCGCAGAACGGACAAGCGGACGCCCTGGCTGGCTTAGCCGCGTCGCTCGCAGAACCCGAGCAAGATGATTTGGTCATACACGTGGCCCACCGAAGAGTCATTGCTCCCGTCACCCAAGAGGACCGTGATAGCCTGCGGGTAAGTCATCTCACCGCCGGACCCCCCATATCAGGAGTCCCGGGTTCGTCAGACGCAGTGGTTGAAACCACCCCCGACTGGAGAGCACCTTTTGTCGAGTATCTCCAAAATGGTCAGCTCCCAGACGACCGGGCCGAACGCGAGCAAATCGGACGCCGCGCGCTGCAATTTACCCTCCAGAGCGGCCCCAGTCTTGAGCAGATCCTCTATAAGTGGAGTTTCGATGGTGTCCTCCTCCGTTGCATCCAAGGAGTAGAGATACCTCAAGTTATGCAAGAGGTTCACGCAGGTTCCTGTGGCGCCCATCAAGCTGGGCCGAAGCTGTCCCAGCAAATCCGGAGGTTAGGGTACTTCTGGACCTCCATGATCCACGATTGTATTGGATACGCCAAGAGATGCCACGCGTTCCAAGTACACGCCATCTTCTTTCATCGGCCGCCAGAACCCCTCCACCCCACCAAGTACTCTTGGCCATATGCGGTATGGGGACTTGATGTAGTGGGACCGTATCCGCCGACAACAGCCCGCCAGTGTAGGTTCATCCTGACTGCTACAGATTTCTTCTCCAAATGGGCAGAAGTAGTTCCACTCAAAGAGGTCAAGGCCCGTTCCATCGTTGACTTTGTGAGCTCCAACATTATCCACCGGTTTGGAGTCCCTCACGCTGTCCTCACCGATAACGGCACCAACTTCCGGGCAGCTGAATTGAAGAAATTGTACGCTAAGTACGACATCCGGTCGAACCATACCTCCCGCTACCACACGCAGGCGAATGGGCAGATCGAGGCGTTCAACAAGACCCTCTCTAACATTCTGCAGAAGATGGTTGGTCAGAACAAGAAGAGTTGACCGGACAAGCTCCCCAACGCCCTCTGGGATTACTGGACGACAACTCGCAACTCTACCCAGGGTGACCCCATATACCCTGGTGTATGGAGATGAGGCCGTCCTACCCATTGATATCCAGCTGTCGTCGCTACGCACTGCATTTTATGATCACCAGACATCAGATGAGGTAGCCGAGATCCGTCTAGCTGAATTAGAGGCACTGGACGAGAACCAGCTTCGTGCCCTGCACAATCTGGAAAGGTATCAGGACAAGATAGCGAGAGCCTTTGACAAGAAGGTTCGTATTCGCTCTTTTCTACAGGGTGACCTGGTATTGGCCCTTCGAGCGCCAATGATTCCCGGTAGGAAACCACCCAAGTTAGAATCCAAATGGGAAGGGCCTTATATCATCCATAAGGTTTACCCTAATGGAGCATACTCCTTGGTGACCACAGATGGAGAGCGTGTAACCCCTCCCACCAACGCCAAATTCCTCAAGCGATACTTCGCCTAGGGCAAAAAGGTGGTCCTGCACGACCCTAAACTGCGAGAGGGTCCTGCACGACATTAAACTGTAGTGGTCCTGCACGACCCTAAACTGCGACTTGGTCCTACATGACCTTAAACTGCCTCTCCATCCTCACTGCAAGACGTTAAACTGCAAGCCAGTCAGGTCTTCCTGACCGAGGCTCAGCCTCAGGCACCTCAGCCTCTTTGGGCCCCTGGCCCCGTCTCCACCGCGGTCTGGCCCCAGGCCCCCTCGTTTCTCTCAGAATTACCCTCTTACGGGATCGTGCGGTGCGGTGTAGGACTACGTCCTCACGTTGGGATCATGTACCATACCGTGCACATCCCCGAATGAGATGCCCCTCGTCCAGCATGACGTGAAACTGCATTTCAAGAACTACGTACGGCTTGATTCCCATCATTATGGGATACGTAGGAACGCTCGGACGCCTCGTCTTGAGCCCAGCCTCAAGCTTTTCTCTTCCGCTATTCCCCCTGGGGATAGTCTCCTTGGAGGATCTTTGTGTAGTAGGGAGTAGGCTTTCTTGGCCCCGCTCATGCAACCCCACTCACGCAATGATTGTAAAGGTCGCACCATGTGCCCACTCCCGTTCTTCTACCCTCCCACGTCCTCACCGCATGACGCTAAACTGAATGGCCTTCAAGAACTACATATGGCTTGATTCTCATCCTCATGAGATACGTAGGAACGCCCAGACATTTCGTCCGTTGGCCCAGCCCAAAAGCCAAAATCTTCCCCTTGGGTCAAGACATGGCAGGGTGCACACTTTTCCCCCGACCCACGTCGAGCAAGCCTCGACCCGGCTGCATATTCCCCCTAGAGGTGTTTGCCCCTTTTCGTGGATGAACGCAACTGAGCTTCACCCGCTCCTTGACTGGGATTCTGTCCCAAGGAGACAAACTTCCCCCAGGTGGTGCTAGCGATTCGGGCCACGACCCAGGATTCCTCATAAGGGTGTACGGTGTGATGTAGGGTTGCCTCCTCATTCACGTCGGGATCATGTACCATGCCGTACGCCCTCCCTTTACGAGGCTCAGCCTCAGGCCCCTTGGCCTCCTCGGGTCCCCGACCCTCGTTCTCATGTAAGATGTTAAACTACAAACCAGTCAGGCCTTTCTGACTGATAACTTCCACTTTTCTCTGGGCCACGACCCAGGATTCCTCACCCGGAGTGTACGGTGTGGTGTGGGACTACGTCCTCATTCACGTCGGGATCATGTGCCATGCCGTGCAACTCCCCTTACGAGGCCCAGCCTCAGGCCCCTTGGCCTCCTCGGGTCCCCGACCCCCGTCCTCATGTAAGACGTTAAACTACAAACCAGTCAGGTCTTCCTGATTGAGGCTCAGCCCCAGGCCCCTTGGCCTTTCCGGGCCGCGGCCCAGGACCTATCTTATAGGATCGTATGGTGTGACGTAGGACTATGTCTTTATTCACGACGGCTTCTTTACCATGCCATACACCTCCCTTGTTCAGGGGTATATTACTCCCCTCCTCGTCCAGCATGACGTGAAACTGCATGTCAAGAACTACGTGTGGCTTGATTCCCATCCTAATGGGATACGTAGGATCACCTGAACGTCTAGGCTTCGGGTCCAGCCCCATCTCTCGGGAATCCCCATCCCATCTTGGCCCCTTGGCCCATCCTTCCTCCATGAGGGGATCATATGGTGCAGTGTGGGATTATGTCCTCATTCACGACGGTCTCGTGATGACCACGCCATGCTCCCACCCCCCTACTGAGTTGTTTCGTCGATCCCTCTTCTTCGGCGGTTCACCAATGTGCTGAAGAGTACTCTGGTTTTTTACCTGGAATGCCAAGCATTACTCGGACACGTCCTCACCTGCTTTCCAGGCTTTGCGTATCCCCGCGTCAGGGCTTTCATGACCTTTTCACACTCAGAGGGACCCCCAAGAACGGCCTGGATACAATGCCCAAGGGCTCTCCTACCGATACGGGCCGACGCCCCCCAGGGTTTCGGACAACAAATCGATAAAATCCCGCGTTGCGAATTTGGACAGCGGTCGATGCTCATTTGTTGTTCCCACCTCAGGCTAACGCGATACAGACGCTGTGTTTCCGTCATGGATAACAGTTTTCCTCTATCGTCACGCCAACCCATTAAGCCCAAATGCCGGGTACACAATTCACACCCTTCATCACTTCATCATGTCCAAGTAGAGTATCGGAACTCTTGGTACTTTTCCCCCGTGCACGTCTGCGCGTTCGAGGAACAAGCTACATCAATGGTGTCCTTCGAAACTCTCTGCTGACTCCCCATCGGTAGACGCCCCAAGTACTGCGATGAGGATACCCCCCTTGTTTCCCACACCGAGTTTATCTCACGTGGGCTTAGGGATTGGGTTAACATCTGTGCTTACTTGAGAGTTGTCACCATCCATGGTCCGAGCTCTAAGACCATAAACTAAGACTCTCATCTGGAACCACGTTCAAGACTCCTCGTCTTCGGACCCAGCTTGAGTTCAGCAAATTTACCTCTCTAACCCTGCCTTCAGGACCCTGATCACAGAACTGCGTGGCGCAGTGTAGGACTACGTCCTCATTCGCGTCGGGTTTGCAACAACTGCACCACGCACGCCCCCATTCTGAGGTTCAGTCCTCCTATTCTCTGTCCTGCATGACATTAAAAGGCACCCTTCAGAACTACATGTGGCTTGATTCCCATCCTAATGGGATACGTAGGACAACCTGAATGTCTAAGATTCGGGTCCAGCCCCACCTCTGGGGGATCTCCTGATTTCCCGGTCACCTAGGCCACTTGGTCCATCCCTCTCCAGCGGGGGGGGGGGGGGGGTGTAGGTATGATACAAGGTTTTGGGCACCATGCCCCCTTCCCCTGGGAATCTGCCATCTCTCGATCACCCTCAAGGTTGAGTCCCTTGGCTCCCTGCAGTGGTTCACCCATGTATCAAGAGCACTCTAGTCTAGGACCAAGAGTGTCAGATTCAACTTGATCAAGTTCCTTCCACTTGTCAAGCTTCGTGTTCCCCTCTATTCGGACTTCCATCATCTTTCACACCCGGAGGGACTCCCAAGAACGGCCTGGATACTACGCCCAAGGGCTCTCCTACCGATACGGGCCAACGCCCTCCAGGGTTTCGAACAACAAATCATTAAAATCCCGCATTGCGAATATGGTCAGCGGTCGATGCTCGTTTTGTTAGTCCTCATTTCAGGCTAACGCGATAGGATGCTGTGTTGCGAACATGGTCAGCAGTAATCCTCTGTCGTCACGCCAGCCCCTTCAGTCCTTGAATGTTGGTTGCATGATTCACATCATCTTCCACCCCAACATGTCCAGGTGGAATCTCGACACTTTTGGCGCTATCACTCAGTGCACCTTTGCATGCTAGGGGGACAAAGCTGCAATCTGGCGTCCTTTGGGGCTCCCGTGGTCCGAGCTCTAAGACCATAAACTAAGTCCCATTCGGGACTACGCTCAAATTCCCATCCGCATGGGATACGTAGGACCACCCAGACGCCCTGTCTCCGGGTACAACCCATTCAGGAAGCCAGTCTCTCTCCCTGTTTCACCTCCGTGTAGGCCCCTCGGCCTAAGGTTTCCCCCTCCAAATGGCGTACAATATGATGTGGGATCATATCTCCATCAATTGTGTTTTATAACACTGCGGACATTTCCCACCTAGCATCGTCTCTGCTACGTCTGCGCTGCATGACGATAAAATGCATGCTTGGTCCTATCATACGACCCTAAACTGTGACATTATCGTCCTGGCCGCACGACGAAAAACGGCACCGCATTGTGGTGACCTCGCTGTAGAGGACATCACGTTGGGTATTGGTCATGTGCCATACCGTTTGTCAACGCCCATCAAGGCTTGATTCTTGTGGCGACATCACGACCTACCATTTTAGGCCTGTCGCTTCACAAAAAAAAAACCATTCACCTTAAAGAACAAACAAGATACATCAAATTCCGCTTCTTTAGTGCAAGGGCCACGTCCGCACTCCCCTTTTCCCCTGGCACTGGTACCTTACCGTGCCACCTTCCAGAACTACATATGGCTTGATTCTCATCCTTATGAGATACGTAGGAGCGCCCGAGTACTTCCCCACGGGCCCATCCAAACCCTTGTGTTCGGTCCCTCGACTCGAGCATTTCCTCGGAGAACGCATGGTAAGCAGGACTATGTCCTCATTCACGTCAGGTTTTGATGTCATGCGTCCCCTGATCCCTTTTCCCATCCATGGTCCGAGTTCTATGACCCTAAACTAAGATCTCCCCAAGGGAAATGAATCTCCTCCCTCTCTCTAATACGTTTCGTTGGCGTATTCAGATGTGTTTTGACAAAAAGCCCGAAGCATGGGATTTTCACAGGGACATTCCCCTCATCCCATGACCAAGATTCGTGGGCTCGCTATTTGGATCCTCATCCTCTTCCACATCCAAAAGGACCCTCGGACGACGTGGATACTAAGCTTAAGGGCTCTCCATGAATGCTGGACCTAAGGGCCCTTCAATCGTTTTGGGCCAACGTCCCCATGGATCTCTGACAACATTTGTGACACGGTCCCGTGTTTCGAACATGGTCAACGGTCGACCCTCATTTGTTTATTCCCACCTCAGGCTAACGCGACAGGATGTTGTGTTGCGAACATGGTCAGCAGTAATCCTCCATCGTCACGCCACCATCATTGTGATCTGAATCTCGAGCACCATGATTCACACATTTCCACTCCCTCATGTTCAAGTGGAACTCCATCATACTCGGCTCTTTCTCTTCGCGCATCTAGGTGCGCTGAATTATCGTATTAGTTTCATCGGGCCGGTAGTCACCGAGCATCCCTTTACCCTAACCTGCCCCTCTCTGCGTCGGGAAATTCCCACCAAAGCTGCTTGTTTCCCATACCGAGCACGACTCACGTGGGCTTAGTAGTTTTGGCTGGATGTGTACCAACACGGTTAGGCTGCTCCTCATCCAGTATGACGTTAAACTGCGCTTCCAGAACTACGTGCGGCTTGATTCCCATCATCACGTGGGATACGTAGAGACACCCAGGCATTTCACCTAGGGTTCAGCCCCTGGAATCACGAAATCTTGCTCCTCTCCATTTCCATCTCTCGCCAGAGGCCCTGTCTGGAAGAAGGAATGATCCATGATCAAGCCAATGCGCCCAATTTGGCGTACTCCCTCCACGGTGGTGCAACTACCAAGGTGTTGGATTCTGTTTGAACAAACCACCACTCCATGTTCCACGCTTTTCGTGTCCCTTATTCGGACCCTCGTCCTCTTTCATGTCTGAAGGAACCCCCTAACGGCCTGGTCTTATGCCGCATCGGCTCACCTACCGTCCTGGGCCAACGTTCCGGAAGACTGGTCATGTCTGGAAGGACCCCCTAGCAGTATGGATGTCTGACCTATGGTCCACCAACTGTCCTGGGCCAATGTCCTGGAAGATTGATCGACAACAAATCGATAAAATCCCGCTTTGCGAATATGGTCAGCGGTCGATGCTCATTTGTTGTCCCCATTTCAGGCTAACACAGTAAGGATACCGTTTGTCCGCCACGGTTAGCGGTTGTCCTTTATTGTCACGCCATTCCCAGAGTGTTCCGAATTTGGGCATCGTGATTCACACTTCCCATTTTCACCTGTTTGAACCGATTTCAGCGCCCCCGGTGCTGCCCAATTCGTGCATAAGAGCACGTTGGAGAAATGGTAATTCGGCTATCCTGGAATTTCCTCCTCCGATCAAGCCTTCCCCATCTTTCAGGAATCTGGACTGGTTTGAGGGAATTGTCGTCAAACGTCCCGCAAACATTGTAGGGATGCAACAAGGCAATTCAACAGTGGAAATCGTGCGTGCTATGGAACTCAAAACAAAAGAGAAAGAAAGAGTTGAAGCACAAAAGAGTTAATAAAAACTTCTTTCGGGTTTGTTACAATACTCTGGGGTCGACTTCCCCCATGGACGGGTTGACCCCGTCAAAGGAGTGTTGCAGCTCCGCCACCCGTTGACTTGCGGCGTCTAAAGCCTGTTGCCGCTGATTCAACTCCCGCTCCTCTTCAGCAGCGGCGGGGCATAATTCGTCAACCCTGGCCCTGGTCCTTTCTACCTCGGCCAGAACGGCAGCCATCCTTCCAGAGGTCTGCCCCATGTGCTCCTCGGCCTCTGCCAGCTGGGTCTTTAATCGTGAGACCAGCTCAGACTGCGCATCGGGAGTGGTTGAATGCTCGTTGGCCCGGATCTGCATCTGTTGGACCTCGCCTTCAGCCTCCTGGAGCTTCCTAATGCTGGTCGCCTTCCTCCACTGCCATCCCATGCTCAGCCCACGATCATGCTCCCGGATCTTCTCAGCCATGAGGTCTCGGATGAGCGCGTGAGGACGTTGGGCATCCACTCCCCTGGAACACAGTTCGCGCAACCGCGAGCGGAGCCTATCCATTTCGGCCAGCCATTTCACTTGGGGAGTGTCCCTGATAAAGCGCGTGATCAGCTTCCACGACCGGCGGCGGACTATGCTGTTGTCTTCCTCATCAGAGGCCGTTTCGTCCCAATCCGCGTGGTCGGCAGGCTCGTACGCAGGATATGCCTGCAGGAATTCATCAGCGGGATCTGCATCTGGTGTTGAGTCTGGTACGACACCTGACGCCGGCTCAGGCATGACAGGACTGGGGCTGACCGGTTGATCCTCTTCCTCAGAGTCCACCTCGATGACTTCAGGTATGGCCCTGATGGTGGTCCCGCCAGTGATGGTGTGCGCCGCAGCTTGAGAAGGTGAAGGGACTATCGTCACCATCACCGGCATGCCCCTGGGAGGGACGCCGCCAGACATCCCGACCAACCTCGCTGCAGCAGCCCATGCCAGTCGGAGAACTGTATGACAGAAAGAGACATAAACGTTAGTTGGCATGGCCCACATGTGACAACGAGGAGACCGGTGGAGGAGACTTACGAAGATCGACCTCCGAGCATTGCTCCTGGGCCGGTACTGATGGGACTCCGAGACGAGGCCCCCCGTATACTGTTGGAAGGCCTGGAGAGTCCAGAGGAGCCACCTCAGACCCCCTGGTCCCACCAGATGCAGAACTAGACGCAGCCATAGGCGCGGGTTCTGAAGGTCCCGCGACATCACCCGCCAAGGAGCGAGAACGAGGCCTACGAACAAGTTCTTCCTGCATGGCTCGAGCATTGGTGAGAAGTCCATAGGGATTCATGAACGGATCGTAAGAAGAGAAGTTCGGAATGCTACCTCGAGAGCCTCCGCGAAGTCGTCGGATTCTGAGCTTCGGTCTCCGACCTCGCCCTCCTCCAACGGGCTCCCTCCTCCAGCCTCGTCCCCCTGAGAAGAGTCCCCTGATTCCTCCGGCAAGGGGAAGCGCACCCTCAGATCGACAACCGATAACTGTGGGGGCACCGTCTGATCCAACAGTAACCTCGCCCGATCTGTCATTGGGCGAGGAACACCGCTGGAGTGGACGTAATCCTCCAGCTCGTTCAAGTATTGCTCCACCTCCACCAGAGACACCATGAATCCTGCCCGAACTGGGCCTATGCCCGTCAGTTTCATCCCGAGGCGATTCAGGTGGGCCCACATCTCGGGTGGGCTGAGGAATTGCCGGTTGACATCCCAAATGTCCCAAGCTTCCGGGAAGACGGCATCTTCTGCCATGTCGATGTGACGCAGCCGCTTCCCCGGAGCCTAAGCAGAAATCCGAAGGAATCCCCTCGGTGGCCGCCCCTCCGGATGACCCTGCTCTCCCGGAACCACCGGATCCACCGCTACTGCCATACCCTCGGCCGGTGCGGGTCTCTCTGCCATGGCAGCCCCGCTGCCGCAAGCGGCCCTAGCTGCCCTCCGACCCCGACCTCGAGATAAAGGAGGCCCACCGTCACCAACCCGGATTGTTGGCTGCTTCAGCATCTCCCCGGGGTAGGCGGCCTCCCAGCTGATGGCGTACTCCTTCACTAAGCCAAAGGAAGCGGTGGACGGAGTCAATGCGATCTGCATCCTTCCATCCTCACGTGTGAACATGAGCCACAGCTGCCTCATCACACACGGGTGCTCCTCGTGACGCACCTCCCAGTATACCTGCAGGGTCAGCCGCTGGAGGCACCGGAACTGCCTCGCAAAACGATACGGGGTGTACGGTTCATAGATTGGCTCACGGTCTATCCGAGGCACCAAAACCCCACCTCGGAAGGCTAGGAGGTAAGCCCGATGTTCTTCCGTCCCCCGTCCATCATCAGTAAGCCTCCCCATAGGCAGTGGGAAGGGATGAAAGTTGAACTCGTCCGCCCTCCACACCCTATTCAGCACCATCGGAACGACCAGTTTGAATGGGAAGCTCCCAACTGTGTTCAGAATGGAGGGGCGAAAGTCTGTTCTCGGCGGCGAAATGGGGTTTGGATACTCGTAAATCCCCCTGATATGCGCCGCGATCCACCCATACAGGAGGTGGAAGGGCCCGCATATTCTTGGCGGCTTCATGCCCTCGCTAATACGCCACAACATTCTGTATAGTTTGGCGAGCATCGGGATCCCCAGGTTGATCTGCTGCCCCATGGCCAACATCGATGCCATGATGAACGAGCTGGGCCGTACCCCCATGCTTGCATCTCTCACTGGTAGGATCCACCCACAGATGAGAGCCGCGATGAACGCCGCCATCCTGACTATTGGCTGTTGTTCAGTGCTAACACTGAAACCCCAGGTCTTCCATTGGCTGTCCTCCAAGACCCGCCAGTACGAGTGTCCCTTGCCCCGCTGGGCTGCCCTCGGACAAGTTCGAGGCCTTGGAGGTAACTCTCGATCTTCTGGGAAGTTCAGGAAGCATTTGAACCATCATCTGAAGTGGACATCCCTCACTGCTTCCTTGTCCTCTCCAGGGACAAGCGCCACCAGCGCTGACGCCAGCCGTGGCATTTGCTCAGTATCTCCCCACACGCTGGCAACGGGGAGGAACTCGTCATACATAGCCCCCAAGATCGGGACCCCGGAAATCTGTTGGACATCCCACAGGCTGATGCCCACCTCCCCGTGATGGAGGTGAACAGTGTTGGTCCTAGACGACCATCTACTCAGCAGTTCCGGCATCGGCTGCTTTGGTTGGTAAATGTGGAACTGGGAGGCCCATGCCGCCTCATACAATCCCACTCTCCTCAGCTCGGCCTCGAACTCCTCGCAGGAGGTTCCTACCCAGTAGGCCCAGTCCCAGTCATCGGTCAAGTTGCCGCCCTGGCGCAGGTCCCACTCATCGGACCATCCCTTCTTCGGATCCTGCAGAGCCGCCTTCAGCATGGTGCGTTAGAGAGGAGGGGACGTCTCCGGTTGCAGTGGCCTCCCGTCAATATCGTTCACATGATTGTAGAGGCAATCAGCGGTGACGGGTGTGAAATCCTCATGTGCGTGACCATCGGCCTCCCTGAACCATTGGTGCTGGCATGGTGTGCTCTTGAACCAGCAAGCTGGTTCATCCCTTCTTGCCTCAGGGATGAAGACGTCATCCCTCAGCCTGAAGTCGTACAACGGCAGTTTCTTGCACTGCGGGTACTCCCTCTGACCTTCCGACAGCAGGCCTGTCAAGGAAGTGTGGTCCGAATGGCTGCGATCCATTTCCCATAAGCCTGGACGGTTGGCCATCTCATCCCGGCGAGCGGCATCTGCAAGCACTCCCAGCACAGCCTCTTGATGGGCCTTTTTTAATGTCGACCCTCAGAAAAGTTTTTCCCCTGGATCGCGGAGCACGGCCTCGAAGTTGAATCGCGAAGCTCGACCGTGAAGTGGAATCGCGAAGATCGGTCGCGAGACCAAGTCGCGAAGTCTGGCCAAGCCCGACAAAGAAGTTCCCCTAGCGCGGACGCGGAGTCGGAGACCTGCGGTTCGCCGCGAAGCTCAATTCGCGGAGTGCTGTCGCGGAGTACGCGGAGCTTCGCAAAATCGAGAGCGCACAAAAAGACAAGGCACGTGAAGACAAAAGAGGGCGGACCCCCTATTTATAGGCGACGACCCCGGAGCATCGCGGCGCGGCTCACCCGCGCGAACCATCGCGGCGCGTCTGGATCTGCGGCCCCGGCGAGCAGCGCGGGCCCCCCTCTGCGATGCTGCATCGCGAACCACCGACAATTTTGGCGATTTTTCCCTCATACTTCGACCCTTCGCCCTCCGCGGCTCCAAGTCTGAGGGGGGGCATTTGTTGGCGCCAAAAATGTGGCCCGAAAGGAAGGAACGAAAAAGACAGCCGGCGCGCTGCCTCGCGAAGCACAGCCGCGAAGCCCCACCGCGAAGCGTCCCAACCGTGGCGGCCCCGCGAAGCTCCAGAGGCGGTAAGCCTCCGTGAACCGGTTTGACATTCGCGAGCCGCCGCGAAGCTCCAGAGGCGGTAATCCTCCGCGAACCCGTCGACGTTCGCGAGCCGCCGCGAAGCCCCAAAGGCGGCGCGCGAGCCCTGCTTCGCGGCGCCCCTTCCCTATAAATACTCGACTCCCCCTGAGTCCCAGGGACGGACAATCCGACCTTTCGGCTTCTCCTCTCCCGAATCGCGAAGCACGCTTTGCCCCGGGAATCATGAGCTCCGCGAGGTATTTCTACTTCATGAGACGACTCTGATTTGTTTCATTTTGAGCCCCTCTTCCGAGAGGGATGCCCTTCGCGAAGCTCAAGGGCGTTCGCAAAGGAAGGGGATTCCCATGGGAACCCGGGTAGCCGCGGAGCACTTGTGCTTCGCGAAACACCCAACCCATACGAGTAATCCTTATGCTAAGGCAGGATCGCTCCACTTGGCGAAGTACACTGCTTCGCAGGACCCTACTTCGCGAACCACTCTTTCTTCGCGAGGCAGTGCTCCGCGAACACTGTTCCACTTCGCGAAGCACCTCCCACTCCCACCTATGCCCCATGCTAAGGCCAAGGCACCCCACTTCGCGAAGCACACTCCTCTGCTTAGCGATTCCTCTTTCCGTGCGACCCTCCAGGTTTGCACGATGTGATTTCAAAGTCCCATGGACAACACCTCCCGTAGCATTGCTTCGCCTAATGATTCTTCACATAGGCACACTAACGGCTATTGCTTCTTCTCATAGCCATGCTAACGTGGACCCCTCGATGGTTCGTCTCACGACCCCCCTTTACCATGGCCTTACCGACACCTTCCCTTCCCCATGGACCAGAGGGTACCGGTTATGTAAGCCCTAGGGGTGTGGAGTGAACCCACCTCATCCGAGCTGCAGGACGTTAAACTGCCAAGCACCACATCCTCAACACATGACGTTAAACTGTGACCCAACCTCGTCTCCCTCACGAAGGGTCCCCCCAGCTCGAACAATCATTACACCACTCGTCTCCACGGGAATGTAACTCTTCCGCACATGGAATGAGATCCTCCTTGTCGGAGTGGTGTATGTTCGCAGGGGAAGGGTCGCCTCAGAGCGTAAGTCCCTAACCTTTGGTACGGATGATTGCACCCGTACATCTCGGTACTTCCCCACTACCATGGTCAGTGGAGGACGTGATAGGGAACGAGGCACCTCCCATCGTCGGACCAAGGTCAAACTTTCCCGCGCTTTGTCGCGCCATGGGCCTCCATCCTGGAGTAAGTCCCAACACCATGGGCCGCCCAACACGTAAGCCCCTCTTCGCTTCTCACGGACGCACCCTTCGCGACGTGATCGTCAGGTCCGTGCAACCTCTTGTTTCTCACACCGAGCATGACTCACGTGGGCTTAGAGTGAGCACCGACCCTGACAACCCGCCACCTGAACTACGAGGTCTTTGATCCATGTCAAGGCATGGTACGTAGGAAGCCTCTACGAGGTTCAAGCCCACCCATCGCTCATTCACGTCGGGTCTCATTCCAGTCCAGCGGTAAGCCGTTGTGACCACCTGAACTACGAGGTCTTTGATCCATGTCAAGGCATGGTACGTAGGAAGCCTCTACGAGGTTCAAGCCCACCCGTCGCTCATTCACGTCGGGTCCCATTCTGGTCCAGTGGTAAGCCATTGTGACCCACCACCTGAACTACGAGGTCTTTGATGCATGTCAAGGCATGGTACGTAGGAAGCCTCTACGAGGTTCAAGCCACATTGCTCGGTCGTTCATTCACGTCGAGTTTCACCCCCGTCCAGCACGATGTTAAACTGCACCCCGGTCCAGTGGTAAGCCATTGCGACCCATCCATCCTAAAGAACTACGAGGACTTTGATCCGTACCAAGGCATGGTACGTAGGAAGCCTCCACGAGGTTCAAGCCCACCAATAGTGGACAAAGGTCTACTTTCACGTCAGTTCACCGACACACCCACCCGTCGCTCATTCACGTCGGGTCTCATTCCAGTCCAGCGGTAAGCCGTTGTGACCACCTGAACTACGAGGTCATTGATCCATGTCAAGGCATGGTACGTAGGAAGCCTCTACGAGGTTCAAGCCCACCCGTCGCTCATTCACGTCGGGTCCCATTCTGGTCCAGTGGTAAGCCATTGTGACCCACCACCTGAACTACGAGGTCTTTGATCCATGTCAAGGCATGGTACATAGGAAGCCTCTACGAGGTTCAAGCCACATTGCTCGGTCGTTCATTCACGTCGAGTTTCACCCCCGTCCAGCACGACGTTAAACTGCACCCCGGTCCAGTGGTAAGCCATTGCGACCCATCCATCCTAACGAACTACAGGGACTTTGATCCGTGCCAAGGCATGGTACGTAGGAAGCCTCCACGAGGTTCAAGCCCACCAATAGTGGACCAAGGTCTACTTTCACGTCGGTTCACCGACACACCCACCCGTCGTTTCCTCACGCCGGGTCCCATATTCGTCCGGCATGACGTTAAACTACATTCCCCTTTGAACTACGAGGTCTTTGATCCATGTCAAGGCATGGTACGTAGGAAGCCTCCACGAGGTTCAAGCCCACCCATCACCCAATTCACGTCGTGTTCTACCTACGTCCAGCATGACGTTAAACTGCACTCTGGTCCAGTGGTAAGCCATTGCGACCCAACCACCTGAACTACGAGGTCTTTGATCCATGTCAAGGCATGGTACGTAGGAATCCTCCACGAGGTTCAAGCCCACCACTAGTGGACCAAGGTCTGCTTTCACGTCGGTTTACCGGCGAAACCCACCTGAACTAGGAGGTCTTTGATCCATGTCAAGGCATGGTACGTAGGAAGCATCCCAGAGGTTCAAGCCCAACTCCCCTCGGACCAAGGTCCAGCTTCACGTCGGTTTACCGGCACCATCCCGAACTACGCGGACTTTGATTCCCTGCCACGGGGATACGTAGGAAGCCTCTTCAAGGCTCAAGCCCAACTTCACTGTCGCCCCCCTGCGATGGTCCCATTTCATTCTCATCAGTCTCCGCTAGACGTTAAACTCGCGGCATACCCTGTGTTGAACACGGGAAGCTGAGGAAAACCTCAGATACGTGTCTATGACATGTAATTCCCCGCACTCGATGTGGGATGCCTCGGGCTTCGACTCCCTTGAGAAGCCTTGTGATCAAGGATAACAGACGGACATGCCAGGTACCCCAGCATCTAGACACGCTACTGATGCCTCAACGTGACTACTCCCCTGACCAAAGGTTGCTGCCCTGACTGGACCCTTTGGAATGTCCCGACAGAAGCAGTGTAATTAACCGGCGCCCATGGAAACATGGCACTGGGAAGAGTTTCACGAACTACGTATTAAATCTATGAGGGAGACCCGGACTAGGTGACAAGTTCTGAGGAGGAATCCACGGAAGGAAGAACCGACATCCCATCATCCCGTTTCGATCAAGGAGCAGACGTACCTGAACAAGGAACGAATGCCGCCCGCCTTTGGAAAGCGGGAATGCGGGGCAACAAAGCCGCGCGTCCCCCCCCCTGACGGACGGATGCGCGCGCGCCCCGGCGAAAGCGTCGGAAACAGAGATGATGATTTTTTAGGAGGACCACATTATGACATAATAAGAAAAAATTCATATAAGATATTGGAAGTCCTAAAATCAAAATGAATTTGATAAAATAAGTAAAAATGTTGAATGAAACAAAAAAACAATGATATATTCTACAAATATTTGTTCTTATTATGATTTTATTGGATATTTTTTTACCAATCGACGAGGAAAACATATTAATTGATTATAAATGTATATAGCTTTGAAAAATGAACCATATTAGTTATACAGAATTAATGTGTTCACATTGGGTATTCCACTAAATGGTTCTCATGTAATTTGAACCAAATGGATATTTAGAAACAAAATTAATGAATCAAGAAACGTTTTAAAAGATAAATATTGAAAGGTTTTGTTTGAGGAATCATTTTCATATATTTTGTGGTTATAAATTTTTATTATTCTATTAGCTTCTACTTCTTTTTATGATTTTAAACTATTTAAAATAGATGAAAAATACTCTTTTATATTTTTTTATATTTTAAAAAATTTATGTTATATATCCACTTTTAAATGAGGATGATAAGAATCCTAATAATGATTAAGATTTGAAAATGATGTATATGTCATGAAATATTATCTCATATTCTGTATTATTCATTTTCAAGGATTCCTCTCAAAAATTGATTTTTAAGGTAAATGATGACCCTCTTTTATTAATGTTGAAATTTTTAAATGTTATTTGGATATTCAATTTAATATTGATGATATTATAATTTTATCTTACTATGATAATCATTCAAATGATTTTTGAAAAATGATGTAGTATTAATTTGTTTTTAAGATAATGGGATATTCAAAATTATTTCTTAGTTATCAATGGTATTCATCTAAATGATGTTATATTTCACAATCATTAATAAATTATTTTATAGAAGAGTAAAAATAATATTATAAACTAAAAACAAAATATCATTATTTTTTTAATATTCTAAAACATATTTGGATTTGATTATTCAACCTCAATCCTGTTTTTGTATATGTAATCTAGATATAAAATTCACATATGGTATGAACAATTATCATGAATTTTTTTTTAGTTTCTTTGAGTTAAATGATACAAAATTATTTTTATTTTTCAACTGCTGAAAGACAATATATAGTCGTTTCATCTTAATCCTATGAATAATTATAGAATAAAAAACCCTTTTTGTTATAGTATAAAATTTTATATGATGTCGATATATTATGATAGTACCACTATTATTCTAATATAAACAAATTTATTGCATTGTATAAAAAATATATTGATTTTTGGTATAATATTATTAAAGATTATGTTCAATGACAATATATATATTTTAAATCTATTTCTACTTTGTAATAGTGTGTTAATATTTTCTATACAGATTTGTGCATATATAAATTTGAAAAAAATATATATTTTAACATGATATATCATAACTCTGTATTTATATAACATAACTTAGGGAAAACATTATTTTATTATCAAATCAATATTTTTCAAATAATTGAGAATTTTTATAAAAACATGATAATTTTATTAATGTTTTATCTTTTCTAGTGGAACCATAATTTGAAATATTTTTGATATAAACTGTTCTTTAGATTTAAAAGTCATTCTTAGAAATATTTTTCATTATTTTCAACATATTTTCTTGACAATCTATATAAATAATTTTATAAAACTCATTGAATTGCATTTAAAATGCGATTTTAGAATGAAAATTTTAATTCAATGGTGATATTTTCATAAATATATTTTTTTAAAAATATATTACTTTTAGTTTATTTTTCAATTTTAATTATAATTTTTAGAGAGAAATTATCACCACATTTCAACTAACATTAAGGGGTAAATTTTTTCTATTAATCTAATTGATAATTTAAAAAATGGGGTGATTTGTTTTGATATAATAAGGATTTTTCCTAATTATTAAATAGGGGGTATATTGTTTAGTGCTGTTGTGATGCACATTACATTTTTTGAAAAAATAATCCTTTTTTATTCTCACTTATATATATACTAGTCGGTTATATATTTCATCTAAAATTGGGTAATTTTAATTTTTTTGAACTTTGAAACTCGTATCTATCAATTTTGAATGTATTATATATGATTATTATGAACACATTTTCTATTGAAGTACAATGTTTCATCAAAATAAAATATATTTTTAAAATCTATATAGTGAAATTCTCTATAAGGAGATTTTACAATGAATGGGATTTTGGATGCATGAGTTTTATTTTGTGAAAACATTGGATATATGAATTTTCCTACATAAGATATTAATTATAAGTGAATTTGAAAATGATTAATTTAATATTATATGAATTAATTTTTGATTCTAAAAATGTGATACATAGAAAAATTTTGTAACTTGGATTTCGATTTATATGTGAAATCCACCAATGCATAAAAATATACCTACATTGTGTGAATTTTTTACATAGTGTATATATTTATATATATCAAATATTTTTTTCATTTATTAAATTATTTAATCATAATAATTATATTGTTTCATAATTGTAATGAATTTATTTAAGAGAAAAATCCATTTTTAGTATTTAAATTACTATATATGTCATTTGAAATACATTATTATAAGAGAAAAGAAAATAACATAAATTTTACTCATTATTTAATAGTTTTATTTACTTCATGTTTGTTACACTTTTCCACCATGATTTATTTTTTTATCTTTACATATAAATTATTTTAACTGTGTTAAAATTATATTTCAAGTATGTTATGAAAATTTAATTGATTATCCTATGATTTAATCATTCATGTTACATCTTAAAAAATATGAGTTTTATATTATTAAAATATTTTAATATTAATTTTTAGTGCTGTTTTATTTGAGGGATTATTCAAATGTATTTTAACTATATTTTTTTTGAATATAAATTAAAATATAAATTATATAAATTATTTTTTATCATTTGTTACATGATATGTAGTTCATTATTTTTAATAGAAAATAGTGAAACAGTCTTGGAAATGAAATACTAAAAAAAAATATGAAAATATTATTTTTTAATCTTTGGTTCATAGAGAAAATATTTTAGTAGTGTTTTTTACACCAAAATGAATATAAAGTAATTAAATATGAGAATTAAATTATAGTGATGCATTAAATATTTATTATTCACAATGTGATTGTTACCAGTGTGGTCATTGTTTTGAACATCATCATAGATTACCTTTTATAATGAAGTGGTCCTTACCATCATTAAATTCATAACATCAAAATATATAGGTTCATTTATTTATACTTATTAAAAAAATTTCTTATTGGATTTAGTGATTTACTGTGACCCTAATTAATAGGTAGGATTGAGTGGGGTTTGAATCCACAATAAATGTAAGTATTTAATTGTTCCTCTAGGTAGAAAAATGAAGGAATGTTAGAGTTTTTCATTATAGTATAAAAAGGAATGAATAGATTAGTTCGTGCTTATAGATGGTAAAAAGGCATAGAATTTGTTTCCAATTATGGGTGTATAAAATTCAGTACAATAGTTTTGACTCTCCATAAAATGTTTTATATTCCATACTTTATGGGTTCTATTTCAATATGAATTTGAGATAAGTGATGTGTAGATGTAGGATCCAATTGATCTGAACAAGTAAAAAATTTACTTAAGACTTTTTATTTTTATTTTTTGTCCCTTAATAATTAACATTCACATAAACCTTATAACTTTAAGAAAACAATAATTTCCCCACCCTATATTAAAAATTCATCCATTTCAAATTTTCAACATATCAGATACACTTCCAATGAATTATTTTAATAGAATTTTTATTTCATTTGATATGAATAATGTAAGTTATTTTAATAATAAAAGTAAAGATGAATTGGAAACATCCTCTAAATATTTTAAGTAAGATATTTATATAAAAGAATAACTTTTAGAAAAATGGGATTTTATGGATTATGAATATGTATAAACTAACTTTTAAAAACTAATTTCATTCATATTATGAGGTGGGATAAGTGGGAATATAATGTTTCTTATATAAATAATACAAAAATAATCTATTATGGGTTTATCGTAAATTTCATAGTAAATTAATTACAACTTAATGAATATAATGATTTTGACAACTTTGTTGATAATCCTACGAGATCCTCAAATAATATTTTTTTCAAAACATTATTAAGTTAATATTTGTTTACTATAGAATGGAAAGAAGTTTTAAAAGGAAAAAATGTGAAAAATATTATCAAATATAAGAGATGATTATAACCATGAAGATAAAGATTAAATTAATATTTAAATAAAAATTAGTGGAAACTTTTAATATCAAAATTTATTTAGGAAATGATTACTAATCAATATGGAATGAAAAATGGAAGTGAGGAAGAAGTATAAATAGGTATATTACTAATTAAGGAGATAAATTAATGTATTTTAATGATATCATAATTAATGAATCAAACTAAAAAAATTGTTGAAATATGGACATTCAACAAGAATCTATAAGCCAATTTCTTATGAAATATAGTCAAATTTCCTGATTGAAATTTACATCATTTTGAAGATACATGTTAATGAGAAAATGTTGAATTTGGATATAAATATTAATTAAAAACAAAAGGAAAATTGTATTATATGATTTTAATAGAAATTAATTGAAGGAGTGAAGTAATTCAACTATTTTAAATCTAAATTCCAAAATTACAATATAGATAATGTATTCATTCCAATGAATTTGTTTATTATAATAATTTATTGAATTAAATTCATGGGTTATATTGTCTTTTATCCAATAAATAAATACAATAAGTATTAAATTCCTCAAATCCTTATTTGGAACAAAAATATACAACACATAGTTTTATAGAAAATCTAATAATAATAATTATTATTAAAAATTATTTCGTAGGATTCTACCAAAATTTAAATTTTTAAAACAGATCCAAGGAATATGGATAAAATATTGAACAGATTTGTCATCCTATATCTTTAAAAAAAATATTTTTTATTCATAATCATAAATTTTTGGTCTAATAGTAGTTTTTTCAGAATTCAGAAATGATAATAATTATTTTGGATCAATAATAAAGGTCTCTATTAATATAGAATAAATCACAGGTAATATTTATGGGGTATAAAATATAATATTAAAATAAAGTTCAGATGAAAAAAATTTCAATTTATGACAAAAGATCGTAAACTAGTTTCAATAATTGGAATAACTGTATAGAAGGTGTGTCAAAATAGGTTAATTTACTAAATAGTTTCTCACTATTATCATGTAAACTACGTTTGAATCATAATAATCATCATTTTAAAATGAAGAAATAAAAAAACATATAAAAATTTAACAATTGATGTGGAACTGGGAGAACATCAAAATAAATTATTTTGGCTCTAGAAAAGTGGATTCTTATCACAAATTACATTACATTTAATCATTTAAATTATTTTGAGACACTAATGGAAGGGAATTCTACATTTCGAAATTATGGATCTCTCAAAATAATTATTTGGCTCAGTAGTAATTATAGAGGATAATATGAAATAAAATAACACATTATTTTTAGATGGATTGTAATCAAAATTATTATGTTTATCGCAAAAATATGTTTAAGTAAATAAAGTGGGATTTTTAAATAAATTCAATATAAATATTTTGAATGAAGGATGTTTATTAGTGAGAGGGAATTGAACACATGGATACCTATTTCAATTTTTTTAAACTAAAAATTTATGTTAATAGAGTTTAAATAATGAAAATCAATTGAGGAAAATATGGCATGGATATATTGGATAATGTACGATAAGTAATCTTATAAAAGGAAATAATGTTAATGATTTTATGATAAAAAATAGAGGTATCAATTTAATGTTATGTACATATTAAAACGGGAATATTTTCAATTCTTCACATAAAAATATTTTGATTCAAACATCTCAACCACTTGAGCTCATTCATTTTTTTAATATTTATCAAGAATAAGTCAAAAATATAGATAATTATTTTGTATGTTTTATTTGTGAATTCTATCGAATAACAAGAATTGTGATCATTATGAATATATTGGAGGCATTGAAAATTTTTAAGAGTTAAAAATAATTTATTAAATGTAGAGTGGAATAACCTTGATTATTTATAGAAAAATGACAATGTGGAATAAAAATGTGTAAAATATTTCAATTATTATAATATAACAAGAATTTCATACAAGAATTTTACATATATTTAGATGCATATCTAATACATAAAAGTATTATATATTCCAAAAAGATATGTAATTAGGTTTGTGTAGATTATATATGATTTTTTTTGATAAACTAGTTACATTTTCCAAAAATATGTTATACATTGTACTCCTCTTAAAAATACCATACACATACCTTTCTTCATCACCTTCGGAAAGAAATAAAAGAATGGGTGAGATCAGATACTCAACAAGTATAAACTTAAGAGATATAAATACAATTTCATATGAAATCATAACATCATAATGTTATCATAATCATAGTTTTATGATGTTCATACCAAACCAATCATAGATCATAAACATCATTCATGGCGTAAACATTGTCATTTGACAAAACACATACCATAAGATAGATAAATAATTATAAATCAATCATGATCCCTATTTTTCATGTAATGAAAAACATTTCACCATAATAAATTTATTAAAACTTTTTCATTTAAAAATTAACTAGAGAGACCATAAAAATATTGGATGAGGACCAACCTATTTCCAATTCTTGACAAGGAAGCACTAGCATTCCATAGTGGGTCAATTCCATAGGATTGTTTCGAATATTTATATCATGAGATATAAATATTCACACAATAAATCGTTGATATATATTGGAATCTCTATTAACATAATGAATACCATACATATTTACACCACAAGAACATAAATTTTTAATCATATGAGAAGCCGTGAAATGAAATGGGTTTCATAAACATTTTTCCATTGCATAACCCATAGAAAAGATATAAGTTTCATAATAATTATTATATAATAAAATAAATAATATTATAATAATAATAAGGTTAATATCTGTGAATATTATACCTATTAAGTAAAATGTAACATAAAATATTTTTTTTTATAGAAAATTATTTTTAATAATCACTTTAATTTATTTTTTTTAAAAAATAACATTTCCATTTTCAAATAATTTATTTTAAAAGATCCATAAAATAATAAATGAAAATATTTCGTTTGAAATGAAACTATTAATAATTTAGGGAAAATTTCAAATACACAAGTAATCAAGAATGTTGAAAAAAAAAATTCATTCCATATAAGTTTAAAAAACATTCCCTCCATATTTTTTTGGATGAGTCACAAAAACCTCATTTAAAAAATCACAATAAGTATAAATTCAAAAGATTTTTTAAAATGTAAATAACAAGTAAAACATACTTTAAAAACAATAATTTAATTTTTAAAAAACTTTCAATAACAATTTTATAAAAAATAGACATGGTAAAAATACAGTTTTAAGTGAATGTTTAAATAAAATTAAAGAAGATCTGTTATAATTGTCATATAATTGAAGTGAGAATTAATAAAATGAATTGATTATGTGTATCATATATAAATCAAAATAAGAATGTTTTAATATAATATATTATAATACAAATTCATATCACAAATAATCATAACATTACATATTCAATGATGTAAAATTTTAACCCAATGAATGGAAAATAAGTTAAAAATCACTTACCACTATTTAATAAGTGTAATTATATGCCCCATTATAGTAGTAATTATAAAATGAAATATTTAATACCGTAAAGACAATGGGATTCATGATATGATATTTAATAGGAATGTATATACACCTCACAAAATAATTAAGTCATGAATAAGGAATATATCTCACAGAAGTAAAAGTGAGACAGGAAGCACATTCCTTATGATGAACTTTCATCAAACATGTTCCAACCTACCATATAATTGTTTAAATGATGTTATTAATTATTTATAGATCTATATTAATATTTCTATCATGTTATATGATACTTTTATAACATATTATCATTCATACATTAATATTATTACATTAATTTTACTCATTCATGTAGATTCCATTCTTGGTTTCATGGTCGATTCATTTGTGTATAATTAGTTATTTTAATTTAAATCAGAAAAAACATTAAAGAATTTAAATTGAAATGGTATTTAATCAATCACATATTTTTTTTTATTTTTCTCATATATTAGTACTATTTATGGTATTATGATGATACATATGATATAACATTAAGGATAAATTTTTAGTTTATTTTAGTGGCTTTCTAACCATCAAGAATAAGTTTAAGTTTATTTAAAATTATAAATATATATATGTTTCAAAATCTGAAATAATTATTCATATGGTTTTTAAAGTATGAATTTATAATAATAATAATATCTAAATGAAACTCCTATAAGTCGGTAAAGAAAAACATAAAATCATTAACAACAAAGACATATAAGTGCCATATTTTGGACTGTTGTTTTGTTTATTTGAATAAGAGGAGATGTTAAAACTGGTGTATAGAATATATTATAACATAAATATAAAATTATATTAGTTAAATGAAACAATAATTATTATTCTTTAGTGGTATGATCATGTAAATAGATGATCAAAAAACATTTAAGAGTGATTTTTTGATAAAGTAAACTCTGGAATATTACTTGAACGACCCCTTAAGGAACATGGAATTTGAAATTAAATGAGGCCAGAATCACTTGTACATGGAGAGATTGGGAAGAATTGTTTTTTTAAGAGATATGAATATATTATAGGATTTTATAGATAATGGTGGTGGTTATGATTAGTGTTTATACATGGGGAGGGGTGGTTTTACGTGAGTAAATTATTATTATTATATATTTCGTCCAAAACACATTTTGGTCGAATTAATTCATAAGGATTTAGAGGAAGAAATTCATATTAAATGATGTTTTAGGATTATTATAAAAGTGACCACTCATTTAATATTATATTTTTTTCTTATTTAAATCATTTACCATTCAACTCTAATCGCATACATTATTTTACCAATACTATTGTAAAAACAATTTACCATCATAATTTTTTTTATTCATTAAAAAAATATAATTTACTTGTGTCCTAATTTTAACCTCATGATTAAAAATAAGGAATACATTTTTTAAAATTAAAAACAGAGAAGTCTCAAATTTATATTTAAAATTAAAATTTCAAGACACAACAAATAACATTTTTTTGGAAAATGTGTTTTCAATACCAAGAATGTATTTATGAAAAAAGAGAATTTAGATATTATTTTAATATAATTAATTAGTTTATTTATAACATATTTTTAATTCATTTAATTTGAGAAATATTTAAAATAATGAAAGTTAATTTAATATAATAAAAATGAGAGTTTTATTAAAATCCTTACCTTTTAATAAAATATTAAAATTTTCAATGAATTCACAAAAAGTCATCATACGATAATTTTGAAATTATGAAATTTTTTTTTATTATAAAAAATAAATTTTCTAAAATTGTTAAAATTAATATTATTTATTTTATCATAGATTGAAATACAATGTTTTTTGAAGAAAGAAAATATTTGAATAAAAAATGGATTTATTGATAATTATGTGTTTATTTATAAATAAGAAATATATTTTTATTGAACTGTAAGTTAATAAATATTTCATAAGATTATAATACCATTTACAAACCCCAAGTTTAAAGGCTAGTTATATGAGTTAGGTTAAAATAATGATATTTTGTATTTTATTTAAGATCAATGTTTCATACAACATATGCTATCATATAGATTAAATTTACTTAAAATGATGCATACCATAAAATCATGGGGTGTTACATTCTACACCATATAAAGGTAAAATTTCCATTAAAAATATTCACTCTTATACAAGAAGATTTGCATTTCCTTTCCTCATCACATACTTATGTTTTAATTTTGCTTCCTCAAATTGCTTGTTTCGCCACAAAACCTTAACCTATAGAGTTGTCTGGTTTTTGTAGAAAATTATCTCTATGATATAGATTCTCTATCATTAGTTATTTATAAGAATGATTTTTCTCCAGTGGTATGAACACTTAGTTTCGTACTTGTGAAGGATCAAGTATGTACTCAATCGGGGGAGATATATAGAACAAAACATGAATGACAAGTGCATTTCATGCATATATTTTTGCATGTTAAATGTGATTATTTTTGTGTTTAGTTAATTAATCCTAACAATTTGTGAGTGTATTGAATTTCTTTATTATTTATGATAGTAATCATTGAATATGTTAAAAGGGAATGAAAATTGGAGGAAAATGAGCTGAAAGACACTTCGTGCCGCGAGAGAAGCGAAGAGGCCTGACACTAGATTTTTTAAGTCGAAGCGAAGGTGAAAATGCTAGAGTAGTGAACCTACAAAACAGGAATTTTCAGTACAAAATGTGTAGTTTCATCTCATGAAATGTTTTAGATCAAATAAAACTACACATGATGAGCATATATGGTGTGAATGACATGTACACATTGCACACCATTAGTATATGACATAACGATAGTGAGACATCAAATTTCTAAATGGGATTTGTACAAGATTCTATCCAAAATGAAGGCAACATGTATAAGATGTACAATATGTGTAACCCAAGTACACATCATGTATGTGGTCTAATTCCAAAAATCCAAGCTGAGATCCGTGCATGTATTGCGCAGATTCACAATAAGCAGATCTCTGTTACACATTGTGTACTTACATTACGTGTCGTGACAGGTTTTTTGAAGAAGCCAATATAAGCATATAAATAGGGGAATTTGATTGTTCTTTATAAAATTCCAACTTGACTAGAGAAAAATTATTTGAGTGAAGCTGCAGTACCTTATCTGAGTTAATCCTTTCTCTTCGTTTTTTATATTTTATCTCCCTTTTATTCACTCATCGCTAAGATAAGGAAATAAAATGATAAAGTTCAATGGTGATGTAATTGATGGGGTAATGTGTGTTTGATTTGTTCATTTTAAATTATTCTGTATTCGGTTTGTATAATCTCTATATTTATACTCCAATACCATTCTTTTTATTTTATTGTGACAATTGATATACGAATCTAAATGGAACATTACAATTGTGGAACTAATTACCCTAAAAATAGGCATAAACATTTTCAACTGAGGAGGGGGTAAAACCTTATAGTTCTAGGGTGATGTAATCAAAGGGTGAAGGTGTTTTCAATTTAAATCCTTTTAATTATTATTGTATTTGGATTGTGAATTTTTTTTCAAATAATAATTCTTTTCTTTTTTACATTATCATGACCATAGAGAAATTAATAAAAATGAACATTAAAACGTTACAACTAATAACGCTAAATGAGGCATTACCGTTGTATATTATGGTGAAATCAAATTTAAATTTTGTCTCAAGAGAAACACAATTTTGAGAAATCCTATATTATCAGAAAAATGGAAATAGGGTATTTTCATGCTGAGGAGGAGATACAATGACCATTGTATTAACCTAAACTAGACTCCAACATCAATGATGAATCTATCAATTAATTTCTATTATCCAATTACACAATAACCCGGATATAACATCACCTCAATACACATTCAATATCTGTTTGCAACCCAATCAACCAAATATACATTAATTTCATCTCTTTTTTTCTAAAAGCAATCATACCAATCATTTCTATCGCTTTTCGAGAAATTAATAAAATAAAATCATTTAATATTAATATTATAGTAAATTCACCAACTATGATTCTTTGACCATGAACTTTCCGAATAATACATTTTAATTCATAAAGAATCATAGATGGGGTTTTATAAATTTTGTTTTTGCATAGTGTTTCATCTATAAATGGGGATGACCTTGTTTGTTTAAGGTTCAAACATTCCAATAGGTTTCTAACGGGTCTATTCATTGAACCAAAAACACATAGTGATTCTATATCCATTTGGACCTACATTCCAAAGCTAGGTTTTCATTAGTTGTGGACCAATGAAGCACAAGAATTTACATTGTTCTAGAGGATGGGAGTTGGGGAACATCACACCTTTTTGGGGGGAATTATTTCCTACTTAGAGACTTTCTTATAGATTTATGTTATGTCCATGAATCCATATTAATTCACGAAGCATGAAAATGTGTTTTCCTTTAGATTTGGCATTCGATGATTGATATATATGGGATTAAGATAATCTTTTATTAGGATTTTTGGTTATTCATGGATTGATAATCATCCTTATGTATTATATATTCTTAGTCGATAGTATCCTTAAATACATTATATAGAAATATATTGGTCATTATGATGACCATACTGGTTTTAAATGCACTCATTTGGGCACTTAATGTTTAATTTCATTCAGAAAGATATGGATTTTTTCGGAGTTGGGATCGTACCTGCAAATGGGCTAGCAACATATCCTTGTTAAAAAGGAATTAGAACACACATACTTCAATAAGAAGGATATAGTTTAACGTCAAATGGGGTACAATAGAATTAATGAAATATGGTGTTGAACATTAGAAAGGATTCCTACATATTCTACTTTTAAGGAAGAGATCAATGTCCACATAGTTTGGGTGAAGAAATATTGGTTTTATGCACGGTTAATGGCCCAAAAAGAGATGTAGTGATTACCTTTACACTCTAAGCTCACGTGATTCATGCTCGGTGTGAGAAACCAGAGGTATCAGAAAACCTGAAGAGTGTGACACAAAAGATGCAGTCACATGAAATGATATGGGGAATACGTATGTATGATTTCCCAAGTAGATGAAAACGAGGACTTACATTTGGAATTAATCCCATGAGAAAGGTCTATAAAGGTATTTTTACATTATGGAGATTTGGAGTTTTAACTCGGGGCTTAATCCTAAAGAGGATTTCCATATTAAAGGGGAATTATAACTTGGGGATTACTTCTGATAAGGAGGCCCAAATTAAAGGAATTATGATTGGGGCTTATTTCTGAGATGGAGGCCCAATGTTAAAGGAAATTATGACTGGGGATTACTAATGAGAAGGAGGCCCAGGTTAAGGGGACTTGGGGCTTACTCCTGACGAGGATACCCTAAATCAAAATATCTTCTCATCTTAAAGGATGAGGTTATATAGAGGAAACCTCTAATCTTAGTGACATAATGTTTGTATGTCATAGGATTTTGGGATATGTTCTCACAGAACTCCTTTCAAGTAAGGATGCCAACAAAGGAACTATGCCATAAATGGATTTGAAAAGGGGTTTGAGGGCTAATATCATTAATTGGAGTGGTGAACGGGAGAGAGGAACACAAATTATGTTGGCATGATAGTGTAGGTCGCCCACGTAATTTGGTGCGCTAGTCTTGGCCACGCAAGTGTACTTGCACGTCATGGGTTCACCACGTTGATAAAGCATCTGTAGGGTAAGACTTATGTGAAACTTAACTCAAGCCTTTATTATTATCCAAATATATTTCCAAATGGGTAGCATAAAATATTCATCAAAATGGTAGGGCAGTGTGCAAGTGTTTCCATTTTTAAGGAGGTAAGGATACTTAGACGCACAAGTGTTGATGAATTCTAAACAGTTAGGCCGTATCCTACTCCTTTAAAAATTCCATTCTAGGTAAAAATATTCCATAGATGTTTTCAGAAGAGTTGATTGGTAGACTTGGGCGACCAGTGCTTGAATTTGAATTTTGGAAAATCCTCCAATGAAATTGTGGCCCACATGGGATATTTATAGGCCACCTTACACCATGGTATAAAATAAAATAGGGCGCACAAATGTGTTATGCGACCCATAGGTGGCGCACAAGTAACTTTTGTGCCTCACTCCAAATTGGATCATGGTCCATATTTTCATCAAAGTTTTTGATATTCTTCAATGGGTAAACCTCTTGGTGCTTAAGGTATACCCTTTGACATTTTTTGGACTCTGTAATGGAAAGGATTGTCAACAATAGTCCCCCTCAAAGTTAGATCTGAAAAGGAATGAAGATCCAAATCTGAGGTAATGCCGGAGGAATTAAGGGTATGTAGAGCATATGTTTGGCGCGAAGATGAAGGGGAACATAGTTATGGTGCACAGGTTGTCTGAATAACCTATATATATAGGCTCACTCCCATGAAAACTCAACTGGCTTCCAGAAACTACGGCTCTCATCGTGCAGGTGCTTCTGTCATTGGTGAATCACCCTTCTGGATTTATTCATGCTTCTGCAAAAGGTATTTGACTTGAAGGCCATAATTGGGGTGGAAAAACATGCGTGACCGTTTTGACATGTGCGCCATTTTGGGACTAGCACGCCATAATTCCTTTTACAGTTTTTTTATTTCCTTCATCAATACTTAACAGAAAAAAATGACTTAAAAGTTGACTGTTTCATCTTTGTGCAGATTCAATGGATCCCAGAAGAATTGGATCAGCTGAAGAGTTGGAAATCAAGAGAATAAATGACATGATGAACATCATCGGCCATGAATATTGTGTTATCTGTGACAGAACACTCCTGGATTTGGCTATGAACTTGAAGAAATATCATGAAAATTTCCCACAGATCTATCTACATGCCTTTGTATGGCCATGATCATCTGCAAGGAGTCACCATTCTAGAGGAAAAGAATTATATCTCTCATTCCTGGTTTTAGACCTACACCAACTTTTCTTCGGCAAATGTCTCAATTGGAGGATAATTTTTCAATGATGGGACAATGGAGAAGGCGTACATAATGCATCGTAGCCCATGAGCTCCAGATCTAAAGTGTCACACGCTTGAGTTATAGCCGCATAACTATCCCTCTATTTTCTAAAATTCTCAGATGGACTAATCTATGGGATGGATGAAGACTTGGTATTTACATCATGGAGGAGGTTTGAAGCCGACATGGATGTGGACATATTGGGTGTGACAAAACTATGCAGAGTTTGTCGACGATCTAAAGGGAGCTGTAATATGTGATGATGTCAGGGCTGGGAAGACATATGTCTATATGAATGATGATTTCGTGCTAGAGTTAATCAACTGTTGGAGCCCGTAAATTAATTCCTCCTATGTGGCTCAAGGATATGTATGTATCATTTTGTGGGACGTTTACAAGATTTCAGGAGCTCCAA
Source organism: Viscum album (assembly GCA_963277665.1). NCBI lineage: Eukaryota > Viridiplantae > Streptophyta > Magnoliopsida > Santalales > Viscaceae > Viscum > Viscum album. Next base: position 476,853,334 of record OY728134.1, read on the forward strand.
TTTTTGTAAGATATTTATGATGAATTCATCCCCCCCCATGGTGACCTAGAATACTTCAGATAAGACACTATATTTGGATCAAGAGTTAATTAAAATTTTCAACATTCTTAAGAATACAACTACCATGAAAACTCACTCCAGAAAAGATATCCATCCAGAGGAGAGAATATAAATGTTTTTGATTAAGAATACAGATAAGGGATCTTCTTGCACTCATCCTACTTGTTTCCCTAGAGTAGACAAGAGGGGTGCTCCTGGCACATTTTGGCCAACTCTGGAAGTAGGAGAGTTAGATAATTAGAGATATGAAGTGAACCAAATCATTCCAGTGAAGACCTGTCTGGCAGGATTTTTAGCCTTGTCGCTCAGTCTTTACCTTTTACCTGTTTGGGATTCGAAAGGATGTGTGAGGTCGGGGACCTTGGTCATTGCAGCCAAGCTAGATGAAAGGAAGATGGTTGGGTTGTCCACCCCAGTTTTGGAAAAGATTCATAGAATTTTACTTCATGTTTATATGGTAATGTCTCCTTTAAGAATAGTGGAAACATTCCATGTTTTATATTGACGGATCACATCCCACATCAGAACATATGCTATACAAAGTGGGGAACAGATTCATAGAAGTTCTTTCCGGCCATCTGTTCAAGACTTTTCTGGAATTTCTCCCTTATCCCTCAATGCTAATGATATCAAAATAAGGTTGAGCTATTTGTAACACCCCAATCTTTTATGGTACTCTTCTCTTTGAATAATACAGTAGTGTGTGTTGTACACAACATCTAGTTCTAACACACATGAGAACCAATCAAACTAGCCATTATGAATAGTAATACCCACATTTTAAAAATTTATAAATTTTACCATTCATTATGGACTTCATTTTTTGATTCAGAATATCAAAATTTGATTAGGGTGAATTTTTGTTATTTTTCTGAAAACATTCAATTATTGATGAATAGTGAAAAAAACACTGAGTTGTAGTTTAAAAATGAATTTTTATGTAAATAATTATTTATTTTATTTACATTTAATTATGTTATAAATATATACATAATACCTATATAATTTCAACGTAATTCATTGGTGTTAGTTTAGAATAATTTTTGATATATAAAAATTTTACTGAACTTTTCACCGTCATTTACCCACCTACTAGGAGAATTTGGGAATTCATATAAAACTTAATTTTACCGATTCTATGAGTAGAATTTTAAAAATCCTAGAGACATGGTTAATATGAAGTAGTTAAATGTTGTTCAATAAAATAAATTTTTTTTTTATGAATAATAACTTTTTACTTTTATTTAACACGGTTAAAAGTAAATATGGTAATTAAGGGTATAAATGATATTAATATTAACCTAAAACTTGTCCAAATTCTGTTGTAAAAGTGTATATTGACAAAAAACAACCTTAAGAATAAAATAATATCATTTAGGTCCACTTGGATTAGATTAGGACATTTATTATTATTTAATTTAAAGAAGAGTTAAAAGAGTTAAAGTAAAAGTTTAATAACTAAATCATTTTTAATATAGGTTTATACATAATATATATCCGATTATAAATATTCCATAGAAAGATAAAACGATTACCTACATAATTTTATTTTATTTATAATTTTGAGACATTATATAATTTAATTTATTTATGTCACAATGGTGATGTAGTAATTACCTAATTAGTGAAATATTAAAATAATTTATATTATAAATATCAAAATTAATGTAATATGAGACTTTTCATGAATTAAAATAATTTTATAGGTTAATATGACATGTTATAATTTATTTAATTATGTTTTTTCGAATTAATAATGCGGTTATTAATTTCACAAAAATAAAATACAAAATACTGTCCAAATTGACATAAACTAGTTTTTTAGAAAAACAATATATTATTAATTGAAATCCAATTCCAAACAATCCAATGTTCATCCAAAAAACATATATAATGATATCTGTGTCATTAATGAACAACTTTGGGTTCTCTTGGATGTATATGGTATATTTATTAACCATATAATATAAAAATACACAGAGACTTGGTAAATGTCAAACTATTTAAATAAGAGTTAAATATAAATGATAAGGGTAAATTAGTGACCCAAACCTGTCTAAAATCTATTGGTTGAAAGTATTTTGACCCATCCCCACCTTAGACTCGAAATAAGTCACATTGGAACCATTATAAACCGATAATTAATTTTTTATAAAATAATATTTCTAGCTTTCCCAATGGTGCCCCTCACCCCTCTTATAAAAGGGAACTCAACATTATGTATAATTCACACCATAAAATCATTTTGGATCGGCCATAACCTACCCAAATATCCTATAAACTTCCCTCTGTTTAATCCTGAGGCCTTATTTTTATCATAAAGACATCTTAAGGAGCCCATTTGATCAAATCAAGATGAAGAACCCAAAGAAGAGGTAATGTTTTCACCACCCTCTTTCAAGTTTCTTTCTTCTTCAACTTCTTATTTCATTGTTATTCCCATTATTAAATAATAACTCCAGTATCTTGTATATACTATGATGTTATTATAAATATGGTACAACAATATTCAATATTTTATCCATCTTTGTATAACATGTCACCATACGTGCATACGTATGGCCTACCGTCTCCACGTTGTGGTGTAATTGTTATTCAACACATTATTATTTTGATGGGTATAATAATGATGTGTAATTCATGTAAATATTAAATATAACATGATAATAATTTTTTATATATGATATACCATCCAATTAGATATTATTTTAATATCAAAAGAATGATATTGTCGCTCATGTGTACGTACGGACTACCGTCTCCACGAACTCAATGAGATTCATTCTCCATTGTATCCATTCAAGTATAATTCTCATTTGATGATTAAAAATAATCTTTAAGGACTTTATATAATTCTGGATATGAATATGATACAACCTATCCATAACAATCATGACATATGTGAGAAAACATATAAAATAAAATGAGTAAGTTAACACCCGAAACGGCGATAATACTAAGATATTATTAACAAAGCAATGTAAAAAGATCATATATGATATCATATTAATTTATATGATTCTTGTATAATATAATACAAATTATTTCAACATTATACAAGAGTTTAACCTACCCTCAACCATGTAAAAGTAAAAGGTAAGGGTTTGATTTCACAATCTCTTCGTTATCTGAGGTTGTTTATACGTAATTATCGATTGGAACCTCCTTATCATCCACATCCATGTTTCTTATAAATGTATATCAAATATTTCATACTATTTTACAGACAATGGGTTAAAGTCATTTAAAACATTGTTGAATTTTTATAAGATGTTTATAAAGGAATCTTTCTATCATTTTCCAAACCAGGTCCTTTTTAACCTTTCGACATAATTAATGTAAGAATGTCTTTTTAACATATATGGCAGGTGCAGCTATTTTACGCCATTATAAAATCGTTGAAACATACCTTACAAACATATATGAATACATTCAAAGAAATAGTTTTCTATTATAATTATTTCACTTTTAAATGATTTCATAAAAGAGATATTTCTCTCAAATAGTTTTGATTTAATATATGTCAACATCCATTGATGTATTTTAAGCTTATTTGAAGTTTATTTATTATGATAAAAACATCCATATTGTATTGAAGGTTTTTTGATATGTTTGACTATGGATTTGTTCTTTTTATACCATTAATGGTTTATGGAGAATGTTTTTGACATTTGGTATGCTAGTTTTAATACAAATGTTTATGTTATATTTAAACTAGTTCATTTGAGGAATGAATTGGAATTAATAAGTGACAGGTGGAGCCTGCTATAGCTCCTCAATGCATCGGTAGGTCTCATGAGAGAAACCAGTGTCTTGGCACAAGGCCTTGACAAAATCATAATTTTTGTCATGGAACAAGGCCTTGACAATGTGGTTATGGTAGTCTGGCATTATGAATTCAATCATTATAAAAGTGGTTATTTATATTTTAAGGGATTATTAGATTAGTAGAATATCCATGTGGATAAGTAAATGGAATTATTTCATTTTATTTCTGCCATATTATGCTGAAGTTCATGTTTAAAATGCTTTTGTTTTTGATATACATTTCCTTAAATGTTTATGATTATTTATGAAAGTTTCATCTATATTGTTATCTTTACTGGGCATTTAATCTCACCCATTTCTATGTTTTATTTCTTCCAGGATGTGAAGAAGTATTTTATGAATGGCCTGGAGGATAGTCTAAGGTGATATGAGTGTGGAGACAATTTTTTGTTGTAGTTTTCATTTTATGATGTAATGTAACCATTATGAATGTATCTAGTAATTCCAAGGTTACTAAACTTATCGGTCATTAAAGACATGATCTTTTGTGATCATGACAATGTTTTGTAATAATGCACTGACTCTGTGTAACTGGGTTTGGGGTGTTATAGTTGGTATCAGAGGAATTTTAGTACAATCATTGGATGCTTGATTTAGATAAACTCTTATTATAGAACATATACCTAAGATATACTTTGAGGATTAGTATAGAAGAACATCCTATAATATTGATAGTATAGATATTTTTTGAGTTTTCTGAACAATAAATCCCTATCAGGATACAAGCAGGTAGAGGCATCTCTAGCACATATGTACGTTGGGGTAAAACCTGAAAACACCGCTTTGATCTAGACTCAAACCGGAACTAGTGCACGACAATGGGCCTTGCTGCACTATTGGTTACGACACTCCCATGGGATATGCATAAGATAATTCTCATTTTCTTTATAAATCATTATAAAGGGTTTATGTGTATTTTATTTTTCAAAGAAAACATTTTTATTATTATGGATTATATACATAAATTGTTCAATTTATGTTAAGTGTTCTACACGTTTTGATTTATGTATTGCGATTCATAAACAAATATAGTGTATTCCATTATTTTTAAATGGCGCCTAGTGGAAGAAATGGAAACTGTATCAATTCATGGACTCCATGTAGAGATTTCCCTCTTGCTCAAGATAATTATAGTGGAGATGGTTATGCAACAGGTGATGATCAGTTAATCACCATACTGGGATAACTCACTCAGGTTATGAATAATAACCTTACCCGTATAGAGCACCCTGTTCCGTAGCATGGAGGATCAATGTTAGATCGATTCATGAGGCAACAATCACTAACATTAAATGGGAGTTCAAATCCCTTAGTAGCTGAGGAATGGATAAATTACATAGAAAAATATTCCATTCCTTAGGGAGTAGTGAAATGGAAAAAGTTAACATGGCAGTTTACCACCTCAATAGAGATGATGATCAATGGTGGTCATTGATTCAAAAAATGATGAAAGATGATGAAGTATCAAATATGGAACAGAGGGAGTTCAAATATCCATTTTTAGAAAAATAATTTCTTCGTGACCATCGAGAATATATGGAATGGAAATTTCTAAGTCTGAGATAAAAGGAGGATGAGAATGTCGCAAAGTATGAGGATAATATTACAAGGTTAGCAATGTATGCTATAGATTATATATGTAACCCATGAAGTAATATTGACCATTTATTTTATTGGTTAAAACTATTTCTCCGTCAAGCATTGGTCTCAAAATTCTTCTTGTCAAACAAAGATATTGTCTCTTGTGCTATCAAGACAGAAAAAAATTCTATAAGTGTTATGACTTTTAAGAAATGGAACATAAGAAGAGATCAGCGTGTCACTCTTGGAATGGAAATACGGGGATGAAGGGAAAAGTTGAATATCCATCCTGTAGTAAATGTGGGAAGAAACACCCTGGTACTTTCTTAAAGGTAATGGGTGTCTGTTACAAGTGTGGTAAAAAAGGCCACCAAGATCGTGATTCTAAGGAGAAGAAAGAAGCTACCGATGTTAAGTGCTATAATTGTAGGGAGATGGGACATTATGCAAATGAATGTCCTATGAATCAGGTAAATGTACCTTAGTAAAGGCCAAGGGATCAAGGCTAAGCTTATGTTATCACTACTGCTGAGGTAGAAGCTCTAAAAGAGGTGGTGGCATGTAATTTAATCGTTTCCTCAATTTTAGAAAGTGATTTATTTGATTCTGTATCTTTTCATTGTTTCATTTCTTCCCAGTTTTCAAAGAAAATTTGATATTTCCAATTTTATTTAACAAGGGAGTTTTCAGTTAAAACTCCAAAGGGACGTATCATTGCTACAATGTTTTATGAATCAGTTCCCATTAGAGAATATAAATGTTATTTATCTACTAATCTCATCATCATTCCAATGATTGAGGTTGATAAAATCATCGGTATGGATTCACTTTCAGACCATGATGAAAATATTTATTGTAAGAAGATGGAGGTTACGATTTTTGATGACGATGATAAGGAAAACCTTATCATTAGAGGAGAATCTTAACCACCTAATTCTTATCTTGATCCACCCCTAGTAGCTCAACTAAATTCAATTATCAGGGAGTAAGAGAATGAAATAACTGTGGGTGAGGAAAGGAATGTTCAAATAGTGTATGTAACTATTGTGAGAGAAATGTTGATGTGTTTCCAGAAGATTTACCTGGACATCCTCTAGAATGTGAAATTGAGTTTTCCATTGATTTAATTCATGGTTCAAAGCCTTTATCGGATACCCCATATAGAATGGAAACTATGGAATTAGTTGAACTAAAGAAACAACTAGAGAAATTTAGTAATAAGGGATTTATTCTCCCTAGAGTTTCATCATGGGGAGCCCCTGTCCTTTTCGTTAAGAAGAATGATGGATCTATGAGGTTATGTATCGACTATAGGGAGATCCATGCTATAACAATAAATAACAAGTATCCTCCACCTCACATTGATGATTTGTTTGACCAAATTCATGGAGTTCAATACTTTTCAAAGATTGAACTTTGATCTAGATACCATCCTTTGTGTGTAAAGAAGGACGAAATTTTGAAGACAACATTTTGAACCAAGTACGGGCATTACGAGTTTACAGTAATGCCTTTGTGATTGACTAATGCACCCTATGTATTCATAGTTCTAATGGATAGAGTTTTCAAGAAATATCTTTATTACAGAGTAGTGGTATTTATTGATGATATCTTGGAATACTCCAAAAGCTACGAATATCATGATAATAACTTGCACATTATATTGAAGACTCTGAGAAGACATGAATTATATGGGATGTTTAGCAAGTATGAATTTTGGTTTCAGGAAATTTCATTCCATGGCCATATTGTCTACATATATTGAATCTCCGTTGATCCTTCTAAGACAAGAGCAATCCAAGAATGTCCAGCACTGACGAGTATAACTAACGTATGCAGTTTAATTGGTTTAGCAGGTTATTATCGACGTTTCATCTAGAATTTTGCTTAGCTGGCTAACCCATTAACAAAGCTCACACGTAAAGGGGTTAAATTTGTTTGGAAAAAATTCTGTGAATAATGTTTTGAAGAACTTATGATATGATTAGTCAATTCTCCTATATTGAATCTAGCATCGGGGAATGATGGGTTCGTTATTTATAGTGATGCATCGAAGAAAGGACTTGTTTGTGTCGTTATGAAGAATGATAGAGTTATTGCCTATTGATCAAAATAACTAAAAATTCACGAGAAAAAATATCCTACACATGATCTTGTGTTAGAAGCTGTGATATTTTCTTTGAAGATTTGGAGACACTATCTCTATGGTGAGAAATGTGAGATTTATATTGATCACAAGAGTTTGAAGTATATTTTCTCACAGAAAGAACTCAACATGAGAAAAGGTGATTGATTGAACTACTCAATGATTATGATTGCACGGTACACTACCACCCAGGTAAGGAAAAAAATGTAGCAGATGCTTTTAGTAGAAAGGATCATGGAGTTTTCAATAAGATGAGAGTTGAAAGGGATCCTATTTTCATTGATTTAGTAAATATGAATACGGGAATCACCATGGAAGGTGAAACATCAAAACCTTTTCAAATAGTTACCAAACCATCTTTACTAGAGTGGATAAAGAGTTCTCAGACTCATGATGAATAATTTATATAGAATATTAAAGCTATGAATGATGGGAGATTGAATGAATTTTTGTATGAAGGTGGAATTTAGAAATTTGGGAGAGGCTTTTTGTTCCTGATATACCTGATCTAAAAAGGGAATTATTAGACGATGCTCATAGTTCCAATTTCTCTATACACCATGAGAGAACCAAAATGTATAGATATTTGAAGGAAACTTTTTGGTGGGACAACATGAAGAGGGAGATTGCAGATTTTGTGTCATGATGTATGGTTTTTCAACAAGTGACAGGTGGAAGACAACCTCCTGGAGGAGTATTGCATCCTCTTCCCATACCTGAGTGGAAATGGCATAACATAACTATGGACTGCGTCATGGGGAGACCAAAGACTCCTAGAAGGAACATTGCAATATGGGTCATTGTTGATCATCATACCAAGTCAAAACATTTTCCTGCTATAAGAGAAGATCTACTACTAGAACATCTAGAAAGACTATATATTAATGAAGATTTGAGACTTCATGGAGTACCCCAATCGATTGTTTCTGATTGTGATCCACATTTTTCTTCAAGATTCTGGAAAAGTCTTCAGAATTCCTTGGATACTGAACTTCGTATAAGCACTGCTTACCACCCCCAAAATGATGGACAATCAGAACAGAATATTCAAACCTTATAAAACACGATGAGATATTGCTCACTTGACTTTCAAGGTATGTGGGATCAATATTTACCTATGGTAGAATTTTCCTATAACAATTTATTCTATTCAAGTATTTAGATAGAACTATATGAAGCGTTATATAGAAAGAGATGTCGTACACCAACCTATTGAGATTATTTTTGTGAAAGAAAACTTGTAGGCCCATAAGTGGTGGAGGAAATGATTGAAAAGGTGAAGGCAATCCAAAACCACATCAAAGAAGCTCAGTGTAGGCAGAAGAGCTATGCTGACAACTGAAGGAAGCATTTGGAATTTCATGTAAGAGATCATGTTTTCTTGAAGGTATCTCCATGGTAGGGAGTTATACATTTCAGTAAGAAAGGAAAATTGAGTACCAGGTACATCAGACCTTTCGAAATTCTAGAAAGAATTGGGGTTGTAGCTTACCATTTGGCAATGCCGCCAAGTCTGTCCAAAGTTCACGATGTGTTCCACGTATCACTGTTGATAAAATACATACCTGACCCAACACATGTACATTCCTATGAGGAATTAAAACTGGGACCAGATCTATCTTATTGTGAAGAGCCCATAAGGATTCTTGATACCGGAGTACATGTGTTGAGATACCTGGTGACTCATCTTGTAAAAGTTCTATGGAGAAACCATAATATGGAAGAGGCAATGTGGGAACCCGATGAACATATGATGAAGAACCACCCAAGTCTTTCCATATGGTAGTATTCTAGAAATTTTGAGGATGAAATTATTTGATGGAGGGGAGAATTTATCACCCCAAGCTTCCACGATACGCTTCTCTTTGAATAGTAGAGTAGCGTGAGTTGTAAGCAACGTCGAGTTCTAACACACACCACAACCAATCAAACAAGCCGTTATGAATAGTAATACCCACATTTTGAAATTTTATAAATTTTATCTTTCAAAATGGACTTTATATTTGGATTTGGAATATCGAAACTATCTTAGGTTTATTTTTTGGTATTTTTCTGAAAACATTCAATTTTTTATGAATAGTGAAAAAACATTGAGTTATAAGTTTAAAACCGCTTTTTTATTTAAATAATTATTTATGTTATTTAAATTTAATTAAGGTCAAAATAGATACATAATACTTATATAATTTCAATGTAATTCATTTGTGTTAGTTTAGAATAATTTTAGATATTTAAAAATTTTATTCCACAATTCACCATCTTTTACCCACCTCCTAGGAGTATTTGGAAATTCACAGAAAACATAATTTTACCACTTCTGTGAGTGGAATTTCAAAAATATAAGAGACACGGTTAATATCAAGGAGAAAAATGATGTTCAATAAGATAAAAATAATATTTGGTGAATAGTATATTTTTACTTTTATTTACCACGGTTAAAAGTAAATATGGTAATTAAGTGAAAAATTTATATTAATATTACCCTAAAACATGTCCTAATTCTATTGGAAAAGTGTATCCTGATCAAAAAACCATAGAAATAAAATATTATCATTTAGGCCAACTTGGATTAGATTAGGATATTTATTATTATTTAATTCAAAAAAGAGTTAAAAGAGATAAAATCAAAGTTTAGTAACTAAAACATTTTTATATGGGGTAATACATAAGATAAATTAGATTATAAATATTAATTAGAATGATAAAAAGATTTCCTACGTAATGGTATTTTATTTATAATTTTTAGTCAGTAAATAATTTAATTTATTTATGACACAATGGTGATGCAGAAATTACATAATTAATGAAATATTAAAAATATTTGTATTATAAATATCAAAATAAAAGTAATTTGAGACTTTTTATGAATTTCACAAATTTTATAGGTTAATATGACATGTTATAATTGACTTAATTATGTTTTTTTGATGTAATCATGCTGTTATGATTTCGTTAAAAATAAAATACACTATAGTATCAAAATTGACATAAAAGAGTTTTTAAAACAAAAATTATATTATTAATTGATATTCAATTCCTAAAAATCTAAGTATAGTCCAAAAGAATTATATAATAATAGTTGTATCATTAATTAACCACTTGGGGTTCTCTTGAATGTATATGGTAAGTTTATTAACCATATAATATAAAAATACAAAGAGACATGGTAAATGTCAAACTATTTAACTAAGAGTTAAATATAAATGATAAGGTTAATTTAGTGACCCAAACCTATCTAAAATATATTGGTTGAATGGATTTCTACCCATACCCACATTATCCTCGATATAAGTCACTTTGGAGTCATTATTAACCGATTATGAATTTATTATAAAATAATATTTATAGCTTTTCCAAAGATTCCCCTCACCCCACTTATAAATAGGCACTCCCCCTTCTAATTAATTCACACCTTCAAAGCCTTTTGGCTCTTCCAATCTGCCCAAATATCCTCTCAACTTCCATCACATCAACCTAGAGTTCTTATTTTGATCATAACGCCATCCTATGGGGCCCTTTTGATCAAATCAAAAGGAAGAACCCGAAGAAGAGGTAATGTTTTCACCAACCTCTTTCAAGTTCATTTCTTCTTAAACTTCTTATTTCTTTGTTATTACCAATCTAAAATAATAAATCCAGTATCATATATATACTGTGATATTATTATAAATATGGTACAACCATATTCAGTATTCTATCCGTCCTTTGAATGACATGTCACCATACATGCGTACGTACGGCCTACCATCTTCACGTCGTGGTTTAATTGTTATTCAATGCATTATAATTTGGATGGGTATATTATGATGTGTAATTCATGTAAATAATAAATATAACAAGATAATGAATCTGTATATATGATATAACATCCCATTATAAATAATTTTAATATCAAAAGAATGATATTGTCGCTCGTGCGTACGTACAGACTACTGTCTCCACGAACACGATGAGATTCATTCATCATCGTATCCATTCAAGTACAATTCTCATTTGATGATTAAAAATAATGTCTAAGGACTTGATATAATTATGGATATGGATAAGATAAAACCTATTCATAATAAACATGGCATATCTTACAAAACATATAAAATAAAATGAGTAATTTAACAACCGAAATAACGATAATACTAAGATATTATTAACAAAGCAATGTTAAATGATCATATATGATATCATATTAATGTATATTATTATTGTATAATTTAATAAAAATTATTTTTCCATTATACATTAGTTTAACCTTCCCTCAACCAAGGAAAGTACAAGGTAAGGGTTCATTTCACAATCTCTTCATTATCCGTGGTTGTTTATTTTGTAATTATCTATTGGGACCTCTTTATCATCCACATCCATGTTTCTTAAAAATGTATTCCAAATCATTATCACTATTTTACAGAATATGGGTTAAATTCATTTATACCTTTTTTGACTTTTTATAAGAGGTTTATAAAGGAATCTTTCTGTCATTTTCCAAAAAAGGTACTTTTTAACATTTTCGACAGAATTATGGTAAGAATGTCTTTATAACTTATACGGCGGGTGTAGCTATTTTCTGCCATTATAAAATCGTCGAAGCTTCCATTATAAGATTATAAGAATATTTTCAAAGTGAATGTTTTCTTTTATAATTATGTGACATTTAAATGATTTTAAAAAATGTGATATTTCTCTCAAATAGTTTTTATTTCATCTATGTCAACATCCATTGATGGATTTTAAGATTATTTGAAGTTTATTTATTATGATACAAAACGAGGATATTGTATTTAAGGTTTTGTGATATGTTTGATTGTGGATGTGTTTTTTATACCATTCATGGTTTATGTAGGATGTATTTTGACATTTTTTATGCTAGTTTTAATACGAATGTTTATGTTATATTTAAACCTATTCATATGAGAAGTGTGTTGGACTTAATAAGCGAGGGGTGGAGCCCGCTACAGCTCCTCGATGCATCGGTAGGTCTCATGAGACAAACTAGTATCTTGGCACATGGCCTTTAGAGAATTGTATTTGTAGTCTTGGCACATGGCCTTGACTATGTGGTTATGATATTTCATGTGATTATTCGATTAGTAGAATATCCATGTGAATAAGTAAATGGAATTATTTAATTTTATTTTTTTTATATTATGCTGAAGTTAATGTTTAAAAGGATTCTATTTTAGTTATACACATCCATAAATTTTTATACTTATTTATGAATGTTTCTGCAATATTTCTATCCTGACTGGGCATTTGAGCTCACCCATTTATATGATTTATTTTTCCTAGGATCTGAAGAAGTATTTTATGAATGACCTCTAGAGATAGTCTAAGAGGATATGAGTGTGGAGATAATATGTTGTTGTAGTTTTCATTTTTTTGATGTAATGTACCCTTTATGAATGTATCTAGAGATGTTACACATGCCATGAGGATTGACGAAGAGATTTTATTCAAGGCCTATGCTCCATACATATTTTCACATCAATTCAAATGTCTGCATAAAATTATGGTATCCCCTTCAGTGCTTGTCATGTTAGAGCAGCATCCGATGGTTACTCATCTACTATTTTTGCTGACATCTATGAAGATGATTGGGGTGATAATTGGTCTTCCAGCTGTTGAAGTGGAAAGTCAATTGACTACATGGTATGCTGAGAGATGGGTATCATCATACCCTGAAGGGGTACTGACGCAATCCGTTCCTCGGGAGGTGATAAGGAAGAGAACCATTTGGAAATAATCTCTTCATTTTAAGGTGACACATCCTCACTCTGAGTTGATTCAAAGGATTCCCAAGAGGAGGATGATGAGGCACGAAAAGTGTCAAAGCGGGCTCATGCCAGATATAATCTTCATTCCATAATCAAGAGACCTACTCCATAGACTCTTGGTGAGTTACATCATGAGGCAATTTAGTTGCCATTATTTTAAAGACAACCCAGTTTCATTTTCATAGCCTTTATCTGTGATTACAGAAGCTGGGAAGAAGTTGAAGTCCTTGATTATAGGACCCTCCTCGCAGCCTTCTGGTGGTAATTCTGAATATTTACAACCAGAGGATTTCCGGAAAAGTAAGAGTTTATATTGTGATGCTAAAACCACCATGATAACTTATGCGAAGTGTTGCATATCCCTGGAGTGGGTAATCTCTGGGATTCCTCTGACATCCATTTTGAGGAAAACCCTAATTAAGTGAGGGATTACATCAAAGAGGTGTAAATGCTCATATATTCAATGGATGAGTCTGCTCCTTTCACCTAGCGGGTGAAGGAAATGTTGGACCATGGTACCAATGAGGGGATTGGTCCTTAATTAGATGAAGTGTGGTGTGATTATGTGGCTCCTAAAGATTTGAGTTTCCTTGTTATCATATTTATATTTTTCTTCTAATTATAATTTAGCGAAATCATTGTTATCCAAGAAAATAATCTTCTTCATCCTGCATCTTGTAAAGGAAAGAACCACTAATATCCCTTCGCTACAGTATAACACTAGTGGCACTGCTCAGGGAGCCACTGAATCCCCTTGTGAGCCGGGTGAAGTATCTCCAAACCATCAAGTCATATATTAGGAGTTAAAAAGGGGGTTATTGTCTCCTATACCTATTTTTAGAGATGATGATGCCAGTCCACCCAAAAAGGCCAAGATGCAAAGGCATCGAAGAAAGAAGACCAAAACTAAATGCTTTATCAATAGTGGTATGTCTTTCTGGTATTCATGAATCATAACTTATGAATAAGTGCTCAAACTTCTCATGAATTAAGGGGATTATTCAGTTTCCCCATTAAGGGAAAGGACTGACCATTCCTAGAGTACAATGGAAAAAAGTTCCTACTGAAACAATTGTTCATAAAGAAATACTGAGATTAGATGAGTAGGCGTCTGTTCCCAGAACCACTCATATTTCTGATGCCAGGAGAGAAGAGACTTCTGGTAAATTAATAATAATTCACAGAACCTCAAATGATACAACAACTGACATCCATTCTGTGATTTTTTAGGGTCAACACATGCACCATAACATTTGTCAACCACCAAATTTGACCCCACAATGGTCTGTAAAGAAGCTATCCAGGGTCAGATATTTCTAGATTAAAGTGTTGAAGTAGACATGCCGAGTGCTCCCAATGGTGAGACTAACATGGGATCCGGGACATCATTGGATAAAATTATGAATTTGGCATGTAATTTGATGCAATTTTAGAACATGTTATATTACCAAGTGATTTAGAAGATTTTGGAGATCTAGTTATAGAATCAACTGGACATGAGTTTCATCATTTTTACTGTTAATGTTCTCATGATTACATATCTAACCATGATTGGTTAATAAAACATATAGTTCCATCTAAAGAGACTTCTGAACCAACAATGCTTGAAAGCGGTGTAGACATTCATGTAAACCCTGTTATTTGCAGAAACACTGGTTCAGGTGCAACAAAGCATGAAAGACCCTCTTGAAAACCATCTTGAAAATCTTGTTGAATCTAGGAAATATGGGGAGGAGTCTTCCCATGTTTCTGATCTATAGTTAGGTAAAAGATGATTATATTTATGGATTACTTAACCTGAAAGACAATAAATAGACTTTTACTATCCTTTGAAACATACCATACATTCAATTGTATAGCAGTTTCACCTTCAGCAAGAGCGAGATGTTCTTACTGGGGAGCATGACCAGCTACATAATTCGCTGGATGATGTCTAATAAGATGGTATAAAAGCCATCACAGATGCCAAAGAAGCACTTCGTCGAGTAGAAGAGAGTGAAGTTGGTCGAGTAAATGAACATCAAGTGGCTGCGGATGAAGCTTGGGATGCTTTGAAACAGATTACAAATCATGTTGAATGTCTTCTTTAATTTCTGAAAATAAATGAGAAGAGACTCCAGTCCGTGGATGTTCTTCTAATCATGTTCATCAATGAAAAACAGTTCATCTTCAATCATTTGTACCTTCATTTTCTTGATAATTTCTCTTATTTGTACCTAATACAATGGTCCTATTAAACATAGTTTTATTTTTACTGGGGTTATATAAACAACCCCACTAACTGTGCAAATTTTAATTACTCAATATTGCCTAAATCATAGAAAATGTATGTTTAGCGGGCTGTGGATAGAATTTTGATCATAGTACCTTTTATAGGTTCCCAATTTAATGATTACAATGTCATTTGATATTTTAAGTTTAATGTCATCCAAGTTGGACTATAAAAAAGATAATATTAAAGGTCGAATGACTTTGGTAGAATGGATGATATGGACTCAATTATTGAAAATTTGTTTGGAAACATATTTCGATATTCACGTATGGAGGGGGAAATTTTATAACTGTGACTTGAGAAATATTGTATCTAAAGAATTAAATGCTAAAGGAGATAAAAGTCATTAGAGGAAGTCATTTCTATGAATGAAGTTACAACTACTTGAAAAACACGTTATGGGGGTTGAATTTTGCAGGGCCAACTAAGGCATATGTTGCACTGTCATATAGTAGTATCCTTTGAATGACAGGTATGTTATGTAGACAACATATGTAAGGCCACCTAAGGGCACGTGATATATAGTTGGGAAAAAGAACTCTCAGAAATTTGACATTCTATTGTTAAAAGCTGAAGATTGATTTATGGAGATTCAAATTTTCCAGAGCATAGAGTATGCTATATATTGAAAGTTACTTCAATTTGGAGATGATATATACAATAAAAAAGTATCAATGAATTTGAGTAAAGTGACATCAATGATGGTCTGACCCAAATGTAGGAAAAAATGTATCTTAGGTTTTAAATCATATGACTATAACCAGAGATAGAAACATTATTTGACATATGGTCAAGTGGTCCAAGTTTATATTATGTTGCTCTGAACATATGGAGACTGAGGAAAATGTAAACCATAGACTAGAATACTTTCAGATCATGAAAAAAAGTATGTAAAAAATAAGTTAAAGATGTCAGTTTTTTTGAAGATCCCATCATATCGCTGTTAAGACCAATGGGGACAAAAGAAGCTTCTCATAAGAACGAAGTTACCATTACTTGACAAACCCATTATGGAGGTTTAATTATGATGGGAAAACTGGGGCATAAGCTATATAGTCAAATAGTAGCATCTTTTGGATGGTAGGTCTGTTATGTAGAAAACATATGCATGACCACCTTAGGGCAGGTGCTGTATAGTCAGGAAAAAGAACTCTCAAGTATCAAACATTTTGGGACCAGAAGTCAAGAAAAGGGTTATGGAGACTAGGAAAATTATTTGTATAATGTTGCAAATAGGTCATGAATTTATGTTCTAGATGTCACTATGTATCTCATTAGGATGAGAATCAGGCAACATGTAGATCTTGAAATACAATTTAATATCATGAAGGATGAGATCATGGAAGATCTTAGTTTAGGGTTGTATATCTCAAACCATAGTGAGGGAGACACATCATTCAATTGTTATAAACCTGATGTGAATAAGGAAAAGGGTGTTCCATATCACACCTTGTGCTCCTTGGGGGAATTTCCAACCAAGGGACCTAATGTCGAGTTTGGGGTTAGGACCAAAGGCTCGGGGCTGGACTCATGGAATGCTCGATCGTTCATACATATACCATGTGGATGGGAATCAAGATTCATGTAGTTGTTGAAATAACCTTTGTACAAATTTGGTTTTTACATATGAGGGGTAAAGAGGACATTATTTCAATTATGGCTGGACCCAAGATTAAAGACTTGGTTGTCACTACATATCTCATAAGGATGAGAATCAATTCATATGTAGTTCTGGAATTATGACATGGTTGGGACTATGTCAATGATAAATCCTCTCGGGTGAGGGTAAGAGGGGTTTTTGTAGACTATTTTTCATACAGGACAAAAGTACAAATACTTTAAGGACATATGCATGGACCAGTGTTGTGTAGTTTAATGTCTTGCAGTAAGAAGAATGTGGGACAGTATAGTTTAACTTTATATTGCTAGGACTATGGGACACACACAGTTTAATTTCTTATAGGACTAAAGTTATTAGATATGAATAAGTTGGTTGAAGGGGGCTTCACGGATCAACATCGTATGGGATGGAGGTGAATCGATGTGACGAAAGTGTTTTTGGGCTTGAACCTAATGAGGTTGCCAATGTACCTGGCCTAGGAGGCAAGAATCAAATTCCACATAGTTCAATTGTGAGGGATTCAGTGATCGGGGTGAACTTGAGGACAATGACCCGAAGATGATGATGGGATTTACGCATGGTTAGTGACCCATAGAAGATGTCATTGTTGATGATTACTCTAAGCTCATGTGAGTAATGCTTGATTGAGAAACAAGAGGAAGCAGCATACCTGTTGATCGGGTCATGAAATATGCGACCAGCAAGGATGGCGTGGGGCTTATACCTGGTTAGCTTCCCGAGGCATGCATGGTAACATGGTTTAAATGAAAATTGTGCATGTGGCGATCACAATTTAATGTCATGTGTCACGGACATGGGATGCTTGGAAGTTTGACATCCTACAGCTCAAACGATGTGTAGTTTAACATCATGTTGGATGATAGAGGGGGTTATGTAGTTCAATGTCCTACACCAAGGAAAATGAGTGTATTTATTTTTAAAAAATACTTCTTCAAGAATATTTCATTGGTTGGAGTTGTAATGAGTTCTCTATCAATTGAGATTAAATAATAAGCTCCACTAGAGAAGAATCTATGCATTGAATAAGGTCCTTCCCATTTTGGATCAAGCTTTGGAGGCTTCTTTCCCAGTATCATTGGGGTTCTGAGGACCAATACCAATTCTCCTTGAATGAATGAACAAAGATAAACTTTTTTATTGAATTCTCATGCTATTCAATTATGATAGACTTTTAAATAGTGTAGTGTGCACAATATTTTTTCATCTAGTAGTTCCAATTCATCCAATCGCTGTTGAGATGGTTCATTTTTAGATAAATGATCACAAATGGAGACTCAAAGTGTAGTTAATTTGAATTTAAAAGTCAATAATGCTTCTGTTCCATATACCAATGAATACTAAGTTGATCATGTAGTTGTGCGGGTGGTAGACTTATAAGGCCATTGAGCATGAAAAAGTTTATCAGGCCATGAATTCTTATTTTTATCATCTAAATTTTGAAGTATCAATGAATGAGTTTTATTGAAATCCACTACTTGACCATTGGACACTGCATTATAATGAGATGAATGGTTGTATCTAATATTGTATTCTTGATACATTTTTCTTACCACAGATGAACAAAAGATGGTTCCATTTTCCATAAATATGGTATGAGGAACACCAAATATGGTAATGATGTTGGACTTGAAAAATATAAGAATGATTTTAGCACTAAATTCATTTGGAGGTATTTCCTCCTCCCATTTAGAGAAAAGTCAGTAGTATTAATAATAGAATTATAATGCTTTGTTGTAGCCGGGGGATAAGTTCCTACTAAATGCATTCCCCATGTTGGAATCGGCCAGGAATATTTATCCATATGAAGAAACTCTAGGGGTTGATGAATGAAGGTGGCACATACTTGGAATGAATGACACTTCATAATGAAATCAACACAATCCTTGCATCATTGAAGTCCATAAGTATCCAAGCCATCGAATTGGACCCGAAAGTCTATGTCTAGACTGGTGGGCACCACAAACTCTTACATGTACTTCATTCATGACAACCATTTACTCTTCACCATCAATACATCTAAAGAGAATTCCAACAAAACCTTGCAGGTAGAAATTTTTTTAGTGATCTGAGCTATCATAAAGACTAAAATAGACCACATGTCATTGGACGTGATCTTTCCTGGCTCTATCAGGTGGGAGTGTTCCATTTTGATGGCATTACCTGATAGGTGGCATCAATCTTGTAGTATGACCATATGGTTCAGAAATGGGACTGATTTCATTTATTTCCTCTATTCTGATTTGAACAAAAGTTGAAACTATACAACGGTGGATAATTTTGATGATTGTTTCATCCTGATTTAGATCATCCCGGGATGGGGTTACATTAGCCAATGGATTAGCTTGGGCATTTTGTGATCACGGGATATAAGAAATTGTCGGTTCTGAGGGAAATTATCCCATTAGCTCACAGACATAATCACACAAAGGGATTAAATCTTCCATTCTAATGTCATAATCCCCATTTATTTGTTTGATTACCAAATCGGAATCACCATTTACATTCAAGTGATTCACCTGTGGCTGAAGCGCCAATTTCAAGCCTTCGATGAGAGATTGATATTCTGCTTCATTTTTTTACCGCCATCCAACAATAAGAAGGAATATGGTAGCAATGTGATTTCTGGGGAAATAAGAATGATTCCTAACCCATTTCTGTTGAATTTTTTATCTTACATTTTCTTCCTAGTTGGTATTATGGATGCACCATCAATTTACATTTCCCATGTTTGAGGATTATCTTGAATATAGAAGACATACTCATCTTGAAGTTCAATATTTAAAGATGTAACTTCTATAGATGGGTGTTCAGCAAGGATATCGGCCAGAGCGTGGCCCATTATTCCCTTTAGAGACACATACTGGATATCAAACTACTGAAAAATAACTACCCACCTTGCCAGATGCCCTGTAAGCATTGGACAACTGAGGGTAAATTTGAGTGGTCTATTGTGAGATACCAATTGGACCTCATAATGATGTTGGTAGATTTTCAATTTCTGAACTATAATGATTAATGATAGGCATCACTTTTCAATACTTGAATACCGAGTTTCAGCCTCAAGAATCGTCTGACTGAGATAGTGAAGGTTTTTATCATTCCCATCATCATTCTTTTGGTCAAAGAAGACATCAAATGATCGCTCCAGAGCTGTCACATAATGAATAAATGGTCTTCCTTCAACAGGTGGCATTAATACTGGTGGACTCAAGAGATATTTCTTTAGGATATAATATGCTTCTTCATATTCCTTAGTCCAATGTTAGGTGACTCCCTTCTACATTAAACTGATGAATTGTAAACACTTGCCTATTAAATTGGAAATGAAATGTGAAATATATGCCAAGTGTACTTGAAGTCCTCTTAATTCCGTCAAATTTCTTGGATATGACATGTTATGGATTGATTATTTATTTTTAGGATCAACTTTGATACCATGATGGTGTAAAAAATGATGATAAAGTTTCCTGAGGTACCCCCGAATGCACATTTCAAGGTTTTCATAATCAAATTGTGTTGTCAATGTTTGTTGAATATGATTTTTGGATTGTCCATGTGATCAGAACGTTGCCTGTATTTAACCACCAAATCTTCCACATAACATTCAACAAACATACCTAAAAAGGATTGAAGATATGGTGCATGGCATGTTGATACATTTCACCTGCATTCTTCAAGGCAAAGGGAATTACCTGATAGAAAAACACACCTTAAGAAGCTTTGAAGGCTTTAGACTCCCCGTCTTCTGAGGCCATTCCTATTTTATTGTACCGAGAGTAACCATCCCTAAAGGAAAGAGATTTTTAGCTAGTTGTTGCTTCAATTAAGATTTATATGATTGAAACTGGAAAATCATCCTTGGGACAATGCCGATTAAGATCCTTGATGTCAATGCAAACTCTAATTTTCCATTTTTCTTTTTCACAGGGACAATATTAGCCATCCATTTTGGATATTGGACTTCTCTGATGAAGTTAGCCATGATAAGATTATTAACTTCAACTTATAATTTGGAGGCATAAGTTGGGTGTGTTCTTCTTACTGATTTCTAGAATCCTCTATGGTCTTTTGGAAAACCCAAATGATGATTTGCAACAACGAGATCAATACACGACATTTCTATATAATTCCTAGGAAATACATATCGATTTTTCATTAGAAATGAAGTATACATTTCATTCTCTTCAAGAGTCATGGTTGTACTAATTATAGTAGGTCATGGATCATCATTTGTACCCAGATTTATTTCACTGAGTTCATCCACAGTGGTAGAGATACCCTCTTCAAATGAGGGAGGAGCATCACTGATATATTCCTCTTCTTATAAAATATGTGTTACTTATCCCATTTCTAATTTCATAGTAGATGACGAAGAATAAATTCCATTATCATAGGAGGAATTTAAATTCGAACATCATGAATAATAGCCTGTTGTTTCTGACGCTATTGATGATGAAGGGTCATCCTAGGGTGATAGAGATGAGATGATGGATTGAGAATCAACATCACTGTATTTCTTTGGTATTTATATAACTTCTTCTATCCTAGTTGACGAAGTATAGAACATTCAGGATTTCAGTGGATGAAATGAAGACATATCCATTTAATCTTACATTACTACTGGGAAAATCAATAATTTCTTTCATTATATCTGGCTTGATTGCCGTAATTGACATTATGGAAGCTTCCATAAGAGTGTTTGGATTTAGGTCTATCCTATCAATTTGAATGATAGGCAACACATAATCTGTTCTCACTTGTATGAATGGGTTTACTGTATTCTTTTACACACCATTTGGAGAATTAATTTTTATGACCACCTTTGCAGTTGATTTTTTCCTTTCCCTCCACGTGATAAATTATGCCTCAATTTAATGAGATTCACACTTTTTTATTGGGGCCGTATCACCATATAATGTCCCAATTAGACCATTGAGACTATATTTGAGACTTTGATGGTATGGCGAAGGTATGGGCTCTTATTGATGTAGCTAAGGTCATCCATGAAAAATGATGAAGGCAGTGTCCTGACGAACAACCGTGAAATCTGAATTAGGCACAAGGTCTCTAAACTAAATTTAAAGTGCTATCTCACCCAATGGTTCTTGTTCATTCTTATCGTATACTTGCAAAATCAATGTAGAAGGAGCTAAATTAGATTTAGTGAGGCCCAATCGATGAAGTGTACGAAAAGGAATGAGGTTGACTCCTGATCCATTATCAAGGAATGCTCATCGGATATATATTTCATTGACTTTGCTAGATAGATACAAATGTCTGATATTTCCATGTACAACATCATCTTGACCATCTTCATTAAAAGATATCACTGCATGGAATTCTACAGGATCATTCTCTACACGGTAGACCTCAGCTGCTGCAATTTCAGTTTCGAATTGTAAAGGACTTGATAAATCCTTAATAAGCACCTCCTGAAGATCTTTTGATAGATTCAAGGCGTCCAATATTGATAACATGGATGGTAATTGGTGAAAATGTTTCACGACATCATACTTTTGGTCAATAGGTCTGTATATCCCAGTATGAAAATGTGGTTTTGTAGGTTCCTTGGAAGTTGATTCTTTGGCAGTAGATGCATCATGTATCAGGGAAAGAATTGGAAACACTCATGGTTTTGGTAGATTAAACTGACTATGTCTATCTATTTGCTGAGGAGAATAAGGTGTAACCTCTCACTGATCCTCCAAAATAACTGTTCTAGGACTGAATTTTCCATGTGTGGAAGCACTTTATTGTACCTATTGAGCATGCTAAAGGGATTTTCCATGATTTTATGCCACATATACAGTTCTAGAAGAAGTAGGATTGAAAATAGAGGCTTCTCGAATATCCAAATCTTCCCCTGTATCCTAGACCTGTGTCTCTTCATCTAATTCCTCTAGTAGATACTAGGAACATAGGCTCATCATGATCAAAACGGTCATTAATATAGGTATTCGTTAAATGAATCATGTTAACAGAAACAAAGATCAATTCTTCACCTAATGAAGATTCTTCCTGATTAACTAGTGAATGATGTGCTATTTGGTGGGGCGGTGCCCATGCTTTTGAAGAAAATGGCATAAAATCTTCCTGAGTCAAAGACAACATAGGCTTTGACAAGAGCTCGACTTTTTATGAATGCTCTTCTTTCTTTAAATTATGATTCATATTTGAGTATTTTCCATCCGATGAAGGGGGTTTTTCTATGGAAGTAATAGAAGAACATGCATTTAGTTGATTCAATTCTGATCGTAAAATGTAATGATTTCGGTTGATTATTTTCATGACCATCCAATCATCATATTTCTGCACATTTTTACTTTTGACATCCTGCCACTCGTATTCTTCCTCTCGATCAGTAGCAGTAACACATCCTACCTGGTCTGATGAACCATTCAATTTTAGTTGTCTAGAGTCCACTATCTTTTGCATGAGGTCCTTGAAGACAAAACACTATTGAATGGGTTGAACCAACATCTGATGAAACAAGAATAGTTGGGGAGGTCTTCATCTCTTTCTTGTTCGGTCGTTTGGGCCTTGGAAACTATACCAGATTGTTTTCCAAAGCTGAGATGAAGTAACCACGAACCTTTTCATTACGGAATGAATAAATTTTGTTCTTTAAATCCTCAAACAGTTTCCTCCTTTGATCACTTTGATCTTCTTGTCAAGGAGGCTGTTGTTGTTGACACTCATGAGGTGGATCCCTTTGATATGATGAAGTTTTTGAGTTGGATGTAGGTATAGAGGATTGTTTAAGTGTATCTGTAGTAGTCTCTTCTTTACATATTATCCTTCCTGGAGTAGATGGAATTACATGATTATTATCCCTACTATCTATAATAGAGTCTTCTATCTACTGACCGATTGAAGTAAGGCCTCGAAACTCTCCTATGTATTTCACAGGGATCAATGGTGTGTGTAATTCATAACCCACATTTTCCACACAGATTGGTAGCAACACTTCATGAGGGAGTTCTAAAATTAAGGAATATGGTAATCCCTTTCCGCGTGTAATGAAATCCAAAACTCTTTCAAATTTCATTTGTTTTCAATTGGTAAGATAAAAAACTATCATCTTTGGTAATGTTGAGCTAAATTGAAGAATGGATTTTTGATGGAGATCTTCCCACCCAGTAATTGACCAAGATTTTAATCTTGTTTACTATAAAAAAGCAGGTCCTTGTAATGACTGCACAAAACACCAGAGGTTAACTACTTCTTTTTGTCAAGGATTTCCCATTATAGGATCACAACGAGAAACAAAATGTGTTAACTATTGTTCTGGAATTCCCGAACCATTAAAAATTGGGAATATTTTATTAACAAAATTTGATTGGGTATGAATTGTATACACCCATTTCAGGTAAGATCTATTTTTCCAGTTGAACTGGTGCACATCATCCTTCCATAGCTCCCAACTGAGCTATTAATGACTCAATGGTAGTCATTAATTCTTGAGAAACATTTGGTTGAGCTTGTACCTGAGCAGGTGAAATTTCTGGAGTTTGGATGTGTTTGCCAACCTGTACTACCACAGATGGTATTATTTCTAGTTGTTGCCACTTATGACCCAAAGGATTGGACTTATGAGGGTGTACTAGTAAAGGGGGATATTCTTGATCCATCCAAATTTCTTCAAAAAATTACCTTTATTGATTAACAACATCATGCTTAGGAGGCAGACTACCTTGAAGTAGTTGTGAATTTAACCTCATTAACTCCTTCATTTCATCTTCTTACTGTGTGAACATTTACACTAATGAGAGTTATTAGACATCCTGAAAGGTAGTGTGGAATGTAACCCAACTTTTACAATTTTCCTTAGAATGTTCCTTTCTAGAGTATGAAAGGGTATTACTCAAAGGAATGTCTTGCCTCCGGGAAATCCTCTGACTTATGGTACACACACCTACATTATATTTTTCTATGTATACAACCTCTTGAATGAGAACTTATTCATCTGATTCCTTTGAGTGATATTTATGTTTTGGGTGATTAGTGACAAAGCCATTGATGACATGTATCGATGCATAATGCATTGTAGTCCTTCTGTCAGTGTTTTTGCGATTCTGTCTTCTTCTGTATCCTTTATGAGACATTGCCTTTTTTGGTCGATCCCTCAAGAACTTATTTATGAACCATAATTTGGAGGGAATTTCCAGATAATTTGGATCTGCATTCTTCTTGTGGCTTATTCCCCAATCGAGAGAAGACTGACTTTCACCAAGGAAGAGATAGAAAAATTTGAAATGGTCCCCAGTCCGGTGGACTATGGTTGTTCCTGTTTTTCCTACTCAAATCATCGAATCATGTCTGTTGATCCCGAGGGATGGATTAAAATAGTCCCCATCCTAGAAATCTGAGGTGAATCTTGATATGCTACATCTGAAACATTCATAAAATCTATTCTGATTTTGCTGATTTTAGTCCAGAAAATGGTCGGATGCATCACGCGATATCCACTCAAATCACCTAGCTCAGATGAACCTTGTGTTATTTCTGATACCTCTATCACCTGATGATACCCAATGTCTAATCGAGAAGCCTGTTCGATATTCTCATTTTCGTGATGCAAGAGTAATTCAACAAATTGTTCTTTATATGGCTGGATTTGGGAAGAACTAGTTGAATAATGTTCTTGAGAAATCCTTTGATTACACACAAAACCAGTTAGCTATGGCCATCCATGGGCAATAAAATTTCTTGAGACCACTTTTGGAGGACTTTGTTTATTGGAGAGCACAGTGAAATTCAATTCTCCATGAACACCGTATCCCCTACTATGAATACTAGATGGGGGATTGGTAATTAACTGGCGCAAACATTTTAATATGCCAAAGCATGTACTCTGAAGGGATCTCGACTACATTTCAACCATTGGATGTCGGAAAAATGAGAGAGATGCCAAGTCATTTTGGCGTTGCAACCCTTATATTTCCTTAACATTATTTTTACATTCATCATTATGATATATTTTCTTTTTTAAGTGACAAAGAGTTTTCCATATATTGAGATGAATATCGCGAATACAATCTTCTATGAATGTTTCTGGAATATCACACTGATGGTCAACCAACGGCCAAAACATGACTGGTATTTCATCTTTCGCAAATCGTTTTCACATATTCATCACTTACTAATTGTCATTTGATGAAGATTATTCAACTTGATTGGACCAAAGTTGGTGCTTCTTTGTTTCTTCATCAGATTCAATAAGATTGGTAGAGAATTCAGTTGACAAATTAGAAGATGAATGACCCAGGGGTGTTTCAGAGAATGACCTACACCCCGGGCTATCTTTTGATTGAGATAGTGTTTCACCTGCTAGCATTAAGGCATCAGACATGACTAGCTTCACATTTTCTAATGCCCTATGATAAGAGTGCTTTCTCATTACTATATTTTCTAGTGAAGAGTTTACTCAGAAATGTGAATTACGTCAACCGAGAGGACATTCATAGATTAATTAATCATAATGTGGAGGACCACCATGGTGGGTTATAGAAAAAGCTGAAACCTTTTTCTCCTTGTTCTTCTGGCCATGCAGAGGGTTATCATGGCTCTCATATGAAGATGATGCTTCAAGATTGACCAAATTGTCATGAAGCATGCCTTCATGAGGATGTTTCTGATGAAGAGCATTGGAATTATTATTGTTATTTCGTGAATTTGGAAATGAGAGAGTAAAATCTTGAGTTGCAACAGATAATTGTTTGAGGGCTTCATGAACTCCAACATTGAGAAAGGCCTTATTGTAGATTGGCTCTTGATTTTTTAACTGTGCTGGATGGGTCTTTTTCCTTGACACCTTTTTCCTCTCATTGGAAACCACTTGATGAAGAATGTGGTTATTATGGGAAGTTGTATATGCCTACTCTAGAGAAATGGTCAGGTTAGGTTTACTA
The DNA here is from genome assembly GCA_963277665.1 of Viscum album. Taxonomy (NCBI): domain Eukaryota; kingdom Viridiplantae; phylum Streptophyta; class Magnoliopsida; order Santalales; family Viscaceae; genus Viscum; species Viscum album. The sequence goes on from OY728134.1 coordinate 476,880,539, forward strand.
TTTCCATTTAAATGGGGTGTATGTGCCCAACTTGATTGTCCGGATGACATGGGAGAGTATGCCCCATGACCATCCTGGACTAGAAAAGTGATTTTTATCTATTCTAGGGTGACATGTGGATGATTCACTCCAATGATAGGGATAGATTTATGTTTACTTCCCCTATGATATCGCTGAAGTTGTGATAATATTCTGATAGGTATCCAGAATATGGGCAGGGATTTTCTTCTGCTCCTTCAGCATTTTCAGAATGTGCTTGGTGACTTCAGCTACCGGAATGGGAATATACATCCACTACATGTTTGGAGTTAGTGTGTTTTCCTGCTCCTTTCCTACTTTTACTGTTAATGAATTCTGACAGTACTCATGTGTGGGGGTAGAAAGTTGTGTCAGCCTCTAGTTTGTCATTGAAGATTTCCAATTGACATCTTTGGATGCTACCAAACAAGATTGTTGGTTATATTGATGAATTGCAAGTGTATGTTACTGCTGATTTCTCTCCACCAAATATGATTGATGAAATTCCTTCAATACTGGAAGATGAGGGTGCTGGCAGAATTGAGGAGTGTAAGCAGGTGTATATGCCTTTTTATAGGTGGTCACCACATTTGGTTGGAGGGATTCTTTGTATGCAGTCAGAAAAGCTTGTTGAGTGGCTGATAATTTATAAAAAGGTGTATTTTCCTTCATATAGTACTCCACTAGAATTGTCTTGTGGGAATTGTGTGTTACTGTAGGACGAGACTGTTGGGCCATAAAATTAGGACGAATAGTTGTATATTCCTGCTTGTTATTTTCCATCAAGTTATGTTGGTAGACATCTCCAGTGGGGGAAAAGGTAGAAAACTGCTCCCTGTTGGTCGAATTTCGCCTCTGATGGTTCGTCTTGCATGCTCGGGTATGCGGAACATGAGCCGATCACCTAGAGGCGATACCCCCATCATGTTGAGGGTGAAATATTGCACAATTCTGGCAGTGATTATTAGTGGGAGTCCTCAGGAAGGACTCCTATCTTATTGAACTGAGGCCTTGAGTTACCTCTTGATTCACCTCCCTGTAATATGGGATGGAATGTTTGTTGCGTTTCGTGGATAAAGACCCAAAACGGTTAAAGAAGGTAGTTGGAACCACATGCTTTCTGACCACTGGTCGTCGCTGTTCAGACAACCACGATGATTTGTTAACATGGAGGGCTTGTAGAGAGGCCTCCAGAGTCGAGATAGTTCCATGTTGATGTTATTCCCTCACCAATGATTTTTTGACCCAGCATTGAAGATTCTTAGTAGTTGATGTCATCCTCAGATAGGATGAGGATCCAATAGGAGTATTGGATGAGGCCTTCACAGGTGTGAACCTTAAATAAGCAATTTGGTTTTGCAGATAGAACTTGGAAAAGAGTTCTGGTTTGATATAGCAGACATAATCAAGATAATTCTGTCCATAATACATCTTTTTGATGAGCACATATGTTATTGATGGCTTTGTTGGCCATCATATTGAGTTTAATAGTGGACTAACAAATATGTAAAACATCATTTAACATGGTTAATGATTCACATTGGGTTCACCATTTTTCTTCATTTGGAAATGGGGATGACCTTTTTTGTTTAAGGTTCAAAATTTCTAATTATTTTTTAATGGGTTTATTCATAGAACCAAAACACCCAATGATTCTATATCCATTTGGACCTACTTTCCAAATGTATGTGCTCATTATATATGGACCGATGAGGCTTAATAATTTTCATTGGTCGAGAGGATGGGAGGTCAGGCTCATCGCACCTCTTTGGGGGGAATTATTTCCTACTCTGGGACTGTCTTATAGATTTAAGTCACGTTCACGAATCCTTATTAATTCACCAAGAATGAAAATTGGTTTTCCTTTAGATTTGGCAATCAAGGATTGATATTTATGAGATTTAGAGAATCTTTTACATGTTTTTAAGGTTCTTCATCGATGGAGAATCATCCATATGTATTAGAGATTCTTAGTAAATGGTATCCTTTAATACACTATATAGAAATCTCTTGGTCATTATGATGACCATACTGGTTTTAAAGACACTCAGTAGGGCACTTGAAGTTTATTTTCATTCCGAAAGACATGGATTATTTTAGAGTTAGGTTCGTACCCGCATATGTGCTACCTTCATATCCTCGTTAAAAAGAAATAGGAACGCACATAGTTAGATAAGATGGATAATGTTTAATGTCATATGGGATGGAAAAGAATTAATGAATGATGTGCTTGAACCTTAGAAAGGCTTCCCATGTATTAATATTTTAAGTAAGTGATCAATTTCTACATAGTTCAGGTGAAAAAAATATGGGGCATATGCATGGTAAACTTCCCAAATGGAGATGTTGTGATTACTTTACATTTTAAGCTCACGTGAGTCATGCTCAACGTGAGAATAAATAGGTATCGGTAATCATGTTGATTGTGACACAAAATATGTTGTCACAAGAAATGATGTGGGGCTTACTTATGTATGATTTCCCATGTATATGAAGACTAGGACTTACTTCAGGAAAGAATCCCAGAAGCAAGGTTCATAAAGGTATTAGTACTTTATTGAGATTTAGAGTTTTAACCAGGGGCTTACTCCTAAGGAGGATGCCCAAATTAAAGGGGACTTATAACATGGGGCTTACTCCTGATATGGAAGTCAAAAATAAAGGAATTTTAATTGGGGATTATTCTTGAGAAGGAGGCCCAATGTTAATGGAAATTATGACTGGGGTGTACTCTTGAAAAGGAGGCCCAGGTTAAGGGGACTCGGGGCTTACTCCTAAATAGGATTCCCTAAATCAAACGATCTTCCCATCTTAAAGGATGAGGTTATGTGGAGGAATCCTCTAATCGTGGTGACATAAAGATTGAATGTCATGAGGTTTTAGGAGAGGTTCTCACAAAACACCTTTCAGATAAAGAATCCAACAAAGGAACCATGCCATAAATGGCTATAAAAAGGTGTTCTAGGGATAATATCTTGAATAGTTGAGGCGAACGGGAGAGAGGAACACAAATTATGTTGGCATTCGAGTGTATGTCTCACATGTAATTTGGCGCACATGTATTGGTTGTGTATGTTTACTTGGGAGGCATGGGTTCACATGGGAGATGAAGAATATGTAGGGTAATAGTTGGGAGAGACTTAACTCAATCCTTTAGTATTATCCTATGATATTTACAAAAAGGCGGTGCACAAGTTTCAATGAAAGGGTAGGGTAGTGCGCAACTGTTTCCATTTTTAATGAGGTCTGGATTATTAGGCGCGCAAGTGTTGTTGAATTCTAAACACTTATGCCTTATCTTATTCTTTCAAGTCTTCCACTCTAGGTAGAAAGTTACATTAGAAGCTTGCTGAAGAGTTGAGTTGATGAATTGGGTGACCAGAGCATGAATTTGACTTTTGGAAAATCTGTCGTAGAAATGGGGGACCACATGGGCTATTTATAGGCCACCTTAAACCATGGGAGATAAATTAAAGAGGGCGTGAAAGTGAGTTGTGCGACCTATTGGTGGCGCGCAGGTAACATGCACACCTCACTCCAAAATGGTCACCTAGTCTATTCTTTCATCAATTTTTTTATATTCTTCAAAGGGTAACCCTCTTTGTGCTTAAGGTATTCCCCTTTTCCATTTCATGGACTCTATGACAGATAAAAGTGTCAACACATAATACCATATAGAACTAACAACACCCTAGGGGGCTATGAATGAACATGATAGAGAATATTTTTGTGAGGCAGTTGATTAGATATCGTCTATATTTAATCAAGAATTTCATAAAATTTTGTACTAATAATTTGAAATTTAACTTTGAAAATCAATGGCGGATACTTGAAATTTTCTTTTTCGGAAACCCAAATCATTACATGGGATAATAAACATTATTTTTCAAATAGGTAGTACAAAATGGGAAGTTCAACAAACAAATAAGATTCATATTTTTAGAACAATAGTAGAAAGGTAAATTTTTGAAATGGATGAGAATTATAACTATCAAATTATGAAGGGGAATGATCAAGAACATGGTCCAGATAATGATAATGACCTATATACACATAGATCTATTATATTTGAATTATATCATTGATATTATCAAAAATAATTATAATCAAATAATAATATATTTAAAAATAATTTGAGATGGTATACTTACATGATTTAATTGCATAAGTACAGTCTCACTCTTTAATTATTCCTTGATCAATTTATTCTTCATCACTTATATTAATAAATTCCATTGAAATTTTAAATAATTAAAAACATGTGTAGTATAAGTTCAATAATGGTACGAAACTTAATTCCTTCGGTCTCTGGATATAATCATAAAAAAATTGTTAAGAAAGGTTATCCAATATGCTTAAATTGTCATATTATTTTGTAATAAATTAGAACATAAAACCTAAATCATTAAAAATTTCATCAATATTTACCCGCATGTATCTTCCAAGTGATTTAAATTCAATACTCTAGAAATAAGGTCACTAGATTATTAAAATAAAAAAACATGAAATCCCCCAAAATAGTTGATATAGCCTTTAGTTACTACACAAAAACAATATAGAGGTCGTTTTCATTGTTATCCCAACATCATTGACATATTAAGGCCGATATTTCCCTTAGTCATGTTTTCTCCAAATATATCACCTTACCACCTCAATCACATTTGATTGTTACTTGTACAATTCATCATATACATTAAACTACTTTAGATAAAACTAAAGGGGAAACATCCTTAGTTTTTTCATTATTCCACAACAATATAAATGTACTTCTACAATGTTATTCCATAACACCATAAAATTACATATACAATATTATTCAGGAATATATACACTTAATCATTCCAGTTCCTTATAAAACCATTAACCATGCTAAATAATTTTATTCATTAACACATAGTATATCTCATATATCATTAGTATTATGTTTATAACAAATAATAAAACATTAAACATTAAACATTACTAATTATCTTCATGATATTTCCCCCTAAATAATTGATTTCATAATGTACATTCATTCAACATTTAAATATTATAACTATCCATGTTGCCTTATAAATACAAATATTGTTATCCATTACATTAATTGATCCTTTCCATTTTCATTGTTAATTTCCTGCATTGTATAATTATCTTCTATAACATAAGAATCTTCTAATTCCTTTTCAATATTTTCCTTTATTACTGTTCCCACATGATTTACATGGGAAAAATTGAACTTTTATTCATCTTAGGTCACCATGAAACATCATACATCATATATTATATGGTTTTTGAAACCCAAAAAAGTTGACATTATTGATCATATTATGAGATTTGTGATTTGGAATAATATTAGCATTTCACCATTTGTCTCCTATTTCAGTTTTCACACATGGGAGTCATTTCATTTCCCATCAAATTCATTATTAACAAGAATCTATAAAGACATATTTCTCACATGGTATATCATCATATTAAAAATCACATCCTTGAAGTGATAATAAATAAGATGAATAAATTATATATATATATCAGATATAAATTCAAAAAAGTTAATATACAAAATAAATTAATAAATATTAGTTTAAAAAATCTATGCATGGAATAATAAATTAAGTAAATTGTTAACCGAATAAATGGAAATTGAGTTATTAAATCCCATAACAATTTATAATCATCTGAATCGTATGACCCAAAAAATTAATAATTATCAAATAGAACCTTTAATAACATGAATATAATGAGAGTCATGAAATTATTTTCAAAGATAAAAATATACCCCACATAAAAAAACATTGCGATTGAGGCCTATATCTCATAGAAGTAAAAGTTAGATGATAAACACTTATCTCAGGTTTGAAATCCATCAATCATGTTCAAAACTCAATTATAACATATTTCGGAATGTAATTAGTCAATTAAAAAACTATATTAATTTTTATAATTCCTTTTATGATACTTTTATAACATCTTACCACTTGTTCATTAATAATATTGCATTTTTTCATTGTTTCTCATGCATTTGTCTCATGGTTTTTTGGTCAGTTAATTTTTATAAAATTATATTTTTTATATAAAAATAAATATGAAACTCCCAATGTGAAATTAATTTGTACTCATGACTGTACATATATTTAAATGGTCTCATATATCTTTTTTATTCTTGTTATGAGGATGATTCGTTTGATAAAATGTTAATAATAAATGTCTAGTTTATTTTGACAGGTTTTTCGATCATCACGAATATGTTTGATTTAATTTAATTAATATTATATATATAAATATTACATATAAACACATTATACAACTGGAATTAATTTAAAAAATAACTATTTCAATCTGAATTAATCCAAATAATAATTTTATGAATATGCTTGAAGGTGGTAATGGAAAACATAATTATCCCCAAAGACAGACAATCGACATAATTTCGACATCAATTTCATTTCATTGTATAACAAGAGATGAGAAAATAGTTTTATATAATATATTACCTTATAAATATAAGATTTTATTTTAGGAATGATACTATATTTACTATGATTTTATGTTTGAATTAGGTGATGATAAGATATGATAATAAAAGAAACTAATAGGGGTTATTTAAGAATTTTTGTTGTTGAATACCACCTCCTTGAAGGACCCCTTATGGAATTTGGAATTGTAATTTTGGAGAGACATGCAACAACTGGAAGAGGGTATATTTGGAGTACATTATATATATATATATTAATAGATTGAATGATTTTTTTTATAAAATTGGTGGTTAGTAGTGGTATTTTTACTTTATGAGGGGTGATCTTATTTGATTGAATAATAATTATATTATATATAATGACAATGAAATTATGGTGGGATTAATTCCATTAATTGTTTTCTCATTAATGTAATAAATGATTCATTATTAAAATAAACACATCCACTACAATTTAATGTTGTATGTTTTCATTATTTTATGTTTTTATCATTTAAATTTTACCTAGAATATTTTTGACATATACTATGGTAAATCCATTTTACCATGGTGACTTCAGTATTATTAAAAATGAAAATGAACATATGACATAAATTGGACATCATATTTCTAAATACATAATATATATTTGAAAATGAATTACGTAGATTTTATACTAATTCATTTAAAATCAAACTCTCAAAATACAAAGAAATGAAATTTTATAAATGTTTTTATCCCTAAAAAATAACATAAAAAATAGATATAAATATTGTCTAAATGAAATTATTTTTAATTTTTATAATTAAAATTATATTATGTTAATTTAATTTCATTATATAAATATAAAATTAATTTTAAATATAATAAAAATGATTGTTTTAAAAATATCTGTATTTTTTCGAAAACAAATCATTCCATAAAATTAAAAAAATAATACTAAGATCACTTTGAAATGTAATATATAAAAATTATTTTCATTTCATTAAATGAAATTTATAATGATTTCTAAAATTAATTTCATTTATTTTTTCATGGAAATAAAATGAAGGTTTAAGTAAAAAAATATTTGATGAAAAAAATAGCTTCACTGAAAATTATGTGCTTATTTTTTGAGAATAAATTAATTAGAATTGAACATGAATTTCATATATATTTTATAATATTTTTAATATTATTCATTCCGTCTAATTTAAATTCTATTTTATAAATATAGTATTAAAATAATATTAATTTGGAGGACTTTTATGCTCATTGTTTTAACCAGTGTAAGATATCGATGATATTATATTAATCTAAAATGATATATGCTTTAAAACCATGGGGTGATTAAAATATTCTGGAAAGAATGATACTTCTTAATAATTAAGTTCACTATATACCCCACAACACAATATTATTATCGAAAGAAGGAACAAGAGTTTATTATAAAATGTCTTACACTATTTGAAATAACAAGATATATATATATATTTATTTTTTAGTTACAAATATAGTATTATCATGGTATATATTCAAAATCAATTAATTATGTTAAAAAAATTCAAATATAGTCCAAAATTAGTTTTATTAAAATATATCATTATGAAGGAATTAATATCCAGTTTTTATATCTCTTGTATTATCAGGGTGAAATGTGAATTTTTTTGGATGTTCTAGAAAAGATCAACAGAAGGTATTATCAATGTTTATAATCAAAATTACATTGGGGTCACTGATACATCAAATAAACATCGAATAATTTGATAACATTGAAGTAAAATTACTGAAATTATAAAATTACAATTTCAAACATCAGAATTTTTTTAAAATAACGAATATAAGGAAAATATAATTTCGAAGATGGGTATATATTAGAATAATAAATAGAATCCAAAAGAAAAAATGTTATCGAATGATGACTAATCTCATTCCAAAAATCAAGAAAAAAAGTTCTCTACTATTACATGAATGATAAGGTAGGTATATGTATATAATATCATTGGTTATCAATTATAACCAATTCAATCTAGGAGAACATTCATGATAGAGAAACATACCTAATTTTTTATCATATTTTTCAAAGGGATGTGAAGGCTGATTTTAAGAATTATGAGTGGTTAAATTCTAGGTTTTGAGAGTAGGATCATATATAAACAATGATACATATTATCTAGTGTAAAATCCTTCATATAATAGTGTAATTAGAAAAAACATGGCATTTAATAAAATGATTAAGGAAAATGAACCGATTATAAGAAATAATGAAATTCTTATGTAAAAAAAGAAAACACATATATATAATGAATTGATTTTAAGGAGGCCGTTAAAATAGTTTCTATACTTCATATAATCAGGATATATATTGTTATTTCCACACAAAAAAAGATAGAAGGTATCCCAAATGGATGTCAAAATCATCAATCCTTAATGTAGTGTTGGAAGTGGAATTGTAAATTGAGAAATATTATAATGTATTTCATATATAAGATGAAGGATATTCATTCAAGTTACATAAAGATTCATATGGATTGGAATATGATCCAATTTCATTATATTACAGTGTGAAAATAGAAATGAATTTTAAAAAATTCAGAAGGGAAGTGGGGGGTGCAACCACTACATGGTATGAGAAAATACATATCTTTAATGGTAATACCATCATGATAAATCTATTTTATATACATATTTTTATTTTTTTATATGTATTATTATTGGAATTTAATTTCTTTTACATGATACGATTCCTTATATTTATTTTTTGTGTTTTTTTATGATGGACTTCCATTTGGAGCATTTGATTGAAAACATGGTAATTTCAGAGTAAAAAGTCACTTCATATAGGGCCATGAAGTGGCTCGTTGTGACAAAAGAAAATGACAATGAAGCCTAGATTTATTATTTATACCATAGAGATTAGTAAATCCTTTTAATTATAGTTTCCCACATCATGGGATGATCAATAGTGACTCGGAATGCTCGAAACCGTAGAAGTGAAGTGAAACGAGTATTCATGGACTAGATTTTAACTTAATATGACAGGTAGTAATTACACGTCATGAAAAATAACATGGTGGTAACCATTTCAAGGTCATGATTAATACTAAATTCATTCAATAATATTAAAAATATTTAAATGACTTTAAAAAATTTGAAAATCCCCAAACAGACTTAAAAATGATTATTTCATCATAACATTAGATTGAAAAATTTCCTCTTGGACCTGAATGACCATTTAATGATTTTTTATCCCAAAGGAAGTAGGGGGATTGCATCTAGTCCTATATATATTTATTCCAAATAGTATTTTGTGGATTACATTCTTGTTATGGAGAGGAATGACCAGTAGCATTATGTTGTAGGTTTTAACCTTCCATTCTTCAAATATATGTTTTCTTTGTGATTTTCCTATTTTCTATTTATTTCATTAATATAATTAATGAATTATTTAATGTTTAATTAAAAAATATATATTTTATCCATTCAAATTCTCTATATTTTACTAACTCTCCTTCTCATTATTTTTCTTCTATACTCTCTTATTTTTGTTATTTTTTTCATATTTGGTGATCACTCTATGATGATTGGCTACACACATAGGGGTTGAGAGTAGGGGTATTTTAAACTTGATTAATATCTAAAATCAAAATTTTATAACCCTATGGAAATTAATTTTGTTAAAAACAAAATTTCATCACAATATCTTACACGACATTGACTATGGTACGTACAATTTGAATGGAACTAACCAAATTAGATTTGAGGAGGCTTTAAACATTTCCTATGATGATTTCTACATTAGAAACTAATAGTAATTAATCTAGGTTGTCATCTAAACCCAAAAAATGGGATTGTTGCAGCATATATATACCCAATTTTTTTTTACCATATCCAATTGTTAACCCTTCAACCTCTTGTAACAAAATCCATTGGGCTTTCCAAAGATAGATTTTGGATCACCCTTTTTCCTATACCCTAAGTTTGATAGTTTTATCTCTCTATTCAGATTTTTTTTCAATATTTATGCATTTTGGTTTTCTAATATTCATCATTAGTTTAATAAAAAAATATGGAAACTTTCATTTTGTTTGAATGACTTCTATATAACATTTTTCTTCTCTAGGGATATTGGAGGATCGGTTAAAAGTACTTTATTTTACTGTGTTGACTCCTTTTCTTTTGGTTTTTATCATCGGGTGGGTTTCAGTGTTATTTTTTTGAGAAATATAAGAAATAACTAACATCACATTTGGAACATTATTGACCCTAACTATGCGTAAGGGAACAAAAAACCCTGAAACCCTAGGTATACTTGTTTTCTATAACTAGAACATGGGTTTTCAAACCATGCACTCTAAATGGCGAAACCATGCACCCCCCCCCCCCCCCTACAAGAGGTGAATTATTAAGGAAAATTGTTAGGGTGAACCACGAACCCCTAGAATAAAACCATTTATTTGGTATTTAAATCACTTTAATTTTAATAAATAATTATCTACCCCCATCTTATACCCCCCTAATTCCATAGCATGACCAATAATCAATTTTACATAATTCCAAAAACTCTTGGATGGATTCTAAGGGCCCTTAACTTCTATTATGTGTGATTAGAAGCCCATTTGGAAGGTCGAAACCTCTTTAGGTATGTTATTGCTTCCCAATTTATTTCCCATGTTTTTCATGCACTTATTCCATATGATTTGTGAGTTGTTACCATATATTTTGATGGTCCTGAGTCTAGTTTTTTTATTAAAGGTATAGAATTATTGGATCTAAATCTAGATTTAAGAGATCTTGTTTCATTTTATGATGAATTATGTTTTGGATCTATATTGTGATAATCATTGCGTTTATGATTCTTTCTGCTCAAATTGGGAATTTCCATTCGGTTATTGTTTATCAGAAAACTAGGGTTAGTGTTCTAGGATTTAAATCCCACAGTTATTATTTCAATTACATTCATTTAATTTTATAATTTCTATGGATAATTTATCAATTGAGATTCTTAATTTAATTAATTCAATTGGTCAATAAATTAATTAGGGGATTGTGAATTGAGATTAATTAATGGTCGAATTAATTAGGAGATGTTATGATTATTAAAATCAAGTAATTGATTTTTGGACTAACTATTGAGAATTTTTTAAGAATGCTAATAATTTATTGTTGAATTAATTAATTGATATTTAGATTTTGAATGGAATAATTAATTATGGATTTCATTATTGGGAAATTGATATTAATGTATATGTTTAATTAATTTTTTAAATAATTAATGAAATTAAATTGATTAATTAAGTGTTAAATTAATTAATTGAAATGATGTGACTCATTTATTATTTAATTTATTAATGTATTAATGCCAATATGTAGTTGTTACATTAGATTATTTAATCGGAAAATTAATTAATGTGTTATTTTGATACATATAACATTGTGATATATATAACATTTCAATATGTGCTATATTTTTTATCTTGTGATATTTTGATATAATTGATTTTAATGGTGAATGGTAACATGGGAATTCATCCATATATTATAAAATAAAAATGGAAAAATTCGCATTCAATTATGAAATAATTAATAATAACAATGGCATTCAATCCTTGGTAATTAAATATGAATGGTACCATGGTAATTCAATTATGAAATAATGAATTTTAACACAAACATTCGATCATGGAATATGAAAATATGAATCTTCATAATGGAATTAAATTATGAAATGATGAATAGTAACAATGTCATTCAATCATGTATTATTAAATATGAATGGTAACATGGTCATTCAATTATGAAATTATGATTGAAAAAAAGGAATTTTGATCATGGATTATGAATATATGAATGGTAACAATGGAATTCAATTATGAATAATCAATTGTAATAAAAAAATTATGGAACATGATTTGAGATGGGTATCCTCCGGAACCCGTGTGCTATGTGGTTATAAAAAGATTAATTAAAAAATGTAAATTTGTAAATTATTTGTATTATTTTATTCTTTCATAAAACTACATGAACTATTATTGACTATATATTGGTTTATATGTTGTTTGTGAGGGAATATTAATTTTACTCACACCCTTCCGATTCTTCCTTATCGCTTTGCAAATTTATTACATGATTATAGGATAGGTTAAGGTAAAAGTCCATCTCCTAGATGGATTATTTGGCGTGGTGAATGGATGAGGAAAAATGACGTGGTTTACGACCCACTTGGGATTTTTTAAAATATGCACTATTGGGGATTCATTTTTCACCCATGGCACATATTCTATCCGGACATTTATACTTTAGTTTTTCATATTGTAATTTTAATTTTGGTTATCTTATAATACTTGTATTGGTTTGGATATGGTTATATGTCATTTGGTTATTAATTATTTATTTATGATTTTTTATTACAACAATAAAGAGGTTATCGTCTCCCCATGATCGAAATTATACCCTATCTACTAGTTGGAAGCCTCGAGAGTATGAGGAGGTGCACCTAAGGTAATGTGAATGGCCAGCTCAGGGTGGGGGTGTATGTGTGGAACCCATGATAGGAATTTATAATGTTGAATCAAATGAGTTTTTTTTCAATTATTTTGTCACATTATTTGTTAATGTTGGATATGTAATTTGGAAGAGTTAGTCCTTGTTTATGAGATAGTTCTTGTTAGTGGAAAACCTATGTAAGTGGGAGAACCCAATATCCCATAGTGGTATTATTATTATTATTTTTTCCATTAAAATTGAATATTATTTTACCTTGGGCGATGATCATGGTATGTGATGCGTTTTTTCAGAGATTTTATGAGATTTATGTCGTGGGCCCGGATAGAATTGGATTTGAGTTTTCATGCATCATTATAGGAACTCCGGATTATTTTGTGACATTTATCATGTTAGATATGACAGGTAAGAAAGGTTATCGGTATGTTTTTTAACCTGAACTGCTTCTCCTTTATTGAAACAATGAACTAAAAATAGGGTTCTTAACATGAAATTGATAGAGACTGTAATATTTTGAATGATTTTATAATTTTATTTCATAATGAGAAACTTGAATAATGAATACGAGCTTACACATTTGGTAATCATGACCTAGGTGTAGGATGGTTTAGGGTATAGTTTGTGACATAGGATTGACCATGTGTAAGGACTTGTGGAAATGAATTAATATAAAACATTGTATTTCCTATAAATATTTTATTATTTTGAAATGTTCTATAAGTTTTGTGTTTAGCATTGTAGATATATGCCTCCACGATGAATGATGTGGAGAGGAAAACATGGGTTTTTGGCTATAAATGATCTCATGATAGTGAAACTGGAGGAATATATAGTTCCATCTAAGGATGTAGCAGATTTTTTCCAAGAGAACAATTTTTTTATTCTTTAAATTCATGAAATGAGACCCATGGTGTGTTGAGGAGATAATATGTTGCCTTGTGAGGGAGTTTCAGTTTAAGTACCTTTTGACTTTTACTGGAGAGGGTGGAACTGATGAAGTTGATTTTTAGGTGGACTATTTCAATACTATAATTGAACATTTGAAAACATCGTCCTAGAAGATGTTCATACTAAATATATGTATGCTATGAGATTCAATGAATCACTTATCGACAATTTAGGTGTGGAATGAGAATAGTTATGATATGTTGTGGCAGGACATATTGGATAAATTCATGAATAACGTATATCTGAAGATGTTGATACATGAGGGACAGGTTGATTTCATGAGTATGACTTAGGTGAGTATTTCTATGATGGACTATTCAGTATATTTTACAAATTGGTTGTGCTTTGATCCAATATTGGTAGGATCTAAGACATCTTCATGGAGTAATTTTTAGGATGAGATTAAATTTGAGATTGAGTCACAAGACAACTTATTTTGATTAAATACATTTTATAAGGTAGTAGATTAGTCTATAAGATCTAAGGGGTTCCTAATAGAAGTTCTAATGAAGGTCAGGTATTTTCTTGTGGACGGTCAGGAGGTATGACTTCTATGATAAGGAAGATTTGGTATGATAGTGTCTTCCAGTATAATGGAAAGAGAAATACTACGACAGATAGATTAGTTTCAAAAGACCATCCCCATGTTATCTATCACTTGTGTGGTAACTAGGGACACTTTCTAAAATAGTGCCTCCATCCACTAGTACAGTGTCGGTCTGACGAAAATATGGGAAATCTACAGAGATCTTATATGAACTTGTGGAATATGTGTAGGGATGGTGGAGCTAGATAGAACTAGGGTGAGGGCATGAGAACTTTTTAACTATGTTGTTCTAGATGTTGTAATTTTACTAGTCATTGAACTAGAGGTTGTGGACATGGATATTCTGGGCCAGAGTGCCTATATCAGCAGAGTGGGGAATCTCCGGAGAGTCAGACTATATCACTGAGAATAGGGGTAGTAATGTTTAATGTGGTGAAGCCTATGCATGTGGATAACATGTCATGTCTATAAATAGTGAGAGGTACTATTCTTTTGTATTCATTGTTAGATAGATCCCTATTTGATATCAGAGCCTCATATCCATTTATTTCTACAGAACATGTTAAAATTAATATATATTTATTTAATATATATTTATTTAATGTTAAAATTAAATTGACACAAACATGAGTTGTTTTACTAAAACAGTTTTTAAGTGGGGTTACACAAGTCCAACTTTTGGCTATAAATATTCATTAGAAAGATAAAAATATTTCCTACATCATAGTATTTTATTAATAATTTTTAAATTTTAAATAAATTAATTTAATTATGAAATCATGATGATGCAACGATGACCTCATTAATGAACAATTTAAATAAAATGAAACGATAATATAAAATATAAGAACTACACTTGTCCAAAAACTATTGGATGGGAATATTTCGAAGCCTTATCATCTTATCTTCGAAATATATCAATGTGGGACTTTAGAAATTCGAAACACTTTTGAAAATAAAATAATAGTTTCATGATTTCCAAAAGTGCCCCTCCTGTCGTTTTATAAAAGGCCCCCACCTCTACCTCATTTCACACACTCCTCAAGCCTTTGGATCGGCCATACCCTACCCATTTTACTCTCTCCACATCCCTCTGCTCATCCTAGAGGATTCCCATTGGGCAGAATCCTTTCAAAGGAAGCCTTTAGGCTCAAATCAAAAGGAGTTACACTTTTAAAGGTAATTCATTCTCTGATGTTCATTTGTTTTATTTTTCTTCTCCAACCCCCTAAACTCTTTTTATTTACTTCTTTTGTAACAACACCAGTATCTTCAATATACTAGTATGTTGTTATAAGATTTATTCTAGCTACACTCTCACACAACTACATCAAATGTTTAAAGAACATATGGTTTCCGTGGATGGCGAAATTTTGCCTCCCGAAACGATGATTATTCAACACTCGTATAACACCTTCAAAGGTGGCCATTTAGATGACACTGTATTTATATGTGATATATAATATGTTTATGTTTTACTTAAGCTTCTGTATTTTCATTTGTTTCATACCTTTATGGTTTCCATTGTGGGTAAACAAGATAATTTCATTTTAGGATGTGCGGACTACCGCCCCCTCAAAGTGATTTGATTCGTTAATGCCATACGTGGGACGTATAAAAGATGGATTTAAAGTTATTATAAATGATGTAATACTGGAATTATAATATACCTCTATATCATTATTGTTTCTTTCCATTAAAGTATGAGATAGAAATGAAAGTAGCGTTCATGCGTACGTACGACTTACCGTCTCCATGAACGATGCATTTCATTTCTTACCTCTAAATGATTATGTAATATTATAAATACATGTATATGCTGGATATATATGATATTTATTATATCCAAATCATTAATATAATTCTAGATATAATGAACCTTTGACCACACAAACAACATGTAATTGTAAGAAGTCCATTTTCTACTAAAGAACCAAATATTGAAAAAACAAACATTATTAACTTAAAAGATTACATAATGTTTATAAAATTGAAATAAGTGATATTAAAGGAATAATGAATTTTAAGAAGGTTCATAAGAAAGTAGAAATTAACTCAAATTTATTATTCAGGACGTTAAAGAACGATCGAGTCAAGTCGGACCCGAGGTAAGGGATCCTACACCTCTATTTCTTTTTAAGTACACTCTTTTATGTCATTCCTTATAAGCTAATATTTATTATGATTGGGATGTTATTTTATATTAATCCCACTGTACATAATATGTTCAAATGATGAGAGACCCTATTTTCTCTCATAAATCCATTTTGGAAGTTTTAAGTGGTGTCGTTAGGCTGCCGAGTTTTCGTAATGGATTTTTCATCTCACTTTTATTCCTGTGAGATTTATGCTACATTTGCCACAATTTCATTTGAGTGGTTTATGTACTGCCCATTATTACACTCCTTTTGTAATATAATTCCATTTATGGGTATTTACATATTCATTGTATGACACTTCTTCGATGGGGTGTACTTTTCGAAAGTTACCCAAGTCGGTAAGGGAACGTTTCACCATCCTTTTTTAAAAAGACTTCATTTGTTATGTCTTTTAATTCGCATAATATTATGTTGGGATATGTTCTTATATATCCTGATTGATGTAAATTTTATTTCCATGTGATGAGATTCCCTTTTTATCTCTCATCAACTCATTTTCTGAATTTTTGAAGTGACACCGTTAGGCTGTCGAATTTTACCAAGGGAACATTTTAACCCAATTTCGATTTCTTTGGGTTCAACATGTAGTTATTGAATATGTCATACTTTGAATATGTGTGAATGAACATTTATTGTTTTACACTTAATATCCAATTTTATTGGGTGTATTTTTTTTTGGCACACATAATTTTGATATTGATTTATCCTTAATTTAAGGATACCTTCCTTATATGGGATTTCATCACATTTTACATCCCTATTGAGACTTCATTGTTGGTATGCACCAATTCAATCTTATATAGTGTATATACTGTCCTTTGGAATATTATATCATGAATCCATTTATTCTCATGATATTATAATGTTCTGATTAAATGTTATTCCTCAATTATTGTATTCAAGTGTCTCTAATTTTGGTAAAAACCCTTTGACCAAAATATCGCTTTAAATGTTTTAATGACTTGTTCTTATTAATATACATGTTTTAAAAATGGTCTTAAGGATTTTTTTTATATGGATATTAATGGTTTAAAATGTTAAAATCATCAAGGTGGTATGGGACACTTTGATTAAAAATTCTCCTTATTAAATGTTTTTAATGGGTTTGGAAATGGTTTCTTTTTGTATGGATTCATTATTTCAAAATAATAAAATGTTATATTGTGATAGAAATGTGGAAATGTTTTGTTTCCTTTATGCATGTTTTATGTGATACGTTTATGTTATGGTTCTTGGGCATTGTTATGAAAACGGGTGGTTCCGTGATAAACTAAGGGCGGGTGAGCCCGATATGGCTCTCCAATGCATTAGGTAACGTGAAGGAGTGAAACGTTAAGGTTTCTCCAAAGAGATTTATGGAATATACTGTGATGGGTATTCCAAATGTAACCAAGAGGGTTACTCCCTACGTAAGGATGTTATGAATGCCTCAAGTTACAATTATGTCTTGTGATTTCTATAATTTATTCATGGTTTGACGAGGTATGTTAAAGTGCCTATGTTTAGTGGGTAAAGTATGATTTCATTCTTATGTATAGATGAACTCATGTTTCATTTCCATATTTTTTTATAACCATTATTGAGGTTTTTATGCTCATCCCAAGTTTTTGAAATGTTTTTCACAGGTCACGGGAAAGGTACATGATAAGATGATAGAGTCAAGGATGTGTCAAGAAAAATCTAAGTTTTATTTTAAATATGATTCCGTTGTTGGGAAGAATGAATCCTGTATTTTATGTAACTACTTTGTTTAAAGGTGGAATGTAATGAATGTTTCAAGATCTAATTCTCAAAAACTCTAAACCTGAAAAGATCCTCAACGTGTAATCTTGTGATAACTCATGATTAATTAAGGTTTAAGGCTGGGGCCTTATAGTTGGTATCAGAGGTCGGTATAGATAACTTTAGTGGTTAGGGTATTCTTTAAGCATAAGTGAAATTACCATAATGGTTAGGATTTCGAAAAGAGTCCTAGTTTTAAATAAAGTGAATGAGTAAGTATATCTTAGTGTTTATCTTCTTCATTAGTACATGACGTTTTATTTTTGTGATATACTCACACTGACCTTTTTGGTTTTAGTAAATGGCTGGATCAAGCAGGCACCAAAGTAACAGTGGATGTGAAAGAAACTGTGACAGTTTTTTGAGCAAGAAACTGAGTGATATGGGAGCTGCAATGAGAACTCTTTTGATTATCCTCAACCAACTATCTGGAGTCATGATTGACCACCTAAACCTTGGAGATTTATCTAAGGCATCATATATGTGAGAAACAAATCCCTAAAGAAGTACAGGTAACAATCATAAAGGTAAGTGTGTTCAAAAACCTATGTGTCAAAGATGTGGAAAGAAACACCTAGGAAAATGTTTCAAAGGGACAGCAATATGCTATAGATGTGGAAATGAAGTTCATAAAGCAAGAACCTACCACGGAAAAAGGAAGCATCCAGTTGACTCGAGGAAAGGGAAAGAGGTTCTTTATGAGGGATCAATTGAATGTTTTAAATATGGTGTACATGGTCATTATGAAAACACATGTCCTATGAAGAAGTTTCACGAATGGGGTCACCAAGAGCGTACAAATGTTCGTTTACCACTACCTAATGCCATTCCGATTGAGGATGAAGAAACTAACAATGACCAATCAATGGTATGTACTATTTCATGACTATTGTTTTCCTATTTTGGAATCTTAGGATATGATTCATGATTTTGTTTGTAGGAAAGAGGTATTTCGGAATAAGTTGGAAAGGAATGGTTAATGGATCATGAAGAATGTTGAATGAGTAAGATGTAAACATATAAGGGCTTCAAGAGTTATGGTGAAATTCTTAAGAGTATTAAGTCTCTTTTGATGATGGGGTTACATTAGAATAATTTTTATATTATGTGTAACCCAGATGTTTAATATAGGAAAATTTTATTCAAAGAATATTTATCTTTTATTTTTTGGACATAGTTATAAAGAACCATTTGGGTTTTTATGATCCTTACTTTTGAGGTAATTATGGGTTAATATATGTTATGATTGAAGTGAAAGGCATGAGATAAAATTTTGGTTAAATTATGTTATGGTTATTTTTGATGATTTTATCCCATTTTGGGGAATGATTTAAGAATTATATAGTTTTTGAAAAAAGGACAACACACAGACCGTGTGACTAACCATCGCGTCGGACAAAGCTGCGGGAATCGAACCCACAACCAAAGTGCGACTGGTATTTATCACCTACCACTGGACTACGTGATGTCCCTGGTTAGTTTGATCGATTATTTTTAGTTATATGATTTTAAGAATTAATAACAAGTTTATTTTGGGTTATTTATGAAAATGATTAACCTATCATGGAGGATATGTTATTAGGTTAATTACTTTTCAATAAGAGACTTTAGGAGCAACTGATGTTGTTTGGAGATAAATGTTACGATTTAACTTGGATGACTATGTGAGTAAACCCTTCAAACATTTGGGTTTCAATCTTAGATTGGTTTACTTTGAATAATTTTATAGACAAATTGTTTATCGAATGATCCGTGTTGAACTTTGGGTTTTGTTTGACAAATTTTTGAGATTAAGAATAGATTTTCTTTTTATAAAGGGTTATCCTTTTCTGGATTATCTGACCTTTTACTAACCTTTTTGGATTTGGTTATGGTTAAGTTCTAAAGATATGGGAAGTATATAGTTCTCTTTTGTGGATTAGGTGATTCTCTAGAAGTTGATTATAGTACTCTTAATGCGAACAAGTCTCCCAAAATACTCACCTTTTGGAAAAAAATATGAGTTTGACTAAGGAATCTAGTAAAAGTTGAAAGTCAACATGATAAGTGATTATGTTTCCTTATGAATAAATTCCTCAACAAAAAGTAACTTAAAATAAAATTTTTTTCTATTAACTTTTCCTACTGGAGAATCAAATACCGTTTAACCCATCACAAGTTTGTGATTTTCTTATGGTTAACTTTCTCCTAGACATGTTTACTATCACTCTCCCTGAAGAACATGACCCTTTGCTTTTTCTTCAATGTCCATGTTTTTCTAATGGGATTCCTAGTATGGGTTAACTCGGGTGACCTCTGTACTTATCTTTCTTTATTTTAAATTGACTGTTTTACCGACTCTTGTTCCGATGTGGGATTTTCAAGGATGTTTCCAAGCTCAATTTTAAAATTTCGAGGATGCAATTCCCAAAAGGAGGGAAGGATGTAACACCCCAGGCAAATAAAGAATATTACATTTTTATATTTATCCACATTTTTGAATAAAATATTAATATGACTTTAAAGGGGATGCTAGGCTCGATGGCATACCCAACACGCAACAAAGAGTTTCTTGGGAATCTTACGTTGCACTCTAATAATAAAATAATATTATTTTAAATGGTAGTTAACATGTAGCTGTTGTATTGGCGGGAATTGATATAAATAACTAAAATATGATTATATATGTTCTTAAATGTTTTTACATTTATCCAATAAAAGATGAAGGCTTAAAATACGGAAATAATTCAATTTTAGGTGTATATGTCCTAGTTTTCACTAAAGGTTCACTTATCACCTTTTGATGGCGAACTGTCATTAAATATAGTTTTGATCACTCTTATAAATTCTTTTGGACCAAATAAAACTCTTCTTTAGAATCGGGACATCAAATTTTACTTTGTGTAATTTTTTGGTATTTTTCCGATAAAGTTCATTTTTTAATGAATAGTGTAAAATGTTGTGTTTTAATTCAAAACCACTTTTTAATCTAATTTATTTATCTGATTAGATAATCTTTTGATTTTGTTTTAAGGTGAAATTAGAAAATATTTTTACCATTAAATCCTATAGTGGTCGTTGGAATTAATTTCACTTTTAAATCGAACTTAAACTAGTATCAATCTTTTGATACTTATTGTTTCTTAAAAACACGCCATTTGTTTTGACAGCGGGAGTTAATAATTAAATTAATTACTTCTTATTATATTATTTGAATTAGGTAATATAAAAATCAATTTTTAAATCTTAATATCAAATATATCTTAGGGTGAATTTTTGGTAATTTTCTGAAAAACTCCAATTTTTGATGAATAGTGAAACCACTAAGTGGTAATCATGCAAACTGATTTTTCAGTTAAATGAATGTTTACCACTAATGTGTATTGAATTTTGAAAATCCGACATACATGGTTGTCATTAGTATGTAAAATGTGGTTCAATGGGATGAAAATATTTTTTTGGTGAATAGAAACTTTTTTTCATTAATCGTGATTAGAGGTAATTTGTGTAATTTAAGGTAAAAATGATATTATAAAAATATGAAAACACCATGAAACTTGTCCTACCCCTATTGGATGAGTCATGGCAGAACAATACAACCCATGGGTCAACTTGGGGACCCCATGGAGCCACTTTGGTTGGAGAATGACATTAATATATATTTATTTAATGTTAAAATTATATTGACACAAACATGAGTTGTTTTACTAAAACAGCTTTTAAGTGGGGTTACACAATCCAAATTTTTGAATATCAATTTTAATTAGAAAGCTAAAATGATTGCCTACATCATAGTATTTTTTTTATAATTTTTAGATATTAAATAAATTAATTTAATTACGACATCATGATGATGCAACGATGACCTCATTAATGAACAATTTAAATAAAATGAAACAATAATATAAAATATAAGAACTACAATTGTCCAAAAACTATTGGATGGGAATATTTCGAAGCCTTATCATCTTATCTTAGAAATATATCAATGTGTGACCTTATAAATTCAAAACACTTT
Organism: Viscum album; assembly: GCA_963277665.1. Taxonomy (NCBI): domain Eukaryota; kingdom Viridiplantae; phylum Streptophyta; class Magnoliopsida; order Santalales; family Viscaceae; genus Viscum; species Viscum album. The sequence continues at coordinate 476,902,909 of OY728134.1, forward strand.
TGAAAATAAAATAATAGTTTCATGATTTCCAAAAGTGCCCCTCCTCTCCTTTTATAAAAGGCCCCCACATCTACCTCATTTCACACACTCTTCAAGCCTTTGACTCGGCCATAACCTGCCCATTTTACTCTTTCCACATCCCTCTCCTAATCCTAGAGGATTCCCATTGGGCAGAATCCTTTCAAAGGAAGCCTTTAGGCTCAAATAAAAAGGAGTTACACTTATAAGGGTAATTCATTCTCTCATGTTCATTTGTTTTATTTTTTCTCTCCAACCCCATAAACTATTTTTATATACTTATTTTGTAACAAAAACAGTATCTTAATTATACTATGATGTTGTTATAAGATTTATTCGAGCTACACTCTCACAAAACTACATCAAATGTTTAATGAACATACGGTTTCCGTGGATGGCGAAATTCTGCCTCCCGAAACGATGATTATTCAACACTCATATAACACCTTCAAAGGTGGCCATTTAGATGACACAATATTTATATGTGATATATAATATTTTTATGTTTTACTTAAGCTTCTGTATTTTCATTTGTTTCAAACCTTTATGGTTTCCATTGTGGGTAAACACGATAATTTTATTTTAGGATGTGCGGACTACCGCCCCCTCAAAGTGATTTGATTCGTTAATGCCATACCTGGGATGTATAAAGGATGGATTTAAAGTTATTATAAATTATTTTATACGGTAATTATAATATACCTCTATATCATTATTGTTTCTTTCCATTAAAGTATGAGATAGAAATGAAAGTAGCGTTCATGCGTACGTACGACTTACTGTCTCCATGAACGGTGCATTTCATTTCTAACTTCTAAATGATTATGTAATATTATAAATACATGTATATTCTGGATATATATGATATATATGATATCCAAATCATGAATATATTTTTGGATATAATGAACCTTTGACCACACAAACAACATGTAATTGTATGAAGTCAATTTTCGACTAAAGAACCAAATATTTAAAAAACAAACATTATTAACTTTAATGATTACATAATGTTTATAACATTGAAATAAGTAATATAAAAGGAATAATGAACTTTAAGAAGGTTCATAAGAAAGTATAAATTAACTCAAATTTATTATTCAGGACGTTATAGAATGATCGAGTCAAGTCGGACCCGAGGTAAGGGATCCTCCACCTCTCTTTCTTTTTAAGTACAATCTTTTATGTCATTCCTTTTAAGCTCATCTTTATTATGATTGGGATGTTATTTTATATTACTCCAACTTTACATAATATGTTCATATAATGAGAGACCCTATTTCCTCTCATCAATCCATTTTGGATGTTTTAAGTGGCGCCGTTAGGCTGCCAAGTTTTCGTAAGGGATTTTTCATGTCACATTTATTCCTGTGAGATTTATGCTACATTTGCCAGAATTTCATTTGAGTGGTTTATGTACTGCACATTATTACACTCCTTTTGTAATATAATTCCATTTATCGGTATTTAAAAATTCATTGTATGACACTTCTTCGATGGGGTGTACTTTTCAAAAGTTACCCAAGTCGGTAAGGGAACCTTTCACCCTCCTTTTTTTAAAAAGACTTCATTTGTTATGTCTTTTAATTCACATACTATTATGTTGGGATATGTTCTTCTATATCCTGATTGATGTAAATTTTATTTCCAAGTGATGATATTCCCTTTTTATCTCTCATTAAGTCATTTTCTTAATTTTTGATGTGACGCCGTTAGGCTATCGAATTTTACCAAGGGAACATTTTAACCCAATTTCGATTTCATTGGGTTCAACATGTAGTTATTGAATATGTCATCCTTTGAATATGTTTGAATGACCTTTTATTGTTTTACACTTAATATCCAATTATATTGGGTGTATTTATTTTTGGAACACATATTTTTGATATTGATTTATCCTTAATTTAAGGATACCTTCCTTATACGGGATTTCATCACATTATACATCCCTATTGAGAATTCATTGTTGTTATGCACCAATTAACTCTTATATGGTGTATATACTGTCCTTTGGAATATTATATCTTGAATCCATTTATATCATGATATTATAAAGTTCTGATTAAATGTTATTCCTCAATTATTGTATTCAAGTGTCTCTAATTTTGGTAAAAACCCTTTGACCAAAATATCGCTTTAAATGTTTTAATGACTTGTTCTTATTAATATCCATGTTTTCAAAATGGTTTTAAGGATTTATTTATATGGATATTAATGGTTTAAAATGTTAAAATCTTCAAGGTGGTATGGTACACTTTGATTCAAAATTCTCCTTATTAAATGTTTTAAATGGTTTTGGAAATGGTTTTTTTTGTATGGATTCATTATTTCAGAATACTAAAATGTTATATTGTGATTGAAATGTGGAAATGTGTTGATTTCTTTATGCATGTTTTATGTGATACGTTTATGTTATGGTTCTTGGGAATTTTTATGAAAACGGGTGGTTCCGTGATAAACTAAGGGCGGATGAGCCCGATATAGCTCTCCAATGCATTGGGTAATGCGAAGGAGTGAAAGGTTAAGGTTTCTCCGAAGAGATTTATGGAATATACTGTGATGGGTATTCCAAACATAACCAAGAGTGTTACTCCCTACGTAAGGATGTTATGAATGCCTCAAGTTACCTTTATGTATTATGATTTCTATGATTTATTCATGGTTTGATGAGGTATGTTAAAGTGCCTATGTTTAGTGGGTAATGTATGATTTCATTCTTATGTATAGATGAACTCATGTTTCCTTTCCATATTTTTTTATAACCCTTACTGAGCTTTTTATGCTCATCCCATGTTTTTGAAATGTTTTTCACAGGTCACGGGAAAGGTACATGATAAGATGATAGAGTCAAGGATGTGTCAAGAAAGAATCCAAGTTTTATTTTAAATATGATTCCGTTGTTGGGAAGAATGAATCCTGTATTTTATGTAACCACTTTGTTTAAAGGTGGAATGTAATGCAAGTTTCATGATCTAATTCTCTAAAACTCTAAACCTGAAAAGATCCTCAACGTGTAATCTTGTGATAACTCAAGATTAAGTAAGGTTTAATGCTGGGGCCTTATAATGAATGAGAGTAAAAAATAGTTTAATTAATTATGTGGTGTTTCTTATTTGAATTGAATAGTTAATTGTGGAATTTGTTGTTGGGATATTGATATTAATGTATAGTGTTAATTAATTATTTAATTAATTAATGGAATGAATTTGATTAATTAATTATTAAATTAATTAATAGGATAAATTTTATTCATTAATATTTATCTTAATTAATGGATTGACTTAAATATGAAATATTTATATTTGATTAAATAATTGGTTAATTAATTAATAGATTTCTGCGATACATAAAACATTGTGATATATGTGATATTGGGATATAGTGATATCTATGATTTTAAATGGTGAATGGTAAAATGAAAACTCAACTATGTATTATAAAAAATGAACTGTAAAAATGGAATTCAATTATGAAATGATGAAAGGTAAAACATGAATTCAATCAGGTATTATCAATTAAGAATGGTAACATGTTTATTAAATTATGAAAAGGTAAATGGTAAAATGTAAATTTGATCATGGGTTATGAAAAATATAAATTTTTATTATGAAATTTAATTATGAAATTATGAATGGTAACATAGGAATTAAATCATTTGTTGGTAAATATTAATTTTAACATGCTCATTAAATTATGAAATAATGATTTATAACATGGAAATTAAATCATGGATAATGAAAATATGAATGGGATTAAATTTCATTCAATCACGAATTATGAATGAAAAAAATGAAATTTAGGTATATGATTTGAGTCTAAGTGTCCTTGAGAACCTGGGTGTTATATGGTTATATAATGAGTAATTGAATAAATATAAATTGTTTACTTTATTGCTTTAGTTTATTCATTATATATCTTCACATATTTTTACAGATAATAACTTTTTTTTTAGATTCCATTAGTGGTGGCCTACAATTTTTTACTCACTACCTAGATGGGATGAATGATCGATAAAATAATAGATTAGATGATTACTAGACTGGTTAAGGAAAAAGGCCTTATATTAGATGAATTATTTATAACGGATCATGGATAAGGGAACTTGAGATGTTTCCAAAACATCTTGGGAGTTGTCATTTTTTTTCTTTCAGTTGTTCATTTGACACATGACTTGAATTATAGCATGGTATATCTACAGAAATTTTTTAATTTTACTTTTTTGGTCATCTTGTGATATTAGTATTGTTATGGTTATTGGTATATGTCATTTTTTATTTATTTCATCTACAGTCTGACCCTAATAAGGATTGTATAGTTTACCAATGATTAACATTAAACCCTTGCCTTTAGTCAACATCCTATGGTGTTTAGGGAGGTGCCCTTGAGGTCATGTGACTGACTGTCTTGGGGAACCGGTCTGTGGCATCCAAGTCAAGACATCGCTAATTCTTATTCATTTATTATTCAAAATATAATTTTCCATGTAAATTAACTATAATATACATTTTTAGGTAGTACATTTTGGGTTTCATTAAAATTTATATTTTTATTCTATAAGAGGATTTAATGATGCACTATGGACGCATAATCTATATATAAGATATACTTATTATTTTAAAATAATAAAATCACAAGCATTAGTTTTTTTAGTGGGAGATAACGAATCTTGATATATATAAATATTGGAGCGATGGATTTCTTCTTGGGGTTTTTAATTTCTCTACTTAAGGGTCATATTTTACTTTCTCAATATAAATATACCTATGAAACTTTGATCCAATTTGAATAAAGAACTAAAAATATGTCTCTACCTATATTTATTATGATCTAAGCTCTAAAATGATGATTATGAAATGGAATATGATTCATGATCTTGTTGAAAATTTGTTGCCTATTTTATCTAAATGACTTTTTCATGGTTGGATTTAGTGTTTGTTTTTTCAATTTGGATATTTTATAAAGTTAACCAAAAAATAATATATTTTGGCTATAAATTGGATACATTGAAATGCGAATGGTGAAATTAAATTTTGATTCAAATATGTCAAAAATTGAATGCTTGATCTGTTTGGATATGCATATTTTGATTGAGATAGAATTTCATATGATATAAGATAAATATAAGGTATAGTATTACATATTATTAAAATGTGTTCTAAACAATTAAAAAATGAATTTTAACCTTCATTAATTCTATGTTATTATATTTTAATGTAGTCCATGTAGAAAAAAAATTAATGGTGATAATAACATAATTTTATGTTTTAAAATTGAATGTTAATTTAACATGGCTCATTGGATTTGACAATGAATGTTCCATAAATCTATCATGAAATATAGTTTAAAATTAATGATTATATCAAATTTATATAAATTATAAACAAAATATAATTATCTGAATATGAAAAATAGAATATTGATTCTATTCCAACTACATAAAAATAGTGTATATTTTTAATAATAGTTTTCGAAGGATTCATTCTATAATGTGAGGTATATGATAAGCATTTTCATAATCAATAAAGGGAAAATACAAGGATATTGTTTCATATATAATCTATTAATTGTATTTATATTACTAATGTTGGGTATGGATGTAATAAATTCAAATAATATTGTTTCCCTTGAGGGGGAGAATATATTTAGTTTGATTTTTGAGAAAGGGGAATGATTTTAATTTATCTTCATTGATTGTGTTTTAGGAGTACATGTCCATTTTTAATGTCTTATGTTGAATATGTTTTCATTAACATTTTGGATTTTCATATAAATGAATAATTATAATATATTTTTAGGAATTAAGAATTATCAAATATAGTAGAGATGGAAGATGGTGTTTGTAGAAAAGTGAGTTACCACGATGGACATAATTTACAATATTATTCATGGATCTATTTTCCTAATCAGAGTATAAACCTATATGATTAGTTTCATTAATAGATGAATAATTTCACAATTATATTAGTGGATTATATTAAATGGTCTACCAAAATTTTAAAAAACTAGTGTTTATTTGAATTTTGTTGTTGACAAAGTAATCCAAATGGGGGATTAGTAATGATATGTTTGGTAATTTTTTTAAGCATTTAAATATTGATATGGTAAATGTGATCATTATATTAGGGAGAGTTGGTTGATATTAATTAAATGAATATAAGATATGATAGGTGTTTCCTTTAATTCTAAATATATAAATACAATTTATTAATAAATACATAAAATTGAAATAAAGGTATATCATATTTATTCATTTTAATAGAAGTATGTTTCAAGGATTAGAAATTATTGAATAATAATATACTTTGGAGTTCTCTATAAATTTTTATTCATATAGAAAAATTCACACCATGGAGTTCATTGATTAGGTTTCAATGTATATTTAATAACACTGAATCGTTCCAAAACATAAGGGTTCATGCCAATGTTGGACTTTAAATCTCACAATTCTTATACTGGACTTTATTGAAAAGGATATAATGTCCCAATGATTACATATTGTTCCTCGACTATATTTATTTTCCCTCAATTGTGATTCCCTGAATAATACGTTCTCCTCTAGATTAGAGGTTCCATGTTAATACACAATAATGGTATAAACCATGCAAGAAAACTGCTAAATGAGAAATTTGAAATGATTGGGAATCATAGATTTTGTCATGTAGAAATAGGTTGCAAAATATAACATAATATACAATCAACCCACAAAATATTATTTCATAGAATAGTATAGTTCATATGGAGCATGATTTTGATGAAACGATGATGATATAAAGAGTGAAAACAAACATACACATTAAATTAAGAAATTTATGGGTGACCAGTTCTTATTGTTAAGTTTCTAATACATTTGAATGGATATTGTGTATTATCCCCAAATGATCATTTTTTATTATCAATAAGTATAATGAATGGAATATAGTGATCCACCTGAATGATTAATTATAGGAATTAATGCCAATATCCAACAATTCAATCAATCTTTTGTTCCCTTTACCGCAACTGACTTCATAATTTAGATTACAATGGGACCCTAATTCTTATATCTAATTTCTTGCTAAATAACCCTTATAATGTTTCATATAATTGGTGTTTAACGGTCTGAATTTTCAATCTAATCTCTCCATAATCTATCCTATTTTGGTTCTATTGATTGTCCCTTTTTATATTGACTTTACCTATATTTTTTGCATAACCATAATTTCTACAATGTGATTCAATGATCTATAATATATGACAGTAAATTACAAAGGATCATTAATCACCATTTTTTATAATCTTAGTTTAAAAATATCATTATTTTTTTGATATCTGGTTTGAGGACGTCAAGAGTTCCCATGTTGAAAAACAATGGAGACTTATATGGTTTGGTTAGATTGGTAAATAGACTATGGGAATACCTTAATATTTCAGATATGTCCTCATGATTAGAGGAGGGGATTCTTTTCATGATCATGAGTTTGAAGCTAGAAATAACATATCTCTCCAATCTGATACCAAAATCTTCATATCTGTAGATACAAGAAATTTTGAGAAGGAGACTGATGGGGTTTTTTCTTCATCAATGGGGGCATATACGGTTGGAGTGCATCGATCAGTGCTAGCTAGTGGTGGGTCTTGTTTTGGATCTAGAATTTCCAGAATGGTTGAAGTGTTAGAGAAGTTGTTCATGGATAGTTCTGACGCATCTTACTCGTGTTGAATACCCTAGATCCCATATCAATGGAGATCATCTTCTTTTTTTGAGGAGCCTAATAAGGTTGTGATGAAGGCTGGTGTTCTGAAAGTGGTTGTACAATTTACTCGACCAACAGATTTTTTAGTGATCGAGGTGACCAGAAATTAGGAATCTATGGTATATTCTGTGGCGAATAATAACCTATCGATTATTTGGTATCCTCAATTTGGTCTTGTCAATCATAACTCAATAGAAGACATTTTTCTTCAATGAAGAATGTTGTTTCATAACACATTATAAATAAAGGGGACACACTAACCAACTGATTGGTAGTAAATATTTTCTTTTTGAAATATTCAACATTTTCAATCATTCCATCAATGCCATGCTAATTCTGCACAGTAGATGAAAATAATGGAAAATTAGTGATCTTGTTCAAAGGCATACCTTTTTAAGGGGTTCTTCTAACTAGAAATATATTCTGATGGGTACGGATTATTCCATATTATTTTGTCTTTCAAAGTATATAAACAAAAAGTATTGGGTATTGTATCAATTCCATTAATGTCAGGTATGATTTTCTTTCAAGAATGAGATTTTAAATTTATTCAATTGGCGATAAAAATTACTTGATATAAAATATAAATCAAAATATTTTGTCACAACATGATTTTATGGAAACCTATTATATTATTTGAAATTTCCTCTTTTATTGGATTCCCAATCAAAAATGGCAGGACCTTTGTGGTTGCTAAATATTTTTATTATTCATGAGTTATGGTAGAAGTTTATTTGAGCTATAATATGATTAACCACATAGTCATATGTGCATTAGATGATGATATCTCCCTTAAAGTGAAATATGAAAAAAAAATATTAAAAATTTCTATCAATATTTTCAAGTTATTGTTTATGCCAAGGATATATGTCATATTATTGTTGTCTCATTTTTTTCTTTAGAAGGACATTTTTAAGATTCCTATAAGAAAAAATTTAGGGAACATAAATTATTGAATAATGTTGTTTCTATTTGTTCCAACAATTCCTCTTCTAATGGGAACAAGGAACAAATCGATACATGTCATATTTTTCAAACCGATGAGTATACTCTAGTGCATGTACCCGAGGAACCTCATACTAATGAAGAAGAGTTAATGAACCATTTAACCGAGGATTGAAGGTCTAACATTGTTCAATCATAGTAGGATCTAATCCCAATCCCCAAGCAACAATATATTAATAATGATGGGTGGGTAATCATAAATGTACTGAGGAAATGGTTTATTGCATGACCATCATCAATATTTCAATAGATGAGAACCCCAACCCAGGAAGTAATACAAATCCCTCAATGATCTTGGTGGAAATAAATAAACCATGATAAATACATGGTATCTATGGAGAATTAGATGATATTGAAGGAAATTCCCCAAAAAGTCATTCCTTTATGCTGGCATTACTAAAAGGAAAAAATTGATTTCTAGATGATTAAAGATTTCATTATGTCCCTCTATGGAATGCAAGTAATAGGAAAGAATACTCATACCTTAATCCTACTATGGTTACAAGGTCTCACAGAAACTTAGATTCAAAATCATAATGGTATAATGATTATACCCCTTCATTTCAGTTTGATAATGATTTTTGATTCATCTTAATGGAAAATAGAATGGTGGAAGAACTATGTGTACGAACCCATCCAGCATTCTTATTCATTTAATTTTTTTTAATAAAAATGTACCTTGCTTCAGCTATTTAAAATAATCTCATTATTTTTTCTTATGTATTTAGTTTCCTATACTAGTGAAAAATGATTATCATGCTGTCTTGAAGTATTGTGATGTCATATCTCCTTTATGAATATGATCACTCATGTAAATATAGGATTTAACGTCATAGTTATAGAATGGGTTTTCTAAAACCTAGCATTAAAAGTTCTAAATAAAATTAACTTCATTTTTAATGAATCAAATATTAAAATGTTTTGTGTTTAACCATTAACAACTATATTATATAAATTCAATGTTAAAGGTACTACACATGAACTTTTAAAATTAAATTCATTAAAAATAAATGGAAAACGTAAAAAAATTTCATCATAGGTTTTTTTAAAACTAATGTCGAATACTAATTAAAAAACATTTCATTGTTCATTTTGTTAAAAACTGACAATGAAATACATTAAAAAACACCCAGGTTTAACCCTATTATTTCCTAATTCATGATTCTCTTCTGACTTCTAATGGTATCGACACCACCCACCATTCATTAATCTTGATTTTACTGATTCTAATCAACATAAATTATATAATTACTATCACTAATACACAATACCATCTTTTTTGTATTTATTCAGAATAATAAATATTTTTTTCTCTAAAAAAGCTATTTTGGTTGACCATAGAACCATAGGACACCCAAATATCATCAAATCCAATTTTAGTCTATTTTAATCATCATTTCACCATCATTGAGCAGTAAATGTTCATACTTGTTATTTCATTAAGAATAAATATATGTATTAATTGGAAACCTTGTTCTAGTGTACGGACAATGATAGTTGATTATTATTGTTTTTTCTGTTTTTCTTGTTCATTTTTGAAAATGTGTTTCTTTGATATTATTGTTTTTACAATGTCACCGACTTCAAGGGAGTACATATATATTATTGAACAATAATTCATTATAAAAAACTGAATTTTTAAGTTATTTTGTATTTTTAAAAATTATTTATTAATATTTTAGTTATAATTTTTTTCTTCAATTCATTTCTTATATTCTTTATTTAATAAAAATGAACATATTTTTGTTAAGGATTGTATATTTTTATTAATGGTTTATTTTATGGAATTATCCTAGGATACTAAAAAAGAATATATATATATATATGTTAAAACTAGTAGGCATTCTCTTTTTAATTTTTTATTCTAACAAAATTATATATTTATGGATCAGCATGATAGACACAATTTTTAAATAATGTAATACATTTCATAACATAATGTATACGAGTTAAAAAAATTGGACTTTATATATCATATTTTTTCATAGCATTCAACCAAAATATTTATTGGGCGATAAAAAAATCATCCCTTAATTTTAATATTCAAAAAATTTATTTATGATTTTTATTTATAAGAAAAACCGTAAAATCATTGTGTTATATGTAAATAATATGCAATAAAATTTTTGATATTAAATAAAATTATTATATTTTTTATGCTTATTTAAATTTCATTGTAAATGTCTTGAATATTTCTATATGTTAATAGATTTCCTTAAGATTATTATAAAAAAAATTCATTAGAAAACAAATTGGATATTATATATAAAAAGATACATATTTTATAACTGATTAGATGTTATGTTATAGGGAAAAGGAATGATCACTTTATTTTCATCCCATATTACCCTATTATGTTTGGGGCTTTCACTTAGAGATGTTTCCATTTTATTTTTATTTAATTAAATGCTGTATTTAACTATGAACTTGGTCACTATAAAATTTAATTTTTTTATTGATAATTGAAATTTTTAAATTATGTTTAATATTATTTATTAATGGTATATAATATTGAATATTAATGAATATCTTGAAGGATCTATACACAACGAAAGCATTATTGTGTGATAGTGGTTTAAAAAGGAATTTAAGATTGATGAAAGTACCCATATTCCATTATTAGGATCATAAAACATCATTTATAATAATTATTTAAATAATATATATTCTGATAGTAATTTATTTTTTATTTGATTCATAATAATCATTTATATTTCATACCTAATAACCAACCATTTTTATTATCAATTTTTATATTTACAATTTATTTGATTGTATATATTTTTAAATATTTATATGTTATAACATCTTCATCATTTATATTGTGGTCTTAAATATATAAGAGAATTTATTTATATAATTTTAGGAAAAGGTGATGGTCAATATGAAAAATTAGTGGATCGCTTCTTCAAATTTTATAAATTAAATAATCAAAAAATAGATTTGATTTACATTCCATGCATAAGTGTTTGAATAAGAGAAAGTTAAATTACCTAAAAATATTGGATTATAAAATTTTATATGACTTGATCCATAACTATACCTATTGGACCTGGAATGATGAAAGAATAAGGAATTTAACATCTATTAATGTTGAAAATATTCACAATGAGATAGAGGATCAAATTTAATAAATATTTTCTTGTCTAGGAATTGAATCCACTTGGAATATCCACTTTTGATTAAATTAATGGAGTTTATCTGAAACTATTTTTCTCAATTTTCACTAAATATACAGTCTTATCATTAGTTCAATGATTAGTTTCAATGAAAGAATGAAATGAATGGAGTGGTAAAAGTGTCCCTAATATGAGTCAACTTTTAAAAGTGACACATATAGAAGGGAAGAAGAATCCAAATTCCAATTATAAGGAAATAAAAATATTATTACCATTTTTATTAGGTTAAAAATATACAATAATTTCCCAATAATTTGTTTATTTAATAAGATAAGATATGAATATTTATCAAATTATCATAAATGTGGGATATCACACTATATGATGGATGAAAAATTCAACTCTAATTCATTAATAGGTATTGGAATATATCATTGTGCTAAATAAATTTGCTAATGTCCAAAAATTTCTTCCTATAATTTCTTCTAATAATTACAAACTATAAAATACGATTCAATCTTATGAACCAAAATCAAAACTCATATTAATGAAATTTGGTACATTCCAATAATTATTTATTTGAAACATCTATTTGCAAATTCAATTTAGAAAAAAAATTTGAGATGGAATATATATGATCACATATATAATGATAACCTACATGACCCTACTGATTAACCAAAGTGCATTATATATAGTAAAAGAATTCTGTATTTTTGAAGTGCAAATAGAATTATCATAATAATAATGTTCTCAGTTGGAATGAATATATATTAGAATCTATATACCCAACATAGTCGGTGGATTTTTTTTGGTAGTTTACAACTTGTCCAATAGATATGTATAAAAAATATATGATGAATTTGATTATTTATTAAAAAACATTGGTATATTATATTTATATGTGTCTTTCATCGTTGATCAATGTTTTGAAAATTATATGGGAGATATGCGTTTCATATTTTGATGCATATGAGAATGTGTATATTTTTTCTATGCTATAATAATGTTCTATATAAATGAATTTCATGTATATTGAAACATAACTGTAAACAATGTTAATGGATGTAAAGCATATCCAATTTGAGATGAATAGACGTCATTTAATATATTTTTGAATAGAAAAAAGATAATGTATATAAAATAAACAGTGTGGTATATTTATGACATTTATTAGAATGTATATAAAATATTTATGTAATTTATTGTAATACATTTTTAATAAATTCATTGATCAACATTTTTATATGTGATTTAGAATGATGCATTCTATATATTATTTCAACTATAAATAAATTTCCCACCTATGGTTTTGGATATAATGGTTCATCTAGTAATTAATTATATATATGAGATAAAAATATTTAGGACTATATATATACATTAGAAGTATTCTTTGGAGAGAGAAATGAAAATTTTGATGGGATTTTTTAAAAATGCATTTTGAGCAGATGCTTCTATTGATTAAAATTATGTATCATAAGAGTTCATTGAGTTGTAAACTATTTATTTGTATTCATATGATTATTTTAGTCTCCCTATATCATGAAATATTATATTTGATGGTTAATGTATATTTATTTGATTATTTATGGTAAATTTCATTCCATAAGATCCATAGATAAAATCACATTTTGTTTTATTTGAATAACACAGATGAGGTTGAATCACAAATATAATCATATATTATTGAATTAATTGTATGATATCTAAGAATAAATGAAAATTGGTTCTGGATTGAGTATAAAAAGGCATGTGTTTCATGGTTTAAATATAAACTCATCATAAATATATCTATATTAGAAATATATAAATGGTTGGTAGGTGTATCATCTCTTAATGTGAAAACATTGTCTTATTTTTATATTAATGGGTGCAAATTTTATTGATATTATCAGGATGATAAGTATATTGTTCTAAATGGTGTGGTTAGAAAAAGTTCTAAAGAATTAATATTTATGTAAAAATGATAAAAACCAAGTTCTACATCCACAAAATATTTCAGAGTTCATGATAATATAGGGTAAATTGATTATACTAAATTTCTAGTCACACTATTTAATTTTAACAAGGATAATAGTTATAGTGGTATAAAACATGACTATTATAGGTTTAAATGGGTTTATTTAAAAATATCTAGTTCTAATGAGGATTTCATTATCATAGCAACACATGAAAAGAAAAAATTGTATGCCATTGGTCCCTAAAATGATCTGTGGTCATTAATTTTCAAAGGGAAAATAATTCACTTGATAGATGATGAAGATGATGATGTCATGAATTTATATGAGGATTATTTTTCTATTACATAATTTCATATTGATAATAAATACTATAATTTAGACAGATTCCTTGTTGTATGAAATGATAATACTGAATGGATATGGGAAATAAAATAAATTACTCGTTAATTGTGTAGGTAAATATTTATATTTTATTTATTTCTTAAACTAAACATGTGTCAAAAAATATATTTTTTATTTTTTATTGAATTTTTAATTATATATGTACTAATGAATTGTTTATTTTTTTAAATTTTATTTTCAATAGTTATTTTTAAATATGGTTTCATATAAATACCATACATACTTCACAATGTTTTCAATGAATTTACCCATATGAATACACTTATTGTAGCTGTGTCCCATAAATTTATACATTTTTCTATAATTTACGAATTTATATTTATATTTAATAGTTAAACATGTATATTTAGTTATTAATAATCGTGAAATCATTTTTTAGAATATAAAATGTGTGTTACTATTTTACTAGTTAAGTATTTTTTAATCATTGTTTTTAAATACTCACTTTTATATTAATGTGTAGGTATATATAATTTTATAACATTTTTCTATATATATTTCCAAAACATAGCAATATGAAAATTTAATAGGGTATATGTACTTTTTAAAATTATTAAATAATCCTTAATATAATTATTTATTAAAGAAAAATTATTTTTAAAAAAAATCATTTCTAATGATGTACCTCCCATGAAGTGTTATTCTCGATATTCTATTTAGAAATTAATTTTTGAGTTGGTAATCATGGGATTCCACATTTTAAAAATTTTTCACTTCCTCATATAGACTAGATATTACATATCAATTTTAATTACACTAATTCCCCAACAAGATCAAATAAAAAAATATTACCCTTTACGAAAACATGTAGAGTCATTTCAGTGTAATAATTTTATATCCAGTTTGGAATCCTATTGAAAAGTTAGAGAAGCAGTTGTTTTGTAATAATATATGGTGAAAATTCTCAATTTTTATTTTTTTCTATGTTTTTTTAATAATATATGTTTTAAATTAATAATATTTAATTAATTCGGCCTCACATGACATGTAATGTTTATGCAACAAAAAAAATTAAAAATTATTTCTATTTTTATATGTGGTTCAATATAGATATTTTATAATAAAATTGACAGAAAATTATGTTTTTTTGAAAGTTACAAAATTCTAACTCATGCCTCAAATAAGGGTTTTTTGAGGAAGATACATGGAAAGAATATTTCTTAATATGACATGATATATCATTCATGGTTTGATAAATATTTTATATGTTAAACATTAATTAATATTACATAATAACTTATTTGTTTTATTTTATTCAATAGTCCTCATAGAGATTTCATCAAGAGATTTAGTTGTTGAATGTATACCCTCATACTTTATCACAATGAAGGAATAATTTATTTAAGTATAAAATGATTGTAAAAACATTTGATTCTTTAAAAAATATATACTAGTTTTTCAGAAGTGTAATGGTTTTTTCCTACATCTCCCCCCACTAACCATGAATATTTGAAAATAGAAAAAGAATAAAAATGAAATGTATCTTAAAGTGAAATCAGAGGAAGTGGCTGAGAAAAATATAACAAATTAATATTTATTTTTAATGAATGATTTTATTTTTAAAATTAATTGAAGAATTTTTTATTCATCATTTTAGGATTACCTTCATGGACATGTGAAACAAGGTACATTTATCCATTATGGTAGAATGGAAATCATAGCAACTAATTTATGAAATCTTTATTACCTTGACTACGTAATGGGATATAATACAGATATTAGTGTTAGATATGTTTTTGATCATCATAATATAAAATCAAGAGGCCTATAAATAAATTCCAAAAAATCTTATAACAAATATTTGACAAATTCTATAAATGAGAAAATTTAATTAGAAATATGTGTTATGATTGAAAATTTGATGATACAATCACAACCATTGCATCTTGTGTAGCTTGTAGAGCATTCAAATCCTACCCAGCATACCAAGTATACCTACTCAGATCAGCCACCTACTCATTTGAACCTGACCACATACTCAAAGTTGTATACTAGAGATTCTCATGTATGTATTTTAGTATACGGGGCCATTCATACATTTGGGGATTCTATACATCCTCAACCTATAAGGATGGGTCAGTTAGAAATACTAATAAATTATATTATCTATCCAATTAGTATACTTCTATTTCATACTAATGAGGTTACCATAGATGGAGATTATATAGTTCACTTTTTACATTGGTTGACCAGATTTCATCATTAATATATATATGAGTAATGGTTGTTATATAATATTATTTGAATTTTATTAAAAATTACTTATAATGATTAATAAAATTTATTTTTTCTAGGAGTACATAATATCAAAATAAATAGGACAAAATAACCAAATGGAACATGCACCAAAAACATCAGATACATATGATATTTCGTATATTCTTAAAATACTATCTCATGTTTCTTTTTCCTTGGATAATAATTATTTTTTTCAGCTGACACATAATATAATTGGAATAGAATATCCATTTTATATATTCCAAAAATAAATCAATGATTTATTAATTTCTTTAAGCTGAGCATTCCATTATTGTAGTATTTTCCCATGTTTGTAAATTTATGTTCCAGTTGTTCTTTTTTTGAATAATGATAACTTAAAGTGACTTCCTATGTTACATATTTAATAAGGTATCTAAACAAGACTAATATTCTATATTATACGACTTGTTTTTTTGGACTTATAGAAACAGAATTCATTTCAATGATCGTGAAATATTAGAAAACTCTATCTATAGTTTAATATATATCTAAGAGATTATCAAGAATACATATTGGGTGATGATTTTTTTGATTTTGATAATAGTAAGAAGACTCAGATGATTATGAATTAATATTAATTATAATTTTATATGTTTTTTCTTTTTATATTATGGAGGTCATTGGATGTTGGGCTTATTTTACAAAAAATATGATTAATTATATTGGTTTTTCTCATCATTATAGTTTTTGGAAAAAAATAGTATCTTTTCAAAAAATTATTTTTTATTCATTTTTATAAGTATATTTTTAATTATAATTATTTATGCATTTTTTTAGTTGATATATATGAAAATTTATTTCATGGAATTTTTTATTAACAAAGTTCACTAGTTGATAAAGAATCCCAATACAATCCTATATAAGGAATTAATGAAAAATATATTTTTTATTTGATAATATTTATTATATATATATAATGTTTTTCATTTTTAATTTAATTTTTTTTAATTATTGGGTCATAATTAAAAAGGATGTGTTGAATGTGTTTATTATTTTTTAAGATTCATGTATGAGATAATCAAAACATAGTAAATGATTGAATTTGATATGTTTAGTTATATTAATAATTTTATTTTTTATATCAAAATATTCTATATCTTCATAAAAAACATTCGTTTCTATTGTATATTTTCTATGATGCCATGTTGTATATAAATGAAAAACGTACCCATATTCATATTTTGTTTGAGAATTATTTCATTTAATGATTGTGATTTTCATATATATCAATTTTAATAAAAGTTTGAAAAATTTTAATTTAGGTAATCATTTGTTTTTTTTATGTTTGTATGTTCTTTTTTATAGGGTATCTGTTTTATATATAAATCGAAATGGATTTATAAAAAAATCCACACACTATAAAAGCCTTAAATTTTTTATATATGTATATTTTAGTAATTGTTTCGATAGTGTTTAATTATATATTCATTTTTTCATTATTTTTTATTGGTTTTTTTAAACAATATTTAGTTATTTTTAGTATATCTCTTTTAATTATAGTTTAATAAATAAGTATTTATATAAAAAGAGTCATTTATTTGGTATATTTTGATTCATTTTATAGTGTTTTTATTATCCTTATATCAGTGTTTTATGTGGTGTGTTTGATGAATTTAGAAAATTATTAGAGAAATATATTTTATTGTTTTTTATAAGTTCAAAATTCTTTTTTATTATTTTTATATGTATTTTTATATGTTATATATGAAAATATATTAAATGGATTTTTTTTAACAATGATCAATTATCGATATGAAATTTTAATAAATCCAACTATATAAAATTATTTTTAAATATAATTTTTTTTAGAAAATATATGTTTTGGTTTATATTTGTATGTTATTTTTTTTAAACATAGTTTCATGTTACACCTATAATCGATGAAAATATCATTAGTTTCAAATTTTATCATCCGTATAATTCTACATCTCTTCTTTCATTAATTAAATTTGAGGATTTAGTACATGTTCTCTTCCATGAATGGAACCCTAATTTTCTAAAACTCATTAATTTATCTTCTATGTTATAAGGTTCTTTTTCTTTTGTAAACCTAAAATTGTGTTTTTGGTTTTATTCTTTTTCTATGTTCAATAGTTCTTCTATTTATGTGTTTCAAGGTCAATATTTTATGTCATTTATGATGATGAATAACCGAATATTTGTAATCATTATTACATTTATTTTCGTTTATATGAATTAAAAAATATTTTTCAAATTAATATTTATTGGTATATTCTATGAGGAAATGAAGTTTTAATGTTTCATTCTTCAATTATGTTATTCATGATATTAGGGGTTATAAATAATACTGAAATCAACTATATTTATTTTTCTCGGTATTAATAAAATGTTTATCAAGTACAAAGTATTTATTCAGCTGATTTATGATATGATTTATTTTATTTTTGACCTATATTTTCTAAAAATATAGGTATGGTATTTGTATTAATAATTTTTATATATTTTTAGCAACATATAAAAAGATAAAATTACAATAAATATAGATGAAATAAAATATTTTCCCCTTATGAAAAATAAAACTTCATTTTAGTTCTAAATTAAAATCACTTCCTAAATATATGTGTTTTATTTCGAAACTAATATGTACTATATAGAATTAATTTTTATTAATATGATCTATATGTATTAATCAAAATATTAGTTGATAACTAATATTATTTTAGACAATTTCTTTATTTTCATCAATATATAACAGAATAAAGGTTAAATATTTATTTTGATTATAATATATATTAGTTTTGAACTAAAATTTTGATCTAATCTATGTTAGATAGTGTAATATGTATAGAAAAATAAAATAAATAAATCTATATATATATATATATATATTTTAATAATTAAAATTATTAATTTAAATTAAGTTAATGACTCTTCATTTTAATATATTCTATAAGGATGTGATTTTTCCTTTTTTCCACTTTTAATCTGTGATATGTGTTTTAAATTAACAATTACTAGTCATTATATAAAAATTATTAATAAAAAATTTAATATATGAAAATTATTGTCTCATTTTGGATTTTATTTAAATTACACTATATATTTCAATTTCATTTAACAATAGATTCTTTAATGAAGAATAATGTTATGCCTGATTTAAAGGAAAAGGTTATCACTAATAAATTGCAGTATTTTAACCCAAATGAGAATGGTATATGTTGATTACATTGATTAATAGAAGTGACCTTTATGGATTAAAATTACATATTTATATATTAATATTTGATGTTATAAAAACTATAATAATAGACATGAGTCTTGATGATGGTTCTAGTTAGTAGGATATTGTACCTAATATTAGGTTTTAAATTATGTTTTTTAAAAGATTGTACTCCCTTGTATATGTTGTTCTTGTTTTATGTATCCTTCATCAATAATTTATTGATTTTGGGGGTTATAATCATGCTATGTTCGATAAAAAATTAAACATTCCACGCTGATATTTTTAAAAATCATCATTGAAAGTAATCAGTGAGAACATATACATATGCTTTATATAATAACAGATAGTTAAAGTCTCATTATTTTCTTAGGTGGACTTTTGAAATTGTTTTTATGTAATAAGGGATGTTGAAAAACAATGTTAATATCAATTATTATTTAAAAACAATTTTTATATTCAAATTATATTTTTCATGTTGGATTTTCAAAATCTATTTAATGTAATATTTGAGGATAAAATAGTTTTTCAATATATGTTTTTAGTAAAATATAACATCGAAAATGCGTTAATTGTTTTTTTATTAAATATTATAACATTCAATATCATTTTATAAAAAACCCATGATAAAATATCTATGATATATGTTCCACATTATTTATTCCTTAAACAGAATGTGGAAAAGTATTTTCAATGTTCATTTTTAAAGAAAAAATAATGTTTAAAACCCATTTAAATTCACCATTTATTATTTTATATTAAAGTTTTATAATACTAACATCAAAACTATTATTTGAAACGTTTCTGGCATAAAAATCTGTTAAAAATGATGTATAATGATAAAAGAAAAATGTGGAAATTTATAATTTGACTAGTGGATATGATAGGTTCTAAGAAGGTTAGATTGTTATGTTGATATTCCTACAATATCTCTAAACACCAATATTCTATTTCATTTTCATATCTATCCATTATATAATTCAAAATCTAAACTATCATTAAATAACATACACATGTTCATGAATGATAATATTAATGGATATTGAATACAAATTAACTTGAAATGATAAAAAAATTTATATATCCTCATTTTAAAACTTCATAGTCAATGATAAGGAAATTTTCTTGTCCAATTATGTATATGGAATGTTTTCTCTGATGTGTATAAATGGGATTTCAATAAATTTCATGTGTTTTCATCATGGTTAGGGCCTATTTGTTAAAAATCTAACATCCCAAAAAAAATATTGTTAAAAATATCCCCCATACATGTGTAATAAATATATATTCCTTTTAATCATTTTCATTAGAAACTAACCTACAATTTATATAGTTATATATATATATATCACTAATGTCAATGTTTAATGTCGGAAAACAAGTATGAGAAATAAAAATAATTTTCTTAGGGTTTATTTCATTTTTTTGAAACATATATTACCATTATATAACTTTGGAATAATAAAATACTTACAACATCAATATAAGAAATTATAATTATATTTTTAACAATGAAAAATTGTATGAATAAAGGAGTAAAATTAAATTAAATTTCATCATATAAAAAAATCAATACTAATTAAGACAAATTTTTCTTATTATTATGGAATATACATATTATATGGGAAATATTACATTATATTAATAGTATTATAATTAAAAGAATAATAATATTTTTGTAATTATTTATATTAGTTATTTTGGAACTCGTATATTTTAAGTAATATCATCCATTTAAACATACTTTCTTTGATAAGTTTATCCCCACACATCACCAATCCCAAAAAAACCAGGTAATAATATATAATTAGTAAAATATATCATTTTAATTACTTTTTAAATGTCTAGGTAACCAAAATACGATAAATCTGAATAAATAAAATTAAGAATATTATTAACAATATGGTATTGATAAAATTCAATAATTGTATCTAAGTATGTAATAAGACTGATATATTCTTTCAAATATAACCATTATAAAATTGGATGTTATACACTTTATTTTATGTGACTAAATATATTATAGAGAAATTATTATATTGATATTAATAATATGTCAAGATATTTAATATTAATTGATTGGAAATAAAATTATTAATGGTTATTACCTATAAAATATTTTCGTATATAATGTATTCTAATATATAATTTTTTAAATAAATATTATGTTTGGGTTTTATATATTATTAATTTTTCTAATTTTTCTTTATTTATGGATTTATAAAAAAATATTTTCTTAATATGGAAATATATTATTGTTTAGAAATAATTATTTTTAAAGTTAATATTGAAAAGGTGTTTTATATCTAAAGTCGTATTGTTTATGCACATATCATGAAGTATATATAACCAAAATAATTGAAAAAAATACATAATCAAAATTTTATCAAATAATAACACTATACATTTTAGAAAAATATTATTTATTTAGGATAAATATGTTATGATCTTTATAGAAATCATATATATTTTTCAATAAAATAATTTATTATGGTCATTTCAAATAAGTAACCTTTTTTTCATAATTTGGTTTTGGATTTATTTTAATTTCATATAATATTTATTTTAAAATAGTAAACAAATTTATAAAATGAAGATGTCGAAAAACAATTAATTTTATCTTACAAATAAATTTTATTATTGAAACTATTATTTTTTTAAAAGATGGGGTTTTATGAATGAAATTAAGTGACGTTAAAAATAATTATCAACATATAAAAATATTATTCGATAAAATATATCTAACCATTAGAATCATTAGTTAAATATTATTTAATAACGTTAATGTCACGACCTTCCTCCACCAATGTGAAGGAAGTGACAACAATTTTCTAGACCCTTCCTTCTACATGTTGAAGGAGTGATAATGACCCCCGAGACCAGCCTTCAATATGTCCCCGAGTGGTGACTAGCACCAAGGGCATTGGATCACACACAAAATGGAAGGAATTTCCCTTTTTATTTATTAGTATCTAACGATAAGATAGTAAGTCCCAAACAACACCAAAATTCGAAGTAAAAGAAAATAACAAACAATACATCCCCATATGAAAGTCATAATAATAAGTTCTATAATATAAGAAAATTCCAAAGGTAAATACCAATGAAAAGATAACAACAACAAAAAACTGTCCAAACATCTGAACTAGTACGGTCCTGCATGGTCCTTGAAGTCCTCTTGGAAACCTAAATGCAGTTTTATAAATGTTGGGTTAGTATACAAGTATACTCAGTAGTGAAAACCAAAAGCTCTGATGCACAAATGGGAGGCATTCTGAAGTCCCGTTAGAAAAGGAGATAACCAAGAACCTAATAAATAAACTATCCACCCAAACCCCCAAGGAAGACTCCCCAAATAACACAAGTCATGCATGTTAAATAGTAATAACACATAGATGTTTGGGTACCCCGCAACAATTTCACACTAGTTATTGATGATATCTTATGAGTCAGACCTTTCCCACCATTTTCACTACAGTCCCACTACCATACCTTTCATGCACACACCTGGGCTACCACAACCACTACATCCCGCCCATAAACACTTGTTCCACTACCACCTGTAACCACACCCGTAGAAACTGGGGAAAGAACAACTACCACCATGCCTGAATACACGTGGGCCTCATCCTGAAGACACATGAGAAAAGACCTGCCGGCACACACCTGGGCCAACCACCACTATGTTCTAAGACCGATGAATCATGGGCTATAATAGACTATAGGCTTTCACAACCTACTTGATGAGTCTTGAGATACTAGGGGAAGAGAGTAGAAAAAGAGCTAATAACCAGCCACACATAGGAGTGTTGGAAAAAAACACTATCCCCATGAGATGGGGGTGTTTTGCACATAGTCTTCAACTAGGTTAGGGAGCGAATAAGATACATAAGAACTAAATCATAAATATAGGTAAACAAGAACTCATCCCAACCTAGGGGTTCCAAAACAAGTATATACACAAACACCCTCGTAACTATTCATTCATAGAAGTCACACCACCAACAGCCAAGTCACAACCCATTCCCAGAAAAAAAAATTCCTTGTTTAACCCATTCTTGTTATTACATTCTAGTGTTTCTATTTTAAATAATTTTTCACTAATATGAAACTAACAAGAAGATCCCAAAGCCATGGAAAGAAAAATAGCCAAGTAGAAATGTAAGAATTCTCACCAGGTTCTCTTGTAATGTCACAAAAAAAAATTGTTCTGTCATATCCCTCAAAGTACAGGAAAGAAACCATGTCCCACCATACAGATCCACACTACATTAAATCTACAAAACAAAAAATGGACCACAACTGGGGATCCCAACCCCATCCGTTTTACCCCAGACAAATCAAGGAGTAGAACCACACATATTTCGAAGATAGAACAAGGGAGTTGCCAAATTCTCTCATACCATTCATTTATTCTCTTTTTTTGTTTTCTTAACCTATGTGTTCAGATGAGGATTCTTATTTACATTACATTCTTTTAATCAAAAAAGTTTTCATAATCAACAAATTTCTAATTTATAGTCATTCAATCATCATAGAAAAAACAGGGTTCCATTAGTGCAGAAGGAAAGGCAACCAATGACCATGATTTTCAGTAGACACAAGCCCATACAGTTCACCACATATAATAAATGGAAAAAGAGTTCAACAATATCATCAACCGACCCCCTTAATTCTATAAAAGTATGTTTATTTTCTTCATTATGGTTTGGTCTCATCCATTCCTATAGAAACATTATCATGCTTTCCCCTCATGATATATAGTAAAAAGAGATGAAAGAAGAACCCTACTTGGATGATTGATGATTGAAGTTTCTTTCTAAACACCATGAACTAGGAATGCATGACCTACAGGGGAGGAACTTCGAGGACTCCAAGTGTGAGATGAAAATCTCCAACAAAGGTTCAACACTATCATCGGTATGGGGGGTACTCCAAATAGTCCCAAGAAAGGAAATGATACCATCCAAGAAGGGGATGAAAAAGAAGAAATTATACTGTGATAAAAATGTGTGAACATGGAGTTACGAGATATGAATTTTGAACAACCTAAATGGTGGATTTTTGTTTCACAACATTTTTGGGTGGTTACAGATGATGTAATTAATTTTCATTTAATAATTATTATTGGAGAGGTGACTATAACATTGTGCAATAAACTCTTTCCTTTAATCATAGGAAAATACATAATAGAGGTAGAACATGAATGTATGAGAATAGGTGTGACACCAAGGAAGTCCTCAAGTTGTGGTAATTTAAGTGTTTTCCAGCTCTTGGGGGATTTTAGATATCATTTATGTACTTTTAATGGTTTTTAAAGGTGTATTAAAACACTCATACGTCAAAAGATAAATTTCAGGATAAGAATTGGAAAAATAAACAATGGTGGGACAATGTTGGGTGTGACACCGTAACAGGTGTTGCGGTAATGGTTCTACCTTCACGGTGTAACCCTAATAGTGCTACCGTTAGCGGTTCCACCATTGCCCTATGCCATAGTGACGGTACGACCTTTACGGTGCCAGTGTCACGATGCCACCCTCATGGTGAAACTGTCTTGGTGCCACCGTCAGTGGTGCCACCATTTTGGGGTGGAACCATAATGGTGCAATCATTACGGTGCCACTCTCATTGTTCCACCATCACAGTACCACCATTTCGATGTGAGACCATGACTGGTGCCACCGTTTTAGTGGAACCGTTTGATGGAACCAAGATTTTGGCAAACTCAATAATGATTCATTGATTGGGCCATTACATCAAATTCCTATCTAATGTATTCTCTCACTCAAGAATAAAACAAGTCCCGAAGAGATGGGAGGGGTGCGAACAAACACCTCAAAATATACCTCTCAAGGGAAAACCTCCATAACATCTAGGAAAACATCTCTCTGAAGTTACCACACAACATGTAAATGTCACTATTGAGACATATGGGTTAGAGTGTCCTCTCCCCCATGTCAAGACATTATTCTCATTGGGAGGAAATTACTCTCCTGAATGGGTTTAATCGCATCCATTATAATGTTTCTTGATTAGGGATTGTGTCCTTCATTCCCCATGGTCAATACTTTTTGCACAAATTAAGAGAACATGGAAATCGACACATTTCATAGTTAACCCAGTTAATCACTACATCACAAAAAAGTACGATACAAGATAAGGCAAAATTCGAAATAGCTCTAGGTACTGAGCACACATCTATTCCTCCCATTTCAAGGTAATCTCCTCCAGCCCAACATACCTCCATAACACACGAACCAAGGGAATGGTTCATCCATGAAGAACCCTCTCCTCCCAAACTTTGATCATCACTGGTCGCTCTACAAATTTCACATCATCCTTGATATCTAGGTTTCCCCAGTAAAGGACGTGTGAATTATCATGTAGATACCGACGGAGCCTAGAACCTTGTAAGAAAGTGTGTGCACTCAGTAGCGGTGGTGGTAGCACTAGCTGATAAGATTCATTTTCGACGCACCACAACACCATGATTGGTCTGACGAACATTGGGGGAAGCTTACTCCCCCTATTGATCCTCTTCTTTCCACGCAGAGTGGAGATCGTCAAGAACATGCGGTCACTGACCTCGATCACCAAGAGTATCCTCGTATTTTCAGCATACAACTCCTACCAGTCATGGGCCGCCTTTAACCTCCCTCTTATAACTGAACATTCTATGTCATGCTCTGCACCACTTCCAGGCCCTGAACACCTGTTTCACAAACCTCTGTCCAGCACATGGGTGAGTGACATGGGGTCCTGTAAAAATCTTCAAACAGATCCATGCCAATGTTAGAGTGTTATCTATTATTCTAGGAAAACTCTAATAGATGAAAATGTCACACTAATGATCCCAAATGTCCAAAACACATCTCCGTATCATATCCTCCAACATATGGATGATGCTATCTGTCTGGACATCTGTCTGGGGGTGGAATGCAGGGCTGGGGCATAGTTGGGTGCCAAAATCATAATGCAATTCTTTCAAGACCCATGAGGTAATCCAAGTATCACGATCAGAGAATATGGAACTTGTAACTCCATGAAAATTCATTACCTAATTCACATATCGTTGTGCTTGGGCATCTACACCTATTGAATCCTTGATTGCCTGGAACTGAGCTGATTTTGTCAGCCTGTCTACCACTACCCAGATAGCATCACAATCCCCTTGATATCTTGGCAGTCCAATGATAAAATCCATCAATATGTCATCCCACTTCCACTTGTTGACATCTAAATGGTGTAACAGACCCCATGGGAAGTGATCTTCAACCTTAGCCTACTGATATATGAGGCACATCAAAACAAACTCTCCCACTTCCTGCTTCATCTCAGGCCAACAAACCTGACCCAAAAATCCCTAGGAAATATTGGAGACTTGTGTATGTACCACTCATGGTGATTTGGAGAACTCACCAAGAAATATCTCATGCATCTTCTCTGGGAAAACAATCTTCCCTTGGAAAATAATCTGATTAGAACCATCCTCCAACAAAAATTCTAGAGAATTTCCTTTGTTAACCCGATCACGCATCACTTCACTCTCTGTGTCTCTCCACTGAGACTCCTCCACCATCTACAATAGTGGTAACTTTAATGTCCTCTAAAATAGAAAATATCTTCCACCATCAACCCTTGCATCCATGTGTTGGGATGCCAACTCCTCCCTGGCCATCCAAGCATCTGCTGACTCTCGAACCACATCGTTCTAGGACTTATTAATCAAGGAATCAACCACCACATTAACCTTACCATTATGTGAAGAGATTTGGAAGTCTTAGTCCTGATGAAACACTATCCACCTCGACTTGAACAAGTTTATGTCCCACTCAGAGAAGATTTACCTCATGCTCTTGTGATCTGAAAAGACCAAAAATCCCTCCATGATGAGGAAGTTCTACCATAACTTTAACTTTATCAATACCATTTCACATTCCAGATCATGGGTGGCATAGTTATGTTCAAGCGGACATAACTTCCTAGATCCATAAGATATCAACCCTTAATGTTTCATTAGCACAAACCCATAGCCTTGACCTGAAGCATTACGAAACAACTCAAATGCCACCCCTTCTTCTAGAAACTTCAGTACTAGGGCAGTATCCAACATCCCCTTCATATAACTAAAAGATTCATGGCACTTCTCACTCCATATAAAAACATGGTCTCTCTTGGTCATGGTGGCCAAAGGTGTTGTAACTCAGGACAAGTTGGGTACAAATCTCTGGTAGTAACTGGATTGTCCCATGAAATTACGAACCTCTTCCACATTGTTGGGTGCCGCCCAAGAAACTACAAACTAGACCATTGACAGATCAACCTATATTCCCTTCTCGAACCCAACGTGTCGAAGGAATTTCACCTCTAGTGTCCAGAACATGAACTTTTACAACATCCCATTGAGTTGGTTCAATCAGAGGACCTCTAAAAATTTCTGAGATGCTCAACATGATCCTCCACTGATATTTAATAGATAAAGGTGTCTTAAATAAACATGACTATGAACCAGACCAGATATTCATGGATTCTAGAGTTCATGATCCCCAAGAACACGAATGGATGTTTCGCAATGCTGAACATAATGACTATGAACTCAAAGTGACAATATCTGTATCGGAACGTAGTCTTTAGGATGTAACCCTCATTGAACCTCAACTGGTGATATCATGACCATAGGTTTATCTTGGAGAACCATCCTTCCCCCTTCAACTGGTCAAATAGGTTTTCTATACCCAGGAGAGGGTAACAGTTCTTAACTATTACCTGATTCATACTTCGGTAGTCCATGAATAGCCCGAGGCCACCGTCTACCTTATTCGTGAGCAAGACTGGAGCACACAATGGTGATGCACCTGGTTAAACAAAAACCTTCATCATCAGATCATAAATAAGAATACATAAATCCTGCAACTCAGAAGGTGCCATCTGATAGGGATCCATTGAAATCAAACATGCATTGGGTTGCAAGTTTATCCTGAACTCAACGTCACATTGAGGTGTTAGAGTCAACACCTCCTCAAGGAAGACGAACATGAAATCACTGAAAATCCCCATGACATCCACCATCTCGAAATACACCAACTCTACTGATAGTTCATCTAATAAGGAAAGAAAGGGCTTCAATCACTGGATGCCCTCCCGTAAACCCCGCTCGCTGATGAAGGTCAAACATTGTCTGCCCACATATGAATGCAAGATCCTTAATTGGAAGATTTCGATAAAAAAATTTATAGAGAACAACTATTTAATTCCTAAAATTACATTATACAGCCACAACTTCCATACAATAATTTCCCCACAGAACTGATGTTGTCCCAAAATCAGTCTACATTCTCGGCAAACACGAGACAACCTGGGATGACCACAGACTGGCATGCTCAAAACCATGGGTATAGAAAGTGTCTATGTGTCTAGACCCAAATCATGGGAATGAATTGTTACAAAAAATGAGTGTGATTCTCCTAAATCAAAGAAGTCATAGGCAAAGGTACTAAAAAGGATGATCATACCTCGGACGACTTCTGGCCATGTTAGAATGGATGTGTCTATGGCGTGCTAGTGTCCATGCCCAGCACACCTTCCCGTATGCTATCACCACCAACCACACCATATTTGAGGTCCCTAAGTGTCACCCAAAGGTCGTCCTCCTACTATAATGTCTTCTCTTAAAGGGGTAGGAGCTCACTGTACATGTTGCTGCTACAGAAAGGGCTTGGATGGAAACTGTTGCAGGGGTGGGTGCTAAACCGTCCTAGCCCCACATTACTATACTTGGTTTGAGAACTGATTATGATGGGGCCAATGGATTCCACATATGAATCAACTCAGTCCTAGGCCTGAATGGAAAGGCCAAGGACTAGGAGATCGAAATTGGAACTGTTGGGGCCTCCTCCCCACTAGAAGAAACCTAGAAGGCCCTAACACTGGGGGCCTACTGGTGATTGAATTTCCCTATGATGAGTCATATTGGCTACCCTCTCATGGCACACCTCCCAGTGTGTGAATACTCTCCAAGACTTCATCCTTATTTTGGACATCCATGATTGTTTGTAAGGTGAAGGGAGTAACGACATACTGAAGAGAAAGTCATAGTGCCTCTTCTAAACGTCTCACCGGAAACTCCTCATCTAGAAAAGGGTTTCAAACAAACAGAAGGTGATCATTGAACATAATATCCAACTCTTTCACTGACATACTCCCCTACTTGAGATAGAATTTTTCCTTCCTCTTCTCTTCCTTTA
The DNA here is from genome assembly GCA_963277665.1 of Viscum album. Lineage (NCBI taxonomy): Eukaryota > Viridiplantae > Streptophyta > Magnoliopsida > Santalales > Viscaceae > Viscum > Viscum album. The sequence goes on from OY728134.1 coordinate 476,932,837, forward strand.
TCATGGAAGAGAGGCATTCTGCCCAGAACTCCCTCTCGAATTCAATCCGTGTATCCTCACCCCCCTCTTCTGGAAAGGGTAGAACATCCACCAATGACGTGCTTCTAACCACATCTAGATTTTATCCAAAGGAACATAGTGCTCTATAGGAGCATGCATCAAGTTGAAAGATATCTCCAGCTCCTTGAGCAAGATCTCTCTATCTATATATGGGACTCTTTCCTAATACTTCTAAAGGGTTTACCGCTAAAAGGAATGAAGCATCCTTTACCACATATCGTCCTCATCCTCTCCGTTAGCCCCCTTCTGATTAGCCAAATCAGCCTCATAGGCCTTGATCACTGGCATTAGTCATGGTCATCTTCCATGTGCCATAGCTGCAAGGTAAAAAGGAATTCCATTGCCTTAGTAGTGTAGAAGAATTTGTTTTATTTAATTTTTTAGAATTATTATTCATTTCAATTTTTCATAATACCCTAGAAACACAAGAAAACAAGTCATTATGATGCATGTACCATTCCTAGGTTCTCTACACTATAATCAATGTAGCCTCAATTGGTCGTTCGGTAGGCCCAGATTCCTTGCATCGGATCACATGGGGGATTTATTCCCATGTCATAGATGGTCATCCCAATCCTATTCCATACACCAAGATTTCCTAGCACTATAAACCTACCATCCCATGAAATCCTCATTATTCCTAACAATGAGATTCATCCTATCTCTCATCTTTGGTCACAACCCTCCTTCACCAAGGTGAGGGAAGGGAACACAATTTTCCAGACCCTTCATTCTTCATGTTGAATGAGAGATAATGATCCCCGAGACCCACCTTCGATTGGTCCTAGAGTGGTGACTAGCACAAAGAGTATAAGATATCATGAAAAATGGAAGGAATTACCCTTTTTATTTAGTATGATAGATAGATAAGATAGTAAGTCCCAAACAACAACATATCTCAAACTAAATGTAATCCCCAAAAAATCCATCCCCATATGAATCTCTCAATAATAACTACAACAATACAAGAAAACATCAAAGGTAAATACAAAAGAATAGAAAATAGCAAGATCAACTGTCAAAATGTCTGAACTATTAAGGCATCACATGATCCTAAAAGTCCCCCTGAAAACCTGAAAGCAGTTTTATATATGTAAGGTGAGTATACAGGTATAATCAGTTTGGAAAAACAAAAGTTTGTGTGCACAAGTGGGGAGGTATTATAATGTCCCATGGGAAATGGAGATTACCGAGAACCTAATAAGGAAAATATACACCCAAACCTCACCAAGGAACACACCTCAAATAACACAAGTCATGTAAGGTTAATAGTAATAACACATCAATGTTTGTGTACCTTGCACCACTGTCCCACTGGGTTTGGAAGACATCATACTCATCAGAACTTCCTCGCTATTTTCACTACAGTACCACTACCATACCCTTCCCACACCAACCTGTGCTACCATAAACCCAAAATCCCCCCACAAACACCTGGGCCACATCCACACATAACCACACTTGCAGACACCTGGGCCGGAACAACTACCGCCACACTCGAAGAAACCTGGGCCTCATCTTGAAGACACATGGGAAACAACCTTCCCACACACACCTGGGCTAACCACCAAAATCTTCCATGTCCGAAGAATCTTGGGCAATAATGGACATCAGGTTGTCACAGCCTACCCGAAGTGCCTTGGGCTACTCGTGAAAGGTATCAGAAAAGAAGCTAATAACCAGCCACTCATTGTAGTGTTGGGAAAAACACCTGCCCCCTTGACATTGGGGTGTTTGGCACCAAGTGCTCAACTAGGGTGGGGAGAGAATAAGAAACATAAGAACTAAATCATACATTTAGGTAAACAAGAACTCAACCTAACCTAGGGGTTCTAAAACAAGCCTATACATAAACCACCTCATTATTATTTATTAATAAGAGGTACACCACCCGCAGTCATGTCACAACTCATTCCAAGAAAACAATTCCCCATTGAAACTATTCTTGTTATCACATTAAAGAGGTTCTATTATAAATAATTGATCACTACTGAGCAACTAATAGGTAGAGCAACAAGACAAGGAATTAAGACAACTATGAAACAATTTAAGAATTCACACCCATTTCTCTTGTAAAGTCACAACGGCAATAGGGGTCTGTGAGATCCCTAAAAGTACTAGAACCAAACAAAGTACCACCATATGTCCCCACACTACCATATATCTGCAAACCTATAACAGAACCACAAAAGTGGATCCCATCCCCATCCATGTCACCCCAATAGAATCATGCAGTAGAACCACACATATTTCCAAGACAGAGAAATGTAGTTTCTAGATTTTATCACAGAATTCATTGCGTTTATTTTTTATGTTTGGTTAACCGGGTTGTACACATAAGGTTTCATGTTTACTTGACACTCATTTAATCAACTGAGATTACGTTATTAACAAATTTTCAAGCTATATCGATTTAATCATCATAAAAAATAGGGGTCCAATATTGCACAAGGAAATAACACCAACGACCATGAATTTTAGTGGACACAAGACCATTCAGTTTCCAATAAATTAAAATGGGAAAAAGAGTGAAGTAATATCATAAACACACCCCCTTAATTCTTTAAAAGTCGGTTTTCTTCTTCTTTAATGTTTGGTCTCATCCATTCTTGTAGAAACCTTACCATACATGCCCCTCATGATACATATTAATGTGAGACAAAAGATGAACCATAATTTTATGATCAGTGATTGATGTTTTTTACCACGCACCAAGAAATGGGGATGTACGACATGCAGAGGAGGATCTCTGAGGACTCCAAGAGTGAGTAGAAAATATTTGACACAGGTGCACAACATGCATCAAGAAGGGGGGACCCCAATTGAAAAATTAATGGGAAAAGAGACCAGCCAAGAAGGGGAAGAAGAGGAAGAAAATTATATGTGATAAAAATTTGAGAACATGGAGTTATTGGATATGAATTTTGAAGGACCTGAAAGGAGGATTGTGGTTTCACCATGTGGTTGGGTGGTTACACATTATGGAATTAATATTCATTTAAAAATTCTCAATACAGAAGTGGCCATAACAATTATTCATTAAAAGATTTCTATAAATCAGAGGGAAATTCATAACTGAGGAAAAAATAGAATGTATGGGAAAAGTTTTGACGTCGAGGAAAGAAACATGTTTTGGTATGTTGTGGGTTTTTCTGATCTTTGGGGATTTTAGATATCATTTTTGGGATTTTAATGGATTTTAAAGGGGTAATAAAACTATCTTACAATAGAAGATATTTTTCTAGAGTGGAATTGGAAAAAAGATACAATGGTGGAACAGCATTCGGTGTGACACCGTATGCAGATCCATGTTCACAATTCCACCATCTTGGTTCCAACCTCACGGTGCCACCGTATGTAGTGCCACTGTTCAGTTGTGAAACTTTGACGATGTGTCCGTTACGGTGCCACGATCATGGTGGCACCCTCACAGTGCCACTGTCTGCAGCACCATAGTTTCAGAGTGGGACCATGATAGTCTGACCGTTATAGTGCCATCGTCATGGTGCAACCCTCATGGTTCCCCCCTCACAGTGGCTCCGTTTCTGTGTGAGACCATGACTGATGCCACTGTTTCGGTGGAACTATTTGACTGAATAGAGTTTTTCGAAAACCCCTTAATGAGTCATTCATGAGTCATTACAACCAATTTTAATTTTAGGCATTTAAATTAAATAACTAACGTAGAAATTAATTGGCATTGTAGAAACACAAATGGTAACTGTTAAAAAATATTGAGTATAAGGAATGAGAAATGTTTATAAGAATTGTGGATATTAATGGTAGATGCAAAGTAGTCCATATCATACAGAAAAACATATTATTTACCACTTTTAAGCCTTTTATTCTTGGATAATTTCATTCCATCAATGAAATATAATTCTTACTTCCAAAATTATGCCTCTTCACTTTTGAAAATGGGAAACGTATATAATTTTTTACATCAAAAATACCAATAAATTTTATCACTAATGTATACAATTTTACACCACATATAATAATATCTAATGTTCATATTTTTTTCAAACAAATATATATTAAGGAATCCATTTCATAATTGTTATCTGAGATAAATATGAAGTTCTTAATTTTAGTATTTCACACTCATTAGCTTTTTCTTCTTAATATTTCTCTACCAAAATCATTATACCCACCCAAATATAATTAAAATATTATTATTAATATATTTAAATGTTATTGTATTCACATTTCTATCATCATTAGATATTTTTTATGCACTGAAAAATTCAAATAACCTCAATGTTATCATAATTTGTAAAATCATAAACATAAAGGGGAACATGAGGAAGGGATAAATATCATAATAAAAAATCATGGGACTATATATGATAATCATAAACTTTATAATGAAACATAATATCAGAAATATATCATTTATGATTAATAAAATTAATAAAATCACACAAAATACATCTCCATTGAAATAAAAATGTTATCGTAACATATGGGAACATAATAAATTAAAATTAATGTGTAACATAAAATCCTATAATATCATGAAAATGAAATAAATTTTTTATTTGGGTTAATCTTCATTAATATCAAGGAAATGTGTAAAAACATTATAAAAGAAATAAAAATGGGTCAGAACCATATTAATAGGATGCATATTATTAATAAACTCATTACAGTAAAGCCTATGTCAATAAACTCATTATAACTATTCTTGAAAAAGTGAGTAAACTCATTATAAAAAAACTAAGTGAAAAAACTCATAATTGTAAAATCCAGGGTAATTAAAGAATATGACATTCTCATATTTATCAATATTTGTGAATAAAATGTTAATATTACTTTAAAAAGAAATCTATTCTATATGGCGTACCCAATACGCAACAATGTGTTTCTCTGAAATCGTACGTTGCAGACTAATAATAAAATAATATTATTCTAAATGGTAGTTGACACCTAGCCACTGTAATGGTATGAAGGAACAGAACTAACTAAAAAATGATTATATATGTTTTTTAAATATTTTTACTTTTATCCAATAAATTTTAGACCATTAAAATGCGAATGAATCCAATTTTAAGCATAAATATTCTAATATTTTTCAAAAGGTCGAATAACCACCTCTTGATGGAGAACCCTTTTTAAATCCACTTTTTGAAAATTTTATATGTTATATTTGACAAAATAAAATCCTTCTTTAGAATCAGGAAATCAAAATTTACTTTCTCTATGTTTTTGGTATTTTTCTGATAATATTCATTTTTAATGAATAGTGAATGATGTTGTATTTTAATTCAAACCGTCCTTTTAATCTAATATATTTATATGGTTTTATTATCTTTTTAATTGGTTTTAATGTGAAATTATAATATATTTTCACCATTTAATCCAATGGTGGATGTAACACCCCAAGATTTCATAGTGTGTTGTTTCTTCAAAATAATTCAATAACATGCACTACACGCAACACCGAGTTCAATCACACCATGACTAAACAAAAAAAGCCATTCAAAAGAGGTTATGAATATTATTAACTAAATTTTAAACTTTATATAATCTTTATAATTTTAGAATCCATATTATGAGTTTCTTAGACATAATGCATGAACAGATTGATTTTCAGTATTGCACTTTTATCAACTTTTAATAGTGAAACCTTTTTAAATACAATATATTAAACTTTTTGACTAAATTGGGACATCAAAAAAATATAAAATGAAACATCCCAAGCTTCCACGGTACGATTTCCTTTGAATAATACAGTATTGTGTGTTGTACGCAACTTCGAGTTCAAACACACCACAACCAATCAAACTAGCCGTTCTGAATAGTAATACCTTCCTTTTAAAATTTTAGAAATTTTATCTCTCAAAATGGAATTCATTTTCGGATTCGGAATATCGAATTTAGCCTAAGGTGAAATTTTGGTAATTTTCAGATAACTTTAATATTTTGATGAATAGTGAAAATTACTAAATTTTAATTAAAAAAAACTTTTTTAATAAAAATAATTTATAGTGATAAATTATATTATTGAGTGGTTTTAACGTATAATTAAAATATAGTTTTACCATTTTATCCAATGGTGTTCATTAGAATTAATTTTACTTTGAAATTGGACATAAAAAAGTGTCAATCTTTTGATAGTTATTATCTCTTAAAAACACGCTTTTTGTTTTGACAGCGGGAATTAATTTTAAATTAATTTCTACTACTTCTGTGTTTTGAAATTAGAAAAATGGATTCCATATTTGGAATCAGAATGTTCATATTGTGTAAATAGGTAACTTTTATTTTTAGACATTTTGAATAATTACTGCGGTAAATATTTTATTTACCATGGTTAAGGGTAAATCCGGTAAATAAGGGTTAAAAAAATAATATTATAATAATACTAAATTACCCTAAAACGTTTCCTAGCCTTATTAGTTGATACATGTTCGGACATACGCATATTTGGGTCGTTTTTGGGACCCCATGGTGCCACTTGTAGGTGATAGGGACACTTTATTTTAATTAAGTTAAAATGAATACAAAAATGACACAAGCATATATCTTTAAGAAAAACAATTTTTACATAGGGTTATATATGTTGGATTTTAGATTATAAATATTCATTAGAAATATAAAAAGCTTTCCTACATAATGATATATTATTTATAATTTTTAGACATTAAATAATTTAGTTTATTTATGAAACAAAGATGATGCAGTAATTACTATAATAGTGAAAAATCAAAATAATTGATATTATAAATACCCAAATAAATATAATATGAAACTTTTAATGAATTAAACTAATTTTCTAGGATAATATGATATATTAGGATTTATTTCATTGACGTTTTTCTAAGTAATAAATCTGTTATGAGTTTCACAAAAGTCAACTATTGAATAGTGTCAAAATTGACATAAAAGAGTTCTTAAAACAAATATTATATTATTAATTGATATTAAATTCCTAAAAATCTAAGGTTCGGCCAAGAGACTTATATCATTATAGGTTCATCATTAATGGACCACTTGGGGGTAGCTTGTATGTATATAGTAAGGTTATTAACCATATAATATAAAAATACAAAGAGACATTGTAAAAGTGAAACTAACTAACTTAGAGTTAATACTTAATGATAAGGGTAATATAAGTACCCAAAACTGTCTAAATTCTATTAGTTGAGTTTTTTTCGACCTATCCCCACCTTAACCTTTAAATAATCAACTTTGTATCCATTAGAAACTGAATATGAATTTAATATAAACTAATATTTCTAGCTTTTCCAAAGGTTCCCCTCACCCCTCTTATAAAAGGGCACTCTTCCTTCCAATTTCTTCACACCTTAAAATCCTTTTTGTTCTGCCAAAATCTACCCAAATACTCTCCAAACATTCCTAACTACAACCTAGAGGCCTTAGTTTGATCATAAAGCCAACCTATGGAGCCCTTTTGATCAAATCAAAAGGAAGAACCTAAAGAAGATGTAATGTTTTCACCACCCCTTTTCAAGTTCCTTTCTTCTTCCACTTCTTTTTTCTTTGTTATTGCCATTATAAAATAATAAATCCAGTATCTTATATATAATGTGATGTTATTATAAATATGGTACAACCATATTCAGTATTCTATCCACCCTTTGAATAACATGTCACCATACGTGCGTACGTACGGCTTACCGTCTCCACGTCGTGGTGTAATTGTTATTCAATATATTATTATTTGGATGGGTATAATAATGATTTGTAACTCATGTAAATAATAAATATAACTTGCTAATTATTCTGTATATATGTTATACCATCCATTTATATATTATTTTAATATCAAAAGAATGATATTGTCGCTCGTGCGTACGTACGGACTACCGTCTCCACGAACGCGATGAGATTCAATCTCCATCGTATCCATTAAAGTATAATTATCATTTAATGATTTAAAAATTATGTTTAAGGAATTGATATCATTCTGGATATGAATAATATACACCCTATCGATAACAAACACGGCTTATGTAACAAAACATATAAAAGAAAATGAGTAAGTTAACACCCGAAATGACGATAATTAAAAGATATTATTAACAAATCAATGTTAAAAGATCATATATGATATCATACTAATATTTATTATTCATGAATAATTTAATAACAATTATTTCACAATTATACAGGTGTTTAACCTACCCAAACCAAGGAAAAGTACAAGGTAATGGGTTTTCATCTCACTCCTTATTCCTATGAGATTCATGCCATATTGCCACCATTACCTTTTGTGTGGTGTATGTACTGACCATAATTATATTCTTTGTGTAATACACTCTAATTTATGTGTATTTACATATTCATTGTATGATACCCCTTTCATGGGTTTTATTTTTCATACGTTACCAAATTGATAAGGGTTATTTCACAATCTCTTCATTATCCGAGATTGTTTATACATAATAATCTACTGGGATCTCTTTATCATCCACATCCATGTTTCTTACTAATGTATTTGAAAACATTTTTACTATTTACAAGAATCTAGGTTAATGTCATTTATACCCTTATGTGTTTCGAAAGAAATATTTCCGTCGTTTTCCAAACAAGGCACTTTTAACCTTTTCGACAAATTTTAAGGTAAGAATGTTGTTTTAACTTATACGGCGGGTGCGGCTATTTACCGCCGTTATAAAATCGTCAAAGCTTCCCTTACAAGCTTATAAGAATATTTTCAAATTGAATGTATTATTATATAATTATGTTACATTTAAAATGATTTAAAAAAAGAGATATTTCTCTAAAATAGTTTTGATTTCATCTATGTCAACATTCTTTGATGGCTTTTAAGCTTTTTTGAAGTTGATTTATTATGATACAAAACATCCATATTTTATTGAAGGTTTTCTGCTATTTTTGACTGTGGATAAGTTATTCTTATTTCACTCATGGTTTTTTTTAGAGTATTGACATTTCAGAAGTTATTTTCAATCCGAATGTTTATTTTATATTTCAACCATTCATTCAGATGAATGTGTTAGACAAGTTTGTTCCGGGTTGGCGACCGGTAAAAGTAAGCCCTCCGGGTTGGTCTCCGGTTATTAGAGGAACTCCGATTTGGTCTCCGGTTATTATAGGCACTACGGGTTGGTGTCCAGTTATTTGAGGAACTCCGGGTTGGGTTCCGGTTACAGTTAGCCCCTAGGTCTTGGGACGAGGCCTTGACAAAGAAATTAAAGTTCAGAATTATGCATTCCATCATTATGAAAGTGGTTATTGATATTGCATGTGATTATTCGATTAGTAGAATATCCATGTGAATAAGTAAATGGAATTATTTCATTTTACTTTTGCCATAATATGTTGAAGTTCATGTTTAAAAGGCTTTTGTTTTGGTTATACATTTCCTTAAATGTTTATGCTTAATTTTGAAAGTTTCTGCTATATTGTTATCTTTACTGGGCATTTGAGCTCACCCCTTTTCTATGTTTTATTTTTCCCAGTATTTGAAGAAGTAAGTCATGAATGACCTGCAGGTATATTATGAGGGGATAATAGTGTGGACTATGGAGACATTAAGTTGTTGTAGTAGTTTTTCACTTTATGATGTAATGTAAACCTTATGAATATATCTTGTGTTTCCAAGGCTACTAAACCAATCGGTCCTTCGAGATTTGATCTTTCTTGTGATCATGCCAATGTTATGTAATAATGCACTGACTCTGGGTAACTAGGGTCGGGGCGTTACAGTTGGTATCAGAGGAAGTTTAGTACAATCCCTGGAAGCTAGATTTAGATATACTCTGATTAGAGCACATAGATTTAAGATGAATTTTGAGTATTAGTATAGAAGAACTTCCTAGAATTTTGGTATTGTAGATATTTTGTGAGTTTTCCGAGCAATACATCCATGTCTGGATACGAGCAGGTAGAGGCGGCTCTGGCACATATGTACCTAGGGGTAAAACATGAAAACACGGCTTTGAGCTAGACTCAAACAGGAACTGGTTAATGACAACGGGCCTTGCTGCACTCTTGGTTACGACACTCCTGGGGGATATGCTTAGGATAACTCTCATTTTCTTTACAAATAATTATGACGGGTTTATGAGTATATAATTCCTCAAAGGAGACATTTTAATGATTATGGATTATATCCATAAACTATTTAATTTATGTTATGTGTTTTACAAGTTTGGGATTAGGTATTTTTATTCATAAACAAATCTAATATATGCCATTGTTTAGAAATGGCGCCCAGTAGAAGGAATGAGAACTCTTGCAATGAACATGATACAAAGAGAAAGAATGGTCATATATTTTATGGTCTTAAGCTAGAACTTACAAGAGAAATAGTCTCCCATGTATTATCATCATATGAAGAAATAATATCATGTGTTGATAAGATAAGTAAAGATTTTACTGAGTCCTATGGATTTGAAGGGAAGCAAGAGAAGAAAAGGATGAAAGAGAGAAAGATGGATAAAGGGAAGAGGAAAAAGAAGAATTTTCCCATATGTGATAACTATTGAAAGAAACACCCTGGAACTTGCCTGAAAGGAATTGGAGTTTGTTATAAGTGTGGAGGAAAAGGGCACAAAGTACGTGACTGCAAGGGTATGAAAATGGTTTCAAATGTACAATGCTTCATTTGCAAGGAGTTTGGACACTACGCGAACCTATGTCCTAGTCATCAGACTTTGCCGCAAATGATGCTATTGGATAATAATCAAGTTATGATACTACCACAGATGAAGAGGAATGATTAGAGTTCTTATGTTGATTATTTCAATTGAGTGTTGTATCAATAATGTACTTGTTATAATAATTATGGTGTATATATGGATTGTACTGCCGTACTATTTCATTAAGGACTTGAGATTGTGTGGAACAAAGAAAAGTGACTCAATAGCAGGATAATTTTTTTGAAAATATATAGTTGAGAGAATGATAAACCATAATATAGTTCTGATACCGAGGTAGTGATTTTGGAATAATACATGGTTTTTTTTGATAAATTATATTGAATATTCTTGACTACCTTGGAACTGATTAATGATTTGAATATTCCATCATTGTTGGGGTTTAAATTTTTTTTGGATTGATGAAGTATATCTAGCTTTCTATATGGAATAAGGGAGCATGAATGTAATCAATAAGGAATATAGTAATTCAGGATGATTCAGTTTATTAAAAGAATACATGATGAAGGTATTAATATGCTATTATGGGGTAAAAAGGATCTACATTATGTTTACCTTCCTTATAAATGTTGGACTGTGAGTTTGGACAGAAGTATTTTGGATAGTTCTAGTTTAGATTATTTTCGATTTCCATAAAAGGACAACCCGGAGGTCGGGCGGCAACCCGTCGCGTCCGGCAAGGCTGAGAGACTTGAACCCGCAACCGATGGGAGACAAGGGTGTATCACCTACCACTGGCCCACGAGATGTCCTAGATTAAATAATGTAGTTTTTATTAAAAGAACTTGTAGATGAATTATAAATTCGTTTATTTTGGAACCGAATACGAATAGTGTAAATAGAATTTTTTACGTTATATTATCTTTTAGAGTGAAATATGAGTTTGTGGTAGAAATTTATTAATGGATAAAACTCTAATTATTAAGTAAGTTTATCTCCTTATGAACATATCCAATCTCATAAATAGATTCCTCAACATTAAGAAAAGGAACTTAGAACAAAAATATTGTCCTAGATGGTACCTTAAATCATCACTAATTTATGGATTTGGGATTTTTGGTCTTTTCATAGCCATGTTCTCTACCACTCTCCATCAGATAATTGATGGTTATATTTTTCTTTCATATCCATATTTTCCTACATGGAACCCTAGTATGTGTTATTTTCGGTAATCTTCATACTTTCCACTCTTTATTTTAAATATAGGCCTCATTAATTCATTTTTCGATGTGGGATTTCAACTAAGATATTTTGAAACGTCAAAAATGTGTTATCCTAATACCCTATGTTTTGTTGAACCGATGGTATTTCAAATTATCATAGATTGATGAATTTAAGGACCTCAATTTTACACTTGTTTGTGATTGATGACCTCAATCACTACTTATAAATATTTACGTTTTCCCTCCAATTATATGTCTCTAATTGCAACCAATGTTCTCCTAATCGAGATCATAATTTGGTGGTGACCCTTTCATTTCTCGTTTCCTTATATTAAGACTAAATTTTAGTAACCCAATTTTCGATGTGGGTTTTCCCACAAATATATTTTCTATTTTCAACCTTTTATTTTCGAAGAACAATTTCAAATTGCGAGGACGCAATTTATTGAAGGAGGGGAGAATGTAACACCCCAAGATTTCATAGTGTGTTATTTCTTCAAAATAATTCAATAGCTTGCACTACACGCAACACCGAGATCAATCACACCATAACTTACAAAAAATATAGCCATTCAAAAGAGGTTATGAATAGTATTAACTAAATTTTAAACTTTATATAATCCTTATAATTTTAGAATTCATATTATGAGTTTCTTAGACATAGTGCAAGAACATATTCATTTTCAGTATTGCACTTTTATCAAATTTTAATAGTGAAACCTTTTTAAATACAATATTTTAAACTTTTTGACTAAATGGGGACATCAAAAAAATCTAAAATGAAACATCCCAAGCTTCCACTGTACGCTTTCCATTGAATAATACAGTAGCGTGTGTTGTACGCAACTTCGAGTTCTAACACACCACAACCAATCAAACTAGCCATTATGAATAGTAATACCTACCTTTTAAAATTTTATAAATTTTACCTCTCAAAATGGACTTCATTTTTGGATTCGGAATATCGAATTTAGCCTAAGGTGAAATTTTGGTACTTTTCAGATAACTTTAATATTTTGATGAATAGTGAAAATTACAAAATTTTAATTAAAAACAACTTTTTTAATAAAAATAATTTATAGTGATAAATTATATTATTGACTAGTTTTAAAGTATAATTAGAATATATTTTTTCCATTTTATCCAATGGTGTTCATTAGAATAAATTTCACTTTGAAATTGGACATAAACAAGTGTCAATCTTTTGATAGTTATTATTTCTTAAAAACACGCTTTTTGTTTTGACAGCGGGAATTAATTTTAAATTAATTTATGCCTGTGTTTTGAATTTAGAAAAATGGATTCCATATTTGGAATCAGGATGTTCAAATTGTGTAAATAGGTAACTTTTATTTTTAGACATTTTGAATAATTACTGCGGTAAATATTTTATTTACCATGGTTAAGGGTAAATCCGGTAAATAAGGGTTAAAACAATAATATTATAATAATACTAAATTACCCTAAAACGTGTCCTAGCCTTATTGGTGGATACAGGTTCGGACATAGTCATATTTGGGTCGATTTTGGGACCCCATGGTGCCACTTGTAGGTGATAGGGATACTTTATTTTAATTAAGTTAAAATGAATACAAAAATGACACAAGCATATATCTTTTAGGAAAACAATTTGTACATAGGGTTATATATGTTGTATTTTATATTATAAATATTCATTAGAAAGATAAAAAGCTTTCCTAAATAATTATAGTTTATTTATAATTTTTAGAAATTAAATAATGTAATTTATTTATGACACAAAGATGATGCAGTAATTACTATAATAGTGAAAAATCAAAATAATTGATATTATAAATACCCAAATAAATATAATATGAAGATTTTAATGAATTAAACTAATTTTCTAGGATAATATGATATATTAGGATTTAGTTAATTTACCTTTTTCGAAGTAATCAATATGTTATGTGTTTTACAAAAATCAACTATTGAATAGTGTCAAAATTGACATAAAAGAGTTCTTAAAACAAATATTATATTATTAATTGATATTAAATTCCTAAAAATCTAAGGATCGGCCAAAAGACTTATATCGTGATAGGTTCATCATTAATGGACCACTTTGGGGACTCTTGGATGTATATAGTATGTTTATTAACCATATAATATAAAAATACAAAGAGACATTGTAAAAGTGAAACTAATTAACATAGAGTTAATACTTAAAGATAAGGTTAATATAAGTACCCAAACCTGTCTAAATTCTATTGGTTGAGTTTTATTCGACCTATCCCCACCTTAAAATTTAAATAATCAACTTTGGATCCATTAGAAACCGAATATGAATATAATATAAACTAATATTTCTATCTTTTCCAAAGGTGCCCCTCACCCCTCTTATAAAAGGGCACTCTTCCTTCCCATTTCTTCACACCTTAAAAGCCTTTTTTTTCTTCCAAACTCTGCACTAATACTCTCCCAACATCCCTAACTACAACCTAGAGGCCTTATTTTGATCATAAAGCCAACCTATGGATCCCTTTTGATCAAATCAAAAGGAAGAACATGAAGAAGAGGTAATGTTTTCACCACCCCTTTTCAAGTACCTTTCTTCTTCCACTTCTTCTTTATTTGTTATTACCATTATAAAATAATAAATCTAATATCTTATATATACAGTGATTTTATTATAAATATGGTACAACCATATTCAGTATTCTATCTACCCTTTGAATAACATGTCACCATACGCGCGTACGTACGGCTTACCGTCTCCACGTCGTGGTGTAATTGTTATTCAATATATTATTTTTTGGATGGTATAATAATGATGTGTAACTCATGTAAATAATATATATAACATGCTAATGATTCTGTATATATGATATACCATCCATTTATATATTACTTTATTATCAAAAGAATGATATTGTCGCTCGTGCGTACGTACGGACTACCGTCTCCACGAACGCAATGAGATTCATTCTCCATCGTATCCATTAAAGTATAATTATCATTTGATGATTAAAAATTGAATTTTATGGACTTTATATCATTATGTATATGAATAATATACAACCTATCGATAACAAACATGGCTTATGTAATAAAACATATAAAAGAAAATGAGTAAGTTAACACCCGAAATGACGATAATTAAAAGATATTATTAACAAATCAATGTTAAAAGATCATATATGATATCATATTAATATATATGATTCTTGAATAATTTAATAACAATTATTTCACCATTATACAGGAGGTTAACCTACCCCAAACAAGGAAAAGTACAAGGTAAGGGGTTTTCATCTCACTCCTTATTCCTGTGAGATTCATGCCATATTTCCACCATTACCTTTTATGTGGTGTATGTACTGCCCATAATTATATTCATTGTGTAATACACTCTAATTTATGTGTATTTACATATTCATTGTATGATACCTCTTTCATGGGTTCTATGTTTCATATGTTACCAAATTGGTAAGGGTTATTTCACAATCTCTTCATTATCCGAGGTTGTTTATACGTAATAATCTACTGGGATCTCTTTATCATCCACATCCATGTTTCTTACTAATGTATTTCAAAACATTTTTACTATTTACAAGAATATGGGTTAATGTCATTTATACCCTTTTGTGTTTCAAAAGGAATCTTTCCGTCGTTTTCCAAACAAGGAACTTTTAACCTTTTCGACAAATTTAAGGTAAGAATGTTTTTTTAACTTATACGGAGGGTGCGGCTATTTACCGCCATTATAAAATCATCAAAGCTTCCCTTACAAGCTTATAAGAATACTTTCAAATTGAATGTATTATTTTATAATTATTTTACTTTTAAAATGATTTAAAAAAAAGAGATATTTCTCTAAAATAGATTTGATTTCATCTATGTCAACGTTCTTTGATGGCTTTTAAGATTATTTGAAGTTGATTTATTATGATTAATAACATCAATATTTTATTGAAGGTTTTGTGCTATTTTTGACTATGGATAAGTTATTCTTATGTCACTCATTGTTTTTGTTTAGAGTATTGAAATTTCAGAAGTTATTTTTAATCCGAATGTTTATGTTATATTTCAACCTTTCATTCAAATGAATGTGTTAGACAAGTATGTTCCGGGTTGGGGATCGGTAAAAGTAAGCCCTCCTTTTTGCTCTCCGGTTATTAGAGGAACTCCGTTTTGGTCTCCGGTTATTAGAGTATCTCCGGTTTGGTCTCCGGTTATTAGAGGCACTCCGGGTTGGTGTCTGGTTATTAGAGGCACTCCGGGTTGGGTTTTGGTTACAGTTAGCCCCTAGGTCTTGAGACGAGGCCTTGACAAAGAAATTAATGTTCAACATTATGCATTACATCATTATGAAAGTGGTTATTGATATTGCATGTGATTATTCGAATAGTAGAATATCCATGTGAATAAGTAAATGTAATTATTTCATTTTACTTTTTCCATAATATGTTTAAGTTCATGTTTAAAAGGATT
The DNA here is from genome assembly GCA_963277665.1 of Viscum album. Taxonomy (NCBI): domain Eukaryota; kingdom Viridiplantae; phylum Streptophyta; class Magnoliopsida; order Santalales; family Viscaceae; genus Viscum; species Viscum album. Next base: position 476,949,164 of record OY728134.1, read on the forward strand.
TTGTTTTGGTTATACATTTCCTTAAATGTTTATGCTTAATTTTGAGAGTTTCCGCTATATTGTTATCCTTACTGGGCATTTGAGCTCACCCCTTTTCTATGTTTTATTTTTCCCAGGATGTGAAAAAATAAGTTATGAATGACCTACATGGATATTATGAGGGGATAATAGTGTGGACTATGGAGACATTATGTTGTTGTAGTAGTTTTTCACTTTATGATGTAATGTAAAACTTATGAATATATCTAGTGTTTCCAAGGCTACTAAACCAATCGGTCTTTCGAGATTTGATCTTTCTTGTGATCATGTCAATGTTATGTAATAATGCACCGACTCTTGGTAACTAGGGTCGGGGCGTTACAGTTGGTGTCAGAGGAAGTTTAGTACAATCTTTGGAAGCTAGATTTAGATAAACTATGATTAGAGCACATAGATTTATGATGAATTTTGAGGATTAGTATAGAAGAACTTCCTAGAATTTTGGTATTGTAGATATTTTGTCATTTTTCCGAGCAATACATCCCTGTCTGGATACGAGCAGGTAGAGGCGGCTCTGGCACAGATGTACCTAGGGGTAAAACCCTAAAACACCGCTTTGAGCTAGACTAGAACGGGAACTGGTGCACGACAACGGGCCTAGCTGCACTCTTGGTTACAACACTCCCGGGGGATATGCATAGGATAACTCTCATTTTCTTTACAAATAATTATGAAGGGTTTATGAGTATATACTTCCTCAAAGGAGACATTTTTATGATTATGGATTATATCCATAAACTATTTAATTTATGTTATGTTTTTACAAGTTTGGGATTAGGTATTATTATTCATAAACTAATCTAATGTATGCCATTGTTTAGAAATGGCGCCCAGTAGAAGGAATGGGAACTCTAGCAATGCAAATGATACAAAGTGAAAGAAGGATCATATATTTTATGGTCTTAATCCTGAATTTACAAGAGAAATAGTCCCGATTTTATTATCATCATATGAAGAAATAATATCATGTGTTGATAAGATAAGTAATGAGTTTACTGAGTCCTATGGCTTTGAAGGGATGCAACAGAAGAAAAGGATGGAAGAGAGAAAGATGGATAAAGGGAAGAGGGAAAAGACGAATTTTCCCATATGTGATAACAGTGGAAAGAAACACCCTGGAACTTGCCTGAAAGGAATTGGAGTTTGTAATAATTGTGGAGGAAAAGGGCACAAAGTACGTGACTGCAAGGTTAAGAAAATGGTTTCAAATATACAATGCTTCATTTTCAAGGAGTTTGGACACTACGCGAACCTATGTCCTAGTCATGAGACTATGCCGCAAATGATGCTATTGGATAATAATAAAGTTATGATACTACCACAGATGAAGAGGAATGATTAGAGTTCTTATGTTGATTATGTCAATTGAGTGTTGTATCAACAATGTACTTGTTATAATAATTATGGAGTATATAAGGATTGTACTGCAGTACTATTTCATTAAGGACTTGAGATTGTGTGGAACAAAGAGAAGTGACTCAATAGAAGGATAAATTTTTGGAAAATATATGGTTGAAAGAATGATAAACCATAATATAGTTCTGATACCGAGGTAGTGATTTTTGAATAATACATGATTGTTTTGGATAAATTATATTGGATATTTTTGACTACATTGGAACTGATTAATGATTTGTATATTCCATCATTGTTGGGGTTTAAAACATTTTTGGATTGATGAATTATATCTAGAATTCTATATGGAATAAGGGATAATGAATGTAATCAATAAGGAATATAGTAATTCAGAATGATTCAATGTATTAAAAGAATACATGATGAAGGAATTCATATCCTATTACGGGGTAAAAAGGATCTACATTATATTTACCTTCCTTATAAATGTTGGACTGTGTGTTTGGGCAGAAGTATTTTGGATAGTTCTAGTTTGGATTATTTTTTATTTCCATAAAAGGACAACCCGGAGGTCGGGCGGCAACCCGTCGCGTCCGGCAAGGCTGCGAGACTTGAACCCGCAACTGAAGGGCGACAAGGGTATATCACCTACCACTGGCCCACGAGATGTCCTGGATTAAATAATGTAGTTTTTATTAAAAGATCTTGTATATGAATTATAAATTCATTTATTTTGGAACCCTATACGAATAGTGTAAATAGAATTTTTTACGTTCTATTATCTTTTAGAGTGAAATATGAGTTTGTGGTAGAAATTTATTAATGGATAAAACTCTAATTATAAAATAAGTATATCTTCTTATGATCTTATCCAATCTCATAAATAAATTCCTCAACATTAAGAAAAGGAACATAGAACAAATATGTTGTCCTAGATGGTACCTTAAATCATCACTAATTTATGGCTTTGGGATTGTTGGCCTTTTCATAGCCATGTTCTCTACCACTCTCCATCAGATAATTGATGGTTAGATTTTTCTTCCATATCCAAATTTTCTTACATGGAACCCTAGTATGTGTTATTTTCGGTAATCTTCATACTTTAACCTCTTTATTTTAAATAGAGGCCTCATTAATTCATTTTTCGATGTGGGATTTCAACTAAGATATTTTGATCCATCAAAAATGTGTTATCCTAATACCCTATGTTTTGTTGAACCGATGGTATTTCAAATTATCATAGATTGATGAATTTAAGGACCTAAATTTTACACTTTTTTGTGATAGATGACCTCAATAACTACCTATAAATATTTACGTTTTCCCTCCAATTATATGTCTCTAATTGCCACCAATGTTCTCCTAATCGAGATCATAATTTGGTGGTGACCCTTTTATTTCTCTTTTCCTTGTAATAAGACTAAATTTTACTAACCCAATTTCCGATGTGGGTTTTACCACAAATAGATTTTCTATTTTCAAACTTTTAATTTCGAAGAACAATTTCAAATTGCGAGGACGCAATTTATTGAAGGAGGGGAGAATGTAACACCCCAAGATTTCATAGTGTGTTATTTCTTAAAAATAATTCAATAACTTGCACTACAAGAAACACCGAGTTCAATCACACCATGACTTACCAAAAAGAAAACCATTCGAAAGAGGTTATAAATAGTATTAACTAAATTTTAAACTTTATATAATCCTTATAATTTTAGAATCCATATTATGAGTTTCTTAGACATAATTCAAGAATAGATTCATTTTCAGTATTGCACTTTTATCCACTTTTAATAGTGAAACCTTTTTAAATAAAATATTTTAAACTGTTTGACTAAATGGGGACATAAAAAATCTAAAATGAATCATCCCAAGCTTCCACGGTACACTTTCCTTTGAATAATACAGTAGCGTGTGTTGTACGCAACTTCGAGTTCTAACACACGACAACCAATCAAACTAGCCGTTATGAATATTAATACCTTCCTTTTAAAATTTTAGAAATTTTATCTCTCAAAATGGACTTCATTTTTGGATTCGGAATATCGAATTTAGCCTAAGGTGAAATTTTGGTACTTTTCAGATAACTTTAATATTTTGATGAATAGTGAAAATTACTAAATTTTAATTAAAAACAACTTTTTTAATCAAAATAATTTATAGTGATAAATTATATTATTGACTAGTTTTAAAGTATAATTAGAATAGATTTTTACCATTTTATCCAATGGTGTTCATTAGAATTAATTTCACTTTGAAATTGGACATAAACAAGTGTCAATCTTTTGATAGTTATTATCTCTTAAAAACACGCTTTTTGTTTTGACAGTGGGAATTAATTTTAAATTAATTTCTGCCACTTCAGTGTTTTGAATTTAGAAAAATGGATTCCATATTTGGAATCAGGATGTTCAAATTGTGTAAATAGGTAACTTTTATTTTTAGACATTTTGAATAATTACTGCGGTAAATATTTTATTTACCATGGTTAAGGGTAAATCCATTAAATAAGGGTTAAAAAAATAATATTATAATAATATTAAATTACCCTAAAATGTTTCCTATCCTTATTGGTTGATACATGTTCGGACATAGTCATATTGGGGTCGATTTTGGGACCCCATGGTGCCACATGTAGGTGATAGGGACACTTTATTTTAATTAAGTTAAATTGAATACAAAAATGACACAAGCATATATTTTTTAGAAAAACAATTTGTACAAAGGGATATATATGTTGGATTTTATATTATAAATATTCATTAGAAAGATAAAAAGATTTACTACATAATTATATTTTATTTATAATTTTTAGACATTAAATAATTTAATTTATTTTTGACACAAAGATGATGCAGTAATTACTATAATAGTGAAAAATCAAAATAATTGATATTATAAATACCCAAATAAATATAATATGAAACATTTAATGAATTAATATAATTTTCTAGGATAATATGATATATTAGTATGGATTTATTTGACTTTTTTCTAAGTAATCAATCTGTTAAGAGTTTCACAAAAATCAACTATTGAATAGTGTCAAAATTGAAATAAAAGAGTTCATAAAATAAATATTATATTATTAATTGATATTAAATTCCTAAAAATCTAGGGTTCGGCCAAGAGACATATATCATGATAGGTTCATCATTAATGGACCACTTGGGGGTCTCTTGGATGTGTATAGTAAGTTTATTAACCATATTATATAAAAATACAAAGAGACATTGTAAAAGTGAAAATAATTAACTTAGAGTTAATACTTAAAGATAAGGTCAATATAAGTACCCAAACCTGTATAAATTCTATTGGTTGAATTTTTTTTAGACCTATCCCCACCTTAACCTTTAAATAATCATCTTTTGATCCATTATAAACCTAATATGAATTTAATATAAACTAATATTTCTAGCTCTTCCAAAGGTGCCCCTCACCCCTCTTATAAAAGGGCACTATTCCTTCCCATTTCTTCACACCTTAAAAGCCTTTTGGTTCGTCCAAACTCTGCCCAAATAATCTACAAACATCCCTCACGACAACCTAGTGTCATTAGTTTGATCAGACAGTAAACCTAAGGATCCTTTATTATCAAATCAAAAGGAATAACCTGAAGAAGAGGTAATGTTTTCACCACGCCTTTTCAAGTTCCTTTCTTATTCCACTTCATATTTATTTGTTATTACCATTATAAAATAATAAATCCAGTATCTTATATATACTTTGATGTTATAATAAATATGGTACAACCATATTCAGTATTCTATCCACCTTTTGAATAACATTTCACCATACGTGCGTACGTACGGCTTACCGTCTCCACGTCGTGGTGTAATTGTTATTCAATATATTATTATTTGGATGGGTATAATAATGATGTGTAACTCATGTAAATAATAAATATAACATGCTAATGATTCTTTATATATGATATACCATCCATTTATATATTATTTTAATATCAAAAGAATGATATTGTCGCTCTTGCGTACGTACGGACTACCGTCTCCACGAACGCGATGAGATTCATTCTCCATCGTATCCATTAAAGTATAATTATCATTTGATGATTTAAAAATGATGTTTGAGGACTTGATATCATTCTGGATATTAATAAGATACAACCTATCGATAACAAACACGTCTTATGTAACAAAACATATAAAAGAAAATGAGTAAGTTAACACCCGAAACGACGATAATTAAAAGATATTATTAATAAATCAATGTTAAAAGATCATATATGATATCATATTAATATATATTATTCTTGAATAATTTAATAACACTTATTTCACCATTATACAGGAGGTTAGCCTACCCCAACCAAGGAAAAGTAGAAGGTAAGGGGTTTTCATCTCACTCCTTATTCCCGTGAGATTCATGCCATATTGCCACCATTACCTTTTGTGTGGTGTATGTACTGCCCATAATTATATTCTTTGTGTAATAAAATCTAATTTATGTGTATTTACAATTTCATTGTATGATACCTCTTTCATGGGTTGTATGTTTCATAAGTTACCAAATTTGTAAGGGTTATTTCACAATCTCTTCATTATCCGAGGTTGTTTATACGCAATAATCTACTGGGATCTCTTTATCATCCACATCCATGTTTCTTACTAATGTATTTCTAAACATTTTTACTATTTACAGGAATATGGGTGAAATTCATTTATACCCTTATGTGTTTCGAAAGGAATCTTTCCGTCATTTTCCAAACAAGGCACTTTTAACCTTTTCGACAAATTTAAGGTAAGAATGTTTTATTTAACTTATACGGCGGGTGCGACTATTTACCACCATTATAAAATCGTCAATGCTTCCCTTACAAGTTTATAAGAATATTTTCAAATTGAATGAATTATTTTATAATTATTTTACTTTTAAAATGATTTAAAAAAAGAGATATTTCTCTAAAATAGTTTTGATTTCATCTATGTCAACATTCTTTGATGGCTTTTAATCTTATTTGAAGTTGATTTATTATGATACAAAACATCCATATTTTATTGATGGTTTTGTGATATTTTTGACTGTGGATAATTTATTCTTATGTCACTCATGGTTATTGTTTAGAGTATTGAAATTTCAGGAGTTATTTTTAATCCGAATGTTTATGTTATATTTCAACCATTCATTCAGATGAATGTGTTAGAAAAGTATGTTCCGGGTTGGGGACCGGTAAAAGTAAGCCCTCCGGTTTGGTCTCTGGTTATTAGAGGTACTCCGGGTTGGTGTCCTGTTATTAGAGGCACTCCGGGTTGGGTTCCGGTTACAGTTAGCCCCTAGGTCTTGGGACGAGGACTTGACAAAGAAATTAAAGTTCAGCATTATGCATTCCATCATTATGAAAGTGGTTATTGATATTGCATGTGATTATTCGATTAGTAGAATATCCATGTGAATAAGTAAATGGAATTATTTCATTTTACTTTTTACATAATATGTTGATGTTCAAGTTTAAAAGGTTTTTGTTTTGGTTATACATTTCCTTAAATGTTTATGCTTAATTTTGAATGTTTCCGCTATATTGTTATCCTTACTGGGCATTTGAGCTCACCCCTTTTCTATGTTTTATTTTTCCCATGATGTGAAGAAGTAAGTTATGAATGACCTTCAGGGATATTATGAGGGGATAATAGTGTGGACTATGGAGACATTATGTTGTTGTAGTAGTTTTTCACTTTATGATGTAATGTAAAACTTATGAATATATCTAGTGTTTCCAAGGCTACTAAACCAGTCGGTCTTTCGAGATTTGATCTTTCTTGTGATCATGCCAATGTTATGTAACAACGCACCGACTCTGGGTAACTAGGTTCGGGGCGTTACAGTGGACATTGGAATTATTTTCACTTTGAAATTGGTCATAAACAAGTGTCAATCTTTTGATATATATTGTTTTTTAAAAACACGGTATTTGTTATGAAAATGGGAATTAATTATTAAATTAATTAATGTAACTTATATGTTTTGAATTGTTTAAAATAGAAATAATTTTCAAATTCATAATATCAAATATAGATTAGTGTAAATTTCTTGTATTTTTCTGAAAAACTTCAATTTTTGATGAATACTGAAACCACTAAGTGGTAGTTAAAAACTAATTTTTCGTTTAAATGAAATTTTTCCACATATATGAATTCAATTTTAAAAATCCCTCAAAAAAATTTATTAGTAAGTAAAATGCAGTTCAATGGGATGAAAATAATTTTTGGTGAATAATAACTTTAGAGTTTTATTAATTGTGATTAGAGTTAATCAGTGCAATTTAAGGTATAAATAATGTGTTAATTATATGAAATTACATTAAAACATGTACTAACCATATTGGAAGAGTCATGGACGACAAATAATATACATGGGTCAACTTGGGGAACCCATGGAGCCACTTGGTTACGAAAATGACATTAATAACTTTTTAATTAAAGTTAAAATAAAAATGTCACAAACATTTATTTTTTTACTAAAAAAATTTTTACATGGGGTTATAGAAGTTCTCATTTTGACTATAAATATACATTATAAATCTAAAAATATTTCCTACATCATGGTAATTTTTTATATAATTTTTAGACATTAAATAAATAAATTTATTTATGACACCACGATGATGCAACGATTACCTCATTAATGAACGATTTAAATAAAATGAAAAGATAAGTTAAAATATAAGACATAAACTTTTCTAAACCCTATTAAATGGGTGTATTTAGAACCCTTATCACCATATCCTCTAAAATAAATCATTTTCGGACCTTTGAAATCTGAAAATCATTTCATAATAAAGTAACATTTCAAGACCATCCAAGAGTGCCCCTCATCCCTCTGATAAAAGGCCCCCACCTCTACTCCCTTACCAACACCTCTCAATCACTTGGATCATACAAAAACATCTCCTATTGTCTCTCCACTTCCCTCTATTTATCCTATAATCCTTACCTTAGGCAGAAATCTTTTCAAGAAACCCTTTTGGTTCAAACCAAGGCGAGTTACCCGATTTAAAGGTAATGTCTTCTCTTATGTTCTTTTGTTTTATTCTTCTTTTCCATCCCCATAAAATCTTTTTATTACTTTATTTTGTAACAAAAATAGAAACTTCAATATACTAGTATGTTATTATGTGAATTATTTGATCCAAACATACACACAGATCCATCTAATGGTTAAAGAACATACTATTTATGTGGATGGAGAATTACTGCCTCACGAAACGATGATTGTTCAATTATCTACTACCACCTCTTATGGTTTCCATTATTATGTCACTGTATTTTATATATTATATATATGTTATTTATGTTTTGTATATGTTTCTGTATTTTATATTTAAAACATACCCTTATGCTTTGCATGTTGTGCAAATGCGATAATTTCATACGAGGAAGTGTGGACTATCGCCCCCTCAAGTGATGTGACACATTCATGAAATGCATGGAATGTATAAAGAATGAAATTAATTAACTTATGTGACCTATATAACATATATATTATACTGGAATTATAATATATATATCTCATTTAGTTTTAATTACATTAAAACGACAATGAAATGAAATTAGCGTCAATGCATACGTATGGCCTACCGTCTCAATGAATGATACATTTAATTTTCTATCTCTAAATGTTATGGAAAAGTATAAAATGAATTTATACTGGATATATAGGATATTTAAATCATTAATATTATTTTGGAGATGATTTACTAATAACTACATGGATAATTCTTTTCAAACAAGTTCATTTTTGACTCATGTACTGGACATCGACAAAAACGTCTGATATGAACTATCCTAATTAACTATTTATTATAACATTATAATATGTGATTTGAATTAAATAATAATATTTAAATTAATTCCTTAATAAATTATAAATTTAACATTGTTTATTATTCATGGATATAAATAAATGAACATGTTAAGTCGGACTTGTTGTAAGGGATCCGTCCTCTCTCTTTCTTTTCAAGTACTCTATTTTATGTCATTTATTTTATGCTCCATGTTTTCATGTTGGAGGATGTTATTCTATATTCAGAATATTATAATTTATATTTTCATATGATGATAGACCCCCTCTTACTCTCATCAATTCATTTTAATAATTTTTATGTGGCTTCGTTAGGCTGCCGAATTTTCTTAAGGGATTTCTTATCTCACTTTTAATTCAGTGATATTTCCATTAGTCGCGACTTATTTATGGAATGTGGTGTATTTTTTACATCCAATTGATATATATTATCATGATTCTATTTATATTCATGTTTTTATGAAATTCATTTGGTGGTTATTTTCTTTTGGTCATACGACTCGATTGATTACAATGGGGTAAGTGGTTCGAATCTCACTTTTTATTCTTGTGAGATTCATGCTATATTTGCCAATATTTCCTTTTGTGTGGTGTATTTACTGCCCATTATTCTACTATTTTTGAAATATAATCTCGTTTATGGGTATTTACATGTTCATTGTATGACACTTCTTTCATGGGGTGTACGTTTCACAAGTTACCCAAATCGGTAAGGGAACCATTCACCCTCCTCTTTTTAAAAGACCTCTTTGTGTTAGCTCATTTAATTTACATCTTATTATGTAAGGATATATTATTATATATCCTTATTGTTTTAAATGATATATACAAATGGTGAGATACCCTTTTTATCTCCCATCGTCTCATTTTCAGAATTTTAAAATGACACAGTTTGGATGTCGAATTTTTCTAATGGAACTTCTTCACCCAATTTCAATTCTTTGGGTTAAACTTGTTCTCATTGAGTATGTTGTGATATGAATATCTGTTAATAACCTCTGATTGTTTTAAACTTAATATCCACTTATATTTTGTTTATCCTTTTTTCACACATAATTAAGTAACTGATTTATCCTTAACCAAAGGATACCGTCTTTATAAGGGATTTTATCTCAATTTTACATTCCATTGAGTCTTCAATGTAGTTATGTGCCAATTCTATTTGATATGGTGCATATACTGTCCTTTGTAATATTATTTCATGAATACCTTTATTCTCATGATATTATAATGTTTTTTTTTAAATTTTATTCCTTTAAAATCATCAACGTGGTATGGGACACTTTGATTTAAAAATCTCATTATTAAATGATTTTGAAAATAGTTTGATAAATAACATATTTTTTGATATCTTGAAATGATATATAGTTATTTCAAATGAAATGTTAATATGGAAATTTTTATATTTTTAATATTTTATGTGCTATGATTTTTTAATGGTACTTGGACATTTGATTGGTGGTTACGTGATAAACCGTATGATGGGTGGTGCCGTGAATACTAGGACAGGTGGTTATGTTATAACATCCAATGCATTGGGTATGGAAGATGGCTGTATGACTATTCCATTTAGTGATATGTGTGTAAGTTGACCGTGTGGCTATTCCATTTAAGTATGTTTGTGTCCCTAGTTACCTTTATATGTTATGTGTTATTTAAATGGGTTTTATGGTAATATTTTGGTTACAAAAAGGTAATTAATAATCGTTTATTCAGTGAAGAGTATTTACTAATTCATAAAGGTGAAAGGTATTACTTCTGATAAAGTATTCATGATTTACTTATTGTTTTAAAAAAACTATCAGTTTTCCTTCATTGATTATACTTTACTGGGCTTTTCATGCTCATACCATGTTTTTGAAATGTTTTCCACAGGACTTAAAGATGAATAGGGTCAAGGATGGGATCAAGGAAAGGCATGCTATCTAAAACATGGAACTAGATATGTTTCTTTTGAAGTGTTTTGATTTTTTGGAAACTTGGTCGAATTGTATACTTTATAATCTTTTGAGATGTAATATTTATGTCCCAATTCTCTAAAACTCTAAACCTGAAAAGATCCCCTATATAAAGTTCACATTTAATTCATGATTATGTAATGTTTTAAGGTCAGGTCCTCATAATTGGTATCAGAGGCCGGTTTAGATAACTTTAGAGGTTATGGTATTCTTTAAGAAAAAGTGACATTATAATAATGGTTAGGATTTCAGAAAGAATCATAGTTTTAGATAAAGTGATTGAGTTTAAGATAACATTAATAATTATATCTTAGTATTTACCCTCCTCATATGATAATTTATGATGATTCTAATGATATACTCACACTAGCCTTTTTGTTTTTAGTAAATGGATGTATCTAGCAGGAACCAAAGTAATAGTATATGTGAAAAAAACGTTGTGAGTTTTCATAAAGAACAACTGAATGATATGGGAGCTCCAATGAGGACTCTTCTGGTTATTCTCATCCAACTATCAGGAGAAAGGATTAACCACTTGAACCTTTGTGAGTTCTATAATGCATCACGTACGAGAGAACCAACTAGATGTGGATGTTCATATAATAATTATAAAGGTAACCATTATGGTTTATATGATCATTACTTTTGAGCTAATTAAGAGTTACTATATGTTATGATGGAAAATGAATGGAAAGAGATAAACATGAGGTTAATTATTTTATAGTTATTTTTAAAGATTTTATCTCGTTTTGGGTAATGATTTAAGAATTATATAGTTTTTGGAAAAAGGACAACACACAGACCGTGTGGCAACCCATCGCGTCGGACAAAGCTACGGGAATCAAACCCATAACCAAAGTGCGACTGAAATTTCTCACCTACCACTAGACTACGTGATGTCCCTGGTTAGTATGACTAATTATTTTTTAGTTAGATGATCTTATGAAATATGAATAAGTTTATTTTGGGTTATCTATGGAAATTATTAACCTATCATGGAAGATATGTGATTAGGTTAATTACTTTTTAGTATGTGACTTTAAGAGTAACTGATGTTATTTGGAGATAAATGTTAATATTTACGTTGGAAGACTATGTGATTAAATCCTTCAGTGATTTTTGTTTCAATTATAGTTTGGTTTATTTTTGAAGTTTTTTGAGGGAAATTTTTTATTTAATGGTCTCTGTTGAACTTTGGGTTGTTTGAAAAATTTTGAAGATTAAAAGTAGTTTTTATATTTGTAAATGATTATCTTTTTTTTTTGGGATTTTCTGATCTTATACTGACAATTTTGGTTCTGGTTAAGGACTAAAGACATAGGAATTATATAGTTCCCTTTTGTGGATTAGGTTATTCTCTAAAAGTATATTATAGCACTCTTAATATGAACAAGTCATCCTAAATACTCACCTTTTGGAGAAAATATGGGTTTTTGTAAGAAATATAGTAAGAGATGTAAGTCTACACAAAAAGTATGTATGTTTCCTTATGTTTTAGTTAATATCATAAATAAATTTCTCAATAAAAAGTAACTTAAAACAAAAACTCTTTCTATTATCTTTCTCTACTAGGGAATCAAATATAGTTTAACCCATTTCAAGTTTGTGATTTTCTGGTGGTTGACTTTCTCCTAGAAATATTTTCCAATCACTCTCCATTAGAACTTGATTGTTTGTTTTCTCCTCCATATCCATGTTTTCATGGAATCCTGGTTTATGTTGTCTCGGGTAACCTTTTTACTTTTATTTCATTCCATTAAAGTGATTGTTTAATTTACTCCTTTTCTGATTTGGGGATTTCAATGAAGTTTTCGATCCTAATTTTAAAATTGCGAGGACGAAATTACATAAAGGGGGGAAGGATGTAACATCCCAGGTAAATAAAGAATATGAAATTCTCATATTTATTAATATTTGTGAATAAAATGTTAATATTACTTTAAAGGGAATGCTATGCTCGATTTCATACCCAATACACAACAACGAGTTTCTTTGAAATCTTATGTTGCACACTAATAATAAAATAATATTATTTTAAAAGGTAGTTAATGCCTATCCATTGTAATGGATGGAATGAACAGAACTAACTACAAAATGATTATATATGTTTGTTAAATATATTTACTTTTATCCAATAAATTATAGAGTCCTAAAATTCGAATGAATCCAATTTTATGCATAAATATTATAATATTCTTTAAAAGGTCGACTAACCACCTTTTGATGTAGAATCATTTTTAAATCCACTTTTTGAAAACTATATATATTATATTTTACAAAATTGAATCCTTCTTTAGAATCGGGTCATCATAATTTACTTTCTGTATGTTTTTGCTATTTTTCCGATAAAGTTCATTTTTAATGAATAGTGATTGATGTTGTATTTTAATTCAAACCCTACTTTTAATCTAATTTATTTATATGGTTAGTTTATTTTTTAATGGTTTTAAAGTTCAATTAAAATATATTTTTACCATTTAATCCAATGGTGGACATTGTAATTAATTTCACTTTTAAATTGGACATAAACATTTGTCAATCTTTTGATATATATTGTTTCTTAAAAACACGGTTTATGTTTTGACAATGGGAATAAATTATTAAATTAATTAATTAAACTTATATGAAGTTATTTTTGTAAAATATGCATCATTTTTGAATTTGGAATATCAAATATATAATAGTGTGAATTTTTGGTTGTTATTATTAAGTAAAATGTTGTCCAATTGGATGAAAATAATTTTTGGTGAATAGTAACATTTGAGTTTTATAAATCACAATTAGAGGTAATTAGTGCAATTTAAGGTAAAAATAATGTTTTAATAATATCAAATTACCTTGACACCTGTCCTACCCTTATTGGATGATTCTTTTCCAACCACAAATATCCATGGGTCAACTTGGGGACCCCATGGAGCCACATGTGTAAGAAAATGACATTAATAACTTTTTATTTAAAGTTAAAATAAAAATGTCACAAACATGGACTGTTTTAATAAAAAAAATTTTACTTGGGGTTATATAACTTATATTTTTGAATATAAATATTCATTAGAAATATATAAATATTTCCTACATCATGGTAATTTTTTTATACATTATATAAATAGATTTATTTATGACACCATGATGATGCAGTGATTACCTCATTAATGAATGATTTAAATAAAATGAAAACATAAGGTGAAAGATAACACATACAGTTGTCTAAAACCTATTTTATGGGTGGAGTTTGAACCCTTATGTCCTTATCTTAGAAATATATCATTGTGGGACCTTTAAAATACGAAAATAATTTCATAATAAAGTAACATTTCAAGACCTTGCAAGAGTGAACCTCCTCCCTCTTATAAAAGGTCCCCTACTTTACTCCATTACCCACACAACTAAAGCCCGTGTCTCGTCCAACCCCAGATACTATATTAACTCCACATTCCTCTCTTCATCCTATAAGCCTTACCTTAGGTATAAATCTCTTCAAGAAACCCTTTTGGTTCAAACCATGGGGAGTTACCCAATTTAAATGTAATGTATTCTCTTAGGTTCTTTTGTTTTATCTTGCATATCCAACCCCCTAAACTCTTTTGATTCCATTATATTGTAACAAAAACATTATATTAAATATACTAGGATGTTTTTATGAGAATTATTGTAGCTAAACTTATATACACATCCATCTAATGGTTAATGAACATACTGTTTCCGTGGATGGAGAATGACTGCCTCACGAAACGATGATTGATAAATTACTCCTACCACCACTTATAGTGGCCATTATAATTTCACTGTATTTTATATATGTTATTTATGTAATTTATGTTTTCTTTATTCTTATGTATTTTATATTTAAAACATATATGCTTTTCATGTTCTAAAATTTCTATAGTTTCATACGAGGAAGTGTAGACTACCACCCCCTCAAGTGATGTGACTCGTTCATGCAAAACATGGAATGTATAAATAATGAAATTAATGAACATATGTGACCTATATAAAAAATATATTATACTGGAATTAAAATATATAAATCTATAATTTAGTTTTAATTCCATTAATATGACAAATAAATGAAAGTAGCGTCCATGCGTACGTACGACCTACCATCTCCATAAATGGGGCATTTCAATTTCTATCTCCAAATGTTATGGAAAAGTATAAAATTAATTTATACTGGATATATAAGATATTTAAATCATTAATAATATTCTGGAGATTTTGTAATTATAACTACATAGACAATTCTTTTCAAACAAGTTCATTTTTGACTCATGTAACGAACATCGACAAAAAAGTCTTATATGAATTATAATAAATGACTAATTATTATAACATTATGATATGTGATATGAATTGAATAATAAACCTTAAAGGAAGTATTTAAGAAATTATTAATTGAACAGAGTTTATTATTCAGGAAATATAAAGAAATGAACAAGACAAGTCATACATGAGGTAAGGGATCCGACCTCTCTCTTTCTTTTCAAGTACTCTTTTTTATGTCATTTATTTTATGCTCCATATGTTGGAGTATGTTATTTTATATTAACAATACTGTAATTTTTATTTTCATAAGATTAGGGACCCCTATTAATCTCATCAAATCATTTTAATAATTTTTAAGTGGCGTCGTTAGGCTGCCGAATTTTTGTAAGAGATTTATTATCTCACTTTTAATTCCGTGAGATTTCCATTGTTCACCACTTATTTATGGAATGTGGTGTATTTGGTACTTAAAATTGATATATATTATCATGATTATATTTATATTCATGTTGTTCTGAAATTTCATTTGGTGGTTATTATCTTTTGGCCATACAAATCGATTGATTACAATGGTGTAGGGGTTTTTATCTCACTTTTTATTCTCGTGAGATTCATGCTACATTTTCCACTATTTCCTTTTAAGTGGTGTATGTACATCCAATTATTCTACTATTTGTGAAGTATACTCTCGATTACGGGTATTTACATCTTCATTTTATGACCTTTCTTTTATGGGGTGTACGTTTTGCAAGTTACCCAAATCGGTAAGGGAACCTTTCACACTCCTATTTTTAAAAGACTTATTTTTGTTAGGTATTTTAATTTACATCTTCTTATGTTGGGATATGTTTTTATAAACACTTATTATTGTAAATGATATGTTCGAGTGATGAGATACCCTTATTATCTTTCATTTCCTCATTTTCGGAATTTAAAAATGACGTCGTTTGGCTGTCGAATTTTTGTAAGGGAACTTCTTAACCAAATTTCAATTCTTTGGGTTAAACTTGTACACCTTGAGTAAGTCATTATATGAATATGTGTGAATGACCTCTGATTGTTTTAAACGTAATATCCACTTATATTTGGTGTATCCATTTTTCATACATAATTATGTAATTGATTTATCCTTAATCAAAGGATACCATCTTCATAAGGGATTTCGTCTCAATTTTACATTCTATTGAGACATCATTATTGTTATGTGCCAATTCAATTTGACATGGTGTATGTACTGTCCATTGGAATTTTATATCATGAATACCTTTATTCTCATGATATAATAAAGTTTTTATTAAATGTTATTCCTTTAAAATCATCAAAGTGTTATGGGACACTTTGATTGAAAAATCTCTTTATTAAATGGTTTTGAAAATAGTTTGATAAATCATTGATTTTGTCGATATCTTGAAATGATATATTCCGATTTCAAATGAAATTTTAATAAGGACATGTTTATATTTTTACTATTTTATGTGCTATGATTTTTATTGGTACATAGACATTTTATGGGTGGTTACGTGGTAAACCATATGACAGGTTGTGTCATGAATACCATGACATGTGGTTACGTTATAACCTCCAATTCATTGGGTATGTGAGTCGGCTGTATGGCTATTCCATTTACGGATATGTGTGGAAGTTGACTGTATGGTCATTCAATTAAATAATGTTTATGTCCTAAGTAAGCTTTATATGTTATGTGTTCTTTATATGGGTTTTATGGTAATATTTTGGTTACAAAAGGGTAAGTAATGATATTTTATTCAGTGAAGAGTATTTACTACTTCATAAAGGTGAAAGGTATTACTTCTGATAAAGTATTCATGATTTACATATTGTTTTTAAAAAACTAATAGTTTTCCTTCTTTTTGTATCATTTACTGGTCTTTTTATGCTCATCCCATGTTTTGGAAATGTTATCCATAGGACTTAAAGATTAATAGGGTCAAGGATGGGATCAAGGAACAATATTCTATCAAAAACAAGGAACTAGACATGTTTTTTAAGAGTCTTAATTTTATGGAAAATTGGTAGAAGTTTCTACTTTGTAATCTTTTAAGATGTAATAGTTATGTCCTAATTCTATAAAAATCTAAACCTAAAAATATCCTCTATATCAATTATTCATTTAATTCATGATTATGTGATGTTTTAAGGCTGGTTCCCTATAGTTGGTATCGGAGGTCAGTTTAGATATCTTTAGTGGTTAGGGTATTCTTTAAGCACAAGTGACATTATAATAATGGTTCAGATTACATAAAGAGTCATAGTTTTAGATAAAGTGAATGTGTTTAAGATAACATGAAAAATTATATCTTAGTATTTAACCTCCTCAATAGATATTATATGATGATTCTAATGATATAATAACACTGACCTTTTTGGTTTTAGAAAGTGGTTGCATCTAGCAGGCACCAATGTAATAGTGGTTGTGAAGAAAACTGTAACAGTTATTTGAAAGAACAACTGAATGATATGGGAGCTGCAATGAGAAATCTTGTGGTTATTCTCAACCAAATATTAGGACAAAGGATTAACCACTTGAACCTTAGTGAGTTCTCTAATGCATCATGTATGAGAGAACCAACTAGATGTGGAAGATCAGGTAATAATTATAAATATAACCATTAGAGTTTATATGATCCTTACTTTTGAGGTAATTATGTGTTACTAAATGTTATGATGGAAAATGAAAGGCAAGAGATAAACTTGAGGTTATTTTTGTTATGGTTATTTTTGAAGATTATATCTCTTTTTGGGGAATATTTTAAGAATTATATAGTTTTTGGAAAAAGGACAACACACAGACCGTGTGACGACCCGTCGCGTCGGACGAAGCAACGAGAATCAAACCCACAACCAAAGTGTGACTAGCATTTATCACCTACCATTGGACTACCGGAAGTCCCTGGTTAGTATGACTAATTATTTTTAGTTAAATGATCTTATGAATCTGGAATAAGTTTATTTTGGGTTATCTATGGCAATTATTATCCTGTCATGGAAGATATGTGATTAGGTTAATTTCTTTTCAGTATGAGACATTAAGAGTAACTGATGTTATTTAGAGATACATGTTAAGATTTACCTTGGAATACTATGGGATTAAATCATTTCGACATTTCGGTTTCAATCGTTGTTTGGATTATTTTTGACTAATTTGAAGGGAAATTTTTATTGAATTGTCTCGGTTGAACTTTGGGTTGTTTGAAATTTTTTGATGATTAAGGGTAGTTTTTTTTTGTAAAAGATTATCTTTTTTTTGGATTATCTAATATTATAATAATAGTTTTGGTTCTTGTTCAGGTCTAAATACATGGGATATAAATAGTTCCCTTTTGTGGATTAGGTGATACTTTAGAAGTTTATTATAGCACTCTTAATGTGAACAAGTCATCCTAAATACTCACCTTTTGGAGAAAATATGGGTTTGTGTAAGAAATCTAGTAAGAGATGAAAGTCTACATGACACGTAAGTATGTTTCCTTATGTTTTAGTTAAGATCATAAATAAATTACTCAATTAAAAGTAACATAAAACAATAACATTGTCTATTAACCATTCTTACTGAGGAATCGAATACCGTTTAACCCATCACAATTTTTTTATTTTCTGGTGGTTAACTTTCTCCTAGACATTTTTTCCCATCACTCCCCATCAGAAATTGACGGTTTTTTTCTCCTCCATATCAATGTTTACATGGAATCCTAGTATCTATTGTCTCAGGTGCACTTTTTACTTTTCATTCATTCTTTTAAAGTGATAGTTTAATTTACTCCTTTTCTGATGTGGGGCTTTCAATGAAGTTTTCGAGCTGAATATTAAAATTGTGACGACGCAATTCCCAAAAGGGGGGAAGGATGTAACATCCCAAATAAATAAAGAATATTTCATTCTCATATTTATCAATATTTGTGAATAAAATCTAAATATTAATTTAAAGGGAGTTCAATGCATGATGGCGTACCCAATACGCAACTACGACTTTCTTTAAAATCTTACGTTGCACACTAATAATAAAATAATATTATTTTAAATTTAGTTAAAGCCTAGACGTTGTATTGGAAGGAATGAAAAAAAGTAACTACAAAATTATTATATATGTTTTTTTAAATATTTTTACTTTCTTCCAATAAATTTTAGAGGCTTAAAATGCAAATAAATCCAATTTTAAGCATAAATATTCTAATATTCTTTGAAAGGTCGATTAACTGCCTTTTATTGGAGAAAAATTTGTAAATCCACTTTTTGACCATTTTATATGTTATATTTGAAAAAATAAAATCCTTCTTTAGAACCAGGACATCAAAATTTACTATCTATATGTTTTTGGTATTTTTCTGATAAAGTTCATTTTTTAATGAATAGTGAATGATGTTGTATTTTAATTCAAAACCTCCTTTTATTATAATTTATTTATATGGTTAGATTATATTTTTAATTTGTTATAAAGTACAATTAGAATATATTTTTACCATTTAATCCAATGGTGGACATTGGAATTAATTTCACATTGAAATTGGACATAAACAACTATCAATATTTTGATATATATTGTTGCTTAAAACACGCTATTTATTTTGACAATGGGAATTAATTATTAATTTAATTAATGCAACTTATATGTTTTGAATTTTTTAAAATAGTCCTCATTTTGGAATTCGGAATATCAAATATAGCTTAGGGTAATTTTTTGGTATTTTTCAGAAAAACATCAATTTAGATGAATAGTGAAACCATTAACTGGTAGTTAAAAATGATTTTTTCATTTAAAAGAAAATTTACAGCATATAAGAATTTAATTTTAAAAATCAGCCATAAATGGTTCTTATTATTATATATTATTTAGTTCAATGGGATGAAAATAATTTTTGGTGAATAGTAACTTATGAGTTTTATTAATCACGATTAGAGGTAATTAGTGCGATTTAAGGTACAAATAATGTTTTAATAATATGAAATGACCTTGACACATGTCCTACACTCATTGGATGATTCATGGCCGACCAAGACAATCCATTCGTTATATTGGGGACCCCATGGAGCCACTTGGGTAAGAAAATGACATTAATAACTTTTTATTTAATGCTAAAATAAAAATGTCACAAACATGTATTATTTTACTAAAACAATTTTTACATAGTATAATATAAATTATCATTGGACTATAAATATTCATTATAAATCTAAATATATTTCCTACATCATGGTAATTTTTTTATAATTTTAGATATTAAAAAAATAAATTTCTTTATGACACCATGATGATGCAGCGATTACCTCATTAATGAATGATTTAAATAAAATGAAACGATGAGGTAAAATTTAAGACTTATAGTTCTCTAAAACATATTATATGGGTGTATTTCGAACCCTTATCACCTTATCCTCAAAATATATTATTGTGGGGCATTTAAAATTTGATAATAATTTCATAATAAAGTAACATTTCATGACCTTCCAAGAGTGCCCCTCTTCCCTCTTATAAATGCCCCCCACCTCTACTCCCTTACCCACACCTCTAAATCCATTAGATCTTCCAACCCCATCACATATTGT
Organism: Viscum album; assembly: GCA_963277665.1. Lineage (NCBI taxonomy): Eukaryota > Viridiplantae > Streptophyta > Magnoliopsida > Santalales > Viscaceae > Viscum > Viscum album. Next base: position 476,970,160 of record OY728134.1, read on the forward strand.
CTCTCCAAATACCTATATTAATCCTAGAAGCCTTAACATAGGCAGAAATCTATTCAAGAAACCATTTTGGTTCAAACCAAGGGGAGTTACCCGATTTAAAGGTAATGTCTTCTCTTATGTTCTTTTGATTTGTTTTGCTTCTCCAACCCCCAAAACTCTTTTTATTCCTTTATTTTGTATCAAAAATAGTTTATTAAATATACTAGGATGTTTTTATGAACATTATTCAATCTAAAATAACACACACATCCATCTAATGGTTAATGAACATACTGTTTCCGTGGATGGCGAATTAGTACCTCACGAAACGATGATTGTTCAATTATCTCCTAGTGCCTATTATGGTGGCCATTATGATGTCACTATATTTTATTTATGATATATATGGTATTTATTTTTTTCATATGCTTCTGTATTTTATATTTAACACATACCTTTATGCTTTTCATGTCGTGCAAATGCGATAATTTCATATGAGGAAGTGTGGACTACCACCCCCTCATGTGATGTGAGTCATTCATGCAATACATGGAATGTATAAAGAATGAAATTAATGAACTTATGTGACATATAATATATATATTATGCTTTAATTATAATATATATATCTCTCATTTAGTTTAAATTCCATTAATATGACTAAGAAATGAAAGTAGCATTCATGCCCACGTACGACCTACCATCTCCATGAATGGTGCATTTCATTTTCTATCTCCCAATGTTGTGGAAAAGTATAAAATGAATTTATACTGGATATATAGGACATTTAAATCATTAATACTTTTATTTATATGATGTACTTATAACTACATGGAAAATTCTTTTCAAACAAGTTCATTTTTGACTCATGTACCAAACAACGACAAGAACATATGATATAAACTCTCATAATTAACTAATTTTTATAATATTATAATATGTGATATGAAATTAATAATAGACATTAAATGAGGTACTAATGAAATTATAAATTTATCAATGTTTATTGTTCATGAATATAAAGAAATGAACAAGAGAAGTCAGACTTGAGGTAAGGGATTTGTCCTATCTCTTTCTTTTCAAGTACTCTCTTTTATGTCATTTCTTTTATGCTCCATGTTCTTATGTTGGAGAATGTTCTTTTATATTCACCATAATGTAATTTTTTTTCATATTATGATAGATCCCCTCTAACTCTCATCAATTCATTTTAATAATTTTTATGTGGCGTCGTTATGATGCCGAATTTTCATAAGGGATTACTTATCTCACTTTTAATTCCGTGAGATTTCCATTGGTCGCCACTTATTAATGGAATGTGTATTATTATGTACTTCTAATTTATATATATTATCATGATTCTATTTATATTCATGTTGTTCTGAAATTCATTTGTTGGTTATTATCTTTTGGTCATACGACTCGATTGATTACACCGGGGTAAGGGGTTTTTATCTCACTTTTTATTCCCGTGAGAATCATGTTACATTTGACACTATTTAGTTTTGTGTGGTGTATTTACGGCCCAATATTCTACTATTTGTGCTCTATAAAATTGTTTATGGATATTTACATATTCATTGTATTACTCTTCTTTCATGGGGTGTATGTTTGGCATGTTACCCAAATCGGTAAGGTAACCTTTCACCATTTTCTTTTTAAAAGACTTATTTATGTTATGACTTTTAATTTATTTATTATTATGTTGGGATATGTTCTTATATATCCTTATTTTTGTAAATGAAATGTCCAAGTGATGAGATACCCTTTTTATCTTTCATCGTCTCAATTTCTGAATTTTAAAATGATGTCATTAGGCTGTCGAATTTTTGTATGGGAACTTCTTAACCCAATTTCAATTCTTTGGGTTAAACTTGTACTCCTTGAATATGTCATTCTATGAATATCTGTTAATTACATATGATTTTTTTACACATAATATCAACTTATAATTTTTTTATCCTTTTTTCACACATAATTATGTAATTTGTTTATCCTTAATCAAATGATACCACCATTATAAGAGATTTCATCTCAATTTTACATTCCATTGAGACATCATTGTTGTTATGTGACTATTTACTTTAATATGGTGTATATACAATCATTTGGAATGTTATATCATTAATACCATTATTCTCATGATGTTAGTAAGCTTGGATTAAATGTTATTCCTTTAAAATCTTCAAAGTGGTATGGGTTACTTTGATTCAAAAATCTCGTTATTATATTGTTTTGAAAACAGTTTGATATATCATTTATTTTGTCGACATCTTGAAATGATATATTGTGATTTCAAATGAAATGTTAATAGTGAAAAGTTTATAATTTTAATATTTTATGGGAAATGATTTTTTTGTGGAACACAGATATTTGATGGGTGGTTACGTGATAAACTATATGACGGGTGGTGCCATGAATACTAGGACGGGTGGTTACGTTACAACCTCTAATTCATTGGGTATGGAAGTCAGTCGTATGGCTATTCTATTTAGTGATATGTGTGTAATATGATCGTATAGTTATTCCATTTATGTATGTTTATTTCCCAAGTGACCTTTATATGTTATGTGTTCTTTATATGGGTTTTATGGTAATATTTTGGTTACAAAAGGGTAATTAATGATCTTTTATTCAGTAATGATTATTTACTACTTAATAAAAGTGAAAGGTATTAATTCTGATAAAGTATTCATGATTTACTTATTTTTTGGAAAAAGCTAATAGTTTTCCTTCTTTGTGTATCCTTTACTGGGATTTTTATAATCATCCAACGTTTTTGAAAAGTTTTATAAAGGACTTAATTATGAATAGGGTCAAGGATAGGATCAAGGAAAGACATGTTATCTACAACATGGAACTAGACATGTTTCTTTGTAAGAGTTTTTATTTAATGGAAACATTGTAGAAATGATTAATTTTTAATCTTATGAGATGTAATAGTTTTGTCCTAATTATATAAAACTCTAAACCTGAAAAGATCCTCTATGTGAATTATTAATTTAATTCATGATTATGTAATGTTTTAAGGTCGGATCCTTATAATAATGTACAAAGATAAATATATAATATCATATTAAAATTAATAAATGAATTTTTGGGTGATGTTAGACCCATCCAATCATCATTTGTACATATGTGTGATAGTTCAAAAAAATCATAGTTATATCTTAAATAATAAATGGATGAAAAGATTTGGTTTCTTAAACATTTCAAAAAACATCACATAACATAAACATCTGAGATGATATGATTTAAAAGATTTCATTATTCAAAAAATATTCATATTATAATAACATATATTGGGTGATAAAATCCGAATTTAAAGATATAATAATGTTTGAGTGGATATATAAGATAAAATAAATAGGTTTTCACAAAAACTATCAAACAATCTAAAAAAGGTGATATGATAAAAAAAAATCAAAAAACATTTAAAGAAAAGAAATTGAAGAATTTTTAAAACAATATAATTAAAAGTTTCAAATAATATATTCTTTAAATGAATCATATATCATGCCTATAAAACATAAGAGGTAAATAAAGAAAATAAATTCATTTACTTATCATTTTTAGTCTATTTTCAAAAATACACATCGGAGAAATATTGAAATAATATCATTTAATATTGTTTATAAAAAAGAATTTTAAATATATAAATCAAAAAAACTAGTAATTTATTAATGTAAATACATTTTATATGAAAAAACATGTACATGGAGGATTAGACTCATAAGTGAGAATGAGAGTTAATCTTAAAAACACTATTATTTTATTTCTGAAAACATTTTATCCATGATGTCTTTTTTGATAATGATAAGTAATTTCCCAAATCAATAATAGAAAATACAATATAAATATTATTAATTTAATGATAAAATAATATTGAATCATATATTCATATATTCATATAATATGGACTATGACCAATTGAATGATAAATTTATTCAATAAAACCCCCAAGTGGTCCTAATTCATTCTATGCGCATGCATGACTTCATGAATAATAAAATTATTCTTATTCTATCAATTATTTTTAAATTTATCAATATAGAGTTCATTTAATAAGGACAATTTATGGTCATATTATTTTTAAATATGATATTGTTTTTTAATATATTTTGTATGGAAATTGAATCAATGCCATTTTAATTAGTAATTTATGAAATTGAATATCATATTATAATACATTGATAAATAGTTAATATAAAAATTAAAAAACAATAAAAAATAATTTTATATTATTAAATTGTAATTATTATATTATTTATGTTCAAAATATAATCAATTATTGTTTTTTTCATTATTCAAGTACGTGGTTAGACTGAACCAAATAAGAACATATGATAATTTCATAGTTGAATAACGTTTGGAAATTAGTCTTCGATTTAAAAAATATAATTATTTAAGAAGTATAATGATAATATTTAGATGATTTAGAATATTTAGTCAAATTTTTAGTTATTTTTATAAATGGTGATGGTCATGATGAAAATGAAATCCATTATTTTTTAAAGGTGACAGTCTGTAAAATGCATGGTCAACATTATTTTGTTTTTATAAATTGATTTGAATGAATAAAAAATAGAAATTATATTAATATAACACATATTTATTATAAAAATAATAATTAGGAAATTTTATAACTATGTTTATTATAGGTTTTCAAGGTAATGTATATGAGTGAAAAGGTGATGATTAAGTAATACTCATGTTAGGACCTTCAAATTTATCTTAAAAAACTTATTTTAAATGAAGGGTAGTGGCTAACTATCAATTATAGAAAGGTAATTAAATGAATAGTTGGTTCTATATAGAAAAAATAAATGATATTTAGAATGAAATTCAAAGATAAAAATTGTTCCATGAAGTGATGTAAGGATCCCCATTATATGTGAAGAGGGGTGAAATTATGGTAGCACCCATTACATTTTCTATAATGTAAAGTTAATATAAAATTGTAAAAGGACCAATAAGTGGGAAAATAGAATGTATATTTTTATTTGATTTAGAAAATCTTCAAAAATTCATTTGAGATCACTTTTTTAATAATTTCTAGGTTATTTCCTCATAAAAAATAAAATTTTTCCATTTTAACTTTCTCCACGGTAATTAGTTTTTTACACTAGAAAATAATTATTTGTGAAAAAATAGAAATTAAATTTTTTGCCTAATTTTAATCCTAAAATTTATATTTTTAATATAATTTAATAAAATTAAATTAATAAGGGAAATAAATGTTAATTTCAAATTAATCTCACAAATCATGTGATAACTATTTTTTGTAAAAAGTTGTTTATAAGATTAATATGTATATATAATACATTGTTTTTCAAATTATAAATTTTAATGAAACGAATTGATTTATTATTAAAAACCAGTATATTTAATAGAAATAAATAACCAAATATTACAATTAAAAAAATTAATTAAAATAATAATATTAAAAACTATTTTTAATATAAATAAAATATACATTTAGTTTTATAAGGATGAAAATTGGTTTTATTAATTTTAAAAAATATCATTGAAATGAATAAAACCATTCCATAAATATATATTTTATTAATTAAAAATATTCTAGGTATTACTTCGATATTGCTAAATTTATTAAACTCAATGTTTTTAAAAGGAATGCATTTTTAATAATTCATATAAAAACCTTTATTTCAGAAAAGTCCATAAAATAATCAGAAAATAATTTTGATATTTGGAATTAAAAATTTCAATTATTTATATCAAATTCATTTTTGAAATTGGATAAAAATTGTTTTAATAGAATATTAATAATTGAAAAATAAATGTATTTTAACAATTTGACTATTATATTAATATATTATTTTACATACCTTTCGTAGTGTGGATACTTTTATTGATACTGATCAATTTAATGACCATAATATATCATTTCAAATTAGTAATTTTATTTTTTCAATATATTAAATTTTTTTATTTTAGTTTTGGGTTTTATGTATGACAAGTCACTCAAAATTATATTTATTTAAGAAAAAATAATTATTTTGAATGGTGGTCATTAAAATGTTCTTAATCCTACATCATTCTTTTAAAAAATTTAATAAAAATATATATTACAATTAATATTAATATTATTTAAATAAAATATTTACATCTTATTATCATCTTTTCTATCAATTCATAATGATATATAAATAATTCCCTCTCATCAAAACCAATTTATAAGTTATTACTTTGTCAATGAATGGGTTCTCTAGTATCTCATTAGAAGTCTTATTAGTGAATATATTACTATAAAATATTTTAAACATCCACATTATTTAAATCTATGAGTATACACTCTGATAAATAAAGTTATTTTAAACCTTTATCGATGACAGAAGAACCATTATCTCCCATCAAACATTTTTTCAAAATATATTGCGAGGACATAATACATGTTTCAAAACTTATTACATATCATTTCCATTCTCCCCTTACCCCTTATATAATAAAGGAGATCATTTAAATGGACAATTAAATACAATATTATATGATAATATTTTTCATTAAATATATATATTTTTATACATTCCCTTCTTTAAAACTCATTTAAAAACATAGTTTACCTATTACGATTTTATGGTAATTAAGGGGCTAGTGATGTTCTATTTTTTACTTTATTCCATTATTAGATAATGTTAATATTTTATTTAGTGATTGATTATTATATTAATTATAAAAAATTAATTTTTTTTGGTTAGGAATAATAAAATAAAATAGAAATAAAATATATTAAAAATAATGAATCATAATCACTTAAATAGCATAAAACTTGCTTGTCAATGAAGATTCATCGAATTATAACTATTTTATGAAATTATGGTCTCCCTAATTTTGGAATGTAATTTAACACATAACATGAAAAAAAATTAACATGTTGAACCATTATATAGTTATCACTGATAATTACTATTACTCTGAAGCAATTTTGGAACAACGATCAAAATTACCTCAAAATGATTGATGAAAGGGTATATAATCGAATAAATATATAATAAATGATAATACATTAATAAAAAGTAATAATAATAATAATAAATAATAGTTATTAATGAATTAATTATATTATCCAGGAATTTAGAGGGTATAAATGTAAACTAGGACTCAAAATAAGTGTTTCTCTTTGAAAATTCATTAATTTTTATAAATTATTTAAATATTATCCATATCCACCTATTTTTTTAATTTTTATAAATTTATTAATTTCAATACCCAATTATTTCATGAGGTATTACTTTTCTATTTACAAATTTTTTTATTAATTGTTTATAGACTGCATTGATTGTAAGGGTCTCTCATGCTATTTTCCTTTTTTGTTATTACGATAACTCTACCGTGACATTATTTTTTCTTCTATATAAATGTTCCATACACCAGGTATTTATTCAATAAATTTCTACTTTTTATATAAATGTTTTACTATAGACATGGCTAAATAATCATTACTTTATATGATATAAATGCCTTATATTTAATAATTTAGATTAATGGGTATTTACCACTAAAAGAATACTTTTTGTTTTATAGGGGAAATATTAACAATATATAAAAAATGGTATAATAATATGTAAAATTATTGATTTCATAGTCATACTCTTGTATGAGGTTCCTCATGTAAAATTAAACTTTTTATTTTTTATTGATTTTATTCATTTTATGAATGCATTAGACTGATTAAGTTATGAGAATAGACTAGAATTAAATATATCATTAATGAATCTATAAGACTATATTGATCATATTTTGATTAAAAAAATTCAATATTTTATATTTGATTTTGTTTTTCAGAAACACTCACATTTATATTTCTAACATAAATTTATTTTTATGTTAGTTTCAAGAAAATGATATTAATTAGAATATTTGTTTATATTCTACAAGTTTTCATAAGTCAATAATACAAGGGAGAATAATTGATTTTGTATTCTAGAAATGATTGAATGTATTCTAGAAACTCATTTCATACACAAAATTTTTAAGCATAATATATGACCTGGAAAAACATACATTTTGAATGAAATAAAAAAATCATCTACACTATGTTGTTGGAAATGTATTATGTAGAAACCCTATGTTTTTAAGAAACTATACAATTGAGGAAAAAATTTATTGTTCAGAATCCCATGTTTTATGTCTATTTTAGTTTTTCAAGCATAGATTTGATGTTTATCATTACATAGAGGAATATTTTGTTTGACTAGTCAACAATGGAGTTCAATTTTAATGATATTATCTGTGTTTTCTTCAATGGTCTCACCAGAAGTAAATATATCTTCAATGTTGTCTTGTGTCCTAATTAAATGCTCACACTCAATGCATTGAATCATTCCAATTTCCTAGAGATGTTTTTAAAATATTTGAAATAATTGAATTCAAATATTTTTTATTTATGTTGAAGTATTTCTAGTGATTATTTCCCATAGTGATGACCGAATGTTAGTATAACATCTGAATATATTTATCTTTACATAAAATAGACAAAAATATATGCATTGATTTTTTTTTCTTATAAAAAAACATTTATTATTTCTATTAGTTATAGACTATGGATATATACAAATTTTATTGATCTGATCGACTGAATACTTTTTTTTAATTATGTATCATATTATTACATTTTATTCTACAATATTGTTAAAGGGTTTTCTAGAACAACACTTTTGAGACATACAAAAATTTTCATCTACCTAGTGTTTTCTTTATCATTGTATGAAGGAATACTATTCAAATATTAAATATTATTTTTCTTTTTTTTGTACATTATTGAATATCAATTACATAAATCAGTTGTATGTTGAAACATTGAATGAAATATTTTAATATCAATCAAATCAATATCGATTGATTTATTATACTATGGCCTGCTCGAACTCATTCTTGGTGGTGCTAAAGGAGTATTAGATTGTTAGACTAAGGTGTGGATTTACAATTCATTATAAAATAATTAAATGGCCTTGTAAAAGCTTATAGTAATTTTATCAAAAATATGTATTTAGTTATGGTTGTGCAATGAAAATGGAATTACTATAGAAAATCATTAATCTCACTGATAGTGAATTGGTTAAGTGGAATAGGGAATAATTTTTCCTCATAAAACTACAAATATTTATAATTCCTCACATCAATAAATATATTAATTCACTTACCAAATGACGACACACTACATAACGAGGGTGTTAATTTGAATCTACTGATGGTTTTAAAGAATCCAAATTCACCCCTCTTGTTTCATCGTCATAATTTGACTAACCAAACAAGTGGTATCAGAATAAGGGAACTATTAAAATATTACTCTATTTTTGAATCCTGAAATATAATATTTATTCTATTTTGAAACACGATGTTGTATCAAATGAAGGTATCCTTCTGTTTTTATCTGATATCAACAAATAATAACATATTTTTTCCTCTCTTAATAAATCATGTGATTATTTTAATATCAAGAGTATATAATTGTTTTTAATATAAAATAAACCTTTGTATATTACAATATTGAGATAACGATTCAAATGATAATTTTTTTTGAAAATGTTTTACTCAATGTAGGAAGCTCAATGATCCATGTTCCTCATATTAATAGTTATAATTATGGATTCTAAAAATATCAAATGATTATTTACATGAGAAATAATGGAATATAACTTTTTTATCAGTTTTCCAGTCTTATGAAATTATTATAAAATATTTATAGAAATGTGATAATGATCATGAAATATAATATGTCTTTATTTCAAAGGAAATGACTGATATTTATTGTGGATGAAGGAATGATTATTTTTACTAGTTTTCTAAGTAGTATACTTCATATGAGATGTTGTAGACTATTTTTATTTCCTATTTAGGAACTGATAATATTAGTCAACTATGATACAACCATGAAAAGTAATTGTTTAATTCTTTCATAATAAAAAATGGTTAAATAATCCCTCAAATGATTGTTATATTTAATGAAATATTAAATATTATTTCTATATTGGGAAATCTAGTTATAAGATCCGAGCATCTATTAAAATTACATAGTTGTTTACCAAATAAATGGAATGGAATATCAGCTATTTTCTATCAATACACATCTGTTCAAAATTTAACCTTGAAATAATTAATTTGAACATTGATGATGTATGAAATTAACATAAAAGATGAATCCAAAAAAATATCAAACATGAATAATATATTAGAACTCATTTAGAGTAGTCATAAGATTCATACTATAAAAATTCAATCAATGAATTATTAGATATTGTAAAAACATTCAAAAAAATTTACAATAGAAAGAGTAAAAAGGGTAAGAATGGTAGATTCTATGAATGTTATAAAAAATGACAAAAAAAATATATGTTGTATAATTAAATCCCAACGATAATATAATTACAGTGTAAATGAATCAATGTTAAAAAGAAAATATGGACTGATTCTGTTGGTTCTAATGATGAATGTACAATAGATTAAGAGGCTAAACATAAAAATAAAATTTAAAATATATTTATTAGGGATAATTGTAATGTGGTATAATCTGTTTACTCTCAAAACACTAAAAATGAAAACATTACATATAATGAGATGTATAATTATATCTTTATGCTTCAATATAACTATAAATATTTAAAAATTGACAAAACAAATGATACAAAAATTTTATGATTCCATATTTTTAGATAATGAAATCATTCCTTATAAATTAAGGATTTAAAATCTAATTCGTCAAAAAAATTGTTTTGATCTAGCTAAAATTAAAATTTCAATATTATTGTTCAATGATTAGACTCTAAAAAGGTTTCTAGTATGTTTATAAAAGTTGGAAGATTTTTGAATCAAATTCATTATATGAATAAAATTCACGATGTAAATATTTGAATATGTACTAATTGTGAAAGACCATTTTATAATGGAATTATTTTGTTCTTGCATAAATTAGATAAATAATTTCAACTAATTAATGTTTATATTGTTTCATTGATGGAAATTATAAAAATTATTATTTCCCTAGATACCATCAATATTTTATTATTAATTATTCATATGGTTCAAAAGATTTATTTATCTTTAATATTAATATATATTCAAAAAATAAATAGACATTGTCACCCAAAAAATTGGTTTATATCACAGAAAAAACCAAAAGAATTTTTGTACCAAATGGAAGCTATATTTGATTCTTTATAGAAATACATAAATGAAATACATTATTATATATTAATGTAGTTTTCTAATGAGTGTATGGATAACTCTATCAAAACAATGGTGTGATCAACTCTTAAGTAGTTCATCATAAAAAACCCTTAGTACAAGAATCCTTAATCCATGCAGTATTTCAATACTCTTTTCATATATAATTTTTATATCAAGAACATCAAACATAGAAGAAATTATTCCTCAAAAGAAAATAATGGGTAATTTTTATTTTGCTCTATTAAAAGAATAGTTTGTTTTTATGTTACAATTTAAATCAAAACGTATTTGGAAAAATATAATTATGATCATGGTTATAATGAGGATGAAGGTTCTCCATAAAAAATAATTAAATGTAAATTGGATAATCAAGAGTTTTTTTATGGTGATCACATTGAATGGAGAAAAATTAAATGGTAATTATAATATGAATGCATCTAGAATGTAGAATTAAGATCTACAAAAAGTATATGTTTGAAAAATGGTTTTTGATACATTACAAATGGAGTATTTTAATGTGAAAGAATTTTCTATTATAAGAGAATTATTCAAAGAATTTAAAGTATAAATTTAATGTCTTATAAAGATACACATATGTGAAGTTATTACTAAACGATATCTTGATGGACTAAAGGTGTGAATTTTTAAATAAATATCATCATCTTCATTATATCAATTATTTGCAGATGCTCGAAGTAGAATAGAACAAATGTCAATGGTTTTTGTATATTTAATTGAAAATTTTCAACGTTTTTTAACATTGTTTAATTCACCTAATCCTTCCAAAACTCATTGAATTTTCATTATAACTATATACTATATTAAAATAACTTATTATATAAAAAATTTGATTAGTAAAAATATGTTTTATATGCAATTTCATGTTGTATTTTTAAATAAATATATATATTATTCACATAATATTGTATATGAATATAATTCAAATATATATATAATTTTAGACTATATTAAATTCAATATGCTAGTAAATTATAGTCTATTACTATATGTAAATAAATTATATTACGTAGAATATTATTTTCTTCTCACTTTTGAAATGTGAAAAAATATTCTTTATATTTTTTGAATGTCATTTACAATCATCTTCAATCATAGGGGAGTTATTTAAACATTTTACTATTACAGATTAAATAATGTTTTTTAAATAGTATATTGTAAACAATAATTTTCCATTAAATAATATATATTTTATTTTTATAACAATTTTATTATATATTCTAATCTATATATAAAGATTCATGAATATATGTGTTTATTTTATTTTATATATTTTGAAAATATTTTCGATAATTGATATTTTTTTTTCAGAAATGGGGGATAAATTAATATATAAATATTTATATGATAAATTTATATATGAATGGTTATATTAGAAATTTATATCCAAATAACTCATGGGAAAAAATATAAAGTGTATATTGTTTATGTATTTTATGAAAAATGTTTGATGAAATATTCTTATAGTTATAAAATCATAATATAATCTATTTATTTATATTTGTGTGAGTTTCTCTAAATGATTATAATTTTATTTTTATTTTTATTTTTTTCTATGGGATTGGTGAATATAAAAAAGGGAGATATTTTTAAGCATTTTATAATCCAAAAAAATTATTAATTTGTTTTTAATTTTGGTTCTCACAAAGACACACATTTATATTACAAAGGAATCTTATTTTTAAGTATGTTAATGGAAAATAATATTTGTTATAATATTTTAAAGTTCCCAGACAGTGTGATTGTCTCACTAAAATGGGGAGGGGTGAATTTGTGATATTTTTTCTATTATTTTTCTTTATAATTGATACAACCTTTCCCTCATATTAAATATTTCAATTTCTTATTGAATACTAATCAAACACACATCAATAAGAACAAAATATTTTAAATGGCTCAATATTAAATAAGAATAGCTATATAATTGGTATGGATTGGAAATGATCTAATACCACATAATCAATTATAAAATAATCATTGGATTATAATGAGTAAGATATACTCTTTCACTTATTAAAAACTATGTAACCAATTCAAATTGTATGTGTCCACCTACTTAGAATAAATAGTGTAATACAATGTTTTTTTTATGACACATGATTCCAATTTGAATATTTAACTCCACAAATGTATTAATTTATAAAAAATGCATCAATTACGTATCCAAAATATGTTAATAAGATCTAAAGTTTTCTAATGGAATACTCAGTCCAATTTTCCCAGTACGATTTTCTTATTCCGTTTTCCTTGTACGATTCCTCTGAGTATGATTTCGCTCTATACGATTCTTCCTAGTATGATTATCTCATGTAAAATTATCCCAAGTACTTTGATCTCAACATAGAAAGATATATCCATGGCATATTAAAATAGAGAAAATTAAAAACACTTTATTCCCATGTCTAGAAAAGACAATATAGGAATTTTGATCTGATTAATCGATCCCAATGTAATGATTTAGAAAATATAATTGACTAGTTAAATAAAATAATCAGTTATGTATGATAATGAATGAGTATTATGATCATCTAAATAAATTTCTGGGATTCTCTCTCCTCTCATTTACATCAATCCATCAAAACATTTCCAAAAAATTAAATAAGGAAATAATATTATTCACTCAAAAAAATTGGAGCATATCTACTATTAATAGTACATCGGTCATCAAAAAAGTAAAATGTACCTTTTCCCATTTATAGGATACCATCGTGTCACTTAGGCGGGAATCCCAAAAATATTCTCACATAATAAAATTTACCATAATCTCAATTTCCCATTAAATCATGAATTTATTTTTACTACTTCAACTCTTTTAAGAAGCATACTAATTCTTATATAATATTCACTTATCTTTCAGATAATCCTTTTAATTTCCAGTCTGATGTCAATTTCTGAGTCCTTTTTTCATTAAATTATCTCATTAATACAATACATTTTACTAATTATATGAAATGATATAAAGAAATGGACCCCTATCTGATCGATGAATACAATCATTTAGATAAATACCAAGCTCCCCCTTGGATATTACTTCAGAATCGTTGCATTCTAACCACTTTAACTACATTACCTCTTTTCTTCACCCAGTTAGAAATATAAAACAATTTAACTATAATACTATGGATCTTGACCCAACTATAACATAAAATATAAATTAACCCATTTTGATATGGTTGGATACTTTATTGATCTCATTATTTTATTTTATTTTCATTCATTGGTCTCAATAATAATCTTTCACTAAAATTTTCATGTATCATGGCATTATTCATCTCATTAAATTCATTTAAGAATATCTTCAACATTGAAAAACATCAATAGTAATGTATCGTAAAATTATATTCATTCTATCTTATTTCCTTCCATCATATACTGAATAGGATTTTCCAGAGAATGATATTTCTTAGTATGATTTCTATGGTATGATCATTATTTGTATTATTATTCTGAGTACGATTAGATAAGACACGATCATTTCTGAATATGATCTTCATCACCTTATTTATTTCCTTTCACTCAGATATGGTTATACTACATATGTTTATTTTTCAATCAGCAAAATCTCTTATTTTATTCATTTATTAAATCATGTTGAATCATATGTTTCACTAAATAATTATAATATATAAGAGTTAAAAAGTAGTAAATAATCATCACATTTAAAAACGATGCATTCCAAATATGATTACCCATCAAAACAATAACTTCTTCCATACGTGATCTAGTGTGAATCTGATGACCATTTACTCCAAACAAGATATTCTATATCTAATTCTGAACCCAAAGAAAGTATGATTAGAATATTTTCATTCAAATATCCTTTCCTCATTATGATGTACGAAGTGAATCTGATTATTTAGAAAACACGAGTCTTATTATTTTGAAAACAATATTCTGTACGATTTCCACGAAATATAAATTATGCAGATCTCCAGCCTTCAAAAAACATTTCCTTACCAAAAATAAAACATTTAAACACAAAAACCTATATCTTCATCTTGGTCCAAAAAATATTCCACTATGTATTTTTTTTCAACCATGTTTAAAAAATCAAAAACATTTATCCTTAAGCAATGTATTACATATCAATAATTCTTCACCTCCATGAGACGCCTAATTATATGAAACAAGATATCTTGATAGAAAACCATGCTATCAAAATGTAATGATTTGGACATCCTTTTTTCCCTTCCTTATCTGTTATTTATCCATATGTTTTCTTCACCCTCCCTAAAATAGAAAAAAAAAATTCTCCCTACAACCACTCTAATAATAGTTAGAATAGTTATCTCACAAAATAATGTTGAATTCACAGCTTACCTACAACTCCGCCTTTTTACATGCATCAAATGGGTAGATCTATGAAATAATTTATCTCCCTTGAAAACACTATCAAAATTTATGATGAGAGAGGGGACATAAACACATACCCCAACCTTAACATTAAATAGATTGGACACCCATGTTCGACCTCAATTTATAAAATGATTCATTTTGTAATGGTTTGATGAATTTGTCTGAAATTGTTTTGATGATGAAACACGTTAAATATTCAATTCATTATTCATCATATTCTCTTTGATAAAATGATATTTTATATCAAATATATTTTTAATTATAAATTTTAACTGCATTCTTAGTGATATTGATTGTATATTGATTATCATAACCGAAGAGCAAGGGTGAATTCACCTCAATAACTAAATCTTCTAATTGAGTTTTCATCCACATAAGTTTAGTAGTGGCTTGAGTGGTAGTAACATAATCAGCTTTAACATTACTGAGAGTTAATAAATTTGGTTTCATTGAATTCAATATTAAAAAATTGATTCCTAGAATTAATACTCCATAATATTTGGATCTTTTATCATCAACATTTCTTTCCCAATTAGTATCTCAATACCCAAAAAAATTAATACTATATGAGCTTCCTTAGATGATTCTGAATTATGTTATACCTTTGGTGTATAAGAGAATTATTTTTCCAGTAATTTAATGTCATTCATTTGGAGCACGCTGAAACATTATACATAAGTTAACAACATAATCAATGTTGGGTCTTGAGGAAGTCAAAAAAAATATCTAATTGGTTTTGAAATTTCATTCTAATCAACATATATTTTCTATCTATCTTTTGAAAAAATTGATCCCACTAACATCAGTGTGAAAATGAGTTTTTATTTTACCATTCCAAACTTATTAATAAGTTCTTTAGCATACCTTTATTGAGAATGAAAACTTTATTCTTTCCTTTTATATTTTTATAACCCATGAATGTATTTCATTTCTCTCAGCATCTAAATTTCAACTACCTTCTTAATTTCATCATAAATTCATTCCCAACTTCATTCATCATTCCAATAAAAGATAATATCATTTTAATAAACAATTACAATGTGAAAATACTCTTGAATCCCTCTAATGTAGAGATTTATAGATTGTATTCATTTCATGAAATTCATCTACCTTATGAATGTACCCAATTTAGTGTACTATGCTATTAGAGATTTTTATCCCTTATAATGCCTTTTTATTTCTAAAAACATTACCATCATATTTCCTATCAACAAAGAAACAATGTTGTTCAATATAAACATTCCCTTCATGATCAACATTCAGGAAAATAGATTTAACACCCAATTAAAAGATCTTGTATCCTCTATGGGTCAAAATAGAAATAATGATTGTGGTTTTTTCATTTAATTCCACAAAAGAAATGGTTTCCTAAAATTTATTAAATTTAATTTTGGAATACCCATTTCACACGAATGTTTCATTTTTTATAACACTTAATCTTCTTCCTTCATCTTGTCATGCATAACCCAATTTGTGAAAATAATGTTTTTATTTTTAGTATTGGGTATTATTTACCTTGTATCATTAATTTAAATGTGTTCAAACTCTTAATTTATGATCTAAACCTATTACGGATACTCAAATGCTTCTTTCATTTCATTCAGCTCAAATTTTAAATACAAATAATTATGTCTAATAGCATTTTTGGTCCTCTGGTATAAATCTTCTGATGTTGAACAGAAATTATTTTATAATCATCAACATGATTCCTTAAACATGCATAATAATTCAAAATATATTATTCGTCAATAAAAATGGATGGATCCAATTATTCTTCTTAAGATAGAATATAATTGTCTGTATTCTTATCAGAATTGTTCTCCTCGACATCATCATCTTATTTCCCTTCCTGAATGAGTTTATTTAAAAGAACATTCAACTACATTAACATAATTAGAATGGAATTTTTTATCTCTCTATGATGAAGAATATATATCCCGATGCTTCCAAATCATATCAAGGACTTATTCAATCTTCACCTTTCTTCTCACACTTTCCACCATTTCCACCTTTATTCATTATAATGCATGTACTCCCAAAAACATTGAAGAGTTTTAAACAAGGTATTTTGAAATAAAATAATTCATATGGAGTCATATATGATTGAGCTTTTTATTAATAACTATTATGGATATAAAAAACCATACTAATGGATTTCAACAAAAATTAATGAGAATGACTATGTTCATGTAACACAGTTATTCCAATTTCCAACAATCTAATATTCTTTCTTTCATCCACCCCATTTTGTTGGGGAGTTCATAGGGTACTATACCCATGCTGAATACCAAGACTCCTTAGATAACCTTATAATTATCTTTGTTTATATTAACCACCAATTTTAGTCCTCAACATTTTCACTGAGTAATGAAATTGTTTTTCATCATACCTTCTGAAACTTTTAAATATTTTCTAAGCATCTAATCTATGTTTCATGTACCTAACAAAATTATTTCTGTTAAAATCATCTATGAAATTGATGATGTAATTATCTATAATTTTTTATTTTTTATCACAATGTCCCATATATATACAAAATAATTAGATCTAGGGGTTGTCTTGAACAAATCTAAAAGTTCTTATGCATTGAGTTTGCAATAATTACTTTTTAACAAATAGTTCAACACCAATATCTGCTTAGAAAATCAGGAATGCCTCAAAAAATATCTCGTTTATAAATCTTTCTCATGATTCATTGACACATGTTTCCAAGTCTTTCTTCCACAATTGATTTTCATCCACCAAACTCATACAACAAGATATTTTTATATCACCAATGAGAATCATGTTTACTTTTATACGTTAGCCTCTCGTGAAAATATTTCCATCATCCTCAATTTTTTCAATGAACTCATCCTTTATAATGATATATTTGTTACCCTAATTGAAAAGTTGTGAAACTCTAAGTAAATTGTGTTTCATCCTATAAACATACAAAGACTTCTTGTATTCCATATTTTATTTCCCAATTATGGTTGAACCAACACCTTTCATTTTCAAGGATTTATCATTTCCAAATATCACAGTTCCTTCCATAAAATAAATCACATTCTTCAAAAATTTATAATATCCTATTATATGATAAGAAGACCCACTATCAAGAATCATGGTTTATTCCCATTTTATAGGATTCAATGTAGTTTCAACAACAATAGCATTTTCTTCATTTGTTTATTTATTCACATATGGCTTTCGAGAATTGTTAATGAATCTTTTGTTTTTACAGTAACAAAATAATACAAAAATTTTCATGATTTCATTGTTTTTCAAATCATTGAAAAATATAGTCCAATAGTTGTTATCTATTTTCAATCTTTACTTCATCCTTTTCAGGTTTCTTCAAAACAAACCTTCTCAGAAATCATTCTATGAGGAATTTGACTCCCCCTCAGCATTTTCCATCCATAACCTATTGAATGATATAAATGATATTGGATTAACCAAAACAGATTTTTCATATTTATGAATCCACCACAATACTAGAAATAACTATACAAGTAGTATTTACTTTGGAAACATCCAGGATTGTTAGAATTGTTAATATGTTTTTTATCCACCGACTTCTCTTTCATTACCGACACATAGGAAACTATGTTGTATATATGAGTCTTCTTTTTTTATCTTTATTAAAACAAGATGTGTATGAAGTTTTTTTGGAACCAGAATTTATCAAAATATTTTTATTCTCAATTTTATTTGAGAATTATGATTTTACAACATTTTTGGTTTTGTCAGTAAACATGAATTTCACAAATTTCATTTTAAAAAAATTTATATTTCTTTCCAACAATTGAAGGTACATTTTGTTTATCCTAGTCTGATATTTCCTTTCAAGAACATTCATTATCTTCCAAAATAGAGTCTTGAAAACTTTTATTTATCTCTCAATATTTGGAAGGTTTCTGTTTGAAAATACCCAAATCTTATTATTTTACATTTATCATAACCTCTATATTTTCTTAAGGATTATCTGCTTCCTCAAGTTATTTCCCAAGATCACCAATATATTTTTCTATCTTTACTTTCTCATTTTAAAAACATTCCTGATTTCTTCTAGATGAGCATTCATATTGTAACATTTTGTACTTCTTTCTAAGCCTTCTAATCTTTTTCCGAAATTATTTCCATTATTCATTAAAATTTCTTATTTTTTATTAGACATAAAACTTATTTATTTGGAGTTAATGAATTTTATTTCTTTCCATGTGGAATTATTTTTTTGATTGTCTCCATATTTCCTGCGTATTTTTATTCCACTTCTTTAATCTTTACCACTATCCACTTCTTTTATTATTTTAAGATAATTATCCATAAAGTAACCAATAAATAGACATTCAAAAAATTTTACGGGATGTTTCCCTTTATATATGTTTTTATCTCTTTTTAGATTTTTTGAAAACAGGGATAAAATTTCATTAATGTTTTTAAATAACTTATTTTAAGAATTAGATTCACATGATTTATCTTCAATAATTATCTTATTTGTATTTTCTTTATTTTCACCCTTGCAATACATTTCTCTGTCAACCATTGTTATTATTTTCAAAGAATTTTCCATTATACATTCATAATTAAAGATATTTCAATGAAAATCATAAATAGATCATGTTTCAGGATCTTTTTCTTCCAATGAAGAAATTTTTTTATCAATCATTTAGTGAATGATTCTCCTAATCATTTAAACAACTACAAAATCATATTACAATTCACCAAGACATATTATAGTACTCACAATGTTATTTTCCAATGTAATGAAGTCTCTAATGTATTCATGCACTCCCATATTCATATATTCATATTTCAATCTCTATATTTGTAACATTACATTCTTTACTTTTGTATTACCTTTTGTATATGTTTTTCAATTTATCCATTATACCTTTGGATGTGGAAACTCATTTCACCATTAGGTTTTATCTTTCAGATAGTGGTGATGGTATAGAATTATTGTACCTCAAACTACTCTCCACCTTCAACTTTTTAAAATATGTAACAAGAGAATTAAAATCAATATGAGTAAACCCATCTATTGTAGCTTTGAGAACATCATATCCAATTGATATAAGATATGAAAACATTGTATATTTCTAAATAAGATAATTATTTCCATAAAAAACCAATATGCCATTATTATTCACACAGTCCATATTCTCAATCAACAGCTAATAGGTATAGCGAGTCTACACTCTGGTACTATTTTAAGGTGCTCGGTCAGTGTGATTGTATCAGAATGAGTGTGAGGGGGTGAATCAGTGAGACATTTTCATTTACATTTCTTTGTAATTGAAACAACCTTCACCTTCTATTATAGATTTAAATTCCCTATTGAAAATAAGTGAAACACACATCCCAAGAACACAAGAATTTACATGGTTTACTATCCAATAAAAATATCTACGTCCTTGGTATTGTTTGGAAATTATCCCATACAACACAGACTGCTAGAAAAAAATCCTTTTATTATAATGAGTAGGATATACACTTTTACTCATATATCCTCATATAAACAATTCCAATAGTGTGTGTATACATTTTTAGCACAAATAACATAATAATCTATTTTTGTAACAATAAATGTTACCTATAAATGTTTTCAATTCCAAAAATTTATTCAATTGATAGAACATATTCAATTTCATTCCTAGAATATAGTAAGAACTTCTTATAATTTTTTAGGAAAACTGAGTCTAATTTTCCTAGTAGTATTTTCCCAGTCTAATTCATTTGAGTACAATTTTTCTTAACACGATTCTTCCTGGTACGATTCTACTTATTTTGATAAACTCAATATAAAATTAAATAGAATTGTATGAGTATGATTGAGACTATTCAAAACCCAATTTCCTCAATCCAAAAAAACAGAATAGAAATTATGATCCTAATAATCCATCCCGATACAATGATCAAAAAAATAAAATTAAAAAACTAAATACAGTAATGTATTGAGTATGGTAATAACTGAGTATGATTATCAGTTGAATATAGCATTGTGATCTTTTCTCTCCTATTTTACATTAATACATAAAAACGTTCAACAAAAAACTCAATACAGAAATCCTCTTATTCTCTCTAAAAACATGGATCCTCTCTCTCATGAATAGTATATCATTCATCAGATAAGTACAATTTAATTTTAATATTTTACAGGTGACCATTGAGTGGAATAGGAGGGAATAAAATAAGCCCACTTAATCATATTCACCTAAATCTCAATTTCCCCTAAAATATCAAGTGTATTTTTACATCGTCAATTCTTCTTAAAGCTTCATGATTCCTCTACAATCATCACTTAATCTTTAGACTCTCATTTAAAATTATAGCATGATTTAAATTTATTATTATATTTATATGTACTGATATATTCATTATAATTCTCTATAACATTTTTATAAATGTGTATGATGTAATGGATACCACTCTAAATGATGAATAAAATATTTTATTTGAATACCAATATCTCCATAAAAATTTAATTCCTAAATCTTTGATTTCAATCTACTATAACTACATCACCAACTCACTTGACCCAAATATACGTATAAAACAATTTAACTCTTATAAAATTTCTCTTTATCCAACTGAAACCTAAAATGTAATTTAACCCTTTTTGAAATCGTCGACAACATTTTTGATCTCATTATTTTATTTTTTTTATTCATATATATCAAGAAATTACTTCTCTTATAATCATATTCATGTATCGTGACATTATTCATGACTTTAAAGCCTTTTGAGAATAACTGCAGAATCATCAAACATCAATTGGAAGGTATCGTAACCTTCCATCCATTTCATCTTATTTCTTTCCATCACAACCTAAGCACTGTTGTCCAAAGTACAATCTTTGTGAATACTATTTCTTGGGAATAATAATTATGGATATGATTATTCTAATTTTAAATGGCCTAGATGAAATTATTTTGGATTATTATATTCATCACCATCTTTCATTCCATTCACCAAAATATGATTATACTGGGTACGTTTATTTTTCAATATTTAGCATCTATTTTATATTCACATCCTTTATTTCATCAATATTGCATCATAATCATCACAAATTACTTATGAATTATGATAATTACATGGTTTCAAAGACTTTTCAACTTCAAAAAAATGATCCATGTCAAATTTGATTACCCATATAAAAAATCATTCTTTCCTACAGTATCTATAATGATTTGATGACCATTTACTTCTAACAACATATTCTCTCTTATATTCTAAAACAAAGGAATGTCTGGTCCGATTATTTTTACTCAAATCTATTTTCCTCATTATATAGTACATAGAGAATATGATTGTTCAAAAAACGAGAGTCTGTTTTTTTTAAGAAAAATATTCAGTATGATTTCCACAAAATACAAATTGTGGTGATTTCATTCCTTAAAAAACTTTTCCTAGAATCAAAAGAAAACATTTTAAAACAAATAACTCAGCGTCATTTTGTTCCTAACAACATGTATTTCTATTCTAAATGAATTTAAATATTTTCAATCAGTGGAGAATAACATATAACGTATTCTAGATGAGGTTGAATTTATTCTTCAATCAATGTTCATACCCTATGTTTGTAAGTGTATTGTATGTTTTGGAAACACTGTGTTTAGAATGAAACATATAGATCATGTACCCAACATTACTGTAAATGTATGGATCCACAACCCAATGTTTTAAAATAATTTAAATTTTTGGAATAAATATATGGTTCATCAACATTGTTTTTCAAAAAAAAAACATACATTACCAACCCTATGTTTTTTGTTTTTTCTCCCATAGAGGAACGTAAAGTTTGAATTGTCAACAACAGTGTTTTATTTTGATGATTCTATCCATGATCTCAAAAATGGTCACTATATAAGTAAATTTCTCTAAAAATATTAATTGACAATGATTAAAAGTATCATACTCAAAAGACTAAATCATTATATTTTCTATGGGATTCCATGAGTATCTTTGAAAAATTTGAATTCATATATATTTTGACTTATTATGTAGTATGTTTAGAGTTAGTCTGTCAAGATATGACCAACCATTAGTATAAATTCAAAATATATTGGTGTATAGGGAATATATACGCATATATATTTTTATAAAATAAAAACCTATGTTCTTATAAAAAACATTTTACTGTTTTATTCAGACCTACACTTTAGAGACATAAATGTTTTCATCTATCTGGTCGACTTAATAATATATATTTTTTATGTTATATAATATTTTTAAAAATTCATCTACAATATTTACTATGTTCCTTTTAGATCTACCATTTGATACATATATTTGTATTCATGTGTTCATTTTTTTCTCTATCATTGTGTGGTGGAAACCTGTGAAAATAGTGACGATTATTTTGAAACTACTGTACATTATTAGAGATCAATTAAAGAAATTTGTTTCATTTTGAAATAATGAATACAACCTATTTTTCTCATTAAAATAATTCTATAATGATTTATTGAAAAAACAATTCTTTGGACTTAGTTGTGGTGGTGTTGAAGTAGTATCATATTCTTAGAATAAGCTATAGATTTATCCCTATAAAGGAACTAGATTGCCTTGTAAAAGACATACTATAAAGGGATAAACTAAAAGTACTAAGGTATGACAGTTCTTAATGAATGTTACTATAAGTAAATATCATCAATCTCATTGAGAGAGCATTTGTGGAGTGGACTACGTGATCTTGGTTCCCTGAACCGGTATAAATATTTATATGTTCTTCTATTTTATTTTTTCAAAACAAAACATACCGAAGGAAGATACAGTACATACACATAGGTTTATTTTAAATTTATTGAAGGTTTTAATGAATCAAAATTTACCCCCTTTTGACTTATTCATAATCAAACTCACATAACAATCTCACAAAAAAACATGTTTATGGTAATGAGAGAATTCAAACCATATATTTATGACATATTTTAAGAATTAAATTAATTTATAGTCATAATTTATGGAATTATTATTCCATCATTATGGTATGTATTTTAATTATATATGTGATTATATACTTATATTGTTATGGATATGATACTTTTTTTAGTTTCATAAAATTTATCTATTTCTTATTTGGTTCATATTATAGGTATTATGATTATTCTATATTATCTTCCACTATATATTACCCCTTACTAGGAATTCATGTTCACCCATTTATATTGATTTCCCATTTCATTAAGAAAAAAATATAATAATACATGGATTTAAAGATAATAAATAAAGGGATAATGGATCTTTATATGGTTTTATGATGTATATTTTATTTCAATGTAATGTAATGATAAATAATGTATTTCTCCTCTTGAAAACACATATCATTTAGAACATGTATATGCTGATAAATATTTTTTTTCTAATTTCACAAATGAAAACAAACTCTAGGTTAAATGAGTCTGATTTGTTATAATTGAAGATTGATAATTAATTTCCTTGAAGACATACACTCTTTTATTGATATTTTTATTCTTTATATGTTACACATGTGCCATCATCATTTTATATGTTTGGACAATTTAGAAATAAATGTGACGTATTCAATGAATATAAACTAATTTGGTATATTTAATTAATGTTTTACTACTTTTATAAAGGGATCAACTGCCCTAAATATATATTATCAATATTTTCCAATAAACTAAATAAAGTAATATATGTGATGAATCATAATGTTAAAAAATTTATTCTATGATTTTTTATAAATAAATATAATAGCCTTGAATTTCTATAGACTCTAGAGTATGTCCCTATAAGTTTTTACTTCACTATTTTCTCAAAAATATCTAATACAGTAAATGATTTTTTATGGGTGAACAATTATATTTTATTTAAGATACCCATTAGGTGTTATTAATAAGATTCCTTTTGTGGTATTGTTTCATGAAATTTAAGACCATTCAGGTTTTTCCAAGATAAAATGTATAATGTTTATGTTAATAAATATTTGAGAAAAGGTGAATGTTTTTTAAGGTTATAAAAATTTATTTTGAAGTGTTTTTCATTCCAAAATGAAATATAAAACAAAATTGATTTTGTTAATGCATGAGACATCAATATTGGAAAAATGGATCAAAAATATTTTCTGTAGTTTATGTCAAGAAACAAGAATGATATTAGGTGTTTGGGTGTTATGGTTATAAAAATATTGCTAAAATATGGACCCTATATTAAAGGCATAATGACAAGACTATAATGGGGTTTCATTCCCTACATTAACCTAATTATCCCAAAATTAATTGGAAATCAATTGATAATGAATTTAATTGTATTATAAGAAAAAGGTATAACAACTCCATGAGGAAAACATATTTTTGAAAAATATTTATCTTTTTTCCTTGATAAATAGAAAAATTGAACATGGTGTAACTTTTTTGGAAAAAATATTGGCCCCATGAGTTTTTTGTGTTCTTCATTTAAGAAAAAAATATTTTCCTAAACCATAAAATGATTAGAAAATGTGAGTGAGGAATTTAATTTATTTATAGAAAAATATTATTCATTTCCAAGTAAATAATTACTTTATATATATTTTTTAAAGCTAATATTTGAATATATTATGCAAACCACAAATGTTGATTCTGATCATATAGTTTTTTAAAAGATGGTTGATCGTTATGTTCATACTTCCCATTCAAAAAGGTTGGTATCCTATCTTGATAGAGATATTTCCTAAATATCCACAATTTTTTATATGCATTAGTCCATATCATTTGTATAACATAATAATTCCATAGTTTATAATCTATATGGAACAAAGTCAAAATTTATACAATTATAATTGGATATTGTAAGGAATAATATATGATATCATACAACTTACTTTGATAAAATATGTTGTATAATTTTATACCCTTTACATTAATCCAACTCTTCCACCAATGCTATAAATAAACTATTGAGAATTAATTCACCCTTTAATTAATTGCAAAAATGAATTATTATAAATCTTTTTATCTTTATTCAATTTAATCAAATTTTATGTATCCCATGAGAAGATAAATAGGTCGTAAGTATTATTATAGAAGCCTATATAATTTATTCATGGTCTCAAATTTGTTCTAATGTTTTTAGATGATTGACCCTCACCTCAAATATCCCTTATTTATTATCTTTTTCTATGTGAGGAAATATCATTCCATAGTGATATGGAGACTCCCACACATATGAGGGCGATTTAGTTTCATCCAATAGAGAAATAATAGTAGAAGAATTCTAACGGATTCTATTCAATGATATTATTAAATATTATTATTTATGATTTATGTAGATTCTTTCATTTGTAATTGGTAGGACCTATTATTCAGTATTTAAAATATCGTGGGTCTTGGTATAATCCATGGTTGGACATTGAAGTTTTTACTTTATTGCTTATGTTGTATATATAATGTGTTAATTGATCCTTAAAAACCCAACTATGGTATTAGTGTTTTATAATGATTTCTTATGAATGACATATTTTTTAAAAACATTCTATTCGATATTGTTTTGTGGTTATATTCTATAACCTAAAATAGAATTGAGGATTTATTCTATATATGTTCATATGATATTTGATTTCAATGGAAAAAAATTGGTTAAATATATCTATTAATTATATCTTATTATGCCATAGAGGGAATAATATGGTATATTTATGCGAATTTGAGATATAAAAGTAGTGCATTATGATTAAGGGCATGTATTGGTGCATCAAAAGAAATTATTTCCCAATACTATGGGATTTTCCTACATAGGCCGCATATTCATCGATTTAATATAAATAAATTTTGTTAATTTTATGTGAAATATTTTAACTTTTTTCTAATTAATTTGTACAATGGTTTATTCATACATTGATTATATTAAATTATTACATGAAATTTGGATATATTGAATAGTAATTCATATAGATTCCATGATATCATATATAGAAAACACTAACATAAGAAAGGATGTAGTATCTTTATTCACGTAAACTATATTTTTAATGTTTAAGAGGGTATACATAGGGAATATGGGGTCTCATAGGAATTACAAGAGTTTTCCAAAGGGCATCGGATGGATCATAGAAACATGATCTGGTTCACACCATAAATTGTATATTAAAGAAATAAATCAATTCTTGGAAGAAGTGATGACTTTTTATTTGTGGAAGTGATACATTTTCATGAAATGAAATAAGAGTCAAATATTGAACTTGGAATTTAGAATTTTATGTTTAGGCTACACATTTTTTGCGTACTAGAAATTCTGAATGTTCATGTCATGAGTTTTTAATACACATTATATCATATATTGGTTCCAATGAACTATATATTTTTATCACTTAACTACTTTTTAAATTCTCCACCCCCTCTCTTCCCCAACCCCTATGTATGCTCCATGTGATTTTTTTGTGAGCATCATTGACCAAAATACATTTTTTGGTCAATTGATTCACATTTTTTTGGTTTCTCCTCTTTTGGTAATTATGATATAATTTCATCTTATTTATTTTTTATCTTGAAATAATAAGAGGTGGAGGGATGTGTTTCTAGGATATTTTTATCATGATATGGTCTATGAAAAATAAATTCTAAATAACTACTTACATTTTATTCTAGGGGATTGGTATTGTGTTGTTGTTTTCGTGGCATGTGATATTATTATGGTATTTATTAGTCTAGCATCTCCTAAAAATATTTTTTTCCAAACAAATTATATTATATCAAAATAAATTTTTAGGAATTATTTTTTTTTTCATGTGTTTCAAAATTTTTGGAGTATGTGGATCCAGATGTGAATGTAGGGTAATTGGATTTTGAGGTAGGTTATTCTGTCTCTAGCCTATATTCTCCAAAACACTAAAACTATTTTTTTTATGAATGGTTTTATAAATTAACTTTCATGATTCTATAATTTTTTAATTTGTGTGTGTAAATGTTTTTTTGACAAAAAATGTTTCCATCATTTTTTAAAAGAAATGTGTTTTTAAATAATTTTGAAATGTATTATAAAATTTATGTTTAAATCATGTTTTTCATGAATAATGGGTTTTTTTAATATTTTATTAAATATTATAACATATTAAATTGAATTAATAAATTCAGTACAATGGAGACTTCATTAAATAGATGTACAACGTGGTATTAGGTTTCATCTATTAGTATTGTAAATGGATTCACATTCTATGGTGATTCATTACCTAATGATTGTAGATACATTTTCTATAATGAAATAATTGAAATAGTGTGGGGTTTAAGTTATTGGTTTTTTCATTTATCCCCTAAATTTTATATATGGGATATAGGGATATACTTTCAAACTAGTCTTGTATGGAGATTGATTTCTTTATTATGCATATACTACCAAAAACATGAAAGTGTTTCAAATGTTGTCTTTTGAAATTAAAGAATTCATATAGAGTCATATATGAATGAGTCTTGTATTAATAATGGATATGGCTATAAAAAACTATACTCATGGATCTTCTCAAAAAGTAATAAGAAAGATAATGTTAAGGTAATATAGTTCTTCCTATTTCCACAAAACATATATTCATTCTTTTAACAACCCAATTTTGTTGGGGAGTTTATGGGGCACTATACTCATGCTAAATCCCATGATTCTACAGATAAAATTAAAATTCATCAAGTCTATATTCACCACCATATTTATTTCTAAACTTTTTCATCGAATAATGACATTCCTTTTCATCATTCCTTTTGAAACTTGTAATCATTTTTAAAGAATATAATTTATGTTTTCTGTACAGACCAAAATTATTTCTGTGAAAATAATCAATGAACATGATGAAGTAATTATCTTTATTTATTTATTGTTTTCCCATTTTCTAAAAAATATCTGAATAAATTAGATAAATGGTTATCTTGATCACGTCTCAACATTTTTATTCACTATTTTTTTAATCATTTCTTTCTAAAAAATAGTGCAAAACCAATATCTTCATCTTGTAAAATCAGGAATGTCTCAAACAATATATATTATATGCATCCTATTCATGTTTCTCTAAAACATGTTTATATGAATTTTATTCCATTATTGATTTTTATCCACCATACACATGTAACAAGAGATTTGTAATTCACAAAGAAGAATCATGTTTTCTTTTCCACGCAAGCCTATCGTAACAATCTTTCCATTATCATCAATTTTCACAAAAATACTCTTCTTTTCGGAAGATATATTTTTAATGTAATCAAATAGTTGTAAAACACTTAGTAAATTATGATTCATCCCATAAACATTCAATTCTATCTTATATTTCAACTTTTATTTCCCATCGATGGTTGTACCAATACCTTTCATTTTGAAGAATTTATCATTTCAAAATTTCATAAGTTTCTTCAATAAAATCATTTACATTCATAAAAAATTTCTGATATTCTATCATATGGTAATAAGACACACCATCATTAATCTTAGTTCATTTCCCTTTTGTAGGCTAAAATTTATTTTAAACAATGATCAATTTTTTTTAATTTGTTTCTTTAATAATCTTCAACTTTCGAGAATTGTTAATTATTTTTGTTGGGCCGGTGAGAAAACAATTCATAATTTTTCATGCTTTCCTTGATTCTTTACATTATACAAAATTATTTTCAAATAGTTATAACCTATTCTCAATCATTAAATCAGCCTTTTCAAGTGTCATCCAAAATCCCTTCATAGAAATCATTCTTCGATGAGATTGACTCCCCATCAACCCTTGACTTCCATAACCTCTGGGATAAATAAATGTTATTGGTGGAACCAAATCATATTTTTCGTATATATGAATCCACAAGAAAAAACAAAAAAAGCCATATAATTAGCATTTTCATTGGAAACATCTATGTTGATTATAATAGTGAATATGTTTCTAATCCACTTGCTTCACATTTTTTTCAAGCCATAAGAAATTTTATTTTCAATCCGAGTGTTACTTTTTTATCTATATTTGAACGAGATGTATTTAAATTTTTTCTGGATCCATAATGTTTGATAAAAATTAAGTCTCAATATTCATTGAGAATATTGATTTTCTAACCTTGTTGGTTTTGTCCATACACATGAATTTCTTATATTTATTCTTTTTAGAAAAAATATCATATTTCTTCTCAACCATTGAAGGACATTTGTTTTATCCTTATCATGTTTTTACCTTTTGAAAACATTCACCATCTTCCAAAATAGAGTCTTCAAAAATTTTAATTTTCTCTTTATCTTTTTAATGTTTTTATAGAATATTTCCAACTATTTTGTTTTACCTGTATCTTCACCTACAAATGTTCATTATTTTTCTTTTCATCCTCATGTTATTTCTTCTTATCACCAATATCTTTTTGCATCTTTACATTCTAATTAGAAAAACATTCTTGATTTCATGTTGAATATCATTTATCTTCCATGCTTTTTTTATACCTCCCAAGCCTTCTAATATTTCTCATAAATTATTTCCATTTTTCTATAAAATACAGTCTATTTTATTATACAAGAGACATCTTCTTTTGGGTTTGAATAATTTTATTTCTTTACCTATGGAATTAAATTTCGTATTATCTTTACATTTCCTCTATATTTTGATTTATCTTCAACATTATTTATAATTATCCTCTTATTTCTTTATACTATGAAAATTATCCACAACATGACCAACACATCCACATTCTAACAAATTTAAGGGATGTTTCCTATTATGTTTCTTTGTACCACATTTGACATTTTTAGAAAACAAGTATAAAATATAATTAATATTTTTAGAAACCTATTTATTATAATATGATTCACCTACTTCATATTCAATAAGAATCTTATTTGTCTTTTCATTATTTTCACCCTTGAAATAAATTTCTCTATGAAAATTTGTTTTTATTTTCATAAAATTTAACATTATTATATCATAAGTAATGAGAGTTCTATGAAAATCATAAAGAGATCATGTTTCAGGATATTTGTCTTCCAATGGAGAAATTATTTCATCAATATTTTATTGAAGGATTTTCCAAAACATTTCAACAACATTAGAATAATCTTACAATTCACCATATCGTCTTACAGTACTCAAAATGTCATTTTCCATCTAAATAAGTCTCTAATAGATTCATGAGAACCCATCTTCAAATATTCATATTTCAATCCTATATTGGTTACTTTTCCTTATTCACTTTTGTATTGCCTTGTGTATATGTTTTTCAATTTATCTCATATACCTTTGGCTGTGGAAACTTCTTTCACCATTAGGCTTCACTTTTAGAAAGTGTTTATTATATAGCATTGTTGTCCCTTCAACTATTCTCTAGATTTATCTTATCAAATGATGTAACAAAACCATTAAAATAAATAAAAGGATGACCATCTACTGTATCTCTAAGAACATCATAGCCAATATATATAAGTCAAGGATACATTATATCTTTCTAAATATGATAATTATTTCCATCAAAAACCACATTGTAGTTATTATTCGCAAAATGCATATTCTCCGTCAATAATGAATAAGCGAAGGGAGCGTACACTCTGGTACTAGTTGAAGGTGACCAGGGATTGTGATTGTATCACAGAGAGGGGGGTGGGTGAATTGGTGAAACATTATCATTAATGTTTCTTTTCAATTGAAAGAACCATCACCTCTTATTATAGATTTCAATTACCTATTGAAAACATGTCAAACACACATCCCAAGTACACAATAATTTACATGGTTTACAACTCAATAAATATATCTATGTATTTGAATGGTTTGGAAATTATCCAATACAACACAATCTAATAGAAATCAATCCATATAATACCTTCATAGAAAAAATTGTAAAATATAATGTTTTTGTAAAAATCTATTTTACATGTTCTTGTTTTCAGTTCAAAAAATGTCTTCAATGGAAAAAAGATATTCAATTTCATTTCCAGATGAAAATAAGAACTCATTGTAACTAATTAAGAAAAACACATTCCAAATTTCCTAGGAGTATTTTCCCAGTCAAATTCCGCTGAGTACGATTCTTTATAATACAATTCTTCCTGGTACAGTTTTACCTAGCATGATTCTCACTCTTTTGAGAAGCCCAATAACAAATGATATATCATAGGCTGAGTATTGAAAAAATTCAAAACCCCTTATTCCTCAGTCCAAAAAAAAGCATAGAAATCAATATATGAATAGTCCAGCCTGATAAGATGATCAAAAAATACAATTGAAAACCTGAATATTGTAATCAGTTTAGTATAATAATCACTGATTATGACTATAAACTGATTAGGGAATAATGATCTTTTCTCACATATTTCACTTTAATCCATCAAAAATATTTCATCATAAAACTCAATATAGAAATCCTCTTCTTCTCTCTAAAAATATGATCTTCTCTATAATGAACATTACATCATTCATCAGATAAATACAATTTTCTTTTAATATTTTATAGGTGACCCTAGATTGGCATTGGATGGAATACAAAAAAACCCCACTTAATAATATTTACCAAAATCTCAATTTCCCCTATAATCTCAGGTGTATTTTTACCTCAACAATTCTTAATAAAGATTCTTGAGTATTCTATAATCTTCACTAATCCATTAGACTCACATTTCAATACTGAGTATGATATCAATATATTAGTATATTTATATGAACTGATTTATTCAATAATATGCACTATAACATTTTTATGAATGTGTATGATGAAATGGATACCACTCTAAATGATGAATACAATATTTTATTTGAATACCAATATCCCCAATCGAAATTAATTCCTAAATTTCTCAATTTAAAATACTTTTACTATATAACCAATTATCTTGACCTAATTAGATTTATAAAACAATTAAACTCCGATACAATTTCTCATTACCCGACTGAAACCTACAAAGTAATTCAACCCTTTTTGAAATGGTCGACTACACTTTTGATCTCATTATTTTCTTTTCTTTTTATTCATAGTTATGAATAAATTCCATCTCTTATAGACCTATTCATGTATCATGACATTATTCATGACTTTAAACTCATTTGAGATTAACTACAGAATTTTCAAACATTAATTGGAATGTATATTAACATTCCATTAATTCTATATTCTTCCGTTCCAAAAAATCGTAAGTATGTTTTTCAGAAGTATGATCTTTCTTGAGTACAATTTCATGGGTATTATTATTCTGAATATGATTCTCCTGGATAAAATCATTTTGGAGCATGATATTCATCACCATCATTCATTCCTTTCACCAGAATAAGATTATATTGGTCACAATTCTTTTCCAATCAGAAACAAATATTTTTTTCAATTCCATTAGGTCATCAATATTGCATCATAAGCATCAAAAATGTCTTATTATTTATGATAATTACATGTTACCAAATAATTTTCAACCTTAAAAAATTATCCATGTCGAATATGATTACACCTCTAAATAATTACTTCTTTTATACCAGATCCATATAAAGTATGATGACCATTTACTGTCCACAAAAAATTATATCTTTCATTCCAATCCCATAGAAATTATGATCATAATCTTTTCATTCATATATATTTTCCTTATTATGATGTTCAAAGTGAATATGATTATTTAGAAAAACATGTGTCTAGTTCTTTTGAAAAAAAACATTCCATATGATTTCCACAAAATACAATGTGTGGTGATTTACTTCCTTAAAAAAATTCTTGGAAACAAAAGAAAACATTTGAAAACAAACATATCATCTTAATTTTGGTCCTAACAATATATATTTCAATTCATAAAGATTTTACATGTTGTTAATCCTTGGATAATAATTGATTATGTATTCAAGATGTGGTTGAATGTATTCTACAAACAATGTGCAAACCCTATGTTTGTAAGCATATTGTATGGTTTGGAAACACTATGTTTGGAATGAATCATGTTGATCATGTAAAATTCATTTCTACATATGTATGTATTGACAACCAGAAGTATGAAAACACCTACATTTGAGGAATAAATATATGGTTCATCTACCCTACTTTTGTAAAAAAATGATTATGTTATCAACCATATATTTTATGTTTTTTCTCCCGTGATAGAAACATGTGTTTTACTAGTGACCAACAGAGTTTTATTTTGATGATTATATCCAAGTCCTGTAATTTGCCTCTCTATAAATAAACTTATCTTTAAATAGTAATTTAGAACAATTCAAAGGCTCCTACTCAAAAGATTAAATCATTTTTTTTCAAAGGTATGTTATGAGTCCCTTTGAAAAATTTAAATTTAATTTTTATTATTTATTATGTTGTATTTATCGAGTAGGATTTAACTGGAGATGGTCGACCATTAGTACAAATACTAATGATATTTGGGTTCATAGAATATATACAAACATATATTTATATAGAAGGAAAGTCTACGTTCCTATAAAAACATTTTACTGTTTCCATCAAAGCTACACTTTGGAGACTACATGTTTTAATCTATCTAGTCAACCTACTACTATATGTTTTTTTGTGTTATACCTTATTGTTATATATTTTTTGGCAATATTGACATCGTTTCTTATAGATCTATCATTTGGGGACGTACATGTATATTCATGTGTTAATGGTTTTTTATATCAATATGTAATGGAAGCCTGTGAAAATAGTGACGATTATCCTGAAACAAATATACATTATTAGAGATCAATTACATCTATTAGTTTCATGTTTACATAATTAATAGAACCAATTTTTTCAATCAAATCAATATCTAATGATTTATTGATGTATTTTTTCTTCAGACTCAGTTGTGGTGGTATTGAAGGAGTATCAGTTTCTGAGACTAAGCTATGGATTCTTACCTATAAAAGAACTATATTGAATTCTGAAAGCATTATTATAATGGGAAAATATACCTGTACATAGGTATAATAGTCCTTAATAAATGTAATTACTAATAACTATCATCAATCTAACTACATGATCATTTGTGGAGTGGTCTATGGGATCTTTGTTCCCTAAAACACTATAAGAATTTATATTTTACTCTATTCTATTTTTTCACCACTTAACATACCAAGGAAAGATACACTTCATATATAGAGGTTCATTTTAAATTTATTTAATGTTTTAAATAATCACAATTCACCCCCACCCCCACCTTCTACCTTATTCATAATCTATCTCACTTAATAGACTCATTAGAAAAATCGTTATAGGGTAATGAGAGAATTCAAACCATGTATTTATGACATCATTTTATAATGACTAAATTCATAGTTATGATGTTTGAAATTATTATTCCATCATTATGAGATTTATTTTAATTATAAATGAGGTTATCTGCTTATATTATTATGTATATGGTATTTTTTTAGTTGAATAAAATTTACCAATTTTTTATTATGTTCATATTATAGGTATTATGCTTATTATATATTATTATCCACTATATACTACCTGTTAATAATAATTCATGATCTCCCATTTATATTCATTTCCCATTTCATTAGAAAACAAAATAGAATACTATAGGTATTTTAATGTTAACAAATGAAGAAATAATGATCTTTATATGCTTTAATGATGAATATTATTTTTCAATGTAATGTAATGTTCATGAATGTATTTCTCCTCCTGATAAAACATATCTACGAGAACCTATATATGGTGATAGATATTTTTTTAAATTAAAAAATGAAAACCAACTCAAGGATACTAGAGTCTAAGTTGATATAAACGATGACAGATAATTAATTTCCTTGATGAAATGTCCTTCTATTGGTTATTTATTTCTTTATAGGTTACATATGTTCCATTATCATTTTCAATGATTGGAAAATTTAGATATTATTGTGACATATTCAATGAATATAAACTCATGAATTAGATTTTAGGAATTTTTTTATCATTTCCAAAAGGGTTCAACTTCCTTAAATATATATTATCGGCATTCTTCTATAAATTAATTAAATTAATTTATTTGAAGATTGGGAATGTTACATCATTTATAATAGGATTTTTTTAAATAATGATGATATTATTGAATTTATTTTGAATCATGTTTAAGTCCCTATATGTTTTTTTATTTCACTTTTTTCTTAAACTTATCTGATCCATTGAAATATTTTCCTTTATGGGTGAATAATGATATTTTATATATGTCGCCCTTTGGTTTTTCATAAAAAGATAATTTTTTCGGTATTTTTTCATGCAATTTAGGATGATTTAGTTGGGTCCATGATATAATTTTTATTGTTTAAGTTAATAAATATTTGATAAATGGTGGATAAAGTTTAAGGTTATACATATTTATATTGAAGAGTTTCTCTTTCAAAACTAAAATAGAAAATGAAATTCATTTTATTAATTCCTGAGACATCAATATTAGAAAATTGGATCAAAAAATTCATGTATTTTATCATCTAGCTACTTTAAGGATATTAGGTGTATGAGTGTTATGGTCAAAAAAATTTAACAAAAATATGAAACCTGTATTAATGGTATAAGGACAAGACTATAATGGGGTTTCATTCCCAACATTAACAAAATTATCCCAAAATGAAATGTAGATAAAAAAATATTGAATTTAATTGTATTATAATAAAATTGTAGAATAAAACCTATCGGAAAATAATTTTTTTAAATGATTAATCTTTTCAAAGATAAATAGATAAATTGAGCAAGGTGTGACTTTTTGGGCAAAAATATTCGCTCCATGATATTTTTGTCTTTTTCATTTAAGAAAAAAATATTTCCCAAACCATAAAATAATGGGAAAATGTGAGTTAAGAATTTAATTTATCTATGGAAACCATTTTTTCCTTTTCAAATAAATAAATACATTATATATTTGGATTTTAGAGTTAATATTTGAATATATTATAGAAAAAACGTATATTAATTTTGATAATAGAGTTTTTGAATATTTGGTTCATCGTTGTGTTCATACATCTTAAACCAAAAGGATAATAGCATATCTTGATAGAGATACGACATAATTCACTATAATTGATTATGTTAATTTGTGCATATCATATTTAATAATATATTAATTTCAAAGAGTATAATATATATGGAACTAATTCAGAATGTATACCTTTTTAATGGGATATCATAAGGCATGTTATACAATATCATGCAACTTCCATTGATAAAATATGAAGCATAATTTTATTCCCTTACCATTATGTTAACTCTTCCACCTATTCTATAAATAACATATTGAGAGTCACTTCACTCTATAATTAAGTGCACATATGAAGTGTTATAAACCTTTTTATTATTATACAATTTAATCATATATTATGTATCAAATGAGTAAACAAATTGGTCTTAGGGGTTATTATT
Source organism: Viscum album (assembly GCA_963277665.1). Taxonomy (NCBI): domain Eukaryota; kingdom Viridiplantae; phylum Streptophyta; class Magnoliopsida; order Santalales; family Viscaceae; genus Viscum; species Viscum album. The sequence continues at coordinate 477,007,944 of OY728134.1, forward strand.
AAAGTCTTTATAATATATTCACAACCCAAAATATGTTCAAACATTTTTATATGATTTACCCTCACCTCAAATGTCCCTCATTTTTTAACATTAACTATGTGGGGAAATATAATTCCATGGTGAGATGGAGAATCCCACACATATGAGGGTGATTTAGTTTCATCCAATGAGAAAATCATAGTGGAGTAAGTCTAAAATTTTCCATTCAATTATGTTATTAAATAATATTATTTATGATTCATGTTGATTCATTCATTTATAATTGTCCAGACATACACTTTTTAATTTAAAACATATTGGGTTTGGTATCATGCATGTTTGGAAATGAGAGTTTTTACCTTATTGATTATGTTGTCTATATAATTTTTTAATTTATCCACAAAAAACCATACATGCTATTATAGTTTTATAATGATTTCTGATGAATAACATCTTGTTTAAAAACATTCCATTTGTTAATTTTTTTTCATTATATTATATAATAAAAAAATAAGATTGATGATTTTTTCTATTTATTTTTATATGATATGTGGTTTCAAAGGAAAAAATTATTGTAAATAAATATATTCAGTAAATATTATGGTACCATAGACAGGAATATATTCTATATTGAACTGAATTTGTGATAGAAAAGTAGAACATCGAATCATTAATGATATGTCTTGGTGCATCAAAAGAAATTATTTCCCAGTACTATTGGATTTTCCAACATAGGCCACATGTTCTAAGATTTAATATAAAAAAATTACATTAATTCTATGTGGAATATTTTAAATTTTCATTAATTAATCAATACATTGGGTTATTGAAGCATAGATTCTATGAAATTATTACATGCAATTTCTATATATTTAATTGTTATTCATATTGATCCCATGATATAATATGTAGGAAGCAATAACATAAGAAATAATCTAACATATTAGTTATGGTAAACTCTATTTTTAATGTTTAAGAGAGTCTACATAGGGAACATGGGGTCTCATAGGCATTACATGGTTTTTAAAAAGGGAATCAGATGGATGATGGAAACATAATCCAGTTCACTTCATAAATTCTAAATTCATGAAATGAAATAATTATGGGAAGAAGTGATGATGTTTTATTTGAGGATATGAAACATTTTCATGACATGAAATTATAGTCAAATAATGAACATGAATTTTATAAATTTAAGATTAGTCTACACATTCTATAGCATATCAAAAATTCTGAATGATAATGTCATGAATCGTTAATACATATTTTATGTTATATTGGTTCCAATGAATTATATTTTTTCAACAGTTAACTATTTTTTATTTATCCCTCCTCTTCTCTTCATCAACCCATATGTCTTCTCCATGTGATTTTTGGTGAACATCCCCGAAAAAAAATGCTTTTTGGGACCTTTGATGCCCATTTTTTTGGTTTTTCATCTTTTGGAAATTATGATCTAATTTACTCTATGTATTTTTAACATGAAAGTAGAAGTGGTGGATTGATGTGTTTCTAGGATATATTTATCATAATATGATCTTTAACTAATATATTCTAAATCACTAGTGACATTTTATTCTAGGTGATTGATATTTTGTTGTTTTTTGTGAGGCATGAGATATTATCAATGTATTTACTATTATAACATCTCCAAAACACTTTTTCTTCCAAACATAATTTTAATAAATGGGAATAAATGTTTTTTAATTCAATTGTTTTTATTTTTATAATCAATTTTGGTCTATGTGGATCCTGATGTGGTTTTTGGATAACTGGATTTTGAGGTTGGTGGTTCTATCTCTAGATTATATTCCCTAAAACACAAATACCCTTTTTTTATAAATGATTTTATAAATTAATTTTCAGGAACATATAATTTATTGATTTGTGCGTATAAATGTATTTTTGAGAAAATATATTTTTCCATATTTTTTTTAAAAGAAATGTGTTTTTCAAATAATTGTGAATTGGATAATAAAATTGGTGTTTTAATCAGGTTTTTCTTGAATAAGGGGTAATTTTGAATTTTTTAATAAATGTGATAACACATTAAATAGGATTAACAAATTTAGTACATGGGAGACTTCTGTAAATAAGGGTACAATGTAGTATTAGGTTTCATCTATTAGTATTGCTATGGGATTCACATTCAATGGTTCTCCATCACTCCCAGATTGTAGATATATTGGCTCTAAGATCATGACTGAAATTTTGTGGGGCCCAATTTATTGGTTGTTTCTTTTTTCACTAAATTTAATATACGGGTTATAGGGATAATATTTCACAGTTGTCCTTGATTGATATTGATTTTTGGGTGACTTTGATAGCATGGGATTATGTTATCCTTGAGGTGTTTTTTATTATGTGTTAGCTTTGTACAGCTTGGTTTAATTTGATATTATACATTTTTTGATTGATTTAATTGGTTATTTAATATTTTTCTTAAAAATTAATTTTTCATGGTTTTCTATGAATAGGAAATTGAGGAACTATTTAAATTTTTATATATAATAATGAAACTTCTTATCATTACTGGTCTTTTTTTGAATTGAAAATATAGGGATTATTGTATGAATATGTGATATGAAATAACATTGTGGGATCCAATAGAGAATATTTATATCACTATTCGAACACTACCTTGAGTCTATGTAGTGCTTGTTTTACCTAATGTAGGAAAGGGAAAGACTAAAAAGTGAGGTGGTGAGGATTATCTTAGTTGGTTATGGGTAGACAATACTAAGATAGTGGTATGTTTCCCATATATATCCTAGAGTACTAGTTATTAGTTTGGGTGTCCATTATGTTTCCTATTTTATAACATGAATCCTGGTTTTTCTCTTCCATCATTGGTTGAATCATTACTATTATCTTTAATTTGTTACGAATGATTAATTTTAATTTTTTCATACAATATATATATATCAGGTATCTTGTGTTATGTTTTTGAAGTGTTTCTTTTTGTGTTTTTGGTATACATGGTTGTTAGTCACTATCCTGTAGAAATTGGTAACACTAATTGGGTCTTACAATGGCCTAATGTAGAGCCTTGTTGGATGGTTTTTAGGGTCAATACATTAAAATTTGGTATCGAAGAAGGTTACTCTCAATATTGTCTTATTTTTATATATGAGATAGATGTGTAGAGATGTGGTAGTTAGGATATGGTGACCACCTTTATATCTCTTTTTGTGATGATATATAAGTAACCATGGGATGTAGTGATGTGTGTATGTTGTAATTTTTTACCATAATCTTTGAATCTACTTGTTTCTTTTCTAGTTTAAACTGTGATTGTTTTCCTGTATGATTTTTTATTAATTATTTTGGTATGTATAAAAATTCCTATGATTCATCTTCCATAGGTAATTTGAAAAGTTACATTTAGATATTATCCTCATGGGAATAATAATTTATATTGGAATATATTAATGTATATCATTTAGTAATGTTGTGTCGGGGACCAGAATATCTCATAGTCTTATCACTAAGGTATTGGGGAAAAACCAAGAGGAGGAGGAGATATGGATTAAGTAGGATATTTAATATGTGAGAATCCCCCATACATTAAAAATATGTATAAAACCCAAGATAAATAGAGGATATACAATAAATTGTCAATATTGTCTTAAACATCCTATAAGAAACCTGATTTTGTCAAGGGGAAATGATCTACAATCATGTTTGAGGGCCTCAAAATTATTGTTGGTTTTCAATGGTTTATGAATACCAGTTAGTGGAATTTGAGTGGAAGGGAATGAATACCATTTTATTTATCATTAATTACCAGAATAAAAAATTAAATAAATTTCCTTAGAGATACTCCCCTTGTAGTAAAGAGAGGATTCAGTGTCAGAGTAAACTAACCATTAAGTTGTTTTGGTTCATTTTTATCTTGAGTTGGTGATCAATGAGCTACTACCAGTTCAAAAATACCTACACGGATTGATACCATATATCTTCAAATAGGTTTATAGATTGAATCTTTCCACCTGTACTATGATAGTTAATGGGGATAGGAAAGAGGAAATTGGTATTTCATGAAATATTATCTTCTCTACCTATTCCCTTTAACAATGTTCTTGTTTCTTTAGAGCTCGTGGAATGACTATAATGTTGCAAAATAATTATAAGGGTGTTGGTGGTGGTTCCTAAAATAGGACATACTCATCCCTATTAATATAAAATATTATTGTGTCCATGAATTGAATTTTTTTTACAAGTTAGGTCACACCTGACATTCTTTTCCCACACTCATAATGATTTCTAGTATTTGTGGAAGCTGAGACCATTTGTATATGTTCTTCTATGTATTTTATATAACATATTATGGTTAAAGATCTTTAAATAAAATCCAAAATATGAATATGATTTGATTTAAATTCAATATGGATACATATAATGGACTCAAGGATGAAACACCTTCATTTAGATGATATGTTTGTAATGGAGGTTCATGTGGGACCAACTGTAGTAAGAGTTACTATCTTTGTTTCAATTTATTTAGTCACTACTCAGTTTGATAGATGTGACTTGAACTCATTTATATCAGGTCATTTATAATGTGTTAAACCTCTCAATAAATCTCATTTCCTTTAGTATATTTTTTTGATACCTGATTGAAATAGTATGGAGAATGAGTTTCATTTTCCAATGTTCTCTATATCAATATCTGACACATATTTAGTTTGAAAATTCATTGTTTTTTATCTAGATTAGCCTAATGTTATTATTGAGATATATTGGTTTTTAAACATCATTCATAGATTGTAACAACAAAAAATTATAAAAATAAATGTTTATTTGGTAGCATATGAAAGATGAAACATATTTCTTATACAACCAATCAAATATAGTTCATCAATGGTAGTTTCGTTGATTTCTTCTATAACATGTTTCCCCATGTCATAATGAACCATATTACAATATACTATTATAAACTCCCCATTAAATTTTTTGATATGAATAGTAGTAAGTAATTTATGAATATTGTGGATATATATTTATTATAAAAAAAATATGAATCCTCTAATTAAATAAAAAAGTTTTTTGGGAAAAATATAATTTTTCTAAAAGAATGTTTTGTCAATCGTTGAACACATAATTTAAAATTAATTTTTAACACTTGTAAAATATTTATATAATTAAATGATGAAATTTTATAAATCATCATATCATAATTATATATGGTTTTAATTTTATCAACTTCAAAAAACATTCATTTTTTAATGAATAATGAAAAATGTGATTTTTATTAAAACGTTTTTTCATGAATTAGCTAGGAAGTTTAAATTACATTTTAAATTAATGTGAAATTAATATTAGTTTAAATAAATTACATTTTAACAAATATATTTCATTTTAATAATCTTCATATTTAATTTTGATTCGGAAACCTTTAATACTATTAATAATATTCACTTTGGAATGTCATTTTTTCGCTCATGCTAGTTGAATATTAAACTGGGTTACTCCAATACTATGAAGTTAATATTAGAAAATAGATTTAAAATTTGGAATTAGAATATTATAAATTATCAATGAACTAAAACATCATTTTTATCATATAAAACAGTAAATCAAGTAAAAAATATTACTAAAGTTAACTTAAAAATTGGTATATCGGGTTAAACTAAGAAGAAAAGGGATAAAATAATCTACTAACTTCTCACAACCGTATTGGCTAGATATTTTTTGACATAATAAATACCTAATTCGAATATAAGTTCATTTTACTCACATTTAAGGAGAATAAAATAATCATTTTGGATTATTTTGGGAAACATCTATGTTATTTCAAAGAGTTTTCTCCTTCCCCACTTATAGAAGGGTAGTTAATCCCATCACTTATCCACACATATAAATCACATTATATAGAAACGATACTAACAAAATCTATCCACATAATAATTTGAAACAATTTAGATATGATGGTATTCCCAAATGCCCATCCCTATGGTCTTAAAGAGGAGATAAAATGGAGACTTTTCTTAGAGAAGGTATTAATCTTAACAAATCTCATTCATTTTATTTATTCATTTTTTATGTTCAATTATTCTGTATAAATTAAAATAAAATGTTAAAAAGTATCCGTCATATAATTATATGTTATTATTGATATGTAATTATATTAATACATTATCGACTCCATCGAAATAGGGAACAAAACCATAGATTGTGTGTTCAGTGGACTACCGCCTCACAAACCAATGTAATTGATTTTCCATCACCGCCTTTTGAGGATATATATAATAATGGATTTAATTTTTTATTATATTTATGAAATTATTATACTTTTCGATCAATAACATCACATATGAATTTTTATTTTTCCTTTTCATCTAAATTTCTATCACATCAGTAATGTGTACGGTGGAATACCACCTTGAGAATCTATGTGATTCATTTTTACCTTACAATTTATAGGAAGATAATTACGATAAATTTATTTAGTACATATATATGATCTATTATAAATGATAGTGAATATATAAAATTAATATATCATCAATTTACATTCCCATTCACCCATTAATGAAATTATATCATTACTCCTGTGTGGGAAAAACATACCATCTCCACGAAGCGATGTAGTTCATTTTCCATGTCCATCATTAAATAATGAGTATAAAAATGTATAAATGATTAAATATTATATTAATAAAATTAATATAATTCATTATATTTTGTATTTATATTCTATACAGAGGAAATGTAAATTTCGTGTCAAATAATGCTTGAGAAAATATGTAAATTTACACCCAAAACAATGAAAATAATGAAATATTTTAAAAAAATGGGAAACAATATATAATAAGGGGATAATATAGGATGTAATATACTTGAATATGGCTATCTAATACATTAAAAAAACTATTAAAACCATTATAAAGGATTTTAAATCATGTTAAACTAAAGGAATTTATGAGGTAAGGGACTTTGTCTCAATTTAACTTCAATAAGTCATATTAAAATGTATTCACCTAAATCTCTATTATATTGTCTATATAATTTTCCTTACACATTAAATATCATGAATAATTATTAATTAATGGTATTTTATTATTAAATATATAATTAATTTGTCCATGTGGATTTTATATGAGAATTAACATGAGGTAATGAATTCCATAATTCAATATATTTTCATTGTGTTATATTAACTATTCACAGTATTTGATATTCTAAGATTATGTGTGTAATTAAGATTGATTATATTATGATTTATTTACAATTTTTTTAGGTTCATTTAAATTTTACACACTTATTTGATTAATTTATTAGTTATCACATCATCATTATGTCTTTTTTATGGGGTTGTTTGACAATTTCATTTTTTATCTGGATGGTTTATACTTGATTTTCAATTAAAGGAATTTTTTCATCATTTTCAAATACACCCATTTAATTTTCATATCCTCATGTTATTCATGAAATTATCATGTAAGTGTTCTGTTTGTTTTAATCGTTGGAACATAAAATGATTAAGAACGTTTCTTTAGTAATATCTGAATTTATTTGCCTCTTCGGTCGAAAATCCATTTTCTTCATAAACCATGTTTTCTAATAAAAAAATCAAGGATTACTTTTTTTTCTAAAATTACTTTTTAAAAAATATTAACAATTTTTTACATTATGAAAACATTTATTTAAGGGTTTATTCATATCATTTCCCTAATTATACTGTAAATTCTGTTATTAGAAAAAGTAGAAGGAATATCAATTTTAACATAAAAAACATTTAACAAATTTCAATCAAAAAATGTAAAATTATTTTAAATATTCCTTTATTAGGTTCATGGGTTATATGATAGGGAAATGTTTTTAAAAATATTTTGTCAAAGTTTTGTTTTAAAAGGGTAACTTTTGAAAATTAAAGAATATTTTCCTCAAGAATGATTTTGAAAATAATATTATTATATTTTTATTCATTGAAGGAAAAATCTATTTATTATAAATATATTCCACTTGGGATATAATAAATTTATACCATTTTTATTCTACTCCGATATGGTTTATAACTATTTTACTAGGTATTATTTTGAAATTAAATTCATTGATTCCTTTTTGTTGTTATTAACTTCCACTTGAATTATTCGCTTTCCTTTGATCATTAGACATTAAATTTACACTAAATATCTATTTTATTTATCAGGGATATTCTTATTACTTAAACCATATCACATTTATCTATATATTGTTTTATATTGATCATTATTTTAATAACCGGGAAAATATCGATAAGCATTATTCTTTCTTCAATATTGATATTTTATGTTAAGATATATCATTCATGAATTAAATCAAAAATTTAACTTATGATGAGTTATTTTGACATATAAATATTATTAGGGGACATTAGATATTTCCCCTAGATGCATCTATAGACTGGGGTGTCAAATTAGTCAAGTATCTTTGGAAAATGGGTTTCGAGTGTATACAAACACAAAATTTTTAAACAATCATATTATTGGTCATGAAATTATTGGGGTCTCATGAATGAGATAATGATGTACCCTAATTAATAATTTCCATTGTAGAGAATTATTTTATTTTTATCCACGTTATTTTCACAGTGATATTTTTTCTAGATATATTTCAATCTAATTTTATAGATTAGATTTAACGATTATTAAATTATTTAAATTTATATAATTTGTATCAATTATTTTATTCTCTATGACAATTTTGTTGTTATATTATCTCAGGATGTACTTCATTCTCTATTTATTGATTATGTATAATGCTTTTTCTATAATATTGTATTAATAAATTATTATTTCTTATCTAATCATGAAAACTATGTAATTGATGTTGACTGTGTGTTAAGTTTTTTAACAATACATGATTATTCTGTTTATTGAATCATGATAGATTCAATTTTAATTATCCCTTATAGAGTATGTGAACTAACACTTATTTTGTTTCCTTCTCTAATATTCCATGAATTGTTCTAGGATTTATTTATATATTGGTATGCTATAGGAAATATTTATTTTTCAAAAAATATATTATAATTTATTTACTCAAATGTAATATGATTATAATATGTATCTCATTCACCAATACTAATAAAAAATTCATTCATTCTTGATGTTATTATGTGTATATAATTATAATGTAATTAAGTAAGTCATTATATCCGTGTTACAAGATTCTTAGTAAATACTACTGGTAATATTGAATTTTTAATAAAAAACATGTGAACCTGAATTAATAATACATATATTATGTATTATTACCATATGGTAAAATTTTAGGATTATAATAGGAGAAGAACATAATGTTTTTAAACAGTTGATATTATGGTCTTCTTTCTATAAATACTTACCATTTTGGATAATCCAAGTAGATCTTGTTTTAGAATCTATATACCAAGGGGTAATTTCCCTAAATACGGAACATTAAGATTTGCCTAATATTCACCTAATGCACAAAAATGTCTTTTAGTGCACACTTGGTTTGACACTCCCACAACATATGCGTGGATAACACACATATTATTTATAAACAATTCTGATAGATTTAAATAGATGATGGGAATTAATGTACATTGATAAAACTATGATGTATTATATTAAAAAGACAGTATTAGGATTTAAATACCCTATAAGGTTATATTTATGACTATAGGGTTTTGTAACTATGAATATTATTTCACACAGTATTATTTTTCATTTTAGTCAATGGAAAAAAACTAAAGGAAGAGTTATATAATTTAATATAATGAATAGTATGATTACTTTGAGAAACCAAATGGGTTTAAAATAAGTAAAATAGATATGATCATTATTCATAATCTGGTTTCTGGAAATAAAATGAACAACCTATAACATAATCAAATCCTCAACTAACTGAAAGAGAGAAAAATGGATTTCACTAAGGGATCTGGTGATGGAGACCATGGGAATAAGAAGGCTTGATTTATATATTGTTATAAATGTGAAAAATAAACATAGGAAATTGTTTTCATAGAATGTGAAAATATTTTTTCTAATGAACATAATGGCATTGAACAATGAATTGCTAAGGAAAAATAAATATTATAGTGGAAGAAATAAAATATCATCGTATGGATTGATTTATATTATGTCCTCTTAAATTGGGGTAAATAGATAATTTTATGATTCAATGAACTATTCTTAAGGATCACCTCTAGATCATGTAAGGACCTATGTTGAACAAAATAAATCATCTATTTATATATTTTTATAGATGAAAATTATCATAAATGTTTTCTTAAAATGGAGTTTTAGTGAAAATAATCATGAATCATTTAAGGATTGTATATATTTAAGAATGAAACATGTTTTTATTAACATAAAAATTATGGATACCATCAAGTGTTATGAGTTTACGTTGGATCATATGTTCAAATTCTTATAACCCCATTTTTTGTTTTTATATGATGGGTTTTTTCAAATATTAAAAATATTTTTGGAAAAAATATATGGAAATACATACATTAGTTTAGTAAATGGAAGAGTTCTTTGAAGTTGAATGAAATAAGATTTTATGGAAAGAAATTCAATGTTTTGGTAACCATTATGGTTTATCTTGTCTATGATATTTTAGTAATTATGGGCTATCAGATTTTTGGGAATATTATGGGAATAATGTTAATTTTTTATAGAAAGGAGATCTCACTTGTTGGCTAACTACCCATCATATCCATCAATGATATGGAGTGTAAACACACCACCCAAGGATGATATAGATTTAATTCCTACCACTATCCTATATTATGTTCAGGTGAATAAGTCATTATTTTTAAATAAATTATTTGATGAATAAATATTCATGATTTACCATTGGTGTTTCCATCATTTTTTGATATTAACAACTTGTCCAACCCATATTGGATTCAAATAATTGCTTTGTATAAATACAAAGGCATGAAACTCTTTTATAGATCATAAGATTTTTTAAAGTGAATATTTTTTTATTCATGGGTAAAAAATTAATTAATTAATACTAATTTCTTGAATTAAGTGATTAATTGAAAAATTATTTAAGAAAAACAAACAGATAGAATTATTATTAGGAAATAAAAACATGTCTTGTTTGTATATTTTGTTGTATGATATGATAGAAAAATATTTCCACGTCTTAATGAAAATTATCTTAAAAATAATGATATCATATTACCTTTATATATTATGAATCAAATAGACTTCTAAATTATCATATATTTATGGTTTAATTCCTTAACATTCCACTATTCGGTCACCTTCTTATGATCAATGTTCTACCTCACACAACCTATTTATTTACTCATTTCATCCAATAATATATCCTCACATCAAACCAATGTTATACTACATGAAAAACTATTTATGTGTTGTTATGTATGACCCTTTTAATTCCCTTTCTCACATTTTAAGGGTATTTATTATAATTATTATTATTCTAATGTTTGTTTTTAACATTGTAATTTTTAAATAAAAAATCATTAATTTTAGAGAGTATGGTCAAATTGTGAGGATGTGATTAATTTAATGTGGGGATAATGTGAAAATACATAATATTAATATAATAAAATATTATTTCATAACATATTAAAAATGAAACATGATGATTTAAAAACCCTTTTAATATATTTTGGTAAAGTTAATTGCTTTCATGGCATGCAAAACATGCAACCCCAAGTCTAAATGAACTATATTATAAAATATATTTATAACCTAGATAATTAATTGACAGTAATTAAAAGTGATAAATAAATTATTGATATCATGTCTATTAATTGATTATAAAAATAATAATAATCATTTAAAATAAAAAAAATTTATAAAAATTTATTTTTTTTTAAAAAAATATGAATTAGTCACGCATTTCCCACATAATTTTAAATTACTTTTTTACCAATTTCGGAATTTTTTTTCTATAAAATTAACATAATTTTGGAAATATTAATATCTAAATTATCGTAGGTTTTTTCGGTATTTTTCTGAAATGTTTCATTTTTTTATGAATAGTGGGAAATTCACCTTTTTATTGAAAACTGCTTTTTCATTTAAATAATTTACAAGGTTAAATTACATTTTAAATAATTTTTAAAATAAATTTAGTTATATTATATTAAAAATTACATATTTTATTACATTTTAATCAATTCCATATATAGGTTTTGTATTAGAACCTTATATAATAATGATAATTTTCACTTGGAAACTCCTTCTCTCATCTCATTTTAGGGTATAATTTTAGGTAAGATTCAACCACGTCTTTTAATTTAAATTTTAAAAATATATTACAAATTTTGGATTTGTATAATTTATATTATTTAATAATTTCAACATATTTTTTGTCTATAATGAATTGTTATAATAGTAAAAAATTATTATTGTTGTTAAAGTAATAATTAGTTTTCCGAGTACAGAAATAAGAAAAAAGTGATAAAATGACATAGATAAGTTACAAGTATTTATAAGGACATATTTTATCTTTATCCACTAAAAATTATAATATAAGTAAACTTGGATTAATTTTTCTTGGAAATGACTTTATCATTTTGGATTCATTCTGGAAATTTTGATGAAATTTACATGGGTGTTTCTTTTCCCCTCTTATAAATGGAGACTCAGTCCCTTCTTTACGACACACCTATAAAACCTTTCATATCTAAAAAACACTAACAAAATCTCTCCACATCTTCTTTTTACATGATTCGGAGCTCACATTCATCCCAAAATATCAACCCTAGGGTCCATAAGAGGGTATCCAATGGATGTTTCTCTTGGAGAAGGTAATTATATAGACAAAGATAATTCATTATATTTTTTCTTATTCAAACATAAATTATTTAATAAAACATAAAATATATTAAAATTATTATATATATTATATTTATATGTTATTATTTTGAATTAATAATATTTATACATATCCTCCTCTATAAAATATGAAACAAAAACATCGATTGTATGTACAAAGGATAACCACCTAACGGACTGATGTAATACTTTTTCTATCACCAATTACAATGTAGTGTTATAAATATGGATATTAAAAAATATATTATATTTATGATATTTCTCTACTTTTTTAATTATAATATCATATATCCCTTCTTGATTTTCATGTCGATTAAATTATGATAGCATCACTCGTGTGTATGGCGGACTACCACGTTATGAAGTGATATGATTAATTTTCACATAGAAATTATATAGAAATTAGTAAAGATAAATTAAATTAATATATGTGATATCTGAGAAATTATATTGATTATAAAAAATAAATATATCACCCACTTCATAACACCTTCACCTAATTATGTAATTGTATTGTCACTAATTTGTACTTATGATCTACTATCTCTACAAAGTAATGCAATTAATTTTGCATGTAAAACATTAAAGATTGATTATAAAAAATTATAAAGAAGTAAATATGATACTAATGAATTTATTATTATTATATCATTAAGGGATCAATATTATATACCAAATAATTGTAACTTTCATGACTAAACACACGTGAGAAAATATGAAAAATAATACTCGAAATAATTATAGTATATAATTGATATTTAAAAATAGTTATTAAAATTTTATAATAGTATCATATATGAAATTATAAATTTTAAAATACTTAAGGTATAAATATACTCTCAGATAATAATAATTACACAATATTATAATCTTATTCTACTAAAGGAAATCATGACGTAAGGTAGTTTGTCTTAATTTCTACTCATTAATGTGTATTATAATGTTGTGTAATTAATTTCATTTATATAGGGTATATAATTTACCATTTAAATTTAATATCAATATTTTTCATACTTCATGGTATTGATGTTTTAATTTTTAATTATTTAGTTTATTTAGATTTGAAATGAAGATTACCAAGTGGTAACATGCTTCATAACTCAATTTCTTTTAATAGGGTGATATTAATTCTTCATTTCCTTTGATATTATAATAATATTTTTATAATTAATTTTTATTATTTTAAATTTCATTTCCAATATTTTAGTTTAAATTATTTTTTAAAAAAATAATTTATCCTTTTATTAATTATCACCTCAAATCTGTGATCTCTATAAGGGTTTATTTAACAATATAATTTTAACCAGGATGGTTTATACATGATTTTAAATTGAATGAAATTATTTTATCATTGTATACTTTTTTTATTTTATCGTCTTTTGGTTATTCAAGAAGAGTTCATGTAATAGTTTCATTTTTTTACTTTTTGTTACATAAAATGAATCATAAAATGATTTTAATAAAACCTGACTTCATTTCTCACTTCAGTCGAAAGAAATTATTCATAAAAATTCTTATTTTATAAAAATATTTCAATAGTATTTCCAAAAATTAAACAATGTTATTTATTAGAGAAATGTTTACCAATGTCATAAGGTTTACAATAAAAATTTCATGTCATCTTTATGACATTTTCCAAATAATTAATATTTTTATTTTATCAAAATAGTGAAAGGAATATTTATTTTATTGTTTATGGAATGTAGTGAATTTCCAATCATTTTGACAACTTAATGTTTAATATATTATATTATAATTAAAAATGGTTCTTTTCAGATAAAATTATTTTAAAAATGTTTTTTTGAACATTTTTTTAAATGTTGTTTTAAATTTTTAAAATGATGTTTCCTTCAAGAATGTTTTTTGGAATTTTTTTGTTATATTTATTTATAAATTTTAATAGAAAATGATTTTATATATACTCTACCAAGGATATGTTTTACTAATTAAATACTTATTCTTCCTCTAGATGGTTTATGATAGTTTAGACCAATTATAGTATTGAAATTCACTAACTTGATTCATTTTAGATTCAATAACATTCTGTTGAATTATTCACATTCCTATAACCATTGGAAATTAAGTATCCCCTAAATTTACATATTTTTATCAGGGATTAAATTATTTCATTAACCATCTCTAATTTCAAAATATTTTGTATTACATTTAAAAAATATTATTGACTGGGGAAATATGGATAATCATTATTCGTTCATCAATAGGGATATATAATGGAAATTCATTCTGTACATGAAATAAATTGATTATTTGATATATAAGGAATGATTTGGAGATGAAAATATGTTTGGGAACTAGTTATAGATTACCACATGATGAATTGGTAGTATCATGTGACTTATTAGTTTGATGGACTTAGTTGAATACATTTTTGGTATATCTATAACCTTTAGTTTTAAATAATCTTGTGAAGGGTCTTTATAGTAGAGGTGTCATATACCTGAGATCACTGTGTATAATAATTAATCATAACCTTCATTAATAATTGAGTTATTTTTATCTATGATTTTTTTTCAATGATATTTTCTTTAAATTAGTTTTATTCTAGGTTTATTGATTTAATTGAATGTGTTTTTAGATATTTACCTTTCCATATGTATTATTCATTATCATATTAACCATGTTCTTTTCAAATGATGTTTACTCCTATTATATATAATTATAATTTTATTGATTAAAATGATTTAGTTTTTTTATTTACCAATACATATTGATTATGCAATATCGTAACATGATTTTCATGTTATTTAAATGTCATATATGTTCATTTATTTACCTTGATATAATGATTATGCATATTGATTCATCATAGCTATTATTGTTCATAACTCCTTTTCATTATTTGAGCCCACCATAATGTTTTCCCATCCCCATAATTCAATTAAGTGTACTTTGAAAGTTATGAAATTATATTCAAGAGATAATAATGTTATTATGTAAAAAAATATTCTTGTAATTTGTTTATTGAAATGTTATATGAAAATCAAGTATATATCTTGTTGACCAATACTACTAAAATATTTCTTCCATTGGGATTTGATTCCTTATCTCTTATTCCATTATAATAAATTAAGACACTAGCATTGGTGTACTAGAGTTTAGGTCTCTATAGATATTTATTAAATTATCCATGAGTCGCAGTCATTTATACAAATTACAGCTATCAACTGTTCCAAGTAGATTCAGACATGTGGTATAGTTATGTATGAAATTCTATCCCCATGGTCTAGAGTTGTCTATATACTATTTCAGTTGATCTAAATTATGTTTCTTATCTTTTTTACCTTATCATTTCTATTTAGAAATTCCTCAAGGTTTTATGTGATGATTCACTAGTATTCCTCCTGAGAGGGAGGTAGAGATCATGATAGGTATGGTGTCAGGTATAAATTCTATTTCTACACCATTATATTATACCAAACCTATTGAGGTGAAAAATATCAAGAATAAATTTTACAATTATATAGAGAATGTATTTATTCATACCATTGTTTTAGCATGGGTATCCCCAATTCTCCATTCCAAAAAAGATGTTGGTTATTTTTGTCTCCTTATATACTACCATAAGTTGAATTGGGTGACTGTTAAATACAA
Source organism: Viscum album (assembly GCA_963277665.1). Classification (NCBI taxonomy): domain Eukaryota; kingdom Viridiplantae; phylum Streptophyta; class Magnoliopsida; order Santalales; family Viscaceae; genus Viscum; species Viscum album. Next base: position 477,024,311 of record OY728134.1, read on the forward strand.
ATAATTATTTCCACTTATTGAAAACATGTTCAATCAGTTAATAGTGGTGAATTTGGTTTTTAAAATCGATATTCCATAGAGTTATCTAAATCCTAGGTTTTGGGAGTATGACTTCCTGAATACCACATTCAAGAGTAGTTATGTGTGTTATAAATATCCTGTGATAAATTCTGTCTAGACAAATGCTCTAATTAAATTTGTTGCAATAATGAACCAAATGTTACCTCAGTATCATGACATAGTTTTCATGTTGTTTCTAGATGATATCCAAGATTACTTGGGATATTATAATGACATGATTACAATAAAAATATTTTTTTTGGAAATCCTATGTAGTGACCACAATTTTTTAACATTTCGAAAGGAAATATCTAGATCAAATATGTGATGTTCATTGGTAACTAGATTTCATATCATGACCTTCCATTTGACCTTGATAAGGTGAGTTTTGTCTTTGCATGAATAAAATGGAACATCTTCAAGATATAGAGATTATTTAGTCTGGATGGGTATTATTAGTTGTGGTAAATGATTTCTCAAAACTAAAATCAATTATGACTACTCTTACCAAGAAATGGACGATATTCAGATAGGATGATTAGTTTTAGACTTATTCTGATGGATTGATATTTCTTCTAATGTCATATCAAAATTTCATCATTACTATTCCCTATAATGGATATATAGAATACTATGATGCGCATAGAGATGGTCTTTATTGTTCTGTTACATATGATGATGTTCTTGTGGTCTATAGATCTCAACAAAATTGGCCTCATGAGAAAAATTGTCTTACTCATGATTTAGATATCTTAACCATTATAAATTTACATAAGTTTTAGTGACTCTATCTCTTTGTAGAGAGATTCACCATCTAAAATTTTTAGATGAGTGTATGATAAATATTTCTTCAGAAGTACCTATATCATAGAAATATAATATATCAGAAATATCTCAAGATGTTCAACATAAACATCAAAAAAAATGTTGGGAATTGTAATATCAACACTAAAACTCTCAGTAGTAATGTTCTTCCACGGGGTATCTTGGAATCAAATGAGAAGTGGAAATATTTGATCCAATAATTTTCAAACATAAATATAACATCTTATTTGATAAATATTCAATAAATTACACTATAATCCATGCTATAACTGTAATGGTTTATTGTCGTTGAAAATATTGATATATAACAACTAGTTAATAAAATATCTACGTAATCTCTCACTTATTTATTCATAACTATTATCATTCTTAAACACCTCATACATAAAACATTTCTTCATATATAAGTGAAAACAACACATAATAAATGGTGATATCAGATTCCCTATAAGGGAAATCAAGGGAGATATCAAGGATCATTTAAACATAACATGAGAGTAATGGGTATGAGAACATGAATATAACCATTGAAAATTATACACATTAATTATAATATCTTAAACATGATTAATTTCATTAATATTGGTAGCTAATAAGGCATTAATCATGAAGCGATCAATCCACACTATCCATGATAAATTAACATTACTATAAGATCATCTTAGAACATTGTGTAATTAATATATTTATAATGACAATTATGGAAATATTATGTCATACCATCCCTAAAAGACATTAATAACATGATAGAAATGGGATAACATCATATGTAACTGCTTCAGGCTTTTGATAACCTATCATGTACCATCTTTCAAGCTTTAGATAAACTCCCATGAAACCCATTTCAATTAGTCTTGGGATAACATCCCATACAATCTTCAAGCTCAATCATTATTAATATTTACATTATGCATTGGAGGGATATATAAATATAATCCCACATATCATATGATCAAAAATAAATTTTAATTTCATCCAAAATATCATAAAAAACATCATCATAACTTAACATTCAGAAAAGAAAAAGATATTCATAAACACTTAATCATCGTATCCATAAAAAATATAGACAATGAATAAATGTGGTATCATAGATTCATTTCCCTAGTCAATCATAAGTTTCAAAAAAATATTTTCCCATAGATTAAAATTCATTTAGAATATTATTGTAATATTTTATGAGAAAAATATTGAATTCTTTTTTCAATCATATTTTAAAATATAAAAATTTACCAAATATTATGTAAATGGATTTTTTTAAAGTGATCCATTGCAATTAGTAAAAAAAGATTAAAATCATTTAGTTTTTAGGATATAGTAAAATTGTTTTCATGATGTGTAAATATTAACATTGATTCATATCACATATTTTGTAATAATTCAATGGTGCATCCTTTCAAAAAATGAAATATGATTCCTGTTAAAACATTTTTTTAATAAAAAAACTTGACTAAAAATTAAATTAAAAAATAAATGGAGAATACAAAAAAAGTATTGAAAAAATTAGAAATCAAAGATAAGGAAGTGAAATTATTTCAATTGAATATATAAAAAAGTCATTTTTCATAAAAAATTATCTTTTAGTCTCTTGAGTACTTAATGTTGCGAAAATTAAATGAGAACATGTGTTCTCAAGACATGAACAATGTTTATGAAATTTCATGATATTATTAAGAGATTGAAAATGAAATCATGATATTGTATATTCATTCATGATTACATATTACTCCCATTATTGATTATTCATTTTAACTTGACTAATTTCTAGTAATCATTCGGGTTTTGATCATAAACATATATTATGAGGATTATTCGAATTCATTCAATTATAATGTAGATTTGTTTTTTTGATATAGTATTTCAGTTAACTAAAACAAATTATTTTACTCTTATTTTTAGTGTTCCTAATTCAAATTAAGAAAAATAATTCAACATGATCATTGGATAATTCTGCAGTGTAATATTATATATGTATTAGAAAAGATGGTATAATGAATCTACTAATGAAAAATGACCGGTTGTGATGCTCTATTTTCTTGGATAAAACTAAAATTTAAAATTCATATATACTAAAATCGATGTATAAGAACATTATATTAAGACATGTATACATATTTTACTACATAAATCATCTTTCTTTGATATCAATTCATACATGACTATCCATACCACAATTCTACTTAGGATTGAAAAACCGAACAACATTATTACAATTTCTACTAATCATCCCTCCCAATTAGGTTGAAATTTTGTGGTTATAAATTAAAATGGTAGAAGGAAAATAATTGACTAATTTTATTCAAATTTAAGTAATATTCATATTTATAAATGCATTCAAAATATGGCCTTCATAAAATTTGATATAATTTTGTAAAGTGGATCATTATTCAAAAAGTCAATCCAAAAATTGGTTTCAAAAGTCTAACGGTTTCAAAATATAGAGAGTATACTATTAGAATCAATATAAAATACTTTTTTGAATAAATGTTTTCAATATTACTCATTCATAATAGTAAATGGTCGATGAAACATGCATTGTATTTTTGGAATATAAAAAGTCCACCACAATTGTATATTAATATATCCACCTATTCTCCCAAAAAGATATTAGAGAATTAGTAAAAAACAGGGTATATTGGAACTACCGTATCAGTTCTAATGACCCTCGAGGACCAAAAAATCTAATTTTTCTACTAGAGAGACCATTTCTCTACTCTTTCCTGTCATGATGTTTATTTTTTTTATATTGAAATTTTTTTCTGAAATTATAATTTCAATTTATATTTAATGCATGCCGAATCATTATATCCTATTATTCCTAGGGAAATATTGTTTTATATTATTAATGTTATTTAAATAAATTAAATAAAATTTAAAAATCATCCCGTAATAAAATTTTAATTGAATCTAAATATTGTGTTCAACTCCTATCACCATTCAAGTGTGTGTTCGACACATAACTCTTTTATCTCTTTGTTAATTTTATTCTTTATTATAATCATCATCATAAAAATAAAAAAATAATACTAACAATATAAATTGCTATTTAATTCATCCAGTATAGTGAGTCTTAGTTTAAGTATCTTATTTGATTGAGATATTTTTCTTATTTAATATTTTTTAAATTAATATTGTGTATATTGATCTGAAAATTTATTAGGTTAATTGCATGTTTTGTTTGACGTGTGGATTCCATGGATTATTGGACCCACAAGTACACATGATTTCATGAAATATTTAAAAAATAGTAACTTAAAATTTATAATGATTATAAACTTATTTATGTCTTGTATTAAACCAAAAACAATTGGGAATTCTGATCAAAATCACCGCATGAAGTGGATTTTAATTTAATGAAATATATCACAAAGATCAAGGATATCATAATAGTAACTCCATAATAGTTAACTGAGAAATTTTTTTATAAATTTTATAAATTAATCCTAATGTAATAATCAATTTCCCCTAATATCTATAAACAACCCCCCCCCCCCCTCAATAGTGAAAAACATTGACAAAAAATATAGTACAATCAATGAGGGTTTAACCAGACTGCCTCAATACACATTATCATAGTGAATCATACAATTGAATGGTAGATAAATGATAATTATATATATCAAATTCCACCATGGATAAGGATGGTTCAATATGTGATCACCCATTTTTTATTTTTAAAAATATATTAATAAAAAATATAAAATGCTAATAAAACCCATGTTTCATCATCCATTCAAAATTTCTACGAATACCCTATAACCTCCCAAATAATACATCATATTTTTTTAACCTTAAAATTGAGTGATTTATTTTATGACTGGAGTGGAACATTAGGGAAAATAAAATAGTCAATATCCATTAATTTCACATCCAGTTAAACTAGATATTACCATTCATACGGAGAACACATTAATTAACTCCCTACCACTGATATAAATTGTTATCCCCTAGGTATCCAATATCCACGAATTTATAATTATTTAATGCCCATATTGGGATTCATTCTATTTTTCCTCATTTCAATGGGCTAACCAGTAAGGATAATCATATTTACCTCAAATAGTTCCAAGTGGTGTTCTCTACAATAAATTCCCAAGGGGTTTATGAAGAAACAATCATGATTAGTTCCCTTACATTCTTACTGTAAGACTCTATCAATTCATTAATCTACTATATCATTCATGGTTCAATAAATTATTAGAATTAAATGAAGTGAATCTTTTTAGATAAATTCATTCCACCTTAAATAATAGATTTTATCCAAAATGATATTATTTTTATCATTCAGTTAACAAATAAATCACTCCATGAGTACTATGATAGGTTTAAAGACATTGTCTTAACATTCCATCACCAGAAAATCCTAGGACAAATCTTTATCCAACACTTCAATGATGTTTTATTTTCTATGGATATAATAGTCATCGATGTTGCAAGTGTGGGTGGTCTAGTTGATAAATCTTATTTAGTTCTACCATATATCATAAGAAATATTGATAAAAAGTCAAAACATCCATAAATAAGAATATTGTCAATTCAAACAAGTCTAATAGAATCAATACATAGAGACCAAGATGATGATTGATTTGCTGAGTGACCTAATAGTTATTCTGTTATAATTAGTTGTCACTACTAATGCCCAAATATCAAATTCTCTATAATATCAGTTCCCTAGACCTATAAATTTACATGGAATCTAATACTTGCCAACTCATCCAGCAAACAAATTTCCACAATTATTGGATGATCCTTTATATTCACATTCGCTAATGGAGGTAAATTCTATATTTTATCATAGGAACACCAAGTCACAGCAAACAAGGTCAATGATTTATAAACCCTAACAAACCCTACTATAATCTATTCTCTCTTACAAATAGCGTACGTTAGAAAGACAATTCATGCATGTAATGATACAAAATTTTATTAATGAAAATTCTACATGATCTAATTAATGTCTTGTTATATAAATATGCACTTCCTTGATTTATGTTTTTTGGATTTTGAAATAAAATTAACAATTTTTACTATTGCTCATATAGTCATTAAACAGTGATCAATTGAGGAATATAAATACAGGGCTTTATCAAATCCAATTTACTCCTATAAATGATGTAATGGTGTCATTTAGTATAATTTCTTCATGTGGAGCCCATTTGACGGAGCACGAAAAGGAGTTGGCACCCCAGGCATCGGCCTTGACTAATCCCAAGATGATCATTAATGCGTTAAGCTTGATCAGAACCACATACGAGAGAAATTGAAATTAATAGAGATTACTACCCGAGGGATGTTATCTCAGCCTCCCAAAGAGTCTGTCACTATCGAAAAACTTTCCCATCAGTATTATATGGGTGTTTTAAGGGGTTATGTTACATGACCCTAGCACAATGATTTTGTACATTGTTTTTTATTGAGAATATAAACTTATTTTATTATTATTCCTTTGTAAATAGTTTTTAGAGAAAAAATTGCATTTTTAGTTATTATTAAATTAAGAAGTCTAATTTTATAAATTAATGTATTTTTTAATTAAATTATGTTTTTATAAAATTTTATTACTAAATTTCTTTTTATTAAATATAAATGATCATATAATTTTTATGAATAAATTGAAATTTTTATTAAGGTTTGAATATTGTTCCTATAAAACCCCGAGAATTTCTGATAAATGTAATTTTTATTAAAGTAAAAAATCACATATTTAAAAAATTATTTAGAAAAAATAAATATTAATTTTGGAATTTGGACGTCGAAATTATCAAATGGTGAATTTTTCATTAATTTATGAGATATTTGAATTTTTCGCGAAAACTTAAAGAACATTTAAATATATAATATGTTTTATGACATCATAATGACCCAATAGTGGTGTGGAAAAACAATATAAACATTTTGTTTGACCAATATATGTTTTTTACTTTAAAATAATATGATTTTATATTTATTAGATTAAATTTATGGTGCCTTAGTGGACAATCCAAGATATATAAAATATTTTTACATTTAAAATGATTTCCATGAGAGTGTGACTGATATCAACATAAGAAAATCTTATATTATAATAAGTTCGTCCATAGCCTTATAAAATAAATTTTCCCACATTAATTTGGAAACTTTTAATGGGAAAAAAGGGTTGGTTTGTGTTTTTGATTAGTTTATTTTGTTGTGTCCAAATCCTAAATAATAAATAATTCCCTATCTTTTCCTATATTAAACCACCCAATGAAATTCACTGACCCTAGTTACTCAGATTCAGGAAATTATTACATATCATTGGCATGATACCAAGGGATCAAATCCTAATTGACTGATCAGTTTAGTATCCTTGGAAGTACAAGAATGAAACATAAGTTTTACATTACATAATGAGGTAAAAACAAAAACAACATTTTTCCCCTTTGATCACACTTATATACCATACCCTATCCCTGAAGGTCAACCAAGAAATAATTTTTCACATATTGGGAAATTGAAAACATAGAATGTGGTGATCTCATTTGCTCAATAAGGATAACAATATAGAAAACACATTCAAAAATAAGCATAAACATCTAAGGAAATGTATAAGACTAAAACATAATCCTTTAAAACCTGAGCTTCAGAATAATATGGAAAATATAAATCAAATAATGCACTTTACTCATTCATATGGTTATTCTACAAGTCAAATAATTACATGCAATATCAATATCAACTTTTATAATAATGGAATGAATAATTCCAGACATCATAACCACATAGTCAAGATCTCGTACCAAGACAACAAGTATGATTATGTGAAGGCCTTGTGCCAATACACTAGTTTGTCTCATGAGACCTACCGATACATCGAGGAGCAATAGAGGGCTCCCCTCATCAATTACAAAGTCCAATGCATTCCACATATGAAAAGGATTAAAAAAACACAAACATTCGTATTAAAACTAGCATAAGAAATGTCAATACTTTATCCAAAAACAATGAAAGCTATATAAATAACAAATCCATGGTATAACATAGAACGAAACCTTCGATACAATATGGAATATTTGTATCATAATAAATCTTCTTCAAAAAAGTTTAAAATCCATCAATGGACGTTGACATAGATGATATGAAAACTATTTGAATGAAATACCTCGTTCAATTTTGAAATCATTTAAAAGTCACATAATTATAAAAGGAAATATTTATTATGATAATATTCTTATATTATTGTATTGGAAGCTTCAAATGTGTTATAATGGTGGAAAGAAGCCACACCCTCTATATATGTTAAAAAATATTCTTTGCTTAATTTTGTCAAAAAGATCATAAAGGACATTTTTTGGAAAAAGATGGAAAGATTCCTTTATGAACATCTTAATTATAGTTAAAATTGGATATAAATGAATTTAACCCATAGTCTAGGCGATTTAAAAAATTCTTTGAAATACATTTTTAAGAAACACAGATGTGGATGATAAAGATATCCCTATAGATACTCACGTATAAACAACCTCGGATAATAAAGAGATTGAATAATTTACACTTACGTTGTACTTTTCCTTGATGAAGGGTACATTAAAATCTTGTATAGTAGTCAAAACATTGTTATTAATTTATACATGAACCACATACATAAATATGATATCATACATGATCTTCAAATATTTCTTCCTTAATAATATTTCGGTAGTATTATTGTTTCATGTGATAACTAATTCATTATCAGTTATATGGATGGTTATGTAAGCCATGTTTCTTAGGGAAAAGATTTATTTGATTCATATCTAGAATAATATTAAGTTCTGAAACATTATTTTTAATCATAAAATGATAATTATTCTTGAATGGCTATTATGGGGTATGAATCTTATTGTGTTCATGGAGAAGGTAATTTGTACATACGCACGAGTGAAATTATCATTATATTGATGGTGAAATAATATTTAATTGGATGGTATATAATATATACATAATAAATAACATGTTATATTTTTTATTTACATAATTTTTACTCTTTATTATACCCATCAAAATAATGATGTATATGAATAACAAACTACACCACAACGTGGAGACAGTAAGTTGTACATACGAATGTAGGCTGACTTTTCATTAATATGATGGATAGAATAATTAATATGGTTGTATCATATTTATAATAAAACAACAGTATGTATAAGGTAATGGAATTATTATTTTGTTTTGGAAACAACCATGAATGTGGAAGTGGATTATGAAAAGGACTTCAAAAAAGGTAGTGAAATTATTACATCTTCTTTGGGTGTTTCCTTTTGATTTGATCAAAAGGGATCCTTAGGTCGGATTTCTAATAAAATTATTGCATATAGGTTGAGTTGATGGTATTTGGGAGGATATTTGGGCAGGTTTTGGCTGAGCTAACTATCTTAAGATGTGTGAAATTAAGAGAAGTGGAAGTACCCTTTTATAAGAGAGGTGGGGGACCCTTTAGAAAAACCTTTAAATATTATCTTACTATATTATCATATTCGGATTAAAATGGCTTCAAAATGATTTATTTAGAAGTTAATGTGGTTTTGGTATATAAGCTATCCCCCAATAGGTTCTATATAGGATTAGGTCACCATATTAACCTTGTCTTTTAGATTAAACTCTTGGATAAATAGTTTAACATTAACCATGTCTTCGTGTCTCTTTATATAATATGGTTAATAAAGATACAATAAAATACCAAGAGAACCCCAAATGGTTCCATAATGACATATATGTTTTTATATAAGCCTTTTGGCCTAACCATAGATTTTTAGAACTAATATATCATTTAATAATATTGAATTTATTTTAGAAACACATTTATGACCATTTTGACACTATTTAGTATTTGATTTTTTTTTAAAACCTAATAACATGATTACTTATAACAAATTAATTCTATCAAACCTAACATGTCATATTAACCTATAAATTTCGAGTAATTCATCAAAAGTCTCCATTTACATTTATTTTTATATTTATAATATCAATTATTTTAATTATTCATTATTAAGGTAATTACTTCATCATCATTGTGTCATAAATAAATTAATTTTTTAATGTCTAGAAAATATAAATAAAATACCATTATATTGGAAATATTTTTATATTTTTAATTAATATTCATAGTTGAATTTCTTTTATGTGTAACACTATATTAAAAATGGTTTAGTTATGAAAATTGGAGTTTAACACTTTTAACTCATCTTTTAATAAAACAATTATAAATGTCTTAATCTAATATAAGAGGACCAAAAGTATCATATTTTATTCCAAAGGTTGATTTTATTTCAAAATAGACTTATCTAATAGAAATAGGATGTGTTTTATGGTAATAATAATTTCATTTTTAGCTTTAACTACACTATTTACTTTTAACCATGATAAATAAAAGTCCAAAGTTATTGTTCACCAAAAAGATTTTTCATCTTGTAATACAAAATTTTACATACTAATATTAATTATGTCCCGAGGATTTTTTAAACTCAATTCAAAGAAGTGGTAAATTCAGTTTTGTGCAAATTTTCTAACGTGCCTATTGGGTGGGTAAAAGATGGTAAACAGATCAATAACATTTTATATATCTAATATTATTATAAAATGACTCTAATGAATTACATTAAAATATATAGGTATTATGTATTTATTTTTACCTAATATAAATTTAAATATAATAATTAAATAATTATTTAAAAATATGGTTTTAAACATTAACGCGGTGTTTTCACTATTCATCAAAATTTGAATATTTTCAGATAAATACCATAAAGTCACCCAAATATAATTTTAATATTCCGAATCATGAAATGAATTCCATTTTGAAAAATAAAATTTATATAATCTAAAAAAGTGGGTATTGCTATTCATAATGGCTAGTTTGATTGTTCGTGGTGTGTTTGAACTAAAAGTTACGTACAACAAAAGATACTGTATTATTAAAAGGGAAACCTACCGTTGAAGCTTGGGGTGTTACATTATAGCCTCCTTGAAATAATCTCATCCTCTAAATTTCTAGAATACTACTACATAAAATGATTTTGGTGGTTCTTTCTCATAGGTTCCTCGGGTTCCCACATTACCTCTTCCATCAGATGATTTCTCCATGGAACTTTTACTAGATGTTTTGTCCAATTTATCGACAAGTGTTCTCTTGTATCAAGAATGATGAAATTCTCTTTGAAATAAGATATATTTGGTTCTAGTTCAATTTCCTCATAGGTGAGTACATGCATTAGGTCAGGCGTATATTTTCTCAATAGTGATATGTGGAAAAAATGATGAACTCTAGAGAGACTGAGCGGAATTGCCAAATGATAAGTTGTAACTCCAATTTGTTCTAGAATTTCCAAAGGTCCAATTTACCAGGGATGTAATTTAACCTTCATATTGAATCGTATATCACCCTTCCATAGAGATACATTCATGAAATCAGGATCTCCTACTTGAAATTCCAAACCATTCCTTCAGTTATCGACATAGATCTTTGGCCTACTTTGAGCTACTTTGATGTGGTTTTGTATAACCTTCACCTTTTCAATTGTTTTCTTAACATGTGTTGGGCCTACATGTTTTTTTCACCAACATCATCCCATCAATTTGGTTGGTGACATCTCATTTTGTATAACGCTTTATATGGCACCATCTAAATACTTGTATGTAAGTTATTGTTATAAGAAAATTCTACCAGAGGTTAATATGGATCCAACATACCTAGAAAATCTAGTGAGAATGATCTCAACATGTTTTATATCATTTTAATAGTACATTCTGATTGTCCATCAGTTTGAGGATGGTAGGCAGTGCTCAAACTAAGTTCAGTATTCAAGACCTTCAGAAAACATTTCTGGAATCTTGAAGTAAAATGTGAATCACGGATAGAAAAATTGATTGGGGTTCTCCATGAAGTCTTAAAACTTCATTAATATATTTTATTGTAAACAATTATAGTGTAAAATCTTCCCTTATAACATGAAAATATGATGACTTGGTAAGACGATCAACAATGACTCATATTGCATTTTTCCATCATGGTGTCTTGGGTAGCCCCATGAAAAGTCCATCGTAATATCATCCCATTTCAACTCAGGTATGGGAATAGGGTGGATAACTCCTCTTGAATGTTGTCTTCAAGACATAACCTGTTGAGAAACCATACATCTGGATGCATAATCATCGATATCTATCGTCGTTTTGTCCCACCAAAAATATTGTTTCAAATATCTATACACCTTAGTGCTACCATGATGTATAGAGAAATTTGAGCTATGAGAATCATCCAAAAATTCCCTTTTTATATTATGTATGTCAGGAACACAAATTATCTTCTCAAATTTCAAATTCCATCTACATATATATAGTCGATCTAGTTTCCACCATTCATAGCTTCAATTTTCTTTTGAGACTCCTCATTATTCATCTAAGAACATTTTTTCATTTCTAGTGAATATGGTTTGGCAACCATTTGAAAAAGTATATTTGTTTCATCTTCTATGATTATTCCCATATCATTGTTGACTAGATCGATGAACATTTGATCCCATTCAACTCTCATGTTGTTCAAATCTCTATGATCCTTTTTTCTCAAATCATCTTCCACCTTATTTTTCATCTCTAGGTGGTAGGGTTTAGAGAAATCATAATCCTTGAGTAGCTCGAGCAATCTCCTTTCCCTCATATTGAGTTATTTTTGTGATAAAATATACGTCATGCTCTTATGATAGGTATATATCTCACATTTTCTCCATAGAGATAGTGTCTCCATATTTTTAGGGAAATGATTACAACTACACAACTCTTGAACATGAGTGGGATAGTTTTTATAATGATTTTTTAGCTGCTGTAACGCATAGAAAAAAACTCTATCATTCTGCATAAGGACACAACCAACTCCTTTCTTCGAAGCATCAATATAAATAATAAACCCATCATTCCCCGATGGTATATTCCATATAGGAGATTTGAAAATTCTTCTCATCAGTTCTTCAAAAAATTCTTCACACTTATTTTTCCATAGAACTTTAACCCCTTTATGTGTGAGCTTGGTTAATGGGTTATCCAATCATGAAATTTTTTTGGGCGAAACACCGATAATAACCTACTAAACCAATAAAACTATGTACCTAAATTATACTCATTGGGGCTGACCATTCATGGATTTACATGGCCATTAAAGGATCAATAATGATTCTATCCTTATATAAAATATAGCCAAGAAATAAAATTTCATAAATCGTGAATTCAAACTTTCTTAACGTCCCATATAATTCATATCTTTTAAGGGTCTTTAGAATAGTTCACATTTGATTTTCATGATCTTCATAGATTTTGAAGTATACAGAGATATCATGAATAAAAACCATTACAAATTCATCATGATATTCATTGAAAATTATATTCATTAGATCCATGAAGACAGATAGTGAATTAGTAAATCCAAATGGCATTACTATAAACATGTAATGCTTGTACCATTTTCGAAATTCTATTTTCATAATAACTTACTTATTCACACACAACTAATGATATCCTGATCAATTGTTAGACTTTGAAAAATATTTAGATCTATAAATATGGCCAAATAAATCATTAATGATAGGGAGGGGATACTTTTTCTTTTTTGTTATAGCCTTGTTATCCCTGTAGTCAATGCATGACAACATTGATCCATCTTTCTTCTTAACAAAATGGATATGGGCTCCCCACTGAGAAACACTAGGGTCAAATAAATATCTTATTACTCGATTCCTCTAGTTGTTTCATTAGTTACATTAATTCAACAATGGCCATTCTCTAATGGATCTTTATAATGGGCCTTGAAACAGTATTTAAATCAATGGAAAACTCAATTTCTCATTATGGAGGATGACTAGGTAAATCCTCTGGAAACACATCAACATATTCTTGAACAATAGGTATGTCCTCTATTTGAACATTCCATTCCTCACCCATAGTTATTTCATTCTCATCCTCCCCAATAATTGATTTTATTAGAACTACTGGGGGTAGTTCTAGATAAGAATCAGGTGGTGATGTTTCTTCTCTAAAGATAAGTTACTTCATATCATCATCCAAAATTGTAACCTTCTTCTTCATACAATAAATTTTTGCATCATGGTCTGAAATCCAATCCATTCAATTTATTATATCAAATTCAATGAGGGGTATGATGATGATATTAACAAATAAAGAACATTTATATGCGATAATGGGAACTGATTCACAATACATTGTTACAATGATACTTCCCTTAGGATTTTTGACTGAACACTCCATTGTTATATCAAAGTGGAATTATCTATTTTTCATAGCAAACTGGTCAAATATGAAATAATGTGATGATAAAAAATCAATTAAATCATTGTTTAAATTTGAGGAAACCATTAAATTACCATCCACCATGTCTTTTGGAGCTTCATCCTCAACATTAGTGATCGCACAATTTTTTCATTTCTCCCTTCCGTTTTTCTGATGTATGTTTCCTTGGCACTTTGATCATCCATTTTCATAATGCTCCATTTCTCTACAATTCTAGCACTCAAAATTTATAGCCTTTTTTTTCATTGCAGCTACGAGCATGGTGTAAATTTTCACCTCACCTTTAATAAAATTGCATTCCCCTCAGGTAAGTACCTTGGAGTTTCTTCCCACATTTGTTGTAGGATAGAACTTCAACTTTTCCCTTCATCCCCTTATTTCAATTTCTAGATTGTTCATCAGATCTCTTCATCTATTACATTTCTTTATTTCCATAAAGCATAGAGAATTCCTTTTAAATCTTGATAGCACATGAGAAAATATTTTTGTACGATGATAAGGATTGTGCGACTAATACTCTATATAGAAATAGTTTTAACTCTTCAGTGAATCAATAAATATTACTCACAGGGTTATGTTTATAATGTTTTTGCTGCCATTATAGACTTGTAAAGTTCACCACATACATTGTGACATTCTCATCACCCTTTTACCTTTAACAGAAAAATTTCCATTCAGTATCCGTTCGATGGTCATTAGGAAAAAAATTCAATGAAAATAACTTTAAATTCCCTCAAGTCCATTTATGATACATCATCATCCTCTGTTGTGTTTTGAATTAATGACCACTATTGATATGAATCTCCCATGAGGAGATAAACTACCAGGACAACTTGTTCTCTTTCACTACGCCCCAAAGTATGAAAAATTATATCTGATGAACATATCCCTTTCAAGGCTAAAAATAGATTTGTAGTCCCTTGAATGTTGGTGGTAGTTTTCTCATGAAGAGGTCTAACATTGATCCTCCACATTGTTGATTAGGGTGATCCATATGGTTTAGGTTATTATTCATAACATTAGTGATTTGTCCCAGTATAGTGATAACCTAATCATCCCCATTTTCATCACCATCTCTAATATAATTATCTCGAGTAGGGGGGAAATATCTTATGGATTATATTAATTGATACTGTTCGAATTCCCTCAACTAGGTAACATTTCTAAACAATGAAATACATGATATTAGTTTATGAATCAAAATAAATAATTCAAACCTTGTAAATCACTTAACATAAATTGAATAGTATATATATATAATCCATAATTATATAAATAATTTCATTGAGGAGATATATAATCATAAATCCTTGATAATGTTTTTTAAGGAAACTATTAATTATCATAAGCATGTCCTCTATAAGTGTTGTAACCATGAGTGCAGTAAGGCTTGTTTTCATGTACCAGGATTCCTCGGGTCTAGCCTAAAACTCCTTGTGATAGTTTTCACACCTTGGTACATATGTTCAAGAGTTTCCTCTACCTTCTCTTATACAGATAGAGATGTATTTTTTGGGAAAACTCACAAAAATATATACATTTCCAAAATTCTAGGGTGTCCTTTAATAATAATCCTCTAACTCTATCATAGGGTAATGTTCTCTAATTAGAGTTTTTCTAAATCTAGAATTCAAGGTTTGTATTAACATTTCTCTGAAACCAACAGTAATTCCCTGACCCAAGTTACCCAGAGTCAGTGCATTATTATCTATCATTGTCAAGATCACAAGGGATCACATCCTAGAAGACCGATCAGTTTAGTATCCTTGTAAGTATGAGATAAAAAAATAATTTTTACATTACTTCTTGAGATAAAATACTACAAAAAAATTTCTCCTTGAACATACAAATATCCCATAGCCTATCCTTACAATTCAACCATGAAATACTTATTCACATCATGGTAAAAATAAAACATATAAGGGGTGAGCTCAAATGCTTAGTACGGATAACAATATAGCATAAATGTTCATAAATAAGCACAATAATTTAAGCCAATATATAAGACTCTAACATATGCCTTTTAAAATTAAATTATTGTATAATATGTAAAATATATCAAATAATTCTATTTACTTATTCACATATATATTCAACAAGTAGAAAAGTCGCATGCCATATCAATACCCAATTTCATAATGATGGAATGCCTAATACTGGACATCATTACCACATAGTCAATGCCTCGTACTAAGAATTCAAATAGTATTATTTTTAAGGGCTTCTGCCAATACAATAGTTTTTCTCATGATACCAACCGATGAATCGAGGAGCTATATCGGGCTCCACTCATCACATAATATGTCCATTGAATTCCTCATATGAAAAGGTTTAAACATAACATAAACATTTGTATTAAAACTGTCCTTCAAAATGACAATACATTTTCCATAAACTATTAATGATATAAACATAACACATACATTGTCAATCATATCACAAAACATTCATAAAACATAGAAGATTTTTATCATAATAAATCAACATTAAATGAGTTTAAAATCCATTAAAGGATGTTGACATAGTTGAAATGATAACTATTTGAAAGAAATACCTCTTTCTATTATGAAATAACTTAAAAGTCACATAATTATAAAATAAAAGATTTGTTTTTAAAATATTCATATAATCTTGTATTGGAAGATTAGAAGTTGTTATAACGGTGGAAAGTAGTTTCACTCGCCGAATAAGTTAAAAACACATGTTTTCCTTAATTTTGTCGAAAAGGACGTAAAAGACCTTGTTTGGAAAATGGCAGAAATATTCATTTATGAACATATTATAAATATTCGTGGAAGTTTATGAATTAATTTAATCAATATTATTGGAAATAGTGTATTTGCTTTGAAATATATTTTTATGAAACGTGGATGTGGATGATAAAGAGGTCCCCGTAGAAACTCATGTATAAACAATCCTGAATAATAAAGAGATTGTATAATTAACCTTTACCTTGTAATTTTCCTTGATTAAGTGCATGTTAACCTCTGGTATAATAGTTAAATCATTGTTATTAAATTATAAAATAAACACATACATAAATATGATATCATATATGATATTCTAATATTTCTTTATTAATAATATTTTAGTAGTATCATTATTTTGGGTGTTAGGTGATTTTTATCCTTTATATTCTAGGTTACATAAGTCCTATTTGTCATGGATAAGATGTATTTGATTCATATAATTAATTATATTATGTTATTCAACTTTATTTTTAATCAAAAATTGAAAATTATTCGTGAATGGTTACGATGGGGTATGAATCTTATCGCGTTCATAAAGATGGTCATCCGTACATAAGCACAGGCAAAATTATCTCTCTATTGAAGGTGAAATAGTATTTAATTGGATCATATATAATATATAAATAATAGTTATAATTATATATTTATTATTTACTTAAGTTATACTTATTATTATACCCATCCAAATAATTAAGTGTTTGAATAATAAACTACACCACGATGTGGAGAAAGTAAGCCGTACATACGCACGTTTAGTGATTTTTCATTCATAGGATGAATATAATAATGAATATGGTTGTACTATATTTATAATAACATTAAAATATGTATGAGGTACTGTATATATTATTTTGGTAAGGAAAAAACAAATAAATAGTAAGTGGAAGAAGGAATGAACTTTGAAAAAGTTAGTGAAATTAGTACATTTTCTTCGGGGGTTTCTGTTTGATTTGATCAAAAAGGATCCTTATGTTTGCTTTTATATCTAATTAAGTTATTTAGGTTAAAGGGAGGGTATTTGGGAAGATATTTGGGTAGTTTATGTCTGATACAAATGGATTAGGAGGTGTGAAATTAAGAGAAGGGTTAGTGCCCTTTTATAAGAGGGGTGAGGGTCACTTTAGGAAAACCATGAAATATTATTTTATTATATTGTCCTATTATATTATTAATGGCTAAAAAATGATTATTTTAGAGTATTATTTGAGTTTGGGTATAAAACCTTTCAACTAATATGTTATAGACTGGTTTAGGTCACCATATTAACAATATCATTTAGATTTAACTCTTTGTTAAATAGTTTAACTTTTACCACTTCTCCTTGTATCATTATATTATTTTGTTAATGAATATAATATAAAATGACAATAGAATGTAAAATCCTAATTTAAGGACATATATATTTTTATTTACGTCTTTTTGTCGATGCTAAAAATTTTAGGTCTATTATATAATTTAATAATATACTATGTGTTTTAAAAACTAATTTATGTCAATTTTGACACTATTTAGTATTTTTTTATTTTTAAAGACATAAATACATGGTTTCATAGACAAAAATTAATATAATAAAACCTAAAATGTCATATTAACTTATATAATTTGTGAAATTCATCAGATGTCTCAATTTATAATTATTTAAAAATTTATAATAACTATTATTTTAATCATTAACTAATTATCTAATTACTACCTCATCATTGTCTAATAAATATATTTAATTATTTAATGTAAAAAAAATTTAAATAAAATACCATTACATAGGAAATCATTTTATCTTTACAATTAATATTTATAGTCAAATTTATCTTATTTTTATCCCTATATTAATAATGTTTTAGTTATGGACATTTGAAATTAACACATTTAACTCTTCTTTAAATAAAATAACAATAAATGTATTAATCTAATCTATGTAGACCAAAAGGATCGTAATTTATTCATATGGTTTATTTTGGTCGATATACACTTATCCAATAGAATTAGGAAATGTGTTAGGGTGATAATAATATAATTTTTACCTTTAATTTCCATATTTACGTTTAATCGTGGTAAATAAATGTCAAAAGTTACTATTCACCAAAAATTATTTTCATCTTATTGGACCATATTTTACATACTGATTTCAACCGTGTCTCTTAGAATTTTTAAATTCAGTTCACTGGAGTTGTAAAATTACATTTTAACCAAATTTGATAACGTGCCAAGAAGGTGGGTAAAAGATGGTAAAAAGTTTAATAAAATTTTATACATCTAATATTATTATAAAATGACTCCAATGAATTAAATTGAACATATATAGCCATTATTTATCTATTTTTATCTAAAATATATTTAATTATAATAATTAATTATTTAAATAGAATGTTAGTTTTAAACAATAACGTAGTGTTCTTCACTATTCATAAAAAAATTGACTGTTTTCAGAAAAACAACCAAAAAATCACCCAAAGCTAATTTTGATATTCGAAATCCAAAAAATGAAATCAATTTTGAAGAATAAAATTTATTAAATTTCAAAAAGTAGGTATTACTATTTATAATGGCTAGTTTGATTGGTCGTGGTGTGTTAGAACTCGAAGTTGAGTACAACGGAAGCTATTGTATTATTTCAAAGGAAACATAATGTTGATGTTTGTGGGGTTACACCACAGATCCCACTTATCTTAACTCAAAAACCTTCGAGCATGTCCCTACCCATCCCACATCAACCTAAAGTCCTCCTAAGGTGCCCCAAGATCTCATGAAGCATCTCTCCAGCCCATCTTAAGTCATGGGGATCACACATCCATGTAAGAGATATCTTCCTTTCTCATTTTTGTCAAAAAACATTTTATGTTGTTAAACATTTTATTTTTTTCAATTAAAAATTTTAGGGTATGATTTATCACCTCCCTCATACTTCCCTTATTATTATTTAATGATGAGAGACCCATTTCTATCTAATTAATGTCTCCCAAGTACACCAGTTACCATGCAGAATTTCTGTAAGGAATTTCTCTCTTCTCATGTACATTCTAGCAATTCCTTTTTATTATGAATCTATATTCCATTACATATGTTGTGACATGTTTCAATATTACCCCCTTACTATCCATTTCATTTCCACATGATGAGACACCCATTTATCCCTCATCGACCATTTTATTAATTCTTATGTAACCTCGTTATGCTACTGAAATTACAACACAATTATCCAAGCCAAAAATCATTTTGTAGTGAACACCATGACCATTCCTCTATCAATCATATTCAACTTTATGCGCATTTACATGTTGAATAAATAGTTTTATGTTTGTATTCCATATTCTTTTTTCGTGTAATAGATTATGATGTTTAGTAAATCCTTGTTGTATGATCTATATAGCACTCTTATGCATGAAATGGAATTATTAAGAAGGGAGTGCCCTGATATCACTCCAATGCATTGGGTAAAGATTAATATCATGATACATATAGTTGAATGGGGGTTTACTTGGGTTAATTCGTGTAAAATGAGGTTTTAATCATGCTACATTTTCAATGAGCCTTGGATCATGTTTATATCATGTTAAATGATGTTTCCAAATTTATATGATATGATAATCATGTTCTCTTTCATTTATGTTCATGTTTCAATTATTCTACATTGATATGCATATTTCATTACATGTATTGTATTCTTCATTATATTCCTTTTTTACTCCCTTAGTTAGCTTTATAGCTCACAATTTTCACATGTATGTCCTCGTGTTATCCTTTAAAATGATTGGTATGAGAGAATGTTGTGGTCATGTAAAGGAAGTTTTCAATAAATATGTTGTGTTTTTATGTCTTATGTTGTCACGTATTGTCCATAATTTTAATTAACACTAGACCACTTAATCCTTAATGTTGTCTTATGTGAATTTTTATGTTATAAATCATGTTTATGTGTGTAATAAAGAGTAGGGTTGTTATAATTGTTATTAGAGGGAGATGTAGTTAATTTTGGGATTAGGATTGTAAAACCCTAGTGAAAGCCTTCTAGATAAGTCTAAGTATAATAATAACATCGCTAATTTTTCATGAGTATGGAGTAAGTGTATTATTCTGAAATTTCATCACTATTTGGATACATTCAAGTAGAGGTAACTCTAGCCTAGATGTATCTAGGGGTAAAACCTAAAAACAATTCATTGATCTTGATTCGAATGGGATCTCATGAAAAAAAACGGGCCTTGAAACACTCTATGTTATGACACACTTAGGGGAAATGCATTGGAAAATTCATAATCATAGTATAAAACATTATTAAGGGAATAAATAAAATGACCCAAAGAATATTTGTTAGGAAGTAGATCATGAATAACATAGATTGAAGCCTATAAATTCATAAGTTAAGGAAGTAAAAGTAATTTATAATCCATCCATTTTTTCTTGGGATTAACTATTATTTTTTTCCCTAACGTTCTTATTATTCCATATAATGACGGGTAATAAGAGGACTCAGGCTAACCACTAATTTGAAGATCAATTTCATGACTTTTTTAATGATATTCCAAGCCCAATGGGACTGGTAATCGTGAACATTATCATGATAATCTCTAATTTAACTCACGTTTTGAATAGAAGCATTGTTCTAGAGGAACGTTCAACCCCCCAATGAAAGAACAAGTCAATATCAAGAGCTTCATGAGAAAAAGACCTCCTTTATTAAATGGATCATCCAATACCTCAATTTCCTAATAATTGATCTAATAAATTGAAAAGATCTTCTCCACCCTTCAATGTTCTGAACAATAGAAGGTTCTTCTAGCATTTTATCGTATGGAGGGTGAAGTTGATCATTGGGGGACATCGATCAAAAATATGAATCCAACGTTTGGAATGGAAGTATTTCTGGAAAATGAGTTTCAATAAATATATTTCATCAAACTCTATAACTTAAGATGGAAAGGGCCTTCCTTTACCTCAAGCAATAAACACGACGAATCCATCAGACCGTATGAGAAAAACATCACCCGTCTTGCATGATATTCCCTCGGCTTTGTCGTTACCCCCAAATTCAAGGATTATTGCTTCATAGGTGGGCTAAAAACTAGCCTATGGAAATCCCTAACGATCCATTACTTTGAGATATATGAGGAAATTATCTGATGTTCCCACAATGTTGATATGGATATTAGTGAATTTCAGATTTATCAAGGGGATAAGAATCATAAGGGAGACATTGATTCTAGTGGCCCGTTTGATAAAGCCAATGGTGTTAAGAAAATCCAGCACCTCACATTATTATAGTGCGAAAAGAACCACCCTAAAAATTCCCTGAATGTTGACGAGAAAATGTTTTTGGAGTGGATGAGAAAGGATGTGGTCTATTTACTACTAGTAGGAAAAACCTGTGTCTATGAAATATGTGATGAACACTCCATTCGACCCTCAATGTGTTTTTCAGTGGTTAAACTGACAAGAACCAAAGAACTTGGAAAACTAGTGCCCTAAGACTATGGTTTTTTTTAGGAAAACATAAAACTCCATGGTAGCAAGGGTATGCTTTTTCCATAACTAA
The DNA here is from genome assembly GCA_963277665.1 of Viscum album. Lineage (NCBI taxonomy): Eukaryota > Viridiplantae > Streptophyta > Magnoliopsida > Santalales > Viscaceae > Viscum > Viscum album. The sequence goes on from OY728134.1 coordinate 477,046,772, forward strand.
GGATGAAGTTATCCCCAAAAATGAAGTGGTGATAGGTACGCTTTTTATTCATTCAAGAATAAAGATCATAATTTTTGATTCTGGATCTACAAATTATTTTATATCCTGAATGATGAGTAGAAAAATCCCAACACCACCAGAAATCATGGATGTAAAGATGTTAGTGATAACAAAAAATGGGTAAATCATTTCATCCCTTGAATATAAATCTTCCCCTTTTATAATTTCGGGATTGAACTTCCTAGCAAACATCGTCATACTACCTCTGGTGGAGTTTAATGGAAATCTTGGCATGGATTGTATTTCCTTATATAGAGCCAACATATATTACTATGATATCAAAATCACCTTCCATATGGTTAATCGTCTCCAAATTATTTTTTTGTGCAATGAGGAAGATGAATCTTCATTAGAAAGATCATCTCAAGTGTGGATATTACTACCCTATGAGCATGAGTATCTTTCCCAGATGATTGAGTCTAAGGAATCGGCCAACCTTGAAGACATTCTTATTATATAGGAATTTGTTGATGTGTTTCCCGAGGAATTGTATGGTCTTCCTCCTAGAAGATATGTTGAATTCTCAATTGATATTATACATAGGACTTTTCCAATATTCAAGAATCCCTATATAATGGATGTTTTGGAGCTTGAGGAGGTAAACAAATAACTACAGGAGAATCTGGATAAAGGGTTTATATGATGAAGTTCTTCACAATGGAGTGCACTAGTCCTCTGTGTTAATAATATGGATGCATCAATGCACCTTTGCATTGATTATCATGAACTCCAACAAATCACGATATAGAACTGGTATCCTCTAACATGAATTGATGACATGTTTGATCACCTATGTGGAGAACAATACTTCCCCATGGTGGATTTCAGATCAAGATATTACCATGTAAGGGTTAAGAAGGTCGATATCCACAAGGCTTCCTTTCGTACAATGTACGACCACTATGAATTAATAGTAATGCATTTCAGACTCCCTAATTCTAAAGAAATCATCATTTAATTGATAAATAAGGAATTTAGAGATTACCTCAAAATATTTGTGGAATTTTTTTAGATGATATTCTAATATAATACAAAACAAAGGAGGATCAAGAAGAGCATCTAAGGATTGTACTAGAGACATTGGGAAAGGAGATGCTCTATAAAAAATACATCATGAGTGATTTTTTTTGGAAGGAGTTCTCATTCATTGGACATATCCTCACATGCAATATGATATCTATGGATCCCTCCAAGATACCTAGAATTGTCGGATGGTTGAGGCCATCATTGGTAACAGATATCTGTTGCTTCTTGGGGTTAGCTGCATATTATAGCCGATTTTTGTGAAATTTTTCATCATTGTCCAACCCTCTAACCAAGTTAACTCGAAAGGGATTATAGTTTTCATGGAGTGATTATTGTGAAAAGATATTTAATTAGATATAAAGGAGGATTATCACTACACCGTTTCCCACACTACCCACAAGTGGAGAATATTTTTTTGAATTTAGTGATGCTTCGAAGAAGGAATGGGGCCATATGTTGATGTAGAATGATAGTCATTATCCATGCTTCATGGAAATTTAAATTTCATGTGAAAAACTATACAACACATGATCTGAAATTTTCTATAGAAATCCTTATTTTGAAAATTTGACAACATTACCTCTTTGGGGAGAAGTTTTATACATATACAACCCACAAAAGCCTCACGCATATATTAACAAAAAAAGAGTTGAACATGATCCAATAAAGATGGTTAGATCAGATAAATGACTATGAATGCTCAATCCATTATCAAATGGGAAAGATAACAATGTGGGGGATTAAATAAGTAGAAAGGACCCAAAAATTATATCATTGATGAGAATTTAAAAGGATACAATGTTCCTATATTTGTTGAATCTGTACATGGGAATAAAAAAGAATAGAAAATCACCCATCCACTGAAAAATTACTGCTCAAACATCTATTTTGGAAAGGCTAGAGGATTCTCAAAAAGAGGATATGGGAATTCAGATGAAACTATAAACTTTCAAAAAAGCGAAATTTTTGGATTTCAATGTTAATTAAGAATGAATTTTGAGATTTGGGTCAAGAATATGTGTGCCATCAAATATGGAGTTACATAATGAACATTTGTATGATGCACATTGTTCAAATTTCTTCATTCCCTGATGAAACACAAAGTCGTATGAAGATCTTGGAGTGAATTATTTGTCAGATATCATAAAGAAGGAGATCGTTGAGTATACATCAAGGTTCAGAGTATCTCAATAGGTGAAGGTTGTGAGGTAGAAGTCTAAGGGTATGATGCAACCATTACACATACCCACATTGTAACACCCGAGATTTTTATGAGAAATATTTTTTTTATTTTATATAAATCATCAAAGGAATATTTCACTACACACAACACTATCTTGGCTTTCTTTATGCACAATCACGGCCTTCCTCGATAGCTTGCGTGGTACGCAATACCGAGTGTCACTAAACAACGATATGCTATATTAAAACTAGTCATTATTAATAGTAATAACCACTTTTTTAAATTTTTTAAATTTTATCTTTTAAAATGGACTTCATTTATGAATTAGGAAAACCAAAATTAGCCTAGCATGAATTTTTGGTATTTTTCGGAAAACATTCAATTTTTGATGAATAGTGAAAACACGAGGTTACTATTTAAAAACAGACTTTTTATTTAATTAATTATTTATTTTATTTAATTTTACATTAGGTAAAAATTGATACATAACACATATATATGACCAATGAAATTCACTGGAGTCATTTTATAATAATTTTGGATATATAAAAATTTTATTGAACTTTTCACCGTCTTTTACCCCCCACCAAAGAGAATTTGGAAATTCACATAAAACATAATTTTACCACTTCGGTGAGTGGAATTTTGAATATCTGAGAGACACAGTTAATATCAAGGAATAAGATTTGGTTCGATGAGATGAAAATAATTTTTGGTGAATAGTAACTTTTTGCTTTTATTTACCACGGTTAAATGTAAATAGGGTAATTAAGGGTAAAAATGATATTATTATTACCTTAAAACTTGTACAAATTCTATTAGATAAGTGTAATTAGATCAAAAATAACCTTAGGAATAAAATATGACCATTTAGGCCCACATGGATTAGATTAGGACATTTGTTATTAATTTATTTAAAGAAGGTTTAAAACAGTTAAAATCATGGTTTAATAATTAAAAATTTTTAATATAGGGTTATACATAAGGTAAATTAGACTATAAATATTCATTAGAAAGATAAAAATATTTCATACATAATTTTATTTTATTTATAATTTTTAGACATTAAATAATTTAATTTATTTATGACACAATAGTGATGTAGTAATTATCATATTAATGAAATATTAACATAATTGATGTTATAAATACTCCAATAAATGTAATTTGAAACTTTTTATGAATTACACTAATTTTATAGGTTAATATGACATGTTAATATGGATTTAATTAACTTTTTGTGAACTAATAATGCTGTTTTTATTTTCACAAAAATCTATTACCAAATAGTGTCAAAATTGACATAAAATAGTTTTTAAAACAACTATTATATTATTAATTGTTATTATATTCCGAAAAATATAAAGTTCGGCCACATGACTTATATAAGGTTATATATATTAATAATAAACTATTTGGGGTTCGTTTTTCTTGTTATAATAAGTTTATTAACCTTATAGTGTAAGAAAACAAGAAGACACGGTAAAAGTAAAACTATTTAACTTAAAGTTAAATCTAAACGATAAGGTTAAAATAGAAACCTAAACTTTTCTAAATTCTATTGGATGAGAGGACTTCTAACAATCCCCACCTTATCTTTGAAATAAATCAATTTTGAGCTATTGAATACGGAATATGACTTTATAATAAAATAATATTTTTAGTTTTTCCAAAGGTACTCCTCTCCTACCTTATAAAAGGGCACCTCCTCCCTCTCCTCCTCACACCACATTGAGACATAAATATCTCCCAAAACCTGAGGAATTCTCTTCTAAGCTTCCCTAGAAACATCCTAGAGTTCCTGGAATTCTTAAAAGTCCATCCCTATTGTCCTAATAGGAGGTTAAGAAGAGGCTCATCAAAGAAGAGGTAATATCCATTACCGATCCTTTCCAATTTCAATCATCTTAAACTTCTCCTTCCTTAGTTGTTTCATTATGAAGTAATAACATCAGTATCACTCATAAACTGATATGTTATTATAAATATGAAACTACACTATTTCACCTTCTATCCATCCTACGGAAAAGGAAATCACCGCGTGTGCGTACGTACGGAGTACCGTCTCCACGCCGGGGTGTAATCTGTTTTCCACCACCACCATAATTGGATGGGTATAATGGTGTATAGAATAAATATATATGATTATTTTAAAGTGACATTGATTCTGAAATAGTATACTTACACTCCAATACAAATCCATGATTATGGTAACGATATCATCACGCGTGTGTACGTACAGAATACCGTCTCCACGATGTGATGCGACTCATTCTACATGATATTCATTGCATAATGACTATATAAATGAATTTAATGAATAAATATGATATATATTACACTAATACCATTATGTAAATGAGGTATCTATAACCTAAAAATAATAATAAGAATTTATTCGTCAAAACACGTATAAGAAAAAAAATAAACACATGAATAACAAGTAGAAATAAAATTTTACTAATACGAAGCTAAGAATATGACCATATATGATATCATAACAATGAGTAAAATTATGGAATAAGTGAATAATAGTATTTAAATCATTATAAACGATTTTCGGACACTTATGAAGTAAATCAGACCTAATGTAAGTGAAAATATCACAATCTCAATTTTTATCCGAGATTGTTTATACTTTAGAATTTACTGGGAATATTTATCATCAACATCCATGTTTCCTCAATATTTAATATTAAATCAAACCACCTAAAATTGTTTAAATCCAATTTTACCCATTGGTGAGTTTTTATTAATAGATATGAAAGGAATCTTTTGTCGTTTTTAGTACAAGGTATTTTTTGACTTTTCCAACCAAAGTTCGAGAAGAATGTTTTTTTAACTTATACGGCATGAATGGATTCATATAAAATTATTTCCAGGAAGCTTCCTTTACAAGTTTTCAAGTTTATTTTTAATCAACTTCTTATAGTTTAAAATTTTATGACCTGTTATGAAAGGAAAAATGTTTTTGATGTAGAAAGGATATTTTCCTCATGATTGGAGTTCATGTGTTTTATCAAAATTATATTCCATCTAAGATAATATAGGGTTCTGTTTCTATCCCTATTTTTACATTTATTTGATTATGCTATGATGGAATTATTTTTATGATGTCCTTTTATCTTATATGGATTATGTTATGATGGCATGATGTTTTAGATTTCCATGTTTATTACATGGGTTATGCTATGATGTATGATTTATTATTTTGTGGCACACATAAGAATGGTTTCATTATGAGATGGGTGGGACCAATTTATCCCTCCAATTCATTGGGTAATGATTTATATCTCAAGATATAGACATGGTTGGAACATCAGGTTAAACTGGTTCAGTGAAACAGGACTGAAACGAGGAGTGAACTCGGTTCAGAAATAGACTTTTTCGGCTAAGATGTTCTTGACTATGAGTCTTGACTACTATGAAATGATTCTCTATGATTATGTGTGTATGACACAATGATTCATGTTTTAAGTTATGATTATTTTGGATTACATTTCACCACTATGATTTACCCATGTAATGATATTTTGATCTCTTTTGAAGGTTATGTTTTCCAAAATGTTATGTTCTTATGAATATGATGTGATTGAAATTTTTTTACCCTTACGGAGCATTTGACCCCACCCTTTTGTATGTTTTCTTTCCCTAGGTCAGGAAGAAGGGTACTAAATAGAATATTCCAAAAGAGATTCTAGATAAGATGAAATAAATGGGAGACAATGTAGATGATTTATGAACCAGTTGTTTATGTTTCCCAATTTCTAAAGACACTATACCTATACGGTCCTTTCATGGTTTTGTTATATGTTGTGATAAGTGTGCTTCAATTATGAAGTAACAACAATGTATGTAATGTATGGGTCATTATATTTGGAATCAGAGGAAAGGTATAGTCAACCTTTGGAAACTAGGATGTGAAAGCCTTAGTAAGAACTCTAAGGATAAGTCTAAGCATATAACATAATCTTATTGTTTTAGAGATGGCCATGAATAACCTAAGTTAAGGTCTTAAGTGTAAAATTTTATTCTTGATTATGTGGTTTTCCGATTATAATTAGTGTTTCACACACTATTCATCTTGGTTTTAGTCAATAGCTGGAACCTGAAGGAACTGTGTTAATGTGGAATGGGACAGGCAATGCAATGACTGTCCCCCTGAGCAACCAAACGTTATGGGAGCTGGAATACAAAATCATGTAGCCATGCTCACAAAACATTCTCAAGCTATGAATCATGCATGACTTCCAAACGAGAAAAGAAAGGAGAAACATTCTATTGAATCCTTCATGAGGCAGCCTCCACCTTCTTTTAGTGGGTCTACTGATCCATTAGTTTCTAAACAATAGATAAGTACTACTAAAAAGTTATTTTCAGTTCGTCAATGTTTTAAGCATGATAAAGTCATCTTAGCAGTATATCCTTTGGAAGGCGAAGCTGATCAGTGGTGGAATCTTATCAAGACTACAAAGAAAAGGGATGAAATTGAATCCATGGAATGAGACGAGTTCAAGAACATATTTTTCAATAAGTACATCCCTCGTATTCTTAGAAAAAATATGCAGAAGGAGTTCCTTGAACTGAAGGAAAAGGATGATGAATCTGTTGGTACATATGAAGCAAATTTTACGAGACATTCAAGGTATGCATATGAGATTATTATCCAACCTGAGATTAAGATTGATTGATTATTTAGTGGATTAAAACCATGTATTCGATAGGCATTAGCCATAAGGGACTTCAATAGCTACGAGGAAATCGTTCGATGTGATTTCAACATTGATATGGAGATTGGAGTAACTCATCAGTCATATTGATTTGATAAGAAGAGGAAGATGGAATTAAAAGGAAAATATAAAGACCACACTAAAAAGAAAATGAGTTTTCCCTTATGCTCAAAGTGTGGAAATAAAAATGGAGGGAGTTGTTTTAAAGGGACAAGTAAATGTTTCAAATGTGGAAAGGAAGGTCATCGGGCATTTTAATGTTGCAGTGATGGTAAGAAGATGTCTAGTGATGCAAACAAAGAAAATGATACATAGAGTGAACCTCCTACACCTCAATGTTACATGTGTAAGGAAATGGGGTATTTTTCTAATAAATTCCCTAATCCAAGGGTTGTTGATGATGATCGATGTCAACAAACTCTTAAGGATAAAGACAAAGGAAAGTCACATAAAATTTCTATCAGCGATGTGGAGTACGATAATGAAGTGGTGAAAGGTACACTTACCATCCACTCTAAAGTAGAAAATGTTTTATTTGATTCTGGATCCACCCACTCTTTTATTTCTGAATAATTTTCTAAGGGTATCTCCATGTTACCTCAACAATTAGATGTTGAGTTAACTGTGACAACCCCTAATGGAATAACAGTCGTATCAAAAGTTTATAAATATTCTTCGATTGATGTTTGTGGGAATGTGCTTCCTGAAAATCTTGTGATCCTTCCAATAGTGGAATTTTATGTGATTACTGGCATGTATTGTCTTTATTTATATGGATCTCATATCAATTTCAAAGAAGGGAAGTCACATTTCATATTCCTTATCAATATATAAGCGTCTATCGATGAAAGGATAAACATAACCTTCTTGTGGAAATTTCTTCCATATTATGTGTCTTGATTCCACTAAATCAAGGTTATTTATCTCAAATGGTTGGTTAGAAACTCACGATTAAGAATATTCCCATTGTACGGGAGTTTGATGATGTATTTCTGGAAATATTTCTGCGTCATCCACTAAATTGTGAAGTTGATTTTTCAATTGAACTCATACCAGGTGCTTTTCCTATTTCAAAGAAACCTTATAGAATAGACCAAATTGAGTTGCAGGAATTGAAGAAGAAAATCCATGAGAATCTTGATAAGGGATTCATACGCCCTAGTGCGTCACCTTAGGGAGCACCTATTCTGTTTATTAAGATGAAAGATGGGTTAATGAGACTCTGCATTGATTATCATGAACTTAACAAGATCACTATCAAGAACAAATATCCTCTCCCATGCACTGATGACTTATTTGATCAACTATAAGGAGCTCAAAACTTTTCCAAGATTGATCTTCATTCAGGGTATCATCAATTAAGGGTCACAAAGGAGGATATAACAAAAACGGCTTTCCATACAAGGTATGGACACTATGGATTTATAGTGATGCCATTTGGTCTTACTAATTCCATGACTATCTTAATTGATCTGATGAATAGAGTCTTTATAGACACTCTTGATCAGTTTGTGGTAGTCATTATAGACGATATTCTTGTCTATTCAAAGAGAAAGTATGAACATGAAGATCACATGAGAATTGTATTGAAGACCATGAGAAAGGAGAAGATTTATACCAAATTTACCAGGTGTGAATTTTTCCTTAAAAAAGTTTCATTTTTGGGTCACATAATCTCAATGGAGGGGATATCTGTGGATCCAGCAAAAACATAGGTTATAGAAAGATGGTCGAGACCAACAACAGTAACTAAGATCCGAATTTTTCTTGGTTTGGCTGGATATTATCAACGTTTTGTGAATGATTTTTCACGATTATCTAATCCACTCACCAGGTTGACTCGAAAAAGAGTTATGTTCGTGTGGATAGAGGATTATAAAGAGAGTTTCAAGGAGTTGAAAAGAAGGTTATCTAGTGAACCTGTACTCACACTTCCTTGTAGTGGATAGTGGTTTGTGATCTACACTGATGCATCCAAGAAGGGGTTTGGGTGTGTTCTTATGCAAAACGATATGGTGATAGCTTATGCCTCACGACAGTTGAAAATCCCTAAGAAAAATTACCCAACTAATGATTTGGAGTTAGCTGTAGTAATATTTGCATAAAAGATTTGGAGGCATTATCTTTATAGAGAATGGTGTGATATTTATACTGATCATAAAAGTTTAAAATATATTTTCACACAGAAGGAGTTGAATATGCGTCAAAGAAGATGGTTGGAGCGGATTAAGCATTTCAACTGCTCAATTCATTACCACCCTGGGAACGCAAACAAGGTGTCCGACCCATTAAGTCGACAAGACAATGCTAGCTTATCCCTGATGAGGATCACAAAAGATCCAATGCTTAAGGATTTAGAAAGGATGGATGTTGGAAATATAATGGAAAGAGAAAATTCTTACCTTTCTCAAATGAATGATCAACTTTCTATACATGTGATGATTAAAGAGGCATAAAAAGAAGATGTAGAGTTACAAAAGATGGTGGGAAATGTTCCTGAATTCAGCCTTGATTGTGATGGGATAATAAGGTTCAGTAATCGGTTTTGTGTTCCTCCCATCCCAGAATTAATGAAGGAGCTGCTGGATGAGGCTCATAGTTCTTCATTCACTATTCATCCTGGAAGCATGAAGATGTATGGGGACCTAAAAGAGTACTTCTGGTGGGATGGCATGAGAAGAGATGTTGGTGAATATGTCTCTCGAGGCTTGGTTTGTCAGCAAGTTAAAGCTGAGAGACAGAAGTCTATGGGGATGTTACAACCATTACCCATACCCGAATGGAAATTGGAAAACATCACTATGGACATTGTCACTGGAGTTCCTAAAACATCCAAAGGCAACAATGCTATTTGGGTCATAATTGATCGTCTTACGAATTCAGCACACTTCATTTCTATTAGAGTGGATTTCTCTCCAGATCAGCTTGCCAGGTTATATGTAAAGGAAGTGGTCAGATTGCATGGAGTACCACTGTCTATTATATCTGAATGGGATCCAAGGTTTACATCAATGTTTTGGTGAAGTCTTCAGCATACTCTGGATACATAGTTAAGCTTCAACGCTGCTTATCATCCTCAGATAAACGGTCCATCTAAGAGAACAATTCAAACTCTAGAAGACATGTTAAGAGCTTTATCTATGGACTTCAGAGGTGGTTGTGACTAACACCTACCTTTGGTGGAATTTTCTTATAATAATAGATTTCACTCCAGTAATCAGATGGCTCCTTATGAAGCTCTCTATAAAAAGAAATTCTGAACTCCAACTTGATGGGATTACGTTGGGGAAAGAAAGCTATTAGGACCTGATCTTGTTGATGAGATGGCAGAAAAGGTCTAATCTATTCAACAACACAAAAGAGCAGCTCAAAGTTGACAAAAACGTTATGCTGATAATCGAAGAATAGACCAAGAGTTTGAAGTGGGTGATAAAGTGTTCTAACGAATATCTCCTTGGAAGAGAGTAATGAGATTTGGAATGAAGGGAAAGCTGAGCCCTAGTTATATCAGTCCTTTCGAAATACTGGATCGTGTTGTGAACGTAGCCTACCGATTGTCACTTCCACCGAATCTCACTCATGTTAATGATGTGTTGCATGTGTCTCTCCGGAGAATGTACAAACCTGATCCTTCACATCTACTCAGCTCAGAAGTTGTACCGCTGGAGCAAGATCTTTCTTATGAAGAACAGCCGATAGAGATTCTAGATTGTAGATAAAACATTCTACGAAACAAGACCACTAGCTTGGGGAATGTTTTATGGAGGAACCACTAATTATAAGAATCTACATGGGATCTTGACGATATGATGAGGGAGAGGTATCCTTACCTGTTTGTTACCAAGTGACGAATTTTGAGGGCGAAATTCATTTTAAGGAGGGTAGAATGTAACACCTGAGATTTTTATGAGAAATATTTTTTTATTTTATATACATCATCAAAGGAATCTTTCACTACACACAACACTATCTTGGCTTTCTTCACATTCAATCGTGGCCTTTCTCAATAGCTTGCATTGTATGCAATACCAAGTTTCACTAAACAACGATATGCTATATTAAAACTAGCTGTTATGAATAATAATAACCACTTCTTAAAATTATGTATATTTTATCATTCAAAATGGACTTCATTTTTGGATTCAGAATACCAAAATTAGCATAGGGTAAATTTTTGGTATTTTTCTAAAAACACTCAATTTTTGATGAATAGTGAAAACACTGGGTTACTATTTAAAAACCGACTTTTTATTTAAATAATTAATTATTTTATTTAAATTTATTTTATGTCAAAATTGATACATAATACCTATATATGTTCAATTTAATTCATTGAAGTCATTTCAAAATAATTTTAGATATATAAAAATTTTATTGAACTTTTCACCGTCTTTTACCAACCTCCAAGGAGAATTTGGAAATTCACAAAAAACATAATTTTACTGCTTCTGTGAGTGGAATATAAAAAATATAAGAGACACGGTTAATATCAAGGACTAAAATGTGGTTCAATGAGATGAAAATAGTTTTTGGTGAATAGTAACTTTTTACTTTTTTACCACGGTTAAATGTAAATAGGGTAATTAAGGATAAAAATGATATTATTATTTCCATAACACTTGTTGTAATTCTATTGGGTAATTGTAATTCGACCAAAAATAACCTTAGGAATAATATTGGACCATTTAGGCCCACTTGGATTAGAATAGGACATTTAATATTAATTTATTTAAAAAAGGTTTAAAATAGTTAAAATAAAGGTTTAATAACTAAAATTTTTTTAATATAGAGTTATACAGAAGTTAAATTAGACTATAAATATTTATTAGAAATAAAAAAATATTTCATACATAATGGTATTTTATTTATAATTTTTATACATTAAATAATTTAATTTATTAATGACACAATAGTGATGCAGTAATTATCTTATTAATGAAATATTAACATAATTGATGTTATAAATACTCAAATTAATGTAATATGAGACTTTTTATGAATTTCACTAATTTTCTAGGTTAATATGACATGTTATTATGGATTTGATTAATGTTTTTCGAACTAATAATGCTGTTTTGATTTTCAAAAAAATCAATTACCAAATAGTGTCAAAATTGGCATATAATAGTTTTTAAAACAGATATTATATTATTAATTATTATTTTATTCCTAAAAATAAATGGTTTGGAAAAATGACTTATTTAAAGTTATATATATTAATAATAAACAACTTTGGGTTCGTTTGGCTTGTTATAGAAATTTTATTAACCTTATAGTGTAAGAAAACCAGAAGACACGGCAAAAGTAAAATTATTTAACTTAAATATAAATCTAAATGATAAGGTTAAAATAGAAACCTAAAATTTTCTAAATTATATTTGATGAGATTATTTCGACCCATCCCCACCTTAGATTCAAAATAAATCAATTTTGAGCTATTCAAAACCGAATAAGACTTTATAATAAATAATATTTTTAGTTTTCCCAAAGGTACTCCTCTCCTCCCTTATAAAAGGGAACCTCCTCCCCATCCTCCTCACACCACTTTGAGCCATCATGCTCGGACAAAACCTGACAAATTCCCTATTCTACACTTCCCTAGAAACATACTAGAGGTCCTGGTCTTCTTAAAAGTCCATCCCTAGTGCCCTAACAGGAGGTTAAGAAGAGGCGCGCCAAAGAAGAGGTAATATCCATTACCGATCCTTTCCAATTTTGTTCTTCTTCAAATTCTTCTTCCTTAGTTGTTTCATAATAAAGCAATAACATCATTATAACTCATATACTGATATGTAATTATAAATATGAAACAACTCTATTTCACCTCTTATCCATTCTAGAAAAAATGAAATCACCGCGCGTGCGTACGTACGGAATTCCGTCTCCACACCATAGTGTAATCTATTTTCCACCACCATATTACTTGGATTGGTATAATGGTGTAGATAATAACTATATATGATTATTTTAAAGTGATATTTATTATGAAATAGTAGACTTACACTCGAATACAATTCCATGATCATGGGAATGATATCATCGCTCGTGCGTACGTACGGAATACTGTCTCTATGATGTGATGCGACTCATTTTGCATGATCTTCATTGCATAATGACTATATAAATGAATTTAATGAATAAATATGATATATATTACACTAATAACATTCTGTAAATGAGGTATCTATAACCTAAAATGAAGAATAATAATTTATTCGACAAAACATGCATAAGAAAAGAAAAACAATAAACACCCGAATAACAAGTAGCAATGAAATATTATTATATGAAGCTAAGAATTTGACCATATATGATATCATAACAATGATTAAAATTCTGTAATAAGTCAATAACATTATTTAAATCATTATACAAGAGGTTCTAACACTTACCAAGCAAATCAGACCTATGGTGAGGGAAAATCTCACAATCTCAATTTTAATCCGAGATTGTTTATACTTCAGAATTTACTGGGGAATATTTATCATCCACATACATGTTTTCTCAATATTTAATATTATTTCCATCCACCTAAAATTTTTTAAATCCAATTTTATACATTGGTGAGTTTTTAGTAAAAGATATGAAAGGAATATTTTGTCGTTTTTAGTATAAGGTACTTTTTGACTTTTCCGACCAAAGTATGAGAAAAATGTTTTTTAAACTTATATGGAATGAATGGATTCATAGAACATTATTTCCATGAATCATAATTTACAAGTTTTCATGTTTATTTATAATCAACTTCTTTTAGTTTAAAATTGTATGAAATTTTAACAATGGAAAAATGTTTTTGAAGTAGAATGGATATTTTCCTCAAGAATGGAGTTCAAGTGTTTTATAAAAATTATTTTCCATCTATGATAATATAGGATTCTGTTTCTATCCCTATTTTTACATTGATTTGATTATTTTATGATGGAATTATTTTTATGATGTCCTTTTATATTATACAGATTATGTTATGATGGCATGCTGTTTATGATTCCCATTTTTATTACATGGGTTATTCTATGATGTATGATTTATGATTTTGTGGCACACATAAGAATGGTTTCATTATGAGATGGGTGGGACCTATATCTGCCTCCAAGGAATTGGTTAAACATTTATATCTCATGAGATATACATGGCTGGAACGTCAGGTTAAACCGGTTTAGTGAAACAGGACTGAAACGAGGAGTGAACTCAGTTCAGAAATGGACTTTGTCCCCTAAGATAGTCTTGGCTATGAGTCTGGACTACTAAGAAATGATTATCTATGATTATGTGTGTATTCCACAAAGATACATGTTTTATTTTAGGATTATTTGGGATTACATTTCACCTCTATGATTTATCCCATGTAATGATATTATAATCTCTTTTGCAGGTTAAGTTTTCCAAAATGTTTTGTTCTTATGAATATGATGTGATTGATATTTATTTTTTTTACCCTTACCGAGCATTTGAGATCACCCTTTTGTATGTTTTCTTTCCCTAGGTCAGGAATAAGGGTATTAAGTAGAATATTCCAAAATGGACTCTGGATATGATGAAATAAATGGGTGACAACATAGATGATTTATGAACCAGTTGTTTATGTTTCCTAGTTTCTAAAGACACTATACATATACGGTCATTTCATGGTTTTGTTATATGTTGTAATAAGTGTGATTCAATTATGATGTAATAACAATGTATGTAAAGTATGGGTCATTATAAATGTGGATGTGGGATAAAATCAACATGGACTTTGTCATTGGACTTCTGAACACATCCAAAGGAAGCAATGCTATCTAGGTTGTTGTGGATCATATTAAAAATACCACACACATCATTCCAATTCGGAAGGATTTCTCATTAGATCAACTGGCATGGATATACATCAGTGACGTTGTAAGGCTGCATGGAGTAACAATATCGATTGTATCTCATAAAGATCCATGATTCACCTCTATGTTTTAGAAGTGTATTAAACATGCTATGAATTCTGATCTGAACTTCAAGATGACATATCATCCTCCAACTGCTATCCATTCTGAGCGAACTATCCAAAAATTTGTTGAAATGTTGAGATCATTCTCAATACACCTCCATGGATGATGGGATCTTCATATTCCTATGGTTAAGATCTCTTATAATAATAGTTTTCACTCATGAATCAAAATGGATCCTTTTGAAGCTCTTTTTGGGAAGAGGTGGATAACACTGACATGTTGGGATGACGTTCAGGAGGGAATGCAACTAGGTATAGAAATGGTTGAACAAATGAAGGAGAAGATTAATACCATCAAGCAGCACTTTAATGAAGAATATAGATGGAAAAAGAGATTAACTGATCATCGTTGATGAGACATAGAGTTTGATGTCAAAAACAAGGAATTCCTCCACGTTTCATTGTAGAAGATATTTATGAGATTTGAGAAGAAGGTATATCTTATTATAAGGTACATCGGAACTTTTGACATCCTTGATCTCATTGGAGCAGTGCCCTATTGACTAGCACTACAGCCAAACATGTCTCAAGTACATGATGTATTCCATGTATTAGTCTGGGGGATGTACATACCTGAACCATCATTTAAACTCAATCAAGAGGTGGAACAATTGGAGAATTTCCACTTTTATGAAGAGAATCTTGTGAAGAACATAGATCATAGGGAAAAATTAATGTTAAATAAGACAATTACCCTTGTCAAGGAGTTGTCTAAAAACCTCATGTTCGATGTGGGCATGTGGAAATCAATGGAAATGATGAAGTTGAGTTATCCGCATCTATTTTATTGTGGGAAAAGGATATTTTGAGAGATAAATTTAATAAGCAGGAATATTTTAACAACACAAACATTTATTGATGATAATTAATTTTCACGACCCGCCTTCACCAATATGAGAGAAGGGACATATCATTTCCATACACTTCCTTCTTCAAGTTGAAAGAGGGATGAGGACCCTCAAGACCCTCCTTCAATAGGTCCTAGTGTGGCGACTAGCACCAAGGGTATAGAATGACACATAAGATGGAAGGCATTACAATTTTTATTTATTCAGATAGGGAGATAAGATAGTAATTCCAAACAACAACAATGGTGGATGTACAAGTAAAGAAAAAACAAACCATTCCCATATGCATGTTCCAAAAGTAAAGGTACAAATGTACAAGTAACCCCAAAAAAATTACAATTGAAAAGAAAACAGAAACAGAAACCGTCCCAATTTAGGAACTAGTATGGTCATGCATGATCCATGAAGTCCTCCTAGAAACCTAAAAGCAGTTTTATATATGTAGGGTGAGCATACACGTATACTCATTAGGGAATACAAAATCTATCGTGCACAAATGAGGAGGCATTCTAATGCCCCATGAGAAAAGAGATAACTGATACACCTAGGAAGTAAAACTGCCCACCCAAGTCTCACAAAGCCACTCCCCCTAAAAAACAAAAGTCAAGTAATATAATAGTAATAACACATTATCGTTTGGGTACCCCACACCAATTACCTACTGGTTATTGAATACATCCTATGCATTGAACCCTTCCTTCCATTCTCACCGTAGTCCCACTACCGTACCCCACCCACACACACCTAAGCTATCACCACACATCCCGCCTGCAAACACCTGGGCTATATAAACCATATGTAACCATGCCCGTAAACACCTGGGATAGAACAACGACTGTCATACCCAAAGACACTTGGGCCTCATCCTGAAGACACTTGGGAAAAAACCAGCCCGCACACTCTGGGGCCAACCACCACAACTACCCTACCCAAAAAATCTTGGGCTCTAATGGACCTCCAGACATCACAGCCCGTACGAGGAGTCTTTGGATATTCGGGAAAGGGATCAGAAAAGGACCTAATAACCAGCAACTAAAAGAAGTGTTGGATAAAACACCATCCTCCATGAAATGGGTTATTCGACACAATGTTCTCAGTAAGGGTCAGACACAAATAAGAATCCTAAAACTACAATTATATGTATAGGTAACAAGAACTCATCCGAAACTAGGGGTTCCCACCCAACCTAAGAACAAAAATCCTCATTACTATACATTCATAAAGAGGTACACCACTCATAGCCAATTCATAACTAATTCCTAGAAAAAATTCCTCATTGAACCCATTATTGGTTTCATTATCATGTGATTCCTTTTATGTAATTTCTTAACTATTGTGAAACTAATAGGGATAACCACAACATTTGGAAAGGAAAACAACTAATCAGAATATAATCATTCACGACTGGTCCACTTGTAAAGTTACAAAAAATGGTTCTTTGAGACCCCTCAAAATACTGGAACCAAACAAAGCCCAAAGATATAGCCCCACATGTCCTTAGATCCATAACCAACAACCGGATAACAACAGAGGAACTCATCCCCATCCGTATAACCCCATAATCATCAAGCAGAACAAACAGACGTACCAACATGATAGAGCAAGGATGTTTACAGACTATAGTGCATTATTCCTTAAGTTTCTTCATTCTGTTTGGTTAACTGGAGTGATCAAAAAAGGATTTTTGTTCACTGGGAATCCATTTAATTAGTCAAGTTTACATGATTAACCAATTTTCATGTAACAATCAGTCAATAACATGAATATCCAGAAAAACAGTGGTCCATTAGTATGCATGAAAAGACCCCCAATGGCCCTGATTTCTAATGGACGTAAGCCCGTAAAATTCACAACACATAATCAAGTATAAAAAGTACAGTATAAATCGAGCACACCCCCATTAATTTTTTAAAGGTCCCTTTATTATCTTCATTAATGTTTGGTTTCATCAATCCCCATAGAAATAATAGCATACCCACCACACATGATACATAGTAAAGAGGGGAAAAGGGAAAAACCTACCTGGATTGATCAATGATCGATGTTTTAACCCAGCGTGCAAAGAACTGGGGATGCGCGATCTATAGGGGTGGAAATCCGGGGACTCCAAGGATGAGTGGGGAAGCTACAGTAGGCGCGCCACATTCCTCGGGAAGGGGGTGGACTCCAAATGTACAAGGAAGGAATGAGGAGACCAGCCATGTAGATGAAGGACGAAATTCTATCATGATATAAAGATGAGATCCAGTTGTTATGGGTTAAAGAATTTTAAACAACATTAAAGTTGGATCGTGGTTTTCCATGAATTTGGGAGGTTACGCAAGATGAAATAGAATTTAATTTAATAATTCTTATCAGAGAGGTGGACGTTACAGCTGTTTGTTTATACGGTTTCCCTTAAATCACACAACAGGGGTAGAACTGAAGGTTTGGGGAAATTGGGTGACACAAGGAAAATCCACGCATTTCATAAGTTAAGGGTCATCCTGCTCTTGGGGGATTTTAGATATTATGTATGGTCATTAAATGGCTTTGAAAGGGGGTATTAAATCATTTTTACGTCAATGATACGTTGTGGGAGCGGAAAATGTTGGTAACTGGAAAAATGACAAAGACTGCTCGGTGAGGACATGGTTCCATCATCACGGTGTCACCCACATGGTTCCACCATCACAGTGCCACCTTCACTTTCATCTACACACATTAAGGGGAGGAACTCCGGGGACTCTAGGGACTCCAATGATGGAACCGTTTCTAATAAAGGTACCGGGCTAGGAGGGTCCGGGTCGTTATATTTTTCTTCATCTAATTTAATGTATTATTATATAAAACTTGAACATCCTTGATTTTATGTTTTTTGATTTTGAAACACAGTAAATAATTTTTACCATTTTTAATATTTTCATTGAACAGTGATCAATGGATTAGTATAAATAGAGGGCTTTAACAGATCCAATTTACTCAGACAGTTAAAGCGATGGACTCATCCAGTAGAATTGCGCCATATAAATCCAATTTTTCAGAGCTCAAAATGGAGGGGTCATCACTGGTATTTTCTATTGACCAAACCCAAGCTGAGCTTCATCACATTATGTCTAAGTGGAAAAACATACAGGAGAAGTGGAAGTTAATAGAGATTACCACCATATCAATGTTATATAAGCCTCCCTAATAGTATTTCACCATCGCACACCATACCCTTTAGTCTTATGCGAGTGTCATAAGGGGTTATGCAACAAGACCCAAGAACTATGATTATGTAAACTATTTTTATGTAGATAATATACATTAATTTTATTAATGTTACTTTGTAAAAAAATTTGAATAAATAATATCATTTCAACGTATTTTTCATTTAAGAGATAATTTTTTTTAAAATATTGTATTTTTTAATTAAATAATAATTTTTTGAATTATTATTACTAAATTAATTTTTATTTAATGTAAATGGTCATATAATTTTCATGAATACAATTGATATTTTTATTAAGGTTTTGAAGGTGTTTTTTTCAAAACCCATGAATTTTTTATAAATGTCAGTTTTTATTTTGAAAGAAATAATTCACATATTTAGGATGTTACATAGATAAAATGAATATTATTTGTGGTGTCAGGATTTCATAATTATCCAATATGGAATTTTTCATAATTTTCGGAGACTGTTGAATTTTTTGGGTTTAAAATAAATACTATTTTAAAATATAATTTCATTATGACATCATGATGACCCAATGGTGGTGTAATAAAATACAATAATCATTATTTTCCACTAATATATGTTTTAAAATTAATATAATGAGATTTTATATTTGTTTGATTAATTGTATGTTTTCATTATGGACCCTCCTACGCATATAAAACATATTAAATTTATGAAATGATTTCCTTGAGAGTGTGACTTAACTACATATAAGGAAGCGTAATATATAAGAAATTAGTCCCTTGTAATTATAAAATAATTTTTTCCACTATATATTAGAAAACACCATGGGTAATAACCATGGTATGGTTTTTTGTTTTGATTAGATTAATGTGATGGTTTCAAACCCTAAATAATAATCAATTCCCTCACTTTTCCTATATAATCCCACCCATGACCCCACTTATCATCCCTCAAAGACCTTCTAGCATATCCCTACCCAGACCTAACATCTATAAAATCCTTCAAAGTTTCCCCAAGTACCAATTAAACCTCTATCACCCCCCCCCCAATCCATTGGGATCACACTTTCTTTTAAAATATTTCATCTTTTCTCATGTTAGTCAAAATTTCATTATATTGTAATTCCCTTTAATTTTTAAATTAAAAATGCTGGGGTATGATTTATCTCCTCCCCCATAATTCCATCCTTATGAATGAATGATTATATTCCCCTTTATATCTCTTTAATTCCTCCCATGTACACACGTTATCATGCCGAAATTTGGTGGGGAAATTCTCTTTTCTCATTTACATTAAATAAATTATTTAGTATTATGAATCTATATTCCACTATATATGTTGGGAAATGTATCTATATTACCCCATAACTATAAATTTCATGTAAATATTGTGATACACCCTTGTATCTCTCATTTTCCATTTCTTTGAATTCCTATATCATGTTATTATGCTACAGAAATTGCACCGCGATTTTCCAAGAAATAAATCATTATGTAGTGAATACCAAACCAATTTCTCTCTCTAGTGTATTAAAAATTATTTAAATTTATGTATTGATTAAATAGTTTTATGTATTAATTTCAAGTTCTTTTATATTGGAATAAATGATGTTGTTTAATGAGTCAATGTTATATGCTCTATGTGGCACACATTAGCATTAAATGAAATTATTAAAAAGGGGTCACCCTGATAGTGCTGCAATGTATTAGTTAAAGAATGGTTTCATTATGAGTCAAGTGAAATGAGAGTTTCTCAGTATAATTCACATTTAATGAGGGTTTAATCATTCTCTATGTTCAATGATCTTGTATCATGCTAAATCACATTAAATTTTGTTGCCACATTTCCATTTTATGAAAATCATGTTATATCATGCCATTATGTTCATGTTTCTCTTAATGCTTCATTGATATGCCTATTGATGAACATGTATTTTATAATTCATTGTTATCCTTTTTTACTCCTTTAATGGGATTTATAGCTATCCCTTAAACATGTATGACCACAGTTTATCCCATGAAATTCTTGGTATGAGGAAATGTTGTGGTCGTGTAAAGGAAGCTTTCAATAAAGATGTTGTATTTTTATGTCTTATTTTGTTAGGTAATTATCCAAATTTCCCAATAAAATAGATTTCTTGATCCTAAATTTTTTTAAGTTCATGTTTATGTTATAAATCACATTTAACTGTGCATTAAAGAGAATGGTAGTTATAAAGCATGAGGTATGGTAATCCCATCTCTTTCCCCCTCAATTCCTTCTTTAAAATCCAAACAAAATTCCATATGATTAAGGTGGGAGTAACATCAAAAAAACATATCCTTGTTTTATTCAACATGAGATTATAAATACTCCGCCTCGTTGTTTCCACTATCCTTGTGAGCCTTCTCAAATCCTAACCCAATAAAATTGTTTTTTTAAGAACCCTAATTATTGAAATTGATATTCTGAAAATGCCTTTTCTTCTAAGAAACCACTTGAATGTGTTTTAGAATATCATTACCATATAACCAATTCATCTCTTAAAAATATTAATAAAAAATTGGTCAACTTTCATCCCACTTAAATCAACAACAATAATCCAATTATTACTAACTACTAGCCCAACCATTGCCTAATACTATGATAAATGGATGTGAAATTTCACTTCAATAAGAAATGAAAATTTATAATCCTCATCATAAATTCTATAAATACAAGTTAAATATTGAGCTACAAAAATAAATATATTTCACAATAAATAAATTCAATCCATTCCTAATCCTCATTTCATAACTCTGTGGATCCAAATTTATTTTTCCCAATTCATTTATTGGCCTAATGATCCCTTCAAAAAAAATTTTGAAATGCACTACATGTTAATTTATTTTTATTTTAACATTACCCATTTATATCCCACCATATAATTTCTCTATACGAATGATTTATAATGAATTTTTAAACCATAACCAATATATTTGAACCATTGAAATCATTTAAACCTAATAGTCTATTCCCATGCAGTGCAATGATCTAGGGAACATTATGATTCCAGAAACAAAAAGAGTTACAACATTAAAAATTCACTCATATACCTAGGAGACTAAATATATTTCATGCTATAATCCATATTCCCTAACTATTTGTAGGTTTTTTGATCCCAATGAGTGTTGTTATTCAGTTATCCAATAGAAACCCTACCAGTCCTAAGGAAATAATATAAAAAAAAATTATAGGTCAATGAGTGTATCTTCCAAACTATTTTTTATGTCCTTGATATGTATGGTGACACATTTTCTTCTTGATCTCCTTTGATTCTCAAAATACCATTCCTTATAATAGTTATAACTAAAATTGATTTCCATGTTGTATCTTGTCTATGGAATTTGGTGACCGACACCTCATGTTCAAATTTTTTTAATCCATGAGATACCCATGAGAGGATAACTGTTAAATATATATCCATTATTATAAGGAAACATTAGAGATTCGAATTATCTTTGTTCCATTGTGTTCTTTATTTTCTAATTTATTATTGATTTGTTAAATTACAGTAAGGATTAAAAAATCATAAATTCAGATGTTTTTTTAAATCACTTTTTATGAATCTCTTAATCTATAATATCATAAAAACATTTTGTAATATCATATAAACTATGATATATACTTCTCCAACTTAGAAAATATTTATGAAAGAGAATCAAAACTGTAACACCCCGAGCTTCCACGATACGCTTCTCATTCAATAATGCAATAGCTTGCATTGTACGCAACTTCGAGTTCTAAAACATCGCGACAAATCAAAGTAGCCGTTATGAATAGTAATAACCACTTTTTAAAATTATAGAGATTTTATATTTCAAAATGGACTTCATTTTTGTATTCCTAATATTGAAATTAGCCTATGTTGAATTTTTTGTAATTTTCTGAGAACTTCAAAATTTTTATGAATAGTGAAAAATACTTAAAACAACTTTTTTAATAAAAATAATTTATAGTGATAAATTATAATATTTGGTGGTTTTAAAGCATAATTAGAATATATTTTTACCATTTTATCCAATGGTGGTCATTAGAATTAATTTAACATTGAAATTGGACATAAACAATTGCCAATCTTTTGATATAAATTGTTTCTAAAAAACACGCTATTTGTTGTGACAGCGGGAATTAATTATAAAATTAATTAATGCAACTAATATGTTTGGAATTTTGTAAAATAGACATCATTTTTGAATTCGGAATATCAATTATAGCTTAGGGTGAAATTTTGGCCTTATTCTGAAAAACTTCAATTTTTTATGAATAGTGAAACCACTAAGTGGTTGTTAAATAACTGATTTTTCGTTTAAATGAAATATTACCACTTCTGTGATTTGATTTTCAAAAATCCGACATACATGGTTGTCATTAAGAAGTAAAATGTGGTTCAATGGGATAAAAATAATTTTTTGGTGAATAGTAACTTATTAAGTTCTTAATCGCGATTAGTGGTAATTAGGGTAGTTTAAGGTATAAATAATACTTTAATAATATTAAATGACCTAGACACATGTCCCAACCTCATTGGTTGTGTCATGGCCGACCAAGACAAGCCATGGCCTAACTTGGGGACCCCATGGATCCACTTTTGTTGGGAAATAACATAAATTACTTTTTATTTAATGTTAAAGTGAAAATGACACTAACATAAAGTGTTTTACTAAAACAATTTTTAAGTAGGGTTACACAAGTCCAAATTTTGATTATAAATAGTCATTGGAAAGATAAAAAGATTTCCTATATCATAGTATTTTTTTTATAATTTTTAGACATTAAATAAATTTAATTATTTATGACATAATAATGATGCAGCGATGACATCATTATTTGACGATTTAAATAAAATGGAAAGATAATATAAAATCTATGAACTACACATGGCCAAAACCAATTGGATGAGTGTATTTCGATGCCTTATCACCTTATCCACGAATTATATCAATGTGGGACCTTTTAAAACCGAAACACATTTTCAAATAATGTAATGTTCCTTTACTTTCCAAAAGTGCCCCTCCTCTCCTCTTATAAAAGGCCCCCACCTCTACCTCATTTCACACACTCTTCAAGCCATTGGCTCGTCCAACCCCTGCCCATTTGCTCTCTCCACATCCCTCTCCTCATCCTAGAGGATTCCCTTTGGGCAGAATCCTTTCAAAGGAAGCCTTTAGGCTCAACTCAAAAGGAGTTACACTTTTTAAGGTAATTCATTCTCTCATGTTCTTTGGTTTTATTTTGCTTCTCCAACCCCCTAAACTCTTTTTATTTACTTCTTTTGTAACAACACCAGTATCTTAAATATACTAGGATGTTGTTATAAGATTTATTTGAGCTACACTTCCACACAACTACATCAAATGGTTAAAGAACATAAGGTTTCCGTGGATGGCGAAATTCTGCCTCCCGAAACGATGATTGTTCAACACTCATTTAACACCTTCAAAGGTGGCCATTATGATGTCACTATTTTTATATATGATATATAATATGTTTATGTTTTCCTTAAGCTTCTGTTTTTTTTCATTTTGGGCATACCTTTATGGTTTCCATTATGGGTAAAACACGATATCTTCATTTTAGGAAGCGCGGACTACCGCCCCCTGAAAGTGATTTGATTCGTTAATACCATATGTGGGATGTGTGAAGGATAAAGTTAATGATATTATATATGTTATTATACTGGAATTATAATATACTCTCATATCATTATGATTCCATTCCAGAAAATATGAAATAGAAATGGAAGTAGCGTTCATGCGTACGTACGGCTTACCGTCTCCATGAACGGTGCATTTCATTTCTTACCTCTAAATGTGATGTAATATTATAAATGAATGTATGTACTGGATATATATGACATATATGATATCTACATCATGAATACCATTCTGGATATAATGAACCTTTGACCAAATTAACAACATGTAAGTGTAAGAAGCCTATTTTTGACTTAAGAACCAAATACCGACAAAATGAACATTATTAACTTAAATAATTACATAATGTTCATATCATTGTAATAAGTGATATAATAAGGATAATGAAGTTGAAAATGGTTCTTAATAAGGTATATATTAACTCTAGTTTATTATTCAGGAGGTTAAAGAACGGTTGAGTCAAGTCAGACACGAGGTAAGGGAACTTCTTAACCCAATTTCTATTCTTTGGGTTAATCTCCTACTTTCAAATTATGTCATGATATTGTTATGTCATATCTTGTATTTTTACTTTATTTATGTGTAATTATAGTGAATACACATAATAGATATATTTTATTTAAATGATATTTGTAAGGGAACTTCTTAACCCAACTTCCATTCTTTGGGTTAATCTCCTACTTTCAAATTATGTCATGATATTATTATGTCCTATTTTGTATTTTTATGTTATTTATGTGTACCTATAGTGAATACACATAATATATCTATTTTATTTTAAAAATGATCTTTGTATGGGACTTCGTCTCAATCTCCTTTCGTTGAGGCATATTTTATTTTATACACAACTTTCTTTTATACGGTGTATAAACCCCTTTGACTTTTACATTTATTCAAAAGGAATCTTTTTACACGAAGCGTTTTACTAAACGACAAAAAGGGAATGTTTTTCTTTCCGTACTTATGCGGCGACAACGACTTCTCCGCCGCCGTGACTATTATTTGAGTTTCGGCTTCCTCTACAAGCCATCACTTTTTTTAATGAAAAATAAATACAAAGTTTTAACTTACTTTTATTTTGGTATTGAAAATGGTTTTGAAAGCGTTTTTATTATATCAATGTGTTGTATTGATATCTTGTGATTGGAATGTGGAAATGTTATGTTTCCTTTATGCATGTTTTATGTGATATGATTATGTTATGGTTTATGATATGTTTAAACCTATTCATATGAGGAATGTATTGGACTTAATAAGTGACGGGTGGGGCCCGCTATAGCTCCTCGATGCATCGGCAGGTCTCATGAGACAACTAGACGTGGAATTGGCCGAGGCCCTTTCCCAATTTGATTTATGGTTTTGGCCGAGGCCTTAATCATTTTAGATGTCTTGGCCGAGGCCTTGACAAAATGTTTCAGAATGTCCGGCATTATACATTCCCTCATTATGAAAGTGGTTATTGTTATTGCATGTGATTATTCGACCAGTAGAATATCCATGTGAAGAAGTGAATGGCATTATCTCATTTTACTTTTGCCATATTATGTTGAAGTTCATGTTTAAAAGGCTTTTGTTTTATTTATACATTGCCTTAATTGTTAATGATTATTTATGAAAGCTTCCGCATTATTGTTATCCTTACTGAGCATCTGAGCTCACCCCTTTCAATGTTTTAATATTTTCCAGGATGTGAAGAAGTATTTTATGAATGACCTGCAGGGATAGTCAGAAGAGGATATGAGTGTGGACTATGGAGACTTTGTTATTGTAGTTTTTCACTCTATGATGTAATGTAACGTTTACGAATGTATCTAGTGTTTCCAAGGCTACTAAACTAATCGGTCTTTCGAGACTTGATCTTTTGTGATCATGCCAATGTTACGAAGCAATGCACCGACTATGGGTAGCTGGGGTCGGGGCGTTACAGTTGGTATCAGAGGCAGTTTAGTACTAACCTTGGAAGCTAGATTTAGATAAACTCTGATTAGAGCACGTAGACCTAAGATGAACTCTGAGGATTAGTATAAAAGAACTTCCTAGAATTTTGGTATTATAGAGATGTTATGACTTTTCCGAGCAATACATCCCTGTCTGGATACGAGCAGGTAGAGGCGGCTCTGGCACAGATGTACCTAGGGGTAAAACCCGAAAACACCGCTTTGAGCTAGACTCGAACGGGAACTGGTGCACGAAAACGGGCCTTGCTGCACTCTTGGTTACGACACTCCCGGGGGATATGCTTAGGATAATTCTCATTTTACTTACAAACCACTATGAAGGGTTATGAGTACATACTTCCTCAAAGAAAACATTTCTTTTTATGATTATGGATTATATCCATAAATAGTTCAATTTATGTAAAGTGTTTTACAAGTATGGAATTATGTATTTTGATTCATAAACTAACCTAGTTTATGCCGTTGTATAGAAATGGCGCCCAGTAGAAGGAATGTGAACTCCAGCGGTACGTATGATCCAAAGAGTAAGAAGGATAGTATCTTTCACGGTATTAAGCCAACATTTCGAAGGGAAATAGTCTCCCATGTGTTCTCAACATATGAAGAAATAGTATCATGTGTTAATAGGATAAGTAAAGAATTCTCTGAGTCCTATGGCTTTGAAGCGAAGCAAGAGATGAAAGGGATGGAAGAGAGAATGATGGATAAAGGGATGAGGGGAAAGAAGAATTTTCCAATATGTGGTAATTGTGGGAAGAAACATCATGGAACTTGCCTAAAGGGAATGGGAGTTTGTTATAAGTGTAGAGAAAAAGGACACAAAGTGCGTGACTGCAAGGGTAAGAAAATGGTTTCAAATGTACAATGCTTCTTCTGCAAGGATTGGGGACACTACGCAAACCAATGTCCAAATCATCAGAGCATGCCCCAAATGATGTTATTGGATAATAATCAAGTTATGATACTACCACAGATGAGGAGTAATGATTAGAGTTCTTATGTTGTTATTAAAGATTTTTTTTTTAATTTGAGTGTTGTATCAATGATGTACTGGTTATAATAATTATGGAGTATATAAGGATTGTACTGCAGTACTATTTCATCAAGGACTTGAGATTGTGTGGAACCAAGAAAAGTGACTCCACAGTAGGTTAAATTTTTGGAAAATATATGGTTGAGAGAAAGATAAACCATAATATGGTTTTGATACTGAGATTGTGATTTTGGAATAAGACGTGATTGATTTGGATAAATTATATTGGATATACTTAACTTCCTTGAAACTGATTGATGTTTTGTATACATTTTTGGATAGAAGGAGTATATCTAGTATTCTATAAGGAATAAGGGATCATGGTAATTCAGTATGTTTAAAAAGAATACATGATGAAGGTGCTCACATGTTGTTACGTGGGATAAAGGATCTTCATTATGTTTACCTTCCTTATAAAATTTGGACTGTGGGTTGGACAGATGTATTTTGGATAACTATTAAGGTTGGAATGGATTAAGTTGAACCATGGATAGTATTGTTTAAGGTTAAAAAATTTATGAAGATTATTTTTGGAATATTATGATACTATAGTTTTAGGAAAAGGACAACCTGCAGGGTGGGGCATAACCCGTCGCGTCGGACAAAGCTGCAGGAATCGAACCCACAATCATAGTGCGACAGGCCTTTATTTCCTACCACTAGCCTACAGGAAGTCCCCGGTTATTACAAAATAATTTTACTAATCTAAATGGTATGTGTTAACATTTGGAACCTTATACAATTAGGATAAGTATAATATTTTTGAGTTCTATTATCTTTTGAGTGAAAGATGAGTTGAAGGTTGAAACTCTAATGTCAAACACATATATATATATATACCTATCTCTTATTCAATGAATAAATTAATTCTTAAACTTTAGTAAAGGGATATTAAAACAAAAAAAAATGTGTTATCCTAATAACTTATGTTTTGTTGAACTGATGATATTTTAAATCAACATAGATTGAAGGCTTTGAGGCCCTCAATTTGACAGTTGATTGTGATTGATGACCTCAATCAATCCCTACAAATATTTACGTTTTTCCTCAAATTATATGTCTCTAATTGCCACCAATGTTCTCCTTATCGAGATCATGATTTGGTGGTGACTTTCTTATTTCCATTTCCCTCTTATTAAGACTAAATTCTATTAACCTTATTTCCGATGTGGGTTTTCCACAAAGGTATTTTCTATTTTCAACCTTTTATTTTCCAAGAAAAATTTCAAATTGCGAGGACGCAATTTATTGAAGGAGGGGAGAATGTAACACCCCGAGCTTCCACGATACGCTTCTCATTCAATAATGCAATAGCTTGCATTGTACGCAACTTCGAGTTCTAAAACATCGCGACAAATCAAAGTAGCCGTTATGAATAGTAATAACCACTTTTTAAAATTATAGAGATTTTATATTTCAAAATGGACTTCATTTTTGTATTCCTAATATTGAAATTAGCCTATGTTGAATTTTTTGTAATTTTCTGAGAACTTCAAAATTTTTATGAATAGTGAAAAATACTTAAAACAACTTTTTTAATAAAAATAATTTATAGTGATAAATTATAATATTTGGTGGTTTAAAAGCATAATTAGAATATATTTTTACCATTTTATCCAATGGTGGTCATTAGAATTAATTTAACATTGAAATTGGACATAAACAATTGCCAATCTTTTGATATAAATTGTTTCTAAAAAACACGCTATTTGTTGTGACAGCGGGAATTAATTATAAAATTAATTAATGCAACTAATAAGTTTGGAATTTTGTAAAATAGACATCATTTTTGAATTCGGAATATCAATTATAGCTTAGGGTGAAATTTTGGCCTTATTCTGAAAAACTTCAATTTTTGATGAATAGTGAAACCACTAAGTGGTTGTTAAATAACTGATTTTTCGTTTAAATGAAATATTACCACTTCTGTGATTTGATTTTCAAAAATCCGACATACATGGTTGTCATTAAGAAGTAAAATGTGGTTCAATGGGATAAAAATAATTTTTTGGTGAATAGTAACTTATTAAGTTCTTAATCGCGATTAGTGGTAATTAGGGTAGTTTAAGGTATAAATAATACTTTAATAATATTAAATGACCTAGACACATGTCTCAACCTCATTGGTTGTGTCATGGCCGACCAAGACAAGCCATGGCCTAACTTGGGGACCCCATCGATCCACTTTTGTTGGGAAATAACATAAATTACTTTTTATTTAATGTTAAAGTGAAAATGACACTAACATAAAGTGTTTTACTAAAACAATTTTTAAGTAGGGTTACACAAGTCCAAATTTTGATTATAAATAGTCATTGGAAAGATAAAAAGATTTCCTATATCATAGTATTTTTTTTATAATTTTTAGACATTAAATAAATTTAATTATTTATGACATAATAATGATGCAGCGATGACATCATTATTTGACGATTTAAATAAAATGGAAAGATAATATAAAATCTATGAACTACACATGGCCAAAACCAATTGGATGAGTGGATTTCGATGCCTTATCACCTTATCCACGAATTATATCAATGTGGGACCTTTTAAAACCGAAACACATTTTCAAATAATGTAATGTTCCTTTACTTTCCAAAAGTGCCCCTCCTCTCCTCTTATAAAAGGCCCCCACCTCTACCTCATTTCACACACTCTTCAAGCCATTGGCTCGGCCAACCCCTGCCCATTTGCTCTCTCCACATCCCTCTCCTCATCCTAGAGGATTCCCTTTGGGCAGAATCCTTTCAAAGGAAGCCTTTAGGCTCAACTCAAAAGGAGTTACACTTTTTAAGGTAATTCATTCTCTCATGTTCTTTGGTTTTATTTTGCTTCTCCAACCCCCTAAACTCTTTTTATTTACTTCTTTTGTAACAACACCAGTATCTTAAATATACTAGGATGTTGTTATAAGATTTATTTGAGCTACACTTCCACACAACTACATCAAATGGTTAAAGAACATAAGGTTTCCGTGGATGGCGAAATTCTGCCTCCCGAAACGATGATTGTTCAACACTCATTTAACACCTTCAAAGGTGGCCATTATGATGTCACTATTTTTATATATGATATATAATATGTTTATGTTTTCCTTAAGCTTCTGTTTTTTTTCATTTTGGGCATACCTTTATGGTTTCCATTATGGGTAAAACACGATATCTTCATTTTAGGAAGCGCGGACTACCGCCCCCTGAAAGTGATTTGATTCGTTAATACCATATGTGGGATGTGTGAAGGATAAAGTTAATGATATTATATATGTTATTATACTGGAATTATAATATACTCTCATATCATTATGATTCCATTCCAGAAAATATGAAATAGAAATGGAAGTAGCGTTCATGCGTACGTACGGCTTACCGTCTCCATGAACGGTGCATTTCATTTCTTACCTCTAAATGTGATGTAATATTATAAATGAATGTATGTACTGGATATATATGACATATATGATATCTACATCATGAATACCATTCTGGATATAATGAACCTTTGACCAAATTAACAACATGTAAGTGTAAGAAGCCTATTTTTGACTTAAGAACCAAATACCGACAAAATGAACATTATTAACTTAAATAATTACATAATGTTCATATCATTGTAATAAGTGATATAATAAGGATAATGAAGTTGAAAATGGTTCTTAATAAGGTATATATTAACTCTAGTTTATTATTCAGGAGGTTAAAGAACGGTTGAGTCAAGTCAGACACGAGGTAAGGGAACTTCTTAACCCAATTTCTATTCTTTGGGTTAATCTCCTACTTTCAAATTATGTCATGATATTGTTATGTCATATCTTGTATTTTTACTTTATTTATGTGTAATTATAGTGAATACACATAATAGATATATTTTATTTAAATGATATTTGTAAGGGAACTTCTTAACCCAACTTCCATTCTTTGGGTTAATCTCCTACTTTCAAATTATGTCATGATATTATTATGTCCTATTTTGTATTTTTATGTTATTTATGTGTACCTATAGTGAATACACATAATATATCTATTTTATTTTAAAAATGATCTTTGTATGGGACTTCGTCTCAATCTCCTTTCGTTGAGGCATATTTTATTTTATACACAACTTTCTTTTATACGGTGTATAAACCCCTTTGACTTTTACATTTATTCAAAAGGAATCTTTTTACACGAAGCGTTTTACTAAACGACAAAAAGGGAATGTTTTTCTTTCCGTACTTATGCGGCGACAACGACTTCTCCGCCGCCGTGACTATTATTTGAGTTTCGGCTTCCTCTACAAGCCATCACTTTTTTTAATGAAAAATAAATACAAAGTTTTAACATACTTTTATTTTGGTATTGAAAATGGTTTTGAAAGCGTTTTTATTATATCAATGTGTTGTATTGATATCTTGTGATTGGAATGTGGAAATGTTATGTTTCCTTTATGCATGTTTTATGTGATATGATTATGTTATGGTTTATGATATGTTTAAACCTATTCATATGAGGAATGTATTGGACTTAATAAGTGACGGGTGGGGCCCGCTATAGCTCCTCGATGCATCGGCAGGTCTCATGAGACAACTAGACGTGGAATTGGCCGAGGCCCTTTCCCAATTTGATTTATGGTTTTGGCCGAGGCCTTAATCATTTTAGATGTCTTGGCCGAGGCCTTGACAAAATGTTTCAGAATGTCCGGCATTATACATTCCCTCATTATGAAAGTGGTTATTGTTATTGCATGTGATTATTCGACCAGTAGAATATCCATGTGAAGAAGTGAATGGCATTATCTCATTTTACTTTTGCCATATTATGTTGAAGTTCATGTTTAAAAGGCTTTTGTTTTATTTATACATTGCCTTAATTGTTAATGATTATTTATGAAAGCTTCCGCATTATTGTTATCCTTACTGAGCATCTGAGCTCACCCCTTTCAATGTTTTAATATTTTCCAGGATGTGAAGAAGTATTTTATGAATGACCTGCAGGGATAGTCAGAAGAGGATATGAGTGTGGACTATGGAGACTTTGTTATTGTAGTTTTTCACTCTATGATGTAATGTAACGTTTACGAATGTATCTAGTGTTTCCAAGGCTACTAAACTAATCGGTCTTTCGAGACTTGATCTTTTGTGATCATGCCAATGTTACGAAGCAATGCACCGACTATGGGTAGCTGGGGTCGGGGCGTTACAGTTGGTATCAGAGGCAGTTTAGTACTAACCTTGGAAGCTAGATTTAGATAAACTCTGATTAGAGCACGTAGACCTAAGATGAACTCTGAGGATTAGTATAAAAGAACTTCCTAGAATTTTGGTATTATAGAGATGTTATGACTTTTCCGAGCAATACATCCCTGTCTGGATACGAGCAGGTAGAGGCGGCTCTGGCACAGATGTACCTAGGGGTAAAACCCGAAAACACCGCTTTGAGCTAGACTCGAACGGGAACTGGTGCACGAAAACGGGCCTTGCTGCACTCTTGGTTACGACACTCCCGGGGGATATGCTTAGGATAATTCTCATTTTACTTACAAACCACTATGAAGGGTTATGAGTACATACTTCCTCAAAGAAAACATTTCTTTTTATGATTATGGATTATATCCATAAATAGTTCAATTTATGTAAAGTGTTTTACAAGTATGGAATTATGTATTTTGATTCATAAACTAACCTAGTTTATGCCGTTGTATAGAAATGGCGCCCAGTAGAAGGAATGTGAACTCCAGCGGTACGTATGATCCAAAGAGTAAGAAGGATAGTATCTTTCACGGTATTAAGCCAACATTTCGAAGGGAAATAGTCTCCCATGTGTTCTCAACATATGAAGAAATAGTATCATGTGTTAATAGGATAAGTAAAGAATTCTCTGAGTCCTATGGCTTTGAAGCGAAGCAAGAGATGAAAGGGATGGAAGAGAGAATGATGGATAAAGGGATGAGGGGAAAGAAGAATTTTCCAATATGTGGTAATTGTGGGAAGAAACATCATGGAACTTGCCTAAAGGGAATGGGAGTTTGTTATAAGTGTAGAGAAAAAGGACACAAAGTGCGTGACTGCAAGGGTAAGAAAATGGTTTCAAATGTACAATGCTTCTTCTGCAAGGATTGGGGACACTACGCAAACCAATGTCCAAATCATCAGAGCATGCCCCAAATGATGTTATTGGATAATAATCAAGTTATGATACTACCACAGATGAGGAGTAATGATTAGAGTTCTTATGTTGTTATTAAAGATTTTTTTTTTTAATTTGAGTGTTGTATCAATGATGTACTGGTTATAATAATTATGGAGTATATAAGGATTGTACTGCAGTACTATTTCATCAAGGACTTGAGATTGTGTGGAACCAAGAAAAGTGACTCCACAGTAGGTTAAATTTTTGGAAAATATATGGTTGAGAGAAAGATAAACCATAATATGGTTTTGATACTGAGATTGTGATTTTGGAATAAGACGTGATTGATTTGGATAAATTATATTGGATATACTTAACTTCCTTGAAACTGATTGATGTTTTGTATACATTTTTGGATAGAAGGAGTATATCTAGTATTCTATAAGGAATAAGGGATCATGGTAATTCAGTATGTTTAAAAAGAATACATGATGAAGGTGCTCACATGTTGTTACGTGGGATAAAGGATCTTCATTATGTTTACCTTCCTTATAAAATTTGGACTGTGGGTTGGACAGATGTATTTTGGATAACTATTAAGGTTGGAATGGATTAAGTTGAACCATGGATAGTATTGTTTAAGGTTAAAAAATTTATGAAGATTATTTTTGGAATATTATGATACTATAGTTTTAGGAAAAGGACAACCTGCAGGGTGGGGCATAACCCGTCGCGTCGGACAAAGCTGCAGGAATCGAACCCACAATCATAGTGCGACAGGCCTTTATTTCCTACCACTAGCCTACAGGAAGTCCCCGGTTATTACAAAATAATTTTACTAATCTAAATGGTATGTGTTAACATTTGGAACCTTATACAATTAGGATAAGTATAATATTTTTGAGTTCTATTATCTTTTGAGTGAAAGATGAGTTGAAGGTTGAAACTCTAATGTCAAACACATATATATATATATACCTATCTCTTATTCAATGAATAAATTAATTCTTAAACTTTAGTAAAGGGATATTAAAACAAAAAAAAATGTGTTATCCTAATAACTTATGTTTTGTTGAACTGATGATATTTTAAATCAACATAGATTGAAGGCTTTGAGGCCCTCAATTTGACAGTTGATTGTGATTGATGACCTCAATCAATCCCTACAAATATTTACGTTTTTCCTCAAATTATATGTCTCTAATTGCCACCAATGTTCTCCTTATCGAGATCATGATTTGGTGGTGACTTTCTTATTTCCATTTCCCTCTTATTAAGACTAAATTCTAATAACCTTATTTCCGATGTGGGTTTTCCACAAAGGTATTTTCTATTTTCAACCTTTTATTTTCCAAGAAAAATTTCAAATTGCGAGGACGCAATTTATTGAAGGAGGGGAGAATGTAACACCCCGAGCTTCCACGATACGCTTCTCATTCAATAATGCAATAGCTTGCATTGTACGCAACTTCGAGTTCTAAAACATCGCGACAAATCAAAGTAGCCGTTATGAATAGTAATAACCACTTTTTAAAATTATAGAGATTTTATATTTCAAAATGGACTTCATTTTTGTATTCCTAATATTGAAATTAGCCTATGTTGAATTTTTTGTAATTTTCTGAGAACTTCAAAATTTTTATGAATAGTGAAAAATACTTAAAACAACTTTTTTAATAAAAATAATTTATAGTGATAAATTATAATATTTGGTGGTTTAAAAGCATAATTAGAATATATTTTTACCATTTTATCCAATGGTGGTCATTAGAATTAATTTAACATTGAAATTGGACATAAACAATTGCCAATCTTTTGATATAAATTGTTTCTAAAAAACACGCTATTTGTTGTGACAGCGGGAATTAATTATAAAATTAATTAATGCAACTAATAAGTTTGGAATTTTGTAAAATAGACATCATTTTTGAATTCGGAATATCAATTATAGCTTAGGGTGAAATTTTGGCCTTATTCTGAAAAACTTCAATTTTTGATGAATAGTGAAACCACTAAGTGGTTGTTAAATAACTGATTTTTCGTTTAAATGAAATATTACCACTTCTGTGATTTGATTTTCAAAAATCCGACATACATGGTTGTCATTAAGAAGTAAAATGTGGTTCAATGGGATAAAAATAATTTTTTGGTGAATAGTAACTTATTAAGTTCTTAATCGCGATTAGTGGTAATTAGGGTAGTTTAAGGTATAAATAATACTTTAATAATATTAAATGACCTAGACACATGTCCCAACCTCATTGGTTGTGTCATGGCCGACCAAGACAAGCCATGGCCTAACTTGGGGACCCCATGGATCCACTTTTGTTGGGAAATAACATAAATTACTTTTTATTTAATGTTAAAGTGAAAATGACACTAACATAAAGTGTTTTACTAAAACAATTTT
Organism: Viscum album; assembly: GCA_963277665.1. NCBI lineage: Eukaryota > Viridiplantae > Streptophyta > Magnoliopsida > Santalales > Viscaceae > Viscum > Viscum album. The sequence continues at coordinate 477,082,943 of OY728134.1, forward strand.
TAAGTAGGGTTACACAAGTCCAAATTTTGATTATAAATAGTCATTGGAAAGATAAAAAGATTTCCTATATCATAGTATTTTTTTTATAATTTTTAGACATTAAATAAATTTAATTATTTATGACATAATAATGATGCAGCGATGACATCATTATTTGACGATTTAAATAAAATGGAAAGATAATATAAAATCTATGAACTACACATGGCCAAAACCAATTGGATGAGTGGATTTCGATGCCTTATCACCTTATCCACGAATTATATCAATGTGGGACCTTTTAAAACCGAAACACATTTTCAAATAATGTAATGTTCCTTTACTTTCCAAAAGTGCCCCTCCTCTCCTCTTATAAAAGGCCCCCACCTCTACCTCATTTCACACACTCTTCAAGCCATTGGCTCGGCCAACCCCTGCCCATTTGCTCTCTCCACATCCCTCTCCTCATCCTAGAGGATTCCCTTTGGGCAGAATCCTTTCAAAGGAAGCCTTTAGGCTCAACTCAAAAGGAGTTACACTTTTTAAGGTAATTCATTCTCTCATGTTCTTTGGTTTTATTTTGCTTCTCCAACCCCCTAAACTCTTTTTATTTACTTCTTTTGTAACAACACCAGTATCTTAAATATACTAGGATGTTGTTATAAGATTTATTTGAGCTACACTTCCACACAACTACATCAAATGGTTAAAGAACATAAGGTTTCCGTGGATGGCGAAATTCTGCCTCCCGAAACGATGATTGTTCAACACACATTTAACACCTTCAAAGGTGGCCATTATGATGTCACTATTTTTATATATGATATATAATATGTTTATGTTTTCCTTAAGCTTCTGTTTTTTTTCATTTTGGGCATACCTTTATGGTTTCCATTATGGGTAAAACACGATATCTTCATTTTAGGAAGCGCGGACTACCGCCCCCTGAAAGTGATTTGATTCGTTAATACCATATGTGGGATGTGTGAAGGATAAAGTTAATGATATTATATATGTTATTATACTGGAATTATAATATACTCTCATATCATTATGATTCCATTCCAGAAAATATGAAATAGAAATGGAAGTAGCGTTCATGCGTACGTACGGCTTACCGTCTCCATGAACGGTGCATTTCATTTCTTACCTCTAAATGTGATGTAATATTATAAATGAATGTATGTACTGGATATATATGACATATATGATATCTATATCATGAATACCATTCTGGATATAATGAACCTTTGACCAAATTAACAACATGTAAGTGTAAGAAGCCTATTTTTGACTTAAGAACCAAATACCGATAAAATGAACATTATTAACTTAAATAATTACATAATGTTCATATCATTGTAATAAGTGATATAATAAGGATAATGAAGTTGAAAATGGTTCTTAATAAGGTATATATTAACTCTAGTTTATTATTCAGGAGGTTAAAGAACGGTTGAGTCAAGTCAGACACGAGGTAAGGGAACTTCTTAACCCAATTTCTATTCTTTGGGTTAATCTCCTACTTTCAAATTATGTCATGATATTGTTATGTCATATCTTGTATTTTTACTTTATTTATGTGTAATTATAGTGAATACACATAATAGATATATTTTATTTAAATGATATTTGTAAGGGAACTTCTTAACCCAACTTCCATTCTTTGGGTTAATCTCCTACTTTCAAATTATGTCATGATATTATTATGTCCTATTTTGTATTTTTATGTTATTTATGTGTACCTATAGTGAATACACATAATATATCTATTTTATTTTAAAAATGATCTTTGTATGGGACTTCGTCTCAATCTCCTTTCGTTGAGGCATATTTTATTTTATACACAACTTTCTTTTATACGGTGTATAAACCCCTTTGACTTTTACATTTATTCAAAAGGAATCTTTTTACACGAAGCGTTTTACTAAACGACAAAAAGGGAATGTTTTTCTTTCCGTACTTATGCGGCGACAACGACTTCTCCGCCGCCGTGACTATTATTTGAGTTTCGGCTTCCTCTACAAGCCATCACTTTTTTTAATGAAAAATAAATACAAAGTTTTAACTTACTTTTATTTTGGTATTGAAAATGGTTTTGAAAGCGTTTTTATTATATCAATGTGTTGTATTGATATCTTGTGATTGGAATGTGGAAATGTTATGTTTCCTTTATGCATGTTTTATGTGATATGATTATGTTATGGTTTATGATATGTTTAAACCTATTCATATGAGGAATGTATTGGACTTAATAAGTGACGGGTGGGGCCCGCTATAGCTCCTCGATGCATCGGCAGGTCTCATGAGACAACTAGACGTGGAATTGGCCGAGGCCCTTTCCCAATTTGATTTATGGTTTTGGCCGAGGCCTTAATCATTTTAGATGTCTTGGCCGAGGCCTTGACAAAATGTTTCAGAATGTCCGGCATTATACATTCCCTCATTATGAAAGTGGTTATTGTTATTGCATGTGATTATTCGACCAGTAGAATATCCATGTGAAGAAGTGAATGGCATTATCTCATTTTACTTTTGCCATATTATGTTGAAGTTCATGTTTAAAAGGCTTTTGTTTTATTTATACATTGCCTTAATTGTTAATGATTATTTATGAAAGCTTCCGCATTATTGTTATCCTTACTGAGCATCTGAGCTCACCCCTTTCAATGTTTTAATATTTTCCAGGATGTGAAGAAGTATTTTATGAATGACCTGCAGGGATAGTCAGAAGAGGATATGAGTGTGGACTATGGAGACTTTGTTATTGTAGTTTTTCACTCTATGATGTAATGTAACGTTTACGAATGTATCTAGTGTTTCCAAGGCTACTAAACTAATCGGTCTTTCGAGACTTGATCTTTTGTGATCATGCCAATGTTACGAAGCAATGCACCGACTATGGGTAGCTGGGGTCGGGGCGTTACAGTTGGTATCAGAGGCAGTTTAGTACTAACCTTGGAAGCTAGATTTAGATAAACTCTGATTAGAGCACGTAGACCTAAGATGAACTCTGAGGATTAGTATAAAAGAACTTCCTAGAATTTTGGTATTATAGAGATGTTATGACTTTTCCGAGCAATACATCCCTGTCTGGATACGAGCAGGTAGAGGCGGCTCTGGCACAGATGTACCTAGGGGTAAAACCCGAAAACACCGCTTTGAGCTAGACTCGAACGGGAACTGGTGCACGAAAACGGGCCTTGCTGCACTCTTGGTTACGACACTCCCGGGGGATATGCTTAGGATAATTCTCATTTTACTTACAAACCACTATGAAGGGTTATGAGTACATACTTCCTCAAAGAAAACATTTCTTTTTATGATTATGGATTATATCCATAAATAGTTCAATTTATGTAAAGTGTTTTACAAGTATGGAATTATGTATTTTGATTCATAAACTAACCTAGTTTATGCCGTTGTATAGAAATGGCGCCCAGTAGAAGGAATGTGAACTCCAGCGGTACGTATGATCCAAAGAGTAAGAAGGATAGTATCTTTCACGGTATTAAGCCAACATTTCGAAGGGAAATAGTCTCCCATGTGTTCTCAACATATGAAGAAATAGTATCATGTGTTAATAGGATAAGTAAAGAATTCTCTGAGTCCTATGGCTTTGAAGCGAAGCAAGAGATGAAAGGGATGGAAGAGAGAATGATGGATAAAGGGATGAGGGGAAAGAAGAATTTTCCAATATGTGGTAATTGTGGGAAGAAACATCATGGAACTTGCCTAAAGGGAATGGGAGTTTGTTATAAGTGTAGAGAAAAAGGACACAAAGTGCGTGACTGCAAGGGTAAGAAAATGGTTTCAAATGTACAATGCTTCTTCTGCAAGGATTGGGGACACTACGCAAACCAATGTCCAAATCATCAGAGCATGCCCCAAATGATGTTATTGGATAATAATCAAGTTATGATACTACCACAGATGAGGAGTAATGATTAGAGTTCTTATGTTGTTATTAAAGATTTTTTTTTAATTTGAGTGTTGTATCAATGATGTACTGGTTATAATAATTATGGAGTATATAAGGATTGTACTGCAGTACTATTTCATCAAGGACTTGAGATTGTGTGGAACCAAGAAAAGTGACTCCACAGTAGGTTAAATTTTTGGAAAATATATGGTTGAGAGAAAGATAAACCATAATATGGTTTTGATACTGAGATTGTGATTTTGGAATAAGACGTGATTGATTTGGATAAATTATATTGGATATACTTAACTTCCTTGAAACTGATTGATGTTTTGTATACATTTTTGGATAGAAGGAGTATATCTAGTATTCTATAAGGAATAAGGGATCATGGTAATTCAGTATGTTTAAAAAGAATACATGATGAAGGTGCTCACATGTTGTTATGTGGGATAAAGGATCTTCATTATGTTTACCTTCCTTATAAAATTTGGACTGTGGGTTGGACAGATGTATTTTGGATAACTATTAAGGTTGGAATGGATTAAGTTGAACCATGGATAGTATTGTTTAAGGTTAAAAAATTTATGAAGATTATTTTTGGAATATTATGATACTATAGTTTTAGGAAAAGGACAACCTGCAGGGTGGGGCATAACCCGTCGCGTCGGACAAAGCTGCAGGAATCGAACCCACAATCATAGTGCGACAGGCCTTTATTTCCTACCACTAGCCTACAGGAAGTCCCCGGTTATTACAAAATAATTTTACTAATCTAAATGGTATGTGTTAACATTTGGAACCTTATACAATTAGGATAAGTATAATATTTTTGAGTTCTATTATCTTTTGAGTGAAAGATGAGTTGAAGGTTGAAACTCTAATGTCAAACACATATATATATATATACCTATCTCTTATTCAATGAATAAATTAATTCTTAAACTTTAGTAAAGGGATATTAAAACAAAAAAAAATGTGTTATCCTAATAACTTATGTTTTGTTGAACTGATGATATTTTAAATCAACATAGATTGAAGGCTTTGAGGCCCTCAATTTGACAGTTGATTGTGATTGATGACCTCAATCAATCCCTACAAATATTTACGTTTTTCCTCAAATTATATGTCTCTAATTGCCACCAATGTTCTCCTTATCGAGATCATGATTTGGTGGTGACTTTCTTATTTCCATTTCCCTCTTATTAAGACTAAATTCTATTAACCTTATTTCCGATGTGGGTTTTCCACAAAGGTATTTTCTATTTTCAACCTTTTATTTTCCAAGAAAAATTTCAAATTGCGAGGACGCAATTTATTGAAGGAGGGGAGAATGTAACACCCCGAGCTTCCACGATACGCTTCTCATTCAATAATGCAATAGCTTGCATTGTACGCAACTTCGAGTTCTAAAACATCGGGACAAATCAAAGTAGCCGTTATGAATAGTAATAACCACTTTTTAAAATTATAGAGATTTTATATTTCAAAATGGACTTCATTTTTGTATTCCTAATATTGAAATTAGCCTATGTTGAATTTTTTGTAATTTTCTGAGAACTTCAAAATTTTTATGAATAGTGAAAAATACTTAAAACAACTTTTTTAATAAAAATAATTTATAGTGATAAATTATAATATTTGGTGGTTTAAAAGCATAATTAGAATATATTTTTACCATTTTATCCAATGGTGGTCATTAGAATTAATTTAACATTGAAATTGGACATAAACAATTGCCAATCTTTTGATATAAATTGTTTCTAAAAAACACGCTATTTGTTGTGACAGCGGGAATTAATTATAAAATTAATTAATGCAACTAATAAGTTTGGAATTTTGTAAAATAGACATCATTTTTGAATTCGGAATATCAATTATAGCTTAGGGTGAAATTTTGGCCTTATTCTGAAAAACTTCAATTTTTGATGAATAGTGAAACCACTAAGTGGTTGTTAAATAACTGATTTTTCGTTTAAATGAAATATTACCACTTCTGTGATTTGATTTTCAAAAATCCGACATACATGGTTGTCATTAAGAAGTAAAATGTGGTTCAATGGGATAAAAATAATTTTTTGGTGAATAGTAACTTATTAAGTTCTTAATCGCGATTAGTGGTAATTAGGGTAGTTTAAGGTATAAATAATACTTTAATAATATTAAATGACCTAGACACATGTCCCAACCTCATTCGTTGTGTCATGGCCGACCAAGACAAGCCATGGCCTAACTTGGGGACCCCATGGATCCACTTTTGTTGGGAAATAACATAAATTACTTTTTATTTAATGTTAAAGTGAAAATGACACTAACATAAAGTGTTTTACTAAAACAATTTTTAAGTAGGGTTACACAAGTCCAAATTTTGATTATAAATAGTCATTGGAAAGATAAAAAGATTTCCTATATCATAGTATTTTTTTTATAATTTTTAGACATTAAATAAATTTAATTATTTATGACATAATAATGATGCAGCGATGACATCATTATTTGACGATTTAAATAAAATGGAAAGATAATATAAAATCTATGAACTACACATGGCCAAAACCAATTGGATGAGTGGATTTCGATGCCTTATCACCTTATCCACGAATTATATCAATGTGGGACCTTTTAAAACCGAAACACATTTTCAAATAATGTAATGTTCCTTTACTTTCCAAAAGTGCCCCTCCTCTCCTCTTATAAAAGGCCCCCACCTCTACCTCATTTCACACACTCTTCAAGCCATTGGCTCGGCCAACCCCTGCCCATTTGCTCTCTCCACATCCCTCTCCTCATCCTAGAGGATTCCCTTTGGGCAGAATCCTTTCAAAGGAAGCCTTTAGGCTCAACTCAAAAGGAGTTACACTTTTTAAGGTAATTCATTCTCTCATGTTCTTTGGTTTTATTTTGCTTCTCCAACCCCCTAAACTCTTTTTATTTACTTCTTTTGTAACAACACCAGTATCTTAAATATACTAGGATGTTGTTATAAGATTTATTTGAGCTACACTTCCACACAACTACATCAAATGGTTAAAGAACATAAGGTTTCCGTGGATGGCGAAATTCTGCCTCCCGAAACGATGATTGTTCAACACTCATTTAACACCTTCAAAGGTGGCCATTATGATGTCACTATTTTTATATATGATATATAATATGTTTATGTTTTCCTTAAGCTTCTGTTTTTTTTCATTTTGGGCATACCTTTATGGTTTCCATTATGGGTAAAACACGATATCTTCATTTTAGGAAGCGCGGACTACCGCCCCCTGAAAGTGATTTGATTCGTTAATACCATATGTGGGATGTGTGAAGGATAAAGTTAATGATATTATATATGTTATTATACTGGAATTATAATATACTCTCATATCATTATGATTCCATTCCAGAAAATATGAAATAGAAATGGAAGTAGCGTTCATGCGTACGTACGGCTTACCGTCTCCATGAACGGTGCATTTCATTTCTTACCTCTAAATGTGATGTAATATTATAAATGAATGTATGTACTGGATATATATGACATATATGATATCTACATCATGAATACCATTCTGGATATAATGAACCTTTGACCAAATTAACAACATGTAAGTGTAAGAAGCCTATTTTTGACTTAAGAACCAAATACCGACAAAATGAACATTATTAACTTAAATAATTACATAATGTTCATATCATTGTAATAAGTGATATAATAAGGATAATGAAGTTGAAAATGGTTCTTAATAAGGTATATATTAACTCTAGTTTATTATTCAGGAGGTTAAAGAACGGTTGAGTCAAGTCAGACACGAGGTAAGGGAACTTCTTAACCCAATTTCTATTCTTTGGGTTAATCTCCTACTTTCAAATTATGTCATGATATTGTTATGTCATATCTTGTATTTTTACTTTATTTATGTGTAATTATAGTGAATACACATAATAGATATATTTTATTTAAATGATATTTGTAAGGGAACTTCTTAACCCAACTTCCATTCTTTGGGTTAATCTCCTACTTTCAAATTATGTCATGATATTATTATGTCCTATTTTGTATTTTTATGTTATTTATGTGTACCTATAGTGAATACACATAATATATCTATTTTATTTTAAAAATGATCTTTGTATGGGACTTCGTCTCAATCTCCTTTCGTTGAGGCATATTTTATTTTATACACAACTTTCTTTTATACGGTGTATAAACCCCTTTGACTTTTACATTTATTCAAAAGGAATCTTTTTACACGAAGCGTTTTACTAAACGACAAAAAGGGAATGTTTTTCTTTCCATACTTATGCGGCGACAACGACTTCTCCGCCGCCGTGACTATTATTTGAGTTTCGGCTTCCTCTACAAGCCATCACTTTTTTTAATGAAAAATAAATACAAAGTTTTAACTTACTTTTATTTTGGTATTGAAAATGGTTTTGAAAGCGTTTTTATTATATCAATGTGTTGTATTGATATCTTGTGATTGGAATGTGGAAATGTTATGTTTCCTTTATGCATGTTTTATGTGATATGATTATGTTATGGTTTATGATATGTTTAAACCTATTCATATGAGGAATGTATTGGACTTAATAAGTGACGGGTGGGGCCCGCTATAGCTCCTCGATGCATCGGCAGGTCTCATGAGACAACTAGACGTGGAATTGGCCGAGGCCCTTTCCCAATTTGATTTATGGTTTTGGCCGAGGCCTTAATCATTTTAGATGTCTTGGCCGAGGCCTTGACAAAATGTTTCAGAATGTCCGGCATTATACATTCCCTCATTATGAAAGTGGTTATTGTTATTGCATGTGATTATTCGACCAGTAGAATATCCATGTGAAGAAGTGAATGGCATTATCTCATTTTACTTTTGCCATATTATGTTGAAGTTCATGTTTAAAAGGCTTTTGTTTTATTTATACATTGCCTTAATTGTTAATGATTATTTATGAAAGCTTCCGCATTATTGTTATCCTTACTGAGCATCTGAGCTCACCCCTTTCAATGTTTTAATATTTTCCAGGATGTGAAGAAGTATTTTATGAATGACCTGCAGGGATAGTCAGAAGAGGATATGAGTGTGGACTATGGAGACTTTGTTATTGTAGTTTTTCACTCTATGATGTAATGTAACGTTTACGAATGTATCTAGTGTTTCCAAGGCTACTAAACTAATCGGTCTTTCGAGACTTGATCTTTTGTGATCATGCCAATGTTACGAAGCAATGCACCGACTATGGGTAGCTGGGGTCGGGGCGTTACAGTTGGTATCAGAGGCAGTTTAGTACTAACCTTGGAAGCTAGATTTAGATAAACTCTGATTAGAGCACGTAGACCTAAGATGAACTCTGAGGATTAGTATAAAAGAACTTCCTAGAATTTTGGTATTATAGAGATGTTATGACTTTTCCGAGCAATACATCCCTGTCTGGATACGAGCAGGTAGAGGCGGCTCTGGCACAGATGTACCTAGGGGTAAAACCCGAAAACACCGCTTTGAGCTAGACTCGAACGGGAACTGGTGCACGAAAACGGGCCTTGCTGCACTCTTGGTTACGACACTCCCGGGGGATATGCTTAGGATAATTCTCATTTTACTTACAAACCACTATGAAGGGTTATGAGTACATACTTCCTCAAAGAAAACATTTCTTTTTATGATTATGGATTATATCCATAAATAGTTCAATTTATGTAAAGTGTTTTACAAGTATGGAATTATGTATTTTGATTCATAAACTAACCTAGTTTATGCCGTTGTATAGAAATGGCGCCCAGTAGAAGGAATGTGAACTCCAGCGGTACGTATGATCCAAAGAGTAAGAAGGATAGTATCTTTCACGGTATTAAGCCAACATTTCGAAGGGAAATAGTCTCCCATGTGTTCTCAACATATGAAGAAATAGTATCATGTGTTAATAGGATAAGTAAAGAATTCTCTGAGTCCTATGGCTTTGAAGCGAAGCAAGAGATGAAAGGGATGGAAGAGAGAATGATGGATAAAGGGATGAGGGGAAAGAAGAATTTTCCAATATGTGGTAATTGTGGGAAGAAACATCATGGAACTTGCCTAAAGGGAATGGGAGTTTGTTATAAGTGTAGAGAAAAAGGACACAAAGTGCGTGACTGCAAGGGTAAGAAAATGGTTTCAAATGTACAATGCTTCTTCTGCAAGGATTGGGGACACTACGCAAACCAATGTCCAAATCATCAGAGCATGCCCCAAATGATGTTATTGGATAATAATCAAGTTATGATACTACCACAGATGAGGAGTAATGATTAGAGTTCTTATGTTGTTATTAAAGATTTTTTTTTTAATTTGAGTGTTGTATCAATGATGTACTGGTTATAATAATTATGGAGTATATAAGGATTGTACTGCAGTACTATTTCATCAAGGACTTGAGATTGTGTGGAACCAAGAAAAGTGACTCCACAGTAGGTTAAATTTTTGGAAAATATATGGTTGAGAGAAAGATAAACCATAATATGGTTTTGATACTGAGATTGTGATTTTGGAATAAGACGTGATTGATTTGGATAAATTATATTGGATATACTTAACTTCCTTGAAACTGATTGATGTTTTGTATACATTTTTGGATAGAAGGAGTATATCTAGTATTCTATAAGGAATAAGGGATCATGGTAATTCAGTATGTTTAAAAAGAATACATGATGAAGGTGCTCACATGTTGTTACGTGGGATAAAGGATCTTCATTATGTTTACCTTCCTTATAAAATTTGGACTGTGGGTTGGACAGATGTATTTTGGATAACTATTAAGGTTGGAATGGATTAAGTTGAACCATGGATAGTATTGTTTAAGGTTAAAAAATTTATGAAGATTATTTTTGGAATATTATGATACTATAGTTTTAGGAAAAGGACAACCTGCAGGGTGGGGCATAACCCGTCGCGTCGGACAAAGCTGCAGGAATCGAACCCACAATCATAGTGCGACAGGCCTTTATTTCCTACCACTAGCCTACAGGAAGTCCCCGGTTATTACAAAATAATTTTACTAATCTAAATGGTATGTGTTAACATTTGGAACCTTATACAATTAGGATAAGTATAATATTTTTGAGTTCTATTATCTTTTGAGTGAAAGATGAGTTGAAGGTTGAAACTCTAATGTCAAACACATATATATATATATACCTATCTCTTATTCAATGAATAAATTAATTCTTAAACTTTAGTAAAGGGATATTAAAACAAAAAAAAATGTGTTATCCTAATAACTTATGTTTTGTTGAACTGATGATATTTTAAATCAACATAGATTGAAGGCTTTGAGGCCCTCAATTTGACAGTTGATTGTGATTGATGACCTCAATCAATCCCTACAAATATTTACGTTTTTCCTCAAATTATATGTCTCTAATTGCCACCAATGTTCTCCTTATCGAGATCATGATTTGGTGGTGACTTTCTTATTTCCATTTCCCTCTTATTAAGACTAAATTCTATTAACCTTATTTCCGATGTGGGTTTTCCACAAAGGTATTTTCTATTTTCAACCTTTTATTTTCCAAGAAAAATTTCAAATTGCGAGGACGCAATTTATTGAAGGAGGGGAGAATGTAACACCCCGAGCTTCCACGATACGCTTCTCATTCAATAATGCAATAGCTTGCATTGTACGCAACTTCGAGTTCTAAAACATCGCGACAAATCAAAGTAGCCGTTATGAATAGTAATAACCACTTTTTAAAATTATAGAGATTTTATATTTCAAAATGGACTTCATTTTTGTATTCCTAATATTGAAATTAGCCTATGTTGAATTTTTTGTAATTTTCTGAGAACTTCAAAATTTTTATGAATAGTGAAAAATACTTAAAACAACTTTTTTAATAAAAATAATTTATAGTGATAAATTATAATATTTGGTGGTTTAAAAGCATAATTAGAATATATTTTTACCATTTTATCCAATGGTGGTCATTAGAATTAATTTAACATTGAAATTGGACATAAACAATTGCCAATCTTTTGATATAAATTGTTTCTAAAAAACACGCTATTTGTTGTGACAGCGGGAATTAATTATAAAATTAATTAATGCAACTAATAAGTTTGGAATTTTGTAAAATAGACATCATTTTTGAATTCGGAATATCAATTATAGCTTAGGGTGAAATTTTGGCCTTATTCTGAAAAACTTCAATTTTTGATGAATAGTGAAACCACTAAGTGGTTGTTAAATAACTGATTTTTCGTTTAAATGAAATATTACCACTTCTGTGATTTGATTTTCAAAAATCCGACATACATGGTTGTCATTAAGAAGTAAAATGTGGTTCAATGGGATAAAAATAATTTTTTGGTGAATAGTAACTTATTAAGTTCTTAATCGCGATTAGTGGTAATTAGGGTAGTTTAAGGTATAAATAATACTTTAATAATATTAAATGACCTAGACACATGTCCCAACCTCATTGGTTGTGTCATGGCCGACCAAGACAAGCCATGGCCTAACTTGGGGACCCCATCGATCCACTTTTGTTGGGAAATAACATAAATTACTTTTTATTTAATGTTAAAGTGAAAATGACACTAACATAAAGTGTTTTACTAAAACAATTTTTAAGTAGGGTTACACAAGTCCAAATTTTGATTATAAATAGTCATTGGAAAGATAAAAAGATTTCCTATATCATAGTATTTTTTTTATAATTTTTAGACATTAAATAAATTTAATTATTTATGACATAATAATGATGCAGCGATGACATCATTATTTGACGATTTAAATAAAATGGAAAGATAATATAAAATCTATGAACTACACATGGCCAAAACCAATTGGATGAGTGGATTTCGATGCCTTATCACCTTATCCACGAATTATATCAATGTGGGACCTTTTAAAACCGAAACACATTTTCAAATAATGTAATGTTCCTTTACTTTCCAAAAGTGCCCCTCCTCTCCTCTTATAAAAGGCCCCCACCTCTACCTCATTTCACACACTCTTCAAGCCATTGGCTCGGCCAACCCCTGCCCATTTGCTCTCTCCACATCCCTCTCCTCATCCTAGAGGATTCCCTTTGGGCAGAATCCTTTCAAAGGAAGCCTTTAGGCTCAACTCAAAAGGAGTTACACTTTTTAAGGTAATTCATTCTCTCATGTTCTTTGGTTTTATTTTGCTTCTCCAACCCCCTAAACTCTTTTTATTTACTTCTTTTGTAACAACACCAGTATCTTAAATATACTAGGATGTTGTTATAAGATTTATTTGAGCTACACTTCCACACAACTACATCAAATGGTTAAAGAACATAAGGTTTCCGTGGATGGCGAAATTCTGCCTCCCGAAACGATGATTGTTCAACACTCATTTAACACCTTCAAAGGTGGCCATTATGATGTCACTATTTTTATATATGATATATAATATGTTTATGTTTTCCTTAAGCTTCTGTTTTTTTTCATTTTGGGCATACCTTTATGGTTTCCATTATGGGTAAAACACGATATCTTCATTTTAGGAAGCGCGGACTACCGCCCCCTGAAAGTGATTTGATTCGTTAATACCATATGTGGGATGTGTGAAGGATAAAGTTAATGATATTATATATGTTATTATACTGGAATTATAATATACTCTCATATCATTATGATTCCATTCCAGAAAATATGAAATAGAAATGGAAGTAGCGTTCATGCGTACGTACGGCTTACCGTCTCCATGAACGGTGCATTTCATTTCTTACCTCTAAATGTGATGTAATATTATAAATGAATGTATGTACTGGATATATATGACATATATGATATCTACATCATGAATACCATTCTGGATATAATGAACCTTTGACCAAATTAACAACATGTAAGTGTAAGAAGCCTATTTTTGACTTAAGAACCAAATACCGACAAAATGAACATTATTAACTTAAATAATTACATAATGTTCATATCATTGTAATAAGTGATATAATAAGGATAATGAAGTTGAAAATGGTTCTTAATAAGGTATATATTAACTCTAGTTTATTATTCAGGAGGTTAAAGAACGGTTGAGTCAAGTCAGACACGAGGTAAGGGAACTTCTTAACCCAATTTCTATTCTTTGGGTTAATCTCCTACTTTCAAATTATGTCATGATATTGTTATGTCATATCTTGTATTTTTACTTTATTTATGTGTAATTATAGTGAATACACATAATAGATATATTTTATTTAAATGATATTTGTAAGGGAACTTCTTAACCCAACTTCCATTCTTTGGGTTAATCTCCTACTTTCAAATTATGTCATGATATTATTATGTCCTATTTTGTATTTTTATGTTATTTATGTGTACCTATAGTGAATACACATAATATATCTATTTTATTTTAAAAATGATCTTTGTATGGGACTTCGTCTCAATCTCCTTTCTTTGAGGCATATTTTATTTTATACACAACTTTCTTTTATACGGTGTATAAACCCCTTTGACTTTTACATTTATTCAAAAGGAATCTTTTTACACGAAGCGTTTTACTAAACGACAAAAAGGGAATGTTTTTCTTTCCGTACTTATGCGGCGACAACGACTTCTCCGCCGCCGTGACTATTATTTGAGTTTCGGCTTCCTCTACAAGCCATCACTTTTTTTAATGAAAAATAAATACAAAGTTTTAACTTACTTTTATTTTGGTATTGAAAATGGTTTTGAAAGCGTTTTTATTATATCAATGTGTTGTATTGATATCTTGTGATTGGAATGTGGAAATGTTATGTTTCCTTTATGCATGTTTTATGTGATATGATTATGTTATGGTTTATGATATGTTTAAACCTATTCATATGAGGAATGTATTGGACTTAATAAGTGACGGGTGGGGCCCGCTATAGCTCCTCGATGCATCGGCAGGTCTCATGAGACAACTAGACGTGGAATTGGCCGAGGCCCTTTCCCAATTTGATTTATGGTTTTGGCCGAGGCCTTAATCATTTTAGATGTCTTGGCCGAGGCCTTGACAAAATGTTTCAGAATGTCCGGCATTATACATTCCCTCATTATGAAAGTGGTTATTGTTATTGCATGTGATTATTCGACCAGTAGAATATCCATGTGAAGAAGTGAATGGCATTATCTCATTTTACTTTTGCCATATTATGTTGAAGTTCATGTTTAAAAGGCTTTTGTTTTATTTATACATTGCCTTAATTGTTAATGATTATTTATGAAAGCTTCCGCATTATTGTTATCCTTACTGAGCATCTGAGCTCACCCCTTTCAATGTTTTAATATTTTCCAGGATGTGAAGAAGTATTTTATGAATGACCTGCAGGGATAGTCAGAAGAGGATATGAGTGTGGACTATGGAGACTTTGTTATTGTAGTTTTTCACTCTATGATGTAATGTAACGTTTACGAATGTATCTAGTGTTTCCAAGGCTACTAAACTAATCGGTCTTTCGAGACTTGATCTTTTGTGATCATGCCAATGTTACGAAGCAATGCACCGACTCTGGGTAGCTGGGGTCGGGGCGTTACAAAAACTCTCTATAAGACCTACCCTTGTTCAAAATCTGTATGCACATTGAATAAAGGCTAAAACTTATCTAAAACCACATCATAAAAAATGAGTAATACATTCCTTTTACATAACCAATATTTTAAAATTATTATCCATACAAAAAAATAGAACTTTATAGTTAAATATTTCATATGATTTAGAGGAAAATGAAACAAATTTAATTTGGACCATAGATGGCATACCAAACATCAACTCTACCTTTATTCATGGATCACATACATCTTCAAGAATCATACAAACTAATCAAACAACCTCATATAGGACTCAATCCACTAATATTGGAGTTTATTAAAAAAATATATTACCATGGTTATTCAGGATGGTATTATCTGCCCAATATATTATTTTCAATGTCTTACTCCGATTTAAGCAGTCATAAGATGTCGGAAATAACTGATCTTCCAAATGAACAAGGAGAAGTGGTAAAAACTCTATTTGAAAAAAAAATTTGTGCATAGATTATTGGATTTTGAAATTTTAAATAATAAAATATCACTACCCACTTCATTTTCGGGATTAACTACTAAAATGATTTGTTAGAAAGTCAAATTATTTATTTTTTTATGAATACAATTGTTTCTTCTAAATGATAATCACACCTTTGGGCTACGAAAAGATAACGATCGTTTTCCCATTAGAATATAGACATATAAAATAATTCCCCTAGAATTTTAAATTATAATTAATTGTTTTAGAGGTGTATAAGGAAAATATTATTAAATTTATTGTTCTTTTTATGGAAAAATTCATGGTTGAATTTACCAATTTTGGTTAGTAATTTTCTTCTTTCTAGTATTCACACTCTCTAGTCCTATAAAATGGTTTCAAATGAAATCTTAAATTAAATTTTTTGATATTTAACTTCATGGTTACAAATGTATGTTTTTTATGACACATAATTTTTTAAAATAATATTAAGGTTTATAAGGTTAATATATATGTTATCAAATCACTTTATAAAACCACATCAATTCGAGAAATATTATCATTACATAGCCATGTAAGTTTCTTTTTGAGATTAATCAAGAACCTTATAATTATTTTTTTCCCACTCACTAGGATACTCCATAATGATTCTAAATTTTATTTCAATAATTATTTCTAGATAAAATTAATTAAAATAAATTTAATTTTTATATATTTTTTAATAATCCAACCCTCATATTTTTCTATACCCTTTGAATTGATGTGTGTTTCATCGGATATGGAATTTGTGTCCACTTTGGGTCAATGAAGAGACGAAATATCTGATGTCATCAATTATGCTTGAGAAATACTTGATGAATCCCAAAATAATTACACTAACTACAAAAACTAATATTTAGTTGTGGTTTTATCCTTGGATAAATTATAGTGCAATATCATAAGTTCCAAAAGAATAATCCTTATATGTCATTTATTTTTATTATTCATAATAATTTAAATCTATTAAAAATCAATGATAATAAGATGGACCCTTATCCTGAAAGGATTTTACCATGAAATCAATGATAAAAATGGAAAATAAAATATTATGGATGAAAAAATGTGTAAAATTTCTAATTATTCTCATTTTAAATTTATTGATCTTGAATTTCACATTGACACATATTATACCTCACTCCAATGTTACAATGGTATATCCCTATTTAAATTCCAAGATATCTAGAATTTAACCTAATTTGTTTTCTAAATAGAAAAAAAAGAATATGAGACGTGATTCAACGTACTATTTTTTGGATGATAATAATCATTGAATGATTGGGACTAATATAGTCATTAAGATATTTTTTAATGAAGATGAAAATTCATATATCTTGGAATTGTTCTATTAAAATATATTTTTTGTCCAATTTGGTCCATAAAGATTCACCTAGATGGTACTAACTCTAGATCCTTTACTTATTTACTATTTAATGAATTCCATGAGTTATTGAAACAATACACCACTTTCTAATGGTTTTTAATAATTTTAATAAGAGATGATATTCAAAACAAACATTAATCATATATGAGACCTTCAATTATTGGGGAATAAATTTCATGGGATCATTCCCCACGTACAATGGATTCTATTATATTCATCTTGCTGTCAACCATGTTTCTAGGTTGGTCCAAACAAAATCCACTTGAAACCATAATGAAAATACTGTTAGTGAGTTCCTTAAAATGACCATCTTCAATAGATATTTTTTTTCGATTTCTATGACTTAGGAACCCACTTTTATAATTGAACCATGTAATCAGTTTTGTAAAATAATGGTGTTTTACAAAAATACATCAACTATATATCACACCCAAAATAATGGTATTTTTTAATTTTCAAATATGGATATTAAAAATGTTCTTGGGTAACTTTTTATTCCCATATGGAATGATTGGTCTATAATAAATGTTCAAAAACATTGGGATTATCAAAATACCTATAATATACCCATTGGGATTTATTATTATAAGATATTTTTTGTTAAATAATTTCATTTACTCGTTTAAATATAAGATAAGTCATTTAGTTATATGAAAAAATAAAATTTTGATTGTGAACATTCTAGTGAATATATATTGTTACAGTTAAACAGATCAAAAGATATTTAACATGATTATTATGAGAATCACAAACAACAAAAAAATAAATCCAAGGTGTTACATGAAAAAAAAACATCCCAAGAAAGGTATTTGATGATGTTGAATAGATTATTCTCTTTGATTCTTGTTTTTAGTTTCACCAATGTAATCTTAATTATAATTGTGAAGGCATATTTATTGTTACTATTTTTTACCCATTGGGTTTTTTGTAAGTCCATGAACCTTCTTTCAAAAGGAAATTCACAATTAATAGAAATCAATTAAAGAAGTAACATGATATGACACACACACCAAGAACCATATCAAATTCCACTGTATCCCCATCTACTAGACAAGAATCAGCATTATATGGATACGTAGACCCACTAAATCCAAACTAGATGGATACACCTTCCCATTTAACCCATATTCCCTATCCCCCTCTATTTCTATCACTCTCATTCTCTACCCCTTTATCCCTCTATTTTTTATTTTTATTATCTAATTCTTACATTCTCACTTAATTTTAACCACTTTCTTCATTTTTAATTTGATTTTCATTATTGATCTGGGTTTATGATAAAAAAACCAAAAAATAAAAATATATAAAAAAAATTATAATTAGACATCATTATGGTGTGAAAATTTGTCCAACCATTTTTTTGAGATAAAAAACATGGTTTCTTCTCAAAAATATTTTTTTTCATAATAAACATAGGAAAAAATAAATGCAAATAGGTTTTTAAATACCTATTTTTTATTTGTAAAATGATTCCTCCCCTATAGTGAGAAACAAAAAATGTTTCTATCCAAGGTCACGTATTTCCATCTTTTTAGAGTTTTTTCACCACTGATTATGATTTTCTATTTTTGGAACTTCAAGAAGAATTTATGTCTTTGGTGTGTATCAATATGATACTGGAATTTTGTGAACCACATGAGAATAAAAATATCAAAATAACCTCTAATTACAGTTTCATTGATCCTCCTTTGGAAATACACATCATGATTATGAAAAAAAATTACAGCCACATGACTGGAAAAAAATTATCCCACACAAAATCAACATGTATTTCCATTTCATGATTATTTTAAATATATGTTTGGGGGAATGTAATTTAATTTTGGGTATTATGTCATTATGTTTTATAGTCAAATAACATGCATGAGTGAAAGAATCTATTTATGTGTGGGGGAGAGTTTTTCATTTGGTGAGGTTTTCGAATTTATATTTTTTTTGTCTTTTAGTAAAAAATGTTATTGAATAGTGTTCATGCAATGAAACATTTTAATATTCATATTGATAGCTATTTAATTAATATTAAATTAATATTATTGATATTATATTTTGATTATAAAATCACCCAATAGATTTTATGTTATATTAATACTTCTTAATGTCACATTTATATCTTGATGATTTCATAAATGATACAATATTCATAAAAACTATATTTTCTAACTATTCATTGTACAAATCTATGTGTTTATAAAACTACTAAACATTTCTCTAATCTAATCATCAAATGGTTATATGAAAAATTTAGTAAATTTTATTAAATTAAAATTCTAAAATTAATTAATATAAATTGAGATTAAATCATATAAAATATAGAAAATATTAGAATAAAAACTATTCTTTTCACAGAAAAAGAACAATTTTTATCTTTATACAATAATAAAAAATAATGTAATAATTGGTATCAATATAAATCCATATAATTAGTATTAATATCCATTTTTAAAATATAAAAAAATAGAGAATTATTTATTTAAATAAAAAATTCATGTTATGGAAATTTATTAAACCTTTAAATAAAACATATTTTATTTCATGAAGTAAAAAAAATATGTTTTAATTTTAGTAGGTATAAAATTGGTTATATAATATATTTTGAATATTATATAAACATAAATACTTTTTTAAAGTAAATATATACATTCATAATATTTAAAATTAATAAACCACATAATATTTTAATTAATAAAAATTCACAGGCTTTCATTTTCCCCCATTAATTAATTGAATCCTCATAATTTTATCTTTTTAAGAAAAACAAGTTAAAATATCAAAAAATCATACATTTCCACCACATAACACCAGAAGTATTGAACATGAATTCGATGTCTTATTTAATATTACATTATTATTATTATTAGGTATAAAATTATATCAATTGGGATGAATAATTAATAAAAATTATATGATAACTATTTTTGAACAAATAAATACCCATAGAAAACTATCCAACTTATATTATTTTGTCAGTCACAATGAGAAATTATCTATGAAATACAAAAACAAATTAAATGTTTTAAAATTCCATTTTATGGTATAAAGTCGGAATTCAAACACAATAATTTATAATATGATCCCAATTAGTAGAACATTGATTGGATATAACTGTAATGAGAATAAACATGCAGTTGAAGATAAAAATATATATATGTAGAAAGAAATAAATGTTATAAATTTTAAATAGTTCTAAAAAAACCCACATCTATTAAATAAATATTTTATTTTATTTTCAACAAATATAGTCTTAAATTTCAATTTATTTAACTTACATAATATTAGAAGAATTAATTTTATGTAAAAAGAACATGAACATTTAATTCACCTATATATAATTAGAATTTACTATTTGAGATAGAGAAAAGTAGAATATATTAGTCATTAAAGAACAAGATCATTTGAGAAATACTATTACTAAAGGAAAAGAGATTCATCAAGGAAAAATACATATAGATAGAAAAATATTAATCAAAATCCAATGAAATAGATTACATGAAATATAATTTTAAATATCTTGAAAGATAAAATCTTTCAATAAAGTGGTGAGTACACCTTATCAAATTGTGTTTTTTTCATAATATGAAACCTTGAATAAAGAATAATAATTGAGAGAAATAATCAATATAAACATTATAATTCATAATATAATAATCATTCGAAAATGAAATATTATTAATAAAATGTAAATAATTAAAAGAAATACGAAATATAATTCAATATTTTACTAGGATAGAATAACACAACATAAAATAATATATTCAATGAACATTTTATAAAATTAATATAAACATTTATCCAAAAAATACCTTTCAAAAAATGTCGTGAGTGAAACATAAATCCATAATGTAGGAAAAGATGCTATAAATTAATCTAAAATGTTATAACCTCCATTTCATAGTGATTTATTACCTTTTTTATATTGGAGCCCCATTTTGATTTTCCCTAGAGTTATCACTAAGAACAAGAAAAATTTTCCCATCCATAACTTTATGGTTAATGTTCATTATTATTGTTAAATCATGGTTCCTCCCATCTTAAGGGACCTTTTTAGTGTATTTTCAATCGCTCATAGTTATTCAATATGGCATATGCCCGGTATGGTCTAAACCTTGCAGAAATAAAATAGTTAGATCTTCAATTCTGACGGTGCTAAATGGAAATGATGGGGAACAATTTTTCCAACTATTAAGTGTATTGGGTAAACCATGTGAGTGGATTCGTGGACTTGGTAGTGGCTAGTAACACTTAGAACCCAGTTTTGAAAACTATGTGACCTGTATAAGTGTCAAACTTTTAGCATACTCCAAAAAATAACGCTTTCTAATTTAATGGGGTTTTAGACCCATTTATACTCCCTCAGGAAATCTATCCCTTGGGATCCATGTAGGAGATTTAATAAATTTATACTATTGACTATTGGCCTCTCTTTGGAAATTTACATGAGATATTACGATATTTCTTCTTCAGTTTCTATCTTCTTCCCATCCCCCTATCATTTATCTTATTTGCGATTCACCGATGAACCATATGTATCTCATGGGATGAATTTAGGTTCCTAGGTTAATCTATTGTTTATTTTTTTTGGATAGTGTGTTATTATACACCATTTATATCCTCATGGTTGTGGTTATCATTAAATGTAATTGTTCTGAATAGTTTTGGAATGGTTTTAAAATCATGGAGGTTGGTGTTTCTACAAGATTATTTCATTTGGAAGTTAATTTTTTTTGGTCTTTCTAGAATTAATTTTAATTAGTGTATGAAAATATGTGAAAGATTTGACGTTATTAGAAAGCATTTCATGATTATTTAAGCTTATCATTATTGGGTTATCATATGAATTCATGATTTTATGTTTAAAATGTGATGTTGAAAGCTATTATGCCTTCGTGAAATGATTTAATGGATATATGAAGTTTTTATCATGTTGTGTAATGGTTTTTCTATAGTGTTATGGTTTTTAATATTTAAAATACACATTCAAAAAATGAATTTTTTTAAGGGAGTTATTGAGATAAAACAATTATTATAAATGGGGTTGTTTAATAAAGTTCTAATGATGATTTTATTTTTTTACTTTCCCTTTCTAAATACTACATCAAGGATTATTTAAATGGTTTGATGGAAATTAATTCTATTTTACTTACGTTTATTTTCAACAAGAAATGTCTTTATATTTAGGGTTTATTTGAAATGTTTTTAATAATTGGGTGATTTCCATAATTTTTCAAATGTAGTTTGGAAATATGTTTTATTAAATGGATAAGGGCTAGGAATCATGTGTTATGCTTTAACATTACTATCTGGGTGGGAAAATTGGTTTTAAAATTGTTTGTGTTAAATATATTGCATGATTTCCACTTACATAGTTACCCATTTCCTAGCTTAATAATTACTATGTGATTATTTTTTACTCCCCGGGTGGGAGAATTTTTTTTATTTCATGCTTCATTTAATTATTAGGTTATTCATTGTTGGGTGTTAAGGGTGAGGTTATCTTTGGTTATACCATGTGCATTAGACATGGATCATTTGTTTCAATGACTCGATTCATTATATTGTTCATGGGAAACTAGGTACTATGTGGGAGATATAACTTTATTTTCTACTCAGTTCACATGCCACTAATAACACACAAAGAATTCTACGCAAAAAAGGGATCGGGGGTGGGGGTTCAATAATATGAGGCTTCTGTGGGCTAATTTGATGACATGTGGCTTGGAATTCAATGCCTCTATAAAACTAGATTGTTAGTTGTGTATTATTATAGAGTTATATTCTTCTATCATTAGGAATCCTATTTCATCTATTACGAATCATTTGATTTCTAGGTTGGTTATAGAATGAGGGGAGTCTGACCTAGTGTCAAATATACATTTTCCCCTATTTTCATTATTATGGAACCTTTATTTTCATTCATTGTTATATAATCTGATATATATATATATATATGGTTATTTATTTATTAATCCTAAATAATATGTGTGTATTACCATTTCCGTTGGAAAGTGTGTTTTCATGGATTTCTAAAATCATATTTTGAATTTAATCTCTCTTGTGTGCCATTTTGAAGTAGAATTCATAATGGCTTCTTATATTTATAAATTGATTCAGAAAGTGGATTATTTTAAAGTATTTGTTTTCATTTGAAAAAGAAAATAGTTTTTAAAAAAAAAAATTAATGGTTTTTATGGATTTCAAATTGAGTAAGCCGATGTTTTTATTTTCAATCATGTATTTTCATATTTGTAAAACAGTGAAAAATGTTTTGAAAGATTCTTATAGAATGATTAGTTTTCATATGGTATACTAGAATGACTATTATATAATTTGGCTTCAATCAAGCATTACTGAATTTAATTGTAATTTTTTTTTTCATATACAAAGTATGTTATATTGACCTAATTGTATTTTTAACCGATTCTTACATATTTTAGGCTCTAGGTTATATGTATGACATGTCCATTGTTCATCATAGCTAAAATGGGTGAGTTGGGTGGTTTTGAGAATCCAAAGTTTTCATGATGATGGTATTTGGATTTTATTGAGTGTGTTTGTCATTTTTTTTATTTATCTTGTTATTTATCTACATTTCTGTTTTAAATATTATAGTTTCCAGATATTGATTTTATATATGAAAATGAATTGGATTAGTTTGGTTGGTTATAACCAATTTGGAATTTTAATTTATCTTTCCTATTGTATTTATTTATTCCTCTATATTTTAAACATTATTCAGGATAAATAATTCCGAAATTGACTACTATGATTCCTAGGAACTTGTTTCTTTCCCATGGGGATCGAGAACACCCTTCAGCCATGTGGAATATTTGGTCGTGTGATGGGCTTAGTGGAACCCAATAATGTTTCATTAAAAATGTTATTATGGGTCTTTTCATTTCTTATTTAATATATTAAACCTATTATTTAATCCTTTTTATTTTGGCATGCCTTTTTACAATGTACATTAAGGTTGTTCAATCATTAATGTTATTGATAGGGTTTTATGACTAGATTTTTCTTATCTCGAGCATCAAATTTCTATGGGAACTTGGGTTTCATATTGTGAATTTAATTTTGATTTAGTTATTCTGATGGGTTAGATGTGAGTTGATTTATTTTGATACCACTTGATTATATGGGAGATATTGGGGGTTTCCCATTGGCTTTGGGGTGGATAGGGAAGATGACTTCTATGGTTTGGTTAGATCACATTTTTTGGGAAATCATATTGGACCCATGCAGCCATGTCTTCCACCTTATTACAATGTGTTTCAAAGTCGGTACCCAACCACACAATCGGAATATCAAAATCATGTACATCACTATTTATTCCCTAGTTACGTTATTTTGAATACCCTGGACTTTGGATTCTCTTAAAGAGGTTTCAACTTATATGAGGTGGAATAATGTTTGTTTGAACACCTTTTGTAGATGCGGTTCTAGTGAACATTGATTTTTTTCTTCTATATTACTTTGGGTGTTCTTGACATTTAAAAACATTGTTTGGGAAAATCAATTTTTTTAGGAATTTATTAATTTTGAACTTGGTATTTTAGATTGTTTTGGAAAATGATTTTTTCCCTTGAGGTATTTGGAAAATGTTTTGTTTCTAACATGGTTATTTAAATTTTCATGGATGAATTTTATATTTAAAATTATTTTTTTAGGGTTCATATATTGGAAATGGGATTTTGTTATTGAAATAATTTTGAATGGGGTTTTCAAAAATGTAATGGTATTTTGAGGAGAATCCTTCTAGAACATTTTTTTAAAATTGAAATGAAATTTTAAAAGGTTTTTTTTGTATATTCTATGTTTTGGAAGTGTGTATTACAACATGAATATTTTCTTAATAGGATGTTTTGGATTTAGATTAATCATGTTCCATAGCAGAGGGTAATTCCCATAATCTTTGGTAAATAGTTTTCAACTTGTTTGAGGTTTTTTTGGCTAGATTTTTTGTTGTGAAAGAATGATTTGGTTCATTATTTAAGGAATTATTTGATGGTGTTCATGTATTTTTATGGCATGCCTCCTAGAATCATTGACATTGTTTATCTAGTTGTGGTTCCTTCCAAGACTCTGAGAGGAGTTGTGGGAAGGGAACCTTTTATTACCATAATCGCAATCTTGGACTTTTAATATCATCATAAACATTTATTATGTAGTGTTAAAGGGTCCATGTAAGTGGTGAGGTGGTTATAAGAGATTGATGTTATGCTAAATTCTCTTAGGAAAACTCAATATTCAATGGTTGAGAAATTTATAACAATCATAATATAGGTCATGGGTACTATAGTCTTTCAAATATGAATATAGTATCACTAGTGTACTTTTAGTGGGGGATCAAGGTCATTCTAATCCCCTTTGATTATCATTTCCTCTTTTTTCCATTGTTTTAAAAATTTGGGTTACCTTTAAATGTTTTATTAACATGATGTTTGGAATATTCTATTTTTGTAATCCTTTGGTTGATGGATTGGTTTCTTTTGGGTCTATTCCCTTAATGGTTTTAGTCTATGTTTTTATAGATTTTGATCATTTTGGATGAATGTTTTTTATGTTTCTCTTAGTTTTATATTTCCTTTAAATTTTTTATTTATTTATTTTTATGTCATTTATAGAATATCTGGTATTTTTGTGTAATTCTTCCCCACTCACCCCCTCATACTAGAGTTTTTGGTGGGTTATTGGCACTTTTTTGTTGCGACTCATTATTTAGGTGGACATTTAATGATTTTTTGGGTGAACCAATTATTACATTAGTCTATTAAGTTAATAATATCATATAAATAATAGATTCCTTGGGTAGCTGACTAGTTAGTAGGGGTGGGTGATCTAGTAGTTGACTTAGATATAATAGCTAGTGTTGGTTTGTGTCATTTTAGATACACCATGTGAGTGTGATCCATTTTTAACTCTATGTTATCTATATATGTCGTGACATGAGGTGATATCTCATGTCTCCATTTTGAGTATCTTGGAGGTTGTATTATTTCATTAGGTTTTGGAATCACTTGTGGGTAAAGAGTGATTTTATATTGTTTTTTTATGTTGTTCATGGATTCGTTTCTCAGTAATTCATTCTTTATTCCACCACATAATAAGAACACTAAATAAAGGGGATACCTTTT
The DNA here is from genome assembly GCA_963277665.1 of Viscum album. Lineage (NCBI taxonomy): Eukaryota > Viridiplantae > Streptophyta > Magnoliopsida > Santalales > Viscaceae > Viscum > Viscum album. The sequence goes on from OY728134.1 coordinate 477,109,356, forward strand.
TCATAAACTCTAAATGGTTTAGAAACCATGCTAGGATTCTCCTATAACTTATGGATTACTGTTAAATGTTTCTTAGATAATTTTGGGAATCCTAAGATGATCTGTTTTATTTCTTTGTGGATCTCGATTATTTGTTTTCTAGTTGTGGTATTTTTGTTGGTTTGTTGTGTTAGGTTACCATTGTTACATCTATTTTTATTATTATATGGTTTTTATTCGACTTTTTAGAGGAAGAAACATTTCTGTTGTTGAGTTTATGAAACCACTCGTGTCATGAAGTTTCTTTTTTTGTGTTTATTTTTAATTTGGATGGTTAGTTTGAGTTTCCCTAAAGTTTCAACTGAAGAAATTGTATTTTTATAGGTTTTTAATTTATTCAAAGTTATTGTCCATGGTTAAAGGTAAACTATGTGTCCTCCATTAATGAGGATCCATTCCTAATTATTAAAAACTAAAAATTGGATTTTAACATGGGATATGAATGGTTTGGTCTACACCAAACAACCCCGATGTGAAACTGTGCGACTTATGTGGTGGGTCTAGGGTGTGGTACATGGCTTTACCTTGGTAAAGGAATTATTTTAGAAATAATGAGTTTTTAACATAAATTTAAACATTGATATAGGGAATGGTTGTATCATAGATTATAAAAAAATTAAGTCTCTAGGGTGAACCAAGAAGGTGTTGCCTATCATAGGCAATGACCATTGTTCGGATGGCAGATCGTTTGGAAGACAATGCGGTTAAACAATGAGACCAATCCATTTGTCTAATTTTGGGGGTATTTCCCAAAATAATAATTTCAATTTTATGGGTTTTTACCCTCATTTCTACACACTCACATCATCAAACCATTGGGTTCTGATGTGCTTCACCAACATCCTTGTTGATTATTGGCCTCTCAATTATGATTTCCAAGAGATATTGAAGTATTTCTTACTGTCATTCTCTCTTCATCAATTCCCTCTCTCTTTTCTCTAGAATTGGATTCCCTAAGGATCCATTCGTGTCTTCTTGCTCGACATTATGATTCAAAGTGGATATAAAATTTGTATCTTTTATAGGGTTGGTAGAATCCATTTTTATCCCCATGGGTGTGGCCAATATTGATAGGGACACATTTTATAGAATTTTTATCGGGTTCTCATCTCTTAAAATTAATTTTTTGGGATGAAATGTTATCCTTTTTAATTAAAACTTGAAAGTTATCTCTAAACTTATTTTTTTTTTAAATTATGAATATATGTGATAGATTTGATGTAATTTATTAACATTTAACAGTGTTTGGAGACTGATATTATAGGGGTTTTCAAGTGAATTCCATGTATCTATGTATAAAAAAGAATCTTCAATGGTGATTAGAATTTTTTAAATGTATATATGGATTTTTAAAAGTTTTCTCATGTTTTGTAATGGGTTGTGGCCCATTTCTGGTTTTTAATAAGTGAATTAATTGTTTTAATAATGAATTTAGTTTTTAGGGGATTTTGTGACCTAAAAAATGTTAATAAATGGTGTTATTTAATATATTTTAAACAGTTGTTTGAAATGTGTTTCTGGTTTTACATATTCAAAAATACCATGAAGAATTATTTTAATTTTTTATGGAAATATATATCCTTTTTCATGGTTTTGGTTTTCAATGATTATTTTTATTGTCTTAAGGGTAGATTAGATATTTTTTATGTTTGGGTAATTTACATCATTATCAAAATTGTGTTTAGAATTATTTTTTTGAAAATTGAAATGGAATTTTCATTCCTGATCTATATTTTAGTTTTAATGTCCTTGTTGGAACTTTGGTTTTTAAAATGGGGGTTTTTAGTGACATCTCATGATTACACATTGTTTGTTTACCCCTTTTGTGGGTTGTTGATCAGTATGTGATGCTTTTTTTCTCCCATTGTGTTGGAATGCACATTTTTTCAATGTTAATTATATTATTGACTCATTAATCATTTAGAGTTAGGGGTGAGGGTATCCTTAATTATGCCATTTGTGTTAGACATGGATCATCTATTTCAAAGTCTTGCTTCCTTAAATTAGTCATTGGAAACTAGTTACAAAGTGAGATATCTAATTTCATTTTCTAGTTTGTTCAGACACCTCTAGTCGCCCACTAATTTTCCTAGGCACAATGTTCTAGGTGTTGGTTTTCATCATTTTTTGTATTGTGTGGGATATAAAAACCTAGTATTTTCTACTATGGTATTACATATTTTTAGATTCATATAAAATAAATTACACAAACACATGAATAAGGATTGTAATAGTATAAATTATTTGGAGACATGGTAAAAATCATCTAATTTAGTCAATAATATTAAACATATCCCATATAGATCTAATACATTTGTACTCTTCAAAAACCAACCCAAATTAAAATCGTTCATCATAACCTAGGGAAATTTAACATTCGAAAGGGTGATCTCAGATTCTCAGTATGGGTATCCATGGGAGATATGTTAGTATAATATGAACATAAAGGTATAATAACATGAGAATTTAATAATAAAACCACACCCTTCATATCAAAGATCAGAATATTGAGTCATGGAATAAATATTATAAGTTCAGAATAATTGAATCACATAGAAATCAAAGAGAAAGAGCCATGGTAGTATACCATTGGACCAATACATGAAATTGTGAAATAAATATAAGTATAGATATTCATTTCCATAGTACTTATGGATCTATACTTAGGATATCATAGTTGAATGGATTCAGTCCCCAAAATATCTTAGTAGTCAAGGTTCAATCTTCATACCAATATAGTTGACAAAGTCCGGTACTGAACTAGGATCACTCACTATGCCTTTTATGTCTATCATATGAGACATAAATTATTACCCAATGCATTGGAGGCATATATATGACCCACCCAACCCATAAGTAATTCATACATATGTGTGACACAAGGGCATAAAAAATTCATCATATCATAACCCATGAAATGAATTGATATTCAAAAACAATTTATCATATAATAAACTATGGAAAAGAGATAGGTTTGATAATACTTTTATCATTTTATTATAGCATAACATATGGAAAAAGAAGAGGGTTTCATAAGAATTTTATTATGATATAACACGTGGAATGGAAAGGGATTTTTTAGATATCTTTTCATAATAAATCATTTATATAAATAATAATAATGGAATCCATTATTCATATCCCAAAAAACAGAAATAACATCAAATTATGCAATGTTAGATATAAATTTATTTTAAAAGATCACTTAAAACATTATTTGGAAAAATAAGCGTTCCTTGGAAATCAATTTTACAAAAATTAAAATATTTTAAAAATTGTTTTATATGAAAAATAATATTTGAAAAAATATAATCTATTCTTTAAAAATAATTTAAAACCATTCTTGATGAACATATACTTTTCCCATTAAAAAAATTTCTATATAAATAGAAAAAAATTTCAAAATAATTTGTTTTAATTTTAAATAATTTAATTTAAAACTAAAAATTTTGAAAATATAAATTGAAAATTTTTCATTTAAATTAAATTTAAAAAGATGAATGTAAACCTTGAAATCATTGAGTAGTCATTAAATCAGAAAATACAATTTTTTTCATGCATCATAAAAAAAAATCATTTCACATTTTCTGTTAAAGGAAAACATGAATTTTTTGGAAAGAGAAATGAAGATTCATTTTGAAGAAAATAGAAATTTTGTAAACATGGGAAAAATGAATATTAAAAATAGTAAAGGAAAAATAGTTTTATAAAGAATTGTTTTAAAAGAAAATGTGTTCCATACTAAAGATATAAATAAAGTTGAATTTTCTAAAATATATTATTTTGAACTCATTATCAAATAAATATCCGAAATTTAAAATAAAACATGTCTGATAATGTCATAATTAGAGTAAAAGAATTAATGTTTGTGTCGTGAAATTAATGAAATGATTTCTTCTTCTAAAACTTAACCATAAACTATAACAGCCCTGCATTTTATTATACACTTAAACCCAATTTATTAAATAAAATCTCCACATGATACTACATAGAATATTAAGAGGTCTAGTGTATTTGGGGCTTAGGAACATTATGTAACATCTCATTGCATAAAACAAACAACATCTTTATTGAAAACTTCTTTTACATGACCACTACATTCCCTCGTACTTTGCATTGAATGATGTAACCTGGGGTCATGCATAAGAAATTAAAGATCCATAAATCCCAGTAAGAGAATAAAAATGGAATAACCTGAGGAATATAATACATGTTATACAATAGGCATATCAACGGAGAACAAGAGAAACATGAACAAAATGGAATGATAAAACATGATAATAAAAACATTGAAATGTGGAAAAAACACTAAACATGGAATTAGCAATCAGCCGAGGCTCATTACACTTAGAGCATGGGTAAACCATTATTGCACATGAAGCATGAGAAAACATTTATTAAATTTAATTGTAATGAGTCAACACCAATCGAAAATGACGTATCTTGATACTATACATTACCCAAAGCTTTGGAGCGATATCAGGGCGCACCATTCGTAAACATTTCATTTCATGCATATGTGTTCCACATAGATCACGGAATCAATCTAAATCATAAGTTATTCCAAGATTAATTAATTTGGAATAAATAAATGAATGTACCATCCAATATGTATATGTGTTTAATGGTTTATAGCCTTGATAGATACATGGGTATGGTATTCACTACAAAATGTTCTTGGCTAGGAGAAATGAGGTTCAATTTCAACTGCAAAACAACATGACATAAGGATTTATGAAAATGGTTGATGAGAGAGAAAATGGTGTCACATCATATATATGTGAAGTGGATAGTAAGGGGATCAAATAGATACATGTCCCCACAAACATAATGCAATTTATATGCACAATAAAAATGAATCACTTTGATGTAAACGAGGAGAGAGAAATCCCTCATTGAATTTGGGCATAGTAACAGGTGTATATGGGAGGCATTAATGAGAAAGAAATGGGTCTCCCATCATCCAAACATAAATAGGAAAATATATAGGAGGTGCGAAATCATACCCCCAACATTTGTAATGGAAAATAAATGGGCGTAACAACTTAATGAAAATTTAACAAAACTGAGAATGGAATAAACCCCTTTCTTGGATGTGTCATCCCAAAGGCTTTGAAGAGGCTTGAGAGAGGTATCTTGTGATATTGGGGCAATTTTTGAGTATTATAGAGAGGGTAGTATAGGAGGGGGTTGAACTCCAAAGACATTGAGTAAAGAGGATGTGGGAGCTTGGGTGGGTTTGTATAGGAAAGGAGAGGGAATTCTTTATTATTTAGGTTTTGGACACCTCACATTAAACTAATCAATACCAAAAACAAGCCCATTTTTTGCAAATGGTTTTCTCAAAGGGGAGTGTAATAAAATACGTTATATGTCCAATGGCCAAACTTCTTAACATAATAGGGTTGCTTATTTGGAAGTGAGTCACACTCTCAGGGAAAACAATTTAAAAGGACAAAATGTTATCTAAGTCTTAGTAGGTCTACAAATGATTTGTAAAATAAATAAATAAAAATATAAAATTAAATTATTTTAATTCTAAAACATATATATTCTGAACATAAGGTTTATAGTATTTTATTGAATCACTATTGGGTCATTATGATGCCATAAAGCACATTATATATTTAAAGGGAATTTAATTTTTCCCAAAAAAATAAACTCTCTCAAACAATTCTGAAAAATTCACCATTGGCTAAATTCTATGTCCAGATGCCAAAAATAATATTCATTTTATTTAAATAATTTTATAAATATGTGAGTTTTTACTTTTAAAATAAAAACCGTCATTTACCAAAAAATCATGGGTTTTGACAATAACAGTTTTCAATCCTTAATAAAATTACAATTGAATTCATAATATTATAGGATCATTTATATTAAATATAACATCATTAAATAATAATATTTTAAAAAAAATATTTTATTCCAAAATCCATTAATTCATCAAAATAGATTTCTTAGTTGAATATTAACTAAAAATATTATTTGTACTTTAATAACTATTTACAACGTAAGAGTAATAAAATGAATACACATTATTTATAAAAAAATAATATACATAGTCATAATGATACGGCCTCATCACATAACCCCTTATAAAACCAATATAGTAATGAATGGTAAGGTGTGCGATGGGGGTAGACTCTTGTGGTGGCTTAGATAACATCGTTCAGTTGGTAATCTCTATTAACTTCCACTTCTCTCGTAGTCGGTTCCGCTCAATCATAACATGTTCAAGATCGACATGGGCTTGTTCAAAAGTTAATCCCAATGATGCCACCTCCTTTTTGAGCTCCGAAAAATGGGCTTCATATGAGGTGAGTCAACTGGATGAGGCCATCGTTTTCTATGACTGAGTAAATTGGATTTGTTAAAGCCCTATATTTATATTAATCATGTGATCACTGTCTAACGACTATATTAGAAATGGTCACAATTCATAATAGTATTTTAAAATACAGAAACATAAAACCACTTATGTTCACATTTTATATAACCATAAAAAACACTTAATTAGATCAGAATGAATTTTCATTAATGAAATATTGGGACATTACTATGTTCCCCCCTTAAGAAATTACATCCTCAAAATTTCCTTTTCCCACACAAAAATATATGTGGTTAACTCTGCTTCATCACTTCCACTGATCCCCACATCATTTTTTCAAACTATTCGATTCACCACAACACCTTGACGAAGGGAATTATCTTATTTCGTAGAACATTTTATCTACAATCTAAGATTTTCACTGGTATCTCCTCGTAAGAAATATCATACTTTAGCTGTACTACTTCTGACGAGAATACATGTGAAGGGTCTAATATGTAATTCCTTAATAGGGATACATGTAAGATATCATGTACGTTTTCCATGGTAGGTGGATGTGCTGGTCGATAAGCCACAACCCCAACACGATCAAGAATCTCAAAGGGGCCGATGTGCCTAGGACTTAACTTACCTTTATTTTCAAACCTCATGAACTAATTCCATGGGGATATACATAGAAATACCATGTCTCCAACTTTAAACTCTACATCTCATTGACGGTTAATTTCATAAATCATCTGACGACTCTAGGATTCCATGATATGCTGCTAAATGGTTTTCACCTTCTCCACCATTTCTTCTACCATTTCTGGTCCTAGCAGCTTACGTTCACCAACATCATCCCAACATGTCGGTGTTCTACACCTATTTCCATATATGGGTAAATAAGATTCTATTCATATGCTGGAGTGGAAACTATTATAATAGGGGAATTAAATTAGTGAAAGTTGTTGATATCATCCTCCTTTAAATTTCATTGAACATGACCTTAACATATCTTCCAGTGTCTGAATAGTTTTCTCAGATTTCCCATCAGTTTGAGGATTATAGGTTGTATTGAAGATTAGTTCAGTATCCAGAGCATGTTGATGACCCTTCCAAAACATAGAGTTGAATCTCGGATCTCATTAAGATATAATACATAGTGTAACTCCATGCAACCTTACCACTTCCTAGATGTATATCCATGGAAGATGATCCAATGAGAAATCCCCACAAATTTCAATAAAGTGTGAAGTTGTTGAAAGATGATCCACAACAACCCAGATTAAATTATTTACTTTTGATGTCTCCGGATGTCCAGTGACAAATTCCATGGTGATGTTCTCCCATTTCCTTGCGGGTATGGGTAATGGTTGCATCATCCCTTTAGACTTATACCTATCTTTCTTCACTCACTGACACACCGGGCACATTGATGTATACTCAGTGATCTCCTTCTTCATATTATCCCACCAATAATGCTCTTGTAGTTCTTGATACATCATTCTGTTTTCTGGGTGAATACAAAAATTTGAACTAGGTGCATCATCACAAAGTTCCTTCTTCACCTCTTGACTTGATGGAACACATTGTTTTTTCCCAAATCTCAAAATTTCTTCTTAATTAACATTTTACTCCGAGGATTTATCTTTTCTGATAGATTCCACTCTCTTATGAATTCCCACACCATCCTTTTGAGAATCCTTTAACCTTTCCAAAAGAGACGGTTGAGAAATCATTTGTGAAAGGATTGATGATGTTCCCTTCTTTATGATTCCCATGTATATCTTCATAAAATCTAGATGATTGTCTCATTCTTAATTCTCATCAATGATAGAATTTTTGGGTTCATTCTACATAAATAATCTAACACCTTGTTCTCTTTCCCATTTTGGTAATTGATTGAGCATTCATAGTCTTTGATCAGCTCTAACCATCTTCATTAGCCCATGTTCAACTCTTTCTTTGTTAATGTATACTTGAGGCTTTTGTGGTCCGTATATATTTCCCACTTCTCCCCAAAATAGATAATGGCACCAAATTTTTAATGCGAAGATCACCACAACCCCCTCCAAATCATCTTTTGTATAATTTTCCTCATGAAAATTCAATTGCCTTGAAGTATAGGTAATGACTTTGTCATTTTGCATCAACACACAACCCATGACTGTCTTCTAAGCATCACTGAATACCACAAAAAGTTCTCCATTTGTGGGTAAAGTGAGCACGAACACCGAGATATGCCTTGTTTTTAAATCCTTCAATCCTTCTTCACATTCATCACCACCTGCAAACTTTACTCCCATTCGAGTTAGCAAAGTAAGAAGTTTGGACAATCGTGAGAAATTTCTAACAAATCGATGATAATATCTAGCTAACCCAAAAAATCTATGGATATATGTTATCAATGTTTCCCTCGGCCATTCCACAATTTCATCTATTTTAGAGGGATCCATAGATATCCACTTTCTTGTGATGATATGGCCCATGAATGATACATCCTTAAAATAGTACTCACATGTGTTGTACTTTTCATAGGTATTATCCTTTTGTAAGGTCTCTAGTATAGTTCTTAAATGCTCCTCATGATCCTCCATGGTTCTGGAGTATATCAGAATGTATTCTATAAAGACTGCCAAATATTTGTTGAGGTAATCCATAAAGACTCTATACATATAGTCAATGATGATTGATGGATCATTTGTGTGTTCGAATGGAATTACTATGAATTCACAGTCCCCATATCTTGTATGAAAAGCAGTCTTGTGGATATCTTCCTTCTTCACCCTTATTTGAAAATATCCTGACTGAAAATCCACCATGGAAAAGTATTGTGCTCCACACAGTTGATCGAACAAGTCATCAATTTGTGGGAGAGGATACTTATTCTTTATCATGATTTTGTTAAGCTCACGATAATTGATGCAAAGGTGGAATAACCCATCATTATTCATTATGAAGAGGATTGGTGCACCCCATGGTGAAGCACATGGTTGTATGAACCCTTTACCCAGATTCTCCTATAGTTGTTTCTTCAGCTCCTCACGCTCCACAATAGCGATTATATTCAACATCATGGATATTGGAAACATCCCAAGTATAAGATCAATTAAGAATAAATCATCTCTTCTAGTAGGAATACCATACAATTCCTTGGAAAACACTTCAACTAATTCCCTCACAATAGTCTTCTCTTCAAGGATGAATGCCTCCTTAAACTCAATCTTCTGAGCTATATACGGATACAGATAGTGCATTAATATCCACTCTTGAGATAATGGAGCTATATAAGATTCATCTTCCTCCTTGCACTTATATAGAATCGGGGGTCCGATTCTCCACATGGAGAGTGATTTTCCTCTCATAGTAATTTATGATGGCTCTATATAAGGAAAGCCAATCCATGCCAAGAATTGCATCAAATTCAACCAGAGGGAGTATGACAAGGTTCAATGGGAAAATCAATCCACATATTATTAATGGGGATGATATATATTCATGGGATGCAATGATTTCCCATATTTATGTACTCACTAACATCGTTACTTCCATGATTTGGGGTGGTGCTGGGATAGTTCTACTAATGTTTTGGGATATTAATGAATGCATAGAACCTGAATAAAAAAATGTGTTCACTATTCATGAATAAATAATTAGTATACCTATCACCACTATGTTGTAGGGGTTCACTTTGGCAGTAGTGATGGAGAAATCTCTCCCTTGTATCATTGGAGGTTTTTGGTTGCCTTCGAAAAACCATGGCTTAGGGCACTGATGTGCAAGATTCCATGATTCATTTTAGTTATAGTAATATAAAATGCGTTGAGGTTCGAATGGAGAATTCTTCTCCTCTGTTGTAGCCGTAGGTTTTTCATGTCGGTAGTAAACAGCTAGGCACTCTTCTCTTCAACACCTAAATCATTTCATCATCCCATTCATGAAATTTTTGGGGTGCATCTTTCTGCACCATTAGAAACTGGGGTGATGGATCTTGTTATAATCGTTGGATTTATCCATCGGACCACCAACATTAAATTCAACCTTATGCTTCATATCCCCATGATACCCTTGAAATTCTATTATCTCCATTTCCACCTTGATGGAACATCAGAAAAATTCCTCATAGCTGTCGAAGTCATGAATCACCAGTGATTTCTATAGGTTAGGCTTCATCCCACTAAAGATATGGTCATCCTTGCATTCAGGGTTTAATGATAAAGCCGAATGCATATCATGCATGCTTGTTGAAGTTTTCCTCATACACTCTATGTAAAGACCCAGAAACTTCCGGGGAAATTTTTTGCTAAATTTTTTTTGGGATTTTACAAGAACGCAGTTTCTGGCGGCGCCTGATTCCAAGGCCCGGTGTGCCCTGAATCATTTTCCGAAGTTTATCTCGGTTACGTTCTGATGGATCGGATCCCTCGGCCCATCAATATTGTCCGCTCTGGCCCATTTTCTATCCCAGGCCTCACGACTTTAAAACGCGTTGCTGAGGGGAAGGTAGGCACAGGAATTTCAAGCACCCACCAATCTCCCTCCACAACCGATGTGGGATTGGTTACCGGGGCACAAGCGCCAACAATCCTGGCGGGGGCCCAACAATCCTGGGCCCAGGACACAACATCCCCCCCCCCCCAAGCCCACACCGGTCCCGAGACCAACCACCCTTTGATACCAATTGATGGATCGGATCCCTCGGCCCAGCAATATTGTCCGCTCTGGCCCAGTTGCTATCCCAGGCCTCACGGCTTTAAAACGCGTTGCTGAGGGGAAGGTAGGCACGGGAATTTCAAGCACCCACCAATCTCCCTCCACAACCGATGTGGGATTGGTTACCGGGGCACAGGCGCCAACAATCCTGGCGGGGGCCCAACAATCCTGGGCCCAGGACACAACACGTTCAGTGAACGAACGAGCGGGTTTTTTCTAACTTCTGAACCGGTGCTCGGTATCGAATTCTAAGGGCACCAATGGAATTACAACGATGATATTTTCTTAGAAACACCATTTCCGGAGTTTAATTTTCTCATGTGTGGTTTGTATTTTTTGGGGGGTTAAGTTAAGAAAATAAAATAAAGTGGTGAGAAAACTTTATTTTATTTCACTTAAATCCACTTAAATCCACTTAAATCTACTTAAGCTGGGTTGAAGCGGATAGGGTTCAATCCAAAATATCCTACCCTCTTAGTAGGATATTTGTGAGGTGGGGCCCGCACGAGCCCCATCGTTTCTTTTCCCCTATGTAACGCACCTGCACCCCCTCTTAATGTCAAGTAAACCCTTGCGTTTAATAAGTTATTAAACGGACCTATTAGATTTGGGGGATTAAAGCGTTGCATTTAATTCAATTAAATTAACTATTTTAATCTTATTAAATTCAATCTTATGACTTGGTTAATAAAATAAGTGATACACTTATTTGGTTTGGGGGTTTATCTTGTCGAGAGGATTTTGGGAGAAAGATCCAAGGCTTGATGTTCTTCAGTCTTCGACGAAGAAAGCGAAGAACACATCGCTGCCAATGAAGAACGTCGCCCTCTGAAGAAGGTCGACAAAAACGCCGGATCCTCAGAGATCGACGACATGACATCGACGATCCCCTTCCCGGGACGCTTTCTTCAGCGTTGAGAAAATCCGCGATGAACCCTTGCTCGACGACACATGAGGTAGGGGAATTTATTTTGGTGTTCTATTAACTTTTGAGAAAAGAACGAAGAGTGCCGACCAACCAATTCCAGGTTGATCTGCGGATCATTCGTTCATGCGGATTAATGTTGAGGATTATTATTTAATTTTTTCATGATTATTACCTTGATGATCTTCATTAAATATGACCATTGGCTATCAATTAAAGAGAGCGGTCAGGACCCCAAAAACACGGCCGACCCTCCTCCTTATCCTTGTGGGTTTCTTTAGTGGATTGAAACGAGGATGGCGCGGTGTCGTCGCACCACGCGGAAACATGCGGCACCGTCGTACTGCGTCGTGAAAACGAACAAGGGCGCGACGCCATCGCGACGCGTCGGAGAAACCCGAATGCATCCGCGGACGTAGTCGGGCCATGGCGAAGGGGCGCGGCGCCATCGCGTCGCGCCGGAGAACCACGAAGATGGCACATTTTGTTATTTGATGTGTGGATTGTTGTACAATGAAAAACGGGGCCGCAAAGTGATTTTAAAGCTTTACAGTGAAGGTCGGGTCCCGGGAGGACCTCTGGCGCAGACAGAAATAAAAATCTGACCACCGGAGTAACTCCGGTGGCCTACGGACTCCACCGGCGGCGCGGGTCGCCGGCGGTGCCCCGGTGCGCCGCCGGACGGATCCGCCGCGACGGAAGCCACGTCGGCAGGGTGCGGTTCTGTGGCCGCATGGAACCGAAGGAGGGACGTGGCCGGGTGCCACATCCATTGGCGAGGGGCGTCCCCAACCAGGGCCGCGGATCCATCACGTGGGGGCAGCGCACCCCCGCCCCCGGATTTCCCTCGGTCGGTCGCTCGGCGGAGCCGAGCCGAGCCGACCCGCCGGTTCGGGAAGGATCACGCCCAGGCCGGGCCGGGCCACCCAGGCCGGGCCGGGCCGCGCAGGCCGGGTCGTACCCGGACCCTGGTCGGGTCAACCCGGATCAGGCCGACCCAGTGAGGGTTGGGCCGGGTCGGTCCGGGCCCAGACCCCCCGTTTTCAGACCTTTTTGGTACATTGCTATTAACATGAGCTACGGGCCTCCGAACGACGTGCCGTCAGTGGCGATGCGATCCTTGGATCGAGACGGTCGTTTTGGCATACTACACCCAAGGTTTCGGAATATTTTGTGTTCTGCCGGGTTGGTTCGTAAACGAAACCAACCGGGCCCTCGGAGCGGAAAATTTTGTATCATGAGCTCCGGACATTCGATTGACATGACGTCGACTTTGGTGGATTCCTCTAAGTTATAAGGATCTTTTTTTTACTCCGCACGAGGTTTGGATGTTGTTAGAGTGCGGTCGTGTTGGTCCGCTCACGAAACCAACAGGGCCCCTGGAACGTAAAAGCCAATAACTCACAGACCGGGCATCCGATTGACACGCCGTATGTCTCGTTGAATTCTTTTTGATGAGACGGAACCATTGGAATACTTCGCCCAAGTTTTGGTTGTTGTTGGATAGTGGCCGGGTTGGATTGTACCCGAAATCCAACCTGACACTTGGAACAGAAAAGCAGTTATCTTTCAGACTAGATTTCCGTTTGACGAACCGTCAGCGGCATTGGTGATCTCATTGAGAAACGGTCCCTATGAGTATAACCTATGAGGGTTTGGTGTACAGTAGAGATACAGTCGGGTTGGTTCTCCCACGAAACCAACCGGGCCCCTTGGACGAAAAGTCTAATAACTCACAGACCGGACGTCCGATTGACGCGCCATCTATTGCGTTGAGACCCCTATGATGAGGCGGTCCTTTGAGGTACTTCTTTGTGGGACATTAAGATAATTGGAGTATCGACTTGTAGCTCGTAGTGCAGACCCTCCCAGAGTCAAGCGTGCAGAGTACAGAGATCGTGTAGCCGACTGAGACATGACGATTACTTGACCGACTGGACTTGGAGTGAGTCGACTAGCCCAGTCGACGGAGCTCTACTTTGTGAGGTGCAGACCCATCGCGGACGAAGCACTACCTGTGTGACAGTGCAGACCCACGGTACTCGTCCGAAGAGTTCCACTGCAGGCTACTAGGTGGTGTGCACTTCTGTGTTTGGGTGGCATACCCCGGCAGGAAGCACTACTGTGTTTGGGTGGCTGGCCCGCGGTACTCGACAGGAGGAGTACCTCAGCAGTCTTTGGTTAGTGAGAAGTACCTCAGAGTTGTGACAGGACCACTATACACTCCAGTGACAAAGATCTTCAGTAGTTACTGTTTCGATAATAAAAATATTTGTTTGAGATGAGTCTATGACCTTTGTGTTTCCTCATGATTGAGATGGGTCACTTGAAAACATAGGTCTATGTATGGGCATATACCTGGGTAGTGGTTATCCGTTGATTTCATAACCTTTGTTTTTCCTCATGATTGAGATGGGACACTTGATAACTTAGGTATATGTATGGGCATATACCTGGGTAGTGGTTATCCATTGATTTCATAATCTTTGTGTTTCCTCAGGATTGAGATGGGTTACAAGATAACTTAGGTCTATGTATGGGCATATAACTAAGTAGACGTAATATGTTGAGATCTTATTTTTGGTTATCCTAGTTTTTTTAGTGAGACCTTGAGGGTCTCGGGGTCCCTACTGAGTATCTTTATACTCACCCCTGCACGGGATATGCCTGCACCTCGTTGTGATGGTTGCAGATGACAGACACTGCTGACGGAGGCCGAGTTTTCGAGGACTAGAGGGTATCCGAAGGTGGACTACACGACGAGTCAGTACCCGGAGGTGGACTACACGACAAGTCAGTATCAGAAGGTGGACTTCACGGTGAGAAGACAATTGGAGGAGGTTTACGGGCGAGAGCATTGTGGAGGCAATCTGTACCTACCCTTCAGGTAGGATCCGTGGTGGATGATCCAGGTGTTGCGCCATATGAACCTACCCTTCAGGTTGGATCCTAGGAGGACGTCCAAGGATCCACTTCCATCCTTCCAGCTGTTGTCTTTTTTTCTGTTGTACATTATTCAGCTGTAGTTGTACTTTCATTTGGGTTTGTATTCTGGCCCATTTACCTTTCATCTTTTCTCTTTGTACTTAGTGTTTTACTTCCTCTTGTACTCTGTGGTGTGTTGTTTACATTTATAAAGGTAATGCCTTCCCAGTTATCGGGATTTATGCCTTTGGTGCTAGTGGCCAGCCCCTGGCCTATGGAAGGAGGGCTTGGGGTATTCACGGCACGGGCCCCGAGGACGGGTCATGAAAAATTGGTATCAGAGTAGTCGGTTCTACCGCAGAACTTATAACTCTGATATTTTCATTATGTGAAGCAATAATGTTAAGAGTACTGAGTGTGGTTTTCAGTTCAGGGAGTCAAGTGTTGGTGCGGGCGGCCGATGTATCGATACACCAGGACCCTAACAACTGATTTCCGACTTTGTGCACGAAAACACAGATTGCGTGTGTGTTTCCAAAAGTCTTTAAATGTCAGCTCAAACCAGGTCACCTCACCATGTATAATCGTTTGACTGTGTCACATTTTTTCTTTCATGATGCCTTTTCTCAGACGACAAGCTAGTGCCTAGAGGGATGTGCGTACTGACAGCCTGTAGAGCGATGAGGCTTCTGTACAAGGCCCTCTTGTAGTTGAGGCACCAGTGGTACTACAATACGTTGGGCCACTGATGCCACCAGTCCCAGCAGTATGCGATGCATGCCACTTGAGCGCGTTGCACGAGTTCCAGTGGCAGAGACTACCTAGGTTCCGGGGAGAGACGGACCTGTAGGCGGCTAAGGATTGGATGGAGGCTGTGGTGAGAGTCTTCAGGCTAGTGGGGATGCCGGTAGACTTCATGGTGATCTTTTCTGCCATCCTTCTTCAGGCAGCAGCAGGCAGGTGGTCGAGCCACTTGTTCCAGTTTTGTGACAGGATGACCTTCACATGGGAAGACTTCGAGACATTCTTCAGGTTGGAGTTTGTGCCAGTATCTCTACACCCCGAGCGTGTACAGGAGCTTCTACCTTTTCCGCAGGGTTTGCGATCAGTAGTCGAGTTATCTGTGGGCAGTAGACAGATGATGCAGAGGTCCAGGAGGACCAGACCAGCAGTTGGGCGATCTTGGGTTTTAGAATCGGTGGTGCGGGACACCCGGGGTGGGATCAGAGCCAGGCATGCCAGAAACGAACAGTGTTTCCCCTGCGGCCGGAAGGGTCACCTGGCACATGACTGTATGACCCCCCGCATGGTTGATCAGCGGGTGTTGGAGGAGCCACTAAGACAGAAGAAATGGCTGGTGCTTGAGCAATAGTCGAGTAGTGCACAAGGCAGTAGAGCTCCGGGAGCAGGTGGACAGGAGAGGAACTAGTGGATACGTCCCTTGTACTTCTAGTTCCATGTTGCTGTTGTATTCATGTCTTTGTACTATGATATGCAATAATAAAAAGACACTTATCTTTTTGATGTTTGCTTTCCTGTACTTTTTGTTTGGTTGATACTGAGTGGTCCTGGTTAAGACTGTTGACTTGACCCTCACGTTCGAGATTTCTACTAGAGGAGACCCAGTGACCTCGCACTGATACCGACAGTGTGACTCGACCCTTGGAGGCGAGAGTGACAGTTGGATCTCTTGGTAGTTACGTCGAGGCCTTACGACGTCATCCATTGAAAGAATACATCATTAATGTCAGGATTGACTGTATTAGGCAATGGGCATGGTTCATCCAGGGGATGAGACCAAGTTTATCTTTTCGGAAAAGGAGAAATTTTAGCAGCTCTTTCAGATCGTAGGAAAAGAAGGTTCAGATCATCCAGGAGCGGATGAAGACTGAACAGTGCAGTAAGAAACAGGAAACTGGCACCAGTCCTGGAGACTCTGGCATGTTAAATGTTTCCATAAGAGGAAGCTTAAAGAAGACATGATTCTACGAAGCAGCAGACGTGGAGGCAGAGTTAGGAGAGTATCATGAGGTGGTGTACATCTTAACATGCTACAACCACCATCTTTAGTTATCCCCGACAGGCTCAGGGTGCTGGAGGGCGGAGGAAGAGTGCGGCTGCATGCGGTCAAGGAGAGTGACCCGATGGCTCTATGAATGATTCAAGGGACAGTCCGTGTCCACTACTAGCTGCTGTAGTAATGAACGTTGATATGAATCATTCCTTGCTTTCACAAATCTTGTTCCAGACCTAGAGTTTTTAGTAAGCCGTGGACTTGACCCTCACATTTGGAGATACCATTGGAGGAGACTCGATAATCACACTTACGCAGACTGTGTGGTTAGAACCTCGAGGAGATAGTTTCGGTTGGAATCTCTTGGTGGCAGTGTTGAGGCCTTACGATTTTGGTTTGATTATGGACTGGGAAATCACAGTTCATACACAAATTGACGGTATTAGGCAAAAATGTTGTTGTTTAACTACGACGTCAGGTTGGGTTTTCCATGGTCGGAAAAAAAGGAAACCCCAGAAGCACAGGATAAACTCTTTCACAGGAGTGTGTGACCGATCACCCTTGAGTCTGTCAACCATACCATCGTGGCAGCAATCGTTTGAGTTTCAGTTCTAACAGGAATTAGAGAACACTGGAGTTCGAATATGACGATCACAACCTTATACAGGTCTCACCTCGACGAGGTTTATGGAGATGTGGCTAAGGCGGCAAGTTATCTCCGAGGATTAGTGGACCATTCCTAGGTCCTCAGCTGAGTAGGCGGGATGGTTTACCGCTTGACCCATCCACCTCAGTTGCACCAAGTGCACTGTGAATTCCACGTATCTCAACTGAGGAGATACGTGCTCGACCCTTCGCATATCATCGACCATGAGGAGTTGGACGATGGCGATGGGGTGACATTCATGTAGGTTCCAGTGGGGATCGAGGATCGACAGTGGTGGATCCTACAAGAATGGTCTATTCCTCAGGTGTGCTTTCACTGGCAGTACGGGATCCTCCAGGTGAGCACATGAGAGCAGGAGGCTCAGATGCGTGCTCAGTACCACTTTTGTGACACTAGTTTGTGTTAAAGCTTTACGAGGACGTAAAGCCCTGAGGTGGGAGTAATTTAAAAACCTGAAAATTTCAAGGGAATTTTTTTTCTAAATTTTCTTTGGGATTTTACAAGAACGAAGTTTCTGAGGGTGCCTGATTCCGAGGCCCGGTGTGGCCAGAATCATTTTCCGAAGTTTAGCTCAGGTACATTCAGTGAATGAACGAGCGGGGTTTTTCTAACTTCTGAACTGGTGCTCGGAATCGAATTCCGAGGGCACCAATGGAATCGCAGTGCCGGTATTTGCTTAGAAACACCTTTTTCGGAGTTGTGTTTTCTCGGGTGTGGTTTTTATTTTTTTGGGGGTTAAGTGATGAAAATAAAATAAAGTGGTGCGACAACTTTATTTTATTTCAGTTAAAGCAACTTAAAGCTATTTAAGCTGGGTTGAAGCGGATAGGGTGAAAACAAAAATATCCTACCCTCTTGGTAGGATATTTGTGAGGTGGGGCCCACACGATCCCCACCGTTTCTTTTCCCCTAAGTAACCCACCTGCACCCCTCTTAATGTCAAGTATACCATTGCGTTTAATAAGTTATTAAACGCCCCTATTAAATTTGGGGGATTAAAGCATTGCATTTAATTCAATTGAATTAACTGTCTTAATATTATTAAATGAAAAACTATGACTTGGTTAAAAAATAAGTGATACACTTATTTTGTTTGGGGGGATAGCTTGTCGAGAGGATTTTGGGAGAATGACCCAAGGCATGAAGTTCTTCATTCTTCGACGAAGAACGCGAAGAACGCATCGCCGCCAACAAAGAATGCCACCCTCCGACGAAGGTCGAAAAAAACACCAGATCATCGGAGATCAACGATGTGACATCGACGATCCCCTTCCCATGAATCATTCATCCACGACAATAAAATCTGCGACGAACCCTCGCTCGACGATTCTTGGGGTAGGGGAATTTATTTTGGTGTTCTATTATCTTTTGAGAAAAGAACGACGAGCGTGGACCAACCAATTCCAGGTTGATCCGCCGATCTTTCGTTCATGAGGATTGATGTTGAGAATTATTATTTAATTTGTTCGTTATTATTACCTTGACAATCTTTGTGAAATATGACCATTTGCTATCAATTAACGAGAGGGGGCCGGACCGCACAAACACGGCCGACCCTCCTCCTTATCCTTGTGGGTTTCTTTTCTGGATTGAAATGGGGATGGCGTGGTGCCGTCGCACCACGCGGAAACATGAGGCAAGGAATGTGCAGCGCCGTCGCGCCGCGTCGTGAAAACGAACAAGGGAGCGACGTCGTCTCGCCGCGTCGGCGAAACCCGAAGACATCCACGGACGGAGTCGGGCCACGACGAAGGGGCGCGACGCCATCGCGTCACTCTGGAGAACCACGAAGATGGCGCGTTTTGTTATTTGACGTGTAGATTGTCGGATGATGACAAACAGGGCCGCAAGGGAGATTTGAAAGCATTGCAGTGAAGGTTGGGTCCCGGGAGGACCTCTAGCATAGTCAGAAATGAAATCGGACCACCAGAGCAACTCCGGTGGCCCGCAGACTCCACCGGCTGCGCGGGTGGCCGGAGGCGGCGCCGCCCCAGTGCACCGCCGGACAGAGCCACCACGGCTGAAGCCACGACGGCAGGGTGCGGTTCCGCGGCCGCATGGAACCAGATCATGGACGCAGCCGGCTTCCGCTTCCGTTGGAGAGAGGCGGCCCCAACCGGGGCCGCGAATCCATCACGTGGGGGAAACGCGCCCCCGCCCCCAGATTTCCCTCGCCTGGCCGCTCGGCCGAGCCGAGCGGAGCCGACCCACCAGTTTGGTCCGGGTCGCGCCCAGGCTGGGCCGGGCCACCAGGGCCGGGCCGAGCCGTGCAGGCTGGGTCGGACCCAGACCCGGGTTGGGTCGACCCGGTTCGGGCCAACCCAGGGGGTTGGGCCGGGTCGGTCCGGGCCCAGACCCCCAGTTTTCGGATCTTTTCGGTACTTTGATCGTAACATGAGCTACGTGCCTCCTAATGACGCGTCGTCAGCGGTGATGCAATCCTTGGATCGAGGCGGTCGTTTCGGTATACTACATCCAAGGTTTCGGAATACTTTGGGTTTGGCCGGGTTGGTTCGTACACGAAACCAACCGGGCCCTCAAAGCAGAAACGCTCACATCTTGAGCTCCAGATGTCCGATTGATGTGCCGTCAACTTTGGTGGATTCCTCTATTTGAGACGGATCATTTGGCTTACTCCGCTCGAGGTTTTGATGTCGTTGTAGTGCGGTCAGGTCGGTTGCCTCACGAAACCAACCGGGCCCCTGAAAAGAAAAAGCCAATAACTCACAGACCGGGCTTCCAATTGACGCGTCGTCTGTCTCATTGAATTCCTCATGATGAGATGGAAATTTTGGCATACTTCACCTGATCTTTGGTTTCTGTTGGATAGTGGACAGGTTGGATTGTACCCGAAATCCAACCGGGCCCTTAGAATAGAAAAGCTTTTATCTTTCAGACCAGACGTCCGTTTGATGAACCGTCAACGACGTTGGTGATATTGTTGAGAAAAGGTCCCTATTAGTATACCCTATGAGAGTTCGGGGTACAGCTGAGATACGGCTTGGTTGGTTCACTCACGAACCCAACCGGGTCCCAAGGGTGAAAAGGCTAATAACTCACAGACCGGGCACCTGATTGACGCGTCGTCTATTGCGTTGAGACCCCTATGACGAGGCGGTCCATTTGAGATACTTCTTCTTAAGACTTTGAGATACATGGAGTATAGACCTGTAGCTCATGGATCAGACCCTACCAGATACGAGCACACGGAGTATGGAGACCGTGTAGCCGACTGAGACCTGACGAGTGCTTGACTGACTCCACTTGGAGTGAGTCGTCTAGCCTAGTGAATGGAGCACTACTTTGTGAGGTGCAGACCCATGGTGGACGGAGCACTACCTGTGTGACAGTGCAGACCTGTGGTACTCATCCGGAGAGTACCTCTGCAGGCTACTAGGGGGTGTGCACTTCTGTGTTTGGGTGGCATACCCCGGCAGGAAGCACTACTGTGTTTGGGTGGCTGGCCCACGGTACTTGACAGGAGGAGTACCTCAGTAGTCATAGCTTAGTGAGCAGTACCTCGGAGTCGTGACAATACCACTTTACACTCCAGAGACAGAGCTCTTCAGTAGTTATGGTTTCGATAATAAAAATCCACGTTTGAGCTGAGTCTATAACCTTTGTGTTTCCTATTGATTGATATGGGTCAGTTGATAACTTAGGTATATGTATGGGCGTATACCTGGGAAGTGTTTATCCGTTGATTTCATAACCTTTGTGTTACCTCATGATTGAGATGGGTCACTTGATAACTTAGGAATATGTGTGGGCATATACCTTGGTAGTGGTTATCCGTTGATTTCATAATCTTTGTGTTTCCTCAGGATTGAGATGGGATACTTGATAACTTAGGTATATGTATGGACATATACCTAAGTATAGGTTATCTGTTGAGATCTTTTTTGTGGTTATCCTTGTTGGTTTTAGTGAGACCTTGAGGGTCTCGGGGTCCCTTCTGAGTATCGTTATACTCACTCCTGCACGGGCTATGCCCGCACCTCGTTGTGTTGGTTGCAGACAACGAGAAGTGCTGACAGAGGCCGAGTGTTTGAGGACTGGACGGTACCCGGAGGTGGACTACATGACGAGTCAGTACCTGGAGGTGGACTACATGACGAGTCATTATCCGGAGGTGGAATTCACAGCGAGACGAAACTCAGAGGAGGTTGACGGGTGAGAGCGTTGTGGAGGCTATCTGTACCTACCCTTTAGGTAGGATCCGTGGTGGACGATCAAGGAGCTATGCCATCTGTACCTACCCTTCAGGTAGGATCCGAGGAGGACGACCCAGGAGACGCTTCCGTCCTTCCAGCTGTTGTCTTTTTTTCTGTTGTACTTTGTCCACATGTAGTTGTACTTTCATTTGGGTTTGTATTCTGGCCCATTTACCTTCCAGCTTTTCTCTTTGTACTTAGTGTTTTACTTCGTCTTGTACTCTGTGGTGTTTTGTTTACTTTTATAAAGGAAATTCCTTACCAGTTATCGGGATTTATGCCTTTGGTGCTAGTCGCCAGCCCCTGGCCTATGGAAGGTGGGATTGGGGGAGTCATGGTACAGGCCCCGAGTACAGGTCGTGACACTCTGACAGATTCGTCATCTTTTTTGTTGAGGGCAGGGAAGTCCCTTTCCATGTTAAGTTGGAGGGTGCAAGGAAAATATTTATCTAAAAACATATTCCAGAAATCCTTCCATTCCAATGCATTGATCACTTCCTCAGGTTTTGTATTCTTGATCAAAATCCACCATTGATAAGCTTCACCTTCTAAACAATATGCAGCCAGAAGAAACTTGTATTGTTCAAAACATTTAATGATGGAGAAGATCATTTCAATGGATTTGAACCATTTTTTAGAGATTGAGGGATCAGACGATCCATTAAAAGTAAGAGTCCTTTTCCTCATGAATCACTCAATATTGAATTGTTCTTTCTTAGGTGGGGGGGGGGGGGTTGAACGATCATCTTGACCCATATTTATATTTAAATAATGAGTTAATTGAGAGAGAATTTTGAAAAAGTTTGTGATTCCCACTCCCATCGGATTGGGAATAACATTAGCACAATCATCACATTGATCTTCACATGATTGTTTGCCCGAGTCCACCTATTACTGGCCATTGGAATGGAAAAAAGGAATGTTAAGGGTAACAAATAATGGGTAATCCAAGGAAAAACATATGACTTAAAAATAACCTTTATTTCCTTAACTTATGAAACCATATTCCTCAATCTATTCTATCCATGATTTACTTTCTAACATATATTCTAGGGAAATTTTTTCAATTCCCTTAATAAGGGTTCTTACAATGCTGGTGAATTTAACAAATAATTTCCCCCAAGACTGTCATAACCAAGATTGAATAAAGCCACATTGTCGTTCCCTTGTTCCCATTCGAGTCTAGCTCAAAGTGGTGTTTTTGAGTTTTACCCCTTGGATACATCTGTGCCAGAGCCGCCTCTACCTTCTCCTATAAAGACAAGGATGTATTTTCTTGAAAAACCACTAACTCAATACTCAATAATACTTAGGGGTGATTTTATTATTCTTATTCTTTCCTCTAAGTCTTCACTAGGGTTTTCTAATCTTATTCCCAAAAATAACTAAACCAATCCTCTGATACCAACTATAACAACCCTGTATTTTATTACACACTTAATCCGGATTTATTAAATAAAATATTCACTTGATAAACATAGAAGATAGATATTTAAAGTGTCTTTGTGGATTATGAACATTACATAACATCATAGACCCTAAAACACACAACATCTTTAATGTAAAATTCCTTTACATGACCACTATATTCCCTCATACATAGCATTGCATGGGATAACCTGAGAACATGTGTAAGAAAAGGGTGATCTATAAAGCCCATTAAGGGAATAAACATGGAATAATATGAGGAATACAATACATGTTAGACAATAGGAATATCAATGGATCACAATAGAAACATGAACACAGAGGCATGATAAAGCATGATAATCAAAACATGGAAATGTGGCAACAACACTTAACATGGAATTAGCATGAGCCAAGTCTCATTGCACATAGAGCATGTGCAAACCCCCATTAAACTTGAAGCATGAGTAAAACCTTGTTTGACTTGAATTATATTGAGTCAACACCCATTTCACAATACGTATCATGATATTTACTTTACCCAATGCATTGGAGCGCTATCGGGGTGCACCCTTCTAAAACATTTCATTTCATGCATAAGTGTGCCACATGGATCATGGAATGAATCAAAATAATACGTTATTCCACGATTATGTAATGTCAAAAAAATACATGAAACAACCATTAAATATTTATATGAGTATAATTGTTAATACATTTGATAGAGACATTGGTATGGTATTCACTACACAATGATATTGACTTTGAAAAACAAGGTGCAACATTGGCAGCATAATGGCATGACATAGGGATTAATGAAAATGTATAATGGGAGATAAAATGATGTCACATATTATATACATGAAATTTACATTAATGGGGGCATATATATACATGTCCCAACAAATGTAATTTAATTTAGATGCATAATACAAAAGAATTACTTGGACTTAAACGAGGAGGGAGAAATCCCTCAAGGAATTTCAGCACGGTAATGGGTGTAAATGAGAGGCATTAATGAGTTATAAAGTGGTATAACATAGTCCAAAACATAAATATTATATTATTGGGGATGTTCTATATCATACCCTAACATTTGTAATTGAAAATAAAAGGTTATAAGAATATAACCAAAATTGGACAAAAATTATAAAAAAAGAAATCCCTTACATGGAAGTGTGATCCCAAAGGCTTGGGAGATGCTTGAGAGAGGTTTCGTGGGAGATTTGGGAACCATGGGAGGATTAGAGGGAAATTAGGACATGGGTTGGTTAAACTCCTAAGGGTTTGAGTGAAGAGGAAGTGGAATCTTGGATTGGTTTATAAAGGAAAGGAGATGGAATTCTTTATTATTTATGTTTGCGACACCTCACATTGAACTAATAAATACCAAACACCAGCAAATAGTTTTTTCCAAAGGGGAGTGGAAATATATATTTTATAATGCCAATGGCCTAATGTTTTAATATAATATCATTGATTATGTGGAGATTAGTCACACTCTCAATGAAAATAATTCAAAAAGACAAAATGTTTTATAAGTCATAGAGGGTCCACAAATGATTCGTAAAATTAATAAAATAAATCTAAAATTAAATTATTTTAATTCTTAAACATATATTGGCAGATGATAATGTTTATAGTATTAAATTTCACCACTATTGGGTCATTATGATGTCATAAAACACATTATACATTTAAATGATATTTAATTTTTACCCAAATATTCGACTATCTCAGAAAATAATGAAAAAATCACCATTAGATAATATCGACGTCCTAATTCCAAAAATAATATTAATATTATCTAAATAATTTTTTAATGTGTGAATTTTTATATTAAAAATAATAACAGACATTTACCGAAAATTCACAGGTTTTGACAAAAACAATTTTCAAACCTTAATAAAAATTACAATTGCATTCATAAAATTATATGATCATTTATATTTAATAAAAATAAATTTAATAATAATATCTTATTGAAATATTATAATTTAAAAAATCCATTAATTCATAAAAATAGATTTCTTATGTGTATATTAACTAAAAATACTATTTGTGCTTTAAAAACTATTTACAAAGTAACAATAATAAAATGAATGCACATTATTTATAGAAAAATAATGCACATAGCCATAGTGATAGGGTCTTGTTAAATAACCCCTTATAACACCTTCATAATAACAAAGTGTATGGTGTGTGATTTTGAAAGTCTCTTGGGGTGGCTCAGATAACATCGCTCGGGTGGTAATCTCTGTGAACATCCATTTCTCCCATAGTCAGTTCCGCTCAAGCTTAATGTGTACAAGCTCGGCTTGGGCTTGGTCAAGAGTGAAGCCCAATGCTGCCACCACCATTCTGAGATCCAAAAAATGGTCATCGTATGGGGCAAGGCTACTAGATGAGTCCAGTGCTACCTTTGTCTAAGTAAATTGAATTTGTTAAAGCCCTATATTTATACTAATCATGTGATCACTGTTCAACGACTATATTAGTAATGGTAACAATTAAAAATGGTATTTTTAAATCCAGAAACATAAAATAAATGAAGTTCAAATTTTATATAATAATAATAAACATTAAATAGATCAAAAGTAATTTTCATTAATGAATGTTTGTGTCGTTACATAAACAATCACAATAAACAATGAAATGGTAATAATATTTTTTACCACATTCGTAAATTTGAATTTTAATCCCCAGAAATTATTTACAATTAAATGAAACATAATATTGAATTAGACAAAATAATGTCTTCATATTATAGGAAAAATTGGTGGTATATACACCTCATAAAAATAATATAAGTTCATAACATAAAATAAGTCTCATGGTATGAAAGTTGAGACAATAAATACCTTACCACTTTGGTATCTTTTGAACAATATACCACATGAAAGAGAGATACTAAAATGGATACGTAAATCACCATAATTATAATTATAATAATCATAAAATATATTCATGGGTAGTATATACACCATATAAAATAAACATGTTGGGAATATGGAATGTGTCTCACCGATGTAGATAAAATTGAGTTAGAGATACCATACCGCTTTGGTAATCGTTTGAATCATAAGCCTTAAAATATAATAAACCCAAATGAAACTTTAAATAAAATAAAAATATTGATATTATTATTTAAAATTTCAATTTCAATTTATATAAAAAATAATATTAAACAGGTGGTCAATTTCAATATGTCTCCCAGAATAAACGAGAGACTATAAATTTGGTACCTTAATACTCAACATCCTTCACACACATTAAAAAATTTGTATAATTAATATAATATTATTATAAATTTTCTATATCATAATAATTATATATATTATATCATATATGACTTAAATATTAATATATATTAACCATTTATTACCAATTCATAGTTAAAATTACTTTTGTGTAATAATCCTTTTATTTCGATTTGTTATTTTTGGTCCTCTTAATTTGATCATTATTTAATAAAATGAGAATAATAATATTAAAATAAATGTAATATTTATACATAAATTATAATTTTATACCAATCATAAGTTATGGTTTTGACAAATTGAGTGATTTATGATCGTGGAGATGGTGGGTCATATGTACACAAAAATAACATTTCCATTTTTCAACGATCATTTTTTGAATGGAGTTATGAAATATTTTATCATTTTTATTGATAATAAAAAAATAAATAACCTATTATTCCTTTAAATATACATATAAATATCATAAAAGTGGATTTTTGATGAAAAGAGAGAGTCACATCACATCATCAAGGTGGTACTCCACGTGTAAACAAACGACATTATCATCTTTCTATAGGTGAAATGGTATTAAGTAAAATGAAAGGTTATATTTCAAAAATGATAAATATTTCAATAATATAATATTTGATTCATTTATATCCCGAATATTCAGGTAATATTTACTTAATATCTTCCATGTATAGAATTAGTGAAAAACCAATCACATCACTTCACATGGCCGTAGTCTGCCAAACATCCGAGAGATGTTATCATTTCCCATTATAAATTTAAATTTAAAACATTATATATGATATAATGACTCTATAGGTATAATTATGCTATAAATATCATATATATATATGATTTATATCCATCATCATACTCAACTTTTGGAGGTTGTAATGTAAAAAAAGAATGACATCGTTTTGTGAGGCAGTAGTACGTCATACAAACAAATGATGATTTCTTATCACATTTGATAGAAGTGGAGATGGTTTTAGGTCATGAACATAATATAAACACACACATATATATATATATATATTAAAAATATTTTTTTTATACCATCATATTTTAATAATAATTGACGGATTTTTAGGAAGAAATAAAATAAAAACACTAGTTGAAGAATGTTTCCTCTTCTCTTGGTATCATCCTTATGTTTAGAAAAAAATCCTTCCTATGATGGATTTATTCCCATAATAATTCTTCTTGTATGAGATTATGTAAAACCTAGATGTTTGTATGAAATTGTTTCTTAAAATAATTTTTATTCTTCCGTTTCTAGCATTACATGCAGTCCTGAGTTTAAACGAATCGCAAGATGCCCTTAGTATAAAATCACTATTATAGGAAACTAGTTTGGTTAGTGGAAATAAGTATATATAAATTTTGAAAATGCATTGTGAATTCCTTGGATATCAATTATTTATGAAAATTATATATCAATTAGATATTTTTATCTTTGAGTGAATCACTATTGGAAATAAAAATAATTAGATATATATATGTTATTTACTTACTAAAATATTTTTGATATTTATATAATAGATATTTTATTCATAAGGAATAAATAATCCCTATTTGATTTGTAGAAACCTATTTTTTGAATGGAAATTTTACACCTTGTAATGAAGAAACACTTTTAATTTTATATTTGGACATATTAATAATTTTTATATGAAAACATAAACGTGTTATTTTGATGAGTTATATAAAAAATTACATTGGATGAATTTCAGATATCTTTTTGATTACTTTTATGTTTAGATTAACAGTAAAAGTACACAAACATTTAAGTGAAAATATCTTTTTTCATAAAAATAATTTATATGGTTAAATTATAATATTTAATGTTTTTAAATTATAAATATGATATATTTTTATCATTCCATTTAATTTATTTCATTATCGTTAATATTACATTGATCCAAGATATAAAAACAAATCAATCTTTTGTAATATTTTAGTTATTAAAACTCATTCTCTCTTTCAACAATGGGATTATTTTTATTTTAATTACTACTATATCATTGTTTAGAATTTGGAAAAATGAATTTCATCTTTGGAATCTGTATTCCATGTTTTGTTAATAGGTTACTTTTATTTTTAGGACATTATGAACAATAACTTTTGTACTTTATTTATTTATACAGTTAAGGGTAAATCATGAAATTAATGGTAGAAATAATATTATAAAATTACCTTAACACAAATAAAAATAATATTGGATGATTAAATAACACCATTATCATATATGGTTCAAAATGTAATCACTTAATGGATTCCTTCCCATAAATATAACATTATTGTAATTAAAATAAATTAATTTGAACAAATGTCACACTCTCTTTTTTAAGTACATTAATTCAAATATTGAGATAATTAGGAGATATAATTTAATATATATAGTCGCTGGCAATATAAAATTGAAGAACATCATAAAATTATTTATAATTTTTAGATATTAAATATATACAATTAAGGATGACATAATAGTGATGCATATGTTATTTTATTAATAGAAATATCAATTAAATGATTTCAAATATATTAAAATAAAATTAATTTTTATTAATCTAGTTTATCCATGGAATTTAAATGATATTATGACATGTTTTGAGTATATTCAATGTATTTTACTGATTTATTCTTTTGTGTGGATTTTATTTAAATCAAACAAATGAATTGTGTTAAAATTCACACTATTGATATTTAATAAACATAAAATTTTATTAAATTATTCAAAAGTAATAAATAAATTAAAAATTACCAGGTGATAATTATAAGGTCTTAAATTTAATTATATATCTTTTTATGGTCGATTAACACCATAAAAATTAATATTAATAACCATTAAATATTTATAATGTTATTACCACACTAAAAAAATACATAGATTATAAAAGGATAATATAAAATATTAAAGATTAAAGTAAAATATAATCATGAATAAGGATTATTTGTTTAGATTATTTCTACCCATACTCTTATTAGCTTATTAATAATACATTTCAGAGCTATTTTAATTTAAAAAATAATTTATATTATTTTAATTTTATTGGTTTTTCTAATGGTGCCCCTCCCCTATATTGTAAAAGGAAACCACTCCTATTTTAATCAAACCACTAAATCCATTTTTTATAGCCCAACCCTAAATATTTCCTTTACAAAATTACCTCACTTCATCTTAGAGGACACACATTGGTTATAAATCCATCCTTAGAAGGCTTTTTTTTCATATCAAAAGGTGATACTCGAAAATAGTGGTATCACCTCTTTCAAAGTTCTTTTCTTCTTCTACTTCCTCTTCTTAGGTTATTAACATAATAATATAATAAATCCCATAACTAACATATGATGATATGTTATTATAATATTGTATAATATTCTCCTCATTTTATAAGTCCTATGAAGAAAAATATCACTATGCATGCACAAAGACGACTTACCATCTTCATATTGTGGTGTAATTTGTTATTCAACAATATATTATTTGGATGGGAATAATGATGATTTTAATGGATGTAAATAATGATTATAAAATAATAAATTTTCATTATAATTAATATTCCATCCTATTCCATATCATTTAACCATTAACTGAATGATATTGTCGATCGTGCGTACCTACGACCTTCCATCACCATGATTTGATGCGATTCAGTCAACCTGATCTTCATTAAACCATGATTATATACATTAATGGAATGTATAAATATGATATATATTATAATAATATCATTTTTTTAAATGATATAACTATAAAAAAATAAGTGGAAAATGAAATAATTTGAAAAAACATGCAAAATTACATATAAGAGATAATATCTAAACAATGAGTGACAATGAAATGTTACTAAAAGACAGATGATAATATAATCATATATGATATAAAAAAAATGATTTTGATTCTAGAATCAGTCTATAAATTTTTTTATTCATTATACAGGATTTTCAAATACATTAGAAGGATATCAGACCTACTGTAAGGGATAATCAAACAATCACATTATTATTTGATATTATTTATAAGTAGGTATTAACTGGTGTATGTTTATCATCCAGATCCATGTTTCCAAAGTATATAATTTTTTTTATATTATTCTATAATTCTTTAAAGAAAATATTACCCATTGTTAAAATTTAATTAAACTGGATGAAAGAAATATTTCTATATTTTTTGATGGGGGTACTTTTAGACTTTTTTTCAAAAAGAATAAGAAGATTTTTTAACTTTGATGAAACGAAAAAATTTTAACGTCTTCAAAAAACATTGTTTTCATGTATTTTATATTAAACGATATCATTTTTTTATCTAAATAATTTTCTTTTAAAATTAAGTAACATTTTGAGAAAATAAAACATTTTTACGAATAAAGTATATTTTCCTCAAAAAGTAAGTTCAAGTGTTTTATCACAATTATTTTCCATCTAAGATAATCTCCTTAAGTAGGATTAGGTTTCAATCCCTAATATTAAAATTATTTTATTGTTTTAATGATGGAATGATATTTTATATGGATTATGTTATGATTGAATTATGTTTAGAAAACCCATTTTATTTCTTGGGTTATGCTTTGATGAATGATATATGTTTATTTTGGCACATATATGAATGATTTAGTTATGAGATGGGTGGGAACAATATCTCTCTCCAATGAATTAGGTGAAGATTAATTTCTCATGATATAGACATGATTATAAAGTAACGTAAATTTTGTATAGTAATACAGGGCTAGAATGAAATGTAAACCTAGTTCAGTAATGTACTTTGACTGATTTGATGGTCTTGTAAATGAGCCTAGACTAATTTGAAATGATTTTTTATTCTAATGTGTATTCCAAAAACATTATGTCTTATGGTTTAAATTTTTGGATTATTTCCATTTAATTATTATGAATTATTATCCCATGACATGATATCACATTCTTTCATATACAGGGTAAGACTTCCAAATGATATGTTCTGTTGTCTTTTAATTATGATATGATTGATATTTTCCATTTTTTCCCTTACTGAGACTTCCATACAACCCTTTTATATTTTTCATTACCCAATGTCTTTAAAAACGTAATTAAGTAATATATTCAAAAAATAAGTCTAAATATAAAGAAAAAAGTGAGAGAGAATGTAAATGTTTTATGAACCATATGTTTATGTTTCCTTGTTAATAATGACACTATACATATACGGTCATGACATGTATATGTTATATCTTATAATGAATATAATATAATATTAATGTTATATCAATATTTGTAAAGTATGTTTAATTATAGTTGGTAATAGTGGAAAGGTATTGTTAACCATTAGAAACTAGGATGTCAAAGGATTAGTATGAACTCTAAGGATATTTAAATCTATAGGTTATAATCCTAGTGTTTTAGAAATGACCTTATATAAACTATTATTAAATCTAATGTTTTCCTAAATTGAAATTTTATTAATGATATTGGGGTATTCTTATTATGATTAGTGTTTCTAAAACAATGCTTCTTCATTTTAGTACATTGATAGAACCTGAAGGAACCATGAAAATGTGGAATGCGATGGGAAATGAAATGATTTTCCCCCCTAAGAAGCCAAATGTTATCAGATCAAGAATTAAAAATCTTATAGCCATGATCACACAAATATGTAAAGCTAAAATTCATGATTGACATCCAAATGAGAAGAGGGAACATCATTTAATTAATTCCATCAGGTGGTCTCATCAACCCTCATTCAGTGGGTTTTCTGATCCATTGGAGGCTGAAAAATGGATCAGTACCATTGAAAATATATTTTTAGTTCTACAAGGATATAAACGTGACAAAGACATCATATTAGTATATCGTTTGGAAGGTGATGTTGATCGATGGTGGTATCTTATCAAGAATACGCGAAAAAGAGATGAATTTGAGTCCTCAGAATAGGGAAATTGTGTGACATTATTTTTCAATAAGTATGTTCATCATATTCTTCAAATAAATATAGTGAAAGAGTTCCTTGAACATAAAAAAGGGTGATGAATCTGTTGGTACCTACGATGAAAATATTACAAGACATTCAAGGTACACTTTTTGAATTATTATCCATTCATAGTGTCAAATTGATCGATTCTTTAGTGGCTAAATACCATGTCTCCAAATGGAATTAGCCATATGGTACATTAATAGATAATAGCAAATCGTTCAATGTTTTCTCAAGCATGAGATGAAGATTCGAGTAACCCATTAGTCATATGGGTCTAATATGAAAAGAAAAATGGAAATCAATGGAGAATATAATTACCACATTGAAAATATGATGAGTTTTCCATTATTCTCAATGTTTGGAAAGAATCATGGAGGAAACTATCTAAACAGGACTAGTAAATGATTTATGTGTGGAAAATAGGGTCATCAGGTTGTTGAATGGAGATGTTTTGGGAAAAATATGTCTAATGATGTGAACAGATAAAAGTATTCCCAGAATACACCTCCTATACATCAATTCTATAATATCTAGGAAATTTGGAATTCTTAAAATAAATTCAGTAATACATGGGTTATTTATGATGAGCGTTGTCAAAAAAGACTTAAGACCAAAGGAAAAGTAATGTCACATGAAATCAAAATAGTCAATGTGGAATTTGATAATGAAGTGCTGAATGGTACACTTACCATCCACTCTAAAGAAACAAATGCTTTATTTGATTCTATATCCATACACTATTTTATTTCTGATGAAATTTGTAAGGAATCACTTTTTTACCTGAACAATTATATATTGAGTTAGCCATGACAACTCTTAATGGCACAAAAGTTGAATCAAAAGTTTATAATTATTCTTCAGCTTAATTTTCAGGGAAGGTTCTTCCGAACTATCTTGTAATCCTTCATATAATGTAATTTTATGTCATTTGTGTCATTTATTGTCATTTTATGTATGAATATCATAACAATTTCAATCGAAGGGAAGTCATATTTCAAATTTCAGAAAAATATTTGATTATCTATAGATATAAGGATGAATACAAACTTATATTTGAAATTTATTCCATCTTTTAGGCCTTGATTCCTATAAATGAAGGTTATTTTTCTCAAATGGTTGGGGAGAAATTCATGTTTAACAATACACCAGTATTACTGGAATTTGATGGTGTCTTTTAAGAAAAATTTATAGGCCTTCTACCAAATAATTATGTCTTTTTTTAATTGAACTCATTCTGGGATCTATGTTTATTTCAAATAAACTGTATAAAATGGCCTCATTTGAGTTGTATTAATTGAAGAACTAACTCCTATAGAATCTTAAAAAGGGATTCATATGATCTATTGGGTTACCTAGAAAAGAACCTCTTCTTTTTTTCAATAATAATGATGTATAAATGAGACTATTGATTGATTATATAGAACAAAACAAGATAACATTCAAAAACAAATATCCTCCAACCCATATAAATGAATTATTCAACCAACTACATGGAGCTCAATACTTTTCCAAAATTTATCTTTATTCAAGATATCATAAACAAAGGGTCAAGAAGAAGGATATAACAAAGGAAAAATTTCATACAAGGTATAGACACTATGAATTTATAGTGAAGACTTTTTGTCTTACTAATTCCCCCATTATCTTTATGAATCATTGAGTAGAGTCTTTAGAGACAATCTTGATCAACATTTTGTAGTCTATATAGATGATATATTTTCTATTCTAAGAGAAGGGAAGAACATGAATACCACCTGAGAAATGTACATAAGACACTGAGAAATTATAATCATTATGAAAAATTTTCCAACTATAAATTTTGGATTCATAATGATTCATTTTTCACCACATAATCTCAGGAGAAGGAATATCTATGGATCCATAAAAATAGAAGTTGTTGAATGTTGGTCGAGACAAAAAATGGTAAGTGAGATCTAATTTTTTAATTGTATGGCTATATATTATCGACATTTTGTGAAACATTTTTCATTATTCTATAATAAAATCACCACGTTGACTTGGAAATGAGTTGTGTTTGTATGGATAGAGGAATGTGATGATAATTTCAAAGAGATAAAAATAACGTTAGTTAGTGCGGTTGTTCTCACACTACCTTTTAGTGGAGAATTGTTTGTTATCCACTGTGATGCATCCAAGAAGGGGATGGTATGTGTTATCAATAAAAATTATATGGTTGTAGTTTATGCCTCATGGTATTTGAAAATCCATGAAACATTTACCCAACTTATTATATAGACTAACATGTGGTAATATATGCATTTAAGATATGAAGGCATTCTAGTTATGGTGAATGGTGTGATATTTATAATAATCATAAAAGTTGAATGTATATTATCACAATAAAATGAGTTGAATATGCACCAATGAAGACGGTTGGAGTTTATTAAAGAATACAACTACTCAATACATGACCACCCTAGGAATGAGAACAAGGTGTCATATGCTTTGAGTCAATGTAACGATGCTAACCAATCCATGATGGGGATAACGAAAGATCTAATATTTGTTGATTTTGAAAAGATGGATATTGATTTTTTAAGGGAAGATAAGAACTATTATCTTTCTCAATGGAATTTTCAACCATTTAAACAAGTGTACATTAATGAGTAGTATAGGAATGATGTAGAGATACAAAAGATGGCGAGGAATATACCTGAATTCGACATTGATTATGATGAAATAATAAGGTTCAATAACAGAGTATTATTCCTCCCAAACCAGGATTAAGGAAGGATCTATTAGATAAGGCGCATATATCTTTATTCTATATTCACTCTAGAAGCACAAACATG
This sequence comes from Viscum album, assembly GCA_963277665.1. Lineage (NCBI taxonomy): Eukaryota > Viridiplantae > Streptophyta > Magnoliopsida > Santalales > Viscaceae > Viscum > Viscum album. The sequence goes on from OY728134.1 coordinate 477,144,587, forward strand.
TACAAGGACAGGAAATAATTTTTCTGCTGGAACAATGTCAAAATAGATGTCACCTATTATTTACATTGATGCTTGGGTTTTCTACAATTTTAAGTTTAGAGACCAAATTATAAATTGTTCTTACAACCATTAACTATATTGGAATGAAAATATGAAAACATCACTATAGACTTTATCATCAAACATCCCAAAAAATTTAAAGGCAATAATGTGATCTGTGTTATAGGTGACTGCCTTACAAAATCCAATCATTTCATTACTATTTGAGGGGATTTCATTCTTGATCGGTGATCCATGATATATTTATAAGAAGAGGTAATGTCTAATGTGGTACCACTTACTATTATATATGATTGGAATCCGAGGATTATCATGATGTTTTGAAAAAGTCTTCATCATTCTCCTGATTCAGAGTTATGTTTGAGTAGTACTTATTATCCTTAAATCGATGGCCAGTATGAGAGGAAAATTCAAACATTAGAAGACATATTGAGCACTTGATCTAGGAATTAAATAGCTGTTTTGGACCAACTCCTACCTTGGTTGTAATTTTCTAACAATAATATATTTCACTATAGTATTCAGATGGATCCTTATAATTCCCTCTATGAAAATAGTGTAGAACTCCATCTTATTGGGATGATGTTGGGGAAATAAAGCTATTAGGACCCGATATTTTTGATGAAATGGAAGAAAAGGATATATATATTCAACAACACATATGTTCATTATGTTTTTGATGTATCTCTCCCATGTTCATGATGGGAAGTTGATTACCGATGGTCTATTCCACTGAATATCTCTCAAGTTCTTGATGTGTTCTGCGTATCTCCCCTGAAAAAGTACATACATAATCCTTCACATCTTATAAACTATGAATTAATAATACATGGGAAAGATCTTTCTTATGAAGGACAACTGATATAGATTATTGATTATCGTAAAAAGTTCTACGAAATAAGACCACTCTCCTGGTTAACGTTTTATTGTTGAACCACCAATTTGAAGAAGATACATGGGAACATGGGGATATTATGAGGGAGAGGTATCCTAATCTATTTGTTTCCATGTGATAAATTTCGAGTTTGAAATTGTATTTACGGGGGGTAGAATATAACACCATGATGTTTTTATGAAATATTATCTTCAAATTATTTTAATTCTTTAGTAACATAAATTGCACACAATCCTGAGTTTAGACAAACCATGAGACACCCTTAGTATGAAATTACCATTATCTCCTTGTTGTTATGTTAGTTGGATTAAGTATAACTAACTTATGAAAATACAATTTGAATTCATTGGTATCAATGGTATGTGGAAAATGTAAATCAATTAGATATTTTTATTCTTGAATGAATTACTATTTCGAATTAAATTAAAGAGATATATATATATATATATATGTAATATAACTAATATAATATTTTTATTATCATCCAATATATATTTTAGTCATTAGTAATGAATAAACAATATTTGATATATGAAAGCTGTTTTAAGTGTAATTTTAAGTCGTTGAATGGATGACCCCTTTTAGAATAAAATATTGATACAAAATTAATTTTTATATGACAACAATATCATTTTATTTTTATGTGGGATATAAAAAATATACTTTGGATGAATTTATGATATTTTTATTAATAATTTCATGTTTTAACTGAATTGTAAAAATAAAAAAATATTTACGTGAAAACAAATTTTTGCTTATAAATTATTTATTTGGTTAAATATAATATTGATTAATTTTAATGTATTAATATAATATATTTTTATCATTAATTATAATGAATTTCAATATCATTAATTTTACATTGAATGAAAATATAAAAACATTTCAATGTTTTGCAATATTGTTGGTTTGGAAATTTTTCTCTATTTTAAAACTTGGATTATTTTTAATCTAATTACAGAAACAAATTTCTTTTAATTTTTGAAAATATATTCCATATTTGGAATCACTAAGTTAAATTTTTTTAATAGGATACTTTTATTTTTTTTAACATTGTGAATAGTATCTTTAGTATTTTTTTATTCCCGCAGTTAAGGGTAAATTAGGTAATTAATGTTAAAAATAATTTTATAAAATTAACATAAAACCTATCAAACCCTGTTTTATTACTTAATTATACCATTATCATCAATGTTTCGAAATTTAATCTCATAATGGCAACATTCCCATGAATATGACATTAATTTAAATAAAATCAATGAATGTGACAAAATGTCACACTCCCTTTTTATTTAAGTATAGTAATTATAATTTAGGGTTAAGTAGGAAATAAAATCAAATAGAGGTAGTATATTTGAATCAAAATGAAGTAATAACACCATATAAATTTATTTATAATTTTTAAAAATTATATAATTTCCTTTAAGCATGACACAATAGGGACGTGAAATTTTTTTTTACAAGAAACATCAAATAAATGATTCTAAATATATTAATTGAAATATTATTTTAATTAATTAATGTTATACTTGAATTTTATAGTTGATAATGACAGGTAAAAATTATATTTGATTTTTTTGTTAGATGTTATATTATGTGTTGATTTTATTTAAATCAATGAAATGAATAGTGTCAAAATTGTCACTATTTTTATTTTATAAAAATAAAACATTTTTAATTTATTTAAAAAACTATATTTTCTCAAATAATATTACATGGTGATTATTATAATTTATAAATCATTATAAATATCCATTTATGTTTAATTAATTCCATATAATAAATATTTATAACAATTAAATATTAAGAATTTTATTTCCATCATTAAAATTAAATTGATTAAAAAATAATAAATCCAAATTTTGAGGTTTAAAATAAAATAAAAACATGTCTCAGGTTTATTGGTTGAGAGTATTTCAACCCATACTCATATTATCGTTGAATTATTCGACATTGATTAGTTTAAATTTATAAATTAATTTTTTTAATAGTGCTGGTTTTTCTGAAGGATCCGCTTCCCTCTTTTATAAAAGCGAACATCTCCGTATCATTTAATCACAACTATAAAGCCCTTTTTATTTTCCAAAAACTGACAAATTCATTTCCAAAAAATTACTCACATCATCCTAGAGGCTGCAGGTTTTTCCAAAATCCATCCTGAGGATTCTTTTTGTGCCACTCAATCTAAGATACTAAAAAAAGAGGTAATTGTTTTATCACCTATTACAAAAATATTTTTTTCTTCTACATTCTATTATAATGCTTTTTCCATACCAAAGTTATAAGTATAGTATCTTATACCTGATGATATGTTATTATTGTTATTGGACAACCTTACACATCCTTTAATCTATCGTACAGAAATAGTGTCACTATGCGTGCGTTCGTACGACTTATCATCTCCATGTCACAGTGTAATTTGTTTTTCACAATACAATATTTTCATGGGTATAATGATGAGTATAATGGATTTAAATAATTTATATAACATGATAGTTATTTTTTAAATTTAGTATACCATCTCACTTCACAAAATTTAACCATTAAGAGAAATATAGCATCACTCATGCATACATACATGCTACCATCTCCTTGATGTGATGTGATTCATTATATATGATCATCATTATAAAAGTACTATATACATGAATGAAATGAATAAATATGATATATATTATACTAATATCATTCCAAAAATGATATAACCACATCTGAAGAAGAATAACATGATCTTATCGAGCAAAACTTTAATATGAACATAATACATTTAATATTCGAATTACGAGTGAAAAAGAAATGTTACTAACAAACATATGATATCATAAAAAATATTATGATTCTATAATAAGTTAATGACATTATTTAAATCATTATACAGATGTTTCATATACATAAAATGGATATCCGACCTAAGATAAGGGAAAATTTCATAGTCTCATTATTATTTGGGATTATTTATATGTATGTATTTACTAGGTTTTATTTATCATCAACATCCATGTTTACTAAATATGTAATATTATTTTTATTCTTATATAATTTTTAAAATACATTTCAACCATTGATAAATTTCCATTAAATGGTATGAATGGAATCTGATTCCATTTTTCGATACAAGGTACTTTTTTGACATTTCTGAAAAAAGAACTATGAGAATGTTATTTTATCATACATGAAGTTAATCGATTTTTATGTCTTCATAAAACATTATTCCCAAAAACTTTTATTACAAGATTTCTAGTATATTTTCATCTAAATTATTTTCTAATAAAATTTCTGAGAATTTTTGGGAAAATATGATTTTCATGAAGAAATGATATTTTCTTAAATAAGTAAGTTCGAGAGTTTTATCAACATTATTTTCCATATAGGATAATGATCTTTAAAAAAGTTCATTTTTCTATCTATATTATTATTATTATATTATGACTATGTTAATAAATGATGATATTAAATATGTATTTTGTTATGATGGAATGATGTTTAAGAAACTCATTTTATTTCTTGCGTTATGTTTTAATGAATGATTTATGATTTTGGGGAATATGTAATAATGTTTTCATTATGAGATAGGTGGGACATATATCTCCTGCCAATGCATTGGGTAAAGATTTATATCTCATGAGATACAAATTACTGTAATGGAAAGTAAATCTATTTCCGTAATACAGGGTTGTAACTGTAGGTAATCACTGTTTAGTAATGGACATTATCTACTATGATGGTCTTTGAAATGTGCTTCGCCCAATATGAAATGATTTTCTATTCTTATATGTATGCCACAAAACATCATGTATTGCGTTTTTAATTTTTGTATTATTTATATTAATAATTATGAACTTTTATCCCATGGCATGGTATCACAATCTATCATATACCGGATAGGAATTCCAAATGTTTTGTTCTTATGTCCTATTATTTTGATATGACTGATATTTTCCATTGTGTACCCTTATTAAGCAATTGAGATCATCCTTTCATATTTTTCTTTTCCCATGGTCATGATAAAATTTATTATGTAAGATATGACAAAAATGATTATAATTAGTATGAAATAAGTAGGAGTCAATTTAGATGTTTTATAAACGAACGGTTTATGTTTTGTAGTTTCTAAAGACACTATACATATATTTTTCTGTCCAGGATTTATTATATGTTGTAATAAATATACAAAATTTTTGAATTAATATCAATGTATATAATGTATTGGAAAATATATATTATGGATTTTTAATGGTTTATTTATATAATGGCTACACTAAAAAGGTTTTACGATGTGAAGAATTTAGCAGAGGGGGTGTGCTTTTATAAGTGTGGTGAGTGGAACACTTGTAATTTTTGGAAAGAAAATAGTGGGTTGTTTTCACAAATAAATTGGTCACAAATGAATTATTTCAGAGAATTATAAATTATATGCTCAAAATATTTACATAAAATATAATTTGGATATGTTTATAAGTGACTTTAACTATTATCATTTTAGTTTCACACCCGATAAACCCATTTTTACTTTAAATGAGCTTAATAATATGTACTCTTTTTAATATTCATTATAGTTAAAAATTATGTTGAACTTATTAGATGATATATATTATTTTGATTCAAAGTATTAAATCATTTTTTTCATATTCCATATATATAAGTGGAGAATTTTGTAAGAACCCAGTTTTTGTTATGAAAGACTTTGGAATATTCTTGATATTATTCCAGGGCAGCGCCATTAGACGGCGTGCGATTCCGAGCCCCGGAGTGGCTGGAATTAAATTTCCAGTGCGTTCACACTGGAAACGAAAAATAAATGAGATAACTCCTAAACGGAGTTCCGAATCAGATATCCGAGTGTACAGATGGGTCCGGAATGGGTTGTTTACCCTAGGAATGACATAAAACTTGTCGGTGCGGGACGTTTGGAACCCTCGCCCCCTTCTGTAAATGTTAAACGAATAAATAAATTAATTAATTTATTCGTTTAAAGGCGAAACTCAAGTATCTCTTAAACTGTGGCTCAGATTGGAAAACCAAGGGCACCATTGAGCTCAGAGCGTGTCGTTTACCCTTGGAGGGGTATATATTTCGCTGGCGCAGGCCGTCTGTGAAAAATGGCCCCAGGGGCGTTTTCGTAATTTGGCGGCCTCGGGCGCTAAGTTTAATAAATTTTAAATGGGGTCTTGAATTAAACATCTGAGACCTCCGTTGTGCTCGGAGTGTCGTTTTTACCCCAGGGACGCCTTCCTTTTTGTCTGCTTTGAAAGCGGGGTCGGGGGCTTGCCGGGCGGGGGTGTTTAAGTGTTATTACTTAAACGCACCCCTCCCTCTTATCTTCGCCTTCTCCTCCCTCACACCCTCTCCCCTTCCCTCCTCCATTCCAGCGATCTACGGCGAGGCGATCTCCAGCCAGCCAACTCCGGAGAGGCAACGACGCGGGGCGGATCGCGAGGGAAGCGTCGGGCGAAGCCCCACGAGGTTGGAGTTTTATTTTGTCTCTATTTTTAAATTCCTTCATTTTTTGAGCCCGATTTATACCATCTAATTGCCGCCCGATCTTTGAACAAATCCCATAGAGTTGTAGAGCTTGATCTAAGATTTCTGACGCACCTTTAGGATGTGAAATCGGAGCTCCGAGGCGTCCGCAGTGGCCCGACGAAGTTGGGGGTGGTTTTGCGGTTTTCGGCGGTTGGCAGGGCGGTCCGACAAGTTGGCGCGACGGAGGGGTTCGACTCTGGGCAGGCGGCGCGACGGCCCTGGATTCGGAAGGTGGTGCGGCGGTCGCGGCTTCGGGAGGCCACAGCAGCGCGTGGAGCGGTGGCGGCGGCCGGTGGCGCCGGTAGGGCGCCGGCCAGTGGAAGAGGGGCCGCGAAGTGGCGGCCCCGTGCGGCGCAACAACGACCCGCACTTTGCGGGTCGTTGCGTGGAACGTGCGACCTGCCCTCGTGGCCGGTCGGTGGAGAATCCCGCGTGGCAGGCAAGTGGGTGTGAAGGGGAGCGGGCCACGGAGCGGCGGCCCGCGGCTCAGCTAGACCGGGCCAAGCTGCTGGGCCACGGTCGAGCGGGCCGGCCGGCGCGGGCCGGCCGGACCAGGCCGGTCCGGCCCAAGGGGCTTTTCCCCTCAGTCATCAGACGCTCGTATTTCGGGCTATGGGCATCTGTTTTGCGTGCCGTCTATGGAAGCATGGAGCTTGTGTCAAGGATGAGTTTTTGAAATGGTTTCGGGAATTTTTAATTCCCGAAACGATGTGTCTCGGAGAGGCGACACGTCTTTAAGTGGTCGAGGGTTCTTCCAGAAAACCTTGTTGTGGATGGCACAGACGCATCCAATGTCCATTTTAAGCGCCGTTAGCGGTGTTGGAACTCTGGCGTCGAGGCGGAGCATTCCAGTGTGGTTTCGGTCATTGAGACTGGATTTGAGGTGTGGGTCCCACAACCCGTCTTTCGAGCTGCGTGCAGCGTTTCACGACTTTTTAGTCGGGCGTTCGTTCGGGGCGTGCAAGCAGTTGATGTTGGGTGTTTTTCCGAGGGTATTGCAATGGTGCAATCCACCCGCCCTAAGTCGGTGTGATGGTGCGGGGCCCACAAGTACTATTTGGGCGTCGACGGTGATTTTCCATCTTTAACATCGGGCGACAGTTTTGGACTAGTGAGTAGTCCATCTTGTGTGCTTTTTCAAGAGGATCGCAATGGTGCGATCCGTTTATTGAGTTTCGGGACCGGGTTGCGGGTCCCACGTGGCACCGCTCGTGTGTGGTGCGCTGGAATGCATCTTTTTCTCCGGATATCCATTGCACTCTTGTGAGTAGTGCTTTTGACGTGTTTTCCCGAGGGGATCACAATGCTGCGATGCACCCGACTATTTTCATGGCCGAGGCTCGGGATCACGGGACGTCGTTCGGGCGTGTGGCGGTGTTGGTGGATTTTCCACCGGATATCCGTTAGAGGCGAGTAAGTAGTCGATCTCTCGTGTTTTTCCGCAAGGATTACAATGGTGTAATCTGTTTGGTTGTGCGGATCCTCTCGCGCGATATTGTGAAAGGTGGAAATGTGAAGGTGCCTCGGGGGCAGTTCTCTTCTGTGGTTGTAGCGGACCCTTGGTGTGTGATTGTGCACACTCCCGTGTGTGAAGTAATGCTGGAATAGATGTTTTTGGTCGTTCCTGGGCCTTTGAGTTGGAGATCTTATGTCACATCTTCGCGTTGACGTTGGGTGTTGTGTTTACGATGGCCCTTGGGCTGAGACTATGGTATACACTGGGAGTATACGGAAATGCTTGGAGGTACATGTTGTTGTTCGTACCAGGGAACATTGGTGCATTCATTTGGGGTTGAGATGGGGCCACAAGTTGTGTGGGCCCCATGCGTGTGTCGTGTTCTGCTTTGCATACTTTGACCTCTCGCGACGTAGAGGGTCCCTCTGTGTCTTTGTTGACCAGCGGGGTTGTGTGGTCTCCCCCCGGTTTCGTTCTTGATGGATCGGCCAGTAGCGGTGCTAGTGGCACCCCGTGATGGAACAAGTGCTTAAACTCTTTTGGGAGAGTTGTTTTGGAGGTGGGTGGTTGCGCGATACCCACTCCATGTTTGGTTGGCCAGTGTTGTACCCTCCAGTGGATATGGCTAGAGCAGTTCTGAGATTTACCCTCCAACGGGGCTGGGCAGTGAGTTACTCATCGGCTTCTAGGGTCTACCCTCCAGAAGAGGCTGGGTAGTGGGTCACCTGACGCACATAGGGTCTACCCTCCAGCAGAGACTGGGCAGTGGGTCACCCGACACTCTTAGGGTCTACCCTCCAGCAGAGACTGGGCAGTGGGTAACCCGAAAACCTCTTAGGGCCTACCCTCCAGCAGGGCTGGGCAGTGGGTCGCCCGTCGTCTAGTTCCAGGTCTACCCACCAGAAAGTCTGGGTAGTGGTTCGCCTGTCGACTTATTCCAGGTATACATTCCAGCGGTGTTGGGCAGTGGGTCGCCTGATGATTTATTAAGGTCTACCCTCCACCAAGGCTGGGCAGTGGGTCGCCTGCCGACTTATTCCAGGTCTACCCTCCAACGGGGCTGGGCAGTGGGTCGACAGATGATGTATTATGGTTTACCCTCCAGCGGGGCTGGGCAGTGGGTCGCCTGACAATGTATTATAGTTTACCCTCCAGCAGGGCTGGGCAGTGGTTCACCCGATATCATATTATGAATTACCCTCCAGCAGGGCTGCGCAGTGGGACACCTGTTGGCATTCCAGACTCAGTCCTTCTGACTAGGCTAGTCTGTGGCTTTCCCTCCGTGATTACAGGAGCGGGACCCTTGGTTATATGAGTTAGTGTTCTGATTATTTGACTTTGAGGAGACCTCTCTACTGCGGGGCAGTGACGAGTGGTGGTTTGACGTTCCCCCAGAACTCTCATGTACGAGGGGCGCTTTTCCCACCGAGACGCATTCTTGTGACGCGATCTAAAACTATGCGGGCGAGTCAGTGCCGCCCAAAGATGATAGTGTCAAGGTGTGGTGATTGAGCCCCTTGGCTTGCGGTTCAGGGCTGACGTGCGGGATGCTGGGCATCGATGATGGTGTTTCTTTTGGGATAGTTGGCGACTCATTTTTTTGGGCTGAGCTACGGGATGGAGATCCCCTTACGACGTTGTTTGGGTTTCTTGTTTGGGAATAAGGATATGTATATATAGTGTTTCAGTACCCACTTCTTGGGTTTGGTTACTCTCCTTTCAGGAGGGGCGAAGACGCGTGGGTATGCCACATGCTTACCGTGTCTAGCTTCTCGTGGTTGGATGAGTCTGCTCTCCTGCTATAGGTAGCGAAGACTCGACAGGAAGTTCATCTTCTCACCGTTTCCAGCTCTATGTCTCTGGACGAGTCTATCTCTTTTCTCTTGTTGGGTTGAGCTGGACTCTTTACTACACTCTCTATTGTACATCTCCTCTACTTTTCCTGTTCGCTCTACTAATCACCCTTCGGTATCTTCTTTGTTGCTCCCTCGAGCCTTCGTGGTATCCTACTGAGTATTTTTATACTCACCCCTGCTTGGGCTTTGCCCGCACTTGGTGTGCCCTTGCAGACGACAGACATGTGGAGCGTGACTTCGGTGGAGCATTGGAGCTTGGGAGCTTGGACCGCGTGCGGTGGTCATGGCCGGGTTCCAGGTGGGTGACCCGTCAGCTATTTCTTTTGTTTACCTGTTGCCGGGTTGTGGCACTTTTCTGGTTAGGCGCGTTTTTTGCCCCTTTTTCCTTTTTAGCACTTTTCTTGTACTATTTAGATGTCGATCCACTTTTGGTGGATTATATATAGCAGTTTCACTTTACTATACTTGTCTTACCTTTTACTCTGTATTTTGGCATTGAGTGTGCTGCGTGTGGTTGTCTACAGGTACTTACGCAAAGGCCTCCCCGAGTTGTTGTTCCTTCGGCGCTGGTCGCCTTCCCCTAGCCTATGGAGGTGGGCTTGGGGTAGTTGCGGCTCGAGCCCAGGTAGGTTCCGGTCGTGACAAAGTGGTATCAGAGGTGGTTCGTTCCTTGGGACGTTGTGCGGATGTCCCTAAAAGAGGAATGGGTTGGATATTGGGAAACAGTGTTAATGTGTCTCGAGAGCGGCTCTCAGGCCAGGGAGTCTAGTGATGGTGTGGTGGCCAACGTATCCATTCACCAGGACCTTGATAACCCTCTTGTCGACTCAGCATGCTGAGACACTTGTTTCAGGGAAAATTGGTTTTTGCATCGCATAGGATCGAGTCTTTGAATGTCCTTCTAGAGTCATATCCCCATTGTTGATATTGGTATATACATGCTCATCTGACCGCAGCAGTCCTTGATAATGATCAGGATGTCTCCGCGAAGACAGCCAGCCAAGACACCAGCTTTGGATCGTGACGACGACCCTGTGAGCTACGAGGCCATATTCTAGGACCCATCATGTGAGCCCTTTCTCCGGGTGGGCCAGTGGCAGCACCCTCACCTGTTGAGCAGCAGGCAGCTTTAGCAGAGCAAGCTGAGCTTGAGCGCAGGTTGAGCGCGCACCGTGTGTTCCAATGGCAGAGACCGCTGATGTTCAATGGTGTGCCAGACCCTCAGGCAGCCGAGGTTTGGCTCGAGGCAGTGGTTCGCCATTTCAGGATTGTGCAGACACCAACAGATCAGAGAGTGGCTTTGGCAGCCACCCTTTTTCTTGGAGTATCTCGACATTGGTGGATTCTGGTGACTCAGTTTCTTGACGAGTCCTCACTTTCGTGGGACGACTTTCAGTTTTTATGAGGTTTTTTACCCCTCCTATTTGTGCTTCGTTCTGATTTAGGAGCTCCTGCAGTTTCAGCCGGGAGGGATGACAGTGACTGAGTAGGCAGCTAGTTTTGCAGACCGTGGACGCTTTTACTCGAACATGGTCCATGACAACAACCTCCGAGCGAGAAAGTTTGAGCAGGGTCTCCGCCGAGAGATTCGTGATGTCATAGTACCCTTGGGTATTTCCACATATGTCGGGGGGCTAGATCAGGCACTGGTGGTAGAGGGATTCCTGTCATGTTTTACGGTTGGTAGTGGCAATGGGCGTGACAGAGTTGGGACATCTGCCGTAGCTAACAGGCACCGGAAGACAGGACCTCGATGCAGGTGGCCTTCCCAATGCCGGTTTCGGAGACGTGGTCATATACCAATATGGAGAAAAGGCACAAGGCCTCAGCCGAGGATTCCCTTCCGTGAGTGGATTCTGGGATGTGTTTGTACACCACAGTGGCACCGGAGAACAGCAGGGTAGTCCAGAGAGCGCCAGTTCTATGCTTGTGATGGGCAAGGTCACTTGGCACGAGACTGCCCGACCCTAGTTGCTGAGAGCTTCGGGCAGGCAGCAGGCGCACCACCATGGTTGAGGCAGCACCGTGATCGGAGTAGTGGCCAGAGAGGTGGTGTTAGTAGAGGAGCGGGAGGATCTGGAGGAGGGGGACGACATTATGAGATCTCCCCATCACCACTAGGCAGTACACGTCAGGCTCCGGGAGCTGACAGTTGGGACCGCGGGTAGCCGTGAGATTTGGATGTCTACGATCCTGCAGAGCATTGGATGGTGAGAGGTACCCCTTGCTACTCTTCTACTTCTTGCAGTAGAATTGTTAGGCTCTTCATGTGAAAGGATTTTCTACCTGCTCCTTGTTTGAGGTGTTACCAGGGTGACGCAGGGCGTTAGGTGTAACCCTGTGTTGGTAAGGAAAATGGTGTGAGACCTTTTCCTTTAGTCGATGGTGTTGGCTCCTTCGCCTGTTGAGCGTATAAGAGAGAGTCGACTGAGGAATCTTGTGTGACCAGGTATCCTTAGGTGTTTTACCATATGGATATTCTGAAGGAGGGAATCACCGGGCCTTGTTCCAGGTGCGGGTGGTGATTCCAGTCGCGGCATGCAACGTAGAGTTTTGACCGGGGATGTGAACTACCCCCGAGGTCCATCGAACCGTTTGAGACCGTGCAGAGGGATGACGAGGATCCCTACCACCTTTCCCTAACGCCAATGTCTGGAGTGGGTTCACGACATCTGCAAGGTCCGAATTCGCGTGTACAGGTCAATCCTTTGGTCTATGTGCTGTGGCGTAGAGCTATGTGTGTGTTCTCTTGGGTACAGGAGAGCTAGGTGCGGGCTCAGTACCCGGAGTTGTTCCCTGGTTTAGATTTTAGGGGACGAAAAGTTTGAAGGATGGAATGATGTAAGAACCCAGTTTTTTCTATTTAATACTTTTGAATATTCTTTATATTATTCCAAGGTAGTGCCTTCAGACGGCGTCGGATTCCGAGCCCCGGAGTGGCCGGAATTAAATTTTCAGTGCGTTCACACTGGAAACACAAAATAAATGAGATAACTCCTAAACGGAGTTTCGAATCCGAGATCTGAGTATACGGATGGGTCCAGAATAGGGTTTTTACCTTGGGAATGACATAAAACTTGTCGGCGCTGGACGTTTGGACCCTCGCCCGCATATGGAATGTTAAACGGATAAATTAACTAATAAATTTATTCGTTTAATGGTGAAACTCGAGTATCTCTTAAACGGTGGCTCAGATTCGAAAAATGAGGGCTCCGTTGAGCTCATAGCGTGCATTTTACCCTAGTAGGGGTATATGTTTCGCGGGCGCGGGCCATCTGTCAAAAATGGCCCCAGGGGTGTTTTCATAATTTGGTGGCCTCGGGCGCTAAGTTTAAAAACTTTTGAACAGGGTATCGGATTAAAATTACGAGACCGCCGTTGTGCTCGGAGTGTCATTTTTACCCCAGGGATGCCTTCCTTTTTTTCTGCTTCAAGAGCGGGGTCGGGGGCATGCCGAGCGGGGGTGTTTTAAGTGTTATTACTTAAACGCACCCCCTCCCTCTTCTCTTACCCTTCTCCTCCCTCACACCCTCTCCCATTCCCTCCTCCATTCCGGCGATCTCCGTCAAGTCGAGCTCCGGTGAGCCAACTCCGGTGAGGCAACGGCGCGAGGTGGATCACGCGGGAAGCGTCGGGCGAAGCCCCATGAGGTAGGAGTTTTATTTTGTCTCTGTTTTTAAATTCCCGCATTCTTTGAGCCTGATTTATATCATCGAATTGCAGCCTGATCTTCGAACAAAGACCATATATTAGTAGAGCTCGATCCAAGCTTTCCGACGCACCTTTCAGATGTGAAATCGGAGCTCCGAGGCGTCTGCAGCAGCCCAGCGAAGTTGGGGGTGGTTTTGCGGTTTCCGGCAGTTGGAAGGGCGGTCCGACAAGTTGGCGCAGTGGAGGGGATCGGCTCCGGGCAGGCTGCGCGGCGGCCGTGGCTTTGGAAGGGGGCATGGCGGTCGCGGCTTCGGAAGGCCGCAGGGGCGTCTGGAGCGACGGCAGCGGCCGGTGGTGCCGGCAGGGCGCCGGCGAGAGGGAGAGGGGCCGCGAGGCGGTGGCCCCGTGCGGCGCAACAACGACCCGCACTTTGCGGGTTGTTGCGTGGAACGTGCGACCGGCCCTCGTGGCCAGTCAGTGGAGAATCTCGCGCGGCGGGCGTGTGGGTGTGAAGGGGAGTGGGCCGCGGAGCGGAGGCCCACGGCTGGGCTGGACCGGGCCAGGCTGTTGGGCCGCGGTCCAGCGGACCGGCCGGCGCGGGCCAGCCCAAGCAGGGCGGACCGGCCGGGCCGGGCCGGTCCGGCCCAAGGGGCTTTGCCCCTCAGTCTTCAGGAATTTTTAATTCCCGAAACGAGGGGTCTCGGAGACGCAACTCGTCTTTAAGTGGACGAGCGTTCTTCCAGAAAACCTTGTTTTGGACGGCGCAGACGCATCCGACGTCCACTTTAAGCATCGTCAACAGCGTTGGAACCCTGGCGTTGAGGTGGAGCTTTCCAGTATAGTTTCGGGTGTTGAGACTGGATTTGATGCGTGGACCCCACGAACCGTCTTTCGAGCTGCGTGCAGCGTTTCACGACTTTTTCGTCGGGCGTCCGTTCGGGGCGTGCGAGCAGTTGATGTTGGGTGATTTTCCGAGGGGATTGCAATGATGCAATCCACCCACCCTAATTCGGCGCGATGGTGTGGGGCCCACGAGGGCCGTTTGGGCATCAACGATGATTTTCCATCTTTATCACCAGGTGACCGTTTTGGACAACTGAGTAGTCCATCTTGTGTGCTTTTTTGAGAGGATCGTAATGGTGCGATCCGTTCGTTGAGTACCGGGACCAGGTTGTGGGGCCCACATGGAACCGCTCATGTGCGGTGCGCTGGAATGCATCTATTTCTCCGGATATCTATTGCACTCATGTGAGTAGTGCTTTTGATGTGTTTTCTCAAGGGGATCACAATGGTGCGATGCACCCGACTGTTTTCGGGGCTGGGGCTCAGGATCACGGGACGTCGTTCGGGCGTGTGGCGGTGTTGGTGGATTTTCCTTCGGATATCATTTGGAGGCGAGTAAGTAGTCGATCTCGAATGTTTTTCTACAAGGATTACAATAGTATGATCCGTTTGGTTGTGCGGAGCCTCTCGCGTGATCTTGTGAAAGTTGGAAATGTGAAGGTGCCCTGGGGGCGGTTCTCTTCTGTGGTTGTAGCGGACCCTTGGCGTGTGATTGCACGCACTCCCGTGTGTGAAGTAATGCTGGAATAGATGTGGTTGGCCGCACCTGGGCCTTTGAGTTGGAGATCTTATGTCACACCTTCACGTTGACGCTTGGTGCTGTGTGCACGATAGCCCTTGGGCTGATACTGTGGTATACTCTGGGAGTATACAGAAAATCTTGGAGGTACATGTGGTTGTTCGTTCATGAGAACATTGGTGCATTCAGTTGGGGTTGAGAAGGGGCCACATGTTGTGTGGTCCCCATGTGCGTGCCGTGTTCTGCATTGCGTACTTTGACCTCTCACGACGTAGAGGGTCCCTCTGTGTGTTTGTTGACCAGCGGGGTTGAGTGGTCCCCCCCCCCCCCCCCGGTTTCGTTCTCGATGGATCGACCAGTAGCGGTGCTAGTGGAACCCCGTGATGGAGCTGGCGCTGGAACTCTTTTGGGAGAGTTGTTTTGGAGTTGGGTGGTTGCGCAATACCCACTCCGTGTTTGTCTGGACAGTGTTGTACCCTCTAGTGGATATGGCCAGAGAAGTTCTGAGTTTTTCCCTCCAGTGGGGCTGGGCAGTGGGTTACTCATCGGCTTCTAGGGTCTACCCTCCAGTAGAGGCTGGGCCGTGGGTCACCCGATGCACTTAGGGTCTACCCTCCAGCAGAGACTGGGTAGTGGGTCACCTGACACTCTTTGGGTCTACCCTCCAGCAGAGACTGGGTAGTGGGTAACACGACGACCTCTTAGGGCCTACCCTCCAGCAGGGCTGGGCAGTGGGTCACCTGTCATCTAGTTCCAGGTCTACTCTCCAACAAGGCTGGGCAGTGGGTCTCCTGTCGACTTATTCTAGGACTACCCTCCAGTGGGGCTGGGCAGTGGGTCTCCTGATGATGTATTAAGGTCTACCCTCCAGCAATGTTGGGCAGTGGGTCGCATGTCGACTTATTCCAGGTCTACCCTCTAGCGGGGCTAGGCAGTGGGTCGCTGGATGATGTATTATGGTTTGCCCTCCAGCGGGGCTGGGCAGTGGGTTGCCTGACGATGTATTATGGTCTACCCTCCAGCAGGGCTAGGCAGTGGGTCACCTGATATCATATTATGAATTACCCTCCTACAGGGCTGGGCAGTGGGACACCTATAGGCATTCCAGACTCATTTCTTCCGACTAGGATACTCTGTGGCTTTCCCTCTATGATTACCGGAGCGGGACCCTTGGTTATACGAGTTAGTGTTGTGATGATTTGACTTTGAGGAGACCTCTCAACTGCGGGTCAGTGACGAGTGGTGGTTTGACGTTCCCCCAGAACTCTCAAGTACGAGGGGCGCTTTTCCCACCGAGACGCGTTCTTGCGATGAGATCTAAAACCGTGCGCCGGCCAAAGCGGATAGGGTCAAGGTGCGGTGATTGAGCCCCTTGGCTTGCAGTTCAGGGCTGACGTGCAGGATGTTGGGAATCGATGATGGTGTTTCTTTTGGGACTATTGGAGACTCATTTTGTTGGGCTGAGCTACGGGATAGAGATCCCCTTACGACGTTGTTCGGGCTTCTTGTTTGGGCATAAGGATATGTATATACCGTGTTTCAGTTCCCACTTCTTGGGTTTGGTTACTCTCCTTTCAGGAGGGACGAAGACACGCGGAGTATGAAACGTTCTTTCTGTGTCTAGCTTCTCATGTTTGGATGAGTCTTCTCTCCTGCTATAGGTAGAGAAGACTCGACGGGATGTTCATCTTCTCACCGTTTCCAGCTCCTTGTGTCTGGATGAGTCTATCTCTTTTCTCTTATTGGGTTGAGCTGGACTCTTTACTGCACTCTCTATTGTACTTCTCCTCAACTTTACCTGTTCGCTCCACTGCTCACCATTTGGTACCTCCTTTGTTACTCCCTCGAGACTTCGGGGTATCCTACAGAGTATTTTTATACTCACCCCTGCTTGGGCTTTTCCCGCACTTTGTGTGCCCTTGCAGACGGCGGACAGGTGGAGCGTGACTTCGGTGGAGCGTTGGAGCTTGGGTGCTTGGACCGCGTGTGGTGGTCATGGCCGGGTTCCAGGTGGGAGACCCATCAGTTGTTTCTTTGGTTTACCTGTTGCCGGGTTGTGGCACTTTTCTGGTTGGTCGCGTGTTTTTCCCCATTTTCCATTTTAGCACTTTGCTTGTACTGTTTAGAGGTCGATGCACTTTTGGTGGTTTATAGATAGCATTTTCACTTTACTCTGCTTGTCTTTCCTTTTACTCTGCAGTTTGGCATTGAGTGTAATGCGTGTGGGTCTGTACAGGTACTTAGGCAAATGCCTCCCCGAGTTGTTGTGCCTTCGGCACTGGTCGCCAGCCCCTGGCCTATGGAGGCGGGCTTGGGGTAGTTGCGGCTCGAGCCCGGGTAGGGTCGGGTCGTGACAAATTTATTTTTAATATCAATCCCATAGACAAGGTGGGAAAATAGTCTTTCAAGGAGAAAATATTCAAATTCTTAAATGGTCATTATATAAAAATTAAATATAAAATGACTATAATTACCTAAATTGGATTAATATCTGTATAATTGAAATAATATTAATTTAAAAACGAATTAAAAAGTTTTTAAACTTTATAAACTATTTAAATATATTTTTGGGTTTCAATTAAAATTTGGTATTTTTCTCTCTTCATAAAAATAATCTCTTTATAAATTTATAAAAACATAATACTAAAAAATTGAAATAATGATTAAAAAATGGAGTTTATTTTTTAATAATTATATTTTAAAAGTTTAAAAATTTTATTTGTTTAATAGGTGTGCAAGAGGCAAAAAAACTACATTTTATAAAAATAAATTTTTTAGTATAAAATTGGATTTCATATTATCTGTTGTCTAGAAAAAACATTAGATGAATATTAAATAGGTTATTGAATATATAACATATATATTTCATTATAATAATTCAATATAAATTGTTTTGTTTAATTTATTATGTTAAAATATCTTTTTTCAAGATGTTAGTTTTACAGAATAATATTTCCATTATTTTCATTTTAAATTAAATTCTTTCCTAATGCTTAATTTTATATACATTTGCAAAAAAATCATAATTAATGTGAATCCTACTAATACCCTCCATTATAATGACTAGATTATTAAATCAAATGAAAATATTTTATTAATATTGACCATTTTTTAAACTTATTTTTTCATGTAAATAAGCTAATGTTAGTCTTTTGTGGAATAGAAAATATTGAAAATATTATATACATTTGAAAAAAAATATTTCCCAAATTCATTGGGTGATACATTTTACATCCCTTGAAATGAATATTTCCTTCAAAATTCACCTTGGTCACCAAATGTTTAACATATTCTAATTCCTTCATAGAGAACCACATCATATAAATCATTAAGAAAATATCCTAATGAATAAGATAAAGGGTTGTGTGAAATTAATCTGAAATAAAACATACTATGTTTTCAAATTGCGAACATAGATGGAAAGTAGGGAAATGTATATAAAAGAAAAGAGTAAATAATTATAGAGAGTGATATATACCATTGATTATAGAAAAAGTGGGAGAACTTGATAAGGTCAGAAAACACAAAAAACATTAACTCAATAGGAATGAAAAAAGGAATTGATATCAACAAAAATGATGATAGCATGGAAAAAGATATGTCAATATAATTTTATTAATACTGGGGAATAACATTTCCATTTAGAGTGGGATTATAATAACATTTACTTAATTGATATTTTTTATTTCATATGAATAACTTTTTCATTTGGTTCTTCCTTGATCAATTTCCAATTCATAATTTACTCTAAGAGATACATTTTTCATTTCATAAGTGTAAGATAATATCCATAATTGAATTATAAGTAATTCCTTAAATATTATGATTAAAAAAATGGTTGAACAAGTTATAAAAAAGGGTTAAATCTTCATATGCTGATATAATTTGTTAATCTAAAAAACATCATCCAATGTTAAAATCAAACCATTCCATAAATGATTATCATTATTACCCTTCCAAAATTTAAAATTTATAAACATTTTAGCAAATTTAATTAAAATGATAATGACATAAATACACCAAATATCCAAAAGTATCTCTTTATTGTAACATACTAAACATATGAATAACATTACCATGTTTTATTTTGAAACATTGTAAAAATCTTTATAACAATGAAAAATTATTGAAAAGATACATGATTCATCATTCCTAAAATAAAACATAGATTATTAGATATATTCATTAAATCAAATAAGTTTGTAAAATCTATAAATTATAGAATAAACTACATTTTCAGTCAACAATAAATCAGTTACATGGTAATCAGTACTGTCAAATTTAATTATTCTTGTCCCACATCTATTTATCCTAAAATTATTATCTCAAAATCTAGAACATATAATGTTTTATCTTCACTTAATCAAAATATAAAATTTATATTAAATCACTTATAAAATAAATAAGTAAAATTTAACATATTCATACATATCACTAATGAAAAAATTATACTGGAAATTCCTTATCTAAATAAAATGTTGGCATATTATTACATGCATGCTTTAAGAAAAATGGAATGGAGTCATCCTTGTGACTGACACCCCACATCCAAACCCCCCATCCACCCCACAAACTTATCATGGCATGAATAATCCTTATATATTTAATTATTAATATATCATAATTCTTTAATTAAAACAATTTATCCATTCAATCACCCCCACTTCCTTCTCAAACCATTAACTAGTCTTCATCATCGTAATCATTAAGAATAATTTCCTTTCATATGTTATTTATAGTCACTTCATAAACATCATCAATATAACCATTACACATATAACCATGTTGATTATCTTTATGATCTTTCCACATATGACATAAATTTGAATAATGGTCACAATTTCCACATTTAGAACATTCAAAATCCAGTGATACCATAGTGAGACCATTATTATCATCCATTACTTTAACTAAAAATTTTATTTTTTTAACATTGTAGTTGATTTCCCCACAATTAACTATTTTCTCACCCTTATACCACTATTATAAACATTTTTTATATTATAAATTAAGTCATTAATAAAAAATTACATTATTATTGATTATATTATTTTTATCACTATTAAAAAGTTATATTTAGATTTTTGGGATGATTTTAATATAGGTGGAGGAGATTTGGAGAGCGCATGGTGGAATTAATGAAATGTGAACCAATCTACACTTCAATCGATGAACATATGTGGAATTGACTGGACACATCATCTAATTTGGTGAATTTAATTGGGACGAACGATTTTATTCTAATCAAAACATTAGATTGATTCTGCTCTTAGGAAAACTCTCAATCCCAATTTGTCTAGTAAGGGGCCCAACTGAAATGATCAATCCAATAAAAATAATATGCACAAAGTCAAAGGTATTATTATATATTTTTTAAATATAGATATCTTTTATCATTAAATATATGAGAAAATTTACACTTATATATTCAATACCTGGGGTAAAAAATATTGGAGTTTTTTAATGTAATATAAGTATTTCTGCTTTTCGAAAACCATAGTCCAAGTGGTTCTACAAAATATGGGTGCCCAAAACCACCTTTTAATTTTTATATAAATTAGAACCTTGTACACCCAATTTATAAATTCATCTAGGAGGAAAGGGGATTCTATTTTGAATCCCCAAATGAGTTCAATAATCCATTTGGGTGATCTAGAGGTCCATATCCTCGTGGGGAGACCAAATATGAACTCGGAGTTCCAAATAAGATTCCTCCTCCCAATAATTGTATGATGAATGGTGTGTAATCATTATGAGAGAGATAAAAAAATGATTAGAGAGATTTGGAACATTGTAATATACTATTTGGATGTATTTTTTGATTTGGAATTTTTCTTTTAGTTGTATCATAACATGTTTTTATGCATTTATTTGAAACACTTTTTATTTCATTATTGATCGGTGTGTAATTTATTGTTTGAAACTTGTGTTTTTTTATTAGGCAATATTGGAATATTTTATTTCCAAAAAACATTATATATCAGTTGCATATGAAAAACTTAATAGCATTCCAAAAGTTTGGAAATTTAATAAATTAATTTTATGTGAAGGTTTAATGTTATTTCAATCATTTTTAAGGCTTATGGGTACCCAAGATCTTGGATAACCCTCTTCCAAAAGATTACAAAAACAAATAATAATCAATTATGAATAAAGAAATTTTCTTGTTATGTAGAAACATATAAATTATCACATAATTGTCTTATATTTCATAAAAACCACTTGTTTTCAAATATTAAATTAATTAAATTATGTTATTTTATCTTAAATTAATCATTTAACCCACCCACCATATTTTTGATTTTGTTATTTAAAAAATGATGAAATTCATACTCTAAAACCAGCAATGATACATAAAATATATCATAGGGTCATCACTAGTCTAAAAAATTACATTCACATCATAATAAGTAATCTTTATTTAATACAATAGTTTAATGATATTTTATTTCCTATTGATCGTAACATGATTGACATGACTACAAGTGGTTCACTAGTGAACAAGACCTCAATTTGTTCAAGAAAACTTATCAAAAACATGGAATATAACACATAAATGTATAGTTCAAGGTATAATATACTAATTATTGGTATCCTTGAGGTATAGAGATCTGAGTTTGAGAATATTTAGACATGAAATTTGAAGTGTCAAGTACCCTACTCCAAAAAAGTACTCTTTATCAAGGGAAATCCAAATCTCCTCCTCCCACCTATAATGGTTTATATTATTCAAAAACCCAATATTCTAACCATTCCCTGCCAAATGGGGATCTGTAGAGATTTTTTTATCAATATTCTCATGCCTCCTCTATAAATAACCCATTGGAAAAAATCCATACAATCCATCCAACCCTAAGTGGATGGATAAACAATCCAATAGAAGAGGGGTTATTAAAACCATCCTCAATGATTAGGTAACTAACCATGGTACAATATTCATCCTCCATCACCAAATATTAATCATTAACCACTGTAAATTCTATTACAAAAACCCCCTAAAAAATTCAAGCCTATCATAGAATACATTATTAAACAAATGGTTGTATATAATCGTCAATTCCAACAACAAACACAAGAACCCATAAAGGACCTAAAAAACTCAAATAGGATAAATTGCCAATATGGTGGGTGAAATCCAATATCTAGGGAATAATAATCATCCTTCCCAACCAATTTTCAACCCTAGTGGCAAGGGAAATGTTAGTTATACCACCCTCCAATGTGGAAATCAACTTAATTACAAATGTCCCCATAAATAGAAGAATCCCCACCAAAGGAACTATTTATTCCAACTATCTAAAAAGTCTCAAATAAATTGAATCCAAATCATTATAAAAATACCACAAAAATAAAGAGTGTGTATTTTTATGAGCATACTAGACCAAAAATAACTCTTCCTTTTACCTAATGGTTCTCCCAAACAAGGGAACAAAAAAATATCTTGATAAACATTACTAGAAAATTTCCAAAAAAAAAGTACAGGTTAACATACCATTGATTGACATCATGGTGGAAATTCTATGGTATTCCACATTTATAATGTATATAAGTACACATTGAAGGAGACTGATGTTTTTTGAAAAAGAGATCTTGGGGAGGAATGTATATGTATTAATAATGTTGTCACTTCCCACCAAATTCAATGCTCGTTTAACATTATCAATTAAATGAACCATAATAGAGTATTTATTTTTATATGCAATTTGTAATTTTGAAGATTCTATAAATGTGTTACATCACTCTATTTCCTATGTATTTCATGTTGAGTAACTAAATTCCACTAGAATAGTTGTTTAGTGTTTAAATAGTGTTACTACAATCCCTACTATTGTCTTAGAGGATTTTATTTAAATGGTTAAATTTTTAGTTTTCCCTATTGACTTTTAGGTTCCTTAAATGGAAGATGATATGATAAATGGAAATCCCGCATATATATTTGGTAGACCATTCCTAAATAATCACAAAACCATAATTAATTTCAACAATTATATATTATCTATGGTGTTTGGTGGTGACATTATTTTTTTCAACATCCTTGATGCCGTGATTCACCCCTCAAAAGAACATTCCCCTCTCTAAGTTAATTTATTTTATGTACTACCTTCCAATACTAAAACATATTTTAATTTCCCATAACCCCCTTTCTAAATTTTCATCATTTATGTAAATTCTAGTAAAACAATCAACCATTTAATGGTGTAGTATTCTTGAAAAATATCACGGAGGTTGTTAGTTAGTGATTTCTGGGGTAAAGAAGATCCTATGACCATTGATGATGCTGCCAAACATTTAAAATATTATTCCTCATTTGGGGATGGTATAATTGATAAGTTAGATGATATAATAAAACTCAGACATTAACATTCACCCCCATAAATCAAAAATCAAACTTCAATTGGATTTTATACCACATCTTCAAAAATTAAAAAATCATTTATTTAAAATGGAATCAATATTCCTCTCATCAAATCTAGTTCACTCCCTCTAGACGTTAAATTAATACTTATTAACTTTTTGAGGGATTATAAAAGGTATCAGGATGGACACATGATGACATTTTTAGAATTATCCAATCAATTTGTTTGTATTATATTTGGTTAAATTATGTGTCTTAACCGGTGATATAGGCTCAATTCCAACTGAAACCAACCATTCTTAAAATTGGTAAAAATGAGGACACAAAATTATTTTCTACAAAATCATTTACCCCATCTCTAATAGCCAATGGTTCTATAAAAAATATGTAATTCCAAAAAATAGGTCTAACCATAATATAAAATGAATACAATGAATTTTTACATCCCATGTATATTATAGTTTCGGTGTCAATATAGAATATCACTTACTAAACCAATACACTAGGAAGGACCATTTAATAGAACCGGTCATTGAATGTATTCTAGAAAGGTAATAATGGAAGTATAATTACTATTTCCATGATGGGTATTCTAGATACATTGACATACATATTTCCCATGATGTAAAGGAATATAAAACCTTTACCTAAAACTTTGGTATATTTTCATAGAGTATGATGCCATATTGTCAAAACATTTATCTAGGTACAATCCAATGATTGATGGTCAGTATTTTTTTAGATTTCTTGGATAATTTAATAGAAGTCTTCATGAATGATTTCACTCTATATGGATATAATTTTGTTTAGTGTTTGAGGATTCTTGGTTTTTTCCTACATTCTTATTCTAAAATGAATATGTCGTTAAAATATAAAAATTTCTATTTCATATTGAATCATGGTAAAATTATTTGACCTAAAAATTCAGTATATGTTATCAAAGTACTTATATCAAAAGATATCATCAATTCATCCCTACCATTCCCAAAAAATGTATGGGATATGTGGTATTTCATAGGTAATCCTGAATTTTATCATCATTCTATTCATGAAATTAGTAATGTTTCACTTCCCTTTTCCTGATCACTCAAAAAACAAAAATGTGTTTTGTTTGATTAAAATGATGAGGTTGATTTTAACAAATTTAAATCGAGTTTCACATCAAGCCATGAAATCCAACAATATTGGTGGGATTTTCCATTTGAGATCATGTGTGATTCCTATAACTATAGTTTTAGGGTATTATTCTCATAGTAGATCGATTGAGATCAACATTTAATAGACTATGATGCATGTACACTAGACCTTTCCCAATAAAACTACACCAAAACTAAAAAATAATTGCTTTCTAATAATTTTTCGTATTGATAAATTCATGTCATACCATTTGTGTCTAAAGTTATTATGCTCTCAGACCACAGAGCTTTTTGATATCTTTTTATGATTCCACAATCCATACTATATACCAATTTTTGGATAGTCCTACATCAGAAATTCAATCAATAAATTTGGGATAGAAATGAATAGAGAATGTGGTGGCTGACTATAGCTGTAGGATTATCCCTTCATAGAACAATAAATCTCCCCATTGCATTTCCATTAAAGAATTGTTTCTTGATAATCAATTGTACCAAGTTAATAATGTTATTCCTTAATATTATTAAATTGTAAATTATTTCATTGCATCTGGTATTCCCACTAATGTCAATAAAACCAATCTAATCATCTGAAAGATGGGTCCCATTTTTTATATGGGATAAACCATACCATCGATGCACATTCAGTGATCTTGTGCATATGTGGTTTGTTCCAAATAGAATTTTTCAGTCTGTCCATTGGTCCATCCAAAATTCTATTTATGGTAGACTCTTTTTTCACCAATGGACTAATTGTAGGGTCCTCGATTATGGTCTATTTTAGCCACCATTATTTTTGGATTTCCATGATTTTTGTAAAAAAAAATCTTCATTATCAATTAAACTGTAATGTCTCTATAAGAAATAAAATTACAAAATAAACCATTCCATTTCATGACATTTTTTATATTTTTGAAATTGAAATTATGTGACCATTTACTAGTTCATTTAGAAACATGTACATTCTTCTAGAAATAGATTATATTTCAATATGGTTAGAGGAATAATCCACAAGTACTAACGATTAAAATATATTTACAAAAAAAATTGAACATAAAATTTCTGAATTTATGGATTTCATAGTTTCATCATCAGTGACTATGGTTCTAATGTCTATAACTAAACAGTAAAATCACATTTTCATCATTATGAGGTCATGCTATAATTTTATACTGCTTTTCACCCTCACAACAATTAGAATTTAAAGGTGTCAAGTAGAGATGTAAAAAATATTCATGAAAAATGGGACAACTTAATAAAAATGATTGGAGTTTAAGACTAGATGATTCATTATGGAATTCTTTTACTTTATTTAAACCTCGCATTTTAATGTCCCCCTATTTTCCAGTTATTGGAATGAGTTTTTAGCAACCTATTAAGATAGATAATTGGGCATTTTTCCCATTAAACACTGCAATTAAAATAATTATTGTATAGGTTATAACATGAAGTTACAGATTTAGAAGCTCGAGGAAATTAGTGGAAAATTGTATGTGAACTTTTCAATTTATATGAAATAACCATGGATACCCATTCCGTCCTCATATTTCAATGTAAATTTCACATTGGGCATAAGGCCATCCTTTTTAATGTATGACTGACATTTCATCATGTTAGGCTTTTTTCCCGTTGGTTTCTCTCATACACTATTACTAATGTTTGTCCATTTGGTGTTTTTCTTGTTCAAAATCTTGAAAAAAATAGTCACTATAAATGTGTAGTGGTTGAATAAAATTAATGAATCCATTCTAATATCTTCAATGGACAAAATACATGTTCAAGAAGAAACCTATAAATGATGGCAACTTGGTTTTATCCTTCTTCCCAACATTCTCATTTATAAAAATGATTACATTGCATACTCTAGGTGAGGGGTGGGAACATTCATAGGTTAGTTTTAAATTTTAATCATCTTTCTTATTTTCCCACTTATTATCTTATTCCATTTTATTATAACATCCCCGTATTCACCTTAATTTTTATGTTGTAATAGTAATTTTTATATCCAATTAATCATGTAACTTATTGAAAATTCATGATAAAGATTATTATGTCTTATTATCTTAAAATTTAAAAAATTAAGGATATAATGTGTCATTTATCATTAACATAACATTGAGGTGTGACTTTATCTAGATAATTTTTTATGATATAAATTTTTGTACGAGCTTAAAACTGCTGAGAATATTGATACGCTTTTTGTTACCAGGCTATGTGAAAATTCTCTCAGTAAAAATCTCCACACATCATTACACCCATCTATGATGTGTGCATTTTTATTACTCAATAAAAGGTAAATATGATTTAGGATAATATTTATCAGCTTTAAAATGATTTCTTCATACGTTCATTCCTTATCTAATATATTTCATTATAGTATTTGATTGACATATGTGTGAGTACATTTTATCACACTATTGTAATTCATAAAAAAAGAAAATAGAAAAAAATGGTTATGTCTCGGGGTGTTCAAAACCAACCATTATGAATCTATTGTTCTTATTATAACTATTAAAATTAGTGTTCTCATGAGATCAAAAAAGTGTTGAGAGATGAGTTTGACAATTTTTCATAGTTAATAATTTAAAAAAAACATTAAAAATAATAAATGAGGTTAGTGATGAAATTTACAAAATATGGGGATATATATGTTGGGATATTAATGTTTCAAGTCCATGAATGCATATGTGAGTGGGTGTTGAAATTTGATTGGAAATGATGCATATATTGTTTGATGGACAAAATCATTTATGTATATTTTTTAAAATAACTTTTCATTACTATATAGAAATTTGAAAGAATACCATGAAATTTATTTCATGCCCAGACAGTAATATTTTCACATATTGATGAATTTTGAATTATTTTCTCATATTTGTATCATTAATATATTTGAATTTACATTTTATATAATTTATGAGAATATTTTCTTCATGATCACTATGAAAAAAAATTTTGGTGTGATTTTCCTCAATGATCACATTCCTATCGTAAATTAAATTTTATAATAATGTTAAATATTCAAGAATTTGGAAATATCACCGAGAAATATTTCGTGAAAAGTTCCTTTTATGAGGATTTAAAATTTTTAGTTGTGTGTGTTATTGAACCATGATTCACTATTTTATTTCACCTTTATAGCACTCTACTAGAAATTGTTTTGGTAAAACATACAAATATAATTAAAAATTGTACTGCATTTTTATTCAATTAATTTTTATTTATAAAAGTTAGAAAGGGAAATTTCACTAGTGTTGATGATTTCATTGTTGGTGGAGGTGATTTGGAGAGCCCATGGTGAAATTCAGGCAATGTAGACTACATTTTGTGGGAATAAAAGAACACATGTGTACATAACCACACAATTCATCTAATCTATTCATCAAATTGGCATACAATTATGTGGGAAGAACTATTATTTAGTGTCCCACATCTCACTAGTATACACCCATTCCCAATTCGTATATTAAAGACCCCATCAATTAAATATGTCCATGATAAATAATTTGAATGAAGTAAACTATTTGGTTATGTAATTTTAAAATTAATCCAATTTTTATATATTAAATGGAGGTAAAGTTGGATTGGGAGATATTTAAGAGGTGGTTCAATAATATTTTAGTGTTTTTCAATGTGATATATGGAATCTTAGTTACCCAAAACCATGGTATAAGTCATTTCTGTCAATACGGGTTCCCAAAATTACATTCCACTTTGTCTATAAATCTGAACCATGGGAACCCCATTTTTGTGTTCGATCAGGAGGTAATGTGATGCCATTTTGGAGTCCCAAAGGAGTCCAATTATCAATTTTTATGTTATGTAGTTCCCTATCATTATAGAGAGAGATGAGATGAATTATTAGTTCCACTTAAGATTCCTCCACTTGATAGTGGGAGAAATGGTGGGTGATCATTGTGATGGAGATACAAAAATGAATGGGGAATTTCAACACATACTTCTATATTAGTTTAGTGAATATTGTTTTTGGAAAATATTCATTTTCATGTAAATTATATTTTTCATAATCATTTAATTAAGAAAATAATATTTCATAACCGATCAGTGTGTAATTTGAAATGTGTACCTTATGTTGTCTGGATTAGAAAACATAATAGTCTACTACTTTCTCCAAAATTTATGATTGTAATGTTTTCATAAAATCCAAATATCATATTAATAGGCTAGAAATAGACATCATTATTTTTATGTCATGCTTTATTTTTATTTTCATCATTTTAGAGGCTTGTGGGGGAACAAGATATTGGTTAAACCGCATCCAAAAAATTACACCAAAATATATAAATCAATTCAAAATTAAGGAAATTTTCATGTGTTTTAGTATCAAACATATTTTCACATGTATATCATATATTTTACAAAATCGACTAGTTTTTTCATATATTTAACACTTTAAATACTGGTATTTTATTATAAAATCACCATTTAACCACCACCCCCTCTAATTGTTTGTGAAATGTGTTGAAAAATTACCAAGTGATCCCATAAAATCTCCTTTAGAGATGAATTTGGGTCTTCTATTGAATATAAAATCATATTTAGGTCATAATCAATTTGTCGTGTCTTGAAAACGTTGTTAGTAGCTACTTGCTCATTACCCTTATTTTCCACACCCAAAGAAACTTCTCTTCAATATGAGACATTATATTGAGTTTTTCTTCCTATATTCTCGATATATATATATATATATATCTGAATATTTTTTTAACCATGGTCTTCACTACTATAAAATCATAAAAATATATCATTATCTTCAAGGGTGATTTTAATAGTTGGTTGAGGTGAACATTGTTAGTGTTATTTTTTTACAACTAATTAGGAATTATCATAACATCGACCACGATATTCATCATTCAATTTGTTTTCTAATCTGCATATTTTCTCTGACATTAAATTTGAACCCATTTCTTTTATGTACCCACCATTTAATATATCCATAAAGCATAGACTGACCAACAATAATCCTATTGGAAACCAAAATAATATGAAAATAATTTATATAATGTCTAAATCATGGCACCATTTTTTATCTATAACACCTTAGGTTTAACCTAGTTCATTCATAATTATAATATATTTAAATAATTTTTCATGGTTCTTAATGAGTTTGTAAATCTCTAAATTATATCCACCGAGAGTGTATATCTTTGTGGGAATTGTTTCCCTTTATCATAAACCAGGTTTTGATTGATTCAAACTCAATGATCCTTTTTTGAGTAATTAAAACTATATAGCTTTGTTCTAATGCCACATCAACTTGAAGTAACCAGATAGGGATGTCATTTCTCAGAAACATCATTGTTTATCCTATAAAAAATTATATGACATTGTCTTATAATTTGACTCATTATAAACATTATCCTTAGATGTATCCCCAGACAAATCCTTAAAAATATCCCAAGGGATATCACTATTTTTTTATCATAACATTTTCCAAAACCTAATTAAACAATTCCATAAATACCCACAATAAAAACAATGATTTTTATACATGTATATTATATATTTTTAGATGAATATTCAATAATTACATAGACACATGCCTAGGCACTATAATTGTTTTTTTCTTTGCATACTAGGTTGATGATCTTCTAATTTGGTGAAAAATCCTCGATATCCCCCAAGAATTTCTTCTACATTAGTAATTTCTAAAAATATAGCTTATATAAAACCTTTTTCATAACCTATGGAAAGGAAACATATGAAATAGAGATCTCATATGCATCATAAAGGTAAACAAGGGAGACATATAAGCACAACATGAACATAAGGGTATGAGAACAAGATTATAAAATATGAAAACTAGTCCATTCATATAATAGATAATAATGATGTGTCACTAAATAAATATTGGTAGTTCATAAGATGTGTATCGTAATGAAATCAATGAAAATGAGCCATGATATCATAACATTAGAATAAAAAATGAAATTGTGGCATATATATAAGAATAGAAAATAATTTCTATAATAATCATTGATATATTTCATTGATATATTAGTCGAATGGGTTCACTCATAAAACCATCGTAGTGTTCAAGGATTACTCCTAAGACTATCATTGCAGAAAAATTACCTTATTGAACTGGATTGACTCCCCGTTTTAGGCTTGTCTATTTCATCAGGTATAAACCATTATCTAATACATTGAACATAGATATAGTTCCGAACCATCACATAGTGAAAATCATAATTATGTAAACCAAAATATCAGTAAACAGTAATCATATCAAAATCCATTAAATTAAATGGGTTTTATGAACATTTAATTATATCATAACCTTTGGAGACGAGACATGATACATAATCATTTCATAATTTTACCATCGTATTACCCTTGAAAAAAATCAGGTTTCATAAGAATTAATTTCAGTTATAACACATGGAAGATAAAAAGGATTCATAAAATTCATATCATTATAAACCATTAAAATAAATAATAATATTAGAATCATTGTTTTATATCACCCAAAAATAAAAAGATATATCAAAGGATGTCATCTCTGATAAGGAATTATTTTGGAAAATAAAATAAAAAGTTCTTGAAAAAATTAATGGTCATTTAAAATCAATTTTTTAAATTAAAACATTTTTTGAAACCATTTCATTTAAAACAACCTTTGAAACCTATAAATTAATATTTGAAAATCTTATAAAACCTTTCACAAGGAAAATATTCTTAATTATTTGAAAAATAAAGTTTTTTGAAAACATTAAACATTTTCAGAAATATTTTTTAAAATTTTAAATCCTTTATTTAAAATAAAAAAATTTACAATATATTTCATAAAATAGGCTCCATGAAAATAAAATTGAATAACATTAAAGGAATAATGAAATATTTGTTCAGTCCTGAAAGTGGGAAATATTGTTCATTGTACGGATGTTTAAAACAACAATTATTTTAACATTTTTAGTAATAGAAAAATGAGCCTTATTTGGAAAAGATAAATAAATATTCTATCTGTAATTTTAGTAAAATTTAAACATTCATGAAAATAATATAGAAAATTTTAAATGGTATTTTTATTGATAAAATATTTAGAAAATATTGATTTATAAAAAAGTGTATTTCTGACTCAAGAGAGAAATAAAGTCATATTTTCTCAAAAAAAATTATTTTGAACACTTGAGTACATAATGATATGAAAATGAGTGGAAAAAATGTATTATTATGACAAAAAAATGGATAATGAACGTATTGTTTTTCTTGAGGAATGTTTCATATGATTTCATGATCATAAACAGAATCATAAACAATTTGGATAATTAATGAGATCATAACATAAAAGATTTTCCACATTAGTAACATTGGACCGTAAGCCCCATAAAGGAATAATCCTTCAATGAAAAATGAAATGTAATTGTAATTCATGATATTTCAGATAAAAGTATAGGTATATACACCTCATGAAATTATATAAGTGTGCAACATAACAAATTTATCGAGGAAATAAAAAAAATCCATTACCATTATGGTAACATTTGAATAGAAAACCCCATGAAAGAGAGATAAAAAATGGCAATGTAAATCCCCAAAATTTTAAAGATAATAATAAAAAGTAAATTCCATTTGAGTATAAATACCTCATAAAATTAACATATGTTTCATATGTGATGTATCTATTTGAAGTAAAAAGGTGTGATGAAAATAACATACCGACATAGTAATATTTTGAATCATAATACATTACAAATCATTACATAAAATGTAACATTAAATATAACAAAATTAAGGTGCTTAATTTTATAATAGTTCAAAGGGGTAGTATTGACACCACATAAAAAAATATTGGGGAATCTTAATATCTCTCAGAAATAAAATAGATACATTGAATACCTTACCTTAAGTATTGAATTCCTTTGTATATCTTTGAAACTACTATATAATATATATATATATATATATTATAAAATATTATATAATCATACATATAAATATCATATCAAATATTATTTAATTATGACCACTAATAAAATATTTATCACCAATTCATTGTTAAAATCAATTTTTGGGTAATAATCACTATGTTTTTCTTATATGTTTTGATTTTGTAATTTTTGTCCTATTAATTTGATCATGGTTCCATAATCTACATAATAATAATAATAATAATAATTTAATTATAATATTAATTCCTCAATTTTACTCTTAATTCCAATCATGGATATGGATTTGAGAAATGAAGTACGTTACGATCATAGAGATAGTAGGCCATACATACTCATGAGGAACATTATAATTTTTCAACAGTCATTATAGGAAGGAGGTAAGAAAAATTTTATCATTTCATAATGATAATAACTCATAAATAACATATTATTTTTTAAAATATGATTATATTTCATCCATGTGTTGTGGTTATGAATAGATAGAGTTGCATCACTTCATGAATGTGGTAGTCCACGTGTAAATGAAAGATGATACATGTTTTAGTGAGTCTAATGGTAAAAACTAAAATGATATATAATCGTTAAATAATGATTAAGAGGACATTACTACCATAATTAGGCTATGTATATCACATATATTTTCATGAAAAAACAAGGGTTATCCCTAAAGTGGTCACCCAAGCCAACCTGAAATAGGACCTAAGATTTGTTTTTGATCCTCCTACAGTGGAAATAGATGTTAGGAATAATTGAAACAGAATCGAGAATGGATAATAGCATAAAATAAATAAAATGAAATAAATATATAATAGAATAAATAAAAACCAACATTTAGTGGAAAACAAATAAAACTGAATACACCTTCATGTTACCCTATGGGTCACCACCAACCACTAAATAAACATCGCTCCATGGAGACTGAGATTGAATTGTTTGTTCAACTAGAAATAAAAAAATGATAGAGATATTGGCGTGAGTATTTAAACTCTATTTGTATAACCAAAAATATAATCCCTATAAAATATCATTAATAATAAAACCAAGTATTGTTTGTTTATAAATGTTAATAAATAAATTTTTTTAATCTATTCTATAAAAATTTAAAGGCTTAAGCTTATGAAAACAATTTTTTGTCATTTACCATTGAAAAATTTTCATAAGGTGGTTCATTTTTTACAACATCACATTTAAATAATAGGGAATTTAGTAAAGTAATTTTTTCATTAGATGGTACATAATATAGTAAATTAAAACATGTTTTCTATATTTTATATAATAAAGTAAAACTGATAATAAAGAATTTAACAAAGTAGTAACATACAAAACATTGGGGTAAATGATATTAGTGCCTTGGGAGAATCTCTAAGTAACTATGTTGTTAGGGCCCTAGGATCCTCATATCTCATTGATCAATCCATAGTGAATGTTTTAATGCACAACCCCTTGAGAGGTCGTAACCAAAGACCAATAGGTCTGAAAATCATCATCATTCAGTTATTTATCCTTACATAATTAACTTTTCTAAGATCCTGTGTTATTTCCTAGCTGACTCAAATGGCATACATGTCTATGGAAACCCATTTAGATACCCATAATTTCAATTTGAATTATATTCTTTTTCAAAACATTCAAAATTCCCTATTTTAAAACCATGAAATAATTAACTATAAATCAATGAAAACCACCACATTCTTAGCACTAACCTTCAAAAAACCAAATAAGAAAATTTATTTAACAACAATCTCACATACATAAAAGGATCATTGAAAACAATCATGACCCATTATAAATAATTTCTAAAACAACCTTAGTTCACATTGGAAATCATTTAAGCCATTAAGACTTTATATAAAACTGATCTAGGGTAAAAAATATCATTTAAATATCCAATACACATGTTGAAAATCATTTAATACATATTTAATTTATTTAAATATTTAACATTATCAAAAATGAAAAAAACATATTTCGGTAAGTGGGTGAATATGTCAACGCTTAGATAATAACATGAAAAACTATGTAAAATACCATACCAAGAATCAGAATCTTGTTATTATAATAAATATATTATATAACAATGAAAAAAATTATAAACACATAATAAATTGAGGAATTCTATTTAAATTCTCAAACAGAGGAAACCAACCTCATAACATGATACTTTTGATGATGGAAATCGGAATCCACACTTTTATGATTACACACACATGTATTTATACACACTCACACACACACACACACACATATATACATATATAAATACCCAAATATGCAGTGTAGATATTCCCCTATCCATGAGGAAATATGAAAAAATAAAGTATATATATACAATAAAAATGCATATATTTTTATATCCCCCTTATGAACAGTACTCCAAAACTAACATGATAAAAATACCAGAAATGCATAAATAAAAAAACACAAAATTAAAATTGATGAAAAGATTAATCATGGAAGGATCCATTCCCAAAATTGATGGTGAAACCAATTCCTTCAACGGTCATGGAGTGAACCGACCTAAATGAAGTCGAGAACCCTGGACATCAAAAATCAACAAGAGGAGCCCCTAAAAACATGTTAGGGTTCTCCCTATTTTCATGCACCATATGGATGAGATTCAGCCCATGAAATATAGACAAAATATAGAGGTAGAGTATATGAGAATATAACTAGAAGGGATCTCCCCATGATTGAAGAATAGAAATGACCAGCCAAATTGAGAGGAGGAGGTGCACATCGTGAGCACACCATGAGCCCTAGGGGATATGATATCATAAAAAAGGGTGAGGGGATACTGGGCATAGAGGGGGGGGGGGAACCAATTATGTATTTAATGAAATTAATAAAATTATAATGATAATCCATATAATAACAATGATAATCAGTATAATAATCATAATTATAATAATCATAATAACAATATTTTTATTTTTAATATTATTAAACATAATCACATTCATAATAATAATAACAAAACATTTATTTATAAAAATAAATAATAATAAACATTTTTTTTGAAATCAAGTAGGACACATTATTTTGGCGGCATGGTCTACCAAACCATGTGCCAATTATGTAGTGGCCTCTTCCCCAATGGGAGGAGTCTATATGGGCTCTTTGGGGTGGCGTATAACTGTGCGCCTAACCGTGTGGATGATACAGATCCACTTTCATGGAATCTTTGTTTTCACTAGGAAGGAATATGGTATCCCCTACCTATTCACCAACCATGATCTGATTCATAAAACTAAAAATTTAAAAAATTTAAAAAATTATCACCACGAAACTCAAGAATGTGAGGAAATATTATTTAATAATTCTAAATAATTTTAAACAATTAAAAATATAAAAAACAAATCCATGGTTGAGATGTTACCATTATACCCACCATTATAAACTATCTGAAACCATAAATTCACACAGTCAATATAATGAATAATACAGAACATAAAATCAAAAGGACCCATTAAAAAAAATTCCATGACTAAAATTCGAATAAACAAAAACCACCAAACTAAGCATGGAATGGAAGAAAACATGAAACCCCCAATTTGATATTTCAACTCCAAAAGGAACACCTCAACAACTCTAGATAAATTTTTAATAATAAAAAACGCATGGTGGTTCTCCCCACCATTTAAGAAAATATCATTCACTATAACACCAATCTCAAAAGTGATAGGGACCTGACTAATGAAATTCATGATCACCATAATGCCAAAACATGATTCAAAAATCCAAAAGACACAAGAATCAACATATAATCACTACTCTATGCAAAAACCAACCTAAGTAATACTAAGAATTAAGTGTTCATGTTCCATAAGAAACAACCATATAAATTCATGGAAAGATACAACCAATATCTCCATAATGGAAGGTGCACAAGAAGGAAAAAATATTTTATTGTAAAACATTGAGTGTCTTCACTATTATGATGGTGAGTAGATGTTAGATATAAATAACTCACACCTGGAGACTCCTACACTATCTAAAATGCTTCAAATTGGGGTTTATAGCTGGATACTTTAAGTATTGAATCAAATTTTGTACTACTCTAAGTACATAATAATTCATAATTAAGCACATTTCATTAATGAAACAAACCAAAAATATTTAGGTATAACAATTGGAAACACCAATAGAAGACATTTGGAGGATTACGACAAGATAGATTAGGGTTCCCAACCCAACCACACATGAAAATACAAATGAGTGGTCAATGAATGAAATGTTAAAACATACATGGAGACTTTTCTAAAATAGGTTTTTCTAGTTCAAACACTTCACTGGATAGGGAACCTCCATGAGTACAAAAATAAACCAAACTATTAAATACCATGTTCTTACCTCTGATATGTTCCCAAATGAAAGAATGTAATCCTAGATCCTTGGCCTAAAAACCATATGAAAAGGGGAGCTTTAGACTGGTCACTCGACGTTATATCTACAGAAAAGGAAATTTTTTTATTGAAATGGTGAATATTACCCTTCAATATTGGTTAACCTAATCATGCCAACAGAGGCTCTTCCACTTTCTCCCCCTTCACTTCGTCAAGAGTAAACTATGATATGAATGTGGTCTTGAAGAAAACTAAAGAAAATATGAACCGTAACTACATCTGGAGTCCCTGAAAACATAAATAAACACTCAACTTTCTCAATCCAGTCAACAACATCTAATAGACCTCAATTACTATAGAAAATAGGAAATTATTGATAATATCTCAGCTCCAACAATCCACTAGGAGTCTAGGGTGGGACAATGACTTAAAGTGACTCTTTATAATTCTTTTAGATCATTCTTGTTGGCATACTCTAAAAAAGATAAATCACAAAACCAAATCAACATTGATCTAAAACATGACCAATTATCATTAAAAAAACCCATAAACCAACACATCACAAAACAAAATTAATATCAAATTAGATCACAATAAAAAAACCACAAAAACATTACAAAATAGTCCAATTACCCTATTTTAAATAACACCATTTCAAAATTTATTCATTTTCAAATTCAATTCCTTAATTCACAATTATCATCATTTTCCCCTTCCAGAACCATCGTAAACACCAAATACAATTTTTTAATCCATTTTCCAATTACATGTTATTTTGGGTGAAATCACGTATAACACAACCAATTCTAAATCCAAAAAACCACATCCACATCCCATTTAAAACCATATATATCATTAATGATGTATCCTTTTAAATTTTAAAACCCAATTTTTATACTCAATGAATATTATCAAAAAATAATTATACATTCAAAATCAACTCACAACAACCAAAATTACACCCAAGCATCACATAAAAAATAAATATCTGTAATAGGGAACTACTGGCCAACCATAACCTCAACACATTATTTTTCAGACCTTGCATTATGCTTGCACCAACCACTAGAAGTATATTATATAATGCACTATGTATCCACATGGTTTTCTATGTCATGCAAGATCATTTTACAGCACCATCTCACTTCTACTATGATTCCCCAAAATGCACAAGCTTAGTGAAATAAATAAATTATAATATCATAAAACAAAAAAAATTAACAACTTGAAACCCAACTCTCCCTAGTGACTCGAGCCTCCCATGGGTGGTGGTTATTAGGAACCAACCATAAACAACTTCCTGATCCCCAGAAATTATATATCTAATCTACCAGAAATCTCACATAATAATGTTATCCTTTGATACTATTTTATATGAACCAATCTACGTAACCCCGAACCAGTCACCCTACGCAGCCTACAATAAGGATCAATAGGTTTTTAGATATCCCAGCCTGGAAACTATTTTCAAACATCAATTTAACCTAGATGGGAACAATTTATACCATAAAAATGAAAAATAAAATAATGGAAAAATAGAACAAATAAGACTAATATAAGAGTAAAAAATAAATAAAAATGTATATACCTCAATTTTAACATGCATTTCACCAACAAAAACTAAACCAACATCACTCCATGGTGTTTTAGACCAACCATGTAGCAGCTCAATAAGCCAAAATGAAAAATAGTGATATAGACATTAGTCTTTAAAATCAATTGTATTTTCTAAAAAATTAATCCTGATTCCTGACCATTAAGAAAACTATGTCATTCATGATAGGAATATAAGTTAATACATCCTTTCAAAAAAATTAATAGACTAGAGATTCTAAAAACCATTTTTCCCTTTTACCATAAAATCCTTTTTAATAAGGAGTACATTTTTATAAAACCCATTTATATAATAGAGCATGTAGTAATGGAAGAATTTTAGTAGCTATTTTAAAATATTATATGGTAAAACATGTTTTTTAATATTTTTTGAAATTTATAGAAAACTGAGCAAACAGAATTTAATTATTAATTTCCATGGAAGAATAGTAGTAATTGATAAAAGGAACCATATGAGAATCCCAATGAAACAACGTTTTTAGGGCCCTTTTATCACAATTTTATTATCAAACTATATAGAATGATCTTGTGAACATGTCACTAGATAGGTCGCAAAACAAAGTAATAGTGTTCCCTGATTCATCATTATCCATTTAGTTACTGTTTTAGAATGAACTTTTAATGTATCCTAGGTGATTTCCCAGCCAACCAAAGTAATGTACTAGTCTACTAAAACCCACCTAGATACCGATGAATTCCACATGTTCAATTTTATTTTTAAAAACATAAAAATTATAATTTTTAAAAAAACCCACAAATTGTTTATTTTTCAATGATAATTATGATGTTTCTAACATTATGATTCAAAAAATAGAAGTGTGAAATACATTTCACAACCATTTCACACACAAAAATGAGTCATTGAAAACACCAATGACCCATTATAAATTTTTTAGAAAACATACATTGTGCTCTTTGGAACTAATTTTTTCCATTCAGATATTATGGAAAATAAATTATTGGAATAAGTGATTTTATGAATTTTCAATATACGTTTTGAAGATCATGTGACATGAATTTATGTATTTAAAATATTTTACATCTTTGTACAAGCATGAAAATATATTTTTGTATGTGAGTTTACATATCAAATAATAGAAAAAAAATATATGAAGAACTGTGTAAAACCAATACCAATTATCAAACCCATTTGAAAATGAATAAAAATGTTTAATAATAATTAAAAAATTCATTTAGAAAAACATATTAAATCACTGATAATGCTCAAACATAGAGAACCTACCACAAACACACAACTTTTGATAATGGAAAAATGAATTGACTCCTTTACACTTAAATGCACATGAATTAATACATACATATATATAAATACCCTTAGGTTCAATTTAAATATCCCCTCTCCAAAATAGAATATTAACAATGTTAGTATATATATATACATACACACCATACACATGCATATGTGTGTTGGTCACCCTCATTAATGAAATCTAGAATAAACTAGCGAATATAAGAAAACCAAAAAAACAATAATAAAAATTGAGTCTAAGATTAATCATTGAAGAAACCTTACCCAAAATGATTGAAGAACCACTTCCTTTATAGGTCATGATGAGAACTAGCCCTAACAGAACACGAGAACCCTAGAAGTCAAGAACCAATAATAAGAACACCCAAAATAGGTCTACGATTCTACCTAGGTGCGCACACCACATTGAAAAGAATTAAACCCATGAAATATTGAGAAATGTGGTAGGAGAAGAGGAGAATCTATCTACGGGGGATCAAATCATGAATCATGAGAAAAATGACTGTCCGGATAGAGTAGATGAGGATGAAGAGGTGCACGTCAAGTGACCATTAGGATGGAGTGTCGCGAAATAGGGGTGGGGGTTATAAGCATTTGAAGGGGGGAGAACCCCTTATTAGTTCAAAATAATAATAATAATAATATAATTATTATTATTATATTAATATTTTTATTTGTATTATTATAAAAAATAAAGATCGTAATAATAATATTATTAATAGTAATATTAATAATATTAATAATTATTATTAAAATAACAAAAAAATTATTTATAATAATAAATATTAATAAAACATTATATTGAAAATCTAGATGGTTTACTATTGGTCATATAGTCTTTTAGACAATACGCCAACCATGCAACATCATATACCATGAAGGGTGGAGGCCTCAGGAGTTCATAGGGTGTGTCGCATAGATGTGTACCTAAGAGAGAAGCCGAGAAAGATCCACTATCTAAGATATTGGGGGTTCCATAGGCTATCTCCTGGATACCCCTAACTATGATCCAATCATTCTCCTCTATAGAAAACTAAAAAATTTAAAATTTTAAAACCAGATTGCCTCATAAATCAAGAAAGTGGATAAATATAATTAAATAATTAAAAAAATAATGTACAATTACAAATAATTACTACATCAAGGTTTTGATTTTGAATATATTCATTATCATTATACTTATTATCTTCCATGTCAATCATTGGTGAAAAATGAATCACATTGTTTCACAATGAGTTAGTACTCTATAAAGACAACTAACACTATCGTATCCTCTACATATTGGAAATTTAAAAATTCATATATGATATAATGAATCTAAATGTATAATTTTTTATAAATATCATATTTATACTTTATATCCCACATCTTATCCAATCGTGAGATGTGATATTGGAAAAATGAAGGACATCGGTTCGTGAGGCGGTATTCCATCATACACATGATTGATGATTTCATAACCCATTTTAAGGACATTAAGAATGTTTTCAGTTGCTAAAATAACATAAAAAATCTCAATATATGGATGATATAGTGGTTATTATTTCATAATGTTTAAATAATAATGGAATGAGGAGGAGGAGAAATAAAATAAAAACACTCTTTAATGAATGTTACATCTTCATCAGGTATCCACCATATGTTTTCTCCAATATCATTAACATGTTGGATTTATGACCAAGATAAGGATTATATAATGAGAATATGGAATTTTATAAGTGACATGGGATGGTCTTCGATAAACTAAAATGGTTTTATGGTGTGAATAAATGATTAGAATGGGTGTCCTTTTAAACATGAAGTGATTGGAATGCTTGTAATTTTTGTAACAAAAAAGGATTACCCACATTTTTAACATGAAAAAGGGTCAAATATAAGTTATTATATATATTTATTCACTCAAGGGTACTAATATTTTCATGATATATATTTTTATCAATTTTATATTTCATTTTAATGGTTATTCTTTTTATTTTACCCCCCTGGAAAATCATTTTTTCTTTAACCATGATAAATAATTTCCCTGTGTTTACTAATCATTATGGTAAAAAAAAATTACCATATTATATAATATAAATTATTATTATTCAAAATGTGGAATCCATTTTCCATATTAAATTCCCAAAATTGTCAAAAAGTTTACAGGAATAGACAAATGATATTTTACCACACACCTATGGCTATAGTTTATTAAAATGGTGGCGATAGGTTCTCTACTGCCACATTTTTTTAAACTCGTGGAAGATCAAATCCTCCTGATCGAGATACTCCCAACCTACCCCTCCCTCGATCGATCCCTCCCCTATAACATCATGGTTAAACCTTCCACTACCATATATGCTCCTCCATGTCGGTGTGGCTTTGACATGACCTCTCTCCTTGATGTTGGCATAACACTGAAAAACACTCTCCACCGACCATGATATACCTCATCTGATGCAACTTTGAGGAGGCTTTGACATGACTTACCCACCTTCCTCGAACAATCACGTATCCTTAACATTGATTCAGATCTCCCTGTTCAACTAGGATATAGTGTTGGCGAGCACCATCAAAAGAAACTTCATCTTCCCCGAAGCTCCACCTCTCCTTATTTCTCATCTCTCTCAAGTAACAATAGATGTTATAGAGTCTTGTAGAATTATATGTTACCCTTAAAATCAATCTTCTATTTTTATCAAACTACACATTTCATATTTCTTTCACACAAAATCATCCAATGGTTAACTTATACAATCAGTTCAAGAAACAGAACAACTCATGTTGGGCTCAACAGTGTAAGCCTCACTATGTTGAACCTACAATATCTCAAAATTCATACGTAGAAAAAACTAATGTGTTGTCCCATTTTACTTCACTCCTCATGAGGGCTAATATTAATTTTGTAAGAATGTATAATCTCAATCTCTAATATATTTCACTGCTAGAAAATAAAAAACAATATTATAAGTAATAATAAATCTCATTGATTATGATATTTAATGGCATTGATGATTCATGACCAAGGTAATACTAGTAGAATATTTTTCTATGGTATTGTTAATATTAAATATCTATGTGTGTATTATCTCTAGTTTATAGGCTCCATATTTTTATTTAATAATTTTGTTTTCTATATTCTTATTATAACCATTTTGTACTATTACAAATACCGAAGAAGAGTTTTTCTTGACGTGTTATGAGGCATATGCAATTTAATTTTAATCAAATGTTTTAGACTAATAAATTTTATATAAATTTTTATTTCTGGGGTATATGATATTTTTCTATTGATTTTTTTGAAAGATATTGTCTATTATCGTTTTATTTCATGTGTTATTTTGTAGAATAATATTCAAACATTTAATTTGTTAACTGATCATAGAATTCTATGATCCAAAAAACCATATAATCATATAATATTTTCATTTTTCGATATCTGTAAATTATTGAGATTGTAGATATATCATGAAACATTATACAATATTCATTTCTATGTTTTCCGATTAGCGTAATTGTTAAATAAGTTTCTTAAATTGACATTTATTTATTTTTAGATGCATAAATATTAACTATTTGTCTATCCATCTATTGATAAATTATTTATCCCTAGTATATACCCAATATGTTAATCAGTTTATATACATTTTGTTTTTAGTTACTTAAAATCTATATTATTTACCATTGAAATTTTTGTACAATGATCAGGTCATTCTACACACCTTGTTCAATAGTATTTTAGTATTCTGGTTGGAATATCTGAATGCCCTCAGAAATTATATGTGTTCCACATTGGGATCCATATCTATTCCTCTAGTAAAAATAACCCCTTCCATAACTACATGAGATGTGATCTGGGATGATACATCCACCCACCATTCTAATATAAATTTTTTTTATTTAATTTTTTTTTAATAGAAGTTGTTCATTGTATAATACGACATAAAAAATATTTTATTCATTTTAAATTATTATTTTTAATATTGTCTTAATTTTACAGCAACATTTCTTCCTTTTTAGTTTATCGTTGAGTCCCTAGTTAACTTATATTTTCCAAATAATGCTTGATGTACAACATGATGGATAAATATATTGATACATGTATTACTGTTAAGCATTGTTAAAAACTTTTCATTATTAACTCCATATCCATAATATTGATTGTTTGATCAACTTCATACATCTGTATCATAATAAATATTGATTAAAAAAATATCTTGTAGTGGATTTAGTTAAGCTATTATATTTTATCCATTGAGAGTGTTGTTTTCAAAAAATTATGAAAAATTACATACATTTATAAGGAATCAACATTTAATGGTATATTATTAGTTTATATTATAATATAAATAACCATTAAAATTAATAAATATTGGGACATAGTTTTTTTATGGTTTTTAATCTGGTTATATGTTATAATTTTTAGTGGATACACTCATTGTTTCTACAATCCAAAATGTCACTGTATAAGGAAATATGTTACCAAACTAAATGGTACATGTATTCATATTTATTATATAAAAATATTTAATTGTATTCTCCCAATATACTCCCAGAGAAAATTATTTTCATACATTTTAATGTACATTTTGGAATTGGATATACTCGTAGGATCTTGTTTCTTTGTGACATTCATATCAATGGACAGAGAAAATAGTGGCAAGATAATCCAGAAATTTTTAAT
Source organism: Viscum album (assembly GCA_963277665.1). Taxonomy (NCBI): domain Eukaryota; kingdom Viridiplantae; phylum Streptophyta; class Magnoliopsida; order Santalales; family Viscaceae; genus Viscum; species Viscum album. The sequence continues at coordinate 477,188,905 of OY728134.1, forward strand.
CACTTTTGACAATGTAGAAATTAATTTTTCATGAATATATCATATTATTAACAATAATTTTAGCTTAATTCTTTTGAAAGAGATATTATTAAATAGTATTTATAACAGTAATAATTAATTAGGACTACAGGATGGTAGATATATATCATTAAATGAATGGTTTGTAAATTAATTTTTTCAAATGAAGCCTCACATCTATCAATAGGCCAATTATAAGAATTTATTAATAGAAAAAAATGGGCGAATAATAGAAGGATTCTACATCATCCATTAATATGAAGGAGAATGTCTCATTGACATGTATTTAATTTATTTTATTTTTAGGATGTCTATAGATGGAGAAGGATTGTAAGATCGAGGACGTTAGCATAGGTCTAAAGTTTTGAAGAGCATAGGGAACCAATGATTATTTGTGTATTAATTATTTTATTTATTTATTCAGGTTTAAATTACTTGATATTTTTTAATTATAGTTTGATATTTTTGATTTAGAGAATTAAAATAAATATCACAATGTGTTCTTAAATAAAAAAGAGAAACAACTATAGAAAATGATTTCATTTCGTCAACTTATGGGAATATATTTAAATGATGGAAGATGATACTCCGGATTCCTACTTTAAAACCCCCATTAATGGAAAAATGAATTCAATTTTAAAAATATTGAATACCACACTAATTTTAGTATGCATACTTATATGCATGATTCTCATTCCATAAAATGGTTAAATTTGAGTTGTTTTGTATCAATTATGAATAAGAGTATTTATTGAATATAATATCTACATGTTATTATACTCATTTATCAATACCTCATAGGCTGAAATATATAAATATATTTGAATGCACTACATAACAATCAATATAAAATATTATTAAGGTTTTTTAATTTCCCACATGATGGAATGTAGGTTTTTGTAAAAACTTTTGTTGTAACATTTTTCTTGTAGCATATTTATAAGAACAAATTCTATTGAATTCAATCATAATTATATCTATCATGTTTTTATATTATCTATGATTTTGTCAAACATAATTTTTCACATGCTTCATCACATTGACTACTTATAGAAGTTATCACATGTATTGAACATGCTAAAACAGAAGTGGTAATATTTATAATTCTATGAAATATAACGTAAATTATTGAGGAAAAAAACTTAATTATGTTGAAAAAATCATTTAGTCAATAAAAAATCTGAAAAATCATTACAAATGAAATTATCAAAAGTGATAAGTGTTTATCTATTTTCATTTAGATTCATAAAAAATAACATGAGAATATTCTCCCAAATTGATGATCTTTAAACTCACCCTCTCCTTCTTTCCTTTCCATAATTCAATTTTATCTTATATAGATCTTTCTTTAATATAAATATATTCATTTTATATAAAATATTTAATGTTTGATAAATCATGAATATATTCTATATGTTTATTTTGTATTATTTTATCATTATAACATTCACTTACATAATGATGTATTTTATTCCAACATTTTAATCATTTTCCACTATACAAGAATCTAAGAATGATATTTTTTTCCCTTACTATAAACTAATCATAGATTATAGTTACTTGATATTAATCATTAATATGATACCAATGTCTTAGAAATAAATCATTTTTCCATTTTAAAACTCATTTAATATTAGTACATATATTAATTGGGTATATCTATGCACAATTATGAAGATGTACATTTTTTCACACAATATCAATATTGAATATTTTTTATCTTTCATACTCAATTACCATTTTCCAACCTATTTCAATTTAATATCTAATAATACTCTAAAAATTCCTATTATAATAGTTTGTAGGGGGTTATATATTTATGAATTATTTAATATTTTTCAAGATATGAATGAAAAATCCCCAAAAATCCTTCTTATTATCTGTCATCAATTTCATAATTTGAGTACCATGTTCTCATTAAACGTCTTGGTAAAAAACTTTTTACATTTATGATGGTTTCTACCATTCTTCAGTAATAAAAAAAGATTGTACCTGTAAATTCACTTGTGAATGTGTTTAAATATAGTTCAACTACGATGGGCTGGTGTCTCATTCATCAAAAAATTTCTAAGTAAATCAAATCCGTTGGCCAAGTTTAATGTATCTTTACTCTTTCATACTTTCTATGGACCATCTTCCTTCTCTAATTTTTTTTAAAATAACATTGGAATGTATTATCAACTATGGTATACCTATCACAATATTTTCTTTTATAAAATGTGTCACTGTGTTTTTTCTATGATTTCTAAGATATCAATTCCAAAGAGTGTTCAATTCTTTAGCACATAGAATGATGAAATTTCTAGGATATCTAATATGAAATAAATACCTAATGAAACTTTTACCTAATTGTAAAACTTTTCCATTTATAATTATGTTAATTGGCCACCAATTATTTTAAATAAAATCAATTACATTATCACATAGTTGACTCACACAAAGAAAATTATTCATGAGTTAATCAATAAATAAAACCTCATCTAAGTACACCCTATGTGGATCAATTTGAATAGTTCCAATTCAATTACTCAGAAAAAAATCTTTACCAAATTTAACATTAAAATTATCATTTTTCTGAATATTTTTAATGATCTTTGTGTTAAATGTGTTGTCAGATCAAAATCCAATGACATGTATCTGGGTTTTTTTTCTTATTGCAATAACATGAAAATTTAAAAAAATATATTTATTAATGTAGATTTATATTGAGTGTTATTTAATTTTGAAATATATTTTTTAACCTATAATCATGGTCATAAAATCTTTTTAATGATTGAAATTCTTGTAAAATCTACCACAAATACCAAGAGAAATGTTTTGGAGAGGTACCATGGGATGGTATTCCATTTAAATTCTATTTCCTTACGGCCTTATTGCTTAAATTTTTTAGATAGATCCCCAAATTTAAAAAATTTGTTGTTATCAAGGTAGTGTTATATCATACCATATTATATTTTCATTATTTATAAATGTCCCATTAAACATTAATTATCTATTCAATCTAGTTCTTCAATGAAACTATTGAGTTGGTCCCAAAACTATCATTTTTTCTTTATATAGTTGTAATCTTCATTGTCATTATTTTTAATGATAATAGATGCATATAATTTTTCATATATTCCTTTTATATAGAACTATTCTATTCATTAATTTCTCAACCAATGTTTATCTATATTGACTCTTTGGACCATTACTATTATAAAAACATCATTTCACATTTTTCAATAGAGGATGTTGATTGTACCCCAGTAGTTATACCAAAATTCTATGCTATTGGGAATTCCTCATACCTTATATTTGTAGAATTTTCATATTAATTAACCATATTTTCGAGGGTAATTTAATGTTTAATAACCCTTCAAACAACAATGATATGTTCTTATTTTTGAACAATAATTTTCTTTTCTTATCGATTCAAAATACATATTCAATCAATTTTTATATAAAGAGTAAACATGGTTTCCCTCGTTTAGATTTGTATTAACATCTATCCTGCTAAATTATACTTCAATTTCTGTGAACGTTTTTAGCATTATTTCAGCTTCCACACACAACCTCAACTATCTATGGTTGCACCCTTTCCATCATATTTATACAATGACTTTGTGAGAGTTGTTATTTCATATTTCATTACATTCTCACTCATCAAAGAATATATTTATTTATATCATTGGTTCAACAATTGGAATGGCCTCATTATTATGATAGTAAAATAGTATTAAATATATTTATTATAATATTATTTATTATAGGTGTTTTAAAATAACTCCCAATATTCACCAAAATTAACCAGAAACTCATATATATTCTTAAAATATAAATTCATTATTTTTCATTAATTTTGATATTTAATAGAGTTGTTTTCTATTAAATCATAAGTGTTTCCTTATTTGTTGGACTAATATTACTTTAAAACGAGGACATGTTGTTACAAAAAACATATTTTTATATTATTGAACTATTACCAATATCAATAGTGACCAAAAATAATCTTATTTTTCTTGATGGATTAATTTTTCATGATTATTTTTCATGCTATAATAGGGTTGTTTTGCAACTCTAATGAAGTACATTTTGGGAATATATTTTTGTTCACATGACTACCCTCAAACTTGATAATTAAGCAGGTTACTCATAATTCTTGGTTTCCCAAATTTATAAAAAATTTGAACACATTCTATCACATACAAAAAAAATGCTTTTTCACTGAAAGCATTATAAAGATAATAGGATACCATATAATATCTATAATAGGTAACATACCATTAACAAGATCTCATACAATATTTTCAACTAATTTGATTATCTTTTTATAGAATCTATTAAAAATTTTAGAGAAAAATCCATTTATTTTTTCAACTTATGAAGTTTTAGGTTGTTTCATTTTAATATTACTCATTTATACTTCCAATAATAGAAACGTTAATCCTAGAATCTTCTAATAAATCATAAATAAGTTTATCATTTCTACCCAGAGTCTTTATCTTCTAAAATATATTTTCTTTAATGTTTCATTCAATCTATAGGGAGTATTCCATCTTATTCAATGTCTTGTATTTCACGTAAAATTATGATCCTTTTACATTGATGGAAATTATATGCATATTTCCATGTGTATGCATAATTTCTTCAATAAAAGTATTCAATCATGTTCAAATCTGGAATTAATAATTTTTCAAAAAAATTTACATATAAAAATGTGTAGTCGATTCTTAGTTTTCATTAACTATCCTACAAGAGTGTGCTGGATTACCCATGAGTTCGGAAAATACAAATTGCATTGAATTATCCCCAATTTGATCATATACACATAGACACACACAAAAATATATATATAAGTATTCATTAAATGTCATATTTCAATTTAGTTCATTATAGTTGGTTTTTTATAATGAGGTCGGTTCTATCTACTATTATAGAAAACAATGATTTCAACATTGGATTTCTGTAAGGTTTCTTCCCTTTTTATTATTTGGCTTCATTTTAATAAGGGAATTTGGGATTTCTGGGTTGCTTGCATTTTTAGTGAATTTTGGATCTCATTGAAAACATAGAACCATATTAATATACCCATTTTCTTATTACTTATTTACACTATTACCTATATATTCTAAAATAAATTTATCTTTATTTACATTAAATTCAATAGAAAATTTTTATATTCAACTGTCTTCTGCCTCCATGGTGTTTCTAAAATAAAGCAGGCTTTCCTTTCTTTCCCTACAAGAGATTATGTTTTTATTCTATGGATAACGATACAATTATTCATCAAATATTTCATGTACTATCTCAAGGACCATAAATCCAATATCAGTGGAGTTTCAATTTAATGTTTCTATTGTTTTTGAAATTTATAGCTCTTAAAACTATTGAGTGTTTCATTAGGAATTTGTTTTTAATATGTTTCTATATAGGGTCATGGATGAAACTAAGTGTTTGGGAAGAATTAAAAATTTGTAATCTTTATTCTACCTATTTATTAAATGATATCATATTTCATTTTATGGTTCATTGTTTATTGATTTTTGTGTTAAAACTATGAAATGATATGCATTCTCGTTTACATTTTTTTAACATAATAGAAAAAAGAATATCTAGTGCATTTTTTGGAAAACATTTTGAGTGTTGACTCCATTTTATTGATGTGAATGAAACAATACTTGTTTATTTATTGAAATTTTATCTGAATTCGTATTATTTATATTCATGTCCACTATCACGATGAATTTTTGTTTTTATATTTTCAGTTTTCTATTAGTTTCATGTGTTGTATATAAAAGAATACAAGTCTAATTGTCATTAATTTCTTTGTTTATAAGTGATTCAATTTTTATTCCATATTTTACAAGAAAATATAATTATTAAAGTGTCTAAGGGTTGGAAGCTGTCACTTAGAGGGTATTCTAAATCATTTTTGTTTAGGATTGTCTCCTATTTCCCCTTAAATTGTTAATGCATATTGAGATGTTTTATCACTACACTATTATGTTATTTTTACCTTGTTCGGTGGATGTCATGTTGTTTTCATGTACTGAATGTGATTTTTATATTCAATACACATGAAATTAAATTTAAATATTATAAAATATATTTCATTAAATTCATTCAGTTACCTTTATTAAACATGTGATCAATATTACCGGGTTCATTTTCATGCAAAACATAATATGATAATACATTGGAAATTTGTTATCATATATATGGAATTGAAGTATATTATTGAGAAATTGAGTAGTAAAATCACATTTCCTTAATCAATTGACACACGATTGGTATAGATTAGTTTTTTCATCATATCCTGGACATATTTAAAATTCTACATAGATTTATACAACATTAATAATTGAGAATGTGTCTTCATTTGGTTTGAAAATATTGTTATGAACTTTTTTTGAATAGATTTTATGTACAAATTCATAAAATTTTCCATTTTATATGTTTAAATAATATAGAGATCTATATATTTTACATATTTTTTTAATCAATTTATATATATATATATATTTACAATTCATCAAATCATATATATATTTAACAAATTTCGTTGTTTTTTTATATCTAAAATGATTAATGTATCTTAATATCAATTTGAAAACATGGTTTAGATTTTTTTAGTGTTAAAATTATCATCATCATATAATATCTACAATCATTCTTACGGTTGAGAATATTAAATATAAAAAATGTTTAGAACCTCTTCACTATTCATGCACACTATAATCATAAAAATAAATAACAAGATATGTTGTACCACTAGATATGTACTAATACATTTTATAGATTTACAAAAGTAATCATGTGATTCAAATTCATGAATATTACATTGATATCTTTTCACATTTCCAACCAAATAATTCATAATCATTGCTTACTATTAAACCCTTGCTGTTTGGTTTGAGTTTTGTGTGTGTGTTGTATCATAATTTGATTCATTACATTTCCCTATACATTAGAATGACTGACTAAAACTACATATATATAACTTATATCATATCTACAAAGGCCAAACATTTATTTTTGTCATATCATTTTTTGAGGAAAATAAACAAATTGGAATGATTTATTTATTTTAGATTTCATTGATTTATTTGTTTTGTTTGTCATTCAGAGTATGAAATTTTTGAATCCTAACGCATTCAATTAGGGGAACATGAACCTAGAAACAATGAGAATGTTGATTAAGTTTCTTGACAACAGTATAAGATTATGATTCCCATATTTGAAAAGGTACTACCCTCAATAAAATTCCTGAAATCGGATCTTATTTTACTTACTATAGAATTTTATTATTTTTGTATTTATGATTAGAGGCAAAATTATTTTACATGATCGAGGCTGAGATGAATTGGGAAATAGTTTCTCCAATGTAAAATTGATGAAGGTGTGTAGATAGGGTCAGTTTGGTGATGACTTAAAATTGAATGTATCTATCTTCCTATAATTATACATTATCACATCCATTTAATAGTTCTAGAATATAATTAATTAATTTTGTGTTGTATTATTTCTATTCGCTGTCATGAATTTATGTGTATGATCCACCATCTTCCAATAATGACTACTACCGAAGGGTTTTTAATGAGTACATGAAGATCACCGAGGTCCATTCAAATTGATGGTTTTTTCCATATTCTATCACTGTCTTTTTTTATTAAACCCTAAGCCACCATCTCACCATGTCAATTTCAAATTCTGAGATTCATTATAATCCGATCACAAACAATAAATATTATAGTTCTTCTATTTTCATACTTTACTATGATAACAATGAATAATTATTTTTCTTTATATTCTTTTAAAACGATGAAGATGGTTGAAGGTGTTGTCCACTTAAATCATTTTCTTGATTTTCATATTAGTTTTTTAATATCTTACAAAATATTCTAGAGATAATATCCTTTTAGAACTATTTCTGCTTCTATACATATTTCATGGGTTATTTTCAATGTTTTCCAGATGAATGGAGGAACTCAATGTTCAAATAGATGCTATATTTCTTTGGTTTTTGGACAGTGGGAACCTGGGCGCTGGGAAGTAACACGACATCATGGAAGTCATATCCAAAGTAGAGCTGGCCAAAAGAAGGGATGGGGTGATACATGCAAAGGATAAGTATGACGTCATGATGAATCAATAGTTTATGGGATAGAATAAGACACAATTGTGGGAGGGTTGGTCTTGGTTGGTGATTCATACTGAGTAAGAATTTTTCTCCCATATCGGATTCTTTTATAATGAGTTGTGTCATTATTTTTTTTCATAATATTGATGTTTATATATTTTATCTAGAAAAATCATTTTTTATGGATATATGAATTTTCGGGTAAAAATAATTAGTATTTTATACATTATAATGGATATATCCACGGTTCTAACCATGGAGGTAGGTGCATAATTTCAATGATTAAACCATTGTGGAAGGTACCCTATATCCACTGTTAAAACTATGTAAATTGGTCACTTATGTTCATGGTTAAACCCTGACTACAAGGTACCTACATCTATAGTTTAATTGTTTCTTTGGGTTCCTACCACAGTGGTTAGATTCATTGAAACAGTGTTCTTATTTCCATGGTGATAGCAGCCACCATTTAGGAAAACTATGGACATATGCAATTGCATTAGTCTATTGGCCTATGTACATGGTTTTAAACCCTGTCCATAGGTGAATTTTCAAGTTGTGATAATTTATAATTAATCTCATATATGCAACTAGAATGCATGTTTTCTCAGAAATAATGTTCAAAGGTTAACACCGATTTTAATGAAAATCAACATAAAAATGATTCTAATGACAAAAATTAGGTTTATAGATGTATAATGGATGTATTTTTAATTTAAAAAATTAAAATGAAATTTTTTCTAATAAAAAATTTAAACAAAAAATGCAGTTTTATCTTAAAATTTATTATTTTTCAGTATTCATCAAAAAATTAATCTTTTTAGAAATTTTAAAAATTGAAATCTAAGATAATTTTAAAAATTTTTATAATGAAATATAACATTATTTATTAAAAGAAAATCTAAAATTTTTAAAATGTAGTTTCTTTATATAGTCTTACAAAAACAAAAAAAATGTCATTTTACAAAAATACTATTTTTAAGGGTAAAATTTGATTTATTCTTATCTGTTGTCTAAAAAACATTAGATGAATATTAAAAAATTTATTGAATATATAATTTTTAAATTTCTATAAAACAATACTAAATTTTTTTGATCCATTTATTCAGGAAAAAAACCTCTTTCACAATATTTTTTTTCAGAAAATTTTTTCCTTAATTTTTTATTTTTATTTTATTGGTCACCGACAAATTAATTTTTTAAACATGTTTCAACCATATATTTTCCTAATTTAGTTAATCCTATTAATAACCTTCATTTTAATGGATATGTGATATCTATTATATAATAATATTTAATAATACACCATATTTCATTTAAACTCGGTGTTGCATGTAACGCAAGCTAAACACAATGTTATGTGTAATGAAACATATTAGAAATATATTATTAAATTGAAATATAAATATTTCAAAAAAATAGTAGGGTTTTACATTGAATAATTGGATGAATTATGGATTTAATTTCATTATATTCTGAAATATGGTTCATATGTGGCATATTTATAAACTGTTAGAGGATTTTCACATTCGGAATCCTTGACTATAGATCAGGACACATTTTATTGGTAGGTTGGTTAGAGATTTTGGGATGTTTTTACTACTGATCATTGTTTCATTTCCACTATTTTTAAAATTATGTAACCCATCCTTTATTGAATTTTAATGTTCTTTATGATATTTATATAGTTCCTACATTTTTGTACATGACCTTTATCTGTGTTGGTTCATTCCCCTTTTAATGTCTATTTTCAATGATGTATGATATCTTTTATGAAGTTAAAGGATATTGTTTGTGTTTTTTATGTGGAATTTAGAAAGGGTGATTTGGTTTTGAAAAATATTTATCCTTCAAAATTATTTAGAGTAATAATTTTCATTTAAATAATTAAAATGAATTTTTATAATAAATTATTACAATGTGTATGATTTTGAAATATCTTAGGTTAGTGGTTTGATATTGAAATGAATTGCTTTTGGTTTTTCGAAACAAAGAGAAAATTTTTAGAATAATGTTTATGGCATGTTTGGTTTTTTATATTGTATATAATTAATCATAATATATATTTTAGCTTCAAACTAGAATTGATAGATTTACTTATGAAACATATTTCATAGATTTAGTGGGTAATAGAGACATACTATGTTTTTAGTAGACAAGATTTGGGTGGTGGTGATAAACTAGAAGTTTAATGTAGACCGTTTAAATATTTTATTGAGTGGGTTAATAGTTTTTTTATTAGTTATTATACATGTGCTTTATTGTTGTATCTTCTTGTCTAATGATTATTCCTATGAATATGGAACTGGATTGGATATGTTCAATTTGTTATGACTTATTTTTAATGTTTTTTATCTTTTCTATTTTATTTATGTATTATATTCTATTTCAATACTGATTTGGGTGAAATAATTCTCAATTAGTGTAATTTTATTCCCATGATCATTTTTCTAGCTCCAAGAGACTAGGAATTCCCTTCAGGCCATATGGTGAATCAGGTCAGGTTTCGGGGTCAGTGGGAAATTTGACCAGTTTATTACACACAATGATTGTAAAGGAGTAAACTATTCATATAAAAATATTTTACTTGAGGGATGAAGTAATATATGATATATATAATATCAAGACCATAAACATTTAATACGTGTATTTTAATGCCTAAAAATAGAAATACCACAATAATTTGTTTTCAAAAACAAAATGAACATAACTTAATTCCCCTAAAAAATTGATCCTTAATCATCATCAAAATATAATCCATAATATACTCCAAAAATGAAATATATTTATCAATCTAAAAAATAACCAAAATCTACATGATATAAATCCTCAAGAAGCATAAGAAAATCTTTATTCCATAATTTTTAATATCATACACTAACTAATAATTTTCAATTTATACCATAATCATATAATGCTCCTAATAAATTAATTTAACTCCGCCCAACATAACTATAATATCTTTATCATGAAATAACATTTCTACTCCCAATGTTATTTTCCATATTACTCAACTTATATTTCTGTTATAAAATAACATTTTCACTAAATTATTTAATTACCACAATATAAAATCATATACTGACACCAATAGTTTTTTTGAGAATTTTTGATACTGAGTTGGTAAAACAACCCATAACCCACCAAAATCTATTAAAAGAAAATATAGATACAAATAGTGAATGTTGTGTATTTTTTTTCACCCTAAAAATTATTATAGAACAAAACCAGAGAAGGAGAAATGTGATAGAGAACAAAAACTGAAAGTGAAGTAGTAATAGTGTAGAACATGTCTTCATGCTTTAAAATAATGTTGATGCAGAACCTAAATCTTTTTCATCCCATAAGTTTATAACATAAAAATGAGATGTAGAACATGATGTCAGGTAATAGATCTGCAATGAGGAAACCACTCTCTAAAAGATACACCGTCTACAATATTATATGTCAAAATAATACATGATATCAGGAGTAACATTTTTCGGTAAGTTTGTGAGAGAACTATCCTAAAATTACATGACCAATAGTCCAGTGGGTTCTATGTTATTCCCAGATAGCAATCTGCCACAAGGAACTGAATGCACAACCACATAACTTAAAATCAGGTCTTATATCAGGTAAAAAGGTGAATGAAGCCCAGTTCAACACCAAACTATCCGATGAGGCAGGAGGATCCAATAGCCTTACTAAGGGAGTAACCAAACAAAATAAATCTCATAGAAACAAAAACTCACTATGCAGTAAAAACATCACTAAGAACTCAATCATGAAAATCATTAAAATAGGGTGAAACATCAATCCCAAGGTATGTCCCTAAAAATAATGTTTTGACTTCTTTTGTATTCTTCCACAAATATAATGAACATATGTATCTATATTTTAAGACAAGAATAAGTAATGATATCACCATTCAAAAACATCTGGAATGTAATCGAACCTTTTTCATCCATCTATGCATCAACAAATTCCCCTATATCCTCTTCAATCAAATAATCATCCTTTTTAATTGGACTATTTTTCCATCATCATCCTCTTCATCTAAACCATAGATTACAATAAAAATAACTACTCCTAGTGTTATGGGTTAAATGTTTTATGTTTTATAATCTTTTATTGACCTTGAAATAATTTTTATTTCAATTTCAGAATTGTCCTTAAATGTCCTAGTTTTTCTAGGATTTGGGTAATGAATCCATCAACATGTTCATTTGGATTTTCCTTTCTAGAACTTGATTTTATGTAAGGATCCTCAATTAGATATTTTGAACATCCTATAAGGATTCAATAGAATCATATAGGTCACATTGATCCTTATTTAGTGTGTCATGGATTTTATTATGATTCTCTAGATAATCCACCTAGGTGGGAGGGTTCATGATGGAACATGAGTCAGTGAGAAAAGAATCATCAAAACCTTACATACCAATATTCTCAATTGGATGACATGAAGGTTGTATAGTATGATCATTGATTACCATTAGTCCATATTCTTATCGGTGAATTCCCTCAAGTAGTTCCCCAAACATTAAAATTCCAAACGTCAACTATTTGGCTAACATTGATCCCTTCTAGAAAATTTTTCTTATTTATTGATTTCACCTAAGCCACTTTCCTGGACTAATGACATGATATCTTATGATCACATTCATTCAGATCTTATCCAATCCTAAGGAAAATAGTACAATAATCGGTATGTTTTCATAAACTAAATCCTAAAAGATACAGTGATCACCATTTTGAATCTAAATATGTGTTATTGAAGCCTAAAAAATAAATTTCAATTAAAACTATAGAAAAAAAGGGTCTTGATAGATTCCTCATCATTTAATCAATCATCAATGGGTTTCCAATAAGGTTGGAAATCCGAAATAGGGTAGCTTTTTGAATAATGGAATAGGTAGTCCAGGGAAAATGATCTAGACCATAACAATTAGAGACTCAAAATAGGGATCAAAATCTGGGGTCTATCTAATAACATTCATTAAAAACCTCTACTAATCCATGATCATATCGCTGATATTAAATAATATTCATCCTTAGAAGAATGAAAAAAATAGCATTGTAGGAGTTCAATAAGACGATGTGAAAACACAAAAAGTCGAACGATTCAAAATAATTTCTTAATAATTTAGAAGATTGTATGTGTTTAGAAAACATTCCAAAAATTAACAATCATAAGTATGATGTAAGAAGGTTTTCCTAATATTTGGGAATCTAAATCTTTATTTGGATATAATGATGAATGTGTCTTGGTTTGATGAGAAGGTCTAGAATTGAGCCATTATTTTTGCAAGTCTCATTGTTTTTTATAGCTCTTCTAGAAACCACATCGTCAAAGGATAAAGGAATGGAAATTGGGTTTCTCATTTGTTCACTTGGAATTAGGTTTATCAGCTCCCCCTTAATCATTTTTCGAACCCCGTTGTTTATTTACACTGTTCATTTTTTTTTACAAACATATGCAACAACATTCTTTCCAAATAACACTCACAATAAATCATATTTTAATCCCAATTTTTATATATACCTCCATCATATATTCAAAATCTCACTCAATAATATCAACTTCCATAAAATATAATCACATATAACCTCAAAACAGTGTCTATTATATTTATTTTATAATGACCTTTAATCATATCACCTCATAATGGTATCTTACAGTCTCAAATTATCCTCAATCGATGACATACTCATATCCAACGTCATTTAAGACATGCTTTGAAATAAATATAATAATATGAAAAACCTTATACAATTACTATATTTAAATAAGATTTTACATCACTTATATAAATGCGGAAATAATGTTTATTTTTCAGAGAAATAGAAAAAAAATATTACAAAAACAAAACCCATACATTCCAGTAAGTATAAATTTTTGAAAATAAACAAAACTCCCCAAAAGATAATCTTTTTTAAAGGATAAAAATTATTACACCTAGTATACCCATAAAATTAGTAATTTTTATTTTTTTGTTACCCTTGGGAAATGGAAAATAATATAAATTTGTCAAATAAAATATATAGTAAGGGTATATTGTAAAACAAGTTATCATTGATTAAAAAAGGAATGAAAAATAATGTAGGAAAAAAAAAAATAAAATAATCCATATAACTAATAACATTAACATGAAATATATCCATGAAAAAAATTAAAAATTATTTAATCACATGGATTAAAATAAATGATTTCATAGTTATAGAATCCATAATTATGGATATCTAATTCAAACAATAAATTCCAATTGCCATTAAATTTTAAATAAAAAGATTTATATACATCAAATACACAATCTAGTTTGTCTCAAGAGATATACTGATGCCCCGAGGGGATAAAAAATTAAAATTCCCACCAATCATTAAATCTTTATAAATATACCATCAATTTCTTGTAATAATCCACCATGCAAGGACAATAAATAAAAACACTAAACAACCAAAATAGTTTGTCTCATGAACTCATTGGTGCATTCTGGGGCTACAAAATTATAGGCTTTACCCATAACATAACTATTCCATTGAATTTATAATATGAAATTATTGATTAAAACACAATATATAATCAGTATAAATTAATTTAAATTTTTCTTCCACATTAAAATAACAGTCAAATAGATTGATAAAATTTACCTTGTGAACAAATGAAATAATAACAAAGCCTCATCTATCTTCATGTCTAATGACATTAATTAATTAACTAATGAAAATAATTGGTTTCATAAATATTTACAATAAACAGAATCATAAAATATCCATATAAAAAAGGACGTTGGAATAATTAGAGAATATTATCAATGAAATATAATAAATGTTAAAGGATGTTGACTTGGCTGAAAATAATTATTAAGAATATTAGAAAATTAATTTAAAAAATTAAACAAATATCATATATATATTTAATACAATTAATTTTAAATGATTTATTTTACATAAAAATATAAGTAGGGATTATTTTGGGGAACCTTGAAAACATTTTGAAGACTAATTTAAAAGAAAACAAAATATTAAGGTTTGAAAATGAGTTCACATGGATAGTGTAAAGTGAATATTTATTTCACACTGTTGTAATGAAAATATGTGTAAATATAAAATCAATCATGCCAACAATATTAAAATTATATTCCTTCCAAAATTTCATAAATTTTTTCAAAATCAACTGAAAATAAACTTCATCCATCATAGAACTATAATAAAAGTCATCAATAGGTTATTATATTGAATCTAGAAGTTTAGGGTAAATATTATCTACTAAAATATAGAGAAAAATTAGAATCCACATAAACCAACATCTAATTAGAATTGTGATTCATAGAGATACGAAACACTGGGAAGAGATACAAACCCCATAAATAATCAGTATAGAATTTCATATGTGTGTTTTAATAGGTAAAAAATAAAATATTTCTTCTTTTCAAAACAAAGGCATAGATTACCTATATTTCAATGTTATATTGTAAAAACCAACCTTATAATCATTATAACAATATATGTAAGTATATACCAAATAAAATATATTTTGATAAATATTTAAATCCACAAAAAACAAATTTTACTACTATATAAAACATTTATAACTTATTATTAACGTAATAGAATATTAATATTTTAAATGATTAAAGGATATAACTTAATGAAAGTAAATTTTGTTATGAATACCATTAACTTGACTCTAGACTTTCCTAATATGTCTTCTAACATCTTCGATATTTAATTCACCCGCATTAGACTGTGCTTAAAGACATTATAGAATGGAATTTTAAAAATTAAAGTGATGTATTATGATTAAAAAGATATTTTATAGAGGTATTTTTGTATAATATAGAGATAAAACAAAACATCATAAATGTTTTTCAAATTTTATAATGACTCTACTATTATAAGAAAAAATAAATTACTTTTTAAAGATATTACATCATAAAAGTTAAATAATTAAATTTTAAATGAAAAGTGGTTAATAAATGGAAAATATATAATACGGTCATCCATTTTCCATCTATACTTTACTAATGATAATCGTTAATGTTTAATTTACTTTATAAATAATTTTTAATATAAATTATAGTTTAATGTCATAATCATGATATTCTCAAAATTTCAATTTTATGAATATCTTGAAAATAATGGAATTTAGTTTTAAACATAAGAATCATTTTTACCTATCATGTTTATCCCTAAAATATTGATATATCATAATTCATCCCAATATTATCATTATTAATATTTTTTAAAACCATTTAAAAAGACTTTTATCCAACAATCAGAACAGTTTTATCAAAATTGTGTTAGTGTTTTATATAACTATCATGTAACTAAATATTAAAAATAAATATATTATATAAATATATATTTTTTATAATATATCAATATCATCATAAAAAACCTGTCATACTATTATTTATTCCTATTAATATAAAAATTTCATTTTAAAAATCAGGATTTAGACTTTTTTAATGATTCATAAGTAATTGATAAGAATGAAAAAAAATTTCTTCTAATATAAATTGTAAATTGATAGATATATAACAATATAATTGTTTATAAATAATGTATACTTTTTATGTTGAGCATATCCATTCCCCCTCTTCAATTTTATCACAAAGACACCATAATTGAATTTTCATATATGATGCATGCATTACGTCAAAAATAATAAATTATCTCATATATATCATGACTTAATAGCTTACATATATTAATTAAAAACAAATTATATGTAATTTTTTTGTAAAAAATTATCTAAAAAGATTTAGATGTTTAATAAATATTTATTTCATATTTATAAAATGATTATATCATAAATGATTCAGTATTAATTAATATTATGTTTTTTGGATATTCAATAAATTGTTTTATTTTATAAAAAAACAAAAAAACACCCTAAAATAACATTGAAATACAGATACCAAAAAATTCCATTTTCTCATATTAAAATTATAAAATTTATAAATATAATTAAAAAACCATATTGTACATGTAAAAATTATTTTTATTAAATATAATTCATTTCTCAAATGTAGACCCATATTCATTCTTTAAACCTAGATAAAAAATTAACATATTAATAAATATCATTATAAATCCTTAAGATTATTACAAAAATACACATTTAAAAGATCAATTAAAAGATCAATTTTTTATAGAGATAAAAATTAAAATCATGTGAATGAAATATATTTGACCTTTATATAAAACTTATTTTATATTATAATGTAAACCCTGAAATTTTAATTTTATAATTGACATCTATTTGATTATATAATTTTATATGAGACATGATATAAACATATCAAACATTTTTAAGTAAATATATAGATTTATATTTATTAATTCCAAAAAAAACATTTAGAAAATGTATTAATAAAAGTATCCAAGTATTCATAATTATATTGTCTAAAAATATGATATGCCATTGATTATGTGAAAAAAAAAAGAAATCATGTATCACTTGAGGATACAAAAATATTTTATTTCCACTTTGTTGATTGTATATTAACTTTTTATTTATTTTATTACCAACTCTAGGAAGCCTTTTACATTTCTATGAATACTTGGAATTTTATAGGATAATAATATACAAATGATTGGATATTTCATTTCAAAATTGTTATTGGTGAACCATTTTAAAATAAGGATAGAAACAATATAATAGTTTTGGAAGAAATAAATAGGATTCATAAAAAATATCGGTCGTGTTTTTGGTCTTTCCTAAACTTTTATGTTAGTCTTTTGGAGGAAAAATTAATGTAAATTTCTCATAATTGAGATGGTTCAAGGATAGAGAAGAAATTAAAATCAAAGAAATTTATATTAAAATTTTATTTTTTATGGAATGACATTCCACCGTAAAATATTACAATTTTTTTCATTAGTTACAATTTTAGAAATGAATCAGTTGTTGAAAAATTAATTAATAACAACCCCTCTTGCTAACTACCCAGTAAACATTGAACAAATGAGACATACATTAATGAATTAATGTAAGAGATCATGTAACATTAATTATGCACAGATAATGACATATCTTTTTCAAGGAAAAGGTATTTGTAAATACATTTTTCTCGGTGATAGTATTCCTTCTTTCAACATTTATTATTTTCCATTTTTTAATTATTGATGATTTATTTTCCCTCATCATTCTTTTGGGATAGGGGACCACCAAAAGATCATTCTGATGACATTATATAAATAATAATAATATTTCCGTCAATGATATTTGTTAAAATAGAGAGATTTTATGGATACATCATAAGTATATCAATTAATCATTTAGTTTCCAATCAAACTATTAATTTTCACTATTCATCCTTAGTTTTTTAATGTTTAATTATATTGTTAAAAAACTATCATTGAAAATATTTATTTATTTGATCCAAAATTATAGGAATGTCAATATAATATGATTTTGGGTAGATTAATAATGATGATCACTTTGGTTTTCTCGTGATTGGCCTTGATAAAATGATATTTGTCTAGGAAATAACATATATTTCTTAAAGAAATTATGAATGTTCACTTTAGTGTGTTGAATTTAAGATAATTCTACCATAGTTTAGAGAATATTTCCCTAAGATTAGTAATGTGATATAGATATTGGAATTTTACATTAAAAAATCATTTATTTAATAATAAGTATTTTTACTAATAGTAGGTTTTATAATATAATGCATCACTCATTGTAATGTGTCATTAGTTTTTTAAAAATAATAATTCATCATCATATAGTAATAAAATATTTAGGGTTCTCTAAGGGTAGTTCCATAATTTTCTTTAGGGGAAATCAAAATATTTTTTTCCATAGAATACCAACAAAGGATAAGATATTTTCAAAAATTGTTATTTTAGTGAGGAATAACTTCATGATTATAATCATGAATACAACCACCGTACAATTATTTAAAAGACTCTAAAATCATTATAGAATTTACCTTTCCCAATTTACTTCTTACCGACAAAAATTTTGGATATCCAATTACTATATTGAACCTCACAAAAAAATTGGATTTGATCATCTTAACCACCTTATCATATTCATGTTCACTATAATGTAGGTACATCATTCCAATTATTTGTTTCAATATTTTTTGAATAACTTGTAGGTATAGGTGATGAAAAAAATTAAATTTTTATATCTTTATTATTTAATTGTATCAGTATGTAGTTTTGTATCTGAATTTTTTATTAATGTAATTTTTTTATTATTTTACTCAAGGATCATTTATACAATGATTAGTAGTTTTTAGGACTATTCATCAATACCCATATGAACTTATTTAAGTACTTAAACAGTGGTGGATGAACCTTCCTCAATGTTAGGTGTGGAATATTAAATTTCTTATAAATCAAAAATCTTTGGAGTTGATAAATTAATATATTTTTAATAATTTGGTTCTTGTAAATCAATTTTATCGTCACATTAGAGATTACACTAATCAAAAGTTGTTGAAATATCATTAGATTTGATATATACTATGTGAATAGAAATATGAATCCTACATACATGTTTGTTCTCTTAGAAATATATATTAATCTCATAGAAATTAATGGATATTTTTATAGAATATAGGCAATTTCATCTTTTGGATAATTAATCAGAAAGATATGATTAGTTTACATTAGTCACACATGATGTTTTTCTTTTTTAATAGATATATTTTACTATTTACCATAAGATAAGAAGAAAATATTTGAATTTATTCCCAGTATTTATAGGATTATGTTATTTCTGATGTCCAACATTGTTTTAAAAATATGATGTAAAAGGAGAAATAATATTTTTATTACATCATTCCAAAGGCTTATCATACTGACCTCTAACCCATTATGGTCTATGAAGGATGTTATGTATGTTTACTATGATTAATTTGGTTCCATTTTTATGTATCCCACATTGATATTGTTAATTATAAGTGTTAAAATGAGTGTTATTTAAGTAATTTACAACTAAATTCCATCATTAAATTATATTAAACATTTAAAATAATAAGATTCAATTTATGTATATAAATGAATCCATGGTATCCCTAAAAGGTAGTGTCTGGATGAATGACCATTATCTCATAGTAAGATACAAGACCCCAAAATTGGGATTCCCAACTGATCTTCCCCAAGAATTTTTTATTACTCCTTTAATAACGCATAATTATTAAATTTGAAGGTACCATGTTTCCTTCATCAAAACCCACACAATTTAAAATTTAAAATTTAATGATATTTATTCTAAAACTATTATTTAACAATTGATGTTACCTGTATAAATCATTAAGAATTTTATTAAACTAAAATGGTATGATATTCCATTAAATAGTAGTTTCCCAATATCTCTCAACATATGGGAGGACTTCTAGACACATAATGGTATTTTTTCGGTATGATATTCTTTAGAAATATCTACAACAATCTTAACATCTTGATGATTTCTTACGGTCTCAAAGAGTTTAATTTTTTGATCCTTACAGATTTTGAGTGCATCTAATATTATATATGAGTATATAAATTCACAATTTTGAGCAAGGGACATGTATTTATTAACATGAATTTCCTCATGAGTTTGGGGTATCAAAGGTCCAGATGATGGGGAATATAACATTTATCTTGCTAAATTTGGGTTCATTATTATTTCTTATGGACTGGGATAAATATATTCCCATACACATTATGGATGACAATGATAATATATTCCATCAAATAATATGAAATATTTATATATGTATAGAGAGTTTTATGTCCTTTTGGGTTCCATTTATGATATTATTGATATCCTTAGTTTTCCATTCACATTGTTTTGATAGTATGTATTATATTTTTATGGAAAACCCCCTTAAATGATTCTATAGATTTTTCATGTGTTAGTTTACCTTTCATTATTTAATGATAGTATTTATAAATCACAATTTATAAAATTTTTCCTAATCAATAAAACATTAAATTATACTAAATAAAATCTATTCACTAAATTTTTCTCCACATCACAAGAGGATTTTCATAGATTGAGAATTATCATCCTCCCAATAATTGGTCTTCGATGTTGAAGAGAATCGAAATAGAGTTAGAGACCTATAAGGTATTCTATTATGATTATTTTATTCTACATTATTTATAGTATTAAATTTTGAAAATAAATTAACAATATAAAGTTTCAACTAGTGTTGGTCTTATGAATAACTAATTTCGTTATTCCATTATGATTTCATATCTATGATTCATGGATTTATGGGTCATCTTACTATATAATACTCATGTAATCATTCTTATTATCACATTATATTCTAAATCTACTTCATGGAAAGTATAAATCATAGATTTTACATGTGCCTTTGATTTTTCTAACACCACATATCCTTCTTGAAACATTATTTTTTATATATATTTGAAAAAATATTAATCCCTAGATTGGGTGACATAACAACTGATGGTAGGGGTAGAAATTTAGGTGACCATCCAACTCTTCATTATATGTCCTCGTGTTCAATATAAATGTGACCATTTCATTCTATGTAAGAAATAATATACCTTAAACGGTTATCATTATTGAGAGAATAAAATATATTCATCACATTGTAAAAACAATGATGTTCCTATTAGTATTTCTTACCTATGTATTTACATTTGAGATCCCATGTTATTTCTATTGTTGTAAAGGATTATGATCTAAACTGAACCTAACTTGATTAGAACTTAGTAATTTTTTTGGATTGAGGGTGGTAGTGGATATTTCTTCTTTTCTCAACCTTCGTATTTATAATGGTATCACATAATATACTAATTTGTTTTTTTTTTAATTTCATTATCATGAAGTAGTGTTTCATCAGAATACTCAAAAAATCCATTATAATATTTTAGTTGGATATTCATAGTCTTCAAATCATCATACATGTAATTGTAGTAAACCTGTATCCTCATAGAATATTCCATTCCCTTTCATTGGTAATTGAATCAATTATTCTCTTAATCTCTATTTATTTGTGAATTGAGAGATTTTGAACACTTTTTCCCTCGATCTGTACCTAAATTTAGATATAAACTTTTATTGGAGCTCCTCCCAATTAGCAATTAACTTAGCTAACATGGTTTTATTAAAAATAATGTTAATAACCTCTTAAATTTTCACCAGATATAAGAGTTTTTTTATATCATATAGTTATATATTTTTCGTAATTTGCGGATATTTGAAGGAAGAATGTGTGATGTAACACCCCATTCTTCCATGGTATGGTTCCCTTGGAATAATGAAATATCTTGGGCTATATGTAACTTCAGGTTCTAACAAACAAAGACCAACCAAACTAGCCATTATGAATAGAAATACCCACATTCTGAAATTTTAATTTTTTTCAAAATGGACTTCATTTTTGGATTCATAAAATCAAAACTACCTATGTGTGATTTTTTGTATTTTTATGAAAACATTCATTTTTTGAAGAATATTGAAAACATTGTGTTATTGTTTTAAATAAAATTTTTATTTAAATAATTATTTTATTTTATTTTATTTTATTTTAAGACACAACAGATACTTAATACCTATATTTGTTTAATGTAATTCCTTGGAGTCATTTTATAATAAAATTAGATATAAAAAATATTATTGATTTTTAACATCTTTTACCCTCCTTCAAATTACATTAGAAGATTTTCATAAAACATACTTTTACCACATCATTGAATTGAATTTCAAAAATCCAAGAGACACAATTGAAATTAGTATGTAAAATTAGGTTTGATAGGATGAAATTTGTTTTTGGTGAATAGTGATTTTGGAATTTTATTTACCACGTTTATAAGTAAATATGGTAATTATAGGTAAAAATAATATTATAATTTCACTAACACATGGCCTTATTCTATTGGATATGTGTTTTTCGACCATAATCACCCTTAGGAATAAAACATTATCAATTTGGTCTACATGGATTAGATTAGAAAATTTATTATTAATTTATTTAAACAACAGTTAAAATTTTAAATTCAAAGTTTAATAATTACAAAAAAATTAATATAGTTATATACATATGATAAATTATAAAATAAATATTCATTATAAATCTAATTATATCTTCTAGAATATGGTTTCTTATTCATAATTTTTAGACATTGTATAAATAAATTTATTTATGACACAATGATGATGTATTAATTACATTATTATTGAATGATTAAAATAATTAATATTATAAATATTAATATAATTTTGAAAAGACACTTTTGATGTATTCAACGAATTTTCTATAATAATATTACAAGTTAGGGATTATTAAATAATTTTTTTTAAGTGATACTGTGTTTATTACTTTCACAAAAAACCATATACAAAATAGAATCAAAATCGACATATTTGAGTTTCTAAAACAAATACAATATTATTAATAGATATAATATTCAAAAAAAATATAATGTTCAGAAAAATTACATATATAATAGTATATATTTTAGTAATGAACCACATGAGGTTCTCTTGGAATTTTATAGTATGTTTATTAACCATGTAATAAAAAATACATGACGACATTGTAAAAGTAAGACTGTGCAACTAAGTGTTGAATCTAAATGATAAGGTTAATATGGTAACTAAACCTATCTAAAAACTATTGGTTGAGAGGTTTTCAATCCATCCCAACTTATTCTCTAAATAAATTCTTTTTGGATCCATTATAAACCGAATATTCTGGTATAATAAAATAATATTTCAAACTTTTCCTAAAGTGACCCTCACCTCTATTAATAAAGGTTGCATTCCCTTCTCCCATAATCATACATCCAATGCCATTTGTCCTAGCCAACACCTGTTTAAATATCCTCCCAACTACCCTAAATTATACCTAGATGCCTTATGTTGATCAAAAGCCGACCTATGGATCTTTTGTTGTCAAATCAAAAGAAAGCACCAAAAGAAGAGGTAATAAATTTATCACCACTTTCAAGGTTCCTTTAATCTTCCACATCCTCTTTCTTTGTTGTTACCTTACCAAAATTATATCTCTGGTACCTTATACATACTTTGATTTTATTATATATATATTAAAAACATATTCATTATTCTTTTCAACATATGAATGACAAAGTCACCGTACATGCGTATGTATGGCTAATCGTATCCACATCGTGGTGTAACTCATTATTCCACACTTCATTATTTGGATAGGTATAATAATGAGTATAAATTATGTAAATAATACATATAAAATTTTAATGATTATTTATATATGATATACCATCCAATTACATAATATTTCACCTCTAATAGAATTATATTGTTGCTCATACATTCGTACGGATTACAGACTCCAAGATCGTGATGAGATTCATTTCCCATCATAACCATTCAAGAATAATTTTCTTTTTATAATTAAAAATAATATTTAAAGAACATAATATCATTCTTAATATAAATTAAATACATGTTATCCATAAAAACATGTCTTATGTAACCAAGCATATAACGGAAAATGAATCACTTAACACAAGAAACAATGATACTACAAAAATATTATTAACACAGATATATTTGAAGATCATATATGATATCATATTTATGAATATGGTTTGTGTATATTATAAAAAATAATATTTAACTATTATACAAGAGGATAGAATACCCTAGTCTAAGAAAAGGTAAAATTTAAGGGTTAATTTCAAAGTCTCTTTATTATTCGAGGTTGTTTATATGTGAGTCTCTACTTGGACCCCATTATCATCAACATCTATGTTTCTTAAAAATGTATTTCAAAAAAATTTTACTATTTCCCATACTATGGGGTAACGCCATTTATACACATTTTTTATTTTTTATCAAATTTTTAGAAGGTAATGTTTCTTATTTTTTCAAATAAGGTCCTTTAATGACCTTTTCGACAAAATTAACGAAATAATGTTTTTTACCTATATGGAGAGTGCATATATTTTATACCATTATAACACCTTCCATTCTTCCCATTCAATATTATAAGAATATTTTAAAAATAAATTTTTTCTTTTATAATTAGATGACTTTTAAATGATTTCAAAATAGAAAGATATATTCCTCTCAAACAGTTTTTATTTCATCTATATCAATAACATTTTTTTAAATTTTACAGTTATTTGAGGTTTATTTATAATGATACAATACTATATATTGTATTGATAGTTTTGTGATATGTTTGACTTTTAATATGTTATATATATACCATTAATGGTTTATGGATAGAGAATTGACATTTTGTATGATTTTTTTAATATGAATGTTTATGTTATGTTTTATCCATTCCATATGAGGAATGCGTTGGACATAGTAAATGACAAGTGGTGCCCACTATATCTCCTCGATGCATCGATAAGTCTCATTAGAAAAACTAGTGTCTTGGCCCAATTTTTTGACAAAATCTTATTTGAAGTTTTGGCATGAGGACTTATCTATGTGGTTATGATGTCTGGCATTATTCATTCCATCATTAAGAAATTGAGTATTGATATTAAAAGTGATTCTTCAACTAGTAGAATATACATGTGAATAATTAAATGACATTATTTGATTTATCTTTGCTATATTATAATTGAATTTTATGTTCAAAAGTCTTGTTTTTTAGTCGTAAACATTGTCGTAAAGTGTTATGCTTATTATGATAGATTCCTCTATATTGTTTTCTATACTGAGCATCTGATCTCACCACTTTCTTATGTTTTATTTTTCCCTGGATGAGAATATGTATATTATGAAAAACCTGTAGGGATAAACTAATGTATATGATTGTATTCTATAGAGACACAATGTTGCTATTTCATTTCATCATGTATTTTAATACTTATGTGTGTATCAAGTACTTCCAAAGCTACTAAACTGATATATAATTTGGGATTTAATCCCTTGTGATCATGCCACTGTTAGGTAATAATGAATAGAATTTGGGTAACTAAGGATTGGGCATTATAGTTTTTATCAGAGAAATATTAGTACAATCCATAGAAACATCCCTTACATTTTTATTAAAATATTGTCAAAATAATTTTTTCATTTATAATTATTTTAATTTCAAAAGATTTCAAAATTTAAAGTTATATTTCTATCAAATAGTTTTGATTTCATCTATGTCAACACCCATTGATAGATTTTACACTTTTTTTATGTTGATTAATTACAATACAATATTCCATTTTGTATTGATGGATTTGTGATATGTTTGTCTGTGGTTGTGTTACTTTTATGCAATTCATGGATTATAGTTAAATTATTAACATTTCTGGAATGAGGCCTTGACTATGTGGTTATGACGTCTGGAATGATGCATTCCATCATTATGAATTGTTCTATTGATGTTACATGTGATTATTCGACTATTGTAATATCTATGTTAATATGTAAATGGAATTATTTGATTTAACTTTTCAATATCAGGCTAAAGTTTTGGTTTAAAAGGCTTTTGTTTTATTCTTATGAATTGCATTAAATGATTATTCTTATTTATGATAGTTTCCACTATATTGTTATCATTACTGAGCATCTGAGCCCACCCCTTTATTATGTCTTATTTTTTCCAGGATTCAAAGAAGTATATTACAATTAACTAGCAAGAATATGCTAAGGGATATAAGAGTGTTCCAAGGGGAAACTTTTTTTTATTTCATGATATATTGTAAAACATTTGTATATATCTAGTACATTCCAGGTTACTGAACTAATCGGTCATTCGGGACATGATTACTTGTGTCACGCCAATGTTATGTAATAATGCAATGACTCTAGGAAGATGGTGTCATGGATGTACAAGTGAGATATTTTTCGAGGTATTATTCTATATGAAATTGAGAAATTGCAATTTCAAAAGTTAGGATATGGAGACTTCCTCTCCAAAAAAATCGGGAATGGATTCTTATATATCTACACTAGAACATTATATAATTCAATATCCATTAACCACGAAGTAAATGAGATACATATTTATTTATAATGGCCTTTCTTGAATTTAGGTTTTCACTGTATGACTTTATTGAGAATGTGATTAATGGACTCCCAATAAAGAAACACATCAGTGTATGATTACTTTTATATTTAATTATAAACAATGATATTATTAGGGATCAATATGAAATTCCTATTATACATTTATGGGTTATGTATTGTCTACTCTACAAGGAGGTTTTGTTGAATGAATGGAAACATTTTTCATAAATTTTGTCTCAATAGGTATATTTGACCTACTAAAATTAGTGTCACATTTTTAATGATTCTACATTTTGGACATGAATGTGTAATTTTGTTTTTCAGAATAAATGGTATCAATATCTTCAGGTTATAGTTAATCTATTAAGGTAACTAAAAATTTTAATTTATCAATATAATTGTCATTCTAGGTAGTTGGATTTGGTTGTTTGGGATATTATCACAATTCATTGTCTTTCCTTTGATTTATAGTATTTAGTCCTTCATGTATCTGTATTTGACTGAAATTTTAAAAGGATTTCTGTAATTTATAATTTTCTTTATTAATAACATTTTTTATAGCACATTTAGGGTTATTAATCACAAAATCAAATGGAATGAAAACAAAATCATAGAGTAAATATTCAACATCATCTGATAATTGTGTGGCTTCATCGACTATTGAATATTTGTTGAAAATATAGTCATAGTCATCCATTTCACTTATCATGTTGGATTTCCCTATATATTAGTAGTCAATACATACGTTCAATCTCTCTACTCACTTTTCTTTTTAGAATGACTTATTAGACTACACCATATATGTGATTCATAGAAAACAACATCTCGACAAGACTGATGAAAATCCCAATGGTGGAATTTTCTCATATACTATTTTTGGGGTGCCACCAAAAAATATTACCATTAAAATTCCATGATATGATACATTCATGATAAATTTTACACATTGATTGATTTATGAAATGGTAGGAGATTGTGGGGAAAAATCATCAATCTCTATAGTTAGGGATGACTAAAATACATTATCACTTCAATCATGAACCTTTTCACCTCTTGAGATCATATTCTAAAAAGTGTAGAATAAAAAATATACTATATTTTATATAAGGGTGATTTTCCATATATCATAGTATCTTTTATATATTTTTCCAACAATAATTTTACTACCCATATCATTTTTTAATAAATTTAAGAAAATTGTTTATAAATTCCCTGATCTCATTTAGTAAATATTATTTATGCATCATATATGATATGGTTATATTGAACGTGAATGATTTCATTATTATAAAGTGAATTTATAGAAGATATTATAGTGATAACATTGAAAAATAACTTTCTAAATAGATATTATTGGAAAATATGTGGGGAAAATGTAGCTATCTAAATTCTCAACAACCTTTAATGTGTATATTATGAAAATATTCCCCAATGTTTGGTAAAATCACGACGATTAAATTTATGAAATCATTTTTAATTTAGTTATATATACAATTTTTAATTTTATTTTTATTATATTAGGTGACTTGTGAGGTCTTCTTAATATTATTTCACATAAAACACCATCATATAATTGGTGCAATCATCACACAAAGGCTAATTCAAATACACCAAATGTGTTGGACAATGTGATCCACATTCTGCAATTCTTTCCTCAATTGTAGAGAACAATTTAAGAGATATTTCACTCACTATATAGATCAGAGTAATCATGAGCCAATCCATGCTTATAAGAATGTGATTGCATGCACACATTTATTATATGGGGATGAAATTATTCTCTTCCTACATTGTGATAAAATAAATATTCAAACCCTAAAATGTTCTCTCTATCACTATGAGGGTGTGATTTTGGTTAGGTCGTTATCTAGAAAAATCATTTTTTATCTTTGGTAAAAATTTCATGACTTATAGAAAATTTATTATTATCAATGAATATGGTAAAAAAGAATGGTCTTTTCCTTTCACTTACCTTGGTGTCCCCATATTTCGGGAAAAGACCAAATCTAGGTATTTCACAAACATTATTGATCATGTTCTTATTAAGCTCAATTATTGGAAAGGAAAACTCTATCTAAGATGGGTAGAATATGCCCTATCATGTTTTTCATTGTCTCAAAAATGGTCTTCATAGTCATGTCATATAAAATACATGTCATTCTCATCAAAAAAATTAAGTTTACGTCCAAAAAAATTGTTTTGACTGGAAGCAATCTGGATAAGTAATTGGTTACACCAGCGTGGTCTACATGTTTCTAACCATTTGATAAGGGTGATCTTGGAATTAATATATTAAATATTTGTAATGGGAACCATCAATCCAGACTCACATTGAACCAGATCCACAATGTCTCTCGTTTTATTTCATTTATAAAAATGATTTATTGATATGTTGAATAAGGGAAACATTATTTTTTTGATCTCTTCCATTTTTCCTTCCATTAAAAAAATGTACGCCAATATTATGAATAACTCTAGATGGAGGGTATCTAGGAACTCCTCCATGAGAATTTTGTTGGAATATAGGATTAGTGCTTCTCAAAATTAAAAATCCCTAATAATAAAACTCATGACAGTATTAATAACAATAGAAGGGATGTTCTTAATTCTCATCATTATAGTCTCCTGTAGAATGTTGTGCATGTCATTGGTAACTATCTCTTTTATTTAATGGATCATTTTCTAATCTAGGATCCTTCACACTATGGTATCCTATATTTAAGAAAATTATAACCTCTATTTTCATAATTCTATAAATGATTTTAGATGAATTTAAAACAATGATAATCCATAGAGAAATCTTTCATGATTCACACTTATTTGGAATATTGATTAGAACAAGGTCCCTATTGATACTATTCTGCAATCTTTTGGGATCCAAATTTTCTCACTATGTCATATCTATAATAAACATAGAAGAAGATTCTAACCATCTATTTAGTTATGTTTCCACTACCACTTCTCCTTAGAACTATATTTTTTTATATCTATGATTGAAGGCAGTTGATTTTTGACTCAGTGAATACTCTTATAATGTGTAGTGTGGATATTGATTACTCTTAATAAAATCAAACAAAATTCTTTCTGAATTTTCTGAGCATCATCATGTGATTCAGTATGATTAAAATGCAATTATTTACAATAATTGGTCACTCAACCTAAATGAAAGTTTGATACAGATCCTCATTTCTATACATGAAGCTGTATTGATTTATAGAGGATATTGTTATAATACAGTGACAGATTTTATGATTCTGTAGTGACAATGAGTTGATGGATTTTTCATCATCCATGATGAACTTTTGATTCTATCTGGAAATCATCATTCATTGGATTGATTAAAGTTAATGTGAATCATGCTTCTAAAAGAAATATAGCCCCTCCGATGTGGCACAATCTTAAGTAATCATCTTGGTAAAATCCTCAAGTGCTTCTATGGATGTTGTGGTATTACGTAATCTCTAGAGGTTGAAATCTAGTGTGTGGTCCATGATATTTCTTTTGCTAAGAATCGGGTTTTGAAAAAAATATAGATTAAGAGTGATTCAACTACAATAGTGAAAGTTGTTTGGAATGGTGTGAATCATCTGGCATGGTCAATTACTACACGTTTGATGGATTTTCTCCATTATATCAGCGACATCAACCACATTACTACTCATTTCTATTGTGAAGCCAATATATTTACTGATGGATGCTCCAAAAAATGTGTTAGTTAAGAAATTTCATGGAAGGATGATCTCCCAGACAGTTTACTCCCCCATTATGAGAAATATTATAATATCATCTAATATTTCAGACATATGTAATCTCTTTTTATATAGTAAATTTTTATTCAGTCTTTTTTCCAAGGAACAAACTTCTTAAAAAATACTAGAACATTTTAATTTAAAATTAATTATACATATTAATAAAATATTATCCATCCTTAAGGAAAGGGTCACTTTTTCATAGACATAGGGGTTTATTTTCACCTTTGTTATAATGAACAGAAAAATAAATTTCGGTATTTTAAACTATAGTTGAGTTCAAATGGTTTGGTTGATGAAATAATAATTATCAATGACATAGCCCAGTAAATAATAAGAAGGGATAATAACCCACTAACAATGGAGAGATTAAAAATCCTAGATTTGACCTCACATCTATATCATAATACGAATGTAAATTTTAAATAATTAGTGTGTTGGGTGGTTTGTTGAAATAATTGAAAATTTCACCACACTAATATTTATTGTAAAAGGATATATAGTGAGGACCTCTATGGTTTCATTATTTTTTAATTTTATGGGGAGTACTACTATAGTTTCTTAAATTTAAATCCACAAAGAGAGGACCTCTAAAGTGAACTTATAATGATATATATAAATATTACACTATCAATGATAAATATTTAATATATAAAAACGTTATACATTCTTGAGGACAATAATGGTTTATTTTCATTGGAATGTAGATACATTATTATCATATATCTTAAAATTTATTCAAATTTTCCCATAAATATCTAAATATCATTAGCCTTAGAGATATATCACACTTAAGACCTTTTATCAATGCATTAAGAGGGAAACCCTATGAAATGGTGATCTGAGATGCTCAGTATGGGTAATCTTGAGATTTATCAAGCATAAGAGAATATAACAAGATTATATAGTTATGATGAAATAATCATGTTCATGTTCCCAACATAGACCATTCATTTATCATATTGGGTCCAGTTCAATAGTATGTAACTAAACATCAGATCAACATAGCCTCAGGTGTGCCTCCCTGTTCGTTAAAGGCTGATGTCTGAAAGCAATGGTCTAATGATTGTACCATTGAGAGATATTACCATACGATTCATTAATAAATATGATATAATAAATAAATATAAAATAATGTGGATCATAACAATAAAAACTAAAAATCAATAATAAATGAATGAATAACCATGCATGAACATGCTACTATGTGCATACAATAGACATATAGAAAGTAATTCAATATGCTGGTCTAAACTAATAAATTAATATATATAAATAAATAATGATTCCCTATCTAGAAAGTACCTTGAGTAAATTCTCAGCCACTACTCCCAATATCCCATGTCTCGTCATAGTCTAAAATTAAAATAGCATATATAATGATTTATGATCTAGGACCTACAATGTCACGACCCCCTTCCATCAAAGATGCCCCTCCTGAGCTGGCAATGGTGAAAGGGAGATAATGACCCCCGAGTCCCGCCTCCAGTAGGCCCCGGGGTGGCGACTAGCACCAAGGGTATGAGTTTATTTTTTTTCAATCATGGGAGGCATTACCCTTTTTATAGTTAGGATTGGAAATAGGGCAAGTCAACCACCACAAAGGAAAAAGAACAAAGGTGCTGAAAAGAAACCCAAACCAGTCCCATATGCATGTATAAATAAACTGAAACAGGTACAAGTACAAATAAGCTCAAAGTACAAGTGAGTACAGTACCAAAAGAAAAACAAGAAAACAGCAACTGCACATCTCCCACTGCCTGACTAGTAGGGTCCCGCACGGCCCTGGTAGTCCTCCTGAAAACCTGAAACAACGTAGGGTGAGCATACAAGTATACTCAGTAGAGAACCTAAAGCTCTCATGCACAAGTGGGGAGACACCCTAAGGTCCTGTGAGAAAACAGAAGAACCAGAAACTAACAAGGAAAAACTATCCACCCAGCCTCACTGGTCACACTCACCAAGTAACACATACAAGATTAGTATATATATAGAACAAAAGTATTGGGTACCCCGCACCATTTCCCACTTAATTAGATGCTGCTCTTCCTAACGGAAAATGTCATGACGCTACCACACTCTTCCCGCCCGCACACACCTGGGCCATACCACGCTTCCCTCCCGCACACACATGGGCCTCACAACCACGCATCTCGCCCGCACATACCTGGGCCAGAACCACTAACCTGCCCGCAGACACCTGGGCCTCATCCCGAAGGTTCTTGGGAACAGTAAGCCTGCCTGAAGTGTCTTGGGCTAAAGGTCGCCTCAAGCCATCACAGTCTCTGAGACCTACCTGAAGATTCTTGGGTTTAAGGTCACCTCAAGCCATCATAGCCTATGGGAGAAGGAGAAGGAAGGAGCTAGTAACTAAGGGGTAACACCCTCTCCCATAAAATGGGAGTGTTCGGCACTAGGTGCTTGACATGGGTGTGGTGCGAAAAAACACAAAGATACAATTATTTATATACATATACCAAACACACAGCCCAACCTATGGCTTCTAAAAAAAGAGAAACTGAGCATGTGCCTCGGCACAACTACCACGAAGCATGCATCAACAACCAAACAATCATCCCCCAACCCCATTTAGGTTTTCATGTTTCATGCAATGGTTTAACAAATTATTACTACTGGGCAACTAACATCCAGACAAAACCTTTCACAAACATATCCCTGCCATCCGCAACCAAGGTTAGGTAAAACGCAAGCAACCACATTCCATTTCATTTACAAGAGATTATCACAACCATACAACATTCCATCATTCATTTATTTCAAAGTTCCACACATAAAACCCTTTCCACACACAAAACATTTCCGCATTTGAAAACACCTTTTACTTCAAAACACTTTTCATAAATAAAGGCATTTTCCACAAAACAACCAAACCACCAACATGTTCATTATTCAAACTTTTTTCAACCGGGGTGATCACACAAGGTTTTCATTCTCATTTAATCAGCCAGTCTTTACGTGCTTATCCATTTTCCATGTTTTAAAAAAACCAACCACAAACAATTCAGATATCAATTGTGCACGCAAAGGCCACCAACGGCCTTGATTTTCAGTAGGCAAAGGCCTTTCAATCCAAAATCACAATCAGAAGATAAAGAAATTGGAAGGCAAAAGAAACAGCACAAAACCCCAATCCCTTCTTTATCTGGTTATTATAATTATTTAATGTTCAACTGCATCCCATGGAACAAAAAAATATCCCACCCCGCATGTTGCACCAAAAAGAGAGACGATGGTAAACCCCTAACTCAAAAGGTCCCGATCACATCGCTCCCGATGACGTCCTTCGGTGTCCTCCGCCTTCGCCAAACCCGAAAAACGCCTCCTAGGATGGAAGCTGGAGAAGGAAGGTCGGAAGGAAAGGTGACAAGTCCGGGATTAGAAGCTTCGTCTCGTCGCTACAATCCTGTGGCCGCTGACGGATCGTAATTCCGAGCTCGGACAAAGAAGTTAGAGGAGGAATACTTATCGATCGTCCAAGAGTGTCGTCGTGCGACAAAGAAGCGATCGATATGGAAGATGAAACATGACCTCGTTCTTATATAGGCAATGAATAGGTAAATCCGTATTCAGCGTGCATTAATGAATACACGATGTGACCGTACATACGTTACATGTTTTGATTGGTTAACACGTCACACGGTTTCCACGTGTTTTAATAATAATGATAATTCTATCAATATTTTGTGTTTCGTTGACCTGAGGCATTAGTCATAAAAGTAGCTCATTAATGGTCTTAAAATGACCGTCATAATTTCAGGGTTACGCTGTCGCTGACGGATCGTCAATCCGATACCGTATGAGGGAGATACGTTGGATACATGATCGCGTAATAATAACAATATTAAATCTATTAATTCATGAGCGTTTCGGGTACCCAATCCGAAAACCCGAAAAAGACATCCAATTTTGGACTCATAATTTTCGTCTCATATTCAAGTTCGCACTGCCACTGACGGTTCGTGAAACCGAGGTCGCACGAAGAAGTTATGGTCGGAAAAGTGTTTTACCTACAAAAACATTAACATGATTATTATATTATTATTTTTAATTGATTTATTTAAAATACCTAAATCCACCCAACACTCTCTCTCCAATTTGGTGCGCCTTTCTCCTTTTCTCCTTCATTGATTTATTTTTCTTTTCTTTTATTACTTCTCTTTTAATTCTCACACTCTCTCTCCAATTTATTTCAAATCTTTAACTCACTCCACAAGTGGCGCCTCCCACTTTCTTTTCTCCATGTTCAACACGTCCCATGATTGACTCCACTTTAAATTATTTATTTTATTGGTTTAAATATTAAATCTTTATTTCATTTAAACCTTTTCTCTCTCCAATCTAATTCTCTCTCCAATCATTATTTTATTGGTGCGCCTCCCCTTTTATTTCATATTATTATATTTTTCGTCTTCTCTCTCCTTGTGGAACGCCCCAAATTTATTTTAAACCTTTATTTATTTATTTTTACACAATTATCATAACATCATTAATTTATTCTCATATCTCAAATCTCATTGCATTTAATTAAAAACATAATTCTCATTAAATCATCATTACCAGATCTATAAAAAAAACCATCATTATTATTATAATTATTTAGTATAACACTTATAACAAAACCCCAAAAAAATTTATTAACACGTCACAATTAATTAATAATAATAATTATTATTTTTTTATGTTCGCCGCATTGGCCACATCAAAAAAAGAAAACGTTTTTACAAAGTAATCGACCGGAGAGGTCCGGGACATTATAGTAGATACCTCTCAAAACATTCTCGTCCTCGAGAATGAAAAACTGACCCAGAAGAAGGAAAGGATCTGAAGAACCACTCCACAAGAAACCTCTCAGGGCTCTCGTCATGAAAAGGAACGAACCAACATCTCTATGAGTTAGGAATTCCCTATCCTATGTCAATATACTATCCGCTTTAGGCGGCACTGACTCGCCTGCACGAGTTTAATCGCATCCTCATTAATGCGTCTTGATTAAGGATCAGGTTTTTCCTTTCCCATATATCCGGACAAGCCACACACTTCCCAAGAACAAGGAACAATGTTCTCACATCCAACAATCCCACATTTTATATATCAAAGGTACAGGGTAACACCAACAAACAAAGGAAGGTACAAGTCAAAACAACCCCGGGTACTGAGCGTGCATCTGGGGCTCCCGCTCCCAAGTGCTCTCCTCAAGTCCGCCATGCCTCCACAACACACGAACCAAGCCGATGGTTCGTCCACGGAGCACTTTCTCCTTGCGATCCTCGATCCTGACTGGTCATTCCTCGAAGGTCGCGTCTTCTCCAACATCTAGCTCTCCCCAGTTGATGACATGAGAGTCATCATGCAAGTACTGACGAAGCTGGAAGACATGGAAGACGTCATGGACCTTCTCCAACTAAGGTGGTAGGGCCAGCTGATATGCCACCTCACCAACTCGCCTCAGCACCTCGAAAGGTCCGATGAACCTAGGGGAGAGCTTACTCCCCTTTCCGAACCTCCGATGCCCCCGTCGAGGGGAAACCTTCAAGAACACCTGATCTCCCACCTCGAACTCCAAGGGCCTCCTCTGACGATCAGCATAAGACTTATGTCGATCTTGAGCTGCTTTCATCCTCTCCCGCACTAGCTGGACTTTCTCCGTGGTGCTCTGCACTACTTCTGGTCCAAGAGTACCAGTCTCACCAACCTCTGCCCAGCAAAAGGGTGAACGACATGGTCTTCCATACAAAGCCTCAAAAGGAGCCATGCCGATAGTAGAGTGGAAGCTGTTGTTGTAGGCAAACTCTACTAAAGGCAAGTGTCGTACCCATGATCCTCCGAAATCCAGAACACATGCTCGCAGCATTTCCTCCAATGTCTGGATAGTTCGCTCTGTCTGTCCATCAGTCTAAGGGTGAAAAGCAGTGCTAAGGCGTAGCTGGGTGCCAAAAGCATGCTGTAACCCCTTCCAGACTCGTGACGTGAACCGAGTGTCCCGATCTGAGATGATAGTCTTCGGAACTCCATGCAAACGCACCACCTCATCCACGTACCTCTGTGCTAAGGTACTCACAGGTCTTGACTCCTTGATGGCCAAGAAGTGAGAAAATTTTTTCAGTCGATCCACCACTACCCAGATAGCATCATGCCCGACCTGAGCTCTGGGTAGTCCTGTGACGAAGTCCATCAAGACGTCGTCCCACTTCCACTCGGGAACATCTAAAGGATGCAACAAACCACCAGGAACGCGGTGTTCACCCTTCACCTGCTGACACACCAGGCATTTAGCCACAAACTCTACCACTGCCCGTTTCACCCCGGGCCACCAAAACTGTCCCCTCAGGCCTTGGTACATTTTCAAAACACCTGGATGTACTGCCAAGGCTGAGCTATGGAACTCATGAAGGACTTCATCACGCATCACCTCTGGAACAAACAACCTTCCATGAAAGAGCATCCGATGTCGGATTTCCTCCGACCATCCTTCCGGAGCGTTCCCCTGATCGACACGATCTCGCAACACTTCCACCTCAGGGTCTCCCCACTGAGACTCTTCCACTTCCTGAAACAAAGAGGACTGTACCGTCATCTGAAACAAGCAGCCTCTAGCACCTTCCACCCTCGCATCCAAGTGCAAGGCAACCAACTCCTCCATCGCCTTCCAAGCATCAGCAGATTCCCGAACCACTTCCTGATGCGGCTTCCTACTCAGGGCATCCGCCACAACGTTTCCCTTACCATCAGTGTACGAGATCTCAAAGTCGTAGTCTTGGAGAAACTCGACTCATCTCCGCTGTCGCAAGTTCAAGTCACGCTGGGAGAAGATATAGCGCAAGCTCTTGTGATCGGTGAAGACCACAAAGCGCTCCCCAAAGAGGTAATGTCGCCACAGCTTCAATGCGAACACTACTGCTGCAAGCTCCAAGTCATGGGTGTCATAGTTCCGCTCATGAAAAAGGGACGAGGACCTGAAGATCTGAACTGGAACTACTGGGGCCTGCTCCCTACTGGCCTGAAACTGGAAGGTCCCGTCGCAGGAGACCTACTGCTGACTGCCTTCCCCTTCGACGAACTGGGCTGGATCCCCTCACATGGTGCACCTCCATGCGAGTGCATCCTTTCTACAACTTCTGCCTTCTTGTGTACGGCTAAGTATGTCAGAAGGGTGAAGGGGGTCACAGCATACTGGAGCGAAGGACGAAGCGCCTCTTCCAAACGTCTCGCCCGAGACTCTTCATCCAGAAAGAGTTCCGGAGCAAAGCGTAGGATATTCATGAACTTAATCCCCAACTCTCAAATAGTCATACTCCCCTGCTGAAGGGTTAGCAACTCCTGACGCTTTTCCACCTTGATCAAAGAAGAAAGGAATTCCTCTCGGAACTCCTTTTCGAAGTCAGCCCATGGAATCTCTGCCTCCTTCCTCTCCCCGAGGTAGAGCATCCACCATTGGCACGCCGCGCCTCTCAGCTGACTGACCGCTAGGGGGACCCAGTACTCCTTTGGAGCACGGATCAAGGTAAAATCGATCCCTAGCTCTTCAAGCCACCCCTCCGTCTCCAGGTCCGAAGTACTTCCCACGTACTTCTTGAGAGTCTGACGCTGGAAAGAACGGAGGGTCTTCTGCCACTGGCTGTCTTACTCCTCTCGATCGATCCTCAGTTGATCGATTGCCTGAACGTGCTGGGCCTCACCCATCTGAGCCACCTAGGGACGACGTCCAGGTGCCATAGCTATACGGTAAACAAGGATCGCCTAATCCCAAGTAGTAAGTAAAAACTAATTGTTTTAAATATCATTTTATTTCAATTTCTTTCCCATAACACACAAACATGATGATGCATGTACCTTCCCTAGGGTCTCTACCCTGCAATCAATATAGTCTCACTTGGTCGTTCGGTAGGATCAGAGTCTTTGCATCGGATCACGGGGGGCCCTAAAATCCCGTGTCCTAGCCGGTCTTCCATGGCCTATGTCACGCACCAAGATTAACGAACACTGTTGCCCTACTATCCCATGCAATCCTCACTGTGTCTAACTCCAAAATCCATCCTATCTCTCAACCATCAGCTCTGATACCATTCTGTCACGACCCCCTTCCATCAAAGATGCCCCTCCTGAGCTGGCAATGGTGAAAGGGAGATAATGATTACCGAGTCCCGCCTCCAGTAGGCCCCGGAGTGGCGACTAGCACCAAGGGTATGGGTTTATTTATTTTTTCAATCATGGGAGGCATTACCCTTTTTATAGTTAGGATCAGAAATAGGACAAGTCAACCACCAAAAAGGAAAAAGAACAAAGGTGCTAAAAAGGAACCCAAATCAGTCCCATATGCATGTATAAATAAACTGAAACAGGTACAAGTACAAATAAGCTCAAAGTACAAGTGAGTACAGTACCAAAAGAAAAACAAGAAAACAACAACTGCACAGCTCGCACTGCCTGACTAGTAGGGTCCCGCACGGCCCTGGTAGTCCTCTTGAAAACCTGAAACAACGTAGGGTGAGCATACAAGTATACTCAGTAGACAACCTAAAGCTCTCGTGCACAAGTGGGGATACACCCTAAGGTCCCGTGAGAAAACAGAAGAACCAGAAACTAACAAGGAAAAACTATCCACCCAGCCTCACTGGTCACACTCACCAAGTAACACAAACAAGTTTAGTATATATATAGAACAAAAGTATTGGGTACCCTGCACCATTTCCCACTTAATTAGATGCTGCTCTTACTAACGGCAAACGTCCTGACGCTACCACACTCTTACCGCCCGCACACACCTAGGCCAAACCACGCATCCCTCCCACACACATCTGGGCCTCACAACCACGCATCTCGCCCGCACATACCTGGGCCACAACCACTAACCCGCCTGCAGACACCTGGGCCTCATCCCGAAGGTTCTTGGGAACGGTAAGCCTGCCCGAAGAGTCTTGGGCTAAAGGTCGCCTCAAGCCATCACAGCCTCCGAGACCTACCCGAAGAGTCTTGGGTGTAAGGTCACCTCAAGCCATCATAGCCTATGGGAGAAGGAGCAGGATGGAGCTAGTAACTAAGGGGGAAAACCCTCTCCCATAAAATGGGAGTGTTCGGCACTAGGTGCTTGACATGGGTGTGGTGCGACAAAACAAAAAGATACAATTATATATATCCATATACCAAACACACAGCCCAACCTATGGCTTCTAAAAAAAGAGAAACTGTGCATGTGCCTTGGCACTGCTACCACGAAGCATGCATCAACAACCAAACAATCATCCCCCAACCCCATTTAGGTTTTCATGTTTCATGCAATGGTTTAACAAATTATTACTACTGGGAAACTAACATCCAGAAAAAACCTTTCACAAACATATCCCTGCCATCCACAACCAAGGTTAGGTAAAACGCAAGCAACCATATGCCATTTCATTTACAAGAGATTATCACAACCATACAACATTCCATCATTCATTTATTTCAAGGTTCCACACATAAAACCCATTCCACACACAAAACATTTCCGCATTTGAAAACACCTTTTACTTCAAAACACTTTTCATAAATAAAGGCATTTTCCACAAAACAACCAAACCACCAACATGTTCATTATTCCATCTTTGTTCAACCGAGGTGATCACACAAGGTTTTCATTCTCATTTAATCAGCCAGTCTTTACGTGCTTATCCATTTTCCATGTTTTAACAAACCCATCCACAAACAATTCAGATATCAATTGCGCACGCAAAGTCCACCAACGACTTTGATTTTCAGTAGGCAAAGGCCTTTCAATCCAAAATCACAATCAGAAGATAAAGAAACTGGAAGGCAAAAGAAATAGCACAAAACCCCAAACCCTTCTTTATCCGGTTATTATCTTTATTTAAAGTTCATCTTCATCCCATGGAACAAAAAAATATCCCACCCCGCATGTTGCACCAAAAAGAGAGACAAAGGAAAACCCCTACCTCAAATGGTCCCGATCACGTCGCTTCCGACGACGTCCTTCGGTGTCCTCCACCTTCACAAAACCCGACAAACGCCTCCTAGGATGGAAGCTGGAGAAGGAAGGTCGGAAGGAAAGGTGACATGTCCGGGCTTAGAAGCTTCGTCTCGTCGCTACGATCCTGTGGCCGCTGACGGATCGTAATTCGGA
Source organism: Viscum album (assembly GCA_963277665.1). Classification (NCBI taxonomy): domain Eukaryota; kingdom Viridiplantae; phylum Streptophyta; class Magnoliopsida; order Santalales; family Viscaceae; genus Viscum; species Viscum album. The sequence continues at coordinate 477,229,848 of OY728134.1, forward strand.
GCTCGGACAAAGATGTTAGAGGAGGAATACTTCTCGATCGTCCAAGAGCGTCGTCGTGCGACAAATAAGCGATCGATATGGAAGATGAAACATCACCACGTTCTTATATAGTCAACGAATAGGTAAATCCGTATTCAGCGTGCATTAATGAATACACGATGTGACCATACATACGTTACATGTTTTGATTGGTTAACACGTCACGCGGTTTCCACGCGTTTTAATAATAAGGATAATTATATCAATATGTGGTGTTTCGTTGACCTAAGGCATGAGTCATAAAATTAGCTCATTAATGGTCTTAAAATGACCGTCATAATTTCAGGGTTACACTGTCGCTGACGGATCGTCAATCGGATACCGTATGAGGAAGATACGTTGGATACAAGATCCCGTAATAATAACAATATTAAATCTATTAATTCATGAGCGTTTCGGGTACCCAATACAAAAACCCAAAAAAGACATCCAATATTGGACTCATAATTTTCGTCTCGTAGTCAGGGTCGCACTGCCACTGACGGTTCGTGAAACCGAGGTCGCACGAAGAAGTTATGGTTGGAAAAGTGTTTTACCTACAAAAACATTAACATGATTATTATATTATTATTTTCAATTGATTTATTTCAAATACCTAAATCCACCCAACCCTCTCTCTCCAATTTGGTGCGCCTTTCTCCTTTTCTCCTTCATTGATTTCTTTTTCTTTTCTTTTATTACTTCTCTTTTAATTCTCACACTCTCTCTCCAATTTATTTCAAATCTTTAACTCACTCCACAAGTGGCGCCTCCCACTTTCTTTTCTCCATGTTCAACACATCCCATGATTGACTCCTCTTTAAATTATTTATTTTATTGGTTTAAATATTAAATCTTTATTTCATTTAAACCTTTTCTCTCTCCAATCTAATTCTCTCTCCAATCTTTATTTTATTGGTGCGCCTCCCCTTTTATTTCATATTATTATATTTTTCGTCTTCTCTCTCCTTGTGGCACACCACAAATTTATTTTAATCCTTTATTTATTTATTTTTACACAATTATCATAACATCTTTAATTTATTCTCATATCTCAAATCTCATTGCATTAAATTCAAAACATAATTCTCATTAAATCATCATTACCAGATCTATCAAAAAAAACCAAAATTATTATTATAATTATTTAGTATAACACTTATAACAAAACCCCAAAAAAAATTTATTAACACGTCACCATTTATTATTAATAATAATTATTATTTTTGATGTTCGCCGCATTGACCACATCAAAAAAAGAAAACGTTTTTACAAAGTAATCGACCGGAGAGGTCCGGGCCATTACATACAACCAAGAGGATGTCTATTGTGGTACCAAACATTTTCACGAAAATAGTGTGACATATACTCCAAAAAATATAATTCAATCCTGAATGTTAATTAAAAATAAATAATTTTTCATTTATAATAAATATTATTTGAATAAATGATTACTATAAACAAATCAGGCACATGTTCCTCAAGGAAACCTGGCAGATCGTACCTACATTATCCTAATCCAGAATGCCTCTGATTCAATGTCACATTGTATATAAAAATATATAAGAATATATAATTACATATATATATTTATACTATATATTTAGGAACACACACACACACACATATATATATATATATGTGTGTGTGTGTATTACAACCCATGTCCTGAGGTGAAACTCAAGAATCCATGCTTAATCAGAATAGTCTCATGCTCAATAAGGGACATCATGCCCAAGGATCTCAATATAATAAAAAAGGATTTCATTCACAAAAGAATAGATGATTAATTTTATAAAAAGGGAATCATATTTTATTGAGGGAATTAATCCTAATTATCATAATAGTGCATTTGGCATGGCGTGTCTGATATCCCAGAAAATAATGTGAAGCATCATACCCAACATCCTAATTGAGGGGGTGTAAAGAATAATATCTAGAAAACTAAGTGATGTGATGCACCATGTCTTACATAATCATTGAAGGGGATTTTAAACATCATATAAAATATTATATCCAAGGTCCCACTAAGATGATATAGTATAATGGAATCTCACCTTCTCTATAATCCATTAAACCAATTGTCCTGTAAAGAGGAAAAGATTATCACTCAACAAATAGTCAAATTTCACTATCATAATTCTATTAATATCATAAAAATAGTCATGATATAATTCATTCCATAATGAAAATCATGGATAATTAGTACACACCAAACCATTTTCAATTAAACAATATAATTACATGCTATCAATTATAATATATAAAAAATCCATGGGAAGAACCCCCACCTCGATATTATTTATCATGATACAATTCATTAAACAAATTCCAATTAAATTATATTATTATGATTAACCGATCGAAAAACATCATGCACAATTTAGGTTGTCTAGGAAAGAGAATTTTATCTAAACCATTTTACTTCATTAACACATTTATAAATGTTCCAAGGCATTTAAAGAACACACCAAAGGGGCAGTTTAAAAAATATTCAATGAATGTACAAAAATAAAATTATCCAACCTGGATTATGAGGGATTCTTGTTGAGGAAATTGAACTTCAACACTGTAAAGGGTCCCAAGGACATGAATGTTGTTCTCTAAGTAATAAATTTATGGAATTTCAAGGTTTATGTTAAACATGTAAGAAATCCAACATGTGGTATATTGAAACATTTTATAAATGATGATAAATTAATATAAAAACATATAGACCACCTACCTTATAACAAGGACACTTCAATCATCTAATATAATGTCTTTATTCAAGCTACAATGAGAAAAATCAAAAGAATCATCAAACACCCTACAAGTAGATATTTTGATCTCACCTGGAAATACCATACAATACAGAAAAAGAAATAAATATAGGAAATAAGAGGAATCATTTTATTACTAATTTTGATCCAATGCTACCGATGTGAAGATATTACATGATCTAATGAAGTAGATTTATCCTTACCTAGGAGTAGAACCAAAAGGAAGAACCCATATAAGGATATTGTTCATTTAAAGAAGTAGTAAATCGTGGAGGTAGAGATAAATTATGTAAGTAAAATTGGTAAATTATAAATCTCTAATGATACACATGTTTTTGACGTATGATTTGGAAAACATTATGGGAACCGTGTATTGTTAACATCCAAAGTGAAACTCTCCTCACAATGATTGGTGCACAGTTTCAAAAACCATGTAAAATCAATGTGATCCTCTTAAAATTATCAATAGATAATTTTCAGGGTTGTGTACACCATACAAAAAGTGTGGAAAATAAATGTTCCTATATAATAAAACACATGGTTAAGGGTTCATGATCTGCACTAAACACCAACTAACCATTCACTGTTATCTATCTCATCTGAATATGTGTTCTCAAAATCAAATGCTCTTGAAACCATCCAAAACATATTATATATAACACATTACATAATATTTATTATAAAAAACATTTATTAGTGTTACAATTCTTGAGATTATATTTTGAGTCTCGGTTTGAGATTCATCCCATCCACCGATCTAGAATTTCATATTCTCATGATCTTTTAAACTCGTTCTAAAACACCAGACATTAAAACTTCCCCACCATAGAAATTATCATCCATGAGAAGTCTTGGTTAATAAAAAACATTACATTTCCTTATTTGGTGTTCAATTCCCTCTCAAATTTATGTGATTCATTTTCCGCTCCTCATATAGATATTGGAACTACATTAAACACATAGTAATTAAACTAAAAAAAGATAATCCAATGATCATTTACAAAAATTAAAAATCTATACAAGTATTAATCTATCCTATTTATCTTGAGATAAGAACACTACATCTTATCATTAATCATTCAACATATGGTGATCCCCCCCCATAAGATCTATCTTTGAACATCCAATTTTATGTCATGGTAATCCCCACAATCAGGAAGAAGGATCATATGAAAAATGAGTCTGTAAGGGGCATAGATTTTCTAGGTTTTCCTCCGCCTCCGCCTACCTTCCTTCATCTCGAGTCAGCTACAACTCCTCCTTCTTGGTGCTCTTTCCTAGTATTGTTGTGCTGAATTGTTTCTCCTTTCAGTGGTGTCATCATTGACCATGTGCACTCAGGCGTTCATACGATTCTCTCCATCTCCTGGTCGGATTTCTTTAGCAGCACGGTGAAGGAATAGTGATCGAGATTCATTTATGGTCAGGGTTAATATCTTAGTTCCTTTGTTGGCTTGGAGAGAAAAGGGTGGTACGTTGTGGTCTCCCAGAGCTGTTAGATAGTGGCGGTAGGATCTTCCATCGCATTCAGCCGTCTTCGCAAATCAAGGAGAGGTTTTGATTTTCTATTGTTTGTAGATCTGAGGGTTTTGTGAGGTTTTCTTCACCGAGAGGCGTTAGGGTTCCTTATGGCTTCATCCAAAAACTGAGATGTTGATCCGGTGGAGCAACAAAATGAAGATTTCTCTGATTTTTTGGTATGGATTGTTCATGATGGATTTTGGAGGTTGGATGCAAATTTGTATTGGTTTTTGATGTGTTTTTAGCGTGTTGTGTTTATTGCTGAGGCAATGAAGCTATTCATGTTGTGGAATTGGTGTCAATGGGTGATGGCTTCATTTGGGATGGTTTTTCCTTGTAGTGTAAGTTGTTTGCTTGCGTACTACTATTCAAGGGTACTTGATTCTATGTTTTCATCAGAGACTGCCCCAGATTATGTTCTGAGCTTCAATTTTCAGTGCAACGTTTGAATGGTGGAAACTAAACATAATGATTTTGTGTTGGGATGTAATTTTCTTTGTTGATTGATCTGGTTTTTTGAAATTTGAACTGTTGGGATATGGTCTGTAGTATTAAGTTGTTGATGTCATGTTTCTTAGTTTCAGACTTTTTCCATAAAAGTGTTTTCTTATTTAAAGAAATAATTTTCAGTCAGTCAGTACTGTCCACCATCATAATTTCCTTAATAATCAAGTCATTATAATTTTAATAGCTCGTTCAGCATGATTCTCAATACATGAATCTTTGTTTCACATGAGTAATATAATAAAATACATTGATTAGATTTAAATGGTTTGATCCCAACCGTTCAGAAAATAACTATCTATGCTAGTTTATTCACAAACAAATCCCTAGTTGACTCTTGCACATCACTCATCACCTCTGACAACATGTCTAACCAGCATCCTCACCTATCTGAATTCATCCAAAAAATAAAACACAAGCCCATCTACATTCATCTTTATATCCTTTAAAATTTCATCTTGATGAACTAAAGCATTATCAAAACCATATTTTAACAAATTTAACTAAGGTACAAATAGATCTTTTTGATCAAACTCACTAATGTTTGTAATCATAATTCTATGAAATATCCTTAATTTTAGAAACATAAAAAATGCCTTTATCATTTAATGAATTGGACTTTATCAGTGGTTAAAAACGTTGACTATCATTGAGTGGTTAAAAGCCTGAGGATATTATCAGCATTTTTATTTAGCGTTGTTGAAGGGAAATACTCTGATGTGATGTAACAACACACTAAATCACATGATAGTGGGAATATTATAGTGTTATATAATAGCACAATGCAACACAAAAAATACAAACTAAAATTATAAATTTTAGATAAACATATAGAATTTAAATGAAATAAAATTGAGAAAACAGTACAAGAAAAAACACTATTATTGAGAAAAATAATATATCTATATAAAAAACCACCCCTAATTGAGAAAAATAACACACCTATATTATAAATACAAAATTATGTTAGTAATAATATAAATAATTAATTTAAATAAATAGTGTTCATCATAAACTAGACATTGAGTCATACGAGGAACATTGTTTATCAAATTGATTAGATGTAGTTTCATGCACGTCATACCATTTAATTTCCAATATCAAGAATTATATTTTTCAAAATAAACTAAATAATTATAAGATAAATATAATATGGAAATTAATTATGTAATAAAATATAGAATTAAGAGAACATAATATAGGATTGTTTCTCTATTTTTGTGTTGTGATGCATGTTTTAAACAAATATGATACTTATATGTTAAAAAGACACACTTATAGTCATACCTATCACACCATGAATCATATTGTGGTGTAGATGACTTCTACATGTCCCAAATAACATTTGGATCATTTATCTTGAATATTAAAATAGTCTAATTTTTTCCCTCCATTTTGATTATGTCACATTTGTTTTTTACTAAAATGTAATTTTAAACTGGAAACATGTGATTTGAGTCATATATGTCACATCATGAGTGGGTTTGATATGAGACTGATTTCTACACATAAAAAATTATGATTTTTTCCTAAATTATCAATATAATACTAGCATGTTAACTCTATTATCAGTGAGTAAATCATCTTGAATTAAAATGAAAATTTTATATTGATAACAGACACATAATTTAACACCAGGAACATCTTGTATTATATTACAACGATTATGGGTCTTAAAAATAACAAATGACTTATGAATTAATTTGTTAATGTATCAAAACAATGAATTTTTTTTATTAGTTTTGAGTAAGTCATTTTTATTTTCTAAAAAGCCTAATGTCAACTTTAAATAAAAAGATTCACCTAGAGTCATACTGATCAAAAAGTGCATCATATTGAAGTACATGATTTTTTTACATGTCCAAATTTTCTTACCTATCTTTTTCAAAAACTATAAAAGTAGTCCTATTTTTTCATGGTATTGAGTATGTCACATTTTTTTGTACTTAAATGTAATTTTAAATTGGAAACAGGAACATTGAGTAATAATAGTCACATCATGTTTGGGTTTGATGTGAGATTGATTCATATAAGTCACAAATTAATTATGAATATTTTCTTAAATTCTAAAAATCATATGAGAAAATATTCTTTTTTTTTCATTGGGTTACACTATTTGTACTAAAATGTCAATTTTTAATTGATAATATACACTTAGATTCATTACAGGCATGTTGTGTATCATATTGAGGTGTGGCTGATTCCTAAACATAAAAAATGATTTATGGATCATTTTAGTAATGTATTAAAATAATTTGAATTAATTTATTGGTTTTTATCATTTTAGTTTTTTTAGTAACATTAATGTCAATTTTAAATAAAATGATGCATTCAGAGTCATATCGATCACACCATGTGGAAGATATAGGTGTGGCTTATTTTTACATGTCACAAATGACATAATTATTGTTTTACAATGTAATCAAAAAAATATTAATTCATTTTCTTGGTTTTGAGTATGTCACTTTTTCTTACTAAAATGTCAATTTAAACTAGAATCATGGACATACCTATCACATCATGTGCCAATTTTTGGTGATAATAATCCCAAATAAAAAAAATTACTTATGATGATTTTAAAAAATTCGTAATACAATATAAGTGAATTTTTACAATTTTCATTGAGTGATGGTTTGTGAACTTAAATATCAATATTAAGTTGATAGGGTGTATTTTGAGTCGAATCGAGCAAAACGTGCATTATTTTGTGGTGTGTTTTATTACCACACATCACAAATGACTTATGGATTGTTTCTATAAAGTATCTAAACAATATTAGAAGTTTTTAGCTTCATTAAATATGTGATTTTTTTGGAACTAGAACGTAATTATGAAGTAAAAAATACCATTTGAGTCATACAAGTCACATCATGTGGCATATTGAGGTATGGATAATTGATTATGAGAGGAGCGTTTTTCATTCAACTATTTGTACCCATCTAGAAAAAAATGAAATGTTCCATTAGAATATTAGAAAAAACCCCATGATGCCAGAAACACATCATCCAAAAGCACCTCATTCTCTCTTTTTTATCTTATTACAGACAATTATTGGAAAAAAATAAATGGTAGATAAATGGTGTAAAACAAGATTAAAAATGTAGTTGTAATTGACATTTTCATGATGATTTTGTACATTATTTTCCCATTTACTTGTTTTTTTCACATTTGTATCCCTGAATTTCAATATCTGACAAGCCTGATCAGCTTTAAAAAAACCACCCTAAGTCATGAAAAATAATACAACTATATAATAAAACATTTATTATGTTATTTATATTTTAAAGAAATGAATTATACATAAATCTGAACAATACATTATTAAAATGTACATTTTAAAATGAAACCACACAAATTGATTCATATTATCTAAATTATGTATTTCTTTGAGGTATAGATTATTCCACCTTGTCTTTTTTTCTTATAGTGCATTAAATAATATAGTTTATCTAATAATATTTCATTTTGATAATCTAGAATGTTGAATGCATTGTTGAATAAAAATACAATTTCATCATCATAAGTGAATCATCCTTCTTTAGATCATTATCATAGAATAGGAGTGAATCATCCATATTTCTAAAGTCATTTATTCCCTGAATACATTATCCATTAGTTTCAACCTATCAACATTCATTGATTGAACTAAAATAAATATCACATATGTGTTTTTGTGGATCATAATAAAATCGTCTATACGCTTTAACAATCATATAGAGTTTAAACTCCATGAAAACTCATTTATCTAATTTTATGGAAAAAACATATGTGTGAACCATTATGAATTTATAGAATACACTAAAATCAAATATAAATTTGTTAACCCATTTGACAGTATAAAATATCTTTATAGCACTTTATAGCATCCAAATAACATTTAAATCAAGTTAATTCATTATGTCTTCATTGATTGTGATATAGATTAGTATACCCTTTTCAATATTTTGGGTGATGATAATCTATAACAAAACAACATAATTATTTTTTCACCAAAATGGAAATATCCATATTCTCATGTATTTTTTATTAAGAATGATAATGGGATTTTTTTAATGATCTTGTGAACGAGGATATAATTATATAATGAATGTTGTAATACATAATGAATGTTACTTGATTAGATTTCACAAAAATTGGTTATATTATATCATGCATATAATTGATTTTTTAATAGACAAAATTATTCCACCCCCCCCCCAATTTTTTGGAAACCACTATATTTTCCTTTTATGAAAATCTATGATTCGGTCGATGGAATTTATAATTATTATTAATTTTAAATGTTTTTGATAAAGATACATATTTATTTCAAATGGGTCTTCATTTTTATTTTTTATTCTTCACACGTTCATTTTATGAAGGTTTTAAATTTTCAATGATTTCATTATAAGGAAGTTTCATTTAATTTGATGTTATGTTTTGATGCCATATCTCCTTAATGACCACGATCTATCACTGTTATTTTTTATTATAGTTCTCTCATACAACTAATGTATTTAGTGCTTGATTACACACTTATTTATTAAAAAAATTGATTTATATTATGTACCTATTTAATAATTGGAATGGTGTTTCATGACTCTCAAGTGATTTTTGGCTCCACTAATAGGACCATTTCATTCCAGTATTGATAATTCAAGGGCAACAGTCTATATATATTTTTTTCTGTTTATTCATGGTGAGGTGTTGATGTAAAACATTATAAATCATTGATAGTACATGGATTATGATAATATAAATTGTATCTTATGATACTCAATTAAAAAATTAAGTGGTGTTGGTTTTTCTAAAAGTCCCACAACATAAATTAAATTATAAAATCACATCTACAAGTAGTGATTTTTTCAATAAACAACCTGAAATAATTATAGAATGGATCATATCTTATGTGACATGTTTTGTGCATAGTTTTCAATAATTATTCTCAATAACAAACTTGGTATTATATAAATTCTACTCCGTTTCCGAAAAATATTATTATTTTCAAGCCATAACATTGAATCCTCCTCCTCCTCGGTCTCTACCACTTTCTTCTCCTCCACCTCAATCACTGACTCTGACTCTACCTCCACCGCTTCTTCTACCATAGCCTCTTCAATTTCGAAACAATTTTGTTTTTTTCATTTCAACACTTATAATCAATTTGATTTTTTCAATTATACTTCCCCTTAGAATGCTGGTCGAAAATAATATATAATAATTATGACACTAATGCCTCACACAAAAAATATATTTATATAGTTATAGCTCACAATATATCATAGACATATAAGTTAATGACCAAATTGTTTTTTCAAAAAACATTATGACAACATGTACACTATCCACTCATCTCTAAACGAATTTACTTCTTCTTTTGAGTATGAAAGATGTTAGTAGTCTTGATAGTACTATAAATATATATATATATTATTTATAAATACATTTATATGATACAATAATTACATTCATAAATTAAATATTTGAGGATTATTTTCTTTTCATTCTTTATGATGTCTCCATTAAATATTCAAAAACAATTTCTAGAATCATTTTCATTATATTGATTTGGACAATGAAAATGAATTGACCGAAATAATCGGTATTTTTGAAATTGGTTTTTATTGTTATATATTTCTATATATACCTTATTCTATTTCCATTTGTAGTAATCCATAGGAATTATCTATTTAGACAATAACTTCATGCCATGATTTAGCCTATATTTAATAACTTCCATATCATAATAAAATTATTGTTAAGAAACAAACTGAATCTTATAATTTGAAATTATCTATATAATATTTATTCAAGTGTATTAAAAATTCACATTACACATCACATGTGGTCGGGTTATTGGAAATCCATGCATTGGATCAAAAAAATAAATATTTTGGGTTTCCTGTTTGACTGCAATCAGTATCCCGTGTTGCATTAAAAAAATATGTAATGGAAGAATTAAAAATATATTTTATGTGATTAAACTGTAGATGGTAACCTATGAATTATAAGAATCCAAAATAGTTTTCTTTAAAAGATTTTTCTCTCAAATTATTTTAATAGATCATGTCATTTTATCTCAATTTCTTCCTTATCAAATCTGTATTTTTTTATATATAAATGATACAGGGATTAATGAATCCAAACAATTATTCACATAGTGTTACCCTAAAATAGTAAAAATATAAACCCCTGTAGAAAAAAAGAGTTGTTATGAATTTTAATAAACACATTATCCAACTATTTGGAGAGACATATTATGAAAATGTTCCTATTTTATTTATTCCCAACTATAATTACTAGTCATTTCTGATTTTGAATCTTATTTTTGGTCTTATGAATAATTATGTATATCATGAAAAATCAATAAATTTCATATTTATGTAGAATATCATAAATATTTTCATCATTTATTGTGGTCTCTACAATATTTTCTAATGATAATAAATGTTTCATAAGAATTGGCACGAGAGAAGGTACTCCAAGAAGGCCATTTTGATTACTTGGTTTACTCACTAGAATTTCTTGTTATGGCTTCTATTTCAAAGTTGAATTATCCATATGTAATACCATACCTTACATAAAACCCTTTTTCATCAACTATTATAGTTTTCCCATATGAAATATTTGTTAATTATGTTCTTCTTGTATCATTATAATATTATATGACCATTTAATGAATATTCCTATAACATCATTGATCATTGTAAAATCTGGATCATCATGTGGAATTGAATGCTCAATAGTGGGATAATGATAAACCTAAATCACCACTCTTATTAGATCATTTGGGTGGTCTTTATCATTTGGATTTTCTTTTTGAATATAATACATCATACCCATCACAATAAGGCATTGTGTCATTGTTGACAGATACAAATCAGATACAACAATATCCTAATGAATATTAGAAATATATGGTTATCAGAAGTTGTTTCATATTGATTTATAAGAATGAATAATGCATAATAGTTAGCTTGTAAAATGGTATTCGATTTGGGGGAATTACTAGACTCAATGATAATGGGGTAATTTGGTTCATGGGAAGATCTTTGTTCCATCACTGGTTCACTTTAACCCTTCCTCATACATTGATCTGGAAACCCAAACTAAACAATAATATCATACAATGAATCTATTTTTTCTACAATAATTTGATCTTACTATATGTATCTTCACGTGGTTTTACCTTCTCAAAATATGTTTGATGTGACACCCCCATAACCTAATCATCTAATTTTATCATAATGTTTTAATCACTTCAAAGCTACTGAAAGTGGTATTTTTAAGTATGGTTTCTACTGAATCATGCTTCTAAAATGTATAACAAAAATATGAACATAAATAGATATTTTTATGGAATAATATTAGAAATCATAATTATTTTTAATTATTTAATAATTACCCATATTTACAATACTATTTTTCTAATTTCATCAACTAGTTTACCCTACTTATTTACATGGGCCTCCTTGCATAGCCCATGTTGTTGGATATAAGTTCCTTCAGATTTTGATTCATCAATCTTCATATAAAAAAACAACATATGATGTATCATATCATGTAGAAATATTATTAAAAAATTTAAATACACACTAATTTCTTATCCATTAAAGCATACCATATCCATACTTTGTGATCGGGGTACATTGGTTTTGATTCACATTATTTATTTTCATCACTCTTTTATTGTTCATTAAATTATTACGTTTGAATCAAATTGAATAAAATAATCAATTTCATATAATATATTATTGAGTTTATTAAACCAAAAATGATTTATCATTACAACTATTGATGAAATCAATCATTTTTTCTACTTTATTATGTGTGTATAAATAAATTTTTGGTGTGCTTTACTCTCCCCTCAATATCCATAAGTTGTAACTTTGTAAGAAGAGTATATAATATTATATGGTATTTTCCAGTGGCTAATATGACATATTTTGAATATAAATAATCTAAAATAAATGATCTTTATGCGATATAATTAAAATTATGTCAAAGATTCATTATATAATTTTTCAGTAAAATATAGGAAGTATATCATAAAAGTAGAATTATATCATTCCAAAGGGTTTCCATTATTATAGGTTTGACATGGTTCAAAGAGTTTACATCAATCAGCACATTAATATTCATTGTGACCCCACCATAAGTAATTAACATTTATTTTTTTTGTAGTCAATATGTTTGATTTGTTCATTCCAACCAACTTCAATTTTTATAACCCAACTTTGTTCCATAATTATTTTATTCTACATTCTGTCCTTGTTTCATTGTTATTTTTGTCTTCAACATATTGTTGATCCACTAATAATTCTTCTATTCCATCCTCACGAATCTCATCTTCCTCAGGATTGGTAATATCATCATGTGTAGAATAAAATTTCAATACCAGTAGTCAAGCCTTTTTTTTACTACAAATTAGGTAAACAAAGACATAGGATTTGAGAAAGGTTTTATGAATTCTATGTTGAATACTTGATGAACTCTTTAACTCCATCATCATAATATTTTCTCAAATTATTATCATGAATCAATTTTGATGTAAATGATTAATTTAATTTAAGAAAATGGATTCTAAACTATAGTAGTTGTTATCCACTAAATTCATCAAAAGGTAAATATTATAGACAACTTCCATCCTCTTCAACCACAAATCCAAAACCATTGTAATTGGATTTTGTTTCTAAAGACTCATCCTCAATCTCATTTTTACATTCACAAATGTTACTTGATAAACTCTTAGAAGTTTTGATCCCATAATGAGTACCAAATATAATTTTGGGTCACTACTTCTTATAGTAGTTCAAGAAACATAGAAAATATGGGGGATGTTTCTCATGAAACAAAACACATTATTAATTGATCAGGAGATGAATCTCATGAGGATGATAGTTGTATACTAGAAAAATATAAATTAACAATTCTAAATTTAAAATTTAAAATCACATCTCAAAATGATTAAATCTCCATAATATTACCTGAGAACATAAACTCATCCCAACTGAGCATCACCAACTCTAATATTTGTAACTAGTCATTTTCCCCCCACCAATATCTCAAACATGAGAGCTCTATATCCACTTAGGTTAATGTGTTGGGTGTGAGTATAAAAATAAAAAATTAAATACTTCTAGGGACACTCAAACATAATACAATGTATACATTTGTGTATATATTCAAAATACTAACAATAAAAATACACATGTATGTCATGTTAACACATACTAACTAGGACACCATGATAATCAATTGTTCCCACAATATTTCATACCAGTGGATTATGTTAGTCATAGTATATATTTACAACATGGTTCTATAATGTAATTATAATAATTTAAAAAATATTATGTTAACATTTGACTTATATGAGAAGGAGAAATTATTTATCTCCCTCTAAAAATAACCAAATCATTGGTACCATGAGATTTAGCCTCAGACCCCTTGCATCCAATTCTATCCCATTGGGATAACCATCACATGTATTTATTTAATAAAAATCATGAAATATTCATAATATACCTATTTTTACTTGGAATTAAATTTTAAATATGGAGAATTCCTAACCCTATTGGTTCCATTATGAATGAACAACAACATTTTATATTAAAAAAACATAATTCTTTTAAAAATTTAATTTTATTTGACTATATTAATCATAATTTTTATAATCCATTTAACTTTAAAAAATAATTTTAGACACATAGAAAATATTTATATTTATAAAAGCATGAATAGACAGGAAATTAATATATAATATATATAAATACACAAAAACACACACTAAATAATGTATATATACATTTGGTATTTAATTTCCATATTAAAATTGTATTTAAAATTTTACCATTTATATTTCACATTTTTTCTCATGGATAAAAAATATTAATGTATTTTGTCAATATATATTTCATGGGATTATTCTTATGGTATCACTTAACTGGGATGGTCATTTGGGGGTCATGGATTTATTTCAATTGGTCAATTTTTTAATCCCAGCTGATGCGGAGACCAAGTGGACTACTCACTTTCAATCTCATTTGTCATATTTATGGATCTCATGATCCATTGATTATCATTTTGAATCGACAAATTCTGGCTATACATGTTCCTTCATGTGATTCTTATGCCATTTGACGCACCTCATGGCTTGTTCTGGTTCATCAATGTTGTTATGCCGCATGTGACTACTAGATAAGTTGATTACCCTTACAGGCTATCCTTACCCAGAATCGTTCAGTCATTCAGTTTCCCCATTCTCACCCTCATTCATGATCATGAGAAACCATAGTGATTTTAAAATATAAATTACTCAATATATTTCAAAATACTTCCTTGTAACTATTGTCATTCACCGTATGGTAGAGATCATTATCTCGGTCCATTTTGCTAATGTAGAGATCATCCTACTACGTGTTTTAAGTGGATATCAATAGAACATTTTCCAAATATTTTGAAATTAATATAGATAAACTTATTCATAAATAAAAATATGATGTAATTTATATATTTAACGAAAAACTATTTTTATCATTAAAATTTGAGAAAAAAATGGATTATTTTTTCAAAAACAAAATTAAACTGAAAACTTATTATTTTTAAAATATATATATATCCAATGTATACTCTAAACCAAATCATGTTTAAAAATAACCTAAATCAAATTTTAAATATGGATGATAATATATGAAATTTCACAAATATAATTCTCTCCACATAAGTGTTTATATTTATCACATTACCAAAAGAAATATTTTTTAAAATGCCATAAAATTAAATCATAGAAGGTGAAAAAAAAATTGTTTGAACAACATCCTCATTAAAAATAATACATTAAAATGAAATTTATATAATATTGACATATATATATATAAATAAATATACCTATTAATGGAGATTTATTTTGCAAACAATTTGTAACATGTCAAAAACAAATCATTATGGTATAAAATAGTTAAGTTTGAGTAAATTAGAACTCTTTTATCATTTAAAAACATCACATATATACATAAATCCATGGAAATTATACATTTTGTCTTTGGTATATCCAAATAAAGATATATTGTCTGTATCTAGATCTTATTCTATAATATTTTTGGGGGAAACTTAAATGATTAAAATAAATACCATTTAAAAACATATTATGTTTGTAATTAGCTAATTCGTTCTTATTAATGATAGGAACATGTTTGGAAAAATGAAGAGTCTGTTATAGAAATTGACGAGATGATGCCCTAATTGATGTACACTAATATTTTGAACAATACATCTATTACATACTCTTTAATTGAATATCTTGCTTTGTAGGAAGCCACAATGATTGTAGAGATGGAATGAATGAGTCCACAAAACTATGGCAAGATCCATTAGTGAACGTTTCAATGAGAATGAAAATAATGGGAAAGAATGAGAGAGTCCAATCATGACTAATGTTATAGGAGAAGAGAAATAGTGTTCATTAGGGTTGGGAATAGTACAAAAACATAAACAAAATAACTCAAACAAGAAATCAATGAGAATGTAAAATGATAAAATAACATACCTTGGTAATAGCCTTGATTCATCCCATAGAATCTAGAGAGGGATCACTGGAAGCATGGGATTTCCACAAGAGCTTGAGAATCGTGACTACATTAGTCGTAGTTAAGGTTCATTTAAATAGATCAAGGACCCATTTATTAGTGCTTATAAAAAATAGTTAATAAAGTTACTTTTTTATCATCACTAAATTTATAAATGTGGATGAAAGGCATCTTTATCAATGTTGTCCGCACTAATAAACCCCTATCATTATCAGTGTTAAAGTACCCCTGATGAAAGGAACTATTATTACTACTAAAACATTGACATCAATAAAGGATCTATACTTATAATTATAAATGAATTCGTAAATTTATTTATATAATTATATATATTTTTATTATACTTTTATAAATATTTAAATATATACATATTTATCTTTAATTAAATTAAAAAAATTTAAAAAAAAATATATTTTTTATTTATAATTATAAATATATAATTTTATAAATAGAGTAATTAAACATTTATAAATATATGTATAAATATTTATTTGTTATTTTAAATATATCAACATAATTAAATTTATTTATATTATTATAAATATATTGAATAAAAATATATAAATATAAATATAGTAAATATATTCATTATTTAAATATATTAAATATAATTTTGTAATTATAAATATATTTATATCAATCTATATTTAGATAATTATATATATTTAATAAATATATATAAATATAAATATAAATTCAAATATAGTAAATATATTCATTATTAAAATATACTTATCATAATTTTATAATTATTTTAATAAATAACTATATATTTATAAATATTCGATTTTTTAATGAAAATAACATTAATATATATTTATTTATATATATTTATATATATTTATATAATTTTATATATGTAATAAATTCATAAAATATAAATATAGTTTATAAATATTGTATATTCATTATATAAATAAATTAATATTTATTTTTATATTTGTAATTATTTATCTATAATTATATAAATACTTTAACAAAAATAATATTTATTTATTTAAATAAATTTTAAATATATAATTTATAAATAAATTAAATCTAAAACTATAAATATATTTATTCCTAAATATTTATTTACTTGTATATTTTTAACATTATTATTGAATATAAAATCATATATACATGCATATAAAAAATAAGCGATATATAATAATAAAAAATAAGTACACTTTAAAAATACATAAAAACTAGATGAGTTTTTTTAATTAAATTTTAATTTTATAAAAAATATTCATATATATTGATGTAAAGATGAATACATATTTTAAATAATTATATATATAGTAAATAAATATTTATAAATATATAATAGAAAATGATTTTATGAAAAAATCATAAATAGGGGTAAATAATACATGACGGTATTAATATTAAATTAAATCAACAAAATTGACCTATTTTAAAACCATATATATAAATGTGTCTGGTTATAGTGAAATTTAGAAATATATAAAAATTTGAATAAATTACATAAATATTAGGTGTTTGTTTTTCTATATAAGATTTTATTATCTTTCTAAATATTGGAGGGTGTACCTACTATTGAAAAATTCATTAATTAATATACGTATGTCAAATAAATATTCCACGTGATTTATATATATTCAATTGAAAAATCAAACAACAATATCAATGAAAAAGACAATAATATGTTTATATTTAATATATTTTATTCCTTATATATATAATATATTATTTAATTTTATTTATGGTTTATATATATATATTAATCTAGTTAATTAATATTATTTATAATTTCATTATATTTTTTTCGGTAATTTTTTAATTTATTTTTCATTAATTCTTTAGATTTAGTTTTATAATTTATTCATTATTTAATTTTTTAAATTATAAAATCATATAAATTTTATATATCAATATTTAACATATGAAATTTAATAATATTTAAAATCAATATATATATATATATATATCTGTGTGTGTGTGTGTGTGTGTATGAAATTTATTCATTTTTATCAATAAATATTTAATTAAAAAATTTAAATTTTTTTCATAATTTAATCAGTTTTTTTACTTAATTAATTATTTAATTTTGTTAATTTTACATATCAATATTTCCAATATAAACTATTTAGTAATATTTATAATTTATATAGGCGTCTATTAGAATTATTCATTTTTATAATTAATTATTTAATCAATAAAATTGTCAATATTTTTTAACATTTTATTTGTTTAATTGTTTTAATTTTTTTGGCCTTTATTTGTTTTAAAAATGTGATGATTAAAGTTATCCATTATCAGTGCTAAAAATAATACACTAATAAAGGGAACCATTTATCAATGAAAAAAAAAGAAGCGTTGTTAATGGCATTGTCTATCAGCGCCACAAAAAAGTGTTGATAAAGGTTTCCATTTATCAATACTACAAATTACTAATAAAGGGTAACATTTAACAACACTTTTCATAGTGATGATAAATGGTGACCATTATCAGAGCTTTTTTGAAATATATTTTAAAAGGATTATTTTTTAGTTATGGAACCATCAATTGTTCGATATTATAAAGGCATCAATGTTCCAAAACGATCGTGTATTGACCAGTCTCAAGATCTCATGGACCTTTTCAGATACGTGTCCAACCGTCAAACCATAAGGACTTTTGATTAACTTAGTGTATAGCTGATGTTGTCCAAGTCTACTATGGACAATGTGAACCTAGTGGACGTGGTCATCTTTGAAATAGGCGTACAACAATATGTCAATGATAAAAATTATAGATAAGAATTTATATATCTCCATAGCCATGATCCATCAATATATGGTGTATTTTCCTCGAATCACACACCTTGTATTTAACAGAATGCATAGAAGGTAGTCTCAATTCACCTTCAAAATTTGATCACAAAAGCGTTAATCAATATACACTTGATTAACCTTTTTAAGGGATAACCCCCTTAAAATTTGGTGCTTTAATTAATATCTCGATCATGTTGTCTTACATATCAATGTAACCGTGATCATTAAAAAATATCCACTTAAGTATAATCCTGACCATCAGAATTCATCAACGGTTGGGTACACAACCACCCATCTCATCATCTTTATTCCTCAAAAGCAGTGACATGCCTTTTAAGTATTACATTTTCTTGGTTGATCATGCTCCCTTATCCCGATTCTAAAATCCAGGCAATATCTAGACCCATAACCCGATTTTTCAATCGAGCATCATATCATGGATAAAAAACATGAATTCAATAGCCTCACGGATTCCTCAATACATTATGATCATTCACAAATGGACCTTTATAGTCATGTTCCCTGTACAAAGAAGACCAGTCTCCTTAAAACCGATAAGGAGCTACCCAACACAAGAGTTTCATAGTCATCATTTATTGAAATTGCGAACTCTTCAAAGATATGCATTCCATCCTCCGCCGGAAAAGGGATATAGATGTGGCTAAATTTCAATACCCCAAAGAAAAACAATTGATAGGAAAACCAACAAAATGAGCATGAATTTTGAGTTAATTATGACTCTTGTATTAGTAACAGACATCACAGATATACATAAATCCATGGAAAATATACATTGTGTCCTTGGTCCTTCCAAATAACGGTAGCTTGTCTGAATAAATTGTTTGTTCTTTAACAATTGTTTTGGGAAAATCTAATGATTATTCTAAATACAATTTAACGACATATTAAGTAGGTAATTAGCTAATTCGTTCATGTTTACGATAATAAAATGTTTGGAAAAATGAAGATTCATTTATAGAAATTGATGATATGATGCCCTTATCAATGTACACTAATATCATGAACCATACATCATTTAAATACTCACTAATATAATATCATGCTTTATGGGAAGCCACAAAGACTGTAATGATTGAATGAATGAGTCTCTAAAACTATTGAAAGATCAAGGAGTGAAGGTTGCAATGATAATGTAAATAATGATAAAGAATTAAGGACACCAATCAAGACTAATGTTATATGTGAATTGAAGTAGGGATCATCATGGTTGAGAACACCGCAAAAACAAATACAGTAGAACCCAAACAAGAAATCAATGAAAACAGAAAATGGGAAAATAACATACCTTGGATTCTATCCTTGATTTATCCCATAGAACGTAGAGGAGGATCGCAGGCAGTATGGGAGATCCACAATAGTTTGGGAATCTTGACTGCATTAGTCGCAGTTAAGGTTTATTTAAAAAGATCAACAACACATTTATCACTGTTTTCAAAAAACCAATGATAAAGATACCTTTAATCATCACTAAATTAATAAATGTTAATAAAAGGCATCTTTATACGTGTTATTAGCACTGATAAACCTCTATCTTTATCAATGTTAAAGTACCTATTGAAAAGGAACCTTCATTAGTGTTGAAGCATTCACGTCGATAAAGGATCTGTAATTATAATTACAAAATAATTTGTAAATTTATTTATATAATTATATATTTATTTATTATAATTATTTAATTCTTTAAATATATAAATATTTATCTTTAATTAATTAAATATCTTATAAAAAATTATTTTTTATTTATAATTTTAAATATATACTATTATAAATATTGTAAATATACATTAATCAATATATGTATAATTATTTATTAATAATATTAAATACATAAGTATATTTATATATTTTTTAATTATTATAAATATATTTAATGAATATTTATAAATATAAATATATTAAATATATTTATTATTTAAATATATTTCTTTTAATTTTATAATGATAAATATATTTATATTAATATATATTTATATAATTATATATATTTAATAAATAAATATAAATACAAATATAAATACACATATAGTAATTATATTCATTATCTAAATATACTTATCTTAATTTTACAATTATTTTGTGGTGTGTTTTATTACCACACATCACAAATGACTTATGGATTGTTTCTATAAAGTATCTAAACAATATTAGAAGTTTTTAGCTTCATTAAATATGTGATTTTTTTGGAACTAGAACGTAATTATGAAGTAAAAAATACCATTTGAGTCATACAAGTCACATCATGTGGCATATTGAGGTATGGATAATTGATTATGAGTGGAGCGTTTTTCATTCAACTATCTGTACCCATCTAGAAAAAAATGAAATGTTCCATTAGAATATTAGAAAAAACCCCATGATGCCAGAAACACATCATCCAAAAGCACCTCATTCTCTCTTTTTTATCTTATTACAGACAATTATTGGAAAAAAATAAATGGTAGATAAATGGTTTAAAACAAGATTAAAAATGTAGTTCTAATTGGCATTTTCATGATGATTTTGTACATTATTTTCCCATTTACTTGTTTTTTTCACATTTGTATCCCTGAATTTCAATATCTGACAAGCCTGATCAGCTTTAAAAAACCCACCCTAAGTCATGAAAAATAATACATCTATATAATAAAACATTTATTATGTTATTTATATTTTAAAGAAATGAATTATACATAAATCTGAACAATACATTATTAAAATGTACATTTTAAAATGAAACCACACAAATTGATTCATATTATCTAAATTATGTATTTCTTTGAGGTATAGATTATTCCACCTTGTCTTTTTTTTCTTATAGTGCATTAAATAATATAGTTTATCTAATAATATTTCATTTTGATAATCTAGAATGTTGAATGCATTGTTGAATAAAAATACAATTTCATCATCATAAGTGAATCATCCTTCTTTAGATCATGATCATAGAATAGGAGTGAATCATCCATATTTATAAAGTCATTTATTCCCTGAATACATTATCCATTAGTTTCAACCTATCAACATTCATTGATTGAACTAAAATAAATATCACATATGTGTTTTTGTGGATCATAATAAAATCGTCTATACGCTTTAACAATCATATAGAGTTTAAACTCCATGAAAACTCATTTATCTAATTTTATGGAAAAAACATATGTGTGAACCATTATGAATTTATAGAATACACTAAAATCAAATATAAATTTGTTAACCCTTTTGACAGTATAAAATATCTTTATAGCACTTTATAGCATCCAAATAACATTTAAATCAAGTTAATTCATTATGCCTTCATTGATTGTGATATAGATTAGTATACCCTTTTCAATATTTTGGGTGATGATAATCTATAACAAAACAACATAATTATTTTTTCACCAAAATGGAAATATCCATATTCTCATGTATTTTTTATTAAGAATGATAATGGGATTTTTTAATGATCTTGTGAACGAGGATATAATTATATAATGAATGTTGTAATACATAATGTATGTTACTTGATTAGATTTCACAAAAATTGGTTATATTATATCATGCATATAATTGATTTTTTAATAGACAAAATTATTCCACCCCCACCCCAATTTTTTGGAAACCACTATATTTTCCTTTTATGAAAATCTATGATTCGGTCGATGGAATTTATAATTATTATTAATTTTAAATGTTTTTGATAAAGATACATATTTATTTCAAATGGGTCTTCATTTTTATTTTTTATTCTTCACACGTTCATTTTATGAAGGTTTTAAATTTTCAATGATTTCATTATAAGGAAGTTTCATTTAATTTGATGTTATGTTTTGATGCCATATCTCCTTAATGACCACGATCTATCACTGTTATTTTTTATTATAGTTCTCTCATACAACTAATGTATTTAGTGCTTGATTACACACTTATTTATTAAAAAAATTGATTTATATTATGTACCTATTTAATAATTGGAATGGTGTTTCATGACTCTCAAGTGATTTTTGGCTCCACTAATAGGACCATTTCATTCCAGTATTGATAATTCAAGGGCAACAGTCTATATATATTTTTTTCTGTTTATTCATGGTGAGGTGTTGATGTAAAACATTATAAATCATTGATAGTACATGGATTATGATAATATAAATTGTATCTTATGATACTCAATTAAAAAATTAAGTGGTGTTTGTTTTTCTAAAAGTCCCACAACATAAATTAAATTATAAAATCACATCTACAAGTAGTGATTTTTTTCAATAAACAACCTGAAATAATTATAGAATGGATCATATCTTATGTGACATGTTTTGTGCATAGTTTTCAATAATTATTCTCAATAACAAACTTGGTATTATATAAATTCTACTCCGTTTCCGAAAAATATTATTATTTTCAAGCCATAACATTGAATCCTCCTCCTCCTCGGTCTCTACCACTTTCTTCTCCTCCACCTCAATCACTGACTCTGACTCTACCTCCACCGCTTCTTCTACCATATCCTCTTCAATTTCGAAACAATTTTGTTTTTTTCATTTCAACACTTATAATCAATTTGATTTTTTCAATTATACTTCCCCTTAGAATGCTGGTCGAAAATAATATATAATAATTATGACACTAATGCCTCACACAAAAAATATATTTATATAGTTATAGCTCACAATATATCATAGACATATAAGTTAATGACCAGATTGTTTTTTCAAAAAACATTATGACAACATGTACACTATCCACTCATCTCTAAACAAATTTACTTCTTCTTTTGAGTATGAAAGATGTTAGTTGTCTTGATAGTACTATAAATATATATATATATTATTTATAAATACATTTATATGAAACAATAATTACATTCATAAATTAAATATTCGAGGATTATTTTCTTTTCATTCTTTATGATGTCTCCATTAAATATTCAAAAACAATTTCTAGAATCATTTTCATTATATTGATTTGGACAATGAAAATGAATTGACCGAAATAATCGGTATTTTTGAAATTGGTTTTTATTGTTATATATTTCTATATATACCTTATTCTATTTCCATTTGTAGTAATCCATAGGAATTATCTATTTAGACAATAACTTCATGCCATGATTTAGCCTATATTTAATAACTTCCATATCATAATAAAATTATTGTTAAGAAACAAACTGAATCTTATAATTTGAAATTATCTATATAATATTTATTCAAGTGTATTAAAAATTCACATTACACATCACATGTGGTCGGGTTATTGGAAATCCATGCATTGGATCAAAAAAATAAATATTTTGGGTTTCCTGTTTGACTGCAATCAGTATCCCGTGTTGCATTAAAAAAATATGTAATGGAAGAATTAAAAATATATTTTATGTGATTAAACTGTAGATGGTAACCTATTAATTATAAGAATCCAAAATAGTTTTCTTTAAAAGATTTTTCTCTCAAATTATTTTAATAGATCATGTCATTTTATCTCAATTTCTTCCTTATCAAATCTGTATTTTTTTATATATAAATGATACAGGGATTAATGAATCCAAACCATTATTCACATAGTGTTACCCTAAAATAGTAAAAATATAAACCCCTGTAGAAAAAAAGAGTTGTTTTGAATTTTAATAAACACATTATCCAACTATTTGGAGAGACATATTATGAAAATGTTCCTATTTTATTTATTCCCAACTATAATTACTAGTCATTTCTGCTTTTGAATCTTATTTTTGGTCTTATGAATAATTATGTATATCATGAAAAATCAATAAATTTCATATTTATGTAGAATATCATAAATATTTTCATCATTTATTGTGGTCTCTACAATATTTTCTAATGATAATAAATGTTTTATAAGAATTGGCACGAGAGAAGGTACTCCAAGAAGGCCATTTTGATTACTTGGTTTACTCACTAGAATTTCTTGTTATGGCTTCTATTTCAAAGTTGAATTATCCATATGTAATACCATACCTTACATAAAACACTTTTTCATCAACTATTATAGTTTTCCCATATGAAATATTTGTTAATTATGTTCTTCTTGTATCATTATAATATTATATGACCATTTAATGAATATTCCAATAACATCATTGATCATTATAAAATCTGGATCATCATGTGGAATTGAATGCTCAATAGTGGGATAATGATAAACCTAAATCACCACTCTTATTAGATCATTTGGGTGGTCTTTATCATTTGGATTTTCTTTTTGAATATAATACATCATACCCATCGCAATAAGGCATTGTGTCATTGTTGACAGATACAAATCAGATACAACAATATCCTAATGAATATTAGAAATATATGGTTATCAGAAGTTGTTTCATATTGATTTATAAGAATGAATAATTCATAATAGTTAGCTTGTAAAATGGTATTCGATTTGGGGGAATTACTAGACTCAATGATAATGGGGTAATTTGGTTCATGGGAAGATCTTTGTTCCATCACTGGTTCACTTTAACCCTTCCTCATACATTGATCTGGAAACCCAAACTAAACAATAATATCATACAATGAATATATTGTTTTCTAC
This sequence comes from Viscum album, assembly GCA_963277665.1. Classification (NCBI taxonomy): domain Eukaryota; kingdom Viridiplantae; phylum Streptophyta; class Magnoliopsida; order Santalales; family Viscaceae; genus Viscum; species Viscum album. Next base: position 477,255,499 of record OY728134.1, read on the forward strand.
AATAATTTGATCTTACTATATGTATCTTCACGTGGTTTTACCTTCTCAAAATATGTTTGATGTGACACCCCCATAACCTAATCATCTAATTTTATCATAATGTTTTAATCACTTCAAAGCTACTGAAAGTGGTATTTTTAAGTATGGTTTCTACTGAATCATGCTTCTAAAATGTATAACAAAAATATGAACATAAATAGATATTTTTATGGAATAATATTAGAAATCATAATTATTTTTAATTATTTAATAATTACCCATATTTACAATACTATTTTTCTAATTTCATCAACTAGTTTACCCTACTTATTTACATGGGCCTCCTTGCATAGCCCATGTTGTTGGATATAAGTTCCTTCAGATTTTGATTCATCAATCTTCATATAAAAAAACAACATATGATGTATCATATCATGTAGAAATATTATTAAAAATTTTAAATACACACTAATTTCTTATCCATTAAAGCATACCATATCCATACTTTGTGATCGGGGTACATTGGTTTTGATTCACATTATTTATTTTCATCACTCTTTTATTGTTCATTAAATTATTACGTTTGAATCAAATTGAATAAAATAATCAATTTCATATAATATATTATTGAGTTTATTAAACCAAAAATGATTTATCATTACAACTATTGATGAAATCAATCATTTTTTCTACTTTATTATGTGTGTATAAATAAATTTTTGGTGTGCTTTACTCTCCCCTCAATATCCATAAGTTGTAACTTTGTAAGAAGAGTATATAATATTATATGGTATTTTCCAGTGGCTAATATGACATATTTTGAATATAAATAATCTAAAATAAATGATCTTTATGCGATATAATTAAAATTATGTCAAAGATTCATTATATAATTTTTCAGTAAAATATAGGAAGTATATCATAAAAGTAGAATTATATCATTCCAAAGGGTTTCCATTATTATAGGTTTGACATGGTTCAAAGAGTTTACATCAATCAGCACATTAATATTCATTGTGACCCCACCATAAGTAATTAACATTTATTTTTTTTGTAGTCAATATGTTTGATTTGTTCATTCCAACCAACTTCAATTTTTATAACCCAACTTTGTTCCATAATTATTTTATTCTACATTCTGTTCTTGTTTCATTGTTATTTTTGTCTTCAACATATTGTTGATCCACTAATAATTCTTCTATTCCATCCTCACGAATCTCATCTTCCTCGGGATTGGTAATATCATCATGTGTAGAATAAAATTTCAATACCAGTAGTCAAGCCTTTTTTTACTAAAATTAGGTAAACAAAGACATAGGATTTGAGAAAGGTTTTATGAATTCTATGTTGAATACTTGATGAACTCTTTAACTCCATCATCATAATATTTTCTCAAATTATTATCATGAATCAATTTTGATGTAAATGATTAATTTAATTTAAGAAAATGGATTCTAAACTATAGTAGTTGTTATCCACTAAATTCATCAAAAGGTAAATATTATAGACAACTTCCATCCTCTTCAACCGCAAATCCAAAACCATTGTAATTGGATTTTGTTTCTAAAGACTCATCCTCAATCTCATTTTTACATTCACAAATGTTACTTGATAAACTCTTAGAAGTTTTGATCCCATAATGAGTACCAAATATAATTTTGGGTCACTACTTCTTATAGTAGTTCAAGAAACATAGAAAATATGGGGGATGTTTCTCATGAAACAAAACACATTATTAATTGATCAGGAGATGAATCTCATGAGGATGATAGTTGTATACTAGAAAAATATAAATTAACAATTCTAAATTTAAAATTTAAAATCACATCTCAAAATGATTAAATCTCCATAATATTACCTGAGAACATAAACTCATCCCAACTGAGCATCACCAACTCTAATATTTGTAACTAGTCATTTTCCCCCCACCAATATCTCAAACATGAGAGCTCTATATCCACTTAGGTTAATGTGTTGGGTGTGAGTATAAAAATAAAAAATTAAATACTTCTAGGGCCACTCAAACATAATACAATGTATACATTTGTGTATATATTCAAAATACTAACAATAAAAATACACATGTATGTCATGTTAACACATACTAACTAGGACACCATGATAATCAATTGTTCCCACAATATTTCATACCAGTGGATTATGTTAATCATAGTATATATTTACAACATGGTTCTCTAATGTAATTATAATAATTTAAAAAATATTATGTTAACATTTGACTTATATGAGAAGGAGAAATTATTTATCTCCCTCTAAAAATAACCAAATCATAGGTACCATGAGATTTAGCCTCAGACCCCTTGCATCCAATTCTATCCCATTGGGATAACCATCACATGTATTTATTTAATAAAAATCATGAAATATGCATAATATACCTATTTTTACTTGGAATTAAATTTTAAATATGGAGAATTCCTAACCCTATTGGTTCCATTATGAATGAACAACAACATTTTATATTAAAAAAAACATAATTCTTTTAAAAATGTAATTTTATTTGACTATATTAATCATAATTTTTATAATCCATTTAACTTTAAAAAATAATTTTAGACACATAGAAAATATTTATATTTATAAAAGCATGAATAGACAAGAAATTAATATATAATATATATAAATACACAAAAACACACACATAAATAATGTATATATACATTTGGTATTTAATTTCCATATTAAAATTGTATTTAAAATTTTACCATTTATATTTCACATTTTTTCTCGTGCATAAAAAATATTATTGTATTTTGTCAATATATATTTCATGGGATTATTCTTATGGTATCACTTAACTGGGATGGTCATTTGGGGGGCATGGATTTATTTCAATTGGTCAATTTTTTAATCCCAGCTGATGCGGAGACCAAGTGGACTACTCACTTTCAATCTCATTTGTCATATTTATGGCTCTCATGATCCATTGATTATCATTTTGAATCGACAAATTATGGCTATACATGTTCCTTCATGTGATTCTTATGCCATTTGACGCACCTCATGGCTTGTTCTGGTTCATCAATGTTGTTATGCCGCATGTGACTACTAGATAAGTTGATTACCCTTACAGGCTATCCTTACCCAGAATCATTCAGTCATTCAGTTTCCCCATTCTCACCCTCATTCATGATCATGAGAAACCATAGTGATTTTAAAATATAAATTACTCAATATATTTCAAAATACTTCCTTGTAACTATTGTCATTCACCGTATGGTAGAGATCATTATCTCTGTCCATTTTGCTAATGTAGAGATCATCCTACTACGTGTTTTAAGTGGATATCAATAGAACATTTTCGAAATATTTTGAAATTAATATAGATAAACTTATTCATAAATAAAAATATGATGTAATTTATATATTTAACGAAAAACTATTTTTATCATTAAAATTTGAGACAAAAATGGATTATTTTTTCAAAAACAAAATTAAACTGAAAACTTATTATTTTTAAAAAATATATATATCCAATGTATACTCTAAACCAAATCATGTTTAAAAATAACCTAAATCAAATTTTAAATATGGATGATAATATATGAAATTTCACAAATATAATTCTCTCCACATAAGTGTTTATATTTATCACATTACCAAAAGAAATATTTTTTAAAATGCCATAAAATTAAATCATAGAAGGTGAAAAAAAAATTGTTTGAACAACATCCTCATTAAAAATAATACATTAAAATGAAATTTATATAATATTGACATATATATATATAAATAAATATACCTATTAATGGAGATTTATTTTGCAAACAATTTGTAACATGTCAAAAACAAATCATTATGGTATAAAATAGTTAAGTTTGAGTAAATTAGAACTCTTTTATCATTTAAAAACATCACATATATACATAAATCCATGGAAATTATACATTTTGTCTTTGGTATATCCAAATAAAGATATCTTCTCTGTATCTAGATCTTATTCTATAATATTTTTGGGGGAAACTTAAATGATTAAAATAAATACCATTTAAAAACATATTATGTTTGTAATTAGCTAATTCGTTCTTATTAATGATAGGAACATGTTTGGAAAAATGAAGAGTCTGTTATAGAAATTGACGAGATGATGCCCTAATTGATGTACACTAATATTTTGAACAATACATCTATTACATACTCTTTAATTGAATATCTTGCTTTGTAGGAAGCCACAATGATTGTAGAGATGGAATGAATGAGTCCACAAAACTATGGCAAGATCCATTAGTGAACGTTTCAATGAGAATGAAAATAATGGGAAAGAATGAGAGAGTCCAATCATGACTAATGTTATAGGAGAAGAGAAGTAGTGTTCATTAGGGTTGGGAATAGTACAAAAACATAAACAAAATAACTCAAACAAGAAATCAATGAGAATGTAAAAGGATAAAATAACATACCTTGGTAATAGCCTTGATTCATCCCATAGAATCTAGAGAGGGATCACTGGAAGCATGGGATTTCCACAAGATCTTGAGAATCGTGACTACATTAGTCGTAGTTAAGGTTCATTTAAATAGATCAAGGACCCATTTATCAGTGCTTATAAAAAATAGTTGATAAAGTTACTTTTTTATCATCACTAAATTTATAAATGTGGATGAAAGGCATCTTTATCAATGTTGTCCGCACTAATAAATCCCTATCATTATCAGTGTTAAAGTACCCCTGATGAAAGGAACTATTATTACTACTAAAACATTGACATCGATAAAGGATCTATACTTATAATTATAAATGAATTCGTAAATTTATTTATATAATTATATATATTTTTATTATACTTTTATAAATATTTAAATATATACATATTTATCTTTAATTAAATTAAAAAAATTTAAAAAAAATATATTTTTTATTTATAATTATAAATATATAATTTTATAAATAGAGTAATTAAACATTTATAAATATATGTATAAATATTTATTTGTTATTTTAAATATATCAACATAATTAAATTTATTTATATTATTATAAATATATTGAATAAAAATATATAAATATAAATATAGTAAATATATTCATTATTTAAATATATTAAATATAATTTTGTAATTATAAATATATTTATATCAATCTATATTTAGATAATTATATATATTTAATAAATATATATAAATATAAATATAAATTCAAATATAGTAAATATATTCATTATTAAAATATACTTATCATAATTTTATAATTATTTTAATAAATAACTATATATTTATAAATATTCGATTTTTTAATGAAAATAACATTAATATATATTTATTTATATATATTTATATATATTTATATAATTTTATATATGTAATAAATTCATAAAATATAAATATAGTTTATAAATATTGTATATTCATTATATAAATAAATTAATATTTATTTTTATATTTGTAATTATTTATCTATAATTATATGAATACTTTAACAAAAATAATATTTATTTATTTAAAAAAAATTTAAATATATAATTTATAAATAAATTAAATCTAAAACTATAAATATATTTATTCCTAAATATTTATTTACTTGTATATTTTTAACATTATTATTGAATATAAAATCATATATACATGCATATAAAAAATAAGCGATATATAATAATAAAAAATAAGTACACTTTAAAAATACATAAAAACTAGATGAGTTTTTTTAATTAAATTTTAATTTTATAAAAAATATTCATATATATTGATGTAAAGATGAATACATATTTTAAATAATTATATATATAGTAAATAAATATTTATAAATATATAATAGAAAATGATTTTATGAAAAAATCATAAATAGGGGTAAATAATACATGACGGTATTAATATTAAATTAAATCAACAAAATTGACCTATTTTAAAACCATATATATAAATGTGTCTGGTTATAGTGAAATTTAGAAATATATAAAAATTTGAATAAATTACATAAATATTAGGTGTTTGTTTTTCTATATAAGATTTTATTATCTTTCTAAATATTGGAGGGTGTACCTACTATTGAAAAATTCATTAATTAATATACGTATGTCAAATAAATATTCCACGTGATTTATATATATTCAATTGAAAAATCAAACAACAATATCAATGAAAAAGACAATAATATGTTTATATTTAATATATTTTATTCCTTATATATATAATATATTATTTAATTTTATTTATGGTTTATATATATATATTAATCTAGTTAATTAATACTATTTATAATTTCATTAAATTTTTTTCGGTAATTTTTTAATTTATTTTTCATTAATTCTTTAGATTTAGTTTTATAATTTATTCATTATTTAATTTTTTAAATTATAAAATCATATAAATTTTATATATCAATATTTAACATATGAAATTTAATAATATTTACAATCAATATATATATATATATATCTGTGTGTGTGTGTGTGTATGAAATTTATTCATTTTTATCAATAAATATTTAATTAAAAAATTTAAATTTTTTTCATAATTTAATCAGTTTTTTTACTTAATTAATTATTTAATTTTGTTAATTTTACATATCAATATTTCCAATATAAACTATTTAGTAATATTTATAATTTATATAGGCTTATATTAGAATTATTCATTTTTATAATTAATTATTTAATCAATAAAATTGTCAATATTTTTTAACATTTTATTTGTTTAATTGTTTTAATTTTTTTGGCCTTTATTTGTTTTAAAAATGTGATGATTAAAGTTATCCATTATCAGTGCTAAAAATAATACACTAATAAAGGGAACCATTTATCAATGAAAAAAAAAGAAGCGTTGTTAATGGCATTGTCTATCAGCGCCACAAAAAAGTGTTGATAAAGGTTTCCATTTATCAATACTACAAATTACTAATAAAGGGTAACATTTAACAACACTTTTCATAGTGATGATAAATGGTGACCATTATCAGAGCTTTTTTGAAATATATTTTAAAAGGATTATTTTTTAGTTATGGAACCATCCATTGTTCGATATTATAAAGGCATCAATGTTCCAAAACGATCGTGTATTGACCAGTCTCAAGATCTCATGGACCTTTTCAGATACGTGTCCAACCGTCAAACCATAAGGACTTTTGATTAACTTAGTGTATAGCTGATGTTGTCCAAGTCTACTATGGACAATGTGAACCTAGTGGACGTGGTCATCTTTGAAATAGGCGTACAACAATATGTCAATGATAAAAATTATAGATAAGAATTTATATATCTCCATAGCCATGATCCATCAATATATGGTGTATTTTCCTCGAATCACACACCTTGTATTTAACAGAATGCATAGAAGGTAGTCTCAATTCACCTTCAAAATTTGATCACAAAAGCGTTAATCAATATACACTTGATTAACCTTTTTAAGGGATAACCCCCTTAAAATTTGGTGCTTTAATTAATATCTCGATCATGTTGTCTTACATATCAATGTAACCGTGATCATTAAAAAATATCCACTTAAGTATAATCCTGACCATCAGAATTCATCAACGGTTGGGTACACAACCACCCATCTCATCATCTTTATTCCTCAAAAGCAGTGACATGCCTTTTAAGTATTACATTTTCTTGGTTGATCATGCACCCTTATCCCGATTCTAAAATCCAGGCAATATCTAGACCCATAACCCGATTTTTCAATCGAGCATCATATCATGGATAAAAAACATGAATTCAATAGCCTCACGGATTCCTCAATACATTATGATCATTCGCAAATGGACCTTTATAGTCATGTTCCCTGTACAAAGAAGACCAGTCTCCTTAAAACTGATAAGGAGCTACCCAACACAAGAGTTTCCTAGTCATCATTTATTGAAATTGCGAACACTCCAAAGATATGCATTCCATCCACCGCCGGAAAAGGGACATAGATGTGGCTAAATTTCAATACCCCAAAGAAAAAAAATTGATAGGAAAACCAACAAAATGAGCATGAATTTTGAGTTAATTATGACTCTTGTATTAGTAACAGACATCACAGATATACATAAATCCATGGAAAATATACATTGTGTCCTTGGTCCGTCCAAATAACGGTAGCTTGTCTGAATAAATTGTTTGTTCTTTAACATTTGTTTTGGAAAATTCTAATGATTATTCTAAATACAATTTAACGACATATTAAGTAGGTAATTAGCTAATTCGTTCATGTTTACGATAATAAAATGTTTGGAAAAATGAAGATTCATTTATAGAAATTGATGATATGATGCCCTTATCAATGTACACTAATATCATGAACCATACATCATTTAAATACTCACTAATATAATATCATGCTTTATGGGAAGCCACAAAGACTGTAATGATTGAATGAATGAGTCTCTAAAACTATTGAAAGATCAAGGAGTGAAGGTTGCAATGATAATGTAAATAATGAGAAAGAATTAAGGACACCAATCAAGACTAATGTTATATGTGAATTGAAGTAGGGATCATCATGGTTGAGAACACCGCAAAAACAAATATAGTAGAACCCAAACAAGAAATCAATGAAAACAGAAAATGGGAAAATAACATACCTTGGATTCTATCCTTGATTTATCCCATAGAACGTAGAGGAGGATCGCAGGCAGTATGGGAGATCCACAATAGTTTGGGAATCTTGACTGCATTAGTCGCAGTTAAGGTTTATTTAAAAAGATCAACAACACATTTATCACTGTTTTCAAAAAACCAATGATAAAGATACCTTTAATCATCACTAAATTAATAAATGTTAATAAAAGGCATCTTTATACGTGTTATTAGCACTGATAAACCTCTATCTTTATCAATGTTAAAGTACCTATTGAAAAGGAACCTTCATTAGTGTTGAAGCATTCACGTCGATAAAGGATCTGTAATTATAATTACAAAATAATTTGTAAATTTATTTATATAATTATATATTTATTTATTATAATTATCTAATTCTTTAAATATATAAATATTTATCTTTAATTAATTAAATATCTTATAAAATATTATTTTTTATTTATAATTTTAAATATATACTATTATAAATATTGTAAATATACATTAATCAATATATGTATAATTATTTATTAATAATATTAAATACATAAGTATATTTATATATTTTTTAATTATTATAAATATATTTAATGAATATTTATAAATATAAATATATTAAATATATTTATTATTTAAATATATTTCTTTTAATTTTATAATGATAAATATATTTATATTAATATATATTTATATAATTATATATATTTAATAAATAAATATAAATACAAATATAAATACACATATAGTAATTATATTCATTATCTAAATATACTTATCTTAATTTTACAATTATTTTAATAAAAAATATTTTTTAACAAATATATAAAAACTTTTTAAAAAATTTACATTCAAATATTTTTATCATTATATATATTTATTTAATTTTATATTTGTATCAAATTAATAAAATATTAAAATATTATATAAATATAGAATATTAATTATTTAAATAAATTTATAATAAATTTATAATTATTTATACGTTTATTATTATTTATCTAAAATTTTATAAATACATTTTCTAAATTGATATTTATTTTTTATAATAATTTTAAATATATAAATTTATAAATATTCTAAATATAACATTATAAATATATTTAGTTATAAATATATATTTTCAAATATATTTTTAACATTATTATTGGATATAAAATCATAAATATAAGCATATAAAAAATAAGGGAAATGGAATCATAAAAATTAATTACACATTAAATTTATTAAAAATTTGTGTATGTTTTTTTAATTAATTATAGATTTTTAAAAATTTCTTTATATACATTGATGTAAAGATGAGTACATATTTGAAATACTAAAAATAGTAAATAAATACGTATAAATATATAATAAAAATGATTATATTAAAAAAAATTCTAAAAAGTGGTATATAATACTTAACTGTAATAATATTGAAATAAATAAAAAAATTTGAAAGATTAAAAAATAATATATTAAATATGTCACCTTATAATGAAATTCAAAAATAGATAAAATTTTGAATAAATTAAATAAATATTAGGTGTTTGTTTCTCTATATAAGATTTCATTAGAAGTGTAAATTTGTGTGTGTGTGTACCATGTATATTTTTTTGTGTACAATGTATAAAATAATAAATTAATTACTTATATCTATGTCAAATCAATATAACACATGTTTTATATATATTTAATTTAAAAATCAAACAACATTAACAATGAAAAGGACATTAATATGTTTATAATTTTTATATTTTATTCATTATATATGTATAATATATATTATTTAGTTCTATTTACGGTAAATATATATATATATATATTAAAATAATTAATTTTTATTAACAATTATTTCATTAATATGTTTTCGATAATTGTTAATTTATTTATTTTATTTTTTTATTTTAGGTATTATAATTTATTAATTTTTTATTTCATTTAATTATTAAATCATATAAATTATATATATATATATATATATTTAATATATAATATTTTTATAATATTTAAAGTCTATATATATATATATATATGTTTGTGAAATTATTTCATTTTTATCAATAATTATTTAATTTGTAATTTTTTTAAAATTTTTCTTAATTTATTCAGATTTTATTTTTATTTTATTAATTATTTAATTTTTTTAATTTTACATATCTATATATTTAATTAAAACTATTTATTAATATTTATAATTTATATATATGTGTATTAGACTTATTCATTTTTTTAATTAATTATTTAATTAATAATTTTTTTAATATTTAGTAAAGTTTTATTGATTTAATTAGTTAAATTTATTACAGGCCTTTATTAGTGATAGAAAGTGATGATAAAAGTGATCCATTATTAGTGCTAAAAATAATGACCCGATAAAGGGAACCATTTATCAATTGAAAAAAAGTGATGCTAATTGTACTATTTATCATCACCACATAAAAGCGCTTATAAAGGTTACCATTTATGAATTTTAAAATGTACTATGAAAGGGTAACATTTAACAACACTTTTCATAACACTGATAAAAGGGGTCCTTTATCAGCAAATTTTTCTAGTGTTTTTATGGATTATTTTATAGTTTTGGAACCATCCTGGGTTCGATATTATGAAGGCATCAATATTCCAAAATGAACATCTATTGACCGGTCTCAAGATCTCAAGGCCCTTATCATAAGAGGGTCATACCCTCAAACCATAGGTATTATGATTAACTGAGTGTATAGCCAATGTTCTCCAAGTCTACTAAGGGAAATTTTAACCTAGGGGACATGTTCATCTCTGAAAAAAGAGTACACCAATATGTTAATGATAACAACTATAGACAAGAACGTATTGATCTCCAGAGCCACGATCTATCAAAATTGGGTATGTTTTACAAGAATCAAACAACTAGTATTTAATAGAATTTGTAGAGGGGAGTATCAATTCCCCTTTAAATTTAGATCACAGAAGAAATAATCCATATACTCCAGACTGACCTAATTAAAAGACAAACCACCTTAAAATTTTCCATTTTAAATTCGGGCTCAATCACTTTTCCTTAGATCCCAATGTAACTGCGATAATTCAAGAATATCCATATAAGTCTAATCCCAACTCTCAGAATTCATCTGTGGTTGGGTATAAAACTAACCATCTCATCATCATGATTCCTCAAAAGCACCAACATGCCTGATAAGAATTAGATTATATTGGATTATTATGCACTATGATACTAAATCTTGCATCCAGACACCATCTAGACCCATAACTTGGTTTTTATATCGAGCATCGTATCAAGGATGAAAAAACATGAATTTAATAGCCTAGCAGATTCCAAAATAAATTATGATTGTTCCAAAATGGTCATCTACAATCATGATCCCTATAAATAGAAGGATTTCCTCTTTAAAATTGATGCAATACTACCCAACATATGAGTTTCGTAGTTCTTATTTATTGAAATTGGGAACTCTCCAAAGACATGCATTCCATCCACAACCGAACAAGGGTTAAAAATATGGCTAAAATGCCTATACCCAAAACCACAATAAAAGGATAAGAAAACCAACTGATTGAGCGTGCAGTTTGAGTTAATTAGGACTCTTGTATCATTAACAGACATCACATATATAGATAAATCCATGGAAAATATACATTGTTTCTTTGGTCAATCCAAATAAAGATAGCTTGTCTAAATCCATAGCTTATTCAATAATATTTTTGGGTAAACTCAAATGATTATAATCATTACCATTTCACAACATATTAAGTAGGTAATTAGCCAATTCATTCATTTTTTTGGTTGGAACAAGTTTGTAAAAATGAAGAGTCTGTTACAAAAATAGATGAGATGATGCCCTTATTGATTTACACTAATATTTTGAACTATACATCATTAAAACATTATTTCATAGAATATTTTGAATTATGGGAAGCCAAAATGATTGCAATAATTGAATGAATGAATCCCCAACACTATGAAAAGATCCATTAGTGAATGTTGCAAAGTGAATGAAAACAATGAGAAAGAAAGAGGGAGAGAAATCATGACTAACATTATAGTAAAAATGATGTATGGTTCATCATGGTTGAGAACACTGCAAAAACATAAGCAAACGAACCCAAACAATAAATCAATGAGAAAGGAAAAAAAGAGAATTACATACCATTGAATCTATCCTTGATTCATCCCGTAGAACATTGAGAAGGATCACTGGTGGTATGGGAATTCTATAAGAGTTTGAGTGCCATGACTACATTAGTCACAGTTATGGTTCATTTAAATAGATCGGGGACACATTTATCACTGCTTGCAAAAAACTGATGATAAAGATACCTTTTTTATCATCTATAAATTGATAAATGATGATAAATGGCATCTTTATCAACATTGTTAGCACAGATAAACCACAATCTTAATCAGCATTAAATAACCCCTGATAAAAGGAACATTCATTAGTGCTAAAACATTAGCGCCAATAAAGGATCTATAATTATATATACAAAATAATTTTTAAATTTATTTATATGATTAGATATTTAATTATTATAGGTTCATAATTATTTAAATATATAAATATTTATCCTTAATTAAATAAATAAATTTTAAAAAAATTAAATTTTTTATTTATAATTATAAATATAAAATTTTATAAATATAGTAAATATTCATTTATTAATATATGTATAATTATATATTTATAATTTTAAATATATCAAAATAATTATATTTATTTATACAATTATACAAATATTTAATAAATAAATATAAATATAAATATAGTAAATATATATTATTTATATATATTTATTATAATTTTGTAATTGTAAATATATTTATATCAATATATATTTATATAATTATATATATTTAATAAATATATAGAAATATAAATATAAATACAAATAAAGTAAATATACTCGTTATTTATATATACTTATCATAATTTTATAATTATTTTAATATACAATTGTATTTTTATAAATATATGAAAACTTTCAAAAAAATAACAATAATATATTTATATCATTATATATATTTATATAATTTAATATATGTAATAAATTAATAAAATATATATATAGTATATAAAAATATTATATTGATTATTTAAACGCATTTATAAAAAAAATATTTATTTAGATAATTGAAATTATATATCTAAAATTATAAAATGATTTTTACAAAAATAATATTTATTTATTTATGATAATTTAAAATATATAAATTTATAAATATAGAAAATATAACATTTAAAATATATTTATTATAAAAAATTATTTTACAAATATATTTTTAACTTTATTATTGAATATAAATTTTATATACAAGAATTAAAAAAATAAGCGACATAGAAAAATAAAAAATTAGTACACTTTAAAAATATTAAAAAATATGATATGTTTTCTTAATTAAATATTAATTTTTTTAAAAAATATTCATATATATTGATGTAAAGATGATTACATATTTTAAAAACAAAAAAATAGTAAACAAATGTGTATAAATAAATAATAAAAATTGATTATATTAATAATTACTAAAAGGGAGTACATAATACTTAACTGTAATAATATTAAAATAAATAAATAAAATTGACTGATTCATAAATCATATATATTAAATTTATGTTGATATAATGAAATTCCTAAATATATAAAATTTTAAACAAATTACAGAAATATTAGTTGTTTGTTTCTCTATATAATATTTCATTAATTTTGTAAATATGCGTGTGTGTACCTTGTATATAAAAAATCATTAATTACATATATATGTCAAATCAATATACCAAATGTTTTATATATGTTTAATTGAAAACCAAACAACAATAACAATGAAAAAGTCATTAATATGTTTATAATTATTATATTTTATTCATTATATATATATAATAGATTATTTATTTCTATTTATAGTTAATATTAATATATATATATATATATATATTAATATAAATAATTTTTTAAATAATTTTTTTAATATGTTTTAGATAATTTTTTAATTTATTTATTTTTAATTTTTTCCTTTCTGTTTTATAATTTATTCATTTGTAAATTTTTTTAATTATTAAATCGTAAACATTTTATATATCTATATTTAACATATAATATTTAAAAATATTTAAAATACATATATATTTTGTATGAAAATTATTCATTTTTATCAATAATTATTTGATTAATATTTTTTTAATATTTTTTCTTATTTACTTTTTTTTATTTGATTAATTATTTAATTTTTTTCATTTTACATATCTATATTTTTAATATAACTATTTAATAATATTTATAATTTATATATATGTATATTAGACTTATTCATTTTAATAATTAATTATTTAATTAATAGAATTGTTTATATTATTAGAAAAAAGATTCCTTTAATTATTTTTGTTGGCCTTTATTAGTGTTAAAAAAGTAATGATAAAAGTTATACATTATTAGTGCTAAAATAATGCACTAATAAATCGAACCATTTATCAATGCAAAAAATAATGTGCTGATAATGGTATCCTTTATCAGCACCACAAAAAAGCACCGATAAAGGTTACCGTTTATCAGTGCTAAAAAGTACTAATAAAGGGTAACATTTAACAACACTTTTCTTAGTGCTAGTAAATGGTGAACTTTATCAGTAGTTTTTTCTATAGTTTTTAAAGGATTATTTTTTATTTGTGGAACCATCCTTGGTTCGATAATATGAAGTCATCAAAGTTCTAAAATAAACATGTATTGACCGGTCTCAAGATCTCATGGCCCTTTTCAAATGAGGGTCCAACTGACAAACCACGAGTTCTTTTGATTAACATAGTGTATAGACCAAACTGTCTAAGTCTACTAAGTACAATATGAACCTAGCGGACATGTTCACCTCTGAAATACTAGTACACCAATATGTTAATGATAAAATTTACTGATAAGAATGTATAGATCTCCAGAGCCATAATCCATGAATATATAGGGTGTATTTTCTTCGAATCACACACCTCATATTTAAAAGAATTCGTATAAGGTAGTCTCAATTCACCATCAAATTTTGATCAAAAAAAGTTGTAATCAATATACTCCAGACTTACCTATTTAAGAGACAACCAACTTAAAAGATATTGTTTTAATTAATGGCTCGATCATGTTTCCATAGATTCCACTGTTACTATTATCATTATGGAATATCCACATATGTCTAATCGTGACTCTCAGTATTAATCAACGATTGGGGAAAAAATCATCTCATCATCATGATTCCTCAAAAGCATAGACATTCCTTAGAGAAATTACATTTTCTTGGTTTATCAGGCACCCTGATCCTTAATCTGGCATCTAGATACCATCTTGACCCATAACTCGGAATATATATCCAGAATCTTGTCAAGGATATGAAAACATGACTTCAATAGCCTCACAGATTCCAAAATACATTATGATCATTCCCAAATGGTTGTCTAAGGTCATGTTCCATATACATAGAAGGCCAGTCACCGTTAAACTGATGAAATGATACCCAACATAGGAGTTTCCTAGTCATCATTTATTGAAATTGGGAACTCTATAAAGGCATTCATTCCATCCACCACCAAACAAGGGTTATAGATGTAGCTAAAATCATATACACAGCATAAAAATAAAAAAATATGAAAACAAACCAATTGAGAGTGTAGTTGGAGTTAATTAGAACTCTTGTATCATTAATAGACATCACAGATATACATAATGCCATGGAAAATATACATTGTGTCTTTGGTCCATCCAAATAATGATATATTGTCTTAATCCATAGTTTATTATATAATATTTTTTCAGGAAACTCAAATTATTATAATAAATAACATTTAATAAAATATTATGTCGGTAATTAGGTAATTCTTTCTTGTTTATGATAGGAACATGTTTGGAAAAATAAAGAGTCAGTTATAGAAATTAATGAGATGATACCCTTACTGATGTACACTAATCATCAGGACCATATATAATTTGAATAGTCTTTAATAGAATATCTTGCATTATAGGAATCCCTAATGACTGTAATGATTGAATGAATGATTCCCCAAAAATATGGAAAGATCCATGAGTCAAGGTTGCATTGAGAATGTAAATAGTGATAAAGAATAGGAGAGACCAATCATGACTAATGTTATAGGAGAAGTGAAGTACGGTTCTTCATGGTTGAGAACACCGCAAAAACATAAATAGTAGAACCCAAAAAAGAAATCAATGTGAATGGAAAAGGGGAAAATAACTTACCTTGGATTATATACATGATTCATCCCATAGAACGTAGAGGAGGATCGCTTGAAGTATGGGAGTTCAGCAAGAGTTTAAGAATCACGATTGCATCAGTCGTAGTTAAGGTTCATTTAAATAGACTAGGGACACATTTATCACTTCTTGAAAAAAACCTTTGATAAATACCCTTTTTTTATCATCACAAATTTGATAAATGTTGATAAAAGGCATCTTTATCAACGTTGTTAGAATAGGTAGATCTCTATGTTTATCAGTGTTAATGTACCCCTGAAAAAAAGAACATTCATTAGTGCTAAGTCATTAGCACCAATAAAGGTTTTATAAATATAATTACAAACGAATTTGTAAATCAATTTATATAATTATATATTTATATATTGTAATTTTATATCTATCTAAATATATAAATATTTTTTTTAATTAAATAACTAATTTTTAAAAAAATTATAATTTTTAAGTGTAATTATTAATATATAATTTTATAAATATAGTAAATATACATTTATTAATATATATATAATTATATATTTATAATTGTATATATATCAATATAATTATATATATTTATATAATTATAAATATATTTAATACATATATATATATATAAATATTGTAAATATATTCATTATTTAAATATATTTATTATAATTATGTAATTATATATATATTTATAATTATATATATTTAATAAATATATATAAATATAAATATAAATATAAATACAAATACAGTAAATATATTCATTATTTAAATATACTTATCATGATTTTATAATTATTTTAACAAACAATAATATTTTTATAATTATAAAAAATCTTTTAGAAAAAATAACATTCATATATTTATATCATTATATATATAGATAATTATATATAATTATATAATTTTATATATGTAATAAATCAATAAAATATAAATATATTATATAAATATAGTATATTTTTTATTTTAAAAAATTTATGATTAATTTATAATAAATTTATAATTATTTAAATATTTCTAATTATTTATCTAAAATTATATAAATATATTTTCAAAAATAATATTTATTTTTTTATAATAATTTTGAATATATAAATTTTATTAATATAGAAAATATAAAATTAAAAATAAATTTCTTTATAATTAATTATTTACAAATATATTTTTAACATTATTATTGAATATAAAATTTTAAATACATGCATATAAAAAATAAATGAAATAGAATAATAAAAAATAGGTACACTATAAAAATATTAACAAATTGGTTATGTTTTTTTAATAAAATATTAATTTTTTAAAATATATTTATATATATTGATCTAAATTTGTGTACATATTTGAAATACTAAAAAATAGTAAATAAATATGTTTAAATAAGTAATAAAAATATATTATATTAAAAATATATATATAAGGTTGAATAAATTACATAAATATTAAGAGTTTCTTTTTTTATATATGATTTCATTAGATGTGTAAATTTTGGTCTATGTACCTTTTATATAAAAATTTATTAATAACACATATGTATTTTAAATCAATATACCACATGTTTTATATAGGTTTAATTGAAAATTCAAACAACATGAACAATGAAAATGACATTAATATGTTTACAATTAGAATATTTAATTCCTTATATATATATATATATAATATATTTTTTAATTATATTTATGATAAATATATATATATTAAAATAATTAATTATTAATAACAATTATATCATTATTATGTTTTTGATATTTTTGTAATTTATATTTTATATTTTTTATTTTATGTTTTGTAATTTATTCTTTTTTAAATTTATTTATATTATTAAATCATATATATTTTATATATCTATATTTAATATATAATATTTAATAACATTTAAAATCTATATATATGTGTGTATGAAATTTATTCATTTTTATCAATTATTACTGAATAAATAAATTTTTAAATATTTTTCATAGTTTACTCAGATTTTATTTTTATTTGATTAATTATTTAATTTTATTCATTTTACATATCTATATATTTAAGAAAAACTATATATTAATATTTTTTATTTGAATATATGTTTATTAGTCTTATTCATTTTTGTGATTAATTATTAAATTGATAAAATTGTAAATATTTTGTAACCTTTTATTTGATTAATTATTTAACTTTATTCTCAGCCTTTATCAGAAATGAAAAATTGATGATAAAATATTTCCTTAATCAGTGCTAAAAATAATGCATTGATAAAGGGAACCATTTATCAATAACAAAAATAATGCACTCCTAATGGTAATGTTTATCATCACCACATAAAAGCGCAGATAAATGTTACAGTTTATCAGTTCTAAAATGTACTAACAAAGGGTAGCATTTAACAACACTGTTTATAGCACTAAAAAAAGTTGACTGTCCCGACCCGTCCCCTAGGGTCCGTTCCATAACTACCCCAAAGCCGCCTTCCATAGGCTAGGGGATAGTGACTAGCACCAAAGGCGTAATCCTCTAAAACTGGGAAGGTTTTTCCCTTATAAACTTAAAACACACACAAAAGAATACTAGTTGGAGGTTAAACTCTAAGAAAATATGTTTGCAAAAGAAGTACTGTAATATAAAAGGGGTCGGTAATACAAGCCCAATAGGAAACCACATGTACAACTAAAAAGCATGTACAACTGAAAAAAAAAGTGAAAAAGCTATTGGGTCGTCGTCTGGGGTTCCTACCTGAAGGGTAGGAACAGATGGCATCCTCAGTGCTCCACATCCGTCAGTTTCTTCTATGTACTGACTCTTTGTAATGTCCACCTCTTGGTACTGTTTAGTCCTACAACTCAGCCTCAGTCAGCACTGTCGGTATTTTGCATCCAACACAACGTGGTGTGGGTACAACCCGTGCAAGGGTGAGTATAATGATACTCATTAGGGACCCCAAGACCCTCATGGTCTCACAAATTCCGACAAGGATAAACCAAAAAGTATTAAATCAACAGATAACACCACGTAGGTATATGCTCATAGATATACATAAGTTATCTATTAATCCATCTCAATGAGGAGGAAAACACAAGTTTTGACTCAGCTAAAACCAATATTTTATACTAGGTTTAGTATCATGTAACATCCCCAGTCAAACTATCAGAACATCGGTTGATAGAGTACTCATCTATCGAGTACAATGGGACTACCATGTCCCACAGACGCGCTTCCCACTATCCTTGGACTGCTGAGGTACTCTTCCTGCTGAGTACCATGGGTCTGCCACATCACACAAGGGTGCTCCCGATCGTGTGTCTACCGCGTCAAAAAGTGGCGCTCCACATCATATCCTGTTGAGGTACTCCACATGTCGCGTACCATGGGTATTTGTCATTACATAGAGGCGCTCCCCACCGTGGGTCTTCCATGACACCAAGGCACTCCCCACTAGGCTAGTCGAGTCACTCCGAGTCGATTAGGTCAGCCGTCGTCAGGTCTCAGCAAGCTACAAGGTCTCAGCGCTATTCTTGCTCGTCTCCAGGAGGTCCACTACACGATCTACAAGACTATACTCCAAATTTTACAATATCCCACGTAGAAGTATCTCAAAATTCCACCTCATCAAAAGGAACACAACATGATAGACAGTGCGTCTATCGATGCCCGACCTGAGGGTTATTGGCATTTTTGTTCTGAGGGCCTGGTTGGATTTATGATCAATCCAATCATACCGTACCCCAAATACATCCAAACCACATGTGGGTTATTCCAAAAGAACCACCTCTC
Source organism: Viscum album (assembly GCA_963277665.1). Classification (NCBI taxonomy): domain Eukaryota; kingdom Viridiplantae; phylum Streptophyta; class Magnoliopsida; order Santalales; family Viscaceae; genus Viscum; species Viscum album. The sequence continues at coordinate 477,275,933 of OY728134.1, forward strand.
TCCATGATTTATGTCACTGCAAATGGTTCTTCAATAGAACACCCGTAACCCATGCTATGGGCGAAAATTTGAAAACAACAAAAAATGGGTCTGGGTTTGGTTCGACCCAATCAGACTGACCCGACCATCCCGGGTCCTAGCTAGGGTCTGACCTGGTATACGGGTCTGACCTGGCCCTATGGGTCTGACCTAGCTCATGGGGGTGGCCTGGGCCATGAAGGAGGCTTGGCCCGTGAAGGTGTCCTGACCCAAGCTAGCGGCATGGCCCAAGCTGGGTCAGGCCCACGCTGGGTCTGACACGGCGACCTGGCAGCCCAGTGGCCCATGGGGGGTCCTCCCAAGCTGCGTATAGGGGGCAGGCCACGCCCCCTGTTTCCCAAATGGAATAGTCATTCAGGCAGGTGGAACCGGTGTCAGGCTGGCGCTGGTGTGCCACATGAGACCCACCGTGGTCCCGCTGTTTATGGCTGGCCGAGCTGCCAACTGACTCCTTGTGCAGTGCCGATTGTGCCATGCCTCTTCCAGCAACCCAGCAACTTGGGCTTCCAGACGTATTTGTGGTCGAGCTTGATCCGTCCACTCCTGCACCGCCGTGGCCAGGGGATACGACCCTCCTTGGATCGACCGTGTGGTGCTGGTTGAGCCGTGCATTCCTAGTAAACCCAGTGTATTGAGCCACCTGTTTATTTTTCGGTCCGCCTTGTGCTGGCCGTCGCCACCACACATTGATGCACGTCGGTACTATCCACCAGTGTTCTTTTTTCGGGTCACCAGACGAGCTCTGGTGGGCCAATTTTCGTTCTGGAAGAAGTTGCGCTCTCCTCGCGTCATTGTCGTCGATCTGTAGTCATCATTGATGATTGTCGCACATTCCAGTCTCATGTCACGATTAGCACCAAAAACAAAAAATGATGCGGAGGGGTCGGGCTGCATTTTTTCTGCTTGTTCCCTCCACGTTAGGGTGATATCAAGTGGATTCTAATTCTAAACCATGATGGAAAACAAAGATCTTGCAAACAATTAGCAAGCTTGAACCCCTTCCTCGTATCATTTTTTGGCTGTGACGTGGAGGAAGTCTGGACGTCATTCATCCTAGGTGAGGATGTCCCACTTTGGGATGAAATGTTGAGGAAAAAGGGCGAATATGTTCGGCATTCATCATTGCCATTCTCCGTCGGAGAGCCTTTCATCATTGGCATTCAATCTCCATGATCTCCTCTTCTCCTGAATCCACCTTTCCCACAAATGAATAGCCCCCCTCCCCCCCGAGATAATAGATGTTGGGGTCTATTAGGTTGGTTGGCAGAAATTCAAAATAAGGAATTTAATTAATTAATATGGATTAATTAATTAAATGTAGTTGGTTGGCACCATTAAGTGTAGATGAGATCAAGATGCTCCCCCTCATTAATGAGGGGAGTTATAGAGGACTCCAACTCAGGTAGCCCTCCCCCCCCCAAATTAATCCTCACAAGGGAGGTTGATTTCTTGTGGGCTCAACCACCATAACCTCTCATGGGATGTTAAGGTTTGGTAGTCCCCACCTCCAACCTCTACATGGTGGTTATAACAAAAATAAAATAAAATAGTTCATGCACTTCTTTTATTTTATCATTCCACATAAAACCCAAAAACTACCTTTGATTCTTGACCATCTGTCATCGAGGTAAAAGTCATCCTAAGAGAATATTTGTTCTACGAGTTCAATGGTTCCCTCAGATTTCAATTTCGATCATTGTTTCGATGTTATAAAATCCCACACGTACGTTTACTGAACGTACATGAACAAAACGTCATAAATTGATTATAGGAACACCAGGACTCAGAATCAGGCGTCGTTAGTTCTCATAGACTTAAAAAAATCCAATGTATTTAAGAAAAAAATTTACAAGTAATGTCCAGGTCTTTACATTCTCCCCACATCAGGGCCTTATGTCCCCATAAGCAACTACTCGATCTATATGAGCAAATGGAGTTACTGAGCACGCATCTAAGCCTCTCGCTCTCATGTACTCTCTTGGAGTTTTCCATGCTGCCTGTGAATGCACACCGTAGGTATCGACCGTCCACATAGGACCCACTCAAATCGATCCTCAATCTCCACTAGAACATCCGTAAAATTCTCCCCATCTTTGACGTCTAGATCCCCATAGTTGATGATGTGTGAAGGGCTATGCACGTATCTCCTCAGCTAGGATAAGTTGAAGACGACGTGTACATGATGAAACTGAGGTGGAAGAGCATAGCGGTAAGCCACCTCACCAACTCTGTTGAGGACCTGAAAAGGTCTGATGAATTTCGGAGAAAAATTTCCGCCATGGCCAAATTTCTATAGACCTCGATGGGGTGAGACCCGTATAAAGACGTCATCGCCATCCTCGAACTCCAGAGGTCTCTATCTCTTGTCGGCATATGACATCTCCTTTCTCTGTGCAGTCTTCATCTGCTCCTGGATGATCTACACCTTTTCTGTGGTAGCTTGCACCATCTATGGTCCCACCAGTACTGACTCCCCAGTGTTTGTCCAGCAAAAGGATGATCTGCAAGGTCCCTTGTACAACGCCTCGAAGGGTGCCATCCCTATGGTGGAGTGATAGTTGTTGTTGTAAGAAAACATCACCAATGGAATGTGATCCTCCCAACTACGACCGATGTCAAGGACATAAGAACGTAGAATTTCCTCAAGGGTTTGAATGGTCCTCTCAGTATGGCCATCTGTTTGGGGATGGAAGGTAGTGCTCAGACATATCTGCATCCCAAAAGCCTCCAGCAACCCCTTCCATAGCAGAGAAGTAAACCGTGCATCACAATCAGAGTCAATAGAAGTAGGTACTCCATGTAGCCGCACAATCTCCTACACATCGATGCATCCCATGCTCTATACTAAACACTGCTCTCTGATCGGTAGGAAGTAGGCCGATATCGTGAGTCGGTCGACGATCACCTAAATCGAGTTGTGAACCCTGGATGTACATGGAAGAACCGTCATGAAGTCTATGGATATCCCATCCCACTTCCACTCTATAAACACTAAAGGCTGATCCAAGCCTACTGGTACCTGGTGATCCGCCTTCACTTGCTGACAAGTGAGGCATCGAGAGACAAACTATGCTACCGCCTTCGTCAGACCTAGACACTAGTACTGTCGTCTGAGGTCCTGGTACATCTTCACCACTCCTGGATGTACCACTAGAGGGGAATTGTTAAAATCCCAAAAAAAATCATCCTAAATTGACACCGGCACAATTGTACGTCTTATGAAGTGGTTGACGAGGTCCCCACCTTCAGAAAATCCATCAGGTGATTGCCCTATTGATATCTGAGCACGTCATGTCTCGCAGTCAGCAACCCATGTTGTGCTTCCCAAAATTGCTGAAGGAGTGGGGGAGTGACTGTAATGGACTATAGAAAGGCTTCTTTGTCTCTATCCATAATGGAAATATGCAAACTAGCTAGCTGCTCCATCGTGTCTCTTAACAGGTGTATACTAGACCTCCTACTGAGTGAATCTGTAACAATGTTCCCCTTCCCATGAGTATAGACTATCTCGAAGTCATAGTCCTATAGGAACTCAATCAATTAACACTGTCTCAATTCAAGTCATTTTAAGTGAAGATATACCTGAGACTCTTGTGATTAGAGTACAAGGTAAAATCTTCACCCATCATATAGTGTCCCCACATCTTCAATGAGAAGACCACTACTGCTAACTTCGGGCCATGGGTAGCGTAGTTCTTCTTATGTTGTCTCAGCTGCTGGGAACCATATGTGATCACTACTCTCTCTTTCCTCAATACACACCTGAGTCTGGTCCCTGATGCATCACATTAAACTATGTACCCTAGGCCTTCCTCTGGAAGCCTCATGATGAAGTCACTAGTCAGCCTCTGCCTCTACTCCTGGAAGCTCAGTTGGAATCTCTCTGACCACACGATGTGTTTCCCCATCTTTATAAAGGATTATAGTGGTGCGGAAACTCTAAAGAAGTATGGTATATACCTTCGGTAATATCCTTCCAACTCCAGAAAACATCGTACCTCTGTCACACTCTTGGGTGGATCCAAATCGAGTACCACCTCAATCTTTGTTGGATCCATTGCAACTCTAGCCTCTTAGAAGACATGACCCAGAAAGTGAACCTATCGGATCCTGAACTGGAAATTCAAGAGCTTACAATAATGCTGGTGCTCTCTGAGTGTATCCAATACTCCTTGAAAATGGTAGGCATGTTCCTCCTCAGTAGTCGAGTAGATCAAAATGTCGTCGATGAAGACTATGAAAAAGTGATCAAGGTAAGGCTATAAGATCTTTTCCATGAGTCCCATTAATTCTTAAGGAGCTTTGGATATGCCAAAGGGCATTACCAAGAACTCGTAATGGTCATACCGACACCTGAAGGACATCTTCTACACATCCTCATCTCGAACTCTGAGCTGGTGACAGCCTGATCTGAGGTATATCTTCGAGAACCACTGTGCTCCCTTCAGCCGATCAAAGAGGTCTTCAATCCTCGGAAGTGGGTAATTTTTAATTATCATCAGCTAGATTAGGAAAAGGTAGTCGACACAATGGATGAATATCCCATCTCCCTTCTTGGCGAACATAATTGGGGATTCCTAGTTAGAAACACTGGGCCTGATGAATCCTTTCCCATGAAATTCCTCCAACTGTACCCGCGGATCAAGAATCTCAGCGGGATCCATCCAATATACTAGTATAGATATCGGTGTCGTCCCAGGGTACAGGTCAATGTAAGTCCACTACTATGCAAGGAGGTAGTCCTGGAACATAGTTAGGTAAAACATCTATGTACTGGTCCACCACTACTGGATAACTCGAACACTTCAAATCAAATGCTTTGAGGTAAAGGCAAGCCAACTGATGAGTGATCGACTGCACCCTCCACCGAGTAAGTCTATCATGTGCTAAAAAGGCTCCCTTCTCACCAGTGAAGGTGAACCTTGTCCCATCCATGTGGACACACCACACTTTGTTCCTAATATAGTCGATATGAATATGGAATGTAGTTAACCTTTACATACCCAAGATGACGTCGTAAGGGCTCGAAGCCGCTATGAGGATATCACAGCCGAAGCTCTCACCTCCTATTGTAAGCTCACACTGCCAGAACCAGTGCACAATAGTCGAATCTTCTCCCGTATGAGTCTCTAGCAGTAAGGATTGAGCCAATAGCTCCGTTGGAATCTTCTAGCACTGAACAACGGTAGTGGCAATGAATGAGTGAATGGAACCTGTGTCTATAAGAATTGAATGATAGGTTGAGTAGACATAGTTAATACCTCGAATCATCTCTTCAGTTCCATGGTCATATGCCTTAGCTACCTGGAGCTGACCTCTCCCCATCCACATGATTTCAGCAGTCAAGGTGGACCTCCTGGTGCTGGTGGTAGTAACACCTCGTAACGATGTCCACCACCAGCTGCTCGGCCTACCCCTCTGCCACGTCCACCTATGCCCTACGGACTGTAACGCCCCGACCCTAGTTGCCCAGAGTCGGTGCATTACTTCATAACATTGGCATGATCACAAGAAAGATCAAATCTCGAAAGACCGATTGGTTTAGTAGCCTTGGAAACACTAGATATATTCATAAGTTTTACATTACATCATAAAATGAAAAACTACTACAACAACATAATGTTTCCACAATCCACACTATTAACCCCTCATAAAATCCCTGCAGGTCATTCATGACTTACTTCTTCACATCCTGGGAAAAATAAAACATAGAAAAGGGGTGAGCTCAAATGCCCAGTAAGGATAACAATATAGCGGAAACTTTCATAAATAAGAATAAACATTTAAGGCAATGTATAACTAAAACAAAAGCCTTTTAAATATGAACTTTCAACATGGTATGGCATAAATAAAATGAAATAATTCCATTTACTTATTCACATGGATATTCTACTAATCGAATAATCACATGCAGAAATCAATAACCACTTTCATAATGTTGGAATGCATAATGTCAAACATTAATTTCATTGTCTAGGCCTCATCCCAAGACCTAGGGGTTACTTCTAACCGGAACCCAACCCGGAGTGCCTCTAATAACCGGACACCAACCCGGAGTGCCTCTAATAACCGGACACCAACCCGGAGTGCCTCTAATAACCGGACACCAACCCGGAGGGCATACTTTTACCAGTCCCTAACCTGGAGGGCTTACTTTAACCAGTCCCCAACCTGGAGGGCTTACTTTTACCGGTCCCCAACCCGGAACATACTTGTTTAGCACATTCATCTGAAGAAAAGTTTGAAATATAACATAAACATTCGGATTAAAACTAGCATACGAAATGTCAATAGTTTCACCATAAACTATGAATGGTATAAAATATCACATCCACAGCCAAACATATCACAAAACCTTCAATACAATATAGAAGTTTTGTATTATAATAAATCAACTTCAAATAAGCGTAAAATCTATTAAAGGATGTTGACATAGATGAAATCAAAACACTTTTTAGAGAAATATCTCTTTCTATTTTTGAAATCATTAATAAAACATTTTCTTGAAAATATTCTTGTAAGCTTGTAAGGAAAGCTTTGACAATTTTATAACGGTGGAAAATAACTGCACCCGCCGTATAAGTTAAAAAAACGTTCTTATCTTAATTCTGTCGAAAAGGTTAAAAAGGACCTTGTTTTGAAAATGACGGAAAGATTCCTTTATAAACCACTTATAAAAGTCAAAAAGGGTATAAATGACTTTAACTCATATTTTAGTAAATAGTAAAAATGTTTTGAAATACATTTTTAAGAAACATGGATGTGGATGATAAAGAGATCCCAGTAGATTATTACGTGTAAACAACCTCGGATAATGAAGAGATTGTGAAATAACCCTTACCTTGTACTTTTCTTTGGTTGGGGTAGGTTAACCTCCTGTATAATAGTGAAATAATTGTTACTAAATTATACAAGAATCATATGATATCATATATGATCTTTTAATATTGATTTGATAATAATATCTTAGTATTATCGCCGTTTCGGGTGTTAACTTACTCATTTTCTTTATATGTTTTGTTACATAAGTCATGTTTGTTGTATCTTATTCATATCCAGAATGATATCAAGTCCTTAAACATCATTTTTAAATCATTAAATGATAATTATACTTGAATGGATACGATGGAGAATGAATCTCATCGCGTTCGTGGAGACGGTAGTCCGTACGTACGCACGAACGCTACTTCCATTTAATTTTTATTTTAAAAGAATCGAATCCAAATGATACATAGGTATATTACTATTACAGTATAATATAATATTTTATATATGTTACTTAAGTTCATTAACACCATCCTTTATACGTTCCATGTGTGGTATGAACGAGTCATATCATTTTAAGGGGGCGGTAGTCCGCACTTCCTCAAATGAAATTATCGTATGTATATACAACATGAAACGAATAATGGTATGAAATAAAATGGAATTACATAAGCTTATATATATAATATATATCATTAATATCATATTTAATTACAGTTCCATCATAATGGCCACCATGAGAGGCGGTAAGATGTATTTGAACAATCATCGTTTCGTGAGGCGTTAGTTTGCCATCCACAGAAACATTATGTTCATCATCCATTAGATGGAGTTGTGTGTATGTGTAGTTTGAATCCTTCTTATAACAAAATCCTAGTATATTTAGGATACTGGTGTTGTTACAAAATAAAGGAAATAAAAAGAGTTTGGGGGTTGAAGAAGCAAAATAAATGAAAATAATTTAAGAGAAATCGTTACCTTTAATTTAGGTAACTCACTTTGGTTGGAACCAAAGGACTTCTTGAAATGCTTTCTGCCTAAGGGTAAGTTTCAAGGAGGAGGAGAGGGATTTTGGGAGCTTAGTTGGGCAGAGTTTGGACGAGCCAAGTGGCTTGAGAGGTGTGAGGAAAAGAGAAGGAGGAGTGCCCTTTTATAAGAGGGGTGAGGGGCACTTTTGGAAAAGCTAGAAATATTAATTTATAATAAATTCATATTCGGTTTCCAAAGGCTCCAAAGTTGACTATTCAAAGGATGAGGTGGGGATAGGTCGAAAACAACTCATCCAATAGAATTTAGACAGGTTTGGGTACTTATATTAACCTTATCTTTAAGTATTAACTCTAAGTTAATTAGTTTCACTTTTACAATGTCTCTTTGTATTTTTATATAATATGGTTAATAAACTTACTATATACATCCAAGAGAACCCCAAGTGGTCCATTAATGATTAACCTATCATAATATAAGTCTCTTGGCCGAACCTTAGATTTTTAGGAATTTAATATCAATTAATAATATAATATTTGTTTTAAGAACTCTTTTATGTCAATTTTGACACTATTCAATAGTTGATTTTTGTGAAACTCATAACAGATTGATTACTTCGAAAAAAGTCAATTAAATCAATCCTAATATATCATATTATCCTAGAAAATTATTGTAATTCATTAAAAGTTTCATATTATATTTATTTGGGTATTTATAATATCAATTATGTTAATTTTTTACTATTTTAGTAATTACTGCATCATCATTGCGTCATAAATAAAATAAATTATTTAATGTCTAAAAATTATAAATAAAACATCATTATGTAGGAAATCTTTTTAGCTTTATAATGAATATTTATAATCGAAAATCCAACATGTATAACCCTATGTAAAAATTGTTCTTCTAAAAGATGTAAGCTTATGCCATTTTTGTATTCATTTTGACTTAATTAAAATAAAGTGTCATTATCACTTACAAGTGGATCCATGGGGTCCCCAAATTGACACAAAGATGCCCATGGTCGACCATGTATCAACCAATAGGGTTAAGACACGTTTTAGGGTAATTTAGTATTATTATAATATTATTTTTTTTAACCCTTATTTACCGGATTTACCCTTAACCATGGTAAATAAAATATTTACCACAGTAATTATTCAAAATGTCTAAAAATAAAAGTTACCTATTTACACAATTTGAACATCCTGATTCCAAATATGGAATCCATTTTCCTAAATTCTAAACACAGAAGTGGCAGAAATTAATTTAAAATTAATTCCCGCTGTCAAAACAAAAAGCGTGTTTTTAAGAGATAATAACTATCAAAAGATTGACACTTGTTTATGTTCGGTTTAATTGTAAAATTATGTCCAATGACCAAAATTATATTAAATGGTAAAAATATATTCTAAATATACTTTAAAACCACTCAAATTCATAATTTATCACTATTAATTATTTTGATTAAAAAAGTTGTTTTTAATTAAAATTTAGTAATTTTCACTATTCATCAAAATATGAAAGTTATCCGAAAAGTACCAAAATTTCACCTTAGGCTAAATTCGATATTCCGAATCCAAAAATGAAGTCCATTTCAAAATATAAAATATATATAATTTCAAAATTTAGGTATTACTATTCATAACGGCTAGTTTGATCGGTTGTGGTGTGTGTTAAAACTCGAAGTTGCGTACAACAAACGCTACTGTTTTATTCAAAGGAAAGCGTACCGTGGAAGCTTGGGATGTTTCATTTTAAATTTTTTTGATGTCTCCATTTAGTCAAAAAGTTTAAAATATTTTATTTAAAAAGGTTTCACTATCAAAAGTTGATAAAAGTGCAATACTGAAAATGAATCTGTTCTTGCATTATGACTAAGAAACTCATAATATGGATTCTAAAATTATAAGGATTATATAAAGTTTAAAATTTAGTTAATACTATTCATGACCTCTTTTAATGGCTTTTTTTTTGTAAGTCATGGTGCAATTGAACTCGGTGTTGCGTGTAGTGCAAGTTATTGATTTATTTTGAAGAAATAACATACTATGAAATCTTGGGGTGTTACACGGACCGCCGCAATCGAATATCTGGCTCAGTTTAGGAGTTCCCTCTCCTATCTGTTGACCATCAGAACGACGGTTCAGATATTCACGAGCCATGTGACCCTGCGTGCCGCATGAGTAACACTGCCTGCTCCTGGTATGTATGTCACTACCCTGGGTGCCCCCCACAACTGATCCTGAGTCATTCGGTCGTCCACCCATGGGTTTGGTCCTCTTGGTACTTTACATCATCTATCTACTACTAGATATATAATAATCTACTACATGTCGGCAAGTGGTGGGTCTCGCTGGTGAAGATTGTTCAGCAAAGAAACTCTCCACCAGGAGGCTCTCTCTAGCACCCCTACCAGCATCGGGATGCTGAGTGAGATCATTGATGCCCTAATCTCTCGATTCATCCCCTTCTTGAAGGTCCATGCCCTAAAATGGGTCTCGCACAATATCTATTGAGTAGCGCGAGAGGTTGGTGAACCTCGCTAAGTACTAAGCTACCATCATGCTACCCTGTTGTAGATGTAGTAGCTCATGTATTCGCACCACACGAAGGGTGGTTGGGACAAGCTCTGCCTGAAACTGACACTCGATGTCTGTCAATAGTAGCGTCATCTCCTCAATCACCTAGAGCACCAGTATCTACCATCTTTCTATTGTTTCCTAAAGAAGAATCAAGAAAATGATCACCATAAGGTTTCCTGGATTCCCTACTAGTTTTAAGACTATCACAAAACCCTCCAGTCAATCCTCAGTAGCCTATGGGACCATCTCTCCCATCAACCTGGGTAGCCACTGGTGCTGGAACTCATGCAATGCGCTCAAGAGGCATGCATTTTCTGCTACTAGGGCGGGTGGCATCAGTGGACCATTGGGTAATGGTACCACTGTAACCTCCACTAGAAGAGGGCTCGGAACTGAGTTCTCGCTGCTCGGTGGGATATTTGTGCGTACGGCTCTCAAGGCTCTAGATGGTCGTCCCCATGGAGGAATCCTGAAAGAAACAAATGTGACATAGTAAAATGATTATACCTGGTGAGATGACCTGGTTGAGCTGATTTAAAGAAAAACTTTTTAAAACACACACACAATAAGTGTTTTCGTGCACTGAGTCAGAAATCAGATGTCAGGGTCCTGGTGTATGGATACATCATCCACCACACCAACACAAACTCTAGGAACTGAGAACCACACTCATTACCCTTAACACTATTGATTCACAGGAAAGAAATATTAGAGTCCTATGTTCTGCAATAGAACCGACTCCTCTGATACCAATTTGTCAAGACTCATCCCCCAAGGCCCATGCCGTAACTACCCCAAGAACGCCTTCCATAGGCCAGGGGCTGGCAACTAGCACCAAAGTCATAATACACTAAAACATTGATGTCATTGCCTTTATAAAAAGAAAACACACATAAAAGTGTACTAGCCGGAAGTAAAACACCAATTAAAGCTGTATACAGAAGATGTGATGGAATGTAAAAGGGGTCGAAAATACAATACCAACAGGAAAGTAAAATTAAAACTGAAAATAATGTACAATGGAAGAAAAGAAAAATAGCTACTGGGTCATCCCCCGGGGTTCCTACCTAAAGGGTAGGTACATATGGCCTTCTCAGTGCACCACTTCTGTCAGTCTTCTCCATGTATGAACTTGTCGTAAAGTCCACCAATGAGTACTATCCAGTCCTGCTACTATGACTCAGGCAATGCTATCTATCATCTGCATCCAACACAACAAGGTGAGGGTATAGATTATGTAGGGGTGAGTATAACGATACTCAGTAGGGACCCCGAGACAGAGAAGGTCTCACAATTCACTACCAGAAAACAGGGCTATATACACGGATCTATAGCCACAGTTGTATAAGTTAGTGGCTATATGATAGTTTATACATACAATTATATTAAAACTTTTTCTATATAATAATTTATAGCCATGGATTAAAAAATTTGTAGCAATGTTCTTTTTGACAATCAATCAGGCGCGTCCTCCCCATTCTGCGACTCCTCTCCTCCCCTGATCCGCGAGCTCCTCCTCCCCAGTCCGCGACGCTCTCGACAACTCTCTCCATGACTCTCTCCTCATCACCTCCCCTGATCCATGAGCTCCTCCTCCCCACTTTCCATGACTCATTGAACCCTCAACCTAGACATGCTCTCCGCGGACACCTCTTTAACGTCACTGCTACACATCCTAGCCATCGGTGTTTCACGGAGGCCTCCCCACCCACACGCTTGACATTCTCCTCCAACTCTCAACCCTCTCCCCCGATGAATACTCCTTCTCCCTCATAGTTCCTACTCCATCACCATTCCTCCAATGACCGAATGGTCCTATATTCTATCCTGTAAGTTTATTAGACTTTTAGTTTTTTCCTTGCCTGCATGATTGGTTTCTCGTTAATATATGAAATTTGCAGGAAATTTGAAAGGGATTTCAATGACGATCTTCAGTGTTTAGAGGAAATTTTGAACAGGAGTTCCCAGGCCAATCCCACACATCATGCTCAATTGGTTTTGGGCATTGATTACATGTTTTTAAATTTATTTTATTTCTCTTGTTCCCTTGCATTTTTCAAAACAAGAGCTATGACATCCCTTCATATGTTTATCTCTTCATTTGAGATGATCCTAAATGACCTCCTATGCTTTGAGGGAATTTCTCAAGATATCACAGAATCATCAAGAGGTCATTCCCTTCCCAAGAAAGATGTATTTTTTTTCTGAATGGATATAGTATGTTTCCACACAATATTATCACAATCCTTATGTGGGTAGGCCTGAGATTTTTCCTACACATTCAAACTAGGTATGAATTGATACTTACTTTACAACACTGGAATAATGACAATTGAGTTATGGGGGATGGAATTTTTCACCTAGATTTCAACCGATTAGTTCAAAATGTAGCCTTCTTAGTGATGTTTCATAATTGTTTGCTATTACTATTTCATGAATCTAACACCAGATTTAAAGTTACAACATTGTTGATAGTGGACCAACTGGCCATAAGGAGGTGAATTAATATAGTGATCCTGATACTGGAAACGATTTATCATTTTAGGGGTGTATATGATTGGTAATGTGTCCCTACTAACTCATGGTCCCTTTTCATGTTCATTGGGAATGGAAAATAGGCCCCATTCAAGGCTATAGATTCATAAAAAAATAAAATACTATATATACATAATTCTAGACATACTTAATATTTACAGGTTTGGTGAATCCATTGACCTTGTAAGAACACAATGCATTTTACCAGAAAAATTACCAAAACTATTTTTGATACGCAACATATAATTATCATACTATTATCTTACACATTTACATTATTTAACATAATGATAATATAAATTAAAACCATTCTATTATTTTGGTTTCTGAGGTTATGAATATATGTTTTAGGTATAAGTACTAATGATTGACATCATTATGGGAGATTTTTTTAATATTTAATTACGATTGAATATTTTTCATGACTACAAAGACACAAAACTATTATAGTCTTTAGGCATGTATTATTGTAATGTAATTTATATTCACCTAATATTATGTAATATATTTTTACATTAACCCTGGGTTACTATAGATTCTGTTTATGTTTCATGGTTGGTGGTATGTTAATGTAAATTGTGATATTGTGAAGTGAAACCATTCCACCTTTGATAAGATAATTTAACAAAGATGACACATTATTTTGTAAAATTTATAAGATACCCATATTATTTTGTGACTTGTACCTCTCTTGGATAGAGTCAAGCACATGGTTGGTGAGTGGTTTGGAAAACCATTATGTCTATCATGCAACCATTGAAAATTGGGATTTTCCAATTCCCCCCCAACGATATTTGTCATGCCTCGGAAAATATTCTCCTAATTTCATTACCTTTCATCCATGGATATGAAAACAAATTCCCAAATCATTCCAAGGGTGGATATCCTTTGATTCTACACTATTTAGAGCGCCCTTGGTTTGAAATCGATGCTCCGTGTTTCTCTAATACTCCACTTTCTTCAATTTTTCATATTTGGGTTTGTTTACATTTCTATTTTCTTCAGAATCCCTTAAATTATTTTTTCTCTAGTGTATATTATGTTGGGGTTTGGAAGGGTGTTCGAATCCGAGTGATTCTAAATGTTTGTGAATGTTGTTTTCTTCGGAATCGAAGTACTCCATCTACAAGATATATCGAAAAGTTTAATGGTTAATTTGTTCATATGAAGTTCAGTTCATGGTTCTATATTGATTTTAATTTGATTCCTTTGTTAGTGTCTAGTGAAATGGTTGGGTAAATGATAAAATGAACACCTCATGATCCCTGTGTGATGTGTGGAGGTTGATTTCACCTTTTTAGTGCCACCCATGGGGTGCTTTAACATTTCCCAACATGGAAAATCAAAATATTAAGAATATGGTTGATTTTTGTTGAAGTAAAGACCATGATAAATATGTTGAAATTTTAGATAAAATATAATATTCACCAATGGTTGTTTTTTCAAGTTATTAAAAATGAAAAATTGTATTATTTGGAATGATGTGAAAAAAAGTTCAATGGATTAATGTGAATCTGGGCAATGGATTATGAATTTGTGATGTACATGCATAAATAGGTTAATTTATAAGAATATTGGAACGTTATAAATGGGATAATGAACCTAAATTTAGTAAATGATTATATGGGTTAAGTTATTGGTGTTGATTAATATTCTAAATGGGTTAAGGTGTGAAAAGAGAAATTGGTCCAATGGGGAAGCGATATTAATGGAAAATGCGTTAATGGGTTATGTACTGATATTGTGTCATATGAAAATAAATATGAATTTTGATGTTTGTGTGTATGGAATACGTATGGATGTGATATGTTATATGTTGTTAATGAATACATAATAATGTGATCATGGTGTGGTTGTATGGGGGGAATTGACTTCAGTTTCAATACTCAGGGGTCGGGTTGGATAGAGGCTCTAAACCCCACCCCTTTAATACATGAGTTAAGGAGTCGGACTGAGGATATATTCCCTTAAAAGTTTTTTGGTTATGACTACAAGGACTGAGGCTCCATGGTAAGTGTAATTATTTGGTTATGATATGTTTATCCCTAGAGAGATAGGGAACATGACTTATTCACTTATGCATAGTATTTTACCATATTAGGCCATTATTTAAAATATATAAATGCCTAACCTATTTGAACGTGGGATGAAAATGAAATAAGTTATTAAGATGGTATATGTGATAAAAATGGAAATAACGAAGGAAATGGTTAATGCGTATATAGTTAACCGATAATACCTGAGTTTTCTTTTGTTTTCTATCTTATTTACATTGAACCTACATACACTATCTGTTTAGATTGGATAATTTATAGAAATCATTGGTGATGTCCTACTGAGTATTATCCACACCTTGACAAGACCAACATTGGGTACCTGTGATTATTTCATCATTGTGTGTCTGAACAAGGGCAAAGGCCCTCTTCTGGGGAGTCTAGTTGTCTATGGGAAGAGCATGAATGGGGATCAAGAATTGGTGTCTGGACCCATTTTGGGGATTCCAAGGTTTAATTATTTGGTTTCTTTCTCAATTGACAATGTCATCTTGGCATGATTTATTATTTTTTGGTTATAGTCCATAACCTCTTAGGGAAACAGTTTTTAATTCATGTATCCAGTTATTGTTTATTGTTTCATTTAATTCACATTGTATCTATTGTTCCTTGCACTGGTAAGGAGGTTTTAGAATCCCCACATGATCCCTCATACCCATGCTACATGTAAGAATCCTCTGGTTTGTGTAGGGTGTTATGGGTGTTTAAAACATGAATAAAAGTAGAAAATTGGCCATTATGTGCATGTTACATGGTTGGAACATAGTTAGAGTAAACCACGTGACCTTGGAAAAATGCATTGTAGACTACTGGCACATATTTTTATAAACTGTGTGAGATCCCTGGTTCACAGTGTGATTGGGACCCCTCTTGGACAAATATTGGTGCACAGATTGAGTATGTTTTGGAAAACCTTATAGCTAAACTATGTGCCCCTTAAAAAGAAAAATTTTCCAATATTCTCCTTAGTATTTATCAAACCTCACAAAATTTTCTCATCATTTATTCCCCTTGAAACCATAGAGATGATCCAAAATTCTCATATCTCTACATGGGTTGATCTCCTTTTATTCTATTCCATTTGAAGCACCATTGGTTTTGAATCAAATCTCTAGTTGAGTCTAATCCATATATTTCTTCACTTTTCCATATTATGGAATGTGTAGTTTTTCATGTTCTTCCAATCACCTAACAACATTTTTTCTTTTCATGTCGTATGTTGTGGTTTTGAATGGTGTTTGATTCAGAGTTAAGGAGAACAGGTTGATGAAGCAGTATTCTATAGAATAGAGGTATGTGTTCTATATGTTAATACAATTGTTTTATTATTGATTTTTGAATGTGAGGTTGTGTTCTTTTTTATCTATTGTTGGGAATTTTATTTCTTTATTAGGTATTGGTAAATTGGTTGGATAAATGATAAAATTAAGCCCTCGTAATTTCTAAGTGATGCGTTGAGGATTGTTTTACTAGTTCAGGGCCACCCATGGGGTGAACCAACATTTCTAAACATGTGAAATTGAACTGTCAATTATATGGTTTATTTGTGTTGAAATAAGTTATAAAATTAACCCCTCATAATTTCTCTATATAGTTGATTTGTGTTGAAATAAATCAATGACATGATTTTATAATAAAACCCCTCCAACAGAGGTGTGCTATCTTCTAAACCAAAGACTAGTGATAGCTATTTGTACAATGTTTAGATTTGGTTTGAGTCTTTCATATGCCTCTTGTTGGTGTTTGTTTTGTGGCTATTTAGTTTTTGATTTATTTGAATAATTTAAATTGGATTATCATACTCTTTTAACTCAAATGACATTTCCTGTATAGGCAAATTCCTTGAACAAGACACTTTCATTTTCACTCTTTGAATATTATAAATAAAATTTCCATGTTTTGGAAAAGTGAATGATTTTGTAAATGGTTTGTGTGGGGTGTATAAATCTTTTCTGTAATATTTTCCCTTTAGACATTGTGTCATTGTGCCACTCGATACAACATTCTCTGAAGATCCCTTGTTATAGCATATTAAATAGTTGATCTATAATATCATCTACTGGTGGGGAAATGGTTAGAATTTTTCCCCACCTCCTCCCACTCCCTTCCCTCCTGGCTGGAAGATGCTACCATGTGGATGTTTCTAGACTAGGCCAACACACCACAGTCATGCCGTGCTCACGTCGTGGCCATGCCATAGTCACGTCGTGGTCACGCCGCGATCACACTGCAGACACACCGCAGTAATTCCGTGATTTGGCCCTGCTCCAGGAAGACACCCCGCGATGGTTCATAGTGATAGTATTCCATGAGTCTTGTGATCAATGTTGAGACCGACTAATCACAATTTCTACCAGAGGGGCGACAATCAGAATGTTGCCCCACCTCCTCCCACTCCCTTCGCTCCTGGCCGGAAGATGTTACCCTACGGATGTCATTGGACCGGTCCAAGACGCTGCGGTCACGCCACGTTCATGCCGCAGACACACCGTGGTCACACCGTGGTAATTTCGTGATTTGGACATGCTCCCGGATGACACCCTGCGATGGTTCTCCATGATAGTATTCCATGTGTCTTATGATCAATGTTAAGACTGACTAATCACAATTTCTGTCGGCGGGGCGATGATCAGAATGTTTCCCCACCTCCTCTATCTCCCTTCTCTCCTGGCCGGAAGATTCTGCCCCGCGTATGTCGCTGGATCGGGCCCGCACACCGCACTCACGCCATGGTCATGTCACGGTCACGCCATGGTAATGACATGATTTGGTCATGTCATGGTCACACTACATTAATGCTATGATTTGGCCCTACTCCAGCCACATCCAGCCCACATCAGCCCCCTGAATGGAAAAAAATGACCTCCTAGGGCAAGAATTAGATCATGGGAAATATTCTTCCTTGTTTATAAAATTATTTTAGTGGTTGTGCATGTTGAAAAATAATCCAATAGGTAATCTATTCTACTTTGAAAATCCTTGTAAAAATTATCCCTTATTGTAGCCTTCTAAATCCTTTGCAGTAACCAATGAATTCCCATCCAGAACCCTCTTATCCTGAGAAAGAGTCCCTGGCCTTTCTTGGTCGGCCTTTTTCTCGTTTAGGAATATTTGAACCAGTGTGTAAGAATCATCGACATTGGTTGTTGCAGTTGTCAGTACAACAACTTGACTTTTTCTACCACTGGTAGAAAACAAATGCTCACAACCAATCCGAGTGTCTGCAGAGGCAATACATTGTTGTCTCATAGAAACTCTACCAGCCTCCATTACATTTTCTATTACAGTTCCAACATCAATCACTTCTAGTTCAATGGGTTCTACCTAAAAAAATAAAAATTCTCATCTATTGTCGCTAATTTGTACTTCATTGTGATTTGTTCTGATAGAACATTAATACACTTTTTTCCCTTAGTTAGTGGTTACATTAGAACATGATCATGTCTCCCCTCCTCAATATGCCTTTCATTCTTATCCTATGAAGAAATCATCTCATAAGGTACCACGTCAGGCCATTTGAGATAGGATTCAAACTTTTCATGAATCTCTTCATTGTTTATCCCTTTCTGTCTGGACTGAAAAGACCACAAGCTTTCTACCTCTCTATTCAATTGCATTTGATCCACTTCCATGAAAAAATAAAAATACAATATAACATCTTCAGGACATACTAGTTTGGATGCGAGCTACTGCTCCTTGGAATTGCGTCTACTAAATATACATGTAGTGGCTTTGTCACCTCAATTTCTAGAATCTATGCAACGAGACACTTGCATCTCCAACTCTCATGCTTCTACTTGCAATAACTAAAGTGGCCTTTTTATAGTTGTTATTAGTTCTTGAATCACATTAATATGAGATTGAATAAGTCTCACCTCTGTAGAAAATTTGAATTCAATCTTAAACAACAGTCAAGCTAACAAAACTCGTGAACTTCCTCCAGCTTCTGCAGCGTGTCTTCAGAAATGGTCACAAATTCCCAATGTTCGTGCCTCCATCAGAGTTGAGTTTTTAGCAGCAATTTTCCGAAAGGATGTGTCTAATATAAAAATAGTTGTTAGAGATAGAAATAAACTTCAAGTAATTCATTTATTTCATCTTTTTTTCAATGAAAATTCCTCTATGAAAGAGTCACACATTCCTTCAAATCACAATCATGCCTAATAGAAACTAGTAACATAAACCACATCCCATACATGCCCCAACCATCCCCATAAAAAACTAACCCCCATATATTAATTACATTTTGTACCCATTAAAAACTCATATTATCCTCTAGGGGGACTACGAATAGCTTTGCTCAATTGATTAAGTACTTGAATGACAACCTATTCTCAAGCACTGTTACAGAAACTCCTAGATGCATCTTTGGGGGAAGCCTAAGCATTAATGTACCTTTTTTTAGTCTTTTCCTTAAAGAATAAGCCTTTTGAAGCTCACTGACCTTACCTTGTTGGCCCATTTTTAGTATCCCATCACAAATAAACCAAACACATGGAAATGACCATTTAAATAATAGAGCTTCATGCCCACAAATATGAACTTAAAACAACTCCTCTTGTACCAAAAACATAGTCTCCAAATCAATATTTTTCCCCATGGATGTCGATGGACCGGGACAACACGCCGAGGTCACGGAGCAGTCACGCCACGGTCACGTCGCAGTCATGCTGCTATCACGCTGCAGTCACGGCATAGTCACGCCGGGATTTGGCCCTGCTCCAGCCACATCCAACGCACAACAATCCCCCTTCCACCTTCATTTTAGCCCACTACCACTAGCCTTCCATCCCGCAATATCCCCCTACCACCATCGAAGCATCCTGCACCATCCCCACAACACCTACAACCATCCCCCTTCCACCAGCATTCCATCCCCCTTCCAACTACGTTCGAGCCCGTACTAACCCCAGACCACCTGCAATCCAGCCCGCACCAGCCACCACACCAGCCACCACCCCCCATCCTCTGGCAAAACACTCATGCCAGCACTCTACCACCTGCAAAACAACCCCAACAACCAATTCCAGCCCTCCCCAGCCCCCGGTCTCCTTCATCCCAGCCCACACCACCTACATCCTAGCATGCACTAGTTCCAACCCGCACAAACCCCCTTCCACATTCATTCAGTGTTAGAGAACCATTCATTGTTAAAACTAAAAGGGAGATGGAGTTTCACAATTTTTTTGGACACATTAAACAAAATAAGATGATGATCAGAGTGGGGATTTTGGAGGGTGGTGCTGGAGATGGTGTCTCATTTATCTAAAGCAATACATTCGTAGAGGCTATATCCAATTTGGAGGCATCCACTATATTGTAAACCTTTTTATACCAAGTGTATTTGGAACCTGTATGATTTATTTAAATAAAATTTCTATCTTCAATAAAGGTTTTGAATTCTCTTTTGGAGATCATAGCATGTGAGGGACCAATTTTATCACTTGAACTGGGTATATCATCGAAGTCCCCAATTATTAATCAAGGTGTGCTAATACAACCTAGATAGGTAAGGTCATCCCATAGGGTACTCCTATCTTGATATTTATTCTTAGAATAAACAAAAGGTCAAAAAATAAATGTTCCATCAAAATCAAAATCACATACGAAGCCTTGCTCCAATATGATAAAATTTTAACATTTTGTATAGAAGAGTGCGGAAAAATTCAGAGTGAATATACATAATAGGAAACAATGAGTTTGAGATACTATAATAAAACTATTCCTTATGAATTTCTTTTAACTAATCCATTTATTTACTATAATTTTTAGATACAATAATATAACTATATGATTTTAATCCGTTCAAATTAAAAAAACTCATAATAAATTTCTCTTTTTAATTTAAACTTGTATTTCCAAAAAAGGAGAGGTATGCAAATTTTAAAAGAAAGGTGATGAGGGATATAAAGAGAGTTTGTGAATAATCTTCAACTTTTTTCATAATAACTTTTAATAAAACACAAAATTCAATTTTCATAGGGGATAAACATCCCCAAAGGAGGAAAACAATTATAATAATATATAGAATGAAATGGGAAATAAGTACTCAAGTAACAAAACTAGAGGTGGAAACAAGATTATCCTTTATAGATAAACATATATATGGGTACATTGGAATACTTAGGATCTCACGGAAAAATCTAGGACATATTGTGACATGATCCATCCTTTTAAAACACATGATAAAATCAAGTATACATAATTTTCGGTCATAAAATACATGGACCGACTGAGGGGAAGAGTATTGAAAGGATATGTAAAAATTTTATCAGAGGAGGGTTGTTCGATCTTATGGATTCTGCCCACACACCTCCATCGGTTTAAAATTTGTTGACCATTATAACTGGTCCTGTCTAGCCTCTACCTCCCCCTTAGATGGCCTTCGATCTAGGATTGTCTTTTCTTACCCCTGGTGGATCTCCTACAATTCATGCCCTATCATTTATTTCCCTGGAACCATCCTCCCACTACATTTCCCATTTCATCAACATTGGTGTCTCCTTATGGGATGATCTATGTGGCTCGTCTTGGGAGTCACCTTGATTTCTGGTGATCTTTGTGCCACCAATGCAGCCATTGTGTGGGGGTAATAGGGTTTTAATGAATTTTTCGACATCAAATTTCAAGGAGGAAAATTCCTTTCTCAAATGGACTCTGGTATCTTGATTCAGGGTGGAAAAACTGATGATAGATATTTTCCAATGGTGGGATTCATCCTGAGGGATTCAACTATCAGTTCAGGTCTCGTCTCCCCAGAGGGGTTCATTATGTGTCTTCCTCATCTCAGAGGCATACTTTGTCTATGTCTGGTGTAAGGTTCCTCATAATATGGGTCGCTAGAGATTTTTCTTAGCTAGATGGTCCCCAATCTCTCACAAAGGTAAGGAAATCTTGTTAGTAGATGTCTGGATTTGTCTAACTGGTTTTCTATTGCCCTTCCATAATTAAGGATTCTTGAAGCTGATTGGAGGCTCCATTGGGGTCATTTTATGTTTTGATGACAACATGATGAGGGGACTATCTTCCTCGAATGAACCACATTTGTGTTGATCTTGACATCACCTATACTCTACTAGATATGTTGGACCATCATGTTTGGGATTCCTTCACCAAGGTTCAAGAACTGGTTTACCCAGTGTTCCCAAGGTTCTGCTTGCATTTCCTCCTCCAATGTCACTTGATCCAACTCTGACGCCGCTAAAGGAATAAGGGGCGTGGTAGAGATCTAGGGATGGTGGAAAGGAGATGTTGAGGATATCAGGCTCCCACTTAACATCCTACTGAGGAGGACCTGATGGGAGGTCAAGAGCTTTTAGAAGTTCCCCTCTCAACTTCCTTAAAGGTATCCCCCATGGCTTCTCCAGTGTCTATGGTTTGGGACTATCCAGATGATACATTGTCTCTTGTCCCATTTATTTTGAGGAGTATTTCTGATCTATGGGCTCTTCCCTCCTAGCATGTTCCGCAAAGGATTCTACAACTTCCTTGAGTAAGTGGCCAGGATTGTGTAAGGATCCATGTGCTCTAGTCTCAGCCATTTCCTACATAGGTTTTTTGGATATACGATTCTAGGTGAACCAGTGGGCCATGGTGTTTCTCTCTCTAGTATAAAGAGAGGCTCATGGGGATTCTTCCCCTCCTTCCTTAACTGTGTTTCCCCGACATCCCTAGACTCAATATGAGGGTTCTCCCCCTAGCCTTGTAGAGTCTAGAAAAGATGGATCTCATTAAGCATCTTGCCCTAGAAGGAAGCGCATCTCGAGCTTGTTAGGGAGTCCTTTTTCAGTAATTCTATGTTAGACATCACTTCTTGAAAGCATTTATAATAGTTATTTATGATAATAAATTATAAAATATAATTAAGGTTTTCTCTATTTCTGAAAAACACTTCCACTTAATTTCTAGAAGAAACCAATTTTTTCAATAAGAAATATCTTGAAACAGTTAGGCTGTGTTTGACAGCACCTCTTGAAAAGTGCTTAGGACACGCATCAGCAGTTTGATAAAATAAGTGTTTGTTTTGTTTTTGAAATAAAACATGCTTAAATTTCAGAAGAAAACTGAGTAAGTGGCAGAAAAAGACATTTTCAATAAGCAATCTGGTGCGGGGTGGGGAGGGGGTTGTCTAGGGGGATGGGGGTGTGCAGTGAGGAGGGGGAAGGGGGTGGGGTGCAAGGTGTAGGGGGTGGGGAACGAAAGGTGTGTAGGAGCAGGTGGTGGGGGGTGCCGGTGCAAGGTGGGGTAGCTGTAGGTGGGGGAGGGGGGAGTTGGTAGTATCCTCCCAACATCCAACATGGGTAACCGTGCTGGTTTTTTTTATGCAGTGGAATGGCCTATAGCCACGGTTTTATACCGAGTCTAAATCCCTATAGCCATGGTTTGAACCATGTCTATAAACAAATAGCATACGTCACAATGGAAGTAGAGTGCCAATACATGTAGAAAGTTCCATATTCCTCAGGTGTTGGAATTTTAATGTATACAATTATATGTACTAAATAATGTATTGTTCTTATAGTGGAATTTGTCATCATATTTATGTAAAACAATGTAAATGGACATTGGGATGTCATTATATAGAAAATCAACCCATTTGTACATGTCTATTACCAAATTTTTAAGATAAATAACATAATAATACATTCAAGGATCAAAATTTTTAGTATCATAGGAAAATTAGGTTCATAAAACACTTGTACATTACAAATAAACATTATTTACCAACTGGGATTGGATGGAGGGGGTAGGGGGGCTATGCAGGGGGCAAGGGGCAGGGTGTAGGGGAGCAGGGGTTTGAAGACATGGAGGAGGAGGGCAGGGGGTAGGTGCAGGGGGCAGGGGGAGGGTGGAGGGGGGCATGGGGCAGGGGAGTTCCAGGGGGGGCTGTGCAGATTAGGGTGCTGGGTGGAGGGGGGAAGGGGGTATGGGCAGATTGTAGGGTGGAGGGGTTCACAGGGGAAGGGTGGAGGGGGGCATGAGGCCGGGGCAGGGGGGAGGGTGGAGGGGGCAGGGGGCATGGGTCATGCTGTAGGGTGCAGGGTGGAGGGGGAAAGGGGAAGGGGGTAGGTTAGATCAGGGCAGGGGGCAGGGGGTAGGGGGCAGGGGGCAAGGGGAGGTTGGAGGGGTGCAGCTGTGGAAAGGTTAACAACAGCCCATGTTCGGGTTTTGAAACCTAAAAATTCTTTTCCCTTTTCTTTTCTTTTATTTCTATTAGTTATTTTACTATTTAATAACATTTTTCTTGTGTTTTTTGGGCATGAAGAAAGCTTGACAGCACCTCAGGCACCTGATGAAGATCGAATCATACTGTTGTTGGAAGCATAAACAGACATCGAGGTTCTTGTTTCTACTTTGTTTTCAATGTTTTTTATGTTTTCCACCTTCCTCTTTATATTCTATGTGAGACATTGCCTATTTAATTTGACGGTTTCAGTAAAATACATTAAATGTGTGAAGGTGTGTATACTCAGGGGGGAGCAAGAACTTTTAGTTAGAAAGCTCCAACACGCTGCAGTCATGCCGCAGTCACGTCGTGATCACGCCGCGGCCACACCGCGGTCATCCTGCGGTCATGCCGCGGTAATGCCATGATTTGTCCTTGATCCATCCACATCCATCCCACACCGTCCCCCTTACACCTTCATTTCAGCCCACTGCCACCAGCATTCCAGCTCGCAACAGCCCCCCTTTCCACCTTCGAATCAGCCCGCACCATCCCCCAACACATACAACCAGCCCCCTTCCACCAGCATTCAAGCATCCTCTCCCTGCCTTTTCTCCTGTCCGGAAGATGCTGCCTCGCGGATGTCGCTGGACCGGGCCAACATGTCACGGTCATGCTGCGGTAACGCCATGGTCACACCGTGGTAATGACGTTATTTGGCCCTGCTCCAGCCACATCAAGCCCACACCAGCCCCCTTCCACCTTCATTCCATCCCACTACCACCGGCATTCCAGCCCGCAACAGCCCCCTGCCACATTCCAATCAGCCCGCTCCATCCCCCCAACACTTACAAGTAGCCCCCTCCCTCCAGCATTCCAGAATCCTCCCACTCCCTTCGCTCTTGGCCAAATGATGCTGCCACACGGATGTCGTTGGACCGGGCCAACAGGCCATGGTCACTCCGCGATCACGCCGCAGTCCCACCACGGTCACACTATGATATGGCCCTTCTCCAGCCACATCCATCCCACACCATCCCCCTTCCACCTTCATTTCAGCCCACTGCCACCCGCATTCCAGCCCGCACCAGCCCCCATGCCACCTTCGAATTAGCCCACACCATCCCCCCAACACCTACAACCTACCCCCTTCTACCAGCATTCTAGCCTCCTCTTGCTCCCTTTGCTCCTGGCCGGAAGATGATGCCCTGCGGATGTCTCTAGATCGGGCCAACACACCGGGGTCATGCTGCGGTCATGCCGTAGTCACACCGCAGCCACACCGCGATCACGCCACAATAAGGCCATGATTTGGCCATGCCATAGGACGACACCCCGTGGTGGTTCCCAGTGATAGTATTATATGAGTTTTGTGATCAATGTTGAGACTGAATAATCACAATTTATGCCAGTGGGGAGACGACCAAAATGTTTCCACGCCTCCTCCCGCTCCCTTCGCTCCTGGCCGGAAGATGTTGCCCAAAAGATGTCACTGAACCGGACCAACACGCCGTGGTCACGCCGCGGTTACGCCGTGGTCACGCTGCGGTCACGCCACGGTCACGCCGCGGTCATGTTGCGGTCAAGCCGTGGTCACGCCGTGATTTGGCCCTGTTCTAGGCATACAATCTGCGATAGTTCTGAGTGATAGTATTCCATGAGTCTTGTGATCAATGTTGAGACTAACTAATCACAATTCCTGCCAGCGGGTCGATGACCGGAATTTTTCCCCGCCTCCTCATACTCTTTTCACTCCTGGTTGGAATATACTGCCCCACAGATGTCATTGGACCAGGCCCACACGCCACGGTCACACCGCTGTAATGCTTTGATTTGGCCCTACTCCAGGACGAATCATTAAACATTCAATCAAATTTAGATTCAGAAATTCCTGAAATGTATCTTCTAAACATAAAAAAAGATAAATCAATGATCCAAATAGATTGAGATGATTCATGATGGTAGGATCTCATGAAGTTAGCATCTGAATGATATATTCTTGATTTTCTTGTAGCACATTGAGTTTTATGATGTCACAATAATGAGTATGAATATATCATTGAAACTATTCATGACAACTATATTGGGTTAAAACCTTATGACTAAATTTAATGAGTTTTGTGTTTATATTTTGAGGTTATATATTGATTGGAACAACTTCTAACATATTCAACGTGACTTCAAAAATAACTTTTCAAATCTATAAAATCTATTTTACAAATATAATATTCATTGATCTTTCCAAACTGGTCATCCATTTATAAAAAAACAAAATAACTTCTTGTAATTGTATTATCTCATATATTAGTAAGATGAGTCTGTAGAGATTCAATCTCATCTCCCTGAATAACTTAATTTCATTAATCATCAAATGAATTTATTAAATCCTTTAATTCACTGTAAGAACCTGAATTTTATTGTCATAACTTCTTAAAATGATCAAGAAATCCTTTGATTATGTATTCAATGAATCAAAATATTGTTCATATTTTACTTTAGATGATTGGCCTCTATCAACAGTGGGATAAGATTGATTTGCAATTTTCTAAATAGAGGAAAAAAATGCAGTCTAAAAAACAACTTTAATATCAGTATGAATAAACAGTTTTGTGTCTATGTAACCATTTATGATATAAATTGAATGTATTTGAACTATCATTTCAGTGTCAAAGACTACTAGTTGATCTTGATGATTTCTTTTATCATTTTCTTTAACTTGTTCTTCAGTAAAAGAACTTTGATTCTAATTTTCATCAAGATTGTTAATAAAATCCTCTTTATATTCACTGTTCTATGGTTGAGTAATTTCACTAGATACCGAAACCACTATGTTTTGTGAAAGAACTATAGTACCCTAAAATGTAGGTTTGTTCCTCTGACTATTCCATATTACAAGGGCCTCAAACTATGTTTACCCAAAAAATGTAATTCTATAGATTGAGGTAATATATTTCAGGTTCTATATTAGAGATATTGTATCTAATTGTTTTTCTCTTTTCTTGAACATGGAAATATATTATGGACAGTGAATTGTATTCTTCTTGAATTTTCACTAAAGGTCCAAATCCTATACTCCCTCATCCCTCTTGTGAAATATGACCCAATCTTTGTTGGTATTGTTCTCCAAAATTTAATAGTTTCAGAATCACATAATCCCTAAAACAGACCACTCGACTCACCTATAATAAACACCATCAATTAAACCCACCTTCTTGTACCCTTACAAAACCACAAACCATCCACATACAACCTAACCAAAACATCGGTCCCCTAATCACCAATAATTTCAGTCATCCCACCCAACACCAAACAAAACCCAACCCTCCTAGGCACTCACACCAGAATAGATACAGCAACCCAAAAGGAAGCTGGAAATAACCCAACCAATAAAGAAAACCTTCCTCTAGTAACAACAGAACGAGTCTATACGTAATTCGAACCACCTACTACTTCATGAAACATGAAGACAAGGAAACACTCTACAATATCATGGCACCCTACCAACACATTAGACCACTCAAAGACTCCATACAACAATATCCTAATATCGCAATATGAAAACGACCAGCCACCAAAAGAACGCCCCACCAGTTAACAACAAACTCAACCACAACCATCCACAACAAATCCCCTACATGTAGCCAAGTAGCAGGAAAACCACAACCCAAAAAGGAACCAATAAACCAAAAACTAGAAATCCCCTCTTTAATCACCCACACCATGAACCCTATCCTATAAAACTGCACCTAGAATAATAACATGTGACTCTATCCACACCACACTAGATGCCCCTATATAATCATCCCCAGACACTAAAATCTGGCATCCTCTGCACAGGATCCTTGCACTATAAACATCCCACACCCACCCAACACCATAATAGCAACAAGAACCCCCACATGAACATCACCTGAATGACCCACACAAGCTGAGAAGTAGCCAAAAATCCACTCTACATTCCTATGCCTTTCAAATGGATAAATTCAGCACTAAAAATGCACAATGGACCCAAAAGCAGCACAACGGTATAGGGTTTCCAGGAGTGGGGGGCGGGGGGGCTTCTTTACAGGTGGGGGTCCAAGGGGGTTTCCATGAGGGAGGGGGTGTCCATGAGGGATTGGGTGTCTAGGATGGGGTGGGGGTCTCCAATAGGGGTGGTGCAAGGGTTGTCCAGTAGGGGGGCTGCTGTTCAGGTGGGGTTGTCCAGGGGGGTCTGTCCAGGTGGGTTTCTAGGAGGGGGGGGGGGTGGGGTCTATTCAGGGGGTGGAGGGGGGGCTGCTGTCCGGGGAGGGGGCTGTTATTCGGGTGGGGTTATCCAGGGAGGTTGTCTAGGAGGGAGGGGGTGTCCAGAAGGGGGGGGGAGTCCAGCGAGGGCTACTGTATGGGGGGGGGGGGGGCTGTCCGGGTGGGGTTGTCCAGGGAGGGTCTATGCAAGAGGGAGGGGGGTGTCCTGGAGGGGGGGGGTCTGTCCAGGGGAATTTCTAGGTGGGAGGGGGTGTCTAGGAGTAGGTGGGGGGGGGGTCTGTCCAAGGGGGGGTGAGTGGGGTCATTCTAAGGTAGGAAGGGGATGCTGGGGGAGGGGTGCATGGGTGGATTTAAGATTTTCATACTAACAACTTTGCTTGATAACTTCATATTCCTTCTCAATAATATCGGGGACTTCCAACTCCCTTCTAAACTGTCCCACTCCAAATTATCTCATCAATATGCTTAGGTACTCCAACTAACATTCAATCCATTTATCATCTTCATATTGGCATGAAACAACATATCTTCCTCATTTACAACCTGAGATATTATACTCATATCAATACACAAATTGAAAAAATTCAAGTACATGTAGCATTTTTTAGAAATCAGCCTTGAGATCTAAAATTTATTCAACTTCTTATCATTGATTAATTCAATTTCTCCCCCTTAATATCAAACATTATTCGGTCATTAACAAGAATTAGAGAAATGCATACCTCATCAATTATTTTTCATGCACTTTCGAGAAATTCAAGATTTGCATAGAATAAATAAGTCTGGCAGCTTCTCAAGGGTCTTCTCCACTCATCTCCCATGGGGGCTGTAGAGAGGGGGTGGGGTTGTGGGATACTGCATGATTTGGGGGGGGGGGTGCAAGGGGGCTGTTCAGGGTGACATGGGGGTACAGGGGGTCTGTCCTAGTGGGTGCAAGGGCTGTCCAGGGGAGTGCAAGTGGTTGTCCAAGGGTGGTTGTCCAGGGGGTGCAAGGGCTGTATAGGGGGGTGCAAGGGGACTGTCAATGGAGGGTGTGCAAGATGGGGTGGGGGGTGTACTGGGGTATGCACGGGGGGGGGGATGCAGGGGGGGCTCATGCCGGAGTGGGGGGGGGGGGGGGTGGAAGCAAGGGGATTTCTAGGGGGGTCTGCCCAGGGGGGAAGGGGCTACAAGGAGGGGGTGGGGTGGTGGGCTACTGTATGAATGGGGGGGTAGGGGGATGTCCAGAGGGGTGCAAGGGTGTTGTCCCGGGGGGGAATGGGGGTGCATGGGGGGATATCCAAGAGGGGTGCAAGGGATGTCCAGGGGCATGGGGGTTGGCTAGGGGGCATGGGGGATATCTAGGGGGTGCAAGTGGTCTGTCTGGGGGGGGGGTGCAAGGGGGCTGTCCAGGGGGTGCAAGGTGTTGTCCAGGGGGGGCTTGAGGGGCTGTCTAGGTGGTGCACAGGCTATCCAGGGGGGCTGTTCAGGGGGGGGGGGGGTACTCTGGGTTTTTTTTAAGAAATGTAATAGCCCTAGAGCCACGGTTTTAAACCATGGTTGTAGACCTAAAGCCAAGGTTTTAAACCATGGCTAATGCTATATATCCACGATTTTGAACCATGGCTATAGGCATTGTGCGGCTTAATGTTCTGCCACGTTTTCAAACCATGGAAATACTCTACAGCCACGGTTTAAAACAGTGACTATAGGGCTTTAGCCGCGGTTTTAAAATGTGGCAATAGGTCTTTCCCTATAGCCACACCATTACCATCCACGGTTCGTTGAACCTTGGATATAACCTATAGCTATGGTTTTGGGACTTATAGCCACGGTTTGAAACTGTTTCTATAGCCTAAATTTCCAGTAGTGAAAATTGCAACAAGGATAAACCACGATGTTTGAAATCAACAGATAACCCCACTTATGTATAGGCCCATACATATACCTAAGTTATCTAGTCATCCATCTCAATCATGATGAAAACAGAGGTTACTAACTCAGCTCAAACCAGTATTTTATTCATGGGGTTGTATCAAGATTCCAGTAAAGATAGGCTAGCGGACAACTACCCACATAACATGTTGGTCATTTTTTAAACTAAGAGTCTGACCTGACATAAACTATTCCCAAATTAAACCTCTCATTTGGAAACTAGAAGAAAACACTAATCAAAACTAATTTATTTCGGAGGGTTCAACCTCAAATAGGCTATATCCTTACTAAATCATAAATAATCAACCTTATAACTAGGCTACACCAAAATGTTCACTAGGATTACCATAATAACCTATATGATAAATGTAAGATAAAAATACTAATTGACACCTATGGGAACCATCCACATTACATTCATAAGAAACAATATTTAAGCTACCCTTACTCAAGGTTTGATACTAATAAAACCACATTAAGGTTTTATGTTTTGAGAATTTAATTGAATCTCATTTATCACAATATTCAATGGAGTTCATCAAAAATGTATTTCAGTTAATAGTTTCCAAAGTAAACTATATTTTAAAAATTATTTTTCGGATGCCATGCTGCATAATAGAAAAATTATCTCATATTTTCATTTAAAAAAATAAGTAATTATTTATTAAGTAGTAAATTATCAAAAAATGCCATAGTTATATAAAATCTCAATTCCAAACTATAGAGTAAAACACCCTTCTGCTTGTAATTGTAATCTTAATTAACTGACTCATCATTCCAAAAAATCCCCAAAGAATATAGGAGGTGTCTTATAATTTTATGGGGTAAAATTTATGTAATATTCCACTATTAATTTATAAATATCACCATATAAGTAATTATAGAAACATTAAATAACAATATCATATTTATCAAAAGCCTACCCCTTGTTGTAAAACACTAATGTATGAAAATAAAAATGTGGTTTATGAGGGTCCCATCATTCCATCCCTGGTCTATTTAAATGAAAACCAATAGAAGTTGATTTATTAAGGATTAATTACACCCTTATAGGGTGTTTCACCTAAAAATCATTCTCAACATAACTATATTGGTCCAGTTGTGCATTTAATGACTTAGTAATACATTTTTCTCATGGCCAATGTATAATGGTACTATCCTTGATAAAGAAATCTATCATGAATATATATTTGAATTAATCATATGTCATGGTTTAGTTAGATACATTACCTTCCCCATGTTATAAAAGTACAAGCCTTTAGAATTTAAATCTAGAACTCCTTGTAACTACAACAGAACCTTTAATTCAAGTTAGTAGAATGTATAGGTAATATATAATGATTTTATTAGACGATCCATTCCCAATATTTGTAATTAAATTAATTTTAAATTACAATTTAAATCCATGTAATATAAAACAACCAAACATTATACCGAGATAACTATCTTTCTATTGTGTAAATATAAGATAATTCATTATTTTATAATACACCATCAAGATATAAAGTAGAATACCATTTTATTTGATGCATAAACATTAATAATCAATTATTTATCACATTTTTTCATATGAAATGTTAGAAAAATTTTAAATTTATCATTATAATCACACAATACATGACTTAGGAAATCTAGGCACCAAAACAAAAATGTCATGTCTTGATTCATGAGATTCAAATCTTCAGGTGGATAAAACATCCTTTTTATACATGGAAAAGGGTAATGGTTCATAAATCAGTGGTAAATTCCACAAGTCAGTTTCTATTTTATGTTCATAAATCACTCCAGGTTAAATAATATTGAATTGTAATGAAAACATCCCTAACCCTAGAAACTTGGTCATCTCCTATGTGTGGGTTGGGCAGACCTAAAGACAATCTATCTATCAAGTTACATCACATTCATAGTCTCATATCTGTCATACTAATAGTATTAATGAAAGGAAAATAAATTTCAAATAGCACATGTAGTATCCTAGCTGATATTCTCCAATAAGTAACTAAACCGTAGTGGGACATGGCCTTAATCATGCCTACTCATAATCCAGAGGCTGCTGACTAGAAGCGAGGGTCTAATAGTGTTACCAAGGGGAGACTATACAGTCTATATTAGTAATGAATAAATTGGGAGAAACTGTGAATAATGTAGGTGAATAAAAAAACAATATATAATCAATAATAAAATAATGAATAATCATGCAAGAACTTGATTCAATTTATGTGCAATGAACGTACAAATGATAATACAAGAAAATAGGCAATGCAGAAAAATAAAAATAAATAAATAAATAAATGATCTATCTCAAAAGGCATCCTAAATAAATTCTTAGCCTCTAATCCAAGGATTCCATGTCTTTTCCTAGTCTAAAATAACCCTGATGCATAACATCATCCATGATCCAAGTACTATAATAAAGTGTATGTTTTTTAGAGTACTAATCGGTGGCCGAAAAAGAATCTGAGATATACTCAATAGGCCACGAAAAACGGAATCTACTAAAGTCATGTCCATAAATATAAAATAAATTAGTGTGAATGTATAATAAAAAATAAGGTAATAAATGGTAAAAGTAAAAAAGTTGGCAATAGGTTCCTAAAGGATAGACAGTCGCCTATACCTTCTTCGACCGAACCTAAAATGTCTTTTTATTCATTTCAGCTTGTGTGTGTATATATATATGAGAATATATTATTATGATTATATATATATATACATACTATATACATAAAAACATATATACATATATATTGTACATTCCGGGAACATAGGTGTGACTCATGATTCCATGCATAATCCTAAGAGTCACATACTCAATAAGGATGTCATTCCCAAGGATCTCAATGGAATAATAAGGGACAACATGACAAAAAGTATATACAAATTATATTATAATAGATAGAAAATTTTTCAATAATGTTGATAATATCATGAATTTTGAAATAGGATTTAGTATTCCATTTCTTATATCCCAAACAATGACATGAAGAATCATGCCCAAAAACAAATTTAGGGGTTGTGAAA
This sequence comes from Viscum album, assembly GCA_963277665.1. Classification (NCBI taxonomy): domain Eukaryota; kingdom Viridiplantae; phylum Streptophyta; class Magnoliopsida; order Santalales; family Viscaceae; genus Viscum; species Viscum album. The sequence continues at coordinate 477,309,244 of OY728134.1, forward strand.
TGACATTTCCATCAACCAAAGTTCTTAGTAGTTCCATGACCAATAACCTCAACTAATGCGGTTTGATACATTATCTCCATAACCCTATCCAAGGTCCCTATAGAATGATATAATATTAATTTATCTCACTTTCCCAATGATCCCTTAACCCAATCATTACATAAAGAGGAACCATGTATTTCCCAAGGAATAATGTACATTAATTATTACTATTCTTTTAACTTTATAAAAACATCCATGAGATCATATATTATATAATATAAATCAAGGAAAGTGAGTATTCACCATTCCATTATTAATTTCATTTTAAAATTTTATCATTTCTGTTGTAACATAAAAATATTCTCTAGGAAACACCCATGCATCAACATTATTCATCACAATACAATTCATGAAAAAAAATCCAATTTAGTTCAATTAATAATATTTGATGAATGAAAAAAATCTAACAGAAATTAATTTCTCAAGGACTAATAAATTTATGTAAAAAACTTTATATCATTAATCAATTTATCAATGTCCAAATTCATTTAAATAATACAACCAATGTAGTGTTTAATCACTAGTCATGGTAGGTACACAAATCATGTAATCAAACCCACCTTAAGAGGTGGTTCATGAGGAGGTCATCGGCTTCTAACCATGTAATGGGTATAAAGAACACCATGTTCATGCTCTAACAATTTAATTTAATTAATTTTACATTTTAATGTAAATACAAGGTAAGGTTGTCATGTGGAAGAACATTGTATTTAATAAACAATGTATCTTTAATGGGAAATCATAAAAACCACCAACTATAATCCATGGATTCATAACTCATCCAATATCAGGATATAATTATAGTTTAATAGAAATAAATATATCAATCAATAGTCACCCCACAAATAGGGAATTTAATCAATAATGGATGTGGAATCCAATACGAAAAAAGAAAAGAGAAATAAAAGTCAGAGGAATGTTATTAATACTAAGGGTGATCCTAGATCAGTGACGGTGAGTGATTATGATATTATATAATGGATAACCGTCCATAACTATGAGAAGAAACAAAATGGAGAACTTGTGGGAGGATGATATGTGCATGAATAATGAAACAGGGGAGGAATAGATAATGGATATAGGGAAGAAATGATTAATTTCATCCCATTAATGTGTCACATGGTTTTGAGAAACATCCACCAACCATGAGTTGAATCTATCCAATGGACTACCCCATCGCATGGCTTGGTTCATAGTTAGAGAAACCATTATTATGTTATGTGAACCCATAAACAATTTTTGATGGAAAATTTTCATAGAAGTACAACCAATCTGCATTGTTTAGATAATCCATGCACTTATCCAATAGGCTTTACAATTAGGAGTGCATGATAATCATTAATTATGCTCTAACTATGCATCCTGTTATGTCTCCTCCATAATGTTTTTTCTCATTCCCCTAAAATTGTAAAACCCACCTAAACTATTGAGACATTATTTGGGAAATAAATTTTGTCAAAAACAATAGTTTTTGGGATCTAACTCTTAGGTGAACATTTGGATGCTCTGTTTAATATATGGCCCATACAATAAATGAAAATTTAAATTCTAATAGACTTCCTCTCCCGATAAAAGGCATGGAAATTTACAATTCATACCCAAAAAATAATAGATCAAACAAATCAAAAATCAATTTGTATCATGATGTTCATCATAAAGATTGTCAAAGTAGTAATCACCATTCAATAGTAAAAACAAAGGCATGTGTAATCATAATTATTGGAAATCATACTCATGTACACACCTAATCATGTCAATAGATTCTCATGAGAGAATAGATACATTCAATCATAATCACACATCACATTGTGAATATATCTATTCACAATCACGTTTACACATAATCATGTGAGCATAGCTACATATAATCTCAATCACCCTTCAAAAGGATGACATAACTATTATTAATCATGATCAAAATTATTTTCATCATATCATTCGATATACATATATATATATATATATATCATATTACTAAATACATTATATCACTATAATGGAACAAATCATCACATAATCATTATTCATCCCTATGGGATTCATATGGTCCTTAAAACATTTATCCTTCCATTCGTACTTAAACTATGAGAAAATTTCATATCATTAAGAATTCATCTTAACAATAATTGACCATATAGTGAAAGGATAAAGATATTATAATTTTATAATGTCTAATGTGTTGAATAATTTACATAAAAGGTTTATTTCAATGAAGTAAAAACAATTTAAAACTTGATTAATTTTGGAGGAAAATACCATTTATTTTGGAAATCAATTATTGAACATTTAAAATCATCTAGAATATTAAAAATATTATTTGAAAATAATCATTAATATTTGTAGATATATATTCAATGAATATAGCAACCATAGTGATGGTAAATTTTATACATATGTTAAATGTTAAAGAAAATATTTTTTTAAAAGATTAGTTAAAATTACCACATTTGGAAAATAATAATAATATTCCCTCTATAAAATTTTATAAATTCATATATAGATAAATATGACATAAATAAATAACATTATAATATTAAATAAATTCATTAAACATTTTAATATATATATATATATATATATGTGTGTGTGTGAGAAAAATATTTTCAACCAATGTGTAAATATGGTTGTCTTTATTAAAAAACATTTAGTTATAATTATCATTACCTAAAGAGTGGAAGATGATAAAATGAGATGAAAAATACCAGAATAAACATAGGATAAGAATTCATATGGGGTTTAGTGGATATTATCCATAAAATTTACCTTCATGTATACATATTATAGACAATCTCGAAAAGAAATGTGAATATACCACAAATACCTAACAAGTCTTATTCTGCTTCTTACATGTTCAAAAATAATATATATAATGTTTATAATTATTATAAATCAATTAGAACCCCATATTAAAATATTAAATAATATTTATCATTCCATTATAATTTATAATTATCCATTTATTTATAATTTTTTCATTAAAATGAATATTCTGGTGAAATGTGGTCTATTATCAATGCATGTTTTTGTTCGATATTTTCAATACATCCACCATGTTCATGGATTTATCATTTACCAAATATAAATCATGAAATAATTATATTATTAATTAATTATATACAAAATAAAAATAATTTAAATTCTTAAGTGATGAAAAATTAATGACATCACTTTGTGGAGACAATACTTCATACCTACACATATGGGAATGTTTCACTTTATAATGGGTGGAAGAAAATATAAGTAATTTTTCAATAACCATTTATGAAGAATTATTATATAATAAAAATCATATATATTCATAAAATATATCATTATTACCATCCATACAAAACATATATGAAAAATGAATGACACCGCTTTTTGGAGTTAGTAATCCACACGTACACACTATCGATGTTATCAATTTCCAAAATATGTGAAGGAAATCAGATAGATATGATATTATAATTTAAGATGATTAATTATGTAAATGATATAATATATAAATATTAAATTCATCATAATAACTAACCATAAAATATTATGATGAAAAATGATTCGTATCATTATGTGCATGTAGTAGTCCACACACATGAACAAGTGATACTTTCATTTCTCATATAATGGAAAACTCGTGTAAAATAGTTGTCCCATATTCCTAATAAAATATCAATATATTTATGATTTAAGAAAAATTATTATAGGATTTTTATTATATATTCAATGTATTTATAAATAAAATTTACCATGAAAGTGTCAGGTATGATGATTACCTCTTTTTTTGAGACATCCTTTGGATTATACCTTATTCCTTAGTAGGATGATATTAGGATATATCTAAAAGATTGATAATTAAGGGAAAAAATAAAAGAAGTATTTTGGGTATGTAATATCTAATAATGGAGGCTCAAACAATGTGAATAAGGTAGAATAGATGCACTATTCTAACTGTGGGGAGGGGCAGATATAGAATTAATTAAAAATTTTATATAATATATGGTTACTTTATTGTGAATTTGGAACTAAATGTATAGGATTTAAAAGGATGTGTAATATAATATTTAAATATTTTCATCAGATAATATTTAGGCATTTTTATGTGGAATTTTAACCGTTATCACTCAATTTAACCCCTAGTAGACTAATTTTAAAAATAATCACAATACCAAAATTTTAATATTTTAACTATTAATTATTGGAAAAAAATTAAGTTTAACATATATAAATATATAATATATTCTAATTAAAAATATGGAATAAATTTTGGAAAATTTAATTTTTTTGTGGCATAAATTCAGTATAATGTACGTCTGTAAAATGAAAAAAAAATCTCATTTATAGAAAAATGTATTTTTAAGCATAAAAATAGTTTTACCTTAATACATTTTTATGTAAAATACATATGAATGATAAAAAGTGTTATTGATATTAATTTATAAAAACTAAATTAAAATAAATCAACAATAAAGATTTATTTAATTTATTATGGTAAAAAGGAAATGTGTGAATAAAAATATATTTTTAGTAAAATATCACGTTTATTACTTTCAAATGATTCTTAATTTTTTTATAACCGGTTGAAACCCCATGAAATAATTTTACATATATATAAACATTAAATATTCATAATTTTGAAAATGATATTCATACCCTATAATCTAGTGGTTAGGTGATAATTTCCTCATTAAATAATAATATTTCAATTGTATGGTGTGGTTCTTTTAAAAACAATTTTTTGTGTAATAAATTATATTAAAGGAATAATTTTGATTTAAAAATAATTATAACGTTAAATATTCGAGTGTTATATTCTATCCCCATTATAATAATATATCCCTTAATATTTCCTCACTCTAATACAGAAAAATGAAGATACTTGTGTGATTTTATATCAAATTGTTCCCACCTAGCTTCTTAAAATTTAGGGGTTCTCCACAGTTGATTAAATATGTTGGTGGTATTTTCACAACCCAAATTATATATTTCATCTATATTATTCATTATTTATTAATCATAATATAGATTATGATCCATTTTTATGAACTCTATGTCCAGTGAATGTAAAGGATCGGGTATGTACTTACATGTGAGAGATATATGGGACATATCATTAACTTTGGGGAGATTTAGTTGTAGTTCCAAATGATAGGAAACCATAATGATATACTCATGAATCTTTAATGGAATGATATATGTAGGGATTACCTTTCCCTTTATTCCAAATATCATGACTTTATTATTATTATATATTCATTGGAAAATATTTTCACCAACTTCAAAATCATGATCTCACCACCATTTGTCAGCAATACATTTTCATTACCTCTGGGCTTCCCTGATGTAAATTTGATGCATATCATCTTCTCTAACTTATAATCTATATATTTGGTCTCAATAAATTTATTTATCTTACTTTAGAATAACATAACAGATCTCTCCACTTCCATATTGGGCTTCATAAGATTATATATTAATTATTAATTAAAAGTTATTGTCCAAATAAAATTCTACCAATGAAATGTATTGATCCCAACATCCATTAAAATATATAGAAAATGCACTCAGCATAAACACTATAGTTTTGAGGTCCTTTTAGAAAAACCATCTACATGAGGATGGTATATAGTATTAATGTTCTACTACATTTTCAAAAAATGTGGAATAATAATTTGGAGGTAAATCCTAAATACCGATAAGTCACAATAAATTGTGGTTCTCTATCAAACCATACCAATTACATAAATTATATCCTAGTAAGTTTTTCAAGATATATATATTCAATAATTATAATTAATTTTTTTATCATCCTTTGGATATCAATAACAACTCAAAAAATATTATGACCATTAGAAATTTTGTATACTCGAATGAAAATATCCATGGTAATTTTCTCCCACTTCCATTATTATATGGATAATTGTTGTAATATCATTTTATACTTATATCTCTAATACAAAACATAATAGAATCAAATGAATCAAGATGTATATTAATAAATATCTCTTTTCCAGTTATCCCACTTGCAACTCTATTTCTTATTTAAATATGTCATCATACATTTATGATGAATTGAGATTGATGAAATATGTGCTTCTTCTAATGGCTCAATATTCATTTTTTATGAATGAAAAAAATACATGGTTTCTAAACATTATCATTACATGAAAATTATGTTTGATCTCATGAATATTTATCACCATATTATATAGTTTCATATCAAATTTTTCAACTCATTAATCGTCAATTGGTTGGATATTTGAACATTCATCTATGAAAGATATGATCTATCCCATTTCATTATGATATTAAGGACCATATTCTACAAATCCATAAATATCATATCTCATTTAATTATCATCATAAAAATACTATTATGGTGTTTCCAACTCAAAACATTATCCACCTTGTTTACCGTCCAGGGATGAGAGTGTATTTTGTAGTCATAATCATTAATCAATCCAAACCATCTCCTTTGATTCATATTAAACTATTTCTATGTGAATATTTATGTCAATAATTTTTGATAAATTTATTTATCAAATAAATTAGAATAAATATAATGCTACCATAATTTCAGGAAAAAAAATACTACTGCGAAACCCAAACGATGAGTCAAGAAATATTATTAAAAAAAATCATTTGGAGTTTGGAATAGGTATTAACCGTGCTATTTTAAAATATTGACACATCCCATTTCCTTATTTGATTCATCACTATAGATAAAAATTCTTTATCTAATATAGGTTATTATGATAATATATTTCATTATCAACCATTATTTTAGATCTTTTAAATTTTACACACATTTAACCTTGTAAAGGAACATCGATCCCTTCTATGTCAACATGGTAAGTTGATTTTAAATCCATGATAAATTCTTTAAAACTCAACAATATTATCAAACCAATATATAAAAGCAAAGGATTTAATAATGAGTTCTTGGTCTAAGGAATTTATTCAATAACTACCGTCTTTAAAGGGTCTACTCATATGCATTAAAATGAGATATTATATCCAATAGATGAAACCTTCTGTAGAAAAAACTAACAATTGGTAAAATTGGAATATATATTATCGTATATTTTGGACTTCAATACAATATATAAATGATCTTCATGCTCATCCATGCTCTATGTATATATAATAAAATCAATTATAATGGCTATAAACAACTAATTGAGGTAATATCTAGACTCTATTCATCAGATACATGAAGATACCAAGATTGTTGGTGTGTATTAATGGAATTAATATAAATTCATGATGAAAATAACTAATATGAATGTATATATTCATTGATTCTTCCTTATTGACCCACAATTATTTATATCATAAATGATGGTAAATCATTGAAAAATATGTGCTACATATATGTAATCAAAAGATTCATCTATATGGGGTAAAGGATATTTGTTCATACAATTGATCTTGTTATTTTCACAACAATCTATGCGGAGACACCTTGACACATCATTTCTAATAACAAAAAAAATTGGTTCATTATATAAAAATTTACTTGGGTGTGTGAATCCCATTTCTAGATTCTCCAAGAGTTTATCCTTCAATTCAAAAAAGATAATTGGGTATATTCTTTATAGATAATTTCAAACAAGAGTAACACCATGTTTGAGTTCTATTGAAAACTCATCTTCCTGATTTGTTGGAATACTAGTAAAATATTATGAAAATACATAAAAAAACACGTTCAATAGGCATATATTTGATATTAAGTTTCAGACAAACTATTTCTGATAAATATACCACATGAATAGGTAGTAATACCCATACAATGAAATTATTTTCTGTTGGAAGTTAATATTTATCCTACAATTGAAAGATGATCATAGGTAGATTCTGAATATAAAATGTGACTTCCGTGTTATAGAAATTTATATAAAATCTATATTGATATATAATCAATTATAAAAATTGAATCTAATTGTAGTAATGGATTAATAATAATATTTTCTAAGGGAACAATCATATAATCATTAACATGATTTAACTAACTCTAGAGTATTGGATAACTGTGACATAAACATCATGATCCATTTCAATGATTGACATAGAATAAGCCTTACTTGGTCTGTGGGTTATCTCTTGGATTAAAAAGCTACTTTGATAATTACCATGTTCCCCACACATATGGAATTTATCTATTAGTCCTTCCCAATGAATAAATTTACTTCCCTCAATTAAACTGATCATTTTTTCTCTTCTATTAATTTCATTATGTTCTTATTTTATAAAAAAAAATCTTCCCATTATTTGGAGATTTTCCATTACTTAATAGACCTTTATAATCGATATGTTGGTAGATGAATCTTATTCCATCAGTGCACATGATTCCAATTAATTTCAACAAGTGAATAAAAACTAAAAAACATATTATGAATATGAAAAATTAGTAATCATAGAAAGATATCATATGATTATGAAAAGAATTATCAAAATTGAAAATATTATTATACAATATTTTATTCTATAACACTCTAATTTTGTCTCAAATAAATATATAATAACCTACAATTTAATTGTATTTATCCTCTAATTCATTATAAAGGTTCATAAATCGAATATGAGTTAACCAAAGAAAAACCCAATGGAGTGTCTATCCAATTGTGTATTCTTATTCCCACTCATCATGAACCAATGGATATTAATTTGACACCATATCAACCCATTTCATAGTTATTCCCCTTATTTGGATATGATCCATTTCCACATCACATGTTCATAAATATTTTACCATAACAGATATAATATATATTTGAGGAAGGTGAATTGTAGTTAAAAAAATTAACTAATTAAAACACAAACCTCATTCTTACAGTTTATTGGATTATAGTTGAGTCCAATGATTAGAGTAAATTATAACAAACTCAAAGTACATCCAGTAAATCATTTTTTAGAAATTTTTATTAAAAACACAATCCATATAAATTACTGAATGGATCGAAGCCCTAAAATATTTTTTTGATTTTTATTTAAACCCACTTTTATAGAGAAACGAGGAAACCTCACATGAAATCAAGGAATTAAAACATTATAACAAATCAAACTCAAAACCCAAAACAAGTCTACAATGAAATACCCCTCCCCAACATCATAGTTAATATGGAAAACATCCACCAATGAATAATTGTCCAACTAGCTTTTCTGTGCAGAAATACATGGGTCTGGTACTGATGGAAGATCCATACCCTCTCAAACTTCCATGTCTGAATATCCATACATGGTGACACACCTATCCTAATCCTAGTCTAGATAAAATCCTTTTATAATGTCTCAGATATTCCATCCAAAACAAAATCCAACCTTGTACCTTTATGCTTCCTCAAAACAACAGCATTGCTCCATCGTCACGAGTTCACTTCTAGATGACCAGATCACCAGAACCTCTCCAAAATACACTGAACACTAGACACATCCCTGCACAAACCCACTCCCAGCATCAACCTTCGGCAAGATGAACAGAGAAATTATCACCTTAAGAGACCGATGTGAATAATATAGAGGAAGAACCAAACATTAAAACTATATCAAACCTCATCCTAATCATGAAGCATTAAAATCAAGACTAATGTCGGCTCGTGAACGAAGATGAATTCCAAATTAGTATCGACTGCAAAAAAATCTAAATGACCAAAGAATCACCAAAACGCCGGATGGAAGACTATCACATGTCTGATCCATTCGCTACCATCCTAGATGACCATGAAGACCACAACAATCCACCCAACCAACAAAGGAAGACGCAGCGGCACACTCATGTCATACAAGCTGGATCATGGCCTCTAACCGGTACCATGATTCCTTGAAAGAACATATCTATTGATGGGGGGTTAGTGCGGGGAGAGGACAACAACGATGCAAGGAATGGTTGAGACCATGAAGCCGCTAATGCTACTAAATCTAAGGATCCGCCACCGCAACCTCACTGATCATGAGGGAGGAGGCATCGCGCGTACCTTAGATGAAGGAAGAGACAATGGGGAAAAGAATTTCACAAAGATCGCCCCTTATGGGATCATCCAATCTAATGGTGCCCAATATCTTTCAATGAATAGTTGAATTAAAACAACTTTTAGAAATAAGTAAATTTTACATTTTACAATTTATTTTGTAAACTAACAAAATCATAATATAATAAATGAATACACTTTATCCTTCAACATAAAGGATGTATATAACCTTGATATAAGTTACCTATAGTTCAATCCAGACATTTAGGTTTATATTTATTCAAGAATGAATCCATTAATCCTAATTATTGGAATTATATCCGTATTAATATCCATATAATGATTTGATTTTCTAGATTGGGTCCAATAGTTTCCCAATACCTTGAATCCCCTCATCATAAACCCATATCAGACATATAACAAAAATGGAAAATAACTCTTTTAAGGATTTTAAATTCCTCACATGGAATCGTTAGAATAGAAAATTTTCTAAAATATTAGAAAGAGAGAATAAAGATAAGTTACAATAGATAAATATTAATATAGATTGAGTTCACAAAAGAACCTGATATGAGATCCTCGAATACACTTAAATTTATAGGAATTCCTCCAATGATAATATGTATATTATTCATTGTTTTGGTTGCATTGATCTCAGATGACTTAAAATTTGACAACTCAATATGATCTGTATATTTATAACCTATATAGTTTTCATTGAACTATAACAATTCTATATTATATATTCCAACGGATACAAATAATTGATACTCTAATTATAAACCATGATATTTGGAAGGAATACAACATTACAGTATCATGGACTCAACTCAGGGACACTAAAAGAATAATATAAATCATTCTAATAAACATGATTGTGTGACACCGATATAATAGATTTAGTAAAAACTATTTACATGATTTATTCATATAGATAGGATAAGTTATTTCATACTGATATACTCGACCTTGTCATATCGATAAACTAAATTTCATCATACTGATGGACTAGTATTTAGTAAGTCTGGAAGTCTAGAATTTGGTCAATGTGATGGACTAGACTTCCCCCAATATGATTGAATAGACTTCAGTCAATACCAGTGACTATAAATCATTCAATATTATAGTATATAATTTTGTTAGTCCAATGGATAGAATGATATTAAATGTGATAGATCAGACTTATATTGAATGTTTTAATTCATTAGTTATGAAATTTTAGTATGACTGGTATAATAAAATTTTCCAAAAAAATCTAAAAAACATAGAAAATATAATTTTATTAAAACATTTTTTTAAGGGTCAATTGTGATTTTGAAAATAAAGAATAGAAAGAGTATAAACTAAAAATTCAACTCAAAAAACTCACCCGTTTTGAAAAGAAAATAATATTTAAGGTTAAAACTAAAAAAATTAAAAAAAACATAAAAACCTGGTGTTTACATAAAAAATACTCCCCCTTATATTTTTTGTCTATAAAATTCTTTATGATTCCCCTTTTTTAATAATTATTTTTTTCAGTGTAATATAAGATAAAATACCAATACCCCCACCCCTAAATATGATCTTCTTGAAAAACATATTCATGCAATAAATTATTTAATAAATTATCCAATAAAAAATAATTTATCCCCCTTTGTGATTTTCAATTTGTAATATAAGAGGTAGAAATCAATTGATAATTATTGATAACGAAACTATGAAATAATTTAGAAAAGATAAAAAAATCATCCCAAATTATGAATATAAAGAACATGAATCCAACCAAAATAGGAAACCTTCAATAATATTTTTTTAAGAAGAAAGTTTGATGAAATAAATCTATCAAATTTTTTTCAGATTATTAAAAAATCAATAAACGTTTAGATAAATGAAATCATTATTTCTTATATAGAGTATATAAAATGACATTAATCTTTTAAAACTATTCCTAATTGTTTTCAACATCTAGTTCCTTTACCAACATATTTAAAATACTACCTTAAAGCAATTATAACCATCATATATCATGCATCAATCTACAATCTTCATATTTGAGATATTTTTTATAGATTTCTCGTCTTTAAACTTATGGAACACTTATTCAATCACTAATTTCATCTACTTCAGTTCTGATATATCTTTATCTTGAGATTATGATATGCATATAAAGCTATCAATTAAATCAAAATTCTCATAAAATTATATATATAATCTATAAAAATAATCAAAAATTTATAATGAAGTATTCTTTAAAATATAAATAATTTCATAATAATTCTTTAAATCTTTTTTAGTTTCCATTAATCATCTCAAAATCTTCTAAACACTTCTACATTATCATTTTGAATTAAATTTATAATATTTGAGCACTACTTCATACTACACAACAGTTTCATCCTACTAATTTAGAGCCTTTGGTTTCTCTTGTACATTTAACCACTTATAAATATTCTTGCATTTGGATTCTAAATTCAAAATATTCATAATTGAATTTAATCACTTCTTCAATGATTTAATAAAATATGTAAACAATTTTTCCATTTACTCATCAGATTGAGTAGCTTGTGAATCTATTTAATATGATGAAACATTATAAATATTTCTCCTTGAAGGTCTAATAGCTACATCCTTTTATATATTTTTTAGTACATAAATCTCCATCTACATAAACATGTCTTTCAATCTAATATTTTTCACACATTATTTTCTATGATTATTTACATTCAATATCATTTTCAAAGTATTATTATTTTTATAAAAAACCATGTATAAATCTTTTTCTAATTGTGTAGTAAACGAATATGTTTCTTTTGAATGATTATCTTCCTCTTCTTATTATTGTTATGCTTCCCCTTAATATTATTCATGGTAAAATAATTTTGTTTCTCCTTCTAACAATATAAATAACATTTATTTACTTCTTAAAACAACTTTTCTATGATTTTTCATATTCATGTTGCATTATAATCTTAAGAAATAGTATTCATGTTTTAATATCTTTTTCAATAATATTGACGCATAAACATGTGTGAATAGATAAATTCAATAATTATCACACATCAAAAGGTGATCATAGATATTTTTAAAAACTTCTATGAATAATATTATGGGCATAGCTAGATGATATCATACTCAATTATAAAAAAGTGAACATCGATATTTGAAATCATTTCCACAGTTATCATAACCATCTCATGAGATATCAATATCATATAACCCAATTTTTTTGAGGGTTATAATAGACCGAACCATTCCATAATCCAAATTGATTCATATATATTCCAAATTTTTATAAAAACATTTTTCAATTTAACATAACTTATGTTGTGGAAAAGAAAGTTGGTTTCAGAAATATTTCACCATCATAATAATTTACCAAAAAGAGAAATAATAAGAATTATATCATTTGATAATGTCCCCAATGAACCCTAAATAACATCAAACTATTTTTTCATGGATGAAAATAAGTTTTGAATATCATTGGGAGATTTTTTTAGGAAATTACAATTTTCAACGTGAATCCACTTATAGAAAAAAATATTATTTCCATAATATAAATAAAAAATTATATTTAAAAATAATTGTAATGACCCATCCGCAGTTACCCAGAGTTGGTGTAGTATTATGTATCATTTTCATGATCATAAAAGATCTAGTCTCGAAAGAAGGATTAGTTTAGTAGGCTTGGAAGTACTTGATACATTCATAATGTTTACATTACATCATAAATTGGAAAACTACAACAACATTGTTTCCATAGACAACTCTGTGATCCCAAAGACAATCCCGGGCGGTTATTCATAATATAATTCTTTTCATCTTTGGAAAAATAAAACATTGAAAGGGTTGAGCTCAGATTCTTAGTATGGATAACATTATATAGTAATCATTTATAAATAAGCATTAACATTTAAGGCAATGTATAACTAAAACAAAAGAAATTAAAACATTAACTTCATCATAATATGGAAAAAATGTAATTAAATAATTCCATTCACATATTCAAATGGATATTCTACTTGTCGAATAATCGCATGAAATATCAATGGCCACATTCATAATGACAGAATGAATAATGCTAGATTTTCATAACCACATAGTCAAGGCCATGTGTCATGACTACAAATAAGTTTTTTTCAAGGCCGTGTGCCAAGACACTACTTTGTCTCATGAGATATAACGATACATTGAGGAGCTATAGTGGGCTCCACCTATCACTTAGTAAGTCCAATGAATTCCTCATATGAATAGTTTGAAACATAACATAAATATTTTTATTAAAACTAGCATACGAAATGTCAATACATGATCCACAAACCATGAATGGTATAAAAATAGCACATCCAATATCAAACCTAAATCATTCAATATAGTATGGAAGATTGTATTGTAACAGATTAACCTCAATCAATAATAATGAAGTATACTGACATAGATGAAAATAATCTTCAAACCTAATTGAGAGAAGTATCCCCCTTTTTCTTGAAAACATTCAAAAGTATCAATATTTTTCAAGAATATGCTTAAAATAGATTTTTGAATCAATGTGTCTCATACCACTTTGAATTTTATAAAAGGAATTTTTATTTGAAAACATTAATGTCCATATAAATAAACCTTAAAACCATTTTTAAAACATGGGCATTAATGAGAATGATTTAGAAGAATAAATCTTTAAAACATTTATGAATGATGTTTTAGTTAGAGTTTCTAACCAAAAGAGAGACACTTGAATAAAAATAATTGAGGTAATAATTTTTTTTAATATCATGAGAATAAAGGGATTCATGATATACTATGTCAAAATACATTATATACACCATATAAAAGTGATTTGGTGTATAAAAACAATGAATTCTTAATGGAATGTAAATTGAGATGAAATATCTTATAAAGACCGTATCCTTAGGTCAAGGATAAATCAACAACATAAGAATGTGTGAAAAATATAAATAAACTCAATACGATTAGATATTTAGTGTAAATAAATCAAAGTACATTCACACATTTTCTTGAAAAAAATATCAATGAATTGAATATTTAACTCAACAAATGGTGATTGTGATAAAATTACTATTATGAAGTTCATATCGATGACTTGAGAGTTCTTAAATGGAGTGATTATGTTTATTAGAAGTATATCCAAAGAAGGGGAGTAGAAATTAAGACATAAGAAAATTAATAGTGATTCCCCACATAATCGTGGAGTAAAATAATCAATGAAGTACGCATAAAGCTGAATGAGTGGAAATTGAAAATTTAAATTCCCTTATCGATTTGGTAACTTATGAAACATATACCCAAGAAAGAAGGATGAAACAATGATGATTTAAATTTCCATAAATTCATATATATTACCCAATGAACAAAATCATGGGTAGTACACACACCACAAGCAATAAATAAGCGGTGAACAATGGAAATCTCATAGAATTAAAAGTGAGATAAGAAGCCCCTTACTTTGTACTTCATCCTTGGTCGAGGGTAGGTTATCCTCCAATATAATGGTGAAATATATGTTATTAAAATATATAAGAATCATATACATTAATATGATATCATATATGATCTTATAACTTTTCTTTTTTAATAATATAATAGTATTATCGCCATTTCTGGTGTTAATAGATTCGTTTTCCATTATATTCTTCGTTATGTGAGTCATATGTGTTGTTGATGGGATGTATATTATTAATATACAGAATTATATCATGTATCTAAACATTATTTTTAATCATAAAATGAAATTTAGTCTTGAATGGATAATATGATGAATGAATCTCATCGCTTTCGTGGAGACAGTAATCTGTACGTACGCACGAGCAACAATATCATTTTTTGATGTTAAAATAATATATAATTGGATGGTATATCATATATGAAGAATAATTATCATTTTATATTTGCTATTTACATCAATTACACATCATTATTATACCCATCTAAATAATAATGTATTGAATAACAATTACACCATGACGTGGAGACGCTAATCCGTACGTATGCACGTATGGTGACATGTCAATCAAAAGATGGACAAAATAATGAATATGGTTGTACCATGTTTATAATAACATCTCAGTATATATAATATATTAGAGTTATTATTTTAGAATGTAAATAACAAAGAAAAAAGAAGTGGAAGAAGAAAAGAACTTGAAAGAGGGTGGTGAAATTATTACCTCTTCTTCGGGTTCTTCCTTTTTATTTGATCATAAGGGCGACGTTATTTGGCTTTTTGAGCAATGTAGGGCATCTATGATGAAGCAAGGAAATTTTTGAGGATATTTGGGCAGGTTATGGCCGAGCTAAAAGGCCTTGAAGGTGTGAATTTGAGGTAAGGGGATGTGCGCCTTTATAAGAGGGGTGAGGAGCATCTTAGGAAAAACATTAATTATTATTTTATAATGAATCAAATTTCAGTCTATAATAGCATAAAAGTGGATTCATTAAAGGAAAAGGTGGGGATGGGTCTAAAACCACTCAAAAAATAGGTATTAGATAGGTTTGGGTGACTTAATTAACCTTAACATTTAGATTTAGCTCTTCGTTAAATTGTTTGACATTTTCCATGTCTCTATGTATTTTTATATTATACGGTTAATAAACGTAATATATATATCCAAGAGAACCCAAAGTGCTTCATTAATTATAAACCTATAATTATATAAGTCATTTGAAATATCATTAGATTTGTAGGAGTAGAATATCAATTAATAATATTATATTTGTTTTAAAGACTCTATTATGTCAATTTTGACACTATTGGGTATATTGTTTTTTCTAAATTCATAAAAGAATTATTAAATAAAAAACAATTCATCTAAAAAATCCTAAAATTTCATATTAATCTAGAAAATTAGTGTAATTCATAGGAATTCATAAATTACAATTATTTGGATATTTATAATATCAATTATTTTAATATTTCATTAATTAGTTAAATACTGCATCATCATTGTGTTATAGATAAATAAAATAATTTAATGTCTAGAAAATTTAAATAAAATACTCCTATGTAGGAAATATTTTTAGCTTTCTAATTAATATTTATAGTCTAATTTATCTTATGTGTATCCTTATATTAAAAATGTTTTAATTATTAAACATTGAATTTAACACTTTTAACTCTTCTTTGAATTAAATAATAATAAATGTCCTAATCTATTCCAGGTGGACCAAATAGGAACATATTTTATTTCTAAGGTTGTTTTTGGTCGAATTATACTTATCCAATAGAATTATGACATTTGGTATGGTAATAATAATATCATTTTTACCCTTAATACCCTATTTAATTTTAACCATAGTAAATAAAAGTAAAACATTACTATTCACCAAAAATTACTTTCATCTTATACAAACACATTTTACTCTTTCATAATAGTCACGTCTCCCAAATTTTTAAAATTAAACTCACATAAGTGGTAAATTTATGTTTTATGTAAATCTGTAAATGCTCCAAGAATGTGGGTAAAAGACGGTGAAAAGTTCTATAACTTTTTTTATATATAGAATTATTATAAATCGAATCCAATGATTTAAATTGAAATAATATAGGTATTATGTATCTATTTTGACATAATATAAATTTAAATAAAAATTTAATTATTTAAGTAAAAATTCTGTTTTTTTACTATAACTTAGTGTTTTTCACTATTCATAAAAAATTGAATCTTTTCAGAAAAATACCAAAAATTTACCCTAAGATAATTCTGAAATTCTGAATTCAAAAATGAAGACTATTTTACCAAATTAAAAACATAGAAATTTCATTTATTAGTTTAAAATTAATTCTTTTGGTCAAAACCAAAAAGCTTATTTTTATGAAATAATAACTACCAAATATTTGACATTTGTATATGTCCAATTTAAAATTGAAATTAAATCCAATTACAAACATTGGATTAAATGGTAAAAATATAATATAAATATACATCCAAACCATTCATATGTATTGTTGTACACTATAAATTATTTCGATTAAAAATTTTTTTATCAGTTAAAAAATAATATTTTTCACTATTTACCCAAATGTGAATGTTATCATAAAAACACCAAAAATTTATTAAAACTAAAATCTTATCTCCCTATCCCAAAGAAGAAGTTTATTTTTTCAAATTAAATATATAAAAGATTCAAATATTTTATTTAAAAAGGGTTCTCCAATAAAAGGCGGTAAAATTGCATTTTTTTAAAAATACTTCTTTTATATGAAAAAATGAATTTTTATTTACATTACGTCTATAAAACTCATTATATGGATTCTAAAATTACAAGCTTTATATACAAGTCAAAATTTATTTATACTATTCATAACTGCTTTTGAAAGGCTAGTTTGGTATGTCATGGTGTGCTTGAACTCGATGTTATTGTAATGTAAGTTATTGAATTACTTTCAAAAACTAACATACTATGAAATCTTGGGGTGTTACATTCATCCCTCCATCAATAAATTGCATCCTCACAATTTTTAAAATTGGGAATTTGAATATAATGGAATGTCTCACATTACAAAAAGAGTCAATAAAACTATCATATTAAAAGAAATAAAGAGAAGTTCAACAGTCACCCAAAATAACCCATACTAAGATTCCATGTAAGAAAACATGGATATGGAAGATAAACTAAGTGTCATGTTCTGATGGAGGGGTAGAAAACATGATCAGGAGAAAGTTAACAACAAGAAAACCACAAAATTTTAATGGGGAAAGTGGTCATTAGTTTCCCAGTTTGAAAAGTAAACAGAAAACAATTTTTGTTTTAAGTGACATTTCATAATGATGAGGAATTTATTTATTATATTGAATAAGAACATAAAGGGATATACATACTTTTTAAGTAGTGTCTCATTCTTTAATAAATTTATACCACTAACTAATTTTTCTAAACGATGAGTATTCAGGAAGACTCAGTCACACCAGAATAGCTATAATAAACATCTAGAGAATCACATCATCCACAAAAGATAAACTATATATTTACCATGTCTTTAGAGATTAATGAAAACCCAAATGGTTAGTACAAGATCGAATTATCCCCCAAAAGGATATTACTTTATAGAAAGAAACACTAATATTAATTTCTAAAATTAATCCAACAATACCCCAATGATAAATAAATACCATTCAATAAACAATTGTCCTTAAAAGCCTTCAATATAATCCAAACTAATATTGAAACCCAAAACATAGAAGAATTAGGTTATGTAGTCTTCAACATTAAATTGTATCTCTAAATGACATCAACTACTCTTAAAGTCACATACATAAATGTAATTAACTTGATCACATATCATCTATTATAACATAATCATTTACATAAATAACCCCAAATCACTATAAATCCACAATAAAAACATAGATAAAAATACACCATTACTCCTCAAATGAAATCCCATAGTATTCGATTTTCTATAGTTATATAGTTTTCCGAACAAAGTGAGCGTCTTCCAAAATAACATTTGTCACATAATCACCAAATAATTTTAATGTACTGAGGATATTCATTAGATAATACATAAGATCACAAATCAACTTATTATTGATAAATAAAACCATTTTACTAAAAATAATTAGTCACACTAACTAGGGACTTCACGTCGTCCAGTGGTAGGCGATAAATCCCAATCGCACTCTTGTTGTGGGTTCAATTCCCAGAACACTATCTGATGCAATGGGTTGCTACACGGTCTACATGTTGACCTTTTTTTAAAATCTATATTTTATAACATTACCAAAATGAGATAAATTTCTCAAAATAATCATAACATAATACAACAACAAATGTTATCTCATACCTTGATTTTTCATCCAAAAATATAATAACATGTAATTTCCTCAAACCAAATTATCATATAAAACCAAATGATTATTTATAACTATATCCAAAGGGGAAAAGATAAGTCTTCCTGAAATATCATTTTCACATGAAAAACTACAGGGTTACAAAATAAGAGAAAATTATTCCAAAGTAATACCATCAATAAGGATAACTAATACTTTTAAATATTTCTCCAACAATTTATTTCCACATTGCTTCTTCTTTCACCATGAAAATAACCTATATAATATTACACTCACTCGGGTATTGGCTACGTCCCCTACATTTATGGAAAATTACTGTAAATGGATTCCTGGGACCATTTTTATTTTTTTCCATAGTACTCTTCATTTTTCTCTACAATTATTCACTTAATTTCATTCTTTCCAACACGTAAAGGAATTATTTTTTCCATTGAGACACTTTCATGGGTGTCTCCTTCCATATTTCCTACATGATGGAATTTGAGGATTCTTTTCTCAATGGTCTCCACTGCTAGAGCACTTACCATTCATCAAATTCCACTTCATTGTTGAGTCTAGGAGTTGGTTAATATATATATTGTTGCTCATATTTCTGGAAAACTGATTTTTCATGAAAACAATATATTTTATGCCTATCAAAATTCCATTTTGTTTCACATTTCCTCCTGGTTTCCCACCTTGTACATCATGATCAAAGTTACTATGACTTCCTTGGAATCCAACCATTGAAAAAAACCAGAAAGCATTGTGTAAGTAACATTATTCATATAATCTTTTAGGGCATATTATGAAACAATATTTTAAATTTTGAAACACCTTAGGATTAACCAAGGTCATTTATTATCATCTAATATTAAAATCCATTAAATTGTATTGTAAATAAAATGTAAATTATTCGAAGCATATCTACTGGTAGTGTTGTAACCAAGAGTGAAGAAAGGATAGTTGTCTTACACCAGTTCCCATTCGAGTCTTGCTCAAAGCAGTGTTTTTGGGTTTTACCCAAAGGTACATCTATGCTAGAGTCACCCCTACCTGCTCGTATCCAGATAGAGATGTATTATTTGTAAATCTCACAAAATCTCTACAGTACCAAATTTATGGTAAGTTATTCTATAATAATCCTCAAAGTATATCTTAGGGCTATGTTCTCTAATCATAGTTTATCTAAATCGAGCTTCCAATGTTTGTACTGAACATTATTTGATACCAACTGTAACACCCTGAACCTAGTAACCCAGTGTCAGTGCATTATTACGTATCATTGGCATGATCATAAAAGATAAATCCTTCAAAAAATGATTATTTTAGTAGCCTTGAAGGTACTAGATACATTCATAATGTATACATTACATCATAAAATGGAAAACTACAATAACATTGTTTCCATAGAAAACACTGAGATCCCATAGACTATCCCTAGAGGTCATTCATAATATATATTTTTTAATCTTGGGAAAAATAAAACATAGAAATGGGTGAGCTCAGATGCTCAGTAAGGATAACATTATAGTGGAATCATTCATAAATAAGCATAATCATTTAAGGCAATGTATAACTGAAACAAAATTTTTTTAAACATGAACTTTTGTATACTATGGAATAAATGAAATGAAATAATGCCATTTAATTATTCAAATGGATATTCTACTAGTCGAATAATCACATGCAATATCAATATCCACTTTCATAATGACGGAATGCATAATACTAGATTATCATAACCACATAGTAAAGGCCTTGTGCCATGACTAAAAAAAATATATTGTCAACTTTGTGTGCCAAGACACTAGTTAGTCTCATGAAACCTACCGATGCATTGTGGAGCTATAGTAGGCTCTACCCGTCACTTACTACGTCCAATGCATTCCTCATATGAAAAGTTTGAGATATAACATAAACATTCATATTAAAACTACCATACTAAATGTCAATACTTTATCCAAAAACCATGAATGGTGTAAAAATAGCATATCCACAGTCAAAATTATATCATTAAATACAATATGGAAGATTGTATTGTAATATATTAACCTCAATCGGGAATAATGAATGAAATTGACACAGATGAAAATAATCTTCAAAACTATTTGATAGAAGTGTCCCCCCTTTTCTTGAAAACATTGAAAAGTATCACTATTTATCAAGAAGTTGTTTAAAATAGATTTTTGAATCAATGTCTCCCATACAATGTTGAAAATTTAAAATGAATTTTAATTTTAAAACATTAATGTCCATATAAATAAATAATTAAAAGGCATTTTTTAAACATGGACATTAATGAGAAATATTTAGAAGAATAAATATTTTAATAATTTAAAAATGATATTTTTGTTAGAGTATCTAATAAAAAGAGAGACACTTGAATACAAATAATTTAGGTAATAAAAAATTTGTAATATCATGAGAATAAAGGGATTCATGATATACTATGTCAAAGTACATTATATAAACCATATAAAAGTGATTTGGTGTATAACAATAAAGAAGTATCAATGGAATGTAAATTGTGATGAAATATATTATAAAACCATGTCCGTAGGGTAAGGAGAAATCAACAACATAATTATTTGTGAACAATATAAATACACTCAATATGATTGGATATTATGTGTAAATCCGTTAGAGGACATTCACACATATTCTTGTAAAAACAACACTAATGAATTGGATATTTAACTCAACAAATAGAGATTGATATTAAATTACCCTTATCAAGTTCATATCGATGTCTTGAGAGTTTATCAATAGAGTGATTATGTGTAGAAATATTACATCCACAGAAAGGGGAGTGGAAATTATGACATAAGAAAATTAATAGTGATTCCACACATAATCATGGAGTAAAATAATCAATGAAGTATGCGTAAATCCAAATCAGTGGAAATTGAAATTTAAAATTCTCTTATCGATTAGGTAAATTACAAAAAATACACCCATGAAATAAGGATCATAAAATTTTGATGTAAATATCTATAAATTAATGTATATTACACAATGAATACAAGCATGGGTTGTACACACCACATGCAATAAATAAGCGGTGAACAATGGAAGTCTCGCGGAATTAAAAGTTATATAAGAAACCCCATAATTTGTACATTTTCCTTGGTTGAGGGTAGGTTAACCTCTTATATAATGGTGAAATAATTGTTATTAAATTATACAAGAATCATATACATTAATATTATAACATATATGATGTTTTTATATTGCTTTGTTAATAATATCTTAGTATTATTGTCATATCAGATGTTAATGAATTAGTTTACCTTTGTATTATTTGTTATGTGAGTCATATGTATTGTGGATGGGATGTATCTTATTCATATCCAGAATTATAACATGACTCTAAACATTATTTTTAATCATAAAATTAAATTTACACTTAATGGATATGATGGGGAATGAATCTCATCGCATTTGTGGAGACCGTAATCCGTACGTTCGCACGAGTGACAATATCATTCCTTTGTTATTAAAATAATATATAATTGGATTGTATATCATATATTAAGAATCATTATCATTTATATTTTCTATTTACATCAATTACAAAACATTATTATACAATCCAAATAATAATGTATTGAATAACAATTACACCACGACGTGGAGACGGTAGTCCGTACGTATTCACATATGATGACATGTCATTAAAATGATGGATAGAATAATGAATATGGTTGTATCATATTTATAATAACATCACATTGAATAGAAGATACTGGAGTATTTATTTTATAATGGAAATAACAAAGAAAGAAGAATTGGAAGAAGAAAAAACTTGAAAGAGGGTGGTGAAATTATTACCTCTTCTTTGGGTTCTTTTTTTTGATTTGATCAAAAGTGAAGCATAAGATGGAATTATAACCAAATTATGGCCTCTAGGATGACGTGAGGGAAGTTGAAAGGATATTTGGACATGGTATGGATGAGCTAAAAGGCTTTGAAGGTGTGAATTTGGGAGAAGTTGAAGTTCCCTTATATAAGAGGGGTGAGGGGCATCTTATGAAAAACTTCAAATATTATTTTATAATAAAATGATTTTTAGTTTATAATGGATCCAATGTGGATTATTTAAATTATAATATGGGGGATGGTCGATAACTACTAAACCAATAGGTTATATAAAAGTTTGGGTCACCATATTAACCTTATCTTTTAGATTTTACTCTTAGTTAAATAGTTTGACATTTACCATGTCTCTTTGTATTGTTTATAGTATATGGTTAATAAACATACTATATACATCATAGTGAACCCCAAGTGGTTTAGTAATGATACACCTATCATTATATAAGTATTTTGGTCAAACTGTAGATTTTTAGGAATAGAATATCTATTAATAATATAATATTAGTTTTAAAAATACTTTTATGTCAATTTTGACACTATTTGGTATTTTGTTTTTGATAAATTCATTACGACATTTTTACGTCGAAATAAATCCATCTAACCAACGCTAATATTTAATATTAACCTAGAAAATTAGTGTAATTCATAAAAAGTCTCAAATTTATTTTATTTGGATATTTATAATATATATTACTTTAATATTTCATTAATTAGTTAATTACTTCATCATCTTTGGGTCATAAATAAATTAAAATTTATAATGTCTAAAAAATATAAATAAAATACCATTATATATTAAATATTTTCACTTTTCAATGAATATTTATTGTCTAATTTATCTAATGTGTAACCCTATATTAAAAATGGTTTAGTTATTAAACATTGAATTTAACACTTTTAACTCTTCTTTGAATTAAATAATCAATAAATGTCCTACTCTAATCCATGTGGAAAAAATAAGTCATATTATATTAGTAAGGAAGGTAATGGTCGAATTATACTTATAAAACAGAATAAGCACATGTGATAGGGTAATAATAATATCATTTTTCCCCTTAATTACCCTATTTAATTTTAACTGTGGTAAATAAAAGAAAATGTTACTATTCACAAAAAAATATTTTTATCTTATTGAACCACATTTCACTCCTTGATAATAACCGTGTATTTCATATTTTTTTAATTCAACTAATAGAATTGGTAAAATTATGTTTTATGTAAATTTGCAAATGCTCCTAGAAGGTGGGTAAAATATGGTGAAAAGTTCTATAAAATTTTTATATATATGAAATTATTATAAATTGAATCCAATGAATTACATTGAACATATAAAGGTATTATGTATCTATTTTTACCTAATATAAATTTAAATAAAATAAATAATTATTTAAATAAAAATTTGGTTTTTTACTATAACTGAGCGTTTTCCACTATTCATCAAAAAATTGAAAATATTCAGAAAAATACCAAAAATTCACCCTAATATAATTTTGATATTCTGAATTCAAAAATAAAGTCTATTTTACCAAATTCAAATCATAGAAATTTCATTTATTTGTTTAAAATTATATCCCGTTGTCAAAACCAAAAAGCATAATTTTATGAAATAATAACTACCAAAATATTGACATTTGTTTACGTTCAATTTCAAAGTGAAAATAAATCCAATTGAAAACATTGGATTAAATGTTAAAAATATAATCTATTTATACAACCAAACCATTCATATGTATTGTTAAACACTATAAATTATTTTGATTAAAAAAGTTGTTATCAGTTAAAATATATTATTTTTTACTATTCACCCAAATATGAACGTTATTAGAAAAATAACAAAGACTTATTGAAACTAAATTAATATTTCCCGATCACAGAGAAGAAGTTTATTTTGTCAAATTCAATATATCAAAGTTTCAAATATTGGATTTAAAAATGGTTTGGCATTAAATGGTGGTAAAATTGCATTTTTTGAAAAATACTTCTTTTATCATAAAAAATGAATTTTTCCTTACATTTTGTCTAAAAAACTCATAATATCGATTATAAAGTTATAAGGATTTTATAAAGATCAAATTTTTTTAATATTATTCATAACCACTTTTGAACAGTTTGTTTTGTAAGTCGTGGTGCGCATGGCCTCGATGTTACATGTAGTGTAAGTTATTGAATTAAATTCAAGGACTAACATACTATGAAATCATAGTGTGTTATAATAATAATGAAAACATATAAAGTAATATTCAAATAATATATTAGTCATTATGGTGGAAATTTTTATTTCATTTAGAATATGTTAAAAAATATTTCATTCATAATTTGATAAAAAAGTACCTTATTTGAAAAATGGAGAAAAAAGATTCATTATAGTTATTCCTATAGAAAGAAAATTGTGATTTAAATAAATTTTATATATCAATATGGAATAACAAGACCATTATTTTATATATTTGAATATAAATATGGACACGAACGGGAAATATTCTCAACCAAAGAGTAAAAAAACTATATTTCTTAAAAACAATTGTTAACCATTCTCATAAGATTAGTGAGGAATATGATAATACTACATGAAAACTATAAGAATAAAAATAGTTGAATAAATATTTAACATCTTGTTTTTTTATTATATAAATAAATCCCTCTTTGTAAAATTATTAAAACATTAAAAAAGAAAATATTATTTTTCAGTGAAATGTTGGTTTTTTTGTTAAACACATCAAGAAAGGGAGAATGGTTCAGTTAGCACTCTGGAATATTATATTTAATATTTTCAGTGATAAACAAGTTGTTAGTGCATGTTTATATTGTCTGAAAAGGCTCATCGAAGAAAAAATAAATATTTTTTTTAAACTGTCAATTTATCAAAAACAATTGATTAATTACAAAATGTTGTGTTGTAGGATTAAATTATGATCATGGTTTCGTCTGGAATGTGATGTTTACCCTAGAAAAGGTAAAACATTTGTAGGTGTTGGAAATTTTAATGCATCACTCTCCAAAATAATCCTTTTTATTTTAATTAAATATTTAATCCAATTTTCAAATATAAAATAATTAATATCAATCTAACTCTTCTCCATATAAGAAATATGAAAAAACCGTTGGGTCCAGAATGATGTGTTTACCATAGTTATGGTCTAATGTTTAGGTTCAATAGGTGTTTGGTATAATTTAATTTTTATGTTAAATAATTAATTTTATTAATAAAATGATAAATCCACTTTTTATAAAAATTAACTGGAAAATCGTTTTTGGGCCCCTTCATCTTCTTTCTTAGTACATCAACAATTAAAGCTTTAGAAGGTTTTGGGATCCTTCTTTTCATGACTATTTTGAAAAGGAAATCATGGTAATAACTCCCTATAGAGAATATATTGACTCTGCATGAATCTATTTGTGAATAACCGATTGAAATTTATGTATTAAATTCCTAAAATGTGGAACAGGTTTTTTTAAACCACTATAAATATTGTTCATTCTATACTCCCAGAACAACACCAACCAACACCCAGAACAATTTTTAGTGATGAGTGAAGGATTTCAAGATGTTGTTTGATGATCTGAAACTTTTTTATTCCCTTAAGATGTACCCTTATGTTTGATGTACATTCCTTTTATTATTATTATTTATTTATTTCCAAAATTCATGTGTTAGAAAATGCAGTTCAATAAATCTGGAACAAATTCATTGCAATTAACACAGACAATT
Source organism: Viscum album (assembly GCA_963277665.1). Lineage (NCBI taxonomy): Eukaryota > Viridiplantae > Streptophyta > Magnoliopsida > Santalales > Viscaceae > Viscum > Viscum album. The sequence goes on from OY728134.1 coordinate 477,336,585, forward strand.
TTTTTTCTAATGACAGTTTATTATAAATTATCAAAGGGATTATTTTATCTGGTTTATCGACAGATAGTTTTGAAATAAAATAATAGGGTATGTTTTATGAAAATAATCATTTTTTATAATTGTAATAAAAATTCGAATTTAAAATTATCAAATGAAATTGATAATTTAACGTTAAATTCAAAATAATGATTATCATCCTAATTTATATTTTTTAAATTAGAGGTTATAATTATCATTGCATAATATAATTCCTTGAATATATTTGTAATTATCTTTACACTTGATGACATTAAAGCATAATTTTAAAATTATAATTAACATTTCTTCGGAAAAATTGATTATTTAATTTATCAAAGAATGTGATAGTACATTACCATTTCATGTGACCCTTTTTACAATTTGAAAGTGATATTTTAAACTATCAACACTTATGATAAAAATAATATCATTTCATGTGATATTTGAGAAATGAAAAATAATATTTTAATTTATTAGCACATGCAATAAAAATTATTTTAAATGTGATAAATTATCATTTAATGAAAGAATTTTTAGAAAGAATTTTATATGTGATTTATGCATTGGGATGAAGATGTATAACAATAAGGGATACGATGATGCCTTTGAATGCACATGCATACAATGATTCCTTAGGATTCCCCAAATGAAGAGGGGAAAAATTAGCTCTTAGTACCCAGTATGTATCATGGATGGTTTGATTCAGTTAATAAGGGACATGATTTTCTCTCAGTCTTGAAAATAAGAACATAAAGATTAAGGGAAGCTCATTAGCTATCTTTTCCCTTTCACTTATAGAGAAACATTTCTTATTGCAGAGCATTGATACTGTAACATGACGATGATATGAAACATTATTCATTATCTTAATGGCTAATAGTTGATTCATCGAACACATTGGTTATCCATTCTGGCATAGATCCGAAGCAGGTATGGCAAGGGTTGTGGCAGCTTGGATAATGCACAACCACTTAGTAGTGGATGGTGTGTTTATTATGAATTATTTATTATCGCATACACTTCCATTGTGAGAAAATTAGGACGAGGATGTATAGGAGGGGTATTAGTGTGTCTTGTACTGACACCCCACTCAGACATTTCTGTAACACCCCAAGCTTCCACAGTACACTTCCCTTTGATTAATACAATAGAGTGTGTTGTACGAATCTTCGAGTTCTAACACACCACAACCAATCAATCTAGCCATTATGAATAGTAATATCTAATTTATAAAATTTTATAAATATTATCTTTCAAAATGGAATTCATTTTGGGATTGTAATATCAAAATTATCTTAGGGTGAATTTTTGCTATTTTTCTGAAAACATTCAATTTTTGATGAATAGTGAAAAACACTTAGATATAGTTTAAAACTGAATTTTTATTTTAGTTATTACTTATTTTATTTTTATTTATTTTAGGTTAAAATAGATACATAATACCTATATAAGTTCAATGTAATTCATTGGAGTCAGTTTATAATAATTTTAGATATATAAAAATATTATTGAACTTCTTACCGTCATTTACCAACCTCCTTGGAGCATTTTCAAATTTACATAAAGAATTATTTTACATCTTCCTGGATTTTAATTTCAAAAAAATGTGAGTTGTGGTTGATATCATTAAGTAAAATTTGGTTAAATAAGATGAAAATAATTTTTGGTAAATAGTAAATTTTTTATTTTATTTACCACGGTTAAAAATAAATAGGGTAATTGAAGGTAAAAATGATATTATTATTAACCTAACACATGTACTAATTCAATTGGATAAGTTTAATTAGCCAAAAACCAACCTTAGAAATAATATATTATCATTCAGGTCCACTTGGATTAGATTAGGACATTTATTATTATTTAATTTAAATAAGAGCTAAAAGTTTTAAATTCAAAGTTTAATAACAAAACCCTTTTTAATATAGGGATACACATAAGATGAATTAGACTATAAATATTCATTATAAATATAAAATTATTTCCTACATATTATTTATTTATATTTTTTATACATTAAATAATTTAATTTATTTATAACACAATGGCGATGCAGTAATTACATAATTAATGAAATATTAAAATAATTGATATTACAAATATCCATATAAAATTAGTTTGTGACTTTCTAGAAATTCCACTAATTTTTAGGATAATATGAGAAGTTGGGGTTGGTTAGATGATTTTTCTTTTTAGTAATAATGTTGTTATGATTTTTTTGAAAACAAAATACCAAATAGTGTCAAAATTGACATAAAAGAGTTTTAAAAAAAATATTATATTATTAATTGATATTCTATTTATAAAAATATAATATTCTTCTAAAATACTTATATAATGATAGGTTTATCATTAATCAACCACTTGTTGTTCGTATGGATGTTTATTATACGTTTATTAACTATATAATATAAAAATACAGAGAGACATGGTAAATGTCAAACTATTTAACTAAGAGATAAATCTAAAAGATAAGGTTAATATATTGAACCAACCATATCTAAAAACTATTGGTTGAGTGGTTTTAAAACCATATACACCTTATACCGTAAATAATTCATTTTGGATCAATTATAAAACGAAATGGATTTTATTATAAAATAACATGTCTAGCTTTTCCTAAGGTGCCCCTCACCCCTCTTATAAATGGGCACTCCCCCTTCCCTCAAATTCAAACCATCAAAGACTTCTTTTCCTCAGACAAAATCTACCCAAATACCATCTAAAATTTCCTTCCTTCATCAAAGATTTCTTCTTTTAGTGCTAAAGCCAACCTAGGGAGTCGTTTTGATCAAATCAAAAGGAAGAACCAGAACAAGAGGTAAATGTTTCATCATCTCTTTCAAGTTCAATTCTTCTTCCAATACCTCTTTATTTGTTTTTTCCATTATAAAATAATTAATCCAATAACATCTATATACTGTGATGTTATTATAAATATGGTAAAAACGTATTCATTATTCTATACATCCTTTCAATGACATGTCACCATACGTGCGTACTTACAGCTTACCGTCTCCACGTCATGGTGTAATTGTTATTAAAGACATTATTATTTATATGGGAATAATAATGATGTGTAATTGATTCAAATAAAAATATAACATTATAATAATTCTTTAAATATGTTATAACATCCAATTATATATTATTTTAATATCAAAAGAAAAATATTTTCACTCGTGCATACGTACGGGTTGACGTCTCCACGAACGCAATGAGATTCATTCCCCATCATGTCCATTCAAGAATAATTTTCATGAGATGATTAAAAATAATGTTCAAAGAAATAATATCATTCTGAATATGAATAATATACATCATATCCATATCAAACAATACTTACATAACAAAAGCATATAAAGGAAAACAAATTAGTTAACACCCAAAACGACAATAATACTAAGATATTACTATCTAATCATTTCTAAAAGATCATATATGATATCATATTAATGTATATGATTATTTTATAATTTAATAAAAATTATATCACCATTATACAGGATGTTAACCTACCTTCAACAATGTAATTGTACTAGGTATGGGTTAATTTTACAATCTCTTTTTTATTAGAGGTTGTTTTTATGTAATTATCTACTAGGACCTTTTTATCATCCATATCCATGTTTCATAAAAATATATTTACAAACCTTTTTAATATTTACTAGATATTAGTGTAAATTCATTTATACAACTAAATTACCTTATATGTCTTGAAAGGAATCTTTTCGTCATTTTCTAAAAAAGGTACATTATTTCCTTTTTGATAAAATTAAGGTAAAATAGATTTCATTAACTTATATGATGGTTGAGGCTATTTTCCGCCATTATAACATCGTTGAATCTTCCCATACAAGCTTATAATAATATTTTAAAAATAAATTTCTTCTGTATAATTATATGACTCTTAAATGATTTCAAAATAGAAAGAGACATTTCTCTAAAAAATGGTTTTGATTTCATATTTGTCAACATAATTTTATGGATTATAAGCTTATTTGATGTTGAATAGTTATGATACAAAACTCCAATATTGTATTGAATGTTTTGTGACATGTTTGACTATGGATGTGTTATTTTTACACAATTCATGGTTATGGATAAAGTATTGAAATTTCATATGTTATTTTTAATATGAATGTTTATGTTATGTTTAAACCTTTTCATATAAGGAATTAATTGGACATATAGAGTGATAGGTGGACCCATTATAGCTCCTAGACGCATCGGTAGGTCTCATGAGGCAAAATTGTGTCTTTGCACAAGGCCTTGACAAAATCGTATTTGTTGTATTGGCACAATTCCTTGATTATGTTGTTATGGAAGTTTGGCATTACATATTCCATCATTTTGAGAGTGGCTATTGATATTGCTTGTGATTATTCAAACAGTAGAATATACATGTGAATTGAGAAATGGAATTAATTGATTTTATCATGGACATATTATGCTGATGTTTAAGTTTAAAAGGAATTTGTTTTAGTCCTATACATTTCCTTAAATGTTTATTCTTATTTATGAAAGTTTCTGTTATATTGTTATCCTTACTGAGGAATTGATCTCACCCCTTTCTATGTTTTATATTTCCTAGGATGCAATGAAGTATATTTTGACTGACCTTTAGGGATACTCTATGGGATCTCATTATTTTCTATGGAAACAAAGTTGTTGTAATTTTCTATTTTATGATATAATGTGAACCTTATGAATGTATCTAGTACTTCCAAGGCTACTAAACTAATCGATATTTTGAGGCATGATCTCTTTTGAACATTCCAATGATACATAATAATGCAAAGAGTATTGGCTTATAGTGTTGGGGTATTATAGTTGGTATCAGTGGAAGTTTAGTACAAACTTTAGAAACTAGATTTAGGTAAACTCTGATTAGAGAACATAACCCTAAGATAGACATTGACGATTAGTATATAAGAACTACCTAAAATTATTATATTGTAGATATTTTTTGAGTTTTCCAAGAAATACATCCATGTTTGGATACGAGCAGGTAGAGGTGGATCTAGCATAGTTGTACCTAGGGGTAAAACATGAAAACACCGCATTGAGTTAGACTCGAACATGAACTGGTGCACGAAAATGGGCCTTCTTGCACTCTTGGTTACGACATTCCCAAGGGATATACTTAGGATAATTCTCATTTTATTTAAAAACATTATGAAGGGTTTATGAGTATATACTTCTTCAAGGAAATTATTTTTATGATTATGGATTATATCCATAAACTTTTCAATTTAGGTTAAGTATTTTACATGTTTGGAAATTTGTATTTCGATTCATAAACTAATTTAGTTTATGCCATTGTTTAGAAATGGAGCCCAGTGGAAGGAATGAAAACGGTATCAATGAACACACTACATGTAGGTATATCTCTCCCATTCAAGATAATTTTAGTGGAGTGGGTGATACAACTACTGCTGACCAGCTTATCACCATACTAGGAAAACTCACTCAGGTTATGATTAATAACCTTACCCATATAGAGAACCCTGATCCACAACATGGAGGATCAATGTTAGATTGCATCATGAGGCAAAAAACATCACATTCACTGGGAGTAAAAATCCATTTGTAGCTTAGCAATGGATAAATTACATAGAGAAAATATTCCATTCCCTGGGGAGTAGTCAAATGGAATAAGTTGTCATGCCAGTTTATCACCTCATTAGAGATGGTAATAAATGGTGGTCATTGATTCAAAACACAAAGGAATATGTTGAAGAATCAAAAATGGAATGGAGTGAGTTTAAAGTGATTTTCATAGAAAAGTACATTCCACATTACCATCAAGTAGATATAGAAAGGAAATTTCAGATTCTGAGGCAAAAGTAGGATAAGAATGTCGCAAAGTATGAGGCTAACAATACATGGTTTGTGAGGCATGATGGAGATTATATACGTAACCCACAAAGTATGATTCATCATTTCTTTGATTTGTTAAACCAATTTCTCTAATGAGCATTATTCTCACAATCATTCTTGTTGTATGAAGATATTTTCTCATGTGTTATCAAGGAAGAAACAAAATTCTCTATGTCTTATGACTTTAAATCAAAGAAACAGAAGAATAGAACTGCCGAACACTTTGGAAATAGAAATAAGTGAAAGAATAGAAAAGATGAATATCTATCCTGTATTAAATGTGGGATAAAACACCTCAGTACTTGTCTGATGGTAATGGGAGTCTGTTACAAGTGTGGTGAAAAGGCCACCAAGTTCATGATTGCAAGGGGAAGAAAGAGGTTGTCACTGTTTAATGACACAATTGTAGATAAAAGGTGAATTATGCAAATGAATATCCTAAACGCCAATGGAACATTCCTCAGAAAATTCCAAGCTTATTCTATCACTATTGATGAGGTTGGATCCCTACAAGACATAGTGGCTAGTAATTTAATGGTTTCCTCAAGTTTAGAGAATGCTTTATTTGATTCTAGATCATCACATTATTACATATCTTCCCAGTTTTCTATAAAAATTAGATATTTCCAATTTGATTTAATAAGGGAGTTTTCAGTCAAAACTCTTAAGGTATGTATCATTGCAAATCATTTCTCTGAATCGGTCCCTATTAGGGAATATAAATGTTCTTTATCTGCTGATCTCATTTTCATACTAATGATGGAATTTTATATAATCCTCGGTATGGATTGGATTTCATACCATGATTAAAAAATATATTGTAAGAATAAGGAGGTTACTATTTTTGATGACGATGAAGAAGAACACCTTCTCTATAGAGCAAAATCATCACCACCTAATTCTTATCTTGATCCACCCCCAGTAGCTCTACTAAATTAAATTATTGGGGATGAAGTGAATGAAATAACTGCGGATGAGGAAAGGAATGTTCAAATATATGATTTACCTATTGTGAAAGAATATTTTGATGTGTTTTCATATGATTTACCTAGACATCCTCCAGAACGAGTAATTGAGTTTTCCATTGATTTTATTCCTGGATCAAGGCCCATATCGAAGACCCCTTATATAATGACCATTGTGGAATTCGTGTAAATAAAAAAACAACTATAGGAATTTAGTAATAAGGGATTTATTCTCCCCAGTTTTTCTCCATGGGGATCCCCTGTTCTTTTTGTTACGAAGAAAGATGGATCTATGAGTTTGTGCAATAACATGAAGGAGATCAATTCTATAACAGTAAAGAATAGGTATCCCCTACCTCGCATTGATGATTTATTCAACCAAATTCATGGTGCATTATAGTTTTAAAATATTGACCTTCAATCTAGATATCATCAGTTGTATGTGAATAAGGAAGTCATTCCAAAAAAATGAATTTTGAACCAGGAACGGGCATTACGAGATTACAGTAATTCATTTTGGATTGAATAATGCACCATCTGTCTTCATGGATCTAATGAATAGAGCTTTCAAGGAATATCTTGATGAATTTTTAGTGGTATTTATTGATGATATCTTGGTATACTCTAAAATCTACGATGATCATGAAAATTACTTGCTCATTATCTTGAAGGATTGTAGAAGACACGAATTATATGGGATGTATATAAATTGTGAATTCTGGATTTAGGATATTTCTTTTCATGTCTATATTGTCTCTAAGGATATAATCTCTATTGATCCATCTTATAACAAGGAAATCCAAGAATGTCTAGTACCTATGAGTTTAACTGAGGTATGCAGTTTTATTTGTTTATCAGGTTATTATTGACATTTCATCCAGAATTGTTCCCGGTTGGATAACCCATTAACAAAGCTCAAATGAAAAGTGGTTAATTTTTTTGGACAAAAGATTATGAAGAATGATTTAAAGAACTGAAAATAAGATTATTCAATTATCCGATATGGACTATATCATCGAGGAATGATGGGTTTTTTATTTATAGTGATTCATCGTAGAATGGACTTGGTTGTGTCCATATATAGATTGATAAAGTTATTGCCTATGCAACATGAAATATAATAATTATTGATAAAAAATATCATAATCATGATCTTGAGTTAGAAAATGTAATATTTACTTTGAAGATTTGGAGACACTATCTCTATGGTGTAAAATGGGAGCTTTATACTGATCACAAGAGTTTGAAGTATATTTTCTCCCAAAAAGAACTCAACATGATGAAAAAGAGATGGCATGAACTACACAAGGATTTTGATTTCACGATACACTACCACTCAGGGAAGTAAAATAAGGTGGAAAAGGATTTGGGCAGAAAAGATCATGTTGTTTTGAACAAGATGAGAGTTGAAAGGGATCCTATTCTCATGGACCTAATAAATATGGATTTGGGAATGACCATGGAAGGTGAAAAATTAATGGTTTTTCAAATTGTTCACAAACCATCATTACTAGAAAGGATAAAAAGTTCTCAGGTTGATGATGAGGATTTTCAAAATAAGATTAAAGTAGTTAATTTTGGGAGATTGAGTGACTTCGTATATGAAGATGGAATTTTAAAATTTTGTAAGAGACTTTGTGTTCCTGATATACCTGACTAAAAACAGAATTGTTGGATGATGCTCATAGCTACAATTTCCCTATACATCTGGGGAGAACCAAAATGTATAGATATTTGAATGAACAGTTTTTGTTGGAAAACATGAAGTGGGAGATTGCTGATTTTGTGTCAAGATATATGGTTTGTCAACAAGTTAAAGCTGGAAGGCAACAACATGGAGGCATCATGAAACCACTTCCCATACCTAATTGGAAATTGGATAATATTAAAATGGACTTTTTCATGGGACTACCAATGAATCCTAGATGAAACGACGAAATATGGGTCATTGTTGGTTGTATGACCAAGTCAGCACATTTTCATTCTATAAGAGAAGATTTACCACTTGAAAGTCTTACATGACTATATATTAATGAATTTGTGAGACTTCATAGAGTACCCATACAGATTTATTCTGACCATGATCCTTAATTTACATCATGATTCTGGAAAAGTAATCAGAAATCCCTTGATACTAAAATTCGTTTGAACACTACTTACCATTCCCAAACTAATGGAAATTCAGAATTTACTATTCAAACCTTATTAGACACGTTGAGATCATGATCATTTGACTTTCAAGGTAAATTGGTTCAACATTTACATCTGGTAGAATTTTCCTATAACAATAGCTTCCATTCAAGTATTCAGATAGCACCATATGAACCGTTATATAGAAAGAGAGGTCCTACTCTGACCTGTTGGGATGATGTTGGTGAAATAAAACTCATAGGCCTAGAACGTGTAGAGGAAATGATAGAAAAGATGAAGGTAATCCAAAACCACATCAATGCAGCTCAAAGTAGACAGAAGAGCTATGATGATAACTGAAGGAATGATTTTGAATCATGTAGGAGATCATGTTTTCTTGTAGGTATCTCAATGGAAGGGTGTAATACATTTCAGTAAGAAGGGAAAATTAATTTCCAGGTACATTGGACCTTTCAAAATTCTAGAACGAATTGGGGCTATAGCATACCATTTGGAAATGCCACCAAGACACTCCAAAGTTCATGATGTATTCCACATATCACTGTTGATAAAATACATGTCTGGACCAACCCATGTACTCACCTATGGAGAATTAGAACAGGAACCTGATCTATATTATTGTGAAGAGACTTTCATGGTTCATGGTACAGGTGAACATGTGTTGAGAAACCAATGACTCGTCTAGTAAAATTCTTATGGGGAAACCATAAGATGGAAGATGCAACATGGGAACCCGAGGAACATATGATGAATAACCACCTGAGTATTTTTACACAGTAATACTCTATAAATTTTGAGGAAAAAATTATTTGAAGGAGGTGAGAATGTAACACCCCAAGCTTCCATGGTATGCTTCTCTTTGAATAATACAATAGCGTGTTTTGTACGTAACTTCGAGTTCTAACACTTCTCAACTAATAAAACTAGCATTTATGTATACTAATATCCACTTTTTTTACATTTTATAAATATTATCTCTCAAAATGGATTCATTTATTGATTCAGAATATCAAAATTAGCTTAGGGTGAATTTTTGGTATTTTTCTGAAAACATACAATTTTTGATGTATAGTAAAAAAACATTGAGTTATACTTTAAAAATGAATTATTATTTAAATTATTATTTATTTTATTTAAATTTATTAAAGGTGAAAATTGATACAAAATAACTATTTAAGTTAAATGTAATTCAACAGAGACAGTTTATAATAATTTTAGATATATAAAAATTTTACTGAACTTTTTACCCTCTTTTACCCACCTCTTAGGAGCATTTGAAAATTTATATAAAACATATATTTACTGCTTATATTAGTTGAATTTCAAAAATTCGATAGACATGGTTGATATCATTATGTAAAATTTATTTCAATAAGATGAAAATATTTTTTGGTGAATAGTATGTTTTCTCTTTTATTTACCACAGTTAAAATTAAATAGGGTAATTAAGGGTAAAAATGATATTATTATTACCCTAAACCATGTTATAATTCTATAGTATAAGTGTAATTCAACCATAAACTACCTTAGGATTAAAATATGATCCTTTAAGTCCACTTGGATTAGATTTGGACATTTATTATTATTTAATTCAAAGTAGAGTTAAAAGTGTTAAATTCAATGTTTAATAACTAAAACATTTCTAATATAGGGATACACATAAGATAAATTTGACTATAAAATTAATTATAAATATAAAAAGAATTATTACATAATATTATTTTATTTATATTTTTATATATTAAATACATTAATTTATTTATGACACAATGATAATCCATTAATTACGTAATTAATCAAATATTAAAATAATTGATATTATAAATATCCAAATAAATGTAATTTGAGACTTTTTATGAATTCCACTAATTTTATATGTTAATATGACATGTTAGGGTTGGTTATATGATTTTTTTCTAAATAATAATTCTTTTATGAATTTAGGAAAAACAGAATACCAAATAGTGTCAAAATTGACATAAATGAGTTTTTAAAACCCATATTATATTATTATTTGATATTCCATTGATAAAAATATAATTCTTGGACAAAATACTTATATAATGATAATTATATCACTAATTAACCATTTAGGGTTCTCTTGGATGTTTATAGTAAGTTTATTAACCATATAAAAATAAAATTACAAAGAGACACGGTAAATGTCAAACTATTTAACTAAGAGTTAAGTCTTAAATATTAGGTTAATATAGTGACCCAAAACTGTCTAAAACATACAGGTTGAGTGTTTTTAGACCCATCCCCACCTTATAATTTAAGTAATATATTTTGGATCCATTATAAACCGAAATTGATTTTATTATAAAATAATATTTCTAGCTTTTCGAAATCTGCCCCTCACCCCTCTTATAAAAGGGATCTCCCACTTCCCTCAAATTCATACAAACAAAGCCTTTTTTCTTGGCCATCCTCTACCCAAATACCCTCTAAATTGTCCTCCCTTCATCATAGAGTCCTTCCATTAGTCATAAATCTAACCTAAGGAGATATTTTGGTCAAATCATATGGAAGAACCCGAAAAAGAGGTAAATGTTTCATAACCTCTTTCATGTTCATTTTATGTTCCACATCCTCTTTCTTGGTTGTTTCCATTATAAAATAATTACTCCAATATATTATATATATTATGATGCTATTATAAATATGTTACAACCATATTCATTATTCTATCCGTCCATTGAATGATATTTTACCATATGTGCGTACGCAAGAATTACTCTCTCCACGTTGTGGTGTAATTGTTATTCAATACATTATTATTTGGAAGGGTATAATAATGATGTTTATTTGATGAAAATAATAAATATAACATGATAATTATTCTTTATATATGATATAACATCCAATTATATGTTATTTTAATATAAAAAAAAGATATTTTCGCTCAGGTGTACTTACAGATTACCGTCTCCACGAACGCGATAAGATTTATTCCCCATCGTATCCATTCAAGACTAACATTCATTAGATGATTAATAAAAATGTTTAAAGACTTAAAATCATTTTGAATGAGAATAAAATACATCATATCCATAACAAACATTACTTACATAACAAATCATATAAAGGAAAATGAATCAGTTACCATCCGAAATGAAGATAATACTAAAATATTATTAACCATGAATTGTTAATAGGGAATATACGATATCATATTATTGTATATGATTCTTGTATTATTTAATAACAATTATATCACCATTATACAGGAGTTTAACCTACCCTAAACCATGGAAAATTACAAGTTAAGGGAAAATTTCACAATCTCTTTATTATCCGAGGTTGTTTATATGTAATTATCTACTGGTACCTCTTTATAATCCACATCCATGCTTCATAAAAATGTATTTCAATTTTTTTTTTACTTTTTACTAGAAAATGTGTTAAAGTAATTTATACCCTTATTTGACCTTATATTATTTTAAAGGAATCTTTCCATCATTTTCCAAATAAGGTACATTATGTACTTTTTGACAAAATTAAGGTAAGATTGTTTGATTAACTTATATGGTGGGTGTGACTATTTTCTGCCATTATAACATCGTCGTAGCTTCCCTTACAAGATTATAAGAATATTTTCAAAATAAATGTCTGGTTTATAATTATGTGACTCCTAAATGATTTCAAAATAGAAAGAGATATTTCCCTAAAAAAGGTTTTGATTTCATCTATGTCAACATCCTTTGATGGATTTTAAGCTTATTTGATGTTGATTTATTATGATACAAAACTTTTATATTGTATTGATGGTTTTGTGATATATTGGACAATGGATCTGTTTTTTAATGTATTCATGGTTATGGATAAAGTATTTACATTTAATATTCTAGTTTTAATACGAATGTTTTTTATGTTTAAACATTTTCATATTAGGAAATCATTAGACTAAGTAAGTAAGGGGTGGAACCTGCTATAGCTCCTTGATGCATCAGTATGTCTCATGAGACAAACTAGTGTCTTGGCACAAAGACTTTAAAAAATCATATTTGTAGTCTTGTCACAAGGATTTGACAATATGGGTATGAAAGTATGACATTATCCATTCCATCATTATGAATGTGCCTATTGATAATTCGTGTGATTATCTGACTATTAGAATATCCATGTGAATATGTAAATGGAATTATTTGATTTTATCTTTTCCATATTATGCTGAAGTTTATGTTTAAAAAGATTTTGTTTTAGTCTTATACATCCTTTAAATGTCATTGCTTATTTATGAAAGTTTCCACTATATTGTTATCCTTACTAAGCATCTGAGCTCACCCCTTTATGTGTTTTATTTTTCCCAGGATGCGAAGAAGTATATAATCACTGGCCTGTAGGGATAGTCTATGGGATCTCAGTGTTGTCTATGGAAAAAATGTTATTGTAGTTTTCCATTTAATTATGTAATTGAATCCTTAGGAATGTATCAGGTACTTCCAAAGCTACTAAACTAATTAGACTTTTGAGACTTGATCTTTTGTGATCATGGAAATGAAACATAATAATGCACTGACTCTGGGCTTCTATGGTGAGGGCATTACAATTTTATTGTGGTTGTAGATTTCATTACCAGAGATCTGATGAAGCTAAAGTGCCTTATGGTGAACAATTGATCGATGGAGCATGGAGTCAAATCGGACTAGGACATGAACTATAAAACTACACAAATAATTATTTACTAAAATCTAGTTTTTTCTTCAGCTTACTTGGCTTATTTTTCCACATTGGGATATGTTACATTGAATGTATTCCACCTTTAAATTTCTATATTTTACTCATATTATCTTTATATTAGTTGTCTATTATTGATCCTATTACTCGATACAATGTGTATAGTCTTGCCCAATGTTCTACATGAGACCCTCACTACTAGTTGGATTACTTTTGCCTACGAGGAGGCCCACATGAGGTCATGTAGCATCCCAACTATGACACAAGGATTTTGTTCAGGATGTTACAAAATAGTATTAGAGTACTAGGTTTTTACTAACTTGTTTCAGCTATTTTCATGGGGTAGATATAGGTTAGACCGGAGTTTATATGGTTGGGACATGGGTAGAGGAACTATGTCAATATCTGGCATGCACTACAAAGTGGAACTCCATGATTCTATAATGTGGGGAATTTATATTATGTTTTATTCACCATGGGTGATGAACATGATGCTATATGTGATTTTTAATTTTCTGAGTATGTTCTTGAATCACAAACAAGAACGTAGCTTCCCATTCCATATATATATATTTCAATTGTTGTGCGGAATAGTAGTTCATTAATTAAATAAGTTGATTTGTGGTATCTATTTGGGAAAGGCTATTTTGTGTGATATATTTGTGTATTATTGTTGAGTGATATGTCAATATTGGCATTAATTAGTTGAATTGAGCATGTTGTGGTGTTCATATATACAAGATTGTGACTAATGTGTAGGGACAATAACAAGGGTTAGTGTCGGAAGGGTATACCTTGGATTAAGGGTTGACTCCTAGGAAAACCTTGTTTTATTCCAAAATACTATTAGGGGAACCATGTGTGATCCAGAGAATGATTAATAACTATTCATGTCTCTGATGTTTCTTCTTTTGTAGATATTCCTCCTTAGAGAATTGTGATGGGACCAGCAGTTGTGGTACCCTATGATGCTCTCATACCTCCACCAGTCGTACGGGGAAATTTCACACAAGGGATTATGGTTATAGGGTATGTTTAACCAGAACTTTTCATGATAGTTCATGTCCATGTTGGAGCTATACAGAGGACCATGACAGACCATGCTTGGAATATTCACCTTCATCACCCCCATCATTCTGGGTCACTAGTGAACTAAAAGATGTAGAGGAATCATTGGAATATATTGATATTATATTTTAGATACTACAGACTCTTGAAGAAGGGAACATGATCCTAGTGGCCTTATTGCTACATGGAACTTCTAGGAGATGGTGGACTACTATGAGCCATTCTGGGTGATGAGAGGGTTGGACTTGGAAAAACATCAAAATAGTTTTCGAGAGCTATTTTTCTTATATATGGTGAAGCTGGGATGTACCAAGAATTCATGGAGTTGCAATAGGGTTCCATGAATGTCTGTTCTAATTTTTTCCGTTTTACTGAGCAACACCACTTTTCTTCTTTGTTAGCATAAATCAGGGCACAAAGGCTTAGAATATTGTGATATCCATTTGACCTGTCCTCAGACATAAGGTTATGGGTTTTGACCTAATGAATTATAAGTTAGTCTTACAAAAGGCCATTACCATTGAGAAGGAACTAGAGGAGGATATAACATAAAAAATACACTCAACTCATGATGACCCAATGACTGAGTTTCCTCTCACCTCTATCATATTTTATTTTGGTAATACGAAGAGAAAGTCTAGAGAAATAATGAAGCATCCTTGCATGAAGGAGGAGTAGTTTGTGGTTCAATCATCACCTTTAGTAGAAAATTTATGATGTTTGAACTGTGGATATGTTGGACACTTTAAAAGGGTCTGTAGAGGACCTAAAAGTACGATTCTGCATTGTAAGAAGAAGGGACACCTCCAACAGTTTTTTATTGAAATAAAAATTATGATTTACCCATGAGAAATGTTTGAAAAGGGGGAACTGGCCAAGGTTTCAATCATCATAATCATACTAGTAATGAACTTTAGGGACCGAGGAAAAGAGCTATAGCAGGCCACATGTATGTTGTGGGTTAGACTACATAAGATGGTGGAGAGGGACCATTCACTGTTATAGTTATAGTACTGATCACCTCTACTTCGTCTACTGCCTTATTTAATCTCGATGCATTCTATTCTTTTATATTCTCAAAAGTAGAATCTCACATAAAAGCCAAGTTGTCAACTAATTTAGTCTCCCTTGATACACCCTTGGGTATGATGTTATAGAATCTTCATTGATTCCCAGAGTGTACACTAGATGTTGTTGGCTATATACATTTATGGGAATTCATGATTTTTGGAAATGACGACCTTCGATGTGATTCTCATCATGGACTAATTAAGCCGTTTCTATGATCACATTGATTTATATCGGAGATGGGAATCTTTTTTTCAGCAATGAGAGAGATGTTCCTGGTTACTAGGGAATGGGAGGTGGGATCAGGTAGAGATGGACTAGACATAAGACAATGTGGGTCATTCATAGAACAAATAGATGGCTTGGATCATTCTATAGATATAGTGGCCACCACATCATCTTTTATTCTAGTCACTTATCAGTATCATGACATCTTTTCTAGGGACTTCCCTAAAAACCTTCTTGAGAGAGGAGTTTACTTTGAGATAGAGGTCATTATTGTTGCAAAACCTATTTTAATACCTTAATATCATATGTATCCAACTGAAATACATGATCGCAAGTTTAAACTAGAAGAATTTGAGTGAAAAGGCTTTATCAGAACTAGAACATTTCCATGGGGTTAACTTGTTTTATTTTCCAAAAAAGGAAGATAGTGGTCTTAAACGGTGCATTGATTATAGAATTCTATACCATTTGATGATGAAAAAACCAATAACCATTGCCGAGGATTGATGATCTCTTTAATCATTTATTAGGGGCACAGGGTTTCTCAATGATTGATCTTCTACTTGGCTAACATCTATTGTGAGTTAGTGAAGAAGACATACCAAATACAACATTTCGGAGTAGATATGGACTATATGAGTTTTTAGTAATGCCATTCATGCTGACGAATGCATCAACTATTTTCAGGGAACCCATGAGAAAAATTATTCATCCATACTCGGATTCTTTCATCATAGTGCATTTTAACGATATCCTCATATACTCACCGACACCTAAGCAACATGTTAGGAACCTAGAGATATTTCTGAGTACAGTCTAAGATCACATGATTTATGCTATTCTATAAAAATGTGATAAAATGGTTAAATAAGTAAAGTTCAATAGAATTACGGTGTCTAAAACTGGTATATCAGTAATCCCAAAGAAGGTCGAAGCAGTTATGTCAGGTACACATCCCTGAAAGGTGTTTCAGATCAAGAGTTTCCTTTGGTTAGTTAGATTTTTCCAATGGTTTATCCAGAATTTATATTGATTATTACAACTGATGATAGCCTTAAAGAAAAATGGAGTAAATTTCTTGTGTTTCATCCAATGTGAAGAGGCCTTCCTTGAGCTAAAAAAAGGCACCCAACAACTCATTTACTAACACATCTAGAGCCTGTGAATGGTTATACAGTGTGTTGTGATGCATCAAAAGTTGGTCTAGGTGTAGTATTGATGCATCGAGAGAAGGTAGTATGCTATGAGTCTTGATAGTTAAAACATCATGATTAAAAGTACCATATTCATGACATGGACATGTGATCATTGGTCCACATACTAAAATATTTGCGGAATAATCTCTTTTTTGAAAGGATTGTTATGTACACGGATCACAAGAGATTCCATTATATCTTAAATCAAAATGACCTGAATCTAAGGTAGAGACGTTGGGTTATATATATACATACTTTCAACTTCAAGATGAAATTTTCCCCTAGAATGGGAAATTTCATAACATATTCCCTTAGACATATGACACATTATTAGTAGATATTTGTGGGAAATAATTAGAGCAGTGGCAGTTGATGTGTTTATTGTCTAAATGGAGGGTTGAAGCTTTGGAGGATCACAGATCCCTGATTTTATCTCCTTTTCTCATTAAATCCACCCTTATGAAAATGGTGAAGTATTGCCAAGATTCTGACCCAGAGTGTACTATGATGAGAGAAAAACTTGATGGTGGTGACCGAATACCATAATTTTCAATGGGCTATAATAAAAATATCTTAGTTTGAAAAATAGTAGTAGTTACATCTTCTAATAGAGAGGAACTAATGAGGTATTAACATACCTATAGGTATTCGGTACATCCTTATTCATTGAATATGTACCATTTCTTCATAATATAGTTTTGGTGGCCTGGAATTAAGAGGTATATTGATTGTTTTGTCTCTTGATGGATCACATATCAAAGGGTAAAGGCCGACCACCAGCATTCTGGAGGGTTATTATATCCACTCTCGATACCTATGTGGATATGAGAAGGAATTATTATGGACTTTGGTATCTTATTACCAAGGAACCCATGGTGTATGTTGCAGTTTGGTGATCATTGATGGTTATCAATGTTTTCCCACTTCTTACCAATCAAATAGACTAACTTAGTGGAAAAGTTGGGAAAACATTATGTTCGAGATATTGCGTGCCTACATGGAGTTCCCTTGACCATTTTTTCTAATAGAGATTCTTATTTCACATCACACTTTTGGAAGAGCTTAAGAAAAAAAACCTGGGGACTCATCTATTGTTGAGAACAAAATATCACCATCAAACTGACAGGAAGTCTAAGAGGACTATATGCATACTGAAGGATATGATATTATCTTGCATACTATACATTGGAGGAGTATGAGATTATTAGTTGTAATTGATTTAGTTTTCATATAACAATAGTCATCAAGCTTCAATTCAGATGTAACATTATGAGGCTCTTTATGGGAGGAGGTGTTGGTCACCACTCTATTGGTATGAAGTGGGAGAGGTTGTAGTTGTTGGACCCAAGATGGATCAAGAGACCTCTAATACTGTGTAGCTGATATAAATGAGATTGATCACTAGTCAGAGTAGGTAAAAATCTTATGTCGACCATCAGAGGAGACCCCTGGTGTTTTTCTATGGGAGATCAGGTTTTCGTGAGAGCGTGTCCTCGGTTTGGGAACAGATGCCTAAGGAAATAGGGAAATCTTACACCATATTTTTTTAGACCCTTTGATGTCATCAAGAATATAGGGGTACTGGAATATATTTTGTACCACCATTCTCACAATCATGTTTGTCATGATGTTTTCCATGCGTCACAGCTTTAAAAGTATATACCTAATCCTACGGATGTTCTTGACTATGATGAAATTGAGTTGGAGACTAACACATCTTACATGGAGCATCCGATATGGATCATATATCGCAACGAGAATGAGTTATGATAGAATACAATACCAATATTCTAATTTTAGTGGAAGCATGGGTGGATCTTGGAAGATCTCTGGGAACATGTGTCTGATGATTGATCTTAGTGTCTTAATGTTTTCGATAAAAACCACTCGAGGAGATTCTCAAGGATGAGAAGTCGATAGAGGGTAGAATCGTAACATCTTATTCTTTTTATGATATCATTAAATCCCTCTTTGATATATTATTAATAAATTTAAAGTGGAAAATATCTTATCAATGAAATGTTTCATTTTGATAAATGTATCTAGAAAGGTTAAAAAGTCTAGTTAACTCTCTGGAATTTTTTTTAATGAATATTTTTAGTGTGAAACATTGAGTTAGTGCGTCTTTCTGAGGTCGAAAAAGGCACGACAAAGACAAAATAAATATACTAATTTCATTAAAAACACTGTCAATTTAGTAAAAATTATTTAATAACTCCAAAATGGTTAATAGTATGATGAATATGAGATCACAGTTAGGTCCATAACATGATGTTTACCCTAGAAGAGGCATAAAATTTGTAGTCATTGGACTTCTGAATTTCATTCTAGCAAAAATTAACATTATTATTTTAATTAATTTCTTAATTTGTTTTTTGAATATTTAATCATTAATGTTTTTCAAATGGTGCACCATACGTGAATTCTAAGACCACTGTTGGGTCTGGAACGAGGTGATTAATCTAGGCGAGTAATAATTTTTATGTGATATAGGCATTTGGAATTGTTTAATTTTTAATCTAAACAATTAATTTAATTAATAAATCGATAAATCTGTTTTTAATAAAAAATAATTTCAAAATAGTGTTTTTGGGCCTCTTCGTCTTCTTCCGAAGCATACCCAACATTAAATCTTCAGAAGGTTTTTGGAACCTTTGTGTCATGACCAATTTGACCTGGAAATCGTGGCAAAAAGTCCATACCTAGAATCTATCGACTAAACATGAATTTATTTATTGAAAAACGGATTGGCATTTAGGTAAAAAATTCCTGAAATAAAAAATGTGTTTTCTTAAACCATGTAAATATCAGTAATTATATACTCCTTAGAACCACATCCATCTACACTCAAATTAATATTCGGCGATGAGTGAAGGAATTTCAATATGTTGTTTGAAGATCATAAAATTTCGTGTTCCCATGTGCAGCAGTCTTTTCTTTGTTGTACATTTATCTTCTTATTATTTATTTAAAACCACATTCGAGGTGTTAATATAAATAATGGGTTAAATAAAATGAAAAAATTAATTGGAATTAACAAAATTTTTTTCAAATGATAATTTATTATAAATTATCCAAGGGGTTATTTTTGGTTTATAAAAAGATATTTTAGGAACAAAATAAAAGAATATATTTTAAAAAAATTATTATTTTTATAATTGTATTAAATATAGCTAAATTTATAATTATCATGTTCACAAGATAATTTAATGGTAAATTAAAAATTATGATTAATAACTCAAATGATAATATATTAATAATTCAAGGGTATAATTTTCAATGCATAAGATAGATCAATGATAATATTTGTAACTATCATTACAATTGATGACAGAAAATGATAATTTAAAAACTGAAATTATCATTTCATAGGACCAACTGATAATTTAAAATATCAACGTATGTGATAAAACATTATCATTTTATGTGACCCTTTTTAAAATGAATATGTAATATTATAAACTACCAATTCATGTGAAAATAACATTATTATTTTATGTTATATTTAAGAAATGATAATATAATAATTTAATATATAAGGTAATGTGATAAAACATAAAATAAAAGTGTTAAATTTTCATTTCATGTGATATTTTGAGAAATTATAAGAAAATAATAATATAATTTAATATCACAAGTGATAAAATTAAATTGGAAGTCATGAATCTCCATTTCATGTGACATATTAATGGGTTAAGTGATAATTAAAAGTAAATCAATGTGTGTGATAAAATTAATTATAATTTGAGAATTATTCAAGATAGAGAAAAAAATTATCACATGTAATTTTTTTTATTTGAAATAAAAAATGAATTTTAAGATTCAAGGAACACCTCTACTAAACCTCAGGCACTGACGTGCTAACAGCTTGGGACTTTTATGTGCCACTCTAAGGTAAGGGAAAAACATCATGTAGATTT
The DNA here is from genome assembly GCA_963277665.1 of Viscum album. Taxonomy (NCBI): domain Eukaryota; kingdom Viridiplantae; phylum Streptophyta; class Magnoliopsida; order Santalales; family Viscaceae; genus Viscum; species Viscum album. The sequence continues at coordinate 477,357,759 of OY728134.1, forward strand.
CCCAACTACTGAGGTTGGAAATTCCATAATTTTTCGGTATTATTTAAATATGTTTTCCAATAATATGATGTTAATACATGTTTAATGACCACGTTAGATTGTGAATCCTTGTGGGTAAGTGTTTATACCCAAAAACTCTATATTACACTTGATTCCATGAGTATTTGAAGCTGGTTATTCACATTGCCATGTGATTGCATGTATATCGTGTACCACTATACCGATGATGATGTGATTATTCATGTATATATATATATATAATGTCATGCTATTTATTATTTTGGGTTTTATTCATTGAGTCAAGATATGTGGACCACCAATGTGCATTATCCTATGGCGAATGATGTTCATGATAGATGGCAAGAGTCTAATGCCTGGAGTAGGCACATGACGATGCCTAGGGGAAGCCATGTCATGGACTATTGTGAATTGTGTTATCCTCTTAAGGGGGGATGAACATGAATAATGAAAAGGGTCCAATACATGAGGAAGACACATGAATATGACATAGTATGTGCGTGTCAAACAAAGAGGGATAAGAAAATGCCTTATAATTCACATGTTTATGATGATTCAATGGGATGAACTATATGAAGATGGGACTGATTAGCTCTTGGACCCTAGTAAGAAGTACCGATGGTGTGCTTCTGTGACTAATGGATATTATTATGTTTTTTCCTCTATACATCACCTAGATGATAAAGGGAAGCTGATTAGATCACATTTCCCTTGCACAAATAGAGAAAAATATCTTCTTGTAGAGAATTGAAATTAACACCATGGTTATCCATTAAGGAATAGAGATGAAGTTGGTATGGCCATGGGTTGTGAAATCTTGGTTAGCACACCACCTCTCAGTTTTGGAATGTTTGTTTATTACAAATTATTTTTTTGGAATACACGTGCATTTTGAGAACATTAGGTTGAGGACACATTGGTGTTGTCCTACTGAGTCTTGTACTCACACCCTGAGTGGGAATTTTTGTGTTTTTTTAGATTTCCTAACTACGGTTCCAATGAAGTGCAAGGACCCTATAGTGAATGGTTGAGTAGTGGAGAATGGAGAAGGGGCAGACTAGGGGAGGCACTAGAGAACTCCAAAAATTATTGTTTCTTTACATCTATTTTTTTCTTCTCCTAAAATAGGAATATTTTTTCACTTTGGAAGTTGTTACATTATATGTATGACTGCTTTATAATTATTCATTTTAGTCTAATTATTTATATTTTTTTATTGATTATTGATCATATGACTTGATACATAGGGTATAGTCTACCCCAATGTTCAACTTGAGACCCTATGGACTAGTAGGTAGCCACTTGCATAGGGATCTGCGCACATGAGGTCATATATAATTCTGGATCGGACCAAAATATTCAGGTTGTGATTTTACCAAAAAATGGGGTTTAATAAATAATATCCATATTATTCCCACAATATATTTTTATCATTGAAAATCCAAAAATATTGAGATTGTAAGATAAATTCATGTCATCAAGTATTATATTTTATTTTTAATATTCAAAACTCATATGTAATATATTTACATTTATTATAAATATATTATTGAACCATATTCATACATAAATTACTATGTATAATTCTTTTATAACTTCCAATTATCCTTTCACTTACAAATTTATGTTTAAAATGCATATTTAGTTTAAAACAAGTCCACCTTCCAGGCATGTTTCTGTTTTATTATTCTGATATATACACCTCATTCAGGGTTTCACCATATAAAAAATTTAAATAATTACCTAATTATCATATTTATTTATTATATAATCTTTTATTTCCATTCATATAAAGAATTTATTAAAAATGAATTACATCACTTTATGGAGATGGAACTCGCTACGTACGGACGAATGATGATTTCACATATCGAGGGACGGATTTAAATAATAGTAAATTATAAATAAAAATTTCAAAATATAATTATTATATAATTAAAATAATATATATATATACACATATATTCATTAGATATATCCTTATTACAATCCATTTATTGCTAAAAGGAAAATTTGATAACATCATTTCTTGAAGGTGGTTTTCCAGACATACACATCAGCAATTTTATTTTTTCCAATCGATTGTAAACATAGAAGATAAGAATGTTATTAAAAATATAGAAGTATAATTTTTTTACATATAAAAAATTAAAATTAAATTGATCTTATTAACCAGACATTAATGATGATGCTAGAAAATGAATCACTTCACTACGTGGAGGTGGTAGTCCACACGTACGCAGGATGGAAACTTTCTTTTATCCTTTGATAGAAATGAGATGAAATATAGTTTTCTTATAATCATAATAACATATTATTATATTTTTTATATTATATAAATATTGTTAGTATGGATACAATAGATTAATATGAAGTATAATAATAAATAAACCTTGAATGTGTCAGGCACGACAATTACCTCCTCTTTGAGATACATCATTTGTATTTCACCTAAATCTATCATATGATGGTTCAATCTTAAAACCATGAGATCTAGAATGAATGGGAGGAATATATTGAGGAATTTTGTTAGGTATTGGCCTATGTATAAGGCTCAAATTGTGTTAATAATAGAGGATCATGGGTTATCTTTTTTAGGTTAAGGGTGGGACACACATATAATTACATAAAATATTTTAATTATATAATTCGAATTTTAATTAAAAGTGGAAAAAATAAATTGGAGGTTAAATATAGGATAATATAATATTTAAATTTCGTACTCCAATAATATTTATACATGTTTAAGAGGCATTCATAAACATATATGTCAGTTTAACTCCTCAGTAAACTAGTTTTAACCATAACAACAGTAATGTTTTTACTGTTCATACTACTCTTCTTTAAAAAACATTAATTGACCATATTAAATTAAATAAATTATTTTTATACCTAATATTAAATCTATTTTACACAAACCATTTTCAATTATATGTATATTTTATATTCATAATTGGTTTGAAAAAATGCATCAAAATAGTTTTTTGGAAAAATGTATTTTTTAACCATTGAACAGAGTTCACCTTTATTCCATTCGATGAAAATATGATTTGAATTGATTTAAAATAATTGAATGAATATATTTTATAAATCTTTAATTAAAATATTCCATAATTATATATTAATTTAATTTATTATCTCAAGAAATTTTTACCATAAAAACTATTTTAATAGAAAAGAGTCTCTCTTTAACTTTAACATATTTAGTTTTAATTTCTAACTAATTGAAAACTAGTGAATTATCTTTACACATTGATAAAAAATAATTTTCCATAATTTATTATGATCTATTAATCTACTATAGTACAAAGATTATTCAATAACTACTTCATTAGATAATAATATTTCAATAGTATGTCACAGTTCATTTAGACATGGTGTTAGATGTAAAGACATCCATTAGTGAAATAATATTTATTTAATGGTGAATATATCATAAAATATCAGTATCTTGAAATATCTAAGTTCGATTTATTGTTTATCAAAATAGTTATTTCCTTATTGGTTAATTGATTATTGATTTCAATGGAGAGTACCACTATGTTTGATTGAGTATTAGTCATCATGAGTTGAATGATGATATTGGAGGCCATCATATCTATTACTAAGGGTAAAACACAATATAATGTAGGTGTTTGTTATAAGGGATTAATCAATTTATAACTAGGTTAATGGGGCCTTTAGGTCATGTAAAAATTTCATGTTCCTTCTGGTCTTTAGGGCCATGTAAGGATTCCCCCCCCCCCCCCCAACCCGATTAAAATAGAAGAGACTGAAAAATATATAAAATGTAAGGCCTTAAGGATTTTTAATCAGATAGTGTTAAGGAATTAGACAATTTATAAAATTATTTTTATGTGAGAAAGGGAATACATGGTTTAGGAAACCGTTAAAAGTTTAAATCATCATTAATTGGATTATTATGGTAAAATAAAAGACAACGAAATAGAATAACCATTTTCATGAATTTTTCATTGTTAATGAGCTAGGATAGCATCTATTGTGTTTAAATACTAGATAAATTTAAATAAACGAATAATTATTATGTTCATTTCCCAAATCATACTATGATATGATGAAGTGATAAACCTCTACATTATCTATCTCAAAATTCATTCAACTTCTATAAATGGTGAAATTGATTTCTAAAGTAGTTGATAGGTATGTATTAAATCTTCATCCATAGATACATTAACATAATCTATTAAATAATAAATTCCGAATTGATTCTAAATAATAACCTTAAATGAAACTAACCATTTATCTATTGATACATATGTTTAGTTATATAATAATAATATCTCATATAATGTTAATGCTAAACAATTTTTTTAACCTAATATAATTCCAGAAAAAATTGACAATGTATTAAAGTATGACGTTAAATATTATCTAGATATAATTTTAATAAAAGGTATAAATGTTTAAAAACGTGGATTAAATGTGTTAAATGTAAGATTTTGATATATAGAACAAGGGAAATACAAGAGAAAATAATTATGAATAAATAGTGTCTCTCTATATGTAGCTCTACAGCTTCTTAGTTTACCTTTGCAATAAATTAGAAGCTAGTCTAGAGATTTTAATACTTAGGCTGGTTAATCACATTACCTCAATTGATTTGGACACCTAGTTTGGTCTCTTAAATAACCTCATCACTAATTTTTTTAACTATGAGTATTCTATATTATACATTTTTAATTGTCCAACATTCAAGTATTTACTCAATCTTGTTCTTATAGTTGAAAATAAATGATTATCAATAATAGACGAAACATAAATCATTATATATCAATATAAAATCCATGTCCATGCTATCTATATAGTATTACCCCTTACCACCAATGTACTTATTGATTTGAGATCCAATGAGTTAATATATCTTATGTATTATATATACTAAAAAGAATCAAGTCATATAATATGATAAATAGACATAAATAAGAATCATTAACTTCGTATTTCTAAAAATATCCACTTGGTTTAAAAAATTATTCAAATATTTGATGGGTTTTTCCAACTTCCTCTTTAAAAAGTAGAAGTTTTTAATCTAAAAAGATCAAAAATTTGATTCATCTCTATCCTCACATGAATAATAAAATATAAGGTAAATAAGATAATGTATTGAATAACATTACTCAACAAAATTGGAATAATAAACAACCTATAAAATTAAATCAATCTCAAATTTGATTTATATATAGTAGAAACACTTTATTTTTGTATCATACCAAAACCTAGAGTGAATGGATTATCTGTAATATGTATCTACATATCCTTTATGATAAACAAATATATCTTATATATATTGTAAATGATCCTGATTTACACTAATTTATACCCCCATATCAAATCCTCCCTAAATCAAATTAGTATCATCATTCACTCCTCTAGAATAGAAGCATACTCATGAACCAACCTAGGTCACACCCAAACTAGTCACCCTAGTCTGGATGAGATAAGAACCAATGTGCATTCAAGATCTTGACCCAATGATATCATACTCACACACACGATTTGTTCTTACCATACCTGACCAACCATAGGGGCCCTATCCCAAGGTCCATTCTAAGGGACACTAGGTAGAGCAGAATCCTAAGCTAGTGTACAAATCATTCACTAAAAACTCACTATACATTCTTGGTTCCAATGTCATAATCAATATGGGGGGATGAAATAAAGTCAAATAAGTATCCAACCGCATATACAAATTTCACACACACATGAATTATCCCAAACCAACCAGATTATCAATCCCTTGCCTTTTAGCCATTAGATCCTAATGGATTCCCATAACAAGTATCTATTATAACCTTAAAGGCATCTATGGAAAGAATATTATCCAAGAATAAAATTCATTAGAACCAATTTAATCAATGTTCCAAACAGGCCACAAGAATCAATTAAGAAACCATACATTTCTAGAAGAATCCAATACATCATTTACAAATACAAAACCACTTAAAAATCAATTTAATATATCCCAACCCATTATTTTATAATCCATACACATTTACTTATATGAAACCAAGCCCTATAAATCACAAATTACTTATTAAAGCCAACCATGAATTTTTTCAATCACATGGGGTGCATCACATTACAAAACAATTTCATATTGGTTTAAAAATTAATGAAATCACCTTATTTCATGAAACAAAATTATCTAATAAACATACATCAGTAATTAACATACACGGAAGGTGTGAAAAAAAACTAATGATTCATAAATTTAAATGATAAGTTCAAGGATAATCCTACCTCAAACAAAAAGCGATTCAACAAAATCGACAAGAATCAACTCCACAAATGCTCAAATGGGAAAGAACATCCAATAAAAATACTAACAACAAAATACCCCAATTTTTATCTAAAAAAATGAATGACACTTGATCCACATAGCTAAGGTAAAAGAGGGACCACCATGATAATAAAAGAAGAAGGTAGAGGAATATGATAGAATAATATTACCATGAGGAATCACACAAAAACCATTAAGACACTACTAAATCAAATATTAGGAGTAAGAGAGGAATCTTTAATAATAAGGTAGGTTATCCCCTTGGGTAGTACGTACTAGGAGATATAGGAACTGTGAATATTGGAATTAAAAATACAATAGGGTAGAAGATGAATTTCACACATATAATGTCATTATAAATGTGCATGTTTATGATGCACTGTTTCCCAAACCCTATTCCAATGATTCTCCCCCATCTGGACACACTAGGCGCTAACAATGATTGCCGACATGGTTTGGAAAAATATATGCTAATAGTGAAACATGGTTATATCCAATTTTGAAAAAAAATGTGCATACCTTCTGCATGGTTTTCCTAAAAATTCATAGGCCATTGTCCCTCAACTAGAGAAAATCAATGGAATGTACAGTTCCCAATGGAGTCACACAGATTGCACCAAATCATGATGATTCTTTAAAACTCATACTGTTCAAGATCATAATGTACTAAAAGAGACTCTCCATAAAGTGTTTGCAAATTTGTCCCTAAATGTTACACCTAAACTATACAATAGAAATAAAACATCCCAAAACTAAAAATTTTAATATGGAACACTAAAAACCTGATAGAGAAACCAGAAAACATGATAAATCCACTTTATATAATAACATAAAATCTATGGTGTGACAATTTTACCCACCTTCATGTTTCCTTCTGCTATAAATCCATAACATCTCCAATTGTTTGATCATAAACAAATGTTACTACACTTTGATAACATAAATAATGATGTTAATAACACTTCAACCCCCCAAAAAATAAAACACTCATATCTTACTTGAAATAAAGAAAAAAACCAAAATTATTTCTAAAAAAAACTAGAACAACAATCCACACAACATTACCAAAAATAATCCATTGTTGTAACCCAAAATACCAACATCCACCCAGATAGGGAAATAAAAAAACCAAACCACTCCAATGTAAATAAACTATTTCCCAGACAACATCTAGCACCAACCTTGATTATTAACATGTGAGACCAGAATAGAATCCACACCATTTTAGAATTTTAGTCGGGTATCCAACCAACATCACATAGCCAACACAAACACTATAAACTAGAATGACCACACAAAACCCATGAAAGAACAAAACAAAAAGACATGATACTTTATTCACTCCAAAAAAAATCATTTTCCCCAAAAAGGGTTTCATATGATTCACAAACACATCCTCTTTGACCCTGAACAATAAACAACATAAATAATACAAACAATGGTACATACATCTACATAGGATGTTGAAATTCATAATATATAAAAGACCATCGTTCATTAAAAGTGAGGTCCCCCAATATTTTTCTACACCACACATTGCTAAAAAGAAAATTAAAACACTCAAAAACCTCACCACAAGAAGGGAAGGAACACTCAAATAAAATATATCATTAAAACTAGACCTGAAACGACACCTCACTCCAATATAAAATTTGGGTGTCCTTTAGTAGAGAGGATATAGCTCCATATAGAATCTTGGAAGCACCATTAATGCAGTTATAATAAAACTTGGAATCCCTAGTAATAGATGGTCTTTGTAGAACTTCAACACAAAAACATATAATGTCCACTCATGCCACATTGGTGACAAAATATGATCCTATGTCCAGAAGAATCTGATGAATTATATGAAGACCTCTAAATTCCCATAACCACACCACCATATTCAAATATTTTTTTTATTTCCTTATCAAGATTCCATTAACGACTTCCAAATACTGAAGGAAGGTTGGCTACCTCAAGAATTCATGCTAACACATCTTCAACCCAAACATCATTCCTCCCCACTTTTGTTATAGAGGTCAGAACAAACTCTGAACCTTCAATTCCAATTTAGGATAAAGCACATTTTCAAAATTTTAAGAATTCATAGACTTTTCCACATCCCATTATAGAATATATGTAATTAGATCCAAGAAACGATGGATGAACTCCAACACTAACCCTGCACCTTTCTAATGAAAAAACATATCCACTACCTTATTCAACATCCCAACTTTAGAGAAATATCATCGAATGAATGAATTATTGATGAATTTATTGTTAATTTATTCTCGATGATTGGTCTTTATAAATGACTTACACAACTACCAACTTGGAACATTAGGAATAATGTTATCAAATTTACCTTTTGGGACATAGGGAACTCATGGAAACCAATGATCCTTTAGATTTTCTCTAAACACTCTTCCAATTCTAAAGGATCTTCTGGACCATTAAAGATAGGATGATTCAACATCCAAAACCCATGGATAAAATGATTCTATTGATCATCTATAGAGTCTACTAAATGAAAACCACCTGTAGCCACACCATGATTATCCATTGAATCATTGGCCGGGGTGTAGAATAATCACCATAATAGCCATACACTCAATAAATATCAATTATCCAAAAATAACTAAAATACAAAACACCACTCAAACAACATTTCCAATTTTCAATAAAATGCACTACACAACAATCAATTTTCAAAACAATTAAATTATTCTTCTCAAAAACACTTTTGAATGAAAAAATCATGGTGTGTTTCACACTCCCCAATGGTATTCCATGGAGCCTCACACATGAATATTCTCATTCCAAACTATGAACCCATCAAATGTGGCAATGAATCCTCTATCTTTAACACAAAACCATGCATTTGAGGGAACATATATAAGCAGAGTTCAAAATATGTGTTTTCAATTTTTGAACAAATTTTTAACCTAATTTTTGATATTCCCAATCACCATCCCATTTAAAATTCTACCATAATTTCAAAACATTTCTAAAAAAATTTCCCAATTTTTTTTCTTTTCCATAATAAATTCCCATTTTATAAATAACCAATTCAAATAACAGCTGGTTTTCAAAATATAGATCTAAGCTTGACAAAAACAAGTGTCGTTTTTTCCAAAAGTCATCTTACTATAATTTAATATTCCATAACATTCTCTTGAAACGAAATAGAAAAACAATGTTCCACCTTTAAATAATGAAAATACTACATCTTAAAAATTTATTTTCACAATACAAAACAATGTTTAAAAATGATATAAAAATAAATGAGTTTTAGATAGAATCACAAGGGGTAAAACTATTATGGAAGGGTGACCTGGCGATTTGGTGGGATGATATATTCCAATTACACCATTATCATGAAGTGTATCTCATGACCATGTCACCAATTCTAAAAAGATTTCTAGAACATATGGGATCAAAAACACCATTAGCTTGAAACTCATTTAATATACCAAGAACAAAACATCCCACAAGAACTAAACAAACAATACCATGCATGTCATCCCATGGAATATCATTGTTCGGTCCAAAAAGTGTTATCCAAATAGACCCTTATAAATATACCCCATGCTCTGATATTCCAACTCAATCTACCTTTACATACTAAATAAAAATGGTGCTCAGAAATCTAGGTCCCCCGAAGAAACCAACCTACATTGATATCATTTTGTCTGAAACCATCCTAGTATGAACACAAATTAATCATGAGATTCATCCTTAGACAAGGCCCAAGATGCATTCATGATCCTCCAGAGCTGGTAACAGCACCAAGTGCATCAAATTGAAATAAAGTGGACATTTAATCCCAATATAAATTAACAAAATTAGTAATATAAATAAATATAGAAACCAAACATTTAAATTAATATAAAAACTATTGAAAATACATACATAAAATATGTATTCAAAAAAACAGAACAAAAAAATGGATTAGATGAATACAAATCCTCCTTGTAACCCTGAGGGTCACTATCCAATCATAAACTAATATCACCCATGATGATCCACACAAATCTATTTAATGAACTGAAGCTAAAAACAAGTGAAAACTATAGGTGTTATTATCAAAACTATGTATTCATTCACAAAAAATATATTCCCAAATGATTTCCCTTAAACAAAAAAATAATCAACTATAGGATTGATATACAATAAAAAACATATTTTTTCACACATTTTATCATTAAAAAAATTAATGATCATTTCCTTATATTCCATTTAAAACCTTGTTCTAATTCAAGAAAAAATCATTAACATTTTATATTGAATGAAAGAATACCTTCATATAAAAATAGTGAAATAAATTTATTTTTAAACAAATTGTCGTTATAATTTTAAAACCAACATGTCACTTTTAAATAAGAAGTGTGTGATAAAAAATAATGTGATAAAAAATCGCATAAAAATGGAGATGGCTGTATTACACATCTATATATCCAACCAAAAAAAGTAACTAAATCATCCATCGCAGACAACTAGGTGTCATAGTTCAAGGGAAAACCTAGGAATACAGTGAATAATCTAGAACATACAATACTTCAGAGTCATCCAATATGCATGCCTCAACCGATGACATCATTACCACCCATATGCTCAGTTATTTCCTTACCTGGAAAAACTGATGGGAACTATCCCAATGCAAAGCATAGTCCATACTGAGGTACACTAGCCAACGTCGAATGCTATGTTAGTGTAGCAACTGTTCACCAAAAAATCACTATCTATGACATGTTCCAATGTCAATACCAACTTGGGGTGATCCAAAGAAGACAATCCACTAACCAACCTCATATACACATATCACACAAAAGAATCACCTCAAACAAAACAAAGGATCAATCCCTTAACATTAAACCATTAGATCAAAATGCAGTCAAATAATAATGACCTCTATATCATTCAACTCAACCACGGAAAGCATGTGATCCAAAGGTAGTTTTCCTGAGAACCAATCTTATCAATGTCACAAATGGGAATCAAGTAACTGTTAATATACCACACATTTCTAAAAGAATCCACCACATCAACTACAATTCCAAAATCACTTATAAATTCATTGAAGGAAACCAACCCATTATTTTAGAAGACAAATACCAGTAATAATATAAAATCATTCCTTGGAAATCAAAAATAAAATATATAATCCAAAAGAAAATTTTATCAAATACTTGTTGTGAAATACTTAAAAAATACTTTCATATAAATTAGAACAAGAAGGAAATAACATCATTTCATGATAATTTTTTTTTGTAAAAAACATACATTAGTAATTAACATCCATGTATGGTTAGAAAATCACAAAACCTATGATTCTTAAATTTGAAGTTCTAGTGAAAGGGGAATCCTACCTAAAACCACATGTGCTTCAACAATGCCAACCTGAATCCACTCTATGAAGGATCAATGGTGAAGTAACATCTAATAGAAACTATATCAACACAAAAACCCAAATTTAATCCTAATAAAACAAGATCCCTAGATGCACAAAACCACTAGATAAATGTAACCACCATGAAAATTGACAAATAAGGTGGATGAAGCAGGGTGAAGAAGATTAAATGGAGGAATAACCCCAAAATATTCAAGAAACCACTATATCAAACAATTTAAAGATGACAGAGATCTTTGAAAATAATAGAGATGTCCCCCAAAGGTAGTATGAACCAAGATAGGGAAGAATTTGTAATTTTCAGGTTAAATATGAGAGGGAAGACCATGTATTTCAAACTTTTATTGGCCTAGGATCTACACATAGTTAGGTTACATAGTTTTATAGACTATTTATTATTATTTTGATCCCCTCACTAGACACACTGGAAAAAAACATGGTTTTTCCACATTGTTTGTAACACTATGGGAAAACCATGTGACATGGTTATATTCTAATTTTCAAAACCAAGCACATGACTTCTGCATTGTTTTCCAAACTATGCTTAGGTCGTGCTCTCGCACCCAGAGACACTCAAAGGCCTACAAGGCTTTTCCTGGGAGATGTATGATTTGGATCTAAGAATATTGAAATTGTTCAACTCAAACTGTGCAATGTAAAAATGAACTAAAAAGGAAATCAGAATAAAGTGGTCACATGGTTACCCCAAAACTGTGCATCTAAATTATTAAATAGATATAAAACATCCAAAATATCTAAATTTAAATCCACAACACTCACAATTAGAGATAATAACTAATACAAATTGTTATTATCTAGATAATATGGGATCATAATACTCGGGGTGGGAAAACATCAATGAAAATTATTCTTAGAAAACAATAATGTAGACCCATATTCCCCCTCATGAAGTTATGTCAGATATAAATGTCACCCTTCTTAAAAAAAGGAATCATCCTTACCACTTATTAATCCCAAAAATAATATTCAAATCCAATCTAAATGTGCTTTAGTTGATGTTTATTAACGAACTTGTGATTTTTTATGTATAATTATCCAAAAAAATGACAAACTACTATTTAAATCATCTCACATTACTAGTGTCTAAATGACCCCAAATATTGTTTATAAAGTCTTGCAACATTGAATAATGTTATCCATAATCACCACAACTAGATTCAATGATAAAATAAATCTGTTATATAAGACCAACATTAATATATATGGAATCATCCAACCATAAAATATATAAAATTCATATTATTAATTTATATCCATTTGAAATAAATAATCAAAAATTAAAATTGTATATTACATAGAAGAAAATATAACCTAAAATTAAAATGTTGGTTTAAATAAATATTTCACAAAACTTTTAAAAAAATATCAAAACCACATCAGATTATTCAAATATGTTATTTTAAACTTCAACCTCACATTATTTGAATTGAAAAATAAATAAATTTAATTGTACATAAAAATATATTATAATTTCTTATAAAATAAAAATATATTTTAGTAATATTATACATGAAAAATGATCAAAAATTAATTAGAGATTATTAAGAATGACACTTTTTTATTTTCACATGAAGATTACATTTATCAAATTGTTTACAATAAATAAAATATTTTGTAAAACAAAACACCCAACACATAAAAACAAGTTATGAGTCTATTTTTTCTATAACATTATAAAATAATTGATATAAAAATACATTTTTAAATGAAAAAAATATGGCCACATCAGAAGAATCAATGGTGGAATTCTCAAAATCATAGGTAGGATATTCATAGAGGGTATGAAGGGGATGATCACTATTAGTTCTCCATTATTTATTTATAATGGGAGGATATATATGATTAATTTTTTCATTTTCAAGAGGAGGACCTCCATGGAATGTGCAAGGGAGAGGCCCTGTATAGTTGATCAATTATTGACTTCCATGGGGATTACCTCTATGGTTGATTTTTGTTTCACCATGGGGAGGACATCTATTGACGGTATCATAGGAAGGATAACCATATTTCAATATTGATGATTTACATGGGGATTACATCTATGGAATAATTTTATGTATAAATTTATAGGGGAACATCACACCAAGAACCTTGGAATGGACTGGCATGGTTTATATATTTTTTATCACTAGGGGAGGACATTCTAGCTATTGTATTGTTCATTACCATCACATGGTGTGACATCATTTATGTGTTTTCATTCCTTAAATGGATGTAATCCATGGTTCACACCCATTAAAGTCCCTATATAGTTAATAAATATTTTTCTACCATTAGTGGGACCAACATAGCTAAGGCTCTGGGGATTACCTCAAATTATATTGATTTATCATTACTATGGTAATTAACTCTACGGTTACCTATAAAATTCTTATGGGGAGGATATATATAATAAATTTTTTTACCTTAATAAATAATAAACATAGGGCCACCATTATGTATATTGAGTTTATTGTGTTTTTTTAAAATATGAACATAAAATTTTCCCCCATATCAACAACATGATTTGTTAGTGAATTTCAATATTGAATTTAAAGACATAACCATTAATTGAGTCCTAAAATGTAATGATGGTTTCCACAATATTGATATTCTTTTCAGTTCTCGAAAATAATTAAGTCCGAATGATGTTTCTTTTTTGAGTTTTGGGTGACATGGAGTTGGAATTATTTGATGGTGAAATTGACCATGACTTTTTTGTGACCCAAGGTATATCCATGGTAGATAGATAGAGATGGGAAATATCCTCATTATCATTCCCCATGTTATGATTATGAAACTTTAATTTCTTGAGGAATATACCACTAAAGTTGTATCATGTTGTTTTTGGGTTTTCCTCTTATAATTTGTTTTAAATTGGTGGTAATATTTATGGTATTAGTCCCACTAAATTTTCATAGGCTATTTATTTTGTCAGAATATTTAACTTAAAAGGATTATTTTCACCATTTAATTAACCATATAATATTTCATGTGATGTCAATATGATAACATATATTAGTGTCTACTAGATGATTTAGTTACATCGATGCTATAGTTTTATAGTTCTATTAGTTAGAGGTTCATAAATATGTATTTTTCATCCTTATTTTTAATATCTAGTAAAGGAAAGTCATAATTTTTGGTCTAATGAAAATATGTATTATTTAATTTTAGTGAGAATAGTAAAAAAAATCTCATTTTTTTGTTTTAAAAATATAAATTTTTGGTTTGCCAAACTGCTTTTCATGTGAGGATGTCCACGTAACGTTTACCATTTATGTTTTTAAGGTTTTTTTACTGATTCATTTTATAAAATTATATAAGATATATTTGTACAAATATAGAGGATAAAAGATCAAATAATCCCATAGAGGACCTTATTATTTAGTCTAGTAGACTATTATATATTGATTAATACATTTAAAATCCCTCCTAAAAATAATAATAGTTACCTTTTTGATAAATGGAATTGATTGGAATTGATTATTTCAAAGAATACTATAGAAAGGAATTATGTTTTCATTTATCTGATATGGTTTATTAATTATTAAATAGTTTGAATAAATATAGGATAGTTTTATAGAGTTTAATTGAACTTTAGAAGCTGTACGATATGAATGGGTATTGAAGGTACCACATTTCATGGATCTTCATGCATAGGTATTCTAACTTATACAATATGGTGGAATAAAAGCCAATATTGTTTTATGAAACATTTAAAATATATAATAAAATTCATGAAACATGTTATTGGGTCTTAATAATATTTATTCTGTAAGATGGAATAATACATACATCTACAATATTCATGTAGTGAGTATATCTACCCATTTAGGGTCATGTGATAAGGACCAAGTATAAACATTTTATGGTCATGAATCCAATAAAAATAATGTGAGTTTTTAAGTTCATGAAAAAGAACATATGATGCACCATTTATGATAATGAAACACGGACTAATTTTAAGAATAGTGTATGGTAATATGTCTACGTACATAAAGTAAATTATTCCAATCAATGGTTTTAAATGTAGGATTTATAAATTATAGTACCATTATTGATAATAATTATATTTTAATTAGGTTAGGTTATTATGGTGAGAATGATATAGAATCCATCGGGTAATAACATGATACACTTTTTGGAATGAAAAGGGGAATGAATTCTGAATCAATGGGAAGTGTGATACTATTTGATCTAGTTTGGTCGGAATTTGAGAGGGACCCTAAAAAACCAAAAATCCTAAATGAATTCTTGGATGAATTATATGTCATTGGTTTGAAAATAAAAGTTATTGTATTTATCAAAATATTTTCATGGTTCATATGGTATAAGGATCCATGGGGGAGAGGAACTCTGTGGTTGATATTTATTATGTAATGGTTTGTTCCCATTAATAAAAAGATGTATGACTTTTAGGGAATTTTTTATATTAAAAGAAATTTCTAAATAAACTTAGGTGTTAGAAGTACACTAAAAAGGGGATACTAATTAGTTTGATATCCCTGAATCCACTACTAAAAAACAATCCTTTAACTAGGAAAGAATCGTACATTATCATTCCATGAAAAGTGATGAATATCTATGTGTTGCTAAAAGTCCCTGGATTTTATCATCCCTAAAAAAGAACTGATAAAAGGAATATTTATCATTTATTTTATTTATGCTGATAAAAATATGATTTATCAGAACTTTTTTATACATTTGTAAAAGTAAAATTTAGAATCACATATATAAGCACTAATAAATGTGTCTTGAATCAACACATTTAAATGAGATGATGAAGGGTTTCTTCATCGGTACATTTAGTATCACATATAAAGGTGAAATCTGCTGTATAATGATACCACACACAACATCACTAGAAACAAGTGAAATATACTGCAACAATACACTACATTAGTATAAAAAACAAAACAATAACAAACATAAGATATGAATATTGAATTTAAATGAAATAGAATATCTAACACAAATATAGAAAAAAACATTGTTATAGAGCATTTGAACTGTTTTTTACTAAAATTAATGTTTATTTTGAATAAAAATGCGCCCATGGATTCATTTCGGCACACTGTGAGTAAAAATGTGGTGTGACTGATTAATACACATAAAAATTGAATTATGGAACATTCTACTAATGTTATAGAATAATTAAAACATGTTAACTCTATATAGAGTAGGTCAATTGTATTTTTATTAAAATTAAAATCAGTTTTGAATAGCAATATACACTTTGAGTCATATTGGACACAATTTGTGTCGGAATGAAGTCCAATTAATCTCTACACTTCACAAATGATGTATGGATCATTTTCCAAATGTAACAAACAATATTAATGTATTTTCTGAGTTTTTAGTATGTGAGTTATTTTTTTACAAAAATTAATGTCAAATTTGAATAAACATTACACACGTAGAGTTATACTGGTGACAACAAGCATTTTATTGAGGTGTGGTTAATTTTAGACATCCCAAATTACTCATTAATTGTTTTCCTATAGTATAACAAAATGTAATGTGTTTCCTTGATTTTGAGTATGCCAGATGTTTTTTTTACTAACATTTCTTTTTAAACTGGAAACATCAACTTGGGGCTATAAAAGAGGCATCGTGTGTGGGTATGACATGAGACAGATTCGTAAATGTCAAAAAATGAATTATGAATCATTTTACCAAATTATCAAAATAATCCAAGCATGTTTTCTTGGTTTTTAGTTAGTGACACTTTTTTGAATTTAAATTTTCAATTTTAAACTAACAACAGACACTTGGACTCATACCAGTCACACCATTTTTTAGATTGAGGTTAGGGTGATTCCTATAATTCACAAAGGACGTATGAATCTGTATCCTAAATTAACAAATCAATCCAAATGTGTTTTCATAGTTTTGATTATGTTAGTTTTTTTCACTAAAAATAATTAAAATTTTGAATAGAAATGACACACTATGAGTCATACCATTCACACAATATATAATATAGAGTCAAAATTGAATGATAATCATCTCAAATGATTCATGGATCATTTATATAATGTATGAAAACAATCAGAATAAAATTCCTGTATTTTGAGTATTCCACATGTCTCTTTTCCAAAAATTACATTTAAAACTAGAAACACTCACTTGGAGACATCCTGATGGAATCATGTGTGGGTTTTATATGACCATAATTTATACATGTAAAAAATTAATTATGAATATTTTTCATAAATTATCAACACAATATGATCATGTTTTATCAGTTTTATTTGACTGAAAAATATTTTATTAATATGTCAATTTTAAATATATAACAAACATTTGGAGTCATAATGGTTAAACCATGCATTATATTATGGTGAAATTGATCTTTACATGTCACAAATGACATATGGTTCATTTTCCAAAATTACCAAAACAATTCAAATGTGTTTCTTAGGTTGTGAGTATGCCACATGAGTTTTTTACTAAATTTTCATTTTAAACTAGAAAGATGCACAATGGATATTTTTTTAAGTGACAAGTGTTTTGTTAACTTTAAAATAAATTCTATCAAACAATATCATGATATGATATATATTTTTAATCACTACCTAAAAATTTTATTTTTTTCAATACAACTCTTTTTATCCTCCTCATCCTCCATCTCCACCTTTGTCTTTACCTCAACCTCCTCCTCCACATAGGTCTCCAACTCTGACTCTGACTCTATATTCTCCTTCTCGTCTACCACCTCTTCAAACTTGGACACTATCTCTACCAACACCTCCATGATTTCCCATGAATTTTGTTTTTTATAGGTCAGCGCTTCTAAGAAAATTTACTTCCTCTATTACTCTTCTCTATTAGGAATAAATCAAAGGTAATATATAATCATTCGAAATCTAATGCTTCATACCCCAAATATCTTTTGAATTTCATAACTCGTACAACATCAAAATCATAACAGGTAATATCCTAAATTTTTTGTCATTGTACATTTTTACAAAATGCATAATGCTCACTCATAAAAGGTAAACTGTTTGGGGAAATTACTATCCTCAAATTTATGAGGATGATTTTGTAATTGTGGATCTTTTATCCACCACAAATTCTCTTTTATCCATTCTTATACAATGGTCTTCCAAATAATAATGCAATATAATATCTTACAAATAGTCTATTTATATTTTAATTGATCTCCTTATGTTATATATATCATTATTTGGTTTTATCTTCTCAAAATATGTTCAAGGAGATACTTTAAATCCTAATCCTCTAATGTGGCCATATGTTTCTGGACACATTAAAGCTACTGAAAGACGCTTCTCTTTTTGTACGGTTGTTTTCGATTCTTGTGTTAAATCCATATAAAAAATATGATCATAATTATTTATATATAATATTTTTATCAATCAATCGGTATTTTAATTATTTCATACATTCACATTCTTACCATAATACATTGGTGTTTTTATAAACTAATATATCATCCTTATATACATGAGCCTCCTTCTATAGCACATGACATTGGAAGGATATGGCTTCATATTTTGATTTTTTTAATCTACATAAAACAAGAGGACACATGTTATTTCATATAACATAATTAATCATTTATTGTTTATTTATAATACATACCAATTTATTCTCTAATAATTCATACCCCATCGTTTATTTATAATAAAGGTATATTGGTTATGATGTGTGTTATTTATTTTCAGCACACTTTTTTTCTTTCATAAATTTAGAATTATTAATCAAGTTGAATATAATAATTAATTTTAAATAATATATTATATACCATAATTCACCTGAGGAGATTTATCATTCCGAATATTGGTAAATGTATTCCATGATTAGTTCATTATAATGTGTTTATAACGAAGTGGTCGGTTGGGATTTATTTTCTCCTCAACATCCCAATGTTTTAAATTCATGAGAATATTTAATATGGCTCTATTGGCATTTTAGTGTCCTTTAAAAAGATTTCATATAGAAAAATTATAAAATAAATGAAAACATCATGGAATGATGAAAGCTGTATCAAAATTTCATAATATTATTTTTTAGTAAAATAGGGAATTTATATTGTAACATGATTGTTATATCTTTCAAAATGATTTCCTTCATTACAGGTAGGATGTGGCGCTATGAGTCAATATCAATCGACAAATTCATCCACGTTTTGAACCTAATATAACTAAGGAATGTTTAAACGTTGGGGTAAATTGGTTGGTTTTTTTGTTTCCTACCAACCACTAATATTATATCCTGACATCTTACATTGATAATTTTATTCAAAACTAAGATGTTGTTTTGTTCTTTTTTTGGGGGTTTTTTTTCATCAACGTATTGTTGATCCCTGTATAATTTTAAATTTTCATCATCAATAGTCTATTATTTCATGAGATTGGGAAAATCATCTTGTTTAGAAGAAAATTTATTCATAAGTACTCAATCATTTAATTTGTCTTGAATAACAACAATTCAATACACATCAGGAAAAACATTTCACAGTTGCATGCATCTTTCTTGAAAATTGTTACAACATTGAATAGAGATATAATACATCAACACATATGTACAATTGAACTTCACTACCTTTATTAAATCTATACTCAAACACTTAATTTCATTACATATCTGGATGATGGATTTGAGGCTACGCATTCCCTCTTGCAAACTAGTCTTCCTCTCATCGTCGTTTGAGAGGTAAGACATCGATTAACATTGGAACCACAGGGATGAGAAGAAGTTAATTTTGCATAAGGGTGTCCAATCCATCAACATGAAATGGATGATAATCAAGATTCTAAGGATTAATGATCCATGTGAACCTACATAGATGGAATCACATAAAAAGTCCCCTCAATTTAGGAGAAATCAGAATAACTCTACTCTAATGGACATGAAGAAATTAATCCTACCACACAAACATTATACATCACTTCTGTCTACATAATGATTCCACACCTTCAAATTTTATATATTTTTTTAATCCACAAATAGATTCATCTGATAACATACATCCCATTAAAGGGTGATTTTTTTCTACTTTTTCTCAATATTATTCAAAAAATATTTACACTTATAAATGAAATGAATCAATTCAATGAATTCCTAAATTTATTTTTAAGATATATTACAATAAAATCTTAGGCGAACCATTAATACATACCTTCATTGAAAATTATACCACATTTAATGAATTAGATATATAATTACCCCAAGGAATGACGTAATATGTGAATGATAATGATATAATCAGATGTAAAATATAATATTAGATATAGGTATCCCAATAAAATGTATTATAACTTTTGAGGACATTACAGTAGCCTTCAATCAAAAAAATATTATTGAGGAGCCTTGATCACTAACAGAGTGATGGAGCCTTAACCTAGTGATAAATAGTTATTAAAGAATAAGATAAGTTTGTATATGGAATGAAACAAAGGGTTAGTTACAACAGGGAGAGATTATCCCTTTATAGGGACTCCATATTTTAAAAAGAGTGCACTGAGCATTGACTTCCATCTGATGGGAGCTGATAATTTAATCATGTTAGAGAAATTCATTCATTGAGTGTCTCAATTAATGATTCAATACATATATGATGTTCTTTGTGATTTATAATTAATGGGAATACAATTGCATGAAGTATCCAAATTCATTCATAAAATATCATATATTTAATTCCCCACCAAAATCAATACTGGTCACATGTTTTAGCCTCTTATAAAATTATATATAATTTTAAATTTCCATTTATGATTCTAGGATATCATGAAATTTGATATTGTTAAATTTTTCATTTTGGACATGAATAACATATTACATGAGTTATTGTAAATAAATTTACATGCCATAAAAAGTATATTTTAATAATTTTTTGTTATCTCAATAGTTATTCACCATGTTAGGTGAATTTTTAAATTATTATCTTATCCAATTAATAAATCATCTTGTTATTTTGATTAGTATATGTATTAAAAATCACATCTCATAGTTTCCTTGATCAACTATCAAACCATGGATAACTCACATACATTTGGGAATTACACTCTTTATATGTTGTTGTGTATTTATATGTCAATTTACCCAATGATTTCTCAACTCTATCCAATCTATGAATTAAAAAAAATAACCATACAATTCTCACCCTTGAAATTCTCCATCACTCATTGAAACCAAAGGTTGTTGTTTAATAATATTATTGAATTAAATAAAAAATCTCTCCCAACATGCTTCTCTAAAATAATTTTTGGAACATGACTAATTAATTCAATTAAAAATTATTCATCAAAATCATATATCTAAATTACCCATTTCATAGTTTAACAATATACATGAATAATGAAAATCTGGAAAAACAATTAATGTTTTTCACACTTACCTAGGACAATATATGTTCATCACCCATAAATGAGGGCCATATCTTGGAATCCCCACATCCTTAAAAAACCCTCATAACTAAGCCTTTGGAATCTATAATATAATATCTATTATAAATCCAATTTGAGAAACTACATATATTTTGGAACCGTATATTATTCCAATGAAGAGAATACTGGGGGGATGAGATGTCTCCCTCTAAATTTCATTCATAGAGTAAACCATATATGTTTGTTTCTAGGGACAAATGGGATAGACATTCAAATACATATAAAAGTATAAAAAAGAAGAAATAAAACCACACTCGTTTTAATTTAGTATTGAAGAGAGTGATGTAGGGTGTTTCCTGTTTAAGAATAGGGAAAAACACAAAATGAGGAATCCAAAACATAAAACAATGTTTATAGGAAGTGTAGAAAAAAATCTTATGTTGTATTCTAGCCATGATTAATGTGAGGGAATTTAGAGGAGTTGATCCTGCTATAGAGGCATTCTGCGAGAGCTTGAGAATCATGAGTGACTGAGGCATGGTTTGGGTTTTTTAAAATAGATACATGGAACTTTTTAGAGTGATTTCTGAAAAGAAATAATTAATATCTCTTCTTTCATTGCTAAATTTATAAGCACTGTTAAATGGATATTTATCAGTGGTTTTTTAGCATTGATAAATATCTACATTTATCAGTGCTAAAAATGTGTTGATAAAAGACATATTTGTCTGTTCAATCATTTTAATGCTGATAAATATATCAGTTAATTTTGCTAAAAAATTATGGATAAATGTTGTAAAATTAAAATATTTTAAAAACCATTATTATTATAATTTTATAATTAATTGAGAATAATTTTATAATTATATAATTATTTTAATAACATTTGTTATAATTTCATAATTATTTAAATAAATTTATTATAATTTTAAAATTATTTTTATATATATAATTATATATTTTTAATTATATAAATACTTATTCAAAACATTAATATTTATTTATTTATAATAATTATAAATATAACTAATATACATTTATAAATATTATTATTTATATGTTTTTATTGAAACATATCTATATACAAAAATATTTCTAACATTATTAATGTATATATTATCTAAAAATACATGTATTTTAAAAAGTAGTGATATTTAATAATTCAATATGACTACACATTAAAACTATTGAAAAAATTGAAATGAATTATCAATTAAATATATGTTATTAAAAAAATTTGGATATATATATATATTGAAGTGGTTGAATACATATTGAAAATAATAAAACATAGTAAATAAGTATATATAAATAAATTATAGGAAATGATAAAATTCAAAAATTAAATAAAAAATAAAAAAATTAAATTGAATACCCAAACTGTAGTAATAAAAAAATTTACCAATTTGAAAAATAATATATATTAATTGTTCATGGTATAATAAAATTAAAAAATATACTAAAATATTAATAAATTACATAAATATTATGTGTATGTGTTTTTATATATTGTTAAAAAACTACTTTGTGTGTTTGTTTGTGTATAACAATATATATATATATATATTAAATAAGATCAACACATGATGTTTGATATAGGTAAAATGGAAAAATCAATCAAAATAAAAAATGAAAAAGACATTAATATGTTTTTAATTGATGTTTAAAATATATTATACTTATTAATTATATATATGTATTTAATATAAACTATTTATTAATATTAATAATCAATATATTTATATATGTATATTTAATTTATTCATTTTAATCAATAATTATTCAATTAATTAAATGGTTAATATTTTTTATGAATTAAATCAATTTATTTTTATTTGTTAAATTGTTCATGTTATACTATATCATTATCGTTGCTAAAAACAGAGATAAATGTTAACTTTTATCATTTCTAAAAATGCACACATAAAGGGAAACATTTATCAGCAAAAAAAATGAAGCGTTGATAAATGATTCCTTTATCAGTGCTAAAATAATGCATTGATTATGGTTTCCTTTTATAAATGCTAAAATGCACTAATACAAGACTTCCTATATCAGAACATATTTTAGTAATGATAGAGATTATCTTTTTCAACGAATTTTTATAGCACTGATATATTCCATCACTATTATAGGTGTGCTTTGTAGTTGTGATCATAGATATCAATATTATCATTCATAAAATTGTATTGTAGCCTATGACTAGTCAACATTATAGAGTATATTGGAAATGATATATGTGATATTTAATGCATGCATTCTACCATATATTCTCATGATGTTTTATCGATTATGAATAAATGATATGGGATCATTTATGGTTATAGATGAATCACACTCATCATTGAAGTGTTTAATGATTACATAACTCAAATGGACCGTTATTATATTAATTCATGATATCTTC
The DNA here is from genome assembly GCA_963277665.1 of Viscum album. Taxonomy (NCBI): domain Eukaryota; kingdom Viridiplantae; phylum Streptophyta; class Magnoliopsida; order Santalales; family Viscaceae; genus Viscum; species Viscum album. The sequence continues at coordinate 477,382,232 of OY728134.1, forward strand.
CCTGGGATTCAAGGTGAAGCTATGCAACTCTTTATTTAATGAAGAGAGATTATATAATGGAATGTGATCCCTTATTTATTATTTATTGTGACATTTTTATAAGATAGTTAATGCTTTCTTCATCCCAAGTTCATTATTAATATATTTTAAGGATGGTTCTAGCACACCATAAATGAAAATTGATCTATGAAAGACGAAAGTAGATCAAATTTATTTGTAACTCCCTTTGATGTCACATTCATTAGGTTGTTTCTTTAGTGAACTCTATCAAGCATATTCCCTCGAATTATCAAAGATAGAGATTTCGATACTAAAGGTACTTCTGTTTTTATGTTTTCCATATTGATATATTTATTCTATTGATGATATATCATTAATATATATGTTTTCTAAACCAAATAATTTCATTATATGAATTAGGAAATATGTGTGATTGAAAGAGAAATGGGAGCTCTTTTGCTTGGATGATTCGATGAACTATGTGTCGATAGCCTCACACTAACCCCTCCCCCCTCCATTGGGGAGGGTCCATCATCATCTCTCCATGTTTTTCAACTACTGAACTTCTCCCCTCTCTTGAATGTAAATTTTATCCCTCCTTTGCCTCTAATGTCTATCAGTCTGATGGTTTCGGAACTATTCGATGGCCTCTCTCACCTTTCGATTTAGTCATCGAAATTCAATGAAGATTCCTCTCATCTAGATCATACAATTTTTCCAAGTACCATGCAATGCCAGCCATCTTCAGATTCCTTTGACTGATTTATTTTTGGCTCCTAGAGTTCATAGAAGAAGGAAACCATCGAACTCATCGATTCAAAGCGTATCGTGGTTATATTCACCTTGGAAGAAGATTCGATCCTAGATTGGTCGACCAAACTATGTATTTGTGGTGGATCTCATTCTCTTCTCTAAAAATGGTCATATTACATTCATATGTGGAATGATTATCCCACTGTCATGATATGGGTAATTTTTCCACATCTCTCGATTCCTTTTGAAAAGCTATATATTTTCTATATGTTAGGGAACTTTATAGAATGATATTTATGTTTAGATAGTTAGATAAAGTATTTAGGCCATCCAATTTCCCTCATTATTTGTATTTAGATTGGTGTTTCTAAGCCTCAAATAAAATTTTTCGGGGTGGGTCATGGTGATGAAATATGATATAAACATTCTGTTGGTTTTCATTCTTGGTATGATTTTTTCTCTCTGTACATGCGGTAGGGGAAAATATTGAGGTGTTCAGATACATGAAGTCATCTCCAAAGGATTTTATAAACCCATATTCATTGTATCATATCACTATTGTGAATCCATATTGTGTAATCATCTTAATGGATAATTTAAACCCCTAGTCAAGTAATTATTTAGTAGGTTTTGATCAGTTTGTTTTGGATGTTGGATTATTGATCTCCTATGAAGAAAACCAAGTGAGGTCAAAAAACCTCTTTCTTTTCCTCTTGATCCAAAATGTCTAGATGTGTCTAATATATTGATATGTGGCCTAAATTGATTTACACCTCTAGATTCAATTTTTTCTCAAGGAAATATAGATGTTTTGGGTTGTCACATTGAATATATGATTGTCCTTTCGGTAGCTGCAATTCAACCTAGAATGAATGAGGAAAAGCATGCTCTGAATAATGCATGTCCAATCTATTGTGTGGTTATGGAATAAACCAACATGTATCTTCAGTTCTTGGGTCATGAAATTATACAACCAGTTGAAGCTGATGCAACGGAACATGAACCACATGATAGTGATATTGGATTTTACACACAGATAAACAATCTCCTTGATTATCTTTATAAATATTAATAAATCCTTTGAAATAGATGATAAAGGGTAGAATGTCAATGATTATGAAAGAGTGATGGATAGTGCCCCACATCCAACTTTGGGGGGTGGTAAATATTCTTTTAAGGACATCAATACAGAATTGATGAAATTTTTTATTAAAAACTAGTGCTTTATCACTACCACCATTCATGTGAAGTGGTTCCATTGTCGGTGACCAAGTATGTTCCTTAGACCCAAAGTCTTCTTTTCGTACCCCCATTCTTCTATTCTCACCCAAATTCTCTTATCTTTCCCTTTATCACATTTTTTATTTGGGCTCATGTCTGCCTACACCCACGATAACTCAAACAGATTAGTTAGGGTGGAAACTCCTAGTATACTATAGTCATGTTCATCTAAGGGATTGTTTACATTTGACCAAAATATTCTTAAAACTCCAAATTCACCAATTAAAACAATTACAATGGAGGGTATTCAAAGAAATAAAATGGTAAACCCTATGGGTGATCAAATGGAAAACCCAAACCAAGAAGATCTAAATATAGATAATTTGGTCGGTCAAACCATGAATGACTACCTCACTCCAGCATGGACCAATGCCCCCTCACGCATTAGACACAATTACCTAGGAGATTCTAACGACCTGTTTAAACCCCATTTACTAAACCATGTTACATCATTCTAGGGAATGGATTCTAAGATTCCATACCTTCACATTTAGGAGATCAATGACATTATAGAAACCATGTGTCCCCCACATCAACATGAATCAGAAAAAATGAGTCTAGTTACCTTTTCATTAAAGTATAGAGATAAAAAATGGATAAAAAATTTGATACCATCATCCATCAACTCATGGGACCAATTACAAAAGGAATTCTACAAAAAATACTTTCCCCACCACAAAACAATAGCACTAGAAAAGATCATCCAAAACATTTTTGAAAAAGAGGGAGAGTCATTCTATGAAACATTAGAGAGTTTCAAAGACACACTAAACATGGTTTCACATCATGGTTATCCTATTCCTGAAAAGGTGAGAATTTTTTATACAGGGTTGGGCTAGGGGATGAAACAATTCATTGACATTATGTGTAATGGGACCTTTAAAAAACAATCCCCAAATGATGCTTATGAGTATCTAGAAATCCTTGGTAAATAAAACCAATCATGGGGAACATCATCTTATTCTAAAAAGCCACAGTGAACTGCTGGAATGAATACAATTAGGGAAGTGGAAAGCCTTATGGATAAACTCTTCGCACTCACTAGGAATGATATAGAGATAGACCTCAGAAAAATCTATGAAATCCAAACAGTAGACCATGTTGGCAGAATTTGTGACAAACAAGACCACAAAACAAAAAACTTCCCAACCATTCCATTCATCAAGGATGTTCTTCTAGGAGGATCACCTACTGATGTCAATTCCCTAAACTTTCAAAAACCACAAAAACAAAACACATTCAATGTAACGCCCCGACCCCAGTTACCCAGAGTCGTTGCATTATTACATAACATTGGCATGATCACAAGAAAGATCAAATCTCGAAAGACCGATTGGTTTAGTAGCCTTGGAAACACTAGATATATTCCTAAGTTTTACATTATATCATAAAATGAAAAACTACAACAACAACATAATGTTTCCACAGTCCACACTATAATCCCCTCATAATATCCCTGCAGGTCATTCATAACTTACATATTCACATCCTGGGAAAAATAAAACATAGAAAAGGGGTGAGCTCAAATGCCCAGTAAGGATAACAATATAGCGGAATATTCAAAAATAAGCATAAACATTTAAGGCAATGAATTACTAAAACAAAAGCCTTTTAAACTTGAACTTCAACATAGTATGGAAAAAGTAAAATGAAATAATTCCATTTACTTGTTCACATGGATATTCTACTAATCGAATAATCACATGAAAAATCAATAACCACTTTCATAATGTTGGAATGCATAATGCTAAACTTTAATTACTTTTCAAGGCCTCGTCCCAAGACCTTGGGGCTAACTGTAACCGGAACCCAACCCGGAGTGCCTCTAATAACCGGACACCAACCCGGAGGGCCTCTAATAACCGGACACCAACCCGGAGGGCTTACTTTTACCAGTCCCTAACCTGGAGGGCTTACTTTTACCAGTCCCCAACCTGGAGGGCTTACTTTTACCAGTCCCCAACCTGGAGGGCTTACTTTAACCAGTCCCCAACCTGGAACATACTTGTCCAACACATTCATATGAAGTAAAGATTGAAATATAACATAAACATTCTTATTGGAACTAGCATATGAAATGTCAATACTTTCAACATAAACTATGAATGGTATAAAAATAGAACATCCACAGTCAAACATATCACAAAACCTTCAAAACAATATAGAAGTTTTGTATCATAATAAATCAACTTCAAATAATCTTAAAACCCATCAAAGGATGTTGACATAGATGAAATCAAAATTCTTTTTAAAGAAATATCTCCTTTTATTTTGAAATCATTTAAGATCCATATAAAATCAAACATTTTCTTTGAAAATAATCTTATAAGCTTTTAAGGGAAGATTTGACGATTTTATAACGGCGGAAAATAACCGCACCCGCCGTATAAGTTAAAAAAAACATTCTTATTTTAATTCTGTCGAAAAGGTTAAAAAGCACCTTGTTTGGAAAACGACGGAAAGATTCCCTTATAAACCTCTTATAAAAAGTCAAACAAGGGTATAAATGACTTTAACCCATATTCTTTTAAATATTAAAAATGTTTTGAAATAAATTTTGAAGAAACATGGATGTGGATGATAACGAGATCCCAGTAGATTATTACGTATAAACAACCTCAGATAATGAAGAGATTGTGAAATAACCCTTACCAGTTTGGTAACTTATGAAACATACAACCCATGAAAGAGGTATCATACAATGAATATGTAAGTACACATAAATTAGAGTGTATTACACAAAGAATATAATTATGGGCAGTATATACACCACACAAAAGGTAATGGTGGCAATATGGCATGAATCTCATGAGAATAAGGAGTGAGATGAAAACCCCTTACCACGTTAATCAACTGAGTCGTATGGCCAAAAGTTAATAACCACCAAATGATTTACAGAATAACATGAATATAAATAGAATCATGATAATATATATCAAATGGCAGTACACAATACACCACTTTCAATAATTTAGTGGCGAACAATGGAAATCTCACGGAATTGAAAGTGAGATAAGAAAATCCCTTACCTTGTACTTTTCCTTGGTTGGGGTAGGTTAACCTCCTGTATAATGGAGAAATAATTGTTTTTAAATTATACAATAATCATATATATTAATATGATATCATATATGATCTTTTAATATTGATTTGATAATAATATCTTAGTATTATCGTTGTTTCGGGTGTTAACTTACTTGTTTTCTTTTGTATGTTTTGTTACGTAAGACATGTTTGTAAAGGATAGGTTGTATATTATTCAAATCCAGAATGGTATCAAGTCCTTAAACATAATTTTTAAATCATCAAATGATAATTATACTTGAATGGATACGATGGAGGATGAATCTCATCGCGTTCGTGGAGACGGTAGTCCGTACGTACGCACGAACACAACTTCCATTTAATTTTTATTTTAAAAGAATTGAATCCAAATGATACTTAGGTATATTAATATTACAGTATAATATAATATTTTATATATGTTACTTATGTTCATTAACACCATCCTTTATACGTTCCATGTGTGGTATGAACGAGTCATATCATTTTAAGGGGGCGGTAGTCCGCACTTCCTCAAATGAAATTATCGTATGTATATACAACATGAAACGAATAATGGTATGAAATAAAATGGAATTACAGAAGCTTATATATAAAATATATATCATTAATATCATATTTAATTACAGTGCCATCATAATGGCCACCATGAGAGGCGGTAAGATGTATTTGAACAATCATCGTTTCGTGAGGCGTTAGTTTGCCATCCACAGAAACATTATGTTCATCATCCATTAGATGGAGTTGTGTGTATGTGTAGTTTGAATACTTCTTATAACAACATCCTAGTATATTGAGGATACTGGTGTTGTTATAAAAGAAAGGAAATAAAACGAGTTTGGGGGTTGGAGAAGCAAAATAAATGAAAATAATTTAAGAGAAATCGTTACCTTTAATTTAGGTAACTCACTTTGGTTGGAACCAAAGGACTTCTTGAAATGCTTTCTGCCTAAGGGGAAGCTTCAAGGAGGAGTAGAGGGATGTGGGGAGCTTAGTTGTTCAGAGTTTGTACGAGCCAAGTGGCTTGAGAGGTGTGAGGAATGAGTAGAAGTGGTCTCCTTTTATAAGGGAGAGGAGGGGCTCTTTAGGAAAGAGTGAAAGTATTACTTTATAATATAATTATATTCGGGTTATAATGGTCCAAAAATCATTGAGGTCGAAGATAAGATGACTCATATTCTAAATAACATCATCCAATAATAATTGGATAGGTTTTAGATAATATTTTAATCATTATAATCTTATTTATTTAAATGATTTATTAATGAGGTAAACATTGCATCACTATTGTGTCATTAAAAATTTACCTTATTTGATGTCTAAAAATTATAAATAAAATATCATTATGTAGGAACTCTTTTTAGCTTTCTAATTAATATTTATAATCGAAAATACAACATGTATAACCCTATGTAAAAATTGTTCTTCTAAAAGATGTAAGCTTATGCCATTTTTATTTTTATTTTAACTTTATTAATATAAAGTGTCCCTACCACATACAAGTGGCTCCAAGGGGTCCCCAAATTGACCCAAGGATGCTCATGGTCGGGTATGTGTCCACCAATAAGGTTAGGACACGTTTTAGGGTAATTTTGTATTATTATAATATTATTTTTTAACCCTTATTTACCGGATTTACCCTTAACCATGGTAAATAAAATATTTACCACAGTAATTATTCAAAATGTCTAAAAATAAAAGTTACCTAATTACACAATTTGGAAATCCTGATTCCAAATATGGAATCCATTTTTCTAAATTCAAAACACATAAGTGGTAGAAATTAATTTAAAATTAATTCCCGTTGTCAAAACAAAAAGCGTGTTTTTAAGAGATAATAACTATCAAAAGATTGACACTTGTTTATGTTCGGTTTAATTGTAAAATTATGTCCAATGACCAAAATTATATTAAATGGTAAAAATATATTCTAAATATACTTTAAAACCACTCAAATTCATAATTTATCACTATTAATTATTTTGATTAAAAAAGTTGTTTTTAATTAAAATTTAGTAATTTTCACTATTCATCAAAATATGAAAGTTATCCGAAATGTACCAAAATTTCACCTTAGGCTAAATTCGATATTCTGAATCCAAAAATGAAGTCCATTTTCAAATATAAAATATATATAATTTTAAAAATTAGGTATTACTATTCATAGCGGCTAGTTTGATTGGTTACGGTGTGTTAGAACTCGGTGTTGCGTACAACACACGCTAGCGTACCATGGAAGCTTGGGATGTTTCATTTTAAATTTTTGATGTCCCCATTTAGTCTAAAAGTTTAAAATATAGTATCTAAAAAGGGTTCACTATTAAAATTTGGTAAAAGTGAAATACTGAAAATTAATTTGTTCTTACATTATGTCTAAGAAACTCATAATATGGATTCTAAAATTATAAGGATTATATAAAGTTTAAAATTTAGTTGACACTATTCATAACCTCTTTTGAACAGCTTGTTTGGTAAGTCATGGTGTGATTGAACTTGGTGTTGTGTGTAGTAAAAGTTATTGAATTATTTTGAAGAAATAACACACTATAAAATCTTGGGGTGTTACATTCTCCCCTCCTTCAATAAATTGCGTCCTCGCAATTTGAAATTGTTCTTCGAAAATAAAAGGTTGAAAATAGAAAATATCTTTGTGGGAAAACCCACATCGGAAATTGGGTTACTAAAATTTAGTCTTAATATGAGGAAAAGAGAAATGAAAGGATCACCACCAAATTATGATCTCTATTAGGAGAACATTGGTGGCAATTAGAGACATATAATTGGAGGAAAAACGTAAATATTTATAGGTAGTGATTGAGATCATCAATCACAAACAAGTGTATAATTGAGGTCCTTAAATTCATCAATCTATGATGATTTAAAATACCATCGGTTCAACAAAACATAGGGTATTAGGATAACACATTTTTGACGTTTCAAAATATCATAGTTGAAATCCCACATCGAAAAATGAATTAACGAGGCCTCTATTTAAAATAAAGAGTGGAAAGAATGAAGATTACTGAAAATAACACATACTAGGGTTCCATGTAGGAAAATATGGATATGGAAGAGAAATCTAACCATCAATTATTTGATGGAGAGTGGTAGAGAACATGGCTATGAAAAGGCCAACAATCCCAAAGCCATGAATTAGTGATGATTTAAGGTACCATCTAGGAAAACATTTTTGTTCTAAGTTCCTTTTATTAATGTTGAGGAATTTATTTATGAGATTTGCTAAGATCATAAGGAGATATACTTTATAATTAGAGTTTTATCCATTAATAAGTTTCTACCACAAACTCATCTATCACTCTAAATGATAATAGAATGTAATTTTTTTTATTTATACTATTCGTACAGGGTTCCAAAATAAATGAATTTATAATTCATCTACCAGATCTTAAAAAAAACATTATTTAATCCAGGACATCTTGTGGGCCAGTGGTAGGTGATACACCCTTGTCGCCCTTCGGTTGCAGGTTCAAGTCTCGCAGCCTTGCCGGACGCGATGGGTTGCCGCCCGACCTCCGGGTTTTCCTTTTATGGTAATCCAAAATAATCCAAACTAGAACTATCCAAAATACTTCTGTCCAAACTCACAGTCCAACATTTATAAGGAAGGTAAACATAATATAAATCCTTTTTACCCCACAATAGCATATGAATACCTTCATCTTGTATTCTTTTAATAAACTGAAACATCTTGAATTACGATATTCCTTATTGATTACATTCATGCTCCCCTATTCCATATAGAATGCTGGATATACTTCATCAATCGAAAAATGTTTTAAACCCCAACAATGATGGAATATACAAATCATTAATCAGTTCCAAGGTTGTCAAGAATATCCAATATAATTTATCCAAAACAATCATTTATTATTCCAAAATTACTACCTCAATATCAGAACTATATTATGGTTTATCATTCTCTCACCCATATATTTTCCAAAAATTATCCTGCTATTGAGTCACATTTCTTTGTTCCACACAATCTCAAGTCCTTAATGAAATAGTACTGCAGTACAATCCTTATATACTCCATAATTATTATAACAAGTACATTGTTGATACAACACTCAATTGACATAATCAACATAAGAACTCTAATCATTCCTCTTCATCTGTGGTAGTATCATAACATGATTATTATCCAATAACATCATTTGCGGCATAGTCTGATGACTGGGACATAGGTTCGCGTAGTGTCCAAACTCCTTGCAAATGAAGAATTGTACATTTGAAACCATTTTCTCACCCTTGCAGTCACGTACTTTGTGCCCTTTTCCTCCACACTTATAACAAACTCCCATTCCTTTCAGGCATGTTCCAGGGTGTTTCTTCCCACAGTTACCACATATGGAAAAATTCTTCTTTTCCCTCTTCCCTTTATCCATTTTTCTCTCTTCCATCCTTTTCTTCTCTTGCTTCCCTTCAAAGCCATAGGACTCAGTAAACTCTTTACTTATCTTATCAACACATGATATTATTTCTTCATATGATGATAATACATGGGAGACTATTTCTCTTATAAATTCTAGCTTAAGACCATGAGAGATATGATCCTTCCTTCTCTTTGAATCATGTGCATTTCTGGAGTTATCATTTCTTCTACTGGGCTCCATTTCTAAACAATGGCAAAAACTAGATTAGTTTATGAATCAATATACATAATCCCATACTTATAAAACACTTAACATAAATTGAACTATTTATGGATATAATCCATAATCATAAAAATGTTTTCTTTGAGGAAGTATATACTCATAAACCCTTCATAATGATTTGTAAAGAAAATGAGAGTTATCCTAAGCATATCCCCCGGGAGTGTCGTAACCAAGAGTGCAGCAAGGCCCGTTGTCGTGCACCAGTTCCCGTTCGAGTCTAGCTCGAAGTGGTGTTTTCGGGTTTTACCCCTACGTACATCTGTGCCAGAGCCTCCTCTACCTGCTCGTATCCAGACAGGGATGTATTGCTCGGAAAACTCACAAAATCTCTACGATACCAAAATTCTAGGAAGTTCTTCTATACTAATCCTGAAAGTTCATCTTAGGTCTACGTGCTCTAATCAGAGTTTATCTAAATCTAGTTTCCAAGGTTTGTACTAAACTTCCTCTGATACCAACTGTAACGCCCCGACCCCAGTTACCCAGAGTCTTTGCATTATTACATAACATTGGCATGATCACAAGAAAGATCAAATCTCGAAAGACCGATTGGTTTAGTAGCCTTGGAAACACTAGATATATTCATAAGTTTTACATTATATCATAAAATGAAAAACTAATACAACAACATAATGTTTCCACAGTCCACACTATAATCCCCTCATAATATCCCTGCAGGTCATTCATAACTTACATCTTCACATCCTGGGAAAAATAAAACATAGAAAAGGGGTGATCTCAAATGCCCAGTAAGGATAACAATATAGCGGAACATTCAAAAATAAGCATAAACATTTAAGGCAATGAATTACTAAAACAAAAGCCTTTTAAACTTGAACATCAACATAGTATGGCAAAAGTAAAATGAAATAATGCCATTTACTTGTTCACATGGATATTCTACTAATCGAATAATCACATACAAAATCAATAACCACTTTCATAATGTTGGAATGCATAATGCTAAACTTTAATTACTTTTCAAGGCCTCGTCCCAAGACCTTGGGGCTAACTGTAACCGGAACCCAACCCGGAGTGCCTCTAATAACCGGACACCAACCCGGAGTGCCTCTAATAACCGGACACCAACCCGGAGTGCCTCTAATAACCGGACACCAACCCGGAGGGCTTACTTTTACCAGTCCCTAACCTGGAGGGCTTACTTTTACCAGTCCCCAACCTGGAGGGCTTACTTTTACGAGTCCCCAACCTGGAGGGCATACTTTAACCAGTCCCCAACCTGGAACATACTTGTCCAACACATTCATATGAAGTAAAGATTGAAATATAACATAAACATTCTTATTGGAACTAGCATACGAAATGTCAATACTTTCACCATAAACTATGAATGGTATAAAAATAGCACATCCACAATCAAACATATCACAAAACCTTCAAAACAATATAGAAGTTTTGTATCATAATAAATCAACTTCAAATAATCTTAAAACCCATCAAAGGATGTTGACATAGATGAAATCAAAATTCTTTTTAAAGAAATATCTCCTTTTATTTTGAAATCATTTAAGATCCATATAAAATCAAACATTTTCTTTGAAAATAATCTTATAAGCTTTTAAGGGATGCTTTGACGATTTTATAACGGCGGAAAATAACCGCACCCACCGTATAAGTTAAAAAAACATTCTTATCTTAATTCTGTCGAAAAGGTTAAAAAGCACCTTGTTTGGAAAACGACGGAAAGATTCCCTTATAAACCTCTTATAAAAAGTCAAACAAGGGTATAAATGACTTTAACCCATATTCTTTTAAATATTAAAAATGTTTTGAAATACATTTTGAAGAAACATGGATGTGGATGATAACGAGATCCCAGTAGATTATTACGTATAAACAACCTCAGATAATGAAGAGATTGTGAAATAACCCTTACCAGTTTGGTAACTTATGAGACATACAACCCATGAAAGAGGTATCATAAAATGAATATGTAAGTACACATAAATTAGAGTGTATTACACAAAGAATATAATTATGGGCAGTACATACACCACACAAAAGGTAATGGTGGCAATATGGCATGAATCTCATGAGAATAAGGAGTGAGATGAAAACCCCTTACCACGTTAATCAACTGAGTCGTATGGCCAAAAGTTAATAACCACCAAATGATTTAAAGAATAACATGAATATAAATAGAATCATGATAATATATATCAAATGGAAGTACACAATACACCACTTTCAATAATTTAGTGGCGAACAATGGAAATCTCACGGAATTGAAAGTGAGATAAGAAAATCCCTTACCTTGTACTTTTCCTTGGTTGGGGTAGGTTAACCTCCTGTATAATGGTGAAATAATTGTTATTAAATTATACAAGAATCATATATATTAATATGATATCATATATGATCTTTTAATATTGATTTGATAATAATATCTTAGTATTATCGTTGTTTCGGGTGTTAACTTACTTGTTTTCTTTTGTATGTTTTGTTACGTAAGACATGTTTGTAAAGGATAGGTTGTATATTATTCAATTCCATAATGGTATCGAGTCCTTAAAAATCATTTTTAAATCATCAAATGATAATTATACTTGAATGGATACGATGGAGGATGAATCTCATCGCGTTCGTGGAGACGGTAGTCCGTACGTACGCACGAACGCAACTTCCATTTAATTTTTATTTTAAAATAATTGAATCCAAATGATACTTAGGTATATTACTATTACAGTATAATATAATATTTTATATATGTTACTTAAGTTCATTAACACCATCCTTTATACGTTCCATGTGTGGTATGAACGAGTCATATCATTTTAAGGGGGCGGTAGTCCGCACTTCCTCAAATGAAATTATCGTATGTATATAAAACATGAAACGAATAATGGTATGAAATAAAATGGAATTACAGAAGCTTATATATAAAATATATATCATTAATATCATATTTAATTACAGTGCCATCATAATGGCCACCATGAGAGGCGGTAAGATGTATTTGAACAATCATCGTTTCGTGAGGCGTTAGTTTTCCATCCACAGAAACATTATGTTCATCATCCATTAGATGGAGTTGTGTGTATGTTTAGTTTGAATACTTCTTATAACAACATCCTAGTATATTGAGTATACTGGTGTTGTTATAAAAGAAAGGAAATAAAAAGAGTTTTGGGGTTGGAGAAGCAAAATAAATGAAAATAATTTAAGAGAAATCGTTACCTTTAATTTAGGTAACTCACTTTGGTTGGAACCAAAGGACTTCTTGAAATGGTTTCTGCCTAAGGGGAAGCTTCAAGGAGGAGGAGAGGGATGTGGGGAGCTTAGTTGGGAAGAGTTTGGACGAGCCAAGTGGCTTGAGAGGTGTGAGGAATGAGTAGAAGTGGTCTCCTTCTATAAGGGAGAGGAGGGGCTCTTTAGGAAAGAGTGAAAGTATTACTTTATAATATAATTATATTCGGTTTATAATGGTCCAAAAATCATTGAGGTAAAAGATAAGATGACTCATATTCTAAATAACATCAACCAATAAGAATTGGACAGGTTTTAGATAATATTTTAATCATTATAATCTTATTTATTTAAATGATTTATTAATGAGGTAAACATTCCATCACTATTGTGTCATTAATAATTTAACTTCTTTGATGTATAAAAATTATAAATAAAATATCATTATGTAGGAACTATTTTTAGCTTTCTAATGAATATTTATAATCGAAAATCCAACATGTATAACCCTATGTAAAAATTGAACTTCTAAAAGATGTAAGCTTATGCCATTTTTATTTTTATTTTAACTTTATTAATATAAAGTGTCCCAACCACATACAAGTGGCTCCAATGGGTCCCCAAATTGACCCAAGGATTCTCATGGTCGGGTATGTGTCCACCAATAAGGTTAGGACACGTTTTAGGGTAATTTTGTATTATTATAATATTATTTGTTAACCCTTATTTACCGGATTTACCCTTAACCATGGTAAATAAAATATTTACCACAGTAATTATTCCAAATGTCTAAAAATAAAAGTTACCTATTTACAAAATTTGGACATCCTGATTCCAAATATGGAATCCATTTTTCTAAATTCAAAACACAGAAGTGGCAGAAATTAATTTAAAATCAATTCCCGCTGTCAAAACAAAAAGCGTGTTTTGAAGAGATAATAACTATCAAAAGATTGACACTTGTTTATGTTCGGTTTAATTGTAAAATTATGTCCAATGACCAACATTATATTAAATGGTAAAAATATATTCTAAATATACTTTAAAACCACTCAAATTCATAATTTATCACTATTAATTATTTTGATTAAAAAAGTTGTTTTTAATTAAAATTTAGTAATTTTCACTATTCATCAAAATATGAAAGTTATCCGAAATGTACCAAAATTTCACCTTAGGCTAAATTCGATATTCCGAATCCAAAAATGAAGTCAATTTTCAAATATAAAATATATATAATTTCAAAAAGTAGGTATTACTATTCATAGCGGCTAGTTTGATTGGTTACGGTGTGTTAGAACTCGGTGTTGCGTACAACACACGCTAGCGTACCGTGGAAGCTTGGGATGTTTCATTTTAAATTTTTGATGTCCCCATTTAGTAAAAAAGTTTAAAATATAGTATCTAAAAAGGGTTCACTATTAAAATTTGGTAAAAGTGAAATACTGAAAATGAATTTTTTCTTACATTATGTCTAAGAAACTCATAATATGGATTCTAAAATTATAAGGATTATATAAAGTTTAAAATTTAGTTGACACTATTTATAACCTCTTTTGAACAGCTTGTTTGGTAAGTCATGGTGCGATTGAACATGGTGCTGTGTGTAGTAAAAGTTATTGAATTATTTTGAAGAAATAACACACTATAAAATCTTGGGGTGTTACATTCAACCCAAGGTATATGGTCCACCCAGGTTTCCACTGGAGAGATAACCATCAACCTAGCAAACCACGGGGTCAAAATCAGTACACCCATCAAGAACTACGGAACCCATAACTAGTTCTAAACCCAACATATCCTATACCAAAAACCACCAGTCCATCTTCAACAAACCATCCCACCTCCAAAAATCCACCCCCCTGGGATAAACCAATATTCTCAAGCACCAACCCAAACTGTTAAACAAATCCTACTAGAAAAACTATGAAAACAAATGGAGAGGATGAACTCGGAAGTCACACAACTTAAACAAGAACTTAAAACCATCAAAATTAGAAAGGTACCCATTCCTACTCTGGTAGTACCATCCTCAACATTAAGGGGAAAGTCAAGTTTCACTCAAACAACTCATGAACAACTAAATGTTGTGACTGCTTTAAGAAGTGGGAAATCAATTATGAAACCTGAATATCTAATTAAAAACACATCTGAAGATTCAAACATGGATGAAAATTTATATGAATCAAATGATCAAACTGAAAAAAATGATAACATTTTCAAAGAAACAACTCTTCAACAAAAACCCCACAACCTAGACCATTTCCTCGATGCATTAGGGGAAAACCAAGCCTGAATTGATTAAAACATTGAGGGAAATATTCTCAAAAGTCATGTTGATCATTACCCTTCATGATGTCATCCAAACCATACCTTCCTACTAAAATTACCTTAAGGACTTGTGAACTTTTAAAAGAAAATTTTCAAATAAAAACCATGTCCTTTTGCTGCTAATGTGAGTACCACCATTCAAGGGACCATTACTCTTATGTTGAAAGACATGTGTTTCCTTTACATCAATGTTGAACAAGGAGAGAGATAATTTATCAAGGCCTTGTGTGACCTAGGTGCTAGTGTCAATCTCATCCCATATGTTGTGTATTGCCAGTTAGGCCTTGAAGAGCTCTAACCCACATCTGTCACACTTCAACTTGTTGATCGTAGCATTAGGGTTCCAAATGGGATTTTAAAGGACATTCTAGTAAAGGATGAAAACATCATCTACCCTCCTGACTTCCTTATCCTTGAAAACCATCCAAACTTAGGAAATAAAGAAAAAACCCCAATCATCCTTGGTCATCCTTTCCTTGCAACAATAAAATATATTATCCACGTTCGAAATTTTAACATGACCATCACCTTTGGAAACATGAGTCTATACTTGAACATCTATAATGAAATCTCACAAATAGGGGATGATGAGGAAATTCATGAAGTAAACATGATAGGAAGCATTGATATTGAAACCAGAGAACATCATGGAATATTTGATGGATGTTTATGTTCAGATGAGATTGATTTCCTTTGTTAACATGAAGGGATTTTACCTCCTCGGATTGAATCGTTTTCAAATTACTCTTATGATGATGTCTTAGGTCCCACAATTAGTTAAGACTTTCAGGAAACCACATTCATGGAGACTAATAAATATTACCTCCCTAAATTGGATCAAACCAATCTTGTTGTTGAAACTTCTGTATGTGGGGAATCAATCCTCACTTAAACTCTAAATAAAGAAATTTATATTGATCCAATGTCCCTATCTTCTGCTGAAATTCTGAACCTACCTGTTCTTGAATTGAAGGAACTTCCCTCTACAATGAAGTGTTCCTTTCTAGGGGAAAATCAAACACATCCTATTGTTATTTCATCTTCCCTTGAAGCCAATCATGGGAGGATGCTTCTATATGACCTTAGGAAACATAAGAAAGCTGATGGTTGGACCCTATCTGATATTCCTAGGATTATCCCACTTATTAGGACTCATAGGATAGTTCTGGAATTCAATTCAAATCTATGTCGTCGACATCTACGATGACTCAATCCTAATCTCATGGATGTAGTAAGGAAGGAACATCCGAAATTTTTAAAGTTGGTATTATATATCCCATAGCTGAGAGTGATGGGGTTAGCCTAATACAAGTTGTTCCAAAGAAGGCATGAATCATAGTGATAACCAATAATGATGGAGAGATTCTTCAAAATAGGGTGAGTAGTGGATGGAGGGTCTGCATTGACTATAGGAAGATAAAATCATTCACCAAGAAGGACTATTTCCCCTCACCATTCATTTACCAAGTCATTGAGAGAGTGGCAGGCCATGCCTTATAATGTTTCTTAGATGGGTACTCAGGGTATAATCAAATTGATGTCTCCCTAGAGGATCAATGGAAGACTACATTCACATGTCCATTCGGCACATTTTCATTCAAATGCCTGCCCTTCGGGTTATTCAATTCCTTATGAACATTTCTGCGGTGCATGATGGGAATATTCTAAGACCTGGTAGGGGATTTTCTTGAGGTATTAATTGATGACTTTTCTGTGTTTGGGGATATAATTAAGGGATGTCTGAGGAATTTAAAGAGAGTCTTGTCAATATGTGAAGAAATGAATCTGGCCCTAAACTGGGAAAAATGTTATTTCATGGTTAAAGAGGGACTAGTACTAGTCCATATGGTCTTAGGTAGGGGGATTGAAATTGATAAATCCAAGGTTGACATTATTTTTTAGCTTCCATCACCAAAAACTGTCAATGACGTGAGGTCTTTATTAAGACATGATGGTTTCTATAGAATATTCATCAAGTAATTTAGTTCAATATCTTATCCCCTTTGTGATCACTTAATAAAGGATGCTCCATTTGTTTTGACAGAAAGCTATGATGGTTCATTCTAAATCCTCAAATACTCTCACACCTCTCCTCCCATTATGAAATATCCAAATTGGAATCTTCCTTTCGATCTTATCTGTGATTCCAGTGGCTTTGCTATAGGATCTAGGTTAGGACAACATTGTGATAATACTCTTTATGTAATTACTTATGCCAGAAAATCCTTAAATGATACCCAAATCAACTACACCACCACTAAAAAAGAGTTACATGTTATTGTGTTTGAAATAGAGAAGATTATGTCTTACCTCTTAGGATACCCCATCACCGTGTTCACATTCCATTCTAAACTAAAATACCTCTTCCAATAACAAGATGCTAAGGCTAGACTGATTAGGTGGGTCCTTCTCTTACAAGAATTTGACATCACAATCAAGGATAAAAAGGTAGTTGAAAATGTTTTAGATGATCACCTCTCTAGGATGGAATTCAAAGACAATTCAAATCACCTTTATGTGTCTGATTCATTTCCTGATGAACACCTATACTCTGTGAGTGACTGCCCATGGTATATTGATATAGCCAATTTCTCAGTTAGTGGAGTCATTCCAAAAATCTTAGGGAGTCATGATCGAAGGAAATTCCTTTCTGATGTTAGAAACTATGTGTTTGATGATCCATACCGATATAAGTTATGCCCTAACCAAGTCATTAGGAGGTGTATCCCAGAATCGGAACAAGAGTCTATCCTTAAATTCTGTCATAGAGAGACATGTGGAGGTTACGTTTCCTCTAAGAAAACATCTACTATGGTTTGCCCTAGTGGTCACTTCTGGTCCACCCTCTCAATGGACTCCTACTCATTTTTTTCAAAGTTGTCCTAGGTGTCAACATGTAGGGTCCATCAGAAAATGAAATCCAATGCCACTCACTCCAATCATAGTGATTGAAATCATTGGTGTTTTATGAGATGTTCATGAATGTACCATGTAATAGTACATTTTTGTAATGAATTGAAATCATGATGTGAAATGATGTTCAAAGATTAAAATGAATTAAAATTGTATTTTTGATAAAAAATCACATGAAAAGTATATAAATCAACAATGAATATTAGCCTCTTACAGTGGCCAATCATGAAGGATTTGGAAGGATTATTCAACCATGTCGAGCAAAGACTACTATACAATATCCCCATAGAAGGTGTCACAAAATCTAAATTCTCATATCATTAAAATATTAAAGAATGGTTGTTCGCAATATGAATTTGAAACTACTGGTGAATATGGTCATGTGGATGATGTGTTATATTATGATATGTAATCAATCTTATGTTATATGTGGACTTTGTTTTCACCATATAATTTCATTATTGACACTATTTCTTTTCATAATAAATTATCAGAATCTTTTATTCTAACTGGACTTTCCTAGTAAGATCATTATATTATCACTCAAAACCTATCAATTGTAAAAAGATCCATCTTCCTCAATGATTTAACATTTTTTATATTTTATATCCAAGGAAATATATTTTATAATGTTTTGTGGGAAATATATTATCTTATAATATATAATATTTCATTTATTAAGCATTGTGATAGTGAATAACATATATATATCATAGGGTATTCTATATTGAAATCCATTATATTGGTATGACACTTTAGTATATGACATATGATATCATAACATATGATTGAATATCAGTTTTTTTTTATAAAAACAAAACTTCATGTTGTATTAGGGATATAGGGGATATCATCACATATAACTAGTGAATAAATATTGTTCCAATCATAGATTTTGATTGAAAACACATTTATAAATTTTGAAATAATATATAACCTTGCATAAGGTGAATCCTTTTGCACTAAAGGATGTTATGGAACATGTTTTATATAATCTATAGTCTAAATAACCACATCACTAGATCCATATACACATGAATTTGAACCCAGAACAATTTGACACACTAAATAATGACCAAATTTAGATCCAAATCATCTTTTACTAAATGAAACACAAATAACAGTTTCAACTAGCCTTTACTCAGGAGCTAGAAGAGTTTTCTGAAAAACTAACTCATCATGGTGAACTACTATAGTATCTTCAACAACATCATCTTATCTTTTATGAACTACCTCTAGCACAAAATAATTGATATTAGGTACTGAAACATGGATCTTTAGACCACTATCTCCTATACAACCTTTAATGAACCGTCTTAGCAGGTGTTGTATCCCAAGGTGGTGAGGATTTATATGGCTCTCCATAAGTCCTACCATCTTATCCAACAAGTTTTTTTTAATTTGAAGATGTTTCCAAAATTATGAAATTCTTTTCAACAACACTGATAATAAATTTTTACTCGTATGAAACATTTTGGAATCTCCCTCATTTTTATATACTTTTTCCTTTTTTTTAAATAGTGAGATAAGATTTCCATATGGTTAATAATTCAATTTTTTCCCATTAAATCATTTATTTTTAAATAACATAAATTTACTTAGATTATTGAGCTTCAAATTGTTCATCATGGTATATATGACATAAATATCCTAAAATAATACTTTTTCCATATCTATATACAATCCCATTCTAAACAAACATACAAGATTAAATTGCAATCATCTTTTAAATATAATATTGGATCCTTCTCAAAGGTAGAGGTTATATATATGAAACTAAAAGACCTATATTGTTCATAATGTACTTGTATCAACCAATGCATGGTTAAAATTAATCTCCTCCTCATGGGGACAATGAAAAATCTCATCCAACTCCACTGAAAAAACCATCACACCTTCCCCATTTACACTTAACAACAAAACATCCTATATTATGGTAAAATAAAAAACAATGTTCTTCATATACACATTAACCACATCCTCAAAATTAATTCCAAACAACTTTTATAAAAAAACCCATCCTTAATACCAAAGGGCCTTCTTTAGATGCATCTGATTAGTCTTCATACAATTCATATAGTAGGTAATTACATCAATAACTGTACATAACACACATCTTCATATGGATTTATTTGATAAAATGGTGCTTCCATTATCTCCATGAATAGAATCTATCACAAAAATTATGTCAATTTGAGGTCAAGAAACTATCATGAGGTCAGGGGCAAAGGTTCTATTTATAAATAGGGGAATATTGGATAATTAAGATAGGGTTGAGAGGTGAATATTATAAGGCCCCAGCCTTAAACCTTACTTAATCTTGTGTTATTACAAGATTACACATTGAGGATCTTTTCAGGTTTAGAGTTTTAGAGAATTAGATCATAAAACTTGCAATACATTCCACATATAAACAAAGTGGTTACATAAAGATAGTATTCTTCATTCCCATCAATGGAAACACATTTAAAATAAAACATGGATTATTTCTTGACACATCCTTGACTCTATCATCTTATCATGTACCTTTCCCTTGACCTGTGAAAAACATTTCAAAAACTTGGGATGAGCATAAAAACTCAGTATGGGTTATAAAAAAACATGGAAAGGAAACATGAGTTCATATATACATAAGAATGAAATCATACTTTACCCATAAAACATAGGCACTTTAACATACCTCATAAAATCATGAATAAATCATAGAAATCATAAGACGTAAAGGTAACTTGAGGCATTCATAACATTCTTACGTAGGGAGTAACCCTCTTGGTTACGTTTGGAATACCCATCACAGTATATTCCCTAAAATCTCTTCGGAGAAACCTTAACGTTTCACTCCTTCGCGTTACCCAATGCATTGGAGAGCTATAACGGGCTCACCCGCCCTTAGTTTATCACGGAACCACCTGTCTTCATAATAATGCCCAAGAACCATAACATAATCATATCACATAAAACATGCATAAAGGAAACATAAAATTTCCACATTTCAATCACGAGATATTAATACAACACATTGATATAAAAACATTATGAAAACCATTTTCAATACCAAAGTAAAACATGGTATTTATTTTTCTTTTAAAAAAGAAGGTATGGCTTGTAGAGGAAGCTGAAACTCAAATAACGGTTACGACGGCGGAGAAGTCGTTGTCGCCGCATACGTACGAAAAAAACATTCCCTTTTGTCGTTTAGTAAACGCTTCGTATAAAAAATATTCCTTTTGAATAAACGTAAAAGTCAAAGGGGTTTATACACCGTATAAAAGAAAGTTGTGTATAAAATAAAATATGCCTCAACGAAAGGAGATTGAGACGAAGTCCCATACAAAGATAATTTTTAAAATAAAATAGATACATTATGTGTATTCACTATAAGTACACATAAATAAAGTACAAATACAAGATACGACATAATAATATAATGACATAATTTGAAAGTAGGAGATTAACCCAAAGAATGGAAATTGGGTTAAGAAGTTCCCATACCTCGTATCTGACTTGACCCGACCGTTCTTTAAACTCCTGAATAATAAACTTTAGTTAATCTCTACTTGCTTAAGAACCTTTTTTAAGTTCATTATTCCTTTTATACCATGTTATGAACATCATGTAATCATTTAAGTTAATAATGTTCATTTTGTCGGTATTTGGTTCTTAAGTCAAAAATAGACTTCTTATACTTACATGTTGTTAATTTGGTCAAAGGTTCATTATATCCAGAATGGTATTCATTATGTAGATATCATATATGTCATATATATCCAGTACATACATTCATTTATAATATTACATCACATTTAGAGGTAAGAAATGAAATGCACCGTTCATGGAGACGGTAAGCCGTACGTACGCATGAACGCTACTTCCATTTCTATTTCATATTTTCTGGAATGGAATCATAATGATATAAAAGTATATTATAATTCCAGTATAACAACATATATAATATCATTAACTTTATCCTTTACACATCCCACATATGGTATTAACGAATCAAATCACTTTTAGGGGGCGGTAGTCCGCACTTCCTAAAATGAAGATATCGTGTTTTACCCATAATGGAAACCATAAAGGTATGCCCAAAATGAAAAAAACAGAAGCTTAAGGAAAACATAAACATATCATATATCATATATAAAAATAGTGACATCATAATGGCCACCTTTGAAGGTGTTAAATGAGTATTGAACAATCATCGTTTCGGGAGGCAGAATTTCGCCATCCACGGAAACCGTATGTTCTTTAACCATTTGATGTAGTTGTGTGAGAGTGTAGCTCAAATATATCTTATAACAACATCCTAGTATATTGAAGATACTGGTGTTGTTACAAAAGAAGTAAATAAAAAGAGTTTAGGGGGTTGGAGAAGCAAAATAAAACAAAAGAACATGAGAGAATGAATTACCTTAAAAAGTGTAACTCCTTTTGAGTTGAGCCTAAAGGCTTCCTTTGAAAGGATTATGCCCAAAGGGAATCCTCTAGGATGAGGAGAGGGATGTGGAGAGAGCAAATGGGCAGGGGTTGGCCGAGCCAATGGCTTGAAGAGTGTGTGAAATGAGGTAGAGGTGGGGGCCTTTTATAAGAGGAGAGGAGGGGCACTTTTGGAAAGTAAAGAAACATTACATTATTTGAAAATGTGTTTCGGTTTTAAAAGGTCCCACATTGATGGAATTCGTGGATAAGGTGATAAGGCATCGAAATCCATTCATCCAATTGGTTTTGGACATGTGTAGTTCATAGATTTTATTTTATCTTTCCATTTTATTTAAATCGTCAAATAATGATGTCATCGCTGCATCATTATTATGTCATAAATAATTAAATTTATTTAATGTATAAAAATTATAAACAAATTACTATGATGTAGGAAATCTTTTTAGCTTTCCATTGAATATTTATAATCAAAATTTGGACTTGTATAACCCCACTTAAAAATTGTTTTCGCAAAACATATTATGTTTGTGTCACTTTCACTTTAACATTTAATAAAAAGTAATTTATGTTATTTCCCAACAAAAGTGGATACATGGGGTCCCCAAGTTAGGCCATGACTTGTCTTGGTCGGCCATGACACAACCAATGAGGTTGGGACATGTGTCTAGGTCATTTTATATTATTAAAGCATTATTTATACATTAAACTACACTAATTACCACTAATCGCGATTAAAAACTTAATAAGTTACTATTCACCAAAAAATTATTTTAATCTCATTGAACCACATTTTACTTCTTAATGACAACCATGTATGTCGGATTTTCAAAATTCAATACACATTAGTTGTAAACTTTCATTTAACTGAAAAATCAGTTTGCTTGATTACCACTTAGTGGTTTCACTATTCATCAAAAATTGAAGTTTTTCAGAAAATTACCAAAAATTCACCCTAAGCTATATTTGATATTCCGAATTCAAAAATGAAGTCCATTTTACAAAATTCAAATCATATAAGTCACATTAATTAATTTAATAATTAATTACCGCTGCCAGAGCAAATAGCGTGTTTTTACAAAACAATAAGTATCAAAAGATTGACACCAGTTTAAGTCTAATTTCAAATCGAAATTGATTCCAATGACCACCATTGGATAAAATGGTAAAAATATATTCTAATTTCACTTTAAAACCAATTCAAAAGATAATCTAATCATATAAATAAATTAGATCAAAAAGAGGTTTTGAATTAAAATGCAACATTTTACACTATTCATAAAAAAATGAACTTTATCAGAAAGGTTCCAAAAAATTACACAAAGTAAAATTTGATGTCCCGATTCTTAAGAAGATTTATATTTGGTCCAATAGAAATTAAAAGAGTGATCAAAACTATATTTAATGACGGTTCACCATTAAAAGGTGATAAGTGAACCTTTAGTGAAAATTAGAGTATAAAAGCCTAAAATTGAACTCTTTCCATATTTTAAGCCTTTATCTTTTATTGGGTAAATGCATAAACATTTAAAAACATATCTATTTATATTTTAGTTATTTCTATTCATTCCCGCCAGTACAACGGCTACTTGTTAACTAACATTTAAAATAATATTATTATATTACTAGTGTGCTACGTAAGTTTCAAAGAAACTCATCGTTGCGTATCGGGTACGCTATCGAACATAGCAACCCCTTTTAATTAAAATTCATATTTAATTCTCTAATATTAATAAATATGAAAATTATTTATTCTTTAATTACCTGGGATGTTACATCCTTCCCCCCTTTTGGGAATTGCGTCCTCGCAATTTTATTCACTTATCAAAATAAGTGGGGGTATTTATCCCTCATAGCATTTTCAGATTCCCATGTTGCCTCTTCAATCATGTGGTTTTTCCACAAAACCTTTACCTGATGAATCACCTTATTCCGTAACACTTGCTCCCTGTGGTCAAGAATCTGGACCGGTTGTTCCTCATAAGATAGGTTCTCTTCCAGCTGAACTACCTCTGGACTCAAAACATGAGATGGATCTGGCATATACTTTCTCAACATCGAAACGTGAGAAACATTGTGTACCTGAGATAAACTCGGAGGTAAAGCCACTCGGTATGCAACTGATCCAACTCTCTCTAGAACTTCGTATGGTCCAATGAACCTTGGACTCAACTTTCTTTTCTTACCAAATCTCATCACACTTTTCCAAGGAGAAACCTTGAGAAAAACATTATCACCTACCTCGAAAGATAGATCCTTCCTCCGGTTATCCGCATAACTCTTCTGCCTGCTCTGAGCTGTTCTCATGTGTTTCTGAATCAGCTGAACTTTTTCTGCCATCTCTTCTACCAATTCTGGTCCCATCAACTTTCTTTCACCCACTTCATCCCAGAAAGCTGGAGTTCGACACCGCTTCCCATATAATGCCTGAAATGGTGCCATCTGTATACTGGAATGAAAACTGTTATTATATGAAAACCCAACCAAAGAAAGATGCTGGTCCCAACTTCCCTGATAATCCATAGAACAAGCTCGTAGCATATCCTCCAATGTCTGAATTGTTCGTTCTGACTGCCCATCTGATTGAGGATGAAAAGCTGTACTAAAATTTAATTCAGTACCCAACGACTTCTGAAGGCCTTTCCAAAAGTTAGAGGTAAACCTGGGATCACGATCTGATACAATGGAGAGGGGAACTCCATGTAACCTGACTATCTCTTTAAGATACAAACGGGAAAGTTGATCTAGATAGAAAGTATCTCGTATAGAAAGTAAATGAGCAGATTTAGTCAAGCGATCAACAATAACCCAGATTTCATTATTACCTCGAGATGTCTTCGGTAATCCAACAACAAAGTCCATGGATATATTCTCCCATTCCCACTCTGGAACTGGTAAAGGCTGAAGCATCCCTTTCGGTAACTGCCGCTATGCTTTAACCTGCTGACAAGTCAAACACTTCACAGTAAAATCAGCAATATCTCTTTTCATTCCATCCCACCAGTAATACTCCCGCAAATCTCTATACATCTTAGTACTGCCCGGATGAACTGAAAACGGAGAACTATGAGCTTCACATAACAACTATCTCTTCAACTGTGAATCACAAGGCACACATAACCTCTTCACAAACCTCAAAACACAAACACAAACTTATCCAAGAACTCATGGAAAATTTTATTCATAAGGTCCATGAATACAGCAGCTGCATTGGTTAACCCAAAAGGCATAACTACAAATTCATAATGGACATATCTAGTACGGAACACAGTCTTCGGAACATCTGCTTCTTTTACTTTCAACTGATGGTACCCCGACCTCAAGTCAATCTTCGAAAAATACTGAGCTCCCTGGAGCTGACACCACTTCATTCGATGGCCCAACATCCGCTGAAGTAGTTGCAAAGGATTTCACCACCCCTTTCTGCTTGTAGTCTAACTGCTTCCCATCACTCAAGCTCCTTGTCGGACACTCGTTTGCATAGTGACCCATCTCATTGCACTTATAACATTTCACTAACTTTAAATCAAATTTATTCTTACCTTCACCTTGATCCTTTTCAGTGCAATCACGAGCCTTATGTCCCATCTTACCACATCGGTAGCACTTCCCAGAATTCAGAAGACATTCCCCAGCATGACTTTTTCCACATTTATCACAAACTGGAAACTTAGTTTTCTTACCATCAGACTTTTTTGAAGAATTCTTACCTTTCTCCTGCCACCTCGGTCTCTTCTTCTGCTGGTTGTTATAGAAAACTTGGTCATCGGTAAACTCCATTTCCACCTTCTCAGCACATCGAACAAGTTTTTCATAACTTTTAAACTCACGAGAAGCCAATGCCCTTCGATATTTTGGCTTTAATCCTGAGTAAAAACGATTGATTTTACTATCAAGGTCTCGGATAAAATTGGGAGCATACCTTGCCAATCGAGTGAACCTTTCTTCATAGGCAGCCACTGAGTCTTCCTCTTGCCTCAATTCCAAGAATTGCTTTTCCATCCTAAGTCGAACAGCCTTAGGAAAATACTTCTCAAGAAACATACCTTTGAATTCATCCCAGTCAAGAGCATCAATCTCATCGGCATCCCTGATATTTTTAACCATAGACCACCACTGATCTGCTTCACCCTCCAAACGGTAAATAGCAAGACTAACCTTTTGATTGTCTGAACACCCCATGACATCAAAAATCTTCTCCAGTGCTTTAATCCACCCTTCAGCTAGCACAGGGTCAGATGATCCTCTGAATGATGGGGGATGTTGCCTCATGAAATGTTCCACCACTGACATGTTCCTCTGCGGTTGATCTTGCTGATCTCGTGCATGGATACCACCACCATTTATAGCCTGAGTCAATTGTGCCATCACTGCAACAAACTGTTCAGTTCCGATTCCGACCATCTCAGGTTGCTGATTTGGAAGGTTGTCTTCCTCCTGATGTCGTCCCAACATATCTGCTTTGTTTCCTCTGCGGAAAACCATTCTGAACACCGAAATATCTTAGGCAAAGCAACATGGTAATCCGTAAATGCTATATCATTTCAATCATATTATAATTTAACACTTTTCTAACTCCTAAAGTTGTCTAAACCGACCTCTGATACCAACTATAAGGCCCCAGCCTTAAACCTTACTTAATCTTGTGTTATTACAAGATTACACATTGAGGATCTTTTCAGGTTTAGAGTTTTAGAGAATTAGATCATAAAACTTGCAATACATTCCACATATAAACAAAGTGGTTACATAAAGATAGTATTCTTCATTCCCATCAATGGAAACACATTTAAAATAAAACATGGATTATTTCTTGACACATCCTTGACTCTATCATCTTATCATGTACCTTTCCCTTGACCTGTGAAAAACATTTCAAAAACTTGGGATGAGCATAAAAACTCAGTATGGGTTATAAAAAAACATGGAAAGGAAACATGAGTTCATATATACATAAGAATGAAATCATACTTTACCCATAAAACATAGGCACTTTAACATACCTCATAAAATCATGAATAAATCATAGAAATCATAAGACGTAAAGGTAACTTGAGGCATTCATAACATTCTTACGTAGGGAGTAACCCTCTTGGTTACGTTTGGAATACCCATCACAGTATATTCCCTAAAATCTCTTCGGAGAAACCTTAACGTTTCACTCCTTCGCGTTACCCAATGCATTGGAGAGCTATAACGGGCTCACCCGCCCTTAGTTTATCACGGAACCACCCGTCTTCATAATAATGCCCAAGAACCATAACATAATCATATCACATAAAACATGCATAAAGGAAACATAAAATTTCCACATTTCAATCACGAGATATCAATACAACACATTGATATAAAAACATTATGAAAACCATTTTCAATACCAAAGTAAAACATGGTATTTATTTTTCTTTTAAAAAAGAAGGTATGGCTTGTAGAGGAAGCTGAAACTCAAATAACGGTTACGACGGCGGAGAAGTCGTTGTCGCCGCATACGTACGAAAAAAACATTCCCTTTTGTCGTTTAGTAAACGCTTCGTATAAAAAATATTCCTTTTGAATAAACGTAAAAGTCAAAGGGGTTTATACACCGTATAAAAGAAAGTTGTGTATAAAATAAAATATGCCTCAACGAAAGGAGATTGAGACGAAGTCCCATACAAAGATAATTTTTAAAATAAAATAGATACATTATGTGTATTCACTATAAGTACACATAAATAAAGTACAAATACAAGATACGACATAATAATATAATGACATAATTTGAAAGTAGGAGATTAACCCAAAGAATGGAAATTGGGTTAAGAAGTTCCCATACCTCGTATCTGACTTGACCCGACCGTTCTTTAAACTCCTGAATAATAAACTTTAGTTAATCTCTACTTGCTTAAGAACCTTTTTTAAGTTCATTATTCCTTTTATACCATGTTATGAACATCATGTAATCATTTAAGTTAATAATGTTCATTTTGTCGGTATTTGGTTCTTAAGTAAAAAATAGACTTCTTATACTTACATGTTGTTAATTTGGTCAAAGGTTCATTATATCCAGAATGGTATTCATTATGTAGATATCATATATGTCATATATATCCAGTACATACATTCATTTATAATATTACATCACATTTAGAGGTAAGAAATGAAATGCACCGTTCATGGAGACGGTAAGTCGTACGTACGCATGAACGCTACTTCCATTTCTATTTCATATTTTCTGGAATGGAATCATAATGATATAAAAGTATATTATAATTCCAGTATAACAACATATATAATATCATTAACTTTATCCTTTACACATCCCACATATGGTATTAACGAATCAAATCACTTTTAGGGGGCGGTAGTCCGCACTTCCTAAAATGAAGATATCGTGTTTTACCCATAATGGAAACCATAAAGGTATGCCCAAAATGAAAAAAACAGAAGCTTAAGGAAAACATAAACATATCATATATCATATATAAAAATAGTGACATCATAATGGCCACCTTTGAAGGTGTTAAATGAGTATTGAACAATCATCGTTTCGGGAGGCAGAATTTCGCCATCCACGGAAACCGTATGTTCTTTAACCATTTGATGTAGTTGTGTGAGAGTGTAGCTCAAATATATCTTATAACAACATCCTAGTATATTGAAGATACTGGTGTTGTTACAAAAGAAGTAAATAAAAAGAGTTTAGGGGGTTGGAGAAGCAAAATAAAACAAAAGAACATGAGAGAATGAATTACCTTAAAAAGTGTAACTCCTTTTGAGTTGAGCCTAAAGGCTTCCTTTGAAAGGATTCTGCCCAAAGGGAATCCTCTAGGATGAGGAGAGGGATGTGGAGAGAGCAAATGGGCAGGGGTTGGCCGAGCCAATGGCTTGAAGAGTGTGTGAAATGAGGTAGAGGTGGGGGCCTTTTATAAGAGGAGAGGAGGGGCACTTTTGGAAAGTAAAGAAACATTACATTATTTGAAAATGTGTTTCGGTTTTAAAAGGTCCCACATTGATGTAATTCGTGGATAAGGTGATAAGGCATCGAAATCCATTCATCCAATTGGTTTTGGACATGTGTAGTTCATAGATTTTATTTTATCTTTCCATTTTATTTAAATCGTCAAATAATGATGTCATCGCTGCATCATTATTATGTCATAAATAATTAAATTTATTTAATGTATAAAAATTATAAACAAATTACTATGATGTAGGAAATCTTTTTAGCTTTCCATTGAATATTTATAATCAAAATTTGGACTTTTATAACCCCACTTAAAAATTGTTTTCGCAAAACATATTATGTTTGTGTCACTTTCACTCTAACATTTAATAAAAAGTAATTTATGTTATTTCCCAACAAAAGTGGATACATGGGGTCCCCAAGTTAGGCCATGACTTGTCTTGGTCGGCCATGACACAAACAATGAGGTTGGGACATGTGTCTAGGTCATTTTATATTATTAAAGCATTATTTATACATTAAACTACACTAATTACCACTAATCGCGATTAAAAACTTAATAAGTTACTATTCACCAAAAAATTATTTTAATCTCATTGAACCACATTTTACTTCTTAATGACAACCATGTATGTCGGATTTTCAAAATTCAATACACATTAGTTGTAAACTTTCATTTAACTGAAAAATCAGTTTGCTTGATTACCACTTAGTGGTTTCACTATTCATCAAAAATTGAAGTTTTTCAGAAAATTACCAAAAATTCACCCTAAGCTATATTTGATATTCCGAATTCAAAAATGAAGTCCATTTTACAAAATTCAAATCATATAAGTCACATTAATTAATTTAATAATTAATTCCCGCTGCCAGAGCAAATAGCGTGTTTTTACAAAACAATAAGTATCAAAAGATTGACACCAGTTTAAGTCTAATTTCAAATAGAAATTGATTCCAATGACCACCATTGGATAAAATGGTAAAAATATATTCTAATTTCACTTTAAAACCAATTCAAAAGATAATCTAATCATATAAATAAATTAGATCAAAAAGAGGTTTTGAATTAAAATGCAACATTTTACACTATTCATAAAAAAATGAACTTTATCAGAAAGGTTCCAAAAAATTACACAAAGTAAAATTTGATGTCCCGATTCTTAAGAAGATTTATATTTGGTCCAATAGAAAGTAAAAGAGTGATCAAAACTATATTTAATGACGGTTCACCATTAAAAGGTGATAAGTGAACCTTTAGTGAAAATTAGAGTATAAAAGCCTAAAATTGAACTCTTTCCATATTTTAAGCCTTTATCTTTTATTGGGTAAATGCATAAACATTTAAAAACATATCTATTTATATTTTAGTTATTTCTATTCATTCCCGCCAGTACAACGGCTACTTGTTAACTAACATTTAAAATAATATTATTATATTACTAGTGTGCTACGTAAGTTTCAAAGAAACTCATCGTTGCGTATCGGGTACGCTATCGAACATAGCAACCCCTTTTAATTAAAATTCATATTTAATTCTCTAATATTAATAAATATGAAAATTATTTATTCTTTAATTACCTGGGATGTTACAAATATAATTTATCCCATAAACCTGATCCATGAAATGGATTACATAACAATTTAGAGATTGAGTCGATTTTGACTAAAACTAAATAAAATATAATAAAAAAATAAATGAATAGTATTTTTAAAAACCATAATATATATATAATTAAATAGAATATGTTAATTTTTTTTCACAAAATCAAAAAAAATAAATCATAAATAAATAATATAGAAATTTAAATTTAAATAAATATGAAATATTAAAAACATGTAAATTCAAATAACCCCACCTCTCTATTAAAAAAATAAATATTACCACACCAAGGGGATAGTAGAAATATCTATTAACATATTAGTAGTCTAACAAATCATGAGCAATATAACATTTTTAAGTGTGATCTCTCAAGAAATTATGCCATAAAAATATATGATTCAATATTAAATTATTTATCTTATTATTTTAAATGTTTACATAACTCATGTTATCAAATTTTAATGACACATGATTTTAATTTAATCCAATTTCCATTAACATTTGTTTCTTCAAAAAAAAGTGAAAAATAACTACAAACAACTATATATTCCTCATTGATAATGGATTGTGAAAAAGTGTGTTATTTTTTACAAGACCAATATATTATGTATTTATCTAGAAAAAGGAATGTTCCTAAAGTACTCTTAATTTCTATTCTACAACAAATAAAAATAAAATGTTTTCCCAAACGATTAAGTAAAGAGAAGTTATTTCTTTTTAAATATCTTAATATTATTTTTGTAACTTTTAAATGATACTCCTTAAGATTTTATTAATATCTATCACCTAATCTTAATAAAAACCTAATATATAGCCCACTATAATTCAAATATAATGGACTCCTAATTATTCATTTGTATAGATAATTTTCATTTGGTTTCTCAGATTCATTCAATCCAATATTTCATTATTACTCATCTTATTTCACATACTTTTCAACATTTAATTACAAATATTTTAAATAAGTCAAGAATGTATTATATTTGATTTAATACATTCCCAAATTATTGTTTATAAATATGAAATATTTTAAAATAATTTAACTCACCCATCATGATCACTTCAAATTCTTTTTTAAGATTTTTGAAAATTGATTACATAATTTTTTATTTATAGAACAAAAAAACACTTCATCAATATATATCTAAACTAATAAATTATCTAAATATAAATTTTTCCTTAATATAGTAGTATATTACTTTACTACCAAAAAAACATATGGTAAAATTCGAAAAACATAAATGTTTATACCATGCTCTATGTTCTTTTTGAATGTCATAAATACATTTTGTAATTTTGATTACTAATCACGGAAATTGTTGATTTTTAAAACTATGAGGTTTTGTGACATTAACATTCTCTATTAGAACAACGTTACAACATTACATATTACATCCAAATGATACAATTTGAAATTCATATGTGATTTATAAGGCTAGATAATCTTAGTGGCTCTTAATATTTCTATAGGTGAAATGTTGTTTTCATAATCAAGATATTATTATTGGATATATTGCTTAACAACTTGTCTGGTCTTATTATTAGTTATCACAACATGATCTTCATATTTATTCCTAAAGAACAATTTTGTTCATATATATGGATAATCCAATAATATATTATATAAATAAAAAAATTTTGCTCTGGAAATTGTTTAACTCTCATGTCATTTATAAAACCCAGCTATCACCCACTAAGTCTTACTCTATAGTATTGGGTTCTAGTTGGGATAGAAAGGTAGAAAATTATAAAATATTTCATATATGTCTTCATGAACTACAAATTTCATCAAAACATCATATAAATATTTACAAGAGATGGTTCTTAAGGGTACTAGGTTTTATTGTCCACATACTTGCAAGTTCAACGGTATCCAACCTTTCATGATTTGGTTCTTCTAAATCATGTTCTAACTTATCATCATTTTTACTATATTGGAAAGTTTCAGATCTCATGTTTTAAAAGAAATCACTAATCTCATTATTTTGAGACATTGTTTTGATAAAAATGATCTTCTTTATATAATTTTACATGAGTTTATTTTTTAAAAATATTTTATCTTTTAATAAAAAATATAACTACCTTACGAAATATAAAATAATGAAAGGAGATTCCTTCCCCCAACCATTATATCATACTTACCAAGATTGTACTCAATTATTATAAAATAAACATTTAATCCATATAATTTAATATATCAAGACTTTTTCTTTCTATTATTCCATATATCATTACGTTTTCCCTTCCAAATAGGTATTATTGAAACCTTTTTCATTTTTTATCCTTTGGTATTTACAACATCAATCCAAAAATGATGAGGTAGATTATATTCATAGAACATTGTTCATGATATTTCTCATAATGTATAATTCCTCCATTCAATAATACAATTTTGTTTAGGTGTCCTAGAGTAAAAATAAAATTAACATGATCTATGTTTTAAATAATCATAATTGAAATAATGGTTTTAAAATTATCAACAATGATCACTTCTTAAATAAATAATTTTGGAAAAAAATATTATAACATAACATGAATTGTTATAAAACCAAAAAGATAATATTGATCACAAAAATGAAGAATACTTACCAGATTTTTATGTAATATTTACACATGAATAATATTTTTCAAGTGGAATGTTCATGGTTTTCTAATTGATCTAGAACCTACAATCATTCATTATAAATTATCACCAAAAGTTATGTAGCATCCATAATCTTTTTATAAGGATTTAAATGTAGAGAAATATCCACTATTATGCCTTTAAAATCCAAATTCTGTATACCATTTTCATCGATGATATATGATATTTTTCCCTACAATGACAATTGAATCATGAATTTTTTTTGATACCCATATCTCATTGGTAAAGAAATATTAGTAACTAATTATTTAGGAACCCCATCCTATCTTTTTGTCTATAAAATCCAACGATGATTTAAAAAAACATTTTTTAAACAATGTAATTCTTATCTCCATAGAATTATTGGATTCTCAAATAAAAATAATTACCATAGTTCCGTAATTCTATATATTGTAAAAAGTTAATTATTGAAAGGTATTTATTCATAGAACTATCAAAAAAATTGTTTTTATAAAAATTTATTTTTAGTCCATGACTTATTATACCAAAAATATTTTTATGATCATTATTGTTACAAATAATTTTATTCATTCAATTTTTATCTTTTTATAATTCACTTGTAGAATATTTGATGTCTTGAACTACTTTTTTTCAATTTTTCTATCTTATTATAGTGATCAAAACAAGTTTCAACTGAATTTTATATCATGGTTTTTATTTACAAAATTTACATATTTAAGTCTTATTTTAATAAAAAATAACATTGTAATATTTTTTTATAGATTTTTTTCATTTTTATAGATTCATAATTGGTTTCTAGTAGTGCATGATATTCATTTAATTCGTTATAAGAGAAATTTTCTTTTTCAAATTCATATCCACACTTAGAAAATTAAAAAGAATGTGCCTCATTTGAATTTTTCTTAAAAGAAAATTTTCCATTCTAATTAGAATATTTAACTTAATATTCAAAAGATGTGACATCACTAGAATACAATGATGCACTCCATCTAGATTTTATTTTTTTCTTTGACTTCTTCAAATAGACAAACATCTTAAAGTACTATATGATAGAAATTTTTTATCATGAAGCTATGTGAAATAACATTTAAATATCTCCATACATATTGAATTCATAGATTCCTAACTCTTTTAGTTTTCCTAAAATTTTCTTGGACTTTTTGAATGGTTTCATGAAACAAAATCATTTTTATGACTTTTTAAATTTTCCAGAAACATTAATATGAACACTATATAATGAATTAATATTTTAGGTATCATCATCAAATTAATATTTTATTTTTATCTCATAATTTTCTTATCATACTTTTAGGTTTAAATATTAAGAGAATAATTATTCTTTTCCAAAAATCTATTTTCTCAATCCTCATCTTATATCTTTGCCTCATAAATTATAATAATTTATGTAATATTATTTTTGTTACCATTGTAGATTTTCTATTAGTAGTCGAGATCCTGATAAAAATTTGGGTTTGAATTGTGATGACATTAAAATATTTGTTTGTATCATATGTATTTGTTCCTAAAGTTTCAATATTATTTAAAATTTCAATTATTTTCCCATTCAATAGATTGATTCCCTCATGTTACATAATTTTGAAGTATCAAAATTATGTTTGTCAGTATTATATCTAAGAGATCACACTATTTTTGTTCATTCATAAGATAATACTATATTATTATTTATTTAATGATCTATATTCCATTGTGGCACTCATTTTAACTCTTTTGTACCATGTATGCATACTAATGCACTCATGGATTTAGAGTTCAAATCATAACTATATAATTGTAATAATCCTAGGTTTATACTTGTGTTGTTTTAATTACATAAGGCATAACGACTTAAATATAATCCTTTAGAATTTTATTCCTCTAATATATTATCATAAATTTCTTATAGAAACCATAATTTCCACTATTAATGTAATGTTATCTGACCATAAACATAGATTCTTCTTTTTCATTCACAAAATCTATCATTATGATAATCTTTATACATCGCTGTTTGGAAGATGAGAACTCAAAATTCATGACATCTAATACCAATTATTCTCCAAATATTAATGTAGTATGATTCATGAGGGTGGATTTAATTCATTAAAATTTTATTATCCTATAAAACAACCCTATTTATGATATGAATTACTTATGATCTTTTCATGAAACAAGAATGTAGTATAAATAATATAATAGAGAAAATATATAATACATTATGATTTATAATAGTTTGATGAAAAAATAACACATTCCACTCCAATAATGTTAAAATATATGTTATTTGTTATTATCACTACATTGGTCATTTTACCCTAGATTATCAGTACTTTTCCCTAGGACTACTTGACTGAGTGCGACTGGTAGACCCATGGGACAATAATAATATGATATTTCATCTGGGCTCCAAAATAGATTTTAAAAACAATAGACATTATTTTTATTTTAATAGGATCATTTATAATTAAAGAGAGAATAAACATAATTTTAATAAATATCGCACACAATTTTAAAATGAAACCAATAGAAGAGAAAAAATATCCCTGAGAGATTATAAGAATAAAATTAAGCTCAAGGATACTATTTCAAAATGATAGCTGATACAGTCAAGATATAAAATTTATAGATCATGAAACTTCTTATTCTTTTGGAATAAAATACTATAGAACACAATATATTTAAAAAAAAATTCTTTGAAGATATATCAACTACTTATATTCTCCTCAATATTATATTTTCAACTATATAGGTCACACATGAAATTCCTGAAAAACATGTCTTTTAATTTTATAGTATAAAATACTTACAATATGGGGTTTAAATTTTAATCCCATATTTAATTTTCATGGAAAAACCTAAAAAATAGTAATAACCATTAAATTATCCTTTTACTTGTTTTATTTATCAGTATTTTACTTTTATTATAACCATTTGTGCCATAAAAAGGTAAAACAATTAAATAATGGAAGGAATTATTAAATATCACTGAAAGTACCACAACATTAATAAATACATGGAGTTAGAATAATGTAGCTACTTACAGATGACCACATAAATGAATTCTAAATATTTTAATTTGTGTAGAAAAATAAATCCACATATCCATTCTTCGCATATCTTATTTATCTATGTTGATGAATTTTCATACTTGTTCGTTATGTATATGGTTTAATTCACATTGAATTCTTGATCTCATTTCCAAATAATAATGTAGATAAATTTAACTATGTATCCATATTGATGTAAATAATTAATTTTACCATATATCCCAATCACATTTCTAATTACTCCATTTAACCAATTCAAATTCCCAGTTGATCTACATATCCAATTGATCATGTAGGCAATTCATCATCATATTTGTATATACTTGATTTTATGACATATCTATTTCACAATGGTTAATGATTTCAGTAGGTGATATATGCCGAAAATTTATAGACATATACAGTTTTCCACATATCAAAAGGCCTCATATAGTTTATTTTTGAAACATAGGAAAATTTCAGCCGAAATATACATAATTTTAAAAATAATTTTTTTGATAGCAGAATGGTCTAAAATAATGAAAAACATGAAATATAAATTTGAAAAAAAACATAAGTAATATATGTTGGGTATTTGAAACCAAAAAACCTAAATTACATGTGTTATATTTGTGAAAATTATAATTTAAAATTTTTTAATTGATAATATAGTAGTTTTTAATTTTATTATAATAACACGTTGTTGTTGTTAATGACAGATCAAGAATGTATGGGTTTTATTTTTCTACAATTCTCATTATGTGGTCACTCTAAAAACATAATTTGGATGACAAGTTTATAAGGTTGTTTTTTATTTAAAATTATGTATACTTAATTAGTATGTTTTTAATTCATAAATTGATCAAATTAGAGCTAGAATTTATATTTATTATTATATTCATCATGATTATAAAAAATGGACACATTAAAGAAAATATATATAGTTATATAAATATTATATAAAAACAATTCTATAATATAATTCGTTATAGTGTCACCGGGAAATAGATTTTCTATATATGAATATAAATAATAAATGATATTTTACATAAAAACAACTATGATGAAATGAGTATTCATATGATAAACATGGATGATACACTTTTTAGTGACTCATGCCATCCCATCACATAACCCCTTTATATGAATAATATGGAAATTTATAGAGCCACATCACAATAATCTAAAAATACATTCCATGAAGCTGTATTTTAGAAAAATCATATAATTAAACAATGTTCTGGCTACACCATAATGGTGAATTTCACACCATGATTATGAGAAGATGAGTTAAAAAGTCATGGGAAAAAATTTCATTCTGTTACCATCACCCACTTCTTATCACAGCCAGTATTAGAGAAATTTTTAAACAAATATTCAAAATAAAAAAAAATTGTGGCTATTATATAACAATAAGATGTTCAAGCATGAAAGAGGATATATAAAAGTGTATCATACCAAATTAAGCATCATTTTCCCATTACCATGAATCTTAGGTGAGAAAATATAGAGAATTTTAATATTTATATAAAAGAAATTATATAATTACTATAATTTTATTATGAAGAGATAATTTTTAAAGGTATCTATATATTTGTTTCTCAAAATTTAAAGGATATTTATACTGTTTAATGGTTTCCTTACTCTATATAATAACATAAGGCATGTGGATTGTGTTGTAGATTTAAAGTTTCCTGTTATTTAATGATATTTTCTTTCACTTAATTATCTTATATAATTTATTTGGTTATTTTATCTATTTACATGTATCCTAGATCGCTTAAGAAATATTTTTCACCCATGATGGATTCTTATTCAATCATTAGTGAGTTTTATTTTATGGTATGATCACACAAAAGTACATGGATATTGATTTTTTGAATTTATTGATATTTTTTGGTGAATGAATAGAATTGGTATCATGTGAATTCATTTTCATATAAAATTCCTTATTAGTTTTTGATGATTTTTAATGAATAAAAGAGGATCCCCAACATGGTAGGAAAACATGTAACAATGAATGTATAAATTAATTTATTCATAATTTTTATCTGTTCTTAGTTAAACGTAGTTTTATTCGGTTATTTTATCTATTAGGGATTAAAATAATTAATATACTATTAATTTACATTAAAATGTTTTCATTCAGGCTTCCGCCTCCATAAGATGATACCCTCTGTACCAAATAATTGAGAGAAAAGACCCCCACTTGCTGAGTTTTCACCGCATAACACTATAAAATACCTTTAATGGGTCCATATAATAATTTTATTTATTGTTCCAACCAAGGATCAATAAATTATCATAAGCATGTCTATTAATTCATCATTAATAATCTCACCAACATATGTAAACCAATCATCTTATACATCTTTTTTTGGTAGCTTAAATTTGAATATTATTGAAAATAGATATATTTAATAATTATAATCACAACAAATATACTCATAAGGAATACAACTATCCACGAATTTAATTATCTAATTTCATAGGGTGATGATTTGGTAATAGTTTTACTTTTTTTGAATAATTTTCTTATGAAGGTGATATTAATAATATTCATACTGACTATTAAATGTTGAGAATCAATAGGAAATATGTGGTGTGTTCAAATTATATATTGTCTATAACAAAAATTTAACTACTATTAAGGAATGTAATAAAAATATATTAAATAATATTTATATGTTAGTGATTTTTTTTGGAAAACCTTATTCATTGAAATTGAATCATCGTCTCAATATTTTAAACTTTTTCTATATTTAATTATAATTTATTCTAATATTTATTTTCCCCAACCCCTTAATTTCTTTTTAATTTGTAAATTGAGAACAAATAATTAATGATGACCCAATAATCTAGGATATTTTAGACACATTACAATTAGATCAATAATATACACTATATTACTATTTTATGTTATAATTTTTTATAGGAGAAACTTTTTAATCAACTTATAAAATACTACCATTTTTCATTCAAAAATAACCATGGGAATAAAATTTGCTCACAAAAATTTTAAAGTTATTATCCACATTTTATCCCAAATTTTCATTATTTTTTATTGACCTCTATTATCCTATGGTCTTTTTACTTTTTAAATTTTTACAATATTTTACATGTAGGGGTCTTCATTTTTTCACTCCATGTCCATAGATCATGAGAGAAACCGCATATAATATCCCATCTATTCAATTTACATCTCTCATGTTTTTTTATTTGAACCTATTTTAGTTTGGTTTCAAATTTTTTGCAAACCATTGTCATCAAACCAATCCTTTGGTGGTGGAGATATTTTCCAAGGAAAAATGACATATTGTTTTAGGATGTATGTTTGTTTTAATTAATGGGTTCTGGGAATAAATCTGTAAAATTTAATAAGTGGGTTCTCTATGGGTTTTGGAGGCTGAAAATGTAGTTTCGGTACATTTTAAAGATGTTGGGGAAAGAGAATTTGGTTATAAACTTTCACATTATGAATGATTTAAATGATGAGTACCTATTTCTAAAAAGATTTCATAAACTAGTTTATAGTCTGATGTGTTTGGACACAATGATACATGATCACATCTTATAATGGTTGATCAGGATTAGTTTTACCCAAGGAAATTTGTGTTTTGAAATATCATATAATTTGAGAAATTCATATCGTGAAGGAAGTTCAAGTCATGAATAACTCAGGACCATCATTTTCAAACCACCATTTTCATATGATTTTTTTTCATCCACCATTCAACCAACTCTCTCTAATCAATAGGAGAATCTAAATGTTCATGGATCAATTACTTACCTTTTGGATTATTTAGTACAACATTTAATCTATGATAAGATCCTTATCATTGTTTTCCCCTTTTCACCCATCATTCTCTGTTATCATGGAGTTATATTTTTACCTACATTTAATTTTATTTTGATCTTGAATTTTTTATTATTTAGGTTTTCCATGTTATTTCCTTCACCTTTGTTCATCATTTATGTTTCCTATTTTTAATGTTTGATTGTTCACCAGATAATGGTATGTGGTCTAGAATAAATATCTTTTCTTTATTTCTAATTGTGTATGTATGTGAAATATTTTTTGACTATGTCAACACATCTTAATAATTTACTAACATAATAATTCATGATTATTATCATGTTTTTAAATGACTCCTTTGTCCCATTTGGATCCAATATTGTCAAGACCTAGAATGTGGCTACCCATAGGGTAATCATATCCTTAAATGTTAATCAAGTAACTACAAACATAAAGGATGAACTACAATTACATTATACCTTAGTTGATTGCATGGTCTATGATGATATTGGAAAATGGAAAATATTTTTCCTAAAATAAAGAGTGATAATTTTATATGATATGTTTTTTTACACTATCATGATATTTTGTTTAGACAATACATGATAAATAGAAGGCAATTGAATGAAAAAAAGAATTTATCTAAATTTTCATTTGTGTCATATGATGTATGTTGTATTATTCTTCATATTATGAAATATACTATAGGGTATGTTTTAATTCATATATGTCTCCACCCGGTTATGATGAAAATATTATATAGGGGGATTTTATTGGTTGAGTTGAATTTCATATATAGAGGGCATGTCCCAGTTATGCTAAAATGAATATATAGAGGGATTGTGAGGATTATGTTGTTATCCTTATAGGTCTTGACCTGGTTATGATAAAATATATATACAGATGGACTGTCCCAGTTATACTAAAATTATTATATAGAGGGATTTCACCGATTTTGTTTTAATGATTAAAGGGATGATCTGATAATTCTTAAAAACATATACATGTGGGTTTTTTCAAAGTCATGTGATTATTTCAAAGACATCTAGTTACGGTTGGTGTGGAAGTAGTATATTCCTAGAGTTATTATAGAATGGTTTCGAAATAGGTTGATTATTATGTTATATTAATTGATTAGTTAATACTCGTGTTTTATTGATTAACTGCATGAACTTACTGTAAGACTTGTTATTATTTATACACGATGCTACCATCCTACTCTGTTATAAGTAAAACCTATTTGGGATGTCGTTTTGTACCTGAGAGGACTATATTGATGTATGTTTGGAAAAGGGAAAATGAACTTGTTGTTAATTTTTTCTCACTATATGGATTGGAGTTTGGAGATAGGACATACATGGGTTTTGAGATCAAGTTCCTGGGTGTCTTATTTATGTTGTATTATTGCTTTTCAATTTTACTTTCATTATAACACTTAGATACATTCTATAAAATCATCTCATTTTTTGTATTGTTGTATTGATCAGATGCCTTCACTAATTTCGTTAAAAAGGGTTATTATATTATTTATGTTATATACATTACACTTATATTCTTCCACTATTATTACAAACAAATACCATTGGGTATATTTTCCTAACTATGATCTTCAAACCACCATGCTACTAGTTGGCTACCTCTAGAGTATACGGAGGAACACTTGAGTTCTATTAACTAACCTAGTTCATCCTCATGAGAGAGTGACAGATCATTGGTCATTTCAAAGTGTTATCATAGAATCAATATTTTTATTTTTCATTTCCATACTATTTGGTAATGCTATAAAGGATACTAGGATGTTTAACGAAATTTTAATGAACATGTTCATGGAAGTAGCTAACCAATATATAAGAGAAATTCTGGGTTCCCGGGGAGGGGATTTTTGTTTTTATTATAAACTTGTTATGATTGATATTATTTCACCTTGGGTGATATATATGTTGTGTGACATTATTATTTCTCTATATGTCTAATCATGGACTGATATGGCATGAGATGAGTATGAATTCATCTTTATAGGCATGTATATGCTAGTATTGACAGGATGATAGGTACATTTTAATTTATGGTGATATATTTCTTTTATAAACTATGAATTGAAAGAATTATTATGTCATTCCAATTCACTTGTTATGCCATGTTTAGAGAAAACATGACCCAGTGGTACAATTTTTTTTCACTTGTTGAGGTTGTTCTTATTATTATATATTTATCTAAGAGTGTACTTGTCTTTTATAGAAAATGTATCCTCATCATCTTCAAATTGTTCATCAGGAGAGAAGTAATTTGTACGCTCCTAAAATAGTGTAACTAGAGTTTCTTTTAACTCCTGAGGATCATGTGGATGTTAATCTTCACAATATATAAATTGGTATCATGAGATCTATGGTGTGGGATTATTTCATCACTTTATCTTCAATGTGTGATCTTATGAGAGAGTTTTACCTACAGTATCCACATATGAACACTACTTGGGGATGTCCCTTGGTAGATGAGTTCTGTATTTAGTCAGTCTGGATGATATATATTCTACTCAAGACCCCGAAAGATATTAAGGTGTTTCTTATTTCAACATGATTGATGGATCTGTATATAATTGGTGGGAAAATTTAGTGAAGTTTGGCTTAAAGAGGAGATATGCTAGAAGGAATTCGAGTCAATTTTTCTGAGCCACTTCTAACCTGAAATGTTGAGGGATGAGAAGGGTAAAAAGTTCATGCACCAGAGGAAAGAGGGCATGTCAATGATGGATTATGTCCTATGTTTCACCCAATTTTTTTTATCATTAGCATCTAATGAGATTATTTGGGTGAGGAGTTTCTTATATGGGATTCTCTATGATATATGGTCTTAATTGAATTTTTTTCCGTTTAGTAGAATTTTCACCATGATAAATCATGTTACAATCATGTAAGGGAATTTGAGAGAGTCCATGAGCAGTTTCAAGGCCGTTTTAGGAGGGAAAATGCAAACTATTATTCTTATGGAAATAAAAGCCACCATAATAGTAATTTCTATTGAAATAGTGGGAAGAACATTAAGGGTATTTTGAATCCATATCAAGATAATGTTCCAGTGAAGATTTATAAATTTGAAACAATTGTCCACAAATGTTTTCAGGGTTCATACCATGTTTTTTTTCTATGCACATGGTACGTTTGACCAACAATAGAGGTTTTTTTGGGGGAATTGAGAATTATAGTTGTGGAAGGGGATTAGTACAAGTACTAGAGTCTAAGAATGACTTAGAAACCCCTTGGAATATTGGTACCTAGACCTCCACTGGATGATCATTTCATGAAAGGGGATGTGTTACCCAAGTGTATGGGTGGTAGTGAAAGGAAGATGGAGCATTGTATGGGGATTTAAATAAGAGACCAGGGCCTGGGGAATGTCATAAACACTCTATAAAGTCTATGCCACCATGTTTATATTTAGGAACATCGACAATAAAAGATATAATTTTCTTATCATTTACCATGGATTTAATTTTTTTATAGAGGAATATAATTCATTTGTATATTATATTTTAAAAAATGGTCAGATCTTGGTCACAAAAATCATGTGTGGTGACTTCACTATCAACACACTGTTGGGAGTGTCATGACCCCCTCCCTCCAAACATGCCCCTCCTAGGATGGCATTGATGAAAGGGCGATTACAACCCATGAGTCCCGCCTCTTTGAGCACCGGGGTGGAAACCATCACCAAGGGTATACAACCTCAAAAAATGGGAGGCATTTACCTCTATTATGAAAATGAGATAGGGTGATATGATAGTTCATCCAAAAACAAATCCATGATATACATATATATATAAGAAATACAAATTTTATTTCAAATTCATTTTATGAAAACATCTATTATGAATACAATGAAAACACCATCGTAAATAGAAAAATAAAGCTATGTTGTGATGCGACAAATTTCTAAATGTCTGAGATAATAATTTCTATCAAGGTCTACATAATATTCCAGGATATCTGAAAATAATTCTATATACCTAGGGTGATCATAAAAGTATACTCAGTAGGAAAACCTAATTCTCATATGCACAAGTGAGATAAGAACACTAACGGTCCTGTGAGAGAATAGAATAACCAAACAACACCTATTAGTGTATACTAGACATCACAAAATCATTAAGGAATTCTCACCATGTAACACAATTCACTTAATGTAATATATTAATAACACAGATGATTTGTGTACCCCACACTACTCCCTACTAGTTAAACTTCTCGTGCCCGATGAAAAAAATCCTCACG
Organism: Viscum album; assembly: GCA_963277665.1. Classification (NCBI taxonomy): domain Eukaryota; kingdom Viridiplantae; phylum Streptophyta; class Magnoliopsida; order Santalales; family Viscaceae; genus Viscum; species Viscum album. The sequence continues at coordinate 477,427,131 of OY728134.1, forward strand.
CTCAATCATCTTCTAAAAAACCCATTTAAAACCCCACCCACATGCACTAGGGCCCCACAAACCACATCTTGACCCATCACTCGGGCCTCGAGCTACATCACATTCAACTCACAAACACCGGGGCCTCAACTACACCACATCCTACCCGTACACACCTGGCCCCTCAAAAACTACACCACATGCCACCCATAGTCACATGGGCCACAAACCATATCATTTCATGAAAACATCTTGGACAACATAACACATTTAATACTTAAGACACCTTGTGATGAATAAATCAATCGAACACATTTAGGCCTCACAATGAAAAAAATCCTCCCAATGAATATTGGGCTACCATTTTCGAGAAGAAGGATCAGGGTTGTGTGGTTGACCAACCATTCCCATCAGGATGTTTTGTAAAGACACCACCCATGCTGATTAGTTTTTTCAGAACATAGTACAAAACTATGGCTGGGTGCATATAGAAATCACAAGGAAAAATTCACGTAATACATATATGATACCAAACCATCAATTCCAACCTATGGGTTTTCAACCAAGAACCAACATACAATACCTCATTCGCTACTACCTCTAAATGCACAACCACATGACAAGACACAAACTAAAAAATTACCCCATGAAACTTCATTTTACAAATTCTCGTTCGTTATTAACAATTCAAATATTCATTCTATATCTACCATAGAAACTAATAGGCACATAACCCAATAATCTACAAAAAATGTCTCCCAATGGGAAAATATCCATTTTAAATTAGCCCACATCACATTACACTTCATTTAACACCTATTCATGATATAAAATAACGATCATGATATATGGGAAAGAATTATATAGGTTATTAATGGTGAATCACCCATTCCAACCATTGTCATCATCATTATTCATTGTCATTATACCCAATTCATCCTCTAAGTAAAAAAAACTCTAAATCACAGCCTCACCTAGAAACACATATCAACACAACCAAGCCACATCCAAATTGTAAAAAACATCCCATCCATTTCCCAATCCTACAATCTATCATCTTGAGATTCTATTAAACCACCTAAACCACCTCACAACCAAGAGAAATTCCAAAAAGCCCACTAAAACACTAGAAAAAATGATCCAAAACATAGCACATCACCACACAAAAAAGGGCAGGGCATATTCATATTTAAAAAGGAATTCCTCACACAATATACACTTGTTAATTAATGGGTTATCACAAAAATATTTTTGAAATCATGGAATCCGTTTTTTAGATAAATATATGTAGCTAATGATTCCATGTATTTGTTTAACGAGAAGACAAAAAATATGCATCAAAAAACATTATATGTGAAACCAAATACCACTTACGGACATCATATTCAGTAGCCATATAGCCAAAAAAATAAATAGAGTGAAAAGAATAAAACTAAAACATGCATCACAATTCTCATCCCATTGTTTATTTAATAAATGTAGATTAATATATCCTTATAAATCCAAAGTAAAATTCCATATCAAGGAGAAAATTCGTATACCAACACTGCATGGTACACAATTAAGATAAATGAAGGGACACAAACTTGATGAAAAGTCACAAACGTTGGGGGTTCCCAGGTAGTAGGAAGAGCCTCTTGGAAATAAAGGTATAAAGACTATATCAAAATCGCAAGACTCGACCGGGGGTGGATTTGGGAATTTAACACTAAGATAAATGGAATCACATAAGGAAGAAAATATCTCAGTATTAGAAAATTTAGATCCTAAATCAATAGTAGAAACTGTTTTTAATATTTATTAAAGATAGATCTTGACCGAGACCATAATATTTAGAAGTGAAAGGAAGCTTAATGTTTTTAAAAGAAGGATATGATTTGAAATACCTTCTAAACCTATTAAATATTGTATTGAACTCATTTTATTTCAAAGAAAACATTTAAAGGAGAAACTAAATAAATGGGAAAAAGTCTGGAAATTTGAAATATCTATTAGAAATGACTCTCCATTAGATGAGTCACCATTGTGAGTCACTGGTGTGAGTTTACATTGTGAGTCACTGGTGCGCTTCACCATTCAGAAAGATAATGGTGCGATTCACCATCATGAGTCACCATTTCGACCCGCTGGTCCTGACTCGCCATTGGGATCTACCGCTGTGAGTTACCATTGTTACTCATCATCATGACTCACCATCACGAGTCACCATTACGACTCACTACCAGGTTACACAATAAAGAATCAGTATTCCAAGTCACCATCATGACCCACCATTATAAATCACCACTGTGACTCACCATGTAGACTCATCCATCATGAGTCACTATCACGACCCATCGTTGCATCTAACTATTGCGATTCACCATATTGACCCACCACTGGAACTCAATATCATGACCTAATGATGGAGAACCTGAACAAATGTAAATTTTGAAAAGTGTTGAAATAATTCATTGTGACCTCCCAAAACACTTCAACCATTTTGTTCCTATAGAAGCATAATATAATAATATACTATATAATTTCAATATTGTTTTCCTCTTGAAATGGATTAACTCTCCTTGCATTTCTAAAACCCATTTATCACCCACTAAGTATTAATCTATAACATTAGGTTCTAGTTGGGATCAAAAGGTAGAAAATTCTAAAATATTTATTATAAGTCTTCATGAGCTACTACCTTCATCATAAAATCATATAAATATTTACAAGGGATGGTTCTTAAGGGTACTAGGTTGTATTTTCCACATACATTCAAGTTCAACATTATCCAACCTTTCTGGATTTCGTTCTTTAAAATCATGTTCCAAATTATCATCATTTTTACTTTAATTGAATGTTCCAGATCTCATCTTTTCTAAATAATCACTAAGATCATCTATTTGAGACATTGTTGTGATAAAAATGATCTTCTCCCTATAATATCACAATTGTTTATCTTTCAAACATATTTTATCCTTTAACAAAAAATCTCACTGCCTTAAAAAAATGGAATAATGAAAGGAGAGTCCTTCCCCCAACATTTATATCATACTTACCAAAATTGTACTCAGTTCATATAATATAAACCTTTAATCCATATAATTTAGTATATAAAAACATTTTATTTCTATTATTACTTAGATCATAATGTATTTCCTTCAAAATAGATATTATTGTAGCCTTTTTTATTTTATAACCATTTGTATTTACTACATCAATCCAAAAATGATAAAGTACGTTATATTCAAAAAAACATTTTTCATGAAATTTCTCAAAATGTATAATTCAACCATTCAAAAATACCATTTTGTTTAGGGGTCCTAGAGTCAAAACAAAATTGACATGTACTATGTTTAAAACAATCATAATTGAACTAGTGGTTTTCAAATTAACCACCATGATCACATCTTAAATAAATAGTTTTAGAAAATAATATAAAAATATAACATGGATTATTATAAAATCCCCAAGATAATATTCATCGCAACATTGAAAAATAATTTCTAGATTGTGATATAATATTTACATACAAATAAGATTTTTTATGTAAGTTTTTCATGGTTTTCAAATTGATCCAGAACCCATAATTTTTCCTTTGAAATTATCACCAAAATCTATGTAGAATCCAGAACTTTTTTATAAGGAGTGGAATGTAGAGAAATATTCACTATTATGAAATTAAAATCTAAATTCCATATACCAATTTCATAGATGATGTATGATATTTTTCACTACAATGAAAAATTAATCATGAATTCTTTTGATACCCATATCTCATTGGTCTAACAATATTAGTAACTGATGATTTAATAATCCAAGCCAATTTTTTATGTCTATAAAATCTAGCAATGAGTTTTAGAAATAATTTTGAAACAAATTCACGATTATCTCCATAGATTTATGTGTTTCTAAAATAAAAACAATTACTATTGTTCCTTAATTATATATTTTAAAAAAATTTAATTATTTAAAGGTATTTATTCATAGAACTATGAACAAAATTGTTTTTATAAAAACAATTTAAACCTTGACTTACTATACCAAAAATATTTTTATGATCATTACAATTAAAAATAATTTTATTCATTCAATTTTCTCCTTTTCACAAATCACTTGTAGCATATTTGATGTCTTGAGCTAATTTTTTCAATTTTTCAATCTTATCACAATCATCAATAAATGTTTAAACTGAATTTTCTATCATGGTATTTAATTAAAAAAGTTTTTAATTTAGGACTTATTTCTATAAAAAATAACATCATAATATTCTTTTGATAGGTTTTTTTCATTTGTATAGATTCATAATTGGTTTCTGTCATCATTAAATACTCATTTAATTCCTTATAGAAGAAATTTTTATTTTCAAATTTATATTCATACTCAGAAAAATAAAAAGAATGTTCATCATTTAAATGTGTCATAAAACAAATTTTTTTCCTTGTAATTAGAATGTTTAACTTATTATTCAAAATATGTGACATCACTAGAATACAATGATACACTCCATGTATATTTCATTTCCTTCCTTGACTTTTTACACTAAACAAAAATCTTGAAGTAATATTTGATAGTCATTTTTTATCGTGCAGCTATAGGAAATAACATTTAATGCCCCCATACTTATTGAATTAATATAATCCTGACTCTTTTAGCTTTCAAAATTTTTACATGGACATATTGAAGGGCTTCATTAAACTTCTTCTTTTTTATAACATTTATAATTTTCTAGAAAAGTTAATATGGACACTCTAAATAATTGTTATTTTAGGTATCATTATCAAATTAATATTCTATTTTTTATCTCCTACATTTCTTATCATCCTTTTAGGTTTAACCTTTGGGATAAGAATTATACTTTTCCAATATTCTATGTTCTCAGTCCTCTTATTATATCTCTGCCTCATACATCATAACAATTTTAGTAATATTTTTTTAATTTTGTTACCTTTGTAGATTTTCTATTAGTAGTCGAGATCCCACTCCATCATTGAGGTGTAATTGTGATGAAATTAAAACATTGGTTTGTATCATAAGTAGTCGTTCCTAAGGTAGCAGTATTATTTACAATATCAATTATTTTCCCATTCAATAGATTGATTTCCTCACATTCCATAATTTTGAAGTATCAAAATCATGTTTGTCCGTATTATATCTGAGAGATCACACTAATTTTGTTCCCTTATAAGGCAGTACTATATTATTATTATTTTTATGATCTATATTCCATTGTGGCACACATTTGAACTCTTTTGTACCATTTATGCATATTAATGCACTCATGTATTTAGAGTTCAAATCCTAACTATATAATTGTCATATTCTCATGCTTCTACTTGTGTTGTTTTAATTACATTAGGTATCAAGAAATAAATATAAACCTTTAGAATATTCTCCTTCTAATATATTATACTAATTTTCTTATTGAAAGAATAATATTTACCATTAATGTATGGTTATCTAACCATATACATGGATTCTCATTTTTCATTCACATAATCCTTCTTTAAGATAATATTTAGAGATCACCATTTGGAATATGAGAACTCAAAATTCATGACATCAGATACCAATTATTCTCCCAAGATGAACGTACTAAGATTCGTGATGGGGGATTTTATTCGTTAAAAATATATTATCTAAGAAAAAAACCATCCTTATGATATGAATAACTTATGAACTTTTATTGAAACAAGAATATAGTATAAATAATATAATATAGAAAATATATAATACGTGATGATTTATAATGGTTCAGTGAAAAAAATACTCCATTCCCCTTTACTAATTCTCAAATATATGTTCACAGATATTTTTACTACATTGGTCATTTTAACCCAGATTACAAGTATTTTCCCTAGGAACACATGACTGAGTGCCATTGGTAGACACTTAGGACAATAATAGTTGAATATTCCATCCGGTCTCCAAAAAGGATTTTAAAAACTAGAGACTCTATGGTTATTTTAATAGGATCCTTTATAATTAAATAGATAATAAACATATTTTTTATAAATTTGGCACAATATTTTTAAATGAAACCAATAGAAGACAATACATATCAATGAGAGATTATAAGAATAAAATTCAGCTCAAGGATACTCTTCCACAATGATATCTGATACAGTCAAGATATAAAATTTATAGATCATGAAGATTCTTATTGTTTTGAACTATAATAGTATAGAACACAATATATTTAATAAAATGTTCTTTGAAGATATATTAGCAGCTTATATTCTTCTCAATGGTATATTTTAATCTATATTGGTCACACATGAAATTCATGAAAACATGTCTTTTAATCACCCAAAATAAAATCCTTAAAATATGTGTTTTTAATTTTAATTACAAATGTAATGTTCAAGGAAATACCTCAAAATTAGTAATAACCATTAAATTATTCTTTAATTATTTTATTTATTAGTATCATCCTTTTATTATGACCATTTCTACCATAAATAGGTAAAAATTTAAAGAATGTGCAGAATTAATAAATATCACTAAAAGTACCACATCATTAATAAATATATGGATTTAGAATAATGTATCATGTTACATATGGCCACATAGTTGAATTATAAATTTTTTAATTTGTGTAGATAAATTAATCCACAGATTCATTCATCGCATATCTAATTTATCTATGTTGCAGAATTTTTATAGTTGTTCTTTCCATAGGTAATTTTCTTCACATAACCTTATTGATCACATTTAAAAATTATAATGTAGATAAATTAAACTATATATCCATTTGGTAATACATAATTTTTTTTATCTTGTATCCCAATCACATTTCTGATTACACCATTTAACCAATTCACAATCCCAGTTGATCTGCGTATCCAATTGATCTTGTAGGCAATTCATCAATATATTTTTATGTGCTTGATTATATCAAATAGTTATTTCACATTGGTGAATGATTTTAGTTAGTGATAGATATAGGAAATTGATAAAAATATCCATTTTTCCACATATCAGAAGTCCTCGTGTAATTTAATTTTGAAACATAAGAAATTTTCATCTAAAATTAACATAATTGTAGACTTAATCATTTTGATAGTAGAAATATCTAAAATTATGAAAACATGAAATATTAATTTGAAAAAAACATCAGTAATATATGTTGGGTATTTGAGACCATAAAAACCTAAATTACAAGGGTTATATTGGGGAACATTAAAATTTAAAAATTTAGAATTTAGAATATAGTAGATTTTAATTTTATTATAATAACATGTTGTTATCGTTAATGACAGATCAACAATATATGAGTTTTATTTTTCTACCAACATGATTATGTGGTCACTCTAAAAATAGAATTTAGATGATAGATTTATAAGGATGGTTGTGATTTAAAATTATGTTTACTTAATTAACATTTTTTAATTGATAAATTGATCAAATATGACTTAGAATTTATATTTATTCTTGTATTCATCATACTTATAAAAAATGGAAAAATTAAATAAAATATATATAGTAATGTAAATATTATATAAAAACAATTCTATAATATATTTCATTATAGTTTCACTCATAATGAGATTTTCAATATATGAATATAAATAATAAAACATATTGTAGTAAAAAATCTATGATTAAATGAGTATTCATATGAGAAACATGGATGACAATTTTCACAGTAACAAAGATCATCACATTTCATAACCCCTTATATATGAATAATATGGAAATTATTAAAGCCACTTCAACAAAATCTAAAAATAAATTCCATGAAACTATGTTTTAGAAAAATCATATAATTAAACTATGTTTTTGACTACACCATGATTAGGATATGATGAGTTAACCAGTTATGGGAAAAATTTGCATTAAATTACCATCAACAACTTCTTATCACATCCAGTATTAGAGAAATTTCTAATGAAATATTCAAAATAATAAAAATTAGGGCTATCAAATAACAATCAGACATTCAAGATTGAAGGAGGATATATATATAAGTATCATACAAAAATAATCACCATTGTTCTATTACCATGAATCTTAGGTGGGAAAATATAGATATTTTTAATATTGACATAAAAGAAATGCAATAATTACTATAATTTTAATATTATTAGATAAGGTTTAATGGTATCTATATTTTTTTTTTCTCAAAATTTTAAGGATATTTATACTTTTTAATGGTTTCCTTCTTCTATATAATAACATAGAACAAATGGATTGTGTTATAGATTTCAATTTCCCGGGAATTAAATTTTATTTTCGTTCACATAGTAATTTTAAATTATTTATTTGGTTATTTTATCTATTTACATGTTTCCTCTATCTCTTAAGAAATATTTTTCACCAATGATGGATTCTTAGTCAATAATTATCATGTTTTATCTTATAGTATGATTACATAAGAGTACATGGATATTTCATTATAGAATTTTTTGATAATAATTTTGTTGAATGAATAGAATTGGTATCATGTGAAGTCATTTTCATATAAAATTCCTTATTTGATTTTTATGATTTTTAATGAATAGTAGAGGATCCCAAACATGGTTGGAAAGTCTGTAACAATGAAAGTAGAAATTAATTTATTCATAATTTTTATCTATTCTTAGTTAAACATAGTTTTATTTGGTTATTTTTGTCATTAGGGATTCAAATATTTAATATACTATTAATTAACATTAAACATGATTCATACAGGATTCTGCCCGCATAAGATGATACCCTCTATACCAAATAAGTGAGAGAAAAGACCCCCCACCCCACTTGTTGATTTTTCACCCCATATCACTATAAAATACCTTTAATGGGTCCATATCATAATTTTGTTTTTTGTTCCAACCAAGGATCATTAAATTCTCATAAGCATGTCTATTAATTCATCATTAATAATCTCACCAACATATGGAAACCTATCAGCCTATATATCATTTTTTGGTATCTTAAATTGCAGGATTAGTGAAAATAGTAATATTTTATAATTAGAACCACAAAAAATATACTCATAAGGAAAACAACTATCCACTCATTCAATTAAAATTATTAATTTCAAGGGGCGATGATTTGAGTATAGTTTTAATTTTTTGAATAATATTCATATGAAGGTGAAAAAACTAATATTCATACTGACTATTAAAAGTTGAGCATCAATATGTAATATGTTGTGTGTCCAAACTATATATTGTCTACCACAAAAATTTGAAAAATTTTAATGAATTTCACAACTATTTTATTAAATAATATTTATATACTTGTAAATTATGTTTTTTTGGAAAACCTTATTTTTGAAAATGAATTATAATCCCAATTTTTTTTAAAAAAAATAATTGAATTATAGTTTGATCTCATATTTATTTTCCCTTACTCCTTCATTTCATTCTTATTTATAAATTGAGAACAAATAATTAATGATAACCTAATAATCTAGGATATTTTCGACACATTCCAATTAGATCAATAATATATACATTATTACTATTCAATGATTTAATTTTTATAATAGGTGAATGTTGTAAAACAATTTATAAAACAAAACCATTTTCAATTCATAAATAACTTAGGGAATATATATTTTTCACACCAATTTTTAGGGTTTTATCCACATATCTATCCCAAATTTTCATTATTATTATTTTTACCACGATTCTATTATATACTTTTTACTTTTAAATTTTTGTACTATATTTTATGTGTAGGGGTGTTCATTTTTTCACTCCCAGTCCCTAGAGCCTGTGTGAAGCCACATAAAATATACCTTCTATTCAATATAAATCATTCATGGTTTTTCGTGGAACCTATTCTATTTGGGATTCTATTTTTTTAAAACTTTTGTGGTTAAACAATTCCATTGGTGGTTGAGAACTTTTTCCAAGGAAAAATGACACATTGTTTTAGGATGTATATTTTTTAAGTAATGGTTCTAGGAAAAAAAGTTTCATATTTATTAAGAGGGTTCTTTATGGGTTTTGGCGGTTTAAAATGTAGTTTCAGTACATTTTTAAGAAGTTATGAAAAGAGTTGTTTGTTAGACACTTTCCCATTATGAATGATTTACATGAGGTGAACCTATTGCTAAAAGGATTTCAAAAACTAGTTCATAGTATGAAGTGTTTGGAAATAGTGATACATGATCACATCCTGAAATGGTAGATCAGGATTAGTTTTAAATAAGGAAATGTGTTTTTGAAATATCATATAATTTGACAAATTTGTATCGTGAAAGGGGTTCATGTAATGAATATCCCAGGAACAATATTTTTAAACATCAATTTTCAGATGATTTTATTTTCATACACCATACAACCACCTCTCTCAAAACCAAGGGGGAATCTAAATGATATTGGATCAATTACTTCCCTTTTGGATGTTTTAGTACTACATTTAATCTCCGATAAGATCCTCCACATTGATTTCCCCTTTTCATCCACCATTCTCTGTTATCATGGTGTGATCATTTTACCTCCATTTAATTTTATTATGATCTTGATGTTTATATGATCTAGGTTTTTCTTGTTATCTCCTTCTTCTTGGTTATTCATTTAGGTTCTCTATTTTGATTGTTTGACTGATCACCAGATAATTTTATATGGTCTAGAAAAAATCTCTATAGTTTGTTTATAAATGTGTATGTATGTAAAATTTTATTTGATTGTGTCAACACATAATATGCATTAAGTAACATTATAATTCATGATTATTATCATGTTTTTAGACTACTCCATTGTCCCATTTGGATCCAATATTGTCAATACCTAGTTTATGGCTACCCCTAGGGTGATCATATCCTTGAATGGTAATGAACTAAATACTACAATAAATCATGAATTAGCATGACATTAGACCTTTGTTGATTTCATGGGATATGATCCCTTTTGAAAATGTATATGATTTTTAAGAAAATGAAGTGTGATAATTTGATACATTATGTTTGTTTACACTATCATGTTACTGTCTTTAGAGAAAACATGACTAATGGAAGGTAATTAAAAGAAAAAATGAAATTATTAAAATTATCCTTCGTGACATATAATTTGTGTTATATTATTCTTGCTATTATGACTTCTACTCCAGGTTACATTGTAATTCATATATGTATTAACCCGGTTAGGATGAAATTATTATATAGGGGGATTTTCTTGGTTGGGTTAAATTTCTTATATAGAGGGCTTGTCCCAATTATGCTATAATGAATATATAGAGGGATTAAGAAGATTATGTTGTAATCCTTATAGGTCTTTAACTTGTTATGTTAATATATATATATATGTGTGTGTGTGTGTGGATAGTCCCAGTTATACTAAAATGAATGTATAGAGGTCTTCCACTAATTTTTTTGTAATGATTAAAGGTATGATCTGATAATTATTAAATGCTTATACATGTGGGTTTTCCCATGTTATGTGATTATTTCATAGAAATATAGTTTCGGTTGGTGTGGCAATACAATATGCCCATAGATATTATAGCATGGTTTTAATGTAGGTTGATTATTATGTTGTAATAATTGATTAATTAATACTCATGTTTTATTGATTAAATACATGCACTAATTATCAGACTTGTTTTTATTTAGACACGATGGTGTCAGCCTACTATGTTATAAGAACAACCTAGTTGGGATGTATTTTTGTACCTGAGATGACTATATTGATGTAGGTTGGATAAGGAAAAATGACATTTTTGTTGATTTTTTCTTACTATATGGGTTTGAGCTTGGATATATGACAAATGTGGGTTTTCGGATCAAGGTCTTGGGTGTCATATTTATGTTTTTTTATTGCTTCTCTATTTTACTTTCATCATCACACATAGATACATTCTAGAAAATCATCGCATTTTTTGTATTGTTATATTGATCAGATGCCTTCACTAATTTCAATAAAACAGTTATTATATTATTTATGCTATTTACATTAATCTTATATTTTTTCCACAATTATTAAAAACTAATAACATGGGGTATTGTCTCCTAACAATGATCTTTAAACCACTCAACTAATATTTGGCTACCACTAGCGTATAGGGAGGAACACATGAGCTCTAGTAACTAACCTATTTCATCAACCTGAGAGAGTGACCTATCTGTGGTCATTACAAAGGGTTATCATAGAATCTCAGGTTTTATTTTTCATTTCCTTACTATTTGGTAATGGTATAATGTATACTAGGATATTTTATGGAATATTAATGAACATGTAAATGCTAGTACTACCCCATATACAAGGGTAATTCTTGATTCCCATGGATAAAATTTCTGTTCTTGAAGTAAAATTTTTTTGATTGATATTATTTCACCTTGAGTGATATGTATGTTGGGTGCCATTATAGTTTTTTTAGATGCATAATCGTGGACCAATATTGAATGATATGAGTATGCATTCCTCATTATAAGAATGTAGATTTTTGTATTGGAATGATGATAGGTACATACTAATTTATGGTGATATATTTCTTGTATAAACTATGAAATGAAAGAATTATTATGTCTTTCCAATTAACTTGTTATGCCATGTTTAGAGAAATCATGATCCAATGGTTATATTTTTTTTGTCACTTGTGGAGTTTTTAGTTATTATTATATAGTTTTCTAAGTGTGTACTTGAATTTTATAGAAAATATATCCTCATGTTCTTGAAATTTTTCATCAGGAGAGAAGTAATCAGCACGCTCCTAAAATAGTGTAACTAGAGGTTCTTTTAACTCATATCGATCATATGGATGATAAGATTCACAATATATTAATTGGTATCTTGATATCTATTGATTGGGATTAATTAATCTCTTTACCTTCGATGTGTGAGAATATGAGAGAGTTTTAGCTGCCGTATCCACATATGAAAACTGGTTGGGAGGTACCTAGGTTGATGAGTTTTGTATTTCGTCAGTCTGGATGATATATATTTAGCTTGGGACTCTGAAAGATATTAGGTTGATGCTTGTCTAAACATGATAGATGGACCTGTATAGAAATGGTTGGAAATTCTAGTGAAGGTGGGCTTAAAGAGGAGATATCCTAAAATAAATTTGAGTCAATTATTCTGAGCCACATCTGTCCTAAAATGTTGAGAGATGAAAATGGTCAAAATTTCATGCACCAAAGGCAAGAGGGAATGTCAATAGTGGATTATGTCCCATGTTTCACAAAATTTTTTGTGTGATCATTAGTAGCTAACGAGATCATTAGGGTGAGGTATTTCCTAGATGGGATTCTCTATGATAACTGGCTATAAGTGAAATTGTTTCCCTTGAGTATAATTTTATCCATGATGAATCCCGTTACAATCATGTTAGGGAATTTGAGAATGTTTGTGAGCAGTTTAGATGTTATTTTAGGACGGAAAATTAGGCACTCTTCCCCTTATGGAATGAAGAGCCACTATAATAGTTATTTCCATAGAAATAGTGGGAATAGCATTAATGGTATTTTGAATCCATATCAAGATAATGTTCCATTGTAGATTTATAAATATGAAAAAATTATCCACAAATGTTTTTAGTGTTCATACCATGCTTTGTAGTTCTATGAATATTGTAGGATGGGACACCAATAGAGGTTTTATACGGGAATGGAGCAATGTAGTAGTGGAAGCAGATCAGTACAAGTACTAGAGTCTAAGAATGACTTCGCAACCCCTAGGCATATTGGTACTTAGATCTCCCCTGGATGATCATGTCATGGAAGAGGGTGTGTTACCCAAGAGTAGGGGTGGTAGTTAAAGCAATATAGAGAATTGTATAGGGATTTAAACCAAAGACCAGGGCCTGATGAAATTCATACACACTCTATAATGTATACTCTTCCAAGTTTATATTTAGGAACATCGATCATCAGTGATAATATTTTCTTAACATTTACCGTGGATTTAATTTTTTTAAAATAGAATATCATTCCTTTTATAATATATTTTAGAAATGATTGGATCTTAGATGTGGAAATCATGTGTTGTGTCTTGACCATCAACACACTGTTGGATGTTTCTAGACCCCCTCCCTCCAAACAAGCCCCTCCTAGTATGGAAATAATGAAAGGGAGATTATGACCTATGAGTCATACATCTTGTATCCCAGGGGTGGAAGCCAACACCAAGGGTATACAATCTCCGAAAATTGGAGGCATTTACCTCTTCTAAGAAAACGAGATCGAGTGGTATGATAGTTCATCCCAAAACAAATCCATTATATATATATATATATATATAAATGAAATCCAAATTTTATTGCACATGCATGTTTTGAAAACATCTATTATGAATATAATGAAAAAACCATGGTAAATAGAAAAATAAAGCTATGTTTGATGAAAATAATGTTAGAATTTCTGAGATAATAATGTCTCGGAAGGTCTACCTAATATTTATAGATATTTGAAAACAATTATATATATATATGGTGAGCATAAAAGTATACTCAATAGGAATTCCAATGTCTCTTATTCCAAATTGAGAGATGCACACTAACAGTCCTGTAAGAGAATAAATGAACCACACAACACCTATTAGGGTATACTATCCATACCAAACTCATCAAGGCATTCTCACCAAGTCACACAATGCATTTAAAGTAATATATTAATAACAAATATGATTTTTGTTCCCCACACCACATCCCACTAGTCTAACTTCTCATGCCTGATGGAAAACATCCTCGCACTCACACATCTTCTAAAACAACCATGTCACAACCCACACACACACACTAGGTCCCCAAAAACCACTTCTTGTCCCATCACTCGGGCCTCGAGCCACATCACATCTTACCCACATACACCATGGCCACAACATCACCACATCCTACCCACACACACCTGGGCCCTCACAAACTACCCCACATGAGACCCATAGTCACATGGGCCACAATCCACATCATTTCCTGAAAAAACCTTGGAATGAACAACACATATAATCCTAAAAACACCTTGTAATGAATAAATCACCGGAACACATTTAGGTCTCACAGACCTAAAATCCTCCCAATGAATACTGGGCTACGATTTCCTAGAAGAATGAATAGGGATGAGTGGGTGGCCAACCATCCATCCTCCCATCCAAATGTTTTGGAAAGACACCGTCTGTGATGATTGGTTTGTTCATTTTCTACTTCCTCTAAATGCACAACCACACAAAAATCCACCAAATCAAAAAAATACCCCAAGACACTTCATTTTACATATTCTCATTCTTTATTAACAATTCAATTATTCATTCTATATCTACCATGGAAACTAATAAACACATATCTAAATAATCCACATAAACAAAGTCTCACAATGGAATAATATCAATTGTAAATTAACCCACATCACATTACTCTCCCTTTAACACCCATTCATGAAATAAAATTACGGTCATGGTATATGGGAATGATTTATATCGGTTATTAATGGTGAATCACCCATGTAAACCACTATCATCATCATTATTCAATGTCATCATACCCAATAATTCCCCTAAATAAAAAACCCCTGAATCACATCCATACCTAGAAACCCATATCAACACAACTAAGCAACATACCAAATTTTAAAAACACCCCATCCATTTCCTAATCCAACAATATAACAACCTGAGATTCTATTACACCACGTGAATCACCCCACAACAATGATCCATTTCCACAACCCCACTATAATAGTTGTCAAAATGATCTGAAACATATCACACCACCAAAAAAACTATTGTAGGGTATATTAATATTTAAAAAGGCATTCAACAGTCAATATACACTTGTTAATTCATGGGTTATCACTAAAATATATTTGAAATCATGGAATCCATTTTTTAGCTAAATATATGTAGTTAATGATTCTATGTGTTTGTTTAACGAGAAGAGGAAAAATATTCATCCATAAACGTTGTATTTGAAACCAAGGACCACTAACGGACATGATTTTAAATATGTATATATCCCATAAAATAAAAATAGTGAAAATAATTAAACAAAATCATGCATTAGTATTCCCATCCCACTGTGTATTTATTAAAAGTAGATTCAATTATCATTATAAATCCAAAATAAACTTCCATATCATGGATAAAATCCGTATACTACCCCTTCATAGTACACAATTAAGATAAATGAAGGGATCCAAACGTGGTAGAAAATACGCAGAAGTAGGGGGATCCCATGCAGTGGGAAGAGCCTCTAGGAAATCAAGGTATATAGAATACATCAAAATTGAATGAATCCAGGGGGTATGGTTTTCATAATATCACACTAAGATAAAGGGAATAACACAAGGAAGAGAATATCTCAGATTTAGAAATGGTAGATACTAATTCAATAGGAGAAACTATTTTTAATATTTAATAAAGGTCGATATTGACCGAGACCAAAATATTTAGAAGTCAAAGGAAACTTCGTGTTTTTAGAAGATGTATATGATTTTAAATACCACCAAAAACCATTATATAATGTATTAAACTCATTTTCATTAAAAGAAAACATTAAAAGGAGAAACTTGAAAAAATGTGAAATGGTCTGGAAATTTGACCAAACTGTTGGAAATGACTCACCATTGGATGAGTCACCATTGTGAGTCACTCGTGTGAGTTTTCGTTGTGAGTCACTGGTGCGCTTCACCATTATGCAATCTACTGGTGCGATTCACCATCATATGTCACCATTTTGACTCACTGGTCCTGTCTCACCATTGGGATCTACCTTTTTGAGCTACCATTGTAACTCACTATCGTGACTCATTGTTGTGACTCACCATCATGAGTCACCATTATGACTCACCACCAGGTTACAAAATAGTCTCATTGTTACATGTCACTATCAAGACCCACCATAATGACTCAGCACTATGACTCACCGTGTACAATCATCCATTGTGAGTCACCATCAAGATGCACCGTTTCATCTAGCTATTGCAATTCACTAACGTCCCCCACCACTAGAACTCATTGTCACGACCTAACATTGGAGATCCTCAACATATGTAAATTTTGAATAGTTTTGAAATAAGTCACTATGACCTACGAAAAAACATAAACCATCACATTTTTATTATAAATATGCCGGAGAGGCCCATCCTATTACATCACATACTTATAAAACAATTTTCAACTCCAATAATTCAATACCAAAACCATAACGAAAATACGGGTTCGTACATTCACCATATGAGGTACCTCTTAAGAATCACACTGTGATTGAAATACTACTACTGACATAAATGTTCAAAAATAACCCACAAAGTGTTGTTCAAAAGATATACAGAAACCTCTCCATCCAATAATATCTCCTCTAACATATTTTAACCCAACCTACTAAAATAAACACAACACAAGCACCATAACCATGCTATCCCATGGATATGAATCATGGAATTAAATTTTCTATTTTAAGATACTATACATCCTGGGAGGTAATGAATAATCCATATAGTGTTAATCATAACATAATTACTGAATCATGATTAGGAATTTGGGCCTCCAATTTTCAATTGTTAGGATATTGTCACACATTTCACCGAACACATGTCAACCTAATGGAAAATATATTATTTCATAAAACAATGTTCCATTATTACATCATAAGGAAAGACAGAACAAGGAAAAAAATAGAACCACCATGGGTATTGAGAATGCATATGATTTTTTCATTCCCATGTACTCTACTCTAAGACACCATGGCTCCCCCAAAAGAGAACCAAAGGAATGGTCAGACAATGAAGCACCTTCTCCTAGTGATCCTGGATATCTACTAGCCACTCCACTTATGTGGAATCACCTTCGATATCCAACTACCCCTAGAAAATATCATGGGATCCATCTAGAATATTCTGATGGAGTTTAGAGATGTGTAAGACGTTGTGGATCCTATCCAACAACGGTGATAGTGCCAGCTGTTATTCCACCACGCCAACTCTCCCCAACACCACGAAGTGTCTGATGAACTAGGAGAATGCTTACTCTCCCAACCAAACCTACACTACCCACATTGAGGGGAAATCATCAAGAATGTGTTATACCCAACCTCAAAGTCCATGTTACTCCTCATGTGATTGGTTTAAGACATCAATAGGTCATAAAACTCTTTCAACCACTCATTAACAAGCTTTACCGTCTCTATCATGCATTCTACTACCTCGAAGAAAATAATAGGTTTCTCCCCAACCTATGCCCAACACAGTGGTGAATAACAAAGTATCATTAAAAATGTCTAAAATAGATTCATACTAATTTAATAGTGATATCTATTTGTATATGTGAACTCTATGATGGGTGATTGTTCCACCCAAGATCCACCAATGTCCCAGATGTTTGCTCGCAACATGTCTTCTAGCGCCATGATAGGCCATTCAATCTGCCCATCTATCTGAGGGTGGAAAGAAGTTCTAAGTCATAACATAGTTCTGAAATCATTATATGATCCCCTATAGAATCATGAGGTAAAACATGTATTTTTATTCGATACAGTGGATCTTGGAACTCCATGCAGGCACACCACATAATCCACATACCTCTCAATAAAGGAATCGATTATGCCTGACTCCTTGATCAATAATATGTGAGATGATTTCATCAGTAGATATACTACTAACCAGATAGCATTGTGCAATCCCTAATAATTTGGTAATACTATGTAAACCCCATCTATATGTCAACCCACTTCCACTCAATGACATATATGGTCTAAAACTATTGACCGAGAACACAATTCTCTACCTTCACCTGCTAGAACTCTATGCACATCGCCATTACCCACATCATCCTAAGAAAGAAAAAATGCATCCTCAATCCTTGATAAATCTTAGAAATTACTATTTGTACAACTAATGGTGGGTTATGGAAGGTTTTCTCATACATCAGCACTAGAAAAAATAGCCTTCCATGGAAGAACATCAGATTCTGAATATCCTCTTACCATCAATTCAGAGATTAACCATGTATAAAAAGATACTGAATCACCTCTATCTCATGGTCTCCCCACTGAGTGTCCCCCACCTATTGCATCAAAGAAGACCGAAACATCATATGAAACAAACAACCTCAACTGTTGTATTCCCTTTCTTCTAGGTGCATGGTTGCCAACTCCTTCATAATATTCCACGAGTCTGTAGATTTCCAAATGACATCCTTCT
Organism: Viscum album; assembly: GCA_963277665.1. Taxonomy (NCBI): domain Eukaryota; kingdom Viridiplantae; phylum Streptophyta; class Magnoliopsida; order Santalales; family Viscaceae; genus Viscum; species Viscum album. The sequence continues at coordinate 477,446,149 of OY728134.1, forward strand.
ATGAACTTATACTAAATAAACATGCTATAACATTCCCATTTTTTGAGATTTCCGAAATCAAAAAATCATATTCTAGAAGAGACTCTATCCACCTCCACTGATGTGGATTCAAATCACGCTAGGAAATGATATACATCTAACTCATATGATTTCTGAAAACCAAAAAGAGACCCCTAAAGTGGTAATTTAACCACAAATTCAACGAAAAAAATAATGATCCTAACTCTTGATCATGGGTGTATGTGTTATACTCATGGGGAAATAACCTCCTAGACCCAAAAGAGATATCTACTCATAGTAGCATCAAGAATCATCCATATCCCAAACTGGAAGCATTGTAGAACACCTCAAACATCACCCCTTCCTATGGAAACTGGAGAAATATCTTACTAACCAAATTACACTTCAAGAAAACCAAACACTATCTAGAACTAATCACTCCATAAAAATTCTTGGTTATTTCTAATCATAGTTTTCAATGGAGCTACAACTTCAGATAGATCGGGTATAATTCTCCAATAATAGCCTTTGATAACAAGAAAATTGTGATCTTCTTTCACATTATCATCTGTCACCCAAGAAAAAAATGAAATTAGAAAAATTATCCTTCGTGACATATAATGTGTGTTATATTATTCTTTCTATAATGACTTCTACTCCAGGTTACATTTTAATTCATATATGTATTAACCCGGTTAGGATGAAATTAAAATATAGAGGGATTTTCTTGGTTGGGTTAAATTTCATATATAGAGGGCTTGTCCCATTTATGCTAAAATGAATATATAGAGGGATTAAGAGGATTATGTTGTAATCCTTATAGGTCTTGAACTTGTTATGTTAATATATATATATATATATATATATGTAGGTGTGTGTGTGTGTGTGGATAGTCCCAGTAATACTAAAATGAATGTATAGATGGCTTCCAATAATTTTGTTGTAATGATTAAAGGTATGATCTGATAATTATTAAAGGATTATTATACATGTGGGTTTTCCCATGTTATGTGATTATTTCATAGACATCTAATTGTGGTTGGTGTGTAAATAAAATATGCCCATATATATTATAGTAAGTTTTTAAAGTAGGTTGATTATTATGTTGTAATAATTGATTAATTAATACTCATGTTTTACTAATTAACTACATGCACTTATTATCAGACTTGTTTTTATTTAGACACGATGGTGTCAGCCTGCTATGTTATAAGATAAACCTAGTTGGGATGTTGTTTTGTACCTGAGACGACTATATTGATGTAGGTTGGATAAGGAAAAATGACATTTTTGTTGATTTTTTCTTACTATATGGGTTCGATCATGGAGATATGACAAATGTGGGTTTTGGGATCAAGGTCTTGGGTGTCATATTTATGTTTTTTTATCGCTTCTCTATTTTACTTTCATAATCACACATAGATACATTCTAGAAAATCATCGCATTTTTTGTATTATTGTATTGATCAGATGACTTTACTAACTTCATTAAAACAGTTATTATATTATTTATGCTATTTACATTACTCTTATATTTTTTCCACTATTATAAAAATCTAATAACATGTGGCATTGTCTCCTAACTATGATCTTTAAACCACCCTACTACTATTTGTCTACCACTAGCGTATAGGGAGGAACACATGAGCTCTAGTAACTAACCTATTTCATCCACATGAGAGAGTGACCTATCTGTGGTTATTAAAATGTGTTATCATAGAATCAAAGGTTTTATGTTTCATTGCCTTACTATTTGGTAATGGTATAATTGATACTAGGATATTTTATGGAATTTTAATGAACATTTAAATGCTAGTACTAACCAATATACAAGGTAAATTCTTGGTTCCTAGGGCTGATATTTTTGTTCTTGAAGTAATTTTTCTTTGATTGATATTATTTCACCTTGAGTGATATGTATGTTGGGTGACATTATTGTTTTTTTAAATGCATAATCATGGACCAATATTGAATGAGATGAGTATGCATTCATCGTGATAGGAATGTAGATTTTTGTATTGGAATGATGATAGGTACATAATAATTTAAGGTGATATATTTCTTATATAAAATATGAAATGAATGAATTATTATGTCATTCCAATTCACTTGTTATGCCATGATTAGAGAAATCATGATCCAGTGGTTCTATTTTTTGGTCACTTGTTGAGTTTTTAGTTATTATTATATATTTTTCTAAGTGTGTACTTGAATTTTATAGAAAATATATCCTCATAGTCTTTAAATCATTCATCAGGAGAGAAGTAATCAGCACACTCCTAAAATTGTGTAACTAGAGGTTCTTTTAACTCTGGTCGATCATATGGATGATATGATTCACAATATATTAATTGGTATCTTGATATCTATGGATTGGGGTTATTTAATCTCTTTACCTTAGATGTGTGAGATTATGAGAGATTTTTATATGCTATATCCACATATGAACACTGGTTGGGAGGTACCTAGGTTGATGAGTTTTGTATTTGTCAGTCTGGATGATATATATTTAGCTTGAGAGTCTGAAAGATATTAGGTTGATACTTGTCTAAACATGATAGATGGACCTTTATAGAAATAGTGGGAAATTCTAGTGAAGGTGGGCTTAAAGACGAGACATCCTAAAAGAAATTTGAGTCAATTTTTTTGAGCCACATATGTCCTAAAATGTTAAGGGATGAAAATGGTCAAAAGTTCATGCACCGGAGGCAAGAGGGAATGTCAATGGTGGATTATGTCCTATGTTTCACCAAATGTTTTGTGTGATCATTAGTAGCTAATGATATCAGTAGGGTGAGGTATTTCCTAGATGTGATTCTCTATGATATCTGGCTATAAGTAAAATTGTTTCCCTTGTGTATAATTTTCTCCATAATGAATCATATTATAATCATGTTAGGAAATTTGAGAATGTTTGTGAGCAGTTTAGAGGTTATTTTAGGATGGAAAATTAGGCACTCTTCTTCTTATGGAATGAAAAGTCACTATAATAGTTATTTCCATGGAAATAGTGGGAATATCATTAAGGGTATTTTGAATCCATATCAAGATAATGTTCCATTGTAGATTTAGAAATGTGAAAAAATTAACCACAAATGCTTTCAATGTTCATACCACGCTTTGTAGTGCTATGAATATTGTAGGATGGGACACCAATAGAGGTTTTATAGGGGAATGGAGAATTGTAGTAGTAGAAGCGGATCAGTACAAGTACTAGAGTTTAAGAATGACTTCGCAACCCCTAGGCATATTGGTACCTAGATCTCCCCTGGATGATCATGTCAAGGAAGAGGGTGTGTTACCCAAGTGTAGGGGTGGTAGATCAAACTATATGGAGAAATGTAGGTGGATTTAAACCAGAGACCAGGGCCCAGTGAAATTCATACACACTTTATAAAGTATAAGCTTCCAAGATAATATTTATGAACATCGACCATCAAAGATAATATTTTCTTAACATTTACCGTGGATTTAATTTTTTTAAATGAGAATATCATTCCATTGTATAATATATTTTAAAAATGGTTGCATCTTAGTTGTGGAAATCATGTGCTGTGTCTTGACCATCAACACACTGTTGGTAGTTTCTAGACCCCCTCCCACCAAACAAGCCCCTCCTAGGATGGAAATAATGAAAGGGAGATTATGACCTATGAGCCACAAATCATGTAGCCCAGGGGTGGCAACCAACACCAAGGGTATACAATCTCATGAAATTGGAGGCATTTACCTCTTCTAAGAAAACGAGATCGAGTGGTATGATAGTTCATCCTAAAACAAATCCATTATTTATATATATATAAACGAAATCTAAATTTTACTGCACATGCATGTTTTGAAAACATCTATTATGAATACAATGAAACAACCATGGTAAATAGAAAAATAAAGCTATGTTTGATGAAAATAATGTTAGAATGTCTGAGATAAAAATGTCTCAGAAAGTCTACCTAATATTTATAGATATTTGAAAACAATGTCATATATAGAGGGTGAGCATAAAAGTATACTGAATAGGAAAACCAAAGTCTCCTATTCCCGAGTGAGAGAAGCACACTAACATTCCAGTGAGAGAATAAATGAAGTGAACAACACCTATTAGGGTATACTAGACATCCCAAACTCATCAATGCATGCTCACCAAGTAACGCAATTCATTTAATGTAATATATTAATACCAAATATGAATTGTGGACCCCACACCACATCCCACTGGTCTGTCTTCTCATGCCTGATGGAAAACATCCTCGCGCTCACATATCTTCTAAAACAACCATGTCACAACCCACACACACACACTAGGTCCCCACAAACCACATCTTGTCCCATCACTCGGGCCTCGAGCCACATCACTTCTTACCCACAGAAACCATGGCCACAACAACACCACATCCAACCCACACACACCTGGGCCCTCAAAAACTACCCCACATGCCACCCATAGTCACATGGGCCCCAAACCACATCATTTCCTGAAAAAACCATGGAAAGCATAACACATATTATCCTAAAAACACCATGGAATGAATAAATCACCGGAACACATTTAGGCCTCACAAACCAAAAATCCTCCAAATGAAAACTGGTCTACGATTTCCTAGAAGAATGATTAGGGATGAGTGGGTGGCCAACCATCCATCCTCCCATCCGGATGTTTTGGAAGGACACTGTCTGTGATGATTGGTTTGCTCATTTTCTACTACCTCTAAATGCACAACCACACAACAAGCCACCAACTCAAAAAATACCCCAAGCCACTTCATTTGATATATTCACATTCTTTATTAACAATTCAATTATTCATTCTATATCTACCCTGGAAACTAATAAACACATATCACAATAATCTGCATAAACAAAGTCTCCCAATGGAATAATATCGATGGTAAATTAACCCACATCACATTACTCTCCATTTAACACCCATTCATGAAATAAAATGACGATCATGATATATGGGAATGATTTATATCAGTTATTAATGGTGAATCACCCATGTAAACCACTATCATCATCATTATTCAATGTCATCATACCCAATACTTCCCCTCAATAAAAAACCCCCGAATCACATCCATACCTAGAAACACATATCAACACAACTAAGTCATATCCCAATTTTAGAAAACACCCCATACATTTCCCAATCCAACAATCTAACAACCTGAGATTCTATTACACCATCTGAATCACCCCACAAAAAAGAGCCATTTCCACAACCCCACTACAATAGTTGTCAAAATGATCTGAAACATATCACACCACTGCAAAAACTAGTGTAGGGTATATTAATATTTAAAAAGGCATTCATCAGTCAATCTACACTTGTTAATTCATGGGTTATCACTAAAATATATTTGAAATCATGGAATCCATTTTTTAGCTAAATATATATAGTTAATGATTCCAGGTATTTGTTTAATGAGAAGATGAAAAATATTCATCCATAAACGTTGTATTTTTAACCAAGGACCACTAACAGAAATGATTTTCAATATGTATATAGCCCATCAAATAAAAATAGTGAAAATAATTAAACAAAATAATGCATTAGTATTCCCATCCCATTGTGTTTTTATTAAAATTAGATTCAATTATCATTATAAATCATAAATAAACTTCCATATCATGTAGAAAATCTGTATACTAACCCTGAATAGTACACAATTATGATAAATGAAGGGATCCAAATGTGGAAGAAATGACATTGAAGTAGGGGGATCCCATGCAGTGGGAATAGCCTCTTAGAAATCAAGGTATATAGAATACGTCAAAATTGAATGAATCTAGGGGGATGGTTTTCGGAATATCACACTAAGATAAAGAGAAGCACACAAGGAAGATAATATCTCAGATTTAGAAATGGTAGATACTAATTCAATTGGAGAAACTATTTTTAATATTTATTAAAGGTCGATCATGACCGAGATCAAAATATTTAGAAGTCAAAGGAAGCATAGTTTTTTTAGAAGATGTATATGATTTGAAATACCACCAAAAACCATTATATAATGTATTAAACTCATTTTCATTAAAAGAAAACATTAAAAGGAGAAACTTGAAAAAATGGGAAATGGTCTGGAAATATGACCAAACTGTTGGAAATAACTCACCATTGGATGAGTCACCATTGTGAGTCACTCGTGTGAGTTTTCGTTGTGAGTCACTGGTGCGCTTCACCATTCCTCAATCTACTGGTGAGATTCACCATCATATGTCACCATTTTGACTCACTGGTCCTTACTCACCATTGTGATCTACCTTTTTGAGCTACCATTGTAACTCACCATCATGACTCACTGTTGTGACTCACCATCATGAGTCACCATTATGACTAACCACCAGGTTACATAATAAAGACTCATTGTTTCATGTCACTATCATGACCCACCATAACGACTCAGCACTCTGAATCACCATGTACAATCATCCATTGTGAGTCACCATCACAACCTACCATTGCATCTAACTATTGCAATTCACCAACGTCACCCACCACTAGAACTCATTGTCACAACCTAACATTGGAGATCATTAACATATGTAAATTTTGAATAGTGTTGAAATGAGTCACTATGACCACCGAAAAAACTTAAACCATCAAATTTTTATTATAAATATGCAGGGGAGTCCAATCCTATTACATCACATACTTATAAAACAATTTTCAACTCCAATAATTCAATACCAAAACCATAAAAAAATACGGGTTCGTACATTCACCCTGTGAGGTACCTCTTATGAATCACACTATGATTGAAATACTACTACTTACCTAAATGTTCAAAAATATCCCACAAAGTGTTGTTCAAAATATATACAGAAACCTCTCCATCCAATAACATCTCCTCTAACATTTTTAACCCAACCTACTACAATACACACAACACAAGAACCATAACCATGCTCTCCCATGGAAACGATTCATGGAATTAAATTTTCTATTCTAAGATACTATACATCCTGGGAGGTAATGAATAATCCATATAGTGATAATCACAACATAATTACTGAATCGTGATTAGGAATTTGGCCCTCCAATTTTCATTTGTTAGGATATTGTCACACATTGCACTGAACACATGTCAAACTAATGGAAAATATATTATTTCATAAAACAATGTTCCATTATTACATCATAAGGAAAGAAAGAACAAGGAAAAAAACAGAACCACCATGGGTAATGAGAATGCATATGATTTTTTATTCCCATGTACTCTACTCTAAGACACCATGGCTCCCCCAAAAGAGAACCAAAGGAATGGTCAGACCATGAATCACCTTCTCCCAGTGAGCCTGGATATCTACTAGCCACTCCACTTATGTCGCATCACCTTCGATATCCAAATATACCTAGTAAATAACATGGGATCTATCTAGAATATTCTGATGGCGTTTAGATATGTGTAAGACGTTGTGGATCCTATCCAACAACGGTGATAGTGCCAGCTTTTATTCCACCTCTCCAACTCTCCCCAACACCACGAAGTGTCTGATGAACTAGGAGAATGCTTACTCTCTCAACCAAACCAACACTACCCACATTGAGGGGAAACCATCAAGAAAGTGTTGTACCCAACCTCAAAATCCATGTTCCCCTCATTTGATTGGTTTAAGACATCAATAGGTCATAGACCTCTTTCAACCACTCATGAATAAGCGTTACTTTCTCTATCATGCATTGTACTACCTCGAAGAATATAATAGGTTTCTCACCAACCTATGCCCTACACAGTGGTGAATAACAAAGTATCATAAAAAATGTCTAAAATAGATTCATACTAATTGAATAGTGATATCTATTTTTATATGTGAACTCTATGATGGGGAATTGTTCCACCCAAGATCCACCAATGTCCCAGATGTTTGCTCGCAACATGTCTTCTAGCGCCTTGATAGGCCATTCAATCTGCCCAACTATCTAAGGGTGGAAGGAAGTTCTAAGTCATAACATAGTTCTGAAGGCATGATACAATCCCCTATAGACTCATGAGGTAAAACATGTATTTTGATTCGATATAGTGGATCTTGGAACTCCATGTAGCCACACCACTTAATCCACATACCTCTCAATAAAGGAATCGAGTGTGCCCAACTCCTTGGTCAATAATTGTGAGATGATTTCATCAGTAGATATACTACTAACCAGATTGCATTGTGAAATCCCTAATAATTGGGTAAAACTATGAAAACCCCATCTATATGTCATCCTACTTCCACTCAATGACATCTATGTTATAAAACTATTGACCGAGAACACAATTCTCTACCTTAACCTTCTAGAACACTATGCACATCGCCATTACCCACATCATCCCAAGACAGAAAAAATGCATCATCAATCCTTGATACATCTTATAAATTTATATTTGTACCACTAATGGTGGGTTATGGAAGGCTCCCTTGTGCATCGGCACTAGAAAAAATAGCCTTCCATGGAAGAACATCAGATTCTGAATATCCTCTTACCATCAATTCAGAGTTTAACCATGTATAAAAAGATAATGAATCACCTCAATCTCGTGGTCTCCCCCCTAAGTGTCCCCCACCTAGTTAATCAAAGAAGATCGAAACATCATATGAAACAAACAACCTCAACTGTTTTATTCCCTTTCTTCTAGGTGCAAGGATGCCAACTCCTTCATAATATTCCAAGAGTCTGTAGATTTCCAAATGACATCCTTCTATGCATTTCTACTAAATAAATAAGCTATAACATTCCCTTTTTTTGAGATTTAGGAAATCAAAAATTCATATTCTGGAAGAGACTCTATCCACCTCCACTGATGTAGATTCAAATCACATTAGGAAAAGATATACATCTAACTCATATGATTTGTGAAAACCAAAAAGCGACCCCTAAAGTGGTAATTTAACCACAAATTCAACAAAAAAAATATTGATCCTAACTCTTGATCATGGGTGTATGTGTTATACTCATTGGGAAATAACATCCTAGACCCATAAGAGATATATACTCATTGTAGCATCAATAATCATCCATAACCCAAACTGGAAGGATTGTAGAACACCTCAAACATCACCCCTTCCTCTGGAAACTGGAGAAATAGAGTTCTAACCAAATTCCACTTCAGATAACCAAACACTATCTAGAACTAATCACTCCATAAAAATTCTTGGTTCTTTCTAATCATAGTTTTCAATGGAGCTACAACTTCATAAAAATCGGGTACAATTCTCCGATAATAGCCTTTGATAACAAGAAAATTATGATCATCTTTCACATTCTCAGGTGTTGCCCAAGAAAAAAATCTTCATCCCTGGATGAGTCAACTTCTACACCCTACTGAGAAAACAAATTCCTAATAAAATATACTACTCATGTCAAAATAATAAACTAGGAAAATATTCAATAGTGTTTTTGATGCCGAAGAACCAGAAAGATGGTTCTAATATTATCAGAATACATATCCTTTAAATTCGAGTAGATCAAAAAATCATCAATGAATATGTTGAAATATTTTTCAAGGAACTCATTAAATATAGTGTTTTTAATCCCCATGAACATGGTTGGTGTTTTCATAACACCAAAGGGAATGAATATGACCTCAAAGTGCCAATAAATTCATCTGAATGATGTCTTCAGGATATTTCTCTCTTTTACCCTCAACATGTGATATCTAGAACACAAACCAATCATAGAAAACAAATTCACCCATCTCATCTAGTCGAAATGATCATCTATCCTTGAAAGAGAGTAATAGTTCTTGATTGACACATGGTTTAACCTCTGAATGTCTATGCACAACCTCAGACCACCACCCTTAGTCTTTGTGAACTACACTAGAGAACCCCACAGTGGCACATTTGGCCAAATAAAACCCTTCTACATTAGACAGACTCTCCGGATCCTCAACTCCCATAACTCAGAAGGCATTATCCAATAATGATCCATCAAAATAAGACAACCACCAGGATGTAATTCTATCTTGAACTGAACATCATGTTGAGGGGGTTGAGTCACAACCTCCTTAGGGAAAACATCCAAGAACTCTTCAACTTCTCTATGAGCCTCCATCATCTCAGCGTCCACTCATACTACAAATAACTCATCCAAGAAAGTGAGAAGTGGCTATGCACACCAATTTCCCACATGAAAACACTATTCACCAATGATATCAATATGCTAGATATCCATGTTTGAAAACAAGACACTTATTTGGAAGAAGTCAATAACAATATGCAATGAATAAAACTAGTAGAAGAAGAGAATGGAATTGTATGGATGCATCTATATCATGAAATGATCCCCACAGAGCTAATGTGATCCCATCATCATACAGAATTATCGAACGCATCAATCCAATTTGATCTAGCCTCCGACTGGCCTACTCAACACCAGGGTGACAAGAAGCCACTCTACATATATTCCCAGAGAATGGACTATAATTGGTGAAACAAATTAGTGAGATTCTCTGGAATCAAACAAATGAAAAGAAAGGGTACAAAACAATATGATCATACCTCTTATAATCTCTATCCCTGCTCAAACTACTTCCGCGACTGCGTGCACCTAGCTTTTATTTCCCTCTGCTGACGACCACCTCTAAGACCATGCCCGAATTGAGTTACCTGAATAAAACCCTATAAATGGCCTCTACCATCACCATATTCACTCAATGGTGCATGATCATGTTGTAACTTCTGCTGAAATATACAAGCTGGAAACTACTAAAGAGGATGTAATTGAACCTACCCACCTCCACCACACTAAGCTCTAATGGATGATAGGAACTTGTTTTGAAGATGGCTAGAGACTCTATAGATGAAACACCTTGGTCCCATGTTCCTTAAAAAGGAACGAGGAACGCAAGGTCAAAATCCCATCGATTGATACCCTGAAGGACCTGGTGCTTGAGACCTACTTTTGGTAACCCTAATTCATATAGAACCCTATTGGATCTCCTCTCATCTTATACCACCTCGTGATTGCATCTGCTCAATCACTTCATCCTTCTTATGAACCATTATGTGCATCCAAAATGTAAAGATAGTAACCATGTAATGGATTAAAGGAAGTAGTTCCTCTTCTAGGAAACTCATTCCAGATTCCATATATGAAATTTGATCATGGTATAAATGAATTAGATCCTTGTACTTAATCCACATCTCCTATATCGACATACTCCCTTGTTGGAAGGAGACTGACTCTTATGAATTCTCATCCTTCATGGTCGATGTAGGGAATTATTCTCAAAATTGATTATAAAAATATACCGAAGGAACATCGGCTTACATCTTCTCCTCGAGGTACAACATCAACCACTAACGCATAACACCCTATATCTACCTCACTGACAATGGAACCTAGCACTCTGTAGGAGCCTAGGTCAAAATAAAAGTGATCATAATATCATCAAACTATCTCTCTATCTCCATTTCTGAAACAATTCCCATGTACTTTCGCATGGACTGCCACTAGAAATCTCGCATCATTCTCTACCACGGGTCATCCTCCCCCATTGGAGAAACACTTTGTTGATCAATCAGATTGGCCTATTGAGCCTCAACTTCCCAAGCCACATGTATACGACAGCTGGGTTCCATAGTTGAAAAAGGAAAACAATGAATTTCTAAGCCTGGGTAGTATGGAATTTTTATTTAAGATTAATTTTAACTCATTTAAATAATTTCATTATGTGTTTAAAATTCCCCCAAACAACCCAATTCTGAGAAGAACACCATTAATTATGATGCATATACCATTACAAGGTTCTCTAACTTGAAAAAAATGTATCCTTACTTAATTTCTTTATAGACCCATAGTCCTTGAATTGGATCACGAATGGTCTATAAAAAATTGTTTCTTAGCCAGTATTTCCTATCATATGTCATGCACTGACTACAATAGACATTGTTTTCCTACCAACCCATCAAATCCTTATTATTCCTAACCCCAAACTAAATCCTATTTCTAAACAATCATCTATGTTACCATTTTTTCACTTCCCATCCCCTCAAAAGATTCCCTTAGATGGATGTAAATGATTAAAGGGAGATAATGACCCTGAATTCCAACCTCCAGTAGGTCCGGAGGTGGTGACCATCACCGAGGATATATAATCTTCCAAAATGGTAGGCATTATCCTTTTTAAGTTAAACAATATTGGGATATAATATGGTTCATCCCAAAACAAATCCATGAAATATATATAAAATAAATCCAAATTTCATCCCACATGCATGTTCATAAAATTATTGTAATGAATTCAATGCGATCTCCAAGGTAAATACCAAAATAATGCTATGAAGTGACACAAAATCTATAAAAAATTCCAATCGAGTAAGGTTGAACATTGTCCATGTAATCATTTTGGAATCCAAAAAACTAGTTTATATACATAGGGAGAGTATACAAGTGTACTAAATAGGAAAAAAATAGTCTCCCATCCAGAAGTGAGAGAACCATATAAATTCCCCCATAGGAAAAAAGTTGAACAAAACATCACCTAACAATTTATATTATCCATCCCAACCTCTCCAAGGAACACTCACCAAGTAACACTAATAAATTAATGTAATATATTACGAATGTTGATGATATGGGTACCACATTACATTATAAAATGGCTAATCCTCTCTTTCCAAATGGAAAATTTCCTCATACTCCCACCTCTTTAGAATGAACCACTTCACAACCCACTCTCACAAAGAAGGTCCCCACTAACCACATCTCATAACATCACCCAATCCCTGAGACACATCAAATCCTGATGGTGTACAGCTGGGCCACAATCACACCATATCCTACCCACACACAAATAGGTACTCAAAAACCACACCTCATCATGTCAACAAACACCTATGACACAAATCACATCATACCTCAAAAACAAAATGGAATGAATAAAACATCTCATCCAAACACACCTAGGAATGCACAAATCTCTTTCAAACACCTGGTCCTCACAACCCCCAATCCTCTTGAAGAGTCTTTGGCTACCCCAACCTAGAATAATGAGAATGGAAGAGTGGGTGTCCATCCATCCATCCTCCAACGAGGATGTTTGAGAAAGACACCCTCCCCCATGATGATGGAAGTGTTCGACACAAAGTTCTCAAATAGGAAGGGTGATTATATAAATCACAAGGAATAATACAAGTAATGCATATATGATACCAAACCATCAATCCCATATTATGGATGTTTAACCAAAAACCAACTCACAATACCTCATTTTATACTACCTATAAATGAGCAACCACAAGACCAGCCACATACTCAAAATATAACACCATCAAATTAATTTCAACAATTATAATTATTTATTAACAATTTATCTATTAATTCCATTTATACCTGAGAAACTACTTGGTATGGAACCCAACAAGCTTCATAGAAAATGTCATCTAGAGGAAGAATAAAAATGGTAAATTTTACCACTTCCCATTTTTATCCATTTAACAACCATTCATGACATAATATACTAATACAGTGATACAACAAAGACTTCTATTGGTTAAAAATTGTAAAGCCAGCCTGAGAATCACTACCATATTCATTCTTCTATGTTGTCATGCCTAATCTATCTTATCAACAAAGAAAACTCTCAAATCCTAACCACACCCAGCAACACATAACCACCAAACATGGTCACAAACCTATTGTACAACATATCCCATCTACCCCACAATCCATCAATCTCTCAACAAAAGATTTCAATATACTACTGAAATCACACCACATAAATAATCTATGCCCAGAACATTGATACATCACATATCATAATTATCTCACACACAAAACTCTACTACACAAACCAAGGAAAGGAATATTCAGATATTAACATAGAATTCCTCACTCAATTTACACTTTTCAATTTAGTGGTTTACACTAAAATTGATTGATATTGGGGAATCCAATAATTTTAGTCAAATATATGTTGTTAACATATTACATGTATTTGTTTAATTACATACAGAAAAAAATCCAGCCATAAACATTCTGTGTGAAACCAAGGACCATGATTGGACAAGATTTTCAATAGGCATATAGCACGTACAAACCAAAATAAGGGTGAAATGAATAAAATAAAATGTTTCATCACTTATAACATCCCTTTTTTATGGATTTAATTATGATTAAACTGTCATTATAAATTAGGAATCAACTGACATCTCAAAGATAACATCTATATACCCACCCAGCATGATTTACAATTAAGAGAGACAAAGTGATACTTACTTGGAAGAAGAGATGATCAGCACATCCTGGTTGCACTATATTAGGGGGGTGGACATGTAGTAGTAAGAGTCACAATGGGAAACATAGTATAATGGCCATAAAAAATTTTAAAACTCTTCAAGGGGGAATGATGGTCCAGGTAATATCGCACTAAGAGAAATGGATGCACATAAGGAAGAGAATATCTCATATTTTGAAAGGTTGAATCCTAAATAAATAAGAGAAATGGTTTTCAAAATATAATAATGGAAGATCATTTCCAAGAAAATGTTTTCGTGGATCTAAATGGAATATTCAGGTTTTTAGAAGCTATATATGGTATGAAACAGCTATAAAAACACATAAATATTACATTAAATTAATTTTACATCAAATTTAATATTAAAGGGGCATAACATGAAATAACATTATGGAAATTCGGAAAACTGTGGGAAAAGACTCACTGTTAGATGAGTCCCCATTGTGAGTCACTATTATGAGTCACCGATTTGAGTCACTGGTGTGAGTCACAATATGGAGAGCTACTGGTGTGATTCACCATCACAAGTCACCATTCTGAAGCACCATTCTTTACTCATAGTTATGATTTGTGGTTGGAAGCTACCATTACAAGATGCCATTGTGAGTTACCATTGCGAGTCATTATCGCGAGTCTCTATTGTGACTCGCCATCGTGAGTCATCATTGTGACTCACCATCACAACTCAACATAATGACCCGCCATTGTGACTAACTATTGTGACACACTGTTGCGAATCACCATCATGATCCACCATCATGACCAACCTTTGTGACTCACCATCACGAGTCAATGTCATGACCCACCATTTTGACTCACTTTTTCGTCCTACTGTCAGCAACCTACCGTTAGAGAACTTAAAACCCATGAAATTTCTCAATGTTTTAATATAAGAAAACATGACCATCAAGATCACTACAACCAAAATATTTTCATAACGTAATGGACTAGAAAAATTTGAGACATTATATGGTTTGTTTTCAGTGAATGAAAATCATTTCAAGTAGTTTTCTCTTGAAATTAGAGGTTACGATTTCCATTAAGATCATATAATAATATAAAATTTAATGTTAGATTTTATTCTTGGAATTGATTGGCCAGTTTTATACCTGCTTTGTATTGACTATTATGAGAGTAGAGATACCTTTCTATCTACTAAACATGGTAGCTATTTTCACCAGGGTGAGTGGAATCATCAGGATGGTCATACAAGATCCATTCAGTGCATATAATATTTCCTAAAGTATTAGTTTAAATTTATTACTTTATATGATGGTAGAATATAGTAGCATACTTTTCCTCCAGTGCTAGATAATTTTCATGATGATTTTTTTGAAGAGATTTTTGGCATACCACCTGAGTAGAAGATCAAGTTCACGATTATGTTGGTACCTGTTGTAGATCCATTTTTTGTGTCTCTATATTGGAAAAAGACATTTGAGCATTAGGAATTGAAATTTTTGGGGGTATATTTGGAAGATAAAAGATTCATATAAACCATTATGACACTATGGGTTTCTCATATTTTATTCTCAGAGAAGTATAATGAGATTTTGTGCATGTGTTTGGACTATCAAAGATTTAGCAGATGATATTCAATAAATGGTGTACCCTTCCATACATAAATGATCTCATAAATCAACCTATAGGTTGCCATATTTTCACTAATGTTGACTTGAGACCATGGTATCATCACCTGAGAGTGATTCTATCATACATTCCTAAAACTAATTTTAGGGTTAGGTATAGAGTTTATGAGTTTTTGGTGATACACTTTTTTCTAACAACGTGTTATAAATGTATATGGACTTGATGAGTTTGATCTTTCATCCTTTCTTATGTCAATTTTTAGTGATATTCATTAATTTCATCTTAATGTACTCACATGTAGTAGAAGATCCTGCCCAACATCTTGATATTTTCTTTAGTATATTGAGATTACATCATCTTTCTCCTATCCTGCCCAAATGCAATTTCAAAATTCCTTAATATCACGTCCTGGGATATTTGATCTAAGATGCTAGATTTTTAGTGGACTTAGAGAAGTTTTCAACTATAGTATCTTGGGAGTATCCAATGAATTCCTAGTAGATTCTGAGTTTTCTTGGTTTAGCATTTTATTATTGATACCTCAACCAAGAAATATCCCATCTAGAAACACCAATGAATGGGAAAACCAAAAAATTGGTTAATGTTTTTGGCCAAATGATTGTGGGAGAGATTATTAGGAGTTAATGGTAAGGATGATTTCAGCATATAGAGTTTGACTCAAGGTAGTTCTGATGTAGAATAATTGAGTGGTTGCACATCGCTCAATACGGATGAGTCTGCATGAGTTGCATTATCCTACACACATGATGTAGTTATATGTGGTGTTAGAAACACTGATATTCTTGAGACACTATCATTTCGGTGAGAGATTTTTTGTGTGCATGGACCATAAGTAGATCAGGTACATCTTTTCTCAGCTGGGCCTAAACCTTTAATAGAGGATGTGGCTAAAATTTCTAAAAAAAATTAAACTTCAATATGGCTTATAAACTTGAAATGAGAAATATTTTTTTCAATTAAATGAGATGAAAGATGTATATAGAGGTAATGCAGAATTCTTGCGATGAGTGATCAATGATGGAACTCTTATAAGACCAAAAAATAAAAGTTTATGATTCTAATAGATGTGTAGCTCTGACCTCGACTTATATAATACAAGTATTTTTTTATTGGGTCATGATTGAGAAGTTATCTAGTCAAGAGGGAATAGATTTGAGGGACATCTTATATGGTGGGCATCCATAATGAGGATGGTCTCTTGTAAATGAAAATTCTATAATATTCAATGAATGAGTATGGGTTCCTATGGGATTGAAAGAGGAGTTGATGAGAAATTTTCATTATTATATATGTGTAGTAAATCCAGTTCTAATATAGGTGTATCATGATATCCATAGATAATATTTTTTATATGAATTAAGAGGGAGGTAGCAAGATCTGTGGTGATAGATTTCACCAATCAAGATGTAAAGGCTGAGAATCAATGTCATTTTGTGTTGTTTCAACATCTTACCATTCAAATGTGGAAATGTACAGATATCAATATATATTTTCTATTTAGATTACATATAAAACATAATAAAATATGTAGTATGGGTGATTGTAGATCGACTGGTGAAGATATCCCATTTTATTCCAATCATGGAGACCTTCATTATTGATGATATGGGTATCCTTTAATTTCACTAGATAACTTATTTTCACAGAGTTTGGAGGAGTATCATTATTGATAGAGATGATTGTTTTGTGTCTATATTTTGAAGGTGTATTTCAAAGGATTTGGAATCATAGGTTCTTTTAAGTACATCCTACCATCCATGGACTAATGGCCAAAATGAATAGACTATTTGGATTTTGGAAGTTATGTTATGATCATGTGTTTTTTATTTTAGTAGCTCATGGGAGTAGCATATAAAACTCATAGTGTTCATTTATAATAATAGTTACCATAAATCTACCCAAATATAAATTTTGAGTCTTTATATAGCTTGATATCTCATTTTCATATTTGTTTGTAAGAGGAAGGAGAGCCAGATCTTGTAATAACTAGTCTCATACAAGATAAATCTGTGTTGGTAATGTTTATTATAAGGGGGTTGGTGGCATCATAGTGTAAGATGAATTATTACACTGACTACTATAGATGAACCATATAATTTTAGGGGGTTCATCATGTTTTCCATTGACATTAACCTAGTTTGGGGTAACTATTTATCAGGAAATAGGGAAGGCTAACACCCAGGATTGTTGGGTCATTCATGATATTTGAAAAGATTGGTCTAGTGGAATACTAATTCTCCCTTCCATAGTGTTTTAACATCATGAATGATTTGTTTAACATTTTATAGATTCAGAGATATCATCATGACCCTCCTCATTCGATATATGTTGATGACTTAAATCATGGTGGATATATGTCCTTCGAGGAGAATCTGATATGGATTATAGAACATAGTGAAATGTATCTGTGTAGAAAGACTATACCACTAGTTTTATTTTAGTGGAATAATGTGAGTGTTAAATAATTCTCTTTGTATAGGGAATATGAAATGAGAGCATAGTGGCTATATTTTTATAGTCCCCATAATGTTTCTCGTAGCTGCTGGAAGATGGGTGGTTATATGGTGTGGATGTTATAAAATCTCCCCATTTTAGGTATTTATCTCTTGTTTTTGGTTGAACCATTATTAGTTGGGTTTCCTTCTCTTCTTAAAAACATTTTGGTAATGAATTTTCTTTAGGAGTGGAGTGATTTTCATGGGTAAATGGCCTAATTTTAGGAGATGTATGGTTGTTTGAATTAACGGATTCTGGGAATAATTCATTCAAAGAATTTATTAGGGTTATTAATGGGTTTGGAAAGTTTTCGAGGTGGTTTAGTATCTTTCTATAGAATCTAGGCGTCGAGATATCTGCTAAACACTTTCCCATCATGAATAGTTTACACGACATACACTTGTTTCTTGGAAGATGCATGATCTATTTCATAGTGTAAAATGATTAAAAGCTGTGAAAAATAGTTCACATCCTAAAACAATCCATTAGGGTTATTTTAACCAGAGCCTATACATTTTTTGACATATCTTTTAAATTGGTAAATTCAAATCATGAATGGGGTTCACATCAAGAATATATCAAGACTAGTGGTTTTAAACAATGTTATGTGTATGATTTTATTTTCATCTTCCATAAATCCACATATCTCAGATCGTAGGGTGGATCCACAAGATCATGATGTGATTCCTTCATTTCTAAAAACCCAATTATAGAATTTAATATCTAATGAGTTACTTCTCTTTAGCTTCCCCATTTTTCTTATGATATCCTCTTTTATCATAGTGTGACCTCATGACCTCCATTTAATCTAGTTTTAATTTTTATGCTTGTGTAATCTAGGTTTTCCTTATAATAATCATCACCTTAATTCTTCATTTCAATTCTCTATTGATATTTTTTCTTTGATCAACAAATAATGTTTTTAGGTACAAATCAAAGCCATGTGGTCTTTTTCTAGATATTTGTACATCTTCCATGTTATGTGATTGTGAAAACATGTCATGTGTGTTAACTAATAGAATAATGGTTGATGATAATAATGTTTTTGGAATAATAATTGGAAATATTTTGATCTAATAGTTTTGAGACCAAGCATGTAGCTATCCATAGGGTGAGCCTACTCTTGAACAATATTGAACTAGTTATTGGCTTAAAATTAGAATTTATAGGAGATGAGACATTTTGTGATTTACATTGATATGATAACATTTGAAAATGAATTATTTATTTATTGAAATAATTTTTGAATCTTTTATCTATAATAGTAGTAAATCGTTGAATGTTAATGGGTTAATACATGACATGATAAATGGATGGGAATTTAAATATAAAAGGTAATTTGAAGAATTTTCCTTTGATTATTATGATGCATATTTTTTTATTCTTTCCATTATGACTTGTTTTATAGGTTATGTTGTAATTATTATATGATAAGGACCAATTATATTGAAATTCATATATAATGGGCTTAGCCATTTATGCAGAAATGCATGTATAGAGGGTTTTTCCAAGATATGCTGGAATCAATATATGAAGTGCCTATACCAGTTATGTTGAAATGTTTATATAGACAACTTGTCCTGGTTAGGTAAAATTATTTTATAGGGTGCTTGGACCGGTTATGCTGTAATTATTATTGAGATTTCATCAGTCATGCTGAAATGATTATATTGATGCCTTGGCCTAGAAATGATGAAATGATTATATAAAGGGAATGGCCCCATTATAATGTAATTATTATAGGGCTTGTCCATATTATAACAATATTATTACACATAGGGTTATTTTCTAATAATGTTATTATTCAATAGACTTATGGTTTCAGTTGGATCATTAATACTATATATACAAAGATATTATCACATACTATTGAAGATGGTTGATTATAATGTGGTATTAATAGATTAATTAATACTCCTATTATATAAATTTGTTACATGTAATTAGTTTCATACTTGTTTGTTTCTACACGTTGGTTTTGGACAACTATGTTATACTCACACCCTATTTAGTCCTCCATTTGTGACTCGAGTAGATTACATGGATGTGGGGATGGATAATGTCAAAGGTAATTTTAATCATTGTAGATTATTATATATGTTAGAGCATGGTTATGGGACTACTATGGTGATCTAGATTTATGTCTTATGTTTTTTATTTGAGTTATTTTTTCATTTATCTATATTACTTTAAACTTAAATCTAATATATTTTTTGAAAAATCGTTACATTATTTTTTATTTCAATGGATTGATCAATTTATTTTTTCATTTGGTGTATCTATTGTTATACTAATTTTGATTCTATTTTCTTCAATCATATATTTGTTCCTCTATTACTAAAAATCAACACTAAGGGATATAGTCTCTCCACTATGCTCTTTAAATCCACACTACTAGTTAGAACCCTCTAAATATTGGGATACATGATTGAGGTATACTAACCATCCTTGTTTGGGCATGTGATAGTGGGACATATCAGGGGATGTTACACACCTTATTGTAAATAATTTTTTTTATTGTAATATGGAATTTTGTGTAAACCATCTGATTGAGAACTATCCCTTTAGAAACCAAATATTAGTAATTTCTAGATGAATTCAACTCTATGTGAATTTAGATATAGAAATCATGATTAAGGATCTCCTCAAGCAGAATTAGAGATAACACTTATGAATTATATACTACAATTGAACAAAGTAGATACTCTAATCACAATGAGTTTTTCAATTCAGGATGTAAATTTTTAGGTGAGAAGAAGTTTTCATCAAATTATCCTTATTGATTGAAAACTTGAAATCTTATAATATGATGTCCATCAAGGGAACCTCTCCAATTTTATTGATATTTATGTCACGTTCAAGAAAAAATAACGTGTATGATGATGAAATTATGTTTAGATCCGTTTTTTTCACTAAAGGATCATACAATGAATTGGTTCAATTATATACCTTGAAGTTTATGCACCAAAATGTATGATCTTTCATGAAGATTTTTTAATAAGTACTTTTAATACAAATAAAATGTTGATTCCCTAGATTAAGAATAAAAATAATTATCAACATGATAAATTTTATACTTTTATGATGTTGGATTAATTAGGGAATCTACTAAGGAAGCTCCCACATTAGAATGTGTAACTATAGATTTATTTGAAAACCGTTTACTTTATACAACAACATAATTTCTATGTTGTGGTTGATTTGATATCTATGGGTGAATTCATAAAAAATCAATCCAAGAAATAATAAATATTAGATGTATTGAATAATAATATTTCTTAGTGTGAAATACATTAAGGACCACCTTGATGAATGATTCATTAAAATGAGGAATCCATCAACAAGCCATTTAAATAGAGATGATATCTAAATAAATAGAGGAAATGGTAGATATTAATGGTCAATAAGTAAAACCTAATATGAAAAATAACAATCATATGAGATTTGAGAAACCATTAAATTATTCTAGGATTAAAATTTGTCATGGAGGGATATCAAATTATTGAAGTGGTTTTTATTATTGAAAACAAGTAAAAACAACACTTCAGACTAATATTTTCCTTATTTTAAATCAGAAAACCAAAAATTATCACAATTGTATGTAGGTAGAAAAAATACAAGATATTTCCAAATCCCTTTTGTATTTCCATAAATAGATCATGCAGTGAAAATCTTTCGAACATACTTGGATTTCCTTGGGTAATAATTTGTATATCAACCCCAACCACAATATATTCAGTCACTTGTTAACATAGGATAATTTTTTTTTATGAAATTAGTAACCAAATAAATTATTCAAAATTATCAATCCATCTCTTAATTTTAGTCAAATATTTAAAATCAATACATTTATATCGAAAACCATATGACCTTAATTTTTAACATTGAAGATCAATTGAGTTGAATTTCCGAAAAATAATCTAAGAGACCCCTCAGAACTATACTGGGTAACTCAAAATTCCATGGGATTATGATATGGTTGTGAAATTAAGGGGTATAAAATAGATAAAGTTAATGGACACTAATATAGAGAATGTGGATTAATATTGTAATGAAAAAGAGATGAAAAAATACAACTAAATGGGAATATCTAAGGAAACAAGTAAGGAAAAATACTAATAACCAATTTGAACGAATAAGTACACATTAAATCCTCCCAAAGATGAACCATGTAGGAAATTTTTTTTTTTTCAGATAAGATTTTTAAAGGAAAGGAAGAGAAATATTACAATAAGTATATGAGTATATCTCATTAACAAATTACTAGTATTCCATTCACTGATGTTATTCAATAAATCTACAAATCTTCCATGTTCCTCAAGAAATTCATTTAAAATAATTTTTTTTTATTTTTCAGACACGTTTTCACTAAGAGACGAGTTATTACAATTGTTAAAACGAATCTCCCACAAAAACATTGATATTGAAATAGATTTTCAATCACAGTTAATATTAGATATTCTTATATCACATTGAAATATTATGTAAATGGTTAAACACATTCCATTTAACATGTTTAAGGAGGTTGGAATTAGTAAATTTAATCCTAGAAGAGTTCCTCATAAACTAGCCATCTAATCTATCAAGTACCTCATTTGTATTATTTATGAATTCTTAGTGAAAATGTGGAATTTTATCTTTCAAAGTGATTTTCATAGAAAATAAATGTATAAATACAGAGATGAACTAATCATTATTATTCGAACTTCTAGCTATAGGGAAATTTTAAAATGATGATACTCAAGGGAGGTTAATATTATGATTTAGGTAGGAGCATGGCCTATAAAAACACAGACCTAACCATAGCAGAATCACATGTCTTGATTAAAATATTGCATTAAATAAACTCGTAAGACCATTAAGGTCATTTTTTTTATAAGACCATAAAAACAAGGGCAAATATAAACCATGTTCATTCTATCTAGAATATTTTTCCTATAATATGAGAAACTACATATTCCATAATTTGTTTCGAATATCTCCCATAAATTATCCACACAATATATCAAGTTAGAAATATCATCTTTAATACTTTTATTCATAGCTTGGGGAAATGGAATGATAATAATGAATGATCTCAAACACTTAGAAAAAGTAATCCTAAGAGGCAAAAAATGATCATAAGTGGGCGGGGCCCTGCGGCACACGTGGCCCCCGCCGCCTGCTGGGCCGGACCCAGCAGACTGGGCCACCAAGTGTGTCGGGCCATCTAGAGGGCTAGGCCAACAAACCAAATACGACCCTATACTTTACATGGGCTATAACATTGGTACATGATGTCCGATTAATGAACCACATCTGGAAATGGAAGCCTTGGAGAGAGAAGGTCCCTTTGGTATACACCACTAGATTTTTGGATAAATTTTGGGAACAGTCGGGTTGGATTGAGCATGAATCCAATCGGGCCCTCAGGACTAAAAGGCTAATAACTCACAGACTGGGCTTCCGACTGATGCACTGTATATTTCGATGAGGACCCTATGACATGACGAACCATTTACATACTTATCCATGGCACATATTGGATGATGGAGTATCGACCTATGGCTTGGGGAGAGGACCCTCCCAGAGATGAGCATGACTAGTGTGGGAACCCAGTAGCCGGCTTCTACAAGAAGACTGACTAGTGATCCTGTGTGTGTAAGCTCGAAGTGATCTTATGTGGGTCAGCTCCTAGAAATCCTGTGTTGGTCAGATCCTAGTGATCCTATGTGGGATAGCTTCTAGGGATCCTTTGTGGGTCATCTCCTAGCAATCATGTGTGGGTAACCTGTAAGAAATCCTATGTGGGTGTACTATTGTACCTATGTTATACCTGGTGTGAGCTATGTATGTACCTTGTGGTACATTCCTTTGTGGTAATACCATGGTGGTATTCCTCTTTGTGGAGTTCCTGCGTGGTACATTCCTTCGTGACTTACCTTCAATTATGGAATAGAAGATATTTGGGCTTTGAGTTGGACTATGTGTCTTCCATATGATTGAGAGGGTTTTACTTCATTACTTAGGTATATGTATGGGAATATACCTAAGTAGGGTTATTATTTGTTTCATGATTTGTGGTTTAACCATTGTGGATATGTGAGACATTATAGATCTCGAGGTCCCTAATGATTATCGTTATACTCACCCCTGCACGGGCTATGCCTGTACCTCATTGTGTTGGATACAGATGACAGATATCACTGATCGAGTCTAAGAGTACCAGGACTAGATGGAGCTCAGAGGTGAACCATTCGGTGTGTCTGTACACAGAGGAGACAGGTGGACATGGAGTGCTGAGGAGGCGATTTGTACATTCCATTCAGGTAGGAGCCCGGAGGACGAACTAGTAGTTGCCTTTCATTTCCTTCAGTAGTATTTTATTTTAGTTGTACTTGTACTATTATTATTGGGCTTGTATTCTAGACCCATTTACTTTCAACACACTTTTTTCTATTCAGTTGACATGTGTTCGTTTCTTGCTGTGTTCTTGGTTTTGTGTGTTTATAGGTTATTAAGTCAATGCCTTCATAGTTTTATGGAACACGCCTTCAGTGCAAGTCGCTAGCCCCTAGACGAGGGAACTTGGTCTTGGGGATAGTCAAGGCATGCTCCCAGGGGGACGGGGCCAAAAAAATTGGTAATAGAGGAGTCAGTTCTACACCAAAACATATGACTCTGATCATTATTTTTTAATGGAAATAGTTTTAAGTGTAGTGAGTGTGGTTATCAATTTAGGGAATCCAGTGTTAGTGCGGCGACCAACGTATCCATACACTAGGACCCTAGAATTTTATTTCGGACTCAGTGAATGAAAAAACCGATTACTTGTGTGTTGTGAAGAGTTTTCATTGTGATCTCTTCAGTCATCTCAGTAGGTATAAAATATTGACCACGGAACACTTGTTTATTTTCAGGATGCCTCCACGAAGACAGCCAACTAGGGTTCAGAGAGTAGTATGCACTAACTTCCCACCAAGTGATGAGGCCTCGGTATAGGGCCCCATTCCAGTAGAGGCACTAGTGGAGGCAGTAGCGGTACCATTACCCATTGTGTCACCAATGCCACCATCCCCAGCATCAGAGGGTGCATGCCGACAGAGCACGTTTCATGAGTTCCAGCACTAGGGGCCACCTAGGTTCTGTGGAGAGACATACCTACATGCATCTAAGGATCGAATGGAGGCTATGGTTAGAGTATTCTGATTATTAGGGACACCAATTGATCTCGTGGTGATCCTTACCGGCAACCTTCAATATTTAGCAGCAGGAAGATGGTGAGCTTGATGATCAAGGTTCATGATGAGATGACACTTTTCTGGGCAGACTTCTAGAGCCTATTTTGGGTAGTGTTTATCCTAGAAAATAATCGCGCAATGCGCATACAAGAGCTTCTTCATCTACCGCAGGGCAACATAATTGTAGCTCAGTGCTCGGAGAGGTTCGCTGAACTCACACTCTACTCCACTGATATAGTGTAGGACCCTTTATTCGGGGCCCAAACCTTCAAGCATAGACTTAGGCGGGATATCACGGCTTCGATGATATCACTCAGCATCCCGACGTAGGTAGGGGTGTTATAGAGAGGCCTCTATGTGAAGAGTTTCCTTGCTGAGCAGTCAACAATAGTGAGATCGACCACTAATAGTCACTTAGTGGAGTCTTCTGAAGATGGAAGCATACTAATGTTGTAGAGGTCCAAGTGGATCAATCCTATAGGTGGATGATCGAATGACTTAGGATCGGTTATGTTGGGTACCAGAGGTAGAGAGAGTCATGCAAGGAGCATGCAGTGTTATGCATGTGGTGGGTAGGGTTACATGTCTCGTGACTGTGTGACCTACTAGATGCATGATCAGTAGATGGTCTAAGGACCACCTATGCGGAGATAGAGGATTGACTGAGGAGGTCCGTAGGGATTGGTCAGATGTAGCAGAGGAGCTAGTCGTGTAACTGGAAGTGGGAAACAATTATAGATGTTACCGCAACCACCACTCGTAGGTCCTCTCCGACCACAGGGAGCAGGTGGAGAGGGGAGATGTAAAGACATGGAAATTCCATGGATTTTTTTTCATAAATACCTGGGAATTTTATGAGTCTGCAGTTTCTACTGGATCGCGATTCTGAGTCCCGAATTGCTCAGAATTATTTGTTTATGTTTTTTAAGCTTAAATTAATGTTCGTATGCTGTTTTCAAGAAAAGAGGAATAACTCATAAACAGATACTCAGATCAGAAATCTGAGGCCACAGTTGCGCTCAGGATGGTGGGTTTACCCTAGGCATGACTTAACTTTAGTCGGCGCGTGACTCCTGTGAGAAAACTGCATAACCGTAAATAAAATAATTAAATAAAGTTATTTTATTTTTAAAATGCTTATAACTCACTAATAGTAACTCAGATTAAAAATATGAGACCACCGCTGAACTAGTGAGGGTAGGATTTATTTTATTAGATACTAAATTGAGTCGGCGAGGGCCACCAGAGAAAGTCAGTTTTTTCCCGAAAAGTAAATAATTAATTGAAAATTATTTTATTTTAAAATTCATAACATTTAAATGGTAACTCTGATTGGAAATACAAGGGTACCATAGGGTTCATTGGGATGTGTTTCAACTAGTCAAAACCTATCCTCGACCGTAGTCATTCTAAGATGGATGTTATTAATTTTCTGAACATTTTTTCGGCTACCTTCAGTAAATGTACGAGTGATATTTTAAATCTTTTGAACCTATGGTTGGAGTTGAAATATTAGGGCATCGTTGAACTCACACCGCTGGTATTCTCTTAAGGAGAACTTTACAACAGTTTTGTTTTATCGAGGTTGGAAGTTAATTTTTGGTGTTTCTCAATAAATTTTAAAAAAATATGTGTTGTATATTTTTATTTGAATGGTATTCAAAACCTCCAAAGTGAGGTTATTGTTGGGGCCACCCACACATAACCTCCCTTGGGGGATGTAATAAGGGGGGCCCATATGAACATCAAACCCCTCAACTCCCCTTGAACCCCCATTTAACTATTGAACTCCCAATTTATAGGGGAGCCTTTCCACGTTCCCTCATAATGGTGCCAACACAATGATTAATTAATGCATTAATTAATTAATTTCTAGTGATATGATTTCTTTTGAATTATTATGAAATGGATTAAAACATTAAAATAATAGGGAGGCTATTATTTTATGTTGTCTTTGCGATTATCCTTTGGAAAGCATGGGAGAGAAGAGCCTCGTCCTTCAAATGAAGAACCACCGAAGAACTCCATTCCTTCCACGATGAACATAAATAAAGCTCATCTTCTCGGATGAATGTGAAGAATCACCTTCTTCCTTTTCAACAGGATAATGGAAAGGAAGAACCGACTCCCACGAAGTACACCGAGGCCGACGTCTCGACTCGTCTTCACTGAGCTCTACCTCCACCGACGTTGACAGAACGACGTCCTTCTTTAACAACGTCTGTCTTCTGCGACTCGTCAACGTACAATGAAAAATATGAGGTAAGGGGATTTTATTATTATAATGAATGATTTATAACCTCATACTTTGATGTTTATTTTTTTTGATGGTGGCCAAATTGTTATAACCTAACGTGGAGGGCACGGGCCGAACAAACATGCCCCAACGTCACTCCGTTCATTAATGATTGGTTGACGTCGAAGTCGGAGACGGAAGGGCGTGGTGCCATTGCGCCACTCCGGAGATGTGGAACTGAGGCTAGGGTGGGCCACCACAAAGGGGTGTGTCACTATCACGCCACAACGAAGAGGTACTGCAGCCGGGTGGGCTGTGGTGGATGGAAGAGCCTCGTGCCGTCGCGTCGCCCTGTGGGGCCAAGGTCGTGGCCAGGTCGGGCCGTGGCGGAGGTGATGCAGCATCATCGCACCGCACAGAGGGTTGGAGGACCACGACGCCATCATGCCGCGGTGGCGGCTGGCGGGTCAGGATGACATGGAGCCGGTCGAGCAGGACCAGCCGGGTCCCGCAGCTCTTGAACAGGCGCAGCGCGCCGGTTCTGTCCGACAGACCGGGAGGGGTGCGAAACCCCCTCCCTCACGGGGCCGGTTGGGCCAAGCCGCCCGTCAGGCCAGACCATTTATTAGAGTAGGGTCGACCCTTCGGCTCAGGATGTTTCCTCAGACCAGGTCGGGTCGAGTCAGTCCGATTGGGTCGGACCGTACCTGGACTCGCTCTGACCGTTTACCCATTTTTAGACCACATCTAGGGTTATGGGTGTCCGTTTGACGTACTGCCTACGATGATGGAATTCATGGAACGAGATGATTATTTTTACATACTCTACTTGAGGTTTTGATGCAGTTGGAGTACGGCACGGTTTGTTTGAGCCTAAAAAACCCAACCGGGCCCCTGGAACAAAAACACCAATAACACTCAGACAGGGTATCCGATTGACGCGCCGTCTGTTGCGTTGGGTTCCTTATGATAATACAGAACTTTGGGATACATAAACTCAGGACATTGTGATAGTTTATGTATTGAAACATGGATCGAGGAGTGGACCCTCCTGGAATCGAGCGTGCTATGTTTGGGAAACCTAGGGCAGGCAGCGATAACTACTGTACCGGAATCCTATGTGGGTTAGACAATGATGACTACTGTACCGGGATCCTCAGTGGGTTTGACAGTTCTAACGTCTATTCCTGGATCCTGTGTGGGTCTGATAGAATTTCTGGTCTTGTATCCTGTGTGGGTCTGATAGCTTAGCTAGTCCTGTATCCTGTGTGGGTCCGACAGCTCAGATTAATCATAGGTGATCCTTTATACTGTGTTGGTCCAACAACTTAGATATGATATCTTGTCATGTATCCTGTATGGATATGATAACTTAACGGGTCCTATATCCTATGCTGGTCCGACAACATAGATGAATCAGTGACTATATCTGATTATCTCTATCACTCTGTAAAAGATGTTTACGTATGTGACCTGAGTATTGTCTTTCAACCATTATCATTGTGGTGATCAACATTACTTTCTTTGGGGACTGGACTGTGCTTGGGCTCTAGAGATGGAACCGAACAATGATTTGTAACTTAGGTATATGTATGGGAATAAAACTAAGTAGGTTTGGTTGATTTTTCATGATTTTAACATTCCATGTGGTTTATCCTTGTTGGATATTATGAGACCTTGAGGGTCTTGGGGTCCCTATTGAGTACCACTATTCTCATCCCTGCGTGGGCTATTCCCGCATGTCGTTGTGTTGGATGTCGATGATGTACATCGCTGACCAAGGTGGAGTGTACAAGGACTGGACAGTCCCCTGAGGTGGATCTCACAATGAGTCCATACCTAGAGGAGATGGACAGACGTGGGGCACTGATGATGCTATCTGTTGCCTGCCTTCAGTTAGGATATGTGGTGGATGATACATGATCTCCTAGTCACCATCCAGACATTAGTCTTTTTAACTGTACCTGTTAGTACTTTCCTTGTACTTTACAATTGGGCTTTTATTTCGAGCCCCTTTTACTTTCAGTGCACTTTTTATATAGTTTTTACACAGTTTTTTCTTCTACATGTACTATGTGTGAGTTACAGTCTTAAAGGCAAAGCCTTCCCTTTAATTAGGTTTATGCCTTTGGTTCTAGTCACCAGCCCCTGGCATATGGAAGGAGTGTTTCATGAAGTCATGGCACAGGCCTCGAGGATGGGTCATGAGAAATTGCTATCAGAGGAGTCGGTTCTACCGCAGAACATAGGACTTCGATCTGTCTTACTATAAAGAAATAGTGTTAAGAGTATTGAGCGTGGTTTTCAGTCTAGGTAGTCTAGTGTTGGTGCGGAGGCCGACATATCCATACACCAGGACCCTAGCCTCTGATTTCTAACTAAGTGCATGAAAACACTGATTGCGTATGTGTTTCAAGTGTTTGCTTTGTGGTCTATTTGATTCATCTAACCAGGTAAAACTTATTTACAGTGGAACACCTATTCCTTACTAGGATCCCATTGCGATGATAGCCAGCTAGGGATCCCGAGAGAGTACACGATGATGGCCCAGTGAGTGACCAGGCTTCATTTAAGGGACAACTCTATACATTGACACCTTTGGGTGGTGTACTAGTAGAACCACCACCCATTGGGTAGCATATACCACAAGTCACATTGGCAGATAGTGCACACTGACTGAGCACATTTTACAAGTTGCAGCTGTAGAGGCCTCTGAGGTTTCAAGGCAAGACAGATTCCCTCACAGCTGAGGGATTGCTAGAGGTGATTTCTACAATTTCCTACCATGTTGAGACACCAGTAGATTATATGGTGATCCTAGCTACTAGACATCATCAGTGAGTGACCATGAAGATGGTATGCATAGTGACGAGGCTGCGGTATGTGGAGAATTACTCGAGATAGTACCTACGGGTTGTGTGTCAGCTATATCACTGCATGTTGGTCAGCAGTTCAAGCTGGAAGTAACCATAAAGGACACTTATAAGATTAGTTACTTATACGTGTTTCAGCATCAGATACCCCTCAGGTTCAAAGTTGATCATGACTCATAGGTGGCTGAGAAATGGCTTGAGGAGGAGGCTGTGAGTTTACTAGAGCTAATACAGCTTTGGTAGGATGACATCTCAGTAGCTGAGTATTCATCGAGGCATAAAGATCATTCTTGGTACTCGATGAATATGATATGATCTATGATTTATAGATTGGACCTCTATGTGAGGTATGTTTAAGGATAGCTGATCCAACACTTTTTTCCCTATGCATTCCTAATTATATTAGGGTGCTATAGAAACCTATGTGGTTGAATGTTCTTTGGCTGAGCGGATACATCCAGTTAATGTTAGCAGTGGGAAGCTACGAACTGGCACCAGTTTCAGAGACATGGGTGTGTAAATTTTTTTTGAGAAGAGTAAGTGATAAGGAAAAATAAATCTCTAGGCCAGCAGACGTGGAAGTAGATTTAGGACCATAACATGAGGTGGTGAACATTTCAACATGTTATAACCACCCACCTTTGTAGTCCTCGCTAGTCTCAGGGATCTGGAGGGCTGGGGAAAAGAGTAGCTGCATACAGTCAAGGATTGTGACCCAAGAACTCTATGAATGATTTGAGGTACATTCAGTGTCTAATAGTAGCTTCCGTATCAATAAACATAGGTACCAATCATTCCTTACTTCCATGAATCTTGTCCCAGACCAAGAGTTTCCGGTTAATCCGTTGACTTGACCCTTACGTCTGGTGGTACCTTTGGGAGGATACTCGATAATCACACTTATGACAACGTTGTGATCTGAACCATGAGGCAAGAGTATTGGTTGGATCCTCCCGGTTGCAGTGTTGAGGCCTTACGACATTAGTTTGGGTATGGAGTGGGAAACCACTGTTCATACATAGATTGACTACATTGGGAAAAAAGGTTATGGATTATCTACAATGTTTGGATGGGTTTTCCTTGGTTAGAGAAAAGAAAAACCTAGGTAGCAAAAGATAGAAATAATTATAAGAGGGGGTGGTCGATCACTCAAGAGTCTTCTAGAATTACCTTATTTCAAGACTTCTCCAGAGTTGTAGAACCACTATAATCTTTGGCGAAGAAGGGGAAACCCTCCATGTGGTCGGAGAGATGCCAGCAGAGCTTTTAGGAGCTGAGGTAGAGGCTGACTAGTGCCTCAATTTTGAGGTGTCCAGAGGAAGGTGTAGGGAAAGTAGTCTACTGCGACACATCAGGGACCGGACTCGAGTGTGTCCTGATGCAGGAGAGAGCGGTGATCATGTATGGTTCTTAGTAGTTGAGACAACACGAGATGAACTACACTACCCATGACCTGGAGTTGCAGTAGTGGTCTTCTCCTTGAAGATGAGGCATCACTATCTTATGTGTGAATACATTACTATATACTCGGATCAAAAGAGTCTCAGGTATATTTTTTCTCATGATATCCTGAACCTGAGACACTGATAATGGATGGATTTCCTTCAGGACTATGACTTTGAGATAGTATATACTCCGAGGAAGGTTAACGTTGTAGCAGATGCTCTCAGTAGGAGATCAAGCATTCAGCTGCTAGGAGAGGTGACGAAGTAGATAGTTGTGTTGCAGATATCCTTTGTGGATAGAGATGGAGAATCCTTTCTACAGTCTCTCATAGTCACTCCTCCACTTCATCAGTGAGTTAGGGAGGCACCACATGGGGATGTTGACTATTTGACACGACATGCTTAGATATCCACCGTGCAGACACCTGGTGGATTTCCTGAAGGTATACACATCAGAGAACGTACTATGGTACCAGTTTCACTTCAAGAAGAAGTGTTGAGGAAGTTCAACGCATCTCCAATAATGGTACAACTAGGAGGGGTGAAGATGTACTAGGACAATTGATGACAACAATGGTGGCCATGTTTGAAGAAGGCAGTAACAGAATTTGCCTCTCGATACCTCACTTGTCAACAAGTAAAGGCGGAGAATCAGGTACTAGTAGGCTAGGTTCAGCCTTTAGAGGTCCCATAGTGGAAGAGGGATGTGGTATCAATGGACTTCATGACAGGTCTTCCACGTACATCTAGGAGATGGAGACCTCTGGAGTTCGAGGATGGAGACCATGTCTTTCTACATGTCTCACTTTGATGAGGTCTACAGAGATTTGGCCGAGGTGGAAAGTTATCCCCACGATTAATCAGACCTTTCTTGGTTGTCAATAGCTAAGGCGAGGTAACTTACCGCTTAGCTCTTCCACAACATTTTCACCAGGTGCACAATGTCTTCTATGTATCCCATCTGAGGAGAAACGTGCATGACCCTTCCCACATCATCATCCATAGAGAGCTAGATGTTGACGATGGGGCGACCTTCAAGGAGTTTCTAGTAGATATTGAGGATCGACGGCAGTGTGTCCTATGTGGATAGTTGATACCACGGGTTCGCGTTCGTTGGTAGCATGGGAACTTCTAAGATAACACATGGGAGCAGGAGGCTCTGATTCTTGCTCAGTACAACCATTTGTTCCATTAGTTCAAGTTGTATCTAATGGGGACATAAATCCCAAATGCAGGGATAATGTAAAGACTCGTAAATTGTGTGGAAATTTTTTATCTTAAATAATTGGGAATTTTATGAGTCTGCAGTTTCTGACGGTGTGCGATTCCGAGGCCCGGAGTGCCCAAAATGATCTGTCGAAATTTTTTTAATCTTTAATTAATGGGCATATGCATTTTTTCTGAAAAAGTGACATAACTCTTAAACGGTTACTAGGATCATAAATATGAGGCCACCGTTGTGCTCAGGTCAGTGGGTTTACACTAGGCGTGAGTTATGTTTAGTCAGTGTGGGCCTCCGTGAGAAAACCTAAAAATGGCATAATTGTAAATAAAATAATTAAATAAAGTTATTTTATTTTTCAAATGCATATAACTCACAATAAGTTACTAGGATTAAAAATATGAGACCACCTCTAAACACTTGAGGATAGGATTTCTTTTAGAAGATACTAACTTGGGTCGGTGAGGTCCACTAGAGAAAGTCAGTTTTTGGTCGTAAATAAAATAATTTCGTGAGAATTATTTTATTGTAAAATTAATAACATTTAAACCATAACTAGGATTGGAAATATGAGGTGACCGTTGGGTTCTCTTGGGCATGTTACACCTAGGTAGATCCTAACCTTGACCACAGTTGGTCTAGGATGGATGTTATTAATTTTCCAAACTTTTTTTGGGTACGTTCAGTAAAAGTGAGAGCGACGTTTTATATCTTTTGAACCGGTGGTCAGAATTGATATCTGAGGGCACCATTGAACTCACAGTGCCAATAGATTCATAAGAAGTCCTTTACCACAGTTTCATTTTATCAATGATGGATGTTTATTTTTGTGGTTTCTAAATAAGATTTAAATAAAAATATGTTTTGCAAATTTTTATTTTAATGGTAGTTAAAACCTCTAAAGGGAGGTTGGTGGTGGGGCCACTGGCACAAAACCTCCATTGGGAGGATGTTATAATGTGGGGCCCACAGTAACATCAAACCCCTCTACTCCCCGTGAACCACCCTTTAACTCTTGAACTCCCAATTTATGGTCGAGCCTTTCCACCTTCCCTCATAATGGTGCCAACACAAGGATTAACTAATGCCTAAATAAATTAATTTCTAGTGATATGAATTTTTTTGAATTCTTTTGAAATGCATGGAATCATTAAAATAATAGGGAGGCTATTATTTTATTTTGGCTTGGCAATTATCCTTTGTATAGTTTTGGTGAGAAGAGCTTTGTCCTTCCAATCAAGAACCATTGAAGAACTCCATTCTTTCCCCGAGGAACATAAAGAACACTCCTCATCTCCAAATAATGAGAAGCATCACCTTCTTACATCTTCAACTAGAGAATGGAAAGGAAGCAATGCCACCCACAATGTACACCGAGGAAGAAGTCTTGACTCATTTTCACCGAGCTCTAATTCCTTCGATGTTAACGGAACGACGTCCATCTTCAGTGACGTTCATCTTCCATGAATCTTCAACGTATAACAAAAAGTACATGGTAGGGGGATTTGATTATTTTAATGTATGATTTATACCCTCGTACTTCGACATTTATTTTCTATTTGACGGTGGCCAAATTTTTATCACCTAACGCGGAGGGTGGTGGCCGAACAAACATGGCATGACATCCCTATGTTTATTAGTGATTGGATGATGTCGAAGGCAGAGCTGAAAGGGCATGGTGCCATCGTGTCGCGCCATAGATATGGAAACACAGCTATGGCGGGCCGCCGAAAAGGGGTGTGGTGTCATCTCGCCGCACCGAAGAGGAATCATGGACGGGTGGGCCATAGTGGATGGAGGAGGGTGGAACTATTGTTCCGCGTGGTGGAGCCAAATTCCACGGCTAGGTCGGGCCGCAACAGAGGTGGTTCTGCACCATCGTTCCATGCGATGGGTTGGAGGACCATAGTGTTGTCGTGTCGCGAGGGCGGTCAGCTGTGCCGGCCTCCGTGGAGCCGGTAGATCAGGACCATCCAGGTTCTCGCATCTCTTAAATCGGCGTTGTGTGCCTGTTTTACCTGAAAAACTGGGAGGGGTGTCGTACCCCCTCCCTCATGTGGTCGGTCAGGCCTCCCATGGTCAGTCTTCCCTCAGTCGGGTCTCCCTCAACCGTGCTGCCCCGGGCATAGCCGCCTTCGGTCGGGCCGCACCTGAGCCAGGCCTCCCTTCCGGCTTGGCCACCCATAGGGCCGGGCCATTTCTTCAGGTTTGTTTTCCCCTTTGGATAAGGATGTTTCCCCAGACTAGTTTGGGACGGGTCGGATCGGACCCAGACCCGCTATGACCGTTTACACCTTTATAGCACACATCTAGGGTTATGGGTGTCTGTTTGACATACCGCCTATGGAGATGGAATTCATGTAGTGAGACAACTCTTTCGGAATACTCCACATGAGGTTTGGATGCAGTTTGGGTATGTCCGTGTTACTTTGAGCCGAAAAAACCGACCGGGACAATGGAATAAAAATTCCAATAACTCTCAGAATGTTTGTCCAATTGATGCGCCGTCTGTCACTATGGGTTCCTTATGATGAGATGGAACTTCGAGATACATAAACTCACGACAATGTGATAGTTGATGTATCAAAACATGGCTCGAGGAGTAGACCATCCCGGAATCGTGCGTGCTGTGTGGAGGAACACTAGGGCAGGTTGCGATAACTACTGTTCCAGAATCCTCCGTGGGTTCGACAATGATGACTACTGTACCAGAATCCTATGTGGGTCTGAAAGTTATGACTTTAGTTACTAGTTCCTGTGTGGGTCTGACAGAATAGCTGGTCTCGTATCCAGTGTGGGTCCGAAAGCTTAGCTGGTCTTGTATGTTGTTTGGGTCCAACAGCTCAGATGAATCATAGCTGGTCCTATATCCTGTGTGGGTCCAACAGCGTAGATGAATCAGTGACTATATCTGGTCATCTCTATCTCTCTGCAATAGATGTATACTTGTGTGAACTGAGTTGTGTATTTCAACCATTGTCATCGTGGTGATCATCTTTACTTCTTTTTGGACTGGATTGTTCTTGGTCCCGAGAGTCAGAGTTGAACTGTGATTGGAAACTTAGATATATGAATGGTCATCTACCTATGTTGTTTTCATTGATACTTCATGATTGTATCATTCCTTGTGGTTTATCCATGTTGGATATTGTGAGACCTTGAGGGCCTCGGGGTCCCTATTGAGTATCGTTATACTCAACCCTGAATGGGCTATGCACGCACCTCGTTGTGTTGGATGCAGACGATGGACAACGCTGATGAAGGCAGAGTGTACGGGGACTGGAGAGTACCCGGAGGTGGACCTCATGATGAGTTGGTACATGGAGGAGACGGATGTATGTGGAGCCCTGAAGAGGCTCTCTATTCCTACCCTTTAGGTAGGATCTATGGTGGAAGATCCAAGAGCTTCTAGTCACCTTCCAGCCGTTAGTCTTTTTAGTTATACCTGTTAGTCCTTTCCTTGTACTTTAATGTTGGGGTTTTATTTCCGGACCCTTTTACTTTCAGTACCCTTGTTATAAAATTTTTACATATCATTTTCTTCTACTTTTAATTTGTGTGTGTTACAGATTTAATGTCAATTCCTTCCCTTTTATCGGGTTTACGGCTTTGATGCTAGTCACCTTCTCCTGGCCTACGGAAGGCGGGCTTGGGGTAGTCACGGAACAGGCCCCGAGGACGGGTCGTGACAGGAGAGCACAGCTCCAGGAAGTTGAGGCTTATGATCATGGAGCTTTGGAGATGATATGAGGTACTATCTATATCTACTCCACCTTAGCAACTTTTCCTATAAAAACATGTTCTCATCATTCTTTTATTTCCACTTCCCTCATTCGGAGATCGGATATTCCGATGGAGTTGTTTGCTCGATCCTTACGGATAGAGAATACTATGGGAGTTTATTCGATGATTACTCAAAGGTGCTGACAATGCGAGCATACTCTAGGAGGTGAGATCTTCGGCTGGGATATCCTAGTATGATCATCGAGGCCTTATGGTGTCATCTTGTGTATAGATTGGTTATATATATTTCATTCATAGATAGACTATATTAGGTGCAAAGTGCAGTGTGGCCGCATGGATGGGGCCATATTTACCTTCACCGATGAAAAGGAAGCCTTTTCATTGTAGGATGGACTTTTATAGAAGATGGTGCAACTAATCGCTCATCAGTTGGAAAGCTTTACCCTCATAGTGGTTGATGTGGAGAGTCCTAATTATCTTATAGGGGTGGATCAGTACATGGATTTCATCCCTTATGATGTCTCTGGTCTACCTCTTTTTAGAGAGGTGGATTTTTACATTGAATTGTACCCTGGGATGACACCTATAACTACACTAGAAGCTCAGATGGTTCCTGCGGAGCTTCGTGAGCTGTGGGTATAGCCGGAGGACTTATAGGGGTAGGGGTTCATATGGCCCAGTGTTTCACCTTGGGCAGCACCGATTATTTTCTCCAAAGAAGGCAGATGGGATATTGAGGCTTTGTGATGACTATTTGTGCCTGAACCAGGTGACTGTGATGAACAAGTACCCACTCATGAGGATTAATGACCTATTTGATCAGCTGAATGAAGCATGATAGTTCTCAAAGATAGACCTCAAATCAAGATATCACCAGCTACGAGTATGAGGCGAGGATGTGCATAAGATGAATTTCAGGTGTCAGTATAGCCATTATGAGTTCTTGGTTATTCAATTCAATGTAACCAATGCTCTAGTAGTGTTCATGGGACTGATGAACTTGATCTTTCAGTCATACCTTGATCACTTTGAAGTTTTCTTTTGCGACGACATTCTAATCAACTTAGCTACCGAGGAGGGGGATGCATATCGTTTATAGGTAGTAATATACTCACATTGAGAGCACCAATTATTCGGTATGCTCTTGCAGTGCCAGTTCTAGATCCGGGAGGTTTACATTTTGGGATATTTCATCTCGGAAGCTGATGTTGCATTTGATCCAGTGAATATTGAAGCAGTACTTTCCTGGGAGCCACCTAGGAGTGTGATGGAGGTACAATGTTTTTTGGGTTTGGCTGGATACTACTGAAGGTTTGTGCCATACTTCTTTAGAGTTGCAGCACCAATATCAACATTGACGAAGAAGGGACAACCCTTCAATTGGTCAGAGGTATGGCAATGGAGTTTTCATGGGTAGAGGCAGAGGCTGACTAGTTCCCCCTTCATGAGGCTTCCAAAGGAGGGTGTAGGGTATATAGTTTACTGCGACACATCATGGACTAGAATCGGATGTGTCATGATGCATCAGAAAGCAGTGATCATATATGCTTCTCGAAAGATGAGAAAACATGAGTAGAACTACGCTACACAAGACCTAGAGTTAGCATCAGGGGTATTCACCTTGAAGATATGGAGGAACTGTCTGATGGGCGGATGTTTTTCTATGTACTAGGATCATAAGAGTCCTAGGTATATCTTCTCTCTGATGGACCTGAACCTGAGACAACAATGTTGTCTTGATTTCTTATAATACAATGACTTCAAGATAGACTATACTAGTGGGAAGGGGGCTGTTTTTGTAGATGAACTCAGTAGGAGGTCTTGTATATAGCCTATAGGTGAGGCAACTGAGCAATTGGCTGCTATGAATATATCCTTTGTGGATAAATATGGAATAGTTTTCCTTCATTCTATTACAGTCACTACCCCACCTCTTTTGTGAGTTAGGGAGACATAGCATGGGGACACTAACTACAAGGCACGACATGCTCAGATATCCATAGGATGTGCACCTGTGGTGGGGAACACGTCATACTCTTCAGAGGACATACCATGGTACCAGTGTCATTTTAGGAGGAAGTGTTGGGGGAGTTCCACATATCCCCTCTAGTAGTACATCCAGGTGTTTCAAAGATGTACCAGGATATCCAATAATAGCACTGGTTGCCGGGAATAAAGAAATAAGCTGGAGATTGTTTCTCTCGGTGCCTCACATGACAGCAAGTGAAGGTGGAGAATCAGGTACCAGTAGGCTGGGTTCAACTTTTGGAGATCCCAGAGTGGAAGTGGGATGATATATCGTTGAACTTCGTGACATGACTTCCACCAACATCTAGAGGCCATTACTCTATCTAGGTGAACGTTGACTGGATCACCAAGTCAGCCCACTTACAACTGATTAGAGAGTAGCGTTTTGTAGAGGGCTTGGGCCACCTCTATATGCAAGAGATTTTGCGCCTACATGGAGTACCCTTGATGATTGTATCCTATCGTGATACACGTTTTACATCCCGACTATGGAAGGGGATGCATGAGGATTTCGGGATGTAGCATCATTTGAGCACCAGCTTCCATCCTCAGAAGGATGGTTAGACTGGGTGGACAATTCAAACCCTCTCAGACATTCTACAAGCTTGTATCCTCGACTTCGATCGCAGCTAGTAGGATCACTTTCCTTTGGTGGAGTTTTCATACAAAAACTATCACTCCACCATTAGGAGGACACCTTTTGAGGCATTTAACGGGTAACCCTTCATACCAACTTTATGCTCGACTGACCCAGCAGAGTTCACTCTAGTGGTACCAGAGATTGTATGTGCTACCACATAGAAGGTTCAGATCATCTAGGAGTAGATGAAAATTTCACAGAGCTGGCAGAAGTCTTATACCGACAGGTCACAGAGACCTCTGCAGTTCGGGGATGGGGACCACATATTTCTACGGGTCTCACCTCGATGAGGTTTGTGATGATTTGGAACAGGTGGAAATTTATCTCTAAGGTTCATCATACCTTTTCAGGTCCTCAATAGAGTTTGAGAGGTGGTATACATCTTATCTCATCCACTTGAGTTTCACCAGGTGCATGACGTCTTCCACATATCCCAGTTGAGGAGATATGTGCAAGACCCTTCTCACATAATCAACCATTGAGAGTTGGACGTCGATGATGGGAAACATTTACAAGGGTTACAATAGGGATTTATGATCGATAAGAGTGGGTCCTGCATGGATTGTTGATACCTCTGGTGCGCGTTTGTTGGCAGCACGGGAACCTCCAAGAGAACACATGGGAGCAGAAGGCTCAGATGCATGATCAGTACCCCCATTTGTTTACATAGTTTGAGTTATTCCTTATAGGGACGTAGATCCCTAAGGTGGGGAGAATGTAATGTCCTGAAATTTCCATATAATTTTTTTAAATAAATGGGAATATAATGAGTTCATGGAAATTGACGGCATGTGATTTCGAGGTTTAGAGTTCCCAAAATGAATTTCTAAACATTTTTTCAGGTACGTTCAGAAAACATGCATGCAGGTTTTCTAACATTTTAACCGGTTATCGTAATTGAAATATGTGGGAACCGTTGAACTAACAATGCTGGTATTCGCTCAAGGAGACTGTCACCTTGACCATAATAGGTCCAGGATGAAAAATATTATTTGGTATTTTTTTGGGGAAATAAAAATAAAATTATTAAACATTTTATTTTTATTTTGAAACCACCCTTGTTGATATTTCACTGGTGGTGACCACCTGACTAAAACCACACATGAGTGTTTATGGAGGTGGGAACAACTGAGCATATCCTCCTGTGAGAGGTTTTGGTGGTGGGGAGCACCTGAGGATTAAAACCCCTTAAACTCCCTCATAAGTGTGGGGAGACTCTTAAACTCCCCCACGTAAATTGTACCACCCACTTAAATTTATTATGCCAATCTAGTTTATTAATTTAGCCTATTTAAATTTTGTTCCAACAAACTAAATAATAGATAAATAATATATTAGTTTGGGATAACATTAACTTTGGTTAAATTGAGGGAGAAGGGTTTGCAAAAGGGAGAACATTAGAGACTTGGGAGAAAGTTGTCCAATGAAGAAAGCTGACACATG
Source organism: Viscum album (assembly GCA_963277665.1). Classification (NCBI taxonomy): domain Eukaryota; kingdom Viridiplantae; phylum Streptophyta; class Magnoliopsida; order Santalales; family Viscaceae; genus Viscum; species Viscum album. Next base: position 477,487,332 of record OY728134.1, read on the forward strand.
ATTTCTTCCTCGGTACATTCTCCAACGTGGAAATTTCCATATTGACATCTATTATTTCTTCCTCTTGGATGTCAACATGCAATAAAATTTGGTAGGGTTTTATTTGTGTATAATTATTTGTGGGAAGTTTTAGTGTGGTTGTTTTAAATTCTTCCCTTATTCATTCTTGATGACTCTTCATAATTCCAAGAGACTTTATAGCCTCTTGATACCACTCTAATTTGGGGAGTGCTGGATAAAAAAAACATGGAACATACTATCCGTAATTCTTGTAAGGATTTGGGTTGTTATTCACGACTGAGGAGGTCAGTGACCAACCATGAAAGAGAACGAGAACGGCGACCGACATTCCTGGTGGCCGAAACGATGGTGACAATGCCACCGTGACGCTCTTTAGCCACTGCTGCTCACAGCGCCCCACGCCTTGCCCTCACAGCACCCCATGGCTGAGCCTCCCCACGACACGCCCTCACAGCGCCCTGTGGCCAAGCCGCCCTACAGCCTCGCGCCATCGTGGAACCCCGACAAGACCCCCTTGGGCCTCCTATCTAGCCAGGACGGACCCAGCAGGTCAGGCCACCAAGCGGGCCGCACATGACCCAGCTGGCTTGGTCAACCCGAACCGGGTCCACCCAAGCTGGATCAGGCCGGGTTGGTATAACCGAGTCAGACCCGACCCGAACCAGATACGAAACTATAAATTACATGGGACCCAGATTTGGCATCAGACATCTGATTGATGAACCATCTGCAACAATGGAAACCAAGTAGCAAGGCAGTCCCTTTGAAATACCCTACTGGAGTTAGGGATAATGCTGGGGAACATTCAGGTTTGATCGAGCACATATCCAACTAGGCCCTTGGAACTAAAAGGCTAATAACTCACAGACCAGGCATTTGATTGCCGCACCAGTTATTGCATTGAGACCCCTATGACATGGAACAAATATGAGATACTTCTTCATGGGACAGTGTGGAAGTTTGTGTATCAACTAGTGGCCTAGGGAGCAGACCCTCCCTACGAGGAGAATTCCTAGTGCATGAACCCAATTGCCAGAATTGATGAGAATACTGACTATCAATCCTATGTGGGGTAGCTTCTAGAGGTCATATGTGGGATAGCTCGTAGGGATCCGATGTGGGTCAGCTCCTAGCGATCCTGTATGTGTTAGCTCTTAGAGATCCTATGTGGGTCCACTCCTAGAGATCCTGTATCGGTGAGCTCCTAGTGATCTTGTGTGGGTCAGCTCCTAGATATTCTATGTGGGTTAGCTACTTGCAATTCTATGTGGTTGAGAACCTAAAGATTCTTTGTGGGTCAGAAGTAGTGTCTCTTAACTGAGTACTATATTTTAGTAGTTATAATTAATCATATATAACATTGTACCTATGTTATACATGGTGTGAGTTGAGTATGTACCTTGTGGTACATTTCTTTCGTGGTAATACCTTGGTGTTATTATTCTATGTGGAGTACATGTGTGGTACTTTCCATTGTGATTTTCCTTCCTTTGTGGAACAGATGATATTCGGCTTTTGAGTTAGACTCTGTGTTTTCCTCATGATTGAGATTAGATTACTTAATAACTTAGGTATATGTATGGGCATATACTAAAGTAGGGTTATCAGTTGTTTCATGCTTTGTGGTTTAACCATTTTGAATTTGAGAGAAGTTGAAGGTCTTAGGGTCCCTAATGTGTATCGTTATACTCACTCTTGCATGGTTAATGCATGCACCTCGTTTTGTTGGATGAAGATGACATACATAGTTGATCGAGGCTCAGAGTACTAGGACTGGATGGTGCTCAGTGGTGGACCATGCGGTGTGTCAGTACACAGAGGAGACAAGTGGATGTGGAGTGATGAAGCAGAGATCATAACCTACCCTTCATGCAGGAACCTGGAGGATGACCTAGTAGCTTCCTTTCTTTTTCTTCAGTAGTATTGTATTTCGGTTATACTTGAACTATTACTATTGGGCTTGTATTCTAGGCCCTTTTGCATTCAAAACTCTTTTTTCAATACAGTTTACTTGCATTCATATCATTTTGTGTGCTTGGTTGCATGTTTTTATAGGTTATACAGACAATGCCTTCCCAGTTTTAGGGAATACACCTTTGGTAATAGTCGCCATCCCCTATCCTATCGAAGGCGGGCTTGGGGTGAGTCACGACATGGGCCCCGGGGGACGGGTCGTGTCAACATAGGAGACTTTGGTACTTATATGTTGGTATTGTATTAGTTATTATCATTATTCATCATAAGGGTTTCACTCCTGCAATGTTACTCTATTCACTACATCCTATTGTTATTGGATCTTGATTCCTATACAATATAGGGGGTTCATTCATGGGGTGTTTTTATGTTATCTAGGTTTTGGTTTCTAGGTACTTGTTAGTGCACATTAATCTTGATTGAAATAATATAATACAAGAAAACTAACTATCCTATAGCTATGTTATCCTTGTGGTTATCTTGATTATGATTTAACATTATGTGGTTTTGTACTTGATATTATATACGATTCATGATTTGATAAATGTAAAATGGTTTATTTTTTATTTTATTTGATACTATGTTATATATATTATATTTAATATTAGTAAAAATGGGAAACATCTTTCCTTTCATTTGAGTTAAATGTTAAAACTATTTTACCATTATATGTTTTCATATATTGAAAATTAATGGTAATTTAACACATACTTGTAATGGAATACTTAGGTGATAACCTACTGTGTTTCTTTATCTCACACCCTAAAAACTCCCCTAGGAGTGAGTAGGTCATATTTTTTCTGATGAATTAAAGGAAGAAATTTTCATAGTGAGGTGGTGTAATTTTATATCATCTTGGTAATGTTAAATGGTGGATAGATAGTGTGACACAAACTATATATCACATTGTGTATTCATTAATAGTTTTAGTGGTCCTTTTTTATATATTTATATACATGTACTTTTGCATTGGTTCATTGATTTAGTTGTGTCTTTACCACTGTTGGTTTATTTTTATGAAATATTTCCTTTATATTATCATTCTATATATGTATTATATGATTCTAATTTTAGGTTGGGAAAATCATTTGATTTTTTTTTGATTCATGGGTGCTATTCAACATCTCATTGGAATTGATAAATCCCTCTGGGTTTTATCATAGTCTGATTCGGAGGATACTGGATGGGTTTCTAGGGATGTTTTGGGGAAAATTGATATTAATGAATTTTGTGCTTAGGCTCTACCATTCTTATGAAGTTAAAATACATGGGATAAGATTTATAATACTTAATGGGTAAGTTTCAAGAATGTACATTGATAACTCTCATCATAAAGAGCCGTAAGTCATCATGGGATATTGGGATGTGTGTCTTATATATTTCATTCTGATCAAGATATTTTATTATTCTTATGTTCTCTTGTTTTTAAGATAATTTTATTTGTTGACAGATAATTTCCTTCTTTATGTTGATGGCCACACTTCCACTATGAGTAACCAAATCAACCCACACATGTTTGTGGAGTTTGATGATTCGATGGTTCCCGTTGAGACTATGTAGATCAAGGCTGCTGAGGAGATCAGGTGTATGAAAATGATGATATTCGATCATTGGGTGGAGTTTTTCTCTAATTGCAGAATACAGGGTTAATTGGAAGCATTATACCGACATGGTGATCTCCAGGGGAAAGCATCAGTGATGGTAAGGGAAGGATATGTGGATGAGAAAAAGGATAATGAGATGAGTTATACAGAGGAGACCATACCTGTAGTGAAGCTGGTTGGAAATCCTTGTATTTCCAATGTCTTTGATAAGATTATGGATGACCTTATAGTCCATGACTTGAGTAATCCAATAGAAAATGGGGTTTCTGAATTCTCTTTGTAGGATCAAGATGATGGTGGGAGTGTCAACAATATTTCGGTGGGGCAACAGTTAATGTGCCAAGGTCCTGACTCATCAGTAGATCCAGAGGGTTCTGAACAGATCCATCAGGTCAATGCTAAAATGGTTAACCCTGATAGTGTTGATCCATTCTTTTTGAATCATTTTTAGTACTGGAGGGGGCAGAAGATATTGAAACAGATGTATGGGGTGAAGAAATGGGCAGTGGGAGTAATGCTTATATATGGAAATTGCACTGGGCATGATGGTGGAAGAAATGGAAAGTGGGGGTAATGACATCGATATGGAACTCGTAAATGTCAATGCCTCTTTGGGTAAACATGCTGAGAATACTATTCAAAATGAGCCTCCCCAGATGGATGATGAGCTAGCTGACCACCCATTGTTTGTGGAGGAAGAAAAGAATGAGGAATTTCACTTTCTAGGCAGTAATATCAACATACAGTGTCTGAACCCTATTGATATAAATATGAATACATTGCAGGAGGTGCCAATGGATAAGAGAAGAAAAAGTCATGACACATGGATTTTGGAAGTTGATGGAAAGTGGGGTGAGGCATCCAATGGAGGAGAGGAAAATTATTGTGAATGCTCTACAGTTTCATACATTGATGTCATCCGAGGAGAAAAGAAAAGAACCACTGATAATGAGGATATCTGTTTTCATGGGAGAAAAGGGATTGGAAAGGGGGGATCTTCCACCACTCCCCATGAGAGGAACCCTAGGAATGATTATTCCAATATTCCGAAGACCGTTTCTACTAGGTCCTCTACCAAGAATTAAAAATGGAAATATATGGACAAATGTAATGGGCAGAGAAAGCAATCATAAAGTATTTCATTAACCCCGGATTAATTATGTAGGAGAAGAAGGTACATCAATTTTTTCAAAAGGTATGATCCTCAATCTGAATGGGAATCAGAGGAATAGAAAACTTTCTCTGAATATGGCTGTAATGAGGGCATTGACACTATGATTTTTGTTTTTGTTGGATTTTTCTTTTGTTTCCTTTTATTGTACTGTGCACATTATTTTTCTTTAACAAATATTTGGAGGACTTGGCACTTTGCCCAGGCCCGAGCATTTCTCATTTAATCATGGATATAAAGTGTCTTATAAGGTTTTTTCAAGAGGGTATAGTGAAAAATTCACATCATGGGAATCATCCTCTTGATCATAATCTCATCAAGGTTATCATGTGGGTCGTTTATCTGATGGGTAAAAATATAAAACATTTTCAGAACAATGATATTGTGAAACTAAAAGTTGGGGAAAACATGGATCGAGCATAGTAGTTCCTAAACTATAATCCCCTATCTTTTAAGGGTACTAATGAAATTTAGGATGATTATGATTCATTTTAAAAGATTAATTAGGCCCTTTAAATCCTATAGATATATGAATTTCTCAAGGAGTGCATGAATTTTATTAATGAGTGTGATAGAAATTGATGGTGGGACTCTATCGTTCAAGAGAATCAACATGTGGTATTGAAGTGGAATGAAATTAAGGCCTTTTTCATTAAATATTTCTACCTAGAATCATTGAGGATGTCAAACTCTATGGAGTTACTATATTTATAGAAGGGAGATAATTTAGATATGAAGCACACAAAACATTTTGGTGTACTAATACGTTGGGAATGATAACTTTACATGGATATATATATTGAATCTCACTACATAAATTAAAATGTTCAATAGATCTGTGATTGTATGTAATGATACGTTGGGAATGATAACTTTACATGGTTCTTCTATTCCACCCAATGTAAATTCCAATGGAACATATTTGAAGAAGAGTAAAGATAATAATAGCCCCAAATATAGTGGTGGATATTCTCAATTGTGAGAAATTTTTAAATGAAAGGAAAGTGTAGCACAATGAATTTAATAAATAATTATCAAAGAAATAAATTGATAAACAATGGAATCTAAAATTGGAAAACAATAAGAATCTAGGTTAGTGGGTAACTTGGATCCACATACAATAGTGATATGGTATAAAAACCATATCCAATAGCATCCCCAGGCATAAGCCACTATATATGAGTCAATAAAATGTTATAGAGGTAGTTGGTCATCATCCAATGTTTATTTAGGGTCGTAGAATCAATATAACCCGGGGAAACTGGGTCTCAGCAATACTGATCTTTCTAGTGCACAAGTCCCAATCATCCCACCTAGATACACGGGTTCTCCATGGGCTCTACATCAAATTGTGGGGAGTTTTTATAAACAGAATTTATATGTACATATCATTATCTTTCCCCAAAAACCCAACCAACCCATCACCACTGATCTTCCTCCTTGTTTGCACCCCCTTTTTCCAAGTCACACAACAATGTTATAGCCTCAAAAATAGGCACATGTCACAAATCACAAACTAATTATAACATCACCAGTAAAAAACAAGGGGGTGTTCCTCAAGAAGTGTTTTTTACTTCCAGAAATCATTTTCAAAGTTCCAAATGAGCATAATTAAATTAAAAAATGAAAATCCATTTTATAAATAAAATTTTCAAACACTTTTATCTTTTAAAACCTTTTATAATGTTAATTAAATCTTCAAGGTTATTTTTATTTTAAAACAAGCATGAAACCATGCATAAATCGAAGTTATCCTTTTTAAATACTTATGAGAATGCATAGAAATAAATAAAAGAGACAATTTACAATAACTTATACAGATTATATATATAACAAATTCATTTCATATAAATGGATAACATACTTTAAAACATTTTGAAAATATATATTTCACTTAGGCATAGGGGACTTACCACAAACTCTACGTGCACTACTTCAGGCTGGTGGTATTCCAGAAACCTGATCTAGTCGAATCAATGGTGTGGGGCATGTTCTCGTCTGGTGGCAGCGGTGGCTCCTGTTGGATGACGAATGTTTAACTGGGGTGGTGCCGGTGGAGGCTGTAAGGCTTTCACATTTGTAGGTTGATTCATTGGGCTTGTTAGGTTTTGTAATGGGATTTATCTCACTGGGCTCTACCTTGAAGGCCTTCTAGTCACTGTATTTTAAGGCTTTTGTGCCTTGTTCAGTTTCTATTTGGTTCCCCTTTTTCCACAAAAGGGGTTTGTGTGGTTTTTCGTTTTTAATAAAGGGTTTTACCCTAACTTTTATGCTATGTACATATTTTCAAGTCCAAATATAAAAAAGTGGATCCTTAGACACATGTTTATGCTTGCATATAACCCTTTAAACATACACATGTATTCATATTCATATAAACATATAAGCCCACCGAACACCATTATATATATTCATACTTCCTTGGATGAATCAATATATAGAGGGAAAATATATATATATATATATGACTACATATGAATATTTTTATAATTCATTGGAAATAACTTCTCAAATATAGCTTGAAGAGGTCCAAAACTCAATACAACCATGCTAGGAACCCCAAAATACCAAACACCATTATTAAGATTGGGAAAAAAGAATGGAGGAAGGGAACCGGCATAAAAATTGGGTTGGATGTACTCAAATAGTCCAAAATTCTTCACCTTTTCTCAGCAGATATCAAAACACACCCGAAGCCAACTTGAAATACCCACTACACACCCTAACAATGGAATAATATCAAAAGAACTACGTTAAACCATCACCTAGGGTTCAACAAAAAGTGATGTGGTTATGTGGAGATGGATATCCACAAATAATGGGAAGAGGGAGGCATAGACCATACCTTTGGGTGAAGACCAAGAATATACCAAATATATGAGAAAAAATGGTATGGATAGGTGGACATGGGAGGATGTTGTGGCGCATAGCTAAGGGAGGAAGGTAGGGGGATGACACGTGATTCTAAGGAGGAGAAGGAGGATAGAAATAAAAAAAGAAAAAAACATAAATTCTTAAAAACCGGATGCTAGCACAGTTAGAACATTGTTTACCTAACAATTCACCAACCATGTGTTGGTGACAGCTTGGGCCAAGATCCTTCAGATGATTATTCCTAGGTAAATACACAGTTGGGAAAATTGTGCCACATTGCATTGTTAACTCACATATCCAGACCACACGCTTTCTTCATAGCTTAATATACTATGCACAGGATGTGTTCCACACCTCAGACTCACCTAGGCACCCACACAACAACCACATGGTTACTACTAACAGTGTGGAATAACCATGAAATAACTAAAAATACTTCAATAATTTTAATCTCATCCAATAAACTACTAGAACTAGAACCCCCTAATGAAAAAATGGAAAATGAAAATAAATAAATCAAATAATAAAGTTGTGTTAGGTTAGGTTGTGAAAATTCTTCTCACAATAAAAACTTTATACCCCAATGAAGCCACCCGACCCAAAGTGTAACCCAACCAGGACTCAAAACTAACCAAGGAAAAATGAAACCATGAATCTTGGGATGAACATTCATTCCCACAAGTCACACCCATCCAGCTCAATATTAACTCAAAACTAGGAGACCCATGGAGAGAATATAAAGGTCCCTCTGTTATTATAAAATACCTAACACCCAGAAACACTATGAGAAACTACAATAAGATACATGGTGTGTCTCCCAAAATTTGGAAATAGACCATCTTAGACCCACCAACACGTACCATCACGGGAAACCCAACATGGACCAACCCATGAACTCTCTGCACAAAACTGTCTCCACCATAAGTGGGAATGATAAAGGAAACCCCAAAACAAGAAATAAACCAATCTACAATTCATCATTTCACAAGATGCAAGAAACTCTAAAATGATCACACTCTTAAACAGAATCCAATCCAAATGATGAATAACCACTAAAAATTTTACATCGACAATGCACAGATATAGAATTTGTAATAGTGTGTCCACTAGGATCATAAAAACAAAATGTCCCAAAGGTCATAAACCACATTATGGGAAACATTAATGGTTACATTTATAACATCGGAGAAAACATGATGTATATAAATCCCTCATACCCAAATACTAATATACTACATGAAAAGTGTTACTTCAAGTCCTATTGATGGTTCCATGATGTCTTCAAACATCAGCTTCCCCACAATCAGGAAATGAAAACCATTGAATGAGGCATCATTTTTTGTAAATATAGCTTAAATAATTCCTCTATGTCCCAACTAATGACAATCCTTCATAGGATTATGGCTAGATGACTTAGATTTCCAATTCATACCATAATGGAAAAAAATAATCAAGTGTTCTAACAAATGAAAGGTATGAACATACAAGTAGATATTCCTAAATTGGTTCCTCTATTTCACACTCATCACATGATGGGGAACCTCTATGAGAACCAAAATATACTAGTCCATAAAACCTATATGAATACCCCTTGCAAAATAAGAAGCTTCTATCTAATTTCTCAACACTATATCTCTTAAAAAATAAACCAATTCATTGAAATAGTCGACCTTCCCCTTCACCATTAATTACCTTTGCTGAACCCTCATGAACCTCTGTACAATCCTTATCTTTTACCACCTAATTTACGAATCATTTAAGTAATGATGTCTTAAACACTTCCCAGTACATCGTGATATGAAACTAAGATGGGTCGACCACCCAACACTGGTCAATTGATGGACCATCAAATGAACCCAAAATATATCAAACCCGTATATCTTCAGGAGATCTCATTGTCTGAAAAATAATCTCAATATCCCCAATTCAATCCTCTATGAATCTATATTGGGACAAAAAACTATGAAGGACTCATTAGAAACACCTGTAACCTTTTTGAGCATCATATATTGAATAAAAATAATATATGACCAAATCAACACCTAACAAAATATAATCCTAAAAGGAAATCCCAGTCAATAACACCACACCCACATATCAAAAATAATAAACAATAAAAAAATAATTTTTAAACAACCAACATTTTCATTCTCCATTCAAATTGATTTTACCTAAGGGCACAATTTTAAATTCGCAAGATACTTTTGAAATTAAACATAATCATTTAATCCCACTTGATAAACAAAACCTTCTTCCCAAAAAGAATTTTTCTTTTCAACCACATTTCCCGAAACCCATTTTCCATTCAAAATAACACTTTCGATAAACTAATTCAAACCTTTTATTTTAAATAATATCCTCTTAAATCTAGTGAAGTATCACATATGTGTGCATCCCACTTCCACTAATATCATCTACACATAAATACAAACATGTACATTCCATAAAAACACACACAAATATGATAACATCCATAAAGAATCCCAATGATCATACATACCAATTTATCATCAAATAAAAACATTTACTAAATTCCCAATTCATGTTTCTTCTAATTTTCCTATGTTTATCAAAATTCTAATTCATTTTTAATATTTAAAACACATTTTTGTCAATATGAAATGAATTTGTAGAAATCATATTCGTTTAATAATTCACTAACACAATCCCAAAATCATACTAAAGGACCAACAATACCACAATAACTAGAAAAGGGATCTAGTGGTTATGCATACACGAACCACATAGTTTAGTTGACCATGCACTGAGAAAGCACCAACCACTTGAAGCATATTGAACCATGCATGTGACCAACAACATGGTTTGTAATTCCACAAAACTCACCATGAAGCACCAAATCACTTCAACCATTACCCACCAATATAAAAAATCAAATCAAACGAAAAATATGCTAACTGTATAACCCAAAACCAATTTTTTTTGACTTCAACCCCAACTACCCCAGGTGACCCAACTTTAATTAGGAGTGATGTTGATTAGGAACCTACCTATGAACTACATATTAATCCCTAAAAATAATAACTACAATATTTGTAACATAATAAATAACAAAGGGTCTATTCTTATACCATTTCGTAACAAAGAATCTTGGGTGGACCCTGAACAAGTCACCATGCTGACCTGCAATAAAACTTTAGTGGTGTTCTGAATCCTCATGGGATAGAAACTAGTGTTGGGAATCAAGGATAAGAAATTGGGATTGATTTTTCTCCTAACAGTTTAAAATAATATATATATATATATATATATTATAAAATAAAAAAGAACACATGAATAGGAATGAAAAAACAATCACATATCTCTATGTGACTCTGCAAGTCACCACGAACCACTAAACCAACGTCACATGGTGGAGATAGAATCTCAGATGAATGAAACACCGTAAGACAAAAACATTGATATAAATATAGTATTGAGTATTAAAATTCATAATTAAATCCTTCATAAACTATTTTCTCTTCCTTAAATTTAAAATTACAACATTTTGATGCCATTTTTAAAATACAACAATTTAATAATAGAAATTCCCTTTTATTTTAAAAATATGTGACAAGATTAAATTTCTTAAAATGCATTTCTATTTTTCATAACATTGAAAAACAATAATAAAAAATAATTCACTTCCAAAAAACCATTTTTAAGAGATAACATTCAATAATAGAAACATTTTAGTATGAGATCATAACATCAGGTGCAAAAAAACATGGGTAAGTAAAACATGTTTTTTATTATTTTTTTAAATTAAAGGAAAACCGATCACAAAGAATTTAATGAATAAATACCATATAAATATTCGGTTAACAATAGAAATAACCATGGGGAAACCCTACTAAGTTATTTTATAAGGGATATTGTATAATCATACCTTAGTGGCATGGTATAGAAACTATAATCTGAGCATCCTCGTGGACGATACACTCAAGAGGAGTCAATACAATGTTCTAATTTTCTATCATAATCATCAAATTCTTATTTATTGTTGCAGAATAAATTATTTTTGGGGAAACCAAGCATCAACTTTGCCATTACACCAAGAATACTAGTCCTATTCTACCCTCATTGGTACCCATGATTCCCATGTTCTCAATTTCAAATGGTGGTGAATTTTTATAAAGCTATCATGTATGTACATATCATTTCCTATACCCAAAAAATTGATCCAACAAATCCCCACTAATATCCATCTTTATTGGAACCCCATTTTTTTTATGTCCCATAATAATGCACAAGCCTCAATATTTGGAACATTTCACAATTCACACATTAACACTTACATCACATTTCAAAAATAATGGGGTGTGCCTCAAGAGGGGGATTTCACTTCTAAAAATCATTCCCAAAGTAATAAACATGCTAAATTACATTACAAAGAATACATTAACTATAGAAAATACAATTTACCAACACATTTATATTCCACATCAATTTTAAAGAACAATTAATTCTTTATGGAACCTCACACTTGAAAATGTGGTTAAAACCATGCTTAAATTGAATCAATCCAATTTAAAAGATTCAAAGAATTATTATCATCCACAATGACAATTTCCAAGAACAGAATCCAATTATATATATATATAATACATTTCATTTAAGTGGAAAACGAATTTTAAAACATCATGAAATTATATATTTCTCCTTGAAAGGACTTGGAAAAGGAGACACACCTCAAAATCAAGGTGAAAAACTAGATGATGGAAACTATAACATTCCCTTCCCCATTTCACCCAGATGATGATTCACATATATATAAGGAAACCCAGCCCCTACGTACATATATTAATGTCAAAATACTTATATGGGTATCCTTACTTGTATTATTATACATTCATATAACCTTTTACACTTACACCCATATACATATTCATATACACATATAATCACAACTACCCACATTATATATATTCATCCTTCCATGGGTGAATATATATAATTGGGAAAAATACAGATATACATGTCTACCTATGAATATTATTATAAGTCTTTGACAATAGTGGATTGGATCCCCATTGACGTAGTCCATGTTGCACTACAACAATACAAGGTAACCCAATATTATAAACACCCAAATTAAAATTGGAAAAATATAAATAAAAAAATTGATCCATCCTCAAAAAATGGTGGACAGACTGAAATGGTCCGAAATGATTCACCTTAGGTGAATGATGCCAAAGCACACCTGATGGTGACCTGAGAATCATGTTGTATACTGTAACAAAGGAAGAAATTCACAAGAATTGGGTTGACCCATGGCCTAGGATTTGACCAAACATTTTTTGTAGATTGGGAGGAAAAAACTCCAAGTCATGGGTAGAAGTGGGATTTGAATACCATACCTTTGGGTGATGTCCAAGAATCCACTAGAATACCTGGATAAAATTTTGTGAATAGGTGGGCTTGGGAGGAGTGATCAGTGACTAGATAAGGGACGAATAGAGGAATTTGTCATGTGAAACTAAAGAGGAGGAGGAGGAAATGAATAAAATGGATGAAAGAAATTGAAAAAAGATAGAATACAATAAAAATAAAAATAAATTCAAAAAAATAATTAGGATACTAGCATGATTTGGGCATGGTTTACTAAAATGCACAACAATAATATGCTACCCACCACCAAGGCTAGGAAACATTACATAGTTACCCCTTGGAAGATAGAGGGTTGGGAAAAACATTCTCCAACTATTCCACTTGGCACTATCATCTCATAGATCCAAACCGCACTATTGTCACATAGTTTAATAGACAGTGTGTGTGTCATGCAACAGACCTCTAACTCAGTTGGGTACCCACACAAGAATTGTACTATTTCTACCAATAGTGTGGTCTAATCATGTATCATATGGAAATCCACCAAAAATCTAAATCCCGAACCTCCAACTACTAGAAATCAAACCTGCTAAATAACCTTTTAGAATAAGATCAAAATAATCAAAATAAAAGAGTGGTTTCGTGCAGGGTGTGAAACCCCACCCCTAGTATCACAGAGTGGATGGTTACATTATTTTATTGGAACTATATACATGTGATCACGTGGCAGATGACAAAATAGTTTATTTTTATTGATAATAAATATATACATGAATATAAAATAAACTTGAACACATAATATACAAAAATTATTCCCATTAATAACATTATTATTATATCTTGAATCTCTTTGTATATCAATAAAAGTAAACATATTACCATCATGGGGAAATGAAACAAGATAAGAGTGAGTGGAAATTCTTATTAAAGGTTTGGTATAATGGAATATATAATGAGTAAATTAGTTATAATCAATATGAAATTGTAAATAACTAAATACACATTTTATTAAATCAATAAATTGATTTTGTATAATAATTTTTTCTGAATAATAGATGATAAAATTATTAAATATTAAAAATCCCATGAGTTGAAACTTATCCATGGATTCCATAAATATTTTAATTATATCATGGAAATCAATAAATGATTCCAGAATTTTGGAATTCATAATTACAATAATAATAATCTTATGGTTGTGTCCTCATGCCAAGACATCTACATAAATGGGTAAGTCATCAGCTAGATACCCCACATATTTTTTCTCATGATTCCTATGGATGAATTGGCAGGATATATATTTTTGGGTCCCATCAATAAATTAATAATTTTAATGAATCCATCATATGAGAAAAAAATACATCTTAATCAACTTCCCTTAAAAAATATAAAATGTCTTTGTAGGAAGAAATAGTAAATGGAATTAGAAGAAATTTTTAGTCAAAATGATCATAAGACATCCAGAGAGAGAATTATAATGGAATAATTACATCATATCTCTAGTGTGGAAAAGGTTAAATAAACGAGTTTTTATGAATATAAATAACATAAAATGGTCACTAAAAACAATATTGAAAAAATACCATTTCTCTTTAAATTTTAAATTTTTAAAAAAATATTTATAGAATTTTAGGAGAAATATTTTTGTGAATAAATAATCGAATCATGTAATGTATTCTTAAAATAATTGGGTGGAAATGAAATTTGGAAATTCCATTGATGTTGAGTATGCAAATAGATTGATTCTATTCACATTTTTTATAATAATTCCAAAAGTACATCATTTAGAAAATAATATAAATATTTTTTTAAAAAAATTATAGAAATTAGATAATGAATAAAAATAAATATATGAAATCATATTAGAATAGTAAAAATATACTTGAATAAATATAAATGGAAAATTGTTCATGGATTTAAATTATTCTTGGACGAATAGAAAATAATGTCAGTTATCCTTAAAAATATACTTTTGGTCTCTTAAGTACTTAAAAGAGGTTAACAAAAGGAAATATTATAATTTTTATAAATACCCAAAGTAGAATAAAAATATATTTATTTTAATATAGAATGGTAATATAATTTTTCCATTATATTCATCTATATGACAATCCAAAAAGATTAAGATATTGTGAAATAAACTCTTACCACATTGGTACCATTTGAATACAAACATCATTAATGAGATAACATTTTATGTATATGTGAATCCAAATAATATTTATGTATTTCAACATAAAAATAAATTATTTGGCAATATACATGCCACATTAAAAACTTATTGATAAATATGGCACGTTTTTCACAAAAAAATGTTAGCCAAAAAATGAATTATCGCATGTTTGACATGCATATAATAAAATTTAACCTCATGAATAATATATTTAAATTTATTATAATTATATTCCATAGTTAGTTAAGTACATGTAATATCTTATATAGGCAACATAAGAAATTTTAATACCAATTTTTTAAAAACTTTTTTTTAAAATCATAATATCTAGGTGTTTACTGTTACATTTTCATGAGAATTTTGGTTGAGTTGTTTCAGTACATTTACATAAATAATGGTACCATAAACTACATAATGTAAAACATAATATAAAGATAATATATATTCATTATATATTTCTATATATATATATAGAAAATTATGAAAGATGTTTTTATAAAAATGATTTTCAATATTCATTTAGACAGTAAGTCGTATAAATGCTTGAAAATTGTTTTCACATTTTTAAGGGTAGAAAAAAATAATACTGAATAATAATTAAAAATTATAGATTAATTATAATATCATATAATATATAAAATATTTTTTCATCCAAAAATATTCTTATTATCATTCATTTAAATCATAAATGAAAAAAGAATCACATTATTTCATAGAGGTGGTAGTCCACATGTACACACGAACAATATTAACGTTTTATAATGTATTTGAAGGTAAGAAGGTAGATATGTCATTTTAATTATATAATAATAATTATATCATAGTAATAATATATAAATATAAAACCCATCACAATAAAAATTCATGTAATATGCTTATAGAAAATGTATTTTATCGTTACATGGAAGCGGCAGTCCACAAATATTCACGAGCGATTGTTTCACTTCCCATTTGATGGAATAAATTATGGATATTGGTTATTACATAATCATAATAAAATTTCATAATATTGAGGATATTGAAGTTTATATTTTATGTTGACAGATTTGGAGGATGTGGAAGAATAAATAAATATAAAGAGGTCATCTAAGAAAATTACCTTTTCTTCGATAAACCTCCATTAAATACTTTCTCATGGACCCTTATAATTATATTTTGATAATAATAAAAAATTAATTTATAGGTACGTTTTGAATATGAATTTATATATTTTTGTGGATATTTATTTATTAAAGTGGAGTGTGGTAATAAAATAAGTGGTGTCCATTTATAAGGGAGGGAAAGGGAACAATTGGAATTACCAAAAAGATTAAAATATAATTATGTTAGTCTCAGAATACAATTCTACTAAATTGATATCTATTTAATAAATGTTGTATATGTATTAAATATCCACATTCAGTGATATTTAGATTGACTTTGGTTTCCTTAAAAACCTTATCTTTTGGGTTAACCACTTCATAAACCTATTTTAACCTTAACGACAAAAATGGGTTTTTTTAATCTTAATGGGTTTTAATGTTTTTTATTGAGTTAAAAATTAATTCATTAATATACATGGAATAAAAATTTATACCATTTTAATCCTAAATTATATATTAATTTTTTTTTGATTTAAAATAATATAATAAAATAATATTTTACATAAAATATCATAAATATAATTTTTTACAGTGTTCAATGAATCTGATTTTCAAGTCATGAACATAGCTATGGAAATATAAGATATATCATTCACATATCACTATAATTTTTATTCATCTGTTATAGTCATGGAAGAAAATAATTCAAAAAAATTTATTACTTCAATTTTTTTTAAATAATTTATGTTATTTTTATATTATTTTAATAAATACAACATTGGCATCACATAAAGATGTATGGAAATTATTCAAACTCTAAAAAATATATGTTAATTACTATGATAATAAAATAAAATTTCCACAAATATAGAAAATTTATAAATGAAGTTAACCTCATTATTTCTATATGAATAAAATTTACAGTCATTACGATCCGGAGAGTAACATTTTCAATATTCTTTACATAAAATATTATAAATTTAATTATCATGGTAAAATAGCAAAAAATTCTATATATTTTAATTTTATAAAGCAAAAGTGGAATTTATTTCATCTAATTAGTTAATTTAAAGTGATGGGATGATTTTGATACTTTATCTCGTGATTTTAACATTTTATCAATTTTACCATCATTGAGGGGATAAATATTTATCACTATTACAATTCATAATGTCCAAAAATAATAGGGAACTATTTGAAGAATTTAAAATTCAAAATTTCCAATATAGTATCTATTTTTAACTAACCAACCACAAGAAGTGGAAAAAATAAATTTTATTGTACATTGGTAAAACAAAATAAAGTTTATTTAGATAATGTGTTCGAAGCACAAAAATTAACATATACAAAAATAAGTTTTATTCCCCATTAAAACGGAATTAATTATATTATTATGAATCAAATGTATTATATTTTAAATTATTAACACAACCTAATTATAATGGTTGTTTTAAATTACATGCTTTAGTGAAAATAAATGATGATATTTGAATAATCGATATTTTTCACTAATAAATAAATCCTAAATAATTTCATAAAAATATATAAAATTTACTATAAGATAATTTTGATATGTTTATTTTAAAAAATATTTTTATTTAATAAAAAAATTTCTACAAGAGTAATTATTTATTTATAATTTTCTTGCACAAAATTCAGTAAAAATGTTTTTTTAATAAAATGACATTTTGGTGCAAAAAATGACATTATAAAATGTGTGCTTATTTCCTAATAATTAAGTAGTACATTTTTATTGAAAATTTTCATTATACATATTTTTCAGAATATGGTAAAACATGTACATACCCTCCAATCCAATGAATATGTTATAGTGGTCATAAAATAATAATATTTCATGGTTTATTTAAGATCATTGTTGCATGTTGTATATAATATCAAACATTGTGTTATTAAAATATATTAGGGTATTATATTCTCCCCCATTAGATAAATTATTTCAATATGATTAAAAATTCATTCTCATAAATCATGTTTATTATATTTGAAAATCCATTTGTCAAAACCCCACTTCAGTAGAAGGGTTAATAAAAATTCTTCATGAAATGATGGAAGGAGAAATGTGATGGTCATCTGTAATAAAACATAACTAGATTTCAAAATATGATAATTGATGTGGGATGAAAATATATCCAAATAATTATGGAGATTGAATGATAAAATTAATGGCAAGAAACTGAATGATTATGACAATGTTAAGGACGGTAAAACTATAAACCAACGAGGTTTAAAAAAGACCGTTGATTCATCAAAAATAAATGTAATTGAATATTTTTTTAATGTATATTCCATATATTTGAGGAAATAATTTTCCATTTAGGATATGAACTTGATGAAATATAATTACGTGACATGTATAAATTTCAACATTTAATAATTTCCCTCTATAATCCCATCTTTTTTTGTAAATGTTGAGTATTCAATATGAAGTTTTCCTTACTGAAGCACAAAAAAAACATCTAATGGATCAAATAACCCACAAAAAATAAAAATTTATTCTTCCTGTATTTACTAAAACAAAACTTTATTGAATAATTTATGATAATAACCAAAAAAAATTAAGAATCATTATGAATAAATAATTCATTAATCTCTATATTTATACAAAAGAACCAATAGTTTTTCCATGATAATTTTAAAAGTAAATAACCTTTTATCGATTATAAATTTAATAAACACAACAATAATGATTTTTTAACCAAATCATTTATCTCATACAAATTAATTTACCCCTCAAAAAAATATTTCATTCTTTAAAAAAAGTAATTTATGTTCAAAATAAATTTTATATATACCCAAACAAAAAAATGGCTTCTAGAATATCATTAATTACCTAAAAATCCAGAAAAATTCCAAAAAGGATTGATCTTATAATATATTCCTCAAAATAAACATTATATTTATTCATAAAATCGTTTAATTGAAATAGTTTCATACCAACTAAAATAACACATTGGTTAGTGGTAGGCCTTGCACCCTTATCACCCTTTTGTAATAGGTTTCCACCTTCTGACCTTCCTAGACGTGATGGGTTGTTTCTCGACCTATGAGTTGTCCTTTTTCTAAAACTATGTCAATATAATTTTTCTAACACTCCCAAAAATATTATTTACATCCATCAAAAAATTATTCATAAAATCACTTTTAACCACAATAATTTTATATATAGATTATTTTTTCCCAAAAATAAATTGATCGTAATTAACTTTTATTATGTTAAAATCGATGATCATATTACCCATAAGGGTTATTAATAACTTTGAACTTATTTCACAAAACAATAAAATCTTTATTACAGAAAAACCTTCTCACTGAAATTAATACTAAACCAAGGGTTTATATTTCCATAAATGTATGTAACAATATCCATAATCATTATAAAATACAATAAAATTTAACTTCAAAATTGGTAATTATGACATTAATATTATGATCGACCATAAACATATCAACATCGTACAATTTTGATTAATCTTATATAACCATGGAATTCCATAGGTTTTTTACATTTTATTCTCTCATTCATCATACTAGTTCATAAATAAAATAAAAATTAACATAATTATATCCCCTGAGAGTGTCAGACTATGTGCACGGTATGTGTGCAATAATCGCGATCCAAGATTATGTTTGAGATATTTTCGATAAAGACTATTTTTTATTACCTCTAGATGAATCTGTACCAAAACCACATACACGTGTAGTGTCCAAATAAATATTTTTTATTATTAGAGTGACATAATATCTTCAATTTTGATAACATTTTAATATTATAATATAATTACTCATATCCTTATAGTTTTCCAAAGGGTTATATTCTTTAATATATTTTTTCGAAATCTAGTTCACATGGTTTCTACTAAACATTATCTGATAAAAACTATTAATACCCCATCCCTAGTAGCCCAAGGTCTGTGCTTAGATTCATACATTGGAACTAGATACAAGTGATCACATACCAATAGAAAGAATACTATAATTTTCAGGGTAAACTTGATACACACTTGAATATCACATACATTTGAAAAAATAATATACAAAAAATTATTTTCTTTGAGAACATCATTATTCATTATAGAATATCTATGAATATTATTCACAGTACAGTTTTGGGGATCCTACAGAAAGGAAAAAAAATAATGGTGATCTAAATCACTCAGAAAGGGTTACAAATAGTCGAATGTATCCTATGTAAATAAATAATAATCAATATTGAAAGGTAAATAACTGGAAACACATTCTATTTAGTCAAAATCATGACCATGAACAATAATATTGCATGAATAAATGGTGATCAAATATTTCTTTATAAATAATCAAATAACCATTATACTTATACATGGAAATCATTATCCATCACTAAATAAAAATAATCTATTCATTATATTAGGAAACAATACTACATAATAAAACTTCCTTAATAATAAAAAATTGTCCATGTAAAAATAATTAGTAATGGAATGAAAACATTTTATAATCAAACTATTCATAAACCATCCAGATATATATTATGAATTTTTTCATTGCAAAATATCTCGAATGGATCATAATTAAAATTATTTTTTTTGAATATAAATTCCAGTAAAAGATAAATAAAAAAATTATTTATGAAAATATCATTTTCTCTATGAATTCCACTTTTAGATAGTAATTATTTCAAAAATATTATGAAAAAAATTTCCTTTGAAAATAATCTATAAAATTTTTAGTGGAAAAATAAAATCATTGGGTGGCAATAATGATCGAAAATTATACTCATCATGAATACATTAGTGAAAGTATTCAAATCACATTTTCAGAAAAAAGGAAAAAAATACATTATTCAAAAAATGACAAGACGATTCATCTGATAAATCTTTATAGATAGTCAGAAATGGGTTAATAGATTTAACAAATCATATCATATAAGTAAAAAAATTCATTAAAACATTTTAATTAAATATGGTTATTGATGGAAATTATTTCTATCCGAATTAGAAACAATTTGGGTTTTTTATTAAAAAATTACTTTCAGTATATTGAGTTCATAAAAAGGGAAAATTAAATAGAAAATTATAATTTTCAAAAATTACTAGATAATAAAATATATTGGGTTTAATAAATAAAGATTATATAATTTTTCCAATGGATATTTGAAAATAGATAATCCCGAATAATGTTGAGATTGTTAACTAAAACATTACCACTATTGTAAATTTAATATCAAAACCTAATGTAAGAGAGAAACATATATGGATATTTAAATCACCAAAAAATTCATTAAAATTATCCTAAAATATTCTCTTGGGTTGTATATACACCATATAAAATAAACTAGTGATAAATATAGAATTTATCTCATAGAAATAAAAGTGAGACATAAATCTATTACCTCAATTTTGACGTGATTAAAATGAAATTTAACCATATTCATAATAAATTTAAATATATAAGAATTATATATTAGAGTCATTTAAATATGTATAATATCCTATGTGGTCCACTTAATTAATAACAATGTATTTAAAGCATCATTTTTATTGTTCACAGTTTTATTCTTCATTGGAATTTCAGATCGAAAGATCCGTTGCTTAAAAATGGATAATAGTTCCATCATCTATATAATTTTACCAATGGTATAAATATCATATTTAGTAATTATATATATAGTGTCACATATAGATGATAGATATATAAAATTTAATTACTCTGTTTCTGGAGACAATAAGTCTTATGTATGCATGATTACAATTTTCAATTATAAATGGATTCAATAAAGGGTGGATAAATAATAATTCACTATTATATAAAAATTAAAAAAATCATATTTATAATATTTAATAATTAAACAAATAATTCCTTCCATTCATGTAAATGGAAATTCAAAAACTGAATCACATTATTTAATGGTGGTGGTAGTCCACACATATGCCCGAGTGACATTATCATTTTTGAATGGAATGGAATGTAATAATTTAGATATTTTATAATGATTCTATAGGAATAATTATATCATAAATATCATATATAAATTTTAAATCCATTATAATAGCTACTGATGATATGTGATCATAGAAAAAGAGTGGTATCGCTACATAGAGGTGGTATTCCACACGTATGCACGAATGATTCTTTCACCACTCATCGGATGAAATAAATAGTGGATATTAGTGGTTCGATAATCATAATAACTGATTGGAATATTTAGTATTCTAAAATTACTATTTTTACCTCATATTTAGAGGATGTATTAGTAGAAATAGATATAAATTTGTTAGGTTAGATGGTTACCTCTTCTTTGGTCACCTTTCTTAAAATCCATTCCTATATACCATTATAATGGTATTTTAAGAATACCAACACATGAAATTGTTGTCCATGGAATTTTGGAATAGAATTGGGTAGATTCTGGTTGACCTATATGGATCATATTAGTGTAGAGAAGGAGGGAAGGGGTGTTATTCTATATTGGAGGGAGAGAAGAGTCTATGAATTACAATAAATATTGAAATTCAATTAAATAATTCTCATATAAAATGATTCAAAATCGATCAAGAATGACTAAAATTTTATAAGGTTGAAATATCCCCACAAAATTAAATTTAGGCATGTTTTGGTGTCATTTAAATCCTTATCTTTTGGTTTAACCCCTTCACAAACCAAATTTAACCTTACCTTTGTCAATGACATTTTCATTATTATAAAGTTATAATTTTAATTAGAAGTCAAGTATTAGTTCACAAATTGACAAGGGATGGGTTTTCTGACAATTTATCTCTCTAAATGACCTCTTTCAATATTTGTTTTACCATGAATCCACCAACTGGGGACCTCCTAGTCGGCGGCTTGCTGAATGTGACAGCCCAAGCTCAACTCGAATAGGCTAGGGGATATAGACCATCAATTAGTAGGCTTCACATAAATAAGGGAATCCTTATCGTATGTTACCTTTTCACACACACACACACACATATCCTAATACCCATATAATATTGAATGGCATAACACAATTGATACCAAGAATGCTTGCATATATCTTTTTCCCACATCAGAATATAACACAAGTACTTTAAATACTAAAGGGACAATTAAAATACCACCAAATCTAAAAAATTGTCAAACCTACAAGAAAATAGGGTAATTCTATCACATAGAATACCTGGTACAATGTATGGTCTATTTAAATCATCTATTATCTATATACTCTTCATCCACATAAGAATATATCAAATTTATTTCCATCTTCAAAAGAGACATCATTTGCAAGAAGTGGCCGTGTGGGGTTCAGTATAACAATACATAGTAGGACACCTCAAAATCACTTAACATAAAGAAACAAGACAGTCAAAATCTCATCATCACAAAATAATAACTTCCACAAAACAATGATTCTGTAGCACCATCCATAAACAACACTAAAAAAAGTGCTATTTAAAGGGGTTCCATTATCAACTCTAAAAAAGCATTGATAAACGGTCCTTTTCACAGTGTTAAAAAGAACTATCAAAAGTGTCTGTTTATTAGTTCTTTTTTTGTAGGGATAACAAAGTCAACCCCTTTACTAGTGATTTTTAGCACTATTAAAGGGGCCCCCTTTATCATCAGTTTTTAGTATCACTGATAAAGGGGGGTGGGGGCGTTATCAGCGACTTTATCCATAGCACTGATAAACAGTATATTTCACAAAATAAATATATTTCACAAGAAATAACAATTGATATATAAATATATATATATATATGTATATTTATATTGATATAAATTTAATATATATTTTTAAATATGATTTAGAAAAGTATGAATAAACATTTTCACAAAATAAATAAGATATCTATTGAAAATGGAATTTAGAATATCATAAAAAATATTATTTAATAATTTTCTAACTATCATTGACTAATAATCATTTAAAAACAATTCGAAGAGACAAAAAATAAAACAATTAATAAAAGATAAAACATAAGTTGAAAACATAACTCAATCACCAAACGACCATAACATTTGATCTGGGTGTCCATTTAGGCTATACAGTATATCAAATCGAAACCAGCGACATGATCTATGCACTATTAATAGAGGGGAACCTTCTGTCACATTCTTCGTGGCCATAAAAGGCCCATAAGGCCTCTAAAATTGATTTTTTTGTCCTGATACCCAAATATTTTAACATTCAATGGAATTCAGCCACCTTTCAGTGTGTCTTTTTTTCATTTTTAACAGTGTAATGAATTTATTCTCAGGAGTTACATTTGTAGTGAAATTATGGTTTTGAAATTTTATCATCTTTCACAACGTAATTTTAATTATAATCAATTACATAACAATATATAAATATTTTTATATATATTCCCCAATAATAATTTAATTTTATATACAAATAATTAATTATATTTTCATTTAAATTATATTTCACAATTTATATAGATTATCTAATAAAATTATAATATCAATTTTATATAAAATACAAATATATTAATATTTATATACCTATATGATGTGTATGTGTGAGTTTTCTATATTTGTGTGTGTCTGTATTGACCAACTGAATTATATTATTTATATATTATAATCATATATATATACATATTCTTAGATAATATTTGTAAATATATATATATATGTGTGTGTGTGTGTGTGTAATGATACTTACAAATACACATGTAATATGTGTGTGTGTGTGTGTTGTATATCAGTATTTATTTATTTATAAACACAAGAAAAAAAATCATATTTTATAAATATATTTAGAACGGATCTTATAAATAAATATGTATTAATATACAAATAAATATATAGTTGAAAAATATAAATATATATAAATATACTCATATATATAAATATTAATATAACTAAATATATATATATTAATATAAATTTTTGCACGTTAATATAAATATATATTAATATTTGAGTAAATATTTCTAAAAATATATATAAATAAATATATATATTAATAAATTAAGAGAAAAGAAATATGGTGGAGTGGTAAGGGATTAGGTGCCAAGGAAAGAGGTGCAGAGTTCGAATCCAGGGGGAGGTAGGTCGCATGTGTGGGTTGAATAAAGGCTAGCTCCGTTAAAGGTTGTGGGGTGGCGTTTGTGTTGTGTGGGCTAGGTGGTGGCTGGGGCATGCAGGCTGGGGGTTCAGGCACTGTAAAAGGGGAAATCAAGCACTTTTGAAACCCCTACACCATATGCAGAAATATTTTTCTTTTTATTTTACGTAATTTTACTTTTATTAGCTCTTTTAAAAAATATTTGATAAAATGGGTCCTTTAAGAGTTCAAACAATAGTTATGATAAAGACTCATTTATCAATGATTTTATTATTAATGATAAATGGGGACATTAGGAATTCTATTTTTATCCCTGTTAAGGGGGACCCCCTATCATCACCTTGATTATAAGCACTTTTTAGCACTATAAATGCACTTTTATAGTGTTAATAAAGTCCATATTTCAAGTAGGATATATTTATCAAAATATGATACATAAAATATTAACCTAGATATACTCAATATATAAACTACTTCTAATGTTAAATATATAACCATATGACTATCCTAAGATTCTTTCTTGTTTATTAAAAAAATTATATAGGTAGACTCACTCTATGAGTCTGATAACACTGATGGACCTCATCCGAGAGGTCATTCTTGTAGTGCTTCAGCATTGTGTAGTACATGCTAGAACACAAGATACATTGAAACAAATATTGGGGATCTCACCAAGGTCATATGAGAGATTGTGAAATCTAAAA
Organism: Viscum album; assembly: GCA_963277665.1. Classification (NCBI taxonomy): domain Eukaryota; kingdom Viridiplantae; phylum Streptophyta; class Magnoliopsida; order Santalales; family Viscaceae; genus Viscum; species Viscum album. The sequence goes on from OY728134.1 coordinate 477,513,315, forward strand.
GGGATAACCCATTAGGATGGGGATCTCATGCCTAGATGGTTGGTAATGGGATTCCTGAACAAACTTAGGGAAGATGAAATGGTATAGGATCACACCCCAGCCACATAGAAGGATTCATGAACTATATCCTAGACTAATCACATAGTGGGGATCACATCCTATTCTCCGAACATGATGTCTCATTATATCATATATGGGATGGTCTAATGGAACACACCCTGCCAATATGTTTTCATACTAAAGAGAAAGAGGGCCTCAAACTACCATAGAAAATGTACACGGTGTGTAGTGTGTAAACAATGTATGTCTTGACTACCCCTGGTTATCCTGTTTACTATACCAGTTGAATGTGTACTTTAGCCCATTCCCATGTAATTTAGTCATGCCCATGTACTTGGATATGTTTGGGTACCCTAGTCATCTTTGAGTACCCAACCATTCCCATGTACATAGATCATGAACTTAGTCCTGACCATTTCCAAGTACTCTATTAGTGTCAATGTTTACTGTTGGGCCTTTGTACCTATCCATTTCCATGCTCGGTTATGCCAAGGGTACATATTAAGTCATCAGGCATGGGTCACATGACATGTGTTAGGTACAACATAGTGGTTGATATTTTATTTATCTGAAACCAAAGACATCACATATAGGGGACTATATTGTCTGAATTCTTTAGAAAACACACCATATATGCAAGGATCTTCAATAACCCACTAGTTATCCATGCAGTTCCACTCATGTCTCTAACACCTCTGGTTCCACCACCAAATCTACTAGTAAACATTCTTCTTGGATTGACCAATACTAGTTTCATTCAATTTCTAGATTATAGCCACTAATTCTATCAGGAATCATTCATCGTCACATTGTATTGAAAAAACACCAAACCCCTGAATCAGCCTCCTCTGATCCATCACTAGATCATCTATCATAGTCATCACATATTGATCATTCAATATATCCTAAACCCATTCCCATTGAAATGATCTATTCTATCCAATATCGAATGTGAAATTATCAATCCTCCAGTAGTAGTCAAAACACCAAAAACATGTCAACGATGAATGAATAAAGAACATTCGGGGAAAAGAAAAAAACATAAAATGTGAAAACAAACTTTGACAACTTTTTGTCATTGTTTTTCTTAATTGAGGAGGGAAATTACAAAAATGCATAAGAATTAAAAGGTATCAATGAAGTAAAATAAATTCCTAATTCTAGGAACATAAAAACAGAAAAGGTAATCATCCATAAATCCGTGAATCAGTTCTAATTAGGATAATTAATTCATGTTTCACATGGGCTATAAAAATGGGATCAATCGAAATAAAAAGAATCTATACCTTGATTGTTGATCAATCACTATTAAGGAATGGTTCCACATCATTAGTCATTGTTAAGATCCACGGACATCATTGGCACACTGGTCATCAACCTTTGATCTGTTGTCATTTTCCATGAAATCTTGTCTGATAGATCCTCAAAAATCCCTAGGTTCATTTATCTAACCATACAAATTTTTCAATAAGTTTTTTTAACTGAAAATGATTATGATTCAACCTTTTTAGTGATAAAATAATTACTTTCTTATTTATATATTAATCTTCCCATGATTTCACATAATACAAACACCTGATGATGATAATGATTATTGAATCCCAAAGGTAGAATATGCGTTTTCAATTCAAATGAGGAATAAAATTTCATATCGGAGACTTATTTTTTGGATTTGATACATTATTTTTGAAAACATATCACCATGTAATTTAAAATATTTATTGTTTTTATTATAAAAATAATTATCCTACAAGAGCCATGGAATCCCACACCAAATCAATTTATAGATATTAACATATTAATTAAAATATTTCATTGTACTAAAATTTAAAAATAAAGTCATTATATTATCCACACCATAGAGATTTTCATCCCAAAAAGGAAAAACCAACTCATGGACGTGGGGGTAAAAATTTCACATCTGGTTCTCCCACTCCTAGGTGCTTTCAAGAAGATTATTTTTATACCATTGAAAATGGAGGAAGGGAATATCTCAACCATGGAGGATCTTCTCCTACAAATCCTCTATCTCAATCAGGTTCCCTATAATGGTATCCCCATACTCGATTTCTAGTTCACCCTAGCTAATAACACGTGGTTGTTCATGCCGATACCAACTCAATTGGAACATGTGGTAGACAATTTTTACCTAGTCTAATTGTGATGGTATGGACAAGTGGTATTCCACCTCTCTAACCCGATTAGTATCTTGGAAGGGACAATGAATTTAAGAGATAAATTTCAACCCCATCCAAATATCTTAAATCGTAATCGACGTGAGACCTTCAGGAACACATGGTCTCCCTCATCAAACACAAAAGGACTCCTTCAACGATACACGTATGAATTTAGATGGATCTGGGTAGTCATTATATTCTCCTAGGTAACCTAAACCTTCTCTATAGTTTCTCATACCCACTCAGGATGCATGATTGATGAGACCCCTGGATCACCCCAATAAATTGGTAAACTGTAGGGTCACCTGTACAATGCCTCAAACGGTGTTTACCAATAGTGGAGTGGTAACATTTTTTATACAAAAACTCTTCCATGTATTGCAGATATTCCCAAATATGTCCAAAGTATATGGTTCAAGACAAAATGATGTCCTCTAGAACCAAAATGGTCTTCTCTTATTGAAATCTATCTGATAGTTAAACATTGTTCTCAAATTCAATTGAGACCCAAAGAACTCCAACAAAAATCTCTATAATCATGATGTGAATATATCATTAGGGTCTAAAATAATTATTGAGGGAACATTATGAAGTCTTCAAATCTCCAACACATAATGAAATCCAACGGTCTCTAGTGAACCCTACTATCAGATGGATATGAAGCGGGATGACATGGTGAGTCAGTTTATGATCACTAAGATGTCAACATGTCCTCTAGATTAATATGGAAGAACCATCACAATTTCCTTGAATATATCATCCCACATCCACTTCATAACATCATGGGATTGAGCTAAACATGAAAGAACCTGGTTCTCATCGTTTACCTATGAATAACTGAGGCATTGAGATAAATATTTTCACAATACAATTATGCATCCCTAGACACCAGATATAATTTCAAATGTTTAGGTACATCTTTACCACACCTAGATTTACCACTAAGGGATGAATATGGAACTAGCTCAAAACAACTTCCCGCATCATCATTGAAAATTTTTCTCATCATTTAAAAAATGATAATATGTTCCCCAGCATAAAAATTTCTTCTGAATAACACCTAGTTTATATAGAAAGGCATCATATTTTTGATGATATATCCAAGATGAGACTCTCTAACAGTTTGTAGAATCATAGGGGTTAAACCCCTGGATTGGATGAAATTTTTACCTTCTTTATCCAATAAGGAACAATAAAATGAGGTTAACAAACCTGAAAACTCATTCAACAACTAAAAACAAGGTCTCTTACTAATTCCATCTTCCATCATGTTCACCTCAATGTGATTATAAAAAATCATATTGTCATAATTTTGGAGAAACTATTTCCACCACCACTATCCTATATTGAGATCCTTATATGAGAAGATATAATGTAGAAAATGTTGGATAAAATATATGATAAACCGCACACCCCTAAAATTTTTTCTCCACATCATCATGGATAAGGCCATTACTGCCAGCTCAAGATCATGAGTTGTGTAGTTCATCTCATGGGAACTAAGTAGTCGATACCCATATTATATCACTACAAACCTCTATATTATAAAAAATCCCATTAAAATTCGTAAATCATCACAAGCCACTATATTCTAAACACCCACATATATACATCTCAATAATAGAAAACTCATAACACATTTTTATAATTTCTTAAAATACTTTTATTAATTATTCATTCTAAAAAAAGGATTCCCCTTTTGGGAAAAATTAGACAATTGTGTTTCAATCGTAGAGAAACCTAGAATGAATATCAAATTGTATCTTAACAACCCAAGGAATCTCTTCCCCCTGGTGACACTATTTTGTGGATCCCCAATGAGCATGACCACAATCATCATTGGATACACTACTAATCTTTCTTCTAAGATGACCTATCCCATGAAGTGGACCTATCAAATAAATAAATTAATCATTTAGAGCTTCCAATAGTTCTTTTTCTCCCAATGTATTTTCAAAACCATTCCCAGATGTCTCATATTCTCCCCGTCAGATTACATGTACACCAGGATATCATTGATGAATACCACCATGAACTGATTTAATAAGGAATGAAATACACATTTCGTGAGTTTCCATAACATTTTTGGAAAGTATACATGCTAAAAGTAAACATAAAATACTCATAGTTACTATATGGAAATTAACATGATGACATTAGTATATTATCATATAAAACATGGAATTAGTGACAATCTAACAAATAGATACTCATCAATAACAACATTTCCCTTTTCTTCCAGTTTATATGGTCATTTATTTGTCGTACATGATAAATTTTCTCAAATGTAGACTAATTTAGCTGAAGGTAATACCCAAAAAAATCTAGAGAAACAATCTACATTCATGGTGAATAAAATTGGGGATGTTGATTTTGACCCACTATGTACAAAAAATTCCATCTTCTACAACTCCTCAAACTACACCTTTAGCTCACAAAGAACACTGAGAGAAATATGATATGCTAGCATAGATGTCAAGGTAGCCCCCGAGATCATGTCTATATAAAATTCTATCTCTCAATTTAGAGGTAATATTGGAATTTCCTTATGGAATACATCCACATACTCTTCCACCAGGATAGAAAGATATAATATCATAGAATCATTAGGTGGATCTGTAATATTTTCTAGAATATGAGTACTCAATTTTATCCTCCATTGTATAATACCATCATTCCCTACCTGGGATTCCTTCTCATAAAAGATGGAAAATCTCATCCCATCTATGGAAACATAGAATATACACATTCTCAAATAATCAATTATTGTATAAATTACATGGAGTTAGTGCATACCTTGAATTACAACTAAAGACATCATTCTTGCAACCAAAATATCCCAATGCAAAATCTCTCCTACAATAGTGTTGTCATACTATTAGTAGAAGTGTTTTATAATATAATCCCCTCTAGTATGAGCCTCCAAGAATAAATTATGAGCCATTGGATCAAAGAAAATATTTAGTTCTAAAATATGGTACATGTAAATAAAGGAATAGATAATGCTAGTGTCTATGAATACTACATTTAATGAAGGTAAAAGACATATCATTATTAAAATCATCACTATGGACTTTGGATCATAATCCATTAGAGACTAAAATATCTTTCATCCTTGACCACCTCCTCCCTGAGCCTGATGTGGACCACTCTGGGGTGGTGTAGGTTATAGATCAAACCACCATATACCTCATGATTATCTCCTAACTCTACTACCATTCCATCTACCCTAAAGACATCCCTCATCTATTCACTACATCTACCTAGGTGTTCCATCAATCATCTCCCTATTAGCTTCATGGTGGGTTTGAAAATCTTATGTGAGATGTCCCCCCTCTACAATAGAAAAAACACCACTTATCTCTTACTACACTATAACCATCATGTGATCCCTAAACTATAGACCCCCAATCCTAAGATGACTTAGGAATTTCCATGAATTACAAGAAACCTCAGTCTAATTTAGGCTATCATCTACTGAAGTCATTGCTCTAGAGTTCCTAATAATAGCACCAACCAACAGGGTCTACTCTTCCAGGTAGCACTCTGCTACTAAAGCTCTCTAAAAAACTCCATCATAAGTAGGAAAGAAAAATATATCACACTATCCCAAATAACTCTACAGAGACCACACCCAAAGGTATATAAATAGAATATTTTATATCAAACCATATCCATATAGTATCATGAGAGGTTAGTGAAGCTCAATGAATATCATCCACATTCATGCTTATGTGTAATTGATTTAAAAGAACTTTAATGTTTACTTCTCTCTGTATGGATGGATTAAAATATTCACTGATGAGTCTCTCAGAATTAGCCCAAAATTGAGCTTAATCAACATGATTATCGGTCACAAAACACCACCTTCACCCGTTGTAGCCTTGAAGAAGTCTCACCCCTAGGACAAACATATGATCTGGATGGGTCCTAACTAGGCATAAAACTAACATAACATCTTCATGATAGTCCTCATCTTCTAGGGGTTCTTGATCGCTTTGAAATGTAATAGGCCTATGGATCATAAAATCCTAATGTGAACTCATCCTATATATATATTTAGCGGGAAATTCCTATAAAACATTCTAGTCAACGAGTTGTTGTATTGTTTAAAAACCACCAGGAGGTACCACCACCTAAATAGTACCCTATACTGATGCCTCGTCACTAGGTGTATCATCCATATGATCTTTTTAGTATCCAAGATGGTTTTCATCATGGAGGAATTCTAAAATAGACAAGGCGTTCCATGTTCAAATAGTATATTTGGGGACATAACATAATAAGGAATCAGAATCCAAAACACATTCTTATATGATTCATGTAGACATGTTTTCCTAGAAACACATTCAATATTTTACTGATTCTATAAAGAAGATATCAAAGTCCCAGTGAATGGATACTCTTTTCATCACAGCAACACTGGATTATCTACCATGAGTGTCGAATTCAAGACTATTTAAAAATATTTCCCTAGTCCCCAAACCAAACCACTTTTTAAGAATGTACCCAAAGAGTAGTCCAAATATAAATCACCTTTAACATCAATCTATCATGACCCAATCCACTGGGACCCGCCTGACTAGTGTCATGATGAATGTGATTCCCCATTTTAGCCTCCAATAGGAAATGTGATAGCTAACAGGGTATATTAGGAATATCACAGACATCAGAGGCCTTATCCTAAGGTAGTTGAATACACAAACACATCTCTAAATACCCTAATATTTCTGAAAAGTAATACACAACTGATGTTTTATATGAATGAATTCATCTATATCTCACATAAGAGTTCATATTTTTTTTAAAAAATCATAAAGTTCCAAATAAAATCCCACTAAATCTATAAATGTGTACCAAATTATAGTAAAGATGGTATAATATATTATAAATCATGCAGTATATACAATGGTGTGTATAGATTAAATATTCTCAGCCTACTCCAGGTCTACCTAGGATCCTATCAAAATGACTATAATCCTTAGAAGAAATGAAAAGTTTGGGTAGATCCCATGAAGGTGTGACTATAATAATACCCAGTAGGACACCCTAAAATTACAAAATATAAATCATCCAGAGAGTATTCGTCTCATCATCAAAAATAATGTTCATCATAATATAATACATAACTATAATAACATAAATATATTCATGATAGTCCCTAATTCTCATGGTAAATCAATAACCATTCTACTATCCTATGAATTCTACTAGAGGATTCAAGGTTACTCTCATCATGGATAAATCACTCTAGGAGTCTGATAAAACTGATTGCGCTCATCAATGAGGTCATGATCATTAGGTTTTTCCATGAATTAGTACATGCTATAAATTATGACATGTAGATTCATAGATAGGGGATCTCACCAAAGTCCTATGTGAGATTTTAGACCATGATTTGTATAACACGCTATGAATGGGATATCACTCCCTGATGATTGGTAATATGATTAATGACCCATCCTATGAAATATTTATGGATAGAGGATCACACTTGACCACACAGAGGGATTTCTAAACACTATCCTATAATAATATTATAGAGGGGATCAAAACCTATGCTTGTGACTTGATGCCTCACAACAACATAGTAGGTAAAAACTAATCTAATATAATCTACATATACTTGTCCAAACTAAGGAGAACAAGGTCCTTAAACCACCATAGGAAAAAGACATGACTTGTACAGGGTATACATGGAAAGTCCTTTCTACCATAAGTCTTCTTGTGAATTCCAGCATGTGCCCACATACATCGGCATATGAACATATACTTTGGTCAGGTCCATGCACATGGCTATGTCTGGGTACCATAATTGTGTCTATGTTTTGGGTCATGCCTTTGTACTTCAATTACTCCCTTGTACCTGGCCATGTCCAAGTACTTTGGATTTGTCTAAGTATTGTTCCATGCCGCTATAACATGGTCATTGCCATCTACATAGCCTTGTATATTCCCATCCATGCCAAGGGAACACACTCAGTTTCCATTCATAGGTCACACATTAGGAAATTTTATATATCTCCAAAACACTAGTTTTTAAATTCAAAAGACTTCATGGAATCTATTGTTAAATCTTCATGCATTGTTTGGTAGATTTTTTCTGAAACAATTGGTTTTCCATGTGGTTCTTATTATTCATAGACTGCAACGTATTCCACAAAAAATACATATATGAGAATATATCTGGTATTTACTGATACTATCCATCACCAGTCGTAGGATTTTGGCCAACAACTCGCTCCAGAATCATCTAATATCACTCCACATCCTCAAAAATCCAAACCCGCTAATTGTAATCCACTAATCCATCACCAGATTATCCACCATATTCATGTATCTATTATTGTTCACTCAAAACACTGCCCATACACTTGAAAATGATTCATTATACCATTGATCAACCTTTCAATGATTTTCCTCTGAGTTTTGGTTGAACTACTTTACAATTGTAATGTTGAGGAAGAATGCATGAAGAATGTGGGGAGAAAATAAAAACCAAAAAATTTGATAATGAATGTCAAACATTATTTTTATTATATTATTTTGTTTAATGAGTTAATTTATGAAAGTTTAATAATGATGAGTTATTAATGAAATAATATAAATTCCAAATTCTATGAACTCAAAATATCAATTTTAATCAAAAATAAAACCATGAATTAGTTATTATTATGTTAATTGATTCAAATCCAATATGGGATAATATAACGGTATAAATCCACGTAAGGAAATTCCCTGCCTAGTGTATGGATCAATCACTAATGATGAACTGTCCCTGGTTATCAATAATTGGTGAGATCCAAAAACTCATTTTTCACACCGATCATCAAACTTCGATCTATTGTAATTCATCCAAGAACTCTCTTCTAATGACCCCAATTTAATCCATAGGTATCTCCAGAAATGTTTATTTATTTTCCATAATTATTATTAAATTGTGAATATTTTTTTATTCTGTTTTAATATATATTAAATAAATCAGTTTATTTTTTGTATTTATTAATCATCCCACGATTGCACAAATCCCCAACACCTGACAATGAAAAAGATTATATCATTCCTAGGGTAAAATCTATATTCCCTGTTCAATTTTGTAGTTAGATTTACCATAAAAAATGTATTTATAAGTTATTTCATCATTTCATAAAAACTATTTGCATGTGATATAAAATATTTAAAAAATTTTATATCTGTATCGATCCACCTCGGGACCTATAATCCGGCACTGAATCAGTTCCTAAATACTAAAATGTAATTTAAAACATTTCAAATTTCTAACAAGAAAAGAAAAAGTTGTTACATTTATGATATTTTAATAATTTAATAAAATATTTATTTTTGTAAAATATAATTAATATCATCTTTGAAAATATTCCTTTATAATGAATTTAAGTCACCAAGATAGATATGTAATCTAAATCTAAACTATTAGCACATCCTAAAATATATAATTTATCTAAAAAAAATTTATAACACAATAATTCACAGAAAATTAATTACTTTTAATATTTTGAAAATCATTTATTTTAATATTTTGCTATTTGAATATGTATTGTGTTAGTGTTGCCTATGAATTTAAGATAATTATTCAATCACTAGAAATGATAAATATATTACCATATAAAAAAATTAATTATTATTTTTAAATAAAAATTTAGAACATAACTTATCCCCATTTTATCTTAATGAAAAAAAATTAGAAACATTATCTTCAAGAGAGTGTCATTTGGGAATTTTTTTACTTGAAATAATATATATTACATTATCAATGGAAAATCTAACCTAAATAAAATGTATTCAAATTTTGGATGTCTATTGTTGAATATATCCTATTCATTAAATTTAGGCTTAGTTTGGGGTTTATATTGAGACCTTATCTCATGGTTTTAACCCTGTTATACCCATTTTAACCTTACCTAGGTGAAAAAATTTTATCATCGTTGCTAATCATAATTAACAAAAATAAGAGGTGTATATTTTCATAAATTGAAAATCCTAATTATAAATATGGAATCAATTTTTCATGATTCAATGTCCAAAATTGGAATAAATAAATTTTAATAAAAATTACGTAAAATGTAATTAAAAACAGTTTTTAGAATAATTCATTTTTAAGTATACAAATTTAAATATATCAAAATCATGAATATTTATGATAAAAATGGAATTAATTATATCAATGTGAATCAAATGTATAATATCTAACATTATTGAAAAATTAAAAATATAAAGGTACTATTAAATTACATGATTTGATGAAATAATATTATTTCATGTTAAAAATCGTTATTTTCTACACATCAATAAAAAATCAATCATTTCAAAAAATCCCTAATTTTCCCCCTAATGAAATTCTGATATTATTTTACAAATAATTTTGTTTGTATTAGAAAATATATTTTTTAAATGTGTAAAAATTAATTATAATTTTCATGTACAAAATGTAATAAAAATCATTTTTAATTTAAATCCTTTTGGATGTATAAATTGGATTTAATAAAAATTGAGTTATTATATATAAATAATTAATAAATAAATATGTGTTGATTGAGACCATAATAAAAATATTTCATAATTATTTTTACTTTTATTCATACCCACTAATTCAATGGCGATGTTATAATGGCTACAAAATAAAAAAAATGATGTTTGTTTAAGCTCGGTGTTGTGTGTTGTTTATGTTATCAAACATAGTATTCATCAAAAATAAAAGGGTGTTACAAGGCCTATCAACTCTTCAACTTCCTATCATAGATATTATGTAGATGAAAACCATTAACCTTGAATATCACCCATTATATGGTCGATGGCTCAACCCACACACATGTATCACCAAAAACATTAAGAATTCATTCAAGGAATGTCTTCTATGCATGCCAAATATCCAAAAAGTGAGTGAATCACCCAATAGAACCACTCCAAATAATAATTTCTCCTATTAAAAATGTATTATAAGGGTATCATAAATGAACCTCACATCATAGACACTCGATAAAAAAACTGAAATAATATGGTGAAATATGAAGGGGAATTGGTTGTCACACTAATCATATAAAAGATTGATCTCTATAGAACATTGAAAAAAATATTTAGATGCTAAGGGTGAAGAAGAATTATGATGATAAAAATTAAATTTGGTTGTCTAAGAATCATCATGTTTCACTTTCTGTATATAGACTCTAAAATGGTATGACCATTTCTATAGTTATGAGAACACAGTACATGGGTGAAGAAGAAGGAATAATATTGTATTTATAAAAAACCTAAAAAGTAAAGTGATATAATGGGAAAAAATAAGAAGGTGTTTGGTTACAATCTCCCAGAATCAAAATTTATTCTTGTTTCTATTGATACCCCATTTTATAGGTGATGACCTTCTCATATGAAAACATAAATATAAAAAAACCATGACATCCTATACTAATAAGATAAAATATAGATGTGGTATGACTTGATGTGATTTTCATCACATCCTACTTTAGGTGTATTTCTTGTATATGTTCTCTGATAACTACATGTGGTCGACCCATGTGAATAGATTCTAGTGGGAACACTATCTGAACATAATTTCCAAAGACATTCTGACATCCTATAATAGCATTATTTTCATCATGTACATTTCAGTTCATTCAAAAATCTATGTCAAACTCTAGTACGTCCAATGAAATTTTCCCATTTTTAGTTTATGGATCTATACATTAAATTAGTCATTATATAATCTACAGAAGGTGGTTATCCTTCCACAGCTTCCTAACGTATCTCTCTCTATTTTCATTAACTAAATATCAAGGAATAAAATTTCCAACATAAACATTATATAATGCACAAAAAACATTCTACAATTCTATAAAAACCATTCCATATTCAATAAACTTTCAATGTTGCTACTATAAATTAAATCATAATCAATCCATGCTCTTATCCATATTCCCATCATCATCTATTAACTTTATTTATCAACACTTGGTAGCTTCAGTTCAAGTAATCAACTATCAAATTTCCTAAATTTATTTTTGTTCGCAAAAAAATATTTAATGGATTCTCACTATTTGTGTTGAAATGAAATTTAATCATTATTAAATTGATATATTATTCTGCAAAAAAAATATAATTTTTTAATAATGAACATTAGGTAGATTCATGTTCAATGATGCACCATAATGTATACTTAAATAATCCTGATATAACATTTATTAAATTCATATTCTTCTATATTTTCAATACAAGATCTGAGTAGCACTGTATCCTTGGGGATGAATGAGGTCTACCACCATATTTGATACATCATGAAAAAAATACCCATATGGAAAACATGATAATTGATATTTTATCATATTCATCACCAAATTACATATCGACAAAACAACTTACTTAAGATACATCATACAAAATCATCACATTATTTTTTTCGAGGATTCTTGATCATCTTATATATTAGGTAGATTTTAGATCTTACAAGATCATCATCACCAATGGATTTTCTAGCTTTCTAAATCGGATCTTCTCTTATGATGATTTTCAGTTTAATTATTTTATGTGGATTCCAGAATCAACAACAATGGGTTCATCTTTATCCACTCAACTATAGCTGCATCCATGTTTATCATTTTATGTGATCACTTTTAACTAGTTTTTGTATGATAAATATTTTGATCATGTTTATCATAATTTTTATGAGAGATAAGGATTTATCACACATCTATATCCTTCATCATCACTTCTAATGAAAATGAGACCTTTGACAAGACTTGACTGAATACTCCTGTCTAGTTTTGTGGAGTTAAATGGCTCACTTGATATTAGGGATCCTTTTCTACCACATTCAATTTATCAATTACTAAAACCACACTCAAGATTGGAATTGAAGATATGATGCACTCGATAGGAAACCAAAATAAAATAGACTATTAATCTATTCTGGTTTATCAATTTCATTATTCAGAGAAAATATATAGATATTCTAATTTATTATATTCCAATAGCTCATGGGTTTGGGTTTCATCAAGAGGTGTGGTTCTCTAGAAAAAGGCAGGATTGACACAGAATATCCATGAAAGGTGGATGTTTGGTGATTCTTTTTATAGTTTTTAATGGATGAGGAGTCTCAGTTGATGAAAAAATCACTATTTTGTGCATGGTGGATTTATTGATAGTGGATACAGTCAAGGTTAATGGTTGATACAAGGTTAGATCTCTCTCAACTCCACAGTATAAGTTTCAAATTTTAATAACATTTAATTTAAGTAATTCATTTTTTTTCTGTTCATTGTTTTAGACTGGTACTAAGACCACATGTTAGAAAAAATTCATGATCTCTCTAAATATTCAGATTTAACACATTAACATTTTTAAAGAAGCACGATGCACGATTCCAGGTTTCCATGGTATAAGAAAACTAATTGATGTAGAATCTGAATAGATGTATATATTTATATCTCACACTATAATTTTCATGGTTCAAAACCTAAATATCATATTTCAGTATATACTTAATAAAATTGATTTAATATTTATAAAAATTTATTACAAAAAAATATTTCACAAAAATATAAAATAACGAAAATTAATATCTTTAGGAAAATGAAACTATACCTCTGAAACACAGTAATTCATTACAATCATTATTTTTATTAAAATTATCAAAAAAATTAAAATTTTCAAAATTAGAAAAGAAAATCAAATTCAATATTATGACTATAAAATTGAATATATTCCATAAATTTATTTTATAATGATGATAATTTTGTTTTGGAATCACCGAAATTTACCTATGTTTTTATGGTCAAAGTGTTTGTATGTTGTGTAGCATGGGTTATCAAATCCTGAGATTCCTAAGTATAAACCTAATGATACATACATTCTATAAGGGAGATTTTTCTATGAAGTGATCTCCTGTGGTTTTTTTGAGTTGGTTTAAATGAACACTAAGAGACCTAAGTGAATTAAATTTAAGATAAAGGGTTGATCATGGGTTCTTACAAGGTATGGATTAGACTTAATTATGTATAAATTATTTCAATTTCATTAATAGTAGATGATTTCCTTAAATAAAATCTAATAAACTCATCACAAACTTATTGAACACCTTCACATACACATTCTGATCGCTTATACATATGGAGGATAAAATTATTGAGCACTAATATTAATAAATTTAGTTATCATAAGAATAGTATGTTGATATAATTCTATAAGGAAGAGGAAGAGTGAAAATAAATCAATGAAATACTCAATTAAATGAATTTATTATAAATTAATAGAGTGAAAATAACATTTAATGTATATCATTTATACTCTCTTAGATAATCTCATAAGATGGATATCCCACCATTGAATACATGATCTCAATGGAAGCAGGAAGTGGACTCATGGGGGGTGGAATTGATAAAGTGAAAATTAATGAAATAATGAACACTCTACTGTTGTTTTATGTATTTATCTCTTATCCATGTGAATAAAATAACACCTTAATTGAATTAAATATATGTTTTAAAAATATAAAATAATTGAGAAGACTAATATAATTTATTAAGAAGATAAGATTACTTTAGGAACATACAATTGATGAAATATGATTACAACAAAAAATTTTCCCTAGGACATTAAAATAAAAGCTTATAGATGTTCCTTCAAATAATCTAGCACCGCTATCATAAAGATAAATTATAATCCTTGGGTAGATCCACTAATATTTAAATCCCCCCAATTAATTATGGTATTAAATGGGGTGGAATGTTAATGGAGAGTGGAATGTTCTCCCTTGGTTAACAATCAAAGCCAACATGAATCCACCAAACAGAGGTACCAAATTTACGATATATAAGTCTGAATATAAGTGCTCATTTGAAGAATAAAATGTAGTCATGGATTTTACCTATCTAAATTTAAAAATTTATTCTAATTGGATATTTGTTTTGATATATGATCGAAATAGTGTGTTGTTTTTTTGAGATATAAAATTTGGCCTAGAAACTCATCTTCAAATTTGGTCACCTGGAACACCATTAAAACATGACAATTAGGTTTTTCCATTATTGAATGAAAATTTCGCATTATGAACTCTATATTTAATTCCAATTTCGAATAGGTGTGTTTGGATCTTGGTCAACACATTCATTTTATTGTGATTTTGGTTGATTCACTTCTCAAAGAATGTTACTGTTTAAAGGCCCACTTTGGTTGTCTTCCCAATTGAATTTTTAATTTCTCTAGAAGGATTTAATTACCCTCGTGTAAATTGGAACCTTAATATAAAATATTAAAGCAAAATCAACACCATTGGGTGTTTTATGATTTGTTAAAAAATATACCATGTAATAGTTCATTTCTAGAAGGAATTACAATCATGTTCATAAAAGAAGTTCAAATTGTAGAAATCACTAGTAATTTTTTTAACATTGAACCAAATGAATATTATAAAATACATAATGAAAACTGGCCTCTATTAGTGGCTAATCCAACCCATAATCATTAGTTTCTCTAGTCATAAGAAAAATATATCTTAAAAATATTAATTTTTAATTCACTTTTCCTTGAAAAATATAACTGACAATGCTCACAAAAATACCTCACACCAAAAATTTATAATACCCATAAAAATATTTTAACACAATATTGGAACATAATCATATTCTAAGACAAATAAAATTCCATTATTCAAATTCGTCACCATATTTCATCCAATTTCAATTAATCATGATGCTCTATTGTGCATCACAATAGACATCAGGGATCAAGTTTATTCAAGAGAGAAAATACATATGTGTTAGGGGTATCACATTTTAATATTAAAGTGATTAAGAAAATATTTTTATTATTTTGTTTCAAATTTTCCCGAGAAATTGAAGTTGAACTCAATTGTATCAACCCCTATAGTAAGACTTTGTTGATGACTCGCATGTTTAAAGGCCTTAGGGAACCATGATAACTACACATTTATGGGAATCATCTCATTTTAAATCTATAAAAATATACTTCCAATTATCAAAATGAGAGATAAAATTCCTAAATCTGGTCCAAAAATCTATGGAGTCGTGATCCCCAAGTGTTGGAATCAACACATTATCTCAATACAACTCGCTACATGCAGATTTATTATTATTATTTATTTCTATTTTCATTTTTCTGATGGTTTTTTATAATTATATTGAAATTTAAATTATCACCAAACCTATTCTATTTATAATGGGACCAAATGAACTCAATCTACTATCCCATAATACAAAGGATTGGAAGATTATTTTTTTATATGGATGAAAATATAAATGGTGAAAATCGCATTAGATAGCCATGCTTCCAAAAATCTATTCTCTTGAACATAATATTGGTTTAAAATCCGAATAATGTAATTCAATATTATTTAATATTTGTTTTCAATTTTTTAATGTGTATTTTCATGTTCATGTTTAAATAAATTTTATATTCCATTAATGCACATGATTTTTTCATTGGAAAGGACAATTTGGTTCATTATATTCACACACAATGTAAAATAATGTTGTCCCTATTGTTTATGGAAAAGAAAATTCAGAAGGCGGTAGAGTAAGAAGACTGGAGTTATAAAAAGAAACTAAAATATGAAACATTGAAAAATGTCACATGGTGGATTAATTTAATGTTTAGGATGTTTTTTATTACTCCATTAATCTCCATTTCACTCTGAGTCACCTCACTAATGATGAAATATTGGTTTTTAACTATTGGATGAAAAATCGTTTTCTTAAATATACATCAACCTAAGGATAAAAATAATTCTATACTATAACAAAATTAGAACAGAAAAGAAATGCCTTGAGGTTCCCCTACCTATAAAGAAAAAAAGATTAAAGTAAGGGAATAAAAACATACTTTTTTATTCTGAACTCCAAAATATGAGACAATGTACACAAAAAAGTAGGGTTACCTCCCCAAAACCTCTTTTTTAATGTTTTTATCTCAACATAAACCCTAAATATATCAATTTTTCCTTGGTTAGATTAGTTAACTCATCCTTTTTTTCATGTTTATCAAATTATCCAATGAATGGTTTCATCCTACGACCATTGAATTTTAAGACAAAAATCTAGTGGGTTATTTAATCTCTACTTCCCCACAGAGGGACACATGATGCACTATATATTACCTATTTATATTGACCTTAACATTCACATGAGTAAGTGAAGTTTGTCAATTTATAAGATCACATATTTTTGTAGTTAAAAGTGTTTGAATTTGATAAATCATTATTTTTAAGGTAAAAATATAATGTTAGTGATTGTTTAATTATTATTAGCCTCCATCCTAATTTCCTCATGTTCATTATTGTATTTATTTATACATTTTTTGGCAAAATAAACATCCACATTTTTTTAATTTCCCAAAAGGCCTTATGTTCAATTTAAATAAGTAAATGACTTTATATTCCATAAACTATCCTATATTGTGAAATATCAAGTATTATTTGTATGATATTAATATATTCCCAAATAGAATCCAAGAGTTCTTCATACCAATCATTCCTAGTGGGATTGATAAACTTTTCATGAATTTTATAAATTTTCTTATTTTCTATCTCATGTTGAATATTAGTTTGAGGATTGATGGATGTGGAATATTTTGGTAAATACAATACATATGAAGGAGTTATGATAAGGAATTGTGGTAGAAATTGGTTTCATTATCACTGGTGATGGTTCTAGGAATTACAAATATATAAAAATATGTGTTCTTAAAAGAATAAAATTACAACATGATTGTTATTAGTCATGGTGGGAATGGACACTATCAATTTGAGACATAATCAATATCTAATATGATGTATATATATATCCCCTAGAGTTTGGGAAGAGTCCCCTGAAATCAATTCCCCTAAAATGAAAAAGGATGATTCCTCAAATGGGAGTAAGGGCCATTCTATTCCTTTTAATTATAGATCCTAATTGTTTAAATTGAGTAAAAATTTATAAGAATGCTTAAGAATATTTACGAAGTGTAGGCTAGAAAAACCCACTTTGTAAGAACTTTTCAACATTTTTCTTTTTGGTAAAATTGGACTCTACATGCCTCTATAAGACAATATTTTATAAAGTATTCTTTCTTGGACTCAGGAACACATATCCAAATGATTTTATCTTCATTGAACATGAAAATGTATAGATCATCAATCACCCAGTTTTTAACTTCATAAAATAATTTCCACTTGGCTTGGGTGTTGAAGAAATTTGGAATGACACTTATAACCAAGTGGTTCTATGTGTCATCATATAGTGGGAGATCACTCAAAGGATAGAGGTTCCCATTGATAAATTAATAAATCACTGAATGGTTTTTTGGGTTTTATCGGAATTACATCCTAGAAATTTGATCAACATCAAAATTTTCAACACCCGTTTTACTATTAATGATTACATCCAAAACTTTATAAATATTAATGACCCACCTAATAAATCTATCCTTAGAATCATATTCTTGTTAAATGGTATTTTATGGTTGAATGATCTGTGAAGACAATAATGTGGGATCCTAAGAGATAGAACCTAAATTTTTTAAAGGAGAATAAAATATCAATTAATTCTCCCTCAACGGAACGTTAGTTCATCTTATCATCATTTAATTATATAATTACATAAAAATGACATGTCGAGTTTTATAAAAACAATTTCCTAATGCATCATTGATAATGAATTAACTCGTGTTACACATGAGTTCTAATGGATGATTCCAATTGGGACATTTCCTTAGAGTTTGAGATATAAATGATGGAATGAGTGTTAAGAATTATTCCTCAAATCTTCTTTTCATAAAAAGAAGATCATCATTCACCAAAAGAGAATAAAGTGGTTGATAAGTAGAGTTGAAATTACTAATGATCCTTCTATAGAAAACAACATGTATTAAGAATGAACTCACATTATTAATAGTTTTTTACAGGTAATGTGATGAATATTAACAATATTATCTTTATAAACTTCAATCCTTCTATCATAGAACATATGGCCTATAAAAAATTCTTTCCTTTATAATGAAATAGAATTTTTCCAAGTATAGGATGAGAATATTAATCAAAAATCCGGATAAAACCATTCAAAATATAATAGTAATCCATCAAATATTTCTCTAATGATGTTGAAGTAACCCCAAAAGACCTCTAAACAATCCCCCTCAATGTTTGAGAAGAATCCTATAAGGCCCCTGCCTTAAACCTTACTTAATATTGAATTAAATGTATAATTCACATTGAGGATCTTTTCAGGTTTAGAGTTTAAGAGAATTAGATCATAAATAATTAATTACATTCCACATTTAAAAAAAGTGGTTACATAAAAGTTATTATTTGTTTTTCCCCATCAACGGAAACATATTTAAAATAAAACGTGGATTATTTCTTGACACTTCCTTGACACTATCATCATAACATTCACCTTTCCCTTGACCTATGAAAAACATTTCAAAAACTTGGGATGAGCATAAAAAGCTCAGTAAGCTATATAAAAGTATGAAAAGAAAACATTAGTCTATGTATGAAATCATACTTTGCTCATAAAACATAAGCATTTTAACATACCTTATCAAATCATGAATAAATCATAGAAATCATAAGGCAAAAAGGTAACTTGAGGCATTCGTAACATTCTTACGTAGGGAGTAACCCTCTTGGTTACGTTTGGAATACCCATCATATTATATTGCCTTAATCACTTCAGAGAAACCTTAAAGTTTAACTCATTCACGTTACCCAATGAATTGGAGAGCTATATCGGGCTCACCCGCCCTTAGTTTATCACGGAACCACCCGTCTTCGTAATAATGCCCAAGAACAATAACATAATCGTATCACATAAAACATGAATAAAGGAAACATAACATTTCAACTTTTCAATCATAAGATATCCGTACAACGCATTGATATAAAAACATTATGGAAACCACTTTCAATAACAAAATAAAAGAAAAGTAAAACATGGTATTTTTTCATTAAAAAAAAGGTATGGCTTGTAAATGAAGCCGAAACTGAAATAATGGTTACAGCAGTGGAGAAGTCGTTGTCGCCGCATACGCACGAAAAAAACATTCCCTTTTGACATTTAGTAAAATGATTTTTATAAGAAAGATTCCTTTCAGATAAACATAAAATTCAAACGGGTTTATACACCGTATAACGTAAATTTGTGTATAAAACGAATTATACCTCAATGAATGGAGATTGAGACGAAGTCCCATACAAAGACGATATCCTTGGATTAAGGATAAATCAATTACATAATTATGTGTGAAAAACAAATACACATAATATAAGTGGATATTAAGTGTAAAACAATCATATTTAATTCACAAAAATTCATAGAACCACATATTCAAGGAGTACAAGTTTATCCCAAAGAATCAAAATTGGGTTAAGAAGTTCCCTTGCAAAAATTTGACAGCCTAACGGCATCACGTCATACATCAGAAAATGAGTTGTTGAGAGATAAAAAGGGTATCTCATAACTTGTACATGAAATTTACATCAATAAGGATATAGAAGAACATATCCCAACATTAAAATATGTAATATAAAAGACCCAACAAAAGAAGTCTTTTAAAAAGAGGAGGGTGAAATGTTCCCTTACCGACTTCGGTATCTTTCAAAACAAACACCACATGAAAGAAGGAAAATACAACATAGATTTAAATACTAATAAAAGAAATTATATTAAACAAACAGTATATTAATGGGTAGTACATATACCACTCAATGGAAATGGTGGTAAAAGTAGCATAAATCTCACGAGAATAAATGTGAGATCAAAAATCCCTTACAAACACTCGGCAGTCGAACGACACCACTTAAAACTCCCAAAAATGGAATGATGAGTTCAAATAAGGTCTCTCATAATATTAACATAAAATTTATAGCAAGATTAATATAAAAGGACAACAAAATAATAATAAATATGAGCTTAAAATGAATGATATATAAGAGTGTACTTAAAAAGAAAGAGAGGGGTAGGTTCCCTTACCTCGGGTCCGAATTGACTCGATCATTATTTAAACTCATGAATAATAAACATGAGATAATTTATACTTTCTTAAGAACCTTTTTCAAGTTCATTATTCCTTTTACATCACTCACTAACATTCTATTAACACTATGTAATTATTTAAGTTAATAATGGTCGTTTTGTAGATCATTGCTACTTGAGTAAAAAATAAACTCTTTATAATTACAAGTTGTTCATGTGGTAAAATATATATTATATCCAGAATTATATTCATTATTATATATCATATATATCATATATATCCATTATATACATGAATTTATAGTATTACATAACATTTAGAGGTAAGAAATGAAATGCACCGTTCATGGAGACGGTAAGCCGTACGTACGCATTAACTTCACATCCATTTCTATTTCATATTTAATGAAATTAAACCATAATGATACATAATAGTATTATAATTCCAGTATAGTATCATATATAATATCATTAAATCTATCCATTATACGAACCACATACGGTATTAACGAATCAAATAACTTTGAGGGGGAAGTAGTACGCACTTCCTAAAATGATGATATCGCGTTTAACAATAATGGAAACAATAAAGGTATTCCATAAATGAAAAATACAGAATCTTAAGTAAAAAATAAACATATTATATATCATATATAAATATAGTGACATCTTAATGGCCACCTATGAGGGTGTTAAAAGAATATTGAACAATCCTCGTTTCTTGAGGCAGAAATTCACCGTCCGCAGAAATTGTATGTTCTTCAACCATTAGATGTAGGTGTGTGTAAGTGTAGCTTGAATCCTTCTTATAAGAACATCCTAGTATATTTAAGATACTGGAGGTTTTACAAAATAAATGAATAAAAAAAGTTTAGGGGGTTGGAGAAGCAAAATAAAACAAAACAACACAAGTGGAGACATTACCTTAAAATCGTGTATCTCTCTTTGATTTGAGATCAATGGATTCCTTGGGAAGACTTCTTCCCAAAGTGAGGCTTCTAGGTGTAATAGAGTGATGTGGAGAGACAAAATGAGATGTGTTTGGCCAAGCCAAAGGCTTGACAGGTGTGGGTAAGTTGGTAGAGGTGGGGGCCTTATATAAGAGGAGAGGTGGGGCACTCTTTGAAAGTTACAAAATGTAACTAATTTTCAAATGTGTTTCGGATTTTAAAGGTCCCACATTTGATTTATTTCGAGGATAATGTAGTAAGGGTTTGCCATATACTCATAAAATAGTTTTTTGGCAAGTTTATGTTATAGTTTTAACATTATCGTTTCATTTTATTTAAATCCATTATTAATGAGGTAATCGCTACATCATCATGATGTCATAAATAATTTAATTTAGGTAATGTCTAAAAATTATAAGAAAAATATAATGATGTAGGAAATCATTTTATATTTCTAATGAATATTTATAGTCGAAAATATGACTTTTATATCCCCATTTAAAAATTGTTTTAGTAAAACAACTCATGTTTGTGACAATTTTATTTTAACTTTAAATAAAATGTTATTTATGTCATTTTCCAACCAAAGTGGATCCATGGGGTCCCCAAGTAGACCCATGGATTTTCTTGGTCGTAAATGAAATATAAAATGAGGGTAGGAAATGTGTCTAGATCATTTTATATTATTAAAACATTATTTTAACCTTAAATTACACTAATTACCTCTAATCGTGATTAAAAACTTAAAAGTTACTATTTAACAAAAAATTATTTTAATCCCATTGAACCACATATTAAATCATAATGATAACCAAGTATGTCGGATTTTTGAAATTCAAATCACAGAAGTGGTGAAGTTTCATTTAAACGAAAAATCAGTTTTTAAACTACCTGTTAGTGGTATCACTATTCATCAAAAATTGATGTTTTTCAGAAAAATACCAAAACTTCTACCTAAGCTATATTTGATATTCCGAATTCAAAAATGATGCCAATTTTACAAAATTTAAAACATATATGTATCATTAATTAATTTAATAATTAATTCCTGTTGTAAAAACAAATAGTGTGTTTTCAAGAAACAACATCTATTAAAAGATTGGCACTAGTTTAAGTCCAATTTCAAAGTGAAATTAATTCCAATGACCAATATTGGATTAAATGGTACAAATATATTATAATATAACTTTCAAAACAATTCAAAAGATAATCTAATCATATAAATAAATTAGATTAAGAAAAGGTTTCGAATTAAAATACAACATTTTCACTGTTCATTAAAAAATGAACTTTATCGGAAAAATACCAAAAATTTACACAAAGTAAATTTTGAGGTCCTGATTCTAAAGAAGAATTTTATTTTGTCAAATATAACACATAAAATTGTCAAAAAGTGGATTTAAAATTGGTTCACCATCAAAAGGCGTTTAATCGACCTTTTAAATAATATAAGAATGTTTATACTTAAAATTGGATTCATTCGCATTTTTAATCCTATATCATTAATTGTAAAAATGAAGAATATTTGACAAACATATATAATCATTTTGTAGTTATTTATGTTCATTCCCGCCATTACAACGGCTAGGCGTTAACTACCATTGAAAATAATATTATTTTGTTATTAGAGTGAAACATAAGATTCCCAAGAAACTCGTTGTTGTGTATTGGGTACGCCATCGAGCATAGCGTCCCCTTTAAAGTAATATTAATATTTTATTCACAAATATAGATAAATATCAAAATGTCATATTCATTATTTACCTGGGGTGTTACATCCTTCCCCCCATTTGGGAATTGCGTCCTCACAATTTTAAAATTGGGCTTGGAGGCTTCATTGAAAATCCCACATCAGAACAAGAGTCAGTAAAACTATCACTTTAAAATAATGGGAGAGAAGTACAAATGTCACCCGAGTTGACCCATACTAGGATTCCAAGTATGAATATATGGATATGGAGGGAAAAAAGGGACATGTTCTGATGGATAGTGATAGTAAACATGTCTAGGAGAATGTTAACAACAAGAAAATCACAAACTTGTGATAGGTTAAATGGTATTTGATTCCCCAGTAGATAAAATTAACAGACAACATTTTTGTTTTATGATAATTTTATTTGAGTAATTTATTTATGAGTTTAACTAAAAGACAATGAAGCATACTTAATTGTCATGTTGAATTTCAACTATTACTAATTTTCTTACACAGACTCATATTTTCTCCAAAAGACGAGTATTTGGGATGACTTGTTCACATTAAGAGAGCTATAATCAACTTCTAGAGAATATACTAATCCAAAAAAGAGGACTATATACTTCCCATGTCTTTATACCTTAACCAAAACTAAAACAAAAATGTTTAGTATGAGATCTGATAATTCCCCAAAAGGATAATCATTTATAAAAAAAATCTATTATTAATCTCCAAAATATGTCAAAAAAACTCAAAGTTCAACAAAGTCCATTCAATAAACATCTATACATTAAATTCTACAATGTAAACGAAACTATGATTGAAACCCAATTCTCTGATGGATTTAATCACATAGTCTCCTATGATAAATTTTAACATTTTTCTCTAAAATAACATCAGTTACTCTTACAGTCTCATACTAAAAAGCAATTAACCTCATCACATATCCTCCATGATAGGCTAATCATTTCCATTGAAAACCAAAAATAAACATACTCTTAATTCATAAAATCATCTAATTAAAAAGAATCATTTAAACTAACCAAGGACTTCACGTAGTCTAGTGGTAGGTGATAAATACCTGTTACACTTTGGTTGTGGGTTCGATTCCCGCAGCTTCGTCCTACACGACGGGTTGTCACATGGTCTGCGTGTTGTCCCTTTTCAAACACTATATAAATTTATAAAATTCCTCAAAAAGAGATAAATTCCTCAAAAATAACCATAAAATATTTTAACCAAAAAGGTTATATGATAACTTCCATTTTGCAACCCAAAATGTATTAAAGAGTAATTGCCTCAAATTCAAGGATCATATAAACCCAAATGGTTCTTTATAACTATATCCACAAACTAAAGGATAATTATTCCTTGAATAAATTTTTTGTATATCAAACATCAGGGTTACTATAAAAAGTCTTCTAATATAACCCCATCATCAAATGAGACTTAATACATCTAAGAATTTCACCATCCTAAAATCGACCATAACCCTTGAATCCCTTATATTATGACTTCTTACTCATTCAACATTTCCCATGATCCATTATCCATTCCTTTTCAACTTAGTCTGAAATACTTCTTTCCTAAAAACAAAATCATGAATCATATCCTATGATTCCAATAATAGGAAAACATATGTTATTAAATAATCCATACCTTTCATTCTTCATTGTCAGTTTCTTCATCCTCAATCGAAATGGAATTAGGTATTGGTAAATGAATATTTGTACGATCTTGGTGACCCCATTCCTAAAACTTCTACATTGGACATGTGTTTGCATCATGCACACCACATATAAAACATTCAATTGATCTGTTAGAAAGAAATTCTTTCCCTTTCCTAGAGTCAACTAGATGCTTCCTTTTTCCATGGCAGGTTCTTACTTTATGACCTTCATTTCCACATCTATAGCATCTTACTATCCATTTGAAACATTTTCCTATGTGTTTCCTTCAACATATTTAACGTATAGGTTTTTGAACATACATACCTTTATGATTATTACCTGAACTTCTATATGGATTTGTTTCTCGCATATACGATGCCTTATAAAAATCACAAGGATTCAGGTGGTCCATCATGACTCCAGATATTTGTTTGAGGATAACCACAAGAGTTCTCACTGTAGCTCCCATATCCTTCAGTTGTTCTTTCATAAAACCATCACAGTTTTCTTCTAATCCACTGTTACATTGGTGCCTTCTAGATCCATCCATTTACTAAAACAAAAAGGTTCAGTGTGAGTATATCATTAAAATCATCAAATAATAAATAGGAAGTTAAACACAAAGATATACTTATCCAAGTTATCTCAAACTCATTCTAACTTTAAAAAAATGATGTCTCCATCTAATATACTAACCATTGTGGTTATACACAACTTGTCACTTTTTGTTAAACAACACTCTAACCTCTAAAGTTTTCTAAACCGACCTCTAATACCAACAATAAGGCCCAGACCTTAAACCTTACTTAATATTGAATTAAATGAATAATTCACATTGATGATATTTTTAGGTTTTGAGTTTTAGATAATTAGATCATAAATTATGAATTACATTCCACATTTAAACAAAGTGGTTTCATAAAAGATAGTATTCATTTTTCCCCATCAATAAAATCATATTTAAAAAAACATGGATTCATTCTTGACACTTCCTTGACACTATCATTGTAGCATGCACCTTTCCTTTGACCTGTGAAAAACATTAAAAAATATTGGATGAGCATAAAAAGCTCCGCAAGGGATATAAAAGTATGAAAAGAAAACATTAGTCCATGTATGAAATAATACATTACTCATATAACATAATAATTTTAACATACCTCATCAAATCATGAATAAATAATAGAAATCATAAGGCATAAAGGTAAATTGAGGCATTCATAACATTCTTACGTAGGGAGTAACCCTCTTGGTTACGTTTGGAATACCCATCATAGTATATTACCTAAATCTCTTCGGATAAACCTTAAAGTTTAACTCCTTCGCGTTACACAATGCATTAAAGAGCTATATCGGGCTCACCCGCCCTTATTTTATCCCGGAACCACCCGTCTTCATAATAATTCCCAAGAACCATAGCATAATCATATCACATAAAACATGCATAAAGGAAACATAACATTTCCACTTTTCATTCACAAGATATCAATACAACGCATTGATATAAAAACATTATGAAAACAATTTTCAATACCAAAATAAAAGAAAAGTAAAACATGGTATTTATTTTTCATTTAAAAAAAGGAATGGCTTGTAGAGGAAGCCGAAACTCAAATAATGGTCACGACGGCGGATAAGTAGCTATCGCCGCATACGTATGACAAAAACATTCCCTTATATCGTTTAGAAAAATGATTTGTATAAAAAATATTCCTTTAGGATATACATAAAAGTCAAAGGGGTTTATACACCGTATAAAAGAATGTTTTGTATAAAACAAATTATTCCTCAATGAATGGAGATTGATACGAAGTCCCATACAAAGACGGTATCCTTGGATTAAGATTAAATCAATTACATAATTATGTGTGACAAAAGAATGCACCTAATATAAGTGGATATTAAGTGTAAAAAATTCATAGGTCATTCACACATATTCATAGAACCACATATTCAAGGAGTACAAGTTTATCCCAAAGAATCAAAATTGGGTTAAGAATTTCCCTTGCAAAAATTCGACAGCCTAACGATGTCACTTCAAACTTCAAAAAATGAGTAGATGAGGGATAAAAACGGTATATCATCACTTGGATATAAAATTTACATCAATAAGGATATATAATAACATATCCCAACATTATAATATGTAAATAAAAATACCCAACAAAGGAAGTCTTTTAAAAATAGGAGGGTGAAAAGTTTCCTTACCGACTTGGGTGTCTTTCGAAACATACAACCCATGAAAGAAGGACATTACAAAATTGATGTAAATACTCATAAAAGAACTTATATTACACAAATAGTATATTAATGGGTATTACATATAAAACTCGAAGGAAATGGTGGTAAAAGTAGCAGAAATCTCATGAGAATAAAAGTGAGATTAAAAATCCCTTACAAAAACTCAGCAGCCGAATAACGCCACATAAAACTTCCAAAAATGGATTGATGAGATCAAATAGGGTATCTAATCATATTAACATAAAATTTACAGTATGATTAATATAAATGGACATCCCAATTATAATAAAGATGAGCATAAATGTAATGACATAAAAGAGTGTACTTAATAAGAAAGAGAGGAGTAGGTTCCCTTACCTCGGGTCTGACTTGACTCGATCATTCTATAACCTCCTGAATAATAAACTTGAGTTAATTTATAATTGCATAAGAAACGTTTTCATGTTAATTATTACTTTTATATCACTTACTACCATGCTATGAACACTATGTAATTATTTATGTTAATAATGGTCGTTTTGTGGATCATTACTTCTTGAGTCAGAAATAAACTCTTTACAATTACATGTTTTTCATGTAGTAAAATATATATTATATCCATAAATATAAAATAATTATATAGATATAATATATATCATATATATTCATTATATACATGCATTTATAATATTACATAACATTTAGAGGTAAGAAATTAAATGCACCGTTCATGGAGATGGTAAGCCGTACGTACGCATGAACGCTACATCCATTTCTATTTCGTATTTAATGGAATTAAAACATAATGATAAATAATAGTATTATAATTCTAGTATGGTATCATATATAATATCATTAAATCTTTTCTTTATACGTACCACATATTGTATTGATGAATTAAATCACTTTGAGGGGGTGGTAGTCCGCACTTCCTAAAATTAAGATATAACGTTTAACCATAATGGAAAACATAATGGTATGAAATAAATGAAAAATAAATAATATTAAGTAAAAGATAAATATATTATATATCATATATAAATATAGTTACATCTTAATGGCCAGATTTAGGGTGTTAAAAGAATATTGAACAATCACAGTTCTGTGAGGCAGAAATTCACCATCCCTAGAAACAATATGTTTTTTAACCACTAGATGTAGGTGTGTGTAAGTGTAGCTCAAATACTTCTTATAACAAAATCCTATTATATTGAAGATACTTTATTTGTTACAAAAGTAATTAATAAAAAGAGTTTAGGGGTTTGGAGAAGCAAAATAAAACAAAAGAACACAAGTTATGACATTGCCATAAAATCGGGTACCTCTCTTTGATTTGAGCTCAAAGGATTCCTTGGGAAGACTTCTGCCCAAAGTGAGGCTTCTAGGAGTAATATAGGGATGTGTAGAGACAAAATGAGCTGGGTTTTTCCGAGCCAAAGGCTTGATAGGTGCGGGTAAGGTGGTAGAGGTGGGGGCCTTTTTTAAGAGGAGATGAGAGGCACTCTTGGAAAGTTACAAAGTGTTACTTTATTTTCAAATGAGTCTCGGATTTTAAAAGTCCCACATTGATGTATATCTAGGATAAGGTGGTAAGGGGCCGAAATATACTCATAAAATAGGGTTTTGATAGTGTATGTTATAGTTTAAAAATTATATTTTTATTTTATTTATATACTTTATTAATGAGGTAATCACATCATCGTCATAATGTCATAAATAATTTAATTTATTTAATTTATATAAATTATAAAAAAAATAAAATTATGTAGGAAAACGTTTTAGCTTTTTAATGTATATTTATAGTCAAAAATATGACTTGTATAACTTAATTTAAAAATTGGTTTAGTAAAACAACTCATGCTTGTGACATTTTTATTTTAACATTAAATTAAGTTATTTATGTCATTTTCCAAAAAAAGTGGCTCCATGGGGTCCCCAAGTTGACCCATGGATTGTATTTGTCGGAACTGACACATCCAATGAGGTTAGGATATGTTTCTAGGTCATTTCATATTATTGAAACATTATTTTTACCTTAAATTGCACTAATTTTCTCTAATCGCGATTAAAAACATAAAAGTTACTATTCACCAAAAAACTTATTTTAATCCCATTGAACCAGATTTTACATCCTAATAAAAACCATGTATGTAGGATTTTTGATATTCAAATCATAGGAGTGGTGAAGATTCATTTAGACGAAAAATTAGTTTTTAAACTACCACTTAGTGGTTTCACTATTCATCAAAAATTGATGTTTTTCAGAAAAATACCAAAAATTCACCCTAAGCTATATTTGATATCCAAATTAAAAAATGATTTCTATTTTAAAAAATTCAAAACATATAAGTTGACTTAATTAATTTAATAATTAATTCCCGCTGTGAAAACAAATAGCATGTTTTTAAGAAACAATATCTATTAAAAGATTGACACTAGTTTAAGTCCAATTTCAAAGTGAAATTAATTTCAATTACCACTATTGGATTAAATAGTAAAAATATATTCTAATTTAACTTTAAAAAAATTAAAAAGATAATCTAATCATATAAATAAATTATTTTAAAAAGAGGTTTTGAATTAAAATACAAAATTTTTCACTATTCATTAAAAATTAACATTATCAGAAAAATACCAAAAATTTACACAAAGTAAATTTTGAGGTCCCGATTCTGACGAAAATTTTATTCTTTCATATATAACACATAATAATGTCAAAAAGTGGATTTAAAAGAAGTTCTCCATCAAAAGGAAGTTAATCTACCTTTTAATGAATATTAGAATGTTTACGCTTAAAATTGGATTCATTCGCATTTTTAATCCTCTAACATTTATTGTAAAAAGTAAAAATATTTGAAAAACATATATAATCATTTTGTAGTAAGTTCTGTTCATTCCCGCCATTACAATGGCTATGCTTTATCTACCATTTAAAATATTATTATTTTGTTATTAGAGTGCTACGTAAGTTTCCCAAGAAATTCGTTGTTGCGTATTGGGTACGCCATCGAGCATAATGTCCCCTTTAAAGTAATATTAATATTTTATTCACAAATATGGATAAATATGAAAATGTAATATTCATTATTTACCTAGGGTGTTAAAAATCCCATCATGCAACACTAGAAGGTACCAGGGGAATTATAAAACTCAAATGGAATTCACATGAATGAAAAACTGTCTAATGGATTGGTGATGGTATTTTCCCTTGATCCTTTAAGGAGACCTCCATTTTTTTCTAAAATCTGTATCCATATAAGAAATAATTGAATTTAGGACCCACCAATTTCTTGAGTACGTGATCAATGAATGGAAAAGTAAAATTTTATTTCATAGAATATAAGATAAACATCCTATAGTCAATTAAAAATCTCCATCAACAACTACCACTTATGTAAAGAATATCACCATCATAAATTTTAATCAAAGGGATTCTATTATTCTTTGGAACAAAGTGAATTTGGATTACCCACTCACTCTCAAAAATGTGGTAGATGTTACACACTTTTAAAAAATATAGAACTTATTGCCTTACCACATCCATAATATGGGGCTTTAGTATCATATGAGGTTGAAAAAATGGTTTGGATTCAAAATATATAATTTGTGGGATAACCCTATGAATATCATAAATGGTCCATACCATTTCATTATTTTTCTTTCTTAGGATATAAAGAAGCATCCTCACATGATTTTATTAAATAGAATATAATATTACAAAAATTAAGGTTTGACTCTATCAAAATAATTCATTTTTTAGGGAAGAATGAATGACCGTCAACTCAAGATCACATTGGATAATACTTTCAGAATAAGGATGCGACTTTGCATCATTCTTATCTTCTTTTTCCAAATTTCGTGAAAAAATCAGTTCTTTTTTAATAGATATTTCAACCGCTACACTGTCCAGGTAAATTTGAAGAATATCTATGGACTAAATGATTTGGATTTATCCTATGGTATCATTTATTGGTGTTTTTGAATATTCATCAAATTATTATTCTAATAGATATTCAAACCAAGGAGACATGTTCCCCTCATGTGACCAAAGAAAATAAATATCATATTTAGCTAAAAATACTTCATCAATTATAATATGTTCCTCAAGTTCACTATTAGAACTACCAATACAAATGACCTATTTGATATCATCATCATCATAAATTTTAAAATTTTCATTTAAAATTTTCAGATCCAGGCTTGTGTTTTTTAGGGTTATTATCAGTTTCCCATTAATTACTCTAATGAAAGAGTTGATTGTTTCTAAGATTGGATGAACAAGGATGATGGGATTATTCACCCTTAGACTAAATTGGGTGATTTTTTAGAAAAAATAATTCACAAAGGAATGTTAAATTTTCACCTTTCACCATGTCATCATTTAATATTCCCATTGGAACCCTAATACTACAATCTGAAAGTTATAGAGTGACTGATGTGTGTTACTATTCCCTGAGCCCTAATTGAAAATAAATGGCATATGTAATGTGGTAAAAAATGTATCCAAAATCATAAAGGGATTTGAAAAATTTATTCGCCCAAAAATAAAAATTTGGTATGGATAACTAGCGTCTTTCAACATAGGATGAATGGTTCCTTTGAATGCGGTTTTCACATTAGCAGCCGAAAGGACATGGTTTTTCTATGACAATATTTTTTGAGTGTACATAGTTTCTTGAAGTACATGGAGTGTGATGTTATGCGTAGGATTACATATATT
Organism: Viscum album; assembly: GCA_963277665.1. Lineage (NCBI taxonomy): Eukaryota > Viridiplantae > Streptophyta > Magnoliopsida > Santalales > Viscaceae > Viscum > Viscum album. The sequence continues at coordinate 477,545,788 of OY728134.1, forward strand.
AGGGGTTTTCCAACATAAACATGTGTGAACATTTACACCAATGGTTCATTTAGTTGAGGTTTATATTTTCCTCTCATGGATTCGAGAAAGAGAGCATGTTGTTTTATTTTTTTTTCTGTTTGTGGTTCCATCATACTCAAAATGGACATTTTATATGTTGAGGGTGGTTATTAAAATATATAATGTTTTATTGAATAATTTAATTGTTATAGAATTATTTTTTAAGTTTTTCAATAGATTCCACACTTTTTATGATAGTCACATCATTTAGTTGTTCATGAAATGATTGTGTGTAGATGGATTCTATAATTATTGTTGAGGATGGAGCCACCTGAGTAGTAATGGGTGACCTATTGGTTTTAATGGTTCTCATATCATTTTATAGTGACGAAACATCATGATTAATTCTTTCAATTTGTTTACACAACTTTTTATGTATTGGGATAGGAATATATTAGATAGGGTTTGAGTTGGTTCACTTTTCCTATGTGGATATATAAGTTGTTTGGTGTCATGTTTAATGGTTTGCTAAATGGGTTATTGGTATTAGATTTTTGGATGTTGGTATTGGTCTGGATGTGATTGATACTAACTATGGGTGTTAAAATATAGTGGAGTGCAGTGGTTTGATCCCTATAGATGACTAAGTTGTTGGATGTGTTTTTAGTTATATTTCGAATGGAATCATGGATGGTCATTGTAACTTGGGTTGAAAGTGTTCTGGTACTATGGCTTCTGAATGTTCAAACCACTAAAATCTTCTACTATTCCTCCAAAAACACATCCCTTATGTAAGGAATATTTCAATTTTTTTCGATCTCATGGTCATGTTTGTCAGATAGTGTGCAAATAAGGTCTACAGTTTTGGATTTCATAGACCTTCATGATATCGATATCCTCGACCATACTAGTGACTGTTGTATGTTTTTACCTAGGACGTTATTCTTCCATATATGTGTGAATTCCACCCAATTTGGGTGTCTTATTAGAGTTAGGTGATGTTATCCATGATTGGTCTCATTTGGCCAGTCCTTCAAGATACTCATAAGAAATGTTTGGGGCATTTTTTGATATTTTTATTTCACATAATGTCAATGAATAGTTTTTTTCAAAGAAAGAACCCTTCATAGATGACTCAAACTTGTTAATGTATTTTAAAATAAATGTGTAGTTACAATGTTGAGTGTGTCTTTGAACCTTGGTCATGTTTCCAATAGTTATTCCCATTCTTTTTAAAAAATGTTTGTTGTTCTCTTGTTATGTGAAATTGTTTCGTAATGTTGGAGAATTTTTTATAGAATTATCATTGAAATGGGTCCTATTAGTGGATTTATGTATGAATTATATTGTTTAACCAATTAATTTCTTTGAATTTTAATGATAAAATAAGTAGACTCTTCTTAGTTGGTGTAAGTGGATGTCATGGGAAAACAGTTTCAATAATGTTCTTGAAATCTTTGACATGAAGGTATGGAATTTCTAACACCATTTTGTGAGATGTTGGAAGGTGATTTAGGAAATGAGGTTGGAAGACATAGTTAGATTCTCCTAGGTAAAAATTCATAATGTAAAATGGTGAATTTTTCTTGGAATTTATATGGTAGTCATTCATGGTTTGATTGACTTCATTCCCCATATTTGATGTTATCTCATTTGAATTTACATTTGGGTTCTTGCTTGACATTATGATTTGGTTACATTAATGTCCCTATATTGAAATGGGATAAATTTTTTAATCTATACTATTTGTAATATTAGGATTAAATGGATATAGATACCTAGGTTTTCTTGATTCTTAAACACTAAGACAATCATCCTTAAAAATTTGGCCAGATTTGTCACAAGAATAAGCCGACATGCGCCCAGAAAAGTAGAAAAAAATAACGGAAAAATGAAATCACTAAAAAGTGTATTTTAATAGCGCTAGAAAATGGCCTTGATCATCACTTTATAAGAGCTTACTACCAATATGAGGATTACGGGATGGAATTATCAGTGCTCAGAAGAAATGCAGATAAATGCCCCATTTAACAGTGTTAAAAAATACCTGATAAAGGTGTGCCTTTATCAATATTTTTTACTATTGATAATTTGTTGAATTTGTTTGACCTCTACGATCCACCCCCCGTTCCCTCAAATTATCAACACATCCATGCCCCATTTATCAGTGCTTTTCGAAATTCCAGCCTTCTACACATGCCTGGATTTCATCTCTGTACCTCGCCATTGGTACTCGAATGCCTTTACCACTACATCAAGATGTTTTATTGTCTATTTTATTATATTTATATTTATTTATATACATAATTACATATATAATTTTTATTCCCATATTTATATAAGTATTTATAAATATATCTATAAAATATATGTTTCTATGTGTGTGCGTGATGTATATATACTTATATTTTCGTAAATGTATTATATATTATATATTATATATTATATTAATTTAAATATACCAAAATATAATATAAAGACATATTTTTTATTAATACACACACATATGTTAATGTAAAAATTATATATATATATATTAATATAAGTATATATATATATTCATGTATTTTTATAATGTAAAAAATCGTTAGATATTACTTTAAATACAATTTTAAAATATTTATTTCTTCATTATATTAATATATATATATATATATATATATTTGAAAAGAACATGTTTATATATAAACATTACTTATATAGGTATATATATTAATATTAATGTATTTTTATATGATAAATAAATGGATAAATTTTTTCTTTAAATAAAATAAACAATAAATATTATTTTTAAATATTAAAAAATAAATTTTTATGTATATATGTTGATATATGTATTTATAAAAGTATTTTAGTATAATTAAAAATATAAAAATATGAATATATTTAATTAAAAATAATACTATATCATTAAAAATGATAAAATTTTGAAACCATAATATCAATTTCAAGACAATACCTAGGTATAAATTCAATCCCTATAAAATAGGGACAATAATACCCCCCTTATGCGAGGCCAAAGCGCGATAAAATTTTAATAGTTTTGGATACACCAACAAAAAATAATATTTTAGAACAATTTTCAACCTTTCTAGCTACAAGATATGTGAATAATGTGTTCTCTAATTTACCAGTATGTAGAGATCATTGGATGATTTGATTTGATATGTAGTAGATCTCAAATGGACAACCAGATCAAAAGTTATGGACTTTTGACATTCAAGTCAGGTTATCAACTTATCAAAGACCATTCATTTATTCATTTGATTTTTAGGTCATATAAATATTATAAAATGTCTAATACTCAATCAAAATTAAAAAATTATTAATTTATAATATTTTTAATTATTTTCTAATCCATTTAGACTAAATATATTAAATATTAAATGTAAATAAATATTTATACTTATGTAAAATATATGAAAAAATACATATTATTGTTATATCAATATAAATATATTTATATATTATTATAATATATTTAATGAAATTTATTTTTTGGTGAGATATATGATATATTAGTGCTAGAAAAATTGTGGATAAAGGGATTCCATTATCGACAGTTTTATGAAAACATTAATAAAGCCCCAATAAATGTTTTTTTACTAGTACTAATAAAGTTCCCTCTTTATTAGCCATTTTTTCAAGCACTGATAAAGGGAATCCATTATTAGTGATTTTCTAATAGCATTGACAAATGGATGACATTATCAGTTCTTTTACTAGCACAAATATATGTTTCCGGAATTAGTGGTTTTAGTTAGTGCTGTATAATCCCAGTTCTGTAGTAGTTAGATAATAGAAAATGTGGTTAAAAATGAGAAAATAGGGAGAATATAATGGGAGTGTTATGAATTACTTGGGTCCCCAGAAATGGTGCCAAATTTTTCTCACACAAATTTACCCAGGTTTTTTGGGTGGGATTAATCACTTTTATTATAGATTATGTTATCTAATCCCTAGAAACCATTTAAGCGACTTAAATTCACATTATTTCTAAGAGAGATAATTTTTTATGAGTTATTCAAATTTGGTTTGTCATTATATATTTTAAATTAACTCTCAGAGACCTGAGTGAATTTAATTTTGGTGAAATGATTGATTTAATGTTACTACAAGTGATATATTGGCGGAAAATATTATTAAATCATTTCAATTTCACTAACTAAAAAATTATTTGTCCAATAAAATCAACTAACCTCATCACTTACGAGTTTAAATCATTCACATATACAATCTAATAACCTATACACTTGTAGGATCAATATTATGAGCATTCTGGGGTAATGAATCCTATTAGAACATGAAATGTGTTGTGTTAAAATTCAATAAGGAAGATGAGAGAGAATATTCTTGAATGAAACATAAATTAAAAGAAATTATTAAAAATTTACGAAGTGAGAAATAACATCCAATACAGCCCATTTATACTCAATTAGGCCAACCCCTAATCATATTATCCCTCTATTTGTTAACTGATCTCGATGGAAGTGGGAAGTAGAATCAGCAGGGTGTAATAGAAGAAGTGATAAACAATGAAATGATGAATAATCCTCCAATGTTTCATGGATTAATATCTTTTTTTGTATTGGTAAATTCAAACCTAAATTTAAGGGTATCAATATATTTAAAATAAAAAAATGAGAAGAAATTTTTTTGTTTTATTAATATTCTAAGGTAATTTGGGCAATATTGAATTGAAGAAATGCGATTTCAACAACAAATTGGAATCATTACACTTAAATGAAAAAATACAAAACATCCTTAAAATTCTCCAACACAACTATATTAGATATTTATTTTGGAATCCAAGGTTTCATCCCCCAATAGTTATAGTAACCCCAATTAATGATTCTATTCAATGCTGGGTGGATATTAATGGACAGTATACTTTTTCACCATTGAAAAAAAATTTAAGCCAACATGCAGACACTAAAAAGACGAGAAAATATGATATTATAGATATCCAAATATTAGTGGTCCATAGAAGATGAATATTTGTCAAATTATTTCCCCATAATTTTTGTAAAAATTGATTTCAATAAGATTTTTTTAATATATGATTGAAATAGAGGGCTGTTTTCTAAGATAGTTAATCTGGCCTAGAATTTAATCATTAACATGCTCCACTAGGAAATCCATTAAGAAATCATAATTATCACTTTCCTATTTTATATTAAATATTCCCCATTATGTACTATATCTTTAATTTAAATTTTATCATCAATGGTCTTGGATCGTGGTCTCTGTAGTTATTTTATTAGGATGTTGTCCAGTTCAATTCACCCAGAATTTTTATATTTCAAGGAACACTTTGGTTATCTATACAATTGAATATTTCATAGGGTCAAATGGAAAAAATTTCATCATATCATGGGAGAAATTAAAATAAAATATTTAAATAAAATCAATACCAATGGGTGTTTTAAGAGGTGTTCAAAAATATACCATGTAATAGTGCATTTTAAGAAGGAATTACAAACAAGATAAGAGTAGTTAAATTTATATAATTCAATAGTAAAAATGTTTATAAATATATAATCACATGTATGTTAAAATATAAAATTTTAATATTATCCTCTGTTAATTGATAATCCGCTGTAATGAAATATATGTTTTACAAAAATCAATGTCCCCAATAACACCACATGATAAAAAAATTTAAAATTAATTTTCAATAAAAGTTTTCTGAAAACACGAAATGTAGGTTTAATGGTATATTTAAATTATGTAGATGAAAAGTTATCATATAAGAAAAAACCCACAATTTTAATATGATATTCATATAATAAAATTTTCGATGAAAAATGATCACCTCTTCAACAAATAATCAATTTAATCATGCATTAGCATTAAAATTTTCAATAATTGAATATTTATTTATGTGGAATAAAGAATAATAAATAGGCAAATTCAATATCCCTTCCACATTAAAATTTTATTATAATTAAGAAATACATTCATTTTCATTGCAAGAAAACAATAATTTTTCATACATTAACTCAAAAAATCATGTTTAAGAAGTAATTTTTACAATAACATATTTTTTAGATTGGCCAATCTTTTTTAATAATTTTATAATAAAATATTGCCTATATTTCAATACAAATTAGAAATTACTGAAATAACTTTTCATCACCATTGATTGAAGGTCAATTTTTCAGAGTAATGAAGTGTTATATTTATGAGAAATCAAACCCATAATAAGATGAACATTTAATTATTTATTACCCCTATTTTCTAATATTCATTGGTCAATTTTAACCATAATTGATACAACTAAAATGGTTTTCTTATTAGTCAAATCACTACTTATTCATTTAAGTTCAACATTCCCCTACTTTAATTAACAATATTTTGACAAATATGTTCTTTATTGGTATTTATTTTATTTTATTTTATTTTAATTTTTTTTTGAATCGATTAAAGTTAAAAGCACCTATTGAATGTACATATTTATTTTTTAATGTATAGTATATCATTGATTCACCATGGGATATAAATTTCCCATTTTACAAAATATTTAAAAAGAATTTAACATTTTCATTTGAGTTGAATCACTGAGGTGTTTGTTTCAAAATGGTTTAGCCCAACAGGTTCGTGATTAATCGTATAGTTTCCTCAGGTTCTAATTCCAAATCAAAAAAAATTATCCTATCAAATTCCCTTCCTCAAACCCTATTATAATAATTTCCATTTAGAAAATGGGAAACAACACTTGATAATCATACGCATCCAACAATATCAAAATCAATGAAAACGACATAACTAGAACATCATTATCCATATGCAAGGATAACATTAAGTTGAAAAATACAACATAAAATATTTTAAATTTTTTTAGAAAATAATTGGAATATTTTTTGATATTTTTTGATTTTAATGATGTATTTATTAAATTTAAACATAGAAAAGGGAAAAGACCATTTATCTCACACTTAAAACCAAATTGTTTCCCCAATGATGAATACTTGTTTGGGAGAAAAATTTATACAAAACATTTTTTCAATTTAAGAAATTGATATATAGTTTTTTTATGTTAAAATTACATTTAAAAGAACTCATCTTCTACATATCCAACAATATTTCAATATAGTTTTTTAAAATATCATGATTTTCATTGTTATAAAAAATACAAGAATTCCAACTTCATCTATATCTGAATCATGGTAATGAAATTTTCCACATAGAAAGTATTTTTTGAATCCCAATTTATTTTAAATGGTGATACTATGATTTAAAAATATGGTTAACCATGATCTAAAAATATCAAGATATCATAAATACAGACACCCAAGGAAAAAACATATTTACAAAATTATACTAAAATAAGGGGTATTCTACAAAAATAATTGCCAATAATATGTTCTTAAAGAATAAATATGAGAAGAATAGAATAATAATACCCTTGAATTTAATGCTTTTATTGGTTATTTTTCAAATGAATGTTACTACCCTTGCCTATATTGTGAATGATCATTTGTTACTCCATTCATGTACCAGAAAATTTTAACCAGATTAACAATATATTTGAACAATTTAAATTTTAATTTTAATTCAACAAATATTGTGTACATGAGGTTCTGATCCCCTAAGATTCAACCTTTTCTCTTCTTGGCCATCATGACTAAAATGATATTACCATGGTTCTTCATATTTCAATGGGGTTCCCTTTTAATAGTTTTGGTTCTTGTGGATTATCATCCCTATTATTTCATGCAATAATACATAAATCACATAAATAAATTAAATAATTAAAAAAGATAAACCATAAGATAATCTTGGAATTACACCCCAAGGGGTGTTGTACTTTGATTATCCATTTGTAGAAAATCATTGGGTCAATCCCAATTTGATAGATATTGGGGATTATTTCATAAAAATTAATATATTATATTATTTCCATCTTCTAAACTTTTTACCATAGAGTAGACACCTTGTTCATCATCAAACCATACCCACTACTCAGTAGTGTACCACATATAGGGTGATGGTGGGGGAAAATAATATAGGTGTATCTCTTTTCTTCATGTTCTTGGGAATAACAAGCAATGGTTATGGGAAACCAAATACTTTATGTGACATTTCTTCTAGATCATTTCATCATATAAGTAGTTATTTAACTTCAAAAAGGTGTCAACATCCTCTTTAATACCCATGAACAATTCCCAAAAATTATATTCTTCCCAATCTACTCAAACCTTTAAATATCCAGTCCATATATGGAGCACCAAACGTTACTCAATAGGTGAAATCTCAAGTTCCTCTTGACTCTTCAAGAAATCACAGATATTAACTACCTCCTCAATACCTAGTATGTGAGAATCAAATTCAAAATAAACTATAATAAAATCAATGTAAAAAAATGAATATAGCTTATTTCACTACTACAAAACCCACCTTGAATAGTGTTAGCATTTATTAATGCATTTTTTAGCATTAATAAATTGTACCCTTTATCAATGCTTTGTTTTTTAGTGATGATAATGGGTATCCTTTATCATTGCTCGTTTAGTGTTGATAAAGGTTACAAATAAAATGAAATATTTATCCAACTTAAAATAAAAAATTTGTATCTTAAAGTAATATTTAAAAATTAATTAATTATATAAATATTGATAAAAATAAATAAATTTAATATAGATCTATATAAATTATAATTATTAATTTTTTTATTATATAGATATGTAAAAAGAATAAAATGAATTAATTAATGAAATGGAAATTAAAAATGGTTAAATTAAGGAAAATATTAAACATTTTATTAATTAAAAAATTATTGATAAAAATGAATAAATTATATATATATAATAATATATTTATATATAATGGTTATAAATATTAATAAATTGTATATATTGAATATAGATATATAAAATGAATAAAGTTTCATAATTAAACTAATAAATTAAAATTAATTGATTATAAAAATAAAAAATAAAAAATAATAAATAATTTGAAAATTTATTAAAATATATATATGAAAGAATTTTTAATGCAAATGAATATTTTTAACACACATATATATTCATTATAAATAGTGATAATTAATAAAAAAAAATATAAATATAGAAAATGAATGAAATAAATTATTTAAATCAATATTAAAGTTTTTTTCATTTTTAACTATTTTTTACAAAAAATTTCTTTAATAAATTTAGTACTGAAATATATTCATATATGTTTATATATATTTTAATTTATATAATATTTACTAAAATAATATTTTTATTATAAAAAATAATTATTAGTATATTAAATAAGTAATATAATTTGTAAGGAATGGTTTATAATAAAAAATTACTATTAATTAAATATACCAACTAATTTTATCATGTAATATACATTATTGAATTTCATTTGATTTATCAATTTACCCTATATAAAACTTTTGTTACATTGATTTTCCACATACAAATACAAAATTGAAGTATTTTAATATAAAACACACACACACAAATATTTATGTAATTAATAACATGTTATATAGAAACATATGCACCTAATTTTTATGTAATTTATTCAATGTTAATAATCATTTTAGAATTCCATTTAGTATCATGATACATTTAACATATAATGTTTGTAATTTGTAAATTTTATTTATTTATTTTTAATATTATTATTGTCAGTGATTATTTATTTATTTTTAATATTTTTTTTAACATTTTATTTTTTACATTATTTTTGAAATGTAATCATTTTATTATATATATATATATATATATATTTATTTATTTTCAATGTTTTATTATTTTCAATATGTATTCTTGTTTTTCTCAATATATATATACTAATATTTTTTTAATAATTTATATTTAATTAATATAACATATCCATTTTTTATATATATTTTTTGTGCACTCATTTCTAAATATTGAATTGCAGTCATTATTAAAAAGTTGACATTTAAGATTATATATTCATTAATATTTTTAAAAATAAACTTATAATTATAAATAAATAAATATTATTTTAAAAATTTATTTATATTATAATAAATAAATAATTGTATATATTTCAATAATTATAAAATTATAATAATTTTATTTAAATATTGAAAAGAGTAAATATAATTATAATATTAATTATATTTATATTTATTTAGTAATTATCTAAATATATATAAATTTATAAATATATATAAAGATATAAATATATAAATATTATTTTTTATATGTTTATATAATTAGAATTAAATTACTATATATTTAAATAATTATAAAATTATAATAAATATATTTAAATAATCAATATAATTACTATTTATATACTTATTTTTATATTTATATTTATATATTAAATTTATAATTATATAATTACATAAATATATATAATGATATAAATATATTTATAATTATCAAATAATAATTCATATATATTTTAATATTGAATATATTTACTATATGTATATATCTATATTATATGTATATAATTATATAAATATATAAATATAATATTTTTTTATTTATAATTATATATATATAAATATAAATATATTAATAAATGTATATTTATTATATTCATAAAATGATAAAATGATATTTATATATAAACTTATAAATATATTTAATGTTTTTTAATAATTATAAAAAATTAATTATATATTGAAATAATTATAAAAATATAATAAATATATTTAATATATATAATTATATAAATATATATAATGATATAAATACATTTATAATCATATAAAAATACTTAATAATATATTTACAAAATTTTTATTTATAATTATAATTATTAATCCTATATTAGTTCTTCATTGGTGGTAATAAAATTCTATTTTAATGAGAACTACAATTCCACTGATAAAAGACATATTTATTACCACATAAATAATTAGGTATGATAAATATGACTTTTATCAGCGTTTTTAAGAACTCATAACGCTATATCATTATCGGTACATCTTTGGGAGCACTGATAAAACACTACTGATCAATTCAAAATAACCATATCTACATCTAATTCAGTCACAATTATCAAGCTTATTAGGAAGTCTAATTAGAGCACCACGAACCATCTACCCACCACAATAGTTCTCAAGGCTGATTAACCACTAGGCCTTAGCTGCACCTCCCCATATGCCAAAGGCCTACGACTAGAAGTGAGTGTGTAAAGAGTTGATAGTGTGGACATTATAGCCTCTGATGATGATTGTAATAATGGACTATGTAACACCCCACGATTTCATTGTACATTTTTTCTTCAAAGTAATTCAATAACATACACTAGACACAACATCGAGTTCAAGCGCACCACGACTTACCAAACTACCCGTTCAAAAGCGGTTAGGAATAGTATTTACAAATTTTGAACATTATATAACCCTTATAATTTTAGAATCCAAATTATGAGTTTCTTAGACATAATATAAGGACAATTTCATTTTTTTAGATAAACGAAGTATTTTTCAAAAAAGGGAAATTTACCACCTTTTAATGAAGAACTCTTTTTATATCCAATATTTGAAACTTTTATATATTCTATTAGAAAAAATAAACTTCTTCTAGGGGATCAGGACAGAAGAATTTTGTTTCAATAAATTTTTGGTGTTTTTCTGATAAATTTCATATTTGGGTGAATAGTAAACAATGATACATTTTAACTGATAACAACTTTTCTAATCAAAATAATTTATAGTGTTCAACAATAAATATGAATGTTTTGGATGTATAATTAGATTATATTTTTACTATTTAATCCAATGTTTGTCATTGGATGTAATTTCACTTTAAAATTCGACATAAATAAAAGTCTATCTTTTGGTAGTTATTATTTCATAAAAATATGCTTTTTGGTTTCAACAACGGGAAATAATTTTGAACTAATAAATGTAATTTTTATGTTTTTAATTTGATAAAAATAGACTTCATTTTTGAATTCAGAATGTCAAAATTAGTTTCGGGTGAATTTTTTGTATTTTTCTAAAAACATTCAGTTTTTGATGAATAGTGAAAAACACTAAGTTATAGAAATTTTTTTTATTTAAATAATTATTTATTTTCTTGAAATTTATTTTAGGTCAAAATAGATATATAATACCTATTTAATTTCAATTTAATTCATTGGATTCAATTTATAATAATTTTAGATATATAAAAATTTTAGAGAACTTTTCACCGTCTTTTACCCACCTCCTAGAAGCATTTTCAAATTTACATAAAACTTAATTTGACCTCTTTTGTGAGTTGAATTTCGAAAATTCAAGAGACATCGTTAATATCAAGGAGTAAAATTTGGTTCAATAAGATATTAATATTTTTTGATGAATAGTAACTTTTTTTACTTTTATTTACCACAGTTAAAAGTAAATAGGGTAATTAAGGGTCAAAATGATAATATTATTAACAAAATACATTTCATAATTCTATTTGATAAGTATAATTCGACCAATAACAAATTTAGGAATAAAATATTAACCACATTGGTCCACTTGGATTAGATTAATACATTTATTATTATTTAATTCAAAGAAGAGTTAAAAGTGTTGTATTTAATGTGTAATAACTATTCACTTTTTAATATAGGGTTACACATAAGATAAATTCGACTATAAATATTCATTATAAAGATAATAATATTTCCTAAATAGTGGTATATAATATATATTTTTATGACAATATATAATTTAATTTATTAATGACACAATGATGATGCGGTAATTACCCCATTAATAAAATATTAAAATAATTGATATTATAAATAGACAAATAAATGAAATTTGAGACTTTTGATGAATTACACTAATTTTACAGGTTAATATGACATATTAGGGTTGGTTAGATGAATTTTCATCGAAGTAATAATGCATTTATGAATTTACAAAAAAAACAAAATACCAAATAGTTTCAAAATTGACATAAAAGAGTTTTTAAAACAAAGATTATATTGTTAATTGATATTCGATTCCTAAAAATTTAAGGTTTAGAAAAAATACTTATATAATGATATGTGTATCATGAATGAACTATTTGGGGTACTCTAGAATGTATATAGTAATTTTTCTAACCATATAATATAAAAATACAAAGAGACACAGTAAATGTCAAACTATTTAGCTAAGAGTTAAATCTACAAGTAGAGGTTAATATAGTTACCCAAACCTATTTAAATCCTATTGGTTGAGTGGTTTTAGATTTATAACTACTATATACTATAAATAATCCACTTTGGAGTCATTATAAATCTATAATGATTTTGTTATAAAATAATATTTTATGTTTTTTCTAAGGTGCCTCTCACCCATCTTATTTCAGGGCACTCCCCCTTCTCTCAGATTCACACCTTCCAAGTATTTTATCCTAGCCAACCCCTGCCCAAATATCCTCTCATAATCCATAAATTTATCCTAGGTTCCCTACATTGGTCATAAATCCTTCTTAATGATCCCTTTTGATCAAATTAAAAGGAAGAACCCGAAGAAGAGGTAATAATTTCACCACCCTCTTTCATGTTCTATTCTTTTTCCACTTCTTCTTTCTTTGTTATTTCCATTATAAAATAATGACTCCAGTATCTTCTATATATTTTTATATTGTTATAAATATTTTAAATTTATATTCATTATTTTATCCATCCTTTGAATGACCTGTCACCATACGTCTGTAAGTATGGATTACCATCTCCACGTCGTGGTGTATTTTTTATTCAATACATTATTATTTGGATGGGTATAATAATGATGTTTAATTTATGTAAATAGTAATTATAACCTGATAATGATTCTGTATATATGAAATACCATCCAATTATATAATATTTTAATATCAAAAGATTGATATTGTCGCTCGTGCATACGTACGGATTACGGTATCGACAAATGCGATGAGATTCATTCCCCATCGTATCCATTCAAGACTAAATTTCATTTTATGATTAAAAATAATTTTTAGAGACACGATATCATTCCATATATGAATAAGATACATCCAATCCATAACACATATGACTCACATAACAAAGAATATAAAGGAAAATGAATCTGTTAACACCCGAAACGACAATAATACTCTGATATTATTAACAATGAAATGTTAAATGTTCATATATGAAATAATATTAATGTATATGATTCATTTATAATTTAATAAAAATTATTTCACCATTATATAGGAGTTTAAAGTAACCTATACCAAGGAAAAGTTACAATGTAATAGGTTTCTTATCTAACTTTTAATTCCGTAAGATTTCTATTGTTCACCAATTATTTATTGCATGTTCTGTGTGGACTACCCATGATTGTATTAATTGAGTAATATACTTTAATTTATGGATATTTAAATCCTCATTTCATGATCCTTTTTCTTGGGTGTATGTTTCGTAATTTACTAATTCGATAAGGGAATTTGAAATATCAATTTCCACTAATTCATAATTATGCATACTTCATTGATTATTTTACTCCAAGATTATGTGTGGAATCACTATTAATTTTCTTATGTCATAATTTCCACTCCCCTTTCTATGGATATACTTTTGATAAACATAATCACTCTATTGATAAACTTTCAAGTCATCGATATGAACTTGATAAGAGTAATTTTAACTCAATCTCCATTTATAGTGTTAAATATCCAATTCCATGGTGTTGTTTTTACATGAATATGTGTGAATGTCCTATGGTTGATTTACATTAAATATACAATCATATTTAGTGTATTTATATTTTTAACACATAATTATGTCGTTGATTTATCCTTAACCTAAGGATACAGTAATTATATGAGATTTCATCTCAATTTACATTCCATTGAGACTTCTTTGTTATTATACACCAAATCAATTTCATATTTTGTATATAATGTACTTTTATATAGTTTATCATGAATCCATTTATTCTCATGATATTACAAGGTTTTGATTACCTCAATTATTTGTATTCAAGTGTCTCTCTTTTGGTTAAAAACTATAACTAAAATATAATTTTTAATTTTTTTTAAAGATTTATTCTTCTAAATCATTCTCCTTAATTTCCATGTATTAAAAATTGTTTTAAGGATTTATTTATATAGGCATTGTTGATTTAAAATTAAAATTCCTTTTAAATGATTCAAATTATTACATGACACTTTGATTCAAAAAAAATGTTTTAAATATCTTCTTGGTAAATAATGATACTTTTGAATGTTTTCATGAAAAAGGGTGATACTTCACTCAAATAGTTTTGAATATTATTTTAATTTATGTCAAAATCAATCATTGTTCACGATTGAGGTTAATCTGTTACAATCAAATCTTCAATATTGTATTTAATGAGTTATGTTTTACTGTGGAAGTGCTATTTTCATACAATACATGGTTTGTGGATAAAGTATTGACAATTTGTATTCTAGTTTTAATAAGAATGTTTATGTTATGTTTCAAACATTTCATATGAGTAATGTATTAGTTTTAGTATGTGATTGGTGGAGCCCCCTATAGCTTCTCGATGCATCGGTAGGTCTCATGAGACAAACTAGTGTCTTGGAATAAGGCCTCTACAAAATCATATTTGTAGTCTTGGCACAAGGCCTTGAATATGTGGTTATGATAGCCTGGCATTATGCATTCCGTCATTATGAATGTGTCTATTGATATTGCATGTGATTATTCGACTAGTAGAATATCCAATTGAATACGTAAATTGAATTATTTCATTTCATTTTTTCCAAATTATGCTGATGTTCATGTTTAAAAGGTTTTTTTAGTTATACATTAACATAAATGTTTATGCTTATTTATGAATGTTTCTGCTATAATGTTATCTTTACTAAGAATCTCACCTCACCAATTTCTATGTTTTACTTTTCCCAGGATCAAAATAAGTAAATAACGACTAACTCCAGGGATATTCTATGGGATCTCAGTGTTGTCTATGGAAAAAATGTAGTTTTAGTTTTCCATTTTATGATGTAATGTAAACATTATAAATGCTTCTTGTACATCCAAGGCTACTAAACTAATTGGTCTTTCGAGACGTGATCTTTTATGATGATTCCAGTGATACGTAATAATGCACTGAATCTAGGTAACTGGGTTCATGGTGTTACAGTTGGTGTCAAATTATGTTTAGTACAAACCTTCGAAGATAGATTTAAATAAACTCTTATTAGAGCACATATACCTAAGATAGATTTTGAGGATTTGTATAGAAGAACTTCACAAATTTTTTTATTGTAGAGATTTTACGATTTTTCCAAGTTATACATCCCTGTTTGGATACGAGCAGATAGTGGTGGATCTGGAACAGATGTACCTTGGTGTAAAACCTGAAAACAACGCTTTGAGCTAGACTCGAACACGAAATGGTGCACGATAATAGGCCTTACTGCACTCTTGGTTACGACACTATCTGGGCATATGAATAGGATAATTTATTTTTTCATTACAAACTGATTTCAAGGATTTTAATATAATATGAGAATAAATTACCATGGTTAATCCTAAGGTGTTTCAAAATTGAAAATATAGTGTCATGATATTCTCTAAATGATTTTATGACTATTGTTACTCACACAATGCTTGCAGGTTTTTTCCAATGGCCAGATTCCAAAGAAGTCATAGTAACGTTGAGCAAGATGTCAAATGTAAGAACTATAGTGAAATGGGTAACAAAATGGAATGTTGATAAGCGTAAAAGTTATTGTGTTCATGCCAAATCAGTTTTCCAAAATATGATCAATAACCTATATATTATCTAACTCCAGGACTCAAAAAAGAAGAGGACGGTGATGAATAATAAGTGCTCTTGAAGTAGATACCATGGAGGAAAGAATCCTCAATTTCTATAATATAGGAAATGTGGAAGGATACACCCATGTATGTGTCTCAATGGAACAAAAAAATGCTTTACATGTGGGAAAGAATGGCATAAAGTGAGGAATTTCCGAGGAAAAATGAATAGTATTATGGAAGAAAAAAATAGTCCCAATAATCCATTTACAGTCATTTTCCGTAAATGTACGGGACCTGGCTGTTACCTAAGAGAATTCCCTATTCTATATGATATTTTCTTTGTCAAATAAGAAGCTATGTGGAAATAAATGGTTGGATAAATGAATAAAATTATTACTGCTCTTTGTTAATGGGATTACGTTGGAATAATTTTTCTCTTGTATTTGTAACTCTACAATTTGTCATGTGAATATGATATTTGAGGAAGAATTACCTTTTCCCTTTTGGATATGGTTATAAATACCCATTGGTTCTATATGATCATTGTGTTTGAGGCAATTAGAAGTTATTATATTTTGGGAGGAAAATGCAAGGTATGATATAACATTTGTGGTTAAATTATGTTATGGGTTATTTGAGGAATTTATCTCATTTTGGTATTGTTATAAAATATATGTTTTGAAAAATGACAACACAGAGACCTTGTGGAAACACGCCACATGGCACAAAGCTGTAAGAATCGAACCAACAACCAGAGTGCGATTTGGATTTATCGTCTACCACATGTACTACATGAAGTACCTGGTTAGTGTGACTTATTAATTTTAGTTAAATGATTTCAATAATCAATTATAAGTTGATTTGGGTTCATATGTCTTAACAATTGAATACCCATTGTATAGGAAAATGATTTGGTGATTAAGTGATACATGTTATTTTGGAAGACGTTCTCTTGGTTGGGAACACTATATACCTAATGAAAATAGAATACTGTGAGATTTCATTTGGGGAGTAATGGTGGGTTTTTATCTATTTTTTTATTGTGGATTTACAGTGATTTGGGATATATATGGAAATGATTAACCTATAATAGAGAATATGTGATTAGGTTAATTACTTTTAAGTATGAGACGTTAAGAGTAGTTGAAGTCATTTGGAGATACAATTTAACGTGGAAGACAACAAAACCAAATTATTCTAAGTTTTGGGTTTCAATATTAGTATGGATTATATTGAAGTAAATTAAGAACAATTGTTTATTGAATGGTATTTATTTAACTTTTGGGTTTTGTTGGTTTAATTTTAGAAATTAATATTAGAGTTTATTTCACTAAAGGAATATCCTTTGGGGATCATCAGATCTTGTACTAACCATTTAGGTTTTGATTAATCTCTAAAGACAATGTAAATATATAGTGTATCCTTTGTGGATCATGTGATTCTCTAGAAGATTATTCTGGCTCATCCAATGTGAACAAGTGTTCTTGAATACTCCTTGTTTATTAAAAATGAGTTAGTGGTAGATATTTATTGATGAAAGAAACTGTACTTAAAAACAATGTAGATCCTTTTATGTTCATAGTCAATATCGTAAATAAATTCCTCATTTTTATGAAATGTAACATAAAACAAAAAAAATGTTGTCCCTTCAATTTTCCTATAGGGAAAGCAATGACCATTTGTCCCATCACAGGTTTGTGATTTTTTTATTGTTAACTTTCTCCTGATCATGTTTTCTATCCCTCTCCATTAGAACTTTACACATAGTTTATCTTCCATATCCATGTTTTCTTATATGGAATCCTAGTATGGGTTATCTTGGGTGAGCTTTTTAAATCCCTTTCTTTCTTCTAAAGTGATAGTTTTATTTACTTTTTTCCCGATGAGGGACATTCCATTATATTCCCAAGAAAAATTTTAAAAAATTTTAGGATGTAATTTATTGAGGGAGGGAAGAATTTAACACCCTAATATTTCATAGTACGTTAGTTCTTCAAAGTAATTCAATAACTTACACTACATGCAACATCGAGTTCAAGTGCACCATGACTTACCAAAATAGCCGTTCAAAAAAGTTTATGAATAGTATTAACAAATTTTGAACTTTATATAACCCTAATATTTTTCTAATCCACATTATGAGATTCATAGAAATAATGTAAGGACAAATTCATTTTTTTTTCAGATAAAAGAAGTATATTTGAAAAAAATGCAATTTTACCACCATTTAATAGAGAACCCTTTTTAAATACAATATTTTAATCTTTAATATATTAAATAATAAAAAATAATCTTCTTCTTTAGGATCGTTACATAAGAATTTAGTTTCAATAAATTTTTAGTATTTTTCTAATAACTTTCCTATTTGGGAGAATAGTGAAAAATAAAATATTTTAACTGATAACAACTTTTTTACTCAAAATAATCTATAGTGTTAAACAATACATATGAATGGTTTGGATGTATAATTAAATTATATTTTTACTATTTAATCGAATGTTTAACATTTCATGTAATTTCACTTTGAAATTCAACATAAACAATTGTCAATCTTTTGATTGTTATTATTTCATAAAAACACACTTTTTAGTTTTGACAATGGGAATTAATTTAAAAATAATAATAGAAATTTATATTTTTTGAATTTGATAAAGAATAATTCATTTTTGAATTCATAATATCAAAAAAATTGAGTTATTTTTTGGTATTTTTCTAAAAACATTAAATTTTTGATGAATAGTTTAAAACAATGAGTTATAGTAAAAAACTGATTTTTTATTTAAATAAATATTTATTTTCGCTAAATTTTTTTTCGGTCGAAATAGATACATAATACCTATATATGTTCAATTTAATTCATTGGAGTCAATTTATATAAATTTTAGATATATAAAAATATTATAGAACTTTTCACCTTCTTTTACCAACCTTCTTTGAGCATTTGAATATTTACATACAACATAATTTTACCACTTATGTGAGTTGAATTTTGAAAATACAAGAGACATAGTTAATATCAAGGTGTAAAATGAGGTTCAATAAGATAAAAATATTTTTGGGTGAATAGTAAATTTTTTCTTTTATTTACCACGGTTAAAAGTAAATAGGGTTATTATGGGTAAACATGATATTATTATTACCCTAACAGATGACCTAATACTATTTTATAAGTATAATTCGACCAAAAACCTTCTTAGTATTAAAATATGAACCTCTTCAGTCCACTTGGATTAGATTAGGACATTTATTATTATTTAATTCAAAGAAAAGAAAAAAGTGTTAAATTCAATGTTTAATAACTAAACCATTTTTAATTTAGGGTTACAAAAAATTTAAACTCGACTATAAATATTCATTAGAAATCTAAAAGTACTTCCCACATAATGGTATTTTATTTATAATTTTTCATTAAATAATTTAATTTCTTTATGTCACAATGATGATCAAATATTTACCTAAATAATGAAATATTAAAATAAGTGATATTAAATGTATCCAAATAAATATAATTTCAGACTTTTTTTGAATTCCACTAATTTCATAGGTTACTATGACATGTTACAGTTGGTTGGATGACTTTTTTTCGAATTAATTAATTTTCTATGAATTTATCAAAAACAAAATACCAAATATTGTCAAAATTTACATAAAAGAGTTTCTAAAACAATTATTATATTATTAATTGATATTCTATTACTAAAAATCTAAGGTTCGACCATAGGACTTATATAATTATATTTTTATCATTAATTAAACATTTGGGTTTTTCTTGGATGTATATAGTATTTTTATTAACCATATAATATAAAAATACAAAGAGACATAGTAAATGCCTAACTATTTAACTAAGAGTTTAATCTTAAATTTAAGGTTAATATAATGACCCAAACCTATTTAAAACCTATTTTATGAGTGGTTTTCTATCCATAACCACCTTATACATTAAATAATACACTATAGAGGCATTATAAACTGAAACGTATTTTACTATAAAATAATATATTAAGTTTTTCCTAAGGTGACCCTCACCCCTCAAATAAAAGGGAACATCCCCTTCTCTCAAATTCACACCTTCAATGCCTTTTAGCTCAGACAACCTTTACCTAAATATCCTATAATCATCCCTCAATTAATCCTAGATGCCCTACTTTGGTCCTAAATCCAACTTAATGAGCCATTTTGATCAAATCAAAAATAAGATCCCGAAGAAGATGTAATTATTTCACCACCCTCTTTTATGTTTTTATCTTCTTCCACTTATTCTTTCATTGTTATTTCCATTCTAAAATAATAACTCTAATATCTTCTATATACTGTGATGTTATTATAAATATGGTAGAACCATATTCATTATTCTATCCATCCTTTTAATGACATGTCACCATACATGTGTACGTACAGATTACCGTCTCTACGTCGTGGTGTAATTGTTATTCAATACATTATTATTTGGATATGTATAATAATGATGTTTAATTGATGTAAATAGTAAATGTAAAATGATAATTAATCTTCATATATGATATAGTATCCAATTATATATTATGTCAAAATCAAAATAATGTTATTTTTTCTCGTGCGTACGTACGGATTACCGTCTCCACGAACATGATGAGATTCGTTCCCCATCATATCCATTCCAGACTAAATTTCATCTGATGATTAAAAATAATTTTTATATACATGATATAATTCTAGATATGAATAATATACATCCCATAAATGACACATATGACTCAGATAACAACGAATAGAAAGGAAAATGAATCCATTAACACCCGAAACGACGATAATAAAAATATATTATTAACAAAGAAATGATAAAAGATCTTATGTGATATAATATTAATGGATTTGATTCTTATATAATTTAATAACAATTATTTCACTATTATGGAGGTCATTTCCAGCTGGTCCTTTTTGTTGCCATGTTATTGCATTGTTCTGGTGCATGATGACAGTGCTGGGATTGTTTATACAAGGTTCTGTAAGGCTCCCCTTCTTTGAGTTGTATTGTACTATTTTATTTTTCTATATAGATTATTGTTGGGAGTAGGCTCCTCCTATCTATCAGACCTTTTGGATACGTGTGGAATTACTATTCATTTTCATATGTCATAATTTTCACTCCCCTTTCTATGGATATACTTTTCATACACATAACCACTCCATTGATAAACACTCAAGTCATTGATATGAACTTGATAAGAGTAATTTTAACTCAATATCCATTTGTTGAGTTAAATATACAATTAATTGGTGATGGTTTTACAAGAATATGTGTGAATGTCCTCTAATTGATTTACACTAAATATCCAATCATATTGATTGTAATTATATTTTTCACACATAACTTTGTCGTTGATTTATCCTTAACCTAAGGATATGGTCTTTATAAGAGATTTCATATCAATTTAAATTCCATTAAGACTTCTTTGTTGTTATACACCAAATAACTTTTATATGGTGTATATAATTTACTTTGACATATTATATCATTAATCCCTTTATTCTAATGATATTAAAATGTTTTGATTACTTCCATTATTTATATTCATGTGTATCTATTTTGGTTAGAAACTATAACTAAAATATCATTTTTAAATATTTTAATGATTTATTCTTCTAAATATTTCTCATTAATGTCCATGTATTAAAAAAGGTTTTAAGGATTTATTTATATGGACTTTAATGTTTTAAATTAAAATTCCTTTTAAAAGTTCAATGTGGTATGGGACACTTTGATTCAAAAATATATTTTAAATAGCTTCATGCTAAATAGGAATACTTTTGATTGTTTTCAAGAAAAAGGGGGATACTTCTCTCAAATATTTTTAAAGACTATTTTCATCTATGTCAACATCATTTTTTATTCTCGATTGAGGTTAATCTATTACAATAAAATCATCCATATTGAATTTAATTAGTTATGTTTGACTCTAGATGTGCTATTTTTATACCATTCATGGTTTGGGATAATGTATTGATATTTTGTATGCTAGTATTAATAAAAATGATTATGTTATGTTTTCAACTTTTCATACGAGGAATTCATTAGACTTAGTATGTGACAGGTAGAGCCCGCTATAGCTCCTCGATTAATTAGTAGGTCTCATGAGACAAACTAGTTTATTGGAACAAGGGCTTGACAAAATCTTATTTGTAGTCTTGGCCCAAGGCCTTGAATATGTGTTTATGATAGTCTGGAATTATGCATTCCGTCATTATGAGTGTGGCTATTGATATTTCATGTGATTATTCGAGTAGTAGAATATCCATTTGAATATGTTAATGACATTATTTCATATCATTTTTACCATATTATGCTAATATTCATGTTTAAAAGGCTTTTGTTTTAGTTATACATTGCCATAAATGTTTATGCTTATTTATGAAAGATTTCGATATAATGTTACCATTACTGAGCATATAAGGTTACCCCATTCTATGTTTTATTTTTCCCAGGATGCGATGAAGTATATTATGAATAACCTCCAATGGTAGTATATGGGATCTCATTGTTGTCTATGGAAACAATGACGTTGCAGTTTTCCTTTTTATGATGTAATGTAAACATTATGTTTGCATCTAAGACTTCCAAAGCTATTAAACTAATCATTCTTTCGAGAATTGATCTTTTATGATCATTCCAATGATACTTAATAATGCACCGTCTCTGGGTAACATGGGTTGGGTCATTATAGACTATATATAAATATAGCATAAAATAATAAATGACCATATGATAACTAGACTAGTATCCCACAATAGATAATGTAAGAGGCATCAATAAGAAACAATAACATTAATAATAATAAAAACACATGCATACCATTTGTAGAATAAAACAACATTTGTAACTAAAAATGTCATTCGATACCATATTAGGTCATAAATATCAATAAAAGGAATCACATATGGATGACCTCAGTACATATATATGATAATAATAATGATACAAAAAGGAAGAATCAAAAATTAACTCTATTTGATGAAAAAACCACAGTGGTCCATTACCATCCATCCCATGAAAAATTATGACATGAATAGTGTAAATGATAGATTTAACGTCTAGTTTTCTACATAGGTTCTATTAAATAAATTAAAAATTATGAAGGAAAATGTTTTTTTCATCAATATTCATGAAAACAGATTCGAAAACTTAAATGATAAGGATTTCGGTGCCAGTTATCCAAAAATTCAACAATAAAAAATAAAAACAAATTTGTTTTGGCATCAGGTTTTCAATAGATTTATGCTGAAAATCCCTTATTTCATTTTCAGTTTAATAGAATAATGTCACCGAAATCCTAGAAAACAAATCAGCATAGAATTATATAGCAACTGACGCAAAAAATATAAAAAAATTATTCAATGTCAATTTTTATATAAACTGATGTCAAAAACTATTATAAAATTATTACACATGTGTTTGGCTTTCGTAAACCAAAAACCTCTTTCATTATCTCATCTCTCCTAACTCATGATCGTGTCGACGACTTTTGAACTCCCACCACAGCTCATTTTGAATTATTTCTAGCATTTAAATCCCTAATTCAAAATGAAAAATTCTCATGCATTCTTTTTATATCAATTGTTTTTCATTTGAATTTGTATTTGTTTTCCACGTCTTCTTCACGAACATACCAAATTGGGTGCGATTATTATTCATTCATTGTTATCTATCATGTACACTAATATTTTATCAGATATTGTTGTGTTTACAATTCCAAACAATTAGAAGGTGAAAATTGAGATTGTTTCTAAATTTATCATCTACAAACCTAGATATTGTATGTTTATATAAGATTTTAGAAATAAATTAGCTAATATCTAATACATTCATATCAACTGTTTTAACACAATTGATGATAATTTTATATTTTATTATTATCTAATTTATTCTTGCCATTTTATTTTACAGAAATTATTGATTTTTATAAATTTATGAGTAAATTGACTACCACCCATGTCATATATTTCTAATTGTTTAGATGGTCGGTGATATCAATCATATACTTTAATGTTATTTTAATTTTTTAAAATGTGTAGTATGATTTTTATGTGTGATTATGAACCATAGTTTTATAAATTAATGGATATTTAATTGAATTCAATTATGAAATTAATATGCATGTTATGTCTGATTCTGATACTGAGTTATAACGGTGAATTAATTTTGATTCCATGACTCTTTTGGATCTCTATTTTGAAAAATTAAATTACAATAAAAAATGAACTTGATATAAGATAATAGTATTATTTTTTTATTATATGTTTTAAGGATTAAAATATATCTGTTTATATATATATATATGTTTTAATATATCACTGATTATAATAAATTATTACGTACTAAATGGATCAGAAAAGAATAAATTTATGAATAACCAATAATGAATACTATAAGGGTGTTAATGATTTATTTTAATTTTCTAAACAAAATATTCCAAAAAAATATTTGATTTCTGTTTGTGTATGATATGCTTCAATATAGGAATTTTAGATTCTAGAGAAATAATGGATCATCTCATTTGATATGGTTTAACCATAATTATACAGATTGAATCTGGCTTGGTAAGGGAACTGTAAATTCAACAGATAATGTTGATTAAAATATTCATAATTTAATAGAGGATCATATAGAGGATTTATTTCATGATTTAGGTTTTGAAACTATTAAAAAACTGAAAATGTTGATCTACTGTATCACGATTAGGAAAATCCATTATTCAAATGCTGAAATAAATATATAGTGTTATTTGTTATTTGGTAATTGGTTAACATGACATCATTTAATGGTTGGAGTAGTAATAGATTTTATAACATACTTACACTTTTAAAATACATAGTTCCATAGAGAAAAAGGCTTCCAGATTCCAATTATGAGGTGAATAAAATATTGTACCCAATTGGATTAGTGCATAAAAAGGTACATACTTTTCCCAATGATTTTGTGTTTTATAGGAATAAATATAAATTTTTATAAAAATGTACTACAGGAGGAACAACAGTCTATAAGATGAATGTAATTGTCATTTTAGATTCTTTACTAGGTACTGCCATCTATCCTCATTATAAATCAAATAATTTCATTCAATTATATTTTCATATAATTACAATAAATTAACTATGATTCATTCTCAAGTACTACAATAATAGATCATTCTAAAAAAATTGGCACCTTCCAATAACACCCTAATATAAGCATTTATTTTCAAATTCAATTGATACAATAATGTTATTATTCCATTCAAAAGAATGAAACATTGATGGTAACCTACATCACCCTACTGACTCATCTCAAAGGAAGAGTTTCGATAAACAATTTCTAGATATTGGAAGTGATGTTAGAAATATGAGAATTCGAGTGTGTATAGATGGAATAAATCTATATCAATGCTTTAGTAGAAAACACAGTTCATGGCCTGTTTTGTTTTCAGTTTACAGCATATCCACACATATATGTATGGAGAAAAAATATGTTATGATGAGAATAATGATTTCAAGGCCAACACAGCCATGAAAAAATATTGATGTCTATATTTCACCATTGATTGATGATTTGAATATTCTATGGGAGGCTGGTGTTAATGTTTTTGATGTATAAAATAAAGCATATATTCCTTTATGTGTTATGATAATGTCCAGTATAAATGATTGTCCTGAGTATGGTAACAAATGTATATACAATGATAAGGGACATAAATCATGTTCAATATGTAAAGATGATAATTCAAATTATAAATTTTAGAATGGAAGAATGATACTGTTCATGGTAAATCATATGTTTTTTTAAAATTTATCATCCATATCATCTATTGAAAAGGTAATTCAACAGTTTTTAGGAATACAATATTCCCCCAAAATCATTTCTAGTTGAATAATATTACAAAATGGTGAAAATTATTGATTCGATATTTGGAAAGAGAATTAGATCTGATCTTCAAAAAAATATCTCAAAGAAAAAGTCAATTTTTTACTACTTATTGGATATTTTTAGAGATAAAACCTAATTGCGATGTTATGCATGTTGAGAAAAGTATATTAGACAGCATGGTTGGAACATTGTTAGACATAAAAGGAAAGACACAAGATGGATTTAATTTTAGATTTGGCTTCATATTAATAGGAATATGTATGGGGTAAGCTCCCAATATAAACTGAAATAGAACATATTTACCTTTTTTTACACATTAAGAAAGACTGAGTTTTTTAATTTTTTTCAATGTTTTCATGTATACAAATACCCAGTGGATATTCATCAAATGTGATGATTTTCATGTTAGTGAATGATTAAAAATTAATAGTTATGAACTATCTTGACCGCCACATATTGATGCAACGACTAATACTAGTCGCAAAGTGTGATATATTGTCATCAGCTATCAGA
This sequence comes from Viscum album, assembly GCA_963277665.1. NCBI lineage: Eukaryota > Viridiplantae > Streptophyta > Magnoliopsida > Santalales > Viscaceae > Viscum > Viscum album. The sequence continues at coordinate 477,572,843 of OY728134.1, forward strand.
AATTCTATCATAAGGATATCTAATTTTTTTCAAATACATTTGTATCAATGTTATTTTCCACCAACATTCTGTTATTTTCTGGTTCATCTAGTTTGTGATATAAGAATATATAGGCCAATATATTTATGTTGAATATATCCATTTGAATGTTATAGGAAAATTTTAATAGGATATATTAGAAATACATATCGACTGGAGGCCTCTATTATTAAAAAATATGTTTCAGAGGAAGTGATTGTGTTTTGTACAGATTATTAGGATGAAGTGCACCATTATCGTCTCCCTATATCTCGACATATGACAGTTTATAGTGAATGTGTATGGAATCAAGGATTAATGGTATAGTTCATTCCACGTGATGAAGTATTGAAGGAACAGTTATATATTTTTTTACAACATAAATGATCATAAATCATATATCTCATCACATATTGTTGTATTAAATAGTTAATAACGAAAAATAAAATAAATGTGGTTGACAATTGGGATAAAATGATATTTGTATCATGGTTTAAATAGAATGTAAAAATAGATATATTGACATTAGAAATTTTGAAATGTTTGGCACATGGATCATCTATTAATGTGATTACATGGACTGGTTTTGACATTAATGGGTACATATTTTACAAAGAAATGTTAGATGATAATAGATCCATTAAAAATATTAGTGTAATGGTTATCACTGAAGTAGTGAAATTTTTAAGTGAAAAGATAAAAACCTATTTTCTATTTCATCACAATATTTTGGAGTTAATGGGGATATATGGGAAATTGATTATACAAAATTTTTGGTCACTGTGTTTGAGTTTAATTATGGAGATAATAATAGTTGTGTAAAACATGATGATTAAGTATTTACACTGGTTGATTTGAAAATATTTAATTACATTTATGCAACAATTATCATGGAAACACTTGAAAAGAAGATATTCTAATTCATTGATCTATTAAAAGAGTTGTGGTCTATTGTTTTTCAAGGAATAAGATACCATTTTGTTATGAGAATGATACAAATGGTGTTATTGATTTACATGAGTTTTATTCATCTATTTTAAAATTTCTATATAATTACAATGACTATATGTCAGACATATAGCTTGAAATACATAATGATCATGGTGAAAACATATGGGAATACACAAAATCAGACTCTTATTTTTTGTTAATTATTTATATTTTCTTAAAAAATTTGAAACATAAAAATGTGTGCAACTTTGTTTTACTTTTTTTTAATCCTTGATTCTAAATATTTAGTTTTCTAATAATATGTGTCTACACAAAATTTCATTACACTTACTTGTTTCAATTTCAGATACATTGATAGATGAGATGGTACCGAAGTATATCAATTTTTTCTTATTGTAAAATAGTTAGTAATATAATTATTTAATGGAAAAAATTTTAATTTTTTAATTTATTTTCTGACTACTAATGTGTCCTCAGTAAAGGAGAATTTTTCTATTAATACCTATAAATAAATTTATCATGTTAGAAAAGGTTATGTTACGCATTTTCCAAAACGTTCACTTGATCATGGAGATGAGAGATTACATATTTTTTTATGATAATAATAATGCAACTGGACCAAATGTAGTTCTGTTTATTTGTTATAAAACAATGCATATCCATTGTAGGATTTTTATTTTATATCCTGATTGGAAGTCATTTTACAACATGGAGAAACAATAGATTTGCGAGGTTGTGATGATAAAACATCTCAATTTTTTTTATTTTTTATCATTTTTTGAAAATTAAATATTTTAAATGACATATGTCATTTATTTATTTACATATGACATTCTTTTTTGAGGAATCCTAAAAATTAATAACAGACACTTTTATTTAGACATAGTTTGATGGCATTATTTTAAAACAAATATGACAAAAAATTATGTTATTTTGAATGAAAAGGTATGAAAACCCATGCCTTAAGTATCTGTATATAGATACAGATACATAGAAACAATTTTTTGAGAGGCTTTATGATGTATTAATTAAGGTATAGTAATTATTTTGTATTGTAAATTTTATTGTATTATTAACTAATTAATTTTTAGTTTATTTTATTTATCATGCCTCTTGGAGATATTGTCAAGAGATATTGGTGAAAAATGTATACCTCAATATTTTATCATGTGTAGGGTATTGGTTGTTACAGATGAAAATGATTGAAGAAAAAACTGAATCATTAAGAGCTTCATCTAGTAGTTGTTCATAATAGGTTTTGTTTATTCGTTCATCTCCTCCCACTCACAATGAAAAATTGAAACTAGTGAGAAGTAAAACAGTGAAACGTTTCATACAGAGGGAGCTATGAAATTAACAGATAAAATTGTATTTAAATATGATTTATTTCTCTTGAATGTTATTATTTTATAAATTATAAACACTAATATAACATTTTCATTTTTCATTTTATGGTGAACATCTGGAGAAAGTGACACAAAAATCTTTTATCACTGATTGTACGATTGAAAAACTTTCCACTACATCATGAAATGATGTGGAACCCATTAATGTTAGAGGATATCATGTAGGTGTGAGGTTTAGAAATGTTTATTGTTAGTGTAAGAAATAAAAAAACCAAGAAATTAAACCCTTGAATGTCGAGCGGAAAGAGTTCAAATAGTCTTTGGGTGATTAAGTTCAAGAAATTGTTAAATAAGATTTGTTAGAAGACACTACAAGATTGTCATAATCTTCACCACCTTTCATGTCTTCCTAGCCTCCTTAATTTGATCTTCCACCTCTATCCCTGATAGTCTACCTTTCCAACCTTCCTACATTGATCCTCCACCTCTTTTCTCAGACCAAACCGTATACTTTAAGTTGATTACTAGATATCCCCATATAAGTATTGTTTTGTTATGACTCTAACATAGTTTGGAGGGTTCTTTGAATCACCATCCTATGAGGATGAGTTAGGTTAGAGTATTAGTACTTGATATTATTGGTCCTAATGCTCTACTACCATTTATTACTAAGGATATTACAAGAGTTAGTGATTTGTTGGGTCATTTTTTAGCATGGACAACCGATCTTCATTGTTAGATTTCATATGAGGTATGCGTTTTTTAATATTAATTACACATGATATTAAATTATATATAAGTTTTTATAACATTTAACTTATATAAGTTTATTTGAAATCAAAATAAATTTCACAATTTAAACAACACATTCAAGAATAATCGATGGTTGATACATATTATATATCGTATGGGATACAAATGTTATCTTAGGCTTCTTATTCCATGAATAATATCTATGACTTTCAGATGACCATTGATATATGCATAATATATTTTCTATTTATACCACTCAATGAAGATATCACACACCTAGATGATTTTGAAGATATTTCCTTGAATGTGTTGCAGTTGTATTCCATCGAAGAAATTAGATGTTTTATTTTTTTAATAAAATGTTTTTAAATTTTCTAACTATAATTTCTCATTAAAATAGGTATCTACAAACTCTTCTTCTACAAAATGAAATTACATCCATATACTATTTTATATATCCAAAATAAATTTCCATGGAAGTGAAACAAATGAACAATACTATTAGAATTGCATATATATGTGATGGATTATCACTTAGAAATATTAAATAATGTTTGTTTCCATCTCGTGATTATAAAAAATAGAAAAATAATTTTTAACTAAGGATCAATATAATATCATTAATTTTGAATTTTTTATTGTAGAGGGAATTGTATGTTAGGCATATTTTTCTAAAGTGGATTCACCTTATATTTGTTTTTCTATTTATCTAGTACTGTTTGAAAAGTATTTCCATCTTATTAGATAGGTTAGACTTTTTTTATTTAATATTCTCATTATATTTAATTCTAATTTTTTGTACATGTATTATTTATTCATATATATAAAAATTTAGTTCATTGAAAACAATTACAAAAAACACATGTCGATAAAGAATCCAAATGCAATAAATTATTTGAAAGTAATGGTAGTTAATTTTTAATGTTAGATATTGTTATGATTGATAAATATATATAGATCGTTTTTTATCAGGTTTATAGACAATTTCATCATCGACAAGGGAATGTTGAATGTGGTTATTATGTTTTATAATTCTTGTACGAGATAATCACAACTGGGGTAAATACTAAATTTTATATGGCTTGATATATTATTTTTATATTTTATATCCTATTATTCTATTTTTTAATATCATATCATTCAATGTTATTATATACATTCAATGATAATGAGTCTTATATTGAAACTGAACTTACCCATATTCAATATTTTATTCCAAACTATTTGATAAGTATGATTAAAATTTGTGGTATGTGTATTCATGTGTTTTTGAAAAATATTACATTTTGATAAAAACTTGTATAAAAAAATAATTCTTTTTTTATAATATTTGTTTAAAATTAAGGATATCATTTGAATGCTTCAACAACAACTAACCATGATCCTTCCATCCTTTTCAGGTATGCATACTTTAATTCTCTGTTATAATACAAATGCATAGATAGATTTTTTATTAAATATATAAAAACAAGTATGTTTTTATAGATTTATATTCAATGGTAAATATTGTTTAATTGCTATATAATGTGTTTAATTACAAGGATATTGATTGTTTATGAAGTTTAATATTTTCTGTCTCTAGAAAAAAATAGTTTCGACATCAATTTTCTTAAAAATATGCTCTGATTCTTTTTTACAAAAAACAAGATTTTTAGTGTTTATTTTTATGAAATCCAACACCGAAAAAAGTTTTTTGTGCCAATTTTTAAAAAGCTGAAACATAAATTAGGGTTTATCTCTACTTTCAACGTCAGTTCTTATAATAAATTATATCAAAATTTAAATTCCATTATCCGTTAATTTGTAAAAAGAACAACAAAAACTAAGCACAACATCATTTTCATCATTGATTATTGAAAAATGACACCAAAAAAGCTTATATTTTTCATCAACTTTATACATGTTGGTTAAAAATTAATGCTAAAGTCTAAACATATCCTAAATGGATCATGTATGGTGTGACAATAAATCTCATTGGGCCACCATTGATGTGTTCCTAATGCACACATGTGATAAAGGAAGTGCATATAAAATATAATATAAGGGTCATAGTATGATAGATAAAACAACATGATTCCCCTGTGCTCAATAGCCACATGGAGGAAGTCACCTACTTAATCTATTTTAAATATACCATGTGACCTAGTTATATATATATATATATAATATAGATACATTTATACACACATATATATATCTACAATAGTAGTGGTGATTATACTTATCATATATCCCGTGGAATCCATTCCCGAACTAGCCTAGATACCTTGGTACCCAGACACCTGAGTCGATCCTATAATGGAAAAAAGGGTGTTACCAATCCCCACAAGTTGATGACAAGAACCCAGAAAAAATAAATATGAATGTGTAGAGACTTTTCTATAAACATAATATAAGGAATATATTTAATTCATTTTTCAAAAAAGGAAACTACAATGGGAGAACTATATTAAAATCAAAACAGGTATACAAATCCAAATTAAAACCACAAAGTACCAAAAAACATGATAAAAAACCACGTACAAATGGAGATAGAATCTCTAATCCCTATGTCAATAGAAGAAACCACCTTCTAGTGGTACATTTCCCTTTATCAAACATAATTGGAGGATGTCTCTGATCTCTCAAAGGCACAGGTAGGGTGTGATCTAAAATCCCAGTAGTATCTCCCCAAGGATTCCATAATAATACTCTTTAATTAATTAACCAAATAAATATTTCATTCCTAAATTAACTAAAATAGATGTACAAAATAATATTTTAAACAAATCATGATTTAAATATCAATTTATGGAAAACATTTATAAAAAATCGCTTAATAAAAATTTTATATTAAAAAATTTATATAAATTCATAATGCATGTATAAAATATTTTACAAATAATGGAATATAAATATAAAATCAATAAAAAAAGAGAGAAATGGTCATCTTCTAAGTGGTAAAATAGTTTAGGTTATGGGATCCATAGACACTCATATGATTCTAATGAAAATTTGTACACACGTCTCTCTAACACTGGCCAAAGAAGACTATCCAACAACCTACTATAGATAAGACCTTCCAGTATATTCATTTTAAATTTTTAAAGTGTTAAACTATTTCTAGGTTATTCCCATCATATGAAACAATAATTATGTGTAATATGTATTTCAAATAAAAAAATTTATAAAAGATAGATATATGAAATGGAAAACACCTTTTATGGAGACAGTTGGTCGTATGTACGCCTAAAAGCAGTTTCTTTTTTCATGTCGTATTAAACAGAAGTAAGTGAATGAGATATATGTAAATATATATGTAAATATAAATATATATATCCATTAGAATTATTATCTGATATATTAAATTGTTTTTAATAATTTATATTTTTATAATCTTTGTTGAATTAGTAACGTTGAAATAGATCTCATCATGTCGTGGAGACAGTAAGCAGAACGTACACATGAGCGACAAGATCATAATATAGAAGGTGAAATCCTATGTAAATAGATGGTATAATATATATAAATAATAATTAACAAGATAAATTTATTATTTTCATCAATTATACTCATTTTTATTCCCATCTAAATAATGAAGCGTTTGATAACAAACTACACCATGACGTGGAGACGGTAAGCCGTACATATGCACACATGGTAACATTATAATTATTAGGATGGATTGAATAATGAATATGGTTGTAACATATTTATAATAACTTCTCAGTATGTATATGTTACTGGAGTTATTATTTTTGTATTGAAACAACAAAGAAATAGGATGTGGAAGAAGAAAATAACATTAAAATAAGTGATGAAATAATTACCTCTTCTTCGGGATCTTCTTTATGGTTTGAACAAAATGGCTCATCAGGTTGGCATTTTTGATGATATTACGGAATATTGGTAACATGATTGTAGTTGAAAAGAGATTTTACCAGGGTTTTTCATATCCAAATGGCTTTGATGGTGTGAATTTATGAGAAGGGGAAGTACCCTTTAATAAGGGATGTGAGAGGCCCTTAACAAATAGTTTGAACTTTTAATTTATTATAAAACAATTTTTGGGTTTTTAATTGCTCCCAATAAATTTATTTCAAGGAAAAGGTTGGTATGGGTCTAAATATTTTCAAATAATAGGTTTTAGACCTACTTATGTCACTATATTAACCTTATCTTATGGATTTAAGACTTTGTTAAATAGTTAAACATTTACCATGTCTTCTTTTATTCTTATATTACAATGTTAATAAGCTTACTATAAAATTACAAGAGAAATTAAAGTGGTTAATTAATGAAATATATAACCTCATATAATTACATTGTTCAAATCATAGATTTTTGGAGTAATATATCATTTAATAAAATACTATTTGTTTTAAAAACTCATTTATTTCAATTTTGAAACTATTTATTATTTGGATTTTTTGAAAGTTGTAACAACATTATTAATTCAAAAACAATTCATTTAATCTACCCTATATGTCATAATACCCAATAAAATTCATTGAAGACATCAAAATATTCATTTTAAATTTATTATAATATTTACAGTATCTATTATTTTATTCTTTCATTAATAATTTAATTACTTCATCATCATGTGTGATAAATAAATTTAATTATTTAATGTCCAAAAATAATAATTAAATTTCAATGATGTAGGAAAAATTTTTATCTTTCAATATAAAATCTATAGTCATGTTTATCTTATGTATAACCATATATTGAAATTTTTTTAGTTATTAAACTCTTAATTTAGTACTTATAAATCTTCATCAAATAAAATATAATAAATTTCATGATCATATACAAATGGACTGAAAAGGATATTATTTTTATCCTATGGTTTATTTTGGACTAATTAAACTAATACAATAGGATTAGTACATTTGTTGGAGTAATTATAAAATTAATTATATCTTTAATTATCTTATTTACTTTTAACTATGGTAAATAAATTTCAAAATTTACTATTCATGGAAAATTACTTTCATCCATTTGAACCAAATTTTACTTTCAGATTTCAACCATGCCTCTCATGATTTTGAAATTCAATTCAGAAAATCAGTAAAATTATGTTTTACGTAGATTTCCAAATATTCCTATAAGGGGGGTAAAAGACGTTAAAAAATTTCAATAAAATTTTATATGTTTAAAATTATAATAAAAAGTCTCAAATAACTTAAATTAGGCTAATATATTTATAATGTATATATTTTGACCTTATGATAAATTTTTAATTAAAAATAATTATTAAAATGAAAATTTCGTTTTTTATGTACTATGTAGTATTTTTTCACTATTTATCTAAAATCAAATATTTCCAAAAAATACATAAAATTCTTCCTATCCTAATTTTGATATTCCACAGTAATAAATGATGTTTATTTTTCAAAATTAAATTTTTAGGAGTGTTTAAAATTTATTTTATTTTTTTTCACAAAAGGACATCAAAAGTTATTCGTTTAAAAAAATAATTTTTCCAAATATATAAATATTTTAACAAAACATAACCATTTTATTATAAATATGTTTTCTTAACGTGAGAAAATTATAGATAACATTTAAAATTCATTTGTTATTATTAATATTAAAATATTTAATTGATGAATAAATATATCGTTGAAAAATTTATAATACTAATGTGTTGTTTCAGAGAAACTCAATCTTGTGTATAACGCAACCCAAATCGGTGTTGCGGTCAATATAAGCTATTAAATTTTTATATAAAGAAAACATAGTTATAAATAATGGGATTTTACATTCTCCCCTCCTTCAATAAATATCATCCTTGCAATTTGAAATTTTACTTCGTAAATAAGATGTAGAAAATAGAAAATTTATTTGTGGAAAACCCACGTCTTAAATAGGGTTAACAAAATTTAGTCATAATAAGAGAGTAAGGAAAATGGAAATGTTACCAAAACATTATGATTTATAATAGGATATTTTGGTGTAAATTAGAGTCACCTAATTGTAGGAAATCATACATATTTATTGGGAGTTATTGAGGTTATCAATCACAAAAAATTGGACAATAAATTGAAAACAATTGAGCACCTAAAAGCCATAAATATATAATGATTTAAAATATCTTTAGCTAAAAAAAACTTATGTTATTAAAATAAATCATTTTTGGTTTTAAGATCATATCCCCAATGTTTGTGAAATAATTTCATCATAGAATAAAAAAAGGATACTTGAAAATGTATAGTTCCATTTGATAACTAATTTCTACCCCAAATTCATCCTCCACTCCAATTGATATAGATATAAAAAATATTCTATTTAAACTAATCATATTGTGTTAAAAATGAATTTATTATTCATCTCCCAGAAAAATTATAAAAATCAAGAATACAAACTAGGACGTGACGTTGACTAGTGATCTGCGATGCACCAATGTCACCCTTCAGTTACTGGTTCAAGTATTAGGGTGTTAGCAGATGCGACGAGTTATCGCCCAACCTCTAGGTTGTCATTTTTATACAAATACAAAGATAATAATAAGAAATGTTTTAACCATAAATAATATTATCCAATGTCCAAATTAATTTACTCCAACCATTTGAATTATCGAAAATACTTCAATCAAAACTCACAGTCCAAAATTTATAAGGAGGGTCACATAACATATATGTGAATTCCTTCATCATGTATTCTCTAAAGTCATGGTAATAAAATGAATTACAAGAAAAATAAATTGAATAAATTCATTTTTATTGATTCTTTCTGTAAAACATATAATATTGGATATACTTCTTAAATCTATAGATTTTTTATACTCAAACAATAATGGAATATACAAATAATTAATTAATTACTAGGTAGTCAATAATATCAAATATACTTTATCTAACTTAGTTATATCATATTAAAAAACCATTAACAATGCATCATGACTATTTTAAGGTTTTTCTTTCCCTCAATCATATATTTTCAAAAAAAAATTAACTTGATTTTTAGTCACATTTCATAGTACCATAAAATCTCAAATCGATAATTAAATAGTACTATAATAGAATCCTTATTTATTTCCACAATCCATATAGCCAGTACATCATTGATACAACAGTAAAATGAAATAATTGTTTAATATCAATATAAGAACACTAATCATTCCTTTTTATCTGCGGTAGTACCATAACATATTTGTTATCTAATAGAATCATTTTAGTATCACTCTAAGGATTGAGACATTGATTCAGGTTGTGTCCCAACTCCTTCCAGATGCAGTATTGTACATTTGAAACCTTTTTATTACCCCCACAATAACAAACATGGTGTCCATTTTTTACACTTAAAATAAAATCCAATTCTATTCAATCATTTTCTAAGGATATTCATTCTATAGTTATCACATGTGGGAAAGTCCTTCATTCCCTTCGTCTATTTCTCATTATTTTTTCTATGTCATCATCTTATTCTCTTTCCTCCCTTCAAATCATAGGACTTAGAGAATACATTACATATCTTATTAACTCATGATATTATGTCCTCATATGAAGATAATATGCAGGATACTATTTCCCATATAAATAGTTACTTAATACAGTGAAATTTATGACCCTTCTTACTATTTGGATCATGCGTATTTCTAGAGTTCTCATTAATTCTACATGGTTCCATTTCTAAATGACAAAATACACATGTTTAAATCATATAAAAATTTAAAATCCTAATACTAGATAAACTCTCAACATTAAATAATAATTTTCACACATATAGTATCCTAATCATAGAATGTTTTTCTTTACTCACATCTTTACTCATCAATAATGGTTCGCAAAGAAAATTTAAATTATCCAAAGAATATCACATGGGAGTGTAAAACCAGGAGTGAAGTAAGGCATGTTGTCATGTACCAAGATACCCCGAGTCAGGCCCAAAACACTTTGTTTGAGTTTTAACTCAAATGTACATCTCAGACTTATAAATGTCCACTTGTGGTATCCCGCCTTGATTAATTTTTTTGAAAACCCACATAATATCTACATTACCAAAATTTTGGGATGTTTTTCTATTCTAATACTCAAATTCTATCTTATGTAAATGTTCTCTAATTAGATATTTTCTAAATCTAGTTTCAATGGTTATTGCTATACATCCTCTAATACCAACTATAACGCCCAAACATCAAAAGGCTGGAGACAATGCATTATTTTAATACATTTGAAATTTTACAATGAATCTTGTCCTGAAGGACCTATCAATTTAGATGTCTTGGAAAATATATTACATACATGAATGTTACATTACACTTTTTATCATATGACACATCATAAATAATCCTCTAAGAACACTATTATTTCTTTAGCATATCCACAAATATCCATCATAATTCACTTCTTGGAATCCTAGGAAAATTAACCATATGAATGCGGAGAGCGCAGATACTTAGTAAGGGTAAATTATTCAATGGAATCTATAAAATCATAAGGATGATATATAATAATAAAGAATTTATTTTAGACATAAAAATTGAACAAAATATTCAATAATTAATCCAAAAATTACCATATAAACATGAAATTGATATTCTACTGGTTGAATATTCAAATGTAATAATGACTTTCATAATAAGGGAATACCTAATGCTGGACAACATAACTGTCACACACAGTTTTTCATGTCTTTGTTGTAATCTGCTTCATTTGACATCCTGATACTTTTCTTGGGTCTTGTGTGAGATTATTTTTTAGTTATTAAGTTTCAACTATGTCTAATACACCTAATTTGGGTTCCCCATTTCCTGTTTATTTGTTTTTTAGAAAAGGTGGTTACATCATGATTTGGGCCAACCGTGAGCCCATTTCCAGTTTTAAAAACCAAATTTTTTTCTTTTATAACTACTTTTTCAACCTTTTTCACCCATTCCACTTCCCACATGGCCTCAACTGATATATAAAAAATACTATATCATTTTTGACCCCTTATGAATTCATAATCATGGTGAATTGGGGATATTTATTTAGGCACTAGGCCAGCCCATGGGCAAATGTCGAGTTTTAAAACTATAATTTTTTTATTTTATATCAAATTTAATAATTAATATTTTTCATCGATTCCACCTACCACCAAGAAGCCAATATAACTATCCTCACACCCATTATCTATTGTCCCTCTTTGGAGCTCAGAATAGGCACAGAGTGGTGAAACATTGTCAATGTATCTCAAAACGTCCACAATTGACAAGGTAAATTGTATCATTAATAAATCAATCAATTCTTACTATTTTGGCAACCAATATTTTTTACCTAGTTTTTCCAGACCTTAGGATCTCTCCAAGAGGTTTCACACCATTCACGTTTATCTAATGGTTCAGATCTAGTGGAATACCAATAGTTTTCTAGTTGAAAAGGTGAGATTCCTTCTCCTTTATCCTCCATCTTCTAGCTCCATTCATTATTTCTTGGTTTTATACTCTCCCCTACTCTTAATTGACTTAGGGTTCTATTATTCCATTATATTTATGTTGTTTTTTTTCATTTGTGTCTGGTAATCATAGGTTTAGGGTTTTTAAACCCGCAGATAGTGATTTTGGGAGTGTGTTTCCATTACCTCAAGGATTTGAGGTAGCATATCCCTTACACAAGCCTTTAGAATTTACATTACATCATTACCATACTGTTATAAACTTATTTATAAGATATTTTCTTCTGTAAAACCATATATTTAAATTATTTCTCGTGGAAGTTTTGTTTTATTACTTATTTTGTTAAAAATATAGTTGTTTTGTTATAAATGTGCACTCCTCTTGTTGGATATATTATTACATGAGCTTCCTCACTAGGTTTATTGTATTTTGAATATGTTTCAGTAGAGTTTATAAATTTATGGCATGAAAATGAAATTTTATCCCTTTTATGTGCTTAACATAAGTTGTTTTTTTAAGATTTCATGCCATGTGTTCGATAAATTGCACGGTTGGCTTTTATGTGTCTAGTGAAATTTAAAGTGATTTGTTCTGGATTTATAAACACATTGGAAGAATTTGAAATCTTATTTTGGATTCCTATTATGGATTTAAAATTTTAATTTTGTTTTACAAATAAATGGGTTTTGGGTTACAACATGTTTTGGCCCAAGTTGCCGGAAAATGGCATGATTAACATTCTTATTAAAATGGTTCCGTTTTGAATATTTAACATGATTTTTTTATGGGATTTATGAATGTGTTGTGATGTTTTAAATGGTTTTTATACACCTCATTAATAAAATTTAAATTCATAACTTTGTAAAATTATAGTTTTGGGAAAATGTTTAAAGGCCCGTTTTGCCTTTCCTAAAAAATGATGAATGAATGTTTTACTTCTATATACCATGTTGTGTCAATTGTCATTGTTTTATAGTCCATGAAATAATTTTAATAAATGTTTTTAAGGTGGAAAAATATGGTTGGGTATGGTCTTGTGGTGTTTTTATAATTCAAATAGTGTTTTCGAATGAGTTTTATGTGTAATGCCTCAATACACTCCTTGAAATTGTTTTACGAAGATTTTTAGTGGATTATTGATTCGTGAAAGAAATATAAAGAACATTTATGTGCGGTTTGTGTTTCTATGTGTTGTGAATGGAATTTGTATGTGGAATCTGTAGATGAAAATATGTGTAACTTGATTGAGCACTAAAGGTAATCCTGAGTATCTAGTTGGGAAGACACGTACTAGTATGCCAGTGATTCTATGGGGGTTGGCAATTGTTTCACGTAGCATGTTTGACGATGACAATACTAACAAATCTATGATGATGATGAATTTGGGGGACCACTAGGTTATGGGTATGCTCCCTACCAGTGGATCATGTGCACGAGAACAAATATTGATTATGGTTACTTTCACCGAGATACACTGAACCTGGGCCTCACAACTAACTAGTATCTAGGGATGTTCTTGTGACTTGTACTAATTTGATATTTTGTACTCACTATCAGAATAAGTTTTGTTTGGTTTGTTAATTCAGAATCATGTGTGATTTATTGAAAACTATATATTCTTTAATGTATATCTATTGAAAAATATTTTCATTTTGATGTTTCAACTCTTTGAAAATTTGTTACAAGCATTGATGTTTATAAAACATGAAAGTTTTTGTGTGATATTTATTATAGCATGGAGCCTCATTTGAAAAAACATACTTTTATATCTTTTATTTAAAAATAAAAATTGATTTTTCTTTTATTTTAATGGACGTTCATTGGGAATAGAATATCTGGCTAACCTACTGTGTTTTAATACTCACGCTTATAGTCTACTTCTATTTTTAGCCCTTATGCATGTTTTAGCTCGAGTTTGATTTCCTTGTGCAATGAGTGATAATTTTATTGGAGATTCACCAATGGGGTCACATGGAATTAGTTGGTTAACTGGTTTATTCAGATGAGTTTTTGGTTTAGTTGTACTTTCGGTTTCTTGTACAAATAACGTTCAGTTCAATTTTTATATTAATGGTTTTTGGGTTGTCCAATTCTTTCTGATATATGTTTGACGGTTTATATATGGTAGAAATGGTTCCCTTGTGTACTCTATTGATTCCTTTGGTGCTTGCCACTATCCTGGGAGGATCGGGAATGCCTCTCGAGACTTGTCGTGGGCTGGCCATAGTGGCCGGTTTAGGGTTGACTCGGGCTGGTTCGTGACAATAATTTCATAGTCAATGCCTCGTGCCAAGACTACAAATAAATGTTTATTCGTGGAATTATTACAAGAAACTAAATTGTCTCATGGGACCTACCTATGCATTGAGGGGATATAGAGGGACCACCCATCACATACTAAGTCCAATGCATTCCCCATATGAATAGGTCGAAACATAATATAAACATTTGTATTATACATAGCATGGGAAATGTTAATACATTAACCATAAAACTAGAATGGTATAAAAATATCACATTCATAGTCATATATATCACAAAATAATCAATATAATATAGAGTATTGTATTATAATATTTCAAAATCAATTAGTAATAATATCTAGTAAATGATTTTGTTAAAGTTGAAAATGATCAGTAAAACTCATTGAGAGAAATATCCCTTCTTCATTAAATCATTTAAAAGTCACAAAATTTATAAAGGGATACATTTAAAATATAATTTTGAATAAAAGTTTCACATTCCACATTAAATATTTTAAAATTAATTAACATTTTGAAACATTAATGTCCATATAAATAAATACTTAAAACCATATTGAAATCATGGATATTAATGAGAATGGTTTAGAAGAATAAATATTTTAAACATTTAAAATATATTTTTAGTTAAATATTACCTTAAAAATAATTCATTTTGAAAAATATTTTATAGATCATGGATATGGATGATGAATATGTCACAATAAATAGTTACACATAATCAATCTCAGATAATAATGAGATTGATGAATTAAACCTTACCTTGTAATTTCATTTGGTCGAGGGTACATTTAACCCCCATTAAAATGACCATATTATGTTATTAAATTATATCAGAATCATATTCATATTTATGATATCATTAATTATACATTAATGTCTTTATTCTACATATATAATAATAATTTATTGTTAAAATAACATTACAGATGGTAATTGGTTTCTTTATGGTACACGTTTTAACTTGTTAATCATGATCGTCTAACTTATATAATAATTTAATTGCTTAAAGAATATAAAAAAATTATTTATTTATCATATATATTCAGAAAATAAATATTTATAAGAGAGATATATATTTAATGGAATAAAATATTTATGGAGACAGTAGGTCGTATATACGCATAAACGATGTTTCCATTTTCATATCGTATTGAACGGAAGTAAGTGAATGAGATATATGTATATATATATATACATAGAGTATATTTATGATGTTATATATTACATAATTATTAATAATATATATTTTTATAATCATCATTGAATGGTGAATGTGGGAATGAATCTCATCGCGTCGTAGAGACGGTAAGCCGTACATACGCAAGAAATATGATACCATTCTATAGATGGGGAAATAATATATAATTGGATGGTATATTATATATACAGAATAATTATCATGATATATTTATTATTTACATCAATTGTACACGTTATTATACCCATCCAAATATTGAAGCATTGAATGAAAAACTACACCACGACCTAGAGACAGTAATCTGTACGTATGGTGACTTTTATTTACTAGTATGGATAAAATAACGAATATCATTGTACCATACTTATAATAAAATATCATAATATATAAGGTACTTGAGTAATTATTTTGTAATATAAATGAAAAATAAAAAGGATGTGGAATATGAAAAGAACATTGGAAAAGGTGATGAAATAATTACCTCTTCTTCGGGTTCTTCATTATGATTTGAACAAAATGGCACATTTGGATGGCTTTTTGATCAAGTTAATGCCTCTTGGTTGATGTGATGTTAGTTGGGGGGTGGATTTTCAGGGTTTGTCCAAGAAAATGTCATTTAAGTTGGGAATTTAAGAGAAGTGTAAGTACCCTATTATAAGGGAGGTGAATTTCACTTTAGGAACATTTTGAAATGATAATTTATTATAAAATAATTTTCAGTTTCTAATATCTCCAAATGGATTCATTTCATCTCTTAGTTGGGTATCAGTTTAAATACTCTCAACCTATAGTTTTTAGAAAAATATAGATCAACATATTAACCTTATATTTTAGATTTAACTATTAGTTAAATAGATTAACATGTACCATGTATTCTTGAATTTTTATATTAAATGGTTACTATACTTACTATAAAATGCCAACAAAACATGATGTGGTTCATTAGTGACATATCTAACTTTATGTAACTCATTTAGGATAATATTTGATTTCTAAGAGTATTAAATAATTTATTAAAATAGTAATTTTTGAACTAATTTATGTCAATTTTGACTCTATTTAGTATTTGGTTTTTGGTAAAGTCATAATAAATTTCATAAATAAAATACAATACATTGAATCAACCCTATAATGTCGTATCAACCTATAAATTTTTTTATTGAATCAAAAGTTTCATTTTTCATACAGTTTAATATTTGTAACATCATTTATTTCAATGCCTCATTGATAAGTTAATTACTTCATCATCATTGTGAAATAAATAAATTTAATTATTTGTCTTCTGTAAATTATAAATAAAATACCATGATGTAGGAAATATTTTTATCTTTATAATTAATATATAGAGTCTAATTAATGTTATGTATAATCATATATTAAAAATGTTTTAGTTATTAACTTTATAATTTAACATGTTTAACTCTTCTTTAAATAAATTAAAATAAATCTCCTAATCTAACAAAAATGAATCAAAAAGGATCTAATTTTTGTTATAATCTTGAATTTGGTCAAAATAAACTTATCCAATAAAATTAGTACATGTTTTGGGGTGATTATTACATCAATTTACCTTTAATTACACTATTTACTTTTAATTGAGGTAAATAATATCCAGAAGTGACTATTCACCAACAATTAATTTCATCCAACTGAAAAAAAAAATTACATACTAATGTCAACCGTTTCTCTCAGAATTTTGAAATTCATTTCATATAAGCGGTAAAATTACATTTTAGGTAGATTTGCAAATGTTCCTAGAAGATGGATAAAAGATATTAAAACATTTCAATAAACTTTATATCCCTATTGTTATTATAAAATCACTCAAATTAATTATATTGGACTAATATATTTATTTTTCATCTATTTGGACATTAAGATAAAATTTTAATTAAAAATAAATATTTTTATAAAAATGATAGTTTTTATGTCCTATATAATATTTTTCACTATTCATCAAAAATATAATGTTTTGAGAAAAATACCAAAATTTCACCTTAACCTAATTTTTATATTCTGAATTCAAAAATGAAGTCTGTTTTAGCTAATTTAATTTTTAGGTGTCTCTAAATTAATTTTATTGTTTTTCCCAAAATGACATAAAAAGTAGTTCTTTTAGGAAAGTAGTTTTTATAAATAAATTACTATTTTAACAAAACATTTACATTTCACTATAATTTTGTTTTATTTCTATGAAAAAATTATAAATAACATATCAAATTCATTTTTAACAATTCATATTAAAATATTTAATTGAAAAATAAATATATTATTTAAATAATTAAAATACTAATGTGTTATTATTCAAAAACACAATCTTGTATAAAATGCAACCCAAATCGATGCTGCGTGCAATATAAGCTATTAAATTACATTAAATAGAAATCATAGTATGAAATATTGGGGTGTAATAATATTTTTTTCTTCTATGGGAATATGGAAACCTGAAAACAATGTCCCTAGATATCTCATCTCGCCTCCAATTCGGCATTGGATGTGGGTGAAGCATGCCTGAAGGTCTGTAGTGATTTGACTTGATCTCTTGAAACATATGACAATGAGAGAAGTAATCTACAATTCCCCATCCAATTATTGGCATCTAGAATCACTATCTCATGAAAATGAACATCTTAAGGGTTCTGGGGTGGACTAACCACTATGAATTAACGAATTCCCCTATCATATATTTCATTTACGATAAAAATACCAATAAATTATTCTGATTACATAGAATTCCCTCTACCAAGAACGACCACTCAGAAATTCACCCCCACCATATAGTGCGTTTATAATTCTATGGAGTTCATCATCAAAGTATTTTTCTAGTTTAATCATCTTGGGAAGAGAGGAGTTCATATGAAAACTGGATAGGGAATCCTTGGACCTATATTCCCAAACTATTATATGTAAATGTGAAAAGAGATCCATCATGTTCTATTATTCAGTTGATTCATTCATGGCCTAGGTCATAAGTGTCCATCTCAAAGAATATAATAATTCATTAACATTACCTATGGTATAGTTGATGTTGAAATAAAAATATCATATCTATTCCACCCAACACCTCTGGAGGAGATTAAAATATTTTTGGGAAAAGATATAACATAAGATCTTGTGGTTGGAATGCATGGTAACACCTTATCTGAAAAAACATTTGTCCAACTCTTAAGAAAGTGAATCAAAACTACAAGTTATAGGTGATGGGTTAGGTAATGGTTCTCATGTGATATAATATTTTTATATCTATATGAATCCGCATGATCTCTCATCATAAGAATGTAGTGAAAAAATGAACCAGATTCATCAATGAAGGCCACATGGCCCTGATTGGCAGCTAGAAGAGTAAACACTGGAATAGCGCACAAAATAAATTTCATCTAAACAAAATAACTTTTTTCATTGCAAGAAAATTTTACTCCCTTCATTGTTAGATTAGTAATTGAAGATGAAAACCATGATATGTCCTTTACAAACTGCTGATAATACATAGATAATCGCAAGAATCCCTGAATGTTAAAAATATTTCATATTTTTTCCAAGGTCATAAAACCTTTCACCAATTTAGGATCAATTGAAATACCTTCTTCTAACACCACATGTTAAAAGAACATCAATTGTTTTAGTCCATGTATCAAATTTTGATATCTTGGAATAGATTTGGTTATTTCTCGAAAATTCTAGAACTACTATCATTTGATTCACTATATCCTCTTTGGACGTAAAGTAACAAGTATGTTATCTAGAAAGACCACAATAAAGAATAAAGGTACTAATATATGATATTTCTCATTAAATATATAAAACTTGAAGGACAAATTGGTGGATAAAATAGCATTACAAGGTACTCATAATGGCCATACCTTCTATGAAATGATGTTTTCAGAATGTTAGATTATTTTATACTTGACTAATGATATCTAGATCAATGATCAATATTTGAAAAAAAATATTAACCCCTTTAAATAAAAATTCTATTTTTATATTCAAGATACATTCTTTTAGGAGATGTAGTAACCACATACGTCATTTGGGGATCCAATGATACATTATTCTTAAACAAAATATGAAATTCAAAACCAACACAAACATAAAGGAGGCCTCGATCAAAGCATCACCTTATCCGCTAGAGTCCCATCACTGCCATCCACTTTCATCACTAAGGAACTCTTACATGGTCATCGATATCAACGCCACCCATCTTGTTGGTGATGAATACTGGAGAAAATATAACCTAATCCATTCTATCAACCATTGAAAAAAACCATATCATCAAAAACTATCAATTCCAGAATAATGATTAATCCACACCACAAACCATCTAATAGATTAAGCCCTATAGGGACCCATGGTTAGAGATGAATCCATCGTTATGGAAAAACATCTTAAAAAGCATTAATTAATTGAACCTCACATCTGAAAACACCATGAGTACCACCGTTTTAATATGAATTGGATAATAATATAGGATTCCAAGATCCTGAGCAGAGTTATGAACATAATAAATCCACAAAAATGAGATGCATTAAGTTCCTTGAACACCAGAACCTGGTGATGGAGACACCACCATTAGAAGAACACCAGGATACCAACATCCTCATCATGGAGGAACACCAAACAACTCCAACCCTCTTGTGGAGCCCAAACCAGAACCAAATGAAAAACAAAAGCGAAATGATTAACTGGATTATTGAATGAAGTAACAACAACCATGAAGAAAATGATGAGATGAAACTGAAAACCATTGAGAGAAAACAAATCACATATATAGACCAAAAACCATGAGAAACACATAAGAATAGAATCTATGAATAAATAGTAAAAGACACTATTGATTCTAACACTATGATTCCCAAGATTCTAGATTTTCACTGAGTTCAACCATGATGGGGTTGAATTGCGATGTTTCTCATTGAAATTGAAGAGATACATCAGATAAGGTCCAATATAAAGACAAGGGGATGAGAAATTGATTGATGTGGGGAAGTGTAATTGAAGAATATGAGATGCACCAACAAATAATCAATGCTAGAGAGGAAGAATGAATGAGGGGTTATCCATACCCCTAAAATCATTATAAGGGATGAGAAGGGAGCATCACCAATTGTGATCATGAGGATAGAAACCCTAGATGAGATATCACCGTGAGAGAACCCATATAAAACAATACCATCCCCCATTTAAACAAAATCAATGTATATAAAATAATATCAATTTATGTTAATTGATATTTTTAATTTACTGTGAAACTATTGTGTTTTTGATAACCAACAAATAAACGAAGTGACCCATCGATTTTCTTACTATAGAGAATGAGAACCACCCAAGGTAACAACCTCAAGCATATTAATCCTTTCTCTAGAAGATAATCCAGCGGAGTTTTCAACTCTTCCATTTCAACAGGTTCCATGTGGTATGTGGGAATATATACTAATTGAGTGTTAACCACAATATAAATTAAATGATATATGTCCCTTACCATGTAAAATCTATATAAGTTACAAAGAAAAATATCTGGGAACTCGATGAAAATTGAAGAGGGATCACAACTCAAGGATTCGTACTCTAGATCAAAATGAAATGATGATATTACATTCCCTAATTATAGATAAGAGTGTTCAGCTATACTCAACCTCGTTTCCGATTACCCTTGGGTAACACTGTAAACCCCATCAGGTGTAGTATAGGGGGCGCGCCAAAGATAACAATCGATCTGGACTAAATTTGAAATGATCCAACACATCATGAAAATGACTTCATTTAGTTTCATGTAGATAACTAGATAACAAAAAGAAAACTCAATCTCTTAAAAAGTGAACACTCTAAAAGGACTACGGAGACCCTACTATCTCTTTGTTCCAAGGGTTATTGTAATATCCATCATATATGATAAAATCTCAATAGGAATATTTAGAATATTAATAACATGGGCTAAAATAACTGGATGAGATTCACCAATATAAAATAAAGCATTCACTAAGGTAGAATACCTAGTGATGGCACCTCTCGGAGTTGTTGTAACCATATCAACTTCCACTGGAGTCTCTTCCACTATGTGAAGAAGATATGTTCTTGATGCATGTGTCCAAAACCCCTTTGTTCATAACACATCTAATTACACTATAGTTTTAGTAGGAGAATAGAAATTGTGTCACTATGTAGAGTATAATAGATTTGTCAAAACTTCTATACATAACCTGAGTGTCTACGGGAACCACATAATTTGGGTGCGTCAGTGAAAACCTGTTTTGAGTGCCAAGGTTTTGCACACTTGTAACAAATCAATTTTCTACTTACAGGAACTAAAAAAGGTCTAGAAAACACCTACACTCAAGAGACACTAGAAAATAACCGTGCTTCCACTTCCCATTATGGTAACTCATTGAACATTCAATGGAAGAAAAATGAACTCCCAACAACCCTAAAATTCGAACAATCTCTAATTAAACCATTAATAATATTTCATTGAAGTCATCATATTAAGGAAGATTTATCAAGAAAACCTAAGAATGAATATCACATAAAAGTCACATCTCAAATCATTGATTATTCATCTTCTCACTCTATACAATATCAGCTAAAAAAAGCACATGCTTTGTAAGATAATTCAAACATTTTATAATGGTTCTATTTTCCTTCTTTAGTTTTAGAAACTCGATATCCACTATTTAAACCATCGGATGTGGATAGAACAGAGTAGTGAAATTTACTTTATTATCTATCCACTTCAATCCCTTGTTCTTTTTCAAAATCACCATCATGGTCCATCATCGTCATTAAGGTACCTCTATCTCGATGGTGGCATGTATCACATTAATATTAACAGGTGATTCCAAGTACAATTTTTTTAGATATATCTCATCCAATCCACTTCCAATTGAGGATCATAGGAGACATGAAGCACTGGTGGATTTTTTAAAAGGAAATCCAGATCGCGATTCCATAAAACACCCCGTAGATTTCTTCAATTGGATAATAAATGTGAACTATTTCTAGTGTCTGAACCAAAACATGGATAACATTATTGATAAAATCATCTAATTTCATGTCCACAATATGAAATGATCACTATGTTTCTTTAGTATTTTCCTCATAGATCTGATTCACTTGTTTTCACAGATTCTTGAGGCTATAGAACATCAAAAAACCACAATGAAGACTTCATAAATGTTATACAAAATAACTCTCAAACAATAGAAATAGTGAAATAAATCCCATCACATAAATAAACAATATTTTCATTTAAATATATATAAATCAAAATTTGGTAAAAACTAGAACTATTCCCCATGCCGACATTCTCAAACATCCCTAGTGACTTAAGGCTCATTGAGGTGATAGATGTCATGTCACTCAATCCTATCTACCTCACATGTCCTAAATTGATTACAAAACAACATACTAATACCAAGGAAATATACATAACTTTAAAATTTTATACAACCTTTTTGTAAACTAGTCCAAAAACACTGATACCCTAACACCCGAGCTGGTCCTGGCAGGGCCCAAACTGCTTTCTCGATACCCATGGGTTGTAAATAAGCATGTGGCATTAAAAAATTTGGGAATTAATTATCAAGAAACACGATAGATGCATGAGATAAAAGTTAGTATAAACAAAATAAAATGCCAATTGGAGAACTATACTAGAATACAAAAGGGTATACAAACACAAAATACAACCAGAAAATACCATGTAAAGAATAAAAAACCCATGTCCTAATAGACATCGATGCTCCAAGCCCAAATGATACTAGTTGATACCACCTCCAAGTGGTAATTTCCCCTTGCATGAACCTCATTCTAGTATATCTATAAAATCCAAAATCAACATGTAGGTTGTGAGATAAAATCCCAGTAGGTTCTCACCAAGGATTCCAAATAAGATACTATAAATAATTAACCAAATAACTATTTCAATTATAAATGAAAAGGCATGCATGTAAAAAATCCTATTTAAATCAAGTCGTTTTTTACATTTCAATTGATAGAAAACATTTATAATCATGGGGTTAGTAAAAGTTTAATAAAAAATAGTTTATATAAATTAATAATGAATGTATAAAATAGTTTATAAAAAATGAAATATACATATCAAAATAATCATAATTGAGATATGTGGTCATCTTCCAAGAGCTATGATAGTTCCAGGTTATGGAATCCTCACACACATATATAATGATAATGCAAATAAGCAAACACATCTCTATGAAAAAATCCAATGAAGACTAACCAACATCCCACTAGAGATACGATCTACCAATAAGTTTATGTTATAATTGTAAAGTTTCAATTTTCTATTAGGTTATTCCCATCCTAGCACATTTATCACTAATAAATCACTAGATTACATGAATTCCATGTTCTCAAAAAACAATAAATAATGGGAAATATATTTAAAAACAATTTAAAATACAATTAACACATTTTAATCTTCCAATTTCAATTTAATAATAAAATACAGTGTTTAATAAAATCATTCATTATTTCAATATAAAACAAATGGGTTTCTATCAAAACAATTTAATACATTTTTTCTCAATTTAAATTTTTAAATCAATTTCATAAGTTAATATTCCACAATTTCTATTAAATCATTTTCACTCCCCATTTTACTAAAATTGGGGGTTCATCCAAAATTTCATACCAAAGTATAACAAAATCCAAATTTATTGAACATAGGTTTTCACAATACAATTCAAATCAATTTAATTTATATCACAAAAGTTATTGTTGAATGAAAGATAAAATCAATAAAAAAATAACCTACCTCCAGATCATGAGATTATGAAACTTAATTCCCACAATGGGTGAATCCAACAAAAAAATTGGTAGATTATATATGAGAGCTTACCCCATATTCATGATCTAAAACAGGGATTAGATCACAAAACAACTAAAAGATCTGAAAACCCTAAGGAGGCGATATGATGATATCAGGGGAGACCTATAAGAGATAAATCACATACCAGGAGAAGATAAAATGTGATTATATACAATTTGATCTGTCAAGAATGGGGTTTAGAGCACCCAAAGCCGGTCCTTTAGAGCCTTCTGAACATTCTAAATCATGAATGGGGTTGTTAAGGCCGATCATGATGTAAAAATAGTGGTTAAGTAAATTGTAAATAGTTTTTCATATAATAAAATCTCATGCACTTAGTTATATGTGTACAGTGGCATGGTATATCAAAATGTGGAACCTAACTGTGCACCACAACTAGTGAGGTTGCACGATCTCTCTTTTGTGAGATCATATTTTTAGAAATTGTATGGAAACCGTGTGAACCCCCACTACCTAGGTTTTCATTGTTTGCATCGGTAGAGAACACAATTTTGGAAACCACATGCCAACTATTAATAACCTAAAATCCTTCCAAAATTTTTAACATTTCATCTTAAGTACCCCTAATGATACCCAAATAAAGCATGAATTAAATTTGAATCAATTATTAACTATAAATAGTAACAATATTTTCACATCCCCTGATGGGTAACTGCTAGTGAGCCCTCAGCAACCTCTTGTAAATGTAGTATGGGAAAATTAACCCAACCAACACCTCATGTTATAAATCATGCAATCGGTTTCCTAAAGGCACTCCCATTAAATATTACCTAGTCCCTCAGGCTTCATCTCGAAAAATTATCTATTGGCATAGATCATAATTTCTGAGGCACTATAATTCCATCCATCCATGTAATTACATTGTTATCACAATAGTCGATGCCCTAAATAATGGTGATATCCATCCTCCCAAACAATCCTAGCTGATGCATCTCAATAATATGGTGATCTTTGTCTACCCACTAATGGTCTATTCATCATCAACTGACAGATCCTCCCCATCCCCATCGATTTCAATCAGCAATAATCTCCAAACATTTGGATTTTCAACACCATTCAAGGACACATATAATAGATAGAATTACAGATTAGAGTGGTCAACACCGCCTCATCATCCATGTACTAACTATGGGAACACGACTCCAACAGTGCACCACCCAATCATGGTTAGAATTGTTTTCCAAAAAAGTACTTACTTTGCATAATCCTAGTACATCATTCCCATATAACTATGTTGCAAATATTGATGGTCAAATCCATCCAATATCACATGTGTCATGCTTGAAACATGGAAACCTCATTACGTTAACCCAAAACCATGTCATCCAACCTATGATCAATATCACTCATATAATTTGGGACTGACTCATTCTGGTGAACTATGTTTCCTCATCCATAAGTTCTATAACATCTTAATCCTCATCCCACACCCATCAAGTCCCCATGGAACCATCATAAGGATCATAAATAATTTAATTTAATGAATAAACACCCATTACCCGATCATCACAAGGTATGATTACATTCAACAAGATCATACCATTTGTAGTCATAGAGTATCATTAATATAGGCACATAACATCATTAGTTATATAATTAAAGGAAATCATTAAATTTCTGGGGTCTCTCATGGACAACCCAATGACGGGATAAAGAACACCCCCCAAACATGATATAAATAAAGAGAAAACTAGGAACCACTTAAATCATGTTGTTATACACTCTCTTATTCGATAGTAGCCTCTAAATAAATTCTATTGGGAAGAAATAGGTTTTTATGATGAACACATTGAAAATAAGGTAAAATGGAATGCAGAGATTTAGAAATCATTGTTCCAATATGACTAATAAATAGAATATCAGATCATGGATGTGGATTGGAGCTTAAATACCAATGTGAGGATTAAAAAGGAGAGTGAACCTTGATGCTTGGAAGAAATGGAGGAAAATGAAGAAGTATGAAGGGGAACATAAGGTAGGGAAATTTTTGTAAATACACCCCTTTAAATGACCAGCCTGATTTGGATGCACGGTTCAGATTCACAATTTGGATAAATATACACCAACCATGGTGCTCCAACTTCTTATCCACAAATCTTTTCATAGTTGGACCACAGAAATTGTCTAAACAATGTAGAGCCCTTGCACACCTACAACCTAACTGGCAATGAGTGTTGAACCTAGTGCATGATTTTCACAAACCGGGCACAGGCTATGCAATTACCTATTCTAAAAAATATATATATCCTCATACTTCTATTATACCCATATAACATGGTTTTTAATTCACTACCAATGAAGAATGTTGGTCATATGGTCACTACTGGGAAGTAGAGTTTTTTTAAAGACTATGAACCTCTTCCTACATCCATAAAAAAGTGGGGTTTTCAGACTCTGATGCTCCCATAACCCACTTCAAACCCTGAGGCACATTCTAAGAATTAAGATTCATCTTAATATAATTTATTTGATCAAATAAAATCTTGTAATTATTTTTCTAATATCATAAAATAAGTTGGTGTGACCAACAATCTCTAAAAAATCAAATGAATTGAGGATTTCGATGTGCTCTACAAACTAAAGACATTACACTCCTACTATCAATGCTCCTCATTTAATTAATATCAGATGAATCAAGGCATTAATCCAATTTATGTTATTTTTTCCTCCTCCTCGCTTATTTGTTTCTTGATTAGGTTCTATGATTTTCATTATTGTAGTTTATCCTCAGCTCATCTCCTCTTTTCTCCCTCACGATAAGTCTAACCTCCCTTGATCATGAGAAGGATTAACACATACATTACATTGATTTAGTTGTCTCCTAAATCAATTTTCATGTAATTTAAAATTTAAATATCCTCTTTCATTGTTATTATTTCGATTCAAATCCCTCCATCGTGATTTATTGAGTTATGTTTTTATCTTCTTTTGAAATTAATTTTTATATAATGTATGCCAATGTGAGACGTTTATAATGGTTTCAGAAAACAAAATTGGTTGGATTTTAGGCAATCCAATAAGGTTTTTCCATCTATTTTTATTAATTAATATTTAATTAAATACTTTATCATGACATGTGTTTGATCATACTGCTATTTTTTAACACAATCATAATCAAATAATCAATCCTTCAATTAAATCAATTGGTTTGATGTTATTCCCTAAAGTGTGATGTGAATTTTTTCTAATTGATTATCAATTATTATAATTTAGTTTATTTTTTTATTAATACATTAAAAGTTATATTTAACATAACCCCTTTTGGATTAAAAAATATCCCCTGATTTTCATCCCCTATATAGACCTGATTTCTGCTACCACATTTACGAACATATCCATCATTATATGATGGTTTACATTTCCCCCTAATTTCCATCAAGTCATCCCATATTATCACCACATGAACCCATGATTTTCATATCCACTGGGGAGCCTTTACATTTGCTGGTGCTTTTGAGCCTCTTAGGTTGGTGTGCAAGGTGGTGCATTTGGCGTGCCTCAGTGAGGTCCCAACACCTCACCCATGTTGAGGTGCACAATGTGTTCCATAACCAGACTCATGCTAATGCATTCTAAGGCATGAACCATTGAAAACAATGGTTTATAAATATTCTAATTATCACTTATTTTAATCCAAACTATGTATTAAACACATAATATAAAATTAATAATGAATCATAGTATTAAGCTAGGCAAAGTATTAAACATAATATTAGTTATAACCATTGATTATTCATAATAACCCAAAGGAGGCATAAGTTGTGACTAATGCACCAATTAATATGTTCTAATAGAAAAAAACGAATTATTATAATTTAAATAAATTTTATATATAGAAAACCCAATTTTGTAAAATCCTAATTGAGGGAAAATATTACATTTACTGTTTTTTGGACATGTATAACTCATATTTGATGAAAATAAAGTTTTACAATTATTGATCCTTAAAATATACAAATAACATGTCCAATTTTTAATGCCAAATTCTGATTAAGAAAAACATTTTAATGAATGAAAATCTATAGTGTTGCAGTTTTATGAAATGAAATATTTATTTTAGGAATTTATATAAAACCAAATCCATACATAATTATTTTATAAAACATACACATTTAGTACATAAAAAATTGTTTAGTTTCCAAAATCAAATAAGTTAATGATACATAAAAAGTTATCATAAAAAATCATTTCTTCCCACATAATCAACCAATTCATTATATCAACACTTATGCAATCTCTAAATCTGGTTTATGTATTGTTAATTTAATAATAATAAATTTAGGTTATCATTAAAGGAAATTATTTTCTTTATAAAATAACTATATATAAAATAATATACTTAAATAATAATATTACTAACATTTAAACTCATGAATAAAAAATAAATTATGGTTTACTAAAATTACTCAGGATATTATAACATAAAAATGTAACAAATGCTAATTTATTTTTTTTGAACAGAGGATTAAGATATGTGAATTTTCTGGTTACTTTATCCAAATAATTTTTAGTAACACAACCCAAAAATATGATAGTTATTTTCATTTTTGGAACTTGAAATGATCTACAGATTATATAATTTATAATAATGAACTAATATAATTGAAATATGGTAAATAATTAAATAACATAAGGACAAATATTAATATAATCGAATATATAATTTTAAAAAATGTAAACGTGTTTAAAATAAATTACACAATAAACAAATTATAAATATTTAATCTTAACCACATGAGTGAGGTGGTTTCTATTTCACCAAAAAAAATCTCATGAAATAATATTATTTGTTCTTCCAATGGATAAATACTAATATAAAATAGTCAGTTTCACTCATCGAAATGCTATCACATCACTCGTTCATAATTCCTAAATAACCAAAATCATACACTATTCATATAAACACTTAGAATAGTGTACAAACTCAAAAAATTGGGTAACATCATAGTTGGTTCCCTTCCAAAAAAACAAAATCCCTTATCATTCTCTCACACCAGGTACTAGATCACCTCCTATTCGAAAAACAGATAAATAAATTCAAATCAATCCTACACTTGATATCACAAAAAGAAATTATAAATAACTCATTATCTTTTTTAATATAGGTTTTAATGTCATGAAATTTTTGAAAACTTTTTTAATGTTGATTCTGTAAAAAAATTTATGGAATGAAAATGATTGGATTTTTTTTCTTCTTCCGAGATATTTAATGAAATTGGTTTTTGATAAATAAATATTCCTCTAATTAAATTTTTCAAGAAGCCCATTGTTACCTTAATATTATGGTTTGCGGTCCAAAAAATAATGTTAGGATTTAAATTGTTATTTCATTATTATCTTCTAAAAAATGTTATTTTCATGTCAGATTAATAAAATTATTATGAAATGTTTAACAATAATTATTTTATTTAGACACCGTGGTGTCCTACTTATCATTTTCTTGGTCATTTCCTTTTTAAATTTCCTTTTTGAAAAAGGAACGTTGGTTTTAAATGTTATTATGGGTTTTGAAATGAAAAAACAAGGTTTTACATTAAAATGAACAAAAATGACTTGTCTGATTTGAAACTCGTAAATTGATGTCAAATTGAACCAATAAAGCATTAAATATTTCAATGTGTACTTATTTCTAGGGAAATAATTTTAATAATTTTATTTATTTTTATGGTATTGAAATATTCTTTTAAAAAAATTCACATGATGCTAAATGTTTTTTTAGAAATGTTGGTTTGTATCACATTAACATTATTTTAAAAAATGGATGATTTTAATGTGGAATTAAAAAAAATTGATTTCAAGTGGTGTTTAAAAAAATAAAAAATAGTACATTTAAATATGTAAAAAAAATTTCAAGTGAGATTCGAAATATTTAGTTAATATGTGGTAATTTAAAATATTTAGGTCTATTAAAATGTTATTTGTAATGTGGTTAGATTCAATATGAAATTTGGGAAATGATTATTTTCATAAGAGAATTAATTTCATTTTCATTTATATCATTCCAAAAAACCTATTTTTTGGAATTCATCAACTTATTCATTAAATTATTATAGGGGTTATTATTTCTATTTTTTATTCCTTTGTAAAAATTAGGAGTCATTCCATAGTTTCTGAAATATGTGTTATAAGGAAATAATGCATCAGTTTATTCTTGTAGAGAATATTTTAGTCTTGGGGAGATATGTTTTCTATTCATGGGATAGTGGTTCTTGAAGAATAATTACACAGTGACCATGAATCACAACCCATTGGGAATTGGGAAAGGGGTATAAAAGAGTAAAGTAACTATGAACATGCATTGTATGGTCATATCATCTGTCAGACAACTTTGGAAACAAACTAAGAAATATTTTTTGGTGTTTCCCCAACTTCCTATAAAAAACAATTTTAATTAATGAGGAGACACTCATCCCCATAATATTTATCCCCTAGAAAGTTTTTATTTAATTATATGGATTGATACAAATTTCTCACCTATTATAGAAATGAACCAATGTTGTGTCAACTACTCTGAGAAGTAGTCATCCCATATCATGTTTTGATGATCATTTTGGCTTAATTTGTATGATAAAATTCACTAAAGTATAGATATTATTTCCATAAATTAAATTGACAATTTTCATCAAAATATATTAAAATTGTTTGAAACAATCAAAAGTTGGGTTCATGTTATTATAATTATTCATAACATTCAGCTTTTATAATTAATTAATTATGTGTATATATTTAATTTTGGTAAAAAATCAAAATTTTAGTAACACAATAGGATGGATATGTATTAAAAATGGATTCATTCTATTCATATGAAAAAATAGAATTAATATAGAATTATATATTTCATCACGTTTTCGATATATAATGAAAAAGATAGGTCTCAAAACCATTATCTGTGTTTACATTACTCATATCAAAGAAAAATTAGTCCACTAGAGTTTAAAGACAATTCGGCTTGTCATATAATATATCAGAGCTATAAATATTTTACTAAATATGTGGAAAACATAATTTGCACATCGATTGAGATGGTACTTTGATTTATGGATCATATGATATGAATACTTTTGTAAATGATTATGGAGATCACATGGAATAAATGAAAATGAAAATTGAAGTTGACCATTTTGATTACCCATAGTTGTTTGAGAAGATGACTAGTTTTTCTAAGAGAATAATGTATATATGTTACTCTAAATACACAAAATTGTATGTTTTATTGAAGGAATATATTTTTGAATGTTGCTAGCAGATTGAGCGACAACAGATTTATAAAACTATTTGGTCTCTTAAATGATATGGTAACAAAATAAGTTAAACATATAGTTTAATATATTAAACTAAAAGAATGATACATTAAATTTTTAAGATCTATAAAAAATACATTCTAGTCCAAATGATTTTATATTTTTTTTCAAGGACCTTGACCCAATCACTATATTCCAAAAATGTTTGCGGATTGATACAAAAAATATGAATCAATTACTTAAAAATATGTATGGTAATTTCCAATCAGTCCATATCTTATAAGACTATATGTATGTCAACAAACTATGTGACAATTGTCATGATATGCAGATATATGAGTTAAATATGTGAACCAATGGCATCTAGTAGATTATATTTATTGGAAAAAAATTGATTAAGAGTATTCGGAATTTGGAAATGATCTATAAAACATCAATATAGAATTATCCCTAGAGGGAATAAAATTTTTTGGACTGAATATTAGTACTCATAATACATAGCTGATAATTTTGGAAAATTATAACTTTTACTCCACGGTTCTGCATGATCTATAAATATATATTTTTTCTCTTATTATATATTTAACAATGAAACAGTTTAATAATATTGATGTCTATATGAATCCATTGATTGAAAGTATGAAATTGATGTTTGATATTGGTGTTACAATGTATGATGCTCATAGTAGTGAATAATCCATAGTGAGGTCCATTGTTTACACTATGATAAATGGATTTCCTACACATGTAACATTTTTAGGCAATAACATTAATGGAATGTTGTGGTTTTGCATTTATGAAGAATGTGAACACTCAATTTAGTTGATAAATTCTAAAAATACTATGTTTTTAGTATATCAAGTGTTTTTACATTGATAACATAAATATTGATCCTGGATGACATCATTCAATTAGAATACAAAACAAGGTATAACACTATCTCGACTAATGGGTGATAAAATATTAAAAAAAGAAAAATATATTGAAACTGAAATTTGCATACCATTTTATAAAAACCTTATGAAATCATGTTGGAAAGAGGGATCAATTTTCTTTGAATTTCTATATTGGAATTGTTTCAACGTGTGATATTTTTTAGAAGTCATGCATATAGTAGAAATTAAATTTCAAAAGGTTATTATAACATTACTAAATTTTCAGGAAAACAATATGGCATTAATACTTGGTTGGACATGATTGACATGTGGGTAAGAGAATATTTTTCACTAGTGACGGGAAAATAGTGGAATTTTCTTCTTAAAACAACTTACACTATATCAAGATAAGAAAAATAACAATTATTAATTTTCATTAATTGTGTAAAAGTTTCACATGGGTAATCATTATATATAATGAATGTCATTCCAATGACTAATTTGATGTTATAATGAATAAAATCAAATGACATTCATGTTTTGATATAATTTTTGATACCTATTTCATTATGTTTCATTCTTACTATGAATGTGTGAAATATAATAACCAGACTATGCTTATTTTCTGAATCTATATGCAATACAGTTTGAGACCAAAAATGTTCCCAATCATGAATATAGATTTTCTAGTCATATTGTGTAAATTATAGATGTTATTCCCTTGATCATTCTTCGATATAATGGTCTAACTAAAAGTTCATTTTGTTATATAGTTCTTACTATACAGTCATGTCCATTATAGATGGATGTACCCCATTGAATAGTATCTGATGATTTTGAAAAAGTATATAAAATATGATGTCAGACAGAATTTTGTATTGTAAAATGATAAATGGTTGAATATTTTGTTGAATTTTTTAATAATTACATATAACATGTTTATAGCATTGGTCTTCTAAAGTATCATCACTATAGAAACCTTGTGGGGGAAGGTATTTTTGGAAGAGATGTTTTTTAAATTACCGTCTTATAGATGGGGAACAATCCTATAAATCCTATATAATAGTGATGATATTGATACATATGTTGAATCACACAATGAAATTCTTAGATATTTTTCTCCATAATGGTTAAAGGATGGATATAAAATATATATAATCAATAGTTTATAAGATGCTTCTAAGATCAAATATATAAGGAGTTCTTGAAAAACTAAATTATATTTCTGAACAACATTTATGGTTATCTAGGGAACAGTATGAATATGTTATATATTACATTTATTTTTCAATAAATTGTTGTATTTTCAATAAAAAAGAACATGATGACATTAGTACGATGCAAAACAGTGGAGTTACGCTTGTGGAAAAAGTCTTGCATGTATCTGGTTTCAAGGATAGAAATCAAATGTATGTGAATATGTAAAATTTATTCATTATTAAACAGATATATTATTTTTATTACACAACATTACAAGTGACCGCATTCTTTTGAAAATTGGTTGATAATAGGTGTGCATTGATAATTGACAAAATAGGCTTCGTGATGGTGAATATCATTTTGGATGGGGAAAGGGATCAGTCATTCAAAATGGTATAATAATTAGTGCATGTATTTTGCATCTACTATTTTTAAAACCAAAATTAGTTAATTATCTTTTTGGAGACTAAAATAATTGTAGGGTTAGAAAAAAAATCCATCAAGGATGTCCATTTCATTAGTAGATCACAATACGTTTATAGTGATCCCAATATAGACAATATCATGTATGTTATAGGTGTACACAAATATGAGATTTTGATTCATGATATAGGATCTAGATCCCTTATTTATTTTTAAATAATGAAAGAGAGTTAAATGATATTATTAAATTATTTTTTAATATAATATTATTTTCCTTGGAATATTATATATTCTCCACTTCATTTACATATTCTCAATTAAATTTTTGACTACACATGTAGACAATGTCTTCTATACGCGATGATGTTACTAATTATCTGTAAGAATAGATTGTTGAAGCTAAAAATGAATAATTATTAGGGGATCGACAAAATGTTGATAAAAAAATAAAAAACGGAGCATCCTCAATATGTTGGATAAAATTATCAAGGTATGAAGTTAGTGAATAAAATTTTAGGTTGCCTAGAATCAGTGTGGTTAACCTTTTGACCCCAATAATTCACTATTTATTAGATATGTTGGGGTCACCATGAGGATGAATGTGCTAATTTATATAGATTCAGCAAACAAAATCTCTCTATTAATTAAGGAATACCATTGATAAAATATAAAAGTGATGTTACGATATACCATATATCTTTCACCAAAAAATTATATAATGAAACATTTATTTAATTTTCATCATTCCTAGCAGTGTAAATTTATTTTATAATATTTCAAAAATAAATATGTCTAAATGGCTACTAGATATATCATATAATATTATAGACTCTTATTACCAAGTTATATATTAGAAATTCTGAGGTGAATGTGAATCCCATATCACCAGTTAATTATACAAACATTATAAAGAAGGAATCATGGATGGGTTTCATCTGCCACAATGAGAAATCATTTTAAGGTAATTTTATTCAATAATATATTATAATAATTTAATTATTTATTCTAATTTGATTCCAAATTGTTAATTTATGAATAAAATATTGTGCTGAAAATAAATAATGTACCCCAAAATAAATTTACCCCTATCAAAAAGCAAAGACATTGTATTCTTCTCTTTATAAGAATTTTTATGTATTTTAAATTAATAATAAACAATTTAAATGATATGAAAAAATATGTGGTTCATTGTTAATATGTATATTAATTAATCAAAATCTAAGGTCACATTCATCCCACATCATAATTGGTGGAAGGAGGTTCACATAAATAATGAGGGTAAATTAGTTTGTGAAAATAGAAAAATAAGTATGGGAAAGATGTTTAAGTAAAATTTAATTTTATGTTTTTATTCATTATAATATTTTCAAATAAAAATATCTATTTATGTTCATTTTTTATATAGTATAGTCACAATAGTTTGTAGTGACAATATATGTTGAAAAACTACTTTTAGTAGAACTGAAGTAGCCGGAACAATATGGTTGTGTTAAAGGAGTAGGTTCTGGAGTGTCTCATAAGAAATTTTTTTCTAGAAGCTAAAACTAGAAGAAGATATATATATATATATATAATATGTTGAAAGGATTGAAGTAAAAAATTGATTCAATGAAGGATAGCATTTTTCGGTATCGTTATGGAATACCAATATATGAGAATGGATCAAAGTGAATCATTAGTGGGACAAAGATCCACACTTGAAGAACCAAATAACCCTGAAATATTTGATGTTATTCATTCCCCTAAACCACAATCCTTAGACATGCTAATCAATTTTTTCATTACTATTTCTCCTAAATGTGAATCAAACAACTTCCAATAACATTATATTACTAAAATTATTCCCGTTAAATTTATAAGTGATATTTATCAGTCAACGCCCACGCACTATCTTGTTGAAAGGGATGTGTTGTATAATGTATTAGTAGATAAGATATGCAATAAATATCTCCCAAAATATCACATGATTTTAGGTATTTCTGTAGATAATGATTTGATCACTGAGATACCTATTCAATTGATGATTTAGAAATTACAACAATAAATGATGCTTTTGGAACATTAATAACATGGTCGTCTCATATTAAATAGATACATGAGGTATGTATTTTAAACAAATTTCCATACTGAGAATCTTTAATAGTTGATGAAAATGGTTGGATGTGAGTAATATTATTTCTTATAGATAATGTGATAGGGAAATTAATGTCCATATAATAACAATCTAATGAATTGTCCATGAAATCAAAATGAGATTTTTAGAATACCTACTCCCTACTAGTTCCAAAAATTTATTTATTATCAATAAAATGTCATGAAGTGATCACATTTTAATATAGAAACATGTCTTACATAACATTTAAATAATAATAAATATATGGAACTTTCATTATATAATTAGTTAGTCTTGGGAGTATAAATTAGATTCTCATGTTTCAAAGGATAGTATTCTCATTTGTGAATTCATACATATGGTACATTTTCATAATATAATTGTCCAAAACGATATAATATGAACAAAAAAGTTAAAAAATATTCATTTTTTATATAAGAGTTTACAATATATCTATATAAAGGGAATACTATTAAAATCACAATCTAGATGCATTAATATTTATATCATTTCAATATAAGAAATATATTTGGAAAAGGTAGAAATTAATGTGAGAAAAGTGAGTTAAATACTATGATTGAGAAACATGTAACATTAAAAAGACTCTTTTTGATTCCTACAATAACAAAGTTATACTCTATAATCTAATAGCATAAAATTTATTTTTATTTTTTTCATTACATTTTTCTTATTGTTTTTCAAGGAATCATAGGATGTTGATCACACACAAAATGGATACCAAAAAATTATTTTTTGGATCCAATTCATGGATACCCAAAAAAGTAAACAAACCTTATGTTTATTTTGAATTTATAATACATTTCACTAATAATTTTATAGATAAACATTGAATTATATGTTTTAGTCTATGTTATAACAAGAATATTTTTATTACAGGTATAGTGCTAAATAAAGGCTGAATAATGGCATGAAATTAGTGATAGAACATAAAAATCCAATGGATTACGTCAAATGTAAATTTATTAAAGAATATATTTAAATATTTAACTATCAAAACATATTTCAAAAAAATTTATTTATTTTGGTCAATTTTTTTTCAAGGTGTGAAAAATAGATAATGGAAATGATTGTGGATACTATGTTATCAAATTTATGAGAGGGATCATTAACCTTCAAAATACTAACATCCCTAAAAAGGTAATTTCTTATGGTAATTAAAAATTCAATAAAAATATTTCATTATGATTTTTTTCCTATATTTTCTATGTAATACCAATATTTTTGAAGAAACTGTAATTTTTTTTAGAGATGATTGGGCAGTGTAAAAGGTGTTAATATTTATGATAAAACCAATTTTAGGAGATTATTTATTATTATTGAGATACAATATGGGATATTTCTTTAGAAATATATTTTCTAGTGAATAATTAGTATCATAAAGTTTATATATTATGTTTGATCTATTTCTAAATGAGATGTATAGTGGACGAAATCATTTTTTTGTAAGCGAGAAGAAAACATGGTGAAAAATTTTATACTGGAATCATGAGGAGGTGACTTTCTTCTAATTATATAGATAATTTTACCATTATATTATATAATTTTTAATTAAATTTTCTTTTCATTTTTAGAATAAAATTAGAGTACTTCTATATCTATGGTTCCAATGTGGGTGGTGGAAAATGGAAAATGAAAATACTAATGTTGTGGTTTCAATTTGGTGGGTGGTGGAATTATTTCTTATATTAGCTTATCAATTAGATGCATGATATAATATCATGAATGTTTGTGAAATCCAAACATGTCACTCATCATGTTTACATTTGTCAAATGGATTTACTAAAACTGATTCTTTTGAATGCACATGATGTGAAACTAAATTATTCTGCCCTTATATCC
This sequence comes from Viscum album, assembly GCA_963277665.1. Taxonomy (NCBI): domain Eukaryota; kingdom Viridiplantae; phylum Streptophyta; class Magnoliopsida; order Santalales; family Viscaceae; genus Viscum; species Viscum album. The sequence continues at coordinate 477,611,288 of OY728134.1, forward strand.
TATAGATTCTCAAATTAGTTACATAGGTAAAGGTGTTTAACAATTCCATATTATAAATAAAGATACATGTTCATCAGATCACCATCAAAAAAAAATTCAACTCCTTCTTAACTAATATTTTTGTGAACAATTATTATGTTAAACTATCTATGTTCAAAAGATCATTAATAAAAAACTCATCAGCATTCACAATAAAAAATTCATGAGAATATATATGTTCCCATTTTAATTTAACAAATAGTGATGATGTTATGTTAGAGTTTATCCTCACCCAGAATATTGAAAAGGATATACTAATATATAGGACAATTAAAGAATAATTAATAAATCCACTAGATTTTATTGTCATTTAGATGACATAAATATTTTTATAGATGTTTAATACAAACAAAAAAGGGTGGAAAAGATATAGTGATGTTTACTGTCTTCAAAAAATACATTATGTGTCACAGTAATTTTTTCCATCAAGGAAGTTAAATGGTATATCAAAAAATTTTTACTCACATTGATAGTGATTTGGAAAGATTGATTTTATTTTGTTCTGTAACATCTCAAATGTAAAAAATAATTTTACTTTAGTCAGTGAACAATAATTGTTTAATGATAATGGTAAATGTTTTATTGAAATTAATAATAGGATACACTAATGTTTAGTACAATCAAAAAATATATAATGTGTTACTCTATTGTTTATATAAAATAAGATGGAAATGTTTATATATTAGTTTTACACTAACCTAATAATATAAAATTATTAATGTTATTTTTGTAGAATATGTTAATGTTATGGTATTTGAAAGTGTTTAAACATAAAATGTATTTGTGAGTGATATTCTAAAAACTTTTCTTTTAGAGTCACGTATGATTGAATAAATTCCTTATATTTTAGTTTAATATGATCCAGAATAATTATATTTTAGTTTAATGATATATAATTATAAAAATAAATATTTTAGTTGATTTTATCTTTATATTATCTAATTTTTTAGATAACCTACATATAATTTTTATCTAATAATTATATTATTAATCTTCATTGTGACCATGAAGAAATTTATTAATTAATTAGGATGATTCAATATTTTACTATAACCATGCACTCAACAAATATTATTAACTCATGATGAATCAATATTTTTTTATTCACTAATCTATTCAAAAATCATGAGGTATCAAACTACAATATTGTAAGATGACCTAGAATGTTGAATTCAATGTATGATTAAATGTCTCTGCGTATACTGTATGACTAAAATTGTGTGTTTTCTGTTTAAAATTGAAATTTTATTAATGTATTTTTTCATATTTATGTTTAATTTTTTTCTCGAATGTATTACATACTTAAGAATTGTTTTCTTATACAATAGGATTATTTTCCTGATGTTTGGGTAGTCTGATCAAAGCTACTAATGCTCGTGAGATATTGGGATTCAAGGATGAAACTAAGATAACAAAAATAAGTATATGGGTCAAGAATGTATACAAACATCATGAAAAGAAGAATTCATACTAATTATTTATATAATTTCGTAATTATTTTAATTACTTTATTAATGTAAATTTCCTTGTCATTTTTATTTAATTATTATTTATCTTTTCATTGAAATTTTTGAAAGTCCTATGTTTCTTCAACTATTCTCATTATCCTAGATAATAGATTACATGATAAATTTTTATGATCCATTTCAGCCATTATTGTGTCTCATCTTCCATCCAAATGGAACATTCCTTTATTTTCTTGCAAGTTGTAGACGTTTGAAAAAAAAATTCTTCTCATAATCAATCATCTGTACCTCAATTTAAAAAATAGTTTCATTAATATGACTCGAACTGTATGTTTTTAGATTATAAATTCATTTTTCTTTAAAACATAGATAAAATACTCAAAACTAAGAAAACACATTCCCTAATATCTGAATTACATTCACTTATATCTATATTTTATCAAATAAATTTAATGAGTTAAAATATAAAATGGTTTCTTGGTTCGTTCTGAATATTTAAAAAGAATCATATATTTCATGGGATTTCCAATATTGACATTTGGAATGTGTAATCATTTTTCATATAAGTAAGTAATTAGTGGTCTCTTTTATATAAATATAGAATGGCTTTCATTCAATAATGATCCCACCTAGATTCATCCCTTTAGCCATATTCACTCCAACTTCATAATGTTATTGTACATTGAAATCCATAAGTATACTGAGTTAGTCATATAGATTTCATTCATATGATGTTAGTTTCTTTTTTTATATGGATGATATATATGATCCAAGAACACATTTGATGAGGAATTTCATAATACATCTTATTAATTTCTTTAGTAAAAATCATAAAAATTATTTTAATTATTGTTAGACAATTTTTCGATGATAATAAATGAATTTTTTTTGTAAAAATTCCAATTTTAATACTCAAGGGTTTAACATGGTTCCTTTCATATGATGTCGTAACAAGAATGAAACAATTTCCTTCATCCAAGAATGTCGCTTGAGTGGGATGGATTCAATAAATCAATAGTTAAGAACAAAATTCAATCCCCATGTAGAGATATAATAAGGAATAAAATTAAGGAAATATATATAAATGAAGACCTTGTTGATCAAACACTTCACTTTGATGGATAAAATAAGAAATATGATACTGAAATAATAAGGGATCAATATTGGAGGTAATAGTTATTTATGATATCTTCATGTACTGGTTATGGAGAACACTATATATGTAATAGTTATTCCAATTATAAGGGATAAATATTGGAAGTAATATTTATTCAAAGTAGTCAACACAAGTGTTTACAATTTAAAATGTCAATTTTTTAATAAGTGAACTAACATAATCAAAACCTAAAAATTGAAATCATACAACTTTGATATTTCTAGTAAATAACCCATATTGAATTATGATGTGTAGAATTCAATATAATCTCAATATGACATACAATGTGACCAGTGTGAATTGAAGTGTGTCTTTTATATGAAATTATTTTTAATTTTTGTAAAAAAAGACAAGTGACATAATAAAAACACATAAACACATTCATATTTTTTTAATACTTCATGAAAATAATCCATATTTCATTTTCTATGTATAGGAATCAAATAACCCACAATCGGACACACAGTGTGACTAGTGAAACTACAAGTGTGTTTTTTAATATTAAATTGACATTTATTTTATTAAAAAAGACATGTAACACTCTCTAAACTAAGAAATCACAATCGGATTTCTTTTATACTTTTGGAAAATAATCCATAATTTATTGTTAATGTTTTTGAATTAGCTTGACCTCAATATGATTCATGGTGTACCTGGAATTATTCTAATTGTGTGTTTTTTATTTAATATTCTAATTAATTTTTTGTAAAAAAGAAAATGACATACTTGAAAACAAGAAAATTTATTAAATTTATTTTGATATACTAATAATGAAATCAATAAGAAAATTTTGATTATTATAAATTAGACTCACCTCAATTTGATTCATGGTTTACCCTATATAAGTCAAAGTGTTAGTTATTAGTTTAAAATTAATATTTTAGTTTAAAAAGTGTGTCTTTCACTAAAATGTATAAAAATGTGCTCAAATTGAATCGATATTTAATTAAAAAATTTGTTAAAAAATTTTATATGTATATCATTAATTATCTTTTCAAACCAACACACTATGTGACCGATATGACTCAATGTGTTTGTTTCTAGATTAAAATGATATTTTAGTAAAAAAAGAAACATAATAAAAACCAATAAACATATTCACATTATATTTATAATTAGTTAAGTGATCCATAAGTCATTTTGATTGGTTGGAATCTACATCAGCTCAATATAATGCATAATGTGACTGATATGACTTCATGTGTGTCTTTTATTTAACATTGAAATTAATTTTATTAAAAATACATGTAACATACACAAAACATAGAAAATGGATTAGTATAGTTTTAATGAATTATGAAAATGATCGATATGTCATTTTTGGAGTGTATTAATCATCTACATCTCAATAAGACACACGGTGTGACTAGTATGTCTCCAAGTTTGACTTTTGATTTACAATTGGAATTAATTTTAGTAAAAAAATTGAAATACTCAGAACCAATAAAACACATTTTGATTGTTTCAATACATTATTAAAATTATCTATACATTATTTTTATATGTAGGAACTATCATCACCTCAATATAATGCACGGGGTTAATCGTATGAATCCATGTGTGTATTCTTATTTGAAATTTACCATAATTTTAGAAACAAAAAGACAATTATAATTCTCATAACTATGAAAAAGAATTAAAATTGTATTGAAAATTTATAAAAAATATTCATATTACATTTTTTATGTGTATGAATCAGCTACACCTCAATCGAATGAAATTTTTTCCCAGTATGACTCAAAGTGTTAGGTACCAATTTAAAATTTACATTTTAGTTAAAAAATTGTCCCACTCAATGAAAAACCCAGAATGTGCAGTCATATTTTTTTTGATAATTTAGGGAAATTATTAATAAGTAATATTCTACATTAAGGAATAAATATCATGTCAAATCAATACACAAGGTGAATAATACGAATCTGTGTTCGTGTTTCCAATTTAAAATTCCAATTTAGTAAAAATGCCATGTGACATACTCAAAACTAATAAAATGCATTAGGGTTGTTTTAATGTAGTAGAAAAATGATCCATAATTCATTTGGGATGTGTATGAATTAGAAGAATCTAAATCTGATGCACAATGTTATTGGTATAACACTAAATGCTTTTTATTATTTAAAATTTACATTACTTTTAATAAAAAGAAATGTGATATATTGAAAACTGAAGAAACCAATTTTTATAGATTTAATACTTTAGGTAAATGATACATATGTCAATATTTATGTGCTGGAATCATCCACACCTCAATCCAATACACTATGTTCCTAATATTACTCAAATTGGTCATTATTTTTTAAAAATGGATAAATTTGTTTGATAAATGTCACTAAAAAAACATAGAAAACATGCTCATATTGTGTATATAATTTGGTATAATGATTGTTATGAAATTTTTTAGTGGTGAAAATTTGTATCGTGTAAAACTGACACATAATGTGACCGGTATGACTCAAATTGAGTGATTCTATTTTATGATTTCATTTTAGTAAAATAACTCTAGTGACATACTCAAAACCGATCAAATGCTTTAATATTTTTTTGATACTTCATGATAATGATCTATAAATCATTTTCCATATATATAAATTGAGTCTATGAAAATATAATGAATTATGAGATTGGTATATCTTGAAGTGTGTGTATTCAATATATAAGCGACATTTTAGTTTAAAACACACAACACATTACAAAAACAAAGAAAATGAGATCAGATTTTTTTCTCATGATTTCATATTCTAATACTTAATTAATTCTCTTATAATTTTATCCTAATTTTTATTTACATAATTTTCACATAGAAAATTCCTGAAGATGGACAAAAAATGGATTGACGTCTAAGAATCAACTGTAACTCAAAATGTTAAAATGTGTTCCAGTTTTCACTCAATGATTTGTTTTAAATTAATACATTCTATTTATTCTTTTATATTATTAGTAACATAAGAATTGTTTATTTGTACATGTGAACTGTTTTTTTGTGAGTTGGGGAGTTATCTTTAAAGTAGCAAGAGTCAGGGTGAGGGGTTAAAGATAATGGAACATTGATGTTTTTTGAATTTCCTTGATAATTTATACTTACTCATGTAAATGTATAAACAAATGATTGAAATGACGATAATAATATTTTTTCTATTATTTTTGTTGAAAATATTATTTTATTTATAATCTATATGAGTACATATTTTTGTTGATGTTTCTGATCCTATTTCTTGTGTTGTAGTGTGTTTCATATTTTGTATCACACTACAGTACACCACTTAATAAACACTTTTATAAGAACCGATAAAGGGACCCTTTATCAATGCCTTTAAAAGTGAGGATAATGGTTCCTTCAATCCACATTTTTATAGAATTTATAAAGGTCCCCATTTTTCATCTCTAAATACAAGAATTGATAAAAATCCTCTAGATTTTAATCACACACCAGTAGTCTGTGTTTGTTTTCATTGAAATGGTCAATTATAGAAATATTAAAGGCCTATTTTTAGTAGTGTTTCATGAAATCTAAATATATCTCTTACAATTCATATTTTCTTCATAATGGTTATAAATATCTATAAGAGTGTGATATGGGTAGGATTGATGTAGTTAGCTTCATCAAGCCTCTCTTCAAAATAAAATTCCTAGAATATAGTATCATCCATGGAAAACGAGGGGTTATACTACATTGGTATTGAGTGAAAAAAAAGATATGTCATCAGAAATATTAACGAAATAAACATAATTATAATTAAAATAGGTGAAAATGATCATCCATGAGTTGTCACATTTATATTATTTTTTCATATATAATCTCCATTCAACTCTAAAAACATTTTTTTGAATGTTGATATGGAAATTCCAATTATGGATCCACAGGAAATATAGTCTCAAATGTTAGAATCTTCATATTTTTGTTTTTCCAACTTTTTATTTCCCATTTTTATTATAAATGATTTATAGATAAATATTTAATTGGATACATGATTACTATATTTTTATTTTGTTCCTCAAGGTGTGAGTTGGCATCATCAAGGAAGTTCAAATCCTATTTTCTGGAAGCCAGATCCTTCTTCATAAGTGTCATCCCCTCCTAGTCCCAATTATTTTTTTAAAAATATTTTATAAACATTGGAATAATTTAATGAGTAATATTTCATTGAGAATCATTGAGCTCTCGATATAGTCATTTTTTATCCAATATTGAAACAATGTGATATTATTATAATGTGATTTTACAAGAGTGTATTTTGACAGTTAACTTGAGTAGAAATTGATAGTATCCATCATTTATTTTTGATTATATATTTTATATATTAGTAAAATTAAGGAAAAATAAGAAAACCGACTAATAAATTCATTTCTTCTCAAATATTAGCACAAATATGGTTATCCAATCATTTTCACAAAAATAATCAAAAATGCCTTCATATATTCCACAAATAGGGAATAATGGATACCATGTGGGTTTTGACCAATAAAACACGGTCAAATGTCATTGTGATTATTAGGATCTTATTTTTTGGGTTTTATATTTTGAATTAATAAAAAATGTCATGAAATAGATTGAATTCATGATAATAGATGAATAAGATAATAATATAATGAAGATAAGAATAATGAAATTTATGGAGAACATGCCTAGATCTAGGACATTCCACTTTCAACTAACTATTACAAATCGTCTAATGGATAAAACCATCAAAACCCAACCACAACTAGTGTTTAGTTTATGGATTGGAACAAACACACCTATCTCACCCCAAAAATTTATAATTAATGAATTGAATGGATTATAGAACACAATAATTCTCCTAAAAGTGGAGTAATCAAAAAATATAACCACTCTGGATAATAATTTCTTCTATATCAATGTGATGTTTATGATATCATCAATAACTCATCCAAAACCAGAAACTTGATATAGCAACTAAAAGATGATGTTTGGAAATATAAAGGGGAAAGTAGTATCAAAATGATCATGTGGAAAAGTGCTCTACCTATCACCCCAAACACCATCAAAACCAACTAAAGGTAATGAAAAATAAAGACTATTAGCATGATGTGAGGATCTTCATTAAACATCAGATTTCACATTATGGATCATGCCTCACAAAATAAATCTTCATTTATAGATGTATGAGAATATAGTATAAATGTGAAGAATAATGAATAACATTATGTTTTTACAACTTGTTCAGATCATGAAAAGGTTGATGAAGTAGGGAAGTTTCCTTATCCAGGAATTTGAATTGATTTCCATGTATAGAGATATCCCAATTATACTGTTAATTTCTTAGTTATTCAAAAATTATAATTGAAAAATAGTGAAATCCTAAACTAACTTGGAGTTATCCATGTAGCATTCCTTGAGGTGCTTGTCATCAGCACCCAATGATTCCCTAGTTTGTATTATATTTCCCCTGTAATAGTTTATGATAGGACCATGTTAACATATTCCATGTGGATATCTAGATTACCACAATTTTGAGAGACTTTATAGTATCTTCGCGAACCTTCATTTACATATCTATTCTTCAGTTCGTTCTCAAATATTCATCGAGCTCAAACCCCTGTACAATTTTCCTATTAAAATTAAGGGCCATATAATTTGACTTTAATTAACAAATTATTTCACAGGGCGGTTGTCTTTATAAATATCAAAAATTATCTCTTTGTTCACCCTGACTAAATCCCAGTTAATAAAATTTCCAACAGAAAATTTATATAAACCACAAGTATTCAAGATGTACATCCCATGATCCCCTTATATTTTCAATCCACCTATAACATTGATAATTTTCATTAAAAATATTATATCCATTGTTTCATCCTAATTTCTATAATCAACACTAACCTTTAGTGATTAACACATGGATACATTATTTTTGTATTCACACTATGACTAAATTCCCATACATTGGAATGTGTTTTATCTAGCGGCGGTTTCAACCGCCCCTAGATGGTCATTCAATGGTTTTAAAAAACTATCTCTAATATTGGTGTCAGAAAAATACACATGTAAGTTCCTTCAATTTACCATAGGTTTCTAGAATGTGTCCATGAATGCGTATTTATTAGCATTTTTTTAGTTTTATAGATGGGTTTTACTTTAAAAAAAATAACTGCAATCTAGAAGAAGATTTAAACAACACAAAGGTCTAATCCTTTTATCAAAAAAACTGCCACTGATATGGATAAAACCATTAGTAAGTCATATTTGTTCTTATTTAGCAGTGTTTTTAACATCTTCCTAAAAATAAAACAATACATTAGTTCATTAAACCTCCATAAAAATCATTATCTAGTGGTGGTTTAAATTGTCGCTATATCATGAATGGTTAAAAACAAGCTGGTTGTTCTGCAGCAATTGAACCATCAGCTAGAACAACAGAATAGTAAAACTAAATTTAATCATTGTGTTACTAAATCATGTAACATAGAACAAAGGGGAGGGGAATCAAAAATTTATTATAAAAATTCAAATGAATATATTGACGTTGCTTTTGAAAGAATAAAAAAATGAAGATTCATAGCAGAACACATTTTTGAGTATCCTGGGGAAACCCCAAAAATGATTCCCCCTTAAAACAGAATGAAATTTCATAATTATAATGTAAAAAAGGATGGTAATGGTGTAATTAATACAACCATTCCACCACAATTTAATTCTATGAATCATTTTTTAGATCATGTTTATCTACCTTATTCATGATCCACCATGAAAAACAACCATGACCTAACCCCCAGGGTTCTTGACATTTCACACAAGACCACGAAAACACAACATATAAATTATTGTGTAATTACCATGGGCATGATGAAATAGACTACATATTCCCCATCATAAGGGAACACAACAGTACTGTCTTAACCTCCATTCAATAATTGAACTCCTCATGCCACAAAAAATTTACCACTATCTAAATAGAATGAAATCAAAATACAGCAACATAGTACTCAAACCACAACATCTCATTATATGTCATATCCTCATTGTCCATTGATAAACACACTCGGTCCTGAAATGATATAATTTCTCTATTGAAATTTCAAATATAACAGATGCCTTCTCTATCACTATATCACAAAACATCCTCTCATGAACCCCAACAACAAAAATTCCCAACATAATGGATTGATAAATCATTATCCATTACATTATATATCTATAAAATGATTTTATTCACCAATAATAATAAAAATAATGAATAATTTTTTAATGACTAACGACTACATGAAAATACCTCTCAAACATATCAAACACACCTACAACACTCTCAATGAATTGATAAAATTAAATACAAACTCTTCCAATCAATAAAACATTTGGAAATATTACTGTCATTTGGGTACCTCTGAAATATAGACCACTCCATAGAGAGAATCCAAAGCATTGATAAGAACACATCAATGAACCAGAAGCATACTAAACTCTAGAAAATTTGTATCAATTATTCCCTACTATTTTACAATGAAAATAATAATCATTATCTCACTTATTTTAAGATAAGTAAAACTACCGAACCCAAAGCATAGATCCTTGTTAGAACTTTAAGTGGTCATTTCACCATCCAATTCCACAAAAAATGGTGACTCATATCTCAGGTCATTCATCCAACCTCCTATTAGATCATATTATGTTTTTGTATAGTCATCAAAATTTATGAGGAAAATAAAATACTTTTTATGTAATTCAAGACACTCAACCCATGTAATTACATTTGTGTTTCCTTGATTAATTATCCACTACATGAAGATGAATACTAACATAGTTAATCATCACAAAATAATGTTAGTAAACATCACATGAAATATAAAATTATCCCAGAGACCATCATATCATACAGGAAAAAACATTCATTATCAAAAAATGTCCCTTGCATCATCACATCATCACTACACTTCCTTTCCACATCATCATTCAACATAAAATCCCCTAGAAAATATTTCAACAAGATATCCATTAATCCTCACTAATGAAATCTATTGCATGATATCATATCCAAATAATGATAAATAAATCAATCATGATGTAATTATAATTCATTACACAATGATTTACCTTATAATAATTAATCAAAAACCACAACAACCTAACATATAGTAAAAGGGAAATATATCATTAACATGATATGAAAATAACTAACCATCAAGGAAATTATCTTATATAAAACACAGAATTATACCATAATTAAATTAAACATTTCTTAGGGGCACTCATAAAATATTTATATTCAATTTATCAAATTATTAATAAATTGAAATACTTTTATCACATTTATTTACATAAAATATTGTTTTTAATTCAAAACATAATTACCATAGAATTAATGTAATGACCCAATGTTTCATTAATGTTAATTCATCAAGATCTAGTTAATTGTTTATTTATGTAAAACGTTTATATAAAATGTCAACTTCTTTGGTTTTATGTTAATAATTGTGATCGTTACTTTTATAGTCGTTGAACAGTGATAACATGATTAGTATAAATATAAGGCTTTAATGACCCAAATTTACTCAGACAAAAGAATCAATGACCTCATCCAGTAGAATTGCTCCATATGAATCCCATTTGTTGGAGCTCGGAAAAGAGGTGGAATCTTTCGGCATTGCTCTTGACCAATCCCATGCTGATCTTCACCATGTCATGCTCGAACGAGACCGTCTACGGGAAAAGTGGAAGTAGATAGAGATTACCACTCGAGCGATGTTATCCGAGCCACTTAAGAGTTTGTCACCATCGCACACCTCACCCTTAGGTCTTATGATTCTGTTTTAAGGGGTTATGTAAAAAATCACTAGTACTATGTTCATGTACATTATTTTTGTACATAATAGTTAATATAATTTCTTGTCATTATTGCTACATAATAATAGTTTTTAAAGTAAAAATAGTATTTTGGGTAATTATTTAATAAAGAATTATAATTTATTAAATTATGTTATTTTTGAATTAAATAATATTTTAATAAAATATTATTATTATTATTAAATTAATATATATTAAAAATAAATAATCTTAAAATTTTATGAATGCAATTGTAATTTTTATTAAGGTATGAAATCAAATTTTGTCAAAACCCAGAAATTTTTGATAAATGTCGGTTTTTATTTTAAAAGTGAAAATTAACATATTTAGAAAATTATTTAGATAAAATATATATTATTTCCGGAATCAGGACATCAAAATTATTCAACGGTGAAATTTTCATAATTTTCTGAGAAAGTCAAATTTTAGGGTAAGAATTAAATATTGTTTAAATATATATTGTGTTTTATTACATCATAATGACCCAATAGTGATGTAATCAAATACTATAAGATTTTTATTCGGCCAATATATGTTTTTACATTAAAAAAATGTGATTTTGGGTTTGTTTGACTTATTTTACAAAGCATTAGTGGACCCCTCAAGACTTATTAAACATCTTGTCTTTTTAAATTATTTTCCATGGGAGTGTGACTCCCCTCCACATAAGCAACCACATTATATTAAGATGATCGTACTTTGTCCTTATAAAATATTTTTTTCCTCTCCCCTTTTCCAAAAACCATGGGCGAAAACCATGAGTGGATTCGTGGTTTGGATTAGTTTAATGTAAGGGGTCCCAAACCAAAATAATAAATAATTCACTCACCTTTCCTATATAAACAAACCCATGCTCCCACTTCCTCCTCACTCAAAGCCTTTGGAGTTCATCCAACCTCTTCCATCCTATCTCTAGAAATCCCCTATGGTGCCCCAAGCTCACAATAAGACTCTCTCAAGCCTCTCTCAAGCCTTTGGAAGCACACTTCCAAGTAAGGGTTTTTTATTCCTTTCTAATTTTTTCCAATTTTTGTTAAGTTTTTTTCCTTTTAATTTGAATTATGAATGTTGGGGTATGGTTTAGAACCTCCGTCATACTTCCCTATTTATGTTTTAATGATGGAAGGCACTTTCTCTCTCATTAAATGCCTCCCATTTACACCCGTTACTATGCCGAAATTCGGAAAGGAACTTCTCTCTCCTCATTTACAATCAAGAAATAATTTTGTTTCATGAATCTAAAATCGATTAAAATTGGTGGGAAATGTATCTATATGAACATCTTTACTGTAAATTACATGTAAATGTTATGAGGAACCCATTTCTCTCTCATCTACTTTTTTTTATTAATTCTTATGTCATGTCATTACGCTGTGGAAATTACCTCGATTTTCTAAGCCAATGCCATTGTGTAGTGAATATCATACTCATTTCTCCTTCAAGGGTACTCACCATTATAAAAATTTAAATATTGATTTTAATGTTTCATGTATGAATTAAAAATTCATTTATAATGTAATAAATGATTATGTTTTTTGAATCCATGTTTTATGATCCATGTGGAACACATATGCATGAAATGAAATGATTAAGAAGGGTGCGCCCTTATAGCGCTCCAATGCATTGGGTAATGTACATTATCTTGATATGTCATGTGCAATGAGTGTTTAGTCATGCTAATTCAAGTGCAACAAGGGTTTACTCGTGCCTCATGTGCAACGATAATTTACTCATGCTCCATGTGCAATGAGCCTTGGCTCATGTTAATTCCATGTTATGTGTTGTTTCCACATTTCCATGTTATGATTATCATGCTTTATCATTACTTTATGTTCCTATTTATCTTTCACTCTATTGATATTACTATTCTATTAATTTTATTGTACTCCTCATGTATTTCATGTTTATTCCCTTACTGGGCTTTATAGCTCACCCCTTTTCTTATGCATGTCCTCAGTTTATCCCATGCTATGCTAAGTACGAGGGAATTTAGTAGTCATGTAATGGATGTTTTCAATAAAGATGTTGTATATCATGTTTTAAGTTGTTATGTAATGAACCTATTCCCCAAATACACCAGACCTCTCAATCTTCAATGTTGTATCAATTTAATAGTTTATGCAATAAATAATGTTTATGTTTGTAATAAAAGCGGGGTTGTTATAGTTGGTATTAGAGGAAAGGTTTAGTTATTTTTGGGATTAGGATTAGAAAACAATAGTAAATCATTAGAGACAAGACTATGTATAATAAGAACATCCCTATGTTTTGGTAAGTACTGAGTTAGTGGTTTATCAAACAAATACATCCCTGTCTGGATACGAGCATGTAGAGGCCACACTAGTAGAGATGTATCCTAGGTGTAAAATCCGAAAACACCACTTTGATCTAGTCTTGAATGGGAACTGGTGCATGACAATGGGTCTTGCTTCAATTTTGGTTACGATACTCCCGGGGGATACATTTTGATAAATTCACAAGCTTAGTATAAACCGTTATTAAGGGAATTAAAAAAATGCCCCTAAGAATATATGTTAGAATGAAGATCATGAAAAGCCTGTATTGAAGCCTATAGACTCATGAGTTAAGGAAATAAAAGTTTATTTATATGTCATCAACTTTTGTTTTTTGATTACCCTTTATGTGTTACCCCATAACTTTCCTCTTATTCTAGCCAATTGCCGGTAATAGGAGGAATCATGCTAATAACCGATGTGAAGATCACTGTGATGACTGTACTAATGAGATGCCCAATCCAATGGGAAAGGGAATCACAAACTTTGTCACGCTTCTCTCTCAGCTAACTCAAGAATTGAATAGAAACACGGGTCAAGTGGAACATCCAACCCCCCTATGAAGGAACAAGTTTCGATCGAGAGCTTCATGAGACAAAGGCCTCTTACTTTTAGTGGATCATATGATCCCATGATCACTGAACAATGGATCCAATCCATTGAAAAGATCTTCTCCATCCTTCAATGTTTTGAACAAGAGAGGTTCTTCTAGAGGCTTATTGTATGAAGGGTGAAGCTGATCAATGGTGGATGTTGATCAAAAATGAAAAGCATGAGGAGGCGATCGAGGCATTGGAATGGAAGGATTTCCGAATGATTTTTTTCGATAAATATTTTCCATGCACCCTGAGGCTTAAGATAGAAAGGTGCATCCTTTCCCTTAAGAAATAAGGTAAATAATATGTTGGAGCGTACGAGGAAAACATTACAAGTCTTGCAGGATATGCTTCCGTCTTTATCGTTACACCTGAATGCAAGGTTGACCGCTTCTTTGGTGGGTGGAAGCCTATCCTGCGGAAAGCATTAGCGATTCGTGACATTGACAACTATTAGGAAATTTTCTGATGTTCCCTCACGGTCGAAATGGAGATCGGGGAATCACAGGGGTATCATGGGGACAAAAAGCCTATGGTAGACTTCAATTCTAGTGGAACGATGGATAAATCGAACGGTGCTAAGAAGATCCAGCACCCCACTTGCCAATGTGCAGAAAGAAGCACCCTGAAATTATCTCAAGGGGTCAAGGAAATGCTTTAGGTGTAGAAGAGAAGGGCACCTAGCTGTTAACTGTCGGCATGAAAGACCCGCAGCTACAACATAGGAGTGGAACACTCTGTTCGAACCTGAACACATTGTTCATTACTACAACTGCAAAGAACCAAGGCATTTTACAAATCAGTGCCCAAATCCATGGGTTTCTAGAGGCAACCAACAACATCCAAGGCAGCAAGGAAGAGCTGTTTCCATCACTTCTGCCGAAGTGAACCTCGACAACGAAGTGGTGACATGTACTATAGTTATTCATTCAAGGATAGCGAACAAACTTTTTGATTCAGGATCAACGCTTTCTTTTATATCTCAAATGTTTAGTAAATCAATCCCAGCACCTCCACAAATCATGGATGTGAAGATTCGGTGAGTATGAAAAATGGGGAAATCATTGAATCCAAAGAATATATGTCATCCCCTATTATAATCTGTGGATTTAATTTCCCGGCGAACCTTGTCATACTCCCTCTGGTGGAATTTGATGCAATTCTTTGCATGGATTTTCATTCCTTATACAAGACCAACATAAATTGTCGGGAGAGGGAAATCACACTCCATATGGAGAATCGACCCCTATTCTATATATGTGTAATGGGGAAGTTGAATCTCCTTTAGCTCCATCATTTCAAGCATGGATATTATTAGCCTATGATCATGCATATCTAGCGTAGATTATTGAGTCCATGGGAGAAACCAACTTTGAGGAAATGCCTATTGTGAGGGAATTTGCTGAATGGTTTCCCAATGAACTGCCTGGTCTTCCTCCTAAAAGTGATGTGGAATTATCAATTGAACATACACCAGGGGCTCTACCAATATCCAAGACTCCAAATAGAATGGCTGTTGTGGAGCTTGAAGAGCTGAATATTCAACTACATGAGAATCTGAATAAAGGGTTTATACGCCCAACTGCTTCACCATGGGGTGTACTAGTCCTCTTCATCAAGAAATGGATAGTTCAATGTATCTTTGCATAGATTATCATGAACATAACAAAATCATGATAACGAACACGTATCCTCTAACATGGATTGATGACTTGTTTCATCAGCTGTGCAGAGCACAATACTTCTCCAAGTTAGATTTGTGATTGGGATATTATCAAGTAAAGGGGAAGAAGGAAGATGTCCCCAAGACTTCTTTTCGTACAAGATACAGGCACTATGAATTCATAGTAATTCCTTTCAGACTCACTAATGCTTGAGCAATCTTCATGGAATTGATGAATAGAGTCTTTAGAGATTACCTTGAAAAATTTTTGGTAGTCTTTATAGATGATATTATAATATACTCCAAAACCAAGGAGGATCATGAGAGCATTTTAGAACTGTACTAGAGACTTTGCGAAAGGAGAATCTCTATGAAAAGTACAACAAGTGTGAGTTCTGGTTGAAGGAGGTCTCATTCTTGGTACATATCATCACAACCAATGGGATATTTGTGGATCCCTCCAAAACAGATACCATTGAGGCTTTTCCAAGGCCAACATCGGAAATGGATATCCGTAGCTTCTTGGGGTTAGCTGAATATTATCGACGATTTGTGAAAAAAAATTTCACGATAGTCCAACCCTCTTACCAAGCTAACTCGAAAAGAAGAATTTTTTCATGGAGTAATGAATGTTAATAATTCTTCAAGGAGTTGAAAAGGATGCTTATCACTGCGGCCGTACACACTATTCCCTACATGTGGGGAACTTTATGTGGTATTCAGTGATGCTTCAAAGAAGGGCATAGGCTGTGTGCTGATCAGAATCATAAAGTGATATCCTATTCCTCAAGGTAGTTGAAAATCCATGAGTGAAACTATCCAATGCAAGATTTGGAGTTGGTAGTTGTGATCTTTACCTTGAAAATAAAGTGGCATTTTCCATATGGGGAGAAATGTGAGATATATACTGACCACAAGAGTCTTAAATATATATTCACACAGAAAGAGATTAATATACGCCAGAGAAATGGATTGAGCTCATCAAGGATTATGACTGTTCAATACATTACCACCTTGGAAAAGCAAACAATGTGGTAGATGTCCTAAGTATAATGGACCCAATGATCTTATCAATGATGATAATTGATAATGATCCAATATTTTTATACTTCATAAAGATGGACATTGGAATCATAAAGAAGGAAACATCATCAATTCTTTCACAAATGATTGCTCAAACGACTCTTTTGGAAAGGTTAAAGGATGCTCAAAAGGATGATGTGGGAATTCAGGATAAATTGGAATCTATCGAAAAAGGGAAATCATAGGAGTTTAATGTTAATGAAGAAGGAATTACGCGGTTTGGGAAAAGACTATGTGTTCCATCAAGTCCAGAGATGAAGAAGGATCTATTGGATGATTCACATAGTTAAAATTTCTCTATTCACCCAGGGAGCACAAAGATGTATCGAGATCTCCGAGAAAACATTTGGTGGGATAATATGAAGAAGGAGATCGCTGAATATACATCAAAGTGTCTATTGTTCCAGCAAGTGAAGGCAGAGAGGCAGAAGTCTAAGGGGATGATGCAACCATTGCCCGTACCAGAATGGAAATGGGAGAACATCACAATGGACTTTGTCACTGGACCTCCGAGGACATATAAAGGCAACAATGCAATATGTTGTGTGGTGGATCGTCTTACAAAGACTGCACACTTCAGTACTATTCAGGAGGTTTTTTCATTGGATCAACTAGAACAGATATATATTAGGGAAGTGGTAAGGCTTCATGGAGTACCACTATCTATTGTGTCTGACTGAGATCCAAGACTCACCTCTATGTTTTGGAAGTGTCTTTAACATGCTTTGAATACTGAACTGAACTTCAGTACGGCCTATCATCCACAAACTGATGGCCAATTCGAGCGGACTATCCAAAAACTTGAGGACTTGTTAAGAGAATGGTCAATGGACATTAATAGAGGATGGGATCAACATCTTCCTCTGGTTGACTTCTCTTAAAATAATAGTTTCCACTCGAGCATCCAAATGTCACTTTATGATGACTTGTATGGGAAAAGGTGCAGAACACCGGCATGTCGGGATGTGGTCAGTGAACGTAAGCCCCTTGGACTAGAAATGGTTGAAGAAATGGTAGAGATGGTGAAAACAATTCAGTATCATATCAAGGCATCCCAGAATTGACAGAAGATTTATGAAGATTATTGTCGACGAGACCTTGAGTTTAAGCATAGAGACATGGTTTTTCTACGCATATCTCCAAGGAAGAAGGTCAGGGGTTTTGGACAGAAAGGGAAGTTAAGTCGAAGGTACATCAGCCCCTTCGAGATTCTTGATCGTTTTAGGGATGTGGCCTATCGACTAGCACTTCCACCTACCATTTCCAATGTACATGATGTCATTAATGTATCCCTCTTTAGGAAGTACATTTTGGACCCTTCACATGTACTCTCATTTGAGGTGGTACAGTTGGAGGATGATCTCTCTTATGAGGAGAAACCAGTGAAGATCTTATATCATAGAGAAAAATCTCTATGAAATAAGACAATGCCCCTAGTCAAGGTATTATGGAAAAACCACAAGTTTGAAGAAGCGACTTGGGAATCGGAGGAAATAATGAATCTGATTTACCCACTTTTGTTTTAGTGTGGGAAAAGGAAATTTTGATGGTGAAATTTCTTAAGGGGGGAATATAGAAACGACCCAAAGTTTCATTAATTGAAATTCATCTTGATCTAGTTAAATGTCTCTTTATGTAAAATGTTTATATATAATGTTAACTTCTTTGGATTTATGTTATGAATTTTGACTGTTACTTTTATAGTTGTTGAATAGTTATCACATTATTAGTATAAATATAAGGTTTTAACGAACCCAATTTACTCAGACAAAAGAAGCAATGGCCTCATCCTCTAGAATTGCTTCATATGAAGACCATTTTTTGGAGCTCAGAAAAGAGGTGGCATCTTTTGGCTTCGCTCTTGACCAATCCCAAACTGAGCTTCACCATGTCAAGCTTGAATGATATCGTCTACAGGAAAAGTGGAAGTTGATAGAGATTACCACTCGAGCGATGTTATCTGAGCCACCCCAAGAGTCTTTCACCATCACACACCTTACCCTTAGGACTTATACGGCTGTTTTAAGGGGGTTTGTAACAAATCTATAGTACTATGATCATGTACATTATTTTTTTATATAATAATGAATATACATTTTTGTCATTATTGATACATTGTAAATAGTTTTAAAGTACAAATTGTGTTTTTAGTTATTATTTAATTAAGAATTATATTTTATTAAATTAAGGGATTTTTGAATTAAATATTATTTAAATAAAATATTACTATTATTAATAAATTAATTTTTATTAAAAATAAATAATCTTATAATTTTATGAATGCAATTGTAATTTTTATTAATGATTGAAAGCCTTTTTTTTTCAAAACCCGTGAATTTTCGATAAATGTCGGTTTTTATTTTTAAAGTAAAAATTAATATATTTAGAAAATTATTTAGATAAAATAAATGTTATTTCTGGAATCAGGATGTCTAAATTATCCAACAATGAATTTCTCAAAATTTCATGAAACAGTCAAATTTTTGGGTAAAAATTAAACACCATTTAAATATATAATGTGTTCTATGACATCATAATGACCCAATAGTGAAGTAATATAACACTATAATCTTTATTTTCGGAAAATATATGTTTTAAAATTAAAATAATGTGATTTTGGGTTTGTTTGAAATATTTTACAATGTATTAATGGACCCTTCAAGACTTATTAAACATCTTGTCTTTTTAAATTATTTTCCATGGGAGTGTGACTCATTTCAACATATGCGACCCCATTATTTTAAAAAGTTGGGACTTTGGAATTATAAAATATTTTAGTCCTCTCCCCTTTTCTAAAAACCATGGGAAAAACCATGAGCTGATTTGTGGTTTGGATTAGTATAATGTAAGGGGTCCCAAACCTAAATAATAAAAAATTCACTCACCTTTCCTATATAAACCCACCCATGCTGCCACTTACTCCACACTAAAAGCCTTTGGAGTTCGTCCAACCTCTGACCTCTTTTCTATAGAAATCCCCCAAGTTTCCCCATGCTCCCAAGTATCCTCTCTAAATCCTCTCTCAAGCCTTTGGAAGCGCACTTCCAAGTAAGGGTTTTTTCTTCCTTTCTCATTTTTGTCCAATTTTCATTAAGTTGTTTTTCCCATTTAGATTCAATTATGAATGTTGGGGTATAGTTTCCCACATCCATTATACTACCCTATTTATGTTTGAATTATGTTAGACCCTTTCACTCTCATTATATGCCTCCCATGTACACCCGTTTCTATGCCGAAATGCCGAAAGGAACTTCTCTCCCCCCATTTACATTCAAGCAATACTTTTGTATCATGATTCTAAATTCCATTACAATTGTTGTTATATATATATATGACTTCCTTACTGTCAATTACATGTATATATGATTAGGAACCCCTTTCACTCTCATCAACCATTTTTATGAATTCTTATGTCGCACTGTTACGCTGCCGAAATTGCACCGATTTTCTAAGGCAATGCCATTGTGTAGTGAATACCATTCTCATTTCTCCATCAAGGGTATTCACCTTTATGCACATTTAATTATTGATTATAAAGTTTCATTTATTAATTCTACATTCCTTTATCATGTAATACATTATTATTTTTTATCAATCCATGTTTTATGATCCATGTGGCACACATATGCATGAACTGAAATGTTTAAGAAGGGTGCACCCTTATAGAGCTCCAATGAATTGGGTAAGTATAGTATCATGATACGTAATGTGAAATTAGTTCATTCTCATTCTAATTCAAGTACAACAAGGGTTTAATCGGGCTTCATGTGAAATGATAATTTACCCATGCACTATGAGCAATGAGCCTTGGCTCATGATAATTCCATGTTAAGTGTTGTTGCCACATTTCCATGTTATGATTATAATGCTTTATCATGCCTTTATGTTCATGTTTTTCTTAAGCTCGATTGATATTCCTATTTTCATACATGTATTGTACTCCTCATGTATTCTATTTTTATTCCCTTAATGGGCTTTATATCTAACCCCTTTTCTTATGCATGTCCTCGGGTTATCCAATGAAATGCTAAGTACGAGGGAATGCAGTAGTCATGTAAACGATGTTTTCATTAAAGATGTTTTATTTCATGTAATAAGTTGTTATTTAATGATCCTATTCCCGAGAGACTCCAGACCTCTCAATCTTCCATGTTGTATAAAGATAATAGTTCATGTAATAAATCATGTTTATGTTTGTAATTAAAGTAGGGTTGTTATAATTAAGACCTGCACCACTTCTATACATCCTACATAAATATAAAACCTATCATACATAATAAATCACATATAAAATTCATGTAATGTGGTAAAAAAATTAAAAATTTATGTTTAAATTTGAATAAACATAATTTAAACTATTTTTAAATAAATTAATAACAAATATAATTTAATACAATTATAGGGTTCTCTTAAATCAAATGAATAAATATTGATATTGTACATTGATTTGAATTTATTTATAAACTATATATTTGAATTAATACATGATTTGAGAAAAAAATCTTCAGAATCCAATTTTCCCTTCTAGGACAATTAACTATTTACATATTTCATTTTATTAGTAATAAATAATTAATATAATTCCTGGTTGAAAATTATTTTTTGAAATATTTTGTATAATTAACACACATTAAACATTAATTATAAATAAAAATAAGTAATTATATATATATATAATAAATAATCATATTATGTCATGAATGATTAATAAAATAATATTATTCTTACATAAAGAAGTTAGTTATAATGTATCGATAATTATCAAGAAAATATATTAAAAATTAATAAACTATAAATATATTTGTTACCATATTACACAAACTAAAAAGATAAAATTTAGAAATTTAACTAAATTTTAATAATATGATAATGATGAATACACCTTTATTATAATTTTACCATGAAATCAGTTTATTTTTACCTAGCCGTGCTAAGTTGGATGTCAAAGTCTACGCATTGAATCATAATGGGCCACATAATACATAGATTGTGGATAATAAGGAGACGTGGAAAGCAAGTCATAAATATTATAATATAATTGTAAAAATAACCAATATGTTAATTAGAGAGAAGAAACTAAACAGAATATATGATTTTAAAGAAATTTTCATCTCCACACCTCTTTGAAACATAGAATATAGACACATGGATATACAACAGATAAATATGACACTCATTGTCCCAATACCATCTAGAATATAAGAAAAAGGAAAAAATACAGAAATTGGATTTACTGATATTTGAACATACCCTCCCCAAAAATCATTTCCCAATGATGATCTCTACTCATCACCCCTCCAATCTCCATCTCTATATCCTACAATAGTAACCTGTAAGAAAATTTTATTAAATATTAAACCACGTTGTATATTTATATTTAAATTTAAAATCCAAAAAACTATGTAATATAAATTATTTTGAAGTTATGTGATTTACCTTCTCACCACCAGAAATCACATGTAATTCCCAATTTCCTAACAGATACCTAAAATGGTAATAATCACAAACCCATCCCCCACACTCGATTAGGATGCTCATTCCCAAGGACTACACCAACTAGGTCATTCAAGGCAAATGATTATGACTTCATGTGATTGACATTCTATAGTTCTTTAATTTTTAAATTTAAATAATGTACCAATCAAACTATAGAAATATATATTAACATAGTTAAAATTGATGATATGTTATAATAATAAAAAATTAATTCATACCACACCATCACTTCCAGACTCATTATCAAAATCCAATCAATTTTTTTATGAAAATTCAACCACACTTCTATTTTGGATGATTGATATCCTAAACTCTTTGACTGTATTAAACAAAGATAAATCAATTATTTAATATATAAAATAGATATAATTGTCATATAATTATTTAAACTAATTAAAAGTTACCAGAGTTGAATTTCTTCTAGAAAAACTCTTCGGCCCCACTATGTGAGTATAATACTTGATCCTTTGAATTTCATTCATTTAATCAAAAAAAATAAGTTCAAAATATATATTACGAAAAATTCATGAATAAAAAAAAGAAATGTAACCAATGAACCACACTAATAAAAAAATAAAAATAAAAATGATAATTATTGACTGCATAAATGAAATAATTGGTTGATAAATGAATGGATAACTGCATATACAATAATTTTCAACATCAATTATTCTGGTTTCCTTCTCCATCATTACATCATATTATTCATCCAATCTAGAAAGCCTAATATTTTCAATTTCATGAACGAAAAATAAGACCACTTCTTACAGTTTATGGGATTTATTGTCAAATGTAAAAACATCCACATCATCACCTAGGTCATAAAAGTAATTTTGTTTTACATGAGAAACTACAATCCACCCTTCATCCACAACATATTTCATATAATATACCATTTTATCTTAGAATGATAAGATATAATGATCATGTAGTTCACAGTCACCAACATCCATCAAGAGAATGAAGATCACATAAGTAAATTAAATTGAATCTATTTTAATAACCTTGATAATATAAATGCAACTTACTTTGAATAATATAACTGAAAAATGCATGAGGTAGTTTAATTCAATAATATCAATCATCTTTCCATAATATACCACTTCTGGAAAAACTTATATTCCATCATTCAATTTTTTTCAAACCCTCTTCTTGATTGACTGTATGAAATTTAAAGCCATTCACACTGTATGTGTCGAACTATCCAGCTTATTTTATAGGTCCTTGAGCAAGAAACAACAAGTCTTCTAAAAACTATTCTCATGTATCAGTATTAATGATATAAAAATAGTAATATACATTATTAGATTTACAAAATATACATTTTATATGAATATCCATATTGATTGAAATGTTTATGAACCTAAATGTTGTGAAAAACATTCTACAAGATCATTATTAATATCTATTTTATATCATTCACATTTCATGTTCGTTATCTAATTCATCTATTTGTTTGTATCCAAAAATCTTCAATAAATGGATCAACAGTTTCACTATTTAGAAACACATATCTATGTGTCTATATTCATTGCATTTCAAAAAATGTAACTTTTGAGCTCCTCCTAAGTGATCATTCAATTTCAGGAAAGATATTTTATTTATCATGTATTTCACATTGAGTCGATCTGTCACCAACACATCCAAATCAATTGAATCATGTATGAATGTTATCCATGTATACATAAAAAATGAAATCACACTCCTCTATGAAAAAGCCTTATGATATATAGCCTCCAGGTTGAGCATTATTTTTCATGGAAGCTTTCAAATTTTCATGATATCTGTGAAATAAAATAAAAAAACATAATTATGTATTTAATGAAGTTCCATGAATTGTCTACTAAAATGAAAAAGATATAAATATTTTACATCTCAATTGAATACATCCAATGATAATGTATGGGAACTCTTAATTATTAATTTTCAACCATATTTATAGAAAAATTCATCATGATATTAAAAAATGACGGAGGAAAGATATTCTCTTTTGAAAAAAGTGTCAACAAAAATATCTCATGGAGGTTATCAAGATGAAATAGATGTATAGTTTTCTCAGATAATATTATAAAAAATTGTAGAATTGGAGTACAACAACAATAACCTTTTCAGGTTATAATGTGTTAAATTCCAACGGCTATAACTATTATAAAAAATATGTGAATTAGGGATTTTCAATCCATGTCACCTATAATAGTAAAAGTCAACACAAAATGAGATGTTACTTGAAAACCCATCAGATTCCATAACATGTTTTAAATTTTATTATAATGTATCTTTATCCATCTTTTTCACTGAAAAATTATCAGATCATACGTTCTATTCTATTCTGTCCAAAGATTATTCTTTATGTTCATTACTAATATGTCTTTCTGAGCATTGCTAACATCCTTCCCCAATACATGCTCATTAATAAAAGTAAAGATCAAATTGTCATAAATATTCTTCTCAATAAGAATCGAATTAGGATTATTCTTCAACAAATTAAATTCTAATTATAGATTTTTTAAGAATATACTTTTTTTCATCCATTGTTGTGTTCTTATTTCACATGATGATGCACATAGAATACGTTTCACACTATCATTCAAATGAAGCACCTTCCCAAATCCGGATTCAACATTTCCATGTTGTTCCCATATTTAGTAATAGGTTAACAACATTAAAAGTGGTCTAAAATCTATAAAATCAATAAATTTATAATTGTTCAGACAAAAATATATGAGATGTGGTGAGAAATAATCGATGACAAAAGATGCACCATTTTCTATTGTAAGGTAACCATTGTAGATCAAAATAAAAGTTACCAATAGGACAAGACAAACCCATGTAAGTGTTCCAACTATATAAATTCCTAGGTCCAGGGAAATCACTAATGGTCCACATTTGAGATGCTTTCATTGTTAAGATAGTTCTATAAGATACATCATACGTATCAACAACACTGCTCCATAACATAGGTAATTATTAAACTAAAGGTTTCATGTATACATAAATATCATTTCAAGACATTTTTATTCAATGAATAATAATAGAAATTATAAACTACATTTGTTGCCTACACATCAACGAAGGTAGATATTAAGGTATCGAAACAACCGGCCAAATTCTATAACTTGTTTTCAATGTCCCAAATGGTTTGAATACATCAACAACCAATCCAAATAGAAAATTACTAGGATCATTTGAGAAATCAAGATGTATTAAATCAATGTTATTTCATGATTTTGAATATATTGGATTCCACATTAACCCCTCATTTCTATTTTCTACAGAATTCCACTTCATGTGTTTGGCGATTTTTGATGGCATTAATAATCATTGCAATCGAGGGTTTATAAGAAAGTAACCCATATCCATTGTATATGATTTCCTTTTATTCTTATTTATGGTAGTGCATTGATTTAGACATCGAAAATACCCAATAGACTGTCATTTAGAAGAAGAACATTTTTATAAATCCTGTCAGCTTTAATCATCTCCCCAATGAAGTGTAAATTCATTCTACACAAATGTATTAATATATAATTAATAAATATATTGTTAAAAACATTTTGATTATCATAAAAATCTATAGGGATCTTTTATTTAGGAAACACATCATGGAAAAATTCAAATATCTTGGATATCCCCTTTTTTTAATTACACATAGTCATTTGATATGGTACAACTTTAGAAGAAAAGAATGTTTTGAATACTTCAAACATCAACTATACAAATCATTATTATCATCATCATAAAATTAACCATGAAAAATATATGTGTATTAGTTATGTTTTATCTTACATTTTTCTAGAAAAAATCAAGAGAGGATTCAATAATATGTTACATTAATGAGATTGTTGTCCTATAGTCTCAAAAACATCAATTGTCTCGTTTCTATTTGTAAGACCCTCAACGAGATGTTCTGATATTTTTTTATGTTGATGCTGGTGACTTACAATGCAAATTGCATCACTTATAAGGGTTTTCATTTCAATTTCCACTATTGATGAAGATGAGAGACCATTATGTTGATTAACATTAGTGCTCATCCTTTCTGTAACATTTGATTATCCATAACAAATCCAACAAAAATAATGGGCATGTAATTTCTTCAATATCAAGTATTCATGGAATTAATCTCTCTTCAACCATCTTCTAATTTTACATTTTAGACATGGAAATATTATTCTCTCATGAAATAAATGATTAGAAATTGAAAAAACTAAAAAATATTCGAAACCATTATCATACTAAGACGTATTCCTCAGTATTATGAATAAATTTTTTTCCATATAATTCAAAATGCTCCTAACATTATGAAAAAAATTAAAACACATAACTATTAATAAATAGGAAAATAGATTCATATATACTAGTTGAAAAAGTAGGAATATCTTAAATAACCATACACTACCTTCTAAGTGTTTATATAATCATCTGTGAAATAAGAATTAAAGACACATATAAAAAATAATAAAACTATTTTGACTATTAGAATATTTCAATGATGAAATTGGTGTAGAGTAGTGAACGATGACCCATATATAATAGATACAAAACAATGAAATATAAGGCAACCAAAAATACCTCGACGAATTAGTATAATTAATCAACGAGGTTATAAATTCCTTTCTTATTCTTCATCTACTCTTTATATAGCTTATATTTATATAAAAAACAATAATAATTAACATTATTTATAAATCCATTGAATCTTCTACAAATGGGTGTTTCATATTTCTTCATCATACATTTAATTCCCAAAAGATAGAAATTAAAATAAAAACATATTAATTTTTAATGTATCATGCTCAAATTCAAAAATACTCAATCTATTTCAATTCTAGTAATGTTTTACAATGATATAGGCTTTCAACCATTCAAATAGATGTGAAATACCACTACATAAATATAACAGGGAAATTATATACCTATATATCTAATATACGGGTAATATATTTTTTTCATAGGCTGCATAAGGTTATCTCCTAATTGTAATAATTTTCATAAATATATCCATTAAAATATACAACTCACATAAATATAAGATGCAATTTACAGATGTTGTTTATAGGTAAATTTTAATGCACGGTATGGGTATGACCAAAATATAATCATTTCATTAGTGTAACTTCTAATGTTGATTAATGGTAAGATTTTATATAAATTGGATATGTAAGGGTAACTAGAAAAGTGGAATAAAGGAACTCAGAATTTACATAAGGGTAATATGAATTTTCTAAAGCACGCATAAAAAAAATTCCACAAACTATTTAAATGTATATAATTCACAACAAAATGTTAATTTACATGTTTTTTATGCCGCATAAGGGTATCTTAATATTTGCGTAGAGGTAAGAAACACTTTTTTAAAGGTAAGAAAAACATGGGTAATGGTAGGAATCACTATCAAAAAGGTAATAAAGACATGTGTAAATGTTAGTGGAGCTTATGTAATGGTAAAACCAAGAATACAAATCATTCATAGGGGTATAATGTTTCATATATAAAGGTAACATAAAAACTATAAATTCTATTTAAGAGTTTGAAAAACAGTTAAGTAATGAATATAAAAATACAATATTAACCGGAAAGAATCAATAATGTATAAATCAGGGGAAATAATATATTAAAGAAGTAGATAAAACACTCCTAAATCAACATGTAACTATATACTACAACATAAACAAAATGATTCCATAATGAAGAAATATGGGAAATTATATATTGTAGAAAAAGTTAAATCTCTCCAAAATATCAATTTAACCATATATTTAAACATTTTATGGGATCTACCAATGTAATACTAATGTTATATATAGTTAATTATATATACATATAACCACCCGAACTATCTATCTATCGGCTTATGCTACATATATAACTGGAAAAAAAATTTCCCACACAATCCATAGGATGAAAACCACCACCTAGACCATGTTCCTATAATGATTGGTTTGATTTAAGAGGCATTTGAACAATCTAGAGGAATATGTTAGGTCATCCAATTATTATATGCTTTCCCATTACCAAGAGTGGAACAAAAGCATAGGGAAAATGGAATATGTTTAACACATGAGGAATAACTAAAGCTACACTCAACTGTAACAAACAATGATATAGTAACCCATACATAAATAAAAAACCCTCAATGCATATGTATCACATTCTCAGTTGTGTTGAGAAATAATAATCATATATTTATCACAAACCCACACAAGTGGAAAACAAGAAAGGGGGAATCAAGGGCTTCCTTCTACATACACCATTTTAAACTGATTTTATAAATAGTACATTAACACCAAAACATATTTTGGAATGAAAAATAATTCATTTTCACATAATACATACCCAACACAATATATAAAATGATATAATTCATTGACTCATTTAATACATTTCAATGTCACCCTTAACCAAGTGCTCTCTTAATTAAATAAACAAGTCGTGGTCAATGACCATCATTTCCCTCAAAATTTACATGAACACAAATTGAAACGTTTTAATATGTCCACAAAAAATAAAACATTTCTTTTAAAACATTTCAAATATATAATTCCATAATGTTCTTTCTCATTGAAAGTCAAAACAGGGAAAAAGGGACAACCACATCCATCAAACCATTTCATACAAGACAAAAATACTTTTGTGAAGTTTTAAAACATTTACACATTTAAAATACCTATTTTAAATACATAAAACCATCCTTTCTTAAAAAATTTATTTGTCAACACCTCAATTTCAAATCACATTCAATTAAAAACCTAGTTTTCACACATGAAAATTTATAATTGGGTAAAACCCCTTTTAAAAAAATGACAACCATTTCAAAATAAAATAATAGATTACATAAGAATGTTACCATAATGAACCATTCCATTTAAAAAAATAAAATTATGGTAGTCATGTAAAAACACTATTTATATATACCTCAAAAAACAAGAAATATTTTCAAAAAACCACTAATATATCAAAAATAATTTTAATTTCAAAGAAATGTAGTTTCTAAACTAAACTCTTGCTTTTAATTATAAAGTAAAACAATATCATTATAAAATTAACATCTAGGAAGTGGGAACTATTCCAAAACATCGTAAAAAACATCTCCCAAAAAATGATCACACCCATGGTCATGATTTTAGGTGAGGCTTCAGGGGGTTAAGTAGGGCTTCAGGGTGTCCGGGGGGGGTGGGGGGTTCAGGGGTGAAGCATTAGGGGGGAGGTGGAAGAGGAGAACTATTAGAGAGGTCAGTGAGGGTTAGAGTGATGGTGATGAGAGGAGAGTGTTAGGACTGGCATTGAGGGATGGTGTTAAAGGTAAGGGATGGGATTAGGAGAGATTAAGATTCATAGTGATTCAGGGGGTCGGGGGTGAAGTGTTGAGTGGTCGGGGGAGAACTATTGGGTTTGTCAAAAAATAAAATGAATTAGAGGTTATTTTTAAAAAACAACCACAAATATGACTATAAAAAATTTAAAGTTGTTTCATAAACCACTACTAATATAATATTTTTTTGTAGTTTCAACTATTAAACATTGTATAATATTTTTGATTACCCATAGTCAATAAAAAATTTCTACCATTTTCATTGACACAACATTTCCCTATTAATATGCCAATAACTTTTGTCACTATAAAATATACTTTTTGAATCATATCCATTACCCAAAATTAAATTCGTTAATAAATCCTATTGTATAGTACATCACTCATAACAAAACCATTATGAAATTGGAATACCTCCATTTTTTCAAATCACTAAGAGAACATCCCACATGTACAATTTGGAAAAATATAAAGGAGGGTCCACTTAAAAAAATTCCAGGTAATTTCACAGGCACTAGGTACTCATCCGTCTGTGCAACTATAACCATACCCTCATGAAAACGTTCTGTCTTCCTCTATATTAAAACCTAAAAAAAACAATCACGGAAACATTGTAATTCCTCGAGCCCAGTTTCCCAGAGTCGTTGAAATATTTTATTACATTTTCTAGATCACATGAAATAAAATCCCAAAGGAACGGTCAGTATATTATACTTGGTAAATATAGAAAAAAACATAATATTTTACATTACAACATGAAATAAAAAAACATAATATATCATTTTAAAACACTCATATTTATTATATTATCCTAACAGGCCATTCATTAAATATTTCTTCTTATCCTAGGACAAGTGAAACATAAGAATGGGTTGAGCTCTGATGCATATTGAGGATTAAAATTATAGTAGAAGATATCATAAATAAGTATAATATATTAATTCATGTTATAAAAATAAAATATATAACATTGAAACATAAGCTCCAACAGTTTATTCCAAGAATATATCAAATAATTAGATTTAAAAATTCGATGTGATATTCTACTAGTTAAATAATCTCATTCAATATCATTAACAAATCTCATAATAGGCAAATGAATAAATTAGGAAATCATAACAGTGAGGTAAATTTCGCATGTGAAGACCATAAATAAATATAATTTCAATGCCTCATGCCAACATAGTAGTGTATAAAATTAAAACTACTAAGGAATCGAGGGGCTATAGTGGTCCCCACTCTTAAAATATTATGTCCAATTCATTCAACATATAAATGGGGTTAAACATATCATATACATTCAAATTAAAACTAGAATACAAAATGATAATACTTAAACCATAAACCATGAATGGTACCAAAATAGAATATCCATAGAAAAATATATCATAAAATATTCAATACAATATTGAATATTTTATCATAATAAATTAACCTCAATTAAGAATAAAATTGAACAAATTATGTTTTCACAGATGGAAATAATCTAATAAAATAATTAAAACTCTGTGAGAGAAATATCCCTTTTACTTGGAATCATTTAAAAGCGATGTAACTAAAAAATATTTATTTTGAAAATTTCCTTGTATGATTGTAAGGAAATATTAAAAATGATAATGCATCATAATGGTGGAAAAAAACCACTTTCATTGTATAATTTAAAAAACAATTTTTCCATAATTTTTTAAAAAGGTTATAATGTTACTCATTTGGAACCTAACATAATGATTCCATTAAAACTGTTTTATAAAACTCCAAAAATGGAAAAAATGACTTCAAAAAATTATCAATAATATTCTTAATTAAATTTTAAGGAACATGGACATGTATGGTTAACATATCCATGTAAATACATAAGTATAAACAACCATGAATAATAATTATATTGTGACATTAAACCTTACATTGTACTTTAATTTAGTAAAGGGTGAATTTACATAAAATATTTTGGTAAATGAATGAAATTAATTTATACTAGGACCATATACATATTTATGATATAATATATGATCTCTTGATATCATTTTGTTAGAAATATTTCCGTATTACCATTTTTTAGTTGTTAACTGCATCGTTTGTCTATGAATGTTTTTCTGTGTAAGTATTTTTTTGTTATGAATAGTATGTGTTTTATTAATATTTATAATGATATAATATTCATAATTATTATTTCTATTCATCATATATATTTTATAATCATTCTTTAATGGTTAACATAGAGAATGAATCTCACCTCGTCGCGGAGATGGTAGGATGTACTTATGCCCAAACGATGATATCATTACCTTGATGGTAAAATTGTATTGTATTGGATGGTATATTAATTATAAAGAATAATTATCTTGTTATATTTATTATTTATATCCATTATACGAATTATTATATCCATTCAAATACTTTTGTGTTCAATAACAAATTACACTAAGGTGTCGGGACGACCAGTCGTCCGTACAGATGCACAGTGATATTGACATTCATATGATG
The DNA here is from genome assembly GCA_963277665.1 of Viscum album. NCBI lineage: Eukaryota > Viridiplantae > Streptophyta > Magnoliopsida > Santalales > Viscaceae > Viscum > Viscum album. The sequence continues at coordinate 477,643,674 of OY728134.1, forward strand.
GATAAAAGGAATAATATGGTTTTCCATAATCATAATAACACCCTATCATGTATATAAAACTAGAAGATTTACTTTATTATCGAATAAACATAGGATGTGTAAGTAGAAGATGAAAATAACTATGAATGGGTTAAAAAAACAATTATCTCTTCTTTGGGTATCTCTTTTTTATTTTCACAAATGGACCCCTTGTTTGGATTTTTTCCAAAAGTATGAGTGATTTTTGGAGGAGAAATGTATAGGGTTTGGCCAAACTAAATGACTTTATTTGTGTAAATTAACGGGGAGGAAAAGTTCCCTTTTATAGGAAAGTTGTTGGGCACTTTAAGAATGTCTTAAACTATTAAAATAATATAAATTAATTTTCAATAAATAATGGAACTAAAGTGAGATTATTAAATTATAAGATGGTTATGGTTATAAATATCTGAAATCAAATAGTTTTAGTCATGTTTATTCCATTAAAGAAACATTATCTTTTGGCCTTAACATATAGTTAAATAATTTAACCATTATCGTGAAATCTTATACTCTTAGACTATTCGGTTAATATAGTTATTATAAAATACCTAAAAACCCCGAATTGGAAAATTTATGAAATATTTAATACTATCATAGTTATTTGGCAAAGCCTAATATTTTAATTATTTTTATAATATTTCAGAAAAAATATTATTTATTTTAATGTTTCATTTATTTAAATTTGGATACAATTAAATATTTTCATTTTTAAAAATATCCATCCAAGATGATAACATCTAAAAATACTTCCAATATGTAGCTAACATGGTTTTCGTATCTGTAATATATGTAGATGTAATAAATAATGTAATATTATATTTATTTTGATATTTTTAATATCTTTTATTTGATATTTCTACTAATACAATAATTTCGGTATCTCTATTATGTCATTATTAATTTTTATTATTTAATATTTAAAAATTATTAATATATTTATATGATATATAATATTATTTACTGTTTCCTTAAACTATTTATAATCGATGTTATCCCCTATAGATATCTATATTAAATTTATTATACTTACAAGAAATGAGATTGTGATTTTTTTGTCACATTCATTATTTACAACAATATTCAGGTCATATTAATGAGAAATGGTCCATTAAATGATTACATTAAGAAAAATAGGTAATATGTTTCGAATTTAGTCATTCTATATTATTTTCAAAAGTGTTAGGCTAACATTATAAGATTATTTTTACAATTAATTAATTATTTACTCTTAACCATTGTAAAAACATTACTAAATTTAATATTCCTTAAATCCAAAATATAAAAGAAACCTATAAACAAAATTTGGATAACATGATTCCAAATATGGAATCAATTTTTAAAAATTTAATATAGAATGTTTTTATTAATTAATTTAAATTATTCAATGTTGAACAAACGAGAAAACTTGTTTTTTCAAAAGTAAAAACCATCAAAAGACTAACATTCATTTATATATAATTTTAAATAGAATATTATTCAAATTACTTAAATTATATTAATTTATTAATATATAATATAATTATACATTAAATATGGTTAAAATTACAATACAGAAAGAAAAAATAAATTATATGATAAAGTAGTTTTCTATTAAAATGCATAATTTTAACTACTCATTAAAATATGAATGTCATCACGAAAACACCAAAAACATGTTACTTTTTTTATCTATATTATAAAGAATATTTTCATATTTTTAAAATTTAATATATAAAATTATCCAATATTGTAATTAAAAATGGTTCTCCTTTAATGGTGGATGAAATTCATTTTTTAAAAAATACTTCTATTATTAAGAAAAATGAATTTGTTCTTATATAATACCGAATAATTTCTTGTGATGAATATTAAAATAATATGGAATATAAAATTGTCAAAATTTGGTTAATATAATTCTTAACCTCTATTTAAATGGCGACTTTTGATTTGCTCAAACTCAGTGTGGTGTGCAACATACAGTATTGATATATTTGAAAAGAATATTTTGGGGTAAGCTTGGGGATTTACATTTTTTCCTACCAAAAATAATTTCATCCTTAAAATTTCTATAGTATCACTACATAAAAATATTCAGGTGGTTCTTCAACATAACGTTTTCTGCATCCTATATAATCTCTTCCATTTTATGATTTCTCTAAAAAACATTTACCACATGAGATGACCGATTTCTCCACACATGATCTCTAGTGTCATGAATCATGATAGTCACTTCATAATAAGAAAGATCATGATCGGTTTCTATTTATTTGTAGGTGGGCATATGTTTTTATACTAGCATGTAATTCCTTACCATTGATACACGGACCACATCATGAACTTTGGAGAGACTTGGCAGCATTTCCCCATGGTAATCTACATATCCAATCCATTAAAAATTTTCCAAATGTATGATGTACATAGGATATAATTTATCCTCCTTAATGAACTGTATGACACCCTTCAAGGGAGATAAATTAAAGAAAATATGATGCACAACTTGAAATTCTATATTATTCCTTCTATTATCAGCTTATCACTTTTACCTATATTGTGGTGTTTTTATATGGCTCTAAATAGTATTTACATTTATCATTTTTTCTACAACAATATATAGTTCTATAAGTTTTCATTCAACAATATAATCCCAACTACTAGGTGTATGACATCTCTTTCTGTATAACAATTCATATGGTTCCATATGAATTCTTGAATGAATGCTATTACTCTTGGAGCATTCTAATAGAGGTAAATACTAATCCCACATACCTTGAATGTCATGTGAGAAATATATAAACATATATTATAATATATTAATAGTATTATCAAATTTTCCATTACATAGAGGGTTGTAGGCAATGCCCAAATGATGCCCAGTATCTAGACCCTTCTGCAGACTTTTTCTGAATTGTGATGTAAAACGAGAATCACAGTTAAAAAAATAGATATGGGTACACCATGATGTCATACTACTTCATTAATCTATAGTATTTCTAAACATTCATTTTGAAAATCTTCTCTTATAGTATGAAATTGATTTGAATTGTTTATATGATCAATAATAACCCATATCACATCATTTCATCCTGGAGAATATGTTATCCCCATGAAAATGTCCATCATAATATTATCCCATTTCCATACAGGTATTAGATGAGGTTTCTTGACTCCTCTAGGATTTTTTCTTCCATCCTTCACCTATTGGAAAACCAAACATCTTGAAACATAGTAATAATTCCCTCTCTTAATATTGTCCCACCAAAAGAGTTCATTTGAATCTCTATAAATCATAGTGATACTAGGGAATATAGAAAAATTGGAGCTAAGAGAATCATCCAACAATTGTCTTTTAAGATTAGGTTTAGATGGAACACAAAGCCACTTCCCAAATTTCAAAATACCATCTTCAATGAGGATGTTAATCAGTCTCCCATCAGTCATAACTTTGATTTTCATTTGAAACTTATCATTATCATTCTTATAATTTTTTATCATTAACAGGAATGATGGGTTGGACACCACTTTAAATAGAAGTGATGTTTGACCATCCTTTATAATTCTCATATACATCTTTACTAGATTCACGAATATAAGATCCCTTTCATCTATTATTTTGTTTAAAAATCCATGTTCCTTTATACTTAATGAATCCACCACCTTATTTTCTTTCGTGATTGGTAGTGTATGGTGTAATCCAAATCGTTCACTAGCTCGAGCCATCTCCATTGTCTCATGTTGAGTTCTTTCTGTGAGAAAATATATTTCCAACTATTGTGATCAATATCTATATCACATATTTCACCATAGATATAGTGTCTCCATATATATACCAAAAATATTACTATGGATGAAACATTGATAGTAACAAGATAAACCAATAAAATTGAGTACATTGGTTATAGTCTTTAGTACTAGACATTCTTGGATTTACTTCGTCCTTATAGTATCTAAAGAGATTATATCCTTGATAACAATATGGACAAGAAAAAGAAATTACATAGATCTATAATTCAAGGATTCTAAACAATCTATATAGTTCATTTATTATAAGAATTATTATAATAAATCACAACTGGTTCTCATGGTATTCATTGTATTTAGAGTATACAAAGATATCATTAATAAATACTAAAACAAGATCATCAATATACTCCATGAACAATCGATTAATTAGATCCATGAAAATAGAGGGTTCATTAGTCAATCCAAATGGAATTACAAACTATTCATACTAACCATACCTCGTTTGGAATATTATCTTTGGAATATCTTTGCTTTTTACACAAAATTGATGATATCCAAATTGAAGGAGAATCTTCTAAAAATATCAATCTATATGATCATGATCAACAAAATAATAAATGTGAGTCAGAAGATACTTTTTCATTACTATAATAGCATTGCTTTTTCTATAGTAAATGAACAACCTCATTGATCTTTCTTTTTTGTTAACAAAAATAACTAGGGATCCCCTTTGAGAAACATTATTGTGATGAAATATCTTACTTCTCAACTCCTCTAGATGTTTATTCATCTCTATTAATTACACAATTGCCATTATATATGGAGTTATAGATATTGTCCTTCTTTAACGGATTAAATCAATATAAACTCAACTTCCCTCTATGGGTAATGTCTAGGTAAATCCTCTTAAAATACCTCATTATATTCTTGTGAATAATCGAAAACCTCAATTTTAAAATTTATATCTTCATCCCTATATGTAATTTCCTCTTTCTCTCTTAGAATCTTTTTCAGTAAAGCTTCCAGAAGAGGGTTATGATAAGAATCAAGGGATGATGTTTCTGCTATAAACATGATGGATTCTATATTTTCCGTAAAAATCACAACATCATTAATCAAATAATTTTTCACATCTTATTTGGATAGCCAATCCATATTGAGGATTATATCAAAATTGACCATAGGTATAATGATAAAGTACAAAGATAAAGCACATTTATATTTTATAATTTGATCTACCTGACACATCTTTGTTGTAATGATATTTCCCTTCAAGGTTTTGACAAACAAATCCATTGTTAATGTGAATTGTAAATATCAAATTTTTAATGAAAACTGTGAATATATAAGTGAATTAAATGATCTAGAATCAAATAGTTTTTTTGGCTAAATAGTGGAATATTATTAATGTATATACCACCAAAACATTAGGAACTTTAACCCCAGCAGTTGTGATCACTAAAGTATGGCCTTTCACCTTTGTCATTTTTTTGGGGTAATGGTTCCTTGATTCATAGGAAAATAATTTTCATAATATCTCAACTCTTTACAACTGTATAATTTAACATTGTTATATTCTTTCGTTCCCATACATTCACTAGTTTGTTGGCCGTTTTCTCCTGTCTTGTAACAAAATATCGTCCCCTTTAGGCAAGTACGAAGGTTTTTCTTCCGATAATTACTAAAGGTGGAATGTAAAATTTTCCCATCTTCCCTTTATTTCATTTTCCAAAGTGTTTAGTGTCCCTTCTATTATCATTCATTAATTTAAATTTATAAGTCTTATAGAATTTATTTTATGTTTTGATAGCACATGTGACTATATATTCGAACAATGATAGAGATTGTAGGACCAATACCCATCGGTGTAATGGTTTAAACCCATGAAATAATAGATTAATCTTACTTCATGGGTTACGTAGGTAGTTTGAATCCTGACTTTTGAACCTTGTGATGTTAGATTCATAAAATTAAACATTCTCATTACCCATTTTCCTCAGGCTAATATATTGCCACTCATTATTTTCATGTACATCATGAGGAAATTATTTTTCTAAGAAGAGTTATTTAAATTACCTCTATTCCATATTTTATACATCTCCATCCTCCATCATGTTTTCAATTAATAACCATCATTTCTCATCATCTCCTGATTGAGGATAGACTACCATGAAAACTATTTCCATTTCGTTACTCCCTAAATAAAGAAATATTTTCTCTAAGTAATATATCCACTAATCATCTTCAAAAGGATTATTAGTCCCATTAAATGATGGTGGTTTATTCCTCATGAAGTAGTATTACATTGATTTTCCATGTTTTAAATCAAGATGCTCCATATGGGTATGGTTATTATTCATAACATGGGTCATATTTTCCATTATAGGTATACGTTTTTCATCACCAGATGTATCCCCAGCTCCAATATATTTTTCATTAAAATGGGGGAAATCCCCAAATGGATTACCTATGTTGATATGGTTTCCATTACTTAGACTAAGAATCATTTATAAAAAATTGAATTCATTATATTAGGTTATGAGTAATAATTCATAATTCCAAAATAGTAAAATATTTATCATAAATTGTAAATTGTATTTATATCAAATCTATAATAATAAAAATGTTATCGTTGGTGAGATATTTACTCATGAATCCTTCATAATAGTTCAAAATATTGTGATTCAAACTACAAATATCCCATAGTAGTGTCAACCAAGGTGTGTAGTGGGGCATGTTTTGGTGTTCAAGGATACCTCGAGTCAATCCCATAACACTTAATCAGAGCTATTACTCTTAGTTATATCAATTTCAAAACCACATCCACTTATAGTTTTTGGACATGGATGTATTTTCTATGAATACCCATATAATGTATATATTACCTAAAGTTTTAGGATGTTATGATATATTTATCCTCAATATCTATCTTAGTGTTAATGTTACATAATCATGGTTTTTATAAATCTAGCTTCCATGGATTTTATTAAACATCATATGGTACCAACTATAAAGCCCTAACCCTAGTTTCCCAAATTCCGTAAAATATTTTTTTATATTTTCATGATCAAATGAACTCAAATCCTGAAGGACTAAAAAGTTTAATAGCCTTGAAAAAACTATATACAAACATAAGATTTACATTACATAGTGAAATTAAAAACAACATAGAATGTAATTAGTAAACACTCATATTACATAGAAAATCCATGAAGGTTGGTCATAATAAATTCCTTCATACCTTGGAGAAAATTCAATATAAGAACAGGGTGAGTACATATGCGGAGTAATGATAAAAAATATAAGGGAAGGGATCATAAATAAGAATAATCTTTTAAGGCGTGGTATATAACTAAAACAAAATCATTTAATAAAAAATATCATGAATTATGTGGAAGGAATAAATAATATAATTCCTTTTAAACATTTACATGGATATTTTAGTAGTCAAATAATCACATTCCATATCTAGGACTAATCTAATAACGAGAAAATGCATAATTTCGAACATTATAACCATACCATCTAGGCCGCATGCCAAGACCCTAAATAACCATACTATCAAGGCCTCATGAAAATACACTAGTTTTTATCATGATACCTACCATATAATCAAAAGGTTATAAATGGACCCACACATCACTTACTGTGTCAAATGAATTACGCTTAAGAAATCGGTAAAACATTACATATACATTTGTATTAAAACTATCATACAAAATGGTAATACATTACCCATAAAACATAATGGTATCAAAAAATCACCTACACAGTCAAATATATCATAAAACCTTCAAAAAAATATTGATAATTGAATCATAAAAAATCAACGTAAATTAATCATAAAATCCAAGAAAGAATTTTGATATAGATGAAAATAATCAAACAAAAAAATAAAAATCATTGAGAAAAATATCACATTCTACATTGAAATAATTTTGATTCCACACAATTATAAAATAAAATATTTCATTAGAAAATAACAATGTAATATTGTATGGAAATATTCAATATGTTAAGGAATTATAATGACAGAAAATATCTACTAATGTCGTATAAGTTAAAAACATTCATTCTTTAATTTGAAAAAAAGGTTATAAAATACCTCGTTTAGAAAATGATGGAAATATTCTATTCAAAATATTTTATAAAAAGAAAAAAAGGGAAAAATTGAATTTAATAAATTATCGATAATATTATGAATTATATTTCAAGAATCATTGATATGGTTGATAAATATGACCAAGTCGATACTTACATATAAAACATCTCGAATAAAAAAGAGAATGAAATTAACTCTTACTTTGTAATTTCCTTTAGTAAAGGGCGATTTAACCCATTTTATAATTTTTAAATCATTCAATTAAATTATTAAAATACCATATACACATTTTTGATATCATATATGATCTTTTTATATCATTTTGTCAATAATATTTTAGTATTACCATTGTCTTGTGTATTAACTGCATCATTTTCCTATGAATGTTTTATTGTGTTTGTGGTATTTTTTAGGTATAGGATGTATTTTATTCATATCAAAAATTCCAAATGATTTATAATTATTATTTTTACCCATCAAATAAATTTTATAATGAGTCTTGAATGGTTATCATAGAAAAAGAATCTCACCACGTCGTGGAGACGGTAGGTCGTACATACACCCGAGCGACAGTATCATTCCCTTGAAGGTTTAAGGGATTAGAATTGGATATTATATTAATTATATAGTAAAATAATCATGTTATATTAATTATTAATATCCATTATATAGTTATTATACCCATACATATAGAGTTGTGTTGAATAAAAAATTACATCACAGCGTTGAGATTGTACACCATACGTACCCACGCATAGTGATATTGTTATTCACGTGATGGATAAAAGTAAGAATATGGTTTTATCGTTATCATAATAACATCTAATAATGTAGATAAATTTGGAATCATTACGTCATTGGAAAGAAACATAGGATGTGGTAGTATAATAACAAAAGAACATTGAAAATTTTATAAAATGATTAAGTCTTCTTCAGGTAACTCTTTGATTTTTTGATAAGGACTCATTAGGATGGATTTTTGCACAAAGTTTGTCATCTAGGATGAAGTGATGGAAGTTATGAGGATAAATTGTATGTTTTTGGTAAATATAAAGGACTTTATAGGTGTTAATTAAAGGGAATGGGATGTTCCCTTTAATAAGAGATGGTAGGGGTAGTTCAGAAAACTCTTAAAATATTAAATTCATATAAATTAATTTTCAATTAAAACTGGTTCAAAAGTAATTTTAATAAAATATAATATGAGGATGGGTCAAAATATCATAATAAAATGAATTTTAGATATCTTTATGGCATAAATTCATCCTTATTGTTATTCATTTAACCATTAGTTAAATAATTTAACCTTTACCATGAAAACATGTATTTTTATACTATAGGGATAATATAGTTACAATAAAATTACAAAAGAACCCCAATGGGATCATTTATGATATATATAATAGTTTACTTGTTAGTGATACAATCCTGCAATTTTTATGAATTATATAACATTTAATTAAATATTATTTATTTTAAAGTATCATTTATGTAAATTTTTATACTATTCAATATTTTCATTTTTAGAAATATCAAATTAATATGATAACATCACAAAAATACCGAAAATATGTCACTACCCAGTTTATGTTATCTATATAATGTATCTATTTAAATAATTAAGTCAAATAAGATTAATTTTAATATTTTTAATATCATTTAACATATTTTTCGATTAATAAAATTTTCATCACTATTATGACACAATTAATCGTAATTTTTTATTCTCTAGAAACTATAGATAAATTCTCAATGATTTATTAAATTATATTATAATTCTTGATACTATTTATTATCTATGTAAACCTACCTATATCTCTATATTAAAATTATTATACTTATAATAAATGATAGTGTAACATTTTTTCAAATTCGTTAATTTTAATAATATTTATTTCATATTCATGAGAAAGGTTCCATTAAATGAATTTATTAAGAATGATATGTTTTAAGGGTCTTATTTAGTAATCAAATAAGATCTTGATATATTTTATGGTAATTTTATAATATTATTTTTACCATTAATTACTTTATTTACCCTTAACCACGGTAATTAAAAATTTCAAAAGTTACATTTCAAAATATCCAAAAAAAATAAAAGAAAACAATTAACATAATTTTTACAAAATGTTTCCATACATGGAATAAATTTTTCAAAATTTAAAAACCATATGTTTCAGTAATTAATTTTAATATAATCCCCATTGACAAAACGAGAAAATAGGTTTTTCAAAAGTAAAAACCACCAAAAAATTTATATGAGTTTATATCTAATTTTAATGTGAGTATTATTTCATTAATATAAAATTCATTAAATTTTAAATATGTAATATAATTATACTTTAAAAAGAATTAAAATTATTATCTAAAAATATAAAAAAAATTTATGGGAATGTTTTTTTGAATTAAAATGTTGTATTTTCACTATTCATTAAAATATAAATGTTTTTAGAGAAACACAAGAAATTTGTCAAAAATAAATTATTATGTCATGTTTCTATAGAATAATATTATGTTGTCAAATTGAATATATATATATATATATAAGTGTAAAATATTATATGTATAAGGTTTCTTCATTAAATGGGTGTATAACTCATTTTTTAAAAAATTATTCTTTTATTCAAAAAATTAAATTATTACATATATCACGTATAATAAAAACATTAGATAAATATTGGAATTATATTTAACATATAAATGTCAAAAAATGGTTAATACTAATCATAACAAGTTTTTAAATAGCTAGCCATAGTGTGCTCGAACTCAGTGTTGCGTGCAACACATGCTAATGAATTATTTAAAATGAACCGTATTGTGGAAGCATGGGGTGTTACAAAATAAATTATCAAACAAAAATCACCATCAATATAAAACAACATTTCACACATACCTTCATCAATGTTTGTGTTAGGGAATTACTTGGTGATGTAAATGAACACAAACAAAGAGTAATATTTGAAAACACACAGATTTAACATGTTGCGACAAGATTTCCTACATCCATCAGAGAAGGAGGTGTTCCATTATTATTATTTAGATGAATCATTTAAGGATTAAAACTAGTTTTTTGTTGTTACAATTTCATGGGATTCGATATTGATTTATATACGAAGTAAGATCCAATTATTCTCTAGTTTTTTGGGTAGTTCATATCCCCTTGAATCTTGTCACATGTTTGTTTTTTCAATGGTCAGTGATGCCACTATAGTTGGATGATTTCAATTGAAGGATTCCATTAAAAATCATACTAATAGAAATAAAAAAAGTTGGTTTATCCCATGATTGGAATTGGCCACAAAAAATCTCCCCCTCACAACTAATTTGTGGCAGACACTAGACATGCAATCCTCTTATTATATTTCAACTTATAATTTGGTAATATATTGGTCATCATGTGTTCCTAATTATCATTGGTGTAGATTTTCTCAACATTAAAAAATCTTTATAACAATGCATTTCAGTTCTAATTATATCCCACATTGATGTGTTTGGATGTAGAATAAAATGTAATGTTCATGTAGATTTTAATAGTGCACTAACTATCACAATTTAAAATTAAATTCTCATGAATATTTCCCATATCCAATAAAAACATCTTCATACACAACACCTCCTTACTTCATTTGGTGATTGTTATATACATTAAATCTATGGTAGATAAGAAAACACACTTATGTAGTCATGATTTCACTGAGACTTCTCCACATTCAAATGATATCATGTACCATAATATGGGTTTCTTCGTTCCTATATCCCAAACCATATCTGCCAATATGTATCACTATAAAACTGGTTTATCACACCTAAAACATAATGAATGACTAGATTTACCTCAGAGATACAATAATATCCATTTGACTACTATCTCATTATCTGTTCTATTATTTGATAAAAAATTACTCCCAATTCCAACAACTTGAGAAATATCTAGTCTATTGCACACAATGAAATACATAAGACTACCAACCATTGATTGATAAAGAGAATTTCCCATATTTACATTCTCCTCCTTATTTGAATGGCTCTTAATTTTTGTGAGTTTGAAATGATTCACACGTAGAGTTATTAGTTGTTTTACCTTGATTATGTTTAATATTTTAAGAAACTTATCAATGTACCAATCTATCTTTATCCAATTATTGTGATTCCTCCTATCATGAGTAATCACTATACCAAGAATCTGTGTAAAATTTCACAAGTCCATACTTTCAAAATACCTATTTTATCCTTATTCAACATATAAATTTTAGTGATATGTTTTCAAATAATCAGTATATTATTAGCATAAATAAACTAGATAATGAAATCACAATCATAAAATTGTTTGACGATTGTTTTTGATAATCATATTTCCTTCTGTACTCATTTTTCTCCATGAATAAGTGTAATTTATTTTACCATTTCCTCAGTACCTATTTCAGGACATATATACTTTTTTCTGTTTTAATACAAGGTTACCATTACTTTTCACCTAAAATCCTTCTAGTTAAATTATTTATATATCCTCATGAATATCACAAAATAATAACATTGTCATTTCATGTAGTTATTGATCCTACATGTTCAGAAAAAAATTAATTCATTAACATCATTGATATAAGTCATTTTAACTACACAAGAAACAATTTCTTCAAATACAATATCTTTCTTATGATTTAATCCCATCATATCCACTCTGTATCTATAGAGAAGTTTTGTGTTGTCATCTTCTCCTTTAATTTTGTACACCATTTGTTCTTGAGTTCCTTCTTTCCATGTGGTAATTCCACAAAATCAAATGTGTATCTCTTTTCCAAGGATATCATCTCATCTTGATTGGTATTTTTCCATTCCACCTTCTTATGAAACATTATTATATCATTGTAATATCCTGTACCTCCCCCAACATTGAGCATCACATACTCATGTGGTGATTATCTATGACTAAATATTCATTCTATATTGGATCTCCTCAACTGTGATTCAGGGGGAACCTATTATGGAATATCGAATGATGGAAAAATGTTAGCATATGGTGACATATTACTTGGTAGTGATGTATCATCAGTGTAATGTATGATTATCACACTATCTGGAACTAGTGGTGGTGATACTAGTTCTAGATTGACTAGAATTTTCATATACAGCAACTTCTGTGCATTTTCTGAATTCCCCAATTATCAATCGTTTAACCCTTAATAAACACCACATATTGACTTCTGATGGTCATCCTATAAATAAGATATCAGGGTTGGTATTGAAACTCCACCTGAGTATATCGAAAAGAGATACACTAATTTTCTTTTCCATCAATCTTTTCACACTCATCATTTGTGATGTTGAAAAATGTCCAATAACTAAAAACAGTCAATTGATTTTATGAAATATCTTTACCCATCCAAACCCTTTTTAAAACATCATATTTCAGTTGAACTAATTGATAAAGGGTAATATTATCAACGATGTTCCACATTTCCTCCCCCAAAAGGTGTTTGGAAACTTTTTATTTGAGAGAATATAAATGACTCTCTAAAAATTGTCTTGTCCGTCCTCTCGGCAACATCATTTTATTGAGGCATCATCAGTACTGACTTATCCTTCTCGAATATAAAAACCTACAGTGCTCCTGCAATGGACAATTCTCCTGTCCCCCATTATCATTTCATACACACATTAATTATCCACTTTTTTCTCTTTCCATCTTCAAATGAAAATATTTGAAAACATCCTACACTTCATCTTTAATTTTCAAATAATCGGCCCATTATTTTCTATAACATTCATCTATGAATGAAAAAAAATTAAATGGATCCCCACCTCAAATTTATGCTTGTAATGAAGACATATGTGTGAGTCAAATCAAATAACATCTTGTATGGTGGCTATATAACCATGAAATGGTAGTCACTGTTGTTTTCCGTTGATTCAATCAGCATAGGTATCTAAATGCATAACTTTTAGACCTAGTAATAGATATTTAATGAAGCCATTTATTATTCCTCTCTCACATATGTGTCCAATATGACTCCTTCAATCTTCTATATGAACATATTTTTTGGTTACAATGAATTATCATCCACACATTCTAGCATATGTGAGATAAACGGTAGTATATTTCTTTCCTTTTGGAATTATCATCTTACCTTTGGTAATATTTAATTTTCCATTACTAAAGGAACTAATATATCCATCATATTTAATAATTAATGTGGATATCAGATTTAGATGAATATAAGGAACATTCCATAAATCAATTAACTATAACATGCATATAATATTAGTCTCTAGAAAATTATTACCAATACCAGCGACTTTGGATGAACAATCATTTCCTATCATTACATGTTTGAAATAACATGAAGTGTAAGATGAGAGGTACTCTCAACTATCCATGACATGGTATGAGGCACTCGAACCAATGACCCATGTCAAGTCTTGGCTTGCACGACTGACATGATTATCTTCTTGAACAATAACAATATCTTCACTGGAAACAACATCATCAGTATTTTTGGTCATACATTCGTGATTCCATTTCATTGCATTCAACCTCCTAAACACTCAGAACAATTTTCCAGGCATGGAATAATTGTAGCATATCATGTTATATCTCGATCATGATTTTTATCTCTTACTTATTTGAATAGTTTGTTCACTAGATTCTATTCTTCAACATCTTTCCTACCATTTATGTTTCACTTTCCTTTTAGTTATGAAATTCATTAATTCAGGTAAATATCCCTCAGCCTTCCATAGACACTCATTATTTAGAATTCTATAAATAATTATTTCTATTGTGAGAGTTACATTTAGAGTTTAATTAATGACTGACACAACTAGTATGTTCGAAATTATCAGTAAAGAAATAAATATAAACAATGCCAACATATCATTGTCAATCTTCATTTTAATAGAATTCAACAATCAATAGTACATTGTAACTCACTCATGTTGCCTGATAAGTTGGATACATCATTTTATTTAATGTATAAATGTCAATGTAAAAAGTTTTCTTTGACTTATGTGGTTGTTCATGAAAACATCTTTATTAATTTTTTTATAGAACATAAGCATCATGATAGTTGGAGAAATTATAGATGATATTTTTATACATATACTATTAAATTGGGTAGCATACTTCTTATATAGTATAAACCAATCCATATCAACTAGGGGTGTACTGGTTGATGTCTTCTCACTGGACTGACTGCTTATTGAAGGTTCTTTTACTTACACTATAATGGGCTTCATGGTGTCCCTTTTTGTCTTCTTGTAATTTTTAATATAAAAAATATAATTTAATTTTGTATT
This sequence comes from Viscum album, assembly GCA_963277665.1. Classification (NCBI taxonomy): domain Eukaryota; kingdom Viridiplantae; phylum Streptophyta; class Magnoliopsida; order Santalales; family Viscaceae; genus Viscum; species Viscum album. The sequence continues at coordinate 477,658,810 of OY728134.1, forward strand.
TAAGATTATATAATTTAATTTAGTGAGTTTATTCTTATTATCATTATTTTCATCCATTTATGGAGTGAGCAATTTAAAAATATAACTCTATGAATGCATTCAGAATGGTTGAAATAGCTATAAAAGACATCTGAATTATGAAAAATAGACTTCGATTGACCAAGATATAGTCCAAATATTTTCAATGGTCTAGATCCACCTATTAAGTGGCGCCGATGTGGATCATCAAAACAATTATTGAAAACCCCACAGGAATTTCATCCCCGATCTGAATATTATCTTCATATCCAACAAGGATATTGTAGTACCTAATGTTTGAACGAAACTTTGTATACATCTATCGTCATCATTTCACCTTAGTTTTTGACATCGTTGGAATTGTCTGGATAAACTACCCATGAATTTGGCCTTATAAAAAATATGAGCACCTTTAGATTTCTGGTCAATGAAAAACCCCTCCAAACCCTTTCGGTTTTGACCATTTTGGCTCAGATACCACTTATTGTGGAATAAAAACTCCTTAATGATGAAAATGATCACAAATATAGTGAAAAATGAAATAGCACACAAAGTTAGCATGCTTCGGTAAATTTACATACATCCATAAGAGAGGGGGGATGTTCAATTATTCCTCTCGTGATGAAACGTCAGAGTATTAGAGCTACTTTTTTAGTTAAAAGTTCATGGGACACAATCTTATTTTATTTACAATGATGGATCCAATTATTCTCTTCTTGTTTGGATAGTTTATCAATCCATGAATTCCACCATCCACAAGTTGAATAAATACTCCAAGGTGCGGTTGCCAAGGATTCCACTGCAGCTCTTTTGGGATAAGAATAAAAACCAATTTGTTTTCTCAGGAGTGAACCAATATTATGTAACATCAATCTAGAAAAATCCTCACTCTATTCGAATCATAGGGTCGGCTGACCATATTTTCCGATCTGTAGATTTGAGATCTAGCCGGATCTTCATCATCAATATAATTTTAATTAGTGTTGGTCGAATATTCAAATGTGGTTCATTCAAGATTATTGACGTCATGCAGATTCCTTAATCAACAAGCCCGAGTTCATCTTCTTCCATACTGTTGTAGTTACATCACAATTCTTCCTTGGCTTCAATCTCCTTGAACATTGTATAGGTATGTTCATGGATTAGATCTATTTGATGTTCTTATTTTTGGAAGTCATGTTCGATCACAAATATGGTTCTGTAATATTCACATCGAGTGAAAAAAAATCTTTTGACAAGCCCCGACTGACTCATCATCTCAAATTCATAATGGTTCCTGTGGGTACATGAGATCAAGAGGCCACTTCCACCATGCTCTGTTAGCCAATTACCAACACTGTACACGATAGTGGAATAAAATATTTGAAGTATTGGATAAACCACAACTCCCAACTCAGTTTTTCCCTATTTTAATTATTTCAGCTCATCCTTTAGATAAAATTAAACGAGATTATCATATAAAAATTTGAATCTGGTTGAGTTTACATATAATGAAAATTACTAGTCGTCGATCAGAATTCCCCATATTGATCCTCTTTATTGTCAGCTAAGCAGGTAACCTTTTAGTTGGTTATAGGTGGGTGAGACATTATTTATGGGAATGTTTATCAATTAGGATACATTGAAATCAATTTTAGATATACGCTGATGATTAGTTTTAACTCGGAATTAGAAGAAATATTGTGTTGAATGTCGAAACCATCCCATTGAGTTCTTTATTGGTGATCAAATTAGGATTTTATTTCCCCCATTTATGTCCCATGTGGCATGGGAGGTTGGGGAAGAAGGCTATAAGATATGATTAACCATTATATATCACTAAAATGATTAAATATTATGCATATCAACAGACATTACTGGCTCAGTTTATGGGTATTCATGTTGTTTTCCACATAATTAACCACAATAAATATCATCTTTATCATTCCCAGGTTTTGAATGGGTGGGAAGTTGAGTTGGTTCTAGAAAAGTCTGTTTTGGTGATAGTAATTGAGAACATGGACTCTCAGATGAATTTTCAATGTCTGAAATATATCTTACTGGTCAAAGTGTTATGGGGGAACAAACCAGATTCTCATAATACTTGGGAGTGTGAATCTTTTTTGAGGGACCATTAGCCTCATTTCCTTTCGAACCAACCTTATTTCACGTGAATTTATAGAGTTGTAAATTCCTATAGTGGGAATAATTTTAACATAACGATTGAGGTAGATCATTATTTTAGGTTTATCATGTCATATATTGGGTTCAGGGGCCAATGTAGGTGTTTTGGAGGAGTTCATTGTTCCATAATCTTAATGGGTTTCTCTAGAAGGCCCTAAGCTAGCTAGTAGGCCCCACCGATAGGTCGATGGCATGTTTGCGGTAAGGGCTTCTTAAAAGAAGTCCATCGACTAGACGATTATGGACCACCAGTGTAATAGTGTCATGCAGTTAGGATAAAACTCATATAAGGGTTCCACCAGCTAGTCGATGGTGCTACAATTTATGAAGGGGCTCAACTTGGTTCCACTAGTTGGCAATGGAAGCTTTTGGATGGCTAGTCAAATCAAGATGGGTTGAATAATTAAGGGTGTAAAATATATTTTCTGCTCCAAAAAACCTTGTTATAACACCTTAATCACAAGTTTCAATACCTAATCTAAGTAGGAAACTTCAAGAGGCCCCCTACAGTGTTCCAGGTTCCATCAATCTTTAATTTTGTAGTTTTGATCCAAGATTAATCAGTTGTCATTTGATTGGCATGTTTTAATATGTTTTCCTTTATTCTTCTTTGATATCTCGGATTAGTAGTGTATATTTGTTGTGTTGATTTTATCTAGCGATAATTTAACGACCCCTATCATGTTTTTCTTAGATAATTACACCTTTGGTTCCCAGAAACTAGATCAGATTTGGTTGGTATAAGATCTAATGTTTTACGAGGTATGTGATCTTCAATCTTCTCCTCTGACCTTGTGCTTATGGAAGAAAAATTATATGTTTTTGGAATCAATGTATAGAAAGTCCTATAACATTTATGGGAATTACATTTACATTTTGTATACAGATCTCAATTTTGATAATGTGTGAACCCTTGTTTAAGGTAGCCAGTTCCACCACATTAAATTTCATGGTGAACTATATTTTCTTTTGGTTTTATAAATAGACTTCTAAATGATGTTGGAATGATCATAGATCTTCCTGAACTAAATTCATTAATTGATTTTTCTAAAATATGTAATTTCCCCTTGTTTTGCTAAATGATTTATGTTTTCAAATCCCAAATAAATCAATTTGCAAAATTAGTGATAAAAGATTAATATTTTTGTTTTTTTAAGTCATTTATGCAGTGTGAGAATCACATGAAAATGATAACTGATTTGACATATACATCTCATGTGAGCGTTGGGTACTTAGGAGGAGTATAATATTAGGCCTTATCATTGTACACCATAGGGGGGCCCTAAGGGGGTGTTCCTGTATTCCATGGGCTGTGTTGTTCCAGGTACATAATTCTTATATTCCATAAGAGGTTAACCCATGTGGTGTTCCTATGTTACCTTGGATCTATTGTTTTAGGGACTTATTATTGTGCACTAGTATTGAATAAAATTTTATGGTATTGTATTCCTATCTAGACTGGTCCTTTGTTTTATAGTGGTAATCTCAATTGTTCATTTTCACTATTTGGTTCTATTTTTGAAATGATATATGATGCATGCTTTGATAAATTTAAAATGGTTCATTAAAAAGTTATTTTAATTGTATTATCTAGATTTTGATTTTCAATAGTAAAAAGTGGAAATGTTTTCATATATTGTGCATTATTTTTTATTTGACACATACTTTTTATGGAATACTTGTGTAATATCTTACTAAGTCTATTTATCTCAGAACCTATACATTCTCGTTGTGGTGAGTAGATATTATTTGGTATGATATTGGAAAACAAAAGGCATTGGAGTGAGGTTGATGTGTTTCATGTGAGCTGGGCTTTGATTACTAATGGTGTGATGTTGAAATGTTACCCACATATCACATTGTATAGTTGTTGATAGTCTCAATTGTCTTTATAGACTGTTTTTGGAAATGTACAATGGTTTTGGATTTTAACATTAGTTCTATCACAAACATTGTTGGTTTCATGTTATTAATTATTTTTCATCTCTTCTATTCCCCCTATATATATATATATATAATTCATGTTTCTTGTTTGACAATTGGAAAAAACATTCCCTCTATTTGGTGTTTGATGCCATGGTGTTATCCCCCAACCCATAGGGATTGAGAACTCCATTCGAGACTTGTTATTGTATAGTTCAAAGCCCAGTAGATGGGTTTCCTGAGATGGTTTGTGAAAACCACTCAGTCCCACACATGTTTTAAATATGTTATCAACTCATTACCATTATATTTTTCACATTTACCATATTATCATTTATCATGATAACATGGTTTTACCTAAGGTAAATTATCCATTATACAAAAAAAATTAAGTGATCCTTATTAAATTTTTTTTAAATACTGATTCATAATTTAAAATCAATTTCATTTTGTAAATTTTTTAAAAGCGGTACAAATTTGTTTTGAAATACTAAATGTATAATGTATTAAAAACTTTTTTTTTGGAAATATAAATTACATTCTAAAATGTCAAATATGGGATTGTAAATTAAAACCAACATTTTTAAAAACTATATAGTCATTTATATAATATATATTTTGTCTTATAAAAATTTTAATGTATCAATAACTCATAGATATATATTATTAATTGCATAAATACCATATGACTTATAAAAATAATATTTTTCAATATTCACATAAAAATAAATCATTTTAGAAAAAACATTAAATTATTCTATATATAATTTTGAAATTAGAAATCCAAAAATAAAAGTTGTTATTTAAATTTCATTTATAAAATTTTGTTTCTTATCATTTTAATAAAATCATAAAATAAAATGGGAAATTGTTTTATAGGAAAATTACATTTTATAAATAATAGTTGTTCTTATTCTTAATTTCAATAAACACTAATAAAGTAATAATTAATAAATATATATCATTGTCTATAAAAATATTCATTTAACAATAAGACGTGTTGGGCCAAGGAGCTTCTCAAACAGGAACATACAGCTCGTGACTGCTCCCGGGAGAAATGGCTTAAGGAGGGCGATAAAAAAACTACTTATTTTTATTCATGCATTAGAGAGAGAAGGAAACCCTCCTTGACTAACATACTACTTGAGGATGGATTCTATACTGATAATTGCGATACAATCGGGAGTTTAGCGCTCACATTATTCAAGGACCTGCTTGCTAGACCCGAGGATGTCCAGTGAGTATCCCATGGGAAATTCAGGGTTGTGGGAGTTTATTCCCACAATGGTGACCAATCGGGACAACGAGGTCATGGAGTCAATTCCTAGTAATGATGAAATACATGTATCCATGCATAGGATCAATTTGGAGAGTGCTCCCGGTCCTGATGGTTTTCCAAGTTCTTTTTACAGAGGGGATTGGGATGATGTCAAGAAATACATCATTGGTGCTATTCAAGAATTCTTCAGAGGTGGAGGAATCCCTCAGGTGGAAAGTGCTAGAACTAATGTTCTCATTCATAAGATGAAGTACCCCTCTTCTTTCATACACTACAGATCCATGAGCCTCTACAACTTACATTACAAAATTTGTCCATGTGTACTTAATCAGAGGTTGTCAAATCTTCTCGCGCGGTGTATTTCAGTTGAGCAACATGGATTTGTGAAAGGTCACTCCATCCGGGGATCAATTTCTATTTCTCAGGATATGGTTAGATTCATCAATAGAAAAACCCATGGATCCAACATAGTGATGAAATTGGATATGAACAAGAAATTTGACAGGATGGAATGTATTTTTATCAACAGAGTTCTATCGGGTATTGGGTTTTCTTCCAAGGCAGTGGACATCTTTTTCAAGATCTTCAATTCTTCGTTTTTGTCTATCTCTTTTAGGCGGAAGAGTCATGGGTTCTTCAAGGAAATGAGAGGTCTCTGTAAGGGATACCCTAATTCTACTAGAATTTTTATCCTAGCACAGGAAACTCTTAGCAGGCTTATCAACAGAGGAATATAATAACGGGCATTCTTCCTTTTTGAAGGAAGCTGAACGGGCCGACGGTTTCTCATCTAATTTTCACCGACGACTTGCCTTTTTTCATCAATGTTGGTTTGGGAGTGGTTCGTTGGATCAAGGATATTTTAGATGAACATTTCTACTAGAGTGGGTAAGTCATCAGCAAATCCCAAAGCAGCATCTACATCTCAAATAAAAATTTTCAAGGGTGGTAGTCCTCTAAGTGTAACCATCTGGACATGCAGCATGGGTCTATTCTGATGGAGTACATGGGTTCTCCGATTTCATCAGTTCATCTTAGTATTAAATATTTTGATCATGTTGTTTGTAGAATCAGTACTCGCATCCTTAACTGAAAAAATCAATTCATGTATTTGGGAGGTTGAATATATCTGGTGAACAATGTGTTGTCTTCCATTCCCATCCATGCCTTGGCTGCTTTCAACGTCCCCCAAGGTGTGATAAACATCATTGATTGAATCATGTGCAGTTTTTTCTGGGATAAAAAGGATAAAGGCCAGAGACAGTAGGTTGTGTGGGGAAAGATAGGGTGGCCGTTCCTAGACGGTGGGATCAATGTGAAGAGCCTGTAATGTAAGATTCTGTACAAGCATGTCAAGCTCACCTGGGAAATTCTGGATGAGCGTTCTCTTTGGGGAAAGTCCATGGGGGGTTTTGTGGTGGAAGTGCCGAGGTTTCACACGGACATGTTTCTCTGCTATGGGAGAAAATGTTTCCACTGTTCTAGACTCTTCATCTTCATTCTCAATGGATTGTTGGTTCATGAGACCTCTTCTTCTGGCACAGGAACTGGGTGGGCTCTCTTTTAGCATTCCCTGGTTTCCCTACCCTGCTGATATCACTTAGAAAAGTGTCTCTGCATCCTAGGTTTACCATGGCCATACTAGATGGCCACCAATAGGCTCTTCTAGAGTCCTTTGTGTTTACCGGCAAGCTAGAATAATTTTTATTCACTCCGGCTGCTTCGGGGGTCTTTTCCTATAATTATTTTTATAGGATGTTTTCAGGGCAGGATCTCCAGGAGGGGGGATCAGAGTCGTGTGCTGCCATAAGATCCAAGTGAATATTATCTTTCACACTTCACGCATCAGGAACTCATAATTGGGTATAGATGAGAACATCAGAATCCTGTGTATCATCTTGCCCTCTAGGATAACATGCTGCATCACCAGTTGGGAAGATAGTACCAACCGTTTTTTAGCGGGATTGGGCTCTTGTAGTGTGTCATTGCTTCAGGGGTTTCACGGCACTCTCTTTCCAATAGTAGAACACCACAAATTTTGTGGAGAGATGGTTCCAAGGTATGGATGGTAATGAGAAGGATAAATGGTTCGTTCAATTATTTTCAGTTAAGGATGTTGGATATAACGACCCATACTTTACATACATTGTTATAACATCAGAATTGAAGCACACTTATTACAACATATAACAATACCAAGAAAGGCCCGTATAGGTATAATGTCTTTAGAAACTGGGAAACATAAAAAACTGGTTCATAAAAAATATACTTTTCCCCCCATTTATTTCATCATATCTAGAGTCCCTTTTTGGCATATTATACTTAATAACCTTCTTCCTGACCTGGGGAAATAAAACATACAAAAGGGTGAGCTCAAATGCTCAGTAAGGGTAAACAAATGAAATATCAATCACATCTTATATATAAGAACATAACTTTTGGAAATATTAACCTGAAAAAGAGATCATAATTTCATAACATGGGATAAATCATAGTTGTGAAATGTAATCCCAATTATCATGACATAAAACATGAATCTTTGTGGCATACACACAAAATCATAGAGAATCATTTCTTTTTAGTCAATACACATTGCCAAGACTATCTTAGTGGACAAAGACCATTTCTGAACCGGGTTCATTCCTCGTTTCAGTCCTATTTCACTGAACCGGTATGACCTACCGTTCCAGCAATGTCTATCTCATGAGATATAAAATCTTTACCCAATGCATTGGAGGTAGATATAGGTCCCACCCATCTCATAATGATACCATTCTTATGTGTGCCACAAAATTAGAAACCATACATCATTGCATAACCCATGTAATAAAAATGGGAATCTTAAACATCAAAACATCATAAAACAATTCATATAAGATAAAGGAATTCATAAAAATAATTCCATCACAACATAATCAAATCAATGTAATAATAGGGATAGAAACAGAAATCTTTATTATCTTAGATGGAAAATAATTTTGATAAAGAACTTGAACTCCATTCTTGAGGAAAATATCCTTTCTACTTCAAAAACACTTTTCCTTTCATAACATGTCATAAAATTCTAAATGTAAAGAAGTTGATTAAAAATAAACTTGAAAACTTGTAAATGATGATTCTTGGAAATAATGTTTTAAAAATCTATTCATGTCGTATATGTTAAAAAAACATTCTTCTCGTACTTTTGTCGGAAAAGTCAAAAAGTACATCGTACGAAAAACGATAAAAGATTCCTTTCATATCTTTTACTAAAAACTCACCGAAGGGTAAAATTGGATTGAAACTGTTGTAGGTGGATGGAAATAATATTACATATTGAGGAAACATGGATGTCGATGATAAAATACACCCCAGTAAATACTAAAGTATAAACAATCTCGGATAAAAATGAGACTGTGAAATTTCCTTTACCTTAGGTCCAATATGCTTTGTACGTGTCCGAACCTCCTGTATAATGATTTAAATAATGTTATTGACTTATTCCAGAATCATACTTATTGTTATGATATCATATATGGTCATATTCTTAGTTTCTTGGTAGTAATATTTCATTGCTACTTGTTATTCGGGTGAATATATCTTTTTGTTCTTATGCATGTTTTGTCGAATAAATTCTTATTCTTATCTTTGGGTTATAGATACATCATTTACAGAATGGTATTAATGTACTATATATCATATTTATTCATTGAATTCATTTATATAATCATTATTCAATGAAGATCATGTAGAACGAGTCGCATCACATCGTGGAGACGGTATTACGTACGTACGCACGAGCGATGATATCATTCCCATGATCGTGGAATTGTATTGGAGTGTATGTATACTATTTTAGAATCAATATCACTTTATAATAGTCATATATAGTCATTATTTACACCATTATACACATCCAAGTAAGGTGGTGGTGGAAAATAGATTACACCACGGCGTGGAGACGGTATTCCGTACATACGCACGCGCGGTGATTTCTTTTTCCGTAGGATAGATAGATGGTGAAATAGGGTTGTTTCATACATAAAATAACATATCAGTATATGAGTGATACTGATGTTATTACTTCATGATGAAACAACTAATGAAGAAGAAGTGGAAGAAGAAATAAAGATGAAAGAATCGGTAAAGGGCATTACCTCTTATTTGAAGCGCCTCTTTGAGACCTCATTTTAGGGCACAAAAATTGGACTTTGAGGAAGACCAGAACCTCTAAGATGTTTCTTGGTAAGTGGATAGGAGAATGTGGCAGGGGTTGGCCGAGATTGAAGGCTCAATGTGGTGTGAGGAAGAGATGGAGGAGGTGCCCTTTTATAAGGGAGGAGAGGGGCTCCTTTGGAAAAACCAAAAACATTATTTTATTATAAAGTGAAGTTCGGTTTTAAATAGCTCCAAATTTATTTATTTAGAATTTAAGGTGGGTATGGGTCTAAAGCCTCTCATCCAATATAATTTAGACTAGTTTAGGTTACTATTTTAACCTTATCATTTAGATTTAACATTAAGTTAAATAATTTTACTTTAACCGTGTCTTCTTGTGTTCTTATACTATAAGGTTAATAAATATACTATAAGAAGCCAAATGAACCCCAAGTTGTTTATTATTAATATATATAACCTTAGATAAGTCATTTGGCCGAACCATAGATTTTTATGAATAAAAGAACAATTACTAATATAATATTTGTTTCAAAATTTATTTTATGCCAATTTTGACACTATTTAGTAATTAATTTTTGTAATAATCATAACAGAATTATTAGTTCGAACAAAGTAAATTAAATCAATACTAACATGGCATATTAATCTATAAAATTAGTGGAAATTATTAAAAGTCTCAAATTTTATTTATTTGGTTATTTATAACATCAATTATGTCAATATTTCATTAATAAGATAATTACGGCATCATTGTTGTGTCGTAAATAAATTAAATTATTTAATGTCCAAAAATTACAAATAAAATACAATTATGTAGGAAATATTTTTAAATTTCTAATGAATATTTATAGTCGAATTTATCTTATGTATAACCCCATATTATAAATTATTTAGTTATTAAACATTGATTTTAACAATTTTAACCCTTCTTTAAATAAATTAATAATAAATGTCCTAATATAATCCAAGTGGGAATAAATGGTCATATTTTATTCCTAAGTTTTTTTGGGTAGAATTACACTTGTCCAATAGAATTTGGACATGTTTTTGGGTAATAATAATATCATTTTTACCCTTAATTACCCTATTTACTATTAACCGTGGTTAAAAAAAGTAAAAAAGTTACTCTTCACCAAAAAATTATTTTCATCTCATTGAGCCACATTTTACTTACTGAAATCAACCGTGTCTCTCGGATTTTTGAAATTCCACTCACAAAAGTGGTAAAATTAAGTTTTATGAAAAATTCAGTTTTTTAACTGCCACTTAGTGGTTTCACTATTCATCAAAAATTGAATGTTTTTGGAAAAATACCAAAATTTCACCCTAGGATAATATCGATATTCCGAATCCAAAAATGAAGTCCATTTTGAAAAATAAAATTTTTAAAATTTCAAAAGTGGTTATTACTATTCATAACGGCTAGTTTTAATAATATTTTTTAGCATATCATTGTTTAGTGAAACTCGGTATTGTGTACGACGCAAGCTATCGAGGAAGGTTGTGATTTCGTGTAAAGAAAGCCAAGAAAGTGTTGTGTGTAGAAAATATTCCTTTGGTGATTTATATAACATAAAAGTCTCAGGTGTTACATTCTACCCCCCTTAAAATTAATTTCACCCTCGAAATCCGTCACTTTGTAACAAACATATGAGGATACCTCTCCCTCATCATATCCTCAAGCTCCCATGTAGCTTCTTCTAATTGGTGGTTCCTCCATAAAACTTTCACCCATCGAGTGGTCTGGTTTCATAGGATGTTTTCACTATGATCCAGAATCTCTATCGGTTGTTCTTCATAAGAAATATCTTGCTCCAGTGGTACAACTTCTGAGCTGAGTACATGTGAAGGATCAGGTATGTACTTTCTCAGGAGAGATACATGGAACACATCGTGAACTTGAGAGAGATTCGGTGGAAGCGCCAATCAGTAAGCTACCTTCCCAACACAATCCAATATTTCTAAAGGATTGATATATCTAGGGCTCAACTTCCCTTTTTTTCCAAATCTCATGACCCTCTTCCAGGGAGATATTCGTAAGAACACTTTATCAACCACTTCAAACTCTAGGTCTTTTCTTCGGTTGTCGGCATAACTTTTCTATCGACTCCGAGCTGCTCTTATGTGTTGTTGAAAAGATCTGACCTTTTCTGCCATTTCATCAATGATATTAGGTCCTAATAGCTTTCTTTCTCCAACATTATCCCAGCAAGTGGGAGTCCATCATTTCCTTCCATAGAGAGCTTCATAAGGAGCCATCTGAATACTGGAGTGAACGCTATTATTATAAGAAAATTCCACCAAAGCTAGGTGTTGATCTCAACCACCTTTGAAATCCATAGATCAAGCTCTCAACATATCTTCTAGAGTTTGAATTGTTCTCTCAGACAGAACGTCTGTCTGAGGATGATAAAAAGTGTTGAAACTCAACTCTATATGCAGAGTATGCTGAAGACTTCACCAAAACTTCGAGGAAAATCTCGGATCCCGATCAGATATAATAGAAAGTGGTACTCCATGCAATCTTACCACTTCCTTTACATATATCCTGGCAAGCTGAACTAGAGAGAAATCCTCTCTAATAGAAATGAAGTGTGCAGACTTTGTAAGAAGATCAACTATTACCCAGATAGCATTATTGCCTTTGGATGTTTTAGGATGTCCTGTGACAAAGTCCATAGTGATGTTTTCCCATTTCCATTCGGGTATGGGTAATGGTTGTAACATCCCCTTAGACTTCTGTCTCTCAGCTTTAACTTATTGACAAACCAAGCATCGAGAGACATATTCAGAAAAATCTCTTTTCATTCCATCCCACCAGAAGTACTCTTTCAGGTCTATATACATCTTCATGCTTCCAGGATGAATAGAGGATGAAGAACTATGAGCCTCATCCAGCAACTCCTTCTTTAATTCTGGGATGGGAGGAACACAAACCCGATTCCTGAACTTTATTATCCCATCACAATCAAGGTTGAATTCAGGAACATTTCTCACCTTCTTTTGTAACTCGACATATTCTTTCTGTGCCTCTTTAATCTTCACATGTATAGATGGGTGAACATTCATTTGATAAAGATACGATTTTCCCCCTTCCATTATAATTCCAAGATCCATCCATTGTAAATCCATAAATATTGGATATTTTGTGATCCTCATCATGGATAAACGGGTATGGTCTTGTCGACTTAATGCATCTTCCACCTTGTTGTCTTTCCGAGGGTGGTAATGGATTGAGCAGTCGTAATCCTTAATCAGCTCCAACCATCTTCTTTGGCACATATTCAGCTCCTTTTGTGTGAAAATATACTTTAAACTTTTATGATCAGTATAAATGTAACACCTTTCTCCATAAAGATAATGCCTCCAAATCTTTAATGCAATTATTACTGCAGCTAACTCCAAATAATTAGTTGGGTAAATTTTCTCATGTATTTTCAACTGTCGTGAGGCATAAGCTATCACCATATCATTTTTCATAAGAACACACCCCAATGCCTTCTTGGATGTATCACTGTAGATCACGAACCTTTCTCCACTACAAGGCAGTGTGAGCACAGGTGCACTGGATAACCTTCTTTTCAACTCCTTGAAATTCTCTTCACATTCCCTTGTCCAAACAAACATAACTCCTTTCCGAGTCAACTTGGTGAGTGGATTAGATAATCGTGAAAAATCTTTCACAAAACGTCGATAATATCCAGCCAAACAAAGAAAACTTCGGATCTCAGTCACTGTTGTTGGCCTCGACCATCTTTTGATAACCTCTTTTTTTGCTGGATCCACAAATACCCCCTCTTTTGAGATTATGTGACCCAAAAATGCAACTTTTTGAAGCCAAAATTCACACTTTGTAAATTTTGCATAAAGCTTCTCCTTTATCAGGGTCTTCAATATAATTCTCAAGTGATATTCATGTTCTTCCTTGCTCTTTGAATAAACAAGAATATATTCTATAAAGACTACCACAAATTGATCAAGATAGTCTTTAAAGACTCTATTCATCAGATCCATGAAGATAGAGGGGGCATTAGTAAGACCAAATGGCATCACTATAAATTCATAGTGTCCATACCTTGTACGGAAAGTCGTCTTTCGTATATCCTCCCTTTTGACCCTTAATTGATGATACCCTGAACGAAGATCAATCTTGGAAAAGTATTGAACTCCGCGTAGTTGGTCAAATAGGTCATCAATTCGCGGGAGAGGATATTTTTTCTTGATAGTGATCTTGTTAAGTTCTCGATAATCAATGCAGAGTCTCATTGATCCATATTTCTTCTTAACAAACAGAACATGTTCTCCCCAAGGTGACGCACTAGGGCGTGTGACCCCCTTATCAAGATTCTCTTAGATTTGCTTCTTCAATTCCTACAACTCAATTGGGGCCATTCTATAAGGTGTCTTTGAAATAGGCAAAGCACCCGGTATGAGTTCTATTGAAAACTCAACGTCACGATTCGGTGGAAGACCCAGTAATTCATCTGAAAAGACATCATAAAACTCTCGTACAATGGGAATATTCTTAATAGTGAGTTTCTCACCAACCATTTGAGATAAATAACCTTCATTTAGTGGAATAAATACCCATAAAATGGATGAAATTTCCACTGGAAGGATATGTTCATCCTTTCATTGATAGATGATCATATATTGATTTGGAATATGAAATGTGACTTCCCTTATTTGGAAACTGATATGAGCTCCATGTAGAGAAACCAAATCTATGCCAAGAATCACATCAAATTCCACTATAGGAAGGATCACAAGATTTGTAGGAAGCACTTTCCCACAAACTTCAATCGGAGAAGAATTATAAACATTTGATGCGACTGTTGTGCCATTAGGTGTTGTCACAGCTAACTCAACATCTAATTGTTGAGGTAATATGGTGATACCCTTAGAAAATTCTGCAGAAATAAAGGAGTGGGTGGATCCAGAATCAAATAAAACATTTGCTACTTTAGAGTGGATGGTAAGTGTACCTTTCACCACATCGTTATCGTATTCCACATCGCTGATAGAAATTGCATGTGACTTTCCTTTGTCTTTAGCCTTAAGAGTTTGTTGACGTCGACCATCATCATCAACCCTTGTATTTGGACATTGATTGGCATAATGCCCCATCTCCTTGCACTTGAAACATTGAAGTGTAGTAGGTTCATGTTGTGCATCCCTTCATTTGTTTGCAACATTAGACATCTTCTTCCCATCATTACAGCATTCAAATGCCCGATGACCTTCCGTTCCACATTTGAAACATTTACTTTTCCCATTAAGAAAACTCCCTCCATGTTTCATTCCACACTTTGACCATAAGGGAAAGCTCATATTCTTTTCAGTGTGCTCTTTATATTTTCCTTTGAATTCCATTTTTCTCTTCTTTTCAAACCCATATGACTGATGGGTTACTCCAATCTCCTTCTCAACTTTGAGAGCACATCGAACGATTTACTCGTAGCTATTGAAGTCCCGTATGTCTAAGGCCCATCGAAGACTTGGTTTTAAGCCACTAAAGAATCGATCGATCTTACTCTCAGGTTGGATAATAATACAAGAATCATACCTTGCGATTTTTGTAAAATTTCCTTCATGGGTACCAACAGATTCATCATCCTTTTGCTTCAGTTCAAGAAACTCTTTCTCCATCTTCGTTCGGAGAACACGAGGGATGTACTTATTGGAAAATAAGTTGTTGAACTCGTCCCATTACATGGACTCAATTTCATCCATTTTCTTCGTATTCTTAATAAGATTACTCCATTGATCAGAATCACCATCCAAACGATACACTGCTAAGATGACTTTATCATGCTCAGAAAATTGAAGAACAGAAAATATCTTTTCAGTAGTACTAATCCATTGTTCAGCAACTAATGGATCAGTAGACCCGCTGATTGAAGGTGGACGCTTTCTCATGAAGGATTCAACATAATGTTGCTCCTTCCTTTGCTCGTTTGGAAGTCATGCATGATTCATAGATTGATAATGTTGTGTGAGCATAGCTACAAGATTTTGCATTCCAGCTCCCATAACGTTTGGTCGCTCATGGGGACAATCATTGCATTGCCCGTCGCATTCCACAATAACACGGTTCCTTCGGGTTCTAGCCATTGAATAAAACCAAGAATAATAGTGTGAGCAACACTAATTATAAGAGGAAAACCACATAATCAAGAATAAAATTTCACACTTAAGGTCTTATCCTAGGTTTTTCATGGCCATTTCTAAAAAACTAAGATTGCGTTCTATGCTTAGACATATCCTTAGGGTTCTTAATAAGGATTTCACATCCTAGTTTCCAAAGGTTGACTATACCTTTCCTCTGATACCAACTATAACAACCCATACTTTACATACATTGTTATAGCTTCAGAATTGAAGCACACTTATTAAAACATATAACAAAACCAAGAAAGGACCGTATAGGTATAGTGTCTTTAGAAACTGGGAAACATAAACAACTGGTTCATAAAGCATCTACTTTGCCTCCAATTTATTTCATCATATCTAGAGTCCCTTTTTGGCATATTCTACATAATAACCTTCTTCCTGACCTGGGGAAATAAAACATACAAAAGGGTGAGCTCAAATGCTCAGTAAGGGTAAACAAAAGAAATATCAATCACATCTTATATATAAGCACATAACTTTTGGAAATCATAACCTGTAAAAGAGATCATAATTTCATAACATGGGATAAATCATAGTAGTGAAATGTAATCCCAATTATCATAACTTAAAACATGAAACTTTTTGGCATACACACATAATCATAAGGAATCATTTATTGTTAGTCAAGACTCGTTGCCAGGACTATCTTAGTGGACAAAGTCCATTTCTGAACCGGGTTCATTCCTCATTTCATTCTTGTTTCACTGAACCAGTATAACCTACTATTCCAGCCATGTCTATCTCATGAGATATAAAATCTTTACCCAATGCATTGGATGGAGGTATAGGTCCCACCCATCTCATAATGATACCATTCTTATGTGTGCCACAAAATCAGAAACCATACATCATTGCATAACCCATGTAATAAAAATGGGAATCTTAAACATCAGGACATCATAAAACAATTCATATAAGACAAAGGAATTCATAAAAAAAATCCATCACAACACAATCAAATAAATGTAATTATTGGGATAGAAACAGAACACATTATTATCTTAGATGGAAAATAATTTTGATAAATCACTAGAACTCCATTCTTGATGAAAAATATCCTTTCTACTTCAAAAACACATTTCCTTTCTTAACATGTCATAAAATTCTAAACATAAAGAAGTTGATTAAAAATAAACATGAAAACATGTAAATAATGCTTCTTGGAAATACTGTTTTAAAAATCCATTCATGCCGTATAAGTTAAAAAAACATTCTTCTCATACTTTTGTCGGAAAAGTCAAAAAGTACCTCGTACGAAAAATGACACAAGATTCCTTTCATATCATTTACTAAAAACTCACCGAAGGGTAAAATTGGATTGAAATATTTTTAGGTGGATGGAAATAATATTAAATATTGAGGAAACATGGATGTCGATGATAAAATACACCCTAGTAAATACTAAAGTATAAACAATCTCGGATAAAAATGAGATTGTGATAAGTCAATTACCTTAGGTCCGATATGCTTTGTATGTGTCCGAAACTACTATATAATGATTTAAATAATTTTATTGAATTATTCCAGAATCATACTTATTGATATGATATCATATATGGCCATATTCTTAGTTTCTTGGTAGTAATATTTCATTGCTACTTGTTATTCGGGTGTTTATAACTTTTTGTTCTTATGCATGTTTTGTCGAATAAATTTTTATTCATCTCTTTAGGTTATAGATACATCATTTCCAGAATGGTATTAATGTACTATATATCATATTTATTAATTCAATTCATTTATATAATCATTATGCAATGAAGATCATGTAGAACGAGTCGCATCACATTGTGGAGATGGTATTCTGTACGTACGGACGAGCGATGATATCATTCCCATGATCGTGGAATTGTATTGGAGTGTATGTATACTATTTAAGAATCAATATCACATTATAATAGTCATGTATAGTCATTATTTAAACCATTATACCCATCCAAGTAAGGTGGTGGTGGAAAATAGATTACACCACGGCGTGGAGACGGTATTCCGTACGTACGTACGTGCGGTGATTTCTTTTTCCATAGGATGGATAGATGGTGAAATAGGGTTGTTTCATACTTATAATAACATATCCGTATATTAGTGATACTGATGTTATTACTTAATGATGAAACAACTAAAGAAGAAGAAGTGGAAGTAGAAATAAAGATGGAAGAATCGGTAACGGGCATTACCACTTCTTGGAAGCGCCTCTTTGAGACCTCATTTTAGGGCACTAAAATTGGTCTTTGAGGAAGACCAGAACCTCTAGGATGTTTCTAGGGAAGTGGAGAGGAGAATGTGTCAGGGTTTGGCCGATCATGAAGGCTCTACGTGGTGTGAGGAAGAGAGGGAGAAGGTGCCCTTTTATAAGGGAGGAGATGGGCTCTTTTGGAAAAACTAAAAAAATTATTTTATTATAAAGTCAATTTCGGTTTTAAATAACTCCTAATTGATTTATTTCGTAGCTAAGGTGGGGATGGGTCTAAATCCTCTCATAAAATATAATTTAGACATGGTTAGGTTCCTATTTTAACCATATCATTTAGATTTAACATTAAGTTAAATAATTTTACTTTTACCGTGTCTTCTTGTGTTCTTATACTATAAGGTTAATAAACATACTATAAGCCGCCAAACGAACACCAAGTTGTTTATTATTAATATATATAACCTTATCTAAGTCATTTTTTCGAACCTTATATTTTTATTAATAAAATAACAATCACTAATATAGTATTTGTTTTAAAAACTATTTTATGTCAATTTTGACACTATTTAGTAATTAATTTTTGTAAAAATTATAACAGAATGATTAGTTCTAAAAACGTTAATTATATCAATACTAACACGTCATATTAATCTATAAAATTAGTGGAATTAATAAAAAGTCTCAAATTATATTTATTTGGTTATTTATAACATCAATTATGTCAATATTTCATTAATAAGATAATTACGGCATCATCGTTGTGTCATAAATAAATTAAATTATTTAATGTCTAAAAATTACAAATAAAATCCCATTATGTAGGAAATATATTTATATTTCTAATGAATATTTATAGTCGAATTTATCTTATGTATAACCCCATATTAAAAATGATTTAGTTATTAAACTTTGATTTTAACTATTTTAACCATTCTTTAAATAAATTAATAATAAATGTCCTAATCTAATCCAAGTGGGCCTAAATGGTCATATTTTATTTCTATGTTTGTTTTTGGTCGAATTACACTTGTCCAATAGAATTTGGACATGTTTTAGGGTAATAATAATATCATTTTTACCCTTAATTACCCTATTTACTTTTAACCGTGGTAAAAAAAAGTAAAAAGTTACTATTCACCAATAAATTATTTTCATCTCATTGAACAAAATTTTACTTACTGACATCAACCATGTCTCTCGGAATTTTTAAATTCCACTCACAGAAGCGGTAAAATTAATTTTTATGAAAAATTCAGTTTTTTAACTACCACTTAGTGGTTTCACTATTCATCAAAAATTGAAAGTTTTCAGAAAAATACCGAAATTTCACCCTAGGATAATTTCGATATTCCGAATCCAAAAATGAAGTCCATTTTTAAAAATAAAATTTATAATATTTCAAAAATTGGTTATTACTATTCGTAACGGCTAGTTTTAATAATATTTTATTAGCATATCATTGTTTAGTGAAACTCGGTATTGCGTACAACGCAAGCTATCGAGGAAGGTTGTGATTTCGTGTAAAGAAAGCCAAGAAAGTGTTGTGTGTAGAAAAGATTCCTTTGGTGATTTATATAACATAAAAGTCTTGGGTGTTACACTGGAGCTTATGGCATTCCAGGAATCAAGCAAGGTATCAAGGCTATGTTATCACTATTAGGTCCATTATCGCGCAGACTTGTTTCCTTCTGTTGTATTTGGCTTCGCTCATCATGGAATGGCAGGAGGCCCCCTCCTCATTATTTCTACAGGTTAGTGGACCTTCTACTACCCCTCCCTAGTTTAGTACGAGAAGTGGGTGTACTGGAAACCCTCCATCTCTGGTCTCAAGTTAAACACGGATGGGTCATGCGCATTAGGGTGATGAGAGGAGGGTGAGTGGTCTAATGCCATGGGGGTAGGCGGTCAGGGAGTTTTCGTCCTTCTTTTGAAATGTTACCCATCTCTTGGATGAGGCCAAGGCCATGCTCACTGGGCATTCCCTATGCATGCAGGAGAAGCTTGATTTATCCCAAGAGGATACATATTCTAGGATCATTCATGATGCGATGATAGGTAAAGTTTCCCCACCTTTCTCTATCACTTATATAGTGATGAAATGTTGATATTTACATGGAACCAACATCCAAGTCTCTCTGACCTGGTACGAGGGTAATAAGGTTGTAGATCACATGGCTTCCATGGAGGCCCAGAGCTCCATCTACACTAGTCTTCTCCCTATCAATAGTTTGAAACTAGAGTGTGTTAATTTACTTAGAGGGGATGCCCTCGGCTTGAACTATTTCTGACCCCCTAATTTCCGAGATCCCTTAGTTATTTTGGTTATTTTGGTTGTTTTTTTTTGTTTTGTTTATTCTTTCATTGAATAAAAATTTGATTTGAATGGATTGTGTATAAAAATCTATCAATTTTTTTTTACTTAATTAGTCTATAAAATATATTAAAATGTTGGGTCATTACATTCTGCACACCTTAAATAAATTGCATTCTTCCAACTTTATAAATCATATGATGAGATTAATTTACCAAGGGATATATTGATTAACCATACACTAATTTTTGGTTATTTGATGATTTATGATATGAATCTACATTTTCCTAAATAAAAATTTATATAAGCCCTATTTAAAAATATGTAGTTCATTCAGAATAAAACCCTAATAAGCGATGAAGAGATAAATCCATAAAAAGTATGTTTTATTAACCTTAATAAAGATATTTATAATATGTATATAATAATACTACCACCTATATTTATTTAAAATTTATTATGTAATAGAATAAAACATACAAGAAAAAATAAAAAAAAATTATAATTGAAACATCACTTGATACTACAAAACAAGTAGTTACATAGGCTTTTCAATTATCTTATATCCTATGTAGTTGTTAGTGCCTATTTTTCCCATCAACCATTGGATTAAATAATTTATTTTTAAAAGGAAGAATTTCCATGAAATTTTAACCTATTGTATTTTTTATCTCCTCTCTTTTCCTCATACTTTTTAGATTAAATGAATTCATCTCCAAAATTTTAGTATCTACCCATCCGTTTTAGTAAATTTATCCTATCTTTTTCCCCATATATAGGACATGAAGGGAATGAAATGGTAGTTCATATATGATCCATGTAAAATGAAATTTATCATGTCTATAACATTAATTTGTTTTGTGTGATTGGGTCCCTTACTATGTTTACATTGTTATTCATTTTTCCTGACTGATGGATTTTCATAATTAGATGGTTTCTCACTCAATATCCCATTCTAATGGGTCTCTCATTGAGGTAATATGTGTATTTTACATGAAAAAAATAGTTCATTTTAGTTCTAACCATTAATAAACCCAAAAGGGTTTTATATGAGTGATGAACAATTAACATTATAATATGGTTAACCTATATCGACTTAAGAAATTTTAAAAATAAAATGTCATAATATATGATACTATCACATTAACTTGTAGTTATTTTAGTTCAATATATCTCACACATAGTTCCACCCATATCACTTTTGTTCCTCAATGGTAACATTATGTTGAGTTTCATCATACATTTTAAGAATATGCCTTAAAATAACATAAGAATCAATCATTTGTAGTGGTTCTTAAAGGGCATATTATTACCCAAATCATACCCCGTTGGATGAAAATCTAGCAACGTTATTAGTCCTATTTATCATGCACCACGTGAAAATAAATTTAATATGAAATCATCCCATTTGAAGTTACTAACTCAAAGTATTTATATGTTGGAGCCTTCATCAACATGTTGAATCGAAACTGGGACGTAATTTCTAGGAAAACCACAGAATTAAAACTTCTGATAATTTTAGGATATTTCTCTATACTTAGATCCCCCTATGGGTTTTAGTAATGATCTCTCATATTAATCCCAAAAAAATAAATTTCACCTCAACTCACGTAACTGTTTATCTACACCTTGAAATTTTTATCAATCATAGCTTATCAACTCTTAAATTATCCATAATTAAAATCCTAACATTTTTATTTTTATTATTGTTTCCTTGAAGACAATCTATCCCAACCCATATAGTGATTACATAATTCTATGTAAATATTTCATTTCATACATTCCCAAGATAATTTAGGTCTGGGGTTTTAGAGGGTTATTACAAAACAATTACTAATAAAACCCATGTTCATTGTATCAAAAATAAATTTCACCCACTATATGAGAAACTACATAATTCCTAGTAATACATCAACATCTATCACAAATTCACCACATAAGTAACCCTATTATACTTATCATGTGTAATAATTTTCTTTAAAAACTATAGAAATTTAAACATAAAAATGGGTGATCTAAAGTGATCAGTAAGTGAAAAAATAATGGATAAAAATAAAATTTTGTAAGTGGTCATAAGATAATTATATCTGTATGAAATGGAATGTAATGAATTTGAATATAAAATATATAATTCATAATCAATAAATAAGTTGATGATTATAATGGGAAAATAACATATGAAAATAATATCAAATGTTAATAGAATCATTGAATATGTGGCAACAACATATGTAATAAAATAATATGAATATGTAACATCTCACTCCCATGACTATCATAGTGGATAGAGTCCCATATTAGATTGGGTTCACTCCACATTTCAATAAACATAGTGGACAACATCCCATATTGGATAATGTTCACTCCCTAATTTTATACATAAAAACTAAATATATATATATCCTTACAAAATAAATTAGGTTTCGATATAATTACAAGACCACCTATATCAAAATAATAATTTTTGAACGTATACACATATCACATGAGGAAAAGAAACCATACATAATGAAAAATCATTAACAGACTCATGAGAAAGAATTGGGATTAATAATCTTATCCCAAAGAATAACCAAAGAATATATCATATATATTAAAAATATAATATTTAATTACATAATTTTGGAATATTAAAATATTAATAAGGAAACATAAGTCACCAACATAGATTTCTATTTTTTAAAATTCCTGAGAAGGATTCCGGAGAAGTTAGAATAAACAGCTTTGGTGAAACATTTTATAATAAGCATAGGTTCCTTTAGGTAATAATATTGACTATTATTTCCATTTAGAATATCAATTAACTGGATGTTTTCCCTAAAAATAGGGTTATCATTTTCAATTAATGGTTAAAAACATTATATAGGCGGCAACTTTCAAGAAATAAGAAAACAGATGTTTCATTTTTTATATTTTAAAAAACATTGATTAAAATAACACATCATAAAAAGTAATATAAATAATTATGTTGAAAATAAGATTAGTTAAATTTTAAGTTCATTTGTGACACAAAAATAAGGTTTTCAGTTAAGTGGGATATCATTTATAGTAAAGAAAATTATGGATAAATAAATGAATCATTTGTTTAAGTTAGTGAGAATTACTCTTAACATAGTTTCATTTTAAAGGAGATGAACTATTCAATAAATAATATTTTAATTAAAATAAATGAACCAAGATATAAATTGGTTTAACAATATGAAATGATACATGAATATAAAAGTGAAAAATAATAACACAATAAAGAAGATTATGTTATGAAAAACTATTATTTTTTAGGGAAGATATCAATCATATACCATAATAAATAAGAGAAGGAATGGAAGTAATTTTTCCTACTTCCAAATTTGTTTATGATATTATAAGTTAATAGGGAAGTAGTTCTAACATAAAAATTAATATTAGTGCATATTTTCCAATCATGCCTCAATTAAAGGTGATTGATATGGAAACCCTTACATTTTATCTTGATTTCCCCAAACATTCTCTAACCTCCTATATAAAAAAAATAAATTTTCGAATTAATTATATCAAAACCTTAATAATAAATATTACCATTTAAAACCCTCATTAATATTTTTTCTCTACATATACATTATTATTTTTATATATTTTCTATATTTTATTTGTGTATTCATGAATATTTTGAACATCTTTTTTCATAGTGATGAAATTAGTTATTATTTTACCAAAGGTAATAAAAAATTGATGATAAAATAAATTTATAATAAACTTAATTTTTATTTATAATGATATTATTTAATTATTTTGGAGTTTCTAAAATAATCCTTGAAGGTGAAATCAATAATGAGCATGTTTCAATGATTTTAAAAAAAATGAATGGTGGAATTTAAATTAATGTATTTAATATCAATGTTTCTTTTAAACAACCAAAATAAATTCATTTCCAAGTCATTTTCAAAAAATATATTATCTATATAAAATTCCATAGATTCATCATTGAAAAAAATTTATATTATTTTTTAATTGGGTTCTCCAACTAACCTGACAAATAACAAACCGTAATTTAATGGATGGTCATTATGTGGTTATGTAATAATATCACTATAATTGATGCATTATGATCATAATAATTTGTTATAAGTGTTATATATAAAGATTATAAATAATTATAAGTATTTTTTGTTTTTTATAAATCTATTCCATAGAATGGAATGATCATTTACCTCTTAGTGTGTATGATTTACGATAGTATACTTTATTATGATTTTAATTTTTCAAATAACTATTAGGTTATTAAATTCATGTTAATAAATCAATAAAAAATAAATAAAAATAAAAATAATCCTTTAATATAATTTCTATATCCATCAGTAAATTGTGGTAATAAAAAATAGAAGACATTATTCCATGGAGGCAATAATCTAATCATATGCATAGATGATGATTTTTTACTAAAAACAAGAGTAATGTGAACTACGGAATATTAATTATTAATTTTAATTAAGCGATATTAGTAAAAATTATATAGAAAATAATCTTATAAAAACCAAACATATTAGGGAGTGAAAGAAAAAAGAACAAATTACATTATGAATGTGGTAATCCATAGGTATATCCAATTCAAGTGATCATTTTTATTATTAGAAAAGAGAATATTGGATAATTCTTATATAATTATTATATTAAAACAACTCTTTATAAATTATGTTGGCGTTATAATTTTAACATATTTTAATGGAATTTTTTTGATAACTATGTATAATTAAATTGAATTGATAGTGTATCATTTAGAAGTTTATATATCACTTCTTATTTTATCTCCTATCCAATAGGGGTATGCCCCTAATAGAATATTTTGCTGAGAATAAATAAATAAATATGGTGTCTTGGAATGTGGAGGAGATTTTTGGGTAGATTCTTGTAATAAATTTATTGGGATTTGATGAGAGGGTATGTGGGGAGAGTATTTCTCCTTTTATAAGTGAAAGGGAAGGTATTTTTGTAAATACAACAAATATTTCAATAACGGGAAGTCACTCTAAAGAAAAGTTGAAATAAAATTGATAAATAATAGAGTTGGGAAGTTTTAATATCAATATATTCATAAATAACCTATTCCATAGACATGATTCAAATATTTTTTCAACTTATTACAATTATATTTTTCACATTATTAATATAATCTTTTACCACGAAAATTGGTTTTACCAAATGTATCATTTAATTTATTCAAAAAATAAAATTATTCATAATACATAATTTGGAGATACTAATTTAAAAATTATATAAAACTTATTTGGATAAATTTATAAAAGTGATAAAAATTAATTTTAAAATAAAAAATTAATAACTTATTAAAAATCTTTTTTTTTTAAATATAACTTCTATTCAAAAATTTCAAATATGTGTTTTGAAATTAAAAGCATCAATTTCTTAGATTATAGTGTCACTAATAAAATAAAAATAATTATAAATTATATTTCATGAATTTAAAATTCACAATCATATACTAATAGTTTCATAAAATATATATTATATATAAAAAAAATATTTTACAATATTCACCAAAAAATTAAATATTTTTCAAAAACCCAAAAATTGATCATAATTTAATATTGAAATTCTAAATGTAAAAGTTAAAATTAATTTTAAAAATTTAATTTCTATAAATGTATATCATCAATTTTAAATAAAATTGTAAAATAAAAATAGAAATTGTTTTTATTAGATTTTATCATTCTAGTAATATTTTTTGTTCTTATTATTTGTTTTTATAAATTTATAACCAATTTATAATAAAAAATTATATTTTATAATTTATTAAAATATTCATTTAGAAGTATTTCAATTAGTTATCTTTAATAAAATTACTATTTTTTAAAAGAAAAATTCTTGAATATAATATAATATAATATAATATTTTATAAAATATATATTATATTAAAATTAGTATATTAATATATTTTATTTTTATATTATTACTATTAATAAAAATTAATTTAATATAAGTGTTTTAATGGTCTAACATTATTATGGTTTGGATTTAGTTTGGTGTTGTGTGATACAGAAGCTATCAAACATTTTTGTCTCAATTGGATGAAAAAATATATTAAAATCATAGGCTGTCAGAGAACTAATTTGATTTTATGAATGTAGTGTATCAAAAAGATGAATTAAAAGATCTCTTATTAATTATGTAAAATATAAAAGGTTATAGATAGTCAGAGATTGATGTGGAAGAATAAAATGTTTTGGGGGATTGATTTATGATGAAGTGGAATAGAAAGATGAAAATTGTGGTGAGGAGATTAAAAAAGATGAATGAATCATAGTAGTGGAAAACATATCAATGTTCTCATTTTCATAATTGGTTCCCTGAATTATGAATCCACTAAATTTGGAGCTAAAACACTCTAAGGAATTCTAAGGTACTCAATTTTGGTAGAAAGAGAAAACCTACAAGTCAGAGTGAGTGCTGATATTTTAAAGGGGTAAGAGAAAAATATCATTGAATTATTAAGATAATGGTAGGTAATAATATTTATCAATATATGAAAATTTTTAATCAGTATGAATGTATAAATATTATAAATAATCCCAATCATAGGTTATTACATCCAAAAATAGAGATTATTATGAAAGGGGTAATAAAACTACTTGATGTTGGTATTATAAAATCTATTTCGTATATTGAATTGTTTATAAAACACTAGGTTTTTTCTAAGACAATAGAAATTATAGTGGTCTATATGGACAATGAATTTATATCCACAATAATTCTGATGAGTTGGATGCTGTTTTTGAAATACATTAAATTCAATAATATAGTTAGGAGTGATCAGTTTCCTAAACCATTCATCGACTAAACTCTAGAATTGTTACTATGACATGTGTAGTAATTTTTTTGATGGATATATTAGTTATAATCAAATTCTAGTGCCACTAAATAGTAATGGGAGATGAATCATTCATTCCATTTTTAGTTCTTCACTTACCAATGTATTTCATTATGTATGTGTCATACACCTTAAACATTTCAATAGTTCATGACTCATATTTTCAATGGGTAGGTAGAGTTTTTCCTAGATATATTCATTGATTATGTTTCCATGTGTGGGTAATCCTTATAACTGTGCCTCAAAAACAAGACATTATTTTGAAGATATGTTAATATGTATTCATATAATTAAATTGGGTGAATTTTCATTTCATGGTGACGGATTACAATGTTCTTTGCAGTGGGATTTCTAATGAAAAACATGATCTGATTACATAAAAATAAAAGTGATAAATTAATTATTGGAATCCATATAATGTGTCAAATTTATATATTTTGAAGATATTCCACTTTATACCAGTCAATAGTGTTGTATGTTTAAAAGATTTACTAACCCCTTACCTAAAAATTGACCAAGGATACTGAGTTATCATTCAATTCTATGTGAAAAGAATCATTCATTGTGATAAAAAAAGAATAGTCATTAACCAGTTAATTTTAAAACAATATTGGGTGGATCCACTTGATTTAATGTGTCATGTGAGAACCAATAATGTATGGGTACTGCCTATGTAAAAAATATATAGACGTTTTGGCAAATCAATTATGTGAGAATGACACTAATGGACTTATAGTTCAATTAATCTACAGTTACTATAACCTAGAGGTTATATGTTATATTTATTTACAATTATTGATGGATGTTGAATAAAATAAATTAATGGTATAAATGAATATTAAAATCAGTAATATTGATGATAATGGACTATAATTATTTGTTTTGTTGATAATGGTAGTCAATGATTCATGATGAAGTTCCCTTATAATTAAAAAAAAAATTATTTTATTTTCAAACCCATATAAAAATTTCTATTATTATTTTTAGTCAATTTGTTTTTAATACTAATGACATGTTCTAATTATTGGTTTGATTTCGACCACATTTTATGGATTTTGGAGGACTCTAGCTACTTTGGTTTTAATATTGGATGTCAATATTGAAAATGAATATATTAAATGGAGTAGATAATCATGATGTATTATTATGGATTTTTCATTATTTTGATTTTATTTTTTCTGACCACTTGGGGGTGATTAGAAGTTATTAAGAAGTCTTAAAACAAATTTGAATTATTTTAGTGCATGGATATATGAAAAAACTATGTGTATAACACTGTAGAATACTCACATAGAGGTCATCCAAATAAAAGTTCAAAATATAATGGAATAAATCACGTATGTAAATTTAAAAAATCGTCTCTATATAATGCTATATCACATAAGGGGATCTATAATGTAGATAAATTCAACATTTAAAAATCTGCATAAGGGGAGTCATAATTGTGATTTTACATATGAGTGATCATGTAATGAGATATATGCTTCAAATTCCCGACATAATATTATGAAAAACAAAATTAAATGGTTCTCTAGTTATGTTCTTCATCAATAAAATTTCAAAATTTCATAGGATTCATACTATGTTCATTGAATCTAGTTGAAACCAATTCAAATGATAATTATGTAATTTCTAGAAATTCAAATGATTACATGGGTGAAGTTAAATGAATTCATATTCCTCAGATTTAAGGGAAGGTAAAACAACAATATTTTAATATATCTTGGAGTTTGATTTGATGATATTTTAGTATAATTGAATAATATTTTTGATTTATTTGAATAACAACTAAATTATAGTTATATAGGTAAAATACTAGAAATCAATGATATTTTTTATATTGTCTTAGTATTTTTATTGAATGAAAATCATGAAAATTGTGTTCATGGATTTTTTAGAAGAAAATGATACTTTTCTATTAAGGAAATAATCAATATCATTAGAGGATTAAACTTGAAGAGATCAACCTGCACTAAATCATTAATATTTGGAAACTTTAGAGGCAATCCATTAATTATAGAATATTTTCTTCACTTTTTTACTAAGAGGAAGAAGTTTATTACATGCATTCTTTCTATTGTATATGAGACGATAACACTAAAGGACTTAGGAGGGTCAACCTGTAGTTGTTTACCTTTAATTTTCTTGATGTTAATGTTCCATAAAAATAATAACTCTTTTTTATTTTCAAGGACTCCATAGATGAATTGATGATCATATTCACATCCTAAAGTATGTAATAATTCAAGAAAATATTGTATTATAAATATAAATAATTCCATTCATTTTATTATGGGTATATGATGTAACCATACTTTAAGAAAATGGATAATTCAAGCTCAAACATTGTGTACTGATTCAATTAATATTTATTTAATACCTATTATAGTGATAATAAAATATATGACTATCCAATGGTATATCATAACATGTAGTAAGCTATAACATCACAAGAGAATGCATTAAAAATTTCCATGTGCTATTTTTCTTCAATTATATTTTCAAATGAGTGAGTACGAGAGACTAATAGTGGATCATTACACTATCAGGTAATATGGGTTTATTCACTCAAATTAATTAATTATAAAAAACTAGTAACAATGATTAACTCCCCCTCATAGTGGTAGATCATTTGATATTGTGTTTACAAGTAATATTATATTCTATATTTATATATTTATTAAAAAAATAAAGGGAGAAGAAACAAATACAGAAATCTGACCTATAGAGGTATAATGTAAGGATGTTCGATGGCATCACCTAGTACATTGTTAAAACCCTCTGGTATTAATGATTTAATTCATTCAAAATATGAAAAACTAAAGTCATGCATCATTCTGGAGGTAAGGTAATCTGTAACCCTATTCCCATCTCGCTTGGTCTGAGACACTTGAATGTTGCTGTAAAAGAGGACTCTTTACTTTTTAATGATATTAGATCCAATTTCCCCTATGATTATGTGATTTTTATATTAATCATATAAATTAAGATTTCTATAAACTGTAATGGTTTTTCTTTTTTAGATGGACTGAATTTCCTAGGGTGAAATAATATGATGCTACTATATTTCCTATCACAATGATTATATGTGAGTGATTTATCCTATTTAGGTTTTCCATCTCCAAATAGAAATAATGATATTAATTTTTTGTCAAAATAAATATTATTGTTGGTGAAAATTCTAAAAATTACATTTTATCGTCTCTATCAGAAACAATATTCCCCAATTTTTTTAGGCCCAAGAATCTAAAGAGATGTGGGATAAATTAGGGAAAATGTATATATGAAACATCATGATTAATGTTAAAATATAATATATGTAAATATAAAAACATAATTCTATTTTAATTGATGAAGATGTGAATATTCAGGACTATTTCACAAAGTTAAATGAGATAGACTGATATATTCATGTTTTTATAATATGGCAGATGATTCAACTATTGTGAAAAAATAGATGATAAAAATTCCACATTGTAATGTCTTAGACTCCATAAACCTCGATCGAATAGTTATATTACATTATTGGTATAAAATGTTATAGTTACCATAGGTTTTAACAACATATTATACTTAGAAGACTATATATATATAGATATATATATAATTTCTAAACATATGATACAAGATGCATTCATTAGGAGAATATGATTACCCCTTCCATCAAATACTTGAAAATTATATGTAGCTATCCTCTAGATTTTCTAGGGAAAGGGAAAAAAATAAGCGTAATAATTATATTACTAGTAAAGAGTAGAATAAATTGAAATACATCATAATATAAACAAGTTATAATTTATTTGGTAGAAAAAATGACAACATGAAATCATAATCAACTGAAATTGAGGGCATTCTATATCAAAGAAAATAAATGTAAACACGGATAAAAACTGTCATTTGTTTGATGCTGATGGAATATATAATTCAATACATCAAAAATACCTATCAATTCTATGTTCCAATACAATATCATGTATTTAAATTGGTTCAAACCATTACACAACCAGTTTTTTATAATGAGTCATATCGGTGCATCGAGGGGATATATAATTCTACAGCCCAACTATCATCTAATTATTGTCAATTCATTCACTATAAGAGCAGTCAATAATTTTTATAAAAACCCATATGGTTGAAGGATCATTCAATGTGCTATGTTATCAATTGAATATGGTAATTTGGTTCAATAGTTTCCATTATAAGGATAGAAAAAAATATTATGAAAAACCTGTTATCATTTTTCCTTAAGAGTTTATTAATATTCAAAATCATATCCCTTAGGTGATTTACCCTAGTTGATAACTCTTACTAAAACTCATCACACATCCAGGGGATGATTTATGTAATAGTAACACCCCATACTTCCATGGTATATTTGCCTTCAAATAATGGAAAAGCTTTCATTGATCACAACATTGAGATTCTAACACACCACGACTAATCAAATATGCAGTTACGAATAGTAATAACTAATTTTTGAAATTTTATAATTTATATTTTTTATAATGGACTTTTTTTAATTTGGAATATCGAAATTAGCTTAAGGTGAATTTTTCTTATTTTTCCAAAAACATTCAATTTTTGATGAATAATGAAAAAAATGTGTTATTGGTTAAAAAAGTCATTTTATTTAAATAATTATTTATTTTATTTAAATTTATTTTTGATCAAAATAGATACATATTACATATATAAGTTCAATTTAATTCATTGTAGTCATTTTATAAAAATTTTAGATGTATAAAATGTTTTTTGAACTTTTTATCATCTTTTACCCACCACCTAGGAGTATTTGAAAATTTGAATAAAACATAATTTTACCGCTTCTGTGAGTTTAATTTCAAAATTCTGAGACACACGGATAATATTAGTAAGTTAAAAATTGGTTCAATAAGATGAAAATATTTTTTTTGTGAACAATAAATTTTTACTTTTATTAACCATTGTTAAAAGTAAATAGGTTAATTAAATGTAAAAATGATATCATAAGTACCCTAACACATGTCTTAATTTTATTGGATAATTTTAATTCGACCACAAATAACCATAGGAATAAAATATGATTCTTTTTCGTCCACTTGGATTAGATTAGGACATTTATTATTATTTTATTTAAAAAAGAGTTAAAAGAGTTAAATTTAAAGATTACGAACTAAACTATTTGTTATATTGGTTTATACCAAAGATAGATTCGAAAATAAATTTTAATTAGAAATATTAACCTATTTTCTACATAATGGTATTTTATTTTTAATTTTTTGACTTTATATAATTTAATTTATTTATGACACAATGATGATGCAGTAATTACCTTATTAGTGAATAATTAAAATAATTGCGATTATAAATATCCAAGAAAATGTAATTTTAGACATTTGAGTAATTAAACTAATTTTCTATGTTAATATGAAATTTTAGTGTTGATTAAATATTTTTTTTCAAAGTAATCATGCTGTTATGACTATCAGAAAAAGCAAATAATAAATAGTGACAAAATTGACATAATTGAGTTTCTAAACCAAACACTTTATTATTTATTGATATAATATTCAATAAAATATAAGGTTCTTACAAATAACTTATATAAGGTTAAATATATTAATAATGAACCACATGGGGTTCTATTGGATAGTTATAGTATGTCTATTAACCATATAATATAAAAATACAATGAGACATGGTAAATGTCAAATTATTTAACAAGGAGTTAAATCTAAATGAAAAGGTTAATATGGGGAGCTAAACCTGTCTAAAACATATGGGATGAAATTTTTTAGACTCATACCCACCTTATCCTATAAAAAAATAATTTTTGAGCCATTAGAAACAGAAAATGATTTTATTATAAAATAATATTTCCATCTTTTGCTAAAGTGACCCTCACCTCTCTTATAAAAGGCCACTTCACCTTCTCTTAATTTCACACCTCCAAAGCCTTTGGGATCTACCAACCCTAGAACAAATATCTTCCCAACGTTCCACCCATCATCTTATAGGACTTCCTTTGTCCAGAAAGACAACTTATGGAGCTCTTTTTATCAAATCAAAAGGAAGAACCCGAAGTAGAATAAATATTTCATCACCACTTTCAAGTTATTTTTATCTTCCACTTACTCTTTATTTTGTGAATCCATTATAGAATAATAACTCCAGTATCTTCATTATACTATTATTTTATTAAAATTGTACAACCATATTCAATATTCTATCCACCTTATGAATTACAAAGTCACTATATGTGCGTATGTACATCTTACCGCCACTACATTGTGGTGTAGTTTCTTATTCAAACAATTCATTATTTGGATGTGTATAATAATGAGTATAACTGATGAAAATATTAAATATAAAAATTTAATTATTATTTATATATGATATACTATCCAAAAACGTACTATTTCACCATCAATATAATGATATTGTCGCTCGTGCGTACGTAAGGATTACTGTCTCCACGAACGCGATGAGATTCATTCCCAATAGTAAAAATTCAAGAATATTTTTCATTTTATGATTAAAATTGATGTTTATGAACATAATATCATTTTTTATATGAATCAAATACATCCTATCCATAACAAACATGGCTGTAACCAAGCATAAAAGGGAAAACGAATCAGTTAACACCCAAAATGACGATACTACTGATATATTATTAACAAAGAAATATTAGGGGATCATATTTATGTATATAGTTTTTGTACAATTGAAAAAAAAATTATTTAAATATAATACTGGATGTCTATGTACCCTTGAAAAATGAATAGTACTATTTAATTGTTAATTTCACAATCTAATTATTATTCGAGGTTGTTAATATGTTAGTATCTACTGGGACCTCTTTATCATCCATATATGTGTTTTCTTAAAAATGAAATTCAAAACATTTTTACTATTTACTAGACTATTGGTTAAAGTCATTTATAACATTATTTGACCATATATGTTTTGAAAAGAATCTTTCCATTGTTTTCCAAAATGGGTAATTTATGGCATTTTCGACAAAATTATAGTTGGAATTTTTTTTAACTTATATGGTGGCTGTGGATATTTTCCGCTATTATATCATTGTCGAAGCTTCCATTACAATTATATAAAAATATTTTCATAATAAAAGTTTTCTTTAATAATTTATGACTTTTAAAATATTTCAAAATAGAATGATATATTTCTCTTAATTTTTTTTTGATTTCATAATTTTCAACATCCTTTTGGTGGATTTTAATCTTGTTTGAAATTTATTTATTATGATACCAATATTTCATAATGTATTGAAGGTTTTGGGATATCATTTTCTATTGATGTGTTATTTTTATACCATTCATGTTTTATAGATAATCTATTGACATTTAATAATCTCATTATAATACGAATGTTAATGTTATGTTTAAACATTTTCATATGAGGAATGTATTAGACATAGTAAGTGACGGGTGTAGCCCGCTATAGCTCTTGGATGCAATAGTAGTCTCATGAGACAAACTAGTTTCCTGATACCAGGCCATGAAAAAAAATTATTTTTATTCATGGTACAAGGCATTGACAATGTGGTTATTAAGTTTGACATTATGCATTCCATCATTATGAAATTGGTTATCGAAATTGCATGTGATTATTCGACTAGTAGAATATACAAGTGAATAATTAAATAGAATTATTTGATTTTATCTTTTCCATATTATTCTATTGTTTATGTTTAAAAGGATTTTTTAGTCTTATATATTGCATAAAATATTTATTCTAATTTATGAATGTTTCCGCTATATTTTTACTCTTACTGAGCATCTAAGCTCACCCCTTTTTATATTTTATTTTTTCTAGGATGTGAAGAATTATTTTATGGTCGACCTCCAGGGTTATGATAATGATATAAGTGTTTTCAAAAGAAGAAAATATGTTTTTAATGTTTTTATTTCATGATGTAATGTAATATATATATATATATATATATATATATCTAGTATATCCAAGGGTACTAAACTGATCGGTCTTTCAGGACATGATTCCTTATTCCATGACAATGTAATGTAATAATTCACTGACTATGGGAAACTAGGGTCATGGCATTACATTTGGTATCAGATGAAGTTTACTTCAATCCTTGGAAACTAGATATATAAAGACTCTGATTAGAGAACACTACCCTATGATAGACATTGAGGATTTTTATAGAAGAACTATCCAGATATTTGGTAATGAATAGATTTAAAGAGTTTTCCAAGCAATACATCCCTCTATAGATACGAGAAGGTAGAGGTGGCTCTAGTATAGATGTACCTAGGGGTAAACCTTAAAAACACCACTTTGATTTTGACTCAAACGGGAACTGGTGCATGACTACAGGCATTGCTACAATCATGGTTACGACACTCCATGGGGATATGCTTATAATAATTGTCATTTTCTTTACCAACCATTATGAAGGGTTTGTGAGTATACACATCCTCAATAAAAACATTTTTATGATTATTGATTATATCCATAAACTGTTCAATTTTTGTTAATTTTCTAACATGTTTGGAATTATGTATTGTGATTCATAAACTAATATAGTGTATGTCATTGTTTAGAAATTGTGCCTAGTGTAAAGAATGGAAACCGTATCGACGCACACAATCCATGTAGTGATTTCCCTCCTACTCAAGATAATTACAGTGGAGCTGCTGAAGCAACTAGTGCTGATCAGCTTATCACCATACTGGGACAACTCACTTAGGATATGAATAATAACCATACCCATATGGCGTACCCTGATCCATAATGTGGATGATCAATGTTAGACTACTTCATGAGAAAACGAACAACAACATTCTTGTGGATTACAAATCCATTAGTAGCTATGCAATGGAAAAAATACATAGTGAAAATATTTCATTCTTTGGGGAGTAGCAGAAGGGAAAAAGTTGTCATTATAGTTTTTCACCTCATAGGAGATATAGATCAACAATTCTCTTTAATCTAAAACACAATGAATGGTTAAGAATTATCAAACATGGAATGGAGTATGTTTAATGATATTTTCTTTGAAAAAATATTTCCTTTTTACCATTGAGTGGTTGTGGAAAGGCAATTTTTGAGTCTTAGGCGAAAGGAGGATGGGAATGTCGCAGAGTATGAGGCTAGACTTACAAGTTTTACAAGGAATGCAACTAATAATATTTCTAACCCCAGGAGTAATATTGATCGATTCGTTGATTAGTTAAACCCATATATCTGAAGATCATTAGTCTCATAATATTTCTCATAATACGAAGATATTTTCTCATCCTCTATCAAGATAGAAAAGGAATCATCAATGTCATACGACCATAAAGAAAACGAAGAGAAAAAGGGATCTTCTGAACACTCTGGAAATCAAAATAAGGGGAAGAAGGGAAAATTTGAATATCCATCCCATGGTAAATGTGGTATGAAACACCCCAGTACATTCCTGAAGGGAATGTGAGTCTTTAATAAGTGTGGTGAAAAAGGACACCAAGCTCATGATTTCTAGGGGAAGAAAGAGGTTCTCAAAGTTGAATGATACAATTGTAGGGAAAAGGGGAATTATAAAAATGTATTTCCTTAGAACCAAGGGGAAATTACCTCAGAAAAAGCCAAGGGAGAAAGGAAAATCCTATGAGATCACTACTGCTGAGGTTGAAGCTATGAAAAACGTGGGGATAGGTAATTTAATAGTTTCCTCTGGATTTTCCAATTCATTATTTTATTATTGATCATCGCATTGTCTCATATCTTCTTAGTTTTATAAAAAAATTAGATATTTATTATTTTATTTAACATGGGATTTGTGAGTAAAAACAAATAAGGGAAGTATCATTCCAACAATGTTTTGTGAATCAATTACCAATAGTGCATATAAATGTTCTTTATCAACTGATCTCCTTATCATAACAATGATTCAATTCTCTATAATCCTCAGAATGGATTGTCTTTCAGACCATGATACAATTTTTTTTCTAAGATGTTGGAGGTTACAATTTTTGATGATGAAAAGGAGTACATTATCATTAGAGCAGAAATGTCACCACCTGATTCTTATCTTCATCCACCCCCAGTAGCACTACTAAATTAAATTAATGTGGAGGAAGAGAATGAAATAAATATGGGTGAGGAATAGAATGTTCAAATAGAGTACATGAATATATTTCAATAAAATGTTGATGTGTTTCTAGATGATTTACCGGGACATCCTCCCAAATGAGAAATTGATTTTTCCCTTGATTAAATTCTAGAACTAAAGATACTACTAGTGGAATTGAGTAATATGGGATTTATTCACCCTATTTTTTCTCCATGGGGAGCCTAGGATTTTTTATTAAGAAGAATGACAGATCTATGAGGTTGTGCATTTATATTATGGAGATAAATGTATTACAATAAAGAACAAGTATCCCATACCTCGCAAGGATGATTTATTCAACCAAATTCTTTAAGCTATATATTTTTCAATGATTTACCTTCAATCTAGATATCATCATTTGTGTGTGAAGAATTAATACATTCCAAAAATAGCATTTCAAATTAGGTATGGGCATTATAGGTTTACAGTAATGCATTTTGGATTGAATAATGAACCCTCTGTTTTCATGGATCTAATGAATAGAGTTTTCAAGGAATATCTGGATGACTTTGTAGTGGTATTTAATTATGATATCATCGTATAATTCTAATGATATTAAGATCATTAAAATTAATTACGCATTATTCTGAAGACTCTTAAAAAAATGAATTATATGGGACGTTTTGCATGTGTGAATTCTAGCTTAAATAGAATTATTTTCATGGGCATATTGTCTCAAAGGATGGAATCATTGTTGATCCTATAAATACCAAGGAAATACAAGAATGGTCATCACCAATGGGTATAACTGAGGTATGTAGTTTTATTGGTTCAGCAGGTAATTATCGATGTTTCCTCCAGAATTTTGCTTGGTTGGCTAACTCATTAACCAAACTCACAAGTAATGATATTAAATTTGTTTGAAAAAATCACTGTGACATATTTTTTGAAGAACTGATGAGAAGATTAGTTAATGATCCTATCTTGAATCTACCATTAGGGAACAATGTGTGTGTTATTTAGAGTGATTCTTCAACGAAAGGACATGGTTGTGTCCTTATGCAAAATGATAGAGTTATTGCATATGAATCACGAAAACTAGAAAATCATTAGAAAAAAAATCATCCACATGATATTGAGTTAGAATCTAAAATCTTTACTCTGATTATATAGAGACACTATCTCAATAGTGAAAAATGTGTGATTTATACTGATCACAAGAGTTTGAAGTATATTTTCTCACAAAAAGAACTCAACATGAGGAAAATGAGATGGATTGAACTACTCAAGGATTATGATATCACTATACACTACCACCCAAGGATGTAAAATAAGGTGGAAGATGCTTTGAGCAGAAATGATCATGGAGTTTCAAAAAAGATGAAAGTTGAAAGGGATCCTATTTTAATAGATCTAGTAAAGATGGATATGGGAATAACCATGGAAGGTGAATCATCTATGCTTTTTCAAATTTTTTCCAAGCCATATTTACTATAAAGTATAAAAAGTTCTCATACTGATGATAAATAATTTCAAAAGAATATTAAATCTATGAATAATGGGAGATTGAGTGACTTTGTATATGAAGGTGGAATTTATGAAATTTGGGAAGAGACTATGTGTTCCAAAAATAACAGATCTAAAAAGGGAATTGTTTGATGGTTATAATGGCACTAATTTCCCATATACTCCCTAGAGGAACAAAGATGAATACAGATTTGAATGATCTTTTTTGGTGGGACAACATGAAGAGGAAGATTACTGATTTTGTGTCAATATTTTTGGGTTTTCAATAAGTGAATACCAGAAGGAAACATCCGAGAGGAGTCATGCAACCTCTTTCCATACCAGAGTGGAAAATGGATAATAATACGATGGACTCTGTCATGGTGATTCAAAATACTTCTATAAGGAATGATGAAATATGGTTCATTGTTGATAGTCTTACCAAGTTAGCACATTTTTTAAGTATAAGTGATGATTTACCACTTGAATGTATGGAATGACTGTATATTAATGATGTTTTAAGACTTCATGGAGTACGACTATCAATAGTTTCTAATCATGATCCTCATTCTACATCAAGAATTTTGGAATGTCTTTAGAAGGCTTTGGATACCAAACTTCATTTGAGCATTACCTACCAACCTCAATCCGATGTACAATCAGAACAGACGATTAAAAAATTATAATACATGTTGAAATATTTCTCACTTGACATTCATGGTTTGTGGGATCAATATTTACATCTAGTATAATTTTCCTAGAATAATAGCTTCCATTCAAGTATTCATATGCAACCATATAAATCATTATATAGAAAGATATGTCACGCACCAACTTTTTGGGATGATGTTGGTGAAAGAAAACTTGTAGGACCAAACAATGTTGAGGAAACAATGGAAAATGTTAAGGTAATCTAAACCCACATCAATGTAGCTCAAATTAGGCAGAGGTTCCATGCCGATAACCGAAGGAAGAATTTGAAATTTTTTGTAGGACATCACCATTTCAGGAAGGTATCTCCATGGAACGGTGTTATACATTTTGGAAAGAAGTGTAAATTGAGTCCCATATACATCAGACCTTTCTAAATTCTAGAACGAATTGGGGTTGTAGCTTATCATTTGGGAATGCCTCCAAGTCCCTCCAAAGTTCATGATGTGTTCCATGTATCACTATTGAGAAAATAAATGCCAGACCCAACACTTGTACTCTCCTATGAGGAAATTGAACTGGAACATGATATTTCTTATAGTGAAGATCTTGTCAAAATTGATACAAGGGAACAAGGGCTGAGAATCCAGAAGACTCGACTAGTAAAAGTATTATGGAGAAATAATAAGATGGAAGAGGCAATGTGGGAACCTGAGGAACTTATGATGAAGAACCACCCGAATCATTTTTTGTAGTAATAATCTAGAAATTTTGAGGATGAAATTATTTGAAGGAGTGAAGAATGTAACACTCTAAGCTTCCATTGTATGTTTCCCTTTGAATAATGCAATAACATGCATTGTACGCAACTTGGTGATTTTAACACACTATGACAAATCACAGTATCCGTTATGAATAGTAATACACACTTTTTGAAATTTTATCAATTTTATTTTTCAAAATGGACTTCATTTTTGAAATTTGAATATCAAAATTAGCTTGGGTGAATTTTTGGAATTTTTCTAAAAATATTCAATTGTTGATGAATTGTGACCATCAATATGTTATTGGTAAAAATCGACTTTTTATTTAAATAATTTTTTATTTTATTTAAATTTATTTTAATTCAAAATAGATAAATAAAACCTATATATGTTATATTTAATTCATTGGAGTCATTTTATAATATGTTTAGATGTATAAAAATTTTATTGAACTTTTTACCGTCCTTTACCCACCTCCTTGGAGCACTTTCAAATTTACCGAAAACATAATTTTACCACTTTTGTGAGTGAAATATCAAAAATATGATAGACATTGTTAATATAATTATGTAAAATTTTGTTCAATAAAATGAAAATATTTTTTTGTGAATAGTTACAATTGACTTTTTTTACCGTAGTTAAAAGTAAATAGCGCAATTAAGGTAAAAAATGATATAATAATTACACTAAATCATGTTATGATTCTATTGTATATGTATAATTTGACCACAAAAAACCTTATGAATAAAATATGATCCTATATGTTCAGATTAGATTATATTAGGACATTTATTATTATTTTATTTAAAGAAGAGTTAAAATAGTAAAATTCAATATTTAATAACAAACCATTTTTAATATTGGGTTATACATAAGATAAATTCAACTATATATATTACATAGAATGCTAAAATGATTTCAAACATAATTTTTTTTATTTATCATTTTTAGACATTATATAATTTAATTTATTAATCACACAATGATGATGTAGTAATTACCTTATTAATGAATCATTAAAATAAATGATATTATAAATATCCAAATAAATGTAATTTGAATGTTTTGATGAATTCAAAAAAATTTATAGGTTATTATTACATGTTATAATTGATTAAATAATTTTTTTCAAAGTAATAATGCTGTTATGATTTTCACAAAATCCAAATACTAAATAGTGACAAAATTGAAAATATTTCATTTTTAAAACAAATACTATATTTTTAATTGATATAATATTTCTAAAATTCAATGGTTAATAAAAGGACATAAATAAGGTTATATATATTAACAATAAACCACATGGGGTTATCTTGGCTTTTTATAGTATGTTTATTAACCATATAATACAAAAAATACAACGAGACATGGTAAATGTCAAACTATTTAACTAAGAGTTAAATCTAAAATATAAGGTTAATGTGTTGACCAAAACATGTATAAAACCAGTTGGTATAGAGTTTTTTGACCCATCCCCATATTTTCATCCAAATTATTCATTTTGGAGTCATTAGAGACTGAAATATTTTTTATTATAAAATAATATTTCATGATTTTCCAACAGTGACCCTCACCTCCCTAATAAAAGGCCACATCCCCTTCTCTTATTTTCACACCTCCAAAGCTTTTTAGCTCAGAACAAACCTTCCAAAATATCCTCCAAAATTTTCTCCCTTCATCCTAGATTCCTTCCATTGGTCATAAATCCATCCTAAGGTACCCTTTTCATAAAATCGAAATTATGAACTAGAATAAGAGGTAAATAATTCATCACCTCTTTCAAGTTTGTTTCTTCTTCCAAATCCTCTTTCTTTGTTGTTTCATTATAAAATACTAAATCCATTATATTATATATACTGTTATGTTATTAAAATGGTACATCCATATTCATTATTCTATCCATCATATTAATGGAAAATTCAACATACGTGCGTATGTACGACTTACCGTCTCCATTTCGTGGTGTAGGTTGTTATTGAAACACTTCATTATTTGGATAGGTTTAATAATGAGTATTACTGATGTAAATAATAAATATAACAAGTTATTTATTCATTATATATGATATAACATCCAATTACATAATATTTCACCATCAATATAATGATATTGTCTCTCAAGCATACGTACGGATTACCATCTCCACAAACACGATAAGATTCATTCCCAATCGTAATCATTAAAAATAATTTTCATTATATGATTAAAAATAATGTTTATTAACATAATATAATTTTGTATATGAACCATATACATCCTATCCATAACAAACATGACATACATAACGAAGAATATAAATGAAAATGAATCAGTTAAGAGCAGAAATGATGATACTACTGAAATATTATTAAAAACGAAATATTAGAGGATCATATATGATATCATATTTATGTATATAATTTTTTATAATTAAATAACATTGAATTAACTATTATTAAAGAGGTTAACATACCCTCAACCAAGTAAATGTACAAGTAAAGGGTTAAATCTACAATCTCTTTACTTATCCGAGGATATTAATACGTAAGTATCTTCTGGGACCTCCTTATAATCCACATCCGTGTTTTCCTAATAATTTAATTCAGAACATTTTTACTATTTACTAGACTATAGGTTAATGTCATTTATAGCCGTATTTTACCATATTTGTTTTGAATGGAATCATTCCATCACTTTCCAAACATGGTACTTTATAAACATTTCGACAAAATTAAGGTAAGAATGTTTTTTTAACTTATATGGCGACTGCGACTATTTTCTTCCCATATAACATCATCAAAGCATCACTTAAAAGAATATAAGAATATTTTCAAAATACACAATTTCTATTATCAATATATGAAATTTAAATAATTTCAAAATAAAAAGTTATATTTCTCTCAAAAAGGATTTGATTTCATATATATAAACATCATTTTGATGGATTTTATGCCTGTTTGAAGTTAATTTATTATGATAAAAATCATCCATATTTTAGTGATGATTTAGTGAAAAGATTGACTATGGATGTGTTATTATTATAACATTCATGGTTTATGGATATTGTATTTAAATTTCTTATGCTAGTTTTAATATGAATGCTTAGGCTATGTTTAAAACATTTCAAATGA
This sequence comes from Viscum album, assembly GCA_963277665.1. Lineage (NCBI taxonomy): Eukaryota > Viridiplantae > Streptophyta > Magnoliopsida > Santalales > Viscaceae > Viscum > Viscum album. The sequence continues at coordinate 477,701,984 of OY728134.1, forward strand.
GGAATGCATTAAACTTAGAAAGGGATGGGTGGATAAAACTAGAGCTCCTCGCTGCATTGGTAGGTATCATGAGACTAACTAATGTATTAGCACAAGGCCTTTACCAAATCTTATTTTTAGTCTTGGAACAAGGCTTTTAATAAGTGTATATGATGTCTGGAATTTTTAATTCCCTCACTATGAAAATTGATATTGAAATTGAATGTGATTATTCGACTAGTACAACATCCTTGTGAATAAGTAAATGGAATTATTTGATTTTATCTTTTCCATATTATTCTGAATATTACATTAAAAATGCTTTTTTTAGTCTTATACATTGAATTAAATGTTTATGATTATTTGTGAATGATTCCGCTATATTGTTACCCTTACTAAGCATCTGAGCTCACCCCTTTCTATGTTTTATATTTCCCAGTAAGTGAGGAAGTATTTTATTTGTGACCTCCAGGGATAGGATAAGGATATCAGTGTGTTCAAAAGAGGATAAAATGTAGTTGATTATTTTATTTCAATATATAATGTATAACATATGAATATTTTAGTCAATCTAAGGCTACTAAACTGATCGGTATTTATGTGCATGATTCCTTGTATCATGCAAATGTAATGTAATAATGCACTAAATATGGGTAACTGGGGTCAGGGAATTACAAAATGCTAAATAAAAACTTTTCAGGATGATTAACCCTATGTTCATCTATGCCACCATCACATACATTTTCAAGTAACAACATGGATTTTTTATATAAAATTGAGAAAAATTATAATTTAGAAAAATATAGGAATAATTTTTTACGATGGAAAAATGGTTTTGTGAAATCATGAATTAAAAAAATATAATGGTTGGATATATATTTATAATTGAAAATAAATATACATTAAAGATTATTATTTTAAATTTATTCCATGGAAAAGTATTCACCACATCAAATGATATCTGTGGTGATAATAATGGGAATCCTAATGAATGAATATTTGGAATCGAAAAACAACACATATGTATTGTGTAGAAATTCAATCAAAACCCCTTGAAATAGAGGTCATAAAATTAAACATTAATTTCCTTGATCAATTAATTTTATTATATAATATCTCTAATAGGTGGTACATACACCACATAGTGGAAACGGGGTGTATAAAAAAAATTTCTAAAGAGAGGCATTTGAGGTAGAAAAAAAATACTGATTGTCCTGACATATATGAAAATAATTTAAAATCATTTATCTTGAACATAGATATCATGATCACTAAATTAATAACCTTAGATATATAAATTTTTATTTATAGTCTTCGTAAAAAGTGAAACCCAATATTAATTATATTATTTTTCTTATTGGGTGTTTATAGTTTTGATCATTTGTACTGGTTTCATTATAGCGGTGTCTATGTTCATTATTCGTGAAAAGATAAATATTAAAGTGGAATTGAATTTTCATTTAGGGATAATTTATAATTATTTATGATTTATCAAATTCAATTCCTGATTATTTAAGTCTTTATCATTTCATGTAAAACTGAAAATATAAATGTTTAGGTGATTCTTGATAATAAATTGGTGATTTATTAATTAATGAATTAAATTTTGATATAATGTATCCATCATAAAAAAATTAATAAATATTTAAATGTATATACTATACTATACCATTAATTATTTTCCAATGTTCATTCCAGATATATATTCATTGAATATATCATGTAGGTAGTTAAACCGACCCAAACATGAACATACATCGATTTAAAGAATGATAATGATGTGGTTTTGTTGCAATATAATTATACCATAAGAATAAAAATATTATATGGTATATATTATTTTGATAGATTAAAATTTTAAATAATGTTGAAGAAGAATAAATGTATATGAAAATAGCATGTAATTCATTAATAGGATTTCCTCTTATCACACTTATGTAAAACGATAGAATAGAAAAGATGCTTTGTTGACTAAATAATTAATAGTTATTGTAGTTTATCATAATTGAACCATAATTAAATAATAAAAATAATATCTTCCCAATATTATATTCTAGGACACATCCATTATGGCTAGTGATGAGAAATGAAATTTGTTGTTTTTGGTGTTGGTAGTTTGGACATTTGTATGAACGACGATTTAATTTTTTCATAATGGATGAGATAAATGAATATTAAATGATAATACCATTAATATAGTAACAAAAAAGTACATAAATTATACTAATTTAATTATATTAGTTTATATAGAAAAAATTTGAATGAATATATTTCAGAATAAATGATTAGTGGAAGATATTACTCACATCAAGGACTTTCATTTTCTATTGAAGTTTCCTAAGAGATGAAGGTCTTTTGATAAATAGTGGAAACCATAATATTTTTAAAATGGTATAGGTTTCTAGTGGAACAAAAATTGGAGAGAATAAAGAGGTAATTCTAAATATTGGCGAGTCTTTAATTGGTGTGAGTTTTACCCTTTTATAAGTGAATGTAATTGTAGTTTTGGGAGTAACCCTTCCAATTTCAATGACGTAAGGTTAAAATTCATGGGTAAATTGTAAAAACATAAAAATAGGTGGTTATATTCATTTTTAGTATAAATTCACCTCATGAAATCCTTTTTTAAACAAATTTCACTATTTTATGTTTCTTTGTTTCATGTTTTAACTTTTACCAAAGTTTACTTTTACCTTTTTAATTAATTTTCAACACAAAAACTTTTTTTTAATGAAAAAGAATAAAATTGAGTCTTTTAAACAATTTTATACATATAATTTTATATTTAAATATAATTTTATATAACATAATTTCTTAATGTTTGAAGAGTTAATTTTAAGATAACCATAGTTGATGACGTAAAAACAATTTTTAGAAAAATAACATTTTAAGCATTAGAATTTCATATAAAATAAAATTATAATAGACAATATTTTAAATTAAATAAATCGATTTGTTATATAAATAATGGATTTGAGGATTTTAAAGAAATAGAATCCAAATCTCCCATGAAAATACTTGACAAATAGAAAATACCAGAAGATGTTTTTTTATTATTAGAATATTTTACATAGTTTGTAAATTGATTGAAATATGATTTCTAAGTTGAGATAATATTATAAAAATATATATTTTTATTCCAAAATTTTTATTTTACTATTAAAATGTTTTTTAATTCTTATAAATCATTTTTTTATAATGAAAAATTCATATATATTACAATTTTTGTTAAAACATATTTTTTTCCTTATAAATTCCTTTTTAGAAAATTCTAAAAATTCACAATAAGATAAATTTTATATGATAATTCAAAAATGTATTTAGTTTAGTTAATTTCAAATTTAAAAAATAATATTAAATATAAAATAATGAAAAATGTCTTCTTAATGGGTGCATTTTATAAAAGTACCTAATATTCTATTAACTTGCAACATTAGGGTCTCAAATCTTAAATTCTCCCCCAAATAAAAAATTTTATTCATGTAATTATTTTATATATGAGACATTGAAAAAACATGGTCATTCCTTACTAAAAATTTCTTCAGGATCCCTTGTTTCCTCTTCTAGTTTTTAGTATTTCAAAAGGACGTTAACCACTTTAGTTGTACGATCCCACAACACATGATCACCACTATCAAGAATATTGATATAATCAATATTATATGAAAAATTAGCCTCTAAATATATTACCTTATATGTTATCACATGGACTGTATCTAGAATGCATTTCCTCAGTAATGAAACTTTCAAGATACCATGTGCTTTAGAATGGTTGGATGACATAGAAAATTGGTAAGTAACAACCCAAAATATCTCCAGTAGTTCAAAAGCCTGAATATACCTAGGTCATAACATCCCCTTTTTAATAAATTGTAAAAATATATGAAATTGTGTAACATTGTAGAAAACATCATCAGCAACATGAAATTCAATGTTTTTCCTTTGATTAAATACCTAGACATTTTTTTTCTCTAGAATACTTTATATGATCCTAAATAGTAAGTAAATTAATGCTAATATTCTCCAATGCTCTAGGGAAACAAATTTTTTTCTATAATTTATTACCAAAAGGATGGATTGGGAAACCTCTTCCCAAACAATACATCATATGCTTCCATCTAGATTCTTTAATGGAAGCTATAACTTCATGAAAATCAAACAAAAGGTACATACTGATTCCACATACCTTGGAAGTCCTGAAAATATTTTCTCATCATGTCTTCCATTTTTTGGATTGTTATTTTAGACTACCCATTGGTTTGATGATGATAATTAGTGCTTAATGCATATCATTGTTAAAAAACCATTGACGTATCTTTAAATTTTTTATGTGAATCAGGCGTCATGATCAGATAAAATTGTTTGAGGGTCCCCATAAAGGCTTATGAATTCAAAAATATAGAGTCATGCTTGGAGATCAAGGGTAATGTCATCTCATATTTCTAATAAATAATAATACATTTTAAAAAGGCCAATAATGACCCAAAAAACATCATTATTTCTTGGTATCGTTGGGAGTCCATTGAAAAATTCAATTATAACATTTCCGCACTTCAATATTTGAATAAGAATAGTATTAAGGACTCCCTTAGGATATTTTATATTAGTATTTAACTGTTGGAATACTAAGAATCAAGGAACATACTCTATAATTTCAAAATCTATTCCATCCAACTATAATTTTTCTCTTATATCCCAATACATCTTTGTGCTACAAGGGTGTCTAGAGAATTTTTGTATGAACATCATCTAGAAGTTCCCTTTTCAAATATTTCATGGATGGAACATATAACTTCTTCCAAAACATCAACAATCTATCACTATTGATGATACCTATCACTTTCCAATGATTTACTACTTTAATCATCAATTTTATGTTCTCGTCATATTTCTTGGATGTGTCTTCCTTTTTGGTAAATATGTTTAAAATTTTTCTTGAAAAAAGGAAATATGGATCAATTTTCTTAAAAATTACTACATAGATAATTACTAGATCACAATATATATGATATGTTTTAATACTCATTATGATAAAAATTCATTTGTTCCTCATACTCAATGCATCATCCACCTTATTTTCCTTTTTTGGGTGGTATTCTATCATGAAATCATAGTACATGAATAGTTTCAACGAGCATCTTTTCATCATATTGAACTCCTTCTATGTCATAATATACTTTGAACTCTTTTGGTATGTGTATATATTGTATATTTGACCATAGAGGTAGTGTATCCATATTTTCAAAGAAAAATTATGTCACTATATCAATTTCATTAGTTGTATAGTTTAATTCAGGGATTTTCAATTAAATTCATATAAACTAAATCACCATGTCAATATTCATAAGGACACAACCATGTCCTTTCATCGATGAATCACTATATATTAAAAATTCTTCCATACCAAATGGTATTTTTAATACCATTTCATTAATCATCCACTTCTGTATATATTCAAAATTGACCTCACATTCACTTGAACATGTGAATTTATCCCTATATATGATTATGTGGTTAATGGGTCGGCCAAATAGAAAATATATTGGTCAAACTACCAATATTATCTTGTTAAGCACCTGAATTTGTAGTTCTTCATTATGACCATTAGTGTAATCCATTCATTAACTACCTCTGTCTTTGATGTATTAAAAAATAATACATTGTTGACAATAATATGGTTAGGAAAAAAATATCCTAGATCCAAAATTCATACCTAATATATTTACCATAAAACTCCCTTTCTTTGATGTTTTCAAAAAAATTTAGTAGATAAATATCATTATCATCATAGATCATAGAGTATTTCATGATATAATCAATGAATACAATCAATATTTTGTCAAGGAAATTGTTTAATAATTTATTTATCATATCTAGTATGATAGATAGTGTATTACTCAGTCCACAAGGTATTACTATAAACTCATAATGTCCATACCCTATTCAAAATTCCATACATGGTATATCATCCTTCTTCAACATTAGATGATGATAACTAGAGTGAAAATTGATCATTTAAAATTAATAGGATACACAAAGTTGATCATATAAGTCATTAAAGAATGTTAATGGATAATTATTCTAAATAGTATTGATATTTATCACCCAATAATTATTTCACAATCTCAATGATCCATTTTTTCATGAATAAAATCGAGGCTGCTCATGGTGAAAACATTGAGACTTTTAATACCATATCACTAAACTCCTCAAACTATTTCACCAACTCCAACAACTCTACTAGCTCCATTATAGAGGGTTTTTTTGACACATAATTGAAATATTTTAAAGTTAAATTTCCTTTAGTTTTTATTCATGCCTTTTTTGGGGGCTTCACAGGCTTTTATGGAGGAATGGGTGAGTTTTCATGAATTGGGCCAAACCGTGAGCCCAATTCCAGATTGAAAAATAATGTTTTATTCCATAATAACTCCTACATTTTTCAACATTTTTCATCCATTTAAATTCCTACTTTTCATTCCATGACACATTAACACCACCATATTAATTTGGACCATTTAATAATCCATAATCTTAGTGGATATGGGTTTTTATTTAAGGGATTAGGCCTTCCCGATATCCAATTTCCTACATTAATTATTTTAAAATCATTAATATCTCTTTAAATATTTATGTTTTTTCTATTATTCCAACTCTCCCCTGATCCCACATATACCCGGCATTCCCCCATTCTCTCCTCTCCCTCATTGGAGCTCGGTTTCAGAAAAAATATGGATGAAACATCTATGCATTTCTCAAATCACCCAGATTTGAAGAGGTTAATTGATTATCCCATAACTACTTCATTTATCAATATTTCCCCCATTTCTTTTCCTAAATGATCTATTCAACATTTTTTGAATCTTCTTTAAATGGTTGGTTGATTTAAAATTTCGACACTGGTGTATTTGGGGTGATTTCTTCAAAAGTTATCAAGGTATGTGATTCCTTCCTAGTGTCTTCCATTTCCCTTAGGGTTTGCCACATATTTCATAATGTTATAAAATGTCTCTAAGTTAGGGTTCGAACCTAGGGTTTGATTTGGTGTCTTTTTGGTCAAGTATTTTTCTATATGGATAAATTTATCTTCATTGTGGTGCGACGATGGTGATGTTAATGTTTTGCACCATGTATTGAGGGTTTTGACTCTTTCTATAGGTGATTCCATGGTTAACCATTCCATGATGAGTTAGTTTTATTATTTGACTATTTTTTCATGTTCCTCATATGTTGTGTCTGGTGTGAAAACTATTTTTGAGGGATTTGGTTATGAATTTAATTTTATAACTACATTTTTGTTGAAGTTGTGAACTTTTCGAATGTAACACATGTGGAATCTTTTGTGGTTGTTTTATAAAATATGAATGTTATTTATTAGTTGTTGAATTGGGATGAAAATTCAGTTTTGTAAATTCTATAGTGTCATGTGGTCCATGGATGGGGGTTTTTGGAATACTTTTGGAGTGTAAAACATTGTTATACTTATTGAGATCATTTTATTAAAATGGATGTTTTTATTTGTATCTTTCATGTTATTATTGAAGATGATTTTATAAAAATTGAAATTGGTTTCATAAATTTCTATAGGGATTCCAATTCTACATTGGTAGTGTCTTGGCCTATGAAATATGGTTTCTAAATGGGTTTTATTAGAAAATATTAGGTTTACTCTATAGAATGGTTTTACCAAATATTTGAAGGCTATAATTATTTATTTAAGAGGTGAAACCATATTGGAAAACTATTTTGGAGTGTATATATTTTGAAATAGAATATTTTAAATGTTAAAGGGGTTGTTTTTTGATGTGTTCCATCATGGAAATGTTTAATAATTTTTTTAAGGAATTACTAAAGTGTGTAAGAGATGTGAAAGTGGTGTGGGATATTTTGTGTGAGTGTGAGGTGAAAATTGGATTTTGGTTATGAAATGGGTATTATGTAACTTGTGAGTGGGTTGTTATATGTTTTGTAATATATTTTAATGTATTTAAAATTTTTTAATCGATTTGTGATAGTGTTAATGAAATGTGAAAAGTGTTGTGGGCTATTTTGTTGCGAAATCAATTTGAGTAAAAAGTTGAATTTTGTGACTTGAGTGGCATACATGTGGGCTGTTTCGTGAATTTTTTATGAGTAAATTATATTTTTATGTTAAAATTATATTTCATTACTTGTGTAACATCTTTGAGCACAAAGGGAAAACCCGATTATCTAAGTGGGTGGACTTGTAAAAGTATACTAGTGAATCCGTGGGGTTTTTCTTCGGCGTCACTTAGAAAGATTTATGCTTCAAACACTAACTAAACTATTATGATGGTGATTGGGGGCCAATAGGTTATGGGTATGTTTCCTACTAGTGGCTTGTGCATGAGAATGAATATTTTTGATGGTTACTCTCCCAGATATACAAGGTACCTGGGACGCACAATGAGCAAGTGCCTGGGGGTTATTTTCTATTGCTTGTACTCTTTAGATCCTTTATACATGCAGTTGGATTATAGTATATTTGTCTGGAATATTAAATAGTAGTGGAATTTATTTTAAAACTATTTATTCTCTAAATAATCCCACATGAGAAGTGGTTATTTTAAGTTGCATCTCTTAGAAATTGTAATTAGAAATTACATGTTTTTGAAAACTTACATGCTTTTCATCTTTGAACATTCATCGCATGGAATATGTTAGTGTTGGTATCCTACTAGGCATTATCTTATGCCCTTCTTAAACCATTTGTTGGGAGTATACTTTTTGTTTCACAGGTTGGCTACAATTTTTAGTTCCAGTGGATCATGTTTCTAAAAGGTCCTTGGTGGTGAAGTCATGTGGAGATGGCTTGATAAAGGTTCCACATGCCATTAGGGTTCTTGAGATGTTTCATTTTGGTTTTGTACCATTATTATAGTTATTATGAGTGGTTTTAAAATATGTAATTCATATCTTAAATTTTATAAAACATTATTTGGTTTGAAAAAACCTGATTCATTTTATTGGATTCATTTGTTATTTTTTGTTTATAAACCTGGGTAAATCATTCCCAATTCTCATTTTTTGTTACCCAGACAATTTTTCTAGCCCGTGTGGATCAGTAATGCCCTTCGGGCCTTGTCGCGGGCTAGGCCGGGTGCTGGTTTTGGTGGAGACCACATTCAATTCGTGGAAAAATGGTATCAGTGGAGGTACGCTCTCTTTGGGTAACTTTATTTGGGGGCTAGTCGAGATAGTCTGAATTTTGGATAGTTGGGTCATGGTATTGGGGTTCTGGGTAGTGTTCCTGATCACCACACCTCATGATGGGATTCAAGTCATCAGGGGAAGTGGGGATTTATATGAGTCCTTTGGATTTCATGGATTTATGATGATTAGGGTAAATCAAAAGTGAGTTGGTTTAATGGTCTCGGTGAGATCGTCGGGCATGGAAAGTCGTGTGATGCCTGGGATATTCAGTAGAACACTCTCTTTTATGGTGAAGAGATTAGAATATGGACGCTAGTCATTTTTCCATGTCAGCCACTAAAACTAGATTCCTCTCGCATTGTCTGGTGTTCTTTAGTTTTGAAATCTTGGAAATTTGGTTTTAAAGTAACATTGTTTTATGAAGCGTTATGATTTTGTGGAATTATTATCTAATAAAGAGTGAATGGTTATATTTTTTAAAAGGGAGAACTGAATTTTCATTATTATTGAAATGGAAAATGGTGTTTTTGCACCTCTTTTGAAACCATGAACTATGTCAAGGATGGTTTTGAAAAATTGTTTTTAATAGAGTTTTCTAAACTATTGAAATGCATTTTAATGGGATGAGATGTTTTGAAATTAATGTGTATGACATGAAAATGAGTTTTCATTTAAATGATTATTCTCTTTTGAAAATCTTGGTAAGATGTAATTTGGGATTGATTTCATGGTCAGCGGTCTAGAGAAAACTGAAGTATTGGTTGATTATTTTGGTTTTGAAAAGAGGAATTTTTTTTATTAACCATTGATTTTTTCATGAGTGACCAAATTCATGGTGTTATATGGGATTATGGATGGTTGATGGCTTGTTTGGATGAGTTTCAGGATGGATATAAGGAGGGTGCCTGGTGTGCCATAGAAACAAGCATGCGTGAGGCCCATGGGGTACTATTAGTGGATACGCTAACCGCTAAACCGTTTATTTTCAAAAAGATGATTTTAAAGGGGAAAATTTATACCATTATGACTATTTTGGGAAGGTGTGTATTATTTTTGTTTTTAAAATTTTGATCTTATGGGATGTTTTTAGTCCATGACCCCCTTCTGGTTGTACGATGTTTTGGGTTTGTGTTTTGTCTATAAGCTATGTGGAAGGTCCGGTTGGTGGTCTCTTCTGAGAAATGTTTTGGGACAACTTTACGGTGGTTCCTTTCATTTTTATAGATTGGGAATGTGGTATATCATGAACAATGGACCATTTTGGTTGGGTCATTGGGTTTAATTATTGGATTAGGTCCACCCCTATTAAGGGTTAGTGCTCAACTGAAGGGATGGCCAGGTTGTTTCGCCGTTGGAAGATCCTCAAGTTGATCAATTTACGAAATATTTTTTTAATCATTCTAGATTGATTCAACACCATTTTCATTATTGTTTTTTGTATCCTCTTCTAGTGTGAGAGTGACCATCGATGGTTGAACAAGACCTTAGCTTTTTAATATTACCGATTTGCCGATGGTGGATGTGGTCTAGGGTTGTTAGCATGGATGAGTGTTTGGATGGTGTCTAAGAGGTCATCTCAGTCCTTCGTAGTCTCATTGAGGAAGGAGTTCACATTAAACTACCAGTGTGGGAAATATGGCCATAAAAAGATATTGTGGCGACTTTCAATAATTGTTTTATTTTTTGGGATGTTGTATAAGGTCTATCTCCATGTATTGTTTATATCAGTCGCTATGGTCTTATTCAGTGGTGCCTTGTGATGTCATGTGCAAGATTGACTATAAAGGATAAAGTCGTGCAATCCTATGAGATTCCCTGATATGTTGGGAGAATGTGTACCTTGGAAAAACTTCAAAATATTCCATTTTAGAGGAAGGTGAGTGTAAGTTTTCTTTAAATATATTGTTTCACAACCAAATAAATGAGTAATGATGTGTGTGAATCTTCTAAGCACTTGTTTCAATGAAATATCGTGTTAGGCTATAGTGAGTTTGGAATGTGTTATGTAATGTAAATGTTATCAGGGATTGATTTGTAGTTAGTTGTGGCACCAAAAGAAGAATTCTCATTTAGGGGATTTCCAAAGCCTAACTGTGTGGCCAAAGATGCTTCAGTAAATTAACCTACAACAATAGGTCTCAGAGATAACATGGATCATAGTTATAGGAAAACACAGATTCATTGAAACCCTTTTAGAATATATAATCCTCAGTATGAAAGATATGAAGAGTTTAAAACCCCTTGTGTCATCAGTTTTCTTCTGTTGCTCTCATTATGTGTAAATTTATGGATGGACTTGTACCCATGTCATCACCTAATGTCCTTACCTCCCCCTTAGGTTTCCATTGTGTCATTATAGAATGGTTGGTAATATTGATAGGCGTGCTGAGGACAAATTTTGTGCACAATTAGTAGTGACCTTGTGCCAGGAAGCCATACAGAATGAATGACCAGCACAGTTGGTGCATGGTTTCCCAAACAGTACTAAATAACCATTCACCCTTCCCAAATATTTTATTTTTCTGGATCTTTCTCTGTCATCCCACGCTGGCCAGTTACGATGGTTGGTTCTTATGGTCGGGAAAACCAATATGATTTTCATGTACAATCCTTGGTAATATTTGAATTAAACTCTACCCTTTGTACTTGGAGTCCCTTCAGGCCTCCCCATGTCCGTGCCCTGATTCAGTCTCAGAAAAATATAGGTTGTCTCTTATGGTGGCCAACCTATTTGTGTCCCTCATACAAATAACTCAGATTTATCCATGGTCTTGTCTTGGTGGTAGGTAGTATTGTTCAAAATTATCAATCTACCGACATCTTCCTTGAGTAATCCTTGGTATTGTAGAGCACCGCATGGTTCAGTTAATGTAAGGTAAGTGTAACCTTATTCGAATTTGTTGTTCGTTTGGGTGAATTTCTTGAGTATTGTTTGGATTTTTCTTGAGGATTTTTCTTTTGGGATTATTTATAAATCTGATTGATCATTTTCGGAAAGTTTTGTATGTTCGGGTTGTGAGATTAATCCTTCCTTAATTGATTATTGTAGGTGATTTAGCCCTTTGGGGCAAATCATGGCAAATAATTACATCTTTGTTTCTCAGTTGGGTTTGGTTTTTGTATTTTCCCTTTCTGTGGCTTTCTGGGGATTGAATGGTTTCATGGTGGGTAGAATTGTCACATAGATGAATTATTTTAATGTTATGTTTCATTTAATTTTTATTCATGGGTTTTTTGGGGTTTCCCATGATTTTATGGAGGAATGGGTATGCTTTTATGAATTGGGAAAAACTGTGAGCCCAATTACAGATTTAAAAATTAATTTTTATTCCTTTATGAATACTGCATTTTCCAAAAAAAATTATACATTAAAATTCCTAAATGTCATTCACTGACCTACTAACACCACCATATTAATTTTGACCATTTAGGAATCCATAATCATGGAGGATAAGGGTTTTTATTTAAGGGATTGGGCCTTCCCGAAAGCCCATTTACTACAATAAAAATATTTTTTAATCATTAATATCTCCTTATATATTTTCATTTTTTATGATTCCGACTCTCCCCTAAGACCCCACACACAAGAAGAGCCCCCATTATCTCCTCCCCCTCTTTGGAGCTCGGTTTCATTGTAAATATGGATGAAACTTCTATGAATTTCTAAAATCACCCCAATTTGATGAGGTAAATTGATTATTTCATAACTCAAAAATTTATCACTCTTTTTCCCCCATTATAGTTCCTAAATGATCTCATCAACCTTATTCAAATCTCCCATTAATGGTTGTCTGTTTTCAAATTCAGATATTGGTGTATTTGGGGTGATTTATTCAAATAGTTTTCAAGGGAAGTGATTCATTCTTGGCTTATTCCTTTTCCCTTTGGGTTTCCTCACTATTTCATTATGTTAAAAAATTTCCATGAGTAAGGGTTATATCCTAGGGATTAATTTGGTGTCTTATTGTTCAAATATTATTTTCTAGGGATGGATTTATTTTCCTTGGGGTGCGGTGGTGGTGTAGTTGATGTTTTGCACCATGTTTTGAGGGATTCGACACTTTCGGTAAGTGATTCCATGGTTTACCATTCCTTAGTGAGTAAGTTTTATTTTATTTTTAGTTTTTCATGTTCCCTATATGTTGTGTGTGGTGGGAAAACAATTTTTGAAGAATTGGGTTAAGCATTTAATTTTATAATTTCATTTTTGTTGAATCTATGAACTTTTCAAATGTAACACATGTGGTGTCATTTATGGCGGTTTTATAAAATATGAAATTGATTTATTGGTTATTGAAAGGGGAAGAATTTTTTTTTAATTTCATTTTGTCAAGTGGGACATGGAAGGGGGGCTTTGGAATACTTTTGGTGTGTAAAAACTATTTATACATCTTGAGAGTTGTTTATGAAAATAGGTGTTTTCATTTGTATCTTTCATGGTATTATTCAAGGTGATTTTATTACACTTGAAAGTGGTTTTATAAATTTCTATAGGGCTTCCAATTCTAAATTTATTAGTGTTTTGGTGTGGTTCCATCCTTGAATTATGGTATTGAAATTGGTTTTATGAGAAAAATTTATGTATACTCTTTAGAATTATTTTACAAAAGATTTGAATGATTTAAGGATTTATCTAAGAGGTGAAACCATATTGGAAAACTATTTTAGAGTGTCTATATTTTGAAATGTAACATTTTAAATGTGAAATGGGATGTTTTGTGATGTGTTCCATAATATAAATGTTTTATAAAAATGTTTTAGGGTTTTACTAAAGTGTGTAAGAAATGTGAAAGTGATGTGGGATGTTTTGTGTGAGTGGGATGTGAAAATGGAATTGGGTTATGAAAAAGGTATTATGTAACTTGTGAGTGGGATGTTATGTGAGTTTTAATATATTTTAATGGTTTTATAAAATATTTTAATCAGTTTGTGGAAGTAATAAATGAAAATTGAAATGTTTGGTGGGTTATTTTGGCATGAGTTAGATTTCAAATCAATTTGAATGAAAAGTGGATGTTTGTGAATTTTGTGGTATACATGTGGGTCGTTTGTTGATTTTTGTTTGAGGAATTGCTATTTTAATTTTCAAAATATATATCTTGACGTTTTAAAATTTTTTGAGCACAAAGGGAAAACCTGTGTATCTTGGTGGGTGCACGTGTACTAATATACTAGCGAATCCATGGTGTTTGGCCTTAGTTTCACTTAGCAAGATTGAGGCTTAATACTCTAACAAAACTATGATGATGATTATTGGGGACCCCTAGGATATGGTTTTGTTCCCTACTAGTTGATCATGAATGATAATGGATATTTTTTATGGTTACTCTCACCGAGCTACAAGGAACCTGGGACCCACAACGAGTTAGTGCCTAGGGGATATTTCTTATGGCTTGTGCTCATTAGATCCTTTATACATACCAACATAATGTGGTATATTTGGCTGCAAAATTCCATATTGTTGAAATTTATTTTAAAAATATTGATTATTTAAATTATCCTACTTTAAAACAATTTATTTTAATGTTTTCCTCTTTTAGAAATTGTAACTAGAAATTATATTTTTTTGAAAACATGCATGTTTTTCATCATTTAATGTTTATCGGATGGAATCTCTTAGTAGTAGTATCCTACTAGGCATTGTCTCACACCTAAATTACAATATTTAGTGTAAGTAGACTTGGTTATTTTTGTGGTCACAGGTTGGGTGTAGTTTTTAGTTCTAGTGGTTCGGGTTTCTAGGAGGTCCTTGATTGTGATGTCTTGTAGAGATAGCTTGAGGGAGATTCCCTTTTCCAAAAGGATTCATGGGATGTTTCGTTTTGGTTTTGTAACTTTTTAATAGTCATTTTTAGTTGTTTTAAAATATATAATTATGATCTAATTTTTTGTAATAAAAAATTGGTTTGAAAAATCCAGATTCGTTTTATTGGATTCTTTTGTTGTTTTATGTTTATAAACTGGAGTAAATCGTTCCCATTTATCATTTTATGATACCCAAAAACTTGTTCTAGACCATGGGGATCCGGAAAATATTTTGTCCATTTTCATAGGCTAGGTTTGGTTCTAGTTTTGGCTACATCCAAATTTGGTTCGTGGCAGTTTTAGTTATAGTTCTTACACCTATAATTATTTGAATGGACAACTCAAAATCAGGCAATAGTGGACGAAAAGATAATTCTTCTGGAAAAACGTCAATGACTTTTTATACCACAAGTACATCACCCACAATTTTAATATCTTCCTTATACATAGATCACACATTATATTCATCTATAATGAATATTTCATTATGTAGACCTATTATGATAGTATATAGACATAATTTAGATGATGAATTTTCACCTCTAAACACTTGATACTCCTTCTCACCTTCATGAATCATAATATACTACAATTGGATGTAATTATTTTCAATATAATTTGAATGTGAATCTATAACATGGTTTATACTAGAGCCACCCATTGTTATAACAAAACGTATGAAAATAGTGTACGCCCAAGAATAAAAATTTATCTTCCTAACATAAATTTTTTGAAATAAGACTTACACTCAGTTTCATAATATATAATTCCCTTACTAGTGTGATAGGGAAATATCAAATCTATTAGGAAAATATTTAAGATATATAATTTTGAAATTATATATAATCAAATAAAACATTATATATCTTTCATTCTGTAATAAAGTTACCTACAACCACTTCACTAGGAGCTTTGAATTCAGCTATGGTAATCCCATAATCAGGGAAATTATCTCATCATATTTTCAGAGGATAATTATCTATCCATTAATAAAATTGGATCACATAATGTCCCTTATCCTTATAGTTAATGAATTGAACTCCTTTATATTATACCATTACATTTCATTGGTGATATTTATGGTATTTTTCTCCACAATTTTAAAAACTATTAGTTCACTTCTTGCAAGTGTCATCAATATTCTTCAAAATGTTATCACATATTAGAGCTCTGAACCTTCCATTCTTCCCCTTTCAATATTTCTCTTCCCACAATTGTCATCCCAAATATTTTTCTCATGTTTTAATTTGAATAAAAATATCATGTATAGCTCATTTTTAATCTTAATTTATCATTATACTATATCATAAAATGATGAATAGGTCTAAGATATCAATTCCCTAAGATTAATCATTTTAACCTATCAAATAAACAATCAATCTTGTTTTCATGTCTAAAAACATAGTCTGAAACATGATTAGATACCCTTTTAATGATAGATTCATACTATGTAATTTTTAAATCCTCTTTTATCTAATATTAAAAAACTACACTTCCATTTATTCTATTTTCTCATGAGTAAAGTATCATATGACACCACCGTAAATGTACCCTATTCCATAAAAATAATTTCACCTTCCTCTATAATGTTTTAAATTACAATCCACCTTAATCCATATATCTCTTCAGATGATAGATCAACATTATGATATTTTCTATTCCACATCCTATTATTCTAAGAAATATCATATCAAGGGACATAATTCATTATTCAATAACTAATTTTTTCGTAGTACCCTAGAATGTAAGATATAGTTGTTACATGAAGTGATCAAACACAGTTACACTATGTCATGGATTAAAAACTCTCTCTATTTAAGGAAGATTAATTCTCATTACCTATTCAACTAAACATATTATAGTTTTTATCTAATCAATCACATCTAAGGATTAATTATCTTATTCACAGGGTGACATAATTGCATTAACTATGGGTGTTGATATGGTTCTCATTCATTGTATAAGTCACCATATTTATATAATGGCCGCACATAATTATCTCTTGAAATTTAGTTCTGAAATAAAACTTCTATTATGATTTCTAGAGTGTTCCTTATAAATCTTCAGGAGTTTTCATAGTATTTTTTATATCTCACATGTTCCATATAAATAAAATCCCATTGGTTCAATTTCTAATTCCTATGATTCCATCTTTAACATCATGGACTCTTAAAACCTAAAGCATGTAGTTATGTTACCTTATTGGTATAAATAATATTATCTCACATAAGATATAATATATTATAAGTCTTTTATGACTAGATACAAATATATATATAATATTTGAAAACATAAGATACAACATAAAAACATTATAAGAACATTATTAGACCTTCCTTCATATACATGAAATCTATACCCAGTTCTACTCTAGGTTTCATTTTGAAAAGAAAAAGGGTGAGCATAGATACTATGTAAGGATTAAAGAACAATGGAATAATCCATAATGTAAACATAGAATAAGTTATATGGATGAAAAAACAAACAAAATGAATCCATAATTAACTAAAACTGACGGAAGGATAAATCCATTAAAATAATTATAATAGTGGATTCCAGTAATAATTAACCTCATCCAGATGGAATTCATAATGATGTATAAAAAACATGTTGTCAAGAATTTTTACAGTATACTCTCTTATAATTAGAAGATATACACATCAAAACCCCACTTGTATTGTCTAGTTAGACCTAATAATACATTGAAAGGTAGTATAATTATGTTCTCATGTCACCTGATTCATTCCGTGCATTCATTATAAAATTCATCAAAACATACTGCACTGTTCCTTTAAGAACCTATCAGTGAATAAAAAGTAGATAACTATATATTTATAAATACATAAATTAAATACCCCATTTTCAATGGAATAATGTTTATGTCTAAGAGAGCATCCCTTAGCTAACTAAGATGACCTGGGTGTCTTTAAAGTAACATGATGTACGCTCAAAAATAAAATATTAGGGAGAGGGTAATTTCAATATTTTTTGTTATACATGGAAGATTGTAATTGTTATTAATAGTTTTCACAGGTAGGAGATAAATAAAATCATAAGGAAAACTCGTTGTAATTGATCATTAAGAGCACATGGATATTCTAAAGCATATTCCATTGGATTTTCTCTCAATGTTTTTTTGTCATAGGCTAACTAATCATGCATCAAATTGATGATTGATTCTTTCTCAAACATCCATTTTTTATGTGAATAAAGCTAGTTTTATTTGTTTTACAACCTAAAACACTTTACATTATCAAGAAATCTATGAATTTTCTACGAAATCAGACACAGATTTACTATACCAAAATATAGGATGGGTTTTCCTCCTTGGAAAAGATTGAGTTATAATGTTTTATGGTAAATATTTAATCCAAAAAATATGAGGGAAGGGTAAAAATATATAATTTTGAATCTATATAATTCAATGAGTAATATGTCAAATTATTTGATATAAATATATACACCAGAAAAAAACAAATAGTTTTTTATATTACCTGAGTTTTAAAGAATAGAAATTTGGCACAGAAATACCCCACATATATATTTGAGGGTAATTAAATAAAAACCCCAATAAATATAGGGATTATAATTGATAATTAAATTAAATTACTAAACTAATTTCATGATAAAACATATCAAATAGGTTGTTTATACACGACATAATGAAAATTAGGTACATAATACAAAAATTGTCTCAAGAGATGAATTTTATACTAGAAACCCATACCTCTTTTCCTGAGATACAGAAACATGATTTAACTTGATATATCCTATAATATATATTTTAATCAATTAATTCATAACCGTAAATATACCAACACTAATTTATAATATTCCCAAATAGTAATTATCAATATGAATTCAAACCAATTTTATCATTAGGTGTTTATAGTTTTGTTCGTTTACACTAGTTTCAAAATAGCAGTGTCGATATTGATTATCCTACACATGTTTTTTATTAATATATAATAATGTTACTATTATGGATTATATAATTTATTTTTGTTATTTCAAATTCCATTCATGTGTATTTTAGACTTTATCCAAGAAGATAAAATTGAAAAGGAGTATGTTTTATTGATTCTTGAGATTTTATAGTTGTTTTCATAATTAATGAAATAAATATTTTTATAATATCCAAAAAAAAATTAAATAATTATTTTCAATTATTATATTAATTAGGTTCCAATTTCTATTCATCATATAAATGAACAGTATTGTTCATGTAGGTGGTTAAACTGACCCAATTATGAAAATACCCTGATGTAATTAATGATTGAGGGATGTTATTGATGTAATATATTTATAAAAAAGTATAATATTTTTATTTAGTTTTTATTTGAGAAACTATTATAATATTTTAATTTAATAATAATAATTAGTATTTGATATGAAAATATTACATAATTTCATTAAAATATATTCATCTTAGAATGCATATTTTAAACAATTGAATTAATGATGGTGATTTTTAGATTACGTCATTAATAAGTTCTCAAATTTATCAAATAATGGAATTAATAATATAATTTACTTTATTATTTCTTTATTATACCATTTATGGAACCATCCATTTCAGATGGTGATAAAAAATGAATCTGTTGCTCGTGGTGGTGGTGGACCGTACATATACACAAATGTTGATTTCATTTTTGTTAATGGATTTAATATGTGAATAAAAAATGATAATATACAAAATATAGTAATAGTAATATTAAACTAATAATAATAATATAATTATATTAATGTGTTTTGAATAAATATTAAGGATGATAATTAAGATGAAAATATGTGTTGTTGATAACACTGAAGTTGGGGAGTTGAGTTTTCCATGGAAGTCTCCTTGGAGATGAAGGAGTTATTCTACAAAGTGATAAATATAATCATTTTGATATTTTAGAGGGTTAATTGAGGATAAAATTCCATAATTTTAAGAAATATTTAGAAATATACGTGTGTCTTGAAGTGTTGGGAGTGTTTTCCCTATATAAGTGAAGGGTAGGGTAGTTTTGGAGTAACCGTTACATTTTCAATAATACAATTTTACTATTAAAGGTTCAATGGAAACAAATGGATAAATTAGAGGGTATTGTGATAATGGGAAGAAAATTAGCTTAACTACTCTATTTTGACAGTATGTTGAGTGTTTTAAGGATTTTTATTTTTTTATTTTTCACTTTTAACCTGCTTTACATTTACCTGGTTAATAATTTCCAACCACAATAATTGATTATAATGATAAATATTAATATTAAAAATTTTACCTCACATGAATTATAATATCAAATGTTTAAAATATTTTATCTATTAAAATTTATAATTGATTGAAATTTTAATTTTAAAATAAATAGTTTTAATCACATAAACCAGTTTTTAGAAAATAACATTTTAATTTATTTTCATATAAGATAAAAATTTATTGGATAAAAATTTTAATGCACTAAATTGATATTTATAAAATATTAAATTATTTTTTCATTCAATAAAACAAGAAAACTAATATCCCTTGAAAATACTTTATTCAAAGAAATAATTTAATGTAGATATTTTATTATAGTATGATTTTAATGAGCTCTAATTTTTTTTACATATTATTTATAAATTCAATAAATATTTTTAAATGGATACTATTTTTCTATAAATTCATTTTTGATTAATTAAAGTGTTTTTTTAAAATTCTATGATGCTATTATATAATAATAAAGTTATAAAAATTATTTGGTTCATGAACACCACAATGATTTTAAAAACTAACCATTTTCAAAAATGATAATAAATTCATAATAAGATAATTTTCATATGATCAATACAAAAAAGAATGATGTTTGGTCAATTTTAAATTCTAAATTTACTATTTTAAACATAGTCGTAAATTAGGGGTCATTAGAGGGTACATTGAATGATCATTTTTGATATGGGGTTTACTTTTTAAATTATGGCCATAGGTGTTATAAAAATATATTTCAAATAGTGAAATAATTTTTTTAGAGTTTATTTATATTTCTCTTGATGAATTATACGAAAATATAATGAAATATGATACGATAAAAAAATTATTTTTTATGAAATAGAATGAAGAGGATAAGAATTTTATGTCCATTAATAAATTGAATACCAATGAAAAGGAATATGAGTACTTCAGTGACTTAAATGAAGATGCTTAGATTGATAAAAAACACATGAAACACAAGGATATTATTTTTAAAACCCTCAATAATATAAAAGTATTATATAATGGAAATATTCAATTTAAAATGATTAATAAAAATCTTCTTGAAGTAATGAATCATTTGAATATTTTTCTAAAAAATATATTATATTTATGTAACATTCTAAATGTAAGGAATAAAACTCAACTATTTAAAAAAAGAAGGGTATGAATATGAAACCTATATGGTTCACATGTTGAAAATAAAACATGAGGTTTTTCATTATAGAAATTAACAACTAAAAAGGGAGGATAGATCTATTACCACTAGAAAATTATAAAAAAGAGTTTCATAACATGGATAAAAGATATTTTTTTGAATAAAACTTCAAAATGTCAATGATGTTGATGAGGAATGATTTATAAAGTAATATGAGAGGAAGTCACCTATATAAGAAGAAAATATTATTTTGACAGAATAAAGGTGAAATAAAGATAAAAATACAATATTAAAAAGAGAATTTAATTTTAAAATTATTTCGATATCTGAGATAAGTGATCCAAATATATTGATAAGCCTTTTAAATTAAATCAGTTACAATCTGTACATATAGTTTTGGAATAAATTAAATCTATCATAGCTAATAATCCATGATATAAATAAGAAACTGGGCACACCAATGTTGAGTAAATCTAGGAAAAGAGTAATCATACATTAACGGGAGTTGAGAGCATTCATAATAATAAAATTGGGCAATAAAATAGTGATTCTATGAAAAATTGTAATTATATTATTAGGGAGAAGCTCAAAAATTTCCTCAATGAAACATATTTAGTGGATACTCTTGTAGTTTAGGTGCCTATGGAAACAAATCCAATGTTTTTTGAAATGAAATTTCCCTATAATGGAATAAATATGGTTATAATTAAGTGTGATATGTTATTAAAACAGTACCAATATATCTATAATGAAAAAAACTATATATGAGGGGAATATATGTTCATACATAAAAAACATTGAGGGGATTAATGAGATAAATATAATATGTTATCAACATGTAAACTTTACAAATTAATGTATGATCAAGCATCCAGATCAACACACATATATTTTAAAATAAATATAGGCATGAAACATAAATAAAAATCCGAAAAATAATTGATCGTTCAGATAGCTCAAAAATCATGCAAGAGGAGTAAGCCTTATATTCATGATAGTAAAGATTATTCACAAATTACATGATATAAAATGTTCATAAAAAATATTTAGGTCCATGATAGAGGAGTTGTGATATTTTAGAATGAGTTCTCATTAATTATCATGGTAATTGGCTCTATTTAAACTGAACAATCCATGATGAACTCAACTTATATTTCATTTTTTTGATGCACGTAAACCTAAACATTAGAGTGTAAGTAAAATATGTGATGAAGGAAATGATTTGATATTCATGTATAAATTTTTAATAATTAATTTTTTTATATTGAATCATTGTTAAAATATTAGAAAGAAATATTGGGGAATTATTTTAGATTAATGATTCTAGTAATTTATGTTATCTTAATACAATAAAGAGAAGAATCTATGGAATATAAGACTTATCTATAATTGTAATTTGTACATGAGTAAAATAACTAATTAAAATGTGTAAATGACCTTCCCTAATGAATATGATTTAGGGATCATTATTTTATAACTAGTAAAATGGAAAATTCATAAAGTTAAAAATAAAATAGTTATGACACAGTCAACAAGTACTCTAGAAGTAGATCAATCTAATTTAAATGGACCATGAGAAAAAAATCCCAAATGGATAATTGTATTTTATCAAATTCATTAATGGTTATAATATAATTATAAAAAATTTATTTATAAAAAAATTATAGGTTGTTGTTATGTTCAAGATTTATTAATTTAATGTTGAAAGATATATTGTCATTCACATTATGAATTTGATATCTAATAACTAGAAGTAGTAAACTATAAATAAATTTGAATAATACCTAAAAAATTTAGGGATTAAAGATTGATATGTAACCCCTATAAATGAAAAATATAATTGGTTTAATTAAATAATTAATATTACCTTTATGGTAATTAAGAGAGATTATTTATCAAATTTGAATAATAAATGATAATTTTGAGTGAAGGTGTTTTTACAGCTTTATATGATAATTTTTTTTCTTTTTGATGAAAAACTAAAATAAAATTTTATATTAAATGTTTTATAAAATGAATCTTATAGATAATTTATTTTTATTATTTTCTATAGGTTACATAATAAAAATAAATTAATAAATTCTACATAAAATTTGATAAAAAGATGAGAAAAATATATTTACAGGATACTTATATATTTAAAATGACTATTAATGTTGGAATAAAAGACTTTAAAAGGTGTTTGGTTATTATGTTTTCAAATTTTAGGGAAACTATCCCAATGAAATTGTCCCAGTTGTATCTATTTTGTAACAATGTTGTGAATTAAAAGATTATAATTCTTGATAGATTTATGGGATAAAGGTAGAGTCTAAACCAAGTAAAATAAAAGATGAATCAGATCATACAGGTGATGGATAAATGTTTTTTAAAATTAGAAATCAATGTATCAATGATTAAAAAATCTTGTAAATGAATAAAAATCATTGGTTATCATATAGATTATGTCCAAACAAAATGGATGGTGAAATATGAAGAAATTGTTTAATAATATACTTGAATAAGATTATGGTTTGAAAATTAGGCCTCTTTTATTTATCATGTTGACCCCTAATGAGTGCCTATAACGTTACAATAAAAATTTTATTAACACTATGTAAAATGTCAAAAACAAAATTAAACTGAATGATACATGATAAATTTTTTCATAAAACTATAAAAAATATTATTTTCACAAAATTGGTTTTGAGGAAAATGATAAATGATCAAGTAAATTTTGTTATAAAAGGAAAAACTTGTATCTAATGTTTATTCTCATACATAAGGTGTAGATATTGTAGAAAAAGTTTCTATTATACCAATATTCGAGGATATAAAAATGTTCCTTATTAAAAAAGAATACAAGAAATATAAAATTTCCAAAATTTATTTCAAACATGCAAGAAATTGATACTATTGGATATATTTATTTTTAAATAAATTTAATTTCACAGATATCTTACATTGCAAGAAACGTCGAGTTTAAATGAGTCATGATCTACTAAAAAATATTATTTAAATTTGTAAATTATAAACTTGAAATAAAAATTATTAGGTATGAATAAGTATTATAATTTTATGATTTTTTTGATATGTGATTAATTCATTATAACTGAATTTTTATGAAATTGGAATAAAAACCAATTGTTAGTAAAAGTGTTAATTTTCAAAAAAAACTATCATGTGAACACAACATGTTTTTATGTCAATAATTTTAATTAATAACTATTTCTGAATAATTTTAATGAAATATATATATTATATAATCAACCACTTTATTTAACATCCAATTAATAAATTTATTAGCATTAGATAAGAATAAATCTATTTTTATGCTTAAAACTGTATTTTTCTAAAAAGTGGTTATCATCCCATTTTCACACATATTTTAAAATAAATTTATTAATATTATATATTTTTAATATTTAAATATTGATTCCATATTTTAAATCATGAGGTTCAAATTCGGTAATATGTTTCCTTATATATTTCGTCAATATGAATAGTAAAATTGGTAAAATGTATCACGTCGATAAATGTTAAATTAGGTAACAAATTTCCAAAACAAATGTGATATGTTATTAAAATTTCTAAAACAATTTAATTTATGATATTAGATGAATATAATTCATCCATGTAAATCCATGTTGCTGAAATAAGGAAACCCAGTGCCATTTTTCTATGATATTGACTGTTTTATTTTATGTAAAGAAAAGTACAAAATGTCAATCTCTTTACATTGAAATTATCTTTTATATTCACATAGAAATAACTGATGTTATATAATAAATATATAATTCTATTTTCTAAATAATGAAATTATTTTTATGATATTAATTTATTTATAGTATTTATTGGTTATATAATTACCAAAAAATACTTACACAACACTGACACAATATTTATTCAATTAATGGAAAAATAAAAAAATGATTTTAAAAATAATAAATGTAATACCATTTTGAATAATTATTATGTTACATGAATTTTATAGATTCATATATTTTACTAGGTATGTGTTAAATAATTATATATTAATTCCATATTTTTATTGACATATTTAATGTCAAATTATATGAATAATTCAAAGAATGAAAACATTGATATTCTATGAAAAGAGTATTTCATAAAATCTATAAAAATTTATATAAATTTTTAAAGTGGAAAATTTGGATAATATCTGGTCTAAAATTTTATCAATTTTCAATTATGAGATAATTTTTAACTTATAAGTGTAATTATAACACTTAATGATTAAATTAGAAATTAATGTGGTTATTTTTAAAATAAGTTTACTAAAAAGTAAACCAAAATATAATATTTAATATAACACATAAACCCATTTTTTTAATTTGTTATATGATTTATATTATATAATAACTTATCTTAAAATATATATCCATATGGATGAATTTATCTTGAAAAAAACTTATTTATATTGGTATATTTTTTTGTAATTCCATATGTGTCATTTACCACCCTTATTATAGGACACTAATAGCTTATCTTACTCACACCACACTAAGTAACCCAGACATAACAATCACTAATGATCTATATTATAAACACACTTATCAACATTTTATACGTTACTTCCCTCCCATAATACCAACCATATTGTCTTTAATATGAGAACTAGTATAGTTCTTTTAGAAAACTGGTAATCACTTTAACTGATCACTTTCTTATTTTACATCTTTTTTTACATCCTATATATATTTTGTATTTATCATAAAATAAAATATTAATTATCCTGAATGTAATAAAATTTTATTATTATTAGTAATCCACAATTATCCACCCTCTTTTCTATCAAATGAAAATAGATAACGTTGCATGTGTATACGTGTTGACTACCACCTCCATAAAGTGATGTAATTCATTGTTCATTTTGACTTCACATAGATGGTAATGGGGTTATATTTTGAAAATATATATGATATATCTTATAGAAAAATTTTATAAGTGAGAATTATTATTTACCATTTTTTTCCATCTATCGAAAATAGAAAAAAACATTCATCCATACATACAACCTACCATCTCTATGAACAATGTAATTCATTTTTTCCATATACAAATTATAAGAACAATTCTAAATAAATTTGTATTTTATATATATTATATTTATATGATTATTAAAATTTTGGTTATTATTTAACCAAGATAAATGTATAAAGACTGAAGACACTTAATCGAAACATACATGAAAATTGAAGCACTTACTACCCAGAACATTGATTTAAACAAAGAATTATTAATAAAAGGTTGATAAAAGATTATAATTAAATTATATATAGTTTGATATATGTGATTATGGTATTATAATAGATTTATTGTAAATATAGATTAATTATATAATAACTTTAGACATATAATAAGGAATTTGAACCTTAGGTAAGGGTTAATTTAACAATCCCTGTATAACTAGTGATTGATTTTGTTTAAGTATATTCAAGGAGGAATATTGGAGATTTTGATATTAAATAGAATTTAGTTTCATATAAAATTATTATATGTATAAATTATATGTTTTCCATTTATTTTCTTTTCTTTATGTACTCATGATACTGAAATAATGTTTAAATGGTAAACAATCATGGTTTTTCTAATTGATCGGAAATATTTCATGTCAGAGCCCGTGTTTTCCATAATATAATAAAAAGTATGTTTTTATCAATATAAAATGTGTCTTCAAATTCAAATTTAACCAATTTTTATTTATGATTAAATGGATTAAATGAAATATTCTTGTTGGTTTCCAAATGAGGTAATCATTGAATTTTTTACAAAATCATGAAACAAATGTTTTTCAACTTATTATTCATGAACAAAATTTCACAAAATCATGAATTTTTTTAAGCTTAAATTATAAGTGTATGTTTAGTAGAATCCTTTGTAACTATATGTAGAAATACATAGATTGTACAACATGACCCTATTAATGAATTTAAGGATATGTCTAGGTATAAGACAACATCATAATCATTTAGTTGGAAAGAGATTATATGGTTTTCATATTAATATATCCTTATATAGATACTATAGGTTGAAGTGTTTTTTTGGAATTAATGAATCAAGGGGTAATAAACTTGAAAAGAGTTTGTCAAAAATCTCTCAGAAATAATTATGTTGAATGATGATTTTTACCTTACAACATGACAGGTTTGACACTCCTAGGATATCTAATTTGGTTAATTTAGATGTTACAAAAAATTATGGAATATTTGATAATTTTTTTATAAATCATCATTATTCCTTAAGGAACCGTGATTATTAATTCCGAGATTATCTATGTATAAATTGTTCAATTTATGGTAAGTGTTTCACTGGTTTTCAGATTATAAATTTTGATTTGTAATGTTATAATATAATCAAGTGTATTAAATTTATTTAGAAATTGATCCTTGTATATGAAATAGAAATTGTATCGATGCATATAATCCAAGTCAAGATTTCCCACCTGTACAATAAAATGAATCTAAATATGTAGGTGCATCTGGAGACGGAAATGTTATTACTATATTGGTGAAGCTGAATTAGGTTATGGCCAATCTACATGCATAAATAGAGTATCCTACTAATCCATAACATGGTATAACAATGTCAGACCACTTCATGTGTCATAAATATCAATAATTTAGTGGGACTAAATATCCAATTCTAGAATCAAAAAGGAAAATTCCTTTAGGGGAAATATTTCTCACATTCGGAAGTAATGAAATAGAGAAGGTTGTTATTAATGATTATATTCTCTTAGGGGATGCATATCTATGGTGGTCCTTGATTAAAGATACTAAGGAAGAAGATAAAATAACAAGCATGGAGTAGAAGGATTTTAAGGATCTTATGTTTGAAAAATATTTTCCTCAGATAAAATAAGTGAATATGGAGAGACAATTATTGAGCATGAGAAAACTTTTTGAGGAAAATGATGATAAGTATGAAGAAAAAATAAAATTTTAGAAAGGAATGGAAGAAAATACATATGTAATCCAAAGATTAATATTGATCATTTATTTGATGGGAATAAAAAATACTTTAAAGGTAACTATTATCCAAAACATTATCATAATATATGTATATATAATCATATAATTTCAATTTATTGAAATAATTGTCCTTGTTTTATTGCTTTGAAGGAAAGTAATATACGATGTGTATGATAGAGTAAAATATGAAAAAAATGAAGACTAGAAAGTTTGATTTTCTAACATGAAATACCTTTTTAAAGAAACGCATTTGAATGTGAATAAAAGGAAAATGTGTTTTCATTATGTTTGAAGAAAAGTTTAATAAAACTGAAGAATGTATGGTTACAAGAAAATACATAAATTAAAATTCCTTAACTATAATGATATGGGTCATTATTCTAACCAATTCGCCAAATTTCAAGGTAACATACCACAAAATAAACAAAGGGGGAAGTCTATGCAAATGAAAGTATAAAATATAATGTGGAAGTTCCTAGAGGCATGGTAAAAGGTACTCTTTAAATCCACACTAGGATTTAAAATGTTTTCATTTTTTTCCAGTTCAACCCAGTATTTTATATCTAAATTATTTAACAAAGGTATCATGTCCCCACATTGACAAAAATATAATATGTAGTTGGTGAAACCTTCCAATGGTTGGATGACCAGATCTCAAGTATATAATTCCTTTTCGATATAAGTTTATTGGTAATGTTCTTCCTATGAATAACGTTATTCTTCCTCTAGTTACATTTTATATCATTTTGGGTATGAGATGAATATATTAGTATAGATCACATATCAATTTTCTTGGAAGGGAAGTAATATTTGATATTACAAATCCAAATTTATTCGTCTATAAGTGCGAGGATGAACCTAGACAACCAATAGAAATTACTTACATAATATGCGGGTTTATACCTATTCATGAGGTATAATTATATCAAATGATTAGGGAGAAACTAAAAATTTTAAATGTTCCATTTGTTTTTTAATATAATGATGTATTCACTTAATACAATCCATGAATTCTACTTAATCGTGAAGTTGAGTTTTTAATTGAGCTTATACATTTTTACTACACATATTTCAAATATTCTATATAGAAAGGACCTAATAGAGTTTCCATAATTGATTACTAAAATTTAGGAAAATCTAGATGAGGGTTTCATTTGGCCCTGCGATTCTATATGCGGTGCACATATTCTTTTTATTAATAATAAATATGGGTCAATGAATATTTTTATTTTTTTGGAAATTATCAAGATTAGTATTAACAGAAAGTATAATCTACCCCATATATGTAATCTCTATGATAAATTATTATGAGTTCTATATTTTACAATTATCGATATATAATCTAGATATCATCATATATGGATCACAAACTATGATATACCCAATACTACCATTCTTCTAAAGTATGTTCATTATGAATTCATAGTAACACTTTTTGGACTTAATAATTATCTTGTTGTCTTTATGGATTTAATTAATAGTTTCTTTTGATATTACCATGATCAGTTTTTATAGTCTTTATATACGATATTATTATATATTTATAGATAAAGGAAGAGTGTGATTAATATTTTATAATTGTTTTGTTGAACAATAGGAATGATAATTTTTATTCTAAATTTACAAATAATGAAATTTTATTTTATAAAGATTTATTATTAGGTCATATAATCTTTGGTGAGGGTATATCGGAGAATCCTTTAAATATAGATGTAATTGAGCAATTTTCAAGGAAAAACATGATAATAGAAATCCAACTTATTATTAATTTGGATAGATACCACACATGATTTTTGAATGACTTCTCATGACTATATAATATACTCACCATGTTTACTTATAAGGGGGTAATGTTATTAAGGATATATGAATGTAAATATATATTCAAATAACTAATGAAAATGTTCATTAATACTGTTGTTATCATACTACCCTAAAGTGGAGATGTTTTTGTGACTATTAGTGATGAATTATGGAATTTATCAGGATGGGTGATCATGATGAATGACATAGTGATAACATACGACTCTATCCAATTAAAAATTAATGAGAAAAATTTTGCAACTCGTGAATTGGAGTTATCAGTGGTAAATGATTCATTGATTGTGTAGATGAATTATTTGTATGGTGAAAGTTGTGATATATATAAAAATTATATATGCATCAGGTATATATTTACACAGAAGGATTTGAACACTCCCCAAATAAGGTGGTTAATGTTGATAAAATATTATAATTTATCAATACATTAAAACCATTGGAAGTAAAACAAGGTGGTTGGTGTTCTTAGTCGTAAAGATGAGAATTTTTTTTTCTAAAATAAGGATTAAAATTGATAAAACATTTATGGATTTTAATAAGATAAATCTTGAAATCATGATAAGAGGGGATCATTCTTTTCCTTCCAAGATTAATGTTCAACTATCCATCTGTGATAGGATTAAAAAGTTGAAAAAGGAAAATAAAGAATTATAAAAAGAAGGTGATTATATTTTTGAATTTTGAACATGATCAATATGGAATAATAAGGTTTATGAATTGATTATATGTATTATATATACCAGACTTGAAAAAAGTGTTATAGGATGAAGATTATAGTCTATTATTTTTTATTCTTCCCGAAAGAAAAAATGTGTAGTGATCTAATGTTGTATTTTTGGTGAGAAATCATGAAGATTGACATTGAAGAGTATTAATATCAGTGATTTATATTTCAATAATATATGTATAAGAGATTAAAATATATGGTTTGGTTAAAAATATGACCCATACTAGGATGAAAAAGGGAACATATCACCAAGGTTTTTATCATCATACTCCCCAAAAAAAATGAAATGAATATAATTTTATTTGGGTTATATTCAATCTATATATGAATTAACAACATATAATTTATATTAAAGAATATTTTTACTATCCTCATTCTAGAATATAAATTATGAAATTGAAAATGTTTCCTATAATAAGAAAATTATATTGTATTAGAATGTGATTGGAGGTTTACATAGATGTTCATGAAAAACATTTAGTGAGATATTGATAAAATGTTATGTTTTAGTAATAAATATTTTCTCTTTAATGTTCCTCCTATGATATATCTTCGAACCATGTTATTAAAATTTAGTTCATCAAATTTGGTATGGTACCTTATCTTTGGTAGAATCCAATAAATCTCTCTCATTTTCACGAGATGTTACATGTATCCCACCAGAGGAAGTACATATAAGATCTTTCAATTGTGGTGAACTAAATTTTAATAACATTTTATAATGATATATCATATAAAGAACATTATGTGGATATTATGGATCATTTTGAGAACTTGGTGTGAAATAAGACCATTCAACTATTTAATGTTTAGTTGAAATCCCATTAATTTGAGGAAGATACATGGGAACCTAAAGATTTGACGAGGCAAAAATATGCTTATTTGATTGTATTAGATTGAAAAAATATCATGATCCAAATTATTAAAATCAGTTATAATTTAAGTCCCTAATATTTTGTGATAATTGTTTTTTAAATAATTTAATTTCTTTGACAACATGTGTTGTACATAACACCAAGTTTAAACAAACCACACTCTTATTCTAAAATATTATTTAAATATGACCACTGTAAAAATAAATTAAAATTGGTGGTTATTAATATAAATCAAGAAATTATGAAAATTTTATGGGTTATACATATTTCATTTTTTATAAATTTTTTAGATATGAAAAAAATAATTATTTGAATCAAAATATGATATTTTTCAAAATAAAACTATTTTGTACGTGCAATGTGTTTTTATATAAATAAATAACATTGATCAATATAGGTGAATGATTAAAATGAAATATATTTTATATATATAATAAAAATATTAAACCACCATTTATTATTATTCTATGTATGGGATAAGAATAATTCTATTTTATGCTTAAAACTATATTTTTATAAAAATTAATTTTTTTTCACTTTTTGGAAAAAAAATTAAAATTAATTTCTTCCACTTATAGAAATTGAATATTTAAAATTGGATTCCTTATTTTTAATAATGTAGTTAAAATTTAGTAGATATCTCCCTTTTAGTTTTGGACATTATAAATAGTAATAGTGGTAAAATGTATTTCCTATGTAAAGGGTAAATAGGGTAATTAATGTAAAAAAAAGTGCTAAGGCATTAAAATTTCTATAAAATATGAATTTATCCTTTTATATGATTGGAATTTTACTATATCCCTAAAATTCAATAAAATATATCCCCTTGGTGTCATTCTTCTTTGATATTTACATTTATATTGTTTTATGTAAAGAAAAATACTAAATATCACCCTTTTCACATTAAATTTTTATTTTATATTAATACAGGGTAAAAATAAGTTTTGACCAAATTATTA
Source organism: Viscum album (assembly GCA_963277665.1). Lineage (NCBI taxonomy): Eukaryota > Viridiplantae > Streptophyta > Magnoliopsida > Santalales > Viscaceae > Viscum > Viscum album. The sequence goes on from OY728134.1 coordinate 477,734,663, forward strand.
AGATTATTTTGTGAATAATGAAATTATTTTTATGATGATGATATATTTATAACATTTAATTATTATATAATTTCCTTGAACACATTCACTACACCGAAAAAATATTTATTCAATTAATGGAAATATAAAATATTTTTTTTATATATAAAAATTGATAATATTTTTATGAATTAATAAGTTCCAGTGTTTTATATATGAATATATAATATTACTTAGTTTTAACGGATTATTTTTTTAATTCAATATTTCTCTTAATGAATTTAATGTCAAATGAAATTAATAGTATCTAAAATTAATAATAATGTTATTTTATGAAAACAATATTTTATCAAATTAATTAAAAATAATAAAAATTCATAAATATGAAAAGGATCATAATATGTTGTCTAAAAAATTCTCTATTCAATTTATGATATAATTTTCATGTTATAATTAAAATTATAACCCTTTAAGATAGAGACATTTGTCACTACAGTTATAGTTGAAATAATTTACCTAAGGGGATTACAGAAAGGATAGGGTTCCAAATAATGCTTAAAACTATCAACATATTATTTTTTGTTTATATTTCAATCATATCCAACCTTATAAGAAAATTTAGTTCAGTTTTGGGACATTTGTTGGATAATTATTTAATTAAATTTTAATCTTTTTATTAACTCTATGTGTGTGCTTTCCTTCATTATAAAATCAATCCCCTTCCATGTCTTGTTTACACATATTTTAGAAAATTATATCAACTATTACCGATACATTTTACTTAAAAACTAACTTTTACATGTTATATATGTGTTGTTCTTCCCAAAAGTCCAACCCATGGATCTATATGAGGATATAAAAAGGAGTTCTTTCATAGAAGAGCTACTCATCATAACCAATCACTTTTCTTAATTATTATTTTAACTGTTGTAAATAAATGTTATTTATCATATAATAAAAAATTCATTATTCACAATATACTAAAATTTTAATATAATTATGAGACCCCTATTATCCACCATGTTTCCATCAAATGATAAATAATAACGTCACTTGTGTGTAGATGTGGACTACCACCCCTATGAAGTGATGTGATTCATTTTTAATTTAATCATTAAATGTATATTAATATGTTTATATTTAATAAATACATTTGAAAAATAATATATAATAATGATTCTATAAATATATATATATATTATTTACGTTCATTTTTATTCATTCAAATAAAAGTGGAAATAATATTCATGCATACGTGACCTTCCATGACTAGAAATGATGTAATTAATTTTTATTTTTCTAAGTTATATGGATTAAAATTAATAAAAAAAATATATTGATTATATATGATATTTTTATCATGATTAAAATTCATGATATTATGGAACTATGATCAAATGAGAAGGACCCAAATTACTAATCCAAAATGTACTGGAAAAATAATACAGTCATTACCCATAGAATGATTTTAGCAAATAATTGTTATTAAATATGTGATAAGAGATTACAAAAAATAATATATGGTGTGAAATCCCTCTAATAGTTGGAGAAGAATGTTTTAAAACATTTCATGGTTTTCTTTTTTATTTAACTGGGAATTATTGAGATGCAATTGGGTTGATACCTATAATGTAGAAATCAGAGATTTATCAGATTATTAGAAAAAACTGGCAATTTTTGTTACAGATGGGAGAATTATGTTTAGTGTAATATTGTAACACCCCGACCCCAGTTACCCAGAGTCGGTGCATTATTATGTATCATTGGCATGATCATAAGTAATCAAGTCTCGAAAGGCCGATTAGTTTAGTAGCCTTGGACGTACTAGATAAATTCATAATGTTTACATTACATAATAAAATGGAAAACTACAACAACATTATATCCATAGATAACATTATGATCCCATAGACTATCCCTGGAGGCCATTCATAATATACATCATTGCATCCATCAAAAAAATGTTAGAAATGTGTGAGGTCAGATGCTCAATAAGGATAACATTATAGCAGAATCTTTCGTAAATAAGCATAAACATTTAAGGCAATGCATAACTGAAACAATATCCTTTTAAACATGAACATGTACATAATATAGATAAAATAAAATGAAATAATGCCATTTACTTATTAAAATCGATTTTCTATTGGTCAAAAAATCACATGAAAAATCCATACCCACTTTTATAATGATGGAATTCATAATCCAGACTATCATAACCACATAGTCAAGGCCTTATGCCAAAACTACAAATAAGATTTTGTCAAGGCCTTATGCCAAAACACTAGTGTGTCTTATGAGACCTACCGATGCATCAAGGAGGTATCGCGGGCTCCACCCTTCACTTACTCTATGCAATGCATTCCTCATAAGAAAATTTTAAATGATAACATAAACATTAGTATTAAAACTACAATATGAAATTTCTATACATTATCCACAAACCATGAATTGTATAAAAGTAGCACATCCACAGTCAAACATAACTCAATAAATACAATATAGGAGATTTTATTGTAACAGATTAACCTCAATCTATAATAATGAAGGATATAGACATATATGAAAATATTCTTCAAAACTATTTGAGATAAGTATCCCCTTTTTCATGAAAACATTCCAAAGTATCACTACTTTTCAAGAAGTTGTTTAAAATAGATTTTTGAATCAATGTTTCCCATATATCATTGAATCTTTTAAAATAAATTATGATTTAAAACCTTTAATGTCCATATAAATAAATCCTTAAAACCATTTTTTAAACATGGATATTAATGAGAAATATTTAGACGAATAAATATTTAAAACATTTATAAATGATATTTTAGTTAGAGTTATTAACCAAAAGAGAGACACTTGAATAAAAATAATTGACGTAATCAATACATTGTAATATCATGATAATAAAAGGATTCATGATATACTATGTCAATGTACACTATATGCACCATATAAAATTGATTTGGTGTATAATAACGAAGAAGCCTCAATGGAATTTAATTTGGGATGAAATCTCATATAATGACCATATACTTAGGTTAAAGATATATTGAAGACATAATTATGTGTGAAAAATATAAATACACTCAATATGATTGGATATTCAGTGTGAATAAAACATTGGACATTCACACATATTATTGTATGAACAAAACCAATGAATTGGATGTTTAACTCAATAAATAGACATTGAGTTAAAATTACTCTTATCAAGTTCATATCGAATACTTGAGAATTTATCAATGGAGTTATTATGTGATTCAAAATAATATCCATATAAAGAGGTGTGGAAATTATGACATAAGAAAATGAAATGTTATTCCACACATAATCTTGGAGTAAAGTAATAAATGATGTGTGCGTAAAGTCGAATGACTGGAAATTGAAATTTCAAATTCCCTTAACGAATGGGTAACATACGAAACATAAACCCCAAAAATAAAGATCATACAATTATGATGTAAATATCAATAAATTAAAATATATTACAATATCAATACAATCATGGTAAGTACACACACCACATGTAATAACTATGTGGTGAACAATGGAAATCTCACGAATTAAAAGTGAGAAATGAAAACCCATAAATTTTACTTTCTCCTTGGTCAAGGGTAGGTTAAACACCTCTATAATGGTTAAATAATTGTTATAAAATTATAAAGGAATCATATATATTTATATGATATCATATATGATCTTTTAACATTGATTTGTTAATAATATATTAGTATTATCGTCATTTCGGGTTTTAACAGATTCATTTTTCTTTATATTCATTGATTTGTGAGTCATATGTGTTATGGATGGGATGTATCATATTCATATCTAGAAGAATATTATATCTCTAAATATTATTTTTAATTATCAAATGAAATATAGTCCTGAATGGATACGATAGGTAATGAATCTCATCGCGTTTGTGGAGACAGTAATCCAGACGTACGCACAAGCGATAATAAAATTATTTTGAATATAAAATAATATATAATTGGATGGTATATCATATATGAAAAATCATTATCATGTTTTTTTATTATTTACATCAATTAAATATCATTATTATACCCATCCAAATAATAATGTATTGAATAACAATTACACCACAACATGGAGATGATAATCTGTATGTACACACATATGGTGACATGCCATTAAAATGATGGATATATTAATGAATTTGATTGTAACCTATTTATAATAAAATCATATTATATATAAGATACTAGTGTTATTATTTATAATGTAAATAACAAAGAAAGAAGAAGTGGAAGAATTAAAGAACTTGAAAAAGTGTGGTGAAATTATTAACTCTTCTTCGGGTTCTTCCTTTTGATTTGATCAAAATGGCTCCTTTAGTTTTCTTTATAACCAATGTAGGTCCTCTAGGATGAAGTTAGGGAAGTTTATAGGATATTTTTGATGGGTTTGGCCAAACTAAAAGGCTTTTATGTTGTGAATTCTAGATAAGGGTATGTTTCCTTTTATAAGAGGGGTGTGGGGCACCTTAGGAAAGATATAAACAATTATTTTATAATAAATTAATTTTCGGTTTCTAATGGATCCAAACTGGATTATTAAAAGTATAAGGAGGGGATGGGTATAAAACATCTCCACCAATCATTTTTAAAAAGGTTTGGGTCACTATAATAAACTTAACATTTAGATTTAACTCTTAGTTAAATAGTTTGACATTTACCATGTCTCTTCGTATTTTTATATTATATGGTTAATAAACAAAATATATACATCCAAGAGAACACCATGTTGTTCATTAATGATACACATATTGTTATATAAGTCCTTTGGCCAAAACTTATATTTTTAGGAATATAATATCAATTAATAATAAAATATTTGTTTTAAAAACACTTTTATGTCAATTTACACACTATTTTGTATTTTATTTTTTCTAAATACATAACAGAATTATTACATCGAAAAAAATTATTATAACCAATAATAATATGTCATATTAACCTAGAAAATTATTTTAATTCATAAAAAGTCTTAAATTACATTTATTTGTATATTTATAATATCAATTATTTTATTATTTCATTAATTAGATAATTATTGCTTTAGTATTGTGTCATAAATAAATTAATTTATGTAATTTCTAATAATTATAAATGAAATACCATTATGTATGAAATATGTTTTTCTTTATAATGAATATTTATAATCGCATTTATCTTATGTATAACCTTATATTATAAAAAAGTAGTTATTAAATTTTGATTTTTACTCTTTTAACTCTTCTTTGAATTAAATAATAATACATTTTCTAATATAATCTAAGTGGACCAAAGAGGTTCATATTTTATACATAACATTGTTTTTGTATGAATTATACTTATCAAATAGTATTAGGACATGTGTTAGGGTAATAATAATATCATTTTTACCCTTAATTTCCATATTTAATTTTAACCGTGGAAAATAAAAGTAAAAAGTTACTATACACAAAAAAATTATTATTATCTTATTGAACCGCTTTTTACTCTTTTATATTAACCGTGTCAAATTCAACTAACAGAAGTGGTAAAATTGAGTTTTATTTTAATTTATAAATTCTCTTAGGAGGTGGGTAAAAGAAGGTTAAATGTTCAATAAAATTTATATATATATAAAAATTTTATAAGCTGTATCAAATGAATTAAATTGACCTTATATAGGTATTATGTATCTATTTTTTTAAGGGCCAAGACCCTTTTTATTAAAGACAAGAACAAGTAAACAAAAAGAGTAAAGAAGTACAGAACACCCAAATCATTGGCCCTCATTATGAATACCCAATTTTTTTCGTATCTTGTCTCCAATCTTTCATTCCGCATCTCGTAAGGCGCCCTGATCTAAAGCATGACCTCGCCCGCGTCTGCGACCCCTTGAGTGAAGCGCTTCAATATTCCTTGCTTGTTGAAGAAGGCTTTCAATATCTTCATCTGAACTTGAGTCCATAGAGTGTTGCGTTGAACTCAAGTCTGCTCGACCTCGTCCTCGCCCACGATTTCTAGGGGGTCGTCCACGCTTAGCATATTGCCAAGAGCCATCATCCTTCCTTGCAGTAGAATCCATGTTTGTCATGTGGGGATCCTCTGTCATCTGCTGATTTTCCAGCAGCTTTGGTGGGTGCAAAGTCGTGGTTTCCACCTCTTTCCGAGGAGGGTCACACAAAGCTAAATTTGATATTCTTAATTCAAAAATGAATTATAAATTAAGAAATTAAAAACATATAAATATCATTTATTAGTTTAAAATTATTTTTCATTGTCAAAACCAAAAAGCATATTTGTATGAAATAATAACTACCAAAAGATTCACCTTTGTTTATGTCCAATTTCTGTGTGAAATTACTTCCAATGAAAAACATTGGATTAAATGGTAAAAATATAATATAATTATACATTCAAACCATTCAAATGTATTTTTTTAACACTATAAATTATTTTGATTAAAAATGTTGTTATCAGTTAAAATATATTATTTTTCACTATTCAACCAAATATGAAAGTTATCGGAAAACAAAAAATATTTATTGAAACTCAATTATTATGTCCTAATCCCAAATATAAAATTTATTTGGTCAAATTGAATATATAAAAGTTTCATGTATTGGTTTTAAAAAGGTTTCTCCATTAAAAGGAAGTAAAATTTCCTTTTTTATTAAAATACATATTTTATTGGAAAAAAATGAATTTGTCCTTACATTATGTCTAAGAAACACATAATATGGATTCTAAAATTATAAAGGTTATATAAAGTTCAAATTTTGTTAATACTATTCATAACCTCTTTTGAATGGCTACTCTTGTATGTCGTGGTGTGCATGAACTCGATGTTGCGAGTAGTGTATGTTATTGAATTACATTGAACAACTAACGTACTATGATGTCTTGTGGTGTTAAATTCTTCCCTGCTTTAATAAATTGCATCCTCACAATTTTTAAAATTGGTCTTGGAAATATAATGGAATGTCCCACATCGGCAAGAGTCAATAAAACTATCACATTAAAATTAATAAAGATAAGTGCAAAGGTCACCCAAGATAACCCATACTAGGATTCCACGTAGGAAAACATGGATATGAAAGATAAAATATGTGTCATGTTCTGATGTAGAGGGATATAAAACCTGATTAGGAGAAAATATAACAACAAGAAAACCACAAACATGTGATGGGACAAATGATCATTAGTTTTCCAGTTGCAAAAGTAAACTGACAACATTTTTTTTTATTAAGATACATTTCACAAAGATGAAGAATTTATTTATGATATTGACTAAGAACATAATGATATATACATAATTTTTAAGTAGAGTTTCATTCATTAATAACTTTATACCAATAACTCAAATTTTTTAAATGATGAGTATTGATGAAGACTTGGTTACACTAGAAGAGCTAGAATAAACTTCTAGAGAATCACATGATCCCAAGAGGATAAACTATATATTTAAATTTTCTATAGAGATTAATCAAAACAAAAATGGTTAGTACAAGTTATGATAATCCCCCGAAAGGATATTACATTAGAGAAAAAGACACTAATCTTAATTTCTAAAATTAAACCAACAATACCCCAAAGTTAAGTAAATACCATTCAATAAACAACGGTCCTTAAAATCCTTCTTTAAAATCCTAACTAATATTTAAACCCAAAACATAGAAGAATTTGTTTATGTAGAATTCCACGTTAAATTGTATCTCGGAATGAAATCAACTACTCTTAATTTCACATACTTAAAATTAATTAACCTAATCAAATATTATCTATTATATGTTAATTATTTTAATAAATAACCCAAATCACTATAAAACCACAATAAAAACATATATAAAAATCCTCCATTACTTGTCAAATGAACTCCCATAGTTTTATTTTTTAATTAGGTATATAGTGTTCCCAACATAGCGAACATCTTCCAAAATAACATTTATCACAAAATCTCCAAATCATTTTCCTATACTAAGGGTATTCATTTGATAAGACATAATATTCCAAGACCACTTATTATTGATCAATAAAATCATTTAACTAAAAATAATTATTAACACTAACCAGTGACTTCACGTAAGTTTAGTGGTAGGCTATAAATCCCAATCGCACTCTGGTTGTGGGTTCAATTCCCACAACTTTGTCCGACATGACGGGTTGTCACACGGTCTGTGTGTTATCCTTCTTCAAAAACTATATTTTATTACATTAACAAAATGAGATAAATTACTCAAAATAATTATAACATAATTTAACCACAAATGTTATCTCGTACCTTACATTTTCATCCTAAAACATGGTAACTTGTAATTTCGTCAAACCCAATGATCATATAAAACAAAATGGTTATTTATAATTATATCCACAAGGGAAAATATAATTCTTCCTCAAATATAATTTTCTCATGACAAACAGCAGAGTTACAAATACAAGAGAAAATTATTCCAATGTAATCCCATCAACAAGGAGAACTAATAATTTTAAATACTTCTCCAACCATTTATTTCCACATAGATTCTTCTTTGACCAAGAAAATATACTATATAATAGGGAATTCACTAGGGAAATGACCAGGACCACTAAATATTTGGAGAATGACTATAAATGGATTATTGGGACCTTTTTTTTCTTCCATAGTACTCTCCATTTTTCCTTCGCAGTTTTTCACTTTATGTCCTTCTTTTGAACATGTAAATAATTTCTTTGATACATTGAGAGAATTTTTTGGGTGTCTCCTTCCACATTTCCTGCATGATTAAAATTTAGTATTCTTCGCTCCATGGTCTCTAAAGCTGTAGCTCTTTTCATTCATCACCTTTCTCTTCTTTGTTGAATCCGATAGTTAGTTAATATATATATTGTTGATAATTTTTTTGCAAAAATGATTTAGCATGAGCACGATATCATTTAATCCAAACAAAATTCAATTTTGTTTCTCATTTCCACCATTGTTCTCTCATTTTACATAATTCTCAAAGATACTATGAATCCCTTGGAATCCATCCAATGACTAAAACCAGAAAACACTATTTGAGTAACATTAGTCATAATATCATTTAGAGAATATCATGACACTATATTTTCAATTTTTAAACACTATATATTAACAAAGGTCATTTATTCTGATATTATATTAAAATTCATCACATCGGTTTGTAAAGAAAATGTAAATTATCCTAATCATAACCCCCAGTAGTTTCGTAACCAAGAGTGCAGGAAGGAACATTGACGTGCACCATTTCCCATTCGAGTCTAGCTCAAAGCGGTGTTTTCGGGTTTTACCCCTAGTTACATCTGTGTCAGAGCCACCTCTACCAGCTCGTATCTAGACATGGATGTATTTCTTGTAAAACTCACAAAATCTTTATAATACCAATATTCTGGGATGTTTTTCTATACTAATCCTCAATGTCTAACATAGGGCTATGTGCTCTAATCGTAGTTTATCTAAATCTATCTTCCAAGGTTTGTATTAAACATCCTCGAATACCAACAGTAATGCCCCAACACCAGTTACCCAGATTCGTTGCATTATTACGTATCATAGGAATGATCATAAAAGATTAAGTTTCAAAAGACCAATTATTTTAGTATCCTTTAAAGTACTAGATACATTCATAATGTTTACATTACATCATAAAATGGAAAACTACATCAATATTGTTTCCATAGACAACACTGAGATCCTATGGACTATCCTTGGAGGTCAGTCATAATATACTTCTTTGTATCCTCAAAACATAGAAATGGTTGAGCTCAGATGCCCAGTAAGGATAACATTATTGCTGAAACTTTCATAAACAATCATAAACATTTAAAAGCAATGTATAACTAAAACAAAAGCCTATTAAACTAGAACTTCAGAATAATATGGAAAAAATGAAATGATATAATTCCATTTACTTATTCAAATTAATATTTTACTAGTTGAATAATCACATGAAATATCAATATCCACTTTCATAATGATGGAATGCATAATGTCAGACTATCATAACCACGTAGTCAAGGCCTTGTGCCAAGACTGCAAATATGATTTTGATAAGGCCTGGTGCAAAGACAGTATTTTTTCTCATGAGACCTACCGATGCGTCGAGGAGCTATAGAGGGCTCCACCCATCACTTACTAATTCCATTGCATACATCATATGAAAAGTTTAAAACATAACATAAACAATCGTATTAAAAGTAGCATAAGAAATGTCAATACATTATCCACAAACCATGAATGGTATAAAAATATCACATACATAGTCAAACATAACTCATTCCATTAAATATGGAGTATTTTATTGTAACATATTAACCTCAATCAATAATAATGAAGGATATAGACATAGATGAAAATAATCGTCAAAACTATTTGAGATAAGTATCCCCCTTTTTTATGAGATCATTCAAAAGTATCAATATTTATCAAGAAGCTTTTTAAAATAGAATTTTGATTGAAAGTTTCCCATACCACCTTGAAACTTCAAAAAACATTAATTTAAAAACATTAATTTCCATATAAATAAATCATTAAAACTATTTTTAAAACATTGACATTAATGAGAAGGATTTAGAATAATAATGTTTTTAATCATTTAAAATGATATTTTAGTTAGAGTTTCTAACCAAAAGAGAAACAATTAAATAAAAATAATTGAGGTAGTAAACACTTATTGATATAATGAGAATAAAGGGATTCAAGATATACTATGTCAAAGTTCATTATAAACACCATATAAAAGTGATTTTGAGTATAACAAAAAAAGACTCAATGGAATGTAATTTGAGATGAAATATATTATAAAGACTGTATCCTTATGTTAAGGATAAATCAATGACATAATTATGTGTGAAAAATATAAATACACTCAATATGATTGGATATTCAGTGTGAATCAATCAGAGTACATTCTTACATATTCTTGTAAAAACAACACCAATGAATTGGTTGTATATCTCAATAAATGGGGATTGAGTTAAAATTAAACTTCTCATGTTCATATAGATCGCTTGAGAATTTATCAATAGAGTGACAATGTGTATCAAAATTATATCTATAGAATTGGGAGTGGAAATTATGACATAAGAAAATGAATCGGGACTCCACACATAGATTTGGTGTAAAATAATCAATGAAGTATGCATAAAGCTGAAGGAGTGGAAATTGAAATTTCAAATTCCCTTATAGATTGGGTAACATACGAAATATACACCCATGAAAAAAGGATCATAAAATGATGATGTAAATATCCATAAATTAAATTATATTACACGATGAACACAATAATTGGCACTACACACACCACATGCAATTAATAAGTGGTGAACAATGTAAATCTCATGGAATTAAAAGTGAGATAAGAAACCCATTACTTTGTACTTTTTCCTTGGTAGAGGGTAATTTTACCACCTGTATAATTCTTAAAAAGTTATTACTAAATTATATAAGAATAATATACATTAATATGATATCATATATGATCTTTTAACATTTCATTGTTAATTATATCTTAGTATTATCGTCATTTCGGGTGTTTACAGATTCGTTTTCCATTATATTCAATGTTATGTGAGTCATATATGTTATGTATGGGATGTATCTTATTCATATCCAGAAAGATATAATGTCTCTATACATTATTTTAATCATAAAATGAAATTTATTCTTGAATGGATATGATGGGGAATGAATCTCTTTGCGTTCGTGGAGACGGTAATCTGTACGTACGCACGAGCGACAATATCATTCCTTTTATATTAAAATAATATATAATTGGATGTTATATCATATATGTATATGAATTATCATGTTAAAATTTTTATTTAAATCAATTTAAAATCATTATTATATCCATCCACCTAATAATGTATTGAATAACAATTACACCACGACGTGGAGAGGGTAGTCCATACGTACTCACATATGGTGACATGTCAATCAAAGGATGGATAGAATAATGAATATGGTTGTGAAATATTTATAATAACATCAAAGTATATATAATATACTTGAGTTATTATTATAGAATGGAAATAACAAAGAAAGAAGAAGTGGAAGAAGAAAAGAACATAAAAGAGGGTGGTGAAATGATTACCTCTTCTTCGGGTTCTTCCTTATGATTTGATCAAAATATCTCATTAAGTTGGATTTTTGACAAAAGTAGGTCCTCTAGGATAAATTGAGGGATGTTGAGAGGATATATGGGCAGGGGTTGGCCGACCTAAAATGCTTTTAAGGAGTCAATTTGAGAGAAGGGGAAGTGCCCTATTATAAGAGGGGTGAGGGGCACCTTAGAAAAAACGTAAAATATTCACTACGAGAAAACTAACCTATTCAAATGGTTTGGAACTGTTGGTATAGGCCTCCAAACCCTTGGTATAGCCTATACCAACGGTTTAGAGAACCATTGCAAAGTAAGCCGCTTGGATAGGTCTGTACCAACAGTTTTGGAAACTGTTGGTATAATTAATATGCAAATATATACCAATGGTTATGGAACCGTTGGTATATGTATATCAAAAAAAACATTCACTGGGATTTGATCCCAGGACCCCTAGTTTATTATTCAACGACTTAACCACTAACCTAATATGACTTTTTTGAATATAATTACATAAATATATATATTTATTCTCATAATGATTTTATATTTTTATTTGTATAATGTTCTGGGTAAGAAGAAATGATAAAAAATAAAAGGATATATACCAACGGTTCTCAAAACCATTGGTATAGGCCTATACCAACTGTTTTGACAACCGTTGGTATAGATTTTGATTCTGGATTTTGATTCCGGGGGATGGTTGATTTGCGGGGGACCTTTCCCAATGGTTTTGGAAAACTGTTGGGATAGGTATACCCTTTCCCAATGGTTTTGAACAAGCCGTTGGGAAAGATGTCCACAAAATGGACTTTTCCCAATGGTTTGGCCAAACTGTTGGGAAAGGGTATACCTATCCCAACTGTTTCGAAAACCGCTGGAAAAGTTTGCCACAATAAGGGCTTTTCCAACAGTTTCGCCAAACCGTTGGGAAAGGTGGCCTCAAAGTGGGATTTTCCAATGGTTTAGACAAACCGTTGGGAAAGGGGACCTATACCAATGGTTTTTATGAACCGTTGGTATAGAAGCGTTGGGAAAGGTCAGATTTCCAGTAGTGATTGTTTTATAATAAAATCATTTTCGGTTTTTAATGGATAAAAAGTGTATTATTTAAATAATAAGGTGAGGATGGGTGGAAAATCACTCAAAAGATAGGATTTACACAGGTTTGGGTAACTATATTAACCTTAACTTTTAGATTTAACTCTTATTTAAATAGTTTGACATTTACCATATCTCTTGGAATTTTTTATAATATGGTTAATAAACATACTATATTCATTCAATCGAACCCCATGTGGTTTATTAATGATACACCTATTAATATATAAGTCCTTTGGCTGAACCTTATATTTTTATGAATAGAATATCAATAAATAATATAATATTTATTTTAAAATCTCTTTTATGTCAATTTTGACACTATAAGGAATTTAGTTTATTCTAAATTCATAAAAGAATTAGTACTTCAAATAAAATTCCTCCAACCATCACTAATATGTCATATTAACCTATAAAATAGGTGGAATTCATAAAAAGTCCCAAATTACATTTATTTGGATATTTATAATATTAATAATTTTAATATTTCATTAATTAGGTAATTACTGCATAACCATTTTGTCGTAAATATATTATATTATTAGATGTCTAATAATTATAAATAAAATACCATTATGAATGAATTTTTTTTATCTTTTTATTTAATATTTATAATAAAATTTATATTTTGTATAACCCTATATTAAAAACGATTTAGTTATTAAATTTACAATTTAACTCTTTTAACTCTTCTTTGAATTAAATAATATTAAATGTCCTAATCTAATCAAATTGGACCAAAGAGGTTCATATTTTATTCCTGAGGTTGTTTTTAGTCATATTATACTTATCCAACAGAATTAGGATATGTGTTAGGGTAATAATAATATCATTTTAACCCTTAATTACCCAATTTGCTTTTAAGCGTGGTAATTAAAATAAAATTTTTTACTATTCACCAAAAACAATTATCATATTGAACCACATTTTACTCCTTGATATTAACCATGTATCTTGGATTTTCAAAATTCATCTCACAGAATCAGTAAAATTATGTTTTAGGTGAATTTACAAATTCTCCAAGGAGGTGGGTAAAAGACGATTAAAAGTTCAATAACATTTTTCTATATCTAAAATTATTATAAACTGAATCCAATGAATTAAATTGAAAATATAAAATTATTATGTATCTATTGTGATTAAAAATAAATTTAAATAATATAAATAATTATTTAAATACAAATTCAGTTTTAAACTATAACTCAGTGTTTTTCAATATTCATAAAAAATTGAATGTTTTCAGAAAAATACCAAAAATTCACCATAAGATAATTTTGATATTGTGAATTCATAAATGAATTTTATTTTACCAAATTAAAAACATATAAATTGAATTTATTAGTGTAAAATTATTTTATGTGGTCAAAACCAAAAAGCGTATTTTTTTTTTGAAATAATAACTACCAAAATATTGACATTTGTTTATGTCTAATTTAAAAGTGAAATTACATCCAATGACAAACTTTGGATTAAATGGTAAAAATATAATCTAATTATAAATCCAAACCATTCATTTGTATTTTTGAACACTATAAATTTTTTTAATTAAAAAAGTTGTTATCAGTTAAAATATATTATTTTTTACTATTCACCCTAATATGAAAGTTATCTTAAAAAACAATACAAATTTATTGAAACTAAATTATTATATCCTGATTCCAATGAAGAAGTTTATTTTTTCAAATTGAATATATAAAAGTATTAAATATTGTATTTAAAAAGGGTTTACCATTATAAGGCGGTAAAATTGCATTTTTTTATTACTCCTTTTATCTGAAAAAAAATGAATTTCTCCTTACATTATGTCTAAGAAACTGTTAATATGGATTCTAAAATTATAAGGGTTATATAAAATAAAAAATTTGTTAATACTATTCATAACCTCTTTTGAATGGCTAGTTTGGTAAGTCGTTGTGCACTTGAAGTCGATTTTGTGTGTAGTGTAAGTTATTGAATTACATTGAAGATCTAACGTACTATGAAATTTTGGGGTGTTACATTCTTCCCACCTTCAATAAATTGCATCCTCATAATTTTTAAAATTGGGATTGGGAATATAATGTAATGTCCCACATTAATAAAAGAATTAATAAAAATATCAATTTAAAAAGATAGAAAGAGAAGTGAAAAAGTCACCCAAGATAACCCATACTAGGATTTCATATAGGAAAACATGGATATTGAAGATAAACTATGTGTCAAGTTCTGATGGAGATGGTTTGAAAACCTTATCAGGAAATATTTAACGACCAGAAAACCACAATCTTGTGATGGGACAAACGGTAATTAGTTTCCCAGTAAGAAAAGTAAATAGAATTTTTTTTATTTACATTTCATAAGGATGAGGAATTTATATATGATATTGACTAAGAACATAAATATATATAATTAATTTTTAAGTCGAGTTTCATTCATTAATAAATTTCTACCACTAACTCATTTTTTTAAACGATGAGTATTCAAGAAGACTTGGTCACACCAGAAGAGCTAGAATAAACTTCTAGAGAATCACATGATACACAAAGGATAAAATATATATATACATTGTCTTTAGAGATTAATCAAAACCAAAATGGTTAGTACAATATCTAATGATCCCCCAAAATTATATTACTATAGAGGTAGAAAACTAATCATAATTTTTAAAATTAAACCAACAATACCCCAAAGTAAAATAAATACCATTCAATAAACAATTTTCCATAAAATCCTTCAATATATTCCACACTAATATTGAAACCCAAAACATAGAAGAATTTGGTTATGTAGTATTCCACGTTAAATTGTATCTCCAAATGATATCAACGACTAATAAAGTAACATACTTAAATGTAATTAACCTAATAATATATTCTCTATTATAGGTTAATCATTTCTATAAATAACCCAAATCACTATAAATACACAATAAAAACATCGAAAACAATACACCATTACTCCTAAAATGAAATCCGATAGTATTCTATTTTCTATAGGTATATAGTGTTCCCAACATAGATAACGTCTACCAAAATAACATTTATCAATTAATAACCAAATCATTTTACTATAATAAGAGTATTCATTTGATTAGGCATAGGATACCAAATCAACTTATTATTGAACAAAAAAATAATTTAATTAAAAAAAATTGTCCCACTAACCACGTACTTCACGTAGTCCAATAGTAGACAATAAATCTCAATCGCACTTTGGTTGTGGGTTTGATTCCCACAACTTTTTCTGATGCAATGGGTTGTCACACGGTCTACGTGTTGACATATTTCAAAAGCTGTATTTTATAACATTACCAAAATGAGATAAATTTCTCAAAATAACCATAACATAATTTAACAACAAATGTTACCAAATACAAAGCATTTTCATCCCAAAATATAATAACTTGTAATTTCCTCAAACCATTGATAATATAAATCCAAATGCTTATTTATAACTATATCCAGAGGGGAAAAGATAATTCTTCCTCATATTTCATTTTCACATGAAAAACTACAGAGTTTCAAATACAAGAGAAAATTATTCCAATGTAATCCCACCAACAAGGAGAACTAATATATTTACTCATTTCTCCAACCATTTATTTCCACATAGCTTCTTCGTTGACCAAGAAAATATCCTTTAGAATAGGGCATTGGCTCAGGTAATGTCCAGGTCATGTACACTTACAACAAATTACTGTAAATGGATTCTTGGGACCATTATTATTTTCTTCGATCGTATTATAAATTTTTCCTCAACAATTCTTCACTTTATGTCCTTCTTTCCCACATGTAAAGAATGTCTGTGCTCCATTGAGACACTTTCATGGGTGTCTCCTTCCACATTTCCTGCATGATGGAAATTGAGGATTCTTTTCTCCAAAGTCTCCACTGTTGGAGATCTTATTATTCATCACCTTCCTCTTATTTGTTGAGTCTAGGATTTGGTTAATATATATATATATTTGAATATATTTGTGGAAAACTAATTTGGCATGAACATAATATCTTTTACGCCTATCAAAATTACATTTTTTCTCATTTCCACCACATTTCCCACCTTGTACATCATGCTCAATGTTATTATGACTTCCTTGTAATATATCCATTGACTAAAACTAAAAACCATTATGTGAGTAACAATAGTCATAAAATCATTTAGAGAATATCATGACAATATATTTTTAATTTTGAAACACCTTAGAATTAACCAAGGTCATTTATTTTCATCTTATATTAAAATCCTTCAAATCTGATTGAAACAAAAATGTAAATTATCGTAAGAATATCCCCCGGTAGTGTTGTAACCAAGAGTGAAGCAAGGCTTGTTATCATGCACCAGTTGTAATTAGATTCTAGCTCAAAGCGGTGTTTTCAGGTTTTTCCCCTAGGTACATATATGCCAGAGTCGCCCCTACCTGCTCGTATCAAGACAATGAGGTAGAGGTTGGAAAACTTTCAAAATATATACAATACTAAAATTCTGGGAAGTTCTTATATTCTAATCATTAAAGTCTATTTTAGGGTTAGGTGCTCTAATCAGAGTCTATCTAAATCTAGCCTTTATGGTTTTTACTAAATTTCACTGATACCAACAGTAACACCCCGACCCTAGTTACCTAGAGTGTGTGCATTATTATGTATCATTGGCATGATCATAAATATGAAGTCTCGAATGATCGATTAGTTTAGTATCTTTTGAAGTACTAGATACATTCATAATGTTTACTTTACATCATAAAATGGAAAACTAAAACAACATTGATTACATAGACTACACTAAGATCCCAAATACAATCCCAGGAGGTCAGTCATAATAAACTTCATTGCAACCTGGGAAAAATAAAACATAGAGTGGGGTGAGCTCAGATACTCAATAAAGATAACATTATTGCAGAAGAATTCATAAATAAGACCGAACATTTGAGGCAATGTATAACTAAAACAAAAGCCTTTTAAAATTGAACATCAGCATAATATAGCAAATATGAAATTAAATAATTCCATTTAATTATTCCAATGGATATTAAACTAGTAGAATAATCATATGCAATATCAATAGCCACATTCATAAGGACGGAATGCATAATTCCAGACTATCATAACCACATAGTCAAGGCCTTGTTCCAAAACTACAAATACGATTTTGTCAAGGCCTTAGGCCAAGACACCAATTTGTTTCATGATACCTACTGATGTATCGAGGAGATATAACGGACTCCACCCGTCACATACTAAGTCGAATTCATTCTTTATATAAAACGTTTGAAACATAACATAAATATTCATATTATAAATATCATATGAAATGTCCATACTTTATCCACAAACCATGAATGGTATTCAAATATCACATCCACAGTCAAACATAACTCATTCAATACAATATGGAAGATTGTATTGTAACAGATTAAACTTAATCGAGAATATTGAAGGATATTGACATAAATGAAAATAATCTCCAATACAATTTGAGTGTAGAATCCCACTTTTTCTTGAAAACATTAAAAAGTATCACTATTTATCATGAAGATGTTTAAAATATATTTTTGAATCAAAGTGGCCCATACCAAGTTGAAACTTTTAAAAGGAATTTTAATTTGAAGACATTAATTTCAATATAAATAAATCCTTAAAACCTTTTTTAAAACATGGACATTAATGAGAATGATGTAGAAGAATAAATCATTAAAACATTTAAAAATGATATTTGTAACAACCTGAGATTTTCTGAGATTTATTCTTTTTAATTTCATTGATGTCTTTTTTTATACGCTACACCAAAATTATCTTGTACTATATGCAACACTGAATTAGCTTGCAGTATACGCAACTGTATTCTTGGCTCGTGTTACAGACAATTTCAAGTTTGTTTTTTAGAAATTATTCTACAAAACATTAAGTATAGATTTTGTTTAATGAATAAATAAAATAAGTTTTGATTATGTTATACGCAACAGGAAAGGGAGATTTCACTACACACAACCTTGACTTGGTTTGCATTACACGCCATCGCGACCTTCCTCGATAGGGTGTGTAGTACACAATATCGTGTTTCACTAAACAACGATATTATGTTATAATATTATTATGGACTAGCCGTTATGAATAGTATTAAATAAAATATGAATTTTATAACATTATTATTCATCTTACACATTTTCTAGAACATGGTAAAAGAACAATATAAAAGTTTCGGGTAAAATAAGTATTTAAAAAAATGCAGTTCTGCCGCCTTTTCATGGAGCACCCACATTAAGTCTAGCTTTTGACATGTTTATAAGTTCAATTTTATGAAATAAAATTCTTCCTTGGAATCAAGATATAAAAATTTAATTTGGATAATTTTTTTATATTATTCTGATAACTTTCATATTTTAATGAATAGTAAAAAACACAATATATTTGAATTAAAAACAAATTTTTTCATCACAATAATTTATATGGATAGATTATCTTTTTAATTGGATTTAATGTGTAATTAGAATATATTTTTACCATTTAATCCAATGTTGGTCATTGGAATTTATTTCACTTTGAAATTAGACATAAACAAGTGTCGATCTTTTGATAGTTATAGTTTCTTAAAAACATGCTATTTATTTTGATAATGGGAATTAATTTTAAAATTAATTAATGAAACTTATTTTTTTTTTAAATTGGAAAAATAGATGTCAATTTTGAATTGGGAATATAAAATATTTCTTAGGCTGAAGTTTTTGTATTTTTCTGAAAAACATCAATTTTTATGAATAGTGAAACCACTTAGTGGTAGTTAAACAAAACTGAATCTTTCATTTAAATAAAATTTTACCACTTTTGTGAATTGAATTTCAAAAATCCAACATACATGGTTGTTATCAAGAAGAAAAATGCCGTTCAATAAGATGAAAATACTTTTTTGGTGAATAGTAACTTTTGACTTTTATTTACGGTGGTTAATGGTAAATAGGGTAATTCAGGGTTAAACAAATATTTTAATAATTCAAAATTACCTTATCAATTTTCCTAATATTATTGGATTAGTAGTGGCCGACCATGGGAATCCATGGGTCGATTTGAGGACCCCATTGAGCCACTTGGTATTGATAATGATAATTTGGATTAATTAATTTAATGTAAAGACAAAACTGGCATTAACAAAAATCATTTAGTAATTAATTTTTATTAGGAGTTATATAAATTATATTTTCGACAATAAATATGAATTGGAACTCTAAGAAGTTTTCCTACATTATTGTATTTTTTTTTAATTTTTAGACATCAAATAAATTAAATTATTTAGGACACAATAATGATGCAGTAGTTACC
Organism: Viscum album; assembly: GCA_963277665.1. Classification (NCBI taxonomy): domain Eukaryota; kingdom Viridiplantae; phylum Streptophyta; class Magnoliopsida; order Santalales; family Viscaceae; genus Viscum; species Viscum album. The sequence goes on from OY728134.1 coordinate 477,755,123, forward strand.
TCATTAATAAATGATTTAAATAAATAAGATTATAATGATTAAAATATTATCCAAAACATGTCCAATTATGATTGTATGATATTATTTAGACCATGATTCATCTTACCTTCATTTTTAATGATTTTTGACCCTTTTAAAACCAAAGATAAGTTTATAATAAAAGAATATTTTCACACTTTCCAAAGGTGACCCTCTCCTCCCTTATAAAAGGGAACCTCCTCCATCTCCACTTGACACAACCTTGAGCCTTCAAGCTCAGCCAAACCATGCCCATTTCTCTTATCCACATTTCTAGAAACATTCTGGAGATTTTTTCCTTCTCAAAAGACCAACTCCAGTGCCTTAAAAGGAAGCATAAAAGAGGTGTGTTAAAGAAGAGGTAATCTCTTCAACCGATTCATTCATGTTTATTTGTTCTTCAAATTCATCTTCTTTAGTTTTTTCAGTATAAATTAATAACATCATTTTAACTAATATACTGATATTTTATTATAAATTTGAAACAACCTCATTTCACCTTCTATCCATCCTACAGAAAACGAAATCACCGTGTGTGCGTACGTACAGAATACCATCTCCACGTCGAGGTGTAATCTGTTTTTCCACCACCACCTTACATTGATGGGTATAATGGGTTAAATAATAACTATATATGGTTATAATAACATCATACTGATTCTGAGATATTATATCATCCACTCCAATCCCATTTCAATAATTATTGGAATGATATCATCGCTCCTGCGTACGTATGGATTACCGTCTGCACGACGTGAGGAGATTCATTCTCCATATTAACCATTAAAGAATGATTATAAAGTATATATAATGAATAATTATGATATATATGACATAATAATGCTAATATATATATATATATATATATGTCATATACTTACTTTTATTCAAGTCAATTGGAAAGGAAAACATCTCTCATTCGTGCGTACGGCCTACCGTCTCCATGAACGGTGTATTTCATTTCATTTATCTATCTATTATATATATATATATATACTGAATATATATGATATATCAATCATGATCTACATTTTTGAATTATGTAAATCATGATATAATTAATAATAATATCAATAACAACAAGTCCAAACATGTACGATAAATAAAACGATTTTACCTAAAAACACTACTTTAACATGGATTTTACAAAAGAAAAGGTAATATAAAGTCATAAGTGAACCATATATGATATCATAATAATTAATATAATTATATAATAATTCAATGTCATTATTTAAATCATTATAAATGAGGTCAGGATAAATACAAAGAATATCAGACCTAAGGTAAGGGATAATTTTTCAATCTCATTTTTATTCGAGATTGCTTATACGTAAGTATTTACTGGGGTTATATTTTTTATCCATGTCCATAAAAATGTTTTTCATAAAATGTTTAATATTATTCCATGTAATATTAAAGTCATGTTTACCCCTATTTGACTTTTACTTTGTATTATGGAAGGAATCTTTCATTTGTTTACCATACATGGTACTTTTTGACTTTTTCGTTAAAAGTGCGAGGATGATGTTTTTTTAACTTATAAAACATGAACAGATTTTTAATGTTTCATAATGCCTAATTTTGATGAAGATTCATCTAAAATATTTCATGATAATTTTCTACAAAATCCTTTTTTTAAATTGAATGGCATTTTGTGAAAAGAAAATGATTCTGAAGAAGAAAGGATATTTTCCTCAAGAATTCATTTCAAGTGTTTTATCAAAACTATTTTCCATCAAAGATGACATTATTAAGTATGTTTATGTTTCAAGTATAATGTATCTATTATTTACATGGTTTTATTTTACTTATGATGAAATGATATCCATTTATGTTATATGTATTATGTTATGATGGGATGATGTTTATGAAACCCATTTTGTTTGTTGGGTTATTATGAATGATGTATGTTTATTTTGTGTCACAAGAAATAATGATTTCATTATGAGATGGGTGGGACCTATATCTCCCTATAATGCATATGGTAATGATTTATATCTCAAGAGATTTACATGGCTGGAATGGTAAGTTAATCTTGTTCAGTGACATAAAAATGGAACGAGGAGTGAACTCGATTCAAAAAGGGACTTTGTCCACTAAGATGGTCTTGGAAGCAATGCCTTGGCTAATATGGAAATAATATCATGTGATTATTGGTCTACCACAATTACATGTTTTATTCCCATTATATTTTATCATGATTGATGTTCCATTATGATATATGCCTTACGTACTTCCAAGATTTATGTCTTTTCTCCAGATTTTGATGTTTAGATTTTATGATCATGTTTTTTTCATTCAAATGTTTATAGATTTTTTAATGTTCTCTATGTTTACCCTTACTGAGAATTTGAGCTCACCCTTTTTATGTTTTTTTTCCCGGGATATAAATAAAGGTTTTAGGTTAGAAAACAAAATGGAATGATCATTATGGGAGATTTTGAAGATCATTAACCATGATTAGAAGATTCTGTTCTGAGTTTCCAGAGAAACTAAACTACTACGATGCTCGAGTGTTAATTTTTGTTATGTATTAAGTATTCTGAAAAATTAATGTAATGTCCATGTACGTCAGGTTTGGGTCCTTCCAGTTGGATTCAGAGGAAAGGTTTAGTTAACCATTGGAAACTAGTATGTGAAAACTTTAGTGATATCCGTATATATATTTCTAAGGTGTGTCTAGGGATATCCCTAAGGATTAGTATAACTGTAGTTTACAGTCATAGAATTATGTTGACTATCATGAATAACCTAGGGTGAACCTATGTTGTCATGAATTAAAGAATGTGTGATAAGTTAGACATCCCATAAAGGAATTTTTATGATAATGTGGTTCCCCGTTATTTTAAATGTTTCTTACACCATGGATTTTGGTTTTAGTCAATGGAGGAACCAGAAGAAATTGGGTCAACATTGAATCAAATGGAAAAATTGGTGACTATGAGCAACGAAATTTCGTAATGCCTAGAAATAAATATATTGTGATTATGCATAATCAGTCATCGCGATATATGATTAAAAAGGTGAAATTTATTGGTATTCCTAATTCTTCAAATAAGAGGAAGATGGACTTGTATGCATGTACGCATGTTGAGAATCATAGAGAAAGGAAGATTGAGATTTCTAAGGAAGGGAAGAAGAACCTTGATGAATATATCAAATGGAGGGGAAGATGTTATCTGTGTGGAGAGAAGGGTCATAGATTGATATACTGTTATGGTGACCAATGTCTTATTTGTGAAGAACATGGGATTTACCCAACTAAATGACCAGACCTAAGAGGTTACTTCTAAATCAAGGAAGGACTCATTCCCTGATAATCATTAAAGAGGATGGATTGAAGTGTTTATATATTTGTATTCAAGATTAATGTTGTTGATGTACTTTTATAGTATGTTGGAATATCTATGTGTTGGTCCATTGTGGTTTTCTATAGGAATATGGAATCGGTAACCATAAAACTGATTGAAATATTTTAGAAAAGTAGATGATATGCCCATAATAAAAGGATAAGTAGAAAATAATATGGTTGATAGTATTCATAATCTCATGACTAATATAGGACAAAGGGATATAATAGTTTGAGTATAATGAATTTTTGGTATTTTGGTATGAGGAAATAGATAACTTTTGACAGCATTCATGGTTTAACTAAGGTTCCATGGGTATTCATTTTTCAAGAGAATACATGATTATGGTATTCACATGTTTATAATGTGACCAACAAGATATATATTATGATATATGGGGGATAAATGATGGTATTCACATGCTAGGTAGATGAAATTTCTAGCAGTTGTTGTATTTATACAATGGTCTTGGACATAAGTATTTTAGATAAGCCTAATGATAGGAATGGATTATGTTATACATAAGTTAGTATTGTTTTTGGATAGAACTTTTTTTCAATATTATTTATGGTATGTTATAATAATGTAGTTTTAGAAAAAGGAAAACATGCAGGATGGGCGACAACCCATCACGTCGGACAAGGCTTTGGGAATCAAACCCACAACCGAAGTGCAACAAGCCTTTATCGCCTACCACTGTCCTATAGGAAGACCCTGGTTAGTAGAAACTTGTTTTATTTTATTAAGAGGTATGATAGGTAAAGTATAATTCCATTTTAGGAACCATATATGATTAATCTCACCTTAGATGGACTTATATATATAACTTTTTCTAACCTTATGTTTGAAACATATGGAATGACCTATCATTCTATCGTATGATCTTCTTACACTTCATGGAAGACAAATTCAACTTCATTTCTGTAAGAGATGAAGTTTAAATTTTTCAAGGCACAAACAACAGTGATATTGTACCGAAATAAAGTAATTATTTCTTCTAATTCAAAATTATCAAATTTAGGGAAATGATACTGAAAACCAAAAATGTTGTCTTAGTGATCATATATCTGATGAATCAGATGGCACCTTAGATCATCAAAAATTAATGTCTTTGTGATTGTTGGATTTTTCATAGCCATGTTCTCTACCACACTCCATCAGAACATGATGTTAAGAATTCTCTTCCATATCTATATTTTAAAAACTATTCTTCAATGTGGAAACCCAATTATGTGTTAATTTGGGTAACCGTTATGTTTCATACTTCACTTTTTAAATTTAAGTTTTAGTATTCCTTTATACGATGTGGGTTTCTATGAAAGAAACTTTCAAGTAGTAAACCATTTATAACCCCGACAAATTTCGAGGGTGAAATTCATTTTAAGCGGGGTATAATGTAATAACACAAGATTTTATGATAATTATTCTTTTTAATTTCATTGAATTCTTGTGTTGTATGATACACCAAAATTATCTTGTACTATATGAAACACCGTATTAGTTTGCAGTATGCGCAACACTATTCTTGGCTCGTGTTACACAACATTTCAAGTTCTTTTTGCCGAAATTATTATACTCTACATTAAGTATAGTTTTTGTTTAATTTATAAATAAAATAAGTTTGGATTATTTTATACACAACAAAAAAGGGAGCTTGCACTACACGCAACATTGACTTGGCTTTCGTTACATGTAATCTCGACCTTCCTCAATACCATGTGTAGTACGCAATACCAGGTTTCACTAAACAACGATATATTGTTAGAATATTATTAAGGAATAGCCGTTATGAATAGTATTAACTAAAATTTTAAATTTATAAAATTATTATTCATCTTACACGTTTTCTAGAACATGGTATGAGAACAATATAAATATTCAGGTAAAATAAGTATTTTTTCAAAAAATGTAGTTCTGTCTCCTTTTGATGGCGCACCCAATTTAAATATAGTTTTTGACATGTTATAAGTTGAATTTTACAAAATAAAATTCTTCCTTGGAATCAGGATATAAAAATTTAATTTGGATAAAATTTTCATATTATTCTGGTAACTTTCATATTTTAATTAATAGTAAACACACGTTATATTTTAATTAAAAACAACTTTTTTCATCCCAATAATTTATATGGTTATATTATCATTTTAATTTGTTTTAAAGTGTAATTAGAATATATTTTTACCATTTAATCAAATGTTGGACATTGGAATTAATTTCACTCTGAAATTAGTCATAAACAAGTGTTTATCTTTTGATATTTATTGTTTCTTAAAAACACACTATTTGTTTTGATAATGGGAATTAATTTTAATATTTATTAATGCCACTTCTATGTTTTAAATTTGAAAAAATAGAAATCATTTTTCAATTCATAATATCAAATATAGATTATGCTGAATTTTTGGTATTTTTCTGAAAAACATCAATTTTTTATGAACAGTTAAACCACTTAGTGGTAGTTAAAAAAACTGACTCTTTCATTTAAATGAAATATTTCCACGTATGTGAATTGAATATCAAAAATACGACATACATGGTTGTTATCAAGAATAAAAATGTTGTTCAATAAGATAAAAATAATTTTTTGTGAATAGTAACTTTTGAATTTTATTTACTGTGGTTAAAGGTAAAAAGGACAATTCAAGGTTAAAAGAATATTAAAATTATTAAAATTATATTAACATTTTTCATAACCATATTGGATTAGTTCTTTCCGACCAGGGGCATCCTTGGGTCGATTTTGGGACCCCATTGAGGCACTTGTTAGTGATAATGACAATTTGGATTAATTAATTTAATGTAAAGGCAAAATTGACATTACAAAAATATTTTAGTAATTAATTTTTATAAGGAGTTATATAAATTATATTTTCGACTATAAATATTAATTGGAAAGCTAAAACGCTTTTCTACATGATTTTATTTATTTATAATTTTTAGACACCTAATAGATTAAATTATTTATGAAACAATAATGATGAAGTACTTACCTCATTAATAAATGATTTAAATAAATAAGATTATAATGATAAAAATATTATTGAAAACATGTCCAATTATGATTGGATGATATTATTTAGTCCATGAGTCTTTTTATCTTCATCTTTAATGATTTTTTTACAATTTGAAACCAATAATTATTTATAATAAAATATTATTTTAACAATTTCCAAAGGTTCCCCTCTCCTCCCTTATAAAAGAGCACCTCCTCTCTCTCCTCCTCACATAACATTGAGCCTTCAAGCTCAGACAACCCCTACCCATTTCTCTTCTCCAATTTCCTAGAAACTTTCTGGAGGTTTTTTTCTTCTCAAAAGAAAAACTCTTGTTCCTTAAAAGGAATCATAGAAGAGGTGTGTCGAAAAGAGGTAATCTCTTCTACCAATTCATTCAAGTTTATTTCTTCTTCAACATATTCTTATTTAGTTGTTTCATTATAATGAAATAACATCAGTATCAATAATATACTTACATTTTATTATAAATTCTTAAAAAACCTATTTCACCTACTATCCATCCTACGGAAAATGAAATCCCCATGTGTGTGTACGTACGGAGTACCGTTTCCACACTGTGGTGTAATCTGTTTTTCCACCACCACCATACTTGAATGGGTATAATGGTGTAAAGAATAACTATATATGGTTATTATAATATCATACTGATTATGAGATATTATATCATCTACTCGAATTACATTTCAATACTTATTGGAATGATATCATCGCTCGTGCATATGTACACATTACCATCTCCACGATGTGATGAGATTCATTATCCATATTAACCATGAAAGAATGATTATAAAGTATATATATTGAATAATAATGATATATATGACCTAATAATTCTACTGGATTTATGAATGTATATATATGTCATCTACTCACTTTCATTCATGTCAATAGGAAAGGAAAACAGCGTTCATGCGTACGTACAGCCTACCATATCAATGAATTGTGTATTTCATTTCATTTATCTATCTATTATATATATATATAATGAAGATATATGATATATACATCTTGATTTACATTCTGGATGTATTTAAATCTTGATATAAGTAATAATAATATCAAGAACAACAAGTCTAAACACATATGAAAAATAAAAAAAATTTACCGAAAATGTTATTTTAATATGGAATTTAAAAAAGGAAAGGTAATATAATGTCATATGGGAACCATATATGAAATAATTAAAATTAATATGATTATGAAATAAGTCAATGACATTATTTAAATCATTATACAGGAGGTTCGGATACGTAAAATCATATCTGACCTAAGGTAAGGGATAATTTTTCAATCTCATTTTTATTCGAGATTGCTTATACTTAAGTATTTACTGGGGTTATAATTTTCATCCATGTCCATAAAAATATTTTTCATAATGTTTTAATATTCATCGATATATGAATAATGTAATGTTTACCCCACTTTTACTTGTACATTGTATTATAGAAGGAGTCTTTCTTTTTTTACCATACGTGGTACTTTTTGAATTTTCCGTTAAATGTAAGAGGATAATGTTTTTTAACTTATACGACATGAATGGATTTTAACGGTTTCATAACGACTTTCTTTCATGATTCTTCCTCTAAAATATTTAATGTTAATTTTCAATAAAATCATTTTTTTAAATTGAATCGAATTTGGGTTAAAGAAAATGATTTTGAAGGAGAAATGATATTTTCCTCAAGAATTATTTTCAAGTGTTTTATCAAAACTATTTTCCAACTAAGATGACATTATTAAGCATGATTATGTTTCAAGTATAATGTATCTATTATTTACATGGTTTGATTTTTCTTATGATGAAATGATATCAATTTCTTTTAAATGGATTATTTTATGATGGGATGATGTTTATGAAACTCATTTTGTTCATTGGGTTATAGTAAACAATGTATGTTTATTTTGTGGCACATGAAAGAAATATTTCATTATGATATGTGTGGGACCTATATCTCCCTCTAATGCATTGGGTAAAGATTTATATCTCATGATATAGACATGGATGGAATGGTATGTTAATCTGGTTCAATGATACAGGACTGGAAGGAGGAGTGAACTCGATCCAGAAAGGGAATTTGTCCACTAAGATGGTCATGGCAGCAATGTTTGGCTACTATGGAAATCATATCAAGTGCTTAATGGTTTTACACCATTACATGTTTTATTCCCATTCTATTTTATCATGATTTATGATCCTTTATGATATATTCCTTATATAATTACACGATTTATGTCTTCGCTGAAGATTTTGATGTTTAGATTTTATGTTCATGTTTCTACATTCAAATGTTTATGGATTGTTTTATGCTCTCTATGTTTAACATTAATGATCATTTGAGATCACTGTTTTTTTGTTTTCTTTTCCGGAGGATATAAACAATAGGTTTTAGGTATGAAAACAAAATGGGAGGATCTTTAGGGGAGATGTTGGAGATCATTTACCATGATAAGATGGTTCTGTTCTGAGTTTCCAAAGACACTAATCTATTTTGATCCTTGAGTGTTAGTTATTGTTATATATTAAGTATTCCGTAAAAGTAATGTAATGTCCATGTACATCGGGTTTGTGTCCTTACAATATTTTAGTAAGAGTTTCTAACCAAAATAGAGACACTTGAATAAAATTAATTGAGGTAATCAAAACTTTGAAATATAATGTGAATAATGGGATTCATGATATACTACGTGAAAGTACATTATATACACAATATAAATGTGATTTGGTGTATAACAACAATGAAGTCTCAATGGAATGTAATTTGAGATGAAATCTCTTATAAAGACTTTATCCTTAGGTTAAGAATAAATCAAGTACATTAATATGTGTGAAAAAGATAAATAAACTCAATATTATTGGATATTCAGTGTGAATGAATCAGAGGACATTCACATATATTCTTGTAAAAACAACACCAATGAATTAGATGTTTAACTCAATAAATACAAATTGAGTTAAAATTACTCTTATCAAGGTCATATCGACAACTTGTGAATTTATCAGTGGAGTTATTATGTGTATAAAAAGTATATCCCGAGAAAGGGGAATTCAAATTTTGACATAAGAAAATGAATAGTGATTCCACACATAATCATGGAGTTAAATAATCAATGAAGTATTCATAATGCCGAATGAGTGGAAATTGAAATTTCAAATTCCCTTATTGATTGGGTAACTTACAAAACATAGACCCATGAAAGAAGGATCATACAATGTTGATATAAATATTCATAAATTAAACTATATTACACAATTAATACAATCATGGGTAGTACACACACCTCATGCAATAAATATGTGGTGAATAATGGAAATCTCACTGAATAAAAAGTGAGATAAAAAACCCCTTACATTGTACTTTTTCCTTGGTTGAGGGTAGGTTAACCTGATGTATAATGGTGAACATAATTGTTATTAATTTATATAAGAATCATATACATTAATATGTTATCATATATGATCTTTTAACATTTCATTATTAATAATAACTTAGTATTATCGTCGTTTCGGGTGTTAAGATATTCATTTTCCTTTATATTATTTATTATGTGAGTCATACGTGTTATGGATGGAAATTATATTAGTCATTTCCATAATTATATCATGTCTGTAATAATTATTTTTAATAATCAAATGAAATTTAGTCTTTAATGGATATGATGTGGAATGATTCTCATCATGTTCGTGGAGACGGTAATCCGTATGCATGCATGAGCGACAATATCATTTTTTGATATTTAACTAATATATAATTGGAAGATTTATCATATAAGAAGAATCATTATCATTTTATATTTATTATTTACATCAATTACAGAACCTTATTATACCCATCCAAATAATAATGTATTGAATAACAATTACACCACGATGTGGAGATGGTAATCCATACATTTGCACGTATAGTGACATGTCATTCATAGGGTGGATAAAATAATTAATATAGATGTACCATATTTATAATAACATAATATTATATAGTAGATACTAGAGGTATTGTTTTATAATGGAAAAGACAAATAAATAAGAAGTGGAAGAAGAAAAGATCTTGAAAGATGGGGGTGAAATTATTACCTCTTCTTCAGGTTCTTCCTATTGATTTGATCAAAAGGGCTCTTTTAGTTGGCTTTATAAAAAAAGTAGGTCCTCTAGTATGAATTTAGGGAAGTTTAGAGGATTTATGGGTAGGGGATGGCAGATCTAAAAGAGTTTTAAGGTGTGAATTTGAGAGAAGGGGATGTTCCCTTTTATAAGAGGGGTGAGGGGTACCTTAAGAAAAACATAAAATATTATTTTATAATAAAATAATATTCTATCGCTAATGGCTCAAAAGTGGAATATTTAATGTATAATATGGGGATGGTTTGTAACCACTCAAACAATAGGTTTTAGGCTGGTTTGGGTCACTATATTAACCTTAAATTTTATATTTAACTCTTTGTTAAATAGTTTGACATTTACCATATCTCATTGTATTTTAATATTATATGGTTAATAAACATACTATATACATCTAAGAGATCCCCATGTGGTTAATTATTGATAAATATATCATTATATTATTTTTTGGCCAAATCATATATTTTTATGAATATAATATCAATTAATAATATGATATTTGTTTTAAAAAGTCTTTTATGTCAATTTTAACACTATTTGATATTTTGTTTTTTTTCTAAATTCATAACAGAATTCGTACTTCAAAAAAATTCATCTAAGCAACCCTCATATGTCATAATAACCTAGAAAAATTAGTGGAATTCATAAAAAGTCTCAAATTACATTTATTTCGATATTTATAATGTCAATTATTTTAATATTTTCATTAATTAGGTAATTACTGCATCACCATTGTTTCATAAATAAATTAAATTATTAAATGTCTAAAATTTATAAATAAATTACCATTCTCTAGGAAATAGATTGATATTTCTAATGAATATTTATAATCTAATTTATCTAATGTATAACTCTATATTAAAAAATATTTAGTTATTAAATTTTGATTTTATCTCTTTTAACTCTTCTTTGACTTTAGTAATAATAAATGTCCTAATCTAATCCATGTGGACCAAAAAGGTTCATATTTTATTACTAAAGTTTTTTTTTGTAGAAATATACTTATCCAAGAGAATTAGGACATGTGTTAGGGTAATAATAATATCATTATTACCCTTATTTACCATATTTACTTTTAACCGTGGTAAATAAAAGAAAAGAGTTACTATTCACCAAAAAAATAATCTTCTTCAACTACATTTTACTTCTTGATATTAATCGTGTCTCTTGGATTTTCAAAATTCTACTCACAGATGCGGTAACATTATTTTTTATTTGAATTTAAAAATTTTCATAGGAGATGTGTAAAAGACGGTGAAAAGTTCAATAAACTTTTTATATATCTAAAATTATTATAATCCGACTCCAATAAATAACATTGAACTTTTATAGGTATTATATATCTATTTAGACCTAAAATCAATTAAAATAAAATAAAAAATTATTTAAATACAAATTCGGTTATAAACTATAACTTAATGTTTTTCACTATTTATCAAAATTTGAATGTTTTCAGAAAAATACCCAAAATTCACCCTATGATAATTTTGATATTCTAATTTAAAAAATGATTTCTATTTTAACAAATTAAAAACATAGAAATTACATTTATAGTTTAAAATTAATTCCCGTTGTCAAAACCAATAGGCGTATTTTAATGAAATAATATCTATCAAAAGATTGACATTTGTTTATGTACAATTTCAAAGTGAAATTAATTCCAATGAAAAATATTGGATTAAATGGTGAAAATATAATATAATTATACATCCAAACAATTAATATGTATTTTTTAACACTATAAATTATTTTGAATAAAAAAGTTGTTGTAACACCCCAGGATTTCATAGTGTGTTATTTCTTAAAAATAATTCAATAACTTGCACTACACGCAACACCGAGTTCAGTCACACCATGACGTAAAAAAAATCCATTAAAAGAGGTCATGAATAGTATTAACTACATTATGAACTTTATATAATACTTATAATTTTAGAATCCCTATTATGAGTTTCTTAGTCATAATGCAAGAACAGATTCATTTTCAGTATTGCACTTTTATCAACTTTTAATAGTGAAACCTTTTTAAATAAAATATTTTAAACTATCTGAATAAATTGGGACATCAAAAAAAATTTAAAATGAAACATCTCAAGCTTCCACGGTACGTTTTCCTTTTAATAAAATAGTAGCGTGTGTTGTACGCAACCTTGAGTATTAACACACGCCACAACCAATCAAACTAGCCGTTATGAATAGTAATACCTAAATTGTGAAATTATTTATATTTTATATTTTATAATGGACTTCATTTTTTGATTCGGAATATCGAATTTAGCCTAAGGTGAAATTTTGGTACTTTTCGGATAACTTTCATATTTTGATGAATAGTGAAAATTACTAAATTTTAATTAAAAACAACTTTTTTAATCAAAATAATTAATAGTGATAAATTGTAAATTTGAGTGGTTTTAAAGTATATTTAGAATATATTTTTACCATTTAATATAATGTTGGTCATTGGACATAATTTTACAATTAAACCGAACATAAACAAGTGTCAATCTTTTGATAGTTATTACCTCTTAAAAACACGCTTTTTGTTTTGACAGTGAGAATTAATTTTAAAATTAATTTCTGCCAATTTTGTGTTTTGAATTTAGAAAAATGTATTCCATATTTGGAATCAGTATGTCCAAATTGTGTAAATAGGTATCTTTTATTTTTAGACATTTTGAATAATTATTGTGGTAAATATTTTATTTACCATGGTTAAGGGTAAATCCGGTAAATAAGGGTTAAAAAATAATATTATAATAACACCAAATTACCCTAAAATGTGTCCTAACCTTATTGGTGGACACATACCCGACCATGGGCATCCTTGGGTCGATTTGGGGACCCCTTGGAGCCACTTGTATGTGGTAGGGACACATTATATTAATAAAGTTAAAATAATAATAAAACTGGCATAAGATTACATCTTTTAGAAGAACAATTTTTAAATAGGGTTATACATGTTGGATTTTTGATTATAAATATTCATTAGAAAGCTAAAACGATTTACTACATAATTATATTTTATTTATAATTTTTAGACATCATGTAATTTAAATTATTAATGACACAATAATGATGCAATGTTTACCTCATTAATAAATCATTTAAATAAATAAGATTATAATGATTAAAATATTATCTAAAACCTGTCCAATTCTTATTGGTTGATGTTATTTACAATATGAGTCATCTTATCTTCTACCTCAATTATTTTTGGACCATTATAAACCTAATTTAATTATATTATAAAGTAATACTTTCACTCTTTCCTAAAGAGCCCCTCCTCTCCCTTATAAAAGGAGACCACTTCTACTCATTCCTCACACCTCTCAAGCCACTTGGATAGTCCAAACTCTACCCAAATAATCTCCCCACATCCCTCTCCTCCTCCTTTAAGCTTCCCCGTAGGCAGAAAGCATTTCAAGAAATCCTTTGGTTCCAACCAAAGTGAGTTACCTAAATTAAAGGTAACGATTTCTCTTAAATTATTTTCATTTATTTTGCTTCTCCAACCCCCAAACTCTTTTTATTTCCTTTCTTTTGTAACAACAAAAGTATCCTAAATATACTAGTATGTTTTTATAAGAAGTATTCGAACTACACATACACACACCTCCATCTAATGGATGATGAACATAATGTTTCTGTGAATGGAAAACTAACGCCTCACGAAACGATGATTGTTCAAATACATCTTACCACCTCTCATGGTGGCCATTATGATGGAACTGTAATTAAGTGTGATCTTAATGATACATATTTTATATATAAGCTTCTGTAATTCCATTTTATTTCATACCATTATTCGTTTCATGTTGTATATACATACAATAATTTCATTTGAGGAAGTGTGGACTACCGCCCCCTTAAAATGATATGACTCGTTCATACCACACATGGAACGTATAAAGAATGGTGTTAATGAAAATAAGTAACATATATAAAATATTATATTATACTGGAATAATAATATACCTATGTATCATTTGGATTCAATTCTTTTAAAATGAAAAATTAAATGGGAGTAGCGTTCGTGCGTACGTACGGACTACCGTCTCCACGAACACGGTGAGATCCATCCTCCATCGTATCCATTCAAGTCTTATTCTCATTTTAGGGTTAAAAATAATGTTAATATCATTCTGATTATGAATAAGATATAATATATCCATTACAAACATGTCTTACGTAACCAAACATTTAAGAAGAACGAATCGATTATCACCCGAAATAACGATAATACTAAGATATTATTAATAAAGGAATGTTAAAAGATCATATATGATATCATATTGATGTATATTATTATTTTATAATTTAATAACAATGTTTTAATTATTATACAGGAGGTTAACATACCATCGACTAAGGGAAAGTTCAAGGTAAGGGATTCTCTTATCTCACATTCAATTCCGTGAGATTTCCATTGTTCGCCACTAAATTATTGAAAGTTGTGTATTGTGTACGTCCATTTGATATATATTATCATGATTATCTTATATTAATGTCATTATGTAATTCATTTTGGTGGTTATTAACTTTTGGCCATACGACTCAGTTGATTAACGTGGTAAGGGATTTTCTTATCTCACTTTCAACTCCATGAGATTTCCATTGTTCACCACTAAATTATTGAAAGTGGTGTATTGTGTATGGCCATTTGATATATATTATCATGTTTCTCTTTATATTCATGTTATTCTGTAAATCATTTTGGTGGTTATTAACTTTTGGCCATACGACTCAGTTGATTAACGTGGTAAGGGGATTCTTATCTCACTTTTAATTCCGTGAGAATTCCATTGATCACCACTTAATTATTGAATGTGGTGTATGTGTACTGCCCATGATCATATTCATTGTGTAATATACATTAATTTATGGGTATTTACATCATCATGGTATGATAATTCATTCATGGGTGTATGTTTCGTAAGTTACCTAATCGATAAGGGAATTTTAGATTTCAATTTCCACTCATGTGGCTTTACGCATATTTCATTGTTATATTACTCCATGATTATGTGTGGAATCACTATTCATTTGATTATGTCATAATTTCCACTCCCCTTCCTATGGATATACGTTTGATACACATAATCACTCCATTGGAAATTCCCAAGTCATTGATATGAATTTGATAAGAGTAATTTTAACTCATTCACCATTTGTTGAGTTAAACATCCAATTTGTTGGTGTTGTTTTTACAAGAATATGTGTGAATATCCTTTGATTGTTTTACACTGAATATCCAATCATATTTAGTGTATTTATATTTTTCACACATAATTATGTCGTTGATTTATCCTTAACCTAAGGATACGGCCTTTACGAGAGATTTCATCTCAATTTACATTCCATTGAGACTTCTTTGTTGATATACACCAAATCACTTTTATGTGGTGTATATAATGTAATTTGACATAGTATATCATGAATCCCTTTATTCTCATGATATTACAATGTTTTGATTACCACAATTATTTGTATTCAAGTGTCTCTTTTGGTTGGAATCTCTAACTAAAATACTATTTTTTTTAAATGTTTTAAAGACTTATTCATCTAAATCATTCTCATTAATGTCCATGTTTCAAAAATTGTTTTAAGGATTTATTTATATGGAAATTAATGTTTAGAAATTAAAACTCCTTTTAAAAATTTTCAAAGTGGTATGGGACACTTTGATTCAAAAATCATTTTTTAAATGGCTTCTTGACAAATAGTGTGACTTTTAAATGATTTCGAGAAAAGGGGGATATTTCCCTCAAATAGTTTTGATGATTATTTTCATCTATGTCAACATCCTTCATTATTCATGATTGAGGTTAATGTGATACAATACAATCTTCCATATTGTATCAAATGAGTTATGTTTGACTGTGGATGTTCTATTTTTATACCATTCATGGTTTGTGGTTAAAGTATTGACATTTCGTATGCTAGTTTTAATACAAATGTTTATTTTATGCTTAAACCTATTCATATGAGGAATGCATTGGACTTAATAAGTGACGGGTGGAGCCCGCTATAGCTCCTCGATGCATAGGTAGGTCTCATGAGACAAACTAGCGTCTTGGCACAAGGCCTTGGAAAAATCTTATTTGTAGTCTTGGCACGAGGCCTTGGCTATGTGGTTATAATAGTCCGGAATTATGAATTCCATCATTATGAAAGTGGATATTGATATTGCATGTGATCATTCGACTAGTAGAATATCCAAGTGAGTATGTAAATGGAATTATTTCATTTTACCTTTTCCATTTTATGCTGAAGTTCAAGTTTAAAATGCTTTTGTTTTATTTATAAATTGCCTTAAGTGTTTATGCTTATTTATGAATGTTTCTGCTATAATGTTATCCTTACTGAGCATCTGAGCTCACCCCTTTCAATGTTTTATTTTTTTTCCCAGGATTATGAAGAAGTAATTATGAATGACCTGCAGGGATAGTATGAGGGGATATGAAGAGAAGATGTTTTTTTATGATGTTATGTATCTAGTTATTCCAAGGCTACTAAACTAATCTGTCTTTCGAGACTTGATCTTTCTCGTGATCATTCCAATGTTATGTAATTAATGCACCGACTCTGGGTAACTAGGGTCGGGGTGTTATAGTTGGTATCAGAGGAAGTTTAGTACAAACCATGGTATCTATATTTAGATAAACTCTGATTAGAGCACGCAGACCTAAGATGAACATTGTGGATTAGTATAAAAGAACTTCCTAGAATTTTGGTATTGTAGAGATTTTGTGAGTTTTCCAAGCAATACATCCCTGTCTGGATACGAGAAGGTAGAGGCGGCTCTGGAACAGATGTACCTAGGGGTAAAACCCGAAAACACCGCTTTGAGCTAGACTCGAACGAGAACTGGTGCACGACAACGGGCCTTGCTACACTCTTGGTTACGACACTCCAGGGGGATATGCTTAGGATAATTTGCATTTTCTTTACAAACCGATTTAAGTAATATATACATAAGACGAGAGTAAATGACCTTGGTTAATCCTAATATGTTTCAAATTGAGAATATGGTGACATTTTAATCTCTAAATGATTTTACGACTACTATTACTCACACAATGCTTTCTAGTTTTAGTCAATGGCTGGATTCCAAGGAAGTCATAGTGACTTTGAGAATGATGTACAAGGTGGGAACAGTGGTGGAGATGAGCAACAAAATGGAATGTTGATAGGCGTAAAATATATCGTCTTTATGCAAAATCAGTTTTCCAAAAATATGATCAACAACATATATATTAACAAACTCCCAGACTCAACAAGGAAGCGAAAGGTGATAAATGACAAGATCTCCAGCAATGGAGACCATGGAGAAAAGAAACCTCAATTTTCATCATGCAGGAAATGTGGAAAGAGACACCCAAGAAAGTGTCTCAATGGGACAACGAAATGTTTTATGTGCGGGAAGGAAGGACATAAAGTGAATAATTGCCGAAGAAAAATTAAGAGTACTATGGAAGAAGATAAAAATAGTCCCAAAAGTCCATTTACAGTCATTTGCCGTAAATGTAGGGGACCTGGCCATTACCCGAGTGAATGTCCTATTCTATAGGATATTTTCTTGGTCACAGAAGAATCTATGTGGAAATAAATTGTTGGAGAAAAATTTAAAAAGTATTATCACTCCTTGTTGATGGGTTTACTTTGGAATAATTTTCTCTTGTATTTGTAACCCCGCAGTTTTCCATGTAACAAT
Organism: Viscum album; assembly: GCA_963277665.1. Taxonomy (NCBI): domain Eukaryota; kingdom Viridiplantae; phylum Streptophyta; class Magnoliopsida; order Santalales; family Viscaceae; genus Viscum; species Viscum album. The sequence goes on from OY728134.1 coordinate 477,773,342, forward strand.
GATATTTGAGGAAGAATTGTCTCTTCTCTTGTGGATATAGGTATAAATAACCATTTGGTTTTATATGATCATTGGGGTTTGAGAAAATGATAAGTTATTATAATTTGGGATGAAAATGCAATGTATGATATAACATTTGTGGTTAAATTATGTTATTTTGAGGAATTTATCTCATTTTGGTAATATTATAAAATATAGTTTTTGAAAAAGGATAACACGTAGACCGTGTGACAACCCATCGCGTCGGACAAAGCTGTGGGAATCGAACCCACAACCAAAGTACGATTGGGATTTATCGCCTACCACTGGACTACGTGAAGTCCCTGGTTAGTGTGACTATTTTTTTTGTTAAATGATTTTATTGATAATTAATAAGATGATTTGGGTTCTTATGTCTTATCAAATGAATACCTTTAGTATAGGAAAATGATTTGGTGATTAAGTGATAAATGTTATCTTGGAAGATGTTCGTTTTGTTAGGAACACTATATACCCAAGGAAAATAGAATACAATGAGGTTTCATTTGTAGAGTAATGGTGGATTTTTATCTACGTTTTTATTGTTGATTTATAGTGATTTGGGTTATTTATGGAAATGATTAACCTATAACAGAGAATATGTGATGATGTTAATTACTTTTAAGTATGTGACTTTAAGAGTATTTGATGTCATTTGGAGATACAATGTAACATGGGAGACTACATAATCAAATTCTTCTATGTTTTGGGTTTCAATATTAGTTTGGATTATATTAAAGGATTGCAAGGACAATTCATTAATGAATGGTATCTATTTAACTTTGGGGTATTGTTGGTTTAATTTTAGAAATTAAGATTAGTGCATATTTATCTCAATGAATATCCTTTTGGGGGATCATTAGATCATTCACTATCCATTTTGGTTTTGATTAATCTTCAAAGACAATGTAAATATATGGTTTATCCTACATGGATCATGTGATTCTATAGAAGTTTATTCAAGTTCTTCTAGTGTGACCAAGTCTTCTTGGATACTCATCGTTTAAAAAAAATTGAGTTAGTGGTGGAAATTTATTAAAGAATGAAAATCTACTTAAAATTTATGTATATCTCATAATGTTCTTAGTCAATATCATAAATGAATTCCTCTTCCTTATGTAATGTAACTTAAAAAAAATGTTTTTCCTAGATGGTACATTAAATCATCACTAATTTATGGCTTTGGGATTGTTGGCCTTTTTATAGCCATGTTCTCTACCACTCTCCATCAGATAATTGATGGTTAGATTTCTCTTCCATATCCATATTTTCCAACATGGAACCCTAGTATGTGTTATTTTTGGTAATCTTCATACTTTCCACTCTTTATTTTAAATAGAGGCTTCATTAATTCATTTTTCGATGTGGGATTTCAACTAAGATAATTTGAAACGTCAAAAATGTGTTATCTCAATACCCTATGTTTTCTTGGACCGAAGGTATTTCAAATCATCATAGATTGATGAGTTTAAGGACCTCAATTTTATACTTGTTTGTGATTGATGACCTCAATCACTACCTATAAATATTTACGTTTTTCCTCCAATTATATGTCTCTAATTGCCACCAATGTTCTCCTAATCGAGATCATAATTTGGTGGTGACCCTTTCATTTCTCTTTTCCTTATATTAAGACTAAATTTTAGTAACCCAATTTCCGATGTGGGTTTTCCCACAAATATATTTTCTACTTTCAACCTTTTATTTTCGAAGAACAATTTCAAATTGCGAGGACGCAATTTATTGAAGGAGGGGAGAATGTAACACCCAAGGATTTCATAGTGTGTTATTTCTTAAAAATAATTCAATAACTTGCACTACACGCAACACCGAGTTCAATCACACCATGACGTACAAAAAAAAATCCATTAAAAGAGGTCATGAATAGTATTAACTACATTATGAACTTTATATAATCCTTATAATTTTAGAATCCCTATTGTGAGTTTCTTAGTCATAATGCAAGAACAGATTCATTTTCAGTATTGCACTTTTATCAACTTTTAATAGTTAAACCTTTTTAAATAAAATATTTTAAACTATCTTAATAAATTGGGACATCAAAAAAAAAATTTAAAATGAAACATCCCAAGCTTCCACGGTACGCTTTCCTTTGAATAAAATAGTAGCGTGTGTTGTACGCAACCTTGAGTTTTAACACACGCCACAACTAATCAAATTAGCCGTTATGAATAGTAATACCTAAATTGTGAAATTATATATATTTTATATTTTAAAATGGACTTCATATTTGGATTCGGAATATCGAATTTAGCCTAAGGTGAAATTTTGGTACTTTTCGGATAACTTTCATATTTTGATGAATAGTGAAAATTACTAAATTTTAATTAAAAACAACTTTTTTAATAAAAATATTTAATAGTGATAAATTGTGAATTTGAGTGGTTTTAAATTATATTTAGAATATATTTTTACCATTTAATATAATGTTGGTCATTGGACATAATTTTACAATTAAACCGAACATAAACAAGTGTCAATCTTTTGATAGTTATTACCTCTTAAAAACACGCTTTTTGTTTTGACAGCGGGAATTAATTTTAAAATTAATTTCTGCCACTTCTGTGTTTTGAATTTAGAAAAATGTATTCCATATTTGGAATCAGGATGTCCAAATTGTGTAAATAGGTAACTTTTATTTTTAGACATTTTGAATAATTACTGTGGTAAATATTTTATTTACCATGGTTAAGGGTAAATCCGGTACATAAGTGTTAAAAAATAATATTATTATAATACAAAATTACCCTAAAATGTGTCCTAACATTATTGGTGGACACATACCCGACCATGGGCATCCTTGGGTCGATTTGGGGACCGCTTGGAGCCACTTGTATGTAATAGAGACACATTATATTAATAAAGTTAAAATAAAAATAAAAATGGCATAAGATTACATCTTTTAGAAGAACAATTTTTACATAGGGTTATACATGTTGGATTTTCGATTATAAATATTAATTAGATATCTAAAAAGATTTCCTACATAATTATATTTTATTTATAATTTTTAGACATCAAATAATTTAAATTATTAATGACACAATAATGATGCAATGTTTACCTCATTAATAAATCATTTAAAAAAATAAGGTTATAATGATTAAAATATTATCTAAAACCTGTCCAATTATTATTGGTTGATGTTATTTAGAATATGATTCATCTTATCGTCTACCTCAATTATTTTTGGACCATTATAAACCGAATTTAATTATATTATAAAGTAATACTTTCACTCTTTCCTAAAGAGCCCCTCCTCTCCCTTATAAAAGGAGACCACTTCTACTCATTCCTCACACCTCTCAAGCCACTTGGATCATCCAAACTCTGCCCAAATAATCTCCCCACATCCCTATCCTCCTCTTTTAAGCTTCCCCTTTGGCAGAAAGCATTTCAAGAAGTCCTTTGGTTCCAACCAAAGTGAGTTACCTAAATTAAAGGTAACGATTTCTCTTAAATTATTTTCATTTATTTTGCTTCTCCAACCCACAAACTCTTTTTATTTCCTTTATTTTGTAACAAAAAAAGTATCCTAAATATACTAGGATTTTTTTATAAGAAGGATTCAAACTACACATACACACACCTCCATCTAATGGATGATGAACATAATGTTTCTGTGAATGGCAAACTAACGCCTCACGAAACGATGATTGTTCAAGTACATCTTACCGCCTCTCATGGTGGCCATTATGATGGAAATGTAATTAAGTGTGATATTAATGATACATATTTTATATATAAGCTTCTGTAATTCCATTTTATCTCATACCATTATTCGTTTCATGTTGTATATACATACGATAATTTCATTTGAGGAAGTGCGGACTACCGCCCCCTTAAAATGATATGACTCGTTCATACCACACATGGAACGTATAAAGAATGGTGTTAATGAACATAAGTAACATATATAAAATATTATATTATACTGGAATAATAATATACCTATGTATCATTTCGATTCAATTCTTTTAAAATGAAAAATTAAATGGAAGTAGCGTTCGTGCGTACGTACGGACTACCGTCTCCACGAACACGGTGAGATCCATCCTCCATCGTATCCATTCAAGTATTATTCTAATTTTAGGGTTAAAAATAATGTTAATATAATTCTGATTATATATAAGATATAATCTATCCATTACAAACATTTCTTACGTAACCAAACATTTAAGAAGAACGAATCGATTATCACCCGAAATAACGATAATACTAAGATATTATTAATAAAGCAATGTTAAAAGATCATATATGATATCATATTGTTGTATATGATTATTTTATAATTTAATAACAATGTTTTAATTATTATACAGGAGGTTAACATACCATCGACTAAGGGAAAGTTCAAGGTAAGGGATTCTCTTATCTCACTTTCAATTCCGTTAGATTTCCATTGTTCGCCACTAAATTATTGAAAGTGGTGTATTGTGTACAGCCATTTGATATATATTATCATTATTCTCTTATATTCATGTTATTATGTAAATCATTTTGGTGGTTATTAACTTTTGGCCATACGACTCAGTTGATTAACGTGGTAAGGGATTTTCTTATCTCACTTTCAACTCCGTGAGATTTCAATTGTTCGCCACTAAATTATTGAAAGTGGTGTATTGTGTACGGCCATTTGATATATATTATCATGATTATCATTATATTCATGTTATTCTGTAAATCATTTTGGAGGTTATTAACTTTTGGCCATACGACTCAGTTGATTAACATGGTAAGGGGTTTCTTATCTCACTTTTAATTCCGTGAGAATTCCATTGATCACCACTTAATTATTGCATGTGGTGTATGTTTACTGCCCATGATCATATTCATTGTGTAATATACTTTAATTTATGATTATTTACATAATCATGGTATGATACTTCTTTCATGGGTGTATTTTTCGTAAGTTACCTAATCGATAAGGGAATTTTAGATTTCCATTTCCACTCATTTGGCTTTATGCATATTTCATTGTTATATTACTCCATGATTATGTGTGGAATCACTATTCATTTGATTATGTCATAATTTCCACTCCCCTTCCTGTGGATATACGTTTGATACACATAATCACTCCATTGGTAATTCTCAAGTCATTGATATGAATTTGATAAGAGTAATTTTAACTCATTCACCATTTGTTGAGTTAAACATCCAATTCGTTGGTGTTGTTTTTACAAGAATATGTGTGAATATACTTTGATTGTTTTACACTGAATATCCAATCATATTTAGTGTATTTATATTTTTCACACATAATTATGTCGTTGATTTATCCTTAACCTATGGATACGGCCTTTACGAGAGATTTCATCTCAATTTACATTCCATTGAGACTTCTTTGTTGATATACACCAAATCACTTTTATGTGGTGTATATAATGTACTTTGACATAGTATATCATGAATACCTTTATTCTCATGATATTACAAAGTTTTGATTACCACAATTATTTGTATTCAAGTGTCTCTTTTGGTTGGAATCTCTAACTAAAATACTATTTTTTAATGTTTTAATGACTTATTCATCTAAATCTTTCTCATTAATGTCCATGTTTTAAAAATTGTTTTAAGGATTTATTTATATGGACATTAAAGTTTAGAAATTAAAACTCCTTTTAAAAAGTTTCAAAGTGGTATGGGACACTTTGATTCAAAAATCAATTTTTAAATGGCTTCTTGACAAATAGTGTGACTTTTAAATGATTTCGAGAAAAGGGGGATATTTCCCTCAAATAGTTTCGATGATTATTTTCATCTATGTCAACATACTTCATTATTCATGATTGAGGTTAATGTGATAAAATACAATCTTCAATATTGTATCAAATGAGTTATGTATGACTGTGGATGTTCTATTTTTATACCATTCATGGTTTGTGGTTAAAGTATTGACATTTCGTATGCTAGTTTTAATACAAATGTTTATTTTATGCTTAAACCTATTCATATGAGGAATGTATTGGACTTAATAAGTGACGGGTGGAGCCCGATATATCTCCTCGATGCATCGGTAGATCTCATGAGACAAACTAGCGTCTTGGCACAAGGCCTTGGAAAAATATTATTTGTAGTCTTGGCACGAGGCCTTGGCTATGTGGTTATAATAGTCCGGCATTATGCATTCCATCATTATGAAAGTGGATATTGATATTTCATGTGATCATTCGACTAGTAGAATATCCATGTGAGTAAGTAAATGGCATTATTTCATTTTACCTTTGCCATTTTATGCTGAAGTTCAAGTTTAAAAGGCTTTTGTTTTAGTTATAAATTGCCTTAAGTGTTTATGCTTATTTATGAAAGTTTCTGCTATAATGTTATCCTTACTGAGCATCTGAGATAACCCCTTTCAATGTTTTATTTTTTTCCCAGGATTATGAAGAAGTAATTATGAATGACCTGCAGGGATAGTATGAGGGGATATGAAGTCAAGATTTTTTTTTATGATGTAATGTATCTAGTTATCCCAAGGCTACTAAACTATTCAGTCTTTCAAGACTTGATCTTTCTCGTTATCATGCCAATGTTATGTAATTAATGCACCGACTCTGGGTAACAAGGGTCGGGGCATTACAGTTGTGATCAGTTAAAATATATTATTTTTCAGTATTCACCCAAATATGAAAGTTATCAGAAAAACACAAAAAATTTATTGAAACTAAATTCTTATTTCCTGATCACAAAGAAGAATTTTATTTTGTCAAATTGGATATATAAAAGTTTTAAATATTATATTTAAAAAGGGTTCGCCATTAAAATGTGGTAAAATTGCATTTTTTGAAAAATTCATCTTTTATCTGAAAAAATTGTATTTTTCCTTAAATTATGTCTAAGAACCTCATTCTATGGATTCTAAAATTATAAGGGTTATATAAAGTTCAAAATATGTTAATACTATTCATAACCGCTTTTGAACGTCTAGTTTTGTAGGTCGTGGTGTGCTAGAACTCGATGCTGCATGTAGTGTAAGTTATTGAATTACATTGAAGAACTAACGTACTATTAAATATTAGGGTGTCAAATTATTCCCTCCTTCAATAAATTTCATCCTCATAATATTTGAAATTGGGCATGGGAATATAATGTAAAGTCCCACATCAGAAAAAGAGTCAATAAAACTATCAATTAAAAATAAAGAAAGGGAAGTGAAATGTTTATCAAATAAAACCCATACTAGGATTCCATGTAGGAAAAAGGTGATATGGAAGACTAACTACGTTTCAAGTTCTGATGGAGAGGGATAGAAAACATGATCAAGATAATGTTATCAACAAGAAAACCATAAGCATGTGATGGGACAAACAATAAATAGTTTCCCAGTAAGAAAAGTAAACAGACAACATTTTTTTTAAGTTACATTTCATAAAATTCAAGAATTTATTTATGATATTGAATAAGAACATAATGATATATACTTACATTTTACGAAGAGTTTCATTAAATAATAAATTTCTACCATTAATTCATTTTTTTTAACGATGAGTATTCAAGAATACTTGGTAACACCAGAAGAGCTAGAATAATCTTCTAGAGAATAACATGGTCCACTAAGGATAAAATATATATTTACCTTATCTTTAGAGATTAATCAAAACCAAAATGGTTAGTACAAGATCTCATGATCCCTCAAAAAGATATTCCTTTAGAGAAAGAAACACTAATCTTAATTTCTAAAATTAAACCATCAATACCCCAAATTAAAATAAATACCATTCAATAATCAATTGTCCTTAAAATATTTCAATATAAGAAAAACTAATATTGAAACCCAAAACATAGAAGAATTTTTTAATATGGACTTCCACGTTAAATTTTATCTCTAAATGAAATCAACTTCTCTTAAAGTCACATAATTAAAAGTGATTAACCTAATCACATTTTTTCTATAATAGGTTAATCATTTCCACAAATTACCCAAATCACTATAAATCCACAATAAAAACATAGATAAAAATCCACGATTACTCCCCAAATGAAATCCCATAGAATTCTATTTTATTTTGGTATATAGTGGTCCCAACAAAGAGAACGTATACCAAAATAACATTTATCAATTAATCACCTAATCATTTTCCTATAATAAGGGTATTCATTTGATAATACATAAGATCCCAAATCAACATATTATTGATCAATAAAATAATTTACCTAAAAATAATTAGTCACACTATCCAAGGACATCACATAGTCTAGTGGTATGTGATAAATCCCAATCGCACACTGGTTGTGGGTTCGATTCCCACACCTTTTGACACAACTCATCCTCAGGGACCGTGTCATGACTACCCAAATCCTGCCTTCCATAGGCCAGGGGCTGGCGACTAGCACAAAGGCGTAAATCCCAGTAATTGGTAAGACATTTACATTATAAATGATAAACACATTCAACTAGAGTACAAGAGGAAGTAATACACTATGTAAAAAAATAATGTCCTGAATGGTAAATGGACCTGAATAAAAGCCCAACTGAAAAGTATAGCTACAACTGAATGAAAGTACAACAGAAAAGTCAAATAGATTGAAGATAGAAGTGGCTCAAGGGTTGTCCACCTGGGATATTACATGAAGGGTTGGTACAGATAGCCTCCTCAATTCTCTCACCCACCAACCTCCTTCGAGTACCGTCTCGTCGTGAAGTCCACCACAGGGTACCGTCCAATCCTCGTACGTTCGGTCTCTATCAGCGATGTCCGTCATCTGCATCCAACAAAACGAGGTGCAGGCATAGCCCATGCAGGGGTGAGTATAATGATACTACGTAGGGACCCCAAGACCCTCAAGGTATCACTAAATTCAACAAGGATAACTACAAATAAGGATCTCAACAGGTACCCATTACATAGGTATAAGCCCATACTTATACCTATGTTATCATGTAACCCATCTCAATCATGAGGAAACACAAAGGATAGGAAATCAACGGATAAACACTACTTAGGTACATGCCCGTACATATACCTAAGTTATCAAGTTCCCCATCTCAATCATGAGGTAAAAACAAAGTTCATTGACTCAGATCAAACCAGGATTTTCATTAATGATATCAAAACCACAACCGCTGAATAGCTCCTCCTCTGTCGAGTACAGTGATCCTGTCGTGATTACAAGGCGCTTCCCACTAACCTGAGACTACTGGGGTACTACTCTGATCGAGTACTGTGCGTCTGCCACCCCAACAAAATTGTTCTCCCCGCTATGGGTCTACCACCCCAACACAGTAGTGATCCCCCTAATAGCCTATAGAGGTACTCCTTCTATCGAGTACCGTGGGTCTGCCATCCAAACACAGCAGATGTGGAAGCAAAGGTAGGAGAGCAGCATGTGGTCGTTTAAATATCGACATGTTACGACCACCCGCCTTTGTATTCCCCACCATGCTCAGAGAGATGGTGGGAACGGGAAGAGAGTAGCTACATGCGGTTAAGAAGTGTGACTCAAGTGATCTAGGAATTATTTGAAGTACGGTCTGTGTCTACTACTAGCTTCCGTAACAATATACATTGATAAGAATCATCCCTTTCTTCCACAAATCTTTTCCCAGACCTAGATTTTCTGGTTAAGCTCTTGACTTGACCATCACATTTTGAGATACCTTTGGCAGGAGACTCAATAATAATGCTTACGCCGATGGTGTGATCTGACCCTTGAGGTGAGAGTTTTGGTTGGAACATCTTGGTGGCAGCGTCGAGGCCATACGACGTTCGTTTGGGTATGGAATGGGAAACTACAGTTCATACACAGATTGACTATATTAGTCAAAAAGGTTGTGGTTTACCTACAACATTGGAATGAGTTTTCCTTGGTTGGCGAAAAGGAAACCCCAAGAAGCACATGATAGAATCAATTATAAGTGGGTTTAGTTGATCACTCAAGAGTTGGCCAGACACACCATTGTACCAGAATTCTCCAGAGTTGTAACACCACTTCCAGCATTGACGAAGAAGGGGTAAACCTTCGTGTGGTTAGGGATATGCCAACAGATCTTTTCTGGAGCTGAGTCAGAGGTTAACCAGTGCTCCCATTTTGAGGCTACTAGAGAAGGTTCCAATTATCCAAGAGCAGAGGAAGACTACACAGAGCAAGTATAAATCCTATTTTGTTAGGATACAGGACCACTGGAGTTAATGGATGGCGACCACGTTTTTGTACGGGTCTCAACTAGATGAGGTCTACGGAGATGTGGCTGAGGCAGTATGTTATCTCTGAGGTTAATCGGACCCTTCTAGGTCCTCAGAAGGGTAGACGAGGTGGCTTAACATTTGGCATTCCCACCACAATTTCCCTATGTTCACGACGTCTTCCACATATCTCAATTGAGGAGATACGTGCACGATCCTTCACACATCATCATCCACAGGGAGTTGGACATCGATGATGGGGAGACATTAAGGGAGGTTCCAGTGGAGATCATGGATCGACAGGAGTGAGTCCTATGTGGACGGTCGATTCATCAGGTGCACTTTCACTGGCAGCACTGGAACCTCCAGGAGATCACACGGGAGTGAGAGGCTCAAATGCATGCTCAGTACCCTCATTTGATTCCATAGCATGTGTTTTAGCGTTACAGGGATGTAAGCCATGAGGCGGGGGTAATTTAAAGACTCGTAAATTTCGAGGAATTTTTTTTCTTAAATTCATTGTAATTTTATGAGTTCACAGTTTCTAACGGCACCTAATTCCATGGCTTTGTGTGCCCAGAATAATTTTCTGAAGTTTTTTTAAGCTTAAATTAACATGCATAAGCAGTTTTACTAAAAAATTGTAATAACTCTTAAACGGTTACTCAGATCCGAAATCTGAGGCCACCGTTGCACTCAGGATGGCGGGTTTACCCTAGGTGCGACTTATGTTTAGTCGGTGCAGGCCTCCTGTGAGAAATTCCAAAATTGGCATACCAGTAAATAAATAAATTAAATAAATTATTTCATTTTTCAAATGCTTATAACTCACAAAGGGTTTATCAAAATAAAAAATCTGAGACCACTGCTGAACTCATGATGGAATGGTTTATTTAAGCAGATACTAATAGTGGCTAGTGTGAGCCACTAGAAAAAGTATGTTTGTGGCCCCAAATAAAATAATTAAGTGACTATTATTTATTTGTAAAATTCATAATTTCTAAAAGGTATCTCGGATTGAAAATCCGAGAGTATCAATGGCTTCTTTGGGGCGTGTTTTACATAGGAATAGCCTAACCTCGATTGGGGTGCGTCGAGGGTGACTGATAGTAATATTTACGAACATTTTTTGGGTACATTCAGTAAACGTAAATGTGAGTTTTTCTATCTTTTGAACCGGTTCTTGGAATTGAAATCTGAGGGCACTGATGAACTCGCATCACCAGTAATTTCTTAAGGGACCTTTTACAGCAGTTTCGTTTTAAGCGGGTTGAGAGTTAATAATTGGGGATTTAGAATTAAATAAATAAAATTGGTGGTATACAATTTTATTTATATCTATGGTAGTTATACCCTACAAAAGGGAGTTAAGGGTGAGTCCCATAACCACCATATACCCATGTGTGGATAAATGAGAGTTGGGGCCCACACGAGCCCCAACCATTCATTTCCCCATAACCTCTCGTAAACCCCCCTTAAACCCCCCTTTTTTTAATTTGTAAACTTCACAACTCCCCTATTTATGAGAACTCTCCAACTTCCTCTAATTAATTTTGTCAATATAATTAAATTAATGGTTTCATTAATAAAAATGATGCATCACAATTTAAACTATTTTGTGTTAAATGGCACTTCTATAAATGGGGGATGTCTTCTGTAATATTTGTGATAGCAAATATTTCGGTGGGGAACCTCTGGAGGATTAGAAAGAGAGGTGTTCTTCCTCCAAATAAGAACACGAAGTCACCGACGATGTGCCTTCTGTTCTTCTTCCTCCGCATCATGGGAGGAAATGCAACCATGGAGAACACGCCAACGACAACGGTTATTTCCTGGCGTTGACGGAGCGACAACGCTTTCCGCGTCAAAGATGAAAGAACCATATTCCAGGTAGGGGGTTTTCATATTTTGTGTATATTTGATTTATACCCTCGTGCATGGGTATTTAATTGCAGGGTGTTTGTATAATTTATTTTGAATAAATTACACACTTGTTGTTGATGAATTATGGATTGAGCATCTAATGCGGAGGGCACGGGCTAACAAACAATCCGGACCCTCCGCTGGTTGTTCATTTATTCGAAGATTGATGGCCAACATTGAAACGGGCCGCAACGGCGATTCGAAGCTGATATGACAGGAAAAATGATCTCATGACGCTGGTCCGACGAGGGTCCCGGCAGTCCAAGGTGATGGTTCGGTTGGGAGAGCCGGAGATCGTGGCTGCTGAGGCAGGTGGAAGGCGGCGCGATATGGGGTCTGGTGCATGGTAGCAGGAGGTGGCATGTCATGCGATAGGTAATTAGATTGGAGATTGCTTCTAGGGTGCATGGTAGTAGTAGATGGCTGCTTGGGTAGAGGCCGCATGAGATTTTTAGAGGAGAAAGGAGATTGGAGAGAGAAAGAATGAATAAGAGAAATAAATTAAAAGATTAATACATAGAAAATAATAAAGAGAGAGGGAGTTGGTGTTTGGTTTTCCAGTGTTGAATAAGGGGCCTCCAAATCGTAGATTGATTTGGGAGTTAAAGAAAGGTAATTAATAATAATAATATAATAATCATATTATTACTTTTGTTAATAAAACACAATTTTGTCCGCAACTTCTTCATTCGATCTCTGTTTCAAGACTCGTCTGCGTTAGTGTGACCATGATTCTAAGACGGACGTTTTGATTCCAATATTGGTTGTCTTTTTCAGGTTTTTGGATCAGGTACTTGAAGTGCTCAAAAAATAATAGATTTAACATTATTATTAAATCTTCGACCTGCTATAACTCAGGTGTGCAACATCTGATTGGCTTGACATCAGCGGCAATGTGACCCTATCTTTAAGATGGTCTAATCAAGTCTAATGCTTGATACTAAATTCAAGTTCGTGGCTCGGGTCCACGGAACACCCAATGATAATAATATTATTATTATTACGGGATCTTGTATCTGACATATTTTTCTCATACAGTGTGGGAATGATGAACTGTCTGTGACGTTGCGACACTGGAATTAAGACGGATATTTTAAGATCAATTTTAGATATTTAAGTCAAGGTCGTGGCGTGGGACCCATGAGGCTTGGTTCTGGTATGTGGTAGTGAAATGAAACTGTTTCACTGGCTATACGTTTTGGACCAATGTGTTGTCCATATCATGTGTTTTTGGGTGTGGATCACAATGGTGTGACCGGTTTGGTTAACCGGTGTCATTTGAAGTACGACCGGGTTGGTTCAAACCCAAAACCAACCGGGTCCTCGCAGCGGAAATGCTTATAACATGATCTCCAGACATACGATTAACCTGTCGTCAACTTTGTTGGAATCCTCTTGATGGGACGGTTCTTTTGGCATACTTCACCCAAGGTTTGGATGTTGTTGGAGTATGGACAAGTTGGATTGTACTCGAAATCCAACTGATCCCCTAGACCGTAAATGCTAATAACTCATAGACGGGGCATCCGATTGACGCGTCTTCTATTGCGTTGAGACCCCTATGATGAGGAGGTCCATTGATATACTTCCACATGAGATTATGTGAAACTTGTATGTATCGACCACTAGCTCGTGGAGCGGACCCTCTCGGAGACGAGCATACAGAGTATAGAGACCTTGTCGTTGGTTGAGACTTGATGACTGCTTGCCCGATTCGAGTTGAAGTGACTTTTATAGCCAAGTGGGGAGCACTACTGTGTTTTGGTGGCATACCCATGGCGGGGAGAACTACTGTGTTTGGGTGGTAGACCCGTGATACTCGACAGAAAGAGTACCTCTATAGGCTATTAGGGGGCGCACTATTGTGTTGGGGTGGAAGACCCATGGCGGGGAGCACTATTGTGTTGGGGTGGCAGAATAGTGGTACTCGACAGGAGGAGTACCTTAGTCGTCTAAGGTTAGTGATTAGCGCCTCGGATTCGCGACAAGATCACTGTACTCGATAAGGGAGGAGCTCATCAGTAGTTGTGGTTTCGATATCATTAATGAAAATCCTTGTTAGAGCTGAGTCAATGAAATTTGTGTTTACCTCAAGATTGATATTGTTCACTTGATAACATATGTATATGTGCGTGCATGTAACTATGTAGTGCTTATCCGCTGATTTCATAACATTTGTTTTTCTCATGATTGAGAAGGGTTACATGATAACTTAGGTATAAGTATGGGATTATACCTAAGTAAGGGTTATCTGTTGAGATCCTTATTTGTCGTTATCATTGTTGAATTTAGTGAGACCATTAGGGTCTCGGGGTCCCTATATAGTATCATTATACTCACCCCTGGATAGGCTATGCCCGCACCTCATTGTGTTGGATGCAGACGACGGACAACACTGACAGAGACCGAATGTACGAGGACTGGACGGTACCCGAAGGTGGACTTCACGATGAGACGATACTCCGAGGAGGTTGGTGGGTGATTCCATTGAAGAGGCTATCTATACCTACCCTTCCGGTAGGATCCAAGGTGGACGACCCTGGATCTGCTTCTATATTCTAGCTCTTTAACTTTTCTGTTGTACTTTCGTTCTGTTGTTGTTGTACTTTTATGTTGGGTTTGTATTCTGGACCATTTACCTTTTAGAATATTCTTTTGAACTTAGTGTATTACATTCTCTTGTACTCTAGTTGGATTTGTTTATGTTTTATAAGGGCAATTTCTTCTTAGTTATCGGGATTTACGCCTTTGGTTCTAGTCGTCGGCCCCTGGCCTATGGAAGGCGGGCTTGGGGTAGTCATGACACGGGCCCCAATGCTGGGTCATGACAGCTTAGTCCGATGCGATGGGTTGTGACATGAACTGTGTGTATTCCTTTTTCAAAAAATATATTTTATAAAATTACAAAAATTATATAAATTCATCAAAATAACCATTAAAATTTTAACCACAAATGTTATCTCATACCTTGCATTTTCATCCCAAAATAAAATAACTTGTAATTGCCTCAAACCCAATGATCTTATAAAATAAAATCGTCATCTATATCTATATTCACAAGGAAATTGATATGTCTTCCTCAAATATCATTTTCACATGAAAAACTGTAGTGATATAAATACAAGAGATAATTATTCAAATGTAATCACATCAACAAGGAGCACTAATACTTTTAAAAATTTCTCCAACCTATTATTTCAACATAGCTTCTTCTTTGATCAGGAAACTATCCTATAGAATAGGGCATTCCCTCAGGTAATTTCCAGGTCCCCTACATTTATAGAAAATGTCTGTAAATGGATTCTTGGGACCATTTTTATTTTCTTCCATAGTACTCTTCATTTTTCCTCAGTAATTATTCACTTTATGTCCTCCATTACCACACGTAATGCATTTATTTTTTCCATTGAGACACGTTCCTGAGTGTCTCCTTCCACATTTCCAGGATGATGGAAATTGAGGATTCTTTTCTCTATGGTCTCGACGGGTGGTTCTCTTATTATTCATCACCTTTCTATTCTTTTGCTGAGTCTAGGATTCAGTTTATATATATGGTGTTGTTAATATTTTTGGAAAAATTATTTGGAATGAACTTGATATCTTTTACGCCTATCAAAATTCAATTTTTTTTCACATTTCCTCCACCATTACAACCGTTTACATAATTCTCAATGTTACTATGACGTCTTTGGAATCCAGCCGTTGACTAATACCAGAATGAATTTTGTGAGTAAAAATAGTCATAAAATCATTTAGAGAATATCATGACACAATATTTTCAATTTTGTAACACCTTAGCATTAACCAAGGTCATTTATTCTCATCTTATATTATAATCCTTCAAATTAGTTTGTAGAAAATGTAAATTACCCAAAGCATATCCACCAATAGTGTCGTAAGGAAGAGTGGAGCAAGGGACATTGTCGTGCACCAGTTCTTGTTTGAGTATAGATCAAAGCAGTGTTTTCAGGTTTTACCCCTAGGTACATCTGTGCCAGAGCTGCCTCTACCAGCATGATCTAGACCGGGATGTAT
Source organism: Viscum album (assembly GCA_963277665.1). Taxonomy (NCBI): domain Eukaryota; kingdom Viridiplantae; phylum Streptophyta; class Magnoliopsida; order Santalales; family Viscaceae; genus Viscum; species Viscum album. Next base: position 477,789,466 of record OY728134.1, read on the forward strand.
TTTTTGGAAAACTCACAAAATAACTACAACACAAAATTTTTGGCAAGTTCGTATATACTAATCCTCAATGTCTATATTAGGGCTATGTGATCTAATCAGAGTTTATCTAAATCTAGATTCCATGGTTTGTAATAATCTTTCTCTGATACCAACTGTAATACCTCGAACCCAGTTACCCAGAGTCGGTACATTATAATGTATCATTGGAATGATCATAAAAGAACATGCCTCGAAAGACCGATTAGTTTAGTAGCCTTGGGAGTACGAGATACATTTATAATCTTTACAATACATCATAAAATGGAAAACTAAAACAACATTGTTTCCATAGACAACACTGGGATCCCATAGACTATCCCTGGAGGTCAGTCATAATATACTTCTTTGCATCCTGGGAAAAATAAAACAGAGGAAGGGGTGATCTCAGATACTCAGTAAGGATAACAGTATAGTGGAAACATTCATAAATAAGAATAAACATTTAAGGTAATGTATAACTAAAACAAAATACTTTTATACATAAACTTCAACATAATATGGAAAAAATGAAATGAAATAATGTCATTTACATATTCAAATGGATATTCTACTAGTAGAATAATCACATTCAATATCAATATCCACTGTCATAATGACGGAATACATAATACCATACTATCCTAACCACATAGTCAAGGCCTTGTTCCAAGACTACAAATATGATTTTATCAAGGCCTAGTGCTAAAACACTATTTTCTCTCATGATACCTACCGATGCATTGATGAGCTATAGCAGGATCCACCAGTAACATACTAAGATCAATGCATTCTTAAAATTAAACGTTTGAAACATAACATAAACATTTCTATTGAAACTAGAATACGAAATGTCAATTCTTTATCTACAAACCATGAATAGTATAAAAATAGCACATCCACATTCCAAAATAAATCATTTAATACAATATCAAATGTTGTACTGTAATAGATTAACCTTAATCGAAAATAATGAAGGATATTGCCATTGATGAAAATAATCATCAAAACTATTTGAGAGAAGTATCCCCCTTTCTCTTGAAAACATTCAAAAGTATCACTATTTATCAAGAAGATGATTAAAATATATTTTTGAATCAAAGAGTCTCATACAACTTTGAAACTTTTAAAAGGAACTTTAATTTGAAATCATTAATGCCCATATAAATAAATCCTTAAAACCATTTTTAAAACATGGACATTAATGATAAATATTTAGAAGAATAAATAATTAAAATAATAAAAATGATATTTTATTTTGAGTTTCTAACCAAAAGAGACACACTTGAATAAAATAATAGAGGTAATAAAAACTTTGTATTATCATGAGAATAAATGGATTCATGATATACTATGTCGAAGTACATTATATACACCTTATAAAAGTTATTTGGTGCATAACAACAAAGAATTATCAATGGAATGTAATTTGGGATGAAATCTCTTATAAAGACTGTATCCTTATATTAAGGATAAATCAATGACATAATTATGTGTGACAAATATAAATACACTCAATATGATACGATATTCAGTGTGAATCAATCAGAGGACATTCACACATATTCTTGTCAAAACAACACCAATGAATTAGATGTTTAACTCAATAAATGGAGATTGAGTTAAAATAACTCTTATCAAGTTCATATTGACAACTTGAGAATTTATAAATGGAGTGATTATGTGTATCAAAAGAATATCCACTAAATGGGGAGTGTAACTTATGACATAAGCAAATGAATAGTGATTCCACACACAATCTTTGATTGAAATAATCAATGAATTATGGGTAAAGCCGAATGAGTGGAAATTGAAATTTCAAATTCCCATATCAATTTGGTAAAATACAAAATATACACATAAGAAAGAAGGATAATACAATGATGATGTAAATATCCATAAATTAAACTATATTACACAATTAATACCATCATGGGAAGTATACACACCACATGCAATAAATAAGTGATGAACAATCGAAATCTCACAGAATTAAAAGTGAGATAAGAAACCCCTTACTTTGTAATTTTTCCTTGGTAGAGGGTTTTATAAACTCCTTTATAATTATGAAAATAATTTTTATTAAATTATACAAGAATCATATACATTAATATGATATCATATATGATCTTTTAACATTACTTTGTTGATAATATCATAGTATTATCGTTGTTTCGGGTGTTAACATATTCGTTTTTCCTTTATATTATTTCTTATGTGATTCATATGTGTTATGGAGGGGATATATCTTATTCATATCCAGAATTATATCATGTCTCTGATGATTATTTTTAATCATCAAATGAAATTTAGTCTTGAATGGATATGACGTGGAATGAATCTCATTGCATTCGTAGAGTCGGTAATCCGTACGTACGCACGAGCAAGAATATCATTAATTTGATATTAAAATAATATATAATTGGATGGTATATCATATATGAAGAATCATTGTCATGTTATATTTATTATTTATATCAATTACTCATCATTATTATACCCATCCAAATAATAATGTATTGAATAACAATTACACCATGACGTGGAGATAGTAATTCGTACGTACACACGTATGGTGATATGTCATTTAAAGGATGGATAGATTAATGAAAATAGATATACCATATTTATAATAGCATTACAGTAATTAGAATATACTAGATCTATTATTTTAAAATGTAAATAACCACGAACGAATAAGTGGAAGAAGAAAAGAATTTGAATGGTGGTGGTGAAATTATTACCTCCTCTTCGGGTTATTTCTTTTGATTTGATCAAAAGGGGGTCTTAAGATGGCTTTATCACCAAGTTAGAACCTCTAGGATGAAGATATGGAATCTGAGAAGATATTTGGGTAGGTTTTGGCTGATCTAAAAGACTTTTAATGTGTGAATTAGAGAGATGGGTAAGTTCCGTTTTATAAAAGGGGTGAGGGGCACTTTAGGAGAACCTAAAATATTATTTTATAATAAAATAATTTTCGGATTCTAATGTCTATAAAGTGTATTATTTATAAGATAAGGTGGGTATTAGTCTAAAAACACTCAACTAATAGTTTTTAGATAGGTTCGGGTCACAAAATTAACCTTAACTATTAGATTTGACTCTTAGTTAAATAGTTTGACATTTACCATGTCTCTTTGTATTTTTATATTATATGGTTAACAAACATACTATATACATCAAAGAGAACTCAAAGTGGTTCATTAATGATAAAACTGTAATTCTATGAGTCATTTTTATATCCTTAGAGATTTAGGAATAAAATATCAATTAATAATATAATATTTGTTTTAAAAACTCTTTTATGTCAATTTAAACACTATTTGGTATTTTGTTATTTATATATTCATAAATATATTATTACTTAAGAAGAAATTAATCTAAAAAACCCTAATATGTTATATTAACATATAAAATTATTGTATTTCATAAAAAGTATCAAATTACATTTATCTGGATATTTATAATATCAATTATTATAATATTTCATTAATGACGTAGTCACTGCATCACCATTGTGTAATAAATAAATTAAATTATTTAATGTCTAAAAATTATAAATAAAATAAAATAATGTAGGAATTATTTTAATCTTTCTAATGAATATTTATAATCGAATTTATCTTTTGTATAACCCAATAATAAAATTGTTTTAGCTATTGAATTTGGATTTTATCTCTTTTAATTCTTCTTTGAATTAAATAATTATAAATGTCTTAATCTAATCCAAGTGAACCAAAAAGGTTCATATTTTATTTATAAGGATTTTTTTTGTCGAATTATACTTATCCAGGAGAATTAGGAAATGTGTTAGGGTAATAATTATATCACGTTTACCCATAATTACCCTATTTATTTTTAACCTTGGTAACTAAAAGTAAAAATTTACTATTCATAAAAAATATCTTATTGAACAACATTTTAATCCTTGATATTATCTGTTTCCCTCAGATTTTCTAAATTCACCTCACATAAGCAGTAAAATTATGTTTTATGTGAATTTACAAATTCCCCTAGGAGGTGGGTAAAAGACGGTGAATAGTTCAAAAAAAATTCTATATCTAAAATATTTATAAACTGAGTCAACGAATTTAAATGAACTTATATAGATATTATGTATCTATTTTGACATAAAATAAATTTTATAAAAATAAATACTTATTTAAATAAAAATTCGGTTTTAAACCATAACTTAGTGTTTTTCACTATTCATCAAAAATTGAAAGTTTTCAGAAAAATACCAAGAATTCACCCTAAGATAAATTTGATATTGTGAATTCAAAAATGAAGTATATTTTAACAAATTTAAAAAATTGAAATTTCTTTTTTTTTTGTTCAAATTAATTCCCGATGTCAAAACCCAAAAGCGTATTTTTATGAAATAATAACTACAAAAAAATTGAAATTTGTTTATGTACAATTTCAATGTGAAATTACATCTAATGACGAACATTGGATTAAATGGTAAAAATATAATCTAGTTATACATCCTAACCATTCATATGTATTGTTTAACACGATAAATAATTTTGATTAAAAAGTTGTTATCAGTTAAAATATATTATTTTTCTCTATTCACCCAAATATGAAGGTTATTAGAAAAAACACCAAATATTTATTGAAACTAAATTATTATGTCCCGATCCTAAATAAGAATTTTATTTTGTCAAATTAGATATATAAAATTTTCAAATATTGGATTTAAAAAGGGTTCTCCATTAAAAGGTGGTAAAATTTCATTTTTTGAAAAATACTTCATTTATCTCAAAAAATGAATTTTTCCTTAAATTATGTCTAAGAAACTCATAATATTGATTCTAAAATTATAAGGTTTATATAATGTTCAAATTTTTTTAATACTATTCATAACCGCTTTAAATGGCTAGTTTGGTAGGTCATGGTGCGCTTGAACACGATGTTGCGTGTAGTGTATGTTATTGAATTATTTTGATGAAATAACATACTATGAAATAATGGTGTGTTACAAATATTGTTACATTTCATTAAAATAAAAATATTATAATAATTTCATTTTATTAAAAGGCGACATGTTTTTTACAATAATCTGAATTTTCAATTCCATGATGTGTAATTGGGTTGCACACTGTGTAAAATTCGAGGAATTATTTTTAAACATGAAACCTAAATGAAACTATTATTTCCACCTCTCTATAATTTCCTTTCTCGACCCATGAGCCTATCCCAGTTGATTTTTGATCCCTTAAATCCTTTCGAGTCATCTGGATCACAAATTTATTATTTCTGTTATTGTGGTGTGACTTTCTAGGTAAGCATTATCCATATCTCTTCATATATTTATCTTTATCTACTTGAAAGATTGACTGATAATATTTGGAGTTATGGATATATTACATGTATTGTTAATTCAGGTATCTCGATTGAGTTCCTATATAATCAATGCCTTTCTTCTAGTTGTTGGTATCTATTGTGGGTATTTTGTTTCCGTGAAAGGTACATGGTTCCGTTTTGATGGAAAAATTATATTTAGCATGAATTATTGGATTAAATTTCAATTTTTTGATATGAATTCTTTTTATTTAATCTTATTTCAACTGGTTTATTTAAAAACCAAATTCCATTGAATTAGGGAATTTTTTTTTGGAAATTTCGGTTTGTTTTGAAATTTGGAAAACCCTCAATTCAATTTAATTGTGGTTTGTTTGAGAAATTGATGGAAACTGCTAAAAATTAAATTATTGAATTTAAATTGATAAATTTATTTGATGGAAAATTTTGGAAAAGAATTTGATGAAATTTATTTCAAATTGTATTTGATGAAAATGGATAAAGATGGTTTAATAGGAACCATTTGGTTTATCATGAAGACATGAATTTTTTAGATTAATAAATCATGTCTGGTTTTTGAATAGAAATTGGAATATTTAAAATAAATAATGGGATGTTTTGTATTTTTAATAGTTTTTTAAATAAATTTACCATTATTTTTCTTTTACTGGAATACATGAAAGCCTTTGGTAGTTAGTGATCTATTTGGATGACACTTTACAATTTACAACATTTCAAAACATAAATCAAGAACATCACATCCCTTAGAAGATGGCGATGATTCATATTTGGACAGAGTTCAATGGGACATATGGATATATTGTTGGGTCACATTGAGTGTGTGGCCCTTATAGCCAAGAACTATCATAAATTCCCTGGCACTTGGCCATGTTTCTCAATGTTTTTATTACAAATAAATAAATTCTATTTTTGTGAGCTTCATTGCATTTACTTAGATTTATAAAAACTATTTTATATAGGTATTTTTTATTTTATCCAATATTTTATGAATTTCCATCATTTGATGTGTATTCCTACTTTTGAAATGTAAATCATGCTTTGATTAAATATAATTTTGAAATGATAATCTTTTTTATTTAAAAACTGAAAGATACTTATTTTTTCAATAAAATGTTGAAATCTATTATGGAATCATCAGTGATACCCTATTGGGGTTTCTCTCACACACTACCTATGACTTTGAGTGTTTTTAGAGTATCACCTTCTAGGTTTGGGCAAGGGAAGATCACCACATAGAGGTCATTTTAGTTATTTATCCATGGACTTGGAGAGATGCATCCATCAGGAATTGGACCATTTTATTTCAATTATCTAGTACATTTTCATAGTTCAGGGAGTTGTTAATTACCTAATTTAATTTTGGTACACTACTCCAAGTGCGGTTTCTTTTTTATGAATAATACCTTGTTATCTTACTTCTTCAATGATTGGGAAAATATACTTCCCACTTTCATTTTTTATGAGGATACGTGCTAGTCGTTGACTCATGGGGATCATGAATTCCCTTCAAGATATGAAAAAAACTAACTCTTTTATCAGGCTTCCATGGTACCGGAGTTGGCTTATTAAAATGTTTTATCAAAGGTCTAGGTTGTGTTTTGGTCTTGAAGTCAGTATGGACTTATGAAATCCTATTGAGACATAATAGGTAGTTTCTATTGAGTTCATGACCAGCTCTCACCATAATGAACATTACATCAGTAAGGGTGGATAGGGAAAGGAATGATAGGGATTTTTTCTAGTTTTTTCCCTACATTTAATTTGGGTGTATTAAAATCCCAATAATATTTTTATATATTTTGGGATTAATTTCCCTTTTTCTCTATTTTAGGGTTAATATGATGTCTTCCTTATTATATGTTGATGTTTTGTAGCAACATTCTTCTAAAAAGATTTGAAAATTTGATTTAGGAGGATGTTTCATCATAAACTCAGTGGGAAATCCCAATTTTGGAAATAAATCATGTTAAGGTGATTGTGCATATTGTACAAGCTATGGGACATGCAAGACCGCCAGTTCTCATTCAGGGTCTAGCTATGTAAGCCTAAGGGGATGATTTTTAGGAGAATTCATTGGAGTTTCTTCTACAGAGTCACTAGTATTCAAGGGATCAAATGAACCTCAATAGTCTAAAGAGTGGATAAGAAGAATCAATCATTTGTTTGGTTTCTTGGGGACACCTGAATAAATAATGGTGAAGTGTGGAACCTTTGTGACAGAAGGACGGAGATGGAGATAGTGGTATATGATGGTTAAAATGAAGAAATGTGAAGTATTAGAATGGAAATATGTCATATCTATTTAACCAACTAGTTTTATCTATAGTCGATGGTGTGGGAAAAAAATACATAGTTTTTCAAACGTGAGTAATATGCCATGTTCATTACAGAGTATGAAAATAATTTTTAGAGATAGTTAATTTTTCACATGAGATTGTATTTAATGAGAATATGAAGACTCAACATTTCGATTTTGTTCATCAATGGGATATTTGTTCTCTGTGTTTCTAGTTAAATATCCCTTCTTATATTGATTTTCTAGATAGAGAACTAATGGTTGAAATATATCTGGCTATAATGTCACTGTTATCAGGAATTTTATTATCTCCTAGAGGTAACATGTGTTCTTTTAATAGAACATGGAAGCATGATGATTTTCATGGTGGCTCTCGATAGTATGTTCATTCATAGAATCATGTATTGTCTAGTAGAGGACATATAATTTTATAATAGTTTTGAATGATAATGAATAAAAAAGGGTTTTCATTGAGGCACCAAAGAATTGTATCTTCTGTGAATGTTTTGGTCACATATAGAAGCTCTTCCATGTCTTTTCCACACTACATTGTGCCATGAGATAATTAGATCCATCCAAAACTGTGGGAAAATATGATTCTTCCTGTACAAAAGGGTTCCATCCATAGGTATCTGGAACTGTGTATCCTCAAAAAGTAGAATAGTCTCTAGAGGAAGTAGATACAGGTTCAGTGATACTGAGAGATTCCATTACTATATAATCTTTAATAGTGACTACCCTATTAAATACTGGTTCATATGATTCAATTATTTAAACACATAATGTTAATATAATAAATATTCCAAGGATTCATTAATCTTGTACAATGAAAATGACTACACCCCATGGTATGAAGAGGGATCATGGTTTCTTTAGCCCATCTTGTGTTGTTTCCCAAAATGATGTCGAGGATTCTTGGTGTTTTTTGGTTCATGACATGAAACCTATTAGAGGAATATTCAGGATGGATTGGATCATTTTTTATAAATCCTTGAAAGATTTATATCTTTGATAGGTCTCCTTTATAACAAACAGTTGTGTGTTCCATGTATTTAAAGGATAATGGGACCCAAGATCGAGATGAAATATACCTTCCTATCCGGAGTTGGGTGATTTAATATTGGGGATTCCCTTTTATATGGAGTGTGAATATTTGAGTGCTATTATCCCTCCATCTTTCATCTATATTCCTAATGTGTTTCCTTTATACTCCTTTGGTTTTCCACTGGTAAGGGAGGTTAATATTTCTATTGAGTTAATTCCTAGTACTCAACTAGTATCTATTACATATTTATATATGTCACGTGCTAAAATGAATGATCTAAATACCCAAGTTGGTGATCTATATGAGAACGGAATTTTACACCTGAGTGTGTCACCTTGGGAGGCACTGGTTCTCATTGCTAAGAAAGTTGATGGTTCAATTTTCTTATTTATTTATTACCGAAAGCTCAGTAATGTAACAGAAAATAAAAACTATCTGTTAGCACAGACTATTGATCTATTTGATAATATTAATGGGGTGAAGTGGTTACCAAAGATTTATCTCCTATATGGTTTCCATCAGTTCAGAATAATGGAGTTTGACATTCCTAAAACTCCCTTTCTGAGTAGGCATGGTCACCATGAGTACATTGTTATGCTCTTCGGACTAACATATGCCCTTACAGTATTTATGGATTTGATGAAAATGATTTTACTCATGCATGTTGATAATTTCATGGTGGTATTTGTGGATGAGATCATCACTTCCTCTTTTTCTGATGAGGATCATGTACAACATCTAAATACAATTTTGAGTTTTCTTATAAATCATTGACTTCATACCAAGGTTAGGAAATGTGATTTCAATATTCTATAATTGATGTTCTTCGGGAACATGTTGTTGGTACAAGGAATATCAGTTATTCCTAATATTTTGAATGTTTTTATGACATGAGATAAACCATGAATTGACTTCGAGATCAAGAGATACTTGGGATTAGCTGGATTTTATCACTGATTTTGAAGGACTTCTCAAATTGGATCCTCTGATGGTACCACTAACTTAGAAGGAAATACTATTTTCTTTGGATTATAGGTGTCATAATTATTTTTTGAGCTGAAATATCTTTTCACTTATGCTCTAGTTTTGCCTCTTCCATTGGTCAGGAAGGTCTATGTGGTCTTCTATGATATATCGGGTTCTATCTTCGGATATATTCTTTTTCAAGGTGATCTTTCCATTTCATATGTATCTCGTCAGAATAGGTCATACGAGAAGAATTGTAATTCCCCGACCCCTATTACCCATAGTCAGTGCATTATTTTAGTACATTGGATTGATTATAAGGAATCCTATCCCGAAATACCGATCAGGTTAGCAATCTTGGAAAATAGATTATATACATGAATGTTACATTACAAATTTGAAAATTAAAACACAACTGAAATGATCATTTAAGGTTGTTATTTATCTACTAACATAACCCTTCTTATCAATCCTAATACATTTCTTAGAATCTTGGGAAAATAAAACATAAAAAAGGGGTGAGGTCAAACGCTCAGTAAGGGTAAGCAATACAGTGGACAATAAAATAATCATTATCCATGGTGAATAATTTAAAACACATGTCTTTTCAAATAATAATCATGAACACTTTATGGTAGGAATATGAAATGAGTAAATAATTTTATAATAAAACATAGTCATGGGCATTATCCTAGTTGAATAACCACATTAACCATTAATAATATTTTCATAATTAAGAAATGTATAATGCAATACATCATGATACATTTTGTAATGGCCTCGTTCTAGAGGTCTAAAAATGATTAATTGGTCATCCAAAACCATATATCTAAATTATGAAAGGCCTCGGCCAATTCAACATTTATTTGTCTCATTAGTCATATCAATGCATGAAGGAGCTATATTGGGCTCCACCCATCACTTACAATGTCCAATACATTCTTCATAAGAAAAATTTGAAACATAATATAAATATTCTTATTAAAACTAGCATATGAAAATTTCAATAAGTTAACCCTAAACCATGAATGGTATTAAAATAACAAAACAACCCTAAAATAAATCACAAAAAATTCAATACAATATGGAATAATTATGTAATAATAAATCAACTACGATCAATAATAATATCCCGTAAATGATGTTGACATTATTTAAAATGATCTGTAAATATCTTTGATGGAAATATCCTTTTTCGATGAAATCATTTATAAGTAACATTATTTATAAAGGAAGTCATTTAAAATATAGTTGTGAATCCAAGTGTCCCATACCCCACTGAAAATTTTGAATGTAATTAACATTTTAAAACATTCATGTCGATATAAATAATTCCTTAAAGTCATTTTGAATACATGGACGTTACTGATATAGGTTTTGACGAATAAATCATTAAAACATTTAAAATGATGTTTTAGTAAAATAATGTCCCTTAAAAATATTCCCTTTGAAAAATATTTTATTAAACATAGACATGGATAATAAATATGTCTCAGTAGGTAATTATGTAAAAATAAACATAGATAATAAAGACATTGTTAAATTAAAGATTACCTTGCACTTTCCTTTGATCGAGGGTACATTAAACCTCCTTTATAATGAACATAGTATGTTATTAAATTACACCAGAAATATATTCATATTAAATATATCATATATGATTCATTTATGACTTTTTAATACCCATTTAATAATGATTTCCATGTTAAATTAACATTTCAGGTAATAATCACTTTCTTTATTGTATGTGTTTTATCTTTTAATTCTTGATCATTTCATTTAGATCAGGATATACATATATTCATAATAAAACACATGATTTATATATCATATATATTTAGAATATAAATATGAATAATAGATAGATATATGGAATGGGAAAAACAATGTTAATAGAGAAGGTAGGTCGTACGTACGCATAAACGTTGTTTCTGTTTTCATATCGCATTGAATGGAAGTAAGTGAATAAGATATAAGTAAGTTCATACATACATACATATATATATATATATATATATATTTATGTATATTTATATATATCTATTATGGTTAATTATTATATCATATATTAGAAATTTATTAATAGTATATATTTTTATAATCATCGTTGAATAGTGAATGTGGAAATGAATCTCATCGCACCGTGAAGATGGTAATCCATACATACGCATGAGACACAATATCATTCTATTTATGGTGAAATTGTATGTAATTGGATTTTATATCATATATAAAGAATCACTAACATATTATATTTATGATTTACATAAGCTATACTCATTTTTATACCCATCGGGATAATGATGTGTTGGAATAAAAAACTACACCACGATGAGGATATGGTTAGCCATACGTACGCACATATGGTGACATTTTCATTTATAGGATGGATTGATTAATAAATATGGTAGTAAAAAATTTATATAAACATCAAATTATTTAGGAATTACTAGAGTTATTATTTTGGTATTGATAAAACAATTAAAGAGGATGTGGAAGACGAAAAGAACACAAAAGAGGGTGGTGAAATTATTACATCTTCTTCGGTTGTTTCCTTTTGAGTTGATCAAAAGGGCTCCATAGTTTGGCTTTCAGATCATTGTAAGGACTATAGGTTTATTTGAAGGAAGATGGTAGGATATTTGGGTAGTTGTTGGCTATGCCAAATGGATATGGAGGTGTGATTTTTAGAGAATGGGAAGTAACCTCTTCTAAGAAGGGTGTGGGTCACATTAAAAAAAGCATTAAATATTATTTTATAATAAAATCATTTTCGATTTATAATGGCTCCAAAATGATTTATGTCTAAGATAATATGGATATGGGTAGATATATTCTCCGAAAATTGGTTTTAGATTGGATTATGTCATCATATTTACCTTATCTTTTATATTTAACTCTTAGTTAAATAATTTACCTTTTACCATGTCTTCTTGTATTTTTAAACTATATGGTTAATTAACCTACATTAAACATCCAAGAGAACCTGAAGTAGTTAATTAATGACATATATAATATTAGTTAATATCATTGGTCGAACCTTATATTTTTAGGAATATTATATAATTTAATAATATAATATTTGTTTTAAAAACTCATTTTGGTGAATTTTGACACTCTTTAGTATTTGGTTTCTGTGAATGTCATCACAACCTAATTACATAGAACAAGATAAATTAAATCAATAATAAAATGTCCTATTCACCTTTAAAATTCATTTAGGTCATGAAAACTTTGAAATTATATTTATTTTAATATTTATAATACCGTTTATTTGATTCTTTCATTACAAAAGAAAATACTGCATCATCATTATGTCATAAATAAATTTAATTATTTAATGTCTGAAAATTAGGAATAAAATACCATGATGTAGGAAATAATTTTATATTTCTAATAAATATTTATAGTATATTTTATCTTAATTATAACCCTATATTAAAATTTGTTAAGTTATTTAACATCAAATGTAACACTTTTAACTCTTCATTAAATAAAAATATAATAAATGTCCAAATATAATACAAGTGGACCAAAGAGGATCATGTTTTATTCCAAAGTTTTTTTGTCACATTTCACTTATCCAATAGAATTAGGACATGTGTAAGGGTAATTATAATATCATTTTTCCCTTCATTACCCTATTTACTTTTAACCATGGTAAATAAAAGTCAAAAGATACTATTCACCAAAAAATATTTTCATATTATTCCACCACATTATACATTCTAATTTCAAATCTGTATCTCAGATTTTTTAAATGAAACTCACAGATGTGGTAAATTACGTTTTATGCAAATTTGTAAATGCTCCTAGAAGGTGCGTAAAAGATGGTAAAATTTTCAATAAAACATTATTCATCTAATTTTATTATAAAATGTCTCCAATGAATTAAATTGAACTTATATAGGTATTATATATCTATTTTTAATTAAAATAAATTTATATAAAATAAATAATTATTAAATAAAAAGATGGTTTTAAACAATAATATAGTGTTTTTCACTATTCGTCAAAAATTGAATGTTTTCTGGAAAATACAAAAAATTCACTATAAGATAATTTAATATTATGTATTCAAAAAACAATTCTATTTTACCAAATTAATAACATAGATGATTCATTAATTAATATAAAATTAATTAAATTTGTCAAAACTGAATAGTGGATTTTTAAAAAGAAAAATTATCAAAAGGTTGACTTGTGTTTATGTCATATTTAAAAGTGAAAATACTTATAATGACCTAAATTATATTAAATTATTAAAATATAATTTTATTATACTTCAAAACCATTCAAATTATTAATTTAAAACTATAAATTATTTTGATTAAAAAAGTTGTTTTCTATTAAAACATATTATTTTTCACTATTCATCAAAATATGAAAGTTATCTGAAATGTACCAAAAATTAATCAAAACTAAATTTGTATGTCCCTATTCTAATAAATTTAATTTAACTCAATTTAGTATCTGAAACTGTGAAATATTAGTTTTAAAAAGGGTTCTCTATTAAAAGGCATAAAAATTGCATTTTTGGAAAAATACTTTCTTTTATCCGAAAAAATGAATTTGATCTTATATTATGTCAATGAAACTCATAAAATGATTGTTAAAATTATATAGAGTATATTCAAAATATAGTTAATACTATTCATAACCACTTTTTGAATGACTATTTTGGTAAGTAGTAGTGCACTCGAACTCAGTGTTGCGTGTAGTGAAAGCTATTAAATTAAGTTAATGAGATAACGTACTATGAAGTCTTGTGGTGTTACATGAATTATCCAACCCCTGATTGTGAACATTTATCTGTGATTCACACACTTAAGAGTTGGTGACATTATCTTTAGGGAGAATGGTTTACTATGTATTTCTACCACAAGAGTTGGGGTTATATCATCAACAAATCATATACCGCGAGGAATGGAAATGTCATTATATATGCATTGAGTAGGAAAATTATTACATAGGTTTTGAAAGAATCATCAGAATAGTGGAAATTGATGACACAATTCTCAGAGTTTCATATTGAAGACTATGAATCAGGGGACAAGGTTTCCTTGGCCAGTGCTTAGTTAAAATAATCTATTCATGAATTTAGTCATCATGAACAATAGCTTTATGATGAAATCCTAAACATTAGATATTCTCTTAAAGGTAGGGAGACTATGTTTGATAAGTCGTTCTCCAAAGAGGGAATTCTATGTATTCAAAAAAAATTTGTGGAACCGTCTTCAGTATTGAAAGCTATATTGGGGATTCCCATAGTTCCCCCTTGGTAGTAATTCTAGGATCATCCATGAAGTATTATGAGATGTGGCCACTATTCTATTGGTCAAGTAGGAGAGAGGGAATTACTATATTTTTCACTCATTGTTATATGTTCCAACAGGTCAAGGATGAGAACCAAAAACCACAGGGTTGGCTTCATCAACTTCCAACACCTGCTTTGATGTGTGATGAAATCTCTATGGACTTTATTGTTGAGTTTCCATATTCCAAAATAACAAGGAATGCGATATGGGTTGTGATAGATGGTTGTCCAAATAAACACACTTTATACCCATTCATGATAAAAAAAATTGAAGAGTTGGGAAATATCTATGTGGAAGAGATGTCCCATCTACACAGATTTCCATCTGCTATAGTTTTTGATAGTGATCCTTGGTTCCCTTTAGTTTTTGGAAATTCAATTATGAGGGATTGTGATGATACGGTTTTTTGAGCATGGAATATTATCCACATTCAGACGGTCAGACAGAAAGAGTTTTAAAGATTCCCGAGGATATGATTCGTTATTCTATTCTCAATTTTAGTGGGTATTGGGATGACCATTGGGGATAGTTGAGTTTTTTTATAACAACAGTTACAGTCTACAATAATGATGGCTCATTTGGATTCCTTGTATGGATAGCTTACAGGTCTCTATTCTGTTGGGGGAGGATTGGTAATGGTTCCTTGGTTATGCCATGCTTTTTTCATGTGATGAAATTAAAAATTCATTTCATTCATTAGAAAATGATGATGACATAAAGTAGGTATAAGTCTTAGGATGATGATATCCATAATCATTTGGAATTCAATGTGGATTACTAGGTATTCATCAATGTTTCAACATGGTTGGGTCATTGATGTATTTAGAGTAAATGGAAGATTTCATCTCATTTTTAGGTCTCTCTGAGGTAGTTGTGTTGGTGGGGAAATTTTCATATCATGTATAACTTTCTACATAGTTGACGTTGATACATATCATGTTCTATGTATATCAGTTATGTAGGTATCTCTCTAATACATCACTTGTTTTGAGATGGAGTGATATTGAGGTTGAACATGATTCATTGACAACTGAACGGTTAGTCAGGATTGTTGATTTTTAATCCAAGGTGCTTCATATGAGGGATATAACCTTGGTTCATTTGCTATGGCAACATGGTTCTGATTTTCTAGATAAATAGTAGTGCAAGGAATTCATGAGATAGTAATGGAATCACCGTTTCAATATGGATGTTTCTAGATATGATTTCTAGGTACAAAAAGGTTTTTAAGGTGGGGAGGGTTTAACATCCCCTTACTCTTCTAAGAGGTTCATTTTAAAACTATTCGTGGTTTTCCTTTTTGTTTTCTGTGTAGGGTAGTGAAGGAATTGGGAGGATACCTACGATGGTGAAGTTAGATATTTTTTGGATTCTCAATAAAAAATGGTCATTTATACATCATTCGAGAGATTTGAATTCAATATAATATTGTTAAACACAGTGTATATAAAAACATGATAATAATTTGTTTTTATCAATAGGTTATGAGATTTAGTGGATTATGAGAATTTCCAATTTCACGACATGTAATTGGGTTACATGGATTGTAAATCTATGAGAATTGTTTTTAAATTAGAATATAAGATTATTGTATAATTTCATCCTCTTTAGAATTTATTTTCCTCAATCGAAGAGTATTTCTAGGGAAATTTTGGATCCCTCAAATCTTTTTGAGACTTCTCGATCAACAATTGATCATTATTTCGACTACAATGTGAATTTCGTAGTAAGTATTCTCATTGTTGCCTTATATATTTATCTTTCTCCCCTTATAATTTTGATATATCACCTTGTGAGTGATGGATCTATACCTCATATCATTGAATCTGGTTTCTAGGTTGAGTTCTTAGGTCTTCTACGCCTTCTTTCTAGTCAGTAGTTTCTAGTTTCTTCCATTGTGATTACCAAATTCGATTTAAATTTAATTGATTAATTTAAATTGAAATGTTCAATATAAATTATTTTATTGAAATTATTTTATATTGGTTTATTTGAAAACCCAATTCCAATTAATTGGATAAATTTGTTTTGGAAATTTATCTTTTCTATAAAATTGGGAAAACCCACAATTCTATGGAATTGGGTTGCATTTATGAAATTGATGGAAACTAGTGAAATTTAAATTTTTTTAATCATTTTGATTGCAAATACTGGAAAATAATTTTATGAAATTGACTTCAAATTTTATTTAGTAAAAATGTCTCTAAATGGTTTTGATCGCATCTATTGGGTTTTATCTTGGAAAAGGTAATGTTTTTGATTAAAAACCAGTGTTGTGGTTTTTAAATAAAAATCAGAATATTTGAAATGGAGAATGGGATGAATTGTTTTTTAAAAAGTATTAAAATATATTCCCATCATTGAATTTTTACATGAGAACGTTCAAGACATAGGTAGTTATTTAGTTATTTAAAATAAAAAATATGATTTACAACTTCCCAAAACATAAATGAAGTTTGTCACATTTCTTAAAGAAAAGGTGAAAAGTCATATTTTTCCTAAGATGAAATTGGTGAAAGTATATATTTATGTTTCACCATTTGTGTGGTGTAGTCATAGATTTCAAATATCACACTTTTTTAATAGTTCTTGCATGTTTCTCACTTGTCTTTATTTCAAATGAAAATATGCCTATGTTGTGAGCTACTTTACATGCCTTCAGATTTATATAAACTGTTTTATATAAATGGTGTTTATTTAAGATATTGATTCAATGTATTTCCATCATTTTAAATGTATTACATATATTTATATTTAATGATTTAATTTTTGAATATTATTTTTAAATTCCAAACCATTCTATTTTAAAATTTATCGCCCAATCTTTGGTTAATTAAATGATGTTATCTATTATAGAATCCTTTATTAGACCATACTAGGATCCTATATCAAAACCTACTAGTTAAATTAGTTTTTTTATATTATCTCCTTACATGTTCTAGAAATTTTAAATCCCTACTAGGAGGTGGTTCTAGCTATTTATCCATGTACTTGGAGAGTTGCATCCATTGGGTCGTTGACTATTTTTTTCAATTTTCTAGTGCATTGATTCTGTTCTTTGGGTTGTTTGTTTACTTTTTGAATTATGGTACAATAATCCCAAAGGAGTTTAAATTTTATACATATTTTCCTTTTATCATCCTTACCCAATGTTTTTTTTAAAAAAAGATCCCATATTCGTTTTTATGATGCCAGGTGCTAGTCACTGAGAAATGGGGATTGGGAATTCCCTTCAGGCAATATCAGGATCCGACTCATGTATCAGGTAAACAAGGTACCTAGTTAGTTATTGACATTTAATATTATATATTTGTTTGTGGTTCTACAATATATATTCAATGGTCCTATATTTATTATATTAGAGGTTCACACACATATAATGGAATTTGAACTACAGGTAAGTGTTTACTTCACAATCACATCATTAATCAAATTTTATAATGTTTAAGTCTCTGCTAGGGGTAATTTTTCATCTTGATTTCTTTAATAAAATTTATATTCATATAATTTCTTTATTTAAATAAATTACATAATTTATTGTAATTTTCATCTCTTTAGGTACTCAATATATCTAAATAATTTTTTTATGGTAAACCAACATTTTTTTGTACTCAATTGAAGATTTTTTTTCTATGTCCATATTTTTCTTATAATATACAAGAGAATTATCAACATTGATTTATTAAAATATATTTTTAACCAAATGTTACTTTTGATGAATATAAATTAAAAATATTCTTATTGTCTTTTTCCAAATAGGGTTCTTTTTATCATTTTTACATGTCCGAAAGGGAATTTTTTAGAACATATACCACATTAAAGGAATTTCCCACAATCATGAACATTGATTTATTTTATTATTACATAAATATATTATGTGATGATTTTTACAAAATACGTTCTACATAATGTTTTTTAAAATTTTTAGATTTTAAATATGTGTTTCCCAAGTGAAAATGGTACTTTTCCTCATGAAAATTTCACATAATATTTTGAAATTATTTTCATCAATGCCAAAATGATTTTAGGAATATTATTCTTTAAAAAGGTTCAATTCTTATGATTCCATCCACCATATTTCTCTATCTTTTATATAATCATCTTTATTAGGAAAATTATTCATTTTATATATTTTATTTCTTCAAATACAAGTATTTATTGTGTTTTATGTTATATAGATTAAGTTGTTATTTTTTTTATATGATGAATGTAGTGAAATTATTATGTGATAGGTGTGGGCCATAATGGCATAGTCTATTGATTCATTTGTAGTTCTCATGAGAAAAACTATATTGAGTATTTGGCCTAGGCCTTACCCATTTATTCACGATTTTTTAGTATAAGTCCTTAATGGTAAGTTTCAGAAGTCCATTGGTATGCATTCAATCATTATAAAATCATTTATTATTGTCCATGGGATTATTTGAAGAGTTATTATATCCATGGATAATTTTATTGCTCATTTATTTTTTATGTTGAAATATTTTACCATTATTTATTCTTTCCATATTATTCATGCCTTATTGGATTCCACCACACACATTCCCTTACTTATCACATGAGTGAACCACTATCTTAAGTTTCATTTCTCCATGATTCCATGAATTGTAATATTATTGATATATAGGTTTATGTTAAAGGGAATAATTGTGGTCTTATTGAAAACACTAGGTTGTATTTTATTTTTTCAAAGTTATTGTGTGATTCTATCATGTATCTAGTTTTACAATAAAACTAAACTATTCTTTCATTTGGGATGAGATTGATAGTATATAGTACTAGTGTAATAAATCAACCACCTGGTCTCGGAAACTAGAGTCTAAGTCATTAAATAATATATCATTTTATATTGTGAACTTGAATAAGTGGTATATATTGAGTCGATTTGTGGGTTTATAGTTGATGGTGATAGAATAAGAGTGTAACAATTGAAGACAAATATATAAAACATAAATTAAGCCTTAATGTACAAGTATAAATTGATATAAAAAGACACAATGAAATTAAAAAACATCAAATTAGAATTTGGAAGATGTATATATATCAAAAATATGAAGACTCGTAGTTAAATAATAGGATTTTGGGTTGGTCAAAATTCCCATACTTTTTTAATATTTGTGTTTGGTGGTCATGTGAATCATTATTTTTGAGATATGAAACCCAATTCAAAGAGTTTAAATTATACAATGGGGTTTCAAATCATCGGATAAGGATAAGGAGGTGCCTTAAGAGTTTTAATGGGAATAAAACGAATCATGCTCCTGAAACCTTGTTTTGAGAGAAGATAGACCAAGATGCACAATTGAAGCCCAATTTTTCTAACAATAAGACCTCAAACATGTGTACAAATTTCAAGGAGGAATGTTTTTTTACCATGGAAACCCATTCATAAATTCAAGTGGGTGTTTTCTGGTCTCTTTATGGAGTGTTCATGGGCAGTGGTGGGTTTTTTAAATTTTGGGGCTATGTGAACATCTTTACTGCCACTTAGGTAGTAGGTGTGCATGGTTGGTGAATGGTATGACCCAAATGTGTGTCAAAACCATGAAACCTAATTTACTGTGGGTACCCTTTTGATAGAGTGTATTCATGTCTAGAAAACAGTTATCCAAATTGTGCGAATTTACCACACACCACATTAAATAGTCCGAAATGTAGAAACTTCTCATCCATCATTTTTACATTTTTCCACATCATTTCCCCTCAATTTTAGTTTCATAGACATGGGTTCCAACATTTTATTACTAACATATGATTTTGTCTTGTCTCCTCACCCAAGATTTGAATCTATCTCTATTGGTGGATATAGATTTTTCATAGCATGGCTTTTAATCATATTGCTTTCTTTTCCCTTTTACCTCACCACACTGAATGTTAAATCCACATGAGGTATTTATCTATTTTTAGCTAATTAGTATGAAACTACGATATCTATCATTTTCGATCGAGTTAGATACTAATATTAGAAAATACTGTTCCTATGAGTATAGGGAAGGAGGTTCCTCACTATCTCTTTACTATTTTTGGGTGTTATGGGTGTGTTCTGAAATACGATAAGGGTGTGTGACCTTGTGAGACACCTAATAATTAAATTGACTCATTAAAATTTTAAATTATAGTTGTGGGATTCCATTGGGAATAACCCAGTTTATTTAATTATTATAATCTATGTAGGTGTCTTCGACCATATTTGTCAGAATGCCTGGTCATTAAATTTAATTAATGAAATTCATATATTCATGAATTGGTTATGAGGGAAAATGGGTGGGGCATGGATCTGATTCATTTGGGTGATGTTGATCACTGGTATTTAGGTGACGTTGTTATCAGGATGTGGGGATATCCTGAGATATATTGGGTGATTATGATCACCAAGATTGAGGTGACAAGGCTATTCAGATTGGGACATAACATAGGGTTTTGAGATGGTATTGAAAAATGGTATTTGAGCGATGTTGTCATACGGTAATGCGGTGTTATATTTTGTGGATTAGGTAATTTTTTGGGATTTTTATCACTATTTTTGGTTGATGGATTATAGGATTTCTGTGCACATAAATAGGACTCATTCTTGATGGTGTGAACAACTAATTGGTAGTGGATGCCTCTATAAATATTATGGCTTAGATGATGGTGTTACCTATAGGCTATATTAGAGGTGGTAAATATAGAAAACCATGGTGGATAATGATGGACCACTGAGAGATGGTGTGGAGACCATCCGTTTGAGGCTGATGGGATAATATTTTTGGAGGATTGACAGCTCCATGCCTCCGGACAATTGTTGTTTGGATGATGGTGATTTATTTATTTGAGGACAGGAATTTCTATGCCATAATAAATCATGATGTTGGGCCGATTGTGTTTTTTTTAGATGATTTCCACAGTAAATTGGACATAATTATTGACATTCCATTAGGATTACCTATATATTATTAATGAAATAATGTTCCAGTGGTATATTTATTAGTGGAACCCGAGGGTTCACCTGATATAATATTCATTCAGGGATTCCTAGGCATTAATTCATGGGTCCATACCAATGTAAATATATATATATATATGAAAAAAATGTTATGTATTCTATATATATATATCTCAGGGAATATATTCAAAGATATACAGGTGTTGTCTAAAGATGATAAATTATCACTTGTAGCAGTTGAGAACAAGTGGAGTAGAATTTTTATTATTATTTTGTGTGAGTTTTTTCTATTTATTTACATATGTATAAAATGTATAAATTATGGATGTACAATATGAACATTTTGGGGGGGCATACAGAGTTCATTTTCATCACCTACATGGGCCCTTTTGGATGTGTGTAGACTTTGTGTATTTGAGATCAGGTAATGGAGCATGATTGGGAGCTATAACTTTGTGATCATACATGTCACTTTTCATGGGATGGGTGGAAATGGACTATGATGGTTAATGAATCGATCTAGAGGTTCCTTTTGAGATTATTCATGATATATATTCGTACTAGTATGGTCTTCCATGAAGAAGTTTATTAATCTGTCATGTATGATATACTATGAAATGTTTTATTTTTTAAAAATGGTATGATGCCTTTTGGATTATTGATATTTCTACTATTTATTAGTATTCTAATGAGATTTATCAATATAGGATTTGTCCTTATTCAAAATTTTCTGATAAATATAAATATGGGACACTATTATTATCATCACCTAATGGTATAGTCTCCCCACTATCACCAAATTAGAACCTCACTGGTAGTTAGAATCCTTTGTTGTGTGGGACAGCACGCCGAATTCATAGTGTCCATCCATCCTAGAGCACATGTTAAGTTAAAAATCAATTTCAGGCATTACAAATAGTATTATAACATTTTTATGGGATTCTATTGTAGCATTCAGCTATATACAAATGGTATCAATGGATATTTTTTTGTCATGTTATTTGGGCTTTGGTTGAAAAAATACTAGGTTGTAGACAAAAATTGGTAATGAACTCGTGTTTGGGTTCCTACATCCCCATTACAGGGAGTCTTACCATGTATCGAAGGATTTGAAATTACTGTTATGATATGTGCTATTACTATTGACTTTATTTCCAAATTTACTGGCACACATGGGTGTGAAGTTGTGGAATTATGTGCATTGACCCTTAGCTCACTATGTGAAGGGAGTATTTTTCTTGCATCATGTAAGGAACATAGGGTCATATTATGTGCATTTTTTTTAGATCGTCATTGATAACTAGGAATGTTCTATGAGGGGATGGGTTATTTAATGTGTCAATATAAAATATAAGTATTTTTCCCTCATTATCATTTTTGGAGGAATTCTACCCTCCTAGCCCAGGCATGTGGTTTCTGATGAGATCAATATGTGATTGTATGAGTGCATCGTATTTGGGCATAAAACCGATATGGGTAGGTAGTGATGGTAAAAGGGATTGAGTTGTTTAATGTGTTAACAATGAATCTTAACAATTTGTTTGGTACATTTCCTTTTTGGTGTCATTCTTCTCAGCTATCCCAAAATTGTATACGTGATAGGAGATGGATTATAATGGACCAGACCCCTCCGGTCTATTCCTTTGTTGAAATCGATGTGATCAATACGACGCGCGTTATAATGATAATATTAATACTGATAATAATGTAAAAAAATATGTTAAATAATAATGATGATGACATAAATTGTGTGATTAATTAAACTCAAAAGAATAATCATGATAAAATGATTTAATGGGTGCTATTATTATTAATTATGTGAAGTGGGAAGGTGTGTGATCCATTAGATGTTGATAAATGAAACATGCAGTTTGTTATAAATTCAGTAATTTTTGAAATTAAATTTGAATAATAATAATGGGTGTTGTGTTATTAATATTATTCATAATATTAATAATAATGATAAATTGATGAAATGAGTCATGGTATTTATTGCAAACAATTAAATAAATATGCAAGTGGAAGCATGGTGGTGCGTTCATAAAATTAAAGGTGAGTTGGTTATATTGGGTTTATTAAATTGAATGGTTTTAATTTAATAAAATTGGTTTCAATTTATTCAGTGTGAAATAAAAATAAATAGAATTAAAATAAATAAATTGATGGATGTTACGCAACATTGACGTGGCATGGTCGGATTCAAATATCCAACAGGGTGGTTTAATGTGGTCAATGCGATGAACGTAAATCTTTTTGTTATTAAAAACAATAATTTCGGTGAGTTAATAAAAGAATTTGATGAAATGTTTTTGTTATTGATGAAAAATAAATAAAAATTATGGTGCAAAACTATGTGAGAGAGCTTAATAAAATTAAATGTATTAAAATGGGGTTGAATATGTAAGTTATATTAATTTTGTTTTGTCTTTTAATTCAATTAAATGAAATGGTTTTGAGTCGCATGGAATGGTTGTTCATAGGTTCTCCCAAAATTGAAATATGAAATTAATAATATTGATCGTATAATAAATATAATAATACAATTAAAAGGAAAGTCGTTTTATTTAATAAATTAAAATAATTTAATGGGGAGGCGCATGACCTGGGGAGGGGGAGGCGTGAATGCCCCCTTTCCTTTGTATAAATCTTATATTTTTTATATAATTTGATTTAATATATCACATATTTTATATAATGTTGATTTAATATATTATAATAGTAAAACAATAATGATATAAGGGAGTGCACATGGAGTAAGAGGAGAGATTCACGCCACAAGCCCTTTTTATCTAAATATTAACTTATTATAATAACAATAAAATTATAGTATTATTATTTTGGGTGATCAAAACCTAAAAAGTCTGTAACTTCTTCATATGGTATCGGAATGATGAATCGTCAGCTGAAGTGTAATCATATAATTAAGACAGTCATTTTAAGACCAATGATGAATACCTTTTCATGACTTATGACTCTGGTCAACGAAACACCAAATCTTAATAGAATTATCATTATTATTAAAACGCGTGGAAACCGCGTGATGTGTCGTGTGTTGACCAGTCAAAATGTGTAATGGTTGTAATGTCACACCGTGTATTCATTAATACACATTGCATACTATGTTACCTATTCGTTGCCTATATAAGAAAGGGTCACGGATTATTTCCAGACCAATCGCTTCTTCTTCGCACGACGACGCTGTTGGATGATCGAGAAGTCTTCCGGCTCTAACTTCTCCATCCGGACTCTGATTGTCGATTAGTCAGTGGTTGCGGGATCATGTAGGCAAGGAGAACACCGTAAACCCTGTTCTGTTCCCTCTTCTTCGACTTCCCCTCCGATGTTTCCAACTGAGGAGACTTTTGAAAATTTACGGGAACGACGGTCGTTGACGAATGACTCTAAAAATGTATGTTAAACCTCTGTTCTTGTATTCTATTTTCGATCCTACTTCTCCCATTTTTTCCATGCTACAACGTGTGATCTCCGTGTTGAGGAAGTTTCTTGTGATGTTGATTCAGTGGTGCCGCGACGTCCTTGGTGGGTGCAGTCGTTCGAGGAGAATCCTTGTGATCGTGGTGGTCGTGTTCGTAGAAGGACATAATAACCTATTAAGGTAGGGATTTTTCCTTCATCTCTCTAATTTGTGCATCATGCTGGGTGGGTATTCTCTTGTTTTCATGAGGAACAGTTGAACCTTTAAATAAAGATAATAACTGGTCAAAGAATGGGGATGGGAAGTTGTGATTGTTGTTACTTTATATCCTATGATATTATTTTGTGAATTGAATGAGATTCTACCAACTGAAAATCAAGGTCGTTGGAGGCCTTTGCTTATGGTATTAAATGTTTTCCTCTCCTTCTGGATTTTCTTATGGATGGAAACTTTGTGGAATGTGGGTATTGGTTAATCAAGTAATGTTGGCTGTTAAAATCTGGAACCCTTCTGTGATCACCCCAGTTAAACAAAATCGAATAATGAACATGTGGGAGCTGGCTGGGTTACGAGACATGTGTTGGGGGTGTTTTGTGGGTTGTTGCGGATCGGGTGAACAACAGGGCTGCGGTTGAATTGGTTGTGGGTTGGTGTGAATGTTATGATGGTAATGGGTAGCGGGGCTGCAATAAATGGTATTAAAGGGATGGGGATGTGTGGCTTCGGTGTGGTTGTGGTTATGGTGGTTGGCAGTAGGGCTGCAGGGATGGGCTTGTTTGTGAATGAATAGTGGGTTGTGAATAATAAATTAAAGCGGAAGAGTTAAAGAATGGTGGTGCATGGTAATGGAATGGGTTTAAAAACAATGTGTTGGTTGGTTGATAAGAAGGGCTTGGTTGTGTTGCTTGTGTTTTCCTAACTTGATTTGTGGATGACAGGGATATGTTTTATGAACGTTTGGTGTGGTTAGTTGTGGATAGATTCCCAGTAGTTAAAGAACTATATAAATATTATCTACTGAAATTTGAAAACCTAAAGGGGGTTGGGTTTGTTTTTTGTATGCATGCTTCGTAGTAGTAGTGCCAAGGCACGTGTTCAGTTTCTCTTTTTAGAAGCCATAGGTTGGGCTGTGAGGTTGGTATATATATATCTGTATATTTTGTGTTTTTATTTCACCCCACCCATATTGTGCACTTAGTGTCGGACACTAACATTTTATGGGAGAGGGTGTTTTCCCTTAGTTACTAGATCCTTCCTGCTCCTTCTCCCCTAGGATGTGATGGCTTGAGGTGACCTTACACCGAAGACTCTTTGGGTAGGTTTCGATTGGGGTGGTTTTAGCCCAAGACTCTTCGGACAGGTTCTGTTGTTTCCCATGAATCATCAAAATGAGGCACATGTGTGGGAGGGTGGGATATGTGGCTGTGAGGCCCAGGTGTGTGTGGGCGAGATACGTGGTTGTGAGCCCCAAGTGTGTGTGGGCGGGATACGTGGTTGTGAGGCCCAGGTGTGTGCGGGCGGGGAGAGTGTGGTGGCGTCAGGATGTTCATCGTTATGAAGAGTATCTAACAAAAGGGAAATGGTGTGGGGTACCCAATACTCTTGTTCTTATATACTACTACCTGTTGTACTTGTGTTTTGGTGAGTGTGGCTGGTGAGGTTGGTGGATAGAATTACTTTCTAGGTTTCTTATGTTGTTCTCACGGGACATTATGATGTCTCCCCAATAATGCACGAGAGATTTATGTTTCCCTACTTAGTATACTTGAATGATCACCCTACGTTGAATTTCAGGTTTCCAGGAGGACTACTAGGGTCGTGCGGGACCCTACTAGTCGGACAGTTGGAGTTGTTGATGTTGTAGTACCATTGTTTTCTTTTGGAATTGTACTTTGAGCTTTCTTGTACTTGTACCTTGTTATAAAATTGTTTAAACATGCATGTGGGAATGGTTTGGGTTTATTTCTATACGCCTTCCCTTTTTCTTTTTGGTGGTTGACATGTCATATTTTCTGATCTTGAAAAATAAAAAGGGTAATGCCTCCCATATTTGTGAAAAACTCATACCCAATGTGCTAGTCGCCACCCCGGGGCCTACTGGAGGCGGGACACGGCGGTCATTATCTCCCTTTCGCCATTGCCATCTCAAGAGGGGCATCATTGGTGGGAGGGGGTTGTGACAGAATGGTATCAAAGGTGATGGTTGAGAGATAGGATGGAGTTTGGAGTTAGGGACGGTGAGGATTTCATGGGATGATCAGGCAATAATGTTAGTTAATCTTGGTGTGTGACATAGTCCAGGGAAGACCGGCTAGGACATGGGATTTTAGGGCCCCCCGTGATCTGATTCAAGGACTCTGAGCCTACCGAAAGACCAAGTGATACTATATTGATTGCAGGGTAAGGACCCTAGGGAAGGTACATGCATAATCATGACTGTGTTTTACTTGATTTGGGTATTCAGGGAAAGAAATTGATTAAATGAAAAAATAAAACCTTGAGTTTTTTCTTACTATGTTGGCTTAGGCGATCCTTGTTTACCATACAGCTATGGATCCTAGAAGTCATCCTCGGGTGGCTCAGACGGCCAAGGCCCAGAAGCTTCAGGCGTTCGATCAGTTGAGGATTGTCCTAGAGGAGGAAGATAGCCAGTGGCAGAAGACTCTCCGTTCTTTTCAGCGGCATACCATCAAGAAGTACGAGGGTAGTAATTCGGATATAGAGATAGAGGGGTGGATTGAAGTGATAGGGATCGCTTTTACCTTGATCCATGCTCCGAGGGAGTATTGGGTTCCCCTAGAAGTCAGTCAGCTGAGAGGTGCGCCGTGACAGGGGTGGACGCTCTACCTCGGAGAGAGGATAAAAGAAGAGGATCCATGGGATGACTTTGAGAAGGAATTCTAAGATGAATTCCTTTCTTCCATGATCACGGTGGAGAAGCGGAAGGAGTTACTCTCCCTTCAGTAGGGGAGTATGTCAGTGTGAGAGCTGGGGATCAAGTTTAAGGATCTCTTGCACTTTGCTCCGGATCTCTTTCCGGATGAGGAGTCTCGGGCGAGACGTTTGGTGGAGGTGCTTCGTCCTTCGCACTAGTATGTTGTCACCCCCATCACCCTTCTGACGTACTTGGCAGTATAGAAAAAGGCAGAGGTTGTAGAAAGGATGCACTCGTAGGGAGGTGCACCACATGATGGGATATAGCCAAGTTCGTCGAAGGGGAAGGCAGTCAGCAGCAGATCTCCTGCGACAGGACCTTCCAGTTTCAGGCCATTAGGGAGCAGGACCCAGCAGTTCTAGTTCAGATCATTGGGTCCTCATCCCTTTTTCACGAGCCCAGGACCAATGTGTTTTTCTTGTGGAGCTTTCCGGCACGTTCAGAGTCGGTGCCCGACCCAAGCTCAGTACGGTGGAGATGGACAGGTTCAGCGCCCGCCTCAACAGCACTAGTCACCGGTAAGACCATTCGAGCTACAACAGGTTGCAGTCCCTCTAAGGGGAGATGGAGCAGGTGGTGGCCAGCCACAAGGAGTTCCTCAAGGATCCCAATCGGGACGTGGTCGAGGTGGCAGACATCAACAGAGAGTTAGAGGAGCTTGGTGAAGATAGTTGCATGCATCAGAGGCAGCATCTCTAGAAGGACAATGGATCGATAGAAATGTGTTTGGGTTCTCTTGAATGATCTCCTTTATGTTTTGTAGGGATAATTACACTCCATTGTTGGAACTCGTTTTCTCATTCTTTGGGCTTGGACCTTGTTTTTGTGAGTTTTTAATGCTATATCATTTCCCGCATTTATTTAAATATACATGAAGATCCCTATCATGTGGGGAGGGGAAGACCTAAACCCTAATCGAGACGCATTAATATGGATGCGATTAAACCCGTGAAGGTGAGTCAGTGCCACCTAAAGCGGATAATAACTCGAAATGGGAGAAGGAATTCCCCAAGCCATGTGTCCGGGAAGTGTGTGTGTTGTACGGTGTTGAGGGCAGTGTAAGTTGGAAAATCCTAATATATGGAAGTGGGAAGGCCTAGTCCATAATCGAGATAAATTAATGCGGATGTGATTAAACTCATATAGGCGAGTCTGTGCCGCCTAAAGCGGATAATATGACAACATAGGAGATGGAATTCCAAACTCATTTAATTAGGGTTGTCAGTTGTTTCTTGTTATGACAAGAGCCCTAAGAGGTATCTTGCGGAGTGGTTGTTCAGATCAATTCTTTTTTTCCGGGTTGGTTTTGGATTCTTGAGGACGAGAATGTTTAGAAAGGTATCTGATGTAATGGACCGGACCCCTCCGGTCCATTACATTGATGAAATCGATGTGGTCAACATGACGTGCATTATAATGATAATTTTAATACTGATTATAACGTAAAAAATATGTTAAATAATAATGATGATGACATAAATTGTGTGATTAATTAAACTAAAAAAATAATCATGATAAAATGAGTTAATGGGTGTTATTATTTTTAATGATGTGAAGTGGGAAGGTGTGGGATTCATTAGACGTTGATAAATGAAACAATGCAGTTTGTTATAAATTGAGTAATTGTTGAAATTAAATTTGAAGAATAATAATGGGTGTTGTGTTATTAATATTATTCTTAATATTAATAATAATGATAAATTGATTAAATGAGTGATGATATTTATTACAAACAATTAAATGAAGATACAAGTGGAAGCATGGTGGTGCGTTCATAAAATTAAATGTGAGTTCGTTATATTGGATTTATTAAATTGAATGGTTTTAATTTAATAAAAATGGTTTCAATTTAATCATTGTGAAATAAAAATAAATAGAATTAAAATAATTAAATTGAAGGATGTTACGCGACATTGACGTGGCATGGTCGGATTTAGATATCCAACAGGGTGGTTTAACGTGGTCAATGCGATGAGTGTAAATCTTTTTGTTATTAAAAACAATAATGTCGGTGAGTTAATAAAATAAGTTGATGAAATGTTATTGTTATTGAAAAAAAAAATAACAATGATGGCGTAAAACTATGTGTGAGAGGTTAATAAAATTAAATGTATTAAAATGGGGTTGAATATGTAAGTTATATTAATTTTGTTTTGTCTTTTAATTCAATTAATTGAAATGGTTTTGAGTCCCATGGAATGGTTATGCATAGGTTCTCCCAAAATTGAAATATGAAATTAATAATATTTATCGTATAATAAATATAATAATACAATTAAAAGGAAAGTGGTTTTATTTAATAAATTATAATAAACTAATGGGGAGGTTCATGACATGGGGAGGGGGAGGCGTGAATTCCCCCTTTCCCTTGTATAAATAGTATATTTTTTTATATAATTTGGTTTAATATATCATAGATTTTATATAATGTTGATTTAATATTTTATAATAGTAATACAATAATGATATAAGGGAGTGCACATGGAGTAAGCAGAGATATTCATGCGACAAGCCATTTTTTTCTAAATATTAACTTATTATAATAATAATAAAATAATAGTATTATTATTTTGGGTGATCAAAACATAAAAAGTCTGTAACTTCTTCATATGGTTTCGGACAGAAGAACCGTCAGCGGTAGTGTAATCCCGTAATTAAGACAGTCATTTTAAGACCAATGGTGATTAAATTTTCATGACTTATGTCTCAGGTCAACGAAACACCAAATATTAATAGAATTATCATTATTATTAAAACGAGTGGAAAACACATTATGTGTCATGTGTTGACCAGTCAAAATGTGTAACGGGTTTACAGTCACACCATGTATTCATTAATACACGTTGCCTACTATTTTACCTATTCCTTGCCTATATAAGAAAGGGTCGTGGATTTATTCCAGACCAATTACTTCTTCTTCGCACGACGACACTCTTGGATGATCGAGATGTCTTCCTCCTCTAACTTCTCTATCTGGACTCCGATTGTCGATCCGTCAGTGGAAGCGGGATCATGTCGGCAAGGAGAACATCATAAACCTTGTTCTGTTCCCTCTTCTTCGCCTTCCCCTCCACAGTTTACAATCGAGGAGACTGTTGATAATTGACAGGAATGACAGTCTTTTGATGAACGACTCTAAAATGCTATGTTAAACCTTTGTTCTTGTATTCTCTTTCCGATCCTACTTCTCTCGTTTTCATTCCACAATACGACATGTGATCTTCATGTGGAGGAAGTTTATTGTGTTGTTGATTCGGTGGAGCCGCGACGTCCTTGGTGGGTGCATTCGTTCGGGGAGAAGCCTTTTGATCATGATGGTCGTGTTCGTAGAAGGACATATGAACCTGTTAAGGTAGGGATTTTACCTCCCTCTCTCTAATTTGTGCATCATGTGGGGTGGGTATTCTCTTGTTTTCATGAGGAATAGTTGAACCTTTAAATAAAGATAATAACTGGTTAAAGAACGGGTATGGAAAGTTGTGATTGCTGTTACTTTATATCCTGTGATATTATGTTGTGAATTGAATAAGCTTCTACCTACTGAAAGTCACGGTCGTTGGGGGCCTTTGCTTACACAATTAAATGTTGCCCTCTCCTTCTGGAATTTTTTTTATGGATGGAATCTTTGTGGAATGTGGAAATTGGTTAATCACGTAATGTTGGCTGTTAAAATCTGGAACCCTTGTGTGATCACCCCGGTTAAACAAAATGGAATAATGAACATGTGGGTGTTGGCTTGGTTACGAGACATGTGTTGGGGGTGTTTTATGGGTTGTTGTGGATCAGGTGAACAGTAGGGTTACGGTTGACTTGGTTGTGGGTTGATGTGAATGTTATGATGGTAATGGGCAGTGGGGCTGCAATAAATGGTATTAAAGGGATAGGGTTGTATGGCTTCGGTGTGGTTGTGGTTATGGTGGTTGGCAGTGGGGCTGCAGGGATGGGATTTTTTGTGAATGAATAGTGGGTTGTGAATAATAAATTAAAGTGGAAGAGTTAATGAATGGTGGATCATGGTAATGGAATGGGTTTAATAATCAATGGGTTGGTTGGTGATAAGAAGGTCTTGGTTGTGTTTCTTCTGTTTTCCTAACTTGATTTATGGATGACAGGGATATGTTTTACGAACGTTTGGTGTGTTTAGTTATGGATAGTTGCCCAGCAGTTAAGGAACTAGATAACTATTTTCTTCTGAAATGTGAAAACCTAAAGGGGGTTGGGTTTGTTTGTTGTATGCATTCTTCGTAGTAGAAGTGCTGAGGCATGTTCTCAGTTTCTCTTTTTAGAATCCATAGGTTGGGCTGTGAGCTTGGTATATATAAATATCTGTATCTTTTGTGTTTTTATCACACCCCACCCTTGTTGAGCACTTAGTGCCGAAAACTCACATTTAATGGGAGACGGTGTGTTTCCCATAGTTACTAGCTCCTTCCTGCTCCTTCTCCCCTAGGCTGTGATGGCTTGAGGTGACCTTTCACCTAATACTCTTCGGGTAGGTTTCAAATGGGGTGTTTTTATCCCATGACTCTTTGGGCAGGTTCTACTGTTTCGCAGGAATCATCAGGATGAGGCCCAGGTGTGTGTGGGTGGGATACATTGTTGTGAGGCCCAGGTGTGTGCGGGCGGGATACGTGGTTGTGAGACCCAGGTGTGTGTGGGCGGGATACGTGGTTGTGAGGCTCAGGTGTGTGCAAGAGCGATACATGGTTTTGAGGCTCAGGTGTGTGCGGGCGGGATACGTGGTTGTGAGGCCCATGTGTGTGTGGGCGGGGAGAGTGTGGCAGCGTCAGAACATTCATCATTAGGAAGAGCAGCTGACTAATGGGAAATGGTGTGGGGTACCCAATACTTTTGTTCTTATATACTACTACCTGTTGTACTTGTGTTTTTGGTGAGTGTGGCTAGTGAGGTTGGGTGGATAGAATTCCATGCTAGGTTTCTTCTTTTGTTCTCACGGGACATTAGGATGTCTCCTCACTTATGGATGAGAGATTTAGGTTTCCCTACTGAGTATACTTGTATGTTCACACTACATTTACATTCAGGTTTCCAGGAGGACTACCAGGGCCGTGCGGGACCCTACTAGTCGGACAGTTGGAGTTTTTTTTGTTGATGTACCTTTTTTTTCTTTTGGTATTGTACTTTTAGCATTCGTGTACTTGTACCTTGTTATAAAATTGTTTAAACTTGCATGTGGGAATGGTTTGGGTTTATTTCTCAACACTTGCCCTTTTTCTTTTTGGTGGTTGACTTGTCCTATTTCCCAATCTTTAAAAATAAAAATGGTAATACCTCCCATATTTGTGAATAACTCACACCCTTGGTGCTAGTCTCCACCCCAGGGCCTATTGGACGTGGGACTCGGGGGCCATTATCTCCCTTTCGCCATTGCCATCTCAAGAGGGGAATCTTTGGTCAGAGGGTGTCATTACATGGATTAATCTCTAATGGTTATGAATGAGTCCATGAGGCCAGATTATATTTCATACCTGACTATGATATGAGTGGGTAAGGGGCCATGAGACCTGATTTCATGTGCCAGGGCTCTGATGAGGGACTGTAAGGGATGAAATCTGTTCCTCATCTTAAATATTTCTATAACTATGATAAATATATTATTATGGTTGTTTGACCATGGTGTTAGTATTAAAAGTGATGCATCCTAAACAACATTTGATGAGGCATCATGAGGGCGGAGGAATGGTTCCCTTAGAGCATGAATGGGATGAGGCCCCAAAGGGTTAGGATGAGGCCCTTAATGGTATGGTTAATCATGATTCTTAGGTATAGACTCTAGTATAGGTACTTCATCAAAACAATATGGTATATTTTGGGCAATGTATAGACATAAAATTTAGTGAATGTTTGTTTTAGGTCATATAGATTATTGAAAGGGAATTTTAGGGAGCCAAGCCTTCAATGATGTAATGATTCTAGGAGTTCCCATCCTAGAATCCACCAATATTTTAGGGTGATGGTGGAACCTAGATTGAATAAAGTTGGATCGAATCATGGCAGACTATCTTTAACCATCGTAGGAAACTGCTTGGTTGGATGGTGAATCTGGTGACTTATTTTCTCATAGAACAGGTGCAACACTAATGGGACATTAGGATTAGGTATAAAGACATGAGAGACTATATTTTAAGGATTTTGATTCTAGGTTCTTCTGTAAATTCTTCCTTGAGACATTGAGGGTGGATAGAGCCAGTGAGTTCATGAACCTATAATAGGTAGATATTTCGATTTTGGATTGTGAAGCATGGTTTACAAAATTTTGAATTTTTCAAAATTTATAGAGGGTGTTGAAAACGTAAGGGTGAGGTGATTTTAGGATTTATTGTGACATACCATCCAGGTCTATGTAAATATAATTCTAATGAAATCCATATATGATGAGGTGAATCATGCACTAAAAGATAAAGGAAACATAATGCTATTATTGTATTTATTATGGGTGATGATGTCAGTTTAGCTTAGTGGTGATGCTTTAGGTATTCGGTAGGATACCATGATGAGTTTCAATTTGATCAAGAGGAAAATATTTTTTTAGGCCCCAATGGAGTGGTTCTTCAATGGTGTTATTCATGTGAGAGAACCTAGGCCATGTTAAAACATAGTGAAATCCCGTTTTTAAGTAGTGATGAGCCTGGGGTAAGATGGGGAATCTGGAGAGGTTCTGAAGGAATCACTATTGGATTGCTAGGATTTAGTGATCCTGTCAAACAACATGATAATTGATAGGACCGGAAGAAGTACCCAGAGTTGGTAGTTGGGATTTGACATCAAGTATAGAAAATAGAAGAGATAGAGATACATAGTAGTGGGTTATCGGTAGGTAGATGTAACAACTCCACAAGGAGTTTGGGGCTTAGTTTGTTGGGATTCTAGCCATTTATATTCTATTAGGATTTTATGTTTAGATTAGTACATCCAACCAACAACGGTTGTAGGTATTCCATGATTGTGTATATGACCCCTTTGTTTTGGAATGACTATTTTTGGTGCACAATGTACTTTTTTATTGAATTTCAAATAACTAGAATATGGTTACTATGTTGGAATCAGTTTGATGATTGTTTTATAGGAGGTTCATAGGCATCATTAATATGTTGGGTATTAATATATATATATATATATATATATATGATTATGGATTATTTTGAGCGTCTGTTTAGATACTAGACTTATGGGCATCTGATGACATGCATCACTTGATGGGTCTCATGCATGAAACATGTATAGATTTATCACCTAATGAGGTGTAGGAATAATGGTATGTAATTTAGTATATTCATGTCTATGGATGGTCTATGGAACCACTAGATGTTTGATTTTGGGTTAGGATGTCATTGAGTGGGTAATTTCTAATTTGGGGAGTGACAAAAAGGAAATGATACTCTGATTAAAAAATACAGGTAGATTGGAGTGATGTTATCATATGGGTATATTTGGATCCATATCATGGTAATGCCTGATATCTTAAGGATAATAGATTATTTTATGGGGAGACTATAACTTCTTAGGATTTATAGTGGGTCAAAATTCCCAAAAAAATGAAATTTTGAGTTTGGTGGTAAAAAAGTAATTTTGGGGTTTAGATCATATTTCTAAGAGTACCAATTCTCAAAGAATTTCTTTAAGCTTGTGTTAAGTCCATATAGGTGCATCAATAGTGTTAATTAGTTTGAAAAGAATTGGGCTCCAAAAACATTGATTTGGGTGAAGGCAAAGAAAGACATATGTTTGGTGCATGGTATGTTTAACGATGATGCCTCAAAAATGTAACCTCTATGGTACAACCCCAACCATGTGCCCGATTCTCAAGGGAGCATGGTTTTTTAACTATTTGACCCCTTTTAGAAAACCATACGGGTGTATGTAGGTTTTCTAACAGGATATTCAGGGGCTATTCATAGTTTTTCCAACATTGTAGCTTAGCCCGCATGATTTATGCTAGTTAGATAGTACGTGAACATGGTTTGAACATGGTCTGCATAAACCATAAAGACAAACTATGATACCTATTTTAAATTTATTTTCCTTTGAGAAAGGGTTAGACATGGTTTTCATATGGTTAAACCAAACGTGTGACTTAACCATGTGCCTCTTTAAAAAATGTAAAATGATGAAACTACACCTCCCTAATTTTTAGGGTCTTCATGATCCTTTCTCCTATAGTAAACATTATCACAAATGGGGATCAATCAATTTATTCATCACCAATTATTTGGCCTCCACTCCTCAACCCAGATATGAATCATGCTTCATTGGTTTCTATGGATTCATCTCAGTTAGGACATCAATCATCTTGATTCCCTCTCTTTTTTACCTTTCCATATGAAATTGTTTAATCCAAGAAAACTATTTTTACTACTTTTATGGTGTTTATATGAAACTCTGATTTCACTTGTTTCATCTTGAGTTAGAGGATGATATTATACGATTGATCTCCTATGAGTATATGGATAGTGGTTCCTATAATTCTCCATCATTTCATACGCATTATGAGTGTACTCTTAAATATTATTAGGGTGTGTGAAATAGTGTGACCAATAATTAATAAATTATCCATTTTAAATTCAAAACAAATTTTATAGGATGTCATTAGAAATTCCCTAGTTTATTGAATTAACCTATGAATGTTTAGAGGATTTGACATCTTTGGTTGGAAAAGCTAGTCATTGAATTTAAATAAAAAAATTTGCACATTATTGAATTTGTTTAGAGGGAACACGTGGGGTGTGGCCTAGATTCACTGAGGTGATGTTGATCACTAGGATGGTAGTGAAATGGTAATCAGACTTACTACATGGCCTATAATATATGTGGTGATGATGATCACCTGGATTGTAGCCAGGAGGTCATTTAGACGTGGTAATATGCTTTTGTTTTTAGAGAGTATAGCATATTGGGATTTGTGTGATATAGTCGAAGGGGATCAAGGTGCTAGATAATGTGTCTTAGGTACTTATTGGTGATTTCTACTCTCTGTTGTTGGCTAACGCACAAAATGTGTCATGTGAACACTTATAATAATCCATCTTGGTGGTGTTTAAATCTCTCTGTTTGTAGAGGCCTATATAAATAGTGAATTAGGGATGGTATTGACCATCTATTATATTGCATGTGCACACTAAATAAATCCATGGTGTGTGTAGATTTACCATCAGATGATGTTTTTGAGACCACCAGTTGGGGGCTGAGACCCACTATTATACTTTAGCGATATCGGTTCATATTATCAGTGGATGGATTCATAATGCCTCAAGACATCAACTATAGAGATTAAGGAGATTTATTTGTTTTTGGATTGGCATCACCAAACCTCAAAAAATTAGGTTATTTTTTCTACATTGATTTTATGAGATGAGGTATAAGGGACTAGGGGCATATTCACAGGCGTGTCATTCAGAATCTAGTTTGGTGGTTGATGTCATGAGGTTCCATTAGAAAATTTATTGGTGAAAGCTGATGGTTTACATAGTTTGACATTTATCAGGGGATGTCTTGTCATTAATCCATAAGTCCTCACTACTAAATATATATATATATATATACATATATATTCAAACATGTAGTTTCTCCCATATATATATTTGGGGGTACATATTCAATGTTATATCGATATTGGCCGAAGTAGGAAAATGCCAACTTGTGGCAATTAGGCACAAGTGGGATAAGTTATTTATTATTATTATATGTGAGTTTAAACTATTTTTTTATGTATACATACACTGTATAAATTATGGATGTAAGATAATAACATCTTGGTTGTGGATTAATAAATTCATACTCACACCATATATGGGCCCCTCAGGATGCATGTAGACTTTATGTCTTTGAGATCAAGTAAGAGATCAGTATCTCGTGCTTGAAATTAGAGACTGTAGATGTAATTCTTTCATGGGATGGATGGAAACTGACCACAAAGATTCTTACATTGAGATATATTTACATTAACATATTTTAATGATTTATATATGTACATTATGGTCATCCACATACAACTTTGATTATTAATCTTTTATGACATGATGTGACAAGTTTTATAATCTATAAATGGAATGATTACGTTATTCTTATGGATATTCCTATTATTTATTATACTTCCATTGAGATTTATCATTGTACTTGTTTTATTACTTCTATTATGTCAGATATATCTACATATGGACCACTACTATAATCATCACATGGGGTAGGTTTGCATGGGCCCAATGACGTACTAGCCCAGAGTACAGGATAAGATTAAAAATGGGTTGGTTAACTACAAAGGTACACTCAATGTAATTTTATATATTGATGATAACATTTCGTTAACTGAACAAGATAATTATTTTCAATTATTTTTGTATAAAATGATGTAACAATTTGGGATTATGCTCCGTGAGATGAGAAACATCATGGGATTATAAGAACTATAAACATAGAATTTTTTCCTTTCTCCCAGTAAATGTATTCTAGAGAATTATTGACAAAATTTGAGATAGAGAAGTCAACTTCAGTGTATACACATGTTCAAGTAGAAATATAATTTTCAAGAGATACTGAAGGTAAATGTTTAAATCATAGAAACTTTAGAAAAAAAATTAAAACATGAATTATGCCATATATTCTAGAATATATATGGTATATAATGTGATCATTTTTTAGATATTAATGTGAACCAAAATAGTTTAAATATTATGGAATCCAAATGTTTCATTATATATTTCGTTGTGACTGTGAGCTTTATGTTAATATATTTGAAGTCATAAAACACACACACACAAATAGTTATATATATATATATAACTATTTGTATATATTTCTATGTGTGTGTGGGTGTCTATATAGATACAAATTTTTTTGGTGATTATATTGATAAAAGGTCCACCTCATGTGGATTTCATTTCATGGGAGACAACTATGAGAGTTGGGACTACATGAAATAAATGATAATAAAATTAAGTACTATAGAGTTTATATATATTTCTTTCATAAGGGAATGATCTTAAATGAGTTGGATGACGAGAAAGATATATATTTTGTGGGTGAAAATTGATAAACCTCTCATTATAAATTACGTTAATCAACAT
This sequence comes from Viscum album, assembly GCA_963277665.1. Lineage (NCBI taxonomy): Eukaryota > Viridiplantae > Streptophyta > Magnoliopsida > Santalales > Viscaceae > Viscum > Viscum album. The sequence goes on from OY728134.1 coordinate 477,828,814, forward strand.
GTTGATGAAAAATCTAAAAATCAAGTGAAACACTAATAGAATAATAATACAGATCATATATTTCATTTTGAATGGATAGGGTGGAAAATAGACACGTAAATATTTTATTTATTCCTACTCTATAATAGTTGGATTATATTTTAAATATGATCTTACAAAATGATAGATTTTTTTGATGCTAAACATAAATATAAGGCCCCAGCCTTAAACCTTACATAATCTTGAATTATCACAAGATTACACATTGAGGACCTTTTCAGGTTTAGAGTTTTAGAGAATTAATACATAATTATTACATCTCAAAGATTACAAAGTAGACACATCTTCTCAGCATCCATTTTTTCACAAAATAAAAACTCTTGAACAAAAGAGTCATGTCTAGTTCCTTGTTTTAAGATAGCTTGACATTTCTTGATCCCATACTTGACCCTATTCAACTTTAGGTCGTGTGAAAAACAATTCAAAAACTTGGGATGAGTATAAAAAGCTCAGTAAGGGTTATAGAAATACGGAAAGGAAACATGAGTTCATATATACATAAGAATGAAATCATACTTTACCCATAAAACAAAGGCACTTTAACATACCTCATCAAACCATGAATAAATCATATAAATCATAAGACATAATGGTAACTTGAGCCATTCATAACATTCTTACGTAGGGAATAACCCTCTTGGTTACATTTGGAATACCCATCACAGTATATTCCCTAAATCTCTTCGGAGAAACCATAATGTTTCACTCCCTCGCGTTACTCAATGCATTGGAGAGCTATATCGGGCTCACCCACCCTTAGTTTATCACGGAACCACCCGTTTTCATAACAATGCCCAAGAACCATAACATAAATGTGTCACATAAAACATGCATAAAGGAAACATAACATTTCCACATTTCAATCACAATATAACATTTTAGTATATTGAAATATTGAATCCATTCAAAAAGAAACCATTTCCAAAACCATTTAAAACATTTAATAAAGAGATTTTTGAATCAAAGTGTCCTATACCACCTTGAATCATAAAATTTTAAACCATTAATATCCATATAAATAAATCCTTAAAACCATTTTGAAAACATGGATATTAATAAGAACAAATAATTAAAAAATTTAAAATGATATTTTGATTAAAGGGGTTTTACCAAAATTAGAGACACTTGAATACAATAATTGAGGAATAAAATTTAGTCAGAACTTTATAATATCATCAGAATAAATGGATTCATGATATAATACTCCAAAGGACAGTATATACATCATATAATAGTGAATTGATTCATAACAACAATGATCCCTCAATAGAAATGTCAAATGTGATGAAATCCCTTATAAAGAATGTATCCTTAAATTAAGGACAAATCAATCTCAAAAATATGTGTCAAAAATATAAATACACCCAATATAAGTGGATATTAAGTGTAAAACAATAAAAGGTCATTCGCACATATTAAATGGATGACATTTTCAATGACTACATTTTGAACCCAGAGAAATCGAAATTGGGTTAAAAAGTTCCCTTGAAAGCCTAACGACATCACATCAAAATGAGTTGATGAGAGATAAAAAGTGTATATCATAACTTGGACATAAAATTTACATCAATAAGGATATATGAGAACATATCCCAACATAAAAATATGTAAATTAAAAGACCCAACAAAAGAAGTCTTTTAAAAAAAGAGGAGGGTGAAAGGTTCCATTACCGACTTGGGTATCTTTCAAAACATAAACCCCATGAAAGAAGGACAATAGATAATTGATGTAAATACTAATAAACAAAATTATATTACAAAAAGTGTAGAATAATGGACAGTACATACACCACTCAATGGAATTTGTGGCAAATATAGCATAAATCTCACGGGAATAAAAGTGAGATGAAAAATCCCTTACGAAAACTCGGCAGCCTAACGACGCCACATAAAACTTCCGAATATGGATTGATGAGATCAAATAGGGTATCTCATCACACTAAAATAAAATGTAAAGCAAGAGGAATATAAAATAACAACCCCCGACATTACAAAGATGATCTTAAAAGAAGTGACATAAAGGAGAGTACTTAAAAAGAAAGGGAGAGGTTAGATCTCTTACGAATGTTCGGCAGCCTAACGGCGCCACTCAAAACTTCCAAAATGGATTGATGAGAGAGAATATGGTCTCTCATCTCATGAACATAAAAATTAAAGTAAGTTTAATATAAAATATCATCCCAATAACAAGAAATATGAGCTTTAAAAGAAATGACATAAAAGTGTGTACTTAAAAAGAAAGAGAGGAGTAGGATCCCTTACCTCGGGTCCGACTTGACTCAATCGTTATTTAATCTCCTGAATAATAAACTTGAGTTAATTTCTACTTCCTTAAGAACCTTTTTCAAGTTCATTATTCCTTTTATATCACTTATTACCATGTCATAAACATTATGTAATCATTTAAGTTAATAATATTTGTTTTGCCGATATTTGGTTCTTAAGTCGAAAGTGGACTTCTTACAATTACATGTTGTTCGTGTGGCCAAATGTTTATTATATCCATAATTTTATTCATGATGTAGATATCATATATTTCATATATATCCAGTACATTCATGCATTTATAACCTTACATAATCATTTAGAGATAAGAAATGAAATGCATCGTTCATGGAGACGGTAAGCCGTACGTACGCATGAACGCTACTTTCATTTCTATTTTGTATTTTATAGAATGGAATAATAATGATATAAAGTTATATTATAATTCCAGTATAATATCATATATAATATCATAGTTCCATCCTTTATACGTCCCACATATGGTATTTAACGAATCAAATCACTTTGAGGGGGCGGTAGTCCGCACTTCCTTAAATGAAGATATCGCGTTTACCCATAATGGAAGCCATAAAGGTAAGACAAAAATGAAAAATACAGAAGCATAAGTAAAACATAAACATATTATATATCATATATAAAAATAGTGACATCATAATGGCCACCTTTTAAGGTGTTAAATGAGTATTGAACAATCATCATTTCGGGAGGCAGAATTTCGCCATCCACGGAAACCGTATGTTCTTTAACCATTTGATGTAGTTGTGTGAGAGTGTAGCACGAATAAAACATATAACAACATCCTATTATATTGAATATAGTGGTGTTGTTACAAAATAATTAAATAAAAAGAGTTTAGGTGGTTTGAGAAGCAAAATAAAACAAATGAACATGAGAGAATGAATTACCTTTAAAAGTGTAACTCCTTTTGATTTGAGCCTAAAGGCTTACATTGAAAGGATTCTACCCAAAGGTAATCCTCTAGGATGAGGAGAGGGATGTAGAGAGAGTAAATGGGCAGGGTTTGGCCGAGACAAAGGCTTGAGGAGTGTGTGAAATGAGGTAGAGGTGGGGGCCTTTTATAAGAGGAGAGGAGAGGAACTTTTGGAAAGTAAGAAATATTACATTATTTGAAAATGTGTTTCGGTTTTAAAAGGTACCACATTGATATAATTCGTGGATAAGGTGTTAAGGGTTCTAAATAAACCCATCCAATAAGTTTTTGACATGTTTAGTTCATAGAGTTTACATTATATTGCCATTTTATTTTAATCGTTAAATAATGATGTCATCGCTACATCATTATAATGTCATATATACATTAATTTATATAATGTCCAAAAAATTATAAAAAATTTACTATGATGTAGGAAATCGTTTTATCTTTCCAATGACTATTTATAATCAAAAATCTGATCTTTATAACCCCATGTAAAAATTGCTTTCGTAAAACATATGATGTTTGTGTCATTTTTTACTTTTACATTAAATAAAAAGTTATTTATGTCATTTCCCAACCAAAGTGGCTCCATGGGGTCCCCAAGTTGACCCATTGCTTGTATTGGTCGGAAATTACACATACAATGAGTTTAGGACATGTGTCAAGTTCATTTCATATTATTAAAACATTATTTTTACCTTAAACTACACTAATTACCTCTAATCGTGATTAAAAACTTAAAAAGTTACTATTCACCAAAAAATTATTTTTATCCCATTGAACCACATTTTACTTCTTAATGACAACCATTTATGTCGGATTTTCAAAATTAAAAACACAAATATGGAAATTTTCATTCAAACGGAAAAATCAGTTTTTATAAGTACCACTTAGTGGTTTCACTATTCATAAAAAATTGAAGTTTTTCAGAAAAATCCCAAAAAATAACCCAAAGCTATATTTGATATTACGAATTCAAAAATGAAGTCTATTTTATAAAATTCAAAACATATAAGTCACATTAATTAATTTAATAATTAATTCCCGCTGTCAGATCAAATAGCGTGTTTTTATGAAACAATAAGTATGAAAAGATTGACACTGGTTTAAGTCTGATTTCAAAGTGAAATTAATTCCAACGAACACTATTGGATTTAATAGTAAAAATATATTCTAATTTCACTTTAAAACCAATTAAAAATATAATCTAATCATATAAATAAATTAGATTAAAAAGAGGTTTTGAATTAAAATACAACATTTTACACTATTCATTAAAAAATGAATTTTATCGGAAAGATACCAAAAATTTACACAATGTAAATTTTGATGTCCTGATTCTTAATAAGAGTTTTATTTGGTCCAAAATAATGTTTAAGAGTGAACAAAACTATATTTAATGATGGTTCAACATCAAAAGGTGATAAGTGAACCTTTAGTGAAAACTAGGGCATATACGCCTAAAATTGAATTCTTTCCGTATTTTAAGCCTTTATCATTTATTGGATAAATGTAAAAACATTTAAAAACATATATAATCATATTTTAGTTATTTATATCCATTCCCGGCAACACAACGGATACATGTTAACTACCATTTAAAATAATATTATTTTATTATTAGATTGCAACTTAAGATTCCCAAGAAACTCGTTGTTGCGTGTTGGGTACGCCATCGAGCATAGCGTCCCCTTTAAAGTCATATTAATATTTTACTCATAAATATGGATAAATATGAAAATTTCATATTCTTTATTTACCTGGTGTGTTACATCCTTCCCCCTTTTGGGAATTGCGTCCTCGCAATTTTAAAATTGCGCTTAGAAACATCCTTGAAAGTCCCACATCGGAACAAGAGTCGGTTAAACAATCACTTTAAAATAAAGAAAGATAAGTACAGAGGTCACCCGAGTTAACCCATACTAGGATTTCATGTAGAAAAACATGGACATGGAAGAAAAACCAAAGGGTCATGTTCTCATGGAGAGTGATAGAAAACATGTTTAGGAGAAAGTTAACCGTGAGAAAATCACAAACTTGTGATGGGTTAAACGGTATTTGATTCCCCAGTAGGAAAAGTTAATAGACAACATTTTTGTTTTAAGTTACTTTTTATTGAGGAATTTATTCATAAGGAAACATAATCACTTATCATGTTGCTTTCAACTTTTACTAGATTCCTTAATCAAACTCACATTTTTTCCAAAAGACGAGTATTTAGGGAGACTTGTTCGCATTAAGAGTACTATAATCAACTTCTAGAGAATCACCTAATCCACAAAAGAGAACTATATACATCCCATGTCTTTAGGCTTTAACCAAAAATAAAACAAAAAATGTTAGTAAAAGGTCAGATAATCCAGAAAAGGTTAACCCTTTAAAAAGAAAATATATGCTTAATCTCCAAAATTTGTCCAACAAAACCCAAAGATCAACGAGGACCATCCGATAAACAATTTTTCCATAAAATTATTCAAAGTAAACCAATCTAAGATTGAAACCCAAATATTTGAAGGATTTAGTCATATAGTCTTCCAAGTTAAATTGTAGCATTTATCTCCAAACAACATTAGTTTCTCCTAACGTCTCGTATTGAAAAGTAATTAACCCTATCACATATCCTCCATGATAGGTAAATAATTTTCATAAATAACCCAAAATAAAATTACTCTTAATTAATAAAATCATATAACTAAAAAGAATCATTCAAACTAACCAGATACTTCACGTAGTCCAGTGGTAGGCGATAAATACCAGTCGCACTTTGGTTGTGGGTTCGATTCCCACAGCTTTGTCCGACGCGACGGGTAGTCACACGGTCTGCGTGTTGTCCTTTTTCCAAAACTATATAATTCTTAAAACATTCCCCAAAATGAGATAAAATATTCAAAGATGATCATAACATATTTTAACCTCAAGTTTATCTCATGCCTTTCATTTTCCATCAGAACATATAATAACCCATAATTACCTCAAAAGTAAGGATCATATAAACCCTAATGGTTACCTTAATAATTATTACCTGAATTTCCACATCGAGTTGGCCATCTCGTACATGACACACTAGAGAACTCACCAAGGTTGAAGTGGTTGATCATGAATCATTGATAGTTGGTTTAGAACAACCATGAGATTCCTCATTGAATCCCCCATCTCATCCAGTCTCTTAATCAGAGAACCACCACAGTTTCCTTCAAACCCATTGTCACTTTGGTTCCTGCTAGATCCAACCATTTACTCAAACCAAAAAGTTCAGTGTGAGTATATCAACATAAACATCATGTACTAATGAGGAATGTAAACACTAAGATACACTTACTCATTCACATTATCTAAAACTAAGACTCTTTCTGAAATCCTAACCATTATGGTAATGTCACTTATGCTTAAAGAATACCCTAACCTCTAAAGTTATCTAAACCGACCTTTGATACCAACTATAAGGCCCCAGCCTTAAACCTTACATAATCTTGAATTATCACAAGATTACACATTGAGGACCTTTTCAGGTTTATATTTTTAGAGAATTAGGACATAATTATTACATCTCAAAGATTACAAAGTAGACACATCTACTCAGCTTCCATTTTTTCACAAAATAAAAACTCTTGAACAAAAGAGTCATGTCTAGTTCCTTGTTTTTGGACAGCTTGACATTTCCTGATCCCATCCTTGACCCTATTCAACTTTAGGTCCTGTGAAAAACATTTCAAAAACATGGTATGAGCATAAAAAGCTCAGTAAAGGTTATAGAAATATGGAAAGGAAACATGAGTTCATATATACATAAGAATGAAATCATACTTTACCCATAAAACAAAGGCACTTTAACATACCTCATCAATCCATGAATAAATCATAGAAATCATAAGACATAAAGGTAACTTGAGGCATTCATAACATTCTTACGTAGGGAATAACCTTCTTGGTTACGTTTGGAATACCCATCACAGTATATTCCCTAAATCTCTTCAGAGAAACCTTAATGTTTCACTCCTTCGTGTTACCCAATGCATTGGAGAGCTATATCGGGCTCACCCGCCCTTAGTTTATCACGGAACCACCCATTTTCATAACAATGCCCAAGAACCATAACATAAATGTGTCACAGAAAACACGCATAAATGAAACATAACATTTCCACATTTCAATCACAATATAACATTTTCGTATATTGAAATATTGAATCCATTCAAAAAGAAACCATTTCCAAAACCATTTAAAACATCTAATAAAGAGATTTTTGAATCAAAGTGTCCCATACCACCTTGAAGATTAAAATTTTAAACCATTAATATCCATATAAATAAATCCTTAAAACCATTTTGAAAACATGGATAATAATAAGAACAAATAATTAAAACATTTAAAACGATATTTTGGTTAAATGGGTTTTACCAAAATTAGAGACACTTGAATACAATAATTGAGGAATAAAATTTAGTCAGAACTTTATAATATCATGAGAATAAATGGATTCATGATATAATACTCCAAAGGACAGTATATACACCATATAAGAGTGAATTGGTTCATAACAACAATTAACCCTCAATAGAAATGTCAAATTTGATGAAATCCCTTATAAAGAAGGTATCCTTAAATTAAGGACAAATAAATCTCAAAAATATGTGTGAAAAATATAAATACACCCAATATAAGTGTATATTAAGTGTAAAACAATAAAAGTTCATTCACACATATTCAATGGATGACATATTCAATGACTACATGTTGAACCCAAAGAAATCGAAATTGGGTTAAAATGTTCCCTTGACAGCCTAACGGCATCACATCAAAATGAGTTAATGAGAGATAAAAAGTGTATCTCATAACATGGACATAAAATTTACATCAATAAGGATATATGAGAACATATACCAACATAAAAATATGTAAATTAAAAGACCCAACAAAAGAAGTCTTTTCAAAAAAGAGGAGGGTGAAAGGTTCCCTTACCGACGTGGGTATCTTTCAAAACATACACCCCATGAAAGAAGGAAAATAGATCATTGATGTAAATACTCATTAACGAAAGTATATTACACAAAGATTAGAATAATGGACAGTATATACACCACTCAATGTAATTAGTGGAAAATGTAGCATAAATCTCACAGGAATAAAAGTGAGATGAAAAATCCCTTACGAAAACTCGGCAGCCTAACGGCGCCACATAAAACTTCCGAATATGGATTGATGAGATCAAATAGGGTATCTCATCACACTAAAATAAAATGTACAGCAAGATGAATATAATATAACATCCCCCAACATTACAAAGAGGAGCTTAAAAGAAGTGACATAAAGGAGAGTACTTAAAAAGAAAGAGAGAGGTTAGATCTCTTACGAATGTTCGACAGCCTAACGACGCTACTCAAAACATCCAAAATGGATTGATGAGAGAGAATATGGCCACTCATCTCATGAACATAAAAATTATAGTATGTTTAATATAAAATATCATCCCAATAACAAGAAATATTAGCTTTAAAAGAAATGACATAAAAGTGTGTACTTAAAAAGAATGAGAGGAGTAGGATCCCTTACCTCGGGTCCGACTTGACTCGATCGTTATTTAATCTCCTGAATAACAAACTTGAGTTAATTTCTAATTCCTTAAGAACCTTTTTCAAGTTCATTATTCCTTTTATATCACTTATTACCATGTCATAAACATTATGTAATCATTTAAGTTAATAATATTTGTTTTGCTGATATTTGGTTCTTAAGTCAAAAGTGGACTTCTTACAATTACATGTTGTTCGTGTGGACAAATGTTTATTATATCCAGAATTTTATTCATGATTTAGATATCATATATGTCATATATATCCAGTAAATTCATGCATTTATAACACTACATAATCATTTAGAGGTAAGAAATGAAATGCACCGTTCATGGAGACGGTAAGCCGTACGTACGCATGAATGCTACTTTCATTTCTATTTCGTATTTTATAGAATGGAATAATAATGATATAAAGGTATATTATAATTCCAGTATAATATCATATATAATATCATAGTTCCATCCTTTATATGTCCCACATATGGTATTTAACGAATCAAATCACTTTGAGGGGGCGGTAGTCCGCACTTCCTTAAATGAAGATATCATGTATACCCATAATTGAAGCCATAAAGGTAAGACACAAATGAAAAATACAGAAGCAAAGTAAAACATAAACATATTATATATCATATATAAAAATAGTGACATCATAATAGCCACCTTTGAAGGTGTTAAATGAGTATTGAACAATCATCGTTTCGGGAGGCAGAATTTCACCATCCACGGAAACCGTATGTTCTTTAACCATTTGATGTAGTTGTTTGAGAGTGTAGCTAGAATAAAACTTATAACAAAATCCTAGTATATTTAAGATAGTGGTGTTGTTACAAAATAAATAAATAAAAAGAGTTTAGGGGGTTGGCGAAGCAAAATAAAACAAATGAACATGAGAGAATGAAATACCTTTGAAAGTGTAACTCCTTTTGATTTGAGTCTAAAGGCTTCCTTTGAAAGGATTCTTCCCACAGGGAATCCTCTAGGATGAGGAGAGGGATGTGGAGAGAGTAAATGGGCAGGGTTTTTCCGAGACAAAGGCTTGAGGAGTGTGTGAAATGAGGTAGAGGTGGGGGCCTTTTATAAGAGGAGAGGAGGGGAACTTTTGGAAAGTAAGAAATATTACATTATTTGAAAATGTGTTTCGTTTTAAAAGTACCACATTGATATAATTCGTGTATAAGGGGTTCAGGGTTCGAAATCCACCCATACAATAAGTTTTGGACATGTTTAGTTCATAGATTTTACATTATCTTTCCATTTTATTTTAATCGTTAAATAATGATGTCATCGCTGCATCATTATGATGTCATAAATAATTTAATTTATTTAATGTCCAAAAATTATAAAAAAATTACTATGATGTAGGAAATCATTTTATATTTCCAATTACTATTTATAATAAAAAATATGATCTTTATAACCCCATGTAAAAATTGTTTTCGTAAAACATATGATGTTTGTGTCATTTTTACTTTTACATTAAATAAAAAGTTATTTATGTCATTTCCCAACCAATGTGGCTCCATGAGGTCCCCAAGTTGACCCATGGCTTTTCTTGGTCGGCCATTACACATCCAATGAGGTTAGGACATGTTTCAAGTTCATTTCATATTATTAAAACATTGTTTTTACCTTAAACTACACTAATTACCTCTAATCGCCAATAAAAACTTAATAAGTTACTATTCACGAAAAAATTATTTTTATCCCATTGAACCACATTTTAATATTTAATGACAACCATGTATGTTGGATTTTCTAAATTCAAAACACAAAGATGGAAAAATTTCTTTTAAACGGAAAAATCAGTTTCTATAAGTACCACTTAGTGGTTTCACTATTCATAAAAAATTGATGTTTTTCAGAAAAATCCCAAAAATTCACCCTAAGTTATATTTGATATTCCGAATTCAAAAATGAAGTCTATTTTAAAAAATTAAAAACATATAAGTCACATTAATTAATTTAATAATTAATTTCCGTTGTCAGATCAAATAGCGTGTTTTTATGAAACAAGAAGTATCAAAAGATTGACACTGGTTTAAATCTGATTTCAAAGTGAAATTAATTCCAACAACCACTATTGGATTTAATAGTAAAAATATATTCTAATTTAACTTTAAAAACAATTCAAAAGATAATCTAATCATATAAATAAATTATATTAAAAAGAGGTTTTGAATTAAAATACAACATTTTACACTATTCATTAAAAAATGAACTTTATCGGAAAGATACCAAAAATTTACACAAAGTAAATTTTGATGTCTCGATTCTTAATAAGTGTTTTATTTGGTCGAAAATAATGTTTAAGTGTGATCAAAACTATATTTAATGATGGTTCAACATCAAAAGGTGATAAGTGAACCTTTAGTGAAAACTAGGGCATATACGGCTAAAATTGAATTATTCCCGTATTTTAAGCCTTTATATTTTATTGGATAAATGTAAAAACATTTAAAAACATATATTATCATATTTTAGTTATTTATATCCATTACGGTCAACACAATGACTACATGTTAACTACCATTTAAAATAATATTATTTTATAATTAGAGTGCAACGTAAGATTCCCAAGAAACTCGTTGTTGCGTGTTGGGTACGCCATCGAGCATAGTGTCCCCTATAAATTCATATTAATATTTTACTCATAAATATGGATAAATATGAAAATTTCATATTCTTTATTTACCCGGGGTGTTACAATAAATATCCATCACATCCCTCAATATCAAAAGTTTTTGTGAGGTTTCAAAAATGAGAATTTAATTATTTATTCAATTAAGTTGAAGTAAATTAAAAAAATATTTACTTGTAAGATTCATAGAGAGGGGGAAATGATATGCAAATGGAAAATTTATATTAATTTTTGTTATTAAATTCAGTACCTATGACTTGTTTAATAGTTAGGAGTTATTTAAAGGGATGAGTGATCTCATTAAAGATAATAAAATAATTACTTCTACAAAATGTTTCTTGTCACTGAGAGATAAAGTGTTAAAAAAACTACCCTTATATGACATGTAATGTAATAATGTATTTATAACACATGTATGATTTTTTGTATCTGGAATGAGAACTATTTTTTTAATATAATGTTGAGAAAGAGTTACATGGGATGAAAAAAAATCCAAAGGGGTAGATTGAATTTTCTATGGTATTTCTAAAGAAGTTTTCTTTATTTTTTTCCATATATTATAAGTTATATTGTAATGAATGAATGATATGTTCATAATTATAATGAAGTTATATAAATAGTAGAGTCATTTTTAATATATTTAAATAATTTTGTAGTTTTCAATCTAGTGTGGAGTTGATATTTGATGTTATGCCTGAAAAGAAGGATATCAAATAAATTGGTGAAAATTGGAGAGTTATTGAAAATTTAATTTTTTTGAAATTATTTGGTGTGATGTTGTTGAGTTCACTATTTTTTTTGAATTACTAGAACAGATTTGAAATTATATTGAACTTGGAAATATATAAAAAAAACCCTTGTAAAAACTTATATTATTATACTCATGTAATGGTGGTCCAGGTAAAGGTTCTCCTAGCAAGACAATCTATCATGTTAGAATATTTTAAACATGGTCTCTATGTAATAGTTCATCATAAAAGTGTAATCACAACATAAGTGTATTTAGTGTTTACATATTTATATAAGGGGTTTTATAATTAAGTTTCTATGTAAGGGTGATAACATAAAGGGATCAATGATTTGAATTATATATTAAATATTCTGAATAAATATAAATTAAGAATTTTTTTCAATTCTTTATCAACCAGATATGGCAATGTATTGTTATTCAGGAGCAGTATATCGAACCAATCCAAATATGATTCTAAAAAAGAAAAGAAAATTTTAAAGAAACATTTCTTGCTTATATTTAATAATATAATTTAATTTCAATTACATATTATACTTGGATGATACATATGTTATATCTACATATTATTTAATGTTTTAATAGTGATTATGTAGGTGATTTGAATAATTTTTCTGGAGGTACATTAATAATAACAGAATAATGTGTTTTCATGGAAAATAAAATATTTAAATTAATGAAAATTATTTTATATTTCATCTAGTATTTTAATTATATTAAATTATTACTAATCTATATGTTAATTTCGTAGATGAAACTACAACTCTACTATTATGAAACTAATTCATATCAAATGAAGAGAAAACCTATGTAGATCGACATGAACTATATATTTTTACATTTAAAAGTCTTAGGTAATATGTCCCTAGTTACAAAAACTTATAAATATGAAGTTTAGGATGAATAATTACATAAAATTCATGCATGATATCACCCATCTATTGATTATTCTAAATAATTGAGAATGTAATATGACGTTGTGACGCATACTATTATTTTTTGGTAGTTTTTATTACATCTGAAGAAGATCTAAATTTTTATGTTTAATAATTTGGAGTACCACTTGGGATCCTATTAATTCTTATGATCATGGAGTATTTATTAAAAATTTGGTGGTATATATATAAATAAATAAATTCATTTTATAGTGTGTATTGGATGATGCATATCCACAATGTGAAGTGTATAAATCTATCACAAACCATTTTTAATTATTAAATACATTTATAATAACTATAAAAAAGTGATAATATAATATATTACATGGAAAAAATTTTATCACAATAATATGTCAACTCTCACATAAATCACTAAAATTTGAAAACATCTAATGTGTTTTTTTATATTTGTTATGTATGAATGTGAGTTATCAAGTGAGACTAATAGCATATCAAAACTCTAATTATTGTCCAATGTATAATTTATAAATGGAATTAATTGGTAAAAAAACTCAAATAATTCACCCCCACTTATTTTTAAAATATTTGACCAAGGATTTGTAGTATTATTTAAAATTTTTGAAGGATGATTTTGAGGATTGATGCTGATGAATGATATTCACTTCTTTAAGATATAATAAATTTAGTGTATGGAATATCTTGGAAATGTGATTTTTTTAAAATATTGGATGACTCGATGAATTGGGTAGATAGTGTAATAAAATATGGAAATCATGAAATTGATGGATGATTTCATTCCATGGTTAGGATTATTGCATTATAGTTATTTTTTGGAGTAAAAAATGGAATCCAATTTAAGGATTACTATGACGCCCCAACCGTAGAACCCTAGAGACAATGAATTATTTTAATACATTGGCATGATTACAAGGAATAATGTCTCAATAGACCAATCCAATTAGTAGTCTTGGAAAATAGATTATATGCATGAATCTTACATTACACATTAAAACATAAAACACAACATAAATAATCCACTGAGAATGCCCTTATACCCCTTGCTTAACCCTGAATATCAAACATAATACACTTCTTGGAATTTGGGGAAAATAGAAAATAAGAAAGGGGTGAGCTCAAATGCTCAGTAAGGGTAAATAATTTAGAAGAAGATATTAAGTTTTAAGGCAATATATGTAATAAAAATAATAGACTTTTGAATATAAACATGAAAAACATATGGAGCATATATATCAATAATTTCCTTATAAGCATGCACATGGATATTCTACTAGTCGAATAATCACATGTAATTATTAATTTCATAATGAGGGAATGCCTAAGGCCAGAAATAAATACCACATAGTCAGGGGCTCATACTGAGACTACAAATAAAATTTTTGTCAAGGCGTTTTTCTATGACACTAGTTTGTACCATGATACCTACGGATGCATCGAGGGGCTATAGCGGCCCCCACCCATTTCTTACTAAGTCCATTCCATTCCTTACATGAAAATATAGAAATATAAAATAAAATTCGTATTAAAACTAGCATACAAAATGTCAATACATTAGCTATAAACCATGAATGGTTTAAAAAATATCAAATCCACATTAAAAAATATCATCACTCATTCAATAAAATATGGATGATTTTATTATAATAAATCAACCTCAATCAATAATAATATCTAGTAAGGGATGTTTATATAGTTGAAAATGATCCATAAAACTCTTTGTGTTAAATACCCCTTTTCACGAAATCATTTAAATGGCACCCAATTTATAAATGAAGCAATTTAATTGATATTATTGAATAAAAGTGTACCATACCACATTGAATATTTTTAAAGGAATTAACATTTTAAAAAATTCAGGTCTTTATAAATAAATCCATAAAACCATTTTAAATACATGGACATTAATGAGAAATATTTAGAAAAATAATTATTTAATACATTTAAATTTATATTTTCCTTAATAACTATCATAAATTAATAATTTGGAAAACACATTAATGAATCATGGACATGAATAATTATTATTTCCTAGTAAAAACATACACATAAACATTCTTGGATAAAAATGAGATTTGGCAATTAACCCTTACCTTGCACATTCCTTTGGCGGAGGGTACGTTTATCATCCAGTAGAATGACCATTGTATGTTATTAAATTATACCAGAACCAAATTTATATTTATTATATCATACATGATTCATTTATGATATTATACTACCCATTTAATAATCATTTTCACATTAAATTATCATTTTGGGTAATAATCATTTTCCTTATCGTATATGTTTTAACTTGTAATTCTTGATCATATCACTTAGATCGAGATTTAAATAATTACTAAATATAAATTATGATTTATATGTATCATATATATTAAGAATATAATTATTTATAATATATAGATATATGAAATGGAAAACAATATTTATGGGGATGGTAGGACGTATGTACACATAAACGTTGTTTCTGTTTTAATATCTTATCGAATAGAAGAATGTGAATAAGATATATGTAAGTACTTACTTATATATATATATATATGTGTCTGCATTTTATTGTATCCCATATAGAATTTTTATTTTATATACTACATACTTATTAATAATATATATTTGTGTTATCTTCTTTGAATGTTGAACCTTGAAATGAATCTCATCGCGTCATAGAGATGGAAAGTCGTACGTACACACGAGAAATGATATAATTTACTTAATGATTAAAATTTGTGGAATTAGATGGAATATTTATTTTATATGGAAATTAACATGTTAGTTCCATTATTTATATACATACAACTCATCATTATATCAATCCAAATAACATAGTGCTGAATAACAAATTACACCACGACGTGGAGATGGTAAGTCATATGAACGCACAGATAGAGACATCATCATCCATAGGATGGATTGAATAAAGAGTATGGTTATACCATATTTATAATAACATTAAAATATGTATAAGGTAATGGATTTATTATTATTGGTATTGAAATAACAAAGAAAGAGAATGTGGAAGTAGAAAAGAACATTGAATGTGGTGGTAAAATAATTACATCTTCTTTGTGTGATTCCTTTTGATTTGATCAAAAGGGATACTTATGTTGCCTGTCTGCTCTTGGGATATCCTCTAAGTATAAGTGAGGGATGCTGGGTTGAGATTTGGGCTAGGTTTGGATATGCCAAATGGATTTGGATATGTGATCTTGATAAAATGGCAAGTAAACATTCATAAGAGAGGTGAGGGTCACTTAGGAAAAGCTTAAAATATTAATTTATTATAAAATCATATTCGGTTTCTAATGTCTCCAAATTGATTTAATTCGAGGATAAGGTGGGGATATGACCAAGAACTCTCAATAAATACGTTATAGATTGGTTTAGGTGACCATATTAAACATATCATTTATATTTAACTCTTAGTTAAATTGTTTAACAATTACTATGTATTCATGAATTATTATAATAAATGGTTAATAAAAAATAATAATGACCAAAGAGAACCCAACGCGGTTCATTATTAATATATATAAACATATCTAAGTCATTTGGTAGAACCTTATATTTTTAGGAATATTATATCATTTAATAATATAGGATTTGTTTTAAAAATTCATTTATGTCAATTTTGACAGTGTTTAGTATTTGGTTTTTGTGAAAATCAAAGAAATATGATTTCTTCAAAAAAATATTAATTCAATCAACCCTATAATATAATATTATCCTAAAAAATTCATGTAATACATCGTAATACTCAAATATATTTAATTTTAATATTTATAATATCTATTATTCTAATCATTCATTAAGATTATAATTAATGCATCATCAATGTTTCCTAAATAAATTTAATTATTTAATGTCTTAATGTTATAAATAAAAAATCATGATATAGGAAATCATTTTAGATTTATAATAAATATTTATAGTAAAAATTATTTTATTAATAACCCTATATTAAAAATATTTTAGTTATTAATCATTGAATTTAACACTTTTTACGTTTCGTTGTGTAAAATAATTGTTAATGACATAATCTAACCCGCGTTAACAAAAAGGATCATATTTTATTTCTATGGTTGGTTTTGGTCAAAATACACTTATCTAATGGAATAAGGACATATTTTAGGATAATTATAATATCATTTATTCCTTTAATTACCGTATTTACTTTTTACCGTGTCCAATAAAAGTAAAAAGTAACTATTCATTGAAAATAATTTTCAACTTATTGAACCACATTTTACTTACTTTTTCCAAATTTGTATTTCAGAATTTTGAAATTAAATTTACAGAAGTAGTAAAATTAAGTATTATTCATATTTGAAAATATGTCTAGAATATGGGTATATGACGTTAAAAATCACTAATTTTTTTATACATCTAATTTTTTTAGTAAAATCATAAAAAAATTTAGAAAACATGGACATTAATTAAGATGATTTTGGAGTTAAATTATTTAAATCATTTAAAAATATTTTATAGTTAAAAAGTACCTTTAATATAATCCTTTTGAAGGCTATTTTATGAATCATGGACATGGATAATAAATATTTCCATGTAAAAACTTACACTTAAATAATTTCCAATAATAATGATATTGAGAAATTAACCCTTACCTTGCACTTTCCTTTGGTCAAGGGTATGTTTAAAATCCTATATAATGACCATAGTATATTATTTAATTATAATATAATCATATTCATATTTATTATATCATACATATTCATTTTTGACTTTATAATACCCATGTAATACGGATGTCCATGTTAAATTGACATTTTGGGTAATAATCACTTTCTTTGTAGTATTTTTTTTAACTTGTTATTCTTGATCATATCACTTAGATCATGATTTAAATAATTAAAGAATATAAAATATGATTTATATATATCATATATATTTTAGAATATAAATATTTATAATAGATTGATATATGAAATGGAAAACACCGTTTATGGAGATGGTAGGTCGTATGTACGCATAAATTTTGTTTCCGTTTTCATATCGTATTGAACGGAAGTACGTCAATACAATATATGTATGTACAAACATACATACATACATACATACATATATACATACATACATACATACATACATATATCTACAATATCATTATTATTTCATATATTCCATACTTATTAAAAATATATATTTTTATAATCACCGTTGAATGGGGAACCTAGAAATGAATCTTATCATATCATGGAGATGATAAGTCGTACATACACATGAGTAAAGATATCATTTACATAATGATTAGAAGGTGTGGAATAGGATGGTATATAATTTTTATACAGAAATTATCTTGTTATTTTCAATATTTATATAGATATTACTCATCATTATATTCATCCAAATAACATTATGTTGAATAACAAATTACACTATGGCATGATGATGGTAAGCTGTACGTATGCACGCATGGTGACATTATTATTCATAGGATCTATAGAATAATGAGTATGTTTGTACCATATTTATAATAATATCCTACTATATAGAAGGTATTGGTATAATATTTTCATATGAAAATAACAAAGCTAGAAAAATTGGAAGAAGAAAATAATGTTGAAAGAAGTGATAAGATAATTATCACTTCAATGGGAGTTTCTTTTTGATTTGAACAAAAGAGAATATTATGTTGGATTTATTTTCATGAGAAGGCCTCTATATAGAAGTGATTAATGTTGGGAGGTGGTTTGGGAAGGTGATGGTTGTGCCAATGGTATTTGGTGGTGTGATTTTGAGAAAAGGGGAAGTACCCATTTCAAAGAGTGGTGAGTGTCATTTCAGGAAATGCTTAAAATATTAATTTATTATACAATCATATTCTGTTTCTAATGGAAGAAAAATTATTTCATTCAATGTCAAGGTGGGGATAGGTCGAATAAATCTCAACCAATACGATGTAGATAGTTATAGGTCACTATATTAACATTATCATTTATATTTAACTCTTAGTTAAACAGTTTAACTTTTACTATATTTTCTTTTATTATTATAATAAATGGTTAATAAACTTACTATAAAAATCTAATAGAACCCCATGTGGTTCATTATTGATATATATAACCTTATATAAGTCCTGTTTTTGATCTATGGATTATTAATAATATTTTATCATTTAATAAAATATTACTTATTTTAAAAATTCATTTATGTCAATTTGGACACTATTTAGTATTTGGTTTTTGTAAAAGTCATATCAATATGATTTCATCAAAAAAAATTCACCGAATCAACCCTAACATGCCATATTAAACTAGAAAAATAGTGTAATTCATCAAAAGTCTAAATTTACCTTTATTTTAACATTTATAATTTCTATTATATTAATCTTTCATTAATATTTAAATTATTGTATCATCATTGTGTTGGAAAAATATTAATTATTTAATGTCTAATAGTTATAAATAAAATTCCATGATATAGGAAATATTTGTATCTTTCTAATGAATATTTATAGTCGAAATTATCTAATTTATTACCCCATATTAAAAATAGTTTAGTTATTAAGCGTTGAATTATACACTTTTAACTCTTCTTTGTGTAAAATAATAAACAATTTTCAAATCTATTCCAATGGGACCAAAAGGGACATATATAATTATAAGGTTGGTTTTGGTCGAAATAAAATTATCCAATATGATTAGTACATGCTTTAGGATAATTATAATATCATTTTTAACATCAATTATACTATGTACATTTAAAAATGGAAAATAAAAATCAAATGTTACTATTTACGAAAAAATTATTTGAATTATATTGACCCACATTTTACTTACAGATGTCAACTTTATCTCATGAATTTTTTAAATTCAATTCACAGAAGAGGTAAAATTAATTTTTATTCAAATCTGAAAATGTTCTTAGAAGGTGGGTAAAAGATGTTAAAAAGTTCTATAAAATTTTATACATATAATTTTATTATAAAATGATTCTAATGAAATAAATTGAACTTATATAGGTATTATATATCTTTTTTAACTTAATATAAATTCAATAAAAAATTTATTAGTTAAATAAAAAAATGGTTTTCAAACAATACTATAATGTTTTTCACAATTCATCATAAATAGAATGTTTTCAGAAAAACACCAAAAATTAACCCAAAGATAATTTTGATGCTCTGAATTAAAAAATTAATTAATTTATAACATGTTCAAAATATTTAATATGCATTAATTAATTTTAAATTAATTCTCGTTGTCAAAACAAAAAGGCAGGTTTTTAAAAATTAAACACTATCAAAAGATTGACATGATTTTATGTGAAATTTGAATGTTAAATTACATATAATGACATAAATTGTATTAAATGATAAAAACATAATCAAATTATACATCCAAAATATTCAAATTCATAATTTGACACTATAAGAAATTTTGATAAAAAATGTTGTTTTCAATTAAAATTTTTTATTTTTCAATATTAATCAAAATATGAATGTTATAAGAAAAGTGCCAAAAATTTATCCAAACGAAATTTCTATGTCATGATTCTGAATAAAATAAAAATTCTTTAAATTGAAAATATTAAAGTTTCAATAATTGGTTTTAAAATGTGTTCTCCATTAAAAGGTAGTAAAATTGTATTTGTTTTAAAATAATTCTTTTATCTGAAAAAAATGAATTCGTTCTTATATTTTTTCTATGAAACAGATGATATGGATTTTAAAATTATATGGTGTATATTAAATTAAAAAATCGGTAAATATTATTCAAAACCACATTTTTTATGGCAATTGGGTAAGTCGTGATGTGCTCAAACTTGGTGTTCTGTATATCACATGTTATTGAATTACTGTGAAGAGAAAACGGACTGTGAAAAATTGGGGTGTTACAATATCATTTCTGAAAATCCACCCATTAATGAAAGGAAATAGATAATCTAAAGATTGGCTAAGAAAATATGGAAAAGTAAAAGATAATAAATTTTTTATCAACATTATTGGAGATGGAATGACCGCAATGCTAGGTGTAACAATGTACTAGTGGTCATTGTTGGGTAGAAATGGAAATGGTTATATATTAATGATTGGTACCATGGTATGGAAATGAGTTGTGATGAATCATTGAGTGTAATAAAAAATTGTTCAAAAAAATAAAAATCAAACATAAGATTCATCTAAAATAGGCTACAACACAAACCATGTTACCATACAACATGCAATTGTTATTTAATTTAACACATTGTATTCCTCATTACATGTCTTAGTGTTTGAGGGAACACCAAAACGTTTTTTTATAAATATTTCATTATCAATAAAATTTTATGGTCATCCATGTCATGAGGACTACAATATACAACATCCATATTCATGTAAAAAAGTTTGGAATGAATAATATTTCACAACATGTTCCCTAAGACATACTGAAAGTTTTTTTAAAAGTTTAATTGATTGTGGATCTTAGATTCTACATGACTACATATCATTTGAATGTGGACCATTCTATTGTGAGGATGTAGTGTAAAACATCGATGATGAAAATGATATTACACCACAGAGGGTATATATTTTGAAGTGAAATAATTAAGGAAATTATTAATTACTAAAAACATTGAACTATGGAGATGTAATATATACTATAACAAACGAGGTCAATAAAATGTTTATGACTAAACTATTTCATAAAATAGAAAATAGTGGTGATACCACATGTTTTTTTGGTCCTAATGAATTTTATCAGAACTGGAAATTTCTTTATCATAGGATAATTTGATAGTTATTTGGATATTTGATACATTAAATTAAAAATAAAATTAGTGGGGATAAATATTAAGATGATCCAAAGGATAAAATTGATGTGGGTGAATTTTAACATTAACAATTATTTGATTTTTAAATTTTAAAAGCAAATCAATAAAATTTATGTTATAATTTTTAAAAAATATATATAAATAAAAATAAGGATATATATAAGATAAGAAATACATAGTAATAGAATCATTGAGAAGAAACTATCTGTTCAAATAGGTGAATAAGGAAGAGGGAAACATGTTATTTATTTAAGATCTAAATTAATAAATATTATATATTTAATGACTAAAATAATTTCTTGATGATCATATTTTGAAGAAGTAAGATTTATTATGTTCATCATTGGATATTATTATTAATATTGATGTGGTTTTATTCATTTATTTGAAAATATTGAAGTCATCTATTTATAAAAAATAATAATTAATAGATGAATTTTTTCATGTATAGTTTTATTAATGATCAAATACCCAACACTTATCATAAGAAGTTTATTATCATAGTATTGAAATTGTGAGAAACATTTGGATTTAATTGAAAAGGATAATTTATAGAAATTATTATATGACATACACATGATAAATTGGAAATAACCTTCATAAATTTTAATTAATAATTATACACACATGCACATAAATTGATACAATCACCAAATCAGGTTTCAGAGGTAAAAAAACGGGAGTATCCCTTGGTTATAATTGATCTTATATAAACCATTCAATATGAAGTGATAATTAGTATGTTGCGATATTATCCTTAAAACATGTACAGGTAGTGAGGCTTGGTTAGGAGTGACCATACCCAAACATTTTATCAACCAATAAATAAGTTATAATGAATTATGGTACACCGGAAGAATGATAAATGTTTTATTATATGTGTATCCTATATTGGTGAATGATGTAAAAAATATTTCTTCATTATATTTAAATATTCATAAATATGATTTTTATTTTATTAGGTTATTTTGAAATATAATATGTATGTTTAATATTTTTCCCCTATAATAAAATAATATGTACATATCGTAAGTATAGAGTTGATAATATTAATTTAATTATCATCCAAATTCACCCCACATTAAGGGTTTCATGGGAAAATAAATTTCTATTAGATATAATAATTACAATTATTAGTGGCATGAATTTGTTTTTTAAAATAACAAAAATCTCAATAGATTTACTAACACAGAATACAGAGCTATAAATGAATTGAGATATATTACAAAAATATTATTTTATAAATTTTAACTAGCCATTGAATTGGTGGGTATGAATATTTATAATCTCATTACAAAAGATATATATAATTTTCAAATGTAATAAATATTAATTTTTTAAATATTAATAAATATAAAATCAATTTTTTAAAGTTATTTTATGCTTTAAAAAATCATTTTCTTCAAAAGTGATTATTATTGAATTTTGTGCATAAAATTAATAATTAATTTTTATCATTTTATGAAATTATTATTTATAAAATAAGAATTATTTTTTAAATCCTATTTTATGAAATATCTTAGTATAAAAACTTGGAATTTTTTTTAAATGATTGATTTTTCACAGAATACTGAACAATACAGATTTTTCAAATATTTTTATTACACTTCATTAAAACATGTACTTTAAAATCCCCATTATATTTTTTATTTGGTATGAAAGTTATATAAGATTTATTTTATTTATAATAATATAATTAATTTCATTTTAATAAGTGATATTAATAATTATTATGTAATGTATTTTTTATGAAAATGTTTTTTTCTTAAAAATTGTTTAACATTGTGTTTTGTGCTATTATATTAATATTAATTTCTTAATATTTAATGAAAATTATTTTTTAAATTTAATTTTTTTTAATTCATCATTTATATTTTATCTTAGAGTGAATGTTTTATAATTTTTGAAATTTTTTTTCAATGAATATTGAAAAATGTTGTTTTTATTGAAAACGGAATTTTTAAAAAATTTTAAAAGACCATTTTGTTATAAAATAAGTTTAAAAGTTTTCATGATTTATATAATATTATTAATAATCTATTTAAGGTTATTTTATACAATCTTTTGTTGAATTTCTATGTAAAAACCATTTGGACTATTGAAAACATATTTTTGAAAACCGTTCTAATCCCATTTTTTGCATTTAATTCAAATTAAATTCAACCACAAATGTGAATTGAATTACATAAAATTTATACTATATTTTTATTAATACTAATCAGAATTTCTTAAGAAATCAAACATAGTTTATTTTCATAATTAATTGAAAATTTAGTAATATTTTTACCGAATTTATGATTAAAACAATTTTACGAAGGGTAAACCCAAGAAATAAATCTATGGTTTATAATTAAACAATTATAAATACTATTTTATGGACATATTTATTTATTATACTACTAAAAATTTTAATATATGGCCTTTTTTATTCATTTTAATCAAATATATATTTTATATATTTTATTATTTTAAGAAATTCTATGTCTGTCCTCTACCCCATTTATAAAAGGACACCCCTACTTTCCCTTAATCACACCACTTCGGTCCATATATCCCAACCAATCCCTGAAAAATTATCTTAAAAATTTTTAGTAGCTAATTATATATTATTTGTTTTTTTAGTTCCATTTGAAGGGTTATTATGAAAGGATCTAAATGTGGCCTACTAAAGAAGAGGTAATCAGCATATATGACCTTTAAAATTTATTTATTATTATACCTACCCTAAATTTATGATATTTATCATAAAATAAAATATTAATTATCCTCAATATAATTAAATTTTATTTTTATTATTGAATAACCAATATAAAATTACATTCCCATCAAAAGTGAATATAAAGTATCATTTATGCATTCATATGGTTTATTACCACCATATAATGATACAATTGAATTTCCATAACCATCATTCATTAATTTTTATTATGATGAGTCTAAATATGAAATATTATATATATTATATATTTATTATTTTTTTAATTATATTTTCTTATATAAATTCTCACCTTTCATTCTGCTAGAAAGCGATAACATTGTTTGTGCATACGTGCGGACTTCCGCCTCCATGAAGCGATGTGATTAATTTTTATATTATGCATTACATATATGATAACATGGATATATTTAATAAATATATATTATATTTATTACATTATAGATATTACTTAATTATTATTTATTATTTTTCTTTCTTTTATTCCACAAATTAAAAAGTTAAAATAACATTCATTCGTACCTACGGACTATCATCTTTATGAATGACATAATTTATTTTTATATCTCTAAATTTTATGGATGAATTTACATATATATATATATATATATTAAATAAGTTTTATATTTATATTATGATTAAAAATATAGATATTATGTAACCATGGTTAATGTACATGGAATGGACATACCGAACCCAAATTTTCATGAAAAAAAAATCTGTTATCACCCATAAACAATGAATTTGAAAAGGAGTTGATGTTAAATGTGTGATAAATGTTATAATTTGTTCATATAACGTATTATAAGTATGTAAAATATTATTTAATATAATTATAAAAAATTTAAATTTATTTTAAACTGGCATAGATCAATTTTTTAGAAAGTAAAACCTAAGGTCAGGGTTTATCATCTCACATTATATTATTTAGGGCATATGTGATGTAATAAACATATATTATTTTAGGTGGTTTATATACAGACGCATTTTAAATTTTATATCATGAATATAATTATTATTAGCATATTTATATTTTCATTTTATGTATTTTTTTTGTGGGACTTATGATTCAAAATATTCCAAAGTAGTAACAGATTTTCATGTCACTTTTATTTTTGTGGGACACATGCCATACACACAACTCAATTCAATTATGTGGGGTTTATAGTAAAAATAAATTAATTTTATGATTATTATAATTAATATTATATGGATATTATCAACCGTATTGGGATATTAATTTCATAAGGTTATGGTTTTAATTTTACCCAAGTGGAAATGGATTTATGTTAAAATCACATTATTTGTTGGGATTGTTTATGATCTAGTTGTCATGATGAAATATTTTTACCTATTCCTAAATAATCACATTATTTTTATTCTTATTGGATTATTTATGGATGCTAAATGTTTTCTTTTTTATTTTACTAATTTTTAACTATAGAGATATTTTTTTACAAAAACAGACATTATTTGTCTCTTCTGTACAAAATACCTTTTATTCCATATTGATGTTTTAGAAAACAATTCTATTATTTTATTATATTATTATATGATATTTAGATTGATATTTACCCATGATTTAATTTTTACAATATTATTTCAACGTAATATTCTTTTAATTTTCCAAACAATGTAGTATAGACTTTTTAAAAATGTAAATGAAATATTTGTTTTAAAATACATAAAATAAAAATAACTTCCCACAATGATGACCAGTAAATAATATGATAATTACATTATCTTTTTATAAGATTATTTGAAAATAAAATGACTTCCATAATATTTGAAAAAATATTTTATTAAATATAAATTATATGAAAGTGATAACGTTATTTTACTCATGAAATGTTATACTGATTTTTTAAAGGAATCTGTCATCCCTGATAACGTCATTAAATGATGAAATGGTTCTAAAAAATATTTTATATGCATGGATTATACTGTGATAAATATTTTATGATCCTTAAAACTCATGTGTATGATTTTAAATTTGTGATGTGTAGAATCATAATTATATATCATTCCAATTAATTGGATAAAGAATGATGTCCCATAACATAGTAAAGAATGGAATGTGGAGTGAGCCTAGTTTATTAAGCGAAACTATCCACTATGCTAGTCATGGGAGTGAACGTTGAATAAGGATATAATGTAATGAATATTGAACCCAATCCATTATCACATTCTTTGATGTTATCCTTGACTATGTAAATTATTTTCTATGATTAAGTGTTTGCCACAAAAATATGATTTAGTCCATTGTTATGCTCTCATGAATTATTTTCTTGATTAGATTACGATTTTAATTTTATGAACTAACACGATTTATTACATGAATCATTATTATGATATCTGAAATACATGTTATTTTTTTAATATTAATCTCATGTTCTTAAATCCTTATTCTTATGTTAGGTTTATGTGTTCATCTATATCTCCTTTTTTACCCATTCTAAGAATCTGATCATACCCTTTCCCAGGTTTTGGTTTCCCAATATATTATGAATACTTTTAATTATTTTGATGTTTAAGAAGGGTGATATTTATTATGAATTTAGTGGTGTATGATGCAGATGTAATGCAATTTCCTTTGTATTCAGGCTTCCGAAGACACTACACCTATATGATTCTAGAATGGATCTTAATGTAATTTGATGAATATTTATTTTATAATATGGGGTATTTATATATTTAATTTATGTGTGACTATAGTTGGTATCAAATAATGTTTTAGTAACAATTATAACTAATGATTAGTGACTTTTTTTTGAACCCTTTGGATAATACTATGTATTTTTGATTGTCCAATGTTGTGGTTAATAAAGGATGGTGATTTTATTATAATTTTTTTTTCGAGATGCTAAAAATGGATATGGCTTTTGTAAATAAGAATATTGGGTTAATAAAAATGAATAAAATTTCCCTAGTATATCTCAATCATTATTTTGGTTAATAGTGAGTGTTCCTTTATTAAATAGGTGACTTGATACTCAAAGGGGTTATTCTTGGATTAAATCACGTATTCAATGTAACCCACTATGATAGATTTAAATATATGACTGAAATTAATAAACTAGTTTTAACCTATAGTTTCATATAATAAAAATATGGTGTTATGATTTATATATAATATAAATGATTTTTCATGACTATAATGTTTTCTTATATGAGCGCTGCTTCTCACAAAGTGTTTTTCTATTTTAGTAAATGAAGGAGTCATATACGAATCATGGTAATGATGAATGTGTTAGAGAATTGATTGACTTTTATCATGACAAATCAAATGAAATTGGAGATGGGAGGTGAAATATTATACTTATGTCGAGTCACCGATATCATGATATGAAAAAAAATAAAAAATTATTTATTTTCCTAACACACTGAAT
Organism: Viscum album; assembly: GCA_963277665.1. Lineage (NCBI taxonomy): Eukaryota > Viridiplantae > Streptophyta > Magnoliopsida > Santalales > Viscaceae > Viscum > Viscum album. Next base: position 477,856,828 of record OY728134.1, read on the forward strand.
ATGATAAAAAAAGGTACATGAAGACCATTGAGGGAAGAAGATTATTTTTGTACATGTCTAGCATGCAGGAAAAAGTTCTTAGGGAAACATATCAGAGGAATGAGAGGTGAGTTTATGTGGGGAAAATAAGGTCATAGAAAAAGTAATTTTTAAGGAAAATGAAGAGTTCAATGGATGAATATGAAGTTCATACTAAGAAAACATTTATAGATTAATTCCTTTTGTGCACAAAATATGGGAATTATCTTAGTTAATGTCCAAATCCATAGTATAACTCTTATTACATGGATGAAATTATTCTATTCTAGTATTTGAGGTGAAATATTAACGTGTTTATTTATTGGGATTCTTGAATTATATTTTAAAATTCTAATATAAATGATATTATTTTTTTAAAATGGATGAAAAATAAAAGAATTATAACTTAATAGTTTTTTCATTTATTTGATGAATGAAATTGATGAACATGAAATGTGATTTAGTCATATGGTGATATTTTTGGAGAACTCGTGATTTAGGGTAGGATAACCCTTAATATGTTTTTGATATTGAGTTTTATAACATTTTAATGGTAAAAATAGATTATTAACATTAATTAAATGAAAGGGATTGTATTAGCGACATTGATATTGGTTAGTGATTTCATGGTGAAGTTATTTATGTCCCCTTTGTTAATGTTTATTGTATATTCAGATTTATGGAATTTATATTCATTATCTTATGAATTAATTTGATGAATATGGGTAGTGCAATTTTTTGGGGGAATATATTTTATCATTTTGGTGATTCATCTTATTTGTGTGTTTTATGAAAATATATTGTCAAGTTATGTAAATGTTTGATATGTGATATTAAGAGTTGATTTTAATTTTTAGTGGATAAATGTTAAAGATTATCTTAAAAAATAAGATCAATGCTTTCTTATTTTTGTGATATTAATCGGGTTAGGAATAGTTTTGAGGATAATTAAGGTTAAATATTTATCTAATGGATTGTGTTGAGATTTGGAGGTTATTTTTTAGGTTTTAGAGATAACTGTATTATATCAATTTATATTGGACAATGTTTTCAAACCATTTTAGTTTTTTAAATATTTAGAAAAATATTGAATTATTTATCATTATTTTATTTAATCTATTATTCATTAAATATTAATTTTAGTTTATTCTTCATGAAAAATCAACTTGAATATTCACTTTACAGAGTTATAGATGATATATAATTTTACCAATGAACAACTAATGATAAAATTGTAATTATGAAATAAAAATATGTCAAGTACATTTTTTTCTCTCTATATTTATTGTAAATAAATACATAATTATTTTTAAATTGGTCTTGAAATAAAAATTTTATCCTTTTATAATTATTTTTAATGAAATGACATTATTTTCTCAACTAATAAATTAATGATTTTATGGTTATAAACTTTATCCAGACCACGTTATCTATCACTCTCAATTAGTAATTTGATTATAGTTCTCTTCAAGGTCTATATTTTAACATCTCAACAATTTTCACTATATTTTAGATCCAAATTATGTGTTATTTCATTCAACCATTATGATTACCACTTTCCCTTTTCAAACAATGTTTTATTATCCCTTTATATGATACGAGGTCTCAATATAGTTTTTTTAATAAATTTAAGCATTGAATACTGAGATAAAATTATCATGGTGAAAAATATTAATGGGGGGTAGTAATACCAAAAAAAATTATTTTTAAAATAATAAAATGCTTCAAATGAATATAAACACCCAACCCTGAGCAATAAGAGAATCGGGATATATTTAAAAAATATTGTTATTTTAATGTGAACTAGTCATTGAATGGGTGTGTTTGAATATGCATATCGTATTTACGAAAAGTATGTGAAATAGTAATAAAAAAAATTAATGAATAATTATTTGAAAATAAGCTCTTAATATTTTGAGAAGTTAAACTAAGTTAAAAAAATTAATTTTCTAAAGAAAATATTTTTATAAGAATTTGTTTTTTGAAATTATAATTAATTACTACCACTTTTAGAAATAATATTTTCGAAAAATAAAAATATCTCTAATATCATAATATCATAATAATTATAGGGTTATTTTTTTGGATATTTGTGAAATAATTTACTTTCAAGGAATTGTGAAATGATAGATTTTTAAAATACTCGTATTTATTTTAAAAAAATAATGTCATTTAAAAGTAAAATTGTATTTTAAAATTTTTATATAAGTGACATATTATCATTTTTTATCTATAACTATTCAATTAATTCAATTTTAATTATCAATATTTATGATTACTTAATTATGTAATGTTTATGCATAAAACCAATTTTTTGCTAAACAATATTTTTCATTACATTTTAGAAACAAAAATTAAAATCAATATCACAAAATTTTAGAAAATTTATTTTAAAAAGTAGTTATATTTTTTAAAATTATAATTTCATAATTATATTATGTTGGATTTTGTATATTATTCTAAAAATATAGATTTTTCTATGAATATTGAAAAATCTATATTTTAATTGGAAACAACATTTTTACTTAAATATTTTAAAATTCAAAAATAAGTTTTAATTGATTTAAAGGTATAATTATTTAAATTATATTAATATTAATCCAATTTAGGTCATTGTAATGAATTTTGGTTGAAGGTTTAAATAAAAATATTGTATACTTAAGAAATGTTTTTTTGGAACACCACTTTTGTTGCCTTTCTGGGATTTTTTTAAATTAAATTACACCAATATATTGAATTTAAATTTAAAACATTAATTAAATATATGTAAAATAATTAATTAATATTATTAAAAATGTACAACATAATTTTATTCTATAATAATTAGTAAAAATAGTTAAAATTTGTTAGTAATGTTAAGGCTAAAATTAACATACCAGGTGTTAAACCAAGAGTTAAAACTAATTTGATCTTTAACATGTATAAATACATTTTATGGAATTTTTTTAGATAAATATGTCCCATGATATATTCTATATCCATATTTAACCATCTTAATTGAATATGAAATTATTATACTTTATTCTTTTATTAAATTCCAACATTGTCCCCCCCACTTATAAATGGTAACCCTTATTTTATTTTCTTCACAAAACTTTTAGGAATAAATAGTTAAAAAAAGAAGTAAACATATCTTATAAACTAACTTATTAATGAATTATAGGTTTTGGTATTCTTATATGATCATTCCAAGGGTCCTTAATTAAACATATAAAGGAGAACTGCATAAAAATTTGTAATTGTTTTACTATACATCATTCAATTTATTTATTCTTTTACATACTTTAAATATATGGTATTCATAAATTAATAATAAATTTTGTATAAAAAAATTAATTAAATATTATTATTAATATCTAACCATCAATATCCACCCAATATTCCAATAAATGGGATGTGGAAATATTGCTCATGTGTGCATGCAGATTACTGCCTCTATGAAGTAATAAAATTCATTTTGAATCACCATAATTTATGTATGGTTATTATGGTGGTTTTATTGTTTTTATATATTATTTACCTAATAATCAACCTTATGGAGTAATAAAATATGATATATTTTTCTTACCTTCCTTTTTTTGTAAAATGATAACATCTCTCGTACATGTATGTTTACTACCACCTACACAAAACAACGGGATTCCATTAAAATTTCCAATTTACATCTATGATAATAAGGTAATATTTAATAAATATATTTTATATGTATAATATTAAAATTATAATAGAAATATGAATTCTTATTTTACATTCTTTTACAACATCCGTAGAAAATAGGAAATAACGTTCTTACCTACGTACCACCCACTGTCTCTGTGATCAGTGTTATTCATATTTCCATCTATAATTTTTATGCTTGAATCTATATATATATATATATATATTAATATAAATTATATTTATTTCATGAATAAAATAATTAATATTATGTAACTATGATCAAATTTCAAGGGATGGATCTAGGAAACAAAAATTCTCATGAAAAATAAATATGCAAGCACCTAAAAACATTGATTTTGATATGGAATTATTGATAAATCAATGATTAAATGTTATAATTGGATTTTATATGATATTAAAATTATTTTAAGTATTTTATTATTGATTTATAATAAATTCAAATTTTATGTATTTGAGTATAGGGAACTATCAAATCAAGTTAGACTTAAGGTATGGGTTTATCTTCTATAAAAGTCTTCATTGAGAGATATGATATGGTATAAAACTATATTATACTCATAGGTGTATATACAACCCATTTTGATATGTTATATTATGAATATCCTTATGATAAATAATTAATTTTATTTATTTGATTTTACTCTTTAATGAGGCTTACGATTGCGAATTTACCAAAGTCCAAGTGGTAAGGGATTTTTATCTCACTTCTGTTATTGGGGAAAACATTGCATATTCAATGCATGATTATTTTATGTGCTATTTATACTGGTAATGGATTTATTTTATGTATACTATAATGTAATTTATGGGTATATTTATTTATATCTAATTTTATATATTTCATGAAGATTTTATTCTAATGTTATCAAATTTTTGATGGATTTCTCTAACAATTTCACATCTTATCTAGATTATTTATTAAGAAGATTAATGTCACGACCCGCCCTCGGGGTCCGTGCCGTGACTACCCCAAGCCCGCCTTCCATAGGCCAGGGGATGGCGACTAGCACAAAGGCGTAAATCCCGGTAAAAAAGGAAGGCATTGCCTTTGTAAAGTAAACAAACACCATAGAGTAAGCAAGCGGAAAGTAAACACTAAGTAAAAATAGAGTACAACTGAAAGTGAGGAAAAGTAAATGGGCCAGTATACAAACCCAAACTGAAAGTAAAGTACAACTCGAAAGGGAAAACAACAACTGTAAGTAAAAGCCGCTACACCGAGCTGTCCACTGGAGATCCCACCTGAAGGATGGGTACAGATAGCTCCACTGCTCCATGGGTCCCGTCGTCCGCTCCGAACACGTACCGCCTAGTGGTCCACCTCCAGGTACCATCCTGCTCTGCCAGCCTTAGCCAAGATCAACGTTGTCTGTCGTCTGCAACCAACACAACGTAGTGCGGGCATAGCCCGTGCAGGGGTGAGTATAAGCTACTCAGTAGGGACCCCGAGACCCCTGAATGTCTCTCAAAATCCACAAAGGATAAATCACAAAGAAAGGTACAATCACGAAGTAACAACCGACACTGCTTAGGTATATGCCCATACATTTACCTAAGTCATCAATTTCAAATACGCTCCATCCTCCGAGCCCAAGTACAACTCAGTCCACACGGGAAAGTAAACGTATTCCACACAGGAAAGCAAAACGTAATCCACACAGGAAAGCAACAGGATTCAGCTCACACAGGTATACTTCTTCGAAAGACGATAAAGATGATCTCTGATCCATCTAAGTCGTCGGACCCACGAAGGATCGATAGGTAACTAACCCCCGCAAAAGACCCATACAGGATCGGGCCCACACAGGACCTGTAGGCGCTGGTTCACACAGGACCGCTGAGCGCAAATACCCACACAGGATCGGGCCCACACAGGACCTGTAGCACTGATCCATGTTGGATCGCTGAGTGCTGTAGTCGTCGTCAAATCCACACAGGATCTCTGTACTGTCGTCGTCGTAGTCACCGTAGCAGTAGCAGTAGTAGCAGTCACAGTAACAGTCACAGCCATCACTAGGGTTCTCGCACATAGCAAGCTCGTTTAGGAGGGTCCGCTCCACGAGCCGAGAGGCTGATACATCAACTATCACAATGTCCAGAGTTGATGTATCCAAAAGTTCTGTATCGTCAACAGGAACTCAACGCAACAGACGGCGCGTCGATCGGACGCCCGGTCTGAGAGTTATTGGCTTTTTCGTTCCAGGGGCCCGGTTAGTTTTTAAGGCAATACCAACCCGACCGTACTCCACCTGCGTGCAAACCTCGGGCGGAGTATGCCAAAAGATCCGTCTCACTAAGAGGAACACAACAAAGATGACGGCACCCCAATTGGACGTCCGTAGCTCAAGATATGAGTGTTTCCGCTCCGAGGGCCCGGTTGGTTTCGTGAACGAACCAACCCGGACGAACTCAAAATATTCTGAAACATTGAGTGTGATATACTAAATCGACCGTCTCGATCCAAGGATCGCAATGCCGCTGACAGTTCGTCAATCGGAGGTCCGTAGCTCAAGTTATGGCCAAAACACCAAAAATGATTCGAAAACGGGGGCTCCAGGTCCGGGCCGACCCGGCCCGACCCCCCCTGGGTCAGCCCGAACCGGGTCGCCCCGACCCGGCCCGGCCGACGGCGGTCCGGCGCGGCGGCGCGGCCCGGCACGGCGGCGCGGTTCGGCGCGGCGGCGCGGCCCGGCCGGCGGCGGTGCGGCCTGGCGCCGCACGGGTGCAGCGCGCGGGGGGTAAGGCCCCCACTTTGCACAAGGTGGTGGCGCGGCTTAAGAGCCGCGCCTTTTTGTCAATCAACGGCCCGCCTTCGTGGGGGCCTGCCGTTTGGAAAAACGGGGGGGGGGGGGGCGCTGCCCCCCCTTTGTGAAACCGGTCCCTCCCTCACGTGGGGGGGCCTTCTAGTGGCCAGCCGGGGGAATTAATTCCCTCGGCACCTCTCTTCCGGCTGGCCCGACATGGCCGGCCGGTCCTTCCTAAACGGGACAGGCAAGGCCGGTCCCCTTCCGGCTTCCGACACCGGTGGCCCTACGAGCTGCCGGTCTTCTCCTTCCGCCGCGGCACGGAACCGGCCGCGGCCTTCGTCGTCCGGCGCGGTGCGACGGCACCGCGCCCCTCCGCCACGACCCCGCTTCGGCCGCGGCGCCTTTGGTTCCCTTCGATGCGGCACGACGGCGTCGCGTTCATGATAATACTTCCACGGCGCGGCGCGACGGCGCCGCACAATTCAACCGAGCGAATTCCCGCGTGGTGCGACGGAACCACGCCATCTTGTTCATCCACAAGAAATAATAATCAAGAACAAAGGAGGGGGAATTCGGTCGTGTTTGTGCGGTCCGACCCCCCTCTCGTAAGATAAAAACTCTTAAATATTAACCACAAGATTATCATGCTAGAACCAAGAACGAGAGTAAAGAAATAATCCACAACCAACCCCTACCTTGGTTTCAAGATCGATGATCGTCAACGACCTGCGGAAGACAACGTCGCGGAGGTCGTGTGTCGCGGTAGCGTTCGTCAAATCCGTTGACGAAGAGGTACGTCCGAAGAGGTACGTCGTTGGCGAATCTTCGTAAGTCGACGAAGGAAGTCCGAGGAGGAAGCGACGTTCCCTTTCGTCGACACGGAAGGCATCGTCGATCTTCGGAAGCAACCAGCTACGAAGAAGAGAGGAGCGGCGTTCTTCGTCGGAGATCGAAGGTTCTTCGCGTTCTTCGTCAAAGTTGAAGAAGAAGAAGGAGAACCCAAATGCTCTCAAGAAGGCTAGAGAAATCTAACCAAATAAAATAAGTTAAGAGCTTATTTTATTTACTCAACCAAACCTTTTGATATTCAAAGGTTTGAAAAAGATTAAACAACTCAACCCAATTAATAAGCTAAGTTTTCAAATTCATTTAAAAGGGGAGTTAAGGGAGTTTTGAGAGGAGATGAAAAGTTGGGGTTCGTGTGGGCCCCACCACACTTAATCATCTCAAGGGAGGTTAAGTGGGTGTGGGTCCCACCCCTAACTTCTTTTTAGAGGAGTTAACAAACAAGTAAGAAAAATAAAAAGTGTTCCACTTTTTATTTAACTTTCTATAAATCTCCCAAAAACTAACTTTCGTCCCGCAATAAATGCAACTTCGGAAAAGGTCTCCTTAAGAGAATATCGGTGCTGCGAGTTCATCGGTGTCCTCAGATTTCAATTCCGAGCACTGGATCAGAAGTTAGAAATTCCCGCTCGTTCGTTCACTGAACGTACTCGAGCCAAACTTCGGAAATTAATTCCGGGCACTCCGGGCCTCAGAATCAGGTGCCGTCAGAAACCGCGCTCTTGTAAAATTCCATAAAAAATTAAGAAAAAATTTCCATTGAATTTTACGTGTCTTTACAATTAAAATGGTTATATTTTATGATAATATATCATGAATCCAATTAATACTCAGATCCTCCAGTTATTTATATATATTATAAGATTTCTGTTTAAATTAATCTCTTTAATAACTCATGACACTGGAAGAATGTTTTTAAGGAATAACGACTTTATTTATAACGTTAGAGGAATATCCTTTTTCTGCAATGTAGATGTTTTATAAAAATGGATTCTATGATTTTTTTATTTTCATATTAATGTTTAATTTAATTATTACCTATTATTTAATATTAACTAAATTTTTCAAAATTAAAAATACTATTATTTTGTGAACAAGTAACTTTTGATTTTATATTAAAAATGAGAATGAATTTTTTTATTGAAACAACAAGAATAGAATTTCGAAATCAAATGATAACTAAATTAATTTTTGATTCCATTAAATGTTTATAAGTTTATTTTAAAAAATAAAAATTCTAGTATATCTAGGAATTTTTATATATTAAACATGTGATTTCCATGTGAAAATGGTATTTTCCTAAATAAATATTCCAGTGAAATTTTAAAGGTATTTTTCATGTATGATAACATCATTTGATGTTTCATATGTGTAATAGGTTATATGACCTAATGAAACCACAAACATTAATTATTTTTATGGATTATGATTATTATGGTTAAATGATGATTCATTAAAACATGTTTCTCTCTCATATGTCAATTATGTTATGAATAAACCTTTATGAAACCCATTTCTTTTTCTGGGTTTTCTCTATATTGAAATAATAAAATATTTACAGAAATCATTTCCTTTCAATAGGTTATGTAATGAAGTATGTTTTATGATATTTTCGAACATGTATATAATATTTTCATTATATTATTGGTGGGATTGGATTTATGAATCCATCCAATTAATTTGTATAATATAAATATATCATTAGATAATAAGGATATTAACGGGGAGTGAACTCATTTAGGTAAGGAACTATTTCCACTAAAATAGTTTTGAGAGTGAATCATGACTAAGCATATGATGGAATGAGTTGTGGAAAAAATATACTATGATAGTATTGGTATGGATTATTTTATAAGGAAATTATTTTCTATGATTATGTTTATTCCATAAAATTATTTTTCATTAAAATGTTATTCTATCATGGTTTATATTCTTTGATTACATTATGATTTATGTCTTCTGTATAACCAAGATATATGCCATGTCTCTGGATTGTTATATTTCAAATAAATGAAACTATTTTCAAATGTTAATCTCATGCTCACAGATAATTTTTTTCATGTTTTTTAAGTGATCATGGATATCTCTTTTATTTACCCTTCTTAAACATCTGAACTCACATGTTCTTATGTTTACTTCCTATGGTTATAGATAATGGATTTAATATGAAATTTATAATAATTATTCGAGTTATTTATATATAATTTCATGTTCATATAGAACTCTTATGAACGAGTTGTTTATGTATCATATTTTCTAAAGACACTATACCTATATGATAGTAGATATCATTATAATGTTATATATTTGATATAATTTAATAATATGTGATATTTTATATGAAATGTATAAGATACAATATTATTAATTCATCCTTAAAAATTTATGGTCTAATTTTTTTGCTTCTATTTCTCAAAAGGATATGCTGGAAATTCATGAATAGAATAAGAAATAGTGAATTATGGATCTTGAATTAGAGATTTAACATGGTCACAAAAAAGATGATATTGAAATAATTATAAATTAAAATATTACATGAATCTGTAAAAATACTAATGAGTACAATAACTAAGATGTAGAAAACATACTCACATTTACAATTTAGTTGAAAAATATTATTTTATGTATATAAAAATATAATTAAGAATTTTTTTAATATATAAGGGTTATGATGGATAGCATAGTACATGTCATTAATTATTTTATTTTTACAATATTAAAATATTATTACATGAAACAACAAATCCACTAAATTTTGGGGTAGAATAATAATTTCATGTCTAATGTATATTGGGTCGGACAAAATACTATTAAAATAAAGTAATTCAAAAAGAAAAACATTTTTAGGAAATGAAATCTAAGCTATTGGGAACTTTATTGATCAAGAATATGGGAGAAGATAATAGAAAAAGGATTCCACATAAGAATGGTTCACAGTTAATGGATTAACATGGTATTAAGTAATTAATTTATAATTATACAGTCATTAGAATCAGGTCCTAACAATTTTTATGGACATGGTAAATTCTCTCCAACCCAACCTATCCTTTTCTAATGGTCTGGCACTCCAAATTTCAAAGTATGGGTAACCCAAAATTATATTTAATCATAAGGAAGAAAGAAATACAATGGTAATGGAAGAAGTTGAAACCCTAGTTCTCACATCAAAAAAAGAAATTAAATAACTCAAGAAAAGGTCATGATCAATGAAGAAAATAAATTAAATCCACTTCCAAATGTCACTCATAATGTTCTTATAAAAAATAATCAGGAAGATATTCCATTGAATAACTAATAAAAACACAAACATGAATTTCAATAAAAAAATAAACTACCACATTTATTGATTCCTAATTCATAATGCACACCTAACAAATAACTCTCCCAATCATGATTTCCATGAGAGGGTGTGGAAAATAATAAAGAAAAAACATCAACAAATCGGTGATGTTGGTCTATGAAATGGTGGGTGTTTCATGGAAGAAATCCTTCATCGATGATCCCAACATAATATAATGGATACCAAAGGTGTGAATTAGTAGGCATGTCATTCAATCCCTTATCTTTTAGCACATTTTATTTTATATTTCCCAATACTTTCAGGACGTTTAAATTTAAACTTCATGAAATCCATGTCAGCAATACATTCATTGCACCATACTCTATCCCAACAGTTCATATCATGTAATATATAAATGACATGTAATGCCTTTCTACATCATGTAAATACTTCACGACTAACAATAGAAGTGACCTTTATCCCAATGAACTCAAATAATTTATTGAAATTTATGACATTTAATTGTCTTCTTCTATGTTCCTAGCCTCCCTCCATCTTCAAAAACATGATGTCACATGACTTTACTACCCTCATGTCATGAGAGTTACTTTTATCTTCTAACATCATCAATTTTTTCTTTATTCCCAAATATCCTCTATAACATTCCATAAAAAATAAAATAAGTAAAATTTTCAAATAATTAGAAAGAATAATCAGTTAAACACATAATAAAAATTTATTAAAACACTATAATATTTGTGCATGGATTACACATATCAATGAATAATAAAATAATATTGAATTATAGAGTGATTCTATTGAAAAATAAAATGTGTGGATTATATATATTTAAGGAGAAATTGGAGAGTTTTAAAAGAAAATATATAATGATATTTAAAAATAGGACTCATTTAAAATGTTATTGTTTTAGGGGATTTAATTATGATTATTAGTCACATGAGTATGACCATATAATCGATAAAGAGGATATTTCCATGGTTTTAACAATGGATAGAGTCAAAAAATAAAAAAAATTATTATATTTCAAGAGATGATAATGAGAGAGTCAGATGATTATATGTAAGGTCTTCATAAAGGCCATAATGTGAAAAAATTTTAAGCAATATGATTCAATGATTAGTAAATGGATGAGAAGAGTGAAGTCTAAAATAAATTCATAGCTAATTCAATGGAAGAAAAATTGAAATCAGGGTAAGATGTGTTAATGTTATGTATAATAGTCATGAAGGATCTGTTACACATGAAGGGAAAAAACAATAAGGAACATGTATTTTATTTATTTTCATTACATGATGGAAATAAATATAGAACTAACTTTCAAAAAAGGTAAGGTGAAGACAAAAGGAAATCTCTATTGGATGAAATAGCCTAGATCAAATTGAATTTCATCAGATTGGAGGAAATGTTAATTAATACAGAAGTCTAAGTAGAAAAAAATAAATACCAATATAGAATTGATGATTAATTAAAAAGGAAGGTATAATATCTTTATGTTTAATGATTAACTATTATTAGAAATTTATATTTGAATATTGATGCATTATCCACACAAGAAATTTAAAATTCTATAGTGAATTACAAAATGGAGATATTTAGTGTTTAAAATTATAATAAAAACGTATTTAATGAAAATATGGTAGTTTAATAATATAAAATGTTGATTCAAAGAGATATATATATATGACAACATGTGTTTCATTTTTTTGGATTCCTAGCCAAAAAACTATATTTTGTGAAGATTCTATAAGAGAGATTTTATACTATGAATGAAAAAAAGATATTGAATAATTTGTTTCAACAAAAATAAATGTAAAATTCTTATTATTAGTATTATAATCCTTATAATCATTGTGGATGTGTATTTAACAAAAAATAAAAATCGAGAAGGTATGATTTTCCCAGATAATGTAATTCAACCCATTCTATTGGGGGAATTTATTTTGGTTATGGAACAGAAGGACAGATGATGAATGACTAAACAATTTCATTTGATGGAATGAATCCATGAGATCAACAGATAAAAATTAATAAGTTATTATCATAATATAATATTTTATTTATGTGGTTTCAAATGATATGTTATGTTGTAGAATGATATGAGATGTTTTATTTACAAAAAATATGATACATTAAAAAATAGATTCTGGTTCCATTAATCAATACTCATGGATAGATCATGTTGAAAATATTATATTGGAAGGTTTAGATTTTTCATTGATATATGTATTATTTATTCTATTCATGGTCCTTTGGAAAGGTACTAATGTGATACAAGTAATAGAGATGAAAAATGATATTTCTAAATCCTTTAATATGTAACCGAAATGGGTGGAGGAAAAATAAATATATTTCAATTAAAAATAAATTCGTGGATTTAAAATATAATATATAATAATTATAACAAATATTTTATAAATTAACAAGGGATTCATTCAAATCAATTTTCAATGAATGAAAATACTAAATAATTGAAATCATAGAAGACAGATGATGTTACTCTTATAGACACGGAGAATAATAAAGAGGTATTCTTTTGTTATTTCATCCATACCACAGAATATGAAATTTAAAAGTTATGTAGAGTTTCCCCTTCATAAATAAAAGATCTTTAAATGAAATTAATATATGGTTAATTGAATTAGTGTAATTTTAGTAGGGAGACGACAATAAATAAGGATATAAATACTATGTTATAATAGAAGAATTTTGGATTTATTATATTCAATATGAAGGAAACGTTCACTAGTAGAATCATTGAGAATAATATGACATAGGGAACTTGTATAAATTATAAGGATAATAAGTATGACACGAATATTTTTATGAAGAATAATTAATTAGTAGTTTCACTGAATAGAATCTCACTAAGAAGGATTCCTATAGAGTTATATACAGTGGGTTGGAATGTAACATTTTTTAAAAATACTCTATTTGAGGATGTATGGAGGATCACATTAGCCCATCAAATTTTTTTATATGATTATTGGATTAATGTCAGACTATTAGAGATATATGATCCATGGGTTATATACATTCAAAATATGTGGATGAATAATTTTAGGGCATATGAATTAATGGAAAAAGATTATAAATTGTGTGTTCATTGAAAGAATATGGTTATATTAAGTGGGAAAAAATACTTAAAAGTAGTAGTGTATAGAAATATGTTTACATAAGTGGTATCAAATGTTGTGAAATATTCAAAGGCTAAGATTACAAATCAGTTAATCCATTTAATAAAAAAACTTATGTAGTTAAATTCATTGAGTAAAGATGATTTTTAAGGGTTTTCAAGACAAAAAATTATCCAAAAGTTATAGTAAGTAGTTTCTATTAATGAACAAATTATTAATCTGTCTATAAATTCAAGAATATAGATAATGGATATGAATTTGGATGGAATTGTAAAAGAATTACTCCAGACCATTGGTTATACTATAGTAGTTATTGTTTTATACAAGTATTATTATGAAACCAATTTATTAGTATTATTCATCTAGATAGGAGAACGTTTTTATTGTGAGAATTAATATTGATTAATTTTATACTTATTTATTTTTAACTATCCATATAAAATTAGTTGACTATTTTTAATGGTATATAAAAGCCATTGAGAGGAATATATTTCAACAAATAAGAGGTAACCCATTTGTAAAAGAAATTTTAATGTTTTTATCAATGAAGAAAAAAATTATTTATTGGAATTTATTTCTAAACATATAACTTTTTTCTAACCCTAAAACAATAATTGGGAATTCCTTTAGTGGAAAGATGAAAAATACTTCACGTGGAATAAAATATTTCTACATGTGGTATGACTCACCATATAGTTATTAACTACTTATAAAATAATAGTTTTTTTCTAAATTTTCTAATGATCACATGTAGTTTTTGGTATAAGGAATTACATTTCTCAGGGTAAAATATTTTGATAAGTAATTTAGTGGGTTTCCTAGAAAAAACTATTGTCATCAATTAAGATTTATGTTTCCTAAACTATTTTTTGATTCTATAATATTAAATGATTTATATATTTCTCATTTAAAAGTGTAAAATTGAGTTACATGAGTTTATTGAGATGAATGAAGCTATTAGTGGAAGTATATTGTAATTTAGGTGACAATTTAAAATATTTAATAAATCTATATGTTATGATAATATATTAATAATGGGTTTATCATGTGCAAGAAACATAATGACAATGTGGGATTGAAGATAATATTGATACCTCGATATCTATTAAAGGGAAGTAAATAACCATAAATATTTTGTTAAAAAATGAGGAGAATTTTGAAGTGCTATTTGGAGAGAAATGTGGAGGAAAATGAGTACTAAAATATATAAATTTAGTGGAGCTTATATTATGGAAGACAGGTGGAGAGATTATATCTATCTCTTATGGTTGATCAATTTTCTCGATGCATGTATTTTCAAAAAACCCAATAGTGAATATTGTTATAAATAAGAAATTATATGCTAATTTTTTAACAAACATTTAAAAATATTTATTACCAATAAAACATGTGTAATTATGAATATTGATAGTCATTATGGTTGACTATAAGAGACTATCATTGTTGGAGTAATTAATAATGGTAATGAATGTATATATTATTATCAATCATGTAAAGATAATATTTATTACTAATGTTTATGAATGATGTTCACAATGATAATAAAAGAATAATAGAATTTAGAGAATTTAGTATTCATGAAATATGAGAATGTTTGATAATGATTAAAATATTTGATGAATTATGTAGACCTGGTATAATTAATCTAGAGTTCATGAAATAGAAGGAGGAATCCACGCCTTGTTGATGATTAACCTCTAGTAGTTACGTATTCAGAGATAAATTAAAAAATAGGGGATAACCCCGGAATAGAAAACATTAATTACCCACCTACTTATACATGGAAGGGGACTATATACACAATGGTTTGGCTTGGTCAAAAATGGATAAAATATTCCATCACAGGTCAATTTTAGTTGAGATTGTCGATGAACAATGTATGGTATCTGGGAGGATGAGTGGTCAATTCGATGCATCACTAGTGAGGGGGATGTATTGTTGTGAGGTACCATGGATAATCATTCATATATGATGATGTTTTGAGATTAATAAAGGAGATTTATCCTAATGTTATGTTTGTTGTATGATTCCTCCAAAATGGGATACATTGTGTGATATGTGACCACTCTATAGAATAAAAAGTTTTTATTCACACTAGGAATGATTTGTTACAAATTATTTTAATTTTTTCCAATCCATAATGATTTTTATATAAATTTTGGTTCTAATATAATATTGAGGGTACCTACTACCTGGAGAATATTCTTGTCCAGAACTAGTTTATTGTTTGAAATGATAAAAATAAGACCACATCACAGAATAATTTATATTACATGAACAATATTTTTAGTGGAATGTATTATGGTTTTCTAACTCTAGAGGACACCAAATCCTAGATATATAGGTCATTCCACACTTATTATGATGTGGAAAACATCTATTCCATAGAAAGTGATTGTCTTTAGATGTTTTGTGGGTAGTGTGATAGTTTGGGTCTTTATCATTTATATTAAACATAAAACCTCAAATATTTTATCCATATCAAATAATACATTGAAACTATGAAATTGAAATGGAGAATACATTTTTTGACACTGTTAATAGGGGTGTGAAACCAAGATTTAGGGTTCAAAAAAATTATTAGAAGTAACCATGTGGTAGTCACTGTATGATTTTGTCATAATTTTTATATTCAATAAGTTTGATTTAGAATTAAATTAGTAGGGATAATATTTAATTTGATCCAAATATTGGTATATTAGTGTGATAAGTTGGATGATAAATTTAACATTAATTTTAAATTTGGAATTCACATAATTTCATGTTATTTTATAATATACTATGTATGACAAAAAAAACAATGATTTTGATGATATGATATACAATGAAGGAAAATTATAGAGTGGAAGTTATGAATTGTAAGCTATGAATATAGCAGAAAACAACCAACATAATTTTAAATATATAAACCGGGGAATATTCTATTGTAGTTTTATTTGTTTATTTTAGTGACACTAAGATT
Source organism: Viscum album (assembly GCA_963277665.1). NCBI lineage: Eukaryota > Viridiplantae > Streptophyta > Magnoliopsida > Santalales > Viscaceae > Viscum > Viscum album. The sequence continues at coordinate 477,873,517 of OY728134.1, forward strand.
TAGATGAATTAAAATTTGAAATGATTATCATGGGAGATTAGGTTTGCTGATGATAATTTTACAAGAATATTAACAAAGAAGAGAAAGTGAATAACATTTCAATCTAGAATTATTATCATAATTATTATCTTTTTATATTTATTTACTAATGATCAAAGACTCAACTCCTCACCCTAGGTTTTGGACATCTTATGGTACTATAATTGAAAACAATAGTTGGAAATCATTAAGGAATCAAAATAATAAAAATTATTACACAATATACACATTCTTAACAATAGTTGACCCTGATTATAGTAAACTAAGATGAATTCCTACACATCTATAAACTGATAGCATTACGAAAATCCTGAACAATGATGAATTATAGAGAGTGAACCATTATGAAAAATACTCTTACCTAAAGTATTCGATAGGAAGTGATCCTTGGGAGGTAGTGAGTGTATCCCTTGAAATGTTATAAGAAGTGATTCATGGTTAATAGTGATCTTACCTAATCATTATAACCACCAATGAGTGACTTACAATGGATTTTTGTACACTAGCTCAATGATGATTGTATGTTCCTTACATTTACCTTATATAGGTGAAATAAGTAAAAATTTTTTGTAAATTTAATTTTATATTCCATATCATTTATTTTAATTTGATTATTATTAGGTGTAAGATAATATGTAGGATGAATGAGTGTTCCATATAACAAGGGGAAAAGATCCTAAGGAAGTTAAAGTGGAGAAAATGTTAATTATAATATCAAATTCATTTAACATACCTGTCTAGGTGTCTAAGGAGATACTTAAATTGGACTTTTCATTCGACAATATTATACCATACATTACTCTCTCATATGTGTTGGTTTAAAATGATCATTTAGATCATATGTATTATTTTTAATATAATAGTGCCAAACATGTCTTGATTATGTGATTAATATTTATCCTATAGTTCAACATTGAAATCTATGGTATGAAGAGGTTTAAGAATATTTTCATTGAACATATTTTAATGATGGATTTTACCAACATGTGTGTATACAAAGAATATGATATCATGGATATATTTCTAGATTAAATTATTTTTTAGGATTAGCCCAATCATTATTGTGGTTCATTGATAATGAATTTGAAATCATATATAAATTTACAACTACTCAATAATTGAAGGACACTATGGATAAAAAATGACATTGGATAGTATCTTCTAGTCTGGATGCATTTAGTCAACAAATTATTGATATATAGGATGATTAAATTTTAAATGTGATTATTTACATAATACTAGAAAAAGTTGGAAGATAAATGATATACCATAACATCTCATCGTATTTGTTAATGTTTTCAATGCTTGGGGGACAAACATCATGAGTCCATTACTTAATTCATTCATCCATTGATACATTATAGTTAGTGTTTATAATATTACAAAATGTGTTGATTCTGAATCCAACATGGCCAATATAATAGACCATTTATATAAATTCCTTATTAATAGCATTTCATATAATATATGTGTATTTAATCAGATTATTGAGCAATGTAGACAAAATATTGTCATAAATTTTCTTAATGTAGTGCTTGAAAGTATTGAGAACTTGAGAAAATTTATTATTGTACAGGATCCTTAAATGAGTTGAAATGTAAATAATTTAAATTTTGAAATGAAGTGGATTTTAGTGAAACATATTACTAAAATTAAAAACTACTATACAGAAGCACTCTATAATACAATGTGGTATTATTGAATAGACTACATGAAAAAAAATTTAATTCATGTATTCAATTTTTTGTATTAAAAATCATTCCCTTTTCTTTGGATCACTCCAAAAAATAATATATGAAGGTTAAATATTTATTTTGGAATGAAGATGAAATAGAAATAAATTGGGTTTTATATAAGTTATAGTTAGAAGATATATGAATAGTTTCTTATTCAAATTCCACTCTTTACAAGTAAAATACCACTATGTTTCCTTAATTACCCAACCAATATAATCAATATTACCATGAATATATGTAGTTTCTTTTTAACTCATGTTTCTGGTTATTCCTTATGAATCTCAAGTTGAGATGGTTGAGACAATTTATTTTCATGAGAACCTTTCCACTTGGTTTTTTGGATATCTAACGGAATGTGAGATGACCATTAACTGTGAATTTAAAGTGTCTCAAGCACAATATTTTATATACACATGTAAAATTATTCAGTATATTATTATTTAATTAGAAACCTTATGGTAAAATATATTATTGGCTTAAAATAAAGGACATACGGGGAATCCACCAAGGCATGATTTCTAATGGTTATTGAAAAAACATTATTATATATGTAGATTTTAAATCAATTATTTTTCATATATTTATTAATTTTTTTTAAAAAAAGATGATATCATATTATTAATTTTATATGTCACTCAAACCTTCCCTTATAAGTGGATTATGCCAATTGATTTTTGTTACTAAGGAAAAATATCCACAGTTGGGGGAAAATACAAATTATTTATTGGAACAATTTATCGTGAAATAACCCTTATGTAATGGAGAAATTTCATTTCATAATGACATTGAAATGTTTCCGTCATAGAAAAAAATACACTTTTCAAAATAGTAAGAATTATATTTAGAGAATATATGGTGAATTAAATTTCCACATGATCACTTATCATATAATATCCCGACTCTACAAAGCTACCAATATAAGGATACATTAAAATAATTTTGTAGTAGTGTCCCTAACCATGAATGAGTAGAATATTATTTTGAATACTTTTTCACTGATAATTCATGGGGTTTCCCCAGACCACAATTTTTCCTATTATAAGCATTTGATTGAATAAATATCATAAATTTCATCTTCAAAAAACCTATCTGTAAATAATGATTCAAATAAAATATTATAAAATTTATGTGGGTATGTAATAAATGGTTCACCACCATGAAACTCTATAGAATATAACTCAATGTGTTGAAATTTATTAAATATCTAGGGAACTCCACAATTTACATCATGAAATTTTTACATAACCTTTATTGTATCTCACAAAATTTATGATTTCACCTAGATAATATTTAACACAATATCTTGAATCATTATTATAACCCATTAAGATGTTGTTCTTATTGATTTACACACATCACCCATTCTATATCGCGTTTATCATCAACCCATTTTTAACCACTAACCCATATCCCCAAATATCCCCTCATATTGAATCCATGCTTCCCAAAAACCACTAATATCCAATAACGCCCCCCAAGAACTATCCACCCTTTATATTTATCTATTCTAATGATTCCCATCCATATTATTGGAAAGATATTGACCCACTCTAATGAAAAAGGGAAAATATCCTTCTTCCACATAAATATAACAACCCCAATTCAGTGATTAAAAATCCCAAAAAACCAATTAAATTACTCCCCCATTGGAGCCTAACCATTCCCCATCAACTATATTATCATTATTCTTATCCCAAAACCTAATACAATGATGGATTTCAACCCTCAATCATATGCAAGTAAATAATATGTAAAAAAAATACATTTATGGATGCCAAAATTTCTCAATCCAATGTTAATGGAAGAGGTAGAGAATGCTTCTAATGAACCACATACTAATTTAAAAAACATTGAAAAAAATTATAATTGATAAATTTTGATTTTTTATGTTAGTTATAGTGGTTCGGATACAGATGCACCTAATTTACCATACCCATGTATTGGAGGAGGGTTTTCAATTATTTTATATTGAATTTCTAATTAATAAATAGTGTAATATTGAGGATGTACTGTTTCTAACGGATCATCTTTATTATAGAATATCATTTACTAATTTTTGAGTTTATCGGGGAATTTACAACAATGAATTTTGAGGATGACTAAATATGATAATCTTATTTTGGATCCATATAAATAAAAATATTATCCATAATGAATATCAATGTAAGGAAAATCTATGTTAAATATGAACATAAAAAAGACCAAAATCACTATATTCAACGTTACACCAAAAAAATCCACTTTGGTTATTTAGGATCAGTTCTGACCTTCATTCCAATGTTATGTGCTCATTTGGGAATTAACATTAACACTATGGAATTAACATTGTATGAGTGGATGAGAGGTTGGGCTCATCAAAAACTTTTCAGTGGTAAATATTTCATAATAAAAGAATATTATGAATTTAATATATGTTTATGAATCCTTCTCAAATCCATGTGGTGTAATGGTTACCCATGTGTTAGTAATTAATTAAAAAACATGTGATAACACAAACATTTCATTATATATCAAATATTATATAATTTGATTTACAATGGTTGATATAATATGGTTTAAATCTATATAAGTGTGTACTATAGATTTTAAATTAATACAAGATGGTGTTAAGGGTTTAATGTTATAGCTTCATGCCCAGTAATTAGGCTTCATACATATCATTATAAATTTATTTATAAACAATTTTGTTCAGTTAAAATTAATGAAATACATCATACCTTTTATATTCATGTGACATTCATTTTTGATGTTCCTTTTATTTTCATGAATCTAGGAACAAAAAAATCATTTTATATTCATGCATAATAGAATTTAAATGAATGATTGCTATACATGTTTTTGGTGGGAACTATACAAGAGTAACCCTTAATGATTAACCAAAAAAATAATCTATCACAATTATTATGGGTAATATTCATAAAGAATATATCTTTTTTAGTTGTGTTCCTTTGGGAGCATATTTTTCAACTAAACTAGATGTGACCTCATCGGGAATATTTCTTACTGAAAAAGGTTCAATGGGAATGTGGCCATACTGAAAGGATATAGACGATTTTATGAAGGGAATGCCCATATGGGGATAAATTTATAGGTAATATGATCATAATGAAGGTGATTAGAGGGAATCATAGGGAATATTCCATAATTAGTGGGGGACTCCATGACCATGTAGAATATGAATTAGTGTAGAAGGATGTAGAATATTTCATAAGGAATATGTACACATGTAGATTAGTTAAAGATGTTGTATTTGAATCATAAAGGGGAATCCCCATCATCCCATTAAATTTATAACCAAATACCACATTTCTCATTTTTCATAATTTATGATCACGTGGTAGGACCATACCACGTTGTTTTATTTAAAGTGTTAAGGAAATTATCCTACATATTTATATCACATGGCTCTGACTTTTTAAATGATAGATCTCAATAAGTTGTGGGCATGTTTTTTTATCAATAATGTTGAAAAAGGGGTATTGATTATGGATTACACATGGTAATTCCATTTATATGATGCACTATGAATATGTATCATTGATGGAACATTGATTAATTGATATAAGGCCCCTTGAGTATGGTATCTTTATGTATAATACCCCATGATGATGATGTGATGATTACATATTAGGAAGGTTGAGACACTACTCCAAAATTAATTATTACGAAGATGTCATTAATGAGGGAATGATTAACAAGGGATTAAAATAATGTAGAAGACCTATGATGCTGTCTTTCGGAATTTTAATTGACTGATGTGGTTGAACCACCATGGATTGTTTAATTGGGGGTTATAACTAAAAGAAGGCCAAAGGAGATTCTTTGGAAGAAGGAGAGAATGAGTGGGACATACAAATAATAATTTCCTTCCATAAAATTGGTGTCTCTAGTTCATTGATGTTTCCATGTGATTAATTAATCGATGGTAATATGTTTAAGCTTACACATAGTAAGGAGTTCTAGGTATACATAGTTCACTAATTGGAATCATGAGATAAGATGAGTATTATCATATAGGAGGGATCACTATAGTGACGTCATTAGAATGATCCTCATTAACAATAGAATACATGATTATTATCACATATGAGGTTCCACCTATCGTGCATAAAAATTCACAAGACACATTTAATCATATAAATTCTTGATTGAATTGGTTAATGTTGGTTGTACGAAACATGATCATTTTTATCTATGTGATTTGGAGGGTTACGTTTTTTTAGAAAAGTGAGCAATGATGCACTTCTATTAAACCAAAAAATAAAAATAAATAGTTGAAATGATGATATTTTACAATTTTCCTAACAAAAAATTGATACCATGTCATAAAGAAAAGTATATGAGTGGAGACATCCTTCTGTGGTGACCCCACTATTTGCAAGCCCATTAGCAGTATAGTTAGCTTCCTAAAATGTTTCAGTGATGAAGTACTTCATAGAAGAGAGTATTTCATGGTATTCTTTTCATTCAACAATCATGCTCTATAATATGTGAAACTGGTCCATTATAATGAATTAAACAGCAATAGAATAATCACCTACTAAACTAATACATCTCTATTTTCTTTGATGAGCACGATCTATTTCCATGATAATACCCATCATCTCTGATTCTAGTGTAGTGATGTTGCTATAACTGTAATGACCCAATGATTAATAAATGTGAAATCACTTATAATATTTATTTCATATAGTACAATAACATGAAATCAAAACATAATGAACTACAATTTAATATGTGACCTTTAAATATAATATTGTCACTTTTGTTATTTGAATTAGGAAAATCTGTCATATAAGGTTTTGATCGATAAGAAGTTTAGAGTCCGATAAGAAAAACATAATTTTTGGTTAATAGTAACAGACCCTTATGAATAGTTGTTTTACCCTTATAAATTGTATTATGAACCTTATGAATAGTAAATAATCCATGTGAACAATTAACCTTAATGATGAACATATAAATAAGATTTATCCATCTTATAAGTGACAGAATAATATAATAGTGTTAGTATTTTTTAATGTCATGTATATTTAATTAAAATTTTATGATTAGTTTGAAAATTTAATATGAAATTTATTTTCATATTATGTATTGATAAATTATTATTTTTAGGAGTTATGGTTATATGATAAAATTAAGAGACCTTAATTAATTTTTCATATTGTAAGAAAAGCAGTTTTCATTATAAAATTATTATTTTTCAATAATTTACGATTTAATTTAAAAATTATATTTCATATTTATAAAATTATTTTAATAAAATTGATATCATTTTTGAATTCTATATGTACAAAATTGGTTGGGGTGAATTATTTGGTTTTATAAACACATGAATTTTTGATGAATAGTAAAATACGTTAATGTGCAGTATATATACATTATATGTTAAATTAACTATTTATTCAGTCATGGATGATGTAACCACCTTAGTTTGGAACTCATATACACATTTAAAGTTTTTCATAATAGTCAATACTATTTTTTATTGTGAATATAATAAAATAATGAATAAAATATTTTGAAAACCCTCCCCACCTCGACTATAAAAACCACCCTCACTCCACTCTTATATTCACTCCTCTCAAGGCATGTGCCTCATCCATGTTCTGGTCAAATATCTCCCATAGATCCTATATCATGTCTATAATCACTTGTACTTTTTAAAATAACAAATAATCACCCCTGGATATGTTCTCATGGATGATATATTCCAGAGGTAAATTATGCTTTTTATTTCAATGATTTTCATTCATTTTACATTATTGTATTTATCTTTCCTCACATCATTTCAATGAATTGTTATGATAACTCTAGTACCTTAAATGTAATATATTATTTTTATTATAATGTAATAATTCATCATCTTCTCTTATTTTACCTCCTTTTATACTAGAAATGATGTCACCATCTGAGATGTGTTAATTACTCACATTCAAGGATGATGAGTTTTCAATTTCTATAATCACATTCAATAATGATCGTGAAATCATTTTTATTGTTGAACCAGACAATAATATATTTATTATGTGTAATTAATTGTTCTGGAAACATTTTTTAAAATTATATTAATTTATAAATTGAAATGCGTTCGGATGTGATTAAAAAACTGCCAATTAAACAAATCTGTTATCATTAATGTTTTACATAATAATTCATCTTCACTCAAAATAAAAAAATTAAATTTATAAACAAGTAATATAATTAATAATAAGTAATTACATATAACTAAAATTCTATAAAATCATTCTCATCTTACATGTTTATCCGTATATGTATACAAGTAAATGGATCACGAAATCCAATGAAACAAATAGTGAAATTGAACATCCAACCTAATTAAAATGGTCCTGTATAAAAATAATAGTGTTATAATAAATCAATTATATAATAAAGGGTTTAAATAAATATTAATTAATGAATTTAAATTTGATATGGTGGACATGAAGATCAAAAAAAAGACACCATCAGACTTAAGGTAAAGGATTCTACCGAAACCTCCAATATACAATTGAGTTTCTCTATCATTCTTTTTACGCAAATCAAGTTATCTATTATTTTTATGTACATATTCACAACACTTTTTATATTCTCTAAACTCATGTATCAAGATCCATTCCCTAATATCTTTTGGTGATATACATGTTTTTAAGTGTTTCCCTACCCAATACATCCCTAGAAGAAAAAATGTTTTATGAGAACTTCCCAAATTCATACCCAATTTCTAGTGCACTCTAAAAACTATTTTAAGACAATAATGTTTTTATAAAATCTGTATTTTTATAATGAACACCTTATTGGGTCAATTATAGATTTATATAAAATATTATTCCATTTTTTATTTTAAATGCTCGCTCGTATTTTTATTAAAACAGAAATAAAATGTTTTAATGAAAAAACATCAAAAATACTCTTATCACATGTTTTCACTTTTATTTGAAATCAATTACCATGTAATATTATACATTTCTCATATAAATCTCTATTTATGTTTTAATTATATTTTTTATGTACACTAGTATGCAATTATCGGTCATTATTCTTTATGACCTGATTATGATACACATTTCATTCTATGGGTACACTTATGTTTATGTAGGACTCATTATGTGGAACAAAATACATGAACATGTTAAGATGGTTGAGCCCAGATAGTGCTCCACTTCATTGAGTAATGTTGTGTCTCATGTGATGTTATGTGAAATGGCCTTGGCTATTAGAATTGAATCGTGCTACCATGTCCAATAGTCTTTGTGTTTAACCATGACTTGTGCTCCTCTATGTGCAACAAGACTTGCCTCGTGCTAAAGTTATGTTTTATACAGCTTCCAAATTACTATGAATCCATGTTTCTTTTTTATTTATCTATATTTTTTTTATAAAAGCTGATTCCTTCTAAAAAATGACCAAATCACAAATATTATTAAAAGAAAAATGTAATGATTATAAAATACGGGATAATATTAAAATATTTATCATGAAAGGATATTAGAGTAGGGGAAAGCCTTAAATCTAGGTATTGTGTTTATTTACACACATGTTGGCTAGACCATCTACAACCATGATTTTTTCTTGATAAACATGTGTGATGATATAGTTAATATCAGTAAAAAATAGGTTCATTCCATCCAAAAAGTGGTAATTGGCTAAGAATAATGTGTTATTCCATTCCAAATTTCTTGAATGATGGTCGTCAAGTCACAATCAATCAAAAGGTAGTTCCATACGATGAGATTGGAAAAGGTAATTTCATGTATCAGAGCAAGAATGAATGCTTCAAGGGAGGTGGTAACATCACGTTAACCCATAAAGCATCATAGTATCTGATTGAGGTTATTACTAAAAATAGTTCCACAACCTGCAGGTCTAGAATTTCTCTTGTAGGAGCCATCAATATTGATTTGATCCATCCTGGTCAGGGGGCTCTCCAAAACACCTCTAGAGTGCGTTGTTCTTGAAAGAAGATTCCTTTAATCCTTAAAAACATAAGGATCCCAAAGTCTTTCACGTTGTTGTGGCAATGAACCTATTGAATCAAGGCACCTTCATTTAGGGAAATAAGGATCCTCATCTAACTAGAATTTTGATTTAAAGAGAAGTTGTTATGAATAATTGAACCACAATCCTACTAGATCACATGTTGTATTTCTAAATACACCGCAAGAAATAGACTCTTGAATTGTTGTGAGCCTTCAATTTACACACACTTTTTTTAGATTTAAAAGAATCAAGAATCAACCATTTTCATTCAAATATGTCAAGAATATACTTCCAAATATTAGATGTTGTAGTGAATGTGAGAAAGTGAAGGTTAACATATTCTCTATGTTGATTACTGATTTTTCCCTTAGAGAATATTTGAATTCCAAAATATTGAAGGCGACATTTAGTGGGAACTCTATTATGAGCAAGATTCCAGATTAGATTGAATTATTTCAACCATTTGTAATCTCTCTCAGAGTTATAGAAATTATTATTGTAGAATATTTTGGAGTTTAACATTCCATTGTGGAAAGGTTATCAAGTTATGAAATCATTAGTTTAAGCAAATTTGTAGTTTTCAATGATGTTCAGAATAGTATCACAGAGGTTATCATGCTGAAAGGGTAAAATGTCTCTGATAAAGGTTTTGGTATTATCTAGGGTTTGATCAAGATATTTCATGGAAATTAAAGGTGTGTCAGTCTAGTTTCCTACATATATTTTATGGAGGAGTCTCTGGAGACCATCCATATGGAATTACTCATAATATTGGTAAAGGAGTATTTGATGGAAGGCCTGATTTATGAATTAATGATGTTCTAATTTACTTTTTTATGTTTTTCAATAATCCAATTTTATATAAAGGTAATAGATTCATATGTATAGTGAAAATGTGTTTAAGTGAGTCTTTCATGAAGGGATTCATTAAATAATTTGATATTTTTAATACCAACACCTCTGATTTCAATGGGATTGAAACAAGTTGACAAGGGAACAATCACATGTTCTATTTCTAGAACACTACCATTCTAGATGAATTTATTTATAGAGGTGTTAATTTTTTTAATGAGACCGACATTCCATTTATAGACCATAATAGATTAAATGATCTTGGATACAATAGTGGATTTAACACGGCAAGTCTGATCTTCCATAGAGAGAGATTTACATTTCCCTAAAGATATCTTATTTAGAACTTGGTCAAAAATAGTCTCAAATTTACCAGATTTGGGTTTTCCCCAAAAAATTGGAACACCATGATAAGTTAAAGGGATCATACCTTCTTTCAATCCAAGGTCACTGAAAATGTTACATTTTCTACTTGGAGGGATGTTTTCTAAAATATGATGCAATATTAGTTCCATCTAATGGTTTGACCCCAAACCTCTTTGTAGTGTGAGAGTGCACTATTTTGATTAACAATGTTACTTTTATGCCCTTCTAGGAAATGGATAATATCGTCAGTAAAAAAAGTTGAGTAGTATCATTCATGTTCCTAGGGACACGTTTGGGTTTTAGTTTATTCTGGTCCACCAGGCGGCTGATCCAACTACTGAGGTAGTCTTTTGTGATCGAGAAGATAATGGAAGAAAGGGTGTCACCTTTCCAGACACCTTTGGTGCATTTAAAATATCCTTTGGGAGAACCATTTATCAAAATGGAGATAGAAATCAAGTAAAATAATGATATGATTGTATTGATAAAATAGGTCTTAAAACCAAAACTATGGAGGACATTGATGATAAAACTATAGTCCATGGTGTCAAAGCCTTTTCTAATGTAATGTTTGATGACAATGTTGCCTCCTCTATTAGATTTATACAAATTATTGACGCACACAGTGTTAAGAGAAATATAGTCTTGAATATATCTACACTTTATAAACCAAAATTTATTCCACGAGATAGTTTTGTCCATGAGAGTGGAATGTCTATTGGCATAGAATTTGGTAATGATTTTTAATAGGTGATGATAAGAGAAATGGGTCTAAATAGATGAATATCGGAAGCATTATCCACTTTTGGGATCAAGGAGAGAAACATGGCATTTAGAGGTTGAGGGAGAACCCCAATTGTGAGAAGGATTTTACAAGATTACAAACATCAGTCTGATTCACATTCCAATAATGTTGCACAAAACCATTGTTGAAGTAATCAGGACCTAGAGAACCTTCTAAATTTAGACTAAATACATTGTCTTGATTTCATGATCCATTAGAGTTATTATAAGGAAGGTGTTTTCCTCATTAGTGATCACTAAAGGAATGACCTCAGGCATAAGGTGTTTATTTATATCAGGACAATTGAAAATAGATTCATTGTAGGATACAATTTGATTTGGGATGTCATCATCATTGTCATGTAGTATTTACCCATCCACTAAGAAGAATAATGGCCTATAGGCCTTTCTGATTCACTGAAGAGAGATAAAGAATTATGTATTTATATCACTGTATGATAACCATTTAACTTTAAATGCTTTTTTTCACTTATATTATTTGAATGTGAGAAAGGAGTTACGCTTGACAGACTATATTTATTTCTTGAGTAGGGTCAGTGTTTAGGTCAGAGTAAGTGCTTGTGTTTTACATATTATTGAGATATTTCTTTATAATCATGATTTCATTTTTAATTTGTTTATCTATAGAGATTCATGATGTTTTAAGTGTCTATTTTAGATGTTTTATATTGATGTTACAATCAAGAGCATCATTGTTACAAGACATTGAGGACCATAATTTTTGTTTGTATGAGAGAATTAGTCATCCCAGATCCACACATTATTAAAAATAAAATGTTAATAGGTATTCATATCATTGGAGAAAATGCTTACCAAGATGGGGTGATGATTTGAGTTTAGTATATGAAGTGTTGTACTAGATATAGTATCCCATTTATCTAACGCATAGTTATTTGTGAATCCTCCATCTTGCTTAGAGGCCACTACTTTATTGTACTGTCTTTTATACCAAGTGTATTTTCCACTATAGATATTTATTTTAATGAGAATTTAGTAATCTATTGAGGTTTTAAATTCTCTTTTGGAAATAAAAGCATGAGAATGATGAATTTTTTCACATGAGGACAGGATGGAATTAAATTCACCCATAATAATACATGGGGAATTAATGTTATTACCATGATAAAAGATATCATTTCCAAGTGTTATCCTTTGTTGGTATCAACTATTAGCATCATCAAAAGATATGAAAATATGTGTTCCATCTGTAATAAATCTTCATGTAAAAATATGAATTGAGATATTTAAAAAACTAATATTCTATAAATAAAAGTGTGAAACAAACCCTTTAAGATTCAGTGTTGACGTTATTTGTTATTACATGAGTAAAAACATAGTTTCTTTGAAACATGTAAGAGAATTTAGATGAATATGAAATTTTGGGATCTGAAATAGAATTTAATAAAGGATGATGCATGTCAATAATTTTATTTAACATAGTATAAGTGTTATAGTAAGCAATTCCCTTCCAATTCCAAAAAAGGATCATCATTAAAACATTGATTTGGAGTTAGAACTCCCCTTTTTATTTTTTCCAGATCCTTTATTTCTAGAATACATTATAACCACTTGTGTATTATTTTAGTTCTATTCCTGCTAATTTCTAGATTTTTTGTCATCCTTCATTGTAGGTTCAAATATAGGATTACACACTGAAGAGTCTCAATCTTTTTGATAACACATCAACAATGAATTTGAACAATGGTTTGAAACAGAATATATATCCATTATAAAAAAGTCCTAAATATCAATTGGTAGGGGAATATATTTACCTATAACCTTTAAATTATTTTTGTATAGCTTTTTGACAATGCTGAGTACAAAAGGAAAGCACTGCTTTAGGTTTATAGAGTTATTATTAGCATGCATGACCTTAGATTCCTATACCGAAAGTGTGGTACAATGCTCAATATATTTGGATGACATGATAATAGAAATACAATACTTAGATTGAGTCTCGGACTAGATTTCTTTAGTTATAAAGCTCCCAGGATCGGAAGTACTTCAAATGGGATGATTATGAGTAGAGATCATAGAAACTGGATGATCATCAGTCATTTTGGTTTCATTCTTAGTACCTAGAGAAGTGTCTATGATATCAGTTGGTATCATTAAAGCATTAAGGATTTCGACTATTGGTTTCATATTACTCAACATCATAGAAACAAAATCATCACTAATATCAACAGGCTGAGATCCATCATTAGAGAAATGTGTAATAGTGAAGATGATTGTGTCTGGGTCATTTAACTTATCCCCTCCAGGTCTCTCTATGTAAATCTGCTCAGTGAAACTATTTTTGTAAAAACCAAATGTTTTTCAATGGAAAATTCCCTTCTTATATTTATGTCATTAAATACCATGAACACACAAAATAATGAACTACTAAGTGATATGTGACTTTTAAACATAAGTTTTCCACTCCTATGTTTGGAATTTTGAAAATCTGACATACACGATTGTGTTCAAGAAGATTTTTGGAGTCTAATTAAACAAAAATAATTATTGGTGAATTGTAACATACCCTTAAGAATAGTATCATACCATTATAAATAGTAATATGAACCTTATTAATAGTAAATCATCCAACATAAGCGTAACATTACCTATGAATAATAAAATAATATTTTCACATATTAGAAAGTGACAATTTGACCTTAGTAAACGTTTTTTGTATTTTTAAGTCATAAATAATTAAATATAATTAATTAATTAATTTAAAATATTATTTATTTCCTTGACATGTTTTTATAAATTATTTAATCAATGTATAATAGTTTTTTTATAATTTTGTAAGACCCTCTTTAAATTTTGAAAGAACTAAAAAATCAGTTTTTATCATAAAAACTATTTTTATGTAAATTATGATTTTAATTAAATATTAAATTAATAATATTTAGAAAATTATTTTTGAAAAATGGACTTCATTTTTGGATTCTACGCATCAAAAAACGTTTGGGATAATTTTTTGTTATTTTTCTGAGAAACTTCAATTTTTGGTGAATAGTAAAATACATTAATATACCGAATAAATACATTATAATTAAAACCAACAATTACTTACATCACAAGTGATGTAAGCACCCAAATCTCGAACTCACATGCCTTATTTACTATTACTGGTCGTTCATGACTCACTATTCTTTTACTTATGGTAAATAAATAAACTAATTAATTTTATATTAAGGAAACCCCTCTCCCCTCCACTATAAAAGCCACCCTTCACTCCCTCATTTTCTCACACCTCTAAAGCTCCAAGACTTCACTAAACTCTTCCCAAAAATCATCCATAGAACCTTTACCACGTCATAAAGATGTTGGTCTCATCAAAAGACCAAGACTACCTTCCTTAAAAAGGATCTCAAAAGGATGATTTAAGAGGTAATTTCTCTCCCTCTTCTCCTATATTTTTTCTTTCATGTTCATGTTCATTTCATTATCACTGCCCGCCTATATTCAGACAAATTGTTTTGTAACTCCATTATTATAAATATAAATTAATTTTATGATTCTAATGGGATATTATATCACCCCACACCCTTTCCCACTTTCTTTTATATTAAGAGAACGTTGTTCATGAGGTGTTAATCTATCACCTTAAAAAACGACATGCTCTCTTCTTCCTTTTCTACCTTCATATTTGGTTGTGAAACCATTTTTATGGTTGAACTAGAATATTTTATATGTATTATGTCCTATTTTATGTTCTTTAAATAACTTATGTCCATATTACTAAGTGAAAAGTTAAAACAAGTTCGTTGTGATCCAAAAACGGTTCAAATTAACTGAAATAATCATCATTTAATTCTTATCTAATGATTCACCCACATGGATATAATATAATTCATTATAAAATCATTAAATCTCTTATAATATAACTAATAACATATAATATCATTTCTGTTTGTTTACCCATGATCTACCCGAACTTCAATTTAAGAATACAAGTGGACCACTCAAGAAAACAAAAAAAATGAACATCCTCAATCAATGTTTTTAAACTCTATAAGTCATCCAAAGGTAAATAATGTGACATAATGAAATCCTAATGAACATTATTAATTTAAACATGGTTCTAGATTTCTAATTAATGATTATAATGTCATTATACAACACATTAAAGAGAAGGATGCATTCGAGTACAAGGTAAGGGGAAATTCTTGAACCCAACTTTCATCCTTTGGGTTTTACCTCTTTCACTCCATTTTTCATATGTTCACTTCATAAAGATCATTTGTTCATAATTGTATTTCTTTTTCTGGGATATACATGTTTTCTAATAAATTTTATGTCAATCCAAATGTTTTTTGAAAGAACTCATCTCTTGGGAACTCAACTTCTACCTCCCATTCAAGGTTGATGATTCTTGTATCAGGTATGTTTTTCCCTATTTATTTTGGGAACCCAATGTTTATGATTGTGTTCTTATGAGATAAAACCCATTCTTTTTATGGGTTATTTATGTTAATTTATGGAAAATGTTCATTGTGGTATGCATGATAAATGATAATGTTATGATGTGACCGGTGTTCCTGGAATTATATACCGCAATATGAAGGCTTAAATGTGATGGGTGCGCCGGAAATTATATTGTGCTCCAAAGCATTAGGTAAAGTTATGAATCTCATGAGTAAATGTGAAATGATTTATGATCAATATGCTAGCTTGGATCACAATTATGTGTGGTAGTTAACCACTAATACATGATGTTTCATTTTTATGCATTGCCACATTTCACGTCTTTTATTTATGCTCCTCTCAAGTACATGATCTTTTGCCTATGTTATGATTATGCTCACCCCATGCTATATTGTTCTTGTCAAACCTCTTACTAGGATTCTAGCTCACCCCTTTTGATTTATATCCTTAGGTGGAAACATGTACTAAGGAGAAGACAAGTACCAATAAGAATCTAAAGAAGAAGAAATTAAATAAATGTTTATGATTGATGTTGTATTTGTTATGCATGGTCCAAGTTTTCCCAAGACACTAAACCTTTGTACCCTCTATTTGTAATACTATTATGTTTTTTATATTTGAAATGATGTAATAGTAATGTAAGAAATGGATGGGTCTCTATAGTTGGTGTCAGAGGGAGGTTTAGTTAATTTGGGAATTATGATTAGTGAACCCTAGAGAAAACATCTAGTATGAGATTAAGTAAAAATATACACACAAAAATATTTACCTAGGGATCCCATATGTTATGTTTTTTGGTATAATTGTATAAATGAATAAATTATTCATGACTTGTTTACTTATGTTTTGTTCTAACCTTTTCTATTTTAGAAAATGGTGGGAACCAGGACAAATCTTGCCAACCACTCATGCGAGGGCCAATAAAACGATTGCCCGAACGACATCCCCATTTATTTGGGAGGTGGAGTTCAAAACTTCATGGTGATGCTTAACCAATTATCTCAAGTTATGAACAATAACCATAATAATGGGAACGTACTCCTTCGTCAAAGAGGGAGCAACTGGATATTGAATGTTTTATATGACAACGACCACTGACATTTAGTGGATCTTCTGATCCACTAGTTGCAGAATAGTGGGTCAACTTCATAGAGAAGATCTTTTCTGTTCTTCACTGTTCTGAGATGGAGAAGGTGACTCTAGCCATTTATCATCCTGATGGAGAGGCCGATCAATGGAAGGCTTTGATTAAGAACACCAAGCCAAGTGTGTAAATTGAAGAGATGGAATGGGAAGACATTAAGATAATGTTTCTTAATAAGTACTTCCCACGAACTATTCACATGAAGATGGAGAGAGAATTCATAGATCTCAGGAAAAAACAAGGGGAATCGGTCACAACTTATTAAGTGAATTTCACAAGGCTTGCAAGGTACACTTCAGGTTTGTTTATCAACAATGATAGCAAAATTGATAGATTCTTTAGTGTATTAAAACCACACATTCGAAAGGCTCTTGCAATTCGAGACTTTGGGAGTTATGAAGAATTTTTTCAGTGTTCTCTAAAAGTGGAGATGGCATTTGGAGAATGGTCTCATGGATATAGTGATAATAAAATAAATACGGAGTTTCAAGATGGAGGATCTAATGAAAAAGGTGTGAAGAAAAATAAACAACTCACATGGAAAAAATGTGGGATGTTGCACCATGGGAACTGCCTCAAAGGGATGGGGAAATGCTTCAAGTGTGGGAAAGAAGGACCCCATGCTCAAGAGTTTCGAAAAAACATGAAAAGGAAGGATAATTTAGCTGATGAAAGGAGATAACCACTCATGGTTCAATGCTACAACTATAAGGAGATAGGGAACAATGCAAACCAGTGCACTATACCTCGAGTTCTCGAGGGTAATCAACGTCAGCAGCCACTGAAGCCAAAGGAACAAGGGAAGGCTTATTCCATCACTACTACGATGGTGGAGCATGATAATGAAGTCGTACATGGTACACTTCCTATTCACTCAAGAATGGAAAAATTCTTATTTGATTCCTATTCTACCCATTCATTTATATCTTACAAGATTTCTAGAACTATTGAATTGAATCCCCGAAACCTTGAACTAGAGATATCTGTAAAAACTCCAAGTGGTGCAATCATTGCAACCCAAGTGTTTGACTCTTCTCCTATTGGCATATGTGGGAAGATTCTTCTGGAAAATATTGTAATACTTCTCTAAGTGGAATTCGATGCTGTAATGGGAATGGACTGGCTCTCATCATATAGAGTGCATATCAACTGTCGTAAAAAGGAAATATCTTTTCATATTCTTAACCATCCCATGCTCCTCTACAAATTCAAGGAATATCATGAATGTCCTTTGAAAAATCCTTCAATGGTGTGGGTGTTGATTCCCTATGAAGAATCATAACATTCCCAAATGGTTGAGTCGGAGGATAGTTCCAACCTTGAGGAAATGCCCATCGGGAGGGAATACGATGATGTATTTCCCAAAGAGTTACCCGGAATTCCCTTGTATCATGATGTAGATTTCTCAATTGAACTCATACCCAGAGCTACTCCTATCTCGAAGTTCCCCTATAGGATGGCTCCTATCGAACAGGAGGAGTTAAATAATCAGTTGCAGGAGCATCTGGACAAATGGTTAATACACCCTAGTTCATCACCTTGCGGTGCACCAGTGCTCTTTGTGAAGAAGAAAGATGGAACAATGTGGTTGTGTATCGATTATCGAGAACTCAACAAGACCACCATAAATAACAAGTATCCTCTCCCAAATATTGATGACTTTTTCGATCAGTTAAGAGGAGTTCAGTACTTCTCAATGGTGGATCTTCGTTATGGATATCATTAGGTAATGGTAAAGATGGAAGATATTCAGAAGACTGCCTTCCGTATAAGGTATGAGCACTATGAGTTTTTTGTGTTGCCCATTGGACTTATTAATGCCCCTGAAATCATTATGGATTTGATGAATAGAGTCTTTAGACATTAACTCGTCAAATTTGTGGTAGTGTTTATCGATGATATTCTCATCTTCTCTAAGAGTAAGGATAAACATGAAGAATATCTATGAATTGTTTTTGCGACATTGAGAAAAGAGAAGTTGTACAAGTGTGACATTTGGAGGAATCAAGTCAAAAACATGGGACATGTGATCATAAGCGAGGGAATTTATGTGGCCCCTTCAAATACAAAGGCGAATGAGGAATGGCCCAGGCCCTCTAGTGTCACAGAAATACATAGTTTTCTTCGATTAGTTGGGTACTACTGAAGTTTTGTGATAATCTTCTCACGATTGTCAAGCACGCCAACTATGTTAACAAGGAAATGCGTAAAGTATGTCTAGACGGAAGAATGTGAGGGATGCTTCATGGAGCTAAGGAGAAGGCTGATCACTACACCAATACTCACACTACCAAAGAGTGGAGAATGTTTGATGATATACAATGATTCTTAAAAGAAAGGCTTGGGTTGTGTACTCATGCAAAATGATAATGTGATAGCCTACACCTCACGACAGTTGAAGATGCATGAGCATAACTACCCGACGTATGATCTAGAGCTGGCAGCCATGATGTTTGCTGTGAAAATCTGGCGGCACTACCTTTATGGTGAGAAGTGTAACATATACACCGACCACAAGAGCCTAAAGTATATATTCACACAAAAGGATCTCAACATGCGTCAAAGGATATGGTTAGAGCTAATCATGGATTATGATTTATCTACTCACTATCATCCTAGAAAGGTGAACAAGGTAGCTGATGCTCTAAGTCGAAAAGAACCGGTTACTCTATCCATGTTGTGGATTGAGAAAGACACTATATTATTGGATATAAAAAGAATAGATTTGGAAATCATAAGGGTATGGGATACATCCTACCTTGACCAAATGATTGTGCAACCATCCATCCAACAGAAGATTAAGGAAGCACAAAGGGATGATGTGGAGAAACAAAAGAGGGTGAATGAAGTAATGTAAGGGAAGCTATAAGAGTTTCATATCGATGATGGTGGTGTGATTCGTTTTGGAATGCGGCTTTGTGTGCCTTAATCTACCGGGATAAAGAAGGAGTATTGGATAATGAACATATATCAACTTTCTTTATCCATCCTGGGAGTACCAAGATTTATCATGATCTCCGAGAACACTTCTAGTGTGATAACATGAAGAAGGAGATTGAAGAATATATATCAAGGTGCTTGGTATGTCAGTAAGTTAATGTTGAGCAACAAAAGTCCAAAGGTATGATGCAGCCATTTCCTATACCCATGTGGAAATGGGAAAATGTTACTATATACTTTGCCACGGGTCTCCCAAAGAGGTCAAATGGAAATAATGTGATATGGGATTGAAGGACCCCGGGACACTCTGAGAGGGGAGGGGTGAATCAGGGTGACCACTTTTTCTTTTAATGTGATGGATCTTGTTCCCATGTTGGTAGGAACTTGTTGAACCTGTATGATGATAAGGATTAGAAAGCAAAGATACACATGCATAGAGAAGACACCACCCTTTTTACTTGGTTCGCCACTAAGGGCTACGTCCAAGGAGCATACACTGACAGGTTGTCGGGCGTACCAAAATCCACTATACTTCACTAGCTGGAGATTACAAAAGTTCGGGCACAATCACTCTGTCCTAGGCTCACTGCCTTTACAAAAGTTCAAGAAGCTCACAGATTCCCTCGGGTCACTCCCATTGACTCCCCCTGGCTCACTGCCGTTGGTGAAGTCCCACTCAGTTTATAGACTAAAGGTCTCTTCAATTGATAGTCATGAAGTTCATTGTCTCCTGTTCAGCATGAGACTTTGTTTTCATCATATTCCTGAGTTAATGCTCTGTTAGATCCAAATTCCAACCACTGATGAATACCCCCTTTCCCTTGTCCACAGGGAAAACAACCTTTAGAAAAGGCCTTCGCAAACTACCCTACTTTGCAAGGCTCCCAATTTTGCAAAGCTCAAACAAGCCTTCGCGGAGCCCCTGCCATTTCGCGAAGCTCAATCGCGAAGCTCAATCGCAAAGCACTCTCGCGATGTTCCTGCCTTCGCAATGCCTGGCTATCGCGAAGCTCCTGCCTCTTCACGATGCTCACTGAGCCAATGCGGGGCGCCCATCTTTCGCGGAGCTAGAATAGCTGCCGCGAAGCTCCTCTTTCGCGAAGCACGCTTCCTTCGCGAGAGACCTTTGCGAACTGAGAGAAAAGGACATTCTCTGAAATTCTCTATACTTCTCTTGAAGGGGACAACCTCTATTTATAGGCGATTCTACCGACCCTCAACCCTTCCGCGTGAAGTCAGCGCCACGTCAGCTCAAATCGCGAAGCTCCAGAGTTTCCGCCAGAATTCTGTCCAAAACGCGAAGCTCCACGGAAATCTTCCGTTCGCGGAGCTTGACATAGTCACGAAGAATCACCATCAACATACCTTTGTGACTTCTCCGCGAAGCTCCCTCGCGAAGCCCAACATTCCTTCGCGCCTTCGCCGTGAAGCTCCCTCGCATAGCCCTTCACCGCCGCGATGCGCTTCAATCTCTGCCGTTCGCGAAGCATGACGTAATCGCGAAGCATCACCGCCTCCATTCTTCTGATCTTCGTGATTTCCAAACCAAGCATCCTATCTTTGCGAAATTCATGCCATTGCCACATGAAATTATTCTCTTCATGGAAATCCTATTTTTGCGATGCTCACCAAACTCCAAATTTTGGACCCCCAAAAATTTGGCAAACACTGGGAAATGGCGCCACCTTCAAAAGTGTTGTCTGCTTGAACGGTATGATCTCTTTACTGGTACACGATCCGAACATCCATTGATGATTGACATCAAACACAAACCACACTCCAAATCATGCATCGAAGACCATGTTTCCAACAATCTCCCCCTTTGGGTTTGTTGGCAATCAGAAGAAAAATTCAATAGATCTCCATCAATGTGAAAACCAAAAAAATGTAGTATTCAACCCATCCAAAACTCTATGTCTATGTGAGAAATTCTCAGTGTAGAAAACAAGAGAGGAGGCTTGAATTGGGTTCCATTGTTTTCCTTCTAATTCTTATCATCACAGAAGTTTCCTGAATTTATTCCTTCTCCTTTCTCCCCCATTGAAAATAAATCCAAAGACCAGTAAATTTTTCACGTTCAGCTCAAACCATATTACCCCTGTATAGTATCTCCCCCATAGACCTGCATCATATCCATAAACAGATTAAAACATTTATAACAAACGGGGAGATGGGAATTCCGTAACCTCATTATGCACTGGGAGGTGATCGAACACCGAGGTTCAACTGATGCTTCTCGAACACAGCCGCTGACAGTGGCTTTGTCAGGATATCAGCCACTTGCTCATCTGTTCCCACATGATCCAATATAATCACCCTTTTCTCAACTTTCTCTTTGATAAAGTGATACCTGATTTCAAGGTGTTTTGTACGAGAATTATGAACAGGATTCTTCGTAAGATCAATTGCACTCTTATTGTCACAGTAAATCACCATTGGTTGCGTCACCTCATCGCCAATATCAGTTAATTGATGCTTCATCCAAAGCAGTTGAGTGCATACCTTTGTGGGGGAGATATACTCAGCTTCAACAGTACTAAGAGATGTATTTTCTTGTTTCTTGCTCAACCAGCCAACACATTTTTTTCCAATATAGAAAGCTCCACCACTAGTGGACTTTCTGTCTACAACATCACCAGCCATGTTCGCATCAGAAAACGCTGATAATTCACTGTCCCTGCCTGCATCAAAAAATAACTCAGAGTTATGTGTACCTTGAATGTACCTCATGATTCTTTTTATTGCTGCCATATGTTCCTCCTTTGGATCACTCTGAAAGCGGGCCACAAGGCATGTTGCAAATTCAATATTTGTCCTTGTCGCTGTCAGGTACAGTAGGCTTCCAATGATCCTCATGTACATGGTGTGATCAACAGAGTTCTCATCCTCATGCTATCCAAGTTTACTTCCAACTTCAATCGGAGTTGACATTGGTTTGGAGTCTTGCATATTGAACTTCTTTAGCAACTCTCTTGCATATTTTTCCTGAGAAATGAAAGTGTATTCCTTCTTTTGAATCACTTGCAGCCCCAAGAAATATGTGAGCTCCCTAATCATAGAAATTTTAAATTCTGATTTCATGTGGTTGGAAAATTCATCCACTGGTTTCTGCCTGCTACCACCAAATATGATATCATCAACGTAGACAAGAACAATGAATTGATATTTGGAGAATTATTCACATAGAGATTGTGATCAACTCCTCCTCTTTTGAATTCCAACTTCTTGAGATATGAGTCCAGACTTGACTACCATGCCCATGGTGCCTGTTTCAAACCATATACAGCTTCCTATAGTTTGCAGACCTTTGTTTCATCAGTACCCAAAACAAAGCCAACTGGTTGTTCAATGTAGACTTCTTCTTCGAGTACACCATTCAAGAATGCTATCTTGACATCCATTTGATATACTTTATATCCTATTTAGAGTGCCATGGAAAGGAAAATCCTGATTGACTCCAGTCTAGCCACTGGAGCAAAGGTTTCTTCAACATTAATGCCTTCAATCTGGGAATATCCTTTATATACCAGTCGTGCCTTGTTTCTGATGACACTTCCATGCTCATCAAACTTATTTTTGAAGATCCATTTGGTACCAATCACATTGTGACCTTCGGGTCTCTGGACAAGATCCCATGATTGATTCTTGTCAATCTGATCTAATTCATCATTTATGGCTTTCACCCAAGATTTATCTTTTGCAGCTTCTTCGAATGAGGATGGCTCTACAACTGATAGAAATGCAGATTCTGTGGTATTACTCATCCTTCTTGTTTGAGTGTGTGAAATCATGTCCCCAATTATGTTGGATGGATCAATATAATCTCTTAGATTTCTCCTACGAGGTTCAGTAGTATTCTCTTCAGCCATAGTTTCTGCTTCAGATTCTTATTCTGAGTCAACATCATGATGTGATTGCTGAGTGTTTTGAACAGCTTCCTCTATTTCTGCATTTGTATTTTCTTCATGTTCACATTCTTCCTGACTTTCTATCACATCAGCATATGAGGTCCTTGAAGCATTTTTGGTTTTATCTTCAATTATCTTAACATCACTACTTTCCACAATCCTTCCCAAATGCTTGTTGAAACATTTTTAGTCTTTGCTATTCATTGAGTAACCGAGGAAAATTCCTTCATCTGCATTGTCGCCATATTTCCCTTGATTTCTTTCTTTGTTCCTAATGAATCATTTACTTCAATGTCACGAAAGTATTTTAGAGAAGGATTCCATCCATGACACAATTCATATGGTGTCTTCGTCTCACCCATATAAAGTCCTGTTCGATTTTGAATATACACTGCAGCTTGAATAGCCTCTTTCCAGTAATGTCGTGGAATACGACTCTCAATCAACATAGTTCGTGCCATGTTGTTCACCTGTCGATTCCTATGTTCAACAACTCCATTTTTTTTGGAGTTCTCATAGCAACTACCTCATGTTATATCCCATGTTTCTCCAGATAATTCCCAAATTCAATGGACGTGTATTCTCCTCCATTGTCAGATCGCAACACTTTGATTGTTCGTCCAGTATCATTCTCGGCGATTCGCCGATATGTTTTCATGTAGTCAATGACTTGTTGTTTCCTGTGAATGACCATCACACATGCCATTCTACTGTAATCATCTATGAAAAGGACAAAGTACCTTTCTCCATGAGTTCCGGCAACATTTATTGGCCCACAAACATCTGTATGAATCAGATCAAGAAGGTGAGACTCTCTTTTCTTCTTTGGCCGATATGAACTGCAGACCAGCTTCCCACGAATACAAGCATCACATGATTTTTCACGCTCATGCTTCAGGTTGGGAATGTCCATGACAATTCTCAATTTTGATATTTTCTCCATGTCTTGATGATTGATGTGTCCCAATCTCTGATGCCAAAAATTGTTTTCTTCTTCAACAGTCATGTAACATACATTTTCTTCACTATCAACCTTATACAAGTTTCCTTCTATTCTGCATCCCTTCATAAGTGAATTTACAGGTTTTCCCTTGATAGTGCAGCCTTTCTGATTAAAAGTAACTATAAGTCCTGAGTCACAGAGTTGACTCACGCTGAGGAGATTATGGCATAGGCCATCTACGTAAAGGACTTCAGTCTTCTTTAGTTCTCCATTAGCTAATTTGGTACTTCCACTCCCCTTGATTTTCTGAGCCCCATCATTACAAAATCATACAGTACAATCAACATTCTTTATGATGTTCATTAGTAGGCTAGCATTACCTGTCATATGAGATGAACAACCACTATCCAGAATCCAGGTACTGTTGTTCTTTGTATCTTTGAGGGCTACCTCTGCAAGGTTGGAATTCTCAATCTTCTTCCTTTCCTTCCATGAGACATTAGATTGAGTATATAGAACTGATGGCCTTTCAACTATCTCTTCCACGTATCCAGGTTTTTCATAGTCAAAGTCTTTTTTGAGAGGTGAGAACCTTTTTGAAAGAGCAACATTGTCTTGCTGACGAGACTTGACTTGTCTTGAACTTTGGTATGAGGTGTACATGTCCCTTCTCTGCCTGCAATTAGCGGCCTTATGACCAAAGTTAGAAAAACGAAAACTATATACATAGAAATTATTTCTTCTATAAGAATTAGGATATGAAATTGTTCTCTTTTGTTGAGCCTCTATATCTTCTCCATTCATATAGCTTCTTGCCTCTTCACAATAAGACATGGTATGGCCTAGATAGCCACAGAACTGACACTTCATGAGAGGAAATGTCTTCTCACTTGAATTTCTTCTTATACCCTCTGCCTCGGGAGAATAGCAAGATTTTCTGTCATTTGTGAATGTTTCAGGATAATTTTCAGGTTTCCTTTTAGTTTGGATCGAGGATTCCCTTTTTGGAAGTCTAGGTAACATTTCAACATGTTCAACTTTCATCTTATCATTCTTTTGGATATTTTCACTTCCCGCAATTGATGTCTCAGCCTCACAGCCAATTCCACTCTTTCCCATGCATGCGTGTCTTAGATCACTCAAGATTTTTTCAACCCCATCTGAACCACACTTGGCTCTTTCAAGTAATTCTGCATATGAGAATCTTCCAAACTATATTTTCCTCCTCGATTATTTTGGAATTGATTCGGTCTCTAGTTTACTCCTTAGAGTAACTACATCCTCTTCAAGACCCTCAGTAGTCTTGGATTTTTCATCTAGTCTGGATGTGAGGTCATTGATGACCTTTTCCTGCTCTTCAATTCTCATCTTCAGATCAACTACATCATCATTGCTTTCAATTATTTTAGACTTTACCTTCACAAATTCTTCCATTTGTTCGATTTTAGCTTCTAGTTGATCAACCTATTCCGTTGATACTTCTACAATTGATTTCCCCTTATTGCAGCTCTTACATTTAATCTGAAGCTTACTAACTACATCCTTAAGTTGCACCTCATGATCTACACAAGTTCTCAATTGTTTTTCTCCATCAGTATCTTCTGACTTTTCAACAGTGGCCATCATATAAGCATGGTTCCCAGTTTTGAATTCTGGTTCTTCTTCATCAAAGAATTCATTATCATATTCTTCCTCTTCACAGACAAACCTCTTCCTTTGCATTTTCTTACCAGATTTGAAGTCTCCCTTTTTGAAGAACCTTCTTTGAGGCTTCTTGAAATTTTCATCTTTACTATCATCATCATTGGTATTCCTCAAGCACTGAGAGGCAATGTGCCCAACTTTTCCACAACGGAAACATGCGAGAGGTAACTTCCCTTTGAATTTCCCTTTCCCCTTTTGGAACTTATTTGCAATGAGAGAATGAATTTCTTTTTCTTTGTCAACTTCACCGCTACTATCCTTTGAGATTTTCAGTTTATCCATGGCCTTGAATGCCATTTACTTGCTCACTCTAGTCGTAGCATCTTCTGGTTTGACTCTCATTTCATATGCTACCAAACTGCTGAGTAGATCATCAAGAGAAAGTTTGGAAACATCTCTTTCCTCAAGGGCTGACACCATCGCATTATACAGAGGTGGAAGTCTTCTCAATATTTTCATTACAATATCAATATATTTGATTTCTTCGCCTAGACCTCGAATAGCTCCAACTACTTCAGTAATTCAGTTGAAGAAAGAGTCTACAATCTCGTCTGGATGTATCTTTTGATCATCAAACTGATTGTGCAGCACTTGTAGTTTTGCCTCCTTCACTTTTCTATCAACTTCATAAATATTCTCAAGTTTATCCCACATGGATTTTACTGAGGTGCAATTCATCACCTTTAGGTAGATTTGATCAGAAAGGGATGTAGTGAGTTCATTCTGTGCTTTAGCATATGCATCAAGAAGTTTCCTGCATGTTTCAGTCCTAGCAAGGCCTGTTGGATCAGTGACTTCTGTTCCATTCACAGTAGAAAAGAGAAAATCCATTCCAAGAGATCTCATATGAGATCTCATTCTGTTCTTCCAGATCTGGAAGTTTCTTCCATGGAATTGAGGAACTCCCCTGACATTGACCGTGTTTTCCATGACAAAAGAGGTCAGATTCAACACGAGAAACCTCCCTCTGATACAAGTTAAAGGACCCCGGGACACCCTGATAGGGGAGGGGTGAATTAGGGTGACCACTTTTTATTTTAAAGTGATGGATCTTGTTCCCACGTTGGTAGGAACTTGTTGAACCTGTATGATGATAATGATTAGAAGGCAAACATACATATGCACAGAGAAGACATCGCCCTTTTTACTTGGTTCGCCACTAAGGGCTACATCCAAAGAGCATACACCGACTTGTTGTCGGTCGTACCAAAATCCACTATGCTTCACTAGCTGGAGATTACAAAAGTTCAGGCACAGTCACTCTGTCCCAGGCTCACTACCTTTACAAAGGTTCATGAAGCTCACAGATTCCCTCGGGTCACTCCCGTTGACTCCCCCTGGCTCACTGCCGTTGGTGAAGTCCCACTCAGTTTATTCACGTGAAGGTCTCTTCGATTGATAGTCATGAAGTTCATTATCTCCTGTTCAGCATGAGACTTTGCTTGCATCAGAGTCCTGAGTTAATTCCTTGTTAGATCCAAATTCCAACCACTGATGAATACCCCCTTTCCCTTGTCCACAGGGAAAAAAACCTTTGGAAAAGGCCTTTGCAATGTACCCTACTTCACAAGGCTCCCAATTTTCTAAAGCTCAAACAAGCCTTCGCGGAGCCCCTGCCATTTCGCGATGCTCAATCGCGAAGCTCAATCACGAAGCACTCTCGTGATGCTCCAGCCGTCGCAATGCTTGGCTATCGCGAAGCTCCTGCCTCTTCACGATGCTCACTAAGCCAACGCAGGGCACCCATCTTTCGCGAAGCTAGAATAGCCGCCACGAAGCTCCTCTTTCGTGAAGCACGCTGCCTTCGCGAGAGACCTTTGCGAACCGAGAGCAAAGGACTTTCTCTAAAATTCTTTGTACTTATCTTGAAGGGGTCGGCCTCTATTTATAGGAAATTCTAGCAACCCTCGACCCTTCCGCTCGAAGTCAGCACCACGTCAGCTCAAATCGCGAAGCTCCAAAGTTTCTGCGAGAATTATGTCCAAAACGCGACGCTCCACAACAATCTTCTATTCGCGGAGCTTGACGTAGTCGTGAAGAATCACTGTCAACATACCTTTGCGACTTCGTCGTGAAGCTCCCTCGCGAAGCCCAACATTCCTTCGTTCCTTCTCCGCGAAGCTCCCTCGCAAAGCCCTTCACCGCCGCGATGCGCTTCAGTCTCTGCCGTTCGCGAAGCATGACATAATCGTGAAGCATCACCGCCTCCATTCTTCTGGTCTTCGCAATTTCCAAAACAAGCATCCTATCTTTGCAAAATTAATGCCTTTTCCATATGAAATTATTCTCTTCATGGAAATCCTAGTTTCGCGATGCTCACCAAACTCCAAATTTTGGACCCCCAAAAATTTGGCAAACACTGGGAAACGGCGCCACCTTCAAAAGTGTTGTCTGCTTGAACGGTATGATCTCTTTGCTGGTACACGATCTGAAATTCCATTGATGATTCACAACAAACACAAACCACACTACAAATCATGCATAGAAGACCATGGTTCCAACAGGGTTGTGGTAGATCGACTCACAAAGGCTGCAAATTTTATTGCTATTCGGGAAGATATCATTCTTGAAAAACATGAAAAGATATATGTGAAGGAAGTGGTGAAACTGAATGTTGTTCCACTCTTAATTGTATCTAACCGAGATCCGAGGTTCACATCTAAATTTTGGAGGAGCCTTCAACATGCTTTGAGTACTGAATAAAATTTCAGCACAACCTATCACCCCCAAACTGATGGCCAATCTGAAAGGACTATTCAAACTCTTGAAGATATGCTAAGAGAATAATCTCTTGAATTAAAAGGTGGTTGAGATCAGCATCTACCATTGGTTGAGTTCTCATACAACAATAGCATCCACTCGAGTATTCCGATGGATCCATATGAAGCTCTGTATGGAATGTGATGTAGAACTCCAACCTGTTGGGATGAGGTTGGAGAAAGAAGTCTACTTGGGTCTGATCTTATTCAAGAGATGATGGAGAAGGTTCAAGTCATCCAGAAACACATCAAAGCTTCTCAAAGTCGGAAAAAGAGCAATGGTGACAACCATCGAAGGGACTCAGAGTTCAACGTTGGAGATAAAGTCTTCCTTAGAATATCTCCATGGAAGAGAGTCATTCGATTCGGGAAGAAAGGGAAGCTAAGCCCAAGGTATATATCCCCCTTTGAGATCCTTGACTGCATAAAAGTTGTGGCCTATCGGCTTGCACTTCCAAGGAATATGGATCAAGTTCATTTTCTGTTTCATGTATCACTACTGAGGAAGTACATACCAGACCCCTCATATGTACTAAACTCAGAGGTGGTGCATCTGGGAGATGATCTCTCCTAAGAGGAGTATCTAGTAAAGATTCTAGACCGAAGTGATAAGGTTCTATGAAACAATACAACCCATCTTGGAAAAGTGTTGTGGAGGAACCATAAGTTTGAGGAAGCAACTTGGGAACCAGAAGAGGCAATGTAGGATAAGTACCATTACCTATTGGTGTAAAGTGAAATTTCAGGGGTAAAATTTCTTATGGGGGGAAGAATGTAATGACCCAAATTTTTTAAATGGAAAATTCCATTATTATATTTATGTCATTAAATAATATGAAAACACAAAATAATGAACTACTATGTGATAAGTGACCTTTAATCATAAGTTTTTCACTCCAATGTCTGGAATTTTGAAAATCTTACAAACACAGTTGTGTTCAAGATGATTTTTGGAGTCTAATGAAAGAAACATAATTTTGGGTGAATAGTAACATACCCTTAGGAATAGTAACATACTCTTATTAATAGTAATATGATCCTTATTAATAGTAAATCATCCAACATAAGAGTAACATTACTTATGACTAATAAAATAAAATTTAGACATCTTAGTAAGTTATAATTTGACCTTAGTAAATATTTTTGTTATTTTATAAGTCATAAAAAATTAAATATAATTAATTAATTAATTTAAAAGAATATTTATTTCCATGAAATGTATTCATAAATTATTGAATCAATGTCTAATAGTTTTTACATAATTTTATAAGACCCTATGTAATTTTTGAAAGAACTATAAAATAAGTTTTAATCTTAAAAACGGGTTTTTAAGAAAATTATTATTTTAGTTAAATATTAAAATAATAATATTTAGAAAATTATTTTTGAAAAATGGACTTCATTTTTGGATTCTACAAATCTAAAAATGGTTGGGGTAAATTTTTGGGATTTTTCTGAGATACATGAACTTTTGGTGAATAGTAAAATACATTAATACACAGAATAAATACATTATAATTAAAGCCCACTATTACTGACATCACAAGTGATGTAAGAACCCAAATCTAGAACTCACATACCTCATTTACTGTTAATGGTCGTTCAAGACTCACTATTCCTTGTCTTAGGGGAAATTAATAATCTAATGAATTTTATATTAAGGAAACCCCTCTCCCCTCAACTATAAAAGCCACCCTTCACTCCCTAATTTCCCCACACCGCTAAAGCTCCAAGACTTCTCTAAACTCTGCCCAACCATCTTCCCTAGCACCGCCCCCCATGTCCAAAAGCTGCTGGTCCCATCAAAAGACCAATACTAGCTTCCTTACAGAGGATCTAAAGAGGAAGATTTAAGAGGTAATTTCTCTCCCTCTTCTCCTTTATTTTTCCTTTCAAGTTCAAGTTCATTTATTGATCACTCCCCACCTATATTCATCCAAATTGTTTTTTTACTCTAGTATTATTCATATAATGTAATTTTATGATTCTAATGGGATATTATATCACCCCATGCCCTTTCCCTCTTTCTTTTATTTTAAGAGAATGTTGTTCATGAGGTGTTAATTTATCACCTTAAAAAACGGCATGCTCTCTTCTTCCATTTATACATTCCGATCTGGTCATGAAACCATTTTTATGGTTGAACCAGAATATGTGACATATATTATGTTCTATTTTATGTTCTAGAAATAACCTATGGCCATATTACTAAGTGAAATGTTAAAACAGGTTCGTTGTGATCCACAAACCGCTCAAATTAACCCAAATAATCATCATTTAATTCTTATCTAATGATTCACCGACATGGATCTAATATAATTCATTATAAAATCATTATAGCTTCTGTAATATCACTAATAGCATTTAATATCATTTCTGTATCTTTACCCATGATCTACCCGAACTTCTATTTAAGAATACAAGTGGACCACTCAAGAAAACCATAAAAACGAACATCCCCAAATAGTGTTTTTAAACTCTATAAGTCATCCAAAGGAACATCATGTGACATAATGAAACAAGAAAGAACACTATTAATGTAAACATGGTTCTTTATTTCTAATTAATGAATATAATTTTATTATAAAGTACATTAAAGAGAAGGAGGAATTTGAGTACAAGGTAAGGGGAAATTCTCGAACCCAACATTCATCCTTCAGGTTCTACCTCATTCACTCCATTTTTTATATGGTCACTTCTTAGAGAACATTTTATCATCATTGAATTTTCTATTCTGGGATATAAATGTTTTCCAATGATGTTTATTTCAATCCAAATGATTTCTGAAAAAACTCTTCTCTTAAGATCTCAACTTTTACCTCTCATTCAAGGTTGATGATTATTGTATCAAGTATGTTGTTCCCTATTTATTTTGGGAACCCAAAGTTTATGAATGTATTATTATGAGAAGAAACCCATTCCTTTTCATGGGTTAGTTATGTTCATTAATGTTACATGTTCATTGTGTCATGCCTGATAAATGATAATGTTATGATGTGACGGGTGCACCCAGAATTATATAGAAAAATATGAATGTTTAAATGTCACAGGTGCGCCCGAAATTAAATAGCACTCCAATGCATTGGGTAAAGTGATGAATCTCCTTATTAAATGTGAAATTATGTTTGAAAAAGATTCTAGCTTGGTTCACATGTATTTATGGTAGTTAACCACTAAGACATGATGTTTCATTTTTATGCATTGCCACATTTCAAGTCTTTTATTTATACTCCTCTCATGTTCGTGATCTTTTTTCTATGTTATGATTATGATCACCCCATGCTATATTGTTCCTATCTATCCTCTTACTGGTAATCTAGATCACAACTTTTTATGTATATTCTTAGGTGGCTACATGTACTAAGGAGAGTACAAGTACAAATAAGAAGCTAAAGAAGAAGAAATTAAATAAATGTTTATGATTGATGTTGTATTTGTTATGTATGGTCCTAGTTTTCCAAAGATACTAAACTTTTGGATCCTCTATGTGTAATAATATTATGTTTTTTATCTTTGAAATGATGTAATATTAATGTATGAAAATTCTAGGTTGCTATAATTTAGTTTTTAGTGTTTTTGTTGGAGCCTGTACCTAGGGGTAGTTCCCATCAATGGATTAACATGTTTTAATTATTTGGTAACAGTTTCAGTCACTATATAGTACTCTCATTGGTCCTGAGTGTCCTTATAGTTAGTCATAAGTTTATCTAATTTTGTAGTGTGAACAATATAATCTAGTATTTTTATAAATTATCAGGCGGTCCAAGAGTATGGCGGAGAGAGTCTAAGTTATCTCTTCTGTTTTTGGGGCCCTTCTTTAACTATAAAATATTAGTGGCATTTAAAAGGTAGGGGTTCTGGGTTTGTCCATCCACATATGGTACTAAAACTGTCTCAAGGAACTCACTAATATATAGAGATGTTGCGCATGTGTTTCATGCATTGAAATTCACTTGTTCAGCTATATTATCCATCTTACCCCGGTTAGGATCCTCATCTTGGATGGGGATTGGTCTTGGGGTATTACTAGATTGACAAGTATTGAATTCTTCCCTCTCATAGGACAAACATATAGTGTCTAAAACTATATTTACCAATTCATCCAACAGACATTGTTCGTTAATGGAGTTGTCTCCCTCTTCAGCAACATCTCCCTAGTTTATACCCGAGTTATCCCCTATATGTGTCAAACTGTGTTTTTTGACCCATATTTCATGATTCATATTGAGGGTTCGTATATCTCCATCAATGGATATTTGTCTTTTTTATTTCTCCTTATTTCCTTAAAATATTTTTCAATTGGTTGGATTACATGTCTTATAATCACCATTTAATTACAGATTTTATGACAAATGATATTAAGAAGGTCACAAATGTGGGGTTTCCTCTCATATTCAATTTGAAATCCAGTATTGTTGTCAATTTTAGTGAAATATATTGTATTCAATAGCATTGAATCAATGTTAATTTCCACCATAACTCTAGATAAAATACATAGGCCAGAATTTAAGGTTCTATAGTCAATTATAAGGGGAGACCATATGCAAGAGACAAAATCATTCAGAATTTTTATGTACCAAAAGAACCAATTCGGTCCATGGATTTTAACCGAAAATTGTGCCATTGAATTCCTATATGTGTTCAGATTGAAAGAATATCCAAATCAGAAATTCTAAGAAGTCATGGATTTAAATTATGGATTCTGATTTTCCGAACATTCTCTATGTCCTCATGTAAATTTAGTAGTATTGGAAAGTGTACTTTTCCTATAAGAATTAATTTCTAGTTTGAAAAATTCCTATAGTGAGCAATATGCATATGAAATTAATATAAAGGCCATGGATGATCACATTTGTGGTAGAGATGTGGTCCATGATAGAATACATGCACATTTGTGTGCGTTTTTATAATGAATCTTGATCTGCTTCCCTGAAGAAAACACCATCATCAATACTCTTGGCAAAGGATGGCTTCCTCAAAATTTACTAACTTGGATCTGTACTCTTTAGTGTTCCAGAAACTATATTCCTTTTATTCTACCAGATAACATATGGGTGCATGCATTTTTTTCAAAGGCATCATCTGAATGGATTTCCATGATAGGATCTTCATAATGAGCAACCTGATTCATCGTAGGAGTCACAAAATAATGGGATTCAAACCTCCCAAGATTGAGTAAATCCAAAATGAGAGATGAGATCGATGATCAGGTGTAGGAAGCCTAGTCTCTCGGGGTTTTAGTGAGAGAAGCTCTCTGATATCACCGAAGTCATGTTCCCCTCTCCTGTTGTTATTCTATATGTTCCATTCCTTTTCTATATAAATATTTCATGCATTCTATCACATGTACTAATGATTTATTATTATGTATATTCCATTGTTGGGATTTTAGATAATCCATTTGTTCATGTTATCCCTATGATATCCTATGAAGATGTATGAGCACAATGGTCATTATTAGCTCTTTATAAATACTAAATAACGAAATGTTTTATTTAGTTTCCTGTTTTGTGTTTTATGTACCTAGTCTTATAGGAAACTAGAAATTACGATCATTGACATGTAATATGAATATTTATCACGCATAAAGTCATGTAATTATATGTGTAAAAGGATATGGTCTATATAGTTGGTGCAGCGGTCGTTCAAGTTATTTTTTGAGATTTGGAATAGTGAACTTTTGTAAAAACATTCAGTATGAGACTATGTATAAGAAAACATCCCTAAATTTTCGTAAGTACTAATTAAGTGGTTTATCAAGCCAATATATCCATGTCTAGATATGAACAAGTGGATGTGGCTCTGGTATAAGGGTATCAAGGGATATTACCCTAAAACACAACTTTGATAAAGACTCGAATGGGAACTGGTGCATTGAAATGGGCCTTATTGATCTCCTGGTTTGACACTCGAGATATTATTTGGTAAATTCCTAAGAATAACATGAACCATTATTATGGGAACAAAATATCCCATAAAGAATATATATTATGTAAGAGATCAAGGAAAACCTACATTGAATCCTAGTGAGTCATAAGGAAGGATACATTGTTCCATTAAGTGTTTATAAATTTATTTTTAATGATACCATTTTATGATTAATATCTATGTATTTAATCCCTATAATTGTATGTTTTCTTCCTAGTTTGTGGTGGGAAATATAAGAACACATTCCAACAATCAATGTGATAGGTAATGTGAATATTTCCATAATTATATGGAAAATATTATTCGAATGGCTGCTAAAGACATCATGACAATAGTTGATTGTCTAATCAAGTTATGAATAACAACATGAATCATTTGTAACACCACATCCTCCAAGGAATGAAAATGATTCTATTAAATACTTCATATGGAAATGGCCTCCCATGTTCAGTGGATATTCGGGTACCATCCTCATGAAACAGTGGATTAAATCTACTGAAATGATATTCTCTATCCTATAGTGCTCTGAATAAGAGAAACATGTCCTCTGATTCTGTCATTATAATAGGAATTAAAATTAGTGGTTGAAATTGATCAAGAATACGACACCCCATGAAGAAATTGTATCAACGAATTGGGAGGAATTTAAGAAAATGTTTTCAATAAATATTTCCCTAAACAATCCATATCAAGATGGAATGAAAGGTCATTGGAATTAAGAAGTAGGATGATGGGTCTATCGAGGTGTATGATGAAAACCTGACGAGGCTTGGAGTATACACCTTTGTCATTTTCATGAACAGTTTAATCAAGGTGAATCGCTTATTTAGTGGACTAAATATGATTCTATAAAAATTATTGGAGATTTTTGAATTCAATTGTTATGAAAAGAATGTATATTGTTCCCTCAAGGTTGAAATGGAGAATGAATAATATCAATTTTCTTGTGGGCCAAGTGAAAAAAAGAAAAAAAAATAGAGTGTAATATGGGTTGTTCAATAAATAAGTCTGAAAATTGAATGAAGAAAAAAAACCCCTGGGTCAGAATTATGGGAAGAAGAATCAAAGGAACTGACTAAAGAGAACTAAGAATTATATAAAATGTGGAAGATTGGGACATCTAGAAATGAACGTCCAAATGGAAATGAATAATCCACTAATGTGGAATAAGAAAGGAAGGTTCAGATCATCGATCATCCTGTAGTGTGGTGCTAAAACTGAAAGGATCATGAGCATTATGATAAAAACTACATAAATCCAAGGGTTTAAGGAGAAAATCCAAAATTTCTCAATGAAAACTAAGAAGGGATTATGCTATCAGTACTGTTTACGTGGTTCTATACAGTGATGTGGTGAAATTTATTCTTTTTATTCATTCCAGAATAGTGAACACGCTATTTTATTTAGGTTTTATGATTTCTTTCATATCATTCATATTTAGTAAATCTATTCCAACACCACCTCAAGATTTAGAGAGTGAGTAATCTGTGTGTAAAAAATGGGGAAATTACTACATACAAGGAATATATCACCTACCTGGTTATCATTTTGGTATTAAACCTCCCAAAAAATGTTGTAACACTTCCTTTAGTGGATTTTGATGTTTTTGTGATTATGGATTGGTTATATTTATAAAAAATACAACATCAGTTATCGCGAAAGTGGGATCACTCTTCACATCCTAAAGCATCCTTCAATTCATTACATGTGTAATTAGTAAGATGAAACTCCTATATAATCACTATCTCAAGTAAGGATATTAATGCCTAATGATCAAGCTTGTATATATAAAATGATTGAGACAATTTAAATGAAACTTCTCAATGATATTCCCATCAGGAGGGATTACACTGATATATTCCCCATAGAATTTCTGAGTCTTCCTCTTGATCGGGAGTTTGAGTTCTCAATTTATCTTATTATGGGATATCTAACTACATAAAAGAAAAAATATGGTATAGCCACTTTAAAGAAGAAAGAACTGAAGAAAAATTAATAGGATAATCTCGATTAGGGTTTCATATATCAGATTTCTTCACTATGGGGTGACATGGTTCTCCTCATCCAGAACAATAATTGATCAATGTGCCTTTTCATTGACTGGTGTGATATCAATAAAATAATGATAAAGAATATGTATCCCCTACCATGGATAGATAACATATTCGATCAGCTTTGTGGGGCCAGATATTTATCTAAGGTGAAATTTTGGTTAAGTTATCCCCAATTAATGGTGAGGATGGAAGATATTCCCATGAATACCTTGGGAATGAATTATGGATACTATGAGTTTATAGAGATTCATTTATAGCTCATTGATGCTCCCGAAACATTCCTGGATTCAATGAATATAGTTTTTAGAGAAACATTATGAAATTTATAGTAAATGTTAGTGTTTGATGGAGGATGTATAATTCATGGGGAATTTTATCACTACAAAAGAGATATGTGTGGAACCTTCCATGATAAAGGAAATTAAAGAGTGTCCTAGGCCAACATATATAATGGCGATCCATAACATTTTTGGTCTAGCAAGGTTTTAAAGACTATTAGTGAAGAAATTCTCAAAATTTTCAAACACAATGAAAAATATGACACCGATGCAGATGAGGTTTGTATAGAGTCCATAATATGATGAAAACATTAAGGAGCTCAAAAAGAGTCTTATCACTGCACCAGTACTCACACTAACATCAATTGGAGAACTCTTTGTGGTGTAAAGTGATTATTGAAAGAAGGGTTTAGGTTGTGTGCCTATGATAAATGAGAATGTTATAACCTACACCTCATGGAAACACAAACTCCCTGAGAAAAACTACCCCACACACGATTTGGACTTAATGGCTGTGATAATTGCTATGAAAATATGGTGGCAATGTCTTTATTGGGAGAAGTGGGAGATATATACTAATCACATGTTTCTCACATATGTATTAACATGGAAGGATATTATTATGAACATTTGAATATGGTTTGATGGAAAAGAAGATTATGGTTGATCAATCCAATACCATCTCATTAATGAAAATAAGGCGGCACTTTCTCTAAGAAGAAAGGATATTGAATCTTTATAAATGATGAAAATTGAAAAGGATACCATCTTCTTAGATTATCATATGATGGACATGGGATTCATTAAGGGAGGATCATCATCAATCCTTTCTCAAATGATTTCTTAACCATCCCTTGTGGATAATATAAATCATGCACAAATAACTAATGTAGAAATTCATAAAAGTGTTGAAGTGATTAAAAGTGGGAAATCATCTGAGTACATGTTTTATGAGAAATAAGTTGTAATATTTGGGTCATGATTATGTGCACCATCTGATTCATTAATAAATAATTATATTTTGAATGACTAACATAGCTCAATATTTTCTATTCACCTAGGGTGCACAATGATTTATCGAGATATCAGATTGAACTATTTATTAGACATTATGAAGAATATGATTGATGAATATACATCAATTTTACTGGAAGGTCAACAAGACAATTTTTAAAGACAAATGTAAATGTGGATGATGAAACCACAATCCAATCCAACATGTATGTGGGAGAACAAAACCATGGACATTGTCATTAGACATCCAACAACATCTATAGAAATCAATTCTTTATTTGTAATTATGGGTCATCTTACAATGACAGATCACTTTTTCGAAATTTGAGCGTACTTCTCATTGTATAAACTTGAAAAAATATATATCAAATATCAGTAATGATTCATGGAGTACCACTATATATTAAAACTGATTGATATCTGAGATTCACCTAAATGTTCTGGAAATGTACATAACAAGCTCTATGCACTGAACTGAACATTAGTACAGTCTATCACCATAAAACTAATGGCCAATGTGAGTGA
This sequence comes from Viscum album, assembly GCA_963277665.1. Taxonomy (NCBI): domain Eukaryota; kingdom Viridiplantae; phylum Streptophyta; class Magnoliopsida; order Santalales; family Viscaceae; genus Viscum; species Viscum album. Next base: position 477,912,910 of record OY728134.1, read on the forward strand.
ACTATTTTAATACTAGAAGACATGTTTAGTGCATGTTCGATAGTAATAAAAGTAGGAGAGGAATAACATAAACCAATTGTCGAATTCTCTTACAACAATTGATTCCACTCGAGCATCTGAATGGAACCATATGAAGACCTTTAAGGGAAAATGTGCAGATCATTAGAATGATGGGATGATGTTGGTGAGAGTAAACTACATAGACCTAAAATACTAGAATAAATGGGGGAGAATTTGAAAGCCATTCAACATCACATCAAGGAATCCCAAATTCGACAAAAGGCTTATGCAGACATTCTTCGACAGGACCATGATTTTGATGTTGGAGACTAGGTATTCCTCTACATATCTCTATAGAAGAAGTTCATGAGGATTGGGAAGAATGGACCTCTAAGTCCCTAGAACAAAATCCCCTTTGAGATCCTTTATTGTGACATAGTTCTGTCCAATCGACTAAATCATCCACCTACCATGTCTAATGTACACAATTTCTTCCTCATATCTCACATAAATATGTACATACCAGATCTGTCACATGTACGTTTTTAGAGGTCGTACCATTAGAGAATGAAATTTTTTATAAGTAGCATCCAGTGAAGATCTTGGATCATAGAGATAAAGTTATCTGCAACAATACTACTCACCTGGTCAATGTATTATTGCAGAACCATATGTACAAAGAGGAAACAAGGAAATTATAGGAGGAAATGGAGGAAAAGTACCCACACCAATTTATGGTTAGGAATGTAAAACAAAATTTCGAGAAATAAATTTCATAAATGGGATGAATATAATGACCCAATATTTAATCAATGGATGATAACTTCTTATAATTATGTCATATAGTATAATCACATGAAATCGTAACACAATGAACTAATATATACTATGTGACATGTAAAGATAACATTTTCACTTCTATAATTTTAATTTTGAACATATGTCTTACACAGTTGCGATCAATAAGATGTTTGGAGTCCAATAAAACAATATTAATTTTTAGTGAATAGTAATTCACTCTTATGAATAGTAATGTCAACCTTATGAAGTTTAAAACAACACTTATAAATATTATATCTTAAATTTGAATAATTAACCATACCGATGAATGTATAAATAATGTTTATCCATATTATAAGCTACAATATGATATAATAGTGTTGGTTTTTTAAGTCATGTATAGTTAATTTCGATTTTCAATTTATTTAAATAATTTAATAGAAAATTTATTTTCATTAAATTTATTCATAATTAAGTATTTTAATGAATTAAAATTATATGATAATTTTAATATACCTTAATTAATTTGTCAATGTGTTAGAAAAGAAGTTTTAATTTTCAAATTTTTATTTTTCATGTAAATTACGATTTTAATTAAAAATAAAATTTCTCATATTTATAAAATTATTTTAATAAAAGTGTGTTCATTTTTTAATTCTACACTTTGCAAAATGGTTGGGGTGAGTTTTTTTATTTTTCTGAAATACATGAATGTTTGGTGAATGGTAAAATAGGGTAATTTTCTATATATACACATTATATGGTAAATATACAATTTATTGAGCCATTGATTATGTAAGTAACTTGGGTTCTAACTCACATGAAAAAATTAATATTTGTTTCATTATAATCTATACTATTTCATGAATTGAGATGAATAATCAAATAATGAATAAAATATTCAAAAATCCCTCCTCTCATCTACTATAAAACCCACTCTAATCCCCTCTTCTATTTACTCATCCAATGCCTTGGTCCTTGTCCAAATTATGCTCTAATATCTCCCTAAGATCCTCACCAACATCAAAATGCTTTTGGTTAATTTAGAAGGCCAAATACTCTCCCATAAAAAGGTTCTGAAAGAAGATATATTCAAGATGTAAATTTCTCTTTGCATATCTTTTCTTTTCTTTCATAATCCATTATTCTTTTTTCCATCCTCAACTACATTCATCCAACTGTTATGATAACTCCATAACCATAAATGAACTAAATATTTTATAAGATAATGTAATAATTCGTCATCATATCTTCTTTCTCCTCTTTTTATACTAGAGATGAAAACACTATCTGAGATGTGTTAATATCTCAATTTCAAGGATGATGAGTTTTCAATTTCTATTACCATATTAAATTATGGACTTGAAACAATTTTTATGGTTAAAACATACTCTAATATATGTATTGTGTCTAATTTAAGGTTTTTGAATCTTTTTTACACAAGATATTAATTTATAAAGAAAAATGTGTTCTATGAGATCAAAAAACGGCCAATTATCTGAAATAATTTTCCTTAATGTATTATATAATGATTCATCCTCTCACCAAATAAAAAAATAAAATTTATAACCATGTAATCATATTTATGGTCACTATTATCATATAACTCCAATTCTGGACATCCATTCTCATCATACATATTTATCCATACATGTATATTAGTAAACCAATTTTGAAAACCAAGGAAACAATCATGAAAATTGAACCTTATAACCCATCAACATGGTAATGAATGAAAAAATATGGTTATTATAAACCGATTACATAATGATTATGTAATCAAAATATAAATTAATGAATTTAATTTATTTATACAAGGAATTAAGATCAAGTGAATGACACTATATGACATAAGGAAACTGATTCTTCTCAAACCTCCATTATTCATTTGGGTTGCACTATCGTTTTCTGTACCCAAATTAATTTATCTGTTACTTTTATTTACATATTATAAATTATTATTATATTCTCCAAACTCAATTATGAATATCCATTCATTGCACTATTTTTGGGACGATCATGTTTTTAAGTGGTACTTTACTCATTACTTCCCGACAAGGAGACCTTTTTTATTAGAAATTCCCACTTTCTTAACTGATTTTAGGTACGCACTATCATCTATTTTAAGACAAAATTATTTCAATAAAATTAGTATTTTTATTATGAAAACATTATAGGTTCACTTTTTTGTTTCTATAAGATATCATCCCCTTTTTTATTTTAAATTCTCTTTAGTATTTTCCTTAAAACCGCACTAAATGTCTTAATGCTAAACTTTTTAAAACCCTTTTTTCACATGTTTTCACTTCTGTTTAAAATAACATACCATGATATATTATACCATTCCTTTCTGAATTTTCATGTATATCATAATTACATTCATTCATGGACACTTCTATGATATGCTCATTGATTATGCTTTATTACATGATTATGATACCCATTTATTTCCATGGGTACCCTTATGTTTAGGTAAGATTGATTATGTTTGATTGATTATGTGGAAAACATATTCATGATCATATTAACATGCGTGTTCCCAGATAAAACTCCAATGAATTGGGTAAGTTTGAGTCTAATGAGAGGTTATGTGCAACTGTTTTGATAGCTATCCTTGACTCATGCTACCATGTGTAACAGTCTTTGTGGCTAACCTTGACATGTGATCCTCTATGTTCATGATTCTTCCCAGATGATAAATTAATGTTTTATGTTTCTGAATAATTGAAATGGATCCATTTATATATGATCCCTTGATTATATGTTATGATTCATTATGTTCCAATAACATTTATATCATTATGTCATGCCATCAAACCTATGTGATAAAGCATTATTTCTATGTTTATTCCCTTACTAGGATTTTAGATCATCCCTTTGTTCAGGATGTCCCCATGTTGTATTATGAATATGTATGGGAATAATGGATGATTCGAGATTTTATGTACACTAAAAAATAATTGTTTTATTTACTCACATGATTTATGTTTTATGTAACTAGTTTTTCAAGACAGTAGACTTTACAATCATTTTATGGTAATATGATTCTATATTATCGTTAAAATTTTGTAATGATTTGTGTAAAAGAAAATTATCATTATAACAATGACCATTCATGATCACCACAACATCCCCATTAGGTTCTCTAAATATAACCCTACACCTTGAGGGACATGTGTTACCCCTATAATCCCCATCTATATTACACTCCATCCATCCAACAATGGGGTGTGTCTAAAAAACATCCATTGAGCCATTATGAATTGTGAAATTACTAGTAATCTAAAGCCTCTTGAAAGTCTAGAAGTCACCATCCATTCGACTCTTTGATGATTACGGTCGGGATAAGAATACACCCAGTCCTCGAAATTTAAGCTTATATAGTACCCTCTAAAAGGTGAATATAAATGAGATTATCCATAGTTGAGGAACAAGTGAAATTTTTTAGCTTCGTCTTAGTGTAAGGAAGAGTAAGGGGGATTAACCCTAGTAGTTATAAGGAAAGAAAGACCACCCTATGGGATATTTGGAGAAGGGGTCAACCTAGTACTGCTAAGGTGAAGTATCAACTCTATTGGGTTACCTAAGAGAGGCTTTTCACTTGTGGTTAGGGTTCTCCATGAATGATTTAAAATATATCTTGATGTAAAGTTTCCTCTAGTATGTTTTCTTCACCTATCATTCAAGGACTAGGAGTATTTGGTCTCCCTTGAATGTTTTAGAAGTTTCAAAAATTAAGGTAATATAATAATCCTCAACAGTGGTTAATTTACCTTTGTATTAGGAATATTTATTCGACCTAGAGGGAATTGAAGACACAGTATTAGGATTATAGAATGTAGTGACATGGTGAATCTATTTCTCATCCAAAAATTATGTAAATGAGGATCTATTTGGTAATATTTTTAGAACAATCTAAGAAAATTCCATGGTGGGTTAGGCACAAAGATAAGAGATGTTTTTGTGGAACACCTATGTAAATAGATTCACAAGATTATCTTTTCACGGTGACTTGGATATTATTATATGTGATAGAGTAGTCTTAGATTCACTAGGGGAATATGGGTTCACTCACAATGATTTATCTTATACTTTTATCATTACTACTTCATTGTGTCCTATAATTTTCTCAAAAGGGAGTTCCAACAAATTTTCTATTATGATTGAATCTGATATGGAATAAAGATGGTTTAACAGTATGATTATTGTGACCCAATGTATGACATATCTTTTAAAAATGTATCATATAACCTATGATTCACTAGGTAAAATTAGGGATATGATCTACTTGAGAATGAAAGAGCTTCCTACAACCTGGATAACTCTATCATTAGGATGAAAAATACTGTTGTGTATATAAATAGTTTGTCGGTTGGGGTGAGGGAGTTTTCTAACTATCATAACATTAAATTTTTTTGACTATGAATTCCAGAGTTATATTCACTCTAAAAATTCATGGTACTTGAGATATGTGTTCTTCGCATCATTCATAACGAACTATAAGTGTGATAGTTCTAGCTGCATAAGAAAATTTGTAACCCTTACTCTTGGGATAACTACTCAATAAATGTTTTAGAGTGCAATTTGAGTATATATATCTATGAAATGATTCTGGGGAAAGGAATATGATGAGATACTTTGGATAAATTATATATACAGTGAAAAATTATTCACTATATGGTTCTAGAATTCGCTTATCATTAACATGAGGACCTTTCTTCCACATTCCTAATTTATATTATAGATAAATAGTAATCATCGTAATAAAACCATGTCTAGATAATCACTACTTTATATGTGGAGGAATCTATTAAACCTCCATCAACTATACATGAATTGCCCTCCAACAAATAGTGTTATCAAAAAATTTGGTTATAACACATCGTACTCTTCGTTTATTGATTACATCAATGTGACTAAGGAAACAATTCCCTGAAAATGTAATTATAACAATGAGGGGGAACTAGTTCAATGTTTATGATTTACTATAATATATCACCATATAACATGGAATCTCACACATTGGATCCCAAGACACATTAATATATATATATTTTTAATCACTTCCCCAAAAATTAAATGAAATGTATGAATGAGGATTTATACATATTCCTTGGAGCTACTGTTTAACCCAACTTGATTTGATAATAACATGTCAATAATACATCTGATATGTTTATAACTAAGATGAATATAGTTACAATTTATGAAGATATTTGGATATCTCAAATGTATATATACTAGAACATTTATATTATTATTTTGTCATAGAGCCACTAGATCCTATAGACCAACCCCATTCATATAAAAATTACACTAAACACAGACACACCCCACACAAAGGTCAGAAAGGAAGATTATATCCATCTAAGGGATAAACCACCCATCAAGTTTTATTTATTCAATACATGTACATATGTCCTAGTGGGAATGAATCCCATTTCATGGGCTAAATTCTCACAAACTAGATCGAATTCCTAGTGTAGAGTCATGCATATGTCATTGCCTACCTACGACATTCCGACATCACCATCTTCATATGTCATGTATTGCATCATCTTCTTCCAGTGGAAATTTTTTCCCACCCATATTTGATCCCATTTATGATTTAGGATTACGAGGAACCTTTACCAATGGGGAAATCCCCCAACTAAAACACCTTTCATAAACCACATAGAGTAGTGTGTGTCAATCTATAGAATACCTTAATTTGTTTTGGGACACCCATCCCTTGGGACGTGTTTGACAAATTTTTCATCTCAAATGTTACATGGGAATACTCTGATTGGATTTCCTTACATGCCCAAAAAATATTAACTACCATCATGTATTATGGTGAAAGACCACCAATAATGGGATGAATTCAGTTGTAAATCATGTATGAGGACCTTTTGGTTTCGTTGTGGGAATAATAATGAATTTTATACATCGAGAGGGGTTCCAATAGATGATGAAATGATGGAAACCAGACATATGATGGCATAGGATATAATATGTGCATGTTGAAGAATGAGATTATGATATTAAAATTAAAATATATTGAAATGGTCAATAATTTAGATATTTTGGGTTAGTTCAAACATTCTTTCCAAATTGAGAAGCACATTTTGACTTTACCAGTGACACTATGAAATTAACATTGTTTGATTGGATGGGAGGTCAGGCACCTAAAAAACTTTTGAGTGTGAATTATTTCTTAATCCAGGACTCCAATGAATTAAATATATGTTTATGAATCCTTCGTAAATCCATGTTATGTAATTTTTACCCCTGTTCTAGTAATTAGTTAAAATATGTTGTTGACATGAACATTTAATTATATATCAAAGATTCTATAATTAGTTTTACTATAATTGATATTCTATGGTTTAAATCTATATAAGTGGTTACTGTGGAATTTATTTTAATTAAGGAAAGTTGTAAGTCTTTAATGTTATAGGATCAAGCCCATGAATAAGGATTCTTACATATTATTATAAATGTATTTTCGAACGAATATGTTTGGTTCCAATTAATGAGATACAATATAACTTTTATGTTCATGTGACTTGCATTGTTATTTTTCATTTTATTTTCATGAATCTATGAACACTCACAATTAGTTTAGAGTCATGCATTATAGAATTTTAGCATAATGGTTCCTAGAATTTTTTTATGTAATCAATACACGAGTATCCCTTACTTATTAACCTAAAAAGGAATCTATCCCAAAAAGTATGGGGTTTAATCATAATGAATATATCATGTTAATGTGTCTTTATTAAAGGTTATATGACCCACTGATCATGATTTGACCTCATTAGAAAAATGTCTTAATGAAAATGGTTCATAGAGAAAGTATCCATAGTGAAAGAACATAGATGATTTTACAAAGGGTATGTCCAGATGTGGATACATTCGTAGGCAATATGGCCCTAGTAAAGGTGATTAGGGAGTATCAGAGGGAGTATAACCTAATTAGTGGGTAAATCCATGACCATGTAGAATAAGAACCAGTGATGAAGGACGTATAAAATATCAAGAGGAATATGGACCCATGTAGATCAGTTAGAGATGTTGTGTTTCAATCATAGAGAGGAATCCCCATCATCGTAGTGAAACTAGAACCAAAGAACTCTTTTATTGTGTTTCATAGTTTATGATAATATTGTTGGACCATAATAAGTTTTTTAATGTCACGTGTTAAGGAAATTATCATGCATATTTATGAAAAATGACAATGATTTTTTTTATAGAAGGTTCTCATCATGTTGTGGGGATGTTTTTTATCAATAAAGTGGATAAAAGAGAGATTGATTATGGATTATGCATGGTAATTCCTTTATTATTCCTCACTAGGAATATGTCATAATTAAGAAACATGTATTATTTATTATATAGACCCTTGAGTATGGTTTCATGAAGTATAATACCCCCAAAAGAAGAGTTGATTGTTACACATTTAGACTTTCGAGACACTAGTCTGTAATTAATTATTACGATGAGATCATTAATGAGGGAATTATTAAATTGGTATTATATGTAGGCATGAGACCTATGATGATGTTTTTGGGAATTCTAATTGACCTATGTGGTTGAACCATTAGTGATTTTTTAATTGGGGATTACACCTAAAAGGAGTCCCATTGAGATACTCGGGAAGAATGGGAGAATGAGTTGGGTATACTAATGTATATTTCCTTCCCTTAAATGGGTGTCTCTATTTTTTTATATTTCCATAGGATTAATTAATCAATTGAAATATGGATAAGCGTACACATAGTAAGTAATCATAGGTTTAAATAGATCACTCGTTGGAATCACGAGATCAGAAGACTATTATCATTTAGGAGAGATCACTCTAGTGTCCTCGTTATAAGGATCCTCATTATCAAAGTAATACATGATAATGATCACATATTATGTTCCACCAATCAAGGATAAAAATTCACAAGACGTATTTTATCATAATAAGTCATGATATAATTGGGTAATATTAGTTGTACAATTTAGGATCATTTGTATTTGGGGGATTTATAGGGGTCCTTTTTTATGAAAAGTGAACACTGAGGCTCTTGTATTAAATAAAAAAAATAAAAAATGTTAAATGAATGTATTTTACATATTTCCCAAAGGAAAATTGATAAATGTCATCCAGAAAAGTGGACGTGTAGAGATATCCTTTAGTGGTGACCCTCATATTTTCAAGCCCATTATCAGTATAGTTAGCTTCCCAAAATGTGTGAGTGATGAAGTAGTTCATATAAGAGAGTATCTCAAGAAATTTTTCACATTGATCTTTCATCTTCAATGATAAGTGAATATATCCCATTCTAATGGATTGAAAAAGAATATCAGAATCACATTTGAATAAGATACATCTCAATTCTCCTTGATGAGGTTGGTCAATATCCCGGATAATACCCATCATCTCTGATTCTTGTGTAGTGATATTTCCAAAACTATAATGATCCAATGTTTAATAAATTGAAATTCACTTCTTATAATTAGGTCATATTTTAAAATCACATGAAATCAAAACAAAACGAACTACTTTGTACTATGTGACTTTTGAACATAATATTGTCAATTATTTGATTTGACTTTTGAAAATCTTCCATACAATGTTGTGATCAGTAAGATGTTTGGATTCAGATAAGAAAAACTTAATTTTTGGTGAATAGTAACAGACCCTTATGAATATTAATTTTACCCTTATGAATAGTAATATGAACCTTATGAAAATTAAATCTTTAATGTGAATAATTAATCTTAAAAATGAACATAAAAATAAAATTTATTCATCTATAAGTGACAAAATGATAAAATAGTTTTGATTTTTTTGTAAGCCACGTATATTTAATTACAATTTTATAATAAATTTATTAATTTAAAAATAATTTTTTTCAAATAATATATTCATAAATAATTATTTTTATGACTTGTGATTATATTATTATTTTAAGATAGCTTTAATTTTTTTTAATGTGTTAGAATTGACGTTTTAATTTTAAAATTTGTAATTTTCATGTAAATTATGATTTTAAGGAAAAATTAAATTTCAAATATTTATAAAATTATTTTCATAAAATTGAGTTAATTTTAAATATCAATATGTCTAGAAAATCTTGGGGTGATGTGTTTGTAATTTTCCTATAATACATGAATTTTTTTGTTAATAGTAAATTAGGATAATTTGTTATATATATACATTATATGATAAATAAAATAATTTTTTTATGAATGATGTAAGAACCTTGGGTTCGAACTCACATGCACATTTTAGTGTTATTTAATAAGAATAAATACTATTTCCGGTCTTTATAAAATATGGAAATAATGAATAATATATTGAAAAAACCTGTCTTTCCTCGACTATAAAAACCACCCTCACCCCAGTATTCTCTTACCCCACTCAGGCCTTGTTCCTCATCCAAATTCTAGTGAAATATCTCCCATAGATCCTTTCCCACTTCTAGAATCTCATGGTCTCTTCAAAATGGTAAATCCTATCCCCTAATGATGTTCTCATGGAATATATATTCAAGAGGTAAATTACTCCTTTTATTTGTTTTATTTTCTTTCAAATTCCATTCTTTTATTTTTCATTCCTCACCTCCTTTCATCTAAATATTATGATAAATCCAGTACCATAAATATAATATAATTTTGATATTATAATAGAATAATTCATCATCATATCCCATTTCCCCTCCTTTTATACATGAAATTAAAAACACTATCAGAGATGTGTTAATCTCCCTCATTCAAGGATGACGAGTTTTTAATTTTTATAACCGTATTCAATTATAGTTATGAAACCATTTTATGGTTAAACTAGAAAATAAAATATGTATTATGTCTAATTTAATGTTATGTATTCAATTTTAAAAAATTTATTAATTTATAAATCAAAATATGTTCAATTTTATAACAACCACCAATTAACCATTACAGTTGTCATTAATGTTTTATACAATGATTCATCATCACTCAAAATAAACAAATGAAATTTATAACAAAGTTATCTAATGGATTATCAATAATAATATAAAAATCCAATTCTATACATATATTACCATCTTTTATATCTATCCTTACATGTATTTAATTAAATCAATCATTATAACCAATGAAACAAATTGTCGAATTGAACATCTTAACCCATCAAAAAGTTCATGAATAAACATAATATTGTTATAATTAATCAATTACAATATGAAGAGGATATATAAATATTAAATAATGAATTTAATTTGTTTATCCTCAACAAAAATATCAATTTAAGGACACCATCAGACTTACGATATGGGATTCAACCCGAACATCCATTATTCATTCGAGTTATTTATCATACTTTTTACCCAAATAAAGTTTTCTGTTATTTTTATTCACATCTTTTAAATTCTGTTTTCATTCCACAAACTCATGTATCATGATCCATTCATTACACTCTTTTGTAAACATATATGTTTTAAAGTGGTTCCTCCCTCAATACATCGCAATAAGAAAATCCATTTTACGTGTACTTCCCAAATTCTTACCCAATTTATAGTGCACAATATCATCTACTTTAATCTTCCATTGTTTCTATAAAATCAGTATATTTTTATGAAAACATTATTAGTTCAATTATTATTTTATATAATATATTATTCCATTTCCTCTTTTAAATTTTCTGTAGTATTTTTCTTAAAACCACACTAGAATTTTGTAATGAAAAAATTTCTTAAATACTCTCCTCACATATTGTCACTCCTATTCGAAATAACATACCAAAATATATTATTAAATATTCTTATTAATTTCCATTTATGTATTAATTATTTTGTTTCATGGACACTTGTATGATATGCCATTCATTATTATTTATGACATTATTAAGATACCCATTTCTTTTAATGGGTACCCTTATGTTTATGTATAAACCATTATGTAGAAAACGTATTCATGAGAATGATAAGATGGGTGAGGCAAGATTGTAATCCAATTAATTGGTTAAATTTGTGTCTCATGAGAAGATATGTTTAATGTTCTTGGCAGTTATACTTGACCCGTGCTACCATGTGCCAAAAGATTAGTATATGACTTTGACTTGTACTCCACTATGTGAAAAAACCATTGACTCATGTTAATTACTTGTTTTATTCTGCTTCCACATTAATATGAATCAATTTATATGTGATCCCATATTTATATGTTATTATTCCATATGTTCCATGCCTTTTTATATTAATATGTAATGCATTCTAACACATGTAATAAAGATTTATTATTATGATTATTCCCTTATTGGGTTTTTAGCTCATCCATTTGTTCGTGTTATCCCTCAGTTATCCTATAAAGATGCATGAGGACAATGGATGTTAGGATCTGTTTATGAATAATGAATAAATATATGTTTTATTTAATCCCATGTTCAAGGTTTTATGTACCTCACCATCCAATACACTAGACATTACAATCGTTGACTTGTAATATGATGCATTATTACACTAAAAATCATGTAATGATATGTGTAAAAGGATAGGGTATCCATAGTTTGTATTCGAGGATGGGAGAGTTATTTTTGGAGATTAGGAATATTTAAATTTAGTATGAGCCTTAGGTATGAGACTATGTATATAAAAAAATCCCTAAATTTTTGTACGTATAGATTAATTGGATTATAATGAAAATTTATCATAGTGTAGATAAGAACAAGTGGATGTGGCCCTAGAAGAGATGTATCAATGTGTAAAACATGAAAACACCACTTTGATTAAGAACGAATGAGAATTGGTGAATGGAAATGGTTCTTGTTGCACTCTCGGTTTGCCACTTTTATGTTATATTATATAGTGAGGACTTGCTAGATGCATCCAAGAGACCCGAGATCAAAACCTGTTTCAGGAATATTTCCAGGTTACTATAGCATTACTATAGCAGGAATTGATGCATTATTGTAGCAGCACTGTAGCAGGAATTGTTCAGTACTGTAACGGCTAGAACTATTCATTCATCTAGGCTTTCGGGCCACCGGTTTGGTCCTTGGGTCCTTCATGGATTTCGGGCCACCCAAGGCCTTTGGGATAGTTGATTCTCAAGTCCTTCGGGCCACCTTAAGGCCTTCGGGCCACATGAATGCAGCCCCAGACACGCTACAAAAACAGAGTTGCCCCAGAAAAGGATTCAGAGCAGGTGCACTCACAATAGCAGATCCAAATAGATTGTCAGAATGAGAGGGTATGGCTATGCCATCAGTACCAGCATGTGCTTTCACAGGATACCAAACCAGACCGTCATGCAATGGTGGAGAGCTACTATCAGGATGAGGATACTGGGGAGGGGTAGTTCCTTATAGATAGTCTGGGTGATTCCTTAAGGCATTCATGTCATCTAATCTATTTAGCCTAAGGGCCATGTAATCTCTGATCTTTCAAGCCTTTTACAGTTTCCCCCTCATCCCATGAAAGGGAGGTTATCATAAATTAATAAAACTTAAGGCCTTCGGGCCATTCAGGCATATGCTTAGTATAATCCATTTCAAGGGAACCAAAACAGATCTTATAAAAAGATATATTAATTAAAAGATCAAGGATAACATACATAGAAAACAATAGAATAACAAGTTAGGATATAATTTTCCTTTATGAATTTTTCATTTTATGTTTAATGTTTCAATTTTATGCTTAACAACTAAGTATTCAAGACCTCAAATTGTATGGGTTTTTCTATGTTAATAGTGTGAAATTTAATAACAATTTCCAATAATCAATGTGATTTGGAATGTGAATATTTCCCTACAGATATGCCAAATATGTTGGAAATAGGTTCTCTTATCTTCATAACAATACATTATCGTCTTGCTGATATAATTAATAATAACTTGAATCATGTGGAACACCCTACACCTATAAGGAAAGAGTATGTTTCTATTTAATCCTTCATGCAGAAAATTCCTCCCATGTTTAGTGGATATTTTGTTCCCTTATCATGGAATAGTGGATTAAATCCATTGACGTGATATTCTATATCATCTATTTCTCTAAAAAAGTGATATTCAGTCTACTACTCTATCATTCTGGATGGAAAGCTGATCATATGTGGACACTGATCATGAATATGATTCCCCAATAAAAAATTAACTCAAAGGATTAGGGGATGTTCGAGAAAATGTATTTCAATAAAATTTTCCCTAAACCATCCATCTCATGTTGGAAATAGAGTTCTTTAGACTGAAGAAGAAGGATGATGTGTCTATCAAGGTGTGTGAAGAAAAAATCATAAGGAAAGGAATATACACCTCTGAAGTTTTCATGAACACTGAACGTAAGGTGGATCACATATTTTGTGAACAAAATACGATTAATTAAAAATAATTAGATATTTTGGACATGAATAGTAATGAGAATATTTTCTATTGTTCCCTAAAGGATGAAATGGAGAATGATTAATCTTAATAGTCTAACAGGATTGTTGACAAAAATATAAAAAATGGAGTCTAATATGGGTGGTTTGGTAAATAAATCCAAAGACGGACAGAATATCGAACATCCCATGAGTCTATACTGTGGGAAGAATCAAAATAGGAACTGTCTAAGAAGAACCAAGAATTGATTCAAATGCGGATGATTGGGACATCTGGAAATGAACTGCCAAAGGGATATGATGAATCCCGCTAATGTTGAAGAAGAAAGGAAGGTTAAAATCATCGATCAGTCAGTAGTGTTGTGATACACTTCATGGATCATGGTAGTTATATGGAAAAGTACATGAATCCAAGGGTTGTTGGAGGAAATAAAAAAAAAATTCTATTGAAACATGTAAGGGATTATTCAATTAGTACTACTGAGGTGGATCTAGAAAAAAATGTGGCGACATGTACGCTAGTTATTCATTCATTAATAGAGAACATTCAATTTGATTATCATTCTATGAATTCTTTCATATCTTTCATGTTTAGTAAAACTATTCAAAAAACACCTCATGATTTGGAGGTTGAGTTATCTATGAGAACAAAAATGGGGACATTACTACATCATAAGTATATAACTCCTGCACTGTTAACATTTTTTGATTGAACCTCCTAGTTATTCTGTTAATACTTCTTTGTGTGGAGCTTGATGTTATCTTGGTTATGGATAGGTTATATTTATATAAATCCAGCATCAACTATTAAGAAATGGAGATCACTCTTCATATCCAGAAGCATCCTCAAATTCATTAAAAGTGATAAAAGGAAGATGAAACAACTTTAGAATCATTTTCATAAGTGTGGTTATTAATTCATAATGAGAAAACATTTATATCTCAAATGATTGAGAAAAAGTAGATGATACTTCTCGATGATATTCATGTCATGATGGATTACAATGATGTATTCCATGAAGAATATCCTTCTATTCTTCTTGATCTATTGTTTGAGTTATTAATTTATCTTATTCCATGATATCTACCAACATAAAATACACCTTATAGAATGGCCACAATAGAACTGGAAGAGCTAGAGAAGTAGTTACCGGAGAATCTTGAGAAGATTTTTATACACCCGAGTTCTTCACCGTGGGGTGCTCCAGTCCTCTTCATCAAGAAGAACTATGAATTAATTTCCATATGCATTGACTATCTGGAGTTTAATATAATCATGATAAAGATCATGTATCCCCTACTATGGATAGATGAATTGTTTGATCTGCCTCGTGGGGCTAGATATCTTGCTAAGGTGGAACTTCTGTCAGGATAACTCCAATTAATGGTGAGGAATGATGATATTCCAACTATATCCCTTCAAAGGAGGTTTGGACACTAAGAGATCATAGTGATTCTCTTAAAACTGACTAATTATATAGAAATATTCGTGGATTCAGGGAATAGATTATTTTGAGATTACCCGGACAAATTTGTGGTTGTTTTTATTGATGATATTATGATATTATCCATGAATAAAGATGAAGATGATGAGAATTTCAATACTATACTAATGATGTTGCGATGAGATAAACATTATGAAATGTACATTAAATGTGAGTGATGGATAGATAATGTATAATTCATAGGGAATGTTATCATCAGATAAGGGATATATGTGGACCCTTCTAAGACAAAAGTAATTGAAGTGTATCATATGACAAAATATATAATAGATATCTACAATTTTCTAGGTCTAGATAGGTATTATTGACTATTTGTGAAGAACTTCTCAAGATTCTCAAACCCAATGGCCATGATTACATATAAGGGGTGATTTTTCAATGGACATCAAAATATGAGGAAAAAATTAAGGAGCACAAAAACATGTTTATCAATATGACAGTACTCCCAACCAAAAGAATTGTAAAACTCTTCATGGTGTTAAGTGATGTGTGAAAGAATGGAGTAGGTTGTGTGATGATTTAAAATGAAAATGTTATATCTTACACCTCAAGGAAGCTATAAATCAATGAGAAAAACTCTCCCACACTTGATTTGAAGTAGGTGGCTATGATATTTTCATTGAAAATATGGAAGAATTATCTCTTTGGGAAGAAGTGTCAAATATATATAGATCACTAGAGTCACAAATATATATATCCACCTAGAAGAAGCTTAATATTACACATTGAATATGGTCTGTGATCATCACAGATTATGATTTCTCAATACTTTTCCATCTCGGTAAGACAAATAAGGTGGAATATACTCTATGTAGACACTATACTACATCATGATCAATGATGATAATTGAAAAGGATCCAATATTCTTAGATTTATAGAGTATGTTCACGGGATTAGATAAGGGATAAAAATCATCAATCCTCTATTAGATGATTACTCAACCTTCCCACATGGAAAAAATAAAGGATTCTCAATGAAAATATGAATAAATTATAAAAAGGGTGGAAGCGATTAGAAATCAGAAATCCACTGAGTTCATGTTTAATGAGAAAAAAGTTTATATATTTTGGTTATGATTATGTGTACCATCTGATCTAGAGATAAAGAAGGATATTTTGAATAATGAACGTAGCTCAACCTCCTCAATTCACCCTGGGATCACAATGATATATCGAGATATCTTAGAGAACATTTTCTGGGGAATTATGAAGATGAATATTGCTGAATATAAAATAATGTACCTATTATGTCAACAAGTGAAAGATGAAGGGAAAAAATATAAGGGTATGATGGATCCACTATCCATTCTAATATGGATGTGGGAGAATATCACCATGGTCTTTTTCACCAGACTTCCAAAGTCATCTAGATGAAACAATTCTATAATGGTCATTGTGGATCATCTTACAAAGACAATTCACTTTATAAAAATTCGAGAGGACTTCTCATGGATCAAATTGAACTGATATATATCAAAGATGAAGTAAGGATGCATTGAGTATCACTATATATTATTTCTGATATAGACCTGAAATTCACCTCAATGTTCTAGAAAAGTCTTCAACATGCTCTATGAACTAGACTGAACATCAGTATGGTCTATTATCCTAAAACAGATATGAAATCTAAGTGAAGTATTTAGACACTAGAAGACATGTTGAGAGCATGTTTTATGGACATAAAAGTATGATGGTACTAAAATCTTCTACTGTTCTAATTCTTTTAGAACAATAGATTCCACTCGAGCATCTTAATGGAACCATATGTATCCCTTTATGGGAATAGGTGCTGAACACCATAATTCTCAAATGAATTTGGTGAGAGTAAGCATTTAGGACCTAAAATTGTGAAATTAATTATGAAAAAGGTGAAAACCATTCATAAGTACAACAAGACAACTCATATATGAATGAATATTTATGTAGACAATCGTCGAAGACACCTTTATTAGAATTTTAGAGACATGGTATTCCTCCAAAAATCTATATGGAATATGTTCATGAGGATTGGGAGGAAATGAATGATATGTTTGAGTTACATCATCTCCTTCCCGATCCTTAATCATGTCGACGAGAACCTCCACCAATCATGTCTGAAGTAGACGATATCTTCAATATATCTCTCTTAAATATATATGTTCCATATTCCTTACCTGTACATTATTTAGAAGTGGTACAATTAGATAATTCTATTTTTTACGAGAAGCATCCAGTGAATATCATTGATCATAGAGATAGTGTGTAACACAATAATACTACTAACCGGTTCAACATACTATGGTGGAACCCTATGTATGAAGAGGAAACGTGGGTACTAGATAAGGAAATGAACGAAAAGTACCCACACCTGTTTATGGCTTAGAATTTAAAACAAAATTTTGATGGTGAAATTTCATAAGGGGGGAAGAATTTTATGACCCAATGTTTAATCAATATTAATTAATATCTTATAATTACTTCATATAATATAATCACTTGAACTCACAACACAATGAACTGCTATTTACTATCTGACCTTTAAACATAATATTGTCACTTCTGTGATTGGAATTTTGAAAATACGTCTTACACGGTTATGATCAGGGAGATATTTGGAGTCCAATAAGACAAAAATAATTTTCACTGAATAGTAATTGAACCCTATGAATAGTTATTTTAACCTTATTAATAGTAATAGAATCCTTATGAATATTAATTCATCCATGTGAATAATTAACATTACCAATGAATGTATAAATAAAATTTATCCATCTCAGAAGCGACAATATTATATAATAATGTTTGTTTTTTTAATTCATGTATATTAAAATAAAATTTTATGATTAATTTAATTATTAATAAGAAAAATTATTTTCATATAATGTATTCATAAATAAATATTTATATAAATTCTAATTATATGATAATTTTAAGAGACCTTAACCAATTTTTCAAAGTGTTAGAGAAGAAATTTAAAATTTAAAATTAGTATTTTAAAATTAAATAATAATTTTATTTAAAAATTAAATTTCACATATTAATATAATATTTTTTTAAATAATGTTTATTTTTTAATTATACATATCGAAAAATGGTTGGGGTTATGTTTTTGGTATTTATCCGAAAAACTTGAATTATTAATGAATAGTAATGTATTGAAATTTGCGGAATAAATACATTATATGGTAAATATTCTATTTATTGAGTCATTGATGATGTAAGAACCCTGAGTTAGAAATAACATAAAATTTTTTCTAATTTTTCATATTAATGAACACTATTCCATGTCTTTATAAAAATAATCAAATAACAAATAAATTATAGAGAAAACCCTCCTCTCATCCACTATAAAACCCCCTAACCCATCTTCACTTTAGTCCGGTCGAGCCTTTTTCCTAGTCCAAATTCTACACAAATATATCCTAAAGATCTTATACTTCATCTAAAATCCCTTTTTCCCTTAAAAATTCCAAATAATCTACCCTTAAGAGGTTCTAACGGACGATATATTCAAGAGGTAATTTCCTTTTTTCATTTCTTTTAATTTCCTTCAAGTTCAATTCATTTATTTTTTTTCCTTACCTCCCTTCATCCAATTGTTATGATAACTTTAGTACTATAAATTAACTAAAATTATGTTATGATAGTTGAATAATTCATCATCGTCACTCATTTCTACTCCATATACACTAGAAATAAAAATACAATCTAAGAAGTGTTAATTTCTCAAATTAAAGGACGATGAGTTTTCAAAAAAATTTCTAGTATTCAATTATGGATGTGAAACCATTTTAATTGTTAAAATAGACTAATATATATTTAACATACCTAATTGAAGGTTTTGGAATCATTTTTACACATTATATTTATTTATAAAGAAATTTGTGGTTGATGTGATCAAAAAACCACAAATTTACCATAACATTTATCATTCATGTTTTATATAATGATTCATCATCATTAAAAATAAAAAATGAAATTTATAACCATGTAATCTAATATATGGTCAGTAATAACATATACCTCCAATTCTGGACAACCATTCTCATCATACGTGTGTACCCCTTCATGTATATAAGTAAACTAATCACAAAGACCAATGAAAGAAACATGGAAATTGACCCTCTTAACCCATCAACTAGTTAATGAATTACAAAAAAGGTTATTATATTCCAATTAATTAAATACATGGTTATATAAATACTATTTAATTAATTTAATTTGGTTATATGTGGCATTAATATAGAGTGAAGGACACCATCCTACTTAAGGTAATGGATACTTCTTAAACCTTCATTATTCTTTTCGATTGCACTATATTTTTTTCTACCAAATTAGTTTATTTGTTTCATTAAGGTAAATGTTTTAAATTATATTTAAATTTACTAAAATAATGTATCATGATCCTTTCCATATTATTTTTTAGGGATATACATGTTTTTATATGGTTCCCTCCCCAATACTTCCCAATAATAAAACATGTTTTATTGGAACTTCTGAAATACGTACCTAATTTCATGTTCACTTTATAATCTAATTTAAGAAACCAATATTTCTGTAAAATTATTATTTTTAGTATGAATACAATAATTTTTTCACTATTTGGTTTATATTAAATATTATTCCCTAGTCTATTTTAAATTCTCTTAAGAATTTTCCTTAAAACAACACTAATTGTTTTAATGCTGAAAAGGTTTAAAAAATATTCACACATGATTTCACATATATTTAACATTAGTTTCCAAGATATTTTATTACATTATCTTATGAATTATCATGTATGTTTTAATTAATTTCTTTCATGGACACTTTTATGATATGCATATTGATTATGATTTAGGATATGATTATTATACCCATTTCTTTCCATGGGTACCATTATGTTTATGTATGGTTGATTATGTGGAAAAAACTTTCATGAACATGATATGGTGGGTGTTCCTAGATAGAGCTCAATTTAATTGGTTAAGGTTGAGTATCATGAGATGTTATGTGCAACAGTATGGGTGGGTAGCCTTGACTCATGCCCCCAGGTGTAGCAGTTTTGGGGGATAACCTTGATTTGTGCCCCTCTATGTGAAATGATCCATGAATTGTGATAAATTTATGTTTATATTACTAAAACATTACTAAGAGTTGATATTTATATTATCCCTTTTTCATATGTTATGATTCCTTATGTTCCATACATTTTAATATCATTATGTCATACCTTCTAACCCATGTACTAAAGCATTATTCATAAGTTTATTCTGTTGCTGGGATTTTAGATCATCCCTTTTTTCAGGTTATTCCTAGGGTTTTCAATGAATATGTATGATAATAATTGAAGTTTGGAGCTCGTTATGAATAATTAATAAATAAATTTTTTATTTACACCCACAATTTATGTTTTATATTAATAGTTTTCCATGAAACAAGACTTTATGATCCATTTCTAGTAATATGATTCATTATTATGCATAAAATCACGTAATCATAAGTGTAAAAGGATTGGGTCAGTATATCAAGGACAATACATGAACTCCACCACATCCTCATTATGATATCGAGATATAAAACCAAAAAATTAAGGGCCTGAGTTACCCCTAAAATTCCCATCAGTATTACATTTTATCTATCACGCAAAGTGGTGTATCCAAATTACATTGTAACACCCCGAGCTTCCACGATACGCATCTCATTCAATAATGCAATAGCTTGCATTGTACGCAACTTTGAGTTCTAACACACCGCAACTAATCAAAGTAGCCGTTATGAATAGTAATAACCACTTTTTAAATTTATAGAAATTTTATATTTCAAAATGGACTTCATTTTTGTATTCCTAATATTGAAATTAGCCTATGTTGAATTTTTTGTAATTTTCTGAGAACATCCAAATTTTTATGAATAGTGAAAAATACATAAAACAACTTTTTTAATGAAAATAATTTATAGTGATAAGTTATACTATTGAGTGGTTTTAAAGTATAATTAGAATATATTTTTACCATTTTATCCAATGGTGGTCATTAGAATTAATTTAACATTGAAAATGGACATAAACAATTGCCAATCTTTTGATATAAATTGTTTCTTAAAAACACGCTATTTGTTCTGACAGTGAGAATTAATTATAAAATTAATTAATGAAACATATATGTTTGTAATTTTTTAAAATAGACATCATTTTTGAATTCGGAATATCAATTATAGCTTAGGGTGAAATTTTGGCCTTGTACTGAAAAACTTCAATTTTTGATGAATAGTGAAACCACTAAGTGGTAGTTAAATAACTGATTTTTCGTTTAAATGAAATATTACCACTTCTGTGATTTGATTTTCAAAAATCCGACATACATGGTTGTCATTAAGAACTAAAATTTGGTTCAATAAGATTAAAATAATTTTTTGGTGAATAGTAACTTTTAAGTTCTTAATCGCGATTAGAGGTAATTAGTGTAGTTTAAGGTACAAATAATGTTTTAATAATATGAGATGAGCATGAAACTTGTCCTAATCCTATTGGATGAGTCATGTCCGACCAAGACAACCCATGGGTCAACTTGGGGACCCCATGGAGCCACTTTAGTTGGAAAATGACATTAATATATATTTATTTAATGTTAAAATTAAATTGACACAAACATGAGTTATTTTACTAAAACAGTTTTTATGTGGGGTTAAACAAGTCCATATTTTGACTATAAATATTCATTAGAAATTTAAAAAGATTTCCTACATCATATTATTTTTTTAATAATTTTTATACATTAAATAAATTAAATTATTTATGACATCATATTGATGCAGCGATGACCTCATTATTTAACGATTTTAATAAAATGAAAAGATAATGTAAAATACAAGGCATACACTTGTCCAAAGACTATTGGATGGGTTGATTTCGAACCCTTATCACCTTATCCACGAATTATATTAGTGTGGGACCTTTAGAATCCGAAAAGCATTGTGTAATAATGTAACATTTCAATCTTTCCAAAAGAGCCCCTCCTCTCCACTTATAAAAGGCCCCCACCTCTCCCACCGTATTCACACCTTCAAGCCATTTGGCTCGGCCAACCTCTGCCCAAATACTCTCCCAAAATCCCCCTCTTACTCCTAGAAGCCTCACTTTGGGCAGAACTCTTCCCAAGGAAGCCTTTGGCTCAAATCAAAAAGAGTTACCCGATTTTGTGGTAATGTCTTCTCTAATGTTGTTTTGTTTTATTTTTCTTCTCCAACCCACTAAACTATTTTTATTCATTTCTTTTGTAACAACACCAGTATCCTCAATATACTAGTATGTTGTTATAAGATGGATTCGAGCTACACTTACACACACCTACATATAATGGTTAAAGAACATACGGTTTCTGTGGATGGTGAATTTCTGCCTCACGAAACGATGATTGTTCAACACTCATATAACACCTTCAAAGGTGGACATTAAGATGTCACTATTTTTATATATGATATTTAATATGTTTATGTTTTACTTATGATTCTGTATTTCTCATTTATGTAATACTTTATGATTTCCATTATGGGTAAAACGCGATAATTTCATTTTAGGAAGTGCGGACTACCGCTCCCTCAAAGTGATTTGAATCGTTAATGCCATATGTGGGATGTATAAAGGATGGAGTAAATGGTATTATACAATATATTATACTGGAATTATATTATACCTTTATATAATTATAACTTCATTCCATTATATATGAAATAGAAATGAAAGTAGCGTTCATGCGTACGTACAGCTTACCGTCTCCATGAATGGTGCATTTCATTTCTTACCTCTAAATGTCATGTAATATTATGAATGAATGTATATACTGGATATATATGAGATATATGATATCTATATCATGAATATAATTCTGTATATAACGGATATTTCACCACATGAACAACTCGTAATTATAAGAAGTTTATTTTTGACTCAAGTACCTAAGATCGACAAAACGACCGTTATTAACTTAAATAATTACAGAATGTTCATATCATTGTAATAAGTGATATAAAAAGGATAATGAAATTGAAAATGGTTCTTAATAAGGTATATTTTAACTCTAGTTTATTATTCAGGAGGTTAAAGAACGGTTGAGTCAAGTCTGACACGAGGTAAGGGAACTTCTTAACCCAATTTCTATTCTTTGGGTTAATCTCCTACTTTAAAATTATGTCATGATATTATTATGTTTTATATTGTATTTATACTTTCTTTATGTGTAAATATAGTGAATACACATAATAGATATATTTTATTTAAAAATGATCTTTTTATGGGACTTCGTCTCAATCTCCATTCATTGAGGCATATTTGGTTTTATACACAACTTTATTTTATACGGTGTATAAACCCCTTTGACTTTTAAGTTTATTCAAAAGAAATCTTTTTATAAGAAGCGTTTTTCTAAACGACAAAAGGGAATGTTTTTCATTCCATACTTATGCGGCGACAATGACTTCTCCACCACTGTGACCATTATTTGAGTTTCGGCTTCCTCTACAAGCCATCTTTTTTTTAATGAAAAATAAATACAAAGTTTTAAATTTCTTTTATTTTGGTATTGAAAATGGTTTTGAAAGTGTTTTTATTATATCAATGTGTTGTATTGATATCAAGTGATTGAAATGTGGAAATGTTGTGTTTCCTTTATGGATGTTTTATGTGATACGATTATGTTATGGTTTATGATATGTTTAAACCTATTCATATGAGGAATGTATTGGACTTAATAAGTGACGGGTGGAGCCCGCTATAGCTCCTCGATGCATCAGTAGGTCTCATGAGACAACTAGACGTGGAATTGGCCGAGGCCCTTTCCCAATTTGATTTATGGTTTTGGCCGAGGCCTTAATCATTTTAGACGTCTTGGCCGAGGCCTTGAAAAAATGTTTCAGAATGTCTGACATTATATATTCCCTCATTATGAAAGTGGTTATTGATATTGCATGTGATTATTCGACTAGTAGAATATCAATGTGAGTAAGTAAATGGCATTATCTCATTTTACTTTTGCCATATTATGTTGGTGTTTATGTTTAAAAGGCTTTTGTTTTAGTTATACATTGCCTTAAATGTTAATGTTTGTTTATGAACGTTTCCGCAATATTGTTATCCTTACTGAGCATCTGAGCTCACCCCTTTCAATGTTTTAATATTTTCCAGGATGTGAAGAAGTATTTTTATGAATGACCTGTAGGGATAGTCAGAAGAGGATATGAGTGTGGACTATGGAGACTTTGTTATTGTAGTTTTTCACTTTATGATGTAATGTAACGTTTATGAATGTATCTAGTGTTTCCAAGGCTACTAAACTAATCGGTCTTTCGAGACATGATCTTTTGTGATCATGCCAATGTTACGAAGTAATGCACCGACTATGGGTAGCTGGGGTCGGGGCGTTACAGTTGGTATCAGAGGCAGTTTAGTACTAACCTTGGAAGCTAGATTTAGATAAACTCTGATTAGAGCACATATCCCGAAGATAGACTTTGAGGATTAGTATAGAATAACTTTCTAGAATTATGGTATTGTAGAGATTTTGTGAGTTTTCCAAGCAATACATCCCTGTCTGGATACGAGCAGGTAGAGGCGGCTCTGGCACAGATGTACCTAGGGGTAAAACCCGAAAACACCGCTTTGAGCTAGACTCGAATGGGAACTGGTGCACGATAACTTGCCTTGCTGCACTCTTGGTTACGACACTCCCGGGGGATATGCTTTGGACAATTCTCATTTTCTTTATAAACCACTATGAAGGGTTATGAGTATATACTTCCTCAATGAAAACATTTTTATGGATTATATCCATAAATAGTTCAATTTATGTCAAGTATCTTACAAGTATGGAATTATGTATTTTGATTTATAAACTAATATAGTTTATGCCATTGTTTGGAAATGGAGCCTAGTGGAAGGAATGGAAATCGTATCAATGCACGCACTCCATGTAGGGATTGCCCTCCTGCTCAAGATAATTATTGTGGAGCTGGAGATACAACTGGTGTTGATCAACTTATTACCATACTGGGACAACTCACTCAGGTTATGAATAATAACCTTACTCGTATGGATCACCCTGATCCACAACGTGGATGATCAATGTTAGACCCCTTCATGAGGCAACAACCGCCAACATTTAATGGGGGTACAAATCCTTTAGTAGCTGAGCAATGGATAAATTCCTTAGAGAAAATATTCCATGCCTTGGGGAGTAGTGAAATGGAGAAGGTTGTCATGGCAGTTTACCGCCTCACTGGAGATGCCGATCAGTGGTGGTCACTGATTCAAAACACAAAGGAAGATGATGACGTATCGAATATGGAATGGAGGGTGTTCAAAGAGCTTTTCTTAGAAAAATAATTTCCTCGTGACCATCGAGCAGATATGGAAAGGCAATTTCTGAGTCTGAGGCAAAAGGAGGATGAGAATGTCGCAAAGTATGAGGCTAACTTTACAAGGTTAACGAGGAATACTGCCGATTATAACGTAACCCAAGGAGTAATATTGATCGTTTCTTTGATGGGTTAAAACCATTTCTCCGTCGATCATTAGTATCACAATCCTTCTCATCATACGAAGATATTGTCTCGTGTGCTATCAAGACAGAAAAGGAATTCTCTAAGTCTTATGACAACAAAGTAAATCAAGAGAAGAAGAGAACGGTGGAACAAGAGACATATAAAGGGAAAAAGGGAAAGAAGGATTTTCCATTATGTGATAATTGTGGGAAGAATCACCATGGAACGTGCCTAAAAGGAATGAGAGTTTGTTATAAATGTGGAGAAAAAGGTCACCAGGCTCGTGATTGCAAGGTAAAGAAAGAGGATGTCAAAGTTTAATGCTATAATTGTAGAGAAATGGGTCATTATGAAAATGAATTTCCTAAGCGTCAGGGAAACTTACCTCAGAAAAGGCCAAGGGATCAAGGACAATCTTATGCTGTTACTACAGTTGAAGCAGAATAATTAATGTATTGGTGCTTTTGGACTAATGGATTATATTATGGTTGTTAGAATAATGTGATATATATATAAGGATTGTACTGCAGTACGTGTTGTTTTCATTAATGATTTAATATGATGAAGCTAATCATATTTTTAATATGTGACAATAAGAAAAACATTACTTTGTTTTGGGAATCTGAGGTTACAATTGATTTTGGAATTTAGAGACCTTTTAGAGAAAGTCTGGATGGAGGTATTTGGGATAACTATAAAGGTTGGAATAGATTAAGTTGATCTTTGGATAGTATTGTTTAAGGTTAAAACATTTATGAAGATTATTTTTGGAATAATATAATACTATAGTTTTAGGAAAAGGACAACCTGCAGGGTGGGGCATAACCCATCGCGTCGGACAAAGGTGCAGGAATCGAACCCACAACCATAGTGCGACAGGCCTTTATTTCCTACCACTAGACTATAGGAAGTCCCTGGTTATTACAAAATAATTTTACTAATCTAAATAGTATGTTTTAACATTTGGAACCTTATACAATTATGATAAGTATAATATTTTTGAGTTCTATTATATTTTTGAGTGAAAGATGAGTTGAAGGTTGAAACTCTAATTGTCAAGCATAAATATATATATACCTATCTATTATTCAATGAATAAATTAATTCTTAAACTTTATTAAAGGGATATTAAAACAAAAAAAGTGTTATCCTAATACCTTATGTCTTGTTGAACTGATGATATTTTAAATCAACATAGATTGAAGGCTTTGAGGCCCTCAATTTGACAGTTGATTGTGATTGATGACCTCAATCACTCCCTACAAATATTTACATTTTTCCTCCAATTATATCTCTCTAATTTCCACCAATGTTCTCCTTATCGTGATCATAATTTGTTGGTGACTTTCTTATTTCCATTTCCCTTTTATTAAGGCTAAATTTTATTAATGTAATTTTAGATGTGGGTTTTCCACAAAGGTATTTTCTCTTTTCAACCTTTTATTTTCAAAGAAAAATTTCAAATTGCGAGGACGCAATTTATTGAAGGAGGGGAGAATGTAATGTAGGATCGAAATATAATATGAGATGCTCAATATACAAGAGGGGGGGTGAATTGTATACTTTAAAAATTCCTTTGGAACCTTTAAAGTTAGTTATGAATAACTAGAGTTTCCTTAAGAAAAGGAAAGAACTAAGTTTAACAAAGTTAAACTAAGTTGATTCACAACACCTCTAACACCGAACTAAACTTGGAAAGAGATTCCAAAAGAAGGTTCCGGAAATATGGTTCCGGAATTTGAAACTTAACAAAAGTTACAATATAAGATTCTACCTTAAAGCGTATAGAATCTGAATGAATCAGAGTAAGTAAGGAAGTATAAGAATGTTATACTTTCCTTAAGATACAAATTACAGCGGAATAGAAACGAGTAGTAAAACTACTAGCAACAAGATAATAGTCTTTTAACCCAAAGAGAAGGGTATCCAACAACCTTGGATAAAGGTCCCTTGATTTATACTTTCAAGCAAGTCTGTCTTACCCACACCAGGGTAAGCCCTCGATACGAAGATCGGTGTCTCTGTCTTGCTATCCCCGCAAGCCCTCAACTTCAAGGTAGTTGGCAACCTCTGTCTTTCTCAGCAAGAAAGCCCTCGATCTTTAAGGTAGTCGGCACCTCTGTCTTCCTATCCCCGGAAGCCCTCGAATGTAATCACCAACATTCGGAGTCGCACGAAGCTTTGAGAGTTAATAAGAGACTCTCTCTCTAGAAATCACTTCAACAGCATGTATGCACAAAATCCAAATGTTCATCCATCCGTCCGTTGTGAGCTTTTTCAAATGAGCTCCTATTTATAGGTGAGGTCGGCTCCTTCTCCAACGGTCATATTTCCCTTAAAGTTCGGAGGGACCTGTACACGTGTCACTTAGACAACGGTTAGTTTATAACAAAATGGACGACATCGTTTTATAACAAAGTAAGTGTAACAGAAAGTACGACATCGTTTTAAAACCTAACATAAAGGTTCGGAATAGAAATTTCGGAGTGAAAGTTCGGAGTGAACAAATTCAGAGTGTATAAAACAATGATATCCAGATTCTGTTTAATGAGTGAATTCGGAATGAGAATTCGGAATAGGAATTCGGAATAGGAATTCTTCATCAGAAATCGTAATGAGAAATCGTCATCAGAATTCGTAATGAGAATTCGGAATGAGATTTCTTTATTAGAATTCGTAATGAGAATTCTTCATTGGAATTCGTAATGAGAATTCTTCTTCAGAATTCGTAATGAGAATTCGAAATGGAATTTCTTCATTAGAATTCGTAATGAGAATTCTTCTTCAGAATTCGTAATGAGAATTCGTAATGAGAATTCTTCATTAGAATTCGTAATGGGAATTCTTCTTCAGAATTCGTATCCTGAATCTGGAATAGAACTTAGTCAGAATTCATAACCGGAATTCGGAGTGAAACTTCCTTATAGTTCTTGTCCAGAATCCGAACCCTAAAACAGAATGCTTTTTATCAGTTTTAATGATTCCGAGAAAGTGAATCCGAATTTCATACTTAAGAAAAATATTAATGAAAATATGATAAGGATAAATTTTTCTTATAAAAGCGTTTTTCCTTAAGAAAACATTTTTCCTTATAAAAGCAATTTTCCTTACAAAAGCAATTTTCCTTAAAGATAAGGTGTTTGTGATTTTCAAAACAAGAAGGAATGGAAAAGTCATAAGGAAAACCTTATTGACTCAACAATCTCCCCCTTTTTGGAAAGCACAAACATCCTTACGAAAAAGCTATTTCTAGGAAGAAAGAAACACAATAAAGCTTATCTCCCTTGGTTTAAGAATATAGATGAATACGACTAACTCCCCCTTAGGCTTTGAATCTCTAAGGATCGTATTCATATTTCCGGAGTGATATTTCTTTAAGATAAAAACTCCCCCTTAAACAAACTCTTATTAGAGTTCTATCTCATTGGGTATTTTTCTTTCTCCCCCTTTGATAAGCACTTATTAGATTTCCTCTTTTTCTTAAGGATCTTTTCCTTCTCCCCCTTTGTGATTTTCAAAAAGAATTTCGAGGGAATGGAAAAAAAAATAACAAAGTACCTGAAAGATTAGTAACAACAACAAAACAGAACAACAAGCACGATTCTCATTAAATTTGAAATGTCAGCAACAAAAACAGATTACAACAAAAAGATCGGATTGATTATTTCGGATCTTTCTCCTTTGACATAAGCCCCTTGAGAATAGTCTTGATCTTTTTGAGGTCCTTATGATCTTCCTCTGCTTGCTTTTCTAAGGCAACTATTCTTGCTGACTGAGCTTGAATGATTTCTTCCTGAGCCTTCAACTTTTCTTCCTGAGCTTCCATTTTCTCTTCCTGAGACTTTATCCTTTCTAGAAAATTGATCCGATGATCCCTTTCAAATTTCCAACTTTGATTAACAGAGTTGAGCTTTCCATTCAGATCTCTTACTTCCTGACTCCGAATGTTCTTTTCCTCTGCCAATTTCTCATCGAATGATGCAGTCATCTCATGAAACTTCTTATCCTCGGTTTGAAAAGCATCCTTAACATTCTCCTGAAACTCATCCAGCAACCTCATCTCTTCCACATTTTTCTTCGACCAGCTAGTCATCCTTTTGCAAGATCTTTTATGGGCTTCGTAACCAATGAAGAAATTTTTGAACTGGGCTTCTATCTCAACACACTTATCCATTACCATGGATACGGAATCGGTTTTCTGATTCAGCGTATGTTGGAGCATCTGGCACCGAGAATCAATACTGGAGAAAGTCGGAATGGTTCCCACCAACTTCTTCAAGGATTGAACAACAAAATCGTGCCCCAACGAAGATGATTCCGAATCTGACATCTTGCTAGGAGAATTTTCTTCTTCAATAAGCTCCAACTTCCTCTTTGAAGAACTACCAGCTTCTTTCCTCATACTCTTTTCTGAACTCGGGGTATCAGCAATAACTTGTTTCCCCTTATCTTTTTTCGGAATAGAAACCTGTTCCGGAGATTTCTTCTCACTGTCAGAAACTTGAACAACCAAATCTTCCTCATCAACAACTTCTATATTTTCTTTCTGAGCAGCATCAAGTGAAAGATGTTCTTCTTCTCCATGATAAGAAACTTCTTCCTCTCCTTCCTTTCCTTCTATTACTGGAGTAACTAGTTTTGAAGATTCGGCTTCAGAAGTTCGGAGCGACAGGTGTTCCGAAGGAGTTCCCTTGTATTCATCTACTTGTTTGAGCACATCTCCTGTCTCACCACTTCCTTCAGCAGCTTCTTCCACTTCTTCCACTAGCTCTACTTCCTCAGCATTCTTAGCAGCAGCCTCTTTCGGATCATCAAGATTTCTTCCTGGAGTCTCAGGTAGAGAGTCCAAAGAAAAAATTCTCGGAACGGGAATGGTTGCTGAAACCATTTCATTAAACTTCAACAAGGCTTGCACAGCCTCAGCTTCTGACAACTTCTTCTTCAGCTTCTTTTCCTTAGCTTGCTTCTCGAGCTCATCAGCAGCCTTTTCTTTCAGAGCTTTAGCCTCTGCGGGATCCAATCCGAACTGCGGATCTCCTTCCTTCCTCTTTTCCTTGTCAGCTCTCCACTTCGCTGCAACCTCATCAGTATATGTCTTCTTCTTCTTAGGCTTAGGAGGTGCGGAATGGACTTCCTTAGACTTAGGTTCTTCAGCTTCACCTACCACTTCTTTCAGCTTCCTCTTCCTTACCGGCTTAGGCGATTCCGGATCAGCCACTTTCGGAGTCACTTCTTCTTGAGGAGGAAGATCAATAAACATGCCAGACTTCTTGTCAAAAGCTATATTCATCCTTTTAAGAGTTGCATCACTGAGCAACATGATCTTGCAAACTTTCGGTTTAGAACTGCAAGCAACCTTGAAGGACTCAAGGCACCGAACTATCAGCTTTGACAATATTGCCGGATACATTACTATCTGAGCTCTCAGATTCCCTTTCTTTAAATTCTCAAGATTAAGAAGGATATGCTTCATCAGGTTGAACTTCCTTTGATTTATCAAGAAATCTAAGATGTATATCTCACTCTTCTTCAAGCTGTCCTTGTCTCCTTTTCTCGGTACAATAAGCCCTTGCACCCATAACTCCAGAATCCGGAAGTTTGTAGATAGGGTTGCAATTTTCGAAGCCTTATCATCATCCAGTCCGAGAATTTCTAAGGCTTTCTCCTTGTTGAAACTACCCAAGGAGTCTGGTAGAACATGCGAGATAAACTCAGCTTCCCCTTCATAATTCAACCCTACCAAGCTTGCAGCCTTGGTGTAAGATAGCTTATAAGTCTTGCCATACGATTTGAAGGAAAATTTTTCTCTATTGTCTTCCACGAAGAAAGCAACCGACTCATAAAACTCAACAAGCAAGTCTGGGTAAACTTCATCTTGGTTGCCAGTTTTTGATATCGCAACATCTTCCCAGCCATTGAGCTTGATATTCTTTGATATAATAGAATCATAGTTGCTGAAGAAATTCGGATGCACTAACCGCTCTCTGTAGACTAACCACTGTGAAATGGGCTTTGTTGAAGACATCTCTTGAGAAACTAACTCTGCAGACATTCGGATTAGAAGTCTCTGAGAAGTTCGGAACTGAGAAGACTGAAGTTCGGAACTGGAAAACTGTAGTTCGGAACAGCCTTAAATCAGAGAGACAGAGCTTCAGCACGCAAGAGCTTGAGATCGATGTGGGACGAGAAAATAGGGTCCCCTTTATATAGGCTTTGGGATGACGGTTCAACTTCCTCGGTTGATCTAACGGTTTAGAATGATCTGAGATCAGATCTGACGGTTGAGAGGTTGAATCCGATCTTTTTGAGGTTTTATTAAAACAAAATTCAAGAAATAAAAAAAAAACCGAAAACAAACTATAAGAAAATGCCAGCAAGTAAAATATGATTACGAAAACTTCAGTAAGGAAGTCATACCTTTCGGATTAGCTTAGGAAAGTTATTCGTAATGGGTAATGTAAAGACAACTACGAAAAAACTCAATACGAAAAACCTAATACGAAAAACTCAATACGAAAAACGCAATACGAAAAACTCAATACGAAAAACTCAATACGAAAAACTTCATAAAAAAAAAACTTGTTATGGAAGATTCAATACGAAAGTTTTTTTTTTCATTATGAAAATACCAGTACGAAAATTTTCCATTCCGGAAATTTTCAATACGAATACTTTTATTCCAGAAGTATTTTGTATGGAAATATCCATTCTGGAAAATTGTAGTTCCGGAAGTTCCATTCCGGAAAATTTCGTTCCGAAAAATTTGAAAACAAATTTTGAAAAACCTTTGTTAAATAAACAAACAAATGTACTCCCCCTATGAAAAGGAGTTTATTACTGTGAGAAGATTTTTCCAACAGAAAGTTAATTAAGGAAGATTACCTTACGGTTATCATTCCTAACTTCTGTTTAATATATTCAAATCTATCAGAAGGTAAAGATTTTGTGAAAATATCAGCAAGTTGATCTTGCGTTCCGATAAACTGAAGAATAATATCTCCTTTAAGTGTGTGATCCCTAAGAAAGTGATGCCTAATATCTATGTGTTTTGCACGGGAGTGATGTGCAGGGTTTTTACTTAGAGCAATGGCACTTGTGTTATCACACAAAATTTGAGTTTTAGTAAAACTCAAGCCATAGTCTGTGAGTGTGTGTTGCATCCACAACACTTGTGCACAACAACTTCCAGCTGCTACATATTCAGCTTCAGCAGTGGAGAGTGCAACAGAATGTTGCTTCTTGCATGACCAAGAAACTAATGAATCTCCTAAGAAATGACAAGTTCCGGATGTACTTTTTCTATCCATTCTACAACCACCAAAGTCAGCATCAGAAAAGCTTTTTAGAACAAAATCATTTCCAGAAGTATAAAATAATCCTAGATCCATGGTTCCCTTAAGGTAGCGAAAAATTCTTTTAACTGCCTTTAAGTGAGATTCCTTAGGATTGGATTGATATCTTGCACATAAGCATACTGAAAACATTAAGTCTGGTCGACTAGCAGTTAAGTAAAGTAGACTTCCAATCATACCTCTAAAAGATGTTTGATCTACTGGTTTCCCAGCTTCATCAATATCTAAAGAGTTTGAGGTACCAATAGGAGTACTTATACTCTTCGTGTTGTCATAACCATACTTTTTAAGAAGATCTTTAATATACTTATGTTGAGATATGTAGGTTCCTTCTGGTTTTTGAGAAATTTGAAAACCAAGGAAAAATGTTAACTCACCCATCATACTCATTTCAAACTCAGATTTCATTAGACTAGCAAAAGAATCAGGCAAAGATTGCTGAGTTGAACCAAATATAATGTCATCAACATAAATTTGTACAATCAAAACATTTTTCTTATCTTTCTTTATAAAAAGGGTTGGATCTGCATTTCCCTTAACATAGTTATTTTGAAGCAAAAATCCAGTGAGTCTATCATACCATGCTCGTGGGGCTTGTTTAAGGCCATACAAAGCTTTGGTAAGTCTAAAAACATGATCAGGATGTTTTGTATCTTCAAAGCCAGGAGGTTGTTCAACAAAAACTTCCTCTTGAACATAACCGTTAAGAAAAGCACATTTCACATCCATTTGAAATAGTTTGAAATTAAAGAATGCTGCAAAGGCAAGTAGAATACGGATAGATTCAAGTCTAGCTACTGGAGCATAGGTTTCTTCATAGTCTATTCCTTCTTGCTGATTATAGCCTTTAGCAACAAGTCTAGCTTTATTTCTAACAATGACTCCATTTTCATCACATTTGTTTCTGAAGACCCATTTTACTCCAATAACAGAAGTTTCCTTAGGTCTTTCAACCAAGGTCCAGACTTTATTCCTTTCGAATTCATTTAGCTCATCTTGCATTGCTTTGATCCAATCATCATCACCTAAAGCTTCATCAGTGCTTTTAGGTTCTAGTTGGGAAAGAAATGCTAGATGTTCTACTTCATTTCTTAAGGAACTTCTAGTCCTTACAGGTTGATTTACATCACCAATAATACTATCACTGGGATGATTCTTAAGAAACATCTGATTTGGGTTTTGTAAAACCTGTTCATCAACATAAGGTAGAAAGTCTTCTGGGGTAAATGTTTCAGAAGTATCTTCTAGAACAATTTCCTTATCAGAAGGTTCTTCTAACAAAGGTTGACAATCAGTTTTTGAAAACACATCCGAAGATGTAAGTTGGGAAGTTTTAAAAACAAAAGGATCTGACTCATCAAATTTCACATGTACTGTTTCCTCAACAGTACAAGTATTTTTATTAAAAACTCTATAAGCCTTAGAGGTTGTGGAATATCCTAAGAAAATTCCTTCGTCTGATTTTGGTGCGAATTTATGTAAGTTATCTTTAGTATTCAAAATGAATACTTTGCAACCAAAAACCTTGAAGTAGGAAAGCCTTGGTTTTCTACCATTCCATAACTCATAAGGAGTTTTATTAAGAAAAGGTCTAATCAAAACTCGATTTATAGTATAACAAGCAGTACTTACAGCTTCAGCCCAGAAATGTCTAGCAATAGAATATTCACTCAACATGGTTCTAGTTATTTCTTGAAGAATTCGATTTCTTCTTTCAACTACACCATTCTGTTGAGGAGTTCTAGGTGCTGAAAAGTTGTGAGTAATACCTTTCTTACTACAAAAAGTTTCAAAATCAGAATTTTGAAATTCTCCTCCATGATCACTATGAATAGTTTTCAATGGAAGGTTTTTCTCATTTTTAACTTGAGCTCTAAAACTTTTGAAATAAGAAAAAGCTTCAGATTTCCTTGCTAGAAAATAGACCCAAGTAAATCTAGTGTAATCATCAACTAGAACAAACACATAGTATTTGCCTCCAATGCTTCCAGTTTGTGTAGGACCAAAAAGATCCATGTGCACCAACTGTAATGCATCGGTTGTTGAGACTTCACCGATTGACTTAAAACTAGATTTATGTTGCTTGCCATATTGACAAGGATCACAAACTTTAGAAGAATCAAATCTAAGCTCCGGTAGATCCTTAACTAGTTTCTTCTTAGAGAGTTTACATAGGTTTCTAAGATTACAGTGTCCTAGTCTTCTATGCCATAACCAAGAATGATCTTCCATTGCACTTAGGCAAGGTAAATCTTGGCTTCTTAGGTCTTCTAAGTTTAAGGTGTAAACATTCTCTTGCCTGTTGGCTGAGAGAATAAATTCTTCCTTGGAATTGTGAACTAAGCATTTATCATTCCTAAAATTCACAAGGTAACCTTCATCACATAACTGACTTATGCTAATGAGGTTGTGCTTAAGACCTTTAACAAAAAGAACATTTGAAATCAAAGTTTTACCTAAAAGAACAATATTACCAATACCAACAATCTCTCCCTTAGCATTGTCTCCGAAAGTTACCTTTCCTCCTTTCGTCTTGATAATTTTTTCAAAGAAGCTTTTGTTACCAGTCATGTGCCGGGAACATCCACTATCCATGTACCAAACATTGTTGCTGGAACTTTCTTTATTTTCCTGAAATTAAGAACAAAGTTAGACTTTCGGAATCCAAACTTGTTTGGATCCGAGATTTCTAGACAATAAAATCTTAGGTACCCACATTTTCTTGGAAAAATAAGCTTTATGAAAACCTAAGGATTGGGTTTTGTTTAAGGAACAATTTCTTGCCCAGTGACCACCACATTGACACTTAGTACAAAATGGGGCACTTTGAGGAACAAAATAATTGTTGCTGAAAACAGGTTTTGCATGGGTATAACCAAATCCGGATTTATTTCTTAAAGGTCGTATTTGAGAATACATCTTATCAAAATTTTCCTTACCATGGGTAAAGTTTGATAAGCACTTCTTTAAGGAAAAAATTTCGGACTTGAGTTTTACAACCAAGTTTTTATCTTCAAAATCATTAGTTTTGGAACTAGAGTTAGGCTCGAAAACATTTTTATTAGAAATTACTTTTTCTAACTCTTTAGAAAGTTTATTCTTCTCAGAACTTACTTCCTCAAGATTTTTTGAAATACTTTCAAAATCAGCATTTTTCTTATCAAGATCTTTAGAAAGATCTGATATCTCTTTAGTAAGAATAGAATTCCTAGAATTTGCCTTATCAAGTTTCTTGTTGAGTTTGGAATTCTCAATCTCAAGAAGTTCAGCAAATCTAGAGACTTCTTCAAAAGTAGGTAAAGTATTTTCCTCATCAGAAGATGATTCTTCATCAGAAGAGTTATAATACTTACTATCATTAGGATTTAAAGAAACATTGGTCAATGATTCAGCATTTCGTACCTTAGCCATAAGACAATGATTATCAATAGGTAATCTGGCTATAAGACCAAGATTCTTCTGTCCTGAAGATTCATATTCAGAAGATTCATCTGAAGAGTCACCACCACTGGCACTCCAGGTGTCATTAGCTTTCAAAACTTTCTTAGCTTTAGCTTTGTAATATTTCTTCCTGTTCCTGTCTGAATGCCTTTCCTTTCTTTCTTTCTTTCTGAGCATAGGGCAATCTGGTCTAATATGTCCTGCTCTCTTACATTCATAACAAGTAACTTCTCCATCTTTCTTATCTTTCCTATCCTTCTTCTTATACTTGGATTGAAAGTTTCTTTGTCCAGCTATCTTGTTCATCCTTCGAGCAAGATTGGCTAATTCATTTTCTGAAACTTCACTTTCACTAGATTCGGATTGGAAAATGACTTTCTTCGATTTGGATCTGGTTACTCTCTCAGGAGTCTTAGCTTTCATCTGATTCGAAGTTGTAGTAAAAGCAACAGTACCATTTCCATTCTTCTTCTTGATGTTGTCAGCATCTCTCTTCATTCTGGTCTCATGTTGTAGAAGAGTTCCAAATAATTCATCAAGAGTTATTTGAGTAACCTTCCTGTTCTCATCTATAGCTGTTCTCTTGGATTCCCACTCATTGGGCATAATGTCAATTATCTTGTCCACAAGAGCTTCATCATCTAAACCTTTCTCTCCCATAGACTGTAGACTATTGACGATTGTCATAAATCTTTGTTGTACTTTACAGATAGGTTCTCCATAAGGAAAATTAAAGCCATGATATTCAGCTCTAAGCATAGCTCTCCTAGTTTCAATCACTTTAGAAGTCCCAAAATGAGTAACCTCTAACTTCTTCCATATACAATTAGCTGCTTCACAAGAAGAAATTTGGCTATATATATTTCTGGTCATTGAACATAATAAAGTGTTGCGTACCTTGTAGTTGAGTTGATATTCTTGCTTCTCCTGGTTAGTAAAGGTTCTGACTTCCTTGTCAGGAATTTTGTAATCACCAGTAAGCATGACAAAGTTGTCTACTCCAGTATTGATAACAAATGTCTTCATACGATCTCTCCAGTATTCATAATCATTACCATCAAATATTGGTGGCCTTGTAGGATTCAAATTGTCTATCGAACCAACATTCATTCCTGCCATACTTGAAAATAACTTGGAGACAAACTTGTTAATAACAAAAATTCGGAATTAAAAAGTTCGGAATAGGAAAGGTTCGGAATGGATAATCCGGAATGAAAAAGTTCGGAATTGAAAAGTGAGCAAGAAAAACTTGAACGTGAGTACAAGTATTTCAGTAACCTTTGCTCTGATACCAAATGTAAGAATGGTATAGAGTAAGAGGTTTCCAACCTTTGATACCAATTGTAGGATCGAAATATAATATGAGATGCTCAATATACAAGAGGGGGGGTGAATTGTATACTTTAAAAATTCCTTTGGAACCTTTAAAGTTAGTTATGAATAACTAGAGTTTCCTTAAGAAAAGGAAAGAACTAAGTTTAACAAAGTTAAACTAAGTTGATTCACAACACCTCTAACACCGAACTAAACTTGGAAAGAGATTCCAAAAGAAGGTTCCGGAAATATGGTTCCGGAATTTGAAACTTAACAAAAGTTACAATATAAGATTCTACCTTAAAGCGTATAGAATCTGAATGAATCAGAGTAAGTAAGGAAGTATAAGAATGTTATACTTTCCTTAAGATACAAATTACAGCGGAATAGAAACGAGTAGTAAAACTACTAGCAACAAGATAATAGTCTTTTAACCCAAAGAGAAGGGTATCCAACAACCTTGGATAAAGGTCCCTTGATTTATACTTTCAAGCAAGTCTGTCTTACCCACACCAGGGTAAGCCCTCGATACGAAGATCGGTGTCTCTGTCTTGCTATCCCCGCAAGCCCTCAACTTCAAGGTAGTTGGCAACCTCTGTCTTTCTCAGCAAGAAAGCCCTCGATCTTTAAGGTAGTCGGCACCTCTGTCTTCCTATCCCCGGAAGCCCTCGAATGTAATCACCAACATTCGGAGTCGCACGAAGCTTTGAGAGTTAATAAGAGACTCTCTCTCTAGAAATCACTTCAACAGCATGTATGCACAAAATCCAAATGTTCATCCATCCGTCCGTTGTGAGCTTTTTCAAATGAGCTCCTATTTATAGGTGAGGTCGGCTCCTTCTCCAACGGTCATATTTCCCTTAAAGTTCGGAGGGACCTGTACACGTGTCACTTAGACAACGGTTAGTTTATAACAAAATGGACGACATCGTTTTATAACAAAGTAAGTGTAACAGAAAGTACGACATCGTTTTAAAACCTAACATAAAGGTTCGGAATAGAAATTTCGGAGTGAAAGTTCGGAGTGAACAAATTCAGAGTGTATAAAACAATGATATCCAGATTCTGTTTAATGAGTGAATTCGGAATGAGAATTCGGAATAGGAATTCGGAATAGGAATTCTTCATCAGAAATCGTAATGAGAAATCGTCATCAGAATTCGTAATGAGAATTCGGAATGAGATTTCTTTATTAGAATTCGTAATGAGAATTCTTCATTGGAATTCGTAATGAGAATTCTTCTTCAGAATTCGTAATGAGAATTCGAAATGGAATTTCTTCATTAGAATTCGTAATGAGAATTCTTCTTCAGAATTCGTAATGAGAATTCGTAATGAGAATTCTTCATTAGAATTCGTAATGGGAATTCTTCTTCAGAATTCGTATCCTGAATCTGGAATAGAACTTAGTCAGAATTCATAACCGGAATTCGGAGTGAAACTTCCTTATAGTTCTTGTCCAGAATCCGAACCCTAAAACAGAATGCTTTTTATCAGTTTTAATGATTCCGAGAAAGTGAATCCGAATTTCATACTTAAGAAAAATATTAATGAAAATATGATAAGGATAAATTTTTCTTATAAAAGCGTTTTTCCTTAAGAAAACATTTTTCCTTATAAAAGCAATTTTCCTTACAAAAGCAATTTTCCTTAAAGATAAGGTGTTTGTGATTTTCAAAACAAGAAGGAATGGAAAAGTCATAAGGAAAACCTTATTGACTCAACATGTAACACCCTGAGCTTCCACGATACGCATCTCATTCAATAATGCAATAGCTTGCATTGTACGCAACATTGAGTTCTAACACACCGCAACTAATCAAAATAGCCGTTATGAATAGTAATAACCAATTTTTAAATTTATAGAAATTTTATATTTCAAAATGGACTTCATTTTTGTATTCCTATTATTGAAATTAGCCTATGTTGAATTTTTTGTAATTTTCTGAGAACATCCAAATTTTTTATGAATAGTGAAAAATACATAAAACAACTTTTTTAATCAAAGTAATTTATAGTGATAAGTTATACTATTGAGTGGTTTTAAAGTATAATTAGAATATATTTTTACCATTTTATCCAATGGTGGTCATTAGAATTAATTTAACATTGAAAATGGACATAAACAATTGCCAATCTTTTGATATAAATTGTTTCTTAAAAACACGCTATTTGTTCTGACAGCGGGAATTAATTATAAAATTAATTAATGCAACATATATGTTTCTAATTTGGTAAAATAGACATAATTTTTGAATTCGGAATATCAATTATAGCTTAGGGTGAAATTTTGGCCTTGTACTGAAAAACTTCAATTTTTGATGAATAGTGAAACCACTAAGTGGTAGTTAAATAACTGATTTTTCGTTTAAATGAATTATTAGAACTTCTGTGATTTGATTTTCAAAAATCCGACATACATGGTTGTCATTAAGAACTAAAATTTGGTTCAATAAGATTAAAATAATTTTTTGATGAATAGTAACTTTTAAGTTCTTAATCGCGATTAGAGGTAATTAGTGTAGTTTAAGGTACAAATAATGTTTTAATAATATGAGATGAGCATGACACTTGTCCTACACCTATTGTATGAGTCATGGCCGACCAATACAACCCATGGGTCAACTTGGGGACCCCATGGAGCCACTTTAGTTGGAAAATGACATTAATATATATTTATTTAATGTTAAAATTAAATTGACACAAACATGAGTTATTTTACTAAAACAATTTTTAAGTGGGGTTACACAAGTCCATATTTTGACTATAAATATTCATTAGTAATATAAAAATATTTCCTACATCATGGTATTTTTTTTTAATAATTTTTAGACATTAAATAAATTAAATTATTTATGACATCATATTGATGCAGTGATGACCTCATTATTTAACGATTTTAATAAAATGAAAAGATAATGTAAAATACAAGGCATAGACTTGTCCACGGACTATTAGATGGGTATATTTAGAACCATTATCACCTTATCCATGAATTATATAAGTGTGGGACCTTTATAATCCGAAAAGCATTGTGTAATAATGTAACATTTCAATCTTTCCAAAAGAGAACCTCCTCTCCCCTTATAAAAGGCCCCCACCTCTCCCACCTTATTCACACCTTCAAGCCATTTGGCTCGGCCAACCTCTGCCCAAATACTCTCCCAAAATCCCCATCTTACTCCTAGAAGCCTCCCTTTGGGCAGAACTCTTCCCAAGGAAGCCTTTGGCTCAAATCAAAAAGAGTTACCCGATTTTGAGGTAATGTCTTCTCTAATGTTGTTTTGTTTTATTTTTCTTCTCCAACTCCCTAAACTCTTTTTATTAATTTCTTTTGTAACAACACCAGTATCCTCAATATAATAGGATGTTGTTATAAGATGGATTCGAGCTACACATACACACACCTACATCTAATGGTTAAAGAACATACGGTTTCTGTGGATGGCGAATTTCTGCCTCACGAAACGATGATTGTTCAACACTCATATAACACCTTCAAAGGTGGCCATTAAGATGTCACTATTTTTATATATGATATGTAATATGTTTAAGTTTTACTTATGCTTATGTATTTCTCATTTATGGAATACTTTATTATTTCCATTATGGGTAAAACGCGATAATTTCATTTTAGGAAGTGCGGACTACTGCCCCCTCAAGGTGATTTGAATCGTTAATGCCATATGTGGGATGTATAAAGGATGGAGTAAATGGTATTATACAATATATTATACTGGAATTATATTATACCTTTATATAATTATAACTTCATTCCATTATATATGAAATAGAAATGAAAGTAGCGTTCATGCGTACGTACGGCTTACCGTCTTCATGAATGGTGCATTTCATTTCTTACCTCTAAATGTCATGTAATATTATGAATGAATGTATATAATGGATATATA
Organism: Viscum album; assembly: GCA_963277665.1. Taxonomy (NCBI): domain Eukaryota; kingdom Viridiplantae; phylum Streptophyta; class Magnoliopsida; order Santalales; family Viscaceae; genus Viscum; species Viscum album. Next base: position 477,955,036 of record OY728134.1, read on the forward strand.
TGAGATATATGATATCTATATCATGAATATAATTCTGTATATAACGGATATTTCACCACATGAACAACTCGTAATTATAAGAAGTTTATTTTTGACTCAAGTACCTAAGATCGACAAAACGACCGTTATTAACTTAAATAATTACAGAATGTTCATATCATTGTAATAAGTGATATTAAAAAGAAAATGAAATTGAAAATGGTTCTTAATAAGGTATATATTAACTCTAGTTTATTATTCAGGAGGTTAAAGAACGGTTGAGTCAAGTCGGACATGAGGTAAGGGAACTTCTTAACCCAATTTCTATTCTTTGGGTTAATCTCCTACTTTCAAATTATGTCATGATATTATTATGTTTTATATTGTATTTATACTTTATTTATGTGTACATATAGTGAATACACGTAATAGATATATTTTATTTAAAAATGATCTTTTTAAGGGACTTCGTCTCAATCTCCATTCATTGAGGCATATTTGGTTTTATACACAACTTTCGTTTATACGGTGTATAAACCCCTTTGACTTTTAAGTTTATTCAAAAGGAATCTTTTTATTCGAAGAGTTTTTCTAAACGACAAAAGGGAATGTTTTTCTTTCCGTACTTATGCGGCGACAACGACTTCTCCGCCACCGTGACCATTATTTGAGTTTCGACTTCCTCTACAAGCCATCTTTTTTTTTGAAAAATCAATACAAAGTTTTAACATTCTTTTATTTTGGTATTGAAAATGGTTTTGAAAGCGTTTTTATTATATCAATGTGTTGTATTGATATCTTTTGATTGAAATGTGGAAATGTTGTGTTTCCTTTATGGATGTTTTATGTGATACGATTATGTTATGGTTTATGATATGTTTAAACCTATTCATATGAGGAATGTATTGGACTTAATAAGTGACGGGTGGAGCCCGCTATAGCTCCTCGATGCATCGGTAGGTCTCATGAGACAACTAGATGTGGAATTGGCTGAGGCCCTTTCACAATTTGATTTATGGTTTTGGCCGAGGCCTTAATCATTTTAGACGTCTTGGCCGAGGCCTTGACAAATGTTTCAGAATGTCTGGCATTATACATTCCCTCATTATGAAAGTGGTTATTGATATTGCATGTGATTATTCGACTAGTATAATATCCATGTGAGTAAGTAAATGGAATTATCTCATTTTACTTTTGCCATATTATGTTGATGTTTATGTTTAAAAGGCTTTTGTTTTAGTTATACATTGCCTTAAATGTTAATGTTTGTTTATGAAAGTTTCCGCAATATTGTTATCCTTACTGAGCATCTGAGCTCACCACGTTCAATGTTTTAATATTTTCCAGGATGTGAAGAAGTATTTTTATGAATGACCTGCAGGGATAGTAAGAAGAGGATATGAGTGTGGACTATGGAGACTTTGTTATTGTAGTTTTTCACTTTATGATGTAATGTATCGTTTATGAATGTATCTAGTGTTTCCAAGGCTACTAAACTAATCGGTCTTTCGAGACTTGATCTTTTGTGATCATGCCAATGTTACGAAGTAATGCACCGACTCTGGGTAGCTGTGGTCGGGGCGTTACAACATCGAATGTGACATAAGGGACAAGGAAATTACCAGAAATGTGAAGCCTCATGAAGTTCAGGATGTCACCAACCCATCATCTCATTGGTGAGAAAGTTTGGGCTAAGAATACACTCAATCATTGAATTTCAGGTGTATATAGTACCATATCATAGGTGTAATATAATGAGATTTTCCATAGTAGAGGGACATGTGAAATGGTTTAGCTTCACCTTAGTGTAAGTATGTGTAAAGGGGATTCATCATAGTAGTTATAATGCTGTAATGATTTCCCTAGTGGATATATGGTGAGGGGGACACCCTAGTTGTGCTAGGGTTATGTATCCACTCTAGTGGGGAACCTGGGAGTGGATTTTCCCTATTGGTTAGGGTTCTGCATGAAATATTTCAAGTGGATATTGATCTAGAGTATCATATAGAGTGGTTCCTTCAGCCAATAATTAATTAACTCGGACAATGTGGTTTCCCTTAAATGTTTTTGCCTTTAAAAAATTTAGGTAATATAATTATCTTCTATATTGTTTAATTTACCTTTGTTTTAGAAATAACTCTTCTACCTATGTGTAATTGAAGAGTAGTAATCAATACTAGGGAAAGTAGAGAATTGGGGAATCTATTTATCGTCAAAAAATTAGATAAATTGGAATCCCATTGGTACTGTTTACATAAAAAATCTTGGAATGGTGCATGGTATGTTAGGCACATAGATAAGGCATACTTGTGTGACACAGATATAGAAATAGATGCATAAGTTTATATTTTAAAGGTGACTTGGATATTATAAGATTTGATATTGTATTCTCGGATGCACATTTGGAATATGCATTCACTCATAGTGCCTTGTCTTAGACTTTTGTCTTCACTAATTCATTGTGTCATATACATTGCCCAAATTGAAGTACCAATAGATTTCCCTTTAGGATTGGATATGATATGGAATAAAGATGGTTTAATACTAATGTTATTATGAACCTGTGATTGACATATCTTAAAAAAAGGGAACTTGGAACCTATGTTTCACTAGGAAGAAGTGGTGATGCACTCTTCTTGGGAATGCAAGAGCTTCCTATTATCTGGATAACTCATCCACTATGATGAAAAATATTGTGATGTATATAAATAGATTGTATGTGGGGGTCGGGTAGTTTTCTCAATTTCATATCGTTGAATTGTTGTGACTATATATTCTAGAATTATATTTACCCTATAAATTTATTTCACTTGAGGTATGTGTTATTCCCTTCAGCCTCAACCAACCATAATAGTGGTAATGCTTGGTGTGTAGGGTAATTTTCAACCCTTAAACTTTTGATAACAACATAAGATAAGTTCTATAGGGATGATTGATTAGATATGTCAGTGAAATGTGGTTGGGGAAAGGACTGGGGTGAGATATATTGTAGAAAATATATATATATTCAGAAATTATATAGCAGATAGTTCTACAATTTGAATATATTTTACTTTAGGTCCCATCATCCATATTCATAATTTATATTACATGAAAATAATTACTAATCATTCTAATAAAGACATAGCTCGATAATCACTACTTTATTTCTCAATCGTTCTATTCTATCTCCATCCAATGTTCATGAATGGGCCTCTAATAGATATGCTTATCCTAAAATTGGGAGATAACAAATTTTACTCATGGTTTATTGAGTACATCAATGTGATTGATGATACAAATTCTTGAAAATTTTCCTATATCAATACGGGGATCTAGTTCAATGTTTTTGTTGTACCATAATATATCACCACTGAACAAGGAATCTCACATATTTGGTTCCAAGACACATTAATACGTCTCTATTTTTCAACACTTCCCCAATAATAAAATGATATGTGTGAATAAGGATTGATAAATATTCCTATGAGATAGTGTTTATCAAAAATGGATATGGGAATACAATGTTCATAAGACATCTAATATGTTTATAAAAAAGAGGAAGATAGTTACAATTTATGAAGCTATTTGGATATCTCAAATGTATATGTACCAGAACATTGATACGATTAATTTTTCATAGTACCAATAGATCCTATAGACCAACACCTTTCATATAACAATTATAATAAACACACACACACACAAAACAATGCAGGAAGTGGATGATTATATCCCCGCAAGGGATAGACCATCCATCATGTTTTATTTGTTGAGTACATGGAGAAAAGTCCTAGTGGAAATTAATCCCATTACATGGCCTAATGATCCATAATCTAGCTAGAATACCAAGTGAAAAGTCATGCCTATATCACTATCTACCTGTGTAATTCCTATATCAACGTCTATAAATGTCATGACTTGAGTCATCTTCTCCCAGAGGAAATTTGTTCCCATCCATATCTGAACTCAGGTCTGATGCATGATTACAAGGAACCTTACCAATAATTCATGCCCCCGACTATAACACCATTCATATAACACAAAGTGAAGTGGACATCAATCTATGGGATAAAAATAATTTTTTTAGGAAACCCATCACTTGGGCCATGTGTGAAGCATTTCCCCAAACATATGATACATGTGAATTGACTGATTGGATGCCCTTACCAGACCAAAACATTGTAAACTAGAGTCAAGTATTATGGTGAAAGATTCCCAATAATGGGATGAATTGAATTATAAATCTTGTATGCGGTACATATTGATTACTAATGGGAATAGTAATGAATTCAATACACCTGGAGAGGTTCCCATAAATGATAAAATTAGGGACACCAGATATATGTTGGAATGTGATAGAACTAGGTCACTTTGATGAATGAGGTTATGATATTAACTCTAAAATATCTTATTAGGATGGATATTTTGTGTTTCAAGTAAGGTGTCATAATATCCACATACTAACTTTTCGTGACTCCCACAAGGGTGATGATCTTGGTTAGTGCATCATGGTGGTGATGATGGAATGAGGATAGGTTGTGGTTCTAGCAGTGCTGGTACTATATCCACTAGTTATAGTTGCATTTCTATCTAGTAAATGACATATTCCACATATCAAATCCATTTAATGTACTACATGGATGGGTTATGTTGAATATAAATGCTTACACACTATATAGTGAAGCAATCTTATCTGGGTTCGTATTTTGGACTTTTATTCGGGTGATTTGTAGTATTAAGACATTATATCTAATGAATAATTCCACGTTGAGGGTTCTGTGTTTATACCTAGAATTTCATATATTTCCTTATCAAAATCCCCCACATGAATTTTCATTTCAATTTATACATAGTGGATATAGTGCTACTTACAATGTTTATTCCATGATAAATTTCTTTCGAAACACCCATTAAGTTAAATAAATTTACTGAAATAGTGGAAGGAGAATATCTTGTAACTAATGAATATTTCATGAATTTTAGGTGGGAATCTTCACCAACATCATCCCTATGATACCAGTATTCATAGAGGAATTAATTAACCAATCACTATCTGGAATAAAATTTTAATTGAGCTCAAATATTGTGGCCAAGTGTATTTTTAATCACTATTATTTTTCAAGGATATCCTTGATCTCTATATCATTTTTATGTGTATATATAGTTGATGATATAGGGATTCATTGGATTTAGATCCTCAATCCCTTCTATGGTTTTAAACTTTTTGTAAAACCATGATATTCTAGAAATTAAATCTATGATAGACAGCATAGAAGATGCGCACCACTGAAAAAAAATGAAAAATAAAATATTATAGGACCATTACCACTAAACTATAAAATATCTTGGTATAAATAATATTAACTAATTTATGAAATATTTATAAAATTTTAATACATAATATAAATTTTATGATAAATTCATATTAAACAATCATTCATTTCTAGTGATGTAAATTTATTCTTCAAAAAAATATTTACATAAAAATGATTATTATTTTATTTGGTGAGAAATTATTATAATTTTATTATATATATTTTATAAAATTTATTATATAAAAATAAACTAATTTTTTAAATCATCATTTCAAGGGTAAACTAGGGTGATACTTTGGGATTCTTCCAATAAATATTGACATTACTATGAATAATGAAAAATACATAATTTTCAAATATGAATATTTATTTTAAATAAATTATGTAATTTATCAGTATCATTATTATTTTAATATTATTAAACTAAAAATAATAATTACTAACTTATATTTAACCAAATTTATAACATTTTAATCATATTAATATTGGATTTGTGTTTAAGTGTATTTTGCGGTTTAAAGACACATTTTTCAAAAAAGAATTTTAAATTGCACAATGTCTATGAATTTTATTTAATTAAAATAAAACATAATGTGAAATTATTTAAATGATACTTATAAATTATAGAAATATTAACATTAATTAATATAATGATATTAAATAGTCATATAGTTAATATTAAATCATCCAATTCATGAAAGTACATTTCCTGAAAAACTACCTTTTCATCGAGTCTGTGCATTTTATTTTATATTACATTCAGACACTTATGTCTATTGAATTTGAAAAAATGGAATAAATAATTTAAATCATACTAATCAAAATGATTTATTAATTTATAATTAGTTATGGTCATTATTAATATCAGCTATAGTAAATATTTGTTGCCACGGTAAAATTAAACTAGTTAAGTAAGGTTAAAAATAAGATAAGGATTAAAATTAACTAAAACACTTTCCTATATTTTAATATTTTTGGTAAATTTACTTTATATTCATCCATTAATTCAATAAATTACCCTTGTTTCATATGGACATGATTATGACCATTAAATTACTTTATATGAATAAAATATAAAATTTTACATTCATGCTTTTTATATATATACTATATTATGATAAGGATAAAATCAAACCCTATTAAGTTATAAATAGTTCTATTAAATATATTTTTTTATTATTCATGGTAATTGTTTTATATTTTTTAGTTATTAAATAATTTTAGTGAATTATTATGTGACATCGATATGGTGAATATTTTATGAAAAGAAAAAATAAAATAATGATTTAGAAAACATTAAAAGTAATATAAATGGAATGAATTATTATGATACAAGAATTTTTAGATGTTTTATCAATATTAAGAAGTTTTAAATGTATATATTAAACATCCATTGTTATTTTTATACCTTTAAAGCCAAATTAAATAGATAGTATCATAATTTACATTATCTATAATTTATAATAAATAATATTTTATTAAATACTTTAATTTATAAAAATATTATATTTATCCAATTGAAGTGAATATATTATTTAATATCAATCATGTTCCAAATATGTTTTAGTTTTTCTTTTATAGTAACTATCATTTCCATAAAAGAGTAAACCAAATAGTTACCATTGGTGAAAACTAAAATACTAAAAGTGAGTAACCATAGAGGTTAAAGAATACCAGGTTTAAAAAATAATTATTATTTTATATTTTATATTTCCATCAACATTATATTCTATAAAGTACATTATTTTTCAATTTTGGTGGCATTTAGTTAGATAGTGACTCCCCATAAATGAATAGCCTTAGGTATTTACAAAAATGCTTCTCCTACCCTCTTATGAAAGCCTACCACATTTCCCATCAAATTCACACTTACAAATATTATGGGTTTATTAATGAATACAAAAATTACATACTCACGTAACTACCAATGTACTATAAACCATTATTCTATAATAAAACCTTCATAAGAATTATTTTGGTGTAATCCTAAATAGGTCATCCGAACAAGAGGTGTCATTTTTAACCAAGCATTTTTTATTTCTTCTTCCTTCTCAATAAAATATAATTAAAATATAGTAATATAATATCATAAGACTCTCGAATATATATATTTTTATATGATAATTTCATAATCGACATATTTTTCCCCATCTATTATATTAGAATGGAATCAATTGTTCGAGTATACGACGAACTACCGCCTCCCAAACCGATGTAATTATATTTCCATAATATAATAAAATGGATGGTAATAATGACTGAATTAAAATTTATTTATGACATTAATGAACAATTTATAATTTTTTAAAGATTATATATCATTTATTTTCATACCCTTAAAATCACTGAAAAAAGATAATAACATTTGTGTGTACGTATGGACTACAAAGGTTGTGAAGTGATGTGATTATTTTTTCATCCCCACATCAAATGGATGAAATATATAAGTGTATTTTAAGAATCAATAAGGAAATTATGATATTATTATAATTTTTTGTGGGTAAAAAAATACTTCACTTCATTTCATAATGATCATTGAAAAATGGATACTTTACTCTTGTATACATATGAAATGTCATCTCTTTGATTGTAACATCGTTAATTTTTATAACCATATTTAATGATTGGTTCTAAAAGTATAATTTTATAATAATTTTTATTTAATATTTAAATAATATTATTCTTTATATTATATTATAATGAAATGTTTTACTATATTAAACCCACCAATGTCATATTTGATATATAATCTGTATACCATCAAAACATAATAAGTGAACATGAATGATTAACTAACTATTTATAGAACTATAAGATATAAAAGAGGAATAATAAACGTGAAAATTGTTTTTAAGAATAATAATAATTAATATATTATTATATTTATGAAGATAAGTAATGTAAATTGAAAATTGGACCAAAGGTAAGTGACCCTTTGAATTAATATATCATTTTAAATGTTTTTAAGATTTATATTCAAAATATTTCTCCACCTTGTCAATAATTTTTTAATTATTTTTTTGATTTTTTATATAGAAATACAGGAATTATAAAATATATTTTTTACATTATTTCAAGTATTTTCATAAATGAATCATTTTTCCAATGTTTGAATTTATTTACAAAAGATAAAAGGAACGTTGTATTTTAATGTATACAGAGAAAATTAATTTTTCCACCATAATTACAATTATTTTATGTTTGGAATCATTTAAAAGATTTCATGCTTTATTCAAAAAAAAGTCATATTGGTTTAAAAGTGGTTTTCAATTTTTTTATGTTGATAAGTTCTAAGATTAAATTATTTAATTCATGTTCTTGTCTTTGTAATTTGTTTATATAACAGGTTGGGGCATATTATACCCCATGAGTGATCACATTATATCTTATACTATCAATGATTCTATATGGAGCTCTAATTAACTGGGTAATGATTATTTTCTCTATAGAATTATTTTAGTAGTTGTTTGTATGGTTATTCCGACCTATAATGGTTATGTAAGGGTTTTGTAATGTTTACATGAAGATGATTTCCCAAGGAAACAACCTGACATCTATATGTGTTTAATGAGTTTTAATGATAATTATTTCATAAAATAAGATAAATCTTATTTTTAAAAAAATGTTATACCATTTTTTGGTCTAAAGTTATGTTGTTAAGAAACATTATTTCATATGTTTTCATATGTTTCACTGGAATAAAAAATTTCATCTTTTTATATAGTGTATAGAGATTATTGGGATTATGCAATGTTTTTAATATGTTTTCAGAGATTTTGAAGAAGTGTAATGGAAAATATAAATTTATGTTGAACGTCATAAATATGTTTTATGAAAATAAAATGAGTATTATTTTTTATGTTTTATATCATGGAAAAATGGAAACTGATAACAAGTGTCCACTTTTTAAAATATGATTATTTATCTATGAGTTATGACCAAATTCTCTAAAAATATATACCATAAATGGACTTTAAATATAAGAGAAGTAATTATTTACTTAACAATAAAAATTATGTAATGTTTAAGGATTGGTACTTATTGTTGGTATTAGAGGAAATTTTTAGATAACATTATATGATAGTATTTAATTTTTTATTAAGTTATAAATCCACTATAACAAAAAAAATTGCATGCTAAGGATACATATAATTATTGTTTATAAATATAGTGAGATGAATAGGTTATTAAATGGTTAATTATATCATATAATTTATCCTCCATATAATATGGGTTATTATTGTTTATTTAATATACTCTCAGTAATCATTTTTATTTTTGAAAATTGTTGGGCCAAACAGAAACAAAATTAATAATGGATATAATGGAAAATTTGGTGGTCTTATGAATTAACACCCAAATGGAATAAAATATATATTGAAAACTATTGTGTTTATTCTTATCCACTATTTTGAGTAATTATTTACAACATGAATCTTGGTGACTTTTAAAACATAATAAATAAGATATAAATAAAGCTCTATGGAAGTATAAGGGTTAATCATAAAAGTAAAAATATTAAATGATGTATGTGTTATGAATGTTAGAAAAAGAACATAATAAAATATCTCAAAACTGTGGGAATATGTTTTGTATGCGGTGAATACAGGAATAGAAAAATAATATTTCAAGGAAAAAGAAACTGTTTAGTCAACAACGTGAATAAAAAAAATATTTTGAAGGAATCAATTGCATGTTTTAAACGTTTTGAGTATGGGAATTAGGAAAATAGACTTCCTTGGTTAAAATTTCATGAATTGGATTCATAAGACTTTGGATATAAATGTAAATCAATGCCTAATTACATTACATTTGGAGATAAGGAAATTTTAAATGACATATGAAATGTGTGGATTATATATAAGACAAAACTTTAAAATTATTCAATCATAGAATATGATTCATGGGTTTTTATAGGAAGGAATTATTAAAGAATAATATGGAAAATAATAGTTAATTCATTATGAATAATGTTTAGTGATTAAAGTGTATAAATATACGGATTTATAAGTAACTATGTAGTGGTATATTTATGTATGATCAAATGTTTTAATGAATTACCTATATTTTGTTGTTTTATGATATGTGAGTACTTTTGGGGACTTTTATTTAGTTTTTAAAGATTTTTATGAAATAGTTGACCGTAGTTTTGACATGTGAAAATTTTATTTGATGGGAAATTATCTTTTTATTTATTGGACATATGTTTAAATATATAGGTAACCTTTTGGTTTTTTATGAACATTAATGATTATGATTATTTTTCAGATGTTTTTAAAATTTATATAAATTTAGAATAATTATGTTAGTATATTTTTGTAAAATGAATGACCTTTCACATCTAGAAAGGTTCTAGGATTGAACCCCCAACCAAAGAGAGACTAGGGTGCAATGCTTACCACATTCCTAAGTGATATACTCGTTAGTATGAAAATACTTCTTTGTAAAATTGATTGAAATGTAATTGTTATGTTCATTTTTGGAACAAATATTTTATTATATATAAAACCATTGTATTCAAAAGTGATTTGTTGATATGGTGATTAGTGTTATTTTGGATGATATTTACGATTTTGGGAAGCATATATGATTTAAATAGACTGAAAATTTTGGGATTTTATTTGAGTAATAATGGTTAAATTATCTATAGATATATCACACGATTTTACAACATATTTATGGTGATTCAAGTTATATATGAAAATTATTAGTATATCATGGAGATTATATGATTAGGACATATAATGTTTTTGGAATGGGTCTTTAAATGTTATTAGTGTAATTTCTATGTAAATATTAACTCAATTTAAATTAATATATGATCAAACCCATCTTATTTTTTCATTTCATTATTATTCAGTAATATGTTAAATAATTTTAAGGAAAGTTATTACTGGAATGATTTAGTTTGTACTTTGGGTGTCACTGTTGAATTTTGGTGATTAATGATATAATTATTTATTCATTTTGGGAATTATATTATCTTGTTGTTACTGTTTTTGTTTTTTTTAATGTTTAAATTTAATAGGTATATCTTGATATCGGTTTTTTGAATTTTTTGACCTGTCATAATTGGATTTAATTCTTCATGCATAAAAATAATTCTACTTTGATACAAATATTTTGGAGATGAAGATGATATTTTATTATAATTTGATTCTACATCTAATTTTTGTATATTTCATTGTATTCTTATTCTATATTGAAAAATAATCTCCAAACTCTAGAAAAAACATCATTAATCAAAATTTTGTATTATTAACATCACTTAGGATGAAATATATGGCCTTTTCATACCTTTTTGGATTATGGTTTTGTGGTTATTTACTTTATCATGATCATTCACTTTATTATGATCAAGGATCACTACCACTATATGTTTTTATATATGAATTACACTTTTCACTATTTCAATATTTTATCTCCAAAAATGTTTTTACACTTGGAAAACTATTTATGTGTTATTCAAATGACCTTCATATTTTTTTATCAACTATCAAGAGGATGTTATGTTAACCCTTATTGTGATGTAAAAATTAAAGGAAATAAGTTTCCAATTTAAACCCTTTGATTACCAATGCCAATTACAAATTTTGTATATAAAATTAAGTAATAATGGGGGAGGATGTAACATCCCGATATGTTAGAAAATTATGCTATGTTAGATACTGTAAATGATATTCAACAAAAAACAACAATTGACCATGAAATATTATATGACTATTAGAACCTAGATTTTAAAAGTGGGTGTTAGGGATTTTATATAATAATATATATAATACATATATTAATATTATCTAGTAAATATTAATTTTTTGATAAATTATTATTACAAAATCAGTCCATATTTTGTAAAATGATTTTTATTCTTTAAAAATATATTTTCATTAAAAATAATTTTCATTCATTTTTGTGGAAATTATTATAATTAATTTCTAAAATTTTTGGAAAATGAATTTATGAAAATTAAAATAATTTCTAAAATAATAATATAATAACTAAGTTATTAAATTGGGACCAACTAGAATCCTCTATATATGCAATCACCATTTCATGATATTGTGGCTACTATTTGGATTGGAAATTTTATTCTGGATACAACCTTTTCTGTCTATAGGGATGGGAACTGGTGACATAATTAGTCAATATTATGTGAGAGACACCAAATATGATAATGATGTCAGAATTACTGAAACGAGTGATATACATTTCCCAAATTCCATGAGTTACATAGCATGAACCAATTTAGATAAGTTTTCGATGGTAAAAATGATGTACATTAACTTCCTATCTATAACTGGTTGATATAATCCCATTAATTCCTATACATATTGGAAAAATAAACATCAAAATTTCTAATATTTCATTAATATTGTGTTAGATTGATAAAACAACATTGTATCTAGAAAACATATAATTTCCTAGTGGAATCTATGAAATATTTTATCATCATATAGTATATGTTTCAGAGCTACCTAAAATGATGCAAGAGATTAAAAATTGAAAAATGAGAACTAGATGCTTTGATATGAACATCATACAAATTTTTGAATGATTCCCATCCTTAAATTCATCTGAACATGATTCTATCAAATCATCATTTGTATATTACATCATAAGAATTTTGTGTATCATAAATTGAAAAGTTTTCAATCCATTATTGGATCTATTCAATTGATGCTTGATCCTATGGGAAAATTATTATCCAAAGGTAGTTAATTATAGTGTATATCCATCCTTTTCTGATTTCAATTATAGTGGATATGAGTTCACTAAAAAAAGGATAATTTTTTTATTAATTTATTCTAATTTATTTTTGATGAATGGAGAAACCACCCCATGGTTTGTAATGTTTATTACCATCATATACAGGTTTCTGTCTTCTAGGGTAGTAGTTTTATTATTTTAGGCTTTGTATGATGCCTTTTGTTGTGATGGGATGCAAGAGAGTATCCAATTAGAGTGGATTTTTAATATTAACAATCACTGATAATCGAGTAAGGGGATAATGTAACATCACGACCCCGGTTACCTAGAGTCGGTGCATTATTACGTAACATTTGCGTGATCACAAAAGATCATGTCTCGAAATACCGATTAGTTTAGTAGCCTTGAAACACTAGATACATTCATAAATGTTACATTACATCATAATGTGAGAAACTACAATAACATAGTCTCTATAGTCCACACTCATATCCCCTTCAGAATATTCTTACAGGTCATTTATAAAATATTTGTTCACATCATGGGAAAAATAAAACATCGAAAGGGCTGAGCTCAGATGCTCAGTAAGTATAATAATATAGTGAAAACTTTCATAAATAAACATAAACATTTAAGGCAATGTATAACTAAAAGAAAAGCCTTTTAAAATTGAACTTCAGCATAAGTTGGAAAAAATAAAATGAATTAATTCCATTTACTTATTCACATGGATATTCTACTTGTCAAATAATCAAATGCAATATCAATAACCACTTTCATAATGATGGAATGAATAATTCCAGACTATCATAACCACATAGTCAAGGCCTTGTGCCAAGACTACAAATAAGATTTTGTCATGGCCTTGTGCCCAGACACTAGTTAGTATCATGAGACCTACCGATGCATTGAGAAGCTATAGCGGGCTCCACCAGTCACTTATTAAGTCCAATGAATTCCATATATTAAAAGGTTTAAACATATCATAATCGATAACATAATCGTATAAAATAAAACATGCATAAAGGAAACATAAAATTTCCACATTTCAATCACTTTATATCAATACTACACATTGATATAGAAAAATTATCAAAACCATTTTCAATACCAAAATTAAAAAATGTAAAACATGGTATTTATTTTTCATTTAATAAAAATTTATGGCTTGTAGAGGAAGCCGAAACTCAAATAATGGCCACCGCGGCGGAGAAGTCGTTGTCGCCGCATACATATGAAAAAAAATCCTTTTGCCTTTTAGTAAAAATGATTCTTATAAAAACATTCCTTTTGAATAAAAGTAAATTTCAAAGGGGTTTATACAACGTATAAAAGAATGTTGTGTATAAAACAAAATATGCCTCAATGAAAGGAGATTGAGACGAAGTCCCTTACCTCATGTTCGACTTGACTCGATCGTTCATTAATCTCCTGAATAATAAACTAGAGTTAATTTCTACTAGATTCTGAACCTTTTTCACGTTCATTATTCCTTTTATTACACTTATTACCATGTTATGATCATTATGTAATTATTTAAGTTAATAACGGTCGTTTTGTCGATCTTTGGTACTTGAGTAAAAAATAAATTTCTTATAATTACATTTTGCTCATGTGGTAAAATATACATTATATACATAATTATATTCATGATGTAGATATCATATATATCATATATAACCATTATATAAATGCATTAAAAATATTGCAAAACATTTAGAGGTATGAAATGAAATGCACCGCTCATGGAGAAGGTAAGACTTACGTACGCATGAACGCTACTTTCTTTTCTATTTCGTATTTAATGAAATGATATCATAATGATATAAAGGAATATTATAATTCCAGTATAATATAATATATAATATCATTTACTCCATCCTTTATATGTCCCACATATGGCATTAAAGATTCATATCACTTTGATGGGGCATTAGTCCGCACTTCCTAAAATGAAATTATCGCGTTTACCCATAATGGAAATCATAAAGGTATTCCATAAATGAAAAATAAAGAAGCATAAGGAAAACATAAACATAATATATATCATATATGGAAATAGTTTCATCCAAATGTCCACTATGGGAGGTGTTAAATGAATATTGAACAATAATCGTTTTCTGAGGCATTAATTCACCACCCACAGAAACAGTATGTTCTATAAACATTAGATGAAGGTGCGTGTAAGTGTAAATCAAATAATTCTCAATACATATCCTAGTATTATGAATATACTGTTTTTGTTACAAAAAAATGAATAAAAAGAGTTTAAGGGGTCGGATAATCAAAATAAAACAAAAGAACATAAGAGATTACATTTCATTAAAATCGGGTAACTCTTTTTGATTTCAGCCAAAGGAATCATTGGGAAGAATTCTGACCAATGTGAGGATTATAGGAGTAAGAGAGGGATTTTGAGAGACTATTTGGGTAGACATTGGCCGAGCCAAAAGGCTTTTAGGGTGTGAATAATGTGGTAGAGCTGGGGGCCTTTTATAAGAGCAGAGGAGGGGCACTCTTGGAAAGAAATGTAATGATACATTATTATGAAATGATTTTTGGAATTTAAATGTCCCAAAATGATATATATCAAGTATAAGGTGATATGGGTTCTAAATGAACCCATCCAATACGCTTTATACAAGTTTAAGTCATATATTTTATGTTATATTTTCATTTTATTTAAGTCGTTCATTAATGAGGTAATCAATGCATCATCATGGTGTGATAAATAAATTTATTTATATAAAGCCTAAAAATTATAATAAAATACCATGATTTAGGAAATATTTGTAGAATTCAAATGAATATTTATAGTTTATATGATCATTTCTGTAGACGAAATTAAAATTGTTTTACTTGGGTGATACATACTTTTGTTATATTTTCCTTTCTTTAAAAATAAAAAGAGAAAATTTCACTATCACACAAATGTGATTCCATGGATCCCAAAGTTTGTCACAAGGCATCCCATGGTCAGCCATGACACAACCAGAAGAATTAAGGCACATGTTGGGGTCATAGTATATTATTATGATATTAATTTATTACCCTTAACTACTCGATTACTCATTAAACATGATAATTAAAGATAATTGTTGTCGTTACTATTCATAATGTCCAAAAACAAGAGTCTTAATTACATAATTGGGTCCTTATAATTCCTAATATGGAATATATTTTACCCTATTATAAACACAAAAAATTCAGTAATTAATCTAAAATTTATTCCCGCTGTCAAAAAAAATAGCGTGTTTTTAAGAAACAATATTTATCAAAAGATTGACAATTGTTTATATCCAATTTCAAAGTGAAATTAATTATAATGAGCAACATTGGATAAAATGGTAAAATTATATTTTATTTTTAATTTATAACCTCTCAATGGTATAATTTTTCACTATAAATTATTTTGATTAAAATGTTGTTTTTAAGTATTTTTCACTATTCATCAAAAATTGGAAGTTCTCAGAAAATTACCAAAAATTCAACATAGGCAAATTTCGATATTCTGAATCCAAAAATGAAGTCCATTTTGAAATATAAAATTTATATAATTTCAAAAAGTGGTTATTACTACTCATAATAGCTACTTTGATTAGTGGTGGTGTGTTAGAACACGAGGCTGCGTACAACACACACTGCTCTATTATTCAAAGAGAAGTGTACCGTGGAAGCATGGGGTGTTATATTCTCCCCTACATCAATAAATTGTGTCCTCCCAATTTGGAAATGTTCTTTGAAAATAAAATATTGAAAATAGAAAATACATTTGTGGAAAACCCACATCGGAAATAAGGTTAATAAAATTTAGCCTTAATAAGAGGGAAAGGGAAATGAAACAGTCACCACCACATTTTGATCACGATTAGGAGAAAATTAGTGTAAATTAAAGACATATAATTAGAGGAAAAGCATAAATATTTTTAGGGAGTGATTGATGTCATCAATCACAAACAAGTGTAAAATTGAGGGCCTCAAATCCTTCAATCTATGTTGATGTAAAATATCAACAGTTCAACAGCACATAAGGTATTAGGATAATAGATTTTTTGTTTTAATATCCCTTTATTATAGTTTAAGAATTAATTTATTCATAGAATAATATATATGTATATATATATATACTTGACAAGTAGAGTTTCAAATTTAAACTAATTTCTACCAGAAACTCATCTTTCACTCAAAAAGATAATAGAACTGATAAATATTTTATTTATCTTAATTGTACAAGGTAAAAAATTTTAACACATTCAATTTGGATTAGGAAAACTATATTATAATAACTAGGGACTTCCTGTAGTCCAGTGGTAGGTAATAAAGGAATGTCGCACTATGGTTGTGGGTTCTATTCCTACAGCTTTGTCCGATGCGACGGGTTATCCCCCAACCTGCAGGTTTTCATTTTCCAAAAACAATAGTATTATAATATTCCAAAAATAATCTTGATAAAAGTTTTAACCTTAAACAATAATATCCAATGTTAAACATAATCCATTCCAACCTTTGTAGTTATCCAAAATACCTCTGTCGAGACATTCTTTAAAAGGTCTCTAAATTCCAAAATCAATTCATCAGATTCCCCAAACAAAGTAATGTTTCTCTTATTGTCACATACTAAAAATATGATTACCTTCATCATATTAAAACCTTAATGAAAAAAAAGAATTGCAGTACAATCCTTATATATATCACATTATTCTTATAACCATAATGTAGTTCTTGAGTCCAAAAACACAAATAAAATAATTACTCCTCTTCAACTGTAGTAACAGCATAATATTGGCCTTCATACCTTGGCCTTTTATGAGGTATGTTTCTCTGACGTTTAGGACATTAATTTCCATAATTCCACATTTCCCTATAGTTGTAGTAATCAACATAGGTAGCTTCTTTATTCCCCTTGTAATCACGAGCTCGGTGGCCTTTTTCCCAACACTTGTAACAGACTCCCATTCCTTTCAAGAAAGTACTGTGGTGTTTCTTCCGACATTTACTACAAGATGGAAAATCAACTTTCCCCTTCTTCACATTATTTCCATTTCCAGAGTGATCAGCAAATCCCTTCTTCTCTTACATTTCTTTAAAGTCGTAATACTTAGAGAATTCATTTTCCATCTTAATAGCACATGAGACAATGTCTTCGTATAATCAGAAGGATTGTGAGACCAATGCTCAATGGAGAAATGTTTTTAACGCATCAAAGAAAAAATAAATCTTACTTCTTGGGTTACGTATATAATCTGCATCATACCTTGCTAACCTTGTAATGTTGGCCTTATACTTTGCGACATTCTCATCCTCCTTTTGTCCAAGACTCAGAAATTTCCTTTTAATATCTGCTCGATTGTCACGAGGAAATTATTTTTCTATGACAAGATCATTGAACTCCCTCCATTCCATATTTGATACTTCATCATCTTCCTTTGCATTTTGAATCAATTACCACCATTGATCAGCATCTCCAATGAGGTGGACAACTGCCATCATAAACTTTTCCCTTTCAATACTCCCCATGGCGTGAAATATTTTCTAGAAGGAATTTATCCATTGCTCAGCTACTAAGGGATTTGTACTCCCATTGAATGTTGTTGGTTGTTTATTCATATTTGGTCTATCATTGATCCTCCATGTTGCGGATCTGGGTGCTCCATACGAGTAAGGTCATTATTCATAACCTAAGTGAGTTTTCCCAGTATGCGGATAAGATGATCAACACCAGTTGAATTACCATCTCCATTATAATTATCTTGAGTAGGAGGGAAATCCCTATATGGAGTGCTTGCATTGATATGGTTTCCATTCCTTCCACTAGGCACCATTTCTAAACAATGGCAGCAAATAGATCAGTTTATGAATCAAAATACATAATTCCATACTTGTAAAACACTTAACATTAATTGAACAGTTTATGGATATAATCCATAATCATAAAAATTATTTATTTGAGGAATTATATACTCAAAACACATTTATAATGGGTTTTAAAGAAAATGAGAATTATCCTAAGCATATCCCCCAGGAGTGTCGTAACCAAGAGTGCAGCAAGGCTCATTTTCGTGTACCAGTTCCCATTCTAGCCTATCTCAAAGCAGTGTTGTCTGGTTTTAACCCTTGGTACGTCTGTTCTAGAGACGCTTCTACCTGATCCTATCCAGACAGGGATGTATTGCTCGGAAAACTCACAAAATCTCTAAAATACCAAATTTCAGGAAGTTCTTCTATACTAATCCTCAAAGTCTATATTAGGGCTATATGCACTAATCAGAGTTTATATAAATCTAGCTTCCAAGGTTAGTACTAAAATACCTCTGATTCAAACTGTAATGCCCCAGCCCCAGTTACCTAGAGTCGGTGCATTATTATATATCATTGTAATGATCACAGAAGATCATGTCTCGAAAGACTAATTAGTTTAGTAGCCTTGGAAACACTAGATACATTCATAAATTTTATATTACATCATAAAGTGAAAACTAAAATAACATAGTCCCTATAGTCTACAATCATATCCCCTTCAGAATATCCCTACTGGTCAGTTATAAAATATTTCTTCACATCCTGGGAAAAATAAAACATAGAAAGGGGTGAGCTCAGATGCTCAGTAAGGATAATAATATAGTGAAACTTTCATAAATAAAAATAAACATTTAAGGCAATGTATAACTAAAAAAATCCTTTTAAACATGAACTTCAGCATAAGTTGGAAAAATAAAATGAAATAATGCCATTTACTTATTCACATGGATATTCTAGTAGTCTAACAATCATATGAAATATCAATAACCACTTTCAAAATGATGGAATGCATAATGCCATACTATCATACCCACATAGTCAAGGCCTTGTTCCAAGACTACAAATAAGATTTTTTCAAGGCCTTGTGGCAAGACACTAGTTTGTCTCATGAGACCTACCGATGCATAAAGGAGCTATAGCAGGATCCACCCATCACTTCTTATGTCAAATGAATTCCTTATATGAAAAGGTTTAAACATATCATAACCCATAACATAATCGTATCACATAAAAAAGCATAATGAAAACATAACATTTCCACATTTCAATCAGAAGATATCAATACAACACATTGATATAAAAACCTTATCAAAACCATTTTCAATACCAAAATAAAAGAAAAGTAAAACATGGTATTTATTTTTCGTTTAAAAAAATTATGGCTTATATAGGAAGCCAAAACTCAAATAATGGTCACAGCGGTAGAGAAGTCATTGCCTCCACATCTGTAAGGAAAAAATTCATTTTTTCGTTGAGTAAAATCAATTCGTATAAAATGATTCCTTTTGAATAAAAGTAATAGTAAAAGGGGTTTATACACTGTATAAAGGAATGTTGTGTATAAAACAAAATATGCCTCAAAGAGAGGATTTTGAGACGATGTACATTACCTTGTGTCCGACTTGACTCGATCGTTCTTTAATATCCTGAATAATAAACTAGAGTTAATTTCTACATGCTTAAAAACCTTTTTCACGTTCATTATTCCATTTATATCACTTATTACCATGTTATGAACATTATGTAATTATTTATGTTAATAATAGTGGTTTTGTCGATCTTTGGTACTTGAGTCAAAAATAAACTTCTTATAATTACAAGTTGTTCGTGTGGTAAAATATCCATTATATACATAATTATAATCATGATGTAGGTATCATATATATCTAGTATATAAATACATTTATAATATTACATAACATTTAGTGGTAAGAAATGAAATGCACCGTTCATGGAGACGGTAAGCTGTATGTACTCATGAACGCTACTTTCATTTATATATCATATTTAATGGAATGAAATAATATGATATAAAGGTATATTATAATTCTAGTATAATATCATATATAATATCATTTACTCCATCCTTTATATGTAACACATATGGCATTAACTATTCAAATCACTTTGAGGGGGCGGTAGTCCACACTTCCTAAAATGAAATTATCGCATTTTCCCATAATGGAAATCATAAAGGTATGCCATAAATAAAAAATAAATAAGCCTAAGGAAAACATAAACATAACACATATCATATATTCAAATAGTTTCATCATAATTTCCACCATGAGAGGTGTTAAAAGAATATTGAACAATCATCATTTCGTCAGGTTGTAATTCGCCACCCACAGAAACAGTACGTTCTTCAACCATTAGACAAATGTGTGTGTAAGTGTAAATCAAATCCTTCTCATAAAAAATCCTAGTATATTGAAGATATTTTTTTTATAAAATAAAGGAATAAAAATAGTTTAAGGGGTTGGAGAAGCAAAATAATACAAAAGAATATAAGAGAAGACATTACCTTAAAATCGGGAAACTCTTTTTGATTTGAGCCAAAGGCTTCCTTGGGAAGAATTATGCCCAAATTGGGGCTTCTAGGAGTAAGATAGGGAAGATGATCCAGTATTTGGGCTGAGTATGGCTGATCCAAATGGCTTTGATGATGTGAATACGGTGGTAGAGGTGGGGGCCTTTTATAAGAGGAGCGGAGGGGCACTCTTGGAATGTCATGAAATGTTACATTATTGGGAACTGCATTTAGGATTTTAAAGGTACTACAGTGATATATTTCAAGGATAAGGTGATAAGGGTTCAAAATCCACCCATACAATAGGCTTTAGACAAGTGTATGTTTTAGAATTTACCTTATCTTTTCATTTTATTTAAAATGTTCATTAATGAGGCAATCGATGCATCATCATGGTGTGATAAATAAATTTATTTATTTAAATCCTCATAATTATAAATTAAATACCATGATGTAGGAAATCTTTTTATATTTCCAATAACTATTTATAGTCTATATGATCATTTATGTATACATAATTAAAATTGTTTTACTTGGGTGATACATACTTTTGTTATATTTTCCTTTCTTTTAAAACAAAAAGATAAAATGTAACTATCACACAAAAGTGATTCCATGGGGTACCAATGTTTGGAACAAGGCATCCCATGGTCGGCCATGACACATCCCATAGCATTAGGACACATGTTGGGGTAATTGTATATTATTATGATATTATTTTATTACCCTTAACTACACGATTACTAATTAATCATGATAATTAAAGATAATTGTCATCATTACTATTCATAATGTCAAAAAAACAAAAGAGTATTAATTAAATAATTGGGAACTTTTGATTCCAAATATGGAATCCATTTTACCAAATTATAAACACAAAAATTTCAGTAATTAATTTAAAAATTATCCCCGCTATCAAAACAAATAGCGTGTTTTTTAGAAACAATATCTATCAAAAGATTAACAATTGTTTATGTACAGTTTCAAAGTGAAATTAATTATAATAACCACCATTTGGATAAAAGGGTAAAAGAATATTCTAATTATACTTTAAAACCACTCAATGTTATAATTGATCACTATAAATTATTTTTATTAAAGAAGTTATTTTTAGTATTTTTTACTATTCATCAAAATTTGGAAGTTCTCCGAAAAATACCAAAAATTCAACATAGGAAAATTTTGATATTATGAATCCAAAAATGAAGTCCATATTGAAATATAAAATTTATATAATTTCAAAAAGTGGGTATTACTATTCATAACTGCTACATTGATTGGTCACGGTGTGATAGAACTCGAGGTTGCGTACAACATATGATGCTCTATTATTCAAAAAGAAGTGTATCGTGGATGCTTGGGGTGTTACAGATAATTTCTTCATTCATGATTTAATATTAACCATTTATTTTATTGATCAACACATTTAATTCAGCATTAATATTCAAGAGGGCCACTGATATTTTCATAGAGAAATCCAATATGGAAATAGTATCTCATTACTAAGAATAAAATTTGATGCATGCTTCAAATAATATGAATATGTTGGTGTGAATTACATTTATTGTATATATGAAGAAAAATCATAAAAAAATCTTGTTGAGTTTTATATTCTCCATTCTCAACCATGTAAAAATTTTGGGGGCTTCATCAAAATACATCTCCCATATTTTAGGTGTGTTCTAGATAGAGAAAACCTCATTATTGGGTTTTTAGGTATTCAATCACGACTTCTCTGATATTGGGTGTACTGTGTTGAAATCATTCAACACATGCCCTTTAATATCCATTTGATACATTAACATGATTTCAATTCCTATAGATTAACCACCTAAATTTCTAAAATTCATTACATTATTTGGTTAATGGGAATATATTTGAGTAGGTACATAGTGTATATGAGGTATATCTCATAGTGTTAAAGGTACTGGATAAAATTCTAAACTATAAAAATCAACACTAAACTAATCTTTTTTATGCCAGAATATCTACACTAATCATCTGATAAGTATATGGATAGATAATAGATGTTGTTATACATTCCTTTAGTATTTTTCTAAAAGTGGAAAGTGTTGAGTGATATATATATGGGTGAAACATAATGTATTACTTGATTCTCTTCCATTGGATACATTATCAATGGAGGGCGATGGAGGTAGTACTTGAGTCATTGAATGAGTCATAGAAGAATTATTTCTATGGAGTGATATTCCCTTTCCCCATCAAACTTGTAAATATAAAATATATGTTGGTAAGAATAACAAGGAAGGTCCTAATATAAGAATGTATCTCCAATTTCCCATTATTCCCTTGAGATTTTTAGGTGATGTAATTCCTAGGATTTATCATTTCTATATGGGATCAACTTTGATACCTTGAAAATAAACCATGAAGTTGAGAAACATTCATTAAATCTCACTAAAAGTGAATTTAAGTTGTTTATTATCAGATTTTAGTATAACATCCTATTATAATATCTCTTCAGGTCAATATGGTGATCACTATGTGGTTGAGATGTAACCACAATAACATTTTCAATGTATTCTATAATTTTTCATATAAGGGGTCATATGATATGGTTCAAAGAATGATGGTTGGTGAGACTGGAGTTTTTCAGGGTAACATACATTAATTGATTGAAATATACCCATTAGGGATCCATGAAAGAGGTAACCTCTTCCTATTTTTAGGCCATTCATATTTTATTATATCAAGAATACCAGTCTATGAAGGAAATATCCTAGAATATAGAGGTAACGTCAATCAAGATCACTATAATTAACAATAATAAATTATCCCTTACAGAATTTTCAATTTAGATCCTTGAAGATTAAAATAAACCAAAATATTTAGTTTTTCTATTAGGTTATTGTATTTGAATATGAATTTTTTTCTAGGAAAATACATCCTGGTTCTGCTTTAGGAAGGAACTGTATTTCTCCTACCCCAAGGATCCATAATTTTATTCATCATTGTTGGGCGATGTTCCACCTTTTACCCAAATTCAGTTATCTAATTTATTCATCATTAATATAAATTCCTTCCTCAAATTATATAGAGTAATCTATGAGATATTCATTTTATTATTCCACAATAATAATTTTGTGGAATGTTGATGGTAATAGAGTATCATGGGATATAGAAGCCAATATGGTGGTATTTTTTATTCCCAAAGATGATGGGTAAGTGTCCCCAATTCCTCACAATGATGATGAAACAATATTGTAGATTAATTTACACTCATAATATCTATCATTAATAAGAGATTATGTTCTAAGATTATAAGGTTCTGGTAATTATTTGTGAGTATTTGTATCTCTCATGGATGATGAATGAGTTTATATGGTTACAGAAAATGAATGTGTGGGGTAATTTTCAAAACCAAAATAATATGATATTGTGGCTTCATTTTAGACCAAATAATTCTTCCTTAGTTGCATCCCTCAACTATATCATAAAAATTAGTGAATGTTTTCTATATCATGAGCATAGATATGATCATACCCTTGACTTATTCTCATCTCTTTCACTAAGGTATATAGCTTACTTGATTGAAGAGCCTCATATGTTTAGTTAATATATTAGTCATATGTCCCCTCATATAGAGGCACAAAGGATAGTGACTGATACTAATACATAATGGAGTTATTTAATCTTCCATTTCTAACAACTACTCAAAGGGGGATGTTCCCTAACCATAATATTAAAGGAATGTTATTAGAAGTTTAAACCATTCTAACAGGACCTGGATGACCCTAGGATTCTGTAAATATTGATTCATTGCCTCAATTTGATTAATTTGTAGAAATTATTAATAACTATTTTCATGGATAATATTTACAGGAAAAATATTTAGATAATTGGGAGTGCAAAAATGGATAGAATTTTCTATCATTAACTGATTCCCCTATATCATATAGAACCCTACATCAATATATTGGGAGTAACCTGATTCAATTTGGGAAACTATCAACATAAATAAATATAACTTTTCCATCAATTAAGAATATGAAAAATAAGTTATATGATTAGGGATCTAATTTATTTTCATCGCGTAATGAACATATTAGAAATACATTGAATGTAGTGTCAAGGAGAACAACCAAAAATTTATAATAGGATACCTAATCCATAATTGGGCTCTGAGATAAACTCTCCCAAGAAAATTATGGTGACTCATTCCATATCCTTGACACTTAATTATATACGGGGAAAAATAAACCACATTATAGACTATGCAACTTATTAGTTAGATTAGGATGAGACAAATTAATGAGATATTACCACTGAGGTCCAAACAAACATCTACATCAACAGTCTTGATAGATATAAAAAATAATTATATTAAATTACATTGAAGTCTCTCAATATTGATTTATGAATTGGATGGCAGTTTGAAATATACCAAAACCAATATTTACACGGTATAGTTCATTTAGGGTGAATTTATTCATTTACCATCAAGGGAATAAGAGAGAATAGACTATCTCTTTATAGAGTTATGTAGAGATATGATGTCTATATTGAAGAGAGTTATTTTAAATAACAATGGAAATTAATAT
Source organism: Viscum album (assembly GCA_963277665.1). NCBI lineage: Eukaryota > Viridiplantae > Streptophyta > Magnoliopsida > Santalales > Viscaceae > Viscum > Viscum album. Next base: position 477,980,910 of record OY728134.1, read on the forward strand.
TAGTATTAATTACTTTGGGACCATAGGCCTATGTTTCCTAACATGAGGTTATTATCTTGATTGAAGTATTAAGGTTTATGGAAGTATCACTACTAATTCCTCGTGACCAAAATTTTGTGGCATTTTCATTGTATAAAGGTTTATCTTAGTTCAAATCCCTATGTTATGATTTTTGACAAAAAAACTAGTTATATTATTGATATTACAATATGATTTTGTTTAAATTGGCCTAAGATGATTCAATATTATAGTTCGGAATTTATTGAGCTTGTTGATATTCACGTATCTGGTTTTGATGAATTTATATGTCATCATTGGGAAAAATTCTTGAATGGTAGGTCCCTTAGTGACCATATCCTCCTCATCATCCTCATCCCCAACATTATATTACCCTTATAAATTGTCTATGGTTATGGAAAATGGGTTCAGTTATATTCTCCTCATTATAGAAGGGATGTGTCAAGGGGATAAAATTGATAGACTCAAATTTGGACTCATCATCCAATTTGAGATTCACATAGTATGGTAGGTCCCATGTGACAATTTTATAGGATGGTTCACATCCTCAAAATGATGTAAGTAAGAATTTAATAATGTTCTATACCAATTAGTAATGGTTATTAACTTATATATTAACTTTTTTAACTTTTTGACGATTTCATTGGATTTTGGAGGACCTAGATGATGATGTTTTTTCCTTTGGTACTATAGGGAAAACTTGGGTCTTAGTTGGATTATTCAGTTGAGACCTAGGAGTAGTATATTCCCAACTAACTAATGTACCTACCATAAAGTCATCAAATTTATGTGAACCACTATTTGAATCTTTCCCCCATTCTCCTCCTTTTTCTAATAGGAAAAGATAAATGTGACCCTTGTTTTCTATGGTTTTCCCCAATTAGACAATTAGAGAATTAACCAACTTATATATTATATCCTTGGAGATATAGATTTTTTGGTTATCATGTCCTTATATCTAGTGTAAGAGAAAATAAATATTGTGCCACTATGATGGACCTTAATGAGTTTTATAGTCATTTGCAATGATAACAGATTGAGTTAACATCTTCAAAGAAGTATTTTAGACTTTTTCTATCCTGAAAAAAAAAACAATATTTTTACAATCCCTAAATAGTGGGTTTGTATTTTCCTTCCTCCATTACATATTTATTTATGAATAATATTATCATTATAAGAAATAAACTGTGAAATACGTCACAGGTTACGGTGTTGTATCTTGTGGTGATGCTAAATAATATATGATCTAAACTGTCTCTAATTTACAATTCTTCCTTTACTGAACTAATGACATAAACTAATACCTCTCCTAGGATTATTTTATAGAACCCTCTAAGTGTTATTCTAAAAACATTAAACTACCCAAATAAATAGTTGTATATTAGAGAAATCATCATTTTTTAAAGCTCAACATGGGGATTTCATAACCATATGTACAATATTGTTTATTTAGGGTGTTTTATGTTGAGATGTTAGGTTATCAAAATCCACATGTACATGATATCAATGACCATATCATTTATTTTTATTTCAATTTTAAGGGCCAAGCATAGTCATTTTTGTCATCATTTTAGCATCATTGTTAATTAAAATATAAACATAAATCCTCTATGAAAAATTGATCCCTGTTATAAAATTTATATATCATATAAACATGTTTCCTTAAATGATTTGGATAAAACAATTTAATTTCTATTCCTATTTTTCTTCATACTTATCCATTAGTGGGATACACTGATACACATATTTCATTAACTGTTTCCATGGATCAAAGATTCCATTTAATATGGGTAATGTATGATTCAATAAATTAGGTTGATAGGTGCTATATAAATTATTAGGGTTTTCTATCTCTCTTTATATAACAACATATGTATTTATTCAAAATCATCTATCTGAGTATCTAGGGATTCAATAGATTCAATGAGATCTTTCTTGTTTCTTATGCCAATTCCCTAGTGAATGTAATTTATAGAACTAGAATATGTTGTTTTAATCGTGATTTTTATTAACATTCATCATTATTATCTACAATTAAATGGTTTTTTAAATTTATTTAGAAGAGGAATGTGATGATATTAATTATACAACATGATTATAAAAATAGATGATCGAGACTGAAAACATGTTTTGTGGTGCGATTGTTCTCTTTCATATTGATTTGATTACTATGGTTAGATATTTAATGGTTTGTAATCATCTACTCTTTCATAGTAACTATATTATATGGGAATATTTTCACTAGTTAGTTTGGAATTGATTCACTTCAACTCATTTATATCAGCCTCTTATAGGGAAAACAATTCCTCAATGAATGTTTTTTAACATCCATGAGTGGTGGGTTGTTAGTATATGGAGATTAACTTTTCCCATCAAATTTGGACATAGCATGCGGAACTCGTTGTAATTTTGTATTTGGTGATACACATATTTTTTGTATGATTCCAATTTCATTTTCACACATATACATATTTGGAATAAATTATTTCTTGGGTGGACATCTCTTCATCACTTGTGTCTTTGTTATAATCCATCACGTCAATTTTTCTATGATGCTAATGATGACCACATTAAAAAATGTGAAGTATAAAAAATGAATAATTTACTAATAATCATTTAAATAGAAAAGGGATTCACCATAATAGGAAAATATATTTTCTGATGGGTTATGATACCCTTTAGAATTGATCATCTTAGTGGGATGTCTAGCCTTTAAACCACTATAAGGTTTTAGTATCCCTCCTCAATGAAGAGTAACTATAAGAGATTCTACCATAATGTTCAATAAACATTTATCTATGAGAGGAGAACAATCAATCATGTGAAGGAACAATGAGTCATTTTATTCCTATGAACCATCCCCAAACCTATATATGATATATTTTCTTGGTAGATGATTATGTGGAAATATAAATTCCCTAAATCTATGTATTGGGATTGAATTTTTTCTATCTCCCTGATATCATGGTGCCACTATGGCTTTGAGAACCTATGGGGAGGTGGTAATGGTAAACATTCACCAATCCATTTGAGTTCAGATTGTTCTTATAAAACTTTGAAAGTTGCAACTATGATGAATTCTTTTACATTTCATCCCTTATCTTTTTGTGTAAGTGAGAGGGAGAGAGTTCAGTTTATGAATTCAAGATGCCTTATAGAGATGATTACTGTATTTTTTGGGAATTACATTCCTTATATGGGATACATATAAAATATTCATGTATATTTGATGTAAGAATCAATCAATGGATCACTCTTACCAGCTATGCTTGTTCTGGGACATTGGAGAATCATTTTTCCGTTTCTTAGAAAAAATGCAAACTAAATATCATGGGTATGATAACTTTCTAGAGGTGATATCATTACAATTGTTTCTCCTCTTTGTAATACGATTAATCATAAATATGTAGGTTCATAATGATCAATATTCCCATGAGCCTCAAATTTGACATCATTTGGAGAATCCAAAAATTATTTAGTTGAGTTTATTTATGCACCGAGACAATTCATTTGGAGGTGTCAATGTTTTGATCCCCAAATTGGGTTCTAGGAGACTGAGAGGGTAGATAGATTGATTTTGTGGTAGATCATGTTCATCACCATAATATCATAAATATAATTCTTATAACCCATATTAGTTTTCAATATATAGAGAATAGTTTTCCACATCATTCAACATAATTTAAGTGTTCACTCCTCCCTCTATATGATTTAAGAATCATATTAAGATGTCGCTATAAATCATAAAATCAATAGTATAGTACCTTTGTCGTATTCCCAGCATATAAATGTTTTTTTGTCCATTTCCTGAGAATTCGATTCCCCAAACTTATATTGCCACATAGATTTTTTTTCATAATAATTTTTTAAATAATGAATGTTAAATAAAATATTCATCAATTTCACTAATGGGGAGGTTGTTAAATGATGGATCTGATGCTGATTAATATCTTGGTTGATCCCTTAGATAAGAAAAAATAATACCCAAAAGTGATGATGGACTTGTTGTTGCTAGGATCAGAATTTCATTTACATCTTTTTATAACGGAATTTGAAGAGTGACTCTAACAATTGGTGTTCCTTATTTTGTAAGTGGGATGTTACTATACAGAGTACCATCCTAGAAAATTCTACAAGGATTATTTTGGTGAACATATTTATATACATATATACTAGAAGAACCGCCATCTTGGATTTCTGTATGGTTTTAGGGATAACCACTAGAGTATTTGACATTAGGAGGAAATCCTGGTTATTCCATTGGGTTCCCAAGAGAGAATATATCATTGTTATTAGTCTAATGATAATCTCTAGAGTTGTTGATATCTACATTTCATGAGTACTTGAATGGTCCTTGATCATTTCCTCCATTGATAAAGAGTTGAATAGTCCTGGGATTCTAGTGGGAGGTATCACAAATCCTTATGGATATCACTGTTAACCAGGACTAGGATATGAAAAATCATCTAAAATAAGTTTTTTCCTTAATCATAATTATATTATCATCATTTTTGGGTAGATATTGTAGGTGCCTCATTGTTGGGATTCTCATAATTTCAGTGGTACTCACCAAGAATATGGAACCTCAAAGGTGCCCTCCTACCCACCATCAGAACTTGCCAATGATTTTTTTGGGTGTTTACTGAATTATTCCAAATATATTTTTAAGTGAGTGAAGGTATATGATACGAACCTATTGTTATATTTATACATTCATTAGAATATTCCATTGGTAATTCTACCAAAGGACATGAATACAATTCCACTGCAAGATAGATTCCACTAGAATGTGAACGTAAGATTTATATGCATGGGTAGAAATATAATCATAAGAAAACATTACTATATGATCTTTTTATTAAATTACTCTAGTATGTGACAGAATATAACACTACTATAATGTGGCTACTAGAATATTCAAAATAACTCAATGTAATATTTGTAGTGATAAAGGAATTCCCTTATGTGATTTCCCAAGCATGCTGGTGGACTCTAGTTGGAATGTGTATATGAGCTCCATGATATTCATTGTTTATTTAGAGGACATGTCATTGATAATAGGGAATGGGAATAGAAGTATTAAACCACCATTGAATAGTCACCACAGTATGTAGGTGAGTTTCTATGAAGTCTGAGGAAAGAATATGGGCATGTTCAATGTTTTCCATCATAACATGTTGGTTATGGTCTTATGCATCATAAAATATTATTTGTTGAAAAATCTACAATAAATGAGTAGGGATAGAATCCTTCCCATCCTTCATAGCTAGAATATTTTGGTTCTAATATTATATGATGATGTGGATATAATTTCACTTTATAAGGATATTATAGATTTGATTATACTGATATCTTCCATTTTTGTCTTAATAAACTAATTTGATTTTCCAACGGTGGAATGGTTATGAGGATACTCCATAGATACTTTCTGTATATGCCGACGTACTCCCTTAGATATATCCTGTGAATTCTGCAAATCCATTTCAATTTTATCAATAGTATGGGACATATCATCATTATTCATGATGATGTATTGATTGATTACCTCCTGAGGAAAGGGAATATCAGCCTTCTTCTACTTATTCCTAGGTTTTCATAACCGGATGGACTACTTCCTTGGTTCCCTATACCCTGGATCCATGATTGGAGTTTCTGAAGAAACATCCTAAAGTAATCATGACGAATTAAGTCAACATGATGTTTATGGCATTGAATGTTAGCGATATGATCCCTATTAAAAGATCATGATCAATAGTGAGTATGTGGTATAACGAACCAGTGTTAATTTACATTGAAAATACTTCACTTTAACTAAATAAATAAAATGATAGAAAAACAATTTCTTAATGACCATATTTTTAGTGCCATTTGAGACTTAGAACAAAAATATTCCATCTCATGGAAATATCTAAAATTTTCCCCCAAAGATTATAACCCATATTATTTATAATTAAAAAACTTTTTTCATAACATGGGTATGGGAAATAAAAAAAATAGTGATATCAAACAATCATTAATGGTAATTAACAGAAATCCTTATGCATATCATGAACATAATGGTATAATAATGTGATCACGCTAATTATAAGAGCATACCCTTCATAACAAAAATAATAAACATGAATCATGGAATTAATATTTCTTGTTTATGAGGAAGGAATCAAAAGAAAATAAAGAACACGATATATGTAATAATAATATATGAATATGATATGGAATTTTGGAAAATATATATGCATATAAAAACCCTATAACAAGGCATCCTTCCAATACCTTAGTATCATTTTATGCTAGGGATAATTATCTGTGTACAGGCTTTGTCATTGGGATTCCCTCCCATGTACCCTCTAGTTTATGGTTTGGTATTTCCTCCCATGTACCCACTTGTTTCATCCAGGGGAGTCCTGTTATTTACAATCTTGTTTCAGGCATGGGATTTACTCCTGTGTACCCCCTTTATCATGAATAGTATTCCCTCACATGTACCCTTTGAGATCATAGAACATTTATCATTGCCCAATGCATTGGGGGGAAAATAGGTCCCACCCATGTCATAACTAAATGATACATACATGGGCCAAAAAATCATAAAAAATCATATCATAACCCTTTAAATTATATGGGTGTCATAAACCTGAAATAATATACTAACCTCTAAAAAGAGAAAAAGGTTTTATAATCATTTCATCAATGTTTAACCCATGAAAATAATTGTGTTTAATTAAAATTAAACTATGAAACAAATCTGGTTTTATAGAAATCCTGTCTTAAATACATATATCATTTACCAAAAGAATATGAATTGAACCTTTATATCATTTCGTAGAAATTCAAGAGTGACACCAATGGATTTAATCTCATATGGGAAATAATTTTGAAATCTATTTTTAAAATATTTTATTTAGAAATTATCCTATAACTTCTAAAATTTCATCTAAAATGGAGAACCAAATGAAAACAAGTTTTCAAAAAATAAACATGAAAAGTTATAAAGGAAAAATTGAAAATATTTTTAAATCCTTGATCATATAAAGACATATATAGGATCATGAAGGACTTTTAAAAACAATTTTTATGTGAAAACTTATTAAAAATATTGAAAACATTTTTAAAACAATTTCACTTAAAATAAATTTTAAAAAAAATCTGAAAAATTATCCGTATAAACATTGAAAAGAAGATTTAATGATATAGATGAGGCTAAATCTGTATATGTCGTATGAGGTAAAAATAATTTTTATCATTCATGGAAAAAAAGTTATAAAAAATCCATGGTCAAATAGTGGTATGAAAATTCATTTGAAAACATTGGAAAACTATAAAAAGTGTAAAAAATCTATTTTAATGATAATAATAGATTCAGATAATATTCTTGGAATCACTTTTTGGACAACATGGTTTTAAAGAAACATAGTTTTCTTACTAAAGAGAGAGGTAAGGTATTATTTACTGAAAAGTATTTTATTAATTATATTTTGTGAAAAAGGGTGATTTTTTTTTACTGATACATGAATATATAAAGGATAACTAAAAGTGAAGAAAAATTAGGAGTTTTTTTGAAATATGGATCAAAATATTTCATTAATGAAATCATGATCATAATAAATCCTGAAAAACTGCATTATACAAAAATATTACATTAGCAGCACTAAATCTGTTTATTTATTAAAAAACTCAACACTTCTCCACTGATCCTTTGACGCTTCTCCCCCAACCCCCAAAAAGCCCTATGAAACCTTGTTGCCCCCAAAACCACCCCTCACTGTTGATCTTGTCTGTCACCTCTGATCATGTTGCACGCCGCCCATCACCGCCCATTACCGCTAGTCTAGCCCTTGACGACCTCTCTAATAGTTCACCCTGACCCCCCCCCCCCCCTTGATGCTTCACCCCCACCCCCGCACCCCAACTCCCTGAAGCCCTACTCGACCACCGAAGGCCCACCGACAATCCTGACCAAGGGTGTGGTGATTTTTGAAGTGATGAATTTCACGATGTTTCATATTAGTTTCTAAATCATAGAGGTAGATTTTACTATGAAATTTTTTCATTTTAGATTTAAAATCATGTTTCTTGTTTCTAAATTTCATTTTTATGAAATTATGAATATTTTCTATATACAAATGGTTTTTTGAAAATATTTCATGGTATATTGATGTTGTTATAAATAGGTTTTCACATGAATACCATGTTTTTTTTAAATGGAATGTTCAACTATGATAATATTCTTGTGGAATCACTTATTTCCTTTTGAAATGGTAATCTTGTTTTGAAATGGGGTTTGACCCGATTATGATTTTTAATATGTGAAAATAAGGATTTAATTTGAATTTAATTTTTAATTGATTTTTTAACCTATAAATGTTTTAAAAATTTTTATTTTAAATTATTTAAAATTGGTTTTTTGAATTAGGAGATGGTTTAAAACAAAACAAATGACTTATTGGCTTGTATTGAATGGTTTTATGGATGAGGTTGTCCCTTTTTCATTGTTTTTAATTTTAAATATAATGAAATATGTTTAAGTGTTCCTTTAAGGAATTTTAAAATAAAAAGTTGATTTTATGGACCAATTAAAATGTTTCATGTTATGTTCATGTTATTTTTGTGGGAAATGGTGGTCATTGGCCATGATTTGTTTTCTCAAATAAGATAACACTTTTGTTAGGCTGACAGAGAAATGTTTAAAATTATTGTGTGTTTTCAATCTTTTTCTACATTGGGTTTGGTATTTATTTTATGAAAAATGGAATATTTATTTCATTACAAGATATGTTTTTGTGTCAAATATTTGTTTAAAACATTGGTTTTAAATAGTTTATGTGGAATTCAACCCTTGAATCTGCATTTCTCTTTTACCACTAGTGTGGGTTTTGGATAAATTTGTTATAACTTGTTCTCCCCGGGCATAAGAATGTGATACACATTCCTTGGATGTATGTTTTGTATGTATAGGGTACAACATTATTGGGTGTTAGGGTTGAGTGTAGTAATGTTTATTCCTAATCTTCTAAAAATGTCTCATTTTCACTATTACATAGTTTCAATATTTTTCATGGGAAACCAGGTACTAATTAGACTACCTAAATTTTTCTTCTAGTTGTTTCACATGCCGCTAGTTTTATACCAGTAATTATAAGAACATGTTCTTGGTGGGGGTCATCATGAGGCTTCTGTGGGAAACATCGTTTTTATTTATATATATAGAATGATCCGACAGACAGAGAGTTATGGTGGCTATGCCCATATATGTATCATAATATGATAGATAGATGGTTCAAGTATATCCCAGGACACATTATATTATGTTATTATGTAGATATTTAGGGGTGTTTTTACTAATTTTATGTTATATAATTTCCCTTAATTTCTTCAGTATAGAATATTTCATGTTTATATTGATTTATAATGTTACCCAGTGATTTTGGGGTGTTTTATCTTGTTCTATGTCATGTCAATTCCCAAGATTTATTCATTATGGAATCATTCTGGTTTATATTTTATTTTTATATTCGTTACATAATTGTTTTTCTTACCCTTACCTGGAATTTTTAGGTAGAGTGTTACCTTCAAATATGTACCTTTTTAAACATAAACATGCTTTTTATTATTTGTTTTACTCTAATTAATATCTAAATACTTTTAAACAAGTGTTTTTTACCTTTATATAAATGAATTTTACCTTTACACAAGTGTTTCTTGCCTTTACACGGGTGTTGAATACCTCTACACAAGTACAAATCTACCCTTAAGTGGTATGAAAAAATTTAAGTTACCCTTGTGTATTGAACTATCTACCATTAAATAGTGTATGAAATTTATTTTATTCCTTTATTTGTTCTTTAAAAAATGATTATTACATTTAGATGACATCTGAGTTTCCTTATACTGCTTGACTTGTTACCTTTATATGACCACTTTAAGTAAAATCTTACCTTTTAACAATTTTACTAGTGACCCTTATGCAATGATTATAATTTCTTATTACCCTTACATGGAATTATAATTTACATATATATATCATGTGTAAAATGCATAATATCATTATGCGACTTGTATATTTCAAATTTACCTTTACAAAAATTATAAAAATAATGTGGTACCCTTATAAATCCCATGGAAAAAATATTTTACCATTAAGTGGGATATATTAATATAAAATTTCCCTATAATATATAATTAGTAGATTCTCTCATCTGTTTGAATGGTAGAAAGCCTCTGTTAATAGAAAATGATACCATGAAGGAAATATATTGAGTATTTTTTAACATGACAATTATAATTTATGTAGTAATAAGTTTCTATTTTAATTTCAATGTGTTGTGATTTAAATGTAAGATTAAGAATTAGTATACACCTATGTGTAGAAGATTCAATGGATTTTATAGAATGTTATCCATTTTTGTTTTTCTATAAATAGAAGCTAAGTAAATAAGTGGATAAAGAATATGAAAGACATTTAAAACATCAGGGATTCATTATACTAGTTTATTTCCACATTTCAAGCTGCCCAATATTTCTATGTTCTTTATCAATTAATGATGGGTCAATGTTCACTACTCTACACCAGTTTCTTCATCAATATATTCTATTAGTCCAAATTGTTTTATTATCTTTCATAAGTGACAGTAATTATTATTTCACTTATTGTTAAATGTACATTTAAAAGGTAATGTATGGTTAAATATCATATTCATATTTTTTCAACTATAAAATATGATTCTCATTTCATATTTAGTAATAATTATGTTTTTTTTTAAAATGGGTAGAAACATTTTGATATACATGGATAAATGTTGGATCACATTTTCGAGGAAAAAACCTCATTATGCTTAGGGTTTGGAGGATTTTTATATTTTTCAATTTATAATTGATATGGTGATGGGAGAATAATATGTACAAGTATGAAATGATAATATAAAATATTGATGAAGAGAGATGATGTTTATGAACACTTGAAATTAATGAAATTTCCTGCCCATTATTTTTGTTGGATTTTGCATAGAAAATCGAACGTTAATGAATGGTCAGGAAATGATTTTAATCCATAGAATAAGATCCAAAATTAATTGACAATGGAAAATAAAATTATAAACCTTAAAAATGATTCATTAGGATTTGAAAGACAGCAATATCAACATCCAAACATATTATAACAACCAGTTGAGGGCGTGACAAATAGAAATGTGACAAGTGATGTCTTTGAGAATATAAGACAACAAGATCATTATTGTAACATATCATTTGATCATTCACTTAATTATATGGATACCAATTTAAGAGAAAAATTCACTGAGTATATATATGTGTTTCATGGTATGGTTGATGATGAAAATCAAAAGTTGTATAGTGGATGTTTGAAATAATCAAAACATTCTTTTCTACTGAAGTTTTACAATATGAAATGCTTATGTGGAATTACAAATTAGGCGATGTCTATGATATTCAAATTTTTTCAAAATTAATTTCCTGAAACAAAGATCCCTGGTTCATTTTATGATATGAAAGATGTTATTAACAAGCTTGCTCAGAATTATTCAAAAATGCATTTGTGTCCCAATGATTTTATACTTTGTTGGGGAGAGGATTCAAACAGTCATGATTTAAAAAAATGTTCATCCTTTAAAAAGCAATCTATGAGTGATACATGAAGTCTATGTAAAAATTTTACAATGAAGGATAATTAATGGAAATCACCTACAAAATATTTTTGTTACCATCCATTAAAGAGTTGGTTGCAATGATTACTCATGTCATTGAAAACCGTCGAACATGTATAGTGGAATTTTGTAGATAATAATAATAATTAGTTAATGTGACATACAAGTGATTAAAAATCATGTATGATACTTGATTCATTCCATAATTATTTTCCATCTAAACCTTGGAATGTGTTATAGGTATTTTATGTTGATGGATTCAACACATTTGGGACATTGAGTACCAGTTATACCATTCGACCAATTGTTTTTGTACCATACAATCTTCTACTATGGATGTGTATGGAACAAAATTAATTAAAATTTTTGATGATTATCCCTAGAAAACATATTTCAATAAATGATATTAATTTATACTTCCATCCATAAATTGAATAATTATAGGAGTTATTGAGATACAATGTTGAGACATATGATGCATCTTTTAGAACATTGTTCAAAATGAAAGCTACTCTATTGTGGACCATTACTGACTTCCCTTGAACAACGAATTTATTTGGTTGGAACACATATATGGGTATTGAGTTTTTTATTTTCAACTGTTATTTTGATCCGGACTACCTAAGTCACTATATAAAATGGGGATTCATGTCTCATCAAATATTTATCGATGCATCTCATAGATTTCGGATGAAAAATTCAAAATTCTACTGTTTCATTGAATGTAGACCACCTCTAATATTGATTAATGGTTCCAAAGTATAGTAAAAACTTGGTAATGTGGAAAAATATTTTGGGAAGGTGCTTGATTTGAATGATAGTGGGAAATGAGTTCGAAGTACATCATCATGTAAAATCAAAACATAAAAATGGAAGGAAAGAAATATATTCATGAAAACTTCAATATTGGGAATTTTATTTGTTGCCGAATAATCATGATGTGACACATATAGAAAAGAATGAATATGAAAATTTGATCGTCACATTGCTTAATAAACAAGGAATGTCGAAGGATAATCTCAATGCTCGGAAAGACTTACAGACAATGAATAGATAGTGTGATCTTTGGCCAGATGATAATGGTAGGTATGCTATAACATTTTTTTGCAATGAAAAATATAGATAATGATACATTCCATCAAATTTAAGAAAAAAATAAGTAAAATATGGGTAATTATGTTACATCTGATGGTGTGTTTACTGAAATCATCATAGGCTACATGGATTGAAAATCCACGAATCACATATTGTTTTATAGCAGTTACATACATTGAAATTTATTACATTATAACCAAAAATGTTAATCCTATTGTACTAAAATTATATACATTTTCATAATATTATGTGAGGGAACTCTACATCCATTTCATCTTGAGAGCATTCAAGAGAGGTTTTAATTGACACATTGTAATATGAAGATGATATTTTTTCTATCATTTGTTTCTATCATGATAAATTTAATTGTGAATTTGGTCAAGGAAGCTAAATTATGAGGTCCTATACATTATTGAAGGATGTATCTTATTGAGAGGTTCCTGATTTATATGTGTTTCAATTCAGTAAACAATTATAGGAACCGAATTAAAAGCATAATTATGTTTTACTTTTATTTCACAGATATATTAGGAATTGGAAATCATATGTGAAAAATAATGGTCAACCTGAAGGATCTATTTTAGAAGTATTTTTGGAAGATGGATGTATTATATTTTTTTATAGATACGTGGATGACATTGAGACGAGATTAAATCAAGTTGAACGTATTGACGACACATATAATCAATCTAAAATACAAGATAAATAAAAAAATTCTTACTATTGGCTGATCAGTTTGGAGGGGCTCAAATGTTACATTGATAGAAATGGAATTATTATAGGAACATAGAAATGTGTGAATAAATAGTGAAATTACACATATATTTATTAAAGACATGAGGATACAAACAATGATATTAATGAGATAATGAACATGAAATGATAATTAAATAACAAAAGTTATTAATAAAGAGTTTGTAGAATGGTTTGCATGATGTGTAAGTTCATAAATATTAAAATCAATATGGTTATTAGGTTGAAACATATATTTTGTAAATCTAATTATATATATTACAATTTTTAGAACATGATTATTGATAATCTATCATATTTTCTCAATGATTTAATGTTTCTTGGTCAAGGTCCTCTAAAACAAGTTACAAAGTTCAATGCTTACAACATGAATGGATTTAGATTTCATACAGTTGATCAAGAAGATGGTTTTAAAACACAGAGTATTTCTATATTTACATTTTTTGAAGTGAAATATTATGTAATGTTTAGTAATATTATCGAATTAAAAAACCACGGGCATTTTTTAATTATTTTAGTCAAATACATTTGGGTGGATATTTTGAGGGGTGTTAGAATAAATTATTTTCAATCTAATTGTGTGATATTCTCTCACTTGTTGGATTTTGGTGACCAAGAACTACATTATTTATATATCTTATAATTTTAGTTGATAATGGTATATTATGTTGAAAATTTTGTGGATGAAGGTTGGATGGTAGTTGGACATGGAAAAAAAGAGACATGTATGATGTGGTTGAAGAGGAGGAAGATTTAGCTTCTGACAATGAATCACATCAATAACAAGAGGTATAATTTTTTTCCATTTTGATATTCAAAATATTAGTTTTTCAATAGTGGATGAAGTAGATGACGTATTGATGGAGAAGGAAACCAACATGATTTAAAATGAAAATGATTCTATGTGCAGTTATAAATTCATTTATCTACAACTTTTGTTATTTGACCAGCCATTCATTACTATTATTATGTATATATATTTTGATAGTACTATGCATCTGTTATCATTTGTATTTTTTCTATAGTAATTTTTGAAATATATGTTATGAACTTAATTTTAATTGATTAATTGATAGGAATTCCATGGAGTAAGTGTTATAGTCATACAATGGTGTCAAAGAGTTATTCTTTAAACATATTGACTATGGAAATATTTTCATTAGTTTAAATATTTATTAAGAAATTTTATTTATTTAATATTTTAAAATTTTGATTTATCATTGTTTAATGCAGTTATAGAGTTTAGGCCACCATGAATCTCGAACAGAAGTGTGATTGAATGTTCATAAAAAATATAATTGGAGTCTTGTTAATGAGTCTTCCAAAGAAGTTGGGTATGAATTCACTATTGATTATAATAACATATTACAAGTTGTAACTATGTTAATATATATTGCTTTTAATATGAATGATATTTGATTTATTGGTAAAAATTAATGAACTATAGAATTGTAATCCCATTCAATCTTACTCAGTCTCCCAGGATGACCTTGTTTGTAATGTCCATAGGAAGGAGCATCCTGGTCGAGTGTGTAGAAAGGGATTGTGACCATTACTATCTAAAGTCTTTGGCAAGCGAATGGGTATTCCAAGTGATGACTGGTGATGAGAAGGTAAATCACACAAATTCAAAATCATTTAGATCACATAATTTTATTGATTTTATGGTTAAATAAAAATATAAAACATTTCTACATTTTCAATATAATTTTTTTATTGGTGCCGATGGAAGGAAGTGGAGATAGAGATGGAGAGGGTGAAGAGAAGAGTTCATCATTGGTAATGATTACTGGATAGTGTTTTTTCATGTATCGATACATCCAATGTGGGTAATGTTTTATATTTGTTTATATTTTATATTGGATCGAGACAATTACTGTCATATGTATGTGTTTTATAACCACGTGTCTATATGTTGTGTTTTAACTTGGAATGAAGATTGAAATTTCATTATGATTATATATGATGTTTAGTTTCTTGACTCTCTTTTACATATAGGTTGATATGACTATTATATTATACTATTATCCACATGCTTTTATGGTGCTTTACAAGCTAGGAACCATGTATTTAGTGGACCTATTTGAATCAACACATTGAGTTTGACAGCCAACTAAGCATGTCTAGGTTAAAATTAAATTATTTCATGGTACAACATTTACAAAGGTGTATTCTTCATTATCATGGTATTAAATTTATGTTAAAATTTTAATTTTTGTTTTAGTTTTCTTATTATGGTAACAAATATATTTATTTTGTATTATTTGTTATAATATTTCTCGGTAAATATTGATAATTTACATCTAATTTATTTATGTTAGATTATTATTATTTTATTACTAATATATGAATTAATATGATGATTTATTGTTTATATAAAATTATATATTTTTATTTATTATTTATGTTTAATATTTGTTAATTAACAATATTATTAGTTAAAAAAATCATATTAGAAATTAATTGTATTGATATCTCTAGAATATTATGAATAGTGTATTAGTATGATTCCTTAATATTCTATTAATATAAAATCATGTTATAAAATAATTTTTTCCATGTTAATAAAAAAATTCAAAAAATTCTTTTCAACCAATAATTATTATGGTTGTTGATTTATTTTTATAAGGTACAGATATGTGGAATGAATTAAAATTATATCATTATCGATATATTTAGTATAATTTTTATATAATACCATGTCATATATGTAAATATTGAGGAGGAATAGAAATCTTGTTGAAATATGTTATAGTGGATGGTATGTTGAATGATGATGTGGAAATAATATCTTCGGATGATGAATTATTAAGGGTCATGTTTTGATGATGAATGTGTTTTCATCTATGATGTAATGGTCTCTGTGAGATTTATATAATTCATGTTAAATTTACTATCCTTATGTTTTTTATTTAAATATAGGTGTACTCAACTATAATTAGTTGACAATGAATCTAAGGAACACAAATAAAATTATTTGGGATGATGATTTAAATTTTCATTGTAAAATAGTAGAGAATTATTGATATAGATTACTTAGAGTTTATAATGCCACCAGTTCTTTGATGGGTTATTAGAAATTATTTGGGTTCTCTCTATTGAGTGGCCTATATTTCATAAGTATCCCCAATGGTGGTAATATTTCTAGATGTTTTATTTATTGGAAGAAGTGGTGTTTAATTTGATACTTTCCTTAAGCATATTAGAGGTGTGTTCATCGTGTTTGAGAGATATTTCCATATAGTGGTTAATCGTTAGAAATTTATTATTTATTATTATTTTATTATGGAGGAATAATATCTTTCTATATCTATCTAATATAATGGATAATGATTTCTCAAGCCTTTATTTTTTGAATTCTGGTTTTTAGGGGTCATGGGAGGAAGTTTGGTGGGAGACGCATGGAAGAAGTATTGGTTCTATCTAAAATTTAATTTGAGAAATTTATTCCCATGGAGAGAGAGTGTTTTTATACATATCAAAAAATATAATGACTGATAATGAGATGTTGTGGTGTGAGTATTAATTAATTGGTTTTTTATTTTGTTATGGTCAGCTAGCGGTAAATTATTTGTGGCATGAGGATTTCACTAACGGAATAGAGTTTAAGATTTTATTATTGGGTTCCCTTATGTTTTTAAATATGAAAAAAGTTTAATCCTAAAAATGGTCATTACATCATGATTCAAATGTTTTATTTTCAAGGTCTTGATTGAAATGTAATGAACACTGAGGGTTGTATCGTGGTTGTTGTTTAGGTTGGATCATGAATAAGGTAGATAATCATGATCTGCAAAATGGTTATTGGAATTCGTTTGAGGTGGCATGGTGGTAGTTATTACACCATGACCTTACATGTTTATATTGAAATTAATATATATAATTTAGTTTAAAGATGAATTGTTACTATAATTTCACCACGATCCTCCAAAATGTGTTCTATTCTGAATCTTCATGTATTTATTCCTCTATTAACACCATGATTCTATTAATTTTATCTTTTATCATAAATTTTTGGAGTCCCCATAACTTAGTTAAATCATACATGTTTCAAAAACACCAAGATTCCATTCAGTGTTAGTATTGTGTTGTTCTGGCTATAGAATCTGGGGCTACTGAACCTACAGTTTGTTTTTTCATTCATGATATAACGACTATTTAAACCACCGCTAAATAAAATTGTTTTCATAGTGATTTAAAATTCCACAATAATATGGTACTTTTTTAGAGAGGTGGTTAAAAACACCTATAAATATGAAAAAATAAGACTTAATGGAAAATTTATCCATATTAGGGTTGGTTTTTATTCGGTAAAAAGTTCATAATTTAGTGGCGGTTTTAACTACTGAAATATTTTAGTTATTTTTCCAAGAGAACCCCACCACTAAAAAACCTCCATGAAATACTTATTTTTTTGACACATTCTAAAAATAGCCACTAAATGGAAGGAACCACCACATGTTGATTGATGACACCAATTTCAAAGTTGGTTTTTGGAAAC
The DNA here is from genome assembly GCA_963277665.1 of Viscum album. NCBI lineage: Eukaryota > Viridiplantae > Streptophyta > Magnoliopsida > Santalales > Viscaceae > Viscum > Viscum album. The sequence goes on from OY728134.1 coordinate 477,998,937, forward strand.
CGGCATAGGACCATCTAGAAGAGGTTTAAACTACTGATATATGGTTATTTTTTCGTAGTATAGTGAGATTGTTTCAATATGATCATACCACATGGTAACATTGAATCATACTCCAAATATATGAAAATTGAATTAAATAGAGATTTATAATATCATAAAAAGAAGGATATTTTTTTATATCATGTAAATGTTATTTTACACACCTCATTTAAAAATATTATTGTATAACATGGCATGTTCATTGAAGAAGAAAAATTGAGACAAAATTACATTACTGGTTTTGTAACTTTTAAAACATAACCCCATGAAAAATATATTATAAAATGATTATGTAAATACCCATATATTTAATTATAATAATAAAAGAATACATTCATCCATATTATATACCCCACACCAAATAATTGAGTTGTGAATAAGGTATGTGTTGAATGGAAATAAAGAGTTAGATGAAATTCACTTATGTTTTGTGTTGACTCTCATTGTACTCATTAAAAAATAATCTATACAAATTTATATTTATTATAAAAAATTTAAAAACCATATTATTATATCTAATACCATATATTTTTTGATTATGAATATATATTACCTTCTTGTTAACAATTTCATGTTAAGAATACGCTTCGTGTAATATTGGCTTTTTATTTCATTTTGTGATAATATATTATATTTTTCTTTCTAATACTTATATAATTATTTCTAGAATTTAAACCATGATAAAAATAGCAGGTATAGTCATTATATTTTAATTATAATAATCTATATAATATATAAGTATGAAATTTAATACACATTTCCTGGAGACAATAGACTATATATACGTATAAACATTTTTTTGGTTCTATTATCGTATTGAATGAAAGAGAGTAAGTAATATATATATATATATATATATATATACGTTTACAATATAATTCAATTAAAATTATTATTTCAAATATATAATATATTTTCATTAAACATATCCTTAATAAGTTCTATTTAGTGTGAGAACGAATCATATCACTTTGAGGGGCGGGGGGTAGTCCCCACATCCTCAAACGAAATTATCATATTAACACAATATGGAAAGCACAATGGTATGTGATAGACAAAAATTATTGAATAATAAATATTTTATAAATATCATAAATATAATAAATAAATAACATTTCCACTTTAAATCCCACCATGAGAGGTGGAAAAAGATAAATGAGCAATCCTTATTTCATGAGGGGGTAATTAACCATTCACATAAATAGTATGTTCGTTACCCATTAGATTGATGTTTGTGTATGTGTTGGTAAAACCTGTAGCATAAAATCATACTATTATATTAAAGATGTTGTTGTTGTTATAAAATCCTGAAATAAATATATTTGTGGTTTTTGAGAAAGAAAATAAAATAAAGCAGCTTGAGGAATGATGTTACCTCTTATTAGGGTAATTGTTTTTGGTTTTCACCAAAGGAAATCCTTGGATTGTTTTATGAAAAAATTTAGGACTCTAAGAAGGATTTTGGGATGTTAGGAACTTAATTTAGAGAATATTTTCCACTCATAATTTTCTTTAGAGGTGTGGATATGGGAGGATAAAATGACTTTTTATATTGGTTGAGGTGTACCGCACTTTTAATATTTTGGAAAAAGTAAAACTCCACCCACGTTTTTTATTGAATGTGGGTCCAATAATATTCCAAATTTCTGACAATATAGTATAGCTTATAAATATGTACATATAAAAGAATTATGAACAACTTTTTAGGACAGTTTAGGTCTTATGTTATGAGTTTAATCCCATAGAATGCTTAATTTTTCCTTATTTGTTATAATTAAGTTTCATTGCCTTCATTAATATATTTGGTAAAAAATAAGATGATATTATTAGAAATTATAAATTATTCTTATTCCAAATATAGAATATATTTTTATAAATTCCAAAAATATAAGTGGCATAAATTAATTTACATATAATCATATTGATGGGATGACCAAGCCAGTTTTTATAGTAAAAACATTAAAAAAATTGCTAGATTTTTATAACAAACCTCAATGTGAAATTGATACCAATGATATAAATTTGGTAAAATGATAAATAATTTATATTATTAATCATTAAAATTAATTAAATATATAATTATATCATATAAATAAATTCAATGAAAAATAATATTTAGTTAAATTTTAGTTTTTTCACTATTCATTTAAAACATGAAACATCACATAAATATAAAAAGTCCCCCTATCCTAATATTGATGTTTCTATATCCAAAAGTATTTTTTTCACATATAAAAATTATAAAAATTCCACAATTGTTATATAAAATAGGTTCACAATCCAATGGATGTAAAATCTCTTTACTAAAAATATTGATTTTTAGGTGAAAAATTTAGTCTGTTCTTATCTTAATCCTATAGAATCTATTAGATAAATTTATAAATTATGTAATTGAATATATATATATATATAATTATTATCATTCTATAATTTGAATAAATATTATTTATTATAATAATATAGCAATTTTAGCATTAAAATTGTTTTCTAAAATAATATTCCCTTTATATTCATATGGTTCATTGTAAATAATGAATTTATTTTAAATTTGTGTGAACTGTGGTTTTTAATTTTTTAGTTAATTATATTCACAAAAACTATCTTAACATCTAGATAATGTCTTAATATATTAAATAATAATATTTTAATAATATATTGTTGTTTGGTAAAACATGGTCTTGCGAGTCACATTTTCCATTAAAGAAATTCAATATTTCATCTAACATATTATAACAATTGTGTTTGGTGTAGTGGAATCTAAAAATTATTTTGTGTTTAGTGTATAATTTACATGGGATCGTGTGTAACATAATCTAATCATTGTGTTTTAATATAAAATTAATTATTTTCAGTTTTGCATGAAGTGAATATTATCAAAAAGATTTAATTATTTCAAAAAATGTACTTCACAAAATCATGGTGTGTTTCATTCTACCCACTTACTTTTATTTTCCCTAGAAATTATTCTAGTTTATCACATGATTAATAATTTTATGTTCCTTTAATAAAAACCCACAACATAACAATGAAAACTAAAACTTCTATTGAATAAAGAATGACAGAACCATAATTGTTACTCAGAGTAACACATAAATGGGATTAAATATTAGATAACATAAGTGGAATGTGAAAAAATTGACAAGAAAGAGATATATAACTATCAAATTATATATTAGAGTGATATAGAACATGGTCTGGATAATGTTATCAATAGAAAGGCCATAAACCATCGATGACCTAAGGGACCATTTGATTAGTTTGAAAAGATGGTACTATGATAAACATTTGAGATTATAGATATATTCCCTAGAGTTGAATAATTTGTGTGATGAGATATAATTAATTTATTATGTAGAATATTATTATTTTTGTTCCCTGATAATCTTCCGCTTCATCTCTCATTTGAATGAAATGGAGGTGGGTTTTTCATTACAGAAGCATTTCCAAATAAAAAGTTCCCTAAATAGAATTATAGGTTATTATATATATATATATGTATTTCAATAAAAAAATTTAATGGGTTATCTAATATATCATACATCCAAATATCTAGAGATAATTGTTTAATTCACATAAACATCATATGAGGTTCAATTAATAACTTCCATTAGTTGTTAACCTTATAACCCGTCCAAAATATAAATAAACCTTGTTCTTAAAATAATCTATTTATTTAATAGAAAAAAATTATCATTATAAACAAGTATATATCCCTATAGTGGTATAATATCTAATTTTATTTTATTATTCCATAATACTTATACGGACTGATCATCACCTGAATTCTCACCAAAGGATGAACCACAACACTTTTGTAGGAATTATTCATAGAAAACAAAATTCCCAAGTAAAGAGAGGGGATAAGTAATTCATCATTATATTGGTTTATATCATCTATTATGATTTCATGATCTATACCTTTTTCTTTTTTCTTCATTTGTTTTTGTGTATTATCATTCACAATAGTTGTTGGATTAGATAGCTTGTTTGTGTAAGGTCTAAACTCCATTCAATTGAAACACTGAAGTGTGGTAGGTTAATTATTTGTAGATGTCCCATTATTTGCATCATTATCTGACTTCCCCTCGTCAATTCAACATTCACCTAAATAATTAACATCCATAACACACTTAATTTATTTAGTATCCCCTTATGATAATTCTCTCTTTGTTGCTTCCCACAATTTTGGTATAATAGAAGGATCATTTTTTTCTCTCCATGGTTGTAAGATTTTATTTTAAACTCTATTTCATTTTCCTATTAAAACCATGATATTGATATATAAATCTATCAATTACTAATACCATTATACCAGCTCAAACCACTTATTCATAGCTACTAATGACTCTTATTGCTGAGGCATTTGAAATACTACGATTCATACCACCAAAAAATCAATCAACATTTAATTCGAGATGATTCATAGTACTTGGAGAGTACCTCACAAGATTTTTAAAATTTTATTCATAGCAGCGAATAAGTTTATAATCCTCCTACATTTTTATAAGTAATTTGTTTCCATCTTCATTTGATTAATATAAGGAAATTACCTATTAAATAACATAATCTTGAACTCATCCCATTCAATTGAATCAATTTAATATTTCAACCTTGTATTCTGGATTAGAGTCTACCACTGACCTACGTCACCTTCTAACAAATAAACCTTTATAATGAAAATTACATGTTCCAAATAATTATAGAAAAATAAATATATTTTTATTGGTACTTATCAAATGTTTATAGACAAGTGGATCTAAAGACCTACTGAAAGAAGGCGTATGTTTCCTCATGATTAACTCAACAGAATGTTGTTTTATTCATTTATCATTATGGAGTCCACCATGGTTTATATCATCTAGTGGGTAATAATTTAATTATCCATTTCAATATCCATTACTGAAGTTCCTTATGTTTCCTTCCATTGATTAAAACCAAAAGCATAGAGTAAGAAATAGTTATCACAGTGAGAAACCACATAATAATGAAAAACCACTTACATGATGTCTAAATAAAGACCCCTTCATTAATCTATGAAATCATAGGTTTATCCTAGTCTAATCATATCCAATATCTATTTAAATCAATCATGTTGGTTCATGAATAGTTTTCAAATTTCCAAAGCATATCCCCTCGGAGATTAAAACATGGTGGGTACAAGGGAAATTTTTATGTTCATGATTACCTGATTCAGGTATGGGAAATCGTGACATATTTTTTACCCCTACGTACATTTGTTCCAAATATATTTCTATTTTAATATCTAGATGTGGATGTATTTCATGGAAACCACTCACTCTATCATTTACCCAAATTTGAAGACATTTTCATATACTTTTACTTATACCTAGACTTATACTTAGACATGTACTTAGATATTAAACTAATGTTTTCTCATCCTAGTTAGCAAATTCTAACTAAAGCATCAATTTGATACCAATTATAATGGCCCAGTTATAACATACATTAACAATGCATCACTTTTTTGGAATAATTAAAACATTACAAAAAGAGAAGACCAATGATTGTATTTTTAGGGCCTTTGGAAACAAGGAACATAAACTTATAACTCATTGAAATATATTCATTGATTCACCAAAAGATAAATCCCCTAGTACTAATACATAAAAACCAATATTATTAACCTTTGGAAGGAAAATATAATAATTGGGTTAACTAAAATTCTCAATAAGGAAAAATAAATTAAATTCGTAAGCATATAATGAACAAGGGTATGATAATGTGATCATGATCATTAGAAGATCAAACCACTCATAAGAAAAATCCTAAACAAGAATCATGGAATAAATATTTTCTATTTATAATCCAGGAATCATAAGGAAATAATGAACATGAGCCATGAAATCATAATATAAGAATATGAAATGGAATTGTGTTAGAAACATAAGAATATAAAACCCCTGTTTCAAGGATTCATACCAAGACCATTGTAAGATGTTAGGGTGGGGCTAGTCCCCCGTGTACCTACTACAAGCATGGGATTCCTTCTGTGTACCATAATATTTTGGGCTTGGGATGTCCTCTTATGTAGCCTCTTGTTCCAGGCATTAGATTTCCTCTCATGTACCATATTGTTTCAGAATTAGGATGTTCTCTTGTTTAACATCTTATTTCATTCTTGGGATTCCCCGTCAAGTACCTGTTGAGAATATAAAAAATTTATCATTACCTATTTCATTGGAGGGAGATATAGGTCCAAACTATATCATAATGAAATTATACATACATGTTCCTCAAAACCATTAAAAATAACATAATAAACCATGAAATGAAATGGGTGTCGCAAAAATGAAATCAAAACATATCACGTGGAAAACAAAACATGTTTAATAAATATTTCGTCAAAGAAAACCCCTGATAAAGAAGCGGGGTTTATATACATATAAAAATTGAAAGGAATATGGTTTCATAAACATAATTTCATCAATACACAAACCATTTAGATTAATAATATAAATGTATCCTTTAGATCATTTCATAGAAAGGAATGAATGACACAAATGGATGTCATCTTAAATAGGAAATAATTTTAAAAGTTATTTTAAAAACACATAATGACTAATTTACCCTTTCCCCTATGAAAATTGATTCTTAAAAAATAAAAATTATTGGATACTTTTTTCAAGAATATATACTTGAAAAAATAAAGAGGAATCAAAGAAAATATATTGAATGCCTTTATCCATTGAAAACTTATATAATTTCTTTATAACCTTATGAAATCATTTTTCTATGAAAGAATATAAAATGATTGAAGACCTTTTTATATACATTTCATTGAAAATATTTTTTTTGGAAAAAAATTATCAAAATTTACCTATAAAACAACCAATGGAAGCTTCCAAGGAATAGTGGTGGTTAAATCCATACAATCCAAATAAGGTAAAAAGAACATTAATTTTCATGGTCAAAAGGATGGAAAAAATAACCTTGTTCAAAAAATGACAAGAATATTATTTTTAAAAACATTAGTAAAATACCTAAAGTGTAAAAATGTATTTTAATTATCATAGGAAATTAGTATAATATTCTTGGAATCCATTTTTTAATATCATGGTTTAAAAAAACATTTATTTCTGACCAGAGATAGTTATGGTCATATTTTCATATAAACATTTTCTTAACTATCTTAAGTAGAAAAGATAGGAAAAAATAGAACTAATAAATGAGTAAATAATGACTATCCACATGATAAAAAATACTGGAATGTTATTGAAATAGGGATCATAATATTTCATTAATAAAAGAGTGATCATAAATAATATCGATAAATTGTGAGATAATTTTAATAAACACTTTCCTCATAGTAACATTGAATCCTAATATACATATAGTAAATGAAATTTCATGGATATTTCAAATATCTTAAAGAAATGTAAATTCATTTAATAATATTTTGTAGGAAGTTTATACACCTCATATAATAAAATAGGTTTGTAACAAGGCATGTGTCTCAAAGAAGGAAAATTGAGACAAAATGATGTTACTGAATTAGTAAATTTTAAAACTAAACCCCATCATAGAAAGATAATAAAATGGTAATGTAGAAAATCAAATAATTTATTATAATAATTATATAATAAATTTCATTGTATTATATACACCACACAAAATATGTGAGTGCTGAATAAGGCGTGTGTCTCATAGAAATAAAGAGTGATATTATATTACCTTAGTTTGTGTCTTGAATTTCATAGAACTTGTTCAAAACCAAATCTATAATATTTGTATGTTTATTTTAAATTTTATTCGGAACCATATTATTATATCTAATACCATATATTTAATGTATTTGACTGTATATTACTCTGTTATTTATAATTTCATCTTATTGTTGTGCTTTATGTAAAATTCACATTTTTTTTGTTTGTGCCTTAATTTGTAAAATATTTCCTCCTTATACGTATATCAGAATTTTTATAATTTAAAGCATGATGAAAATATTATGTAAATTTATTATATGTTTATTATAATGATGTATATAATATAGAAGTATAAAATGGAAGACAACATTCATGAAGATGGTCGGCCATACGTATGCATGGGAGCTATATCAGTTTTACTACCATATTAAAAGAATTATATTAAATGAAATATTTGTATATATGTACATAATATCATTAAATTAGCATTATATTTTCATATATATCATATAGATTCATTAAAGATATAAGTCCACATCCTTACACATTACAAAATCTTGAGTTTTGATAAAGAATATAATTTTTTCACATTGAATATCTTTGTAGGTTTAGAGTTTCAGAGAATTAGGACATATAAATTAGATTACATCTAAAAAATTAAAAAGTACACACTTCTTGTATTTTCAATTTTTTTACAATAATAAAATTCCTTAAATAAAACAACAATTATTTTCTTCATAAAAATCTTCATGAATTTTTCCCTTGTCTTATCTTTCCTTAATCTTGGAAAAAAGCAGTTTAAAACATATGATGATTGTAAAAAGTACTTTTATTAATATAAAATAAATAATAAAACCATCATTCCATGAATATTTAAAACCCATGAAAACATTTTAACACAATCATACTTTTCACCCATAAAACATAAAATGCATAGCTTACATCATGCAATCATTAGATTTTTACTAAACCTCATTGAAATCACAAATCATAAAGGTAATTTTTTGCATTCATATCATACACACATTATTTCTTTCACAAATACATAGTGAGAAACCTTAATTCTTATGTTTGGAAAACCCATACCAGTATATTCCCAAAATATCTTAGGAAAACATTATTATTTTCCTTGGTCACGTTACATAATGAGTTAGAGAGGTATCAAGACCTCACCTGCCATTATTTTATCAGGAATCCTCCAATAGTGTTAAATAATTCCCATGAACCATAACATAATAATGACATATAAACCATGCATAAATGAAAAATAACATTTCCACATTGCCATCACATGATATAATTTCAATATAATGATAAAATAGAATCATTTAAAATATTAAAAAAAGGTTTAAATGAAACTACCCCATTCAACTTTGGAACTTTTGAATTGAATTTAAACATTAATACACACATTTCCATAAAAATAATTCCTTGAAATAATTTTTTAATAATTTACAGTAAGGATAAATATTTTGAATAATAAATTGTTAAAACAATTAAAATGATATTTTAGTTACAGAGTCCCTTACCACTTGTGAAAAAATTGAATAAAAAATTAAAGAAAAAAATTTAACAAAAAATATAATTCCAGTAAAATAAGTATATTCAAGATATAATATTCCAATGTGTAGTATATACACCATATAAAATTGAGTCTATCGATAACAAAAAAACAAGTCTCATTGGAATGTAATTTGAGACAAAAACCCTTATAATGATCGTATAAATGAAATAAAAATTTAACTTCTGAATTATTATGCGTTGAAATAGTATATTCAAACAATGAGAAGATTAAATTTCCACATTAATAAATAAACATGGATTACACACATAATATTGGCATTATATAATCATCCAACTATCCGCAAAACCAAATAGTGGAAATTTAGTTTAGAAATTCCCTTACAAAGATAATTTTGTTAATGAAATAGATCGATTATCCGTATTCAATATAAATGCCAATAAATTAAGTATAAATTATATATAAGATCTAAAAATTCATTTCTCATTTAATTATTTCACAACATTGTCTAGTAGTAGAAAATCAAGAAAATGGACGATAATTGAAAGAGGAAGATCCCTTACCTTGAATCCTACATCTCCCGTTCATTCTTTACTTTTATAAATAATAAACATACCTTAATTTATACATTCATTATAAACTTTTTAATGTTTATTATTCATTTAATATCACTTATTACCAAGTTATAGAAATTAGTTAATTATTTGAGTTCATATCAGATGTTTTGTCGATATTTTGTACTTGAGTCAACAATGAACATGTTTTCATGTAAATTGTCCTCCTAGTCAACATTTTATCATCTACCGAACAATATTAATGATTTAAATTTAATATATATCTAAAATATATGTATTTATAATATTAAATAACAATTTGAGAATGGAAATGAAATGCACCATTTATAGAGATGGTAGGTCGTATGTACGCATGAACACTACTTTCATTTGTTTGTGATATTGAAGAAATGAAAACTAAATTAAACATTGTTATTTTATAATACAATTATAATATATATGTTACATATGGTACATAATTTCAATAAATCCATCCATATTACATTCCATGTAAGGAATGAATGAGTCATATCCTGTTGAGGGGGCGGTAATCTACTCTTCCTCAAATGAAATTATCATATTTGATCATTTTGGAAAGCATAAAGCTATATTTTCAATAAAAATTTAAAAGGCATGGGTAAAATATAAATATAATACATATCATATATACTTATAGTTAAATCAAAATATCCACCATTAGAGGTCGTAGAAAAAATTTGAACAATTATCATTTCGTGAGAGAGTAGTTAACCGTACATAGAAACAATATGTTTCTATCCATTATTTGGTGGTGTTTGTAAGTGTATATCTAATAATTATCATAAAAACATACTATCATATTTATTATACTGGGTTTTTATGTAGTTAAATAATAAGGATAACATAGTGAGTGGGGAAGGAAAATAGTGGAAATGAACTTGAGAGAAGATGTTACCGCTAAATCAGGTAACATATATTGATTTAATCCAAAACGCTTTCTTAAATGGTCTTATAACCAATGTAAGGCTTCTAAAAAGAAATTATGGATTCTATAAAGATTATTGGACATAAATATTTGGATCTAAAATTATTTTGAAGTGTTAAATAAAGAGAATAAAAAGATCTCTTTTATAGAAGAGTAGTGGGGAACTTTAGAAAAGTCTTGAAATATTAATTTATAATAAAAAACAATTCGATTAAAAATTGTCCCAAAATAATTTTTTTAGAAGATAATATTATGGTTGTTCGAAGAACCATCATAAAACTATTTTTAAGGATTTTCATAATAATTTATCATCTCTATCATTTTTTTAACACTTATTTTACCCTTTTAATACTTATAGTGATATCAAGTTATTTACAAATTGTGGGTTAATGTAATTACCATATCATATCATAAGTCCTCCAAAAAAATACTTTTAGGATAGATTTAGAATAATATTAACCATTTAGAGGATTTTTATATTTTTTTGAATTTAAAATCACCTAATAAAATATTTTATTATTTATGTTACAAATTATGTAAATTTTGGTCACTATTCATACATGATTTTTTTACAATTTAATATCAACCTTATTCCTTTAAAATATAATATATATTCAATATTTATATGTCATATACATCCATATAAATCTTTTATGACATAAATAAAGTAAACGAATATTTATTTTAATATTTATAATATCATTTATTGGAATTCTTTAATGATGAAGTAATCACTGCATGGCCATTGTGTCATAATTAAATTTATTTATATTAAATCAAAAAATTATAAATAAAATAACATGATGTAGAAAATCCTGTTAGATTTATAATTTATATTTATAGTCAAAGAGATCTATTATGTAATGTTATATTAAAATTTGTTTATTAAAAGATACATGGTTGTGATATATTTCTCTTTACATTAAATTAATTCTTATTACATTTCACTCTCACACTGATGTGGCTCCATAGGGACCCAATATCGACCCAAAGATGTCCAAGGTAAGAAATATACCATCCAATAGGATTATGAAATGTGTTATGGTTGTTTTTTATTATAATAATATAATTTTTACTCTTATTTACCATATTTACAATTTAACAGTGGTTAATAAAAATAATTACTGAAATTAATATTAATAATGTCAAAAATTAAAAGGTAATTATTAAAAAATTATCATTCTGATTCCAAATATGTAATCCATTTTTCCATAAATAAATTATAGAATTTTCAGAAATTAATTTGAAATTAATTCTCATTGTCAAAACAAGAAAATAGGTTTCTATGAAGAAAAATATATCAAAATATTGACAAGTGTTTGTGTCCAATTAAAATGTGAAATTACATCCAATGACAGTGATTGTATTAAATGATAAGAAAATAATCCAATTAATCATTAAATTTTATTAAAATGGAAATATAACAATATAAATAAATTAGATGAAAATGTCGTTTTGAATTAAACTGATGTATTTTCCATTATTTATTAAAATATGAATTTCTTCAGAAAAATACAAAATATTTCGTCCCAGGTAAGTAATGATGTAAAGATTATAAATAAGAAGTTTTTTTAATTTGAACATTTAAATGTGAAAAAATAGATATAAAAAGGTCTCTCCATCAAAAGGTGGTAAAACTGCATTTTTAGAAAAGTCACACTTTAATCAAAAAAATTGAATTTGTTATTATATCATATCAATAACACATATTAGATTAATTTAAAATAGTATATTTTACATATAAAATATTTTTTCATTAAATAAAAATCTATTAATAGTGATATTATTTAATAAACACAATTATTCTCTTTTAAATAGGTTTTCATAAAAAAACATCCTTTATACTCAATTGGTTTTTATATCTATTTCTATAAAAGTTAGTATCCCATGAATCCTTATTTAAACACATGTAAACCATATTTCATATTTTTTTTGATACTATTAATTTCCCTTTATTCCAATATTTAGTCATTAACTACTATTTAAAATAACAATAGTATTATTGTATTATTTTTTAGTATAACTATATCTTGTTTGAAAGGTATGATTTTGGAGAAACCTATTGTTCTGTGTTGAGTATGTTATCAAAAAATGTGGCATCTTTAACGTAAATTTAATATCATATTCATAAATATTAATATATATAAAAATTTATTATTCTATAAAGTCCTGGGTCCTTACAAAATTATACCCTTTTGGAAATTTTTTCCTTAAAATTTTAAAATTGGGTTAGAAAACATCAATGAAAATACAACATGAAAAAAGAGTCCATAAAACAATCAATTTAAAAGATTAATGAGAAGTACAATGGTAACCCAAGATAATACATATCTGGATTCCATGTAAGAAAGCGTGGACTTGGAAGAAAAATTAACCATCAAGTTCTGATACAAAGTGATAGAAAACAGGATCGGGAGAAAGTTATCAACTATAAAACCATAAACGTGTTATGGGTTAAACGGTCATTGATTTCTGAGTAGGAAAAGTAACCAATTTTTTTTCAATATCCTATTCATAACGATATAGAATAACATTACAACATATAATAAGGACATTATGAAATATATTTACATGTCATGTAGAGTTTCATTCTTTAATAAATATCTACCCACATTCATCATTTATTGAGAGAGTAAAAAAATGCCCAAAAGATGAACTAAATTTTCCCAATATTTTGAAATTAATAAAAACTATATTGGTTATTAGATGATAAAATAATCCACTAAATATAATAATCCATTTTAAGTAGAAGGACTACTTTTAATCTCAAAATAAATTCAACAAACAATACCCAAAGTTAAACAAAGACCATTTAATAAAAAGTTTTTCATAAAAATCATCAAAATAATCTAAACTATGATTGAATCCCAAAATTCAAAGTATTTGATTACATTGTCTTACAAAATAAATTTTATATTTTTTCTATAAATAACATCAACCACTCTTAATGTCTCATACCAAAAGTAATTATCATAATCTCATTTTCTCCATGATGGGTTAATCATATCCTTAAATACTCTAATTCCCCATAAGTCCATACTTATCATCAATTATTATTACAAAAATATAATTAAACCATAACTCCCCAATTAAATCACATATTATTCTATTTGGCATAATAATATAAAGTTTCAATAATTGAGAACATCTTCTAAAATAACATTTCTCACCTAATCACCAAATAATTTTCGCAAACTTACGATATCCAATTAATAAAACCTAATTTCCCAAAATCAACTTTTTATTAAAAAATACAATCATTTGACTACAAATAATATTTCATACTAACTAGGAACAACATGTAGGCTGGTGGAAGGTGATAAATCCCCATCGCACTTCAGTTATGGGTGCGATTCTTATATCTTTGTCCGATGCGACGATTTGTCACATGGTCTATGCGTTTTCCTTTTAAATAAACAGTATAATTCTAATATCATTATCAAAATGATACAAAATACCCAAAATAACCATATTATATTTTATCCTCAAATTTATTTCATACCTCACATTTTTCATCCCAAAAACTAATAACCCATAATTTCTTCAATGGTGAATTTCTCCAAAAATACAATTAATTAAATTTATTAACATATGTATCAAAATGGGATTCAAAGTCATTGAACATATAATATACCATAAAATTATAATACCATGATCATATCCCGAACCATTGAAAAGAATCATAATCTCCAAAGATGTTTAAATAATTCTTCTGATACCAATAATAAGGCCCCAGCCTTAAACCTTACATAATCATTATATTAGGTAATAATTTAATTAATTTCAAATTAAGGATCATTTAGGTTTAGTGTTTTAGATAATTAGGCCATAACTATTACATAAATCGTAAAAATTACAATGTAGACCCCTCTACACTATCCTGTCTTTTTCACAATAATAAAACACATTAAATAAAACAAGAATTATTTTTTTTAAAAAAATATTTTTGACTTCTTCTTATCTCTTATCCTTCTTTATTCCCTGTAAAAAAAATATTTAGCCTGGGATGATCATATAAATCTTAGTAAGAAATATAAAATATTTAATAAAACAGTTTGTCTATGAAGGACCCCGGGACACCCTGAGAGGGGAGGGGTGAATCAGGGTGACCACTTTTTCTTTTAATTTGTTGGATCTTGTTCCCACGTTGGTAGAAACTTGTTGAACCTGTATGATGATTACGATCAAAAAGAAAACATTCACATGCACAGAGAAGACACAGTCATTTTTACTTGGTTCACCACTAAGGGCTACGTCCAAGGAGCATACGCCGACAGGTTGCCGGTCGTACCTAAATCCACTATGCTTCACTAGCTGCGGATACAAAAGTTCGGGTACAGACACTTTGTCCCAGGCTCACTGCCTTTACAATAGTTCAGGGATAACTCACTGCATCCCTCGGGTCACTCCCGTTGACTCCCCCTGGCTCACTGCCGTTGGTGAAGTCCCACTCAGTTTATAGACGTGTAGGTCTCTTCTTCATTTGCATAAGAGTGCATCCTTTGTTGAATGTAGATGCTCTATTGAAGTCCGATTCTCACCAGAAGAAGAATATCACTTTTTCTCGAATGAACCGAGTAGTTTCTCGGCTTTTGTGCAGCTCCAGCAAGGCAGGCGTGCTTCAATAGTGTCTAGGTCTCCTTTTCAAGCCCGGCGCGCAAGTCTCCCGGCGGCGCGCAAGTCTCAGGCGCGCAAGACTAAACTGGCGCGCAAGTGACACTGAAGCACCTGCGCGACACTGCCTTCTTGAACTAAATACTTGCGCGATCCACTTCCTTTCTCTTCCAAACTGCCTTGGGAGAACAGCCAAACACCGGCGCGCAAGCTCTACTTGCGCGACAAAACAACCACCTGCGCGACTCAACCACCTGCGCGACGAGAGCTCGAACAATCTCTCGGCCTTGAACTCCGTCTGAAATGAGGAGGGGTGGTCCAGTATTTATAGGCAAACTGGACCCCCTGCGCGGCGGCGCGCAAGTCCCTCGACGGCGCGCAAGTCCTGTCTCCAGATCCGCTGTCGCGCAAGTCACTTGCGCGACCCAACCAACACTTGCGCGACTTTCTTTCCTTAGCCAAATTGTGATGTTCTGATCCTCAAAAACATATGTCGCGCAAGTCTTTCATCCTCCAAGAGCTCGGCGTGCAAGTATCTTTGCCAAAAACACTTTACTTTATTTACGGATTTTCAGGCCCAAAAATTTGTCAAACACTGGCAAACATCGCCACCTTCACTACTGTTTTCTTCCTGAACAGTAAGATCACTTTGTTGGTTCACACCCTGAAATTCCACTGAGGATTGACAACAAACACAAACCATACACCAAATCATGCTTTGAAGAACCTGGTTCCAACAATCTCCCCCTTTGGGTTTGTTGGCAATCAGAATAAATTCAATAGATCTCCAACCATGAGCAAATCCAAAACGCAAGAATCAACTCAGCTAACACTCTAAGTCTACGTGAGCAATGCTCGGTGTAGAAAACAAGAGAGAAAGCTTGAATTGGGTCTTAGTGTGTTGAAATCGTACACGAAGTTCTCCATCCCGATGTTATCCTTATTAAACATCTCATCACAAGCTTACACTTCTCATCACAGAAGAATTTCTTGCCTTGAATTTATTCCTTTCTCCCCCATTGACAATAAAACCAAAGACCGAAAAGTTTGTTCAACGTTCAGCTCAAGCCATACTCCCCCTGGATAGTATCTCCCCCATAAACCTGCATCACAGCCATAAACAGATAAAAACAGTTAAAACAAACGGGGAGAGGGGACTTCCGGAGCCTCCTTATGCAGTAAGAGGTGGTCGAACACCGAGGTTCAACCGATGCTTCTCGAACACAGTCGCGGACAATGGCTTGGTTAGGATATCAGCCACTTGCACATTAGTTCCAACCTGATCCATTTTAATCACGTCTTGTTCAACATTTTCTTTGATAAAATGATACCGTATTTCAATATGTTTTGTACGAGAATGCTGAACTGGATTCTTCGTAAGATCAATTGCACTTTTGTTATCACAATAAATCACCATTGGTTGCTGCACCTTATCACCAATATCTGTTAGCTGCTGCTTCATCCAAAGAAGTTGAGTGCATGCTTTTGTGGCGGAGATATATTCAGCTTCATCAGTACTAAGAGAAGTACTTTCTTGCTTCTTGCTCAACCAGCCAACACATTTATGCCCAATATAGAAAGCTCCACCACTAGTGGACTTTCTGTCTACTACATCCCCAGCCCAGTCAGCATCAGAAAACGCTGATAATTCACTGTCCCTGCCTGCAGCAAAAAATAACCCGAAGTTATGTGTGCCTTGAATATACCTCATGATTCTTTTTACTGCTGACATATGTTCCTCCTTTGGATTACTCTGAAAGCGGGCCGCAAGGCATGTTGAAAAGACAATATCTGGCCTTGTCGCTGTCAGATACAGTAGGCTTCCAATGATCCTCCTGTACATGGTGGGATCAACAGAGTTCCCATCCTCATGCTTTCCAAGTTTAGTTCCAACAGGAATCGGAGTTGACATTGGTTTGGAGTCTTGCATATTGAACTTCTTCAGCAACTCTATTGCATATTTTTCCTGAGAAATGAAAGTGTATTCCTTCTTTTGAATTACTTGCAATCCCAAGAAATATGTGAGCTCCCCAATCATAGACATTTCAAATTCTGATTTCATGTGGTTGGCAAATTCATCCACTGATTTCTGCCTGCTGCCACCAAAAATGATATCATCAACGTAGACAAGAACCATGAACTGATCTTTTGGAGAATTCTTCACATAGAGATTGTGATCAACTCCTCCTCTTTTGAATTCCAACTTCTTGAGATATGAATCTAGCTGTGAGTACCATGCCCGTGGTGCCTGCTTCAAACCATATAGAGCTTTCTTTAGTTTGCAGACCTTTGTTTCATTGGTACCCAAGACAAACCCCACCGGTTGTTCAATGTAGACTTCTTCTTCGAGTACACCATTCAAGAATGCTGTCTTAACATCCATTTGATATACTTTATATCCTATTTGGAGTGCCATGGCAAGGAAAAGCCTGATTGATTCCAGTCTAGCAATTGGAGCAAAGGTTTCTTCAACATCAATACCTTCAATCTGGGAGTATCCTTTACATACCAGTCGTGCCTTGTTTCTGATAACACTTCCATGCTCATCAAACTTATTTTTGAAAATCCATTTGGTACCAATCACATTGTGACCTTCAGGTCTCTGGACAAGATCCCATGTCTGATTCTTATCAATCTGATCTAATTCATCATTCATGGCTTTCACCCAAGATTCATCTTTTGCAGCTTCCTCTAATGAGGATGGCTCTACTACTGATAGAAATGCAGATTGTGTGGTATTCCTCATCCTTCTGGTTTGTGTGGGTGCACTCCTATCCCCAATTGTGTTGGATGGATCAATCTCAGCTCTTCGATTTCTCCTGTGAGTTTCAGTAGTATTCTCTTCAGCCATAGTTTCTTCTTCAGATTATTCTTCTGAATCAACATCATTATGTGATTGATGAGTGTTTTGAATAGCTTCCTCTATTTCTGCATTTGTAGTTTCTTCATGTCCACATTCTTCATGACTTTCTATCACATCAGCATATGACGTCTGTGAAGCATTTGTGGTTTTCTCTTCAATTATCTTAACATCACTGCTTTCCACAATCCTTCCCAAATGATTGATGAAACATTTGTAGGCTTTGATGTTCATTGAGTAACTGAGGAAGATTCCTTCATCTGCGTTGTCACCATATTTCCCCTGATTTCCTTCTTTGTTCCTGATGAAGCACTTACTTCCAAAAACACGAAAGTATTTTAGAGAAGGCTTCCGTCCATGCCACAATTCATATGGTGTCTTCGTCTCACCCATATAAAGTCCTGTTCGATTCTGAATGTACACTGCAGCTTGAACAGCCTCTTTCCAGTAATGTCGTGGAATACGACTCTCAATCAGCATAGTTCGTGCCATGTTGTTCACCTGCCAATTCCTTCGTTCAACAACTCCATTTTGTTGTGGAGTTCTCACAGAAGCTACCTCATGTTGTATCCCATGCTTCTCCAGATAATTTTCAAATTCAATGGAAGTGTATTCTCCTCCATTTTTAGATTGCAACACTTTGATTGTTCGTCCAGTATCATTCTCGGCGATTCGCCGATATGTTTTCATGCAGTCAAGGACCTGTCGTTTCCGGTGAATGACCATCACACATGCCATTCGACTGTAATCATCTATGAAAAGGACAAAGTACCTTTCTCCATGAGTTTCGGCAACATTTATTGGACCACAAACATCTGTATGAATCAGATCAAGAAGGTGAGATGCCTTTTTCTTCTTTGGCCGATATGAACTGCAGACCAACTTCCCACAAATACAAGCATCACAGGATTTTTCACGCTCACGCTTCAGGTTGGGAATGTCCATGACAATTCTCAATTTTGATATTTTCTACATGTCTTGTTGATTGATGTGTCCCAATCTTCGATGCCACAGATTGTTTTCTTCTTCAACAGTCATGTAACATACATTCTCTTCACTATCAACCTGATACAAGTTTCCTTCTGTTCTGCATCCCTTCATGAAAGAATTGCCAGTTTTTCCCTTGATAGTGCAGCCTTTCTGATTAAAAGTAACAACAAGTCCTGAGTCACAGAGTTGACTCACGCTGAGGAGATTATGACGTAGGCCATCTACGTAAAGGACTTCAGTCTTATTTAGTTCTCCATTAGCTAATTTGGTACTTCCACTCCCTTTGATTTTCAGAGCCCCATCATTACCAAATCTTACTGTACCATCAACATTCATTATGATATTTGTTAGTAGACCGGAATTACCTGTCATATGAGATGAGCAACCGCTATCTAGAATCCAGGTACTGTTGTTCTTTGTAGCTTTGAGAGCTACCTCTGCAAGGTTTGATTTCTCAATCTTCCTCCTTTCCTTCCATGAGACATTAGATTGAGTATATAGAACTGATGGCCTTTCAACTATCTCTTCCGCAAACCCAGGTTCTTCATAGTCAAAGTCTTCTTTAAGAGGTGAGAACCTGTTTGAAAGAGAAACATCGTCTTGCTGACGAGACATGACATATCTGGAACTTCTGCATGAGGTGTCAATGTCCCTTCTCTGCCTGCAATTAATGGCCTTATGACCAAAGTTAGAACAATGAAAACAATATCCATAGAAATTATTTCGTCTATAAGAATTAGGATATGAAATTGTTCTCCTTTGTTGAGCATCTATATCTTATCCATTCAGATAGCTTCTTGCCTCTTCACAATAGGACATGGTATGGCCCAGATAGCCACATAACTGACACTTCATGAGAAGAAATGTCTTCTCACTTGAATTTTTCCTTATAGATTCTTCCTTGGGAGAATAGTAAGACTGTCTGCCATTTTTGAAAGTTTGAGGATAATTTTCAGGTCTCCTTTTAGTTTGGATTGAGGGTTCCTTTTTTCAACACTCTAGGTAACATTTCAACATGTTCAACTTTCATCTTATCTTTCTTTTGGATCTTTTCACTTCCAGCAGTTGATGACTCAGCCTCACAGTCAATTACACTCTTTCCCATGCAAGCAGGTCTTTGATCACTCAAGACTTTTCCAACCCCATCTGAACCACACATGGCTCTTGCAAGTAATTCTGCATCTGAGAATCTTCCGAACTGTATTTTCTTCCTCGATTCTTTTGGAACTGATTCTGTCTCCATTTTACTCCTCAGAGTAACTACTTCCTCCTCAAGACCCTCAACAGTCTTGGATTTTTCATCCAGTCTGGATGTGAGGTCATTGATGACCTTTGCTTGCTCTTCAATTCTCAGCTTCAGATCAACTGCATCATCATTGCTTTCAATTATTTTAGACTGTACCTTCACAAATTCTTCCAGTCGTTCAATTTCAGCTTCAAGTTGATCAACATATTCAGTTGATTCTTCTACAATTGATTTCCACTTATTGCAGCTCTTACATTTAATCTTAAGCTTACAAACTGCATCCTTAAGTTGTACCTCAGGATCTACACAAGTTCTTAGTTGTTTTTCACCATCAGTATCTTCTGACTTTTCAATAGTGGCCATCATAGAAGCATGGTTCCCAGTTTTGAATTCTGGTTCTTCTTCATCACAGAATTCATTGTCATCTTCTTCCTCTTCACAGACAAAACTCTTTCTTTGCATTTTCTTACCAGATTTGAAGTCTCCCTTTTTGAAGAACCTTCTTTGAGGCTTCTTGAAGTTTTCATCTTCACTGTCATCATCATTGATATTCTTCAAGCACTGAGAGGCAATATGCCCAACTTTTCCACAACGGAAGCATGCGAGAGGTAACTTCCCTTTGAATTTCCCTTTCCCCTTCTGGAACTTCTTTGCAATGAAAGAAAGAATTTCTTTCTCTTTGTCATCATCACCGCTACTATCCTTTGAGATTTTCAATTTATCCATGGCCTTGAATGCCATTTCCTTGCTCACCCGAGTCGTAGCATCTTCTGGTTTGACTCTCATTTCATATGCTACCAAACTGCTCAGTAAGTCATCTAGAGAAAGTTTGGAAAGATCTCTTTCCTCAAGAGCTGACACCTTCGCATTATACAGAGGTGGAATTCTTCTAAATATTTTCTTTACAATATCAATGTCTTTGATTTCTTCGCCTAGACCACGAATTGCTCCAACCACTTCAGTAATTCAATTGAAGAAAGAGTCTGCATTCTCGTCTGGATGCATCTTCAGATCATCAAACCGATTGTGTAGCACTTGTAGTTTCTCCTCCTTCACTTTGCTATCACCTTCATAAATATTCTCAAGTTTATCCCACATAGATTTTGCTGAGGTGCAATTCATCACCTTCAGGTAAATCTGATCAGAAAGGGCAGCAGTGAGAGCATTCTGTGCTTTGGCATCTGCATCAAGAAGTTTCCTGTCTGTTTCAGTCATAGCCAGACCTGTTGGATCAGTGACATGTATTCCTTGCACAGTAGAAAAAAGAACTTCCATTCCAAGAGATATTAGATGAGATCTCATTCTGTTCTTCCAGATCTGGAAATTGCTTCCATCGAAGTGAGGGACTCCCCTGACATTGATCGCGTTTTCCATGACGAAGAAGGTCAGATTCAACGTCAGCAACCTTTACCCTCTGATACCACTTGAAGGACCCCGGGACACCCTGAGAGGGGAGGGGTGAATCAGGGTGACCACTTTTTCTTTTAATTTGTTGGATCTTGTTCCCACGTTGGTAGGAACTTGTTGAACCTGTATGATGATTACGATCAAAAAGAAAACATTCACATGCACAGAGAAGACACAGTCATTTTTACTTGGTTCACCACTAAGGGCTACGTCCAAGGAGCATACGCCGACAGGTTGCCGGTCGTACCTAAATCCACTATGCTTCACTAGCTGCCGATACAAAAGTTTGGGTACAGACACTTTGTCCCAGGCTCACTGCCTTGACAATAGTTCAGGGATAACTCACTGCGTCCCTCGGGTCACTCCCGTTGACTCCCCCTGGCTCACTGCCGTTGGTGAAGTCCCACTCAGTTTATAGACGTGTAGGTCTCTTCTTCATTTGCATAAGAGTGCATCATTTGTTGAATGCAGATGCTCTATTGAAGTCTGATTCTCACCAGAAGAAGAATATCACTTTTCCTCGAATGAACCGAGTAGTTTCTCGGATTTCGTGCAGCTCCAGCAAGGCAGGCGTGCTTCAATAGTTTCTAGGTCTCCTTTTCAAGCCCGGCGCGCAAGTCTCCCGGCGACGCGCAAGTCTCAGGCGCGCAAGACTAAACTAGCGCGCAAGTGACACTGAAGCACCTGCGCGACACTGCCTTCTTGAACTAAATACTTGCGCGATCCACTTCCTTTCTCTTCCAAACTGCCTTGGGAGAACAGCCAAACACCGGCGCGCAAGCTCTACTTGCGCGACAAAACAACCACCTGCGCGACACAACCACCTGCGCGACGAGAGCTCGAACAATCTCTCGGCCTTGAACTCCGTCCGAAATGAGGAGGGGTGGTCCAGTATTTATAGGCAAACTGGACCCCCTGCGCGGCGGCGCGCAAGTCCCTCGACGGCACGCAAGTCCTGTCTCCAGATCCGCTGTCGCGCAAGTCACTTGCGCGACCCAACCAACACTTGCGCGACCTTCTTTCCTTAGCCAAATTGTGATGTTCTGATCCTCAAAAACATATGTCGCGCAAGTCTTTCATCCTCCAAGAGCTCGGCGCGCAAGTATCTTTGCCAAAAACACTTTACTTTATTTACAGATTTTCAGGCCCAAAAATTTGTCAAACACTGGGAAACAGCGCCACCTTCACTACTGTTTTCTTCCTGAACGGTATGATCGCTTTGTTGGTTCACACCCTGAACTTCCACTGAGGATTGACAACAAACACAAACCATACACCAAATCATGCTTTGAAGAACCTGGTTCCAACAGTCTATACATATTTAAAACACATGAAACCATTTTCACCAAATCATACTTTTCACCCATAAAACATAAACTACTTATCACACATCATGTAATCATAAGATTCTTATAAAACATCATAGAAACAAAAAAACAAAATGGTTATTTGAGGAATCCATATAATTATTAAATTTTTATATTTCAAAACTACATAGGGAGTAAAATTCTTGGTGACATTTATAATACAAAACATAGTATATTCCCAAAATCTCTTAGAAGAAACAGTATTGTTTACCTCCACCATGTTACTCAATGTATTGGAGCGCTATCACTGGTTCACCGACATGTGGTTTATCATGGAACCACCCGTAGACATATAAAATGACCATGACTAATGTTATAATAATAACATATAAATCATTTATAATGTATAAAAAATATTTCCTCATTGTAATCATTTGTTATCATTTCAAGATACTGATATAATCATTTCATTTAAAATAATAAAGAAATCGTTTTGAATGAAAGTGTCTCATACTAATTTGAAATAGTCAAAAATAATTTTCACTTCAAAAAAATCATGTTAATATAAGTATATCCTCTAAAACATTTTGAAAACATGTACATTAAAGAAAAATATTTTGAATTTCAAATGTTTAACACATTTGAAATGTTGTTTCACTTAAAGAGACCCTTACCACTTTACAAAATACTTAAATAAAAAAAATAAAGAATAAAATTTAAAAATTGTTAAATATCATGAGAATAATGAGGATAATGATATTATACTTCAATTGGAATTACATACAGAATATAAGAGTGAATTTGGTGTATAAAAACAAATAATTCTCGATGGAATGTGAATTGAGACAAAATCACATAGAATGATCGTATAAATGACTTATGAATTTATAAATGGGGTGATTATATGTAGAAATAGTATATACATACATATAGAAGTTGAAATTACAACATAAATAGACAAAAACTTATTCCACAAACAATTTTGGCATAATATAATTAACAATGTATGCGTAAAACCCAACGAATTGGAATTGTGTTAAGAAATTCCCTTAAAAATGTCATTTTTAATCCAATAGGTCGATTATATGTATTCAATATAAATCAAAATAAATAATGTATAAATAAAATATAAGATATCAAATTCATTTATCATGTAATCATATCATGACACAGTCAAGTAGTAGAAGGTCATCCTGTTGAGTGGAAATTATGTTAAGATGTTCTCTTACCCTAAATCTGACATGTCTCGTTCATTCATTAATTTTTTAAATAATAAAAATAGGTTAAATTGTAACTTCTTTAGAACCATTTTGATGTATATTATAAATTTTATATAACCTATTACCGTGTTATATAAATAAGTTAATTATTTTAGTTAATTTCAGACATTTTTTCCATATTTGGTACCTGAGTAATAAATAAACCTGTTTTGTTGTAAATTGTCCAAGTATAAAAATTCTATTATCTTCAGAATTATAATCATCATTATAATATAATATATATATATATAGTACATATGTATTTATAATATTTTATCACATTTTGATATAGGATAATAAATGCACTATTCATGGAGACGGTAGGTCGTACGAGCGCATGAACACCTCATTCATTTCATTGTCATAATACTGGAATGAATACTAAATGAACATAAGAATTTTATAATTATAGTATAATATATTTTTTATTTATGTTACATAAGTTTATTAACTCTGTCATTTACACATTCCATGTATGGAATGAATGAGTCATATCACATTGAGGGGGCAGTAGTTCTCTCTTCCTCAAATAAAATTATCGTATTTAGACAATTGGGAAAGCATAATGTTTTGTTTTAAATAAAAATTTCATAAGAATAGGGAAAATATAAATATTAAATGCATCATATATAAATAAATTTTCATCATAATGTCCAAAATGAGTGGTCATAAGTGAAAATTGAACAATCATCGTTCCATAAGGCAATAATTTTCCATACACAGAAGTAGTAAGTTTGTATCCATTAGATAGAGACGTGTCAATGTGTAGTTTGAATACATCCCCTAAAAACTTAATATTATATATATGATTCTTTTATTGTGTAATAAAATAATATGGAGAGAATATGGAGCGGAGAAGTAAAATAAATCAATTGAACTTGAGAGAATACATTTTATCAAAATCGGGTAACTTCTTCGTATTTGAGCCAAAATGATTTCTGAAATTGCATTCTGCTCAAGGTAAGGATTATAAGGGGAAGGGTGTGATTCCATAATTAATATTTGATATATAACTTATTATCTAAAATAATTTGGTAGTGTTAAATAATGATAATGAGACATTCTTTTTTATAGAAGAGAGGAGGGGAAATTTAGGAAAGTCATAAAATATTAATTTATAATAAAATAAATTTGTTTTTAAAATGTCCCAAAATTAATTTAATTATAAAATAATATTTTTTTTCTAATAACCATAATAATATATTTTTTTGAAATTTTATTAATATTTTTCCATCCTTATCCTTTTGGTTAATAATTATTTTTCCCTTTTTAATAGTATAATTATATATTGTCCTTTAAACATTGTGGGTAAATGAAATTTTTGTATGATATAAAAAGTGACAAAAATAAATTTATGAAATATTTGTAAATATATTAATAATTTCTTATAATATTATATTTTTAAGAGTATAATATCATTTAATTAGCAATATTACAATTTAAGTTATGAATTATGTCAATTTTGTTCACTACTCATACTTGACTTTTTTACAAATTCATAACAACCTGATTCCATCAAAAAAACATTGAATCAATCCAAACATGTTATAGTCATCGAAAAAATTCTTCAATTACATATATTATGTCAAATTATATTTATTTTTATATTTATAATATCAATTATCTAAATCCTTTATTAATGAAGCAATCGCTACTTCATTGTGTCATGATTAAATTTATTTATTTATTATATGAAAATAGTAAATAAAATTCCATGATGTAAGAAATATTTTTTGATTTATAAAAAATATTTGTAGTCAAAAATATAAGTTATATAACCCTATATTAAAATTTGTTTAGTAAAAGATACATGTTTACGTTATATTTCCTTTTAATTTAAATTAATTTTTATAACATGACATTGTCAAACCATAGTGGCTCAATGGGTCCCAAAATCGACCCAAGGATACCCATGTTCTTATATATCTCATAAAATAATATTATAACATGTGTTAATATAGTTGATTAATATTATAATATTATTTATTACCCTTATTTCTCAGATTTACCATTTAATAATGGTAAGTAAAAATAATAATTGAACCTACTATTCATAATGTCCAAAAATAAAAGGTACATATTTACTAAATTTATACCTTATTATAATAAAAATGTAAAATATTTTTCCAAATTAAGATAAAAAAATTTACACATATGAATTTAAAATGAATTTATGTTGTCAAAACCAAAAAATGGGTTTTTAAGAAGTAAAATATTTTAAAATATTAACATGTGTTTATGTACAATTAAAATTAGAAATTACAAACAATTAAAATAATTACATTAAATGATAAAAAAATAATCCATTTACAAATAAATAAAATTAAAAGTAAAATCTGACTATATAAATAAATTACCTGAAATGAAAATTTGGAATTAAAGTGCAGTATTTTTCATTATTCATTAAAATATGAATTTCATTAGCAAAATACGAATATATCAACCAAAGTAAATTTTTAAATCTCGCTTTTAAATAAAATATTATTTTTTTCAAATATGAAATATAAAAGTGACCAAATCTAGATATAAAAAGGGTTCTCCATCGAAAGGCTGTAAAACTACATTTTTAGAAAAATACTTATTTTATCCAAAAAATTATATTTTTTATATATCATATCTAGAAAAAATATAAGATAAATTTAAAACATTAAATTGAATATATATAATATATTCAAAATAAAATTAAAATCAATAAATAGTGGTATTATTTAATGAACCCAAAAATTCTCTTCTAAAAATGGTTTCATAAAAACACATCGTTTATATTCTATTAAATTTTATTTCGATTTCTAATAAATAGGGTAATTAGTGAATCATTATTTAAACATGTGTAGACCATATTTCATAATATAGTTGATAATATTAATTCCAATCATTCAAAATTCTATGCTTTAACTACCATTTAAAATAATAATGTTATTATTTTATTATTTTTCAGTATAACTCAATGTTTCATGTAACATACGATTTTAGAGAAACCTGTTGTTGCGTGTCAAGTACACTATCCAAAAAAGTGTCCTTTTAAAACATAAAATTAATATATTATTCAAATTTATTAATATGTATGGAAATTTATTATTATATATATACCAATTTCCTTACAATACATATCCCCAATACATTCCATGTAGGGATTAATCAAATCATTTCGATTTGAGGGGGTAGTAGTCCACATTTCCTCAAAATTAATTATAATATTTAAAAACTACGGTACGAATAAGTTTATTTTATATATAAATAATATATAATAATTAATACATTATTAATATCATATATAAATATAGTGTCTATAATAATTTTGACTATGAGGAGTGTTAATGAAAAATGAACAATCATCATTTCATGAGGCATTAGTTCGACTTACACATAAACAACATATTAATTACCCGTTAGATGGAAGTGTTTGTATTTCTAGTTCAAAATATTATAATTACAACATAAAAACATATTCATGATAAATTTTGTATTATAAAAACATGAAATAAGGATATTTTAGCGGGTGGAGAAATAAAAAAAGAAAATGGATTTTGAGGATAGATGTTACCTCTTATTCGGTTAACTACTTTTGGTTCTCACACAATGTCCTACATGGATATATTTGTGCCATAAAAGAGGATTCAAATATAAAGGGAGGTATTTTTGGAAGTGAATGTTTCATTTCATGGACTAATATAAGTGTATTGACAGGTGTGTTGATGTGGGAGGAGAGGAAGGCTTTTTGTAGTGGAGGAGTGAGACTCTTGTAATTTTTTGGAAAAAGGGAAACCTCACCCAATGTTTTTTATTGAATGTGTATTTAATAATTGTAAAATTTAGATACAATGGATTATTGGGTAAAAACTATGTTGATATTACTATAAATTATAAATTAATATGATTACTAATATAGAATAAATTATTCCAAATTACAATCACATAAGATTCAAAAGTAAATTTAAATTTAATCCCATAGACGGGACGACATTGTGGGGTTTCATTGTAAGAACATTCAAAAGTTTTCATGTTTTTTATAACCATTTTCAATATGAAACTGATTCCAATTACCTTAATTGGATACCTTGATAAATCATTGATCTAATTAAACATTTAAGTCAAAAATAAATTTAGTTATACCATATAAATTAATTAGATGAAAAATTAGTTTTGATTTAAATTTTTTCATTTTCAATACTCATTAAAAAATGAAACTTGATAGAAAAATATCAAATATTCACCATAAACTAATTTTTATTTAACAATTTCAAATATGAAAATTATTTTTACATTTTAAAATTATGAACATTTCAAAATTTTGATTTCAATTAGGTTCTCCGTAAAATGGTGGTAAAAGTGCCTTAAGTAAAATATAGGTCTTTATGTGTAAATTTTGGATTTTTTGAATCTTAATCCTATAAAATAAATTGGATTATTATAAATAATATTTTATGGAATATAATATATATATATATATATATATATATTACATAAATATTACTCACTAATTGTAATTATTTAAACATATTAGGATAAAATAACTTTTTGATCAAAAAAATCATTTTCAAATTAAATAATCCCTTTATATAAAATTGGATCATTATAACTAAATAAATAAAATTATATTTGTGTAGACCATAGGTTTTCATAAGTTATATAATAATATTTATAATCACTAACATAATTTTTAGGTTAATTCATAATATAATATGTAATAATATTTTAATAATATATTGCAGTTTGGTAAAACATGGTCTTGCATGTCATGAATGCTATTAAGGAAATCCAGACTTGCATGTAATGTAAGACAATGTCAGTGTTCCTTGTAGATAAAGATAAAAAAAAATTTAGTTAATAACTAACATGGTTTTATGTCTATCAAAATCCAAACATGTTTCTGGTCTCACCCAAATTTACCCTTGTTCTAAGGGTTAAACTGTCGAATGTAGGGTAGCTTGGGTTGTCGAATTCTCAGAGACCTAATAAGAACCAATAGATACACAATATAAATAGATATATTTTTTAATATGAAGTGGACAACGTGGGTTGAATTAAGATGTTTTTCAAATAACACTAAGAGACCTATGTGAATTCAAATTATGAGAAAATGAGTTGATCCTAAGATATTGCTCAGGATGGATTAGATGAAGACCTTTTTATTAACGATTTCAATTTCATTAAATCGAAAAGGATTCATTCAACTAATTCAAACTATCCTCATTATTTACTGATTAAAAACCTTCCAAAACTCATTCTAATCACATATAAACTTTTAGGATCATTTTCATGAGCACATCAAGGTAAAAGATCTTATTATCACATAAAAGTGGGGTGAATAAATTCAATAAAGAAGAGGAAGAGAGAAGATAATTGAATAAAATAAACAACAATAAAATAAATTAATAAAACTTATGGAGTGATAAATATCATCAAATCAATCCAATTGATATAACCTTAGATGATAACATAATAGAGTTATCCTTCAATTGATGACATCTTCCCAACATAAGCGGGAAGTAGACTCAGAAGCACAGAATTGTTGAATTTAAAACATCAAAATAATTATCACTCCATCATTATGTGAAGAATATTAGAAGTTTTGGTTTGAATAATTTCAAACATTGAGGAAAATTTATCATCGTTGTATGAATAAAACATAATAATAGAATAATAAGAACCTTTATTAAAAACTAATATGATTCAGACAACTTACATGAGAAAGAAGAACGTTTAAATGAAAAATAGATAAAATAGTTATTCAATTTAAAAAAGTTCCATGATTCCTAAATCATCAACCAATAATACCTTAAATAGGAATTTAGTCATAATTTGGTCTATCACCCATCTTTCCATGTCACTTTAATTAATTATGGTGGGGCTTGATTGGTAGATATTAATTGACAGATGACTTTTCCATTCTTGAACCGATGTGGCATCCATCTTGAATTCACGGAAAGAGGTGTTGAAATTACCTTCTAGATGGCCTAATGTGGGTGGTCCATAGATGTTTAAATGGATCCCCACATGTCCCCTAATAAACTATTATATTTCTGCCAAAAATAATTCATAGTATAAGAAATATGATTTAAATGGTGGGTTGTTTTTCTGGGCCGCAGAATGGGTCCCATAATTTTATCTTAAACTTCAACTGTGTGGAACTCTAATAAAACACCAGAATTTTCTTCGTAAATTGATATAATAAATGTTCCCCATGATATCCTATATTTTTAGAAAAAAAATCAGAATAATTGGGCTTAAATCGTTTCCTCTATAGAACTTGTATTGGGATGATGTCCATTTCACGTCGACTAGAATGTAAATAATTCAAGGCCAACTTTGGTGGTCATCCAATGGGTATCATCAAGTTCTCCAAAAACATGGATTGATCCTTATAACATGGAAGACCTAAAAATATAATATGGAAATAAAATAAAGAACATTTTTTGTATTATAAGATGTAAAAAAATGTACCATGTAATAGTTCATTTTAGAAAGGAATTGCAATGGTAATGTGAAGTAATATTCAATGTGCAAAATTCACTAAAAATGTTTTTATGATTCATAATGAAAATGAATATTATATTATAATAAATGAATATTATACTCTTTTATGTACCAATCATAGGCCCCTCACTTGAGTTGTGCTAGTACTGAGCAAAATATATCTCAAAAATATGAAATTCGAATACCGTTTTTCAAAAAACATTTAATACACCTTGCCCACCCAATGACATCATACAAAAAACTAATAAAACACATAAAAATAAACTATTAAAATCTAAATCTAGAGGAATATCCAAATCCCAAATCCATTCCTTTTTTTAAATTCATCTCCATATTTCATCAAATTTTAATTAAGCATGATTTAGTGTTGTGCATCAAAATAGACCTGGGGATAATTTTCTAAAGGGAGAAAATATGTATGTTCTAGGAAGAATAAAAATATAATAATAATATGAGTAATTTTTTTCTTTCTATTTTTTGTAATTTTTCTATGATAATTGAAATTGAACTCAATTGACTCAACCCATTTAGCAAGACTTTGACTATGACTCCCAGGCTCAAAGACCTAAGGGAACCAATCAAAGCACAAAAAATTGTAGTCATATTGAGTTTAATGAATCAAAAAAAAAATTCAAATTACCATAGATATAGAAAAAATTCCAAACATCAGGCCAAAGAACAATGGATTCATGATGCCCAAGGGCCGAAAGAAACACATTAAGTCAATCAATTTATCTACGAGCAATAATTTTTTTTTATTTTTTTAGAAAACTCATGTTAAAATTAAAATGATCACCAAAACAATTCAATTTAATATGGTATACTAAGAACTAAATATAATACCACACAATCTAGAGAACGTTCATTGTGTTTTGCTATTTATAAATGGATGAAAATATCATAGTGAAAAATCATATCAAATAACCCTTGTTTGAACAATCTATTAACATGAACATAAACTTGCATTAAAGTCATAATCAAGGTACAAAAAATTATTTGATATCCAATTTCAAAATTTTCAATGTGTTTTATCATGTTTAAGGTTAAAATTTTATTCCCCTACACACATTTTTTATTCACAAAAAAGTTGTTTTTTTATTTCATATCTCCCTAAAAAAGAGTTACACTGTCCCCGATGTTAAAATGAATCAAAATTTAGACACGGAAAAGGGGAGGAGATCAATGAGGACACTGAAAATGAGAACCATGGAATGAAGTCCCCTGGTGGTTGAAGTTGACATTCGTGCTGCTCAAAATTAAGTCATTAATATCTATATCACTCGTAGAGTTCCAATTAGGGAAATGGGAAAACAAATAAACAAATAAACAAAACTATATAAACAAAAAACGTAAATAGAAATTTGACAATAGGGCTTACTTATTCTATTATTTTTACAAAAACATAAAAATAAAATAAATTTATGATACATTGGATTCATTTTATATTTTTGGGTAAGGTGTTACTTAGGGATCACATAACATGAAATTGATGAATATTTTTCTCCCACTTCTTACCCATTCATTCTCATTATAGAAGAATTTTTTTACAATATAAGGTAATATTTTTTTGAATTTTCATTTTATACTTGAAATAAATAAATACTAAATAAACTAATGATACAGTTTCTTCTTTATAATTTTCCTATAAGTTATTACATAGAGAACACACCACGTGAAATGGATGAATTTAGAGATCCTCTTTCATACACATACATACAAATAATATAAGAACATATAAATAGTCTAAGGAACTATCATATTGAATTTTTTTTATAAAAAAACTCTATAAATGTTTAATTAATCATATTTGTAAAATAAAGTTGATTCAAAATGATTGGAAATAAGTAAAACATGGGTTTCCTCACATTTAGTGCATTTGTTTAAAGTTTAAATCATGACTTGGATCCTAAATCTGTCATTTTTTCTCGGTTCATATGTTAGATAAGTTAACTCAACCATAGTTTCATATTTATTGAATGATTCAATGAATGGTTTTAACCAACATCAAATGAATTTAAAAATTTAACAACTTTTGGGATCCTAAATATCTTCTACCCCATGGGGGTACAAATGATGCACTATCAATGGACCTGACCATATAGACCTTTACTTTCCGGAGAGTAAATGATGTTTTGAACTATAAAAGTGCATGAATTTTCCATGTTTAATGTTTTTAACTTTTATATTTCTTGATTGGTAGGCGTGAACTCTCGATGTATTTATCATATAATTTTGCCTGGTTGAGGTTGTTATGCTGTGGAAAATTTATGAGAAATCCTATTCTTAGACATTTGTGATGATAATGTTCTATTGTATAAATGGGTTCCACGATCAAGGATTATATACCAAGTAATTAAAAATAGAATAAATACGTACTCTTTCGGAAATCACATACCAACATGATAATCATTGGACTTGGTGGGAATGGAATAAACCAATTTCAATACCTAATCAAATGATAAATGGATGTAGAGGTATCACGTTGATTTTTTGAAGGGTCTCATTAAATCAATTCCCCAACAATCAATGATTTCGAAAACCATAATTGGAGTGAGGGGCCTTTGATTTCTTTTGGTAATGGATACTAATTATTGATAATGAGGAAAAATTTCAGTATTGGAATAAATCCTTAGTGATGTTTGGATTTTTAAAAGCATATTTGTGAAATATTTTCATGGTTTTATTTTTGGAAAATGGCCTCCAGATACTTCTCCCAGAATTGTTTTTAAAAGGACTCCTGCTCAAACTCAGGAATACATCTCTTAAATATTTGATCAGGAAAAAACAAGAAGAGTTAAGGATCATAAAACATATATTGTTTTATATGAT
Source organism: Viscum album (assembly GCA_963277665.1). Lineage (NCBI taxonomy): Eukaryota > Viridiplantae > Streptophyta > Magnoliopsida > Santalales > Viscaceae > Viscum > Viscum album. Next base: position 478,032,669 of record OY728134.1, read on the forward strand.
AAATTAATTTCTTATTATCATGGGTCTTGAGTAATTTTAGAATGTAACCCATCACCAAATGGTTTTCTATGTTAGAATATAATGGATAATCACTCACAAAATAGATGTTCTCATTTGGAAATAAATCTGGGACAAAAAGGTTAGGTGAGTTATCTTTGAATTCCATCATAGAAAGGTGAGAAGCTATAACATTTTTAACTCCCTATTCTTCCATGATTGTGAGGTAAAATTCTTAAAATAGAAGGACCCACAAAATCAGTCTAGCCATGGAATCTTGTTTCTTAAAGAGGAATGTCATTATGGAATGATCAGTGGATATAGTGATGGGTGATCCTAAGTGGTAAGACCTAATATTTTCTAAAGAAATCACAACAACATGAATCTCCTTCTCAATGGTGGTTTAGTATATTTGTCCATCATTTAAGGATTTTCATGCATAAGAAATTACATAATGAATTTTATCACAATGTTTTCCAAATATAGATCATAAATAAAAGTCACTGGCATTACACTGGTGTTTGAATTTATCATTCCAATTTCGGTATTTCATAACGGGAGGATAGGTGAGAGATGATTTGTGGGGTGAGAATAAACCCTCATAGCTTTTAATCCAAAATAATGGATAATTCTTTACTATAATACCACAAAGGGGATGATTGATTGATCTAATTTTACTTATTAATCTTTTATATAAACTATAATGTCCTAATAATGAACACACTTCAATTAGAATTTTTGGTGAAGGAAGGTGGCGAATGATGTAAACCTTAGACTTATAGACTTCAATCCCCCTACCTAAAACTAGTTGGAGAAGCAGTACTCCCTATAAAAACAAGAAATTTCATTATTCCCAGTATAGGACTAGATATATTTCTTCACATATTGAAATAACCCCCACAAAATTTCTCATAAATCCCTTGAATGTATACCCAAGCATAGAGAAGTCATCAATAAATACCTCCATAAAATCTATTACCATGTCAGAGAGGATTCCCATCATGCAGTGCTAAAAGTATCCAGAGTAATTTCAAAACCTGGTGTGTATGCATTTGAATGAAAAATGTAATTATTGGACTGGTGAATGTAGTCTTCCCTTGATCCTCTATGGAGACCTCAATCTAATTTTACAAGAAGTACCCATATAAGAAACAGTAGAAGGAATTTTCTTCCACTCTATCAAGGACTCGGTCAATGAATGGTAAGGGGAAATGTTCCTTCTTGGTAAATGAGTTTAACTTCTTGTATTCGATACAGAATCTACATCCACTACTCACCCTAGTTGGAAGAATATATCCATTATTTTTTTTAATCACTATGATTCCTACATTCTATGGAAACATATAGATAGTGCTGACCCACTAACTCTCAAAAATGGGAAAAATAATACTTGTAGTTAAATATTTTGAATGTTATTTTCTCACTACATCCATGAGATTATGATTGATTCACTGCTAAGGTTTAAAACATTGAGTTCAATCAGATTCTAGAACAATCCAATGAGTATGATAAGTGGGATAATCCCCAAAATATCAAACAAGGTCCATCCAAAGGATATCTTATGTCTCATAAGGACATCTAGATGCATCCTCTCATGATTTTTTTGAAGAATATTATAAAGAAAAACAGTATTTGTTCTTATTTTCTCCTAGGAAGGAATTATTAATTAAATTAGGATGTTCCTTCTATTCAATATCAGGTTGGTTAAGAATATTAAAAGAATATTAGGATATTGGCTCAAGATCAATTACCTTTTATAGTGTTCTGGATAGGAGTGATTCCCCATGTGTAGAAGCATTAGATACAATATTGGTTTTATCATTGATAGGGAAGGGAGTCGAAGAGTTCACCATGAATGTGGTTTCATAAAATATTTCACTTATTTAGTGTTTTTTTCCATGTAGTAGCAATCAGATTGTGATTCTAGCCATGGAGATAAAATTCCTTCATGTGAACAATAGAAAATAATCACATCTTGACTTTATCATTCCTCAAATATTCCATGATGTATGTTTTATGGATTCATTATCAACACATCGTATAATTTTTACTTTAGTAATATATATCCTCATCATCCCATATTTCTGAAATTTCATTATATATTTTCAAACCTAGACACATGTTTTCATAGGTGATGGTCATATTCCCGTTTTGATCTCAGATCAAAATGTTGTTTGTTGCATGGATGGGATGACCCAGGATGATTGGGGTTTGATCCTTATTTCCTATGTTTAGATTTTTGTCATAGACAATGAAGTCATTAAGTTATATGATGTTATTTACTTTTAATTGAACATCCTTTAAAATAATCTCTGAAACCTTAATTCTATGATCAGCAATTTGAAGTGTTACTGATGTGGGTTACAAATCTTCGTGTCCTAACTAGTAGTACACAGCATTGGGAATGATATTGAAAATAGAACATAGGTCACACAATTGATTGACAACATTATTCTCTCATATTTTAACATTTATGTAAGGGAATCTTGTGTCTTTCATCTTTGGTGGAAGGGTTCAGGTATTATTGTCCTATCATTTGATGCTAGAAGCACTTGGTTATAGTGTCAAAGTTTTCATTTAAATGTGTAGATGTCCTTTAGATATTTTTATTATGTAGGAATGGTTTGAATTGAATCGAGGAGTGTAATTTTCAACTTTACTTTTGAAAATATTTCCCTCAATGTTACACACAATTCACGAATGGTTTCCCCCCTCATGTGATGAAGAAATGGTGGATGTTGTGGGATTGTTTGTTGATGAGTTGTTTATTTGACATATTTCTCAGTTTTTTCTCCCTGGTCATGTGGGTAATTTGATTTTAATTGGATTTTGAATCTCTAAATAGTTTTTTAAATAGTTTTTCAATTTTTCCAATTTATTTCCCACCTCTAAAAATGGACATTCCATTTAGTTGGTCATGTGTTTTTTGAGTGGATCTTGAATCTCCCCTTGATGATTGTTGTGGAATAGTCTGTGTACGTATGGGTTAATTTAAAATTTTGATGTTTTGATATTATTGTATAAGGTAAGATACTTATGAGTCTATTTCTCTATTTTTTAAACAACTTTTCAAGTATTGGGATATGGACATATTGGGAGGGGGCTTCTATTGGTTAGATTTTCCTAGGAGGATACATTTGGTGTTGGATGGGTTTATGGGTAGATTGTTGGTATTGGACATTAGTATATTAGTATTGGAATTATTATTGATTTTATTGGTAATAGTTTTGAATATTTTTTGTAGGGTAGGGGTTCGGTCCTTGTGGTAGTCTAGGTAGTTGGTTATCATTCCAACAGAATCATAGGTTGTCATTATACCATGCGTTGAATGTGTTTCGGTATTGGGGATTTTTATTGTTTCGGGAATTGTCATTTGTAGGTGGTCCTTATATAATAACATCATTGATTGATGTAATGGCTGTGATGTTGTGTGTTTTGTTGTCATGGTTGTTGCAAATTGTTCAAACAGGGTCTATATATTTGATGTCATGGATTTTCTAAAGGTATATCTCTTCAAACGTCCTAGTCAGTGCTATGAGTTTATCCATAATTTGTTCCACTTCTTTATTTTTATGAATTCCAATAGTTCTTTTGTGATTTTCAGAATAATGTAACCTTCTCCGTGATTGGTTTTGTTCCGTAATGCTTTATAGATACTCGTAAGCATCATTTAGGGATTTTTAAAGGTCTCATTACACATCATATCAATGAATTTTTTATTCCCTGAACTCAGACCTTCATAGAAAATTCTCACCATTGGAGGAATTGAAAGACCATGGTGTGGAACCGGGTTTAGGGTGTCTTTGATCCTCTCCCATGTTTCGTAGAATGTCACTCGATATTTTTTTAAAAAGATTCAGATGCTCTTTTTAGGTGCAATTTTTTTCAGTGGGAACAGTATTTTTTGTTGAATTACCTTTATAATTAGACTCGAGATTCAATGGATAAGGGTCTCAAATTATTTATCCAATTTTTATCTCGATCCATTATTGAAAATGGATATACGTTCATCTTAGATGATTTTAGTTGATGTGTTGAACACATGGTTTCTACAATGTCATTGAACTCTATGATGAAAATGTAGGGCATGTTCGAATCCATTCCATGAAATGTGGGATGGTGGGTTAGGACATGGTGTTTAAAGATGTTTTTGGATTCTTCTTGGGACATTAGGGGAAAATGGTCCATATATGAGTGAGGTATTCATTCATGGTTTGATTGAATACATTCAATATGTTTTGTGTTTCTTGGTTTAGGGTTCCCATATTATCCCCCATAGGGTTTACCATTTTATTTCATGGAAGACTCGTCATTTGCCTTGTTTTTATTGGTTATTTTGGTGTTTCTAGAATATTTGGATCCAATTTAAACAATAAATTTGGATAAATTGACCACCCTATACTAGGAAATTCCACCATAACTAATAATTTCAAGTTATCACAGGTCAAGGCATAGATGTGCCAAAAGAAAAAAATGTTAGAAAGGGAATATATAAGATAATTTGGTTGTGAATAGAAGAATGGGGGTGAAGAAATAAGGTTTTTATTCTGTGGAACATACTTGGCCTCTAGGCGATGGTGCCAAAATTTGGTCTCGCCCAACTTTACTAATGATCTAATGGTTAAACAGTCATGTGTAGTGTTGCTTGTGTTGTCGAATCCTCAGAGACCTATGAAGAACCTATGGACAAACATTAATTAGAGGATGACTTTTGTATATATAGTGGCCAAGATGGGTTGACATAATAATTATTTAAAATAGAACTAATATATTTAATTGAATTAAAATTATGAGAAAATGGGTTGATCCTAGGTTATTTTTCAGGGTGGATTGGTTGAATTCATTTTTTTACAATTTTAATTTCATTAGCTCGAGAAGGATTCAAGAAATGAATTCAGAATAACCTAATCACAGTTTGGTTAAACACCTTCACAAACACTTAATAATCCCCTATACACATGTAATCTCTCTTTAATGATAACTCCTACGTAAATTTTCTTATAATCACATAATCATAGGCGATCAAATTCAATAAAGAGGAGGAAGAGTGAAAATCATTAAATAAAAGAAACTAAAATAAAATAAATTTCTAACATTTAGAGAGTGAGAAATATAATATAATCCATACACTTACTATTAACATGGAAAAAACCATAAAAGAGTTATCCCTACATTGATTAAATGTTCTCAACAGAAGAGGGAAGTAGACTAATAAAGCTGGATTTGAAAAAATAAAAACAACAAAATAACGATCAGACCACCGTTGTGTAAAGAATATCACAAGGTTTTGTGTGAATATGTTCACACCATGAGAAATATGTATCAATGTGATGAAGACGAATATAATTACTGATGAATAATAACTATTATTAAAAACTAAGATGATTTGAACAACTTACATATGAAAGAAGAGCATTAAAAAGAAAATTGAAAAAATAACATTACTACGAAAACAGAGATCCTAGATCCTTAAATCCTCCAACAATACTTCATTAAATATGAATTTAAGATGCCTTTGGTCAGGATCCTTTCTCTACAAGTCTCATTAATTAATTTGTTTTGTCTTAGGTTGGTGGAAAATTAATCAAGAGAAGTCTTTTTAATTTTGGACACAAAGTTGAGTCTGACTTGCATCCACTGAAAAGATGCGCCCAAATGACCTTTTAGCTGGCCGAATTTATGAGGGCCATAGAAGCATAAAATGAATCCCCAGATGTCTGCGAATATACTGTATAATATAAGATAGAAATATGTTATTTAGTGATATGATTTAAATGGTGGGCTATTTTCTGGGCCATTGAATATGTCCCAGTGTTTCATCTTCAACTTGGGATGCCTAGATTTCAATTAAAATATCCAAATTATCTTGGGAAACTCTTTAATGAAATATTCATTATGATATAATCTATCTTTAGTTAAATTTTTGGAATCTTTGTTCTTGAATCTTGTCCTATACAGTACATTTATTTGGGGGATGTTCTGTTCACTTCGTCCAAAATGTTTTTGGTTCAAGGCCCACATTGGTGGTTTTCCAATATGAATCTTCTAGTTCTCCAGAAGTTTGAATAGTTCCTTATAGCATGGGAGACCTCAAAATAAAATATGTAAATAAAATCAAGACCATTTTGCTTTATGATATGTTCAGGAATATACCATGTAATTGTGCATTTTAAGAAAGAATTAAATCATAATGTGAAATAATGATCAAAGTGTAAAATGACCTAAAAATGAGTATATAATTAATAAAGAACTTGAATATTATATTATTAACAATTAATATTAGCCACTTTTATAGGATAATTAGGTTCATTGATATAAAATAAACTATTTTCAGAGTTTCGTGAAAATCATAATATCAAAAATATTAAATTAATAGGAAAACAATATTTCACAAAATATTTGGTTTTTACATTCTACAAGCCTTAGAATAAATTTCACCCTAGAAATTAATATATATATTTAATTTTTTAATACTTTTATGTTCTATAAATATAAACCCATTTCATTAAAATGAACACTAAATCATATTTTAAAAAATTGATGTTGGATCTGTAATAGTTTCCCAGTGTAACAGATATATGGGTTTCCATATAAGAGAACATATGTGGAAAGTGAATATATAGACATAGATTATAAATCTAACAATAATATTTTAGAGGAGAGTTATAGAGATATTTTGCAGGTGAAATCTAACAATCACAAAGCCATAATTCTTCTATTACCTACGGGATGTTTTAATTCATCCAAAAAGATATTATGATGATACGATTTTTTACTACAATATCCTTTACATAGGGTTGAAGAATTTTCATGATAATAAAACATGCCCAATTCAATAACATATCATCCTTTTTTGTGCCTTGATTATCTTTTAATTCATCTCATTTTTCAAGGAAATTATGGTTTTTTTTCATTCGTGATGCACTAATAGATCATAAGATCCATAAATTGAATTATAGGTCATTCCATCTACCATTTTAATAACAAATATTTATCATAGGTTTTTTAATATGTCATAAATCCACATATGGTGAGATAATAATTTAATTTTTACAAACTTCATTTGAATGATAATATAAACCATCCATAAAGTGTTAACTATGTAACCCATCCAAAATACAATTCACCCTTCATTCATTAAATAATCACTTGGCTTAAAAAATCATTTTCATTGGAAACATTGGTAAATCCTTGTACTGATTGAATATAAATTGTGAGTTTATTATTTTATAATCCATTTAGTTAATGATAATCACATGAAATCTCACCAAAGGAAGAACAATAATATATTCATAAAAATTATTCATACAAAATAAAAATATTAACAAAGGAGGAGTTACATTTTTCTTAATTATTATGGCTCAAAACATCCATTATGATAAAATAATCTATCACTTTATACACTTTATTTAATGATTTATTTGTATTATCATTCATATTTTTCTTTGGATTGGTGAAGTTATTAGCATAACGGACAAACTCCTTGCATTTGAAACACTATAATGTGGGAGGTGAATTTTGTGGGGAATTATTATAACTTTCACCATTATCTAACTTCCACCCATCACATTGACATTCAGACACTAAAGGAATTTCTCTTATACACTTAAAAAATTCATGAGTCCCTTCAAGGAAATTCTCTACACATTTATTCCCACAATTGTTTCATATTGTTAGGCTCATTTTATTTTTTTCTATGGTTGTTTTAATTTTTATGAACTCCATATTATTTATCTTTTCAAAACCATGAGATTGATACAGAACTCCAATATCCATTTCCACCATTATAACACATATAAAAACATATTCATAACTTCTAAAGTATCATATGTCCAAGTATATTCAAATAATATGTTTTAAACCACCTAATAATCGATCATGTTTTCTTATTGGATGAAAGATAATACATGAAGTCTACCTCATAATCCTTATGAAATTTTATTCATAGTTATAAATAGATTCACCATCATTCTTCTTAAGCTCTAGGAATTCATTTTAGATCACTATATAAAGAATCTGAGGAAAGTTGATATTAAAAAAAATATGTTCTTGGACTTTTCCCAATCTATTGATTCAATTTTTTCTTATGGCCTTGTATTCCTGATTAGTGTTCACCATTGATTAGCTTCACCTTTTAATTGATATACACCAGAAAAAATTTCTCATGTTTTGAACATTGAAGAGAAATAAAATATTTTCATTGGTATTGATCCATTGTTCAAAAACAAGTGGATTAGAAGAGCTAATGAATTAAGGTCAAAATTTCCTCACCAATGAATAAATATAATATTGTTCCTTAATTTTCTTATTTGGGAGTCTAGCATTGTTCATATCATCATAAATTTGTATGAGTATAACATCGATAAATTTCATTCCTTCCCCAATAACATTTTGTTGAAAATGAAGATAATAAATTCATTATCAATTACAATAGCCATTATTGTTTTCCCTATGGGACCCATCCATTGACTAAAACTAAAAGCATAGAGTAAGAATTAATTATCAGAGTGAGGAACAATATAATAATTATAAATAACTTATACTAGGTTTAAATTATGACACAATATTTAATATATGAAACCTTTGTTTTATCCTAGGTTACTCGTAGAAAAATTCTATTTAATAACATCCTGATGGTACGTGATGTGTTTGTGAAATCCCAAAGATTGTCTCCTTATAGTCTCAAACCTTGTGTGAAATTTGTCCCATATTCATATACCATATTACCCTAAGTCATGGCCAATACATCTTGTTGGATTTTTTACCCTAGGTATATCGGTGATGTATCCACATCCAATTATAATATATAGACAAAGATATATTTCATGGAAACCACTCGCTATATCTTTTACCAAAATTAAATTACATTTTTTATACATTTCCATATCCTTAGAGGTATCCCTAGAACTGTTCATGGACTTCTCACTAAGGTTTTCTCATTATACATTTCAACTTATAACTAAACCATTTCACCGATACAAACTATAACATCCCAGTCTTAAAATACATTTAAATTACATAACTTTTGCAGAATAATTAAAACAATACCAAAAATAATTGCTGAAAACCATATTAACATTATGCCTTTGAAAACAAGGAAAAAATACTATAAATTAGGGAAATATCATCAATTTTTACCAAAAATATATTCCTCTTGTTATTTTTAGTTAATAACGATTATTCCTAAGTTGGGGAATGAAACCAAATAATCGAGTGAGCTCAAATGCAGATTAAGGTTAAAAAAATTCTTAAGCATATCATGAATATAAGGTTTTGAAAATATGATCATAATAATTAAAAGATCACACCCTAAAATACAATAATAATTTCAGGATAATAAAATTCATGGGTTTTAATGAAATATGGTTCATAATATTTCATTAATGAAGGAATGATCATAAACAATATCGATAAACTATGAGATTGTTTCAATAACTCTTTCTACATGGTAATATTGAATCATACTCCCCATGTTGGAAAATTAAAATACATTGTGCGTTAAAATATAACGAATATAAGGAGATTCATGTTATAACATGTAAAAGGTAGATTATACACCTCATATAAAACTATTGGTGTATAACATGGAATGTATCTAAATGTAGGGAAATTGATCCAAAATTAGATTATCGATTCCATAATTATTTAAAATTAAATCCCATGATAGAAATATTATAAATTTTTATGTAAATAATCATATATTTTATAGATGACTCATATAATACACTCATTCTCATTTTATTCCACACAAAATATGTGTGCAATGAATGATTCATGTATCTCATAGAAATACTGGGTGATATTAAAATTCTCTTACCTTGTGTCTTGACTCTCATCATAGTAATTCAAAACTGTGGTATAATAATTGATATTTAATTATAAATAATTTAAAAAACCATATTATTCTATATAATAGAATATATGGTTTTATTATGACTTTATATTACCAACTTGTTATATATTTCATGTTAATATTACGCCTCAGGTAATATTGGTTTTGTATTTCTCTTATGTCTTAATTTTTTAGATATTTGTTTCTTGTATTATATATAAAGATTTCCAGAATGAAAATGGTTATAAAAATATCATCTATATTCAGTATATGTGAATTATAATACTCTATATACCATATTAGTATGAAATGAAATACATCGTTCATGGAGATGGTAGGTTGTACACATGCATGAATGTTGTTTTTGTTTAATTATCGCCCAAAAAAAAAGATTAGATGAAATAAATCTATATATGTATATAATGTCACTAAATTAAACTTATATTATCGTATATATCATATATTTCAAATAATCAAATCCTTAATTCAATTCATGTAGTGTGGTAAAGAATCACATATCTTTTAGGGGACATTAGTCGACACTTCATCTAACAAAAATATCATATTTACACAAGATGGAAATCATAAGTGTATGTTTTAATTTAAAATTAAATAAGACCAAAGAAATTATATATAAAATATATATGATATATAAATTTATTTCCCACCATAATTTCTACCATGAGTTGTGGTAATGGAAAAATGAGCAATCGTTATTTCATAAAGAGGTAGTTCACCGTACACGTAAATAGTAGGTTCGTTTAAAATTAGACAGAATTGTGTGTATGTGTAGGCAAAAAACATATCATAACAACACAATAGTATATTAATGATACTTTTTTGTTATACAATCTAGAAATAAGAATATTTTAGAGGTTGTAGAATGAAAATAATTGGTTGCAGCTTGAGGAAGGATGTCACCTATTATTCAGGTAACTCCTTCGGGTTTGCACCAAAGGGATTCTTGGATGGATTTCTTAAAAAATGGATTCTTTGAGGTGGAAGAGAGGTATTTTTGTAATTTATTATTTACATATTGGTCGAACATATGTGACATTAGTATTTGTTTGATGTAGGAGGAGAGGAGGCCTTTTATAGTGGAAGAAGTGTGACACTCATGTAATATTTGTGAAAAAGGGAAACCCTGCAAACTTTTTTTATTTAAAATGTATCCAATAATGAAAAAATTCCAAAGGAGTATAGGGTAAAATTTTTACAATAAAATGTATTTTTGACATGTTCTTTAGTAAAAATTAGGCTTTAATGTTATAGTCTAGTCCCTAGTTAATCATCATTTCACCTTAATAGTTGTATTTAATTTAAATTACCTCCACTAATATTTTGGTTAGAAAAAGGTGAAATAATTTAAATTATAAATTATGATAATTCAAAATATGGAATCCATATTTCAATATTACCATCATAGATGCAGTGGAAATTAATTTAAATTCAATCACCTAGACATGACGATGAAACAGGTATTTCATGTACAAATGTTCAAAAGATTTCTTTGTTTTTATAACCAATTTCAATACAATATTGATACCAATGACCTAAAATTTAAAAATTAATATATATTTCATCTAGTTAAAAATTAATTTCAATTAAAAATGTTATTTTACTTTACAAATAAATATAATGAAAAAACAATTTTGAGTTAATTTTTTGTAATTTCATTATTCAATAAAAATTGAAACTTTACAAAACAATAAAAAAAATCACGAAAACCTATTTTTTATGTAATTATTTAGAAAATAACTTTTATTTAGACATATAAAATTTATAAAATATCCAACATTTATATTCAAAATAGGTTCTCCATCAAAAGGCGGTAAAAGAGTGTAAAAATATAGATGTTTATATGTAGAATTTGGTTGTTCTTGTCTTATTCATATTGAATCCATTGGTTGACTATTAATTATATTTAATTGAGTATATAATATATATTTATTAATTTAATATCACACAATAAATTAAATTAATTTAGTTATTTATGATAAAATATCTTTGTGAGCATAAAAATAGTGTTCTACAAAAAATAACTCCCATCATATTAAATTAGTTCATTGTAAACAGTGGATTCATTTTCTATTTTTATAAACCAAATATTTTAATAAGTTAGTTTATACTATTCATAAAGATTATAATAATTTATAGGTAATATCTTAATAAATTAAACAAAAATATTTTAATAATATATTGTTATTTGATAAAATGTGGTCTTGTATGATACACAAGAAATCAAATAAAGTCAGTCTTGCATGTAAATTAAGCTAACCTCAGTGTTCCTTGTACATAAAGCTAATTTTTTTCTACATGTAGTGTATTATTAAATTGTTATTGTGTATAAGATAATCCTTATCATGTGATTTAATATAAAATAATCTATATTCAATGTTTTTTGAATCGAAAAATATCAAAAAGATTAAATTAATTCTAAACAATATTTCCCAAAATAATGGGGTGTTAATTGTGGTCCACTTATTGACATATCTACCTAGGATAATGGAATTGGGCGTTGATGTTCAATATATATAATCATTTTATGAAGATAGAGGTGGTGAAAATTTCCACCAGCTTATTTATAGTATGATTTTTATTGGTTGATCTATGAAGAGTCCTTTTCTAAAGGTTGTCACACAACCACAGAAGTAAAGATGATAATTTTCAGATTATACTCCTAGAGTAGGGCATTCTTCACCAATAACTAAAGGTGTTGAGTGGGTGGAACCGACAATATTGTTTTTTCTTCTACTTCCTTCATTATAGTAATAAAATAAAATGATATCCTTAACCATTGTGGTTGTGGAGTGTATTGAGATGAACCATGATGGTTTCTAGTTCTGGGTGACATCTAAGTTTATGATTATAATGACCAGGATAGGGATATCTAGATATGGGTTTGACGTCTTGGAGGGAGACTATTAAAAGTAAATAATAAAACCAATAGTTATTTTTCACACCTAATAGCATGTACGAGCGCCCACTTTTAATGTTAAAGGATTCACATTTTGTTCACCATTTTGTTTCCAATAGAACGTCAATATGCCTATGTCAAGTATGTTTTGAGTTGTTGTAGTCTTTATTTTCAAAGACATATAATCATTTAGAAGATACTAGAGATAAAATATAATCCATTTTTGTTGATATGATGTGAGGTTGGGCTCATCCTCACCTTTTTATGTGTAATTATTTCATACTACATGGCTCAAAAATAAATTTATGTTAATATAATGAAACCATTCAAATTAAAAATATTAGTATGGTTATATATGTGTCTGTAACATGATAGAAATCATGTACTCATTTGAGAATTTATATATATATCATATATTCTCCATCATTATAATATTAATTATTGATAATTTGGTGATAATACTATGATATAAATAAACACAATTGGGTTCTCTAGAATTTATTTCCCCCCCTAAAGGTGATAGTTATTTATGTTGTTTTGATTAGGCCCATAAAAAAGAGTTCTTGTATGTTATTTGGAATAGAATGATAACCCATATAATATGAACCACTGAACAAGAAATTTCAAACCTTTTAATGTCGTGTGACAAAGACCAAATTGGTTCCTTATATGGTCCTCCAACCATGATAAGTCCCATGTAGTTTAGAGTTCTATAGAATGAAACATTTTGAAAACAGTTCCTAATAATGGTTCATGATAGACCAATGCATGAGAATCGTGTCCTAGTTATCAAAAAAATAATATCCAATATTTTGAGAGGGATTTTATTCTTGGGGAATACATCCTATTGAGGTGTGATGATTAATGGTGATACATACCACTATACTATATAGGGATTCATTAATTATATTGTATAATGAGGATGTTTCTTAGGAAATTTGGACTCCTTAAAAGTACATGAGTTTCTTCCTGAGGAATATTACACTGTTCAGATATGATCTTAGGGAATATAACCATATTGAAGGTGATTGTTGAGTGTTAAAGGGAATATTGACTAATGATATCATATGTCATAGACCTTGATTAATATAATCAAATGATTATGGATATAGATAATTTTATGAGGACTGTCTCCCTATAATGATGAGTTATGAATGGTGGGTTTGAACATTAGAGAGGCATCATATGAATCATATTAAAATATCAACTAAACCCCATGTTGTTTGAGTCACACACTTTATAGAAATGTGGTTAGGATGTATAAGGTAGATTGAGATCACCGAGTAAGGATGATGTAATGATGTTCTAAATCATGTGAAGAAGGATTTTACAATGATGTTTACTATCTTCCTGCCCAAATGATTGTGTAATTAATTTTATGATAATTGATGATTTTGTAGAGTTCACATAAGTAAAACCGTGATATATTGTAATTTAGTAATATATTTTGTCATGACCCATCCTCGGGACCCGTTCTGTGACTACCCCAAGCTTGCCTCCCATAGGCCAGGGGCTAGTGACTAGAACCAAGACGTAAATCCCGACAAAAAAAGGGAAGGCATTTCCTTTATAGAGTAAACAAAAACCACAGAGTAAGCAAGGAGAAGTAAACACTATGTAAAACTGGGTACAATAGTAAGTGCGGAACGTAAAATAATTATTCATGATGTATATATATCATATTTTATTTTTAGTTTAATATGATTAATTTATTTATTTTTTTATCTATTATATTGAATCAATATGTTACGTTATAGCCATGTTAAAGATCCCACCCTATGAAAAAAATTCTAAATATTAGTGAAAGTTGAATATCCGGGAATGATAAATTTTTTATTTAGGTTAAGTGCAGGAAAGATTAATATGGAGGAACAATTATTGGGAACATATTTTGAAAACCTTGACATTATATAATGAATTCTAGATAAATGAATTTATAATACTCCTTTAAGGAAATGAATTTACCAAATTTTATATTGTTGCAAACTATAGACATTATTATTTTGAAAATCCTTCTATAGTATATGATGATTTATGATAAATTTTTTAAAATATATTTTTTTAATATTAACTTACTGTATGTTTTTTTCATTTTTTTGATGTTTAAAATTATACTGTTTACATGAATTATTTTTGGATGTAATAATATTTTAGTTTTTAGTGTGAATTTTAAAAAATTGAGAAAAATTTGTTTTTTCCATTTCAATATATAATATTGGAATTTTAAGAAAACAAATATACTATATAGATTAATTTTATATAATTATTGTTTTCCCATTTTAAATATATGAAAATTTATTTTTTTTATGGGGACATTGTTTTAAAAAAACTAAGGTTATTATTTACTTTTCTTATTTGGTGTCTTTATTTTTTTTAGTTTTTATAAATGATGAAGTTGGAGAAGACTGAGAAAAACCAAATTATTCTGTATTACTAAAATGGGGTTTGTTAAAATCTTTTCAATTAATCAAACTATATATACAATAATTGGAAGGATTTACATCTAGTATTCTAAAATACTTTTATTGATGTGAAGTCACACAAATTATTGTCACGGATAGAGATTACGATCATTTTATGTGTTCTTCTAATCGATCATTTATGATATTTTCATTGTAATGATTTTATAATTTCATACTATAATTGGTGGGTTAAAATCTATGAACATAAAGAAAATTCAAAAAGTTGGAAGAGATATTTATTATTTTTAAGATCATTATAACATACTTCCCCTTCTCATTATCTTGAGTCAAGGCGGAAACATTACATATCCATAAGTGACATCCCTATGTCACCAAAGGATAAAAATAAATATCATGGGCTTTGTGAAAGGTGGGGGAAGATTTTCCCTTGGTAAGAGAAAACAACAAACCAAACATACCATTACACAAATAACTACATAATGATTATGAAAAATATACAACAATAAAACAATCGAAAATAATAATAATGAAAAACCATACAAATAATAAATCAGTGTTCTACAGGTAAGACTAAAACAAAAAAAAAATTAGACACCAAGACCATACACCACCACCCCAATCCATTATCTATTCTCCAACTCCACAACTACACAAGGAGCATGATGTACCACTAGAGAAATGAGATTCATTTCTTTTAACTACATCTTGGAATACAAAATCTGCAATAGAACCCAAGTCCCAAGGTAGGGGTGACTAAGAATACTTAGTTGTCTTTCCTCGATTAAATTCCATACTTGGGCCACTAGGATAGAAAAATTTATAACATTTTCATAAAGTAGTTTGTATAAAACGATTAAAAAAATTTAACAATTTCCATTTTCCAAACAATCCCATACTAAAACATTTTTACCCAAATAAACTAATGTACATCGAATTCAAACAAAAAATTCATTTTCCATTTCATATTGGACTAACCAATTTCAACTCACAAAACCCAACACATACAATTCATCACACAAACAATGCAACCAACCATGATTTGTTTCATAATTAATGGTGGAACTTCATGTCCAACCCTATACATTTTTTATTATGGTGATTCATGAACACATTTCAATTCATTGTCGGTGGTACTTATCTACCACTAAACATCCCATCATAACTCATGCATAATAATTAAATCAAAACAACCATGCTAAATAACATAATACAAATATCATTTCTATAGAAAACAATAATTATTAAAAACCATTTTTAAATTCTTTTCCCTAAAATAAAACCAAACAATCAATTTTAAATTTTTACAATTTAAAATATAACAACAAATAAAATTTCTAAAAAATATCATACATCTCCCAAAACCAATAATTCAACACCAGTTGGGTTTAAAAAATCATCACACATAAATTTAAAAATAAATTCCTAGTAAACAATAATTTAAAACTAAATGATTCATGTTCATGAAATAGGAGTCGAGAATGATGCCATATACCGTTAGGGTTTATTGGAAGACACAACCAATGACACACACACACCACCCAAATCATGGTGAAAAATCCACCAAACTGTCGTGGATTCCTTCCCTTGACATCAATGGGACCAAATTTGACAATTAGTGGAAAACAAATCCATGATCTATCTGCAATAGAAGTTCAGCTATGAAACTGGTTGATAGATTAATCACAATCTAATGAAAACAAAAAAGAAACCAATAAGAGAGACTTAATAAGGGATATTCAACTTCAAACCACAATGAAACCCCTTCAAATCACATTTCGAATGAGTGGGACTGGTTCTCTAACCTCTGAGAAGAAGGAATCCCAATTTTGTTTCATTATATTTTAAAAAATGGGTTTTATTGGTTAAAATGTATGAGGCCTTAAAAACAATTTTAACGATGCACATAGTTATCTTGTATGGTTAGACTAATTAGGTTCCAACCGTGCACTTAATTCATCTTATAGGTGTTCCTTGCTTGGTTGGAACACACGGTTATACAAATCTTGTACCAACCATGCCCAATCCAATTATCCAATGATGAAAGGATAGATTAGTCAGGCTAGATTGTTTGGAAACTCTGCTCTTTAACAGTGCACCTACACTGTTACCTCTGCCTTAACATTCACAGTTTCCTTTATGTGTTGTGTACTTTTCACTAACTGTTATAAAACAATTCTCCCTTATAAAATCCACAATATCTTACCATAAACATTCAAAACTCTCCAATTTTTACAAAAACCCTTTATATATATAAAAATTAATAAATGAAGGTTATATACCGAAAATAGGGGGTTATAAATTAGCCCTACTATTGCCTTTCCCATGATTGGAAAGAAAAAACCATCACTTTTCTGAAAGAAATCTGGCCATTACATGGCCATTTCATTCTCAAAG
This sequence comes from Viscum album, assembly GCA_963277665.1. Taxonomy (NCBI): domain Eukaryota; kingdom Viridiplantae; phylum Streptophyta; class Magnoliopsida; order Santalales; family Viscaceae; genus Viscum; species Viscum album. Next base: position 478,050,232 of record OY728134.1, read on the forward strand.
TCCCATGTTTCCTTTAGAGTCTTATATTTATTTCCACATAACCCACACTAGATAGAAGTTATTCCCATGCAATACTATCTCATACCTATCAACAATCCACAGTACAACATGCACCAATGAAACATCTGATTCTAGCCTAACATGATCCTCTAGAATCTCATGGTGAGGATTAGTTTAATATATCTTCAAATAAGATGCATGAAATACATTATACACCACATTGAACTGAGGTGGAATATCCAATGGATAATCCACCTCTCTAACCCAATCATGTTTCTCAAAAGGCCCAATATATGTCATACATAACATGTATTTCCTTCCAATGTGACAATGTACTTGCGTAGGATAAATTCTAAATAATACATGACTACCCACATCGTATGACAATGATCATCAATGAAAATCCACTTATGATTTTTGACAAATCCATGCCATATCCATTCCATTTGTGGTCAACAAAATCTTTACTATAGTCTCTGGGAATATTCTCTGCCTAACCATCAGTGTCTCACCTATTTCCATAGAACAACGTGGAGAATGTCACGAATTACCAAATAGTGATACTAATAGAGGCATATAAATTGAGGATTGAAAACTATTATTATATGATAATTACATAAATGGTACGTGAACCTCCCCAAACCATAAAAAATTAGCCTCTATAACCTTAACATATATTAAAATGTTGGTATCATCCCATCGGATTACACATCATTTTGAGGATGATCTTCAAAACATATCGTCTACTAGGCCCCAAGGTCATGTTGTAAGGATATCATGAAATGAGATGAGATCCTTTGATATTTATATGATACAATTAATAATAGAAACATTGTTCCTCTTTAAACTCTCATGTATATCTATTTTTGAAAGATTATCCAACAAATGATATTCAATAATAGAGATGAAATTAGATGACTTTGTGATCTGATCCACTATCACCCATATAGAATAATGCTTCTGAACAATTCTTCGGAGACCTATAAAAAAATCCTTTAATATATTCTCCCATTTCCACATAGGGATAAGTAATGACTATCACATTACCATTGGTCATTGATGCACTATCAGGACTTGATTGCATGTTAATCAACTTGATATTAACATAGACAATTTCTTTTTCATTCTCATCAACCAAAAATTTTCATTCAAGGCCCAGTAAATTTTCTTAATTATGGGGTGAATACACCATTTCTAATGTTCCTATGCACTAAGAATTTGTTCCTGAGTATCAACTGGTACAACATTCAAATTACGGAACCAAAAAAAATGAATCCCCATCCATTTTCCATCTCTTAATGGCCTCCCAACCATTTAGTTTCTATATCATAGCCACAAAATTTGAATTATACATATATGCCTCATTAAAAGAACCAACCTTGTCAAGAACAAATAAAATTGTAATGAAAAGAAACTCATCACCTTTGTCTTCACATTCCAAATGCCTGTTGACTATAATTGACATGAACATACGCTGATATAAAGCTTCATTTTAATCCTAATTGCATGACTTCCTATATATTTCATCCATCACTAAATTTCCATTAACTAGTGTTTATATCAAATCAAAGTCAAACAACTAGAAAAACTCTATCAATTTTCTATTCCACGGGTTAAAATCACTTTGTGGTAAAATATGATTTAAACTCTTATAATTGGTAAACTCCATGAATTTACCAATGAATAGTTAAAGATTCAATGTCTTCAAAGAATGAAAAACTTCATGTTACTCCAAATCATGCATTTAGTAGTTATTATCATCAAACCTCAACTATTGTTATCCATAAATGACCAGATGATTCTCTTTCCAGATAATGCACCACAACTCCAATACCGATGCTTCATAGTACACCACATTCACAATACATAGTTATGGAAAAACCAAGATTGGTTATGATGTAATGTGACATTAAATATATTCAAATGAATTTTGACATTCCTCATTCCACTATAATGTGAAATTCTTCCTTTTCAAGGTTGTCAATAGTTCAGTTTATCTTGAGAAGTCATGAACTGAGTATCTATACTAACTATATTTTCCCAAGAAACTACCTATCTCAAAAACATTCTTGGGTGGTTTCCACGAAATCAGAGCCTCTATTGATTTCAGATCCACTAAACACTTTTATCAGAAATAATATGGCCACGAATATATACCTCTTGTATCCAAATATCATAAGTAGAATGTTTTGTATACAACAGGTTGTCTATAAATATTCCCAACACCATTTTCAATGGTTTATCATGCTCCTCCAATATACTAGGATACACCAATATATCATTGATAAACACCACCATGAAATTGTTGAGATATCCATGAAAAATTAGATTAATCAATTCCATGAAGACTGATTTTGTATTTCTAAGATAAAAGGGAATCAACAGATATTTATAAGGGCCATATCTACTCCAAAAGGATATTTTTTTAATATCTTCATTATGAACCAATAATTGATGTTATCCCAATAAAAAAAATATTTGGATGTGCATTGCCAAAGGTGAAGAGTTCCATGTATATTTTTAATGAACAAGAAAGTGTTTCCAATATAGATGTGCATTTCCAAATGAACCCTTAATTTTCTAGGTCTTCAAAATACACATTAAATTCAATCAATTATTCTGCCTCCAACTGTTATGATGGAAATTAGATTGAATTGGTCCCCAAAAGGAGATAAATTATAAAATCTACTTCCCTTATGTTCAACAATCCTTTGAATTACTCATATATGACATAGGAAAATTGATGTATAAGTATTTAAAAGAATATAATCTCAATATCTTACATCTATTCCAATGAAAATATTTCCAACTGATATGATGTCGTCCAAACTCATTGTTTGAAGAAGCATGATTCTCCCTCTATTACATTCTTATGTCCTCTAAAGAGATGGTTTACACCATCGTGATTCATGAAATGATCCATTCATACATTACAATTGATATTGTCCTTTAACCACTCCAACAAATCCATTCCTCAGAATTCATCCTATGAAACCATATCAAGAACAGATGTGTCCCATGTCCACTAAACCCCAGAGATAGTTATTTGAAACACTCATAACAAAAAGGCTCGATAATATATTTGGCACATAGAAGTTTGAAGTTTCAAAATTGAAGGCATAATTTCCACATTTAATCCCATATATTAAATAATAATAATAATAGTAATGAATGAATTATATTCAAACATATCAAACAATGATTTCATAATGGTTGGATTAAAAATAATCGTACCTCTCACTATGGATGGTCCTGATTGATCATCCACTACAACTTTCCAAGCCCCAAAAAAGTACTTAATGGTCACACCTTTTTCTATATTACAATTTTGAAACTAGCCCATTTGAGGAGTCCAGTTATTCCTTGAATCATCATGGATAACAATTCTCATCTAACAATTGGTATGATGTTTCCCTCATCTTGTAGAAATATAAGCCGACTGCGACCCCTGGGATGTTTTTCGAACAACTGAACAGAGAGTGTTATGACAATATTGTTTAAGATACCCAATCTGATTTTAGTTATGGATGCTGACGTTATAAAGTGAATTCTCACTTCTTGTGTCTTAGATAAACACATTGGAAACATCCCTACTTACTCATTAGATTCAAAGGAAGATTCACATATCCTTTTGAATGATTCTGATTTATTCTCCCACTTTGGAAATAAGTGGCTCTCTTCATATTATTCCCCACGTTATAGTTCCCATTCATTATTATGTTTATTAATATACAAACTCCCTTCTTAACTCTTAAGATGTATCCTTTAGAAATTGTATCTATATTTACCATCTCTATATAATCCATTATACAGAGCACTATAATCTTCTAATAGATTTCCAACTTGAAGACTGGTAAAAAAATGTGTGGCTTTAAGGGTGAAAAAGCCACATCATCTATTTAAAATTGAACTATGTTCATGAACTAAGCCATAAATTCTATCATAGGAAAGTTCTATTATTTCAATACGAAGAAGTATATTGTTCACATAATTTTGGATATGTGAGGATATATGTATTTATTAAAAACTTCCTCTAAATCATCCTATGCCATACCTTAGTCCTCTTTAGCTTGGACCACTAACTCTAACAACTAATCTGCAATATCATTGTATATATAAATTTACATTGAATACACTCAATTTTCCTAGGAAATTAGTGATTTGATTTATCCTATTGATCCATGACTCCACCTTTTCTTGTACCGAATCACCCTGAAAAGTGGGTGGATTCAATTTTTGAAACTAATATGAATGATCCATGTTCTACGGTTAATCTTTTGGGTTCAATTTATCTACTACATGAAAATATTTAACTATTTTTTGAACTAGCTATTTTAACACTAGGAGTTTAGGTGAAACCAGGTTTTCAATAGCCCCCTCTGGTTGGTCTCTAGGACGCCTACCCAGTGCCATATCTACAAACACAAGAACCCAAATAAGTTTCACTCTTTAACAAAAAACGCATTCAATATGAAATTCTATCACATTACTTCTATTGTAACAATGATTTCCAAATATCAACATTTTCCATGTTAATTAATCTTTGAAAAATCCACCATGTTTCAAAAATAAACACATTTTCAAAAAACCACAACCATTCTCATAATTAATCAAACATTTAAATAGGATTTACAAATTTTCAAAAATCAATACATTTATAACACAACGTAAATCATTAATAAAAATGAGATATCAAATCCTAGTGGTATGTTATTCTACAATGCATTCCATGTTTTCTAATTATCTAAACTATCGAAAATGAGATCACACTCCTAGATGTGTCTCCAAACACTTATATACGCAACTCCCTTGTAAATTTAATTTCATCATAAAAACATTAGGTATGATTTATTTTTCTAAACATTTAAATTTCTAATAGTACTACTATTTCTATCATCCAATGTTAAATAATTAAATAAGAATTAATTTTAACTCCATGACCGATGAATGATTCCAAAAGGACCAAACAAACTGATACCACTTGTAACATCATGATCACACCCAAAGGATTGAGTCGAGGTAGAAATTCAACATTTCTATATGAGATATAACCAAGGTTCCAAAGTCTAGAAATAAATATTGATGGCGTCATTAATGGTATGGTTAATATACCCATTTTATGTAAAAACATCCAACCAAATATACCCTTACATAAATAAGTACATGACACATGTCAACAATGTACAATAATAAACCGCTCACAATAAGAAAAATACAAAACCATTAAAATAAAAAATAGGAGAACTTAATGGAAGACTGAAAAAACAAACAATACACCATGACCATAGACCATAACCCCCAGAAATTATCCATGATCTAACTCCACAACATTCAATGGATAATGATGTACAACTATATAAATGAGATGATTATCTTTTACCCATTTCTTATAAAACAAAATATGCAACAACACCCAAGTTCCAAATCATGCGGTGACTAAAAATATAATATAGGATTTTCCCAAATGACATCCCTGGTCACACCAAAAGGATAGAAAATGTTAGCACATATATTTAATTTAGTTTACATTAAAAAATTAAAACTTTTTAAAAAGTTGAACAATCCAACCAAGCCCTTACTAAAACATTTTCATCCAAATCTACTCATGTATAAAGAATAAAACCAAAAAATTAATTGAATATTACATATTTGAAAAACCCATTTCTACTCATGAAATCAAATACATACAACTCATCGCAAACACAATCCAACTAACCATGATTTGTGTTATCATTGGTGGTGGAACATCACATCCAACCCTATCCATTTTTTTATTATAGTTCATCCTGACTACATCCAAATTCCTTGATGGTGGTACTTCATGAAAACTGACCATCCATTTTCATCTTGAGAAAATCAATAAATCTAAAAAACCTTTCCAAATCACATATTCGAAAAACCATTTCAATAAAACAAAAAATTTATCAAAAAAAATTTTCAAAACCTTTTCCTTAAAATCATACCAAGAAACCGATTTGAAAATTCAACATTTTTATATCCAGCAAAAAATCATATAGCAAACAAATATCATATTTCTCCCAAAAACCATATATCAACACTATATAGGTTACATAGAAGCCTTACACAACAGTTTCACTATTAATTTAAAGGAAAAAATTATTTGAAAACGAAATCGTTAATGTTTTAGAAAGGGGAGTCGAGAGTGAATCCAACTACCATTAGGGGGTTTGGTGAAAAAAATAAACAACACAAAATCTCTCCAAATCATTGTGAAAAATAAATAAAAATTCCTTATATTCATTATCCAAACATCAATATGACCGAATCTAACCAATATTGGAATCAAAATTCCATAATATTTCTATAATGGATGTAGAACAAAGAAACTGATAGAGAAAGAGATGTATATCAAAGGAAAACTAAGAAAATAACATGAATGGGGACATATAAGGAAGATCCAATGTGAAACCACCACAAAAACCCTTCAAATCACTTCCAAAATTAGTGGCACAGGTTCCCTAACCCCCGTGATAAAGGAATCCAGAGTTTGATACATTATGTAGGATAAATATGGTGTATAGGTTTAAAATGAATGAGGGTTTTTAAAAAACATTTTTAATGGAACACATTAATTTCATTTATTATTAGACAAACCATGTGCTAATCGCGCACCTACAACTTCCTCAAGGGGTGCCACAAACTGTTCACTTGCATGATTAGACAAACCATGTGCCAACTGTGCAAAATCCCTCTATACCATCATGAAAAATTATATAAGGGATGCTTTATTATTTGGAATCTGTGATCCTTAACCATGCGCCAACACCCCTACCTCTACCTCAACATGCATGGTTCCCTGCAAGTGTCACGCCATTTTACCAAACCACGCACCCTTAGAAAAGACACAAAACTAACCCAAAAACCTTCCACATTATCCCAATGATTACTAAAACACATTATATACATAAAAATAACAATAAGGGATACATACATCAAATGATGTGTGATATAATTTTGATCTTCATATTGTGGATGTAGTGATGCTTAAGACTATCTGGAATGAGGTCCTTTGAGTTTGTATGAAATAGTATATGGGGTCAGGATACAAATACCATTCAATAAGTATAATGTTAAAGGATTTTAGGGAATATAATACAAACCATTTAATATGATTAAATTTTTAGAAACATTTAGTCAGGTTTACAAATTCTTCTTATGAGTTGTGTAAAAGTGTTGTTTTTATATTTTAATTAAAATAGTATATGGTGTTTTAACTAGTAATCCACATTAAATTTTATTTCTAATATGGATACATGTTTATTGTTGTTTTTTGTCTTTAGTTCAAAAAACATTTACTTAATGTTATTTTGTATAAGAAATTTATTTTATCAAATTTTTATATAGTTATAAAATCATAATTTCTGCTACATAAACACGCATACTCGAATATTCGGTGGGTTATTCTAAATATCATATCTTTTGGAATAATTTAATTTGTTGTAAGGATAAACTAGAAGTAAATTTTTTTATAAAATTAATTATCATTTATTGTTTATAATCCATTGTAATAAGGGATAACACAATGATCCAAAAATGATATCAACCCCTACCAATATAGTATATTGTTGGTGTACTATGTGAAATTATGTATATATATATCAATATATCTTCATGTGTGTGCTACTAAAATACCATTAATGTTGAAAAAAATATTGTAACCTATTGATAAAATATATTCCAAATCCTATATAATATATATCCCATGAAAATCCACTCTATATCATTAGATCATAAGTCATAGAAATAGCATACCACATTGATAATATAAATCCTTCTTCTTGAGGTTCCCCTAACATGACACATTATCCTAAATTTTAGAATGTTTATAGAGGTGTACATTTTATTTCAAGATATTATTTCTTGACTAAGCCCCACTATTTCATCTGGAATATATAAATACTACATTGGATATTATCTGTTATTGGATCCCTTTCTTTGGGGCACTCCTTATTTTGTAAGCGTATTTTACTACCTAGTGTTTCCTTATTCAATATTTCTTTTATAGAAAAATACTAAAAACCTACATATGGTTATCTACCAATATAACATATAATGGGATAATAATGAATGATTCGAACATGTAATCCCTTCATAGGAACAATTCTCATAGTGTTCGTAATCGTATGAACATAAATAGGAAGACAACAACGGTTCATGTTACATGACCAAAAAAGGAATTCCACAAGAGATGGTTCTATGGTCAGATAAGGTACACTACTAGCCTATGAATCTTTACCATAAAAATAATATCCTCATAACATGTCCGTAAATTGTTTGATGTTACTTATCACATGTTTTTAAACTATGACCTTAAAGAATATGGATTTCTTTTCCCCCACCAATGATATATAAGGTTCCCTCTACAGGTCTTATCCCAACACTAAGGAACACATTCCAACCCTTTAAAATAATTCAACTTATTTAACATATTATAGTCTTGTTTTAAATAATATATTCCTATAGGTCCTTAAATCATTAAATAAGAAAACTTATCATTCCTCTATCGAAAAGGATTCTCTATAACCTTAATTATTCTTTGGTGAGTTTAAATCTCAACATAATCATCAATTTCTCCATAGAGACCATATATCCTAGAATAATCATTATGTATTTTTAGGGGACCATAAATCCAATTATATCCTTTATTTATTCCATAGTGACATTATAAGGCCCAGCCTTAAACCTTACTTAATCTTGAATTATTACAAGATTACACATTGAGGATCTTTTCGGGATTAGAGTTTTAGATAATTAGATCATAAAACTTGCATTACATTCCACATATAAACAATGTGGTTACATAAAGATGGTATTCTTCATTCCCTTAAATGGAAACATATCTAAAATAAAACATGGATTCTTTCTTGACACTTCCTTGACACTATCATCATATAATGTACCTTTCCCTTGACCTGTGAAAAACATTTCAAAAAAACTTGGGATGAGCATAAAAACCTCAGTATGGGTTATAAAAACATGGAAAGGAAACATGGGTACATATATACATAAGAATGAAATCATATTTTACCCATAAAACATAAGCACTTTAACATACCTCATCAAATCATGAATAATTCATAGAAATCATAAGACATAAAGGTAACTTGATGCATTTATAACATTCTTACGTAGGGAGTAACCCTCTTGGTTACTTTTTGAATACCCATCACAGTATATTCCCTAAATCTCTTCAGAGAAACCTTAACGTTTCACTCCTTCACGTTACCCAATGCATTGGAGAACTATATCGGGCTCACCTGCCCTTAGATTATCACGGAACCACCCGTCTTCATAATAATGCACAAGAACCTCAACATAATCGTATCACATAAAACATGCATAAAGGAAACATAACATTCCCACCTTTCAATCACAAGATATAAATACAACACATTGATATAGAAACATTATGAAAACCATTTTCAATACCAAAATAAAAGAAAAGTAAAACATGGATTTTATTTTTATTTTGAAAAGAAGGTATGGCTTGTAGAGGAAGTCGAAACTCAAATAACGGTCACGACGGCGGAGAAGTCGTTGTCGCCGCATACGTACGACAAAAACATTCCCTTTTGTCGTTTAGTAAACGCTTCGTATAAAAAATATTCCTTTTGAATAAATGTAAAAGTCAAAGGGGTTTATACACCGTATAAAAGAAAGTTGTGTATAAAATAAAATATGCCTCAATGAAAGGAGATTAAGATGAAGTCCCATACCTTGTATCCGACTTGACCCGACCGTTCTTTAATCTCCTGAATAATAAACTTGAGTTAATCTCTACTTTATTATGAACCTTTTTCAAGTTCATTATTCCTTTTATACCATGTTATGAAAATCATGTAATCATTTAAGTTAATAATGTTCATTTTGTCAGTATTTGGTTCTTAAGTCAAAAATAGACTTCTTACACTTACATGTTGTTAATTTCGTCAATGGTTCTTTATATCCAGAATGATATTAATGATTTGGATAACATATATATCATATATATTCATCATATACATGTATTTATAATATTACATCACATTTAGAGGTAAGAAATGAAATTCACCGTTCATGGAGACGGTAAGCCGTACGTACGCATGAACGCTACTTCCATTTCTATTCCGTATTTTATGGAATGGAATCATAATTATATAAGAGTATATTATAATTCCAGTATAATAACATATATAATATCATTAACTTTATCCTTTACACATCCCACATATGGTATTAACGAATCAAATCGCTTTCAGGGGGCGGTAGTCCGCACTTCCTAAAATGAAGATATCGTGTTTACCCATAATGGAAACCATAAAGGTATGCCCAAAATGAAAAAAAATAATCTTAAGGAAAACATAAAAATATTATATATCATATATAAAAATAGTGACATCATAATGGCCACCTTTGAAGGTGTTAAATGAGTATTGAACAATCATCGTTTCGGGAGGCAGAATTTCGCCATACACGGAAACCTTATGTTCTTTAACCATTTGATGTAGTTGTGTGAGAGTGTAGCTCAAATAAATCTTATAACAACATCCTAGTATATTGAAGATACTGGTGTTGTTACAAAAGAAGTATATAATAAGAGTTTAGGGGGTTGGAAAAGCAAAATAAAACAAATGAACATTAGAGAATGAATTGCCTTTAAAAGTGTAACTCCTTTTGATTTGAGCCTAAAGGCTTCCTTTGAAAGGTTTCTGCCCAAACGGAATCCTCTAGGATGAGAAGAGGGATGTGGAGAGAGTAAATGGGCAGGGTTTGGGCGAACCAAAGGCTTGATGAGTGTGTGAAATGAGGTAGAGGTGGGGGCCTTTTATAAGAGGAGAGGAGGGGAACTTTTGGAAAGTAGAGATAAGTGACTTTATTTTAAAAAGAGTTTCGGATTAAAAAGGTCCCACATTGATATAATTAAAGGATAAGGTGATACGGCTTCGAAATAAACTCATACAATTGGTTTTGGACATGTGTAGGTTTTAGATTGTTCATTATCATTCCATTTTATTTAAATCGTTAAATAATGAGCTCATCGCTGCATCATCATGATGTCATAAATAATTTAATTTATTTAACGTCTAAAAATTAAAAACAAAATACTATGATGTAGGAAATCTTTTTAGCTTTCCAATTACTATTTATAATCAAATATCCGATCTTTATAACACCATGTAAAAATTGTTTTTGTAAAACATATTATGTTTGTGTCATTTTTACTTTTACATTAAATAAAAAGTTATTTATGTCATTTCCCAACCAAAGTGGATCCATGGGGTCCCCAAGTTGACCCATGGCTTGTCTTGGTCGTCCATGACACAACCAATGAGAGTAGGACATGTTTCAAGCTCATCTCATTTTATTAATGCATTATTTTTACCTTAAACTTCACAAATTTCCACTAATAGCGAATAAAAACATAATAAGTTACTATTCACAAAAAAATTATTTTAATCCCATTGAACCACATTTTACTTCTTAATGACAACCATTTATGTCGGATTTTTTAAATTCAAAACACAATGATGGAAAAATTTCATTTAAACGGAAAAATCAGTTTTTATAAGTACCACTTAGTGGTTTCACTATTCATCAAAAATTGAAGTTTTTCAGAAAATTACCAAAAATCCACCCTAAGCTATATTTGATATTCAGAATTCAAAAATGAAGTATATTTTATAAAATTCAAAACATATAAGTCACATTAATTAATTTAATAATTAATTCCCGTTGTCAGAGAAAATAGCGTGTTTTTATGAAAAACAATATGTATCAAAAGATTGACACCAATTTAAGTCCAATTTCAAAGTGAAATCGATTAAAATGACCACCATTGGATTAAATGGTAAAAATATATTCTAATTTCACTTCAAAACCAATTCAAAAGATAATATAATCATATAAATAAATTAGATTAAAAAGCAGTTTTGATGTAAAATGCAGTATTTTTCACTATTCATTAAAAAATGAACATTGTCAGAAAAATACCAAAAATTTACACAAAGTAAATTTTGATGTCCCAATCATAAAGAATAAGTTTATTTTGACAAACATAGTTTATAAAATTTTCAAAAGATATATTTAAAAAGGGTTTTCCATCATAAGGCAGTAAAACAATCTTTTAAGAATATTAGTGTATTCCATGCATAAGATTGTATTTATTTTGATTTTAAGCCTCTAAAACACTATCTTAATCATTAATAGACATAGATAAAAATATCTATTATTCATTACTTACTTGGGATGTTACATCCTTCCCCCTTTAGAAAATTGCGTCCCCGCAATTTATTTACTTATCAAATAAATGTGGGTACTTATCCCTCATTTCATTTTCAGATTCCCATGTTGCCTCTTCAATCATGTGGTTTTTCCACAAAACCTTTACATATTGAATCACCTTATTCTGTAACACTTGCTCCCTGTGGTCAAGAATCTGGACCGGTTGTTCCTCATAAGATAGGTTCTCTTCCAGCTGAACTACCTATGGACTCAAAACATGAGATGGATCTGGCATATACGTTCTCAACATCGAAACGTGAAAAACATTGTGTACCTGAGATAAACTCGGAGGTAAAGCCACAAGGTAAGCAACTGATCCAACTGTATACAGAATTTCATATGGTCCAATAAACCTTGGACTCAGCTTTCCTTTCTTACCAAATCTCATCACACATTTCCAAGGAGAAACCTTGAGAATTACATGATCACCTACCTCGAAAGATAGATCCTTCCTCCGGTTGTCTGCATAACTCGTCTGCCTACTCTGAGCTGTTCTCATGTGCTTCTGAATCAGCTGAACTTTTTCTGCCATCTCTTCTAACAATTCTAGACCCATCAACTTCCTTTCACCCACTTCATCCTAGAAAGCTGGAGTTCGACACCGCTTCCCATATAATGCCTGAAATGGTGCCATCTGTATACTGGAATGAAAACTGTTATTATATGAAAATTCAACCAAAGAAAGATGTTGGTCTCAACTTCCCTGATGATCCATAGAACAAGCTCGTAGCATATCCTCCAAGTTCTGAATTGTTCGTTTTGACTGCACATATGATTGAGGATGAAAATATGTACTAAAATTTAATTCAGTACCCAACGACTTCTGGAGGCCTTTCCAAAAGTTAGAAGTAAACCTGGGATCACGATTAGATACAATGGAGAGGGGAACTCCATGTAACCTGACTATCACTTTAAGATACAAACGGGAAAGTTGATCAAGTGAGAAACTATCTCGTATAGAAAGGAAATGAGGAGATTTGGTCAAGCGATCAACAATAACCCAGATTTCATTATTACCTCGAGATGTCTTCAGTAATCCCACAACAAAGTCCATGGATATATTCTCCCATTTCCACTCTGGCACTGGTAAAGGTTGAAGCATCCCTTTTGGTAAATGTCGCTCTGCTTTAACCTGCTGACAAGTCATACACTTCACAGTAAAATCAGAAATTTCTCTTTTCATTCCATCCCACCAGTAATACTCGCGCAGATCTCTATACATCATAGTACTGCACGGATGAACTGAAAACGGAGAACTATGAGCTTCACCTAACAACTCTCTCTTCAACTTTTAATCACAAGGCACACAAAATCTCTTCCCAAATCTCAAAACACAATCATTATCAATGTTGAATTCAGGAAACTGACCTTTCTGCACCAGCTCTACCTTTTTCTGCAACTCACTGTCTTGCTTGATTCAATCTGATAGATATGATCTCACTGATACATGAAACAAAACAGAAGAACTTCCTGCACCAATAACTTCTATGCCAAAGTTCATCAAATCCTTAACCAAAGGATCACGATCCAAACACAACATTTTTAATGAAGCATTACTTTTTCGACTCAAAGAATCAGACACTTTATTTTCTTTTCCCGGATGGTAATGAATTGTACAATCATAATCCTTGATTAATTCTATCCATCTCCTTTGTCTCATGTTCAACTCTTTCTGAGTGAATATAAACTTTAAACTTTTGTGATCGGTATATATTTTACACTTTACTCCATACAAATGATGCCTCCAAATTTTTAAAGAAAAAACAACAGCAGCTAATTCCAAATCATGTGTAGGGTAATTTACCTCATGAGTTTTCAACTATCGTGAAGCATAAGCAATTAGCTGATCATTCTGCATTAGGCCTCAACCAAGTCCTTTCAATGAAGCATCACTGTATATAACAAACTCACCATTCCAGGAAGGTAGTTCCAAAACTGGAGCATTCACCAATATTCTTTTCAATTCCTGAAAACAATCATCACATTATTTTGCCCAGATAAACTTAACACCCTTCCGAGTTAGCTTAGTCATTGGACTAGATAACCGTGAAAAATTTCGAACAAACCTTCGGTAATAGACCGCCAAACCAAGGAATCTACGAATCTCGGTTACATTTGTGGGTCTTGGCCATTCTTCCACAACTTTTGTTTTTGCAGGATCAACAGTTATTCCATCTTTAGAAACAATGTGACCAAGGAAAGAAATTTGTTGCAACCAAAACTCACACTTGCTGAATTTCCCATACAGTTTCATTTCTTTTAAGGTTTTCAAGATAACCCTTAAATGTGTTTCATACTCCTCATTAATTTTAGAAAACACCAAAATATCATCAATGAAAACCACCACAAACTTATCCAAGAACTCATGGAAAATTCTATTCATTAAGTCTATGAATACAGCAGGTGCATTGGTTAGCCCAAAAGGCATTACTAAAAATTCATAATGGCCATATCTCGTACGGATCACGGTCTTCAGAATATCTACCTCATTTACCTTCAGCTGATGGTACCCCGATCTCAGGTAAATCTTTGAAAAAAACTGAGCTCCCTGGAGCTGATCAAACAAATCATCGATATGAGGCAAAGGATATTTGTTCTTAACAGTGATGTTATTCAAGGCTCTATAATCAATGAAAAGTCTCATAGAACCATCTTTCTTTTTAACAAATAAAACAGGAGCACCCCATGGTGATGTGCTAGGTCGAATGAAATATTTCTCTAATAAATCTTGCAATTTCTCCTTCAACTCTAAAAGTTAAATTTGAGCCATTCGATAAGGGGGTTTTGAAATTGGCATAGCATCAGGAACTAAGTCAACAGTATACTCAACTTCCCGATCTGGTATTATTCCAGGCAACTCATCAGGAAAAACATCAGGATACTCATTTACCACTGGCACATCATTAATCTGAACAGTTCCTTTATTTTCAACTATGTGTGCAAGGTAACATTCATTTCCATATTTTACAAGTTTCTCGGCCTATTGATAAGTTAACAACAGTAAGGGTTCATTCTTGTTCAGAAACATAAAGTCTTTCTGAAAAGAAACTTCTTTAGCTCTACAGTCAATCATAGCATGGTAAATAGAGAGCCAATCCATACCCAGGATAACATCAAACTCTACTAGAGGTAGAACAATAAGGTTTTCAAGTAGGTTATTTCCACAGATAAGGATAGGAAGATTCTTATAAATTCTTTTTGCCTCAACATTTCCCCCAGGTGTTTTTACCACAAGTTCAGGAGTCATTTCTTCAGATGGTATTTCCATTTTACTAGAAAAGGTTTCATAGATGAATGAATGTGTAGACCCCGAATCAAACAACACACTGGCATAATCTGAAAAAACAAACAATGTACCTGATACAACTTCATTTGACGGCCTGACATCTGCTGAAGTAGTTGCAAAGGATTTCACCACCCCTTTCTGCTTGTAGTCTAACTTCTTCCCATCACTCAAGATCTTTGTCGGACACTCATTTGCATAGTGACCCATCTCATTGCACTTATAACATTTCACTAACTGTAAATCAAATTTGTTCTTACCTTCACCTTGATCCTTTTCAGTGCAATCACGAGCCTTATGTCCCATATTACCACATCGGTAGCACTTTCCAGTATTTAGAAGACACTCCCCAGCATGCCTTTTGGCACATTTATCACAAACTGGAAACTTAGTTTTCTTACCATCAGACTTTTTTGAAGAATTCATACCTTTCTCCTGCCACCTCGGTCTCTTATTCTGCTGGTTGTTATAGAACACTTGGTCATCAGCAAACTCCATTTCCACCTTCTCAGCACATCGAACAAGCCATTCATAACTTTTAAACTCACGAGAAGCTAATTCCCTTCGATATTTTGGCTTTAATCCTGAGTAAAAACTATTGATTTTACTATCAAGGTCTCGGATAAAATTTGGAGCATACCTTGCCAATCGAGTGATCCTTTCTTCATAGGTAGCCACTGAGTCTTCCTCTTGCCTCAATTCCAAGAATTTATTTTCCATACTAAGTCGAACAGCCTTAGGAAAATACTTTTCAAGAAACATACCTTGGAATTCATCCTAGTCGAGAGCATCAATCACATCGGCGTCCCTGATATTTTTAACCATAGACCACCACTGATCTGCTTCACCCTCCAATAGATAAATAGCAAGACTAACCTTTTGATTGTCTGAACATCCCATGACATCAAAAATATTCTCCAGTGCTTTAATCCACCCTTCAGCTAGAACAGGGTCAGATGATCCTCTGAATGATGGGGGATGTTGCCTCATGAAATGTTCCACCACTGACATGTTCCTCTGCGGTTGATCTGGCTGATCTCGTGCATGGATACCACCACCATTTATAACCTGAGTCAAATGTGCCATCACTACATCAAACTGTTCAGTTCCAATTCCGACCATCTCGGGATGCTGATTCGGAAGGTTATTTCCTTCTGTATGCCTTCCTAGCACTGCTTCCCTGTTTCCTCTGCGGAAAACCATTCTGAAAAAACATGTCTTAGAAGAAGCAACATGGTAATCGTCAAATGCTATATCATTTCAAAAAAATATATTTTTGGACAGTCATCTAATAGATTTCTAACTCCAAAAGTTATCTAAACCGACCTCTGATACAAACTATAAGGCCCCATCCTTAAACCTTACTTAATCTTGAGTTATTACAAGATTACACATTGAGGATCTTTTCGGGTTTAGAGTTTTAGAGAATTAGATCATAAAAATTGCAATACATTCCACATATAAACAATGTGGTTACATAAAGATAGTATTCTTCATTACCATCAATGGAAACATATTTAAAATAAAACATGGATTCTTTCTTGACACTTCCTTGACACTATCATCATATCATTTACCATTCCCTTGACCTGTGAAAAACATTTCAAAAAAACTTGGGATGAGCATAAAATGCTCAGTATGGGTTATAAAAACATGGAAAGGAAATATGGGTACATATATACATAAGAATGAAATCAAACTTTACCCATAAAACATAAGCACTTTAACATACCTCATCAAATCATGAATAAATCATAGAAATCATAATACATAAAGGTAACTTGAGGCATTCATAACATTCTTACGTAGGGAGTAACCCTCTTGGTTACGTTTGGAATACCCATCACAGTATATTCCCTAAATCACTTCAGAGAAACCTTAACGTTTCACTCCTTCGCGTTACCCAATGCATTGGAGAGCTATATAGGGCTCACCTGCCCTTTGTTTATCACGGAACCACCCATCTTCATAATAATGCCCAAGAACCTGAACATAATCTTATCACATAAAACATGCATAAAGGAAACATAACATTCCCACCTTTCAATCACAAGATATCAATACAACACATTGATATAAAAACATTATGAAAACCATTTTCAATACCAAAATAAATGAAAAGTAAAACATGGTAATTATTTTTATTTTAAAAAGAAGGTATGGCTTGTAGAGGAAGCCGAAACTCAAATAACGGTCACGACGGCGGAGAAGTCATTGTCGCCGCATACGTACGACAAAAACATTCCCTTTTGTCATTTAGTAAACTCTTCATATAAAAAATATTCCTTTTGAATAAACGTATAAGTCAAAGGGGTTTATACACCGTATAAAAGAAAGTTGTGTATAAAATAAAATATGCCTCAATGAAAGGATATTGAGACGAAGTCCCATACCTCGTATCTGACTTGACCCGACCGTTCTTTAATCTCATGAATAATATACTTGAGTTAATCTCTACTTGCTTATGAACCATTTTCATGTTCATTATTCCTTTTATACCATGTTATGAACATCATGTAATCATTTAAGTTAATAATGTTCATATTGTCGGTATTTGGTTCTTAAGTCAAAAATAGACTTCTTACACTTACATGTTGTTAATGTGGTAAAAGGTTCATTATATCCAGAATGATATTAATGATTTGGATAACATATATATCATATATATTCATCATATACGTGTATTTATAATATTACATCACATTTAGAGGTATGAAATGAAATGCACCGTTCATGGAGACGGTAAGCCGTACGTACGCATGAACACTACTTCCATTTCTATTTCGTATTTTCTGGAATGGAATCATAATGATAAAAGAGTATATTATAATTCCAGTATAATAACATATATAATATCATTAACTTTATCCTTTACACATCCCACATATGGTATTAATGAATCAAATCACTTTCAGGGGGCGGTGGTCCGCACTTCCTAAAATGAAGATATCGTGTTTACCCATAATGGAAACCATAAAGGTATGCCCAAAATGAAAAAAAAACAGAATCTTAAGGAAAAAATAAACATATTATATATCATATATAAAAATAGTGACATCATAATGGCCACCTTTGAAGGTGTTAAATGAGTATTGAACAATCATCGTTTCGGGAGGCAGAATTCCGCCATCCACGGAAACCTTATGTTCTTTAACAATTTGATGTAGTTTTGTGAGAGTGTAGCTCAAATAAATCTTATAAAAACATCCTAGTATATTGAAGATGTTGTTTTTGTTACAAAAGAAGTAAATAAAAAGAGTTTAGGGGGTTGGAGAAGCAAAATAAAACAAATGAACATGAGAGAATGAATTACCTTTAAAAGGGTAACTCCTTTTGATTTGAGCCTAAAGGCTTCCATTGAAAGGATTACGCCCAAAAGGAATCCTCTAGGATGAGGAGAGGGATGTGGATAGAGTAAATGGGCAGGGGTTGGCCGATCCAAAGGCTTGAGGAGTGTGTGAAATGAGGTAGAGGTGGGGGCCTTTTATAAGAGTAGAGAAGGGGCACTTTTGGAAAGTAGAGATAAGTTACGTTATTTTAAAAGGAGTTTCGGATTCAAAAAATCCCACATTGCTATAATTCTAGGATAAGGTGATAAGGCTTATAAATCCACTCATCCAATTGGTTTTGTCCATGTGTAGGTTTTATATTTTTCATTATCTTTCCATTTTATTTAAATCGTTAAATATTGAGGTCATCGCTGCATCATCATGATGTCATAAATAATTTAATTTATTTAACGTCTAAAAATTACAAAAAAAAATACTATGATGTATGAAATATTTTTAGCTTTCCAATGACTATTTATAATCTAAAATATGATCTTTATAACCCCATGTAAAAAATTTTTTCGTAAAACATATTATGTTTGTGTCATTTTTACTTTTAAATTAAATAAAAAGTTATTTATGTCATTTCCCAACCAAAGTGGATCCATGGGGTACCCAAGTTGACCCATGGCTTTTCTTGGTCGGCCATGACACAACCAATGAGGGTAGGACATGTGTAAAGCTCATCTCATTTTATTAAAGCATTATTTTTACATTAAACTACACTAATTACCACTAATCGCGATTAAAAACTTAATATGTTACTATTCACCAAAAAATTATTTTAATCCCATTGAACCACATTTTACTTCTTAATGACAACCATGTATGTCGGATTTTTGAAATTCAAAACACAATGATGGAAAATTTTCATTTAAATGAAAAAATCAGTTTTTATAAGTACCACTTAGTGGTTTCACTATTCATCAAAAATTGAAGTTTTTCAGAAAATAACAAAAAATCCACCCTAAGCTGTATTTGATATTCCGAATTCAAAAATGAAGTCTATTTTACAAAATTCAAAACATATAAGTCACATTAATTAATTTAATAATTAATTCCCGCTGTCAGACAAATAGCGTGTTTTTATGAAACAATAAGCATCAAAAGATTGACACGAATTTAAGTCCAATTTCAAAGTGAAATTGATTAAAATGACCACTATTGGATTAAATGGTAAAAATATATTCTAATTTCACATCAAAATCAATTCAAAAGATAATATAATCATATAAATAAATTAGATTAATAATCAGTTTTGATGTAAAATGCAGTATTTTTCACTATTCATTAAAAAATGAACATTGTCAGAAAAATACCAAAAATTCACACAAAGTAAATTTTGATGTCCCAATCATAAAGAATAAGTTTAATTTGACAAACATAGTTTATAAAATTGTCAAAAGATAGATTTAAAAAGGGTCTTCCATCATAAGGCAGTAAAACAATCTTTTAAGAATATTAGTGTATTCCATGCATAAGATTGTATTTATTTTCATTTTATGCCTCTAAAACACTATCTTAATCATTAATAGACATAGATAAAAATATCAATTATTTCTTACTTAATTGGGATGTTACATACATTAAAATCCCATTAAAAATATTAATACTTCACAATGGTCATTAAATTGTGGTTTAACCTCAATCCTTTATATAGGACATTAAATGTTAGTGTAACCCTTAATATAGGGCTCGTAATTCACATTATAAACATTATGTATTTAAAGGGGACCATAAAAAACATTGTAAAAAATATGTTTTATAAGGTTTCTTTTAATTTAAAAAAAACTTAAGTAATCCTGGTTGACAATAAATCCATGAATAAACTGAATTCATCTTCTTAGACATTGACAAACTTCTATATAATCTTATTTAATCTAAGCAAACCGTACAATTCAACATAATTATTATGTCATCATAGAAAACATCAAACACAATCATAAACCTAAAAAATTATTTGGGTAGCCTAAATAACATTGCAAACCAATTTTTTCATACATAGTGTATAATTTATATACTTTCTAGTGATGTTCTAGTGATCCTAAGGACCCTTGTATGAGATTATCACAAACATAAATCTCTTAAAGCTTCCATTTTTCTTTATATTATATATTAAACTCTAATATGACATCATATATTCTGTTAAACTCAAATACACTTTTATATATGTCTTAAAAATATAGAGTGAACAAACATCCACACGCTCATATGATATATAAGAGATTCCATGTGTTTTTAATTGATATGGTTTAAATTAAAATTGTGTTTTTCCAAAATCATAAAAGTAAATCAATCCATTTTGATTAGTTATTACCCTATATATATTGAAATTACATAAAAGTTAAATAGTATGGTTTATAATATTAATTTCATGAACATGAATACAATTTATAAAATATTCCAAGTCTAGAAAACAATCTCATTTACATGATCTATTGACCTTTAGTCATATTGGTTTCAAATTTACACCACAATATGTTTATGATTCTATTTCTTTATCAACAAAAAATAATGGAAAGAAATTTATGATGGAAGAATCATCATGAATTTTTTTTGAAACCAATATAAAATATTTTTTCTATAAAAGAGATATCATTATTTTATATATTTACTTATGATATTATAATTATGGATTTAATATGAAATATCCTCTAATCTGAATATTCCCTAACAATCCTAAAACAAAATTAATTGAATAAGACATCCAATAATAGATAAAACATGATTCCATTAATTGAATTGTGGGAAAAGGATCTGAAATCACCAAACTAGATCTCCTTATATATAGATATGAAATTTAATATAAAAATGATCTAAATTTACAATGTGTTAAATTGAAAAACAATATAAGAAAATTACTTGGTCTTATAGTAACACATCTCTATGGGAGGAAAACTATAAAAAATGATTATAATATAATAATATATTATAGGATCCTTCACCACTCAAACTCTACACAAAAATAGATGATGATATGTAAAAACTATTTTACTGAACATGGGACCCCATAAACCATATTACATAAAAATTAACCCAATCATTATAGTTCCTCCACCATACAATCATTATGGGAGATAACCACTTGAACAAGGAAATCCCTAGGAAACTATTGTTTTTTCCACAAGAGTGTTAATCTTATGAAGAACATTTTAGGTTTTGGAAACTCATCCCTCAAAAAATTTATCTCTTCCATAGCTATTCACTTGTATGTTTTGGATGATGGTCCTCTAAAACCACCATGTCTATATGGTTTCACATAATGTTATTTTGAATAAGTTCATTATAATTTTCATATCACATAACAATAAAATTATTTTATTATTTCCCTAACCTAAAAAAATCACCCATAAATATAATTTTCAATGATTCACCAAAAAGTCCTCAGGGTCATGTATATATTATTCGTATGTTCTATTTTCCATTCATAATGGATTAGTGTCACTACCATATTAATTTAGTCACCCAATACCACTAAATAACAACACTGGCCTAGAATTTTGTAGACTATAATATTCATCCTAATGTCGACTAGATTTTGACACCCATAAATCAACCATTGATCCAACTCTATATACTATTATAATATCATAATGAAGTTATATTATAATAGAATATTCTTTTTTGTATTGAAACATTGGAATCCTTTCATGTAATATCTTGATATGAATGTGAATTAATAATGTAAAGAACTCCTACATTATTAAAAGACCCTCTAAAACCCCATTTTCTCTAATAAAATCTTTTTAAGCTTCTATTTCCACAATGTACTCCACTTAATTATGATACACAGAAAGAATTGTTTAATTATAGATATCCAAAAAAAAGTTCATACTTAAAAAGTATACACATAAATAGTTTTACTTCTATTTGTTTGTGAAAATACCCTCTAAATTATTAATATGTAATACCATTTAATTTAACATATTTTCCAAAAATAGATTATCATGCCTGAAAACCCATTAATATACCAATGTGTACACATTATCAATTACTATGGATCTATTCCCATATTTTATATAAGCCTCATATCAACACACATTTCATGTGTAATTTATGACCTCCTATAAACCATGGAATTCAAAAATATCCATACTTATAATTCATGTGAAAGCATTTCCATATATCTCTTCATCCATTATTTGTTAATTAACCATAGTCATCTTGAAATTTCCAGTTAGATATATGGTAATGGACTTATAAAACACCTTCTAAAGCATTCCACCATTTTTTGATATACACGGACTGAGAAAGGAAGTATATTCCAGAACTCATGAAATGTTAGATATTTGTCTATAACATTCTAAAAAAAATTGTAAATTAATCATTAATCTCCAAAATATAATATCACATTATACATATAAGTTTAATTCACCCATATAAATAATAAATATGAAGAATATATTATCACTTATCATATTTTAACAACAATGATGATCAATATTGATTGGGAATGGTGAATTATATGTCATAATGAAATTGGAATCAAAATATCAATTGTTATTTTAATTAATTTAGTCCATAAAAACTCATTTTTAATTGATACACTAGATTATTCATTACATATTACACAAAACATTTTAGTTAGTCAATGATTATTTTCTCCTTAAATTCACCAAGATGAAATACAGACATAACATCTAACTGATCATGATTTATAGCTTAAATTATATCTATTTTTGGATCAAAATTATTGGTTTAATTTTTTATAATAAGAGAAATTTTTTATTGAAATTCCAATCACATCATTATCAAAATAAATTTACAAAAAATATTATTCTTATATTTATTCTTACCATTTATATCCACTTATAACTAGTAGAACCAGATAATCTGCAACACTTCATTTTTATCAGGGTGTTCTATTTTCTCCCATTTTTTCACATATAAGGAATCCAACACTTCATTCATTATTAAATCATATTCCACCTATTCATTGCTCACATGTTCTCTACTATTTGTAAGAAGTAATAATTTAATGTCAATTTTGATCCTCCATACATGGAGTTGAGCCTTATTACATTTCCTTAAAAATAATAAACTCCATTATCTTCTAAAAAAATACTTTTATAAATCCTCCTTTTATTGATCCTCTATGAGATTTTGTTTTCGTGGAGGATTCTGCTATATTTTACAATGAAATGCAATTTAATTTCAATATCATCAAAAGCATCGACATCCAAGCAGTTGGTACATATAAAACTACCATACCCCACATACCATCTATAACTTATATTTAGTATATCATGATTATATTTGGAATGTATTGATTATTTTTTCTCCAAATTAACATTATTATTATCCCACTACTCATTGGAATTTTTTTCAGAGAATTTTAGTGAATAGTTTTGACAATGTATATTAAAAAAATACCACCACAGAAACTATGTCTTTGCTCATATCTTAGATGTGTTGTACTATATCAGCCTTAGAAAAACCTATAAACCACCTTATCATAATAAAAACTCTTTATCGATATATTAATGTAATTTATAGATTTATGGACCATGTCTGGGACTTCATGGGATGAATTAAAGGGTTCATCATAAAAATAGACTCCTATGTGAAAGTTATTTTTACCACTATTGAGAGTGATCCAATCTGGGAATTTGGATAATGATGTTTCTATGAAATTATTTTTAGTCTTTAAAGGATTGATTATCTCAATAGAGGTATATCAAGCATGTTTCTATTAGCATTTATGGATAAGAGACATCAATCAGTATGTATTTTTATATATTTAGAGTCTTTAACCACATAAGAAAAAATCCAATATTATATACATGGTTTATTTTTATCATAAATTCCATATGGAACTACAAACGATACATTGGGTAGGACCTCAAATGATTCATAGTTGTTTTATAAAATATAGAGGACATCTATGTGGTTTTATATAAATTAATAAGAATTTATTGGGTCACTAATACCTATCCTAAAAATATTTGAGCAACCATACTGAAGGTGGCATAGAAAATTCTATTATAATGATTTGATATAAAATTAGAGGGATGATAAAAATAGAGATGAAATGGTGTTTCACTTGAGCTATAGTGTTTGGTTTCTAAATTAGGATATCATTCTTATACATTAGTCAAGATGGATCGGGCCTAGGATTCATCAAATATTTCTTATGCAATTTGGGAAATGATTTTTATTTGATGACCATAATTGGATGGAAGCCCCTAAGGTAGATATAGAGTAGTCACACATACATATAAAACATCCTCATAATCTACTTTATGTATGTTATGTGGTTATCTTCTTATATATGGGAGGAACCTCTAATGTTTTTTATATCAATATATTTTACACATTCTCAATTGTGACTTGTATAAATAGAGCTATCCTTTGTGGCCTCAACCCCTCTAAAAATTCCAGATTTATTTAAAGGGTCTTAATTAAAACAAAATAGAGGAAATAACACACCATTTCATTTCTAATATTAAATTTCATGTTCAATTTATGTGACAACATATTTAGATTTCTTAAATATATGGTTTATTTGGTAATGATAAACCTAAAATAGATTTGTTCAATTTTTTTCAAGAATTACACATTACATACATATTCTCATATGTTTATTGAGGAATAAGTGGCATAATCAAGATGATGAGCAGTTAGAAAATATCACATATGAGATTATTATGTTGGATAGGTATCTTTAATAAATAAATGTAATGTTGATGAAATATTTCTCATACGATTTATTGATTACTCTTTTCCTAAAAAGATTATATCATGGTAGTTAAAGGAAAATTTGAAATATAATTTATTTTCTTATTATTTAACCAAATTTTTTTACTATTATATATATTAAATCCATATAAGAATGCACTATAGAACATGACACCAGCCATGAATATTTATGTGGGGAAGGTTGAGGAGGAAGGTGTTATAATTAAGTGTTTGGGCTTATAAAAGGGGATTAAAATGTATCCCTATAATGGGAGAAAAAAATTATTTTTCAATTTGACTATTTAAATATATTTAATAACGTGTGTCATTAATTTTAAGGAACTTTTATGTGGAAAATTTATGATTTATTTGGTATTACATTTAGGACCATTTTTGTATGTTGTTAGGTCATAAAAATAGTACATATGGGTAATATTCCACAAAATGGTTTAGTTTGGGACATACTAATTAATTTCTATTATATTTTATTCCATTAGGTAATTCTACTAAATGTGTTGATAATATAACTAATAGGATTCCCAATACTAGGAACACGAAATTCCCAAGGAAGAATAAATTGGATTTTTTCTCTATAGGTGAAATTGGATACGGTTGGGCCGCTAATTTTAGTTTGGAAAATTTTATGCATCTTGAAGGAAAATAATGTTAATATTTTTCAACTTTAGTAATATTGGTTGCATGGGTGAAATGTGATTGATTAATCAATGTAGTTGAACTAGGTGATGGTTGATCTTAGTGTAAGCTAAGAGGGCTCGATAAAATGTCTGTTATATAAAGGAGTTAGGAATCTATGAAATTTTTAAAACATAATTAGAAATATCTATCATCAAGTTCCTTTCACACAGGTCACTTATTAAGACTGTGAATAAATTTTATATTATTGAGTTTATTTATATGGTACATTCTAATAACCTACCATATCCAATCCCATAACATACATTTAGATTCATTAATCATTAATGAGATATAATTGGGATCTACCATGCTAAACATAGTGTATATATGCTCTAGTTATATTTAATTTTTCTTACGTGTGAATTTAGAGGTTTGATGTCTATTTATTTGTAAGGCCCAATTAGGTTCCTAGAAATGTAAAAAAATGATTCATCACGATCGAATATTATTAATGGAATTTGAGGAACTTAGTATGAGTCAAAATTTCATTTTAATTATAATGAATTATCTTATTCATAATAGGGTTCACATGTTTCATGATAAAAATGTGTATACCCTATTTGAAGTATGATGTCTGAAATCCTTTCCTTTTAGAGGGTTTGTGTATGCTTGGCTATGATAAGTGAATTACCATAGTAGTGTAATAAGGCTTGACATTGGTACAGAAAAAATATAAAAAAGGTAAACTCCTTAAAAAATTCTAACCATGAATGACCATAAATTTCGATTCGGGTATTGTTTTTCACATCATTAGCTATCAAATCAGATAAAAATAGAATTGTTTATGGTTTTTATACAAAATATAGGTTTTTTCTTTTCCAAAATACTTATGTAATACCGTAAAAATGAATTTACTTCTTCAAATAATCCATGTCTTACTATAGACTAGAATATATCATTATCATGCTACTATATTTGGTAATATTATTAATGATTCTTCACTCCACATTGTCTATGAAATCATATGTCACATGGGAATATAATTGAAATTGTTATTAATGATGTTTTTATTTATTCAGGGTTGATTAAAACCATGTTATTTTTGGGAGGATCATATTCCTGTCATCACTAAAAATTAAAATGATTATTTATTATTATTTTTCATAATTTAAATATAAAATAATTTTTTTCTTATTTAATACTCTTCTTATAAACCTATTTTTCATTGTGCAATGTATTTTATTTTAAATTAATTGTTTCCGATTAATTTGAACATAATTATGTTAAATTGTTTCCATATTATTAAAAATAATTTTTTATATTACTTAATACATTAAATATAGTTTTTGTTATAATGAATAATAAAAATAATTATAATCTATTACCATTTTTATAGTGAAAATAAATTTACTGGGTGGGGGTTAAGATAAATAGATAAGAATTCAAATGACCAAAAACATGACTACAATCCATTGGATCGAAAAAATTATAGTTTATCATGTCTAAGGATCTTGAATAGTCCATTTTGGATCCTTGTTGAATGTGGAAAACGTGAATAATCTTTTTTATTTATAAAAATTGCATCTTTTCCACTCACCTCGCCTATAAAAGGATACCCCTCTCATCTCCTCTTCACAACATCAAATACAATTTCCTTATAAAATACATATGATAAAATATTACTTCAATTCCCATGACCTAGATCCAATTGTTTTAAAATAAATATATCCTATTAATTATTTAGGTGCTCTCATAAGGAGGTTGTCCAAAGAAGAGGTATTATTCTTAACCGAGCATCTTTATTTTATTTCATCTTCTACCTCCTTTAAATATTATTCAATAATAATGATATAATAACATTTTTATACCATATAATTATATTTTATTTTGTTAATGGTATAACCTAAGTCCATCTCCTCTAACATCAAATGGGTAATGAAATCATAATTCGTGTGTACGATGGACTACTAACTCACAAAGCAATGTGATCCTTTTTCAATCATCGACAATCATGTATTTTTATAGTGATGAAATTAACGTATATATATATATATATGTGTGTGATTTTTTAACATAATTATACTCCGAGAATTATGAAGTCACATATACCTTTTACATTCTATTATGTGGGGAATACAATAATGTTTCTAGTGTGTATAGTGGACTACCACCTCGCAAATAGATATGATGCATTTTTCAATAAATCCTTACCTATAAACTAATAAGTAAAACATTTATAAATATATTTTACATGTATGATGTAATAATGATACTAATGGCATATTTATTATTCTTAAGTGATAATATATGATTTTATTTCTTACATTTCCCCTTATAGAAAAATGATAATGTTGGTCATGTGTATGTGTGGACATCCAACTCCAAAAAGAGATGGAATTTTTTTTTATCCCCACACCACATTGATGATATATTCCAGTATATTTAATGAAAGAATATTGTATATAATATATGATTAATATTATTATTTAATGACCAAACAATACATGACATTGTTCCACAATGATCACTAAGATATGAAAATGATACTCATGCGTATGTACAACTTCTTTCTCTGTGATTGTAAAATAGTTTATATTTCACAAATATTTCATGTTTATTATTCATAATATGTTTAAATAATATCGTATTTGTCAAAAGTCAACCTACCAACATTATTTTTTCAACCAAATTATAATACAATCAATACTTCCAATGAGAACTTAATGGATTAAGTAATAATTAATAACAATGTTATAAGTGAAATAAAATATATTAATAAACATTGAAATTTTTCTTAATCATGCAAATAATTATCATAATTTTATTATTCATTAATATATATAATGTAAAAGAAAATTCAATTTTATGGTAAGTTGCTTCATCTCGATTTCCATTCATTGAGGCATATTTATGTGTCGCAATCCAATATTCATTTATGAGGTGTATATACCGGCCCATTTATACTTTATATCATTAATTATTATATTCTCATCATATTTAATGTTTTTTAAGGTTATTATATCCAGTGGAATATGATTAAAATGTTTCATATGTCATTAGGGAATTCTCTTTTAAAAAATAATCTATTATGTGTTTCAATATAACTACCATTTTCTTCCATTTTAGTGTTCTAAAAATGATTTTATGAATGAAATTATATGTACATGCACATTTTATATTGATAATTTTTATCATTATATAGATATTTTAAAAAAAATTATTTTTTATACATAATGTTTGAATTTCACTACAAACGATAAAAGAAATGTTATATTTTAATGTATATGAAGACAATAACCTTTCTATATTCTATAACCACTTAGTTGTTGGGCGGAGAGTGATGGAAAGAGGGGGGGTGAATTGCCTTTTAAAAAATAATTAAGAATTTAAAACAAAGTTAAAGGTGCAGCGGAAATAAAAGAGGCAAGACACAAAACTTGATAACGGAGTTCGGCTTAAACCAAAGACTACGTCTCCGCTCCCAACTCAACCGTTGAGAGATTTACTACCGCTTGATTTTTAATGGTTTTAGAAAGAAACCCACTAGACTTTAAGGCAGTCTAGAACCTATTACAGCTTGCTTTTAATGGTTGAGCAAGAACCCACTTGCTTTTAATGGTTGAGCAAGAACCCACTAGCCTTCTTACAGGTGAAGGCTAGCTCACCTATGACTCAAGCCTTTTAAAGGGAAGGCTTGACTAACCTCTTCACACCTTGAAGGTGGTGTGAAAACCCAAACAAAGAGAGGATAATAGAAATAGGGGTTTATAGGCACAAACCCAAATTGATGCTCAAAAAGATAAAACAAGAAAAACCGTAATGTGGAGAAGTCTTGGGCGCCAATGGATTGATTGGAGTTGATGAAGAAGGGTGGTCCCAAGCTTCTATGGTGGTGCTCCTTGGATGTGGAAGTGAGTTGGAGCAATTGAGGTTCCTTGAAGGAATCCGTCGGAGGTTCGCCAAATGATTGAAAAATGTTCCCGTGGGCTTTCTTATGTTTCCGGGGCTTCCTATTCCTTTATTTATAGAGGGGAACCCTCAAATGGCCTGTGGGGGTCTTCAGAGCCATTGGAGAGGCCTTCGGAGCCGTTGGGAGTCAAGTGGACAAGTCTGGTCAAATCCCAATGGCTAGTTTGACTGGCTCCACCGGCTGACTGGTGCTTGGCCACCGGTTGGCCGGTGCTTTGGAAAAGGGAGAGACCTTCTGCCCAGGCACGTCCGGCTGGCCGGTGAGGAGGCCACCGGTTGGCCGGTGCTGAGACAGTAGCAAACTCTTCTTTCTGGGTTCCACCGGCTGGCCGGTGATGGTACACTGGTTGGCCGGTGGTCTGGACAGAGGGGATGCCTTCTGCCCAGGCACTACCGGCTGGCCGGTGGTCATCCACCGGTTGGCCGGTGGACTGAAATCAGTCCACTTTTGCCTTCTGGATTTCTTGACCCAATTCCTTGGCAACCTTAAATCATGCCTATCATCCAAAAACACTTAAAACCAGATTAGATAAATAAAAGAGTGATTGTAATCATGAAAATTAAACCACGAGGGGTACGAGAGGTACAACAATCTCCCCCTATTTTGATGATCACAATCACCAAAACAAGCAATGTAAAAGATTTAAATTAAAGGCATGCTTTAAAGGATAAATTGAAAAAGTAAAGCAAAGCGTGAGAGAAAGATTTCTCCCCCAATCAACCAAGAATTTCTCCCCCTTTGTGATTATCAAAATAGCACGGGGCATAAAACTTGATTGAGGGAAAGTTTGAAAAACAAGATAGAGTTTTTAAACCAATTGAAATTTTTGAAATTTGAATTGAATGTTTTGAATTGAAAGTTTTGAATTGAAAGTTTTGAAATGAAAGTTTTGAAATTGAAAGTTTTGAATTGAAAGTTTTGAATATAAAGCAAAAAGGCTTAAACGATCCTAACTCCCCCTAAATAAAAACAACAAATCACCAGGGAGAGGATTTTAGAACCGAGACAAATTTTGGTCCGGTGAGACTCGCTGAAAGGGATTTTTCAATCCATACTTGTCTAGTGGCGGGTCTTCTCCTATGAAATTCATCATTAAAGAAAATGGTTTTGGGCCTTCGATACCGGGCATTTTTGCAATCGCACTCATAAATTAAGTGCCCAGGTTTTTTACAATAGTTGCAAAATCTATATTGGGAGCTCCCCCATACAAAAATAGTTGGAGCATGGGAAGAGGAAGCTTGCATGGAATAGCCAAGCCCTTGGGTGGTTCTAGCCGAACGTTGAGAACCTAGCAATTTGGTCAAATTTTGTTCACCTTGGGTGAACTTGGCAAGAGATTCCCTTAAATATTTAATAGTTGATTTCAAAGAATCAACATTTGGAATATCTTGGAACTTAAGGGCAAGTTCCTCATTCTTTTTGAGAAGTTGATCTTTTTCAGAAATTAGAATTTTTTGTTTCTTTTTTAAGGCAATAAATATGGAAGAATATTCGTGAAAACCTTCCTCCAATTGATCTCTATCATGTTGGAGATCCTCATAAGATAAATGATTAAAATAATTAGAAGAACTAGAGGAAGAGGAGTCGGAAAAGGTTACCTCATGAAATGCCATTTGGCATTTTTTACCGTTGTCACTTGAGGAGGAGGAGGAGGAGGATGTGGAGCTACCACTCCATGTGGCCTTGAATGCCTTCTTCTTTTCCTTTTGCTTGGCCTTTTTCTTATTGGGTGGACAATCGGGCTTTTAATGGCCTTTCTTGCCACACCCGTAACATGTTACCTCGGGCTCGGATTTTTCGTTGGGTTGAGCCTTGCAGGATTTCTTCTTCTTGTGCTTCTTCATGAATTTGTGCATTTTGCAGGCAAGATTCTCCATTTCTGAATCTCCGCTTGAAGAGGAAGACGATGAGGAGGAGGATCTTTCTTCTTTTTGAACTTTGAAGGCCATGTTCTTTGGAATTTTGATCGGTTTTCCTTCCTTTTCAGCTTGCCTCCTCATGGTGATCTCGTAGGTCATGAGGGATCCGATGAGCTCTTCGACCGGCATGTTTTTGATGTATTTTGCTTCTTGGATTGCCGTGACTTTTGGTGCCCATGTGCTTGGTAAGATCCAAAGGATCTTCTTGACCATCATTTCTGCAGAAACATCATCTCCAAGAGATTTTCTTCCATTGCAAACGTCAGTAAAACGAGTAAACATATCAGAAATATTTTCGGATGGATGCATGGTAAAAGACTCAAAATCTTGGCGATACATATCCAATCGAGTATCCTTGACTTTGTTGGTCCCCTCATGGGTAACCTCCAAAAGTTTCCAGATTTCATGAGATGAAGTGCATGTGGACACTCGATTGAATTCATTACGATCAAGGCCGCAATGAAGAGCATTCATGGCTTTTCCATCAAGCTCGAAATTTTTAATATCGGCTTGAGTCCATTTGGATTCATCGGGAGAAGAAAGAGAATAACCATGCATGACAATTTTATAAATAGGATAACCTATACTTCTAAGAAAAGTGGTCATGCGGGTTTTCCAATAAGTATAGTCGGTTCCATCAAATAATGGAGCACGACCCAAAGAATAGCCTTCGGGGGCGAAAGAAGTTGAAGCCAACACAAAGGATCTTGAATTTGAAACCGGTGAAGGTATTACTCAAATTTTGCCTCTAATACCAATTGTTGGGCGGAGAGTGATGGCAAGAGGGGGGGTGAATTGCCTTTTAAAAAATAATTAAGAATTTAAAACAAAGTTAAAGGTGCATCGGAAATAAAAGAGGCAAGACACAAAACTTGATAACGGAGTTCGGCTTAAACCAAAGACTACGTCTCCGCTCCCAACTCAACCGTTGAGAGATTTACTACCGCTTGCTTTTTAATGGTTTTAGCAAGAAACCCACTAGACTTTAAGGTATTCTAGAACCTATTACAGCTTGCTTTTAATGGTTGAGCAAGAACCCACTTGCTTTTAATGGTTGAGCAAGAACCCACTAGCCTTCATACTGGTGAAGGCTAGCTCACCTATGACTCAAGTCTTTTAAAGGGAAGGCTTGACTAACCTCTTCACACCTTGAAGGTGGTGTGAAAACCCAAACAAAGAGAGGATGAGAGAAAGAGGGGTTTGTAGGCACAAACCCAAATTGATGCTCAAAAAGATAAAACAAGAAAAACCGTAATGTGGAGAAGTGTTGGGCGCCAATGGATTGATTGGAGTTGATGAAGAAGGGCGCTCCCAAGCTTCTATGGTGTTGCTCCTTGGATGTGGAAGTGAGTTGGAGCAATTGAGGTTCCTTGAAGGAATCTTCCGGAGGTTCTCCAAATGATTGAAAAATGTTCCCGTGGGCTTTCTTATGTTTCCGGGGCTTCCTAGTCCTTTATTTATAGAGGGGGGAACCCTAAAATGGCCTTTGGGGGTCTTCGGAGCCGTTGGAGAGGCCTTCGGAGCCGTTGGGAGTCAAGTGGACAAGTCTGGTCAAAGCCCAACGACTAGTTTGACTGGCTCCACCGGCTGACCGGTGCTTGGCCACCGGTTGGCCGGTGCTTGGGAAAAGGGAGAGACCTTCTTCCCAGGCACCACCGGCTGGCCGGTGAGGAGGCCACCGGTTGGCCGGTGCTGAGACAGTAGCAAACTCTTCTGTCTGGGTTCCACCGGCTGGCCGGTGATGGTACACTGGTTGGCCAGTGGTCTGGACAGAGGGGATGCCTTCTGCCCAGGCACTACCAGCTGGCCGGTGGTCATCCACCGGTTGGCCGGTGGACTGAAATCAGTCCACTTTTGCCTTCTGGCTTTCTTGACCCAATTCCTTGGCAACCTGAAATCATGCCTATCATCCAAAAACACTTAAAACAAGATTAGATAAATAAGAGAGTGATTGTGATCATGAAAATTAAACCACGAGGGGTACTAGAGGTATAACATTAGTGATTGTGGATTAATTGACATTAATTAATATTTCATTAAAATAAAAACAATATTTCCATTTTCAATGTGTTATGTTATTGAATTTTTCCAATAAAATTCATTTTAAGAAAATATTGTTATTTTAAATGAAACTAATTTATATATGGTTTTAAAATAATATTCATGGGTATTGGGATGAAATGTTGTAAGATTACATTTTCTTTATTCTTGATTTGGACTATGTAAATTTTTTATATTATGATTTTATCCCCATTATAACTCATAGGTGATCTCGATATTTCTTTTTTTATGGGTGCACCCAGATATCGCTCAAGGGAATTTGATAGTTATTATGTTCTTTAGAGAATTATATTCGAAGACATCGGTAAGATTATTATAATTTAAAAGTTGTCTATATAGGGTCTATGAGATGATTATCTATGTTTCCTATGTGATTTTTTAATTGGTAATGAGTATTAATATTAATTAATTGATTTAAAATGGTAAGATAATTTCCCTTTTAATAGAAAAATAATGCCCAATTTGGGAAATAAGGTATATTTTTAGCAAAAAAGTTTGAATGGTTTTTCACTGGACTAAAAAAATATTATTGTTATATCTATTTCTAAGATTTTTTTTCTCATCCCATTTTTTTTAAAAAAATAATCAAAGAGTTTATCAATGTGTAATGTAAAGTGATAAATTGAAGGTCATTAAGATTATTTTGGAATAAAAATCATGATTTATTTAAAAAGTTTTTTTAAATTGAAAAATAGATATTAATATAAATTTTTCCATTTATAATATATTTTTTTCTTATGTATAACTTGTGAAGATATTATGTCAAACATTAAACATAAAGGATAATTATAAATGAATGAAAGTGATTTCTAGTCAATATACACTAGAATATATAATGTTTATGGTAAATTCTATAGAGTTGGTGTTAGAGTAAAGTATTAGATAATTTTAGATGATAGTAAACTATTAAATATGTGCCCATGAAAGATGTCATAGTATTATAATCTTTAAATGATATTACATTTCATGATTTCTATGTGTGTTCATCTAAATTGGTTTTGTTAATAATGGTCTTCCATAGAGGAAACATGTAAGTTGTAGTCAGAAAGAATCAATAGGAAAATAACTTTCCCAATTAGAAAACTAGAATTATTGGAATTATAATAGATCATTTGGGTTATAGAGATGGACCATGGACGTATGATTTATATATTTGTGTCTTAAATGTTATCGAGAAAGAATATTTTCTATATAGAAACATGTTGATAGTGGATTATTTCATTATATGGCACACTACCACATTCTTTGGAACCTCAAATACATTGTCGGTCAAATGATGGATCAATTCCATGGAAAATATATTTAATATCATGGGATATTCATTACATAAAATGGAAACTCAAAATATTTATCATTTTGAATGAAGCAATGTTCAATAGTGGTCTCTAGTATAGAATTACAGAGATAAATATGATCTTTATTTCCTTGAATATTAGACATTTATGGATAATTTCCTTGTAAAATATTTCTCAAAGGGTTTTTGACTCTCGATTGAGAAATAATTCACTTAATTAAGGAAAAAAGATGATGATTATATAACTGCATATGAGGCGAAATTTTTAAGATTGGCTAGTTCAGTACCAAATTTTATTGAGTACATTGATTGAAAAATAAATATATTTTACTTAGGAATAAAACCATTTTTATGAATACCTTTTGAATCATGATGATTTAAATTTTATGAGAAATATTTTCATTGTGCAGAAATATTTGTGATGTAATTTTATGACATTTATATGCCTCATGATGATGAAATTATGAATGGTCTGGATAGAATGTGATAAGGAGAATATAAATAAAATAAATTTGTTTGAATGAAAATAAAGTACCCATATATAGATAATTGTGGTATAAAGAACCGTGGAGAATAAATTTTTAAAGTGGAGAAGGGTAACCGATATAGAAGGTTATGTTATAAGCCATGTGATTATAATGAAAAGTATCTAGATGAATGTAAGATTGGGGTAACTGATAAACATCCAATATTGATATTTTTAGTTGTAACTAGTTAGGTCATGCTAATGTGTGCCCAAATATAGTATCTCAGCTTTGATATAATTAATATCCTAAGTAAAACATTTTTGAAAAATAATTTACTACTACTACTACTACTACGGTTTATATTGAGTCTTTGAATGAAGTGGTGGCAGTTATTTTACTTGTGTATTCAAATTATACCAATAACCAATTTAACCCTACAACATTACATTCCATCATTTGTGAGAAATTTTCAATTAAATTTGTAATATAATCACATGAAATTAATATATATCTTTTGGTGAAAACTTTTGGTGGATGTATTAAAGATCCAAATATTTATTGGAATATTCCAATTTCCATTAGTTGGATGGTATTTCCTATAAAAAGTATTCAACTAATCATAGTATAGATTGAAATAATTTTGGGAATGGATATATTTTTGTTTGTTATTCTAAGATAGGATTCTGAGCTAAGAATGTTTTCTTTAATGATTTTACACCTTTGATAACAAAGAAAGAGTCTATGAAATTGATTAGATATGGCACTAAAATTTATCTTACTCTTATTTTTTAAAGGAAATTTAATTTTTAGATTAGTGATGTCCATGTAGTGAATAAGTATATATATTATCTTCATGATGAATTCCATAGTACCATTCATGATTAGGTGGTTGATTAAACTATTGAATTTTTTAGTAATGCTATGCCTATTTTAAAACATGCATATCAAATGTAACATGTAGATCTTTTAGTATTAAAAACTCTATTTATGGAGGTGTTTGATAAAGGTTTCATTTGATCTAGAAATTAACCATTGGGTGATCCTATTTTGTTCGTTAATAATATAGATAGTTCAATGAGACCTTGAAATGATTATATGGCCTTAATTTAAATAAAAATTAATAAATAGTAACATTTACTTCATATATGTGATTTGATTAATCAGATCAAGGGATCCCACGAATTTACAAAAGGTGACCAGTGGTTTGGGTACAATCCGGTGAGCGAAAAGGAGGATGATATACAGAAGATAGTGTTTTAGACGAGATATAGTGATTATGTCTCTTTAGTTATTTACTTTTGGTTATTCATATAACCTAATATAAATATGTCCCTTATAAATAGAGTCTTCCATGAGTTATTTGATATGTATTTTTATGTGTTTATTGATGATATTTCGGTATATTCTAACATTTAGGAGGAATATTAATTAAAACTATGGATTTTTGTGAAAACATTAAATGAAATTATCTATATAGAAAATTTAGTATGATAATATTTTGGATGCAACATATTACATAATTTTTTCATATTTTATCTAAAGATGTTATGACTATTAACCATGCTAATATTTTCATTGTTTATGATTGGAAAAAATTGTAAATTATTAAAAATAAAATTATTTTTACATCTTTATTGAGTTTCTATTGGAGGCCTTTTGATAATTATTCAAATTTGTCATGATCATTGACTAAGTTAACTCGAAAAGGAGGTACCCTGACTAGAAAAATTATTGTGTTGATTATTTTTATGAACATAAATGAGTATTAATGAAATTTTTATTTTTTTCCATGTCCTCTAGAAATGGTGAATTTTTCACCTATATTGATTGTTTATTAATGGGGCATGGTATTTTCTAGATACAGAATGATCAGGTAATTTATTATTCTTTATGGAAACAGAGACCTCATATGTTTAATTATCCTATGAAAAATATGGAATGAGATTCTATAATTATTCATTCAAACATTAGAGGCATCATTTATATAGAGCAATGTGTGAAATATATACTCAAAAAAAAGATTAAATTATATTTTTTACTTATAAATAGTTAAACATGAGGGAAAATAATAAGGATGGAATTGTTCAAAGATTATGATTACATGATTCATTTCCATTAAGGTAATGAAAATAATGTAGGCTATTCTTTAATATGTAAAAATAATGTTACATTAACCATTATACATTTTAAACATTACCATTTGTTTCATGATTCGATGAATTTAGGCCTAGATGGTGTGGATGTAGAATCATACTCTATTTTGTTTTAGGTTTCTGTGTAGTCAACTTTTTTAGAAGGAATTAAGAAATCTCAGAAGGTGGATGATTCATTAGAAGAAAAGGATGATTCCATTAATCAAGTTAGGTCCCTTCTGTTTAATTTTAATGAAGAATCTATCCCAAAATTTTGATAAATATTTTCTATTCACTGTGATTTCATGTTTCAAAATGATTTATTAAATGAATCCCATTTTTCATCAATTTTCATTCATTAATGAAGTACTATGATATATAAGGACCATAAATATTATTATAGGTGGGATGGAATGATGATATATTAACAAACATTACTATTAAATTTGTGACTTGTTATTAGGTTAACATATAATGAATCTTTGCGAAGGGAATTATTCAACCTTTTCTTCTGCCAAAGATGAAAAATGAAAACAAATCTACCAATTTCAATATGTAATTGAAAAATACATCTTGATGTAAAAATTATTTTTAGTTGATAATTTTTTGATTAACTAAGTATTTAAATTTCCTGATAATTTGAGATACATGATATTTAGATCATCTTTCCTAACTGTAACTAATAGAGATATTCTTGTTCCAAATAGTTTATATCTCTATTATCACTGATTTTGTTCCCATATTTACTTCTAATTTTTTTAATGGACTCAAGAAGTCATTGGGTACTTAATTTTGTTTCAATTCATATTTTATCGCTAAACCAATGGTCAGTCTAATAATATTATTTTGACCATGGAATTTATGCTTTCCTCCACTTAAATGGATGAAAAACTATGTTGAGATCAATATCATTCATTGAATGAGTTTTCCTATAAAAATATTTTTTCATTCTAGTAAATATATTGAACCATTTAAGAGATTATATAGAATGATGTATTAGAGATAATTTTTATTATTGATATATAGAAAGGATGATTATGGAACAAATGTAAGGAATGGTTAATAAGTTTTAGTTGATTCAGCAACATATGTTGATTACATTCAGCATAAAAAATGTTACATGGATAATAGGAGTAAATATCATTCTTTGGAGGTGGGTGATCATGTTTTTCTTACTGTACCTCATTGGAAAAGTGTGTTCCATTTTGGAAAAAATTTATAGTTAATTTTAATGCTCAGTTGACCCTATGAAATAATAGATAATTTTGAATCACTATCTAACTTAGTGGATTTCCCTATGATATTATCTAAGGTGAATAATTTTTTTCATGTTTTATTTTTATTGAAATATCTGAGGGATTAATATATTTTTATTGGAACTAATGTAGTTTAGTTGGAAGAGACCATTTCTTTTGACTAAAATCTTATTCATATTATTTAATATAGGTAGAAATTTATGTATTATAATATGACTTACCAGGTTAATATTTTATGAAAAACCCATTTGTACAAGTAACAAAATGAGAATATGAAACTATTATGTGAGAAAGATATCACTACATGTTTAATAAGTTAATACAATTTTAAGGAAACAATTTCCAATAGGTGTAAAAATGTAAAGACCAGGTAATGATATAATTAATAAGTTTCATTTTAATTAATATTAATTATATAGTTATATTTTCCATAAAAATATTATTTATTTTTTAAATTATTGAGGAAATCATTTTAATTAAAATATTCTTATAAAAGGTTTTATTTAAAAGATTATTTTTAAAATAATGTTACAAGAATTTGATAAATTTTATATAATTTTTAGATAATCATAAAGAATTAAATTACATTAAAATTTAGGGATTTCTTGGAAAATATTTTCTTTTTGGTGTATAGTAAACAATAAAAGTTTTTATAAAAATATCATTTCTTTTTAATAAATTGACTATTATTAAAGTACTATTATGTTTTGATTGTTATTAAAATTAATATAAGCTTTATTTAATTATTTATAATCAACTAATTTAATTTTTAATCAACATTATTGGATTTTAGTATATGTTTTTTTATTGATTATATGATTTTTCATAAAATTGTTCCCAAGTGCATAATGTTTGTCTATTTAAATTAATTAGAAAACCCCAAATAAGGAATCTATAAACTGAAATTTATAGATTATATATTTATTAATATCATTTTAATTTTATATAATGATTATTAAAAGTAATATATTTAATAAAAAATAATTTTTTTATTGAAAAATACACTTATTGAAAACCCGATTTTTATTGCATCTATGTGTTTTATTTTAAATTAAATTCTAATAATTATGAGAATTTTATTTGGTGGTATATATTGCATTATTTTAATATGAAAAATTTATATTGTCTAATATGTTCAAGTTAATTTTTTTTATAATTATTTTTGAGAACAAAATAAATCTATAACCATGGTTATGATAAAAACAGATTTACCACAGGGTTAAAATAATATGATATCGGTTAAAATGACCTAAAAACATGTCTAAAATATTTTTCATGGACATAATTAAAACATATCTTATATATGTATTTATAATGGTCAATTTAGGAGTTTTTGTACAATTTAATATAATGGTTACACATTTTTCATTTCCAATATTAGAAGTTCTCCACTCAAATTTGTTATAAATGTACACCCCATATCCTCTCCTATACCCATGTTAAAAAAATTAGATTATTGATTAACTTCCCTAATATATTATAAAATTCATTCCTGATGACTCATATCCCTTATTTTATCATAAATAATTCATATGGAGGATTTTGGTGCATACCTAAGGACGTTGTGTAAAGTCGAGGTATCATGCTTAATCAAGAATATTAATTTACTTTTACCTCCATTAAAAATAATTAAATTTTTATTATATAATAACAATATTGTATAATAAATAATTATATAATATCATTTTCCTTAAATAACTTAAATCAATCTCCTCTTCTATAAAATTGAAAAAAACATTAGTCGTATGACAAACTACGACCTCACGAACTGATGTGATTCATTTTTCATCATCAACTCTAATGGATTGTTATAATGACGGGAATAAATATTATATATATATATATATAATAATTTGATTATAATTTTACTCCTATAAATATTATACAATATATATCTTCTTACATTTTATTATGTGGTGGATAAAAATAATGTCGCTTGTGTTTAGGATGGACTGCTGCCTCACAAAGGGATCTGATGAGTTTTTCATGAATGCTTTCCAAAGAAGTTATAAAGGATATATTTAATTAATATACATTATATATATTAAATATTAATGACCTTAATATAATATATATCATTCTGAGAAGATAATATTTAATTTTTTTCTTACATGTCGACTGACTGAAAGATGATATCATCGTTTGTACGTATGTGGGGATTACCACCTCCACAAACAAAATATGAGGATTTTTCATCACCACAAAAAATAAATGATATATATAATTACATTTAATCAAATAAATTTAAAATTATGATATTATTATAATTTTATAAATATAAAATAATATGAAACTTATTTCCATAACTATTTTTGAAAAATTGAAATGTTACTCATACGTATGTACGACCTACCATCATCAAGATTCTAACACAATTATTTTTTGATAGACATAATTAATTATTGGTTTTATATGTATAATTTATGTATAAATATGTAAACTATTTCATGAATAATATTCTCTTTTTGTTAAAATAATTACCACATTAACTAAAGTCAACATAAAAAATTCATTTTTTGGACACAAAAGCTAAATACCGTCAGAAAATCCATAGTGAAATTAATGGATTAACTAATCATATATAAAATCATAATAACTAAAATAAATGGGAATAATAAACATGAAAAAATTTATTACCAAATTAAATAATGAACATATGTTTATTATTCAGTGGATAAAGATTATATGTGATGATTCAGAATTAAGTTAAGGTATTCTGTCTCAATTTCCTTTCTTTATGTTATATTTCAATTTCATACCACTATATTCAGTTATGATGTGTATATAAATACCCTTAAAAATTTTATATATTTAATTTTTATATCCTTAATATATTTAATGGTTACTTTAATGTTATTATTTAATGGTGCCTATGAATCAAATGTTTTTATAGAGGAAAGAGACTTTTCTTTTAAAAATAATTCTTTTAATTGATCCTTATGAAATTAATATTATTCAATTTTAATGTTTTTAAAATGATTATATTAATATGATTATAGGGACATAAGAGTCTTATAATGGACATTTTCCCCCCTATTTCAATTATTTTTTTTAAAAAATAATTGTATGAAAATTTTGACTTTCTATACAAATGACAAATTGAATTCTATATTTCAATATAAATGGAGAATAAAAAATTTCCAACCACCATAAAAATTATTTTATGCCTGGTCTCCATTACAAGATTTCATGTCTTATTAAAAGAAAAACCTTCTTTCCCCTTTTCTAGGTATTCTAGAACTAAAAATGGGTTTTTAAAAAGAAAAATGTAGTTGTGATGAAATAGTATTTTGATATCTAAAAGTGTTTTGAATATGGGTTTAAATATGTTTTTGAAGGGGTTTATAAATAAAATTTACAATATTAAATTTCATTTTCTATGATATGGTCTTTTAAAATTCATAATATGATGTGTTGATCCCAATTATTTCTCACTAGTGAGCCTCAAAAAAATTATATCATGGGTGTTCCCAGATAGTGTTGGGTGATCCCCATGTAGCTTATATGATGGTTTCACTGATAAAAGACTCTAATGCATTAAGTATTGGTAATTTTTTGTAAGGAATTATATTTAAATTCATCCATATTGTTATTCCATTTTAGGGTTTTTATTATATGATGTTCCAAGGAACCTTTATAAGTTTTATATGCTTGAAAATGAGTTATCATAGAGAGAATTTATTTAAAAATTTAAGATAATGATATTTTTAATGTTATAATGATTCCATTTCCAGGTAAAAACGGTAATTTTTTATGTAAAATAATTAATGGGACTTTGTATTTTTAACTGGAATAGATGTTTTATTGTGTATCCCTTACTGATATTTTGGAGCTTATCACTTGTTTTTAAAACAATTTAATAGGTTTTAAGGATGGGTAAAGGAAAAAATTAATTCAAGTTAAACTTTTCCGTGATTTATCATAAAAATAAATCGTTCATTATTTTAAAACATTTATGTTATTAAAAAATAGATATGAATCAAAAGTGTATTGTATTAAAATTTTCATTTTTTATTTACGAATTATGACCTAATAATCTAATTCAATAAACATAAAATATATTACTGAGTGAAATAAATTGATTTATATTATATATAAACTAGAATATGAATTGTTTATGTCTTGTTCAATTTATTATAAGATGCATGCATTGATTTGTTTTAAATTTATTGATATGATTTGGTAACAATATATTGATCCTTTGGAGATTATTTGAGAGTAATCATCCATTTATTAGAAATTACATATCCTTCTATTTGTGATTTATTATAAATCTAGAGGAATAATATATATTTGATAGTTTTCATATTGGTTATGTGTATATTTATATATAATTTTTACGTATATAATGTGCTTCTTTATTCATGGTTTTCCATGAGTATGTATCCTAGATAACGGTATGTGGAATAATTCTTGGATGTTATTAATGGGGTTTTCTAGTTCTCTTCAGAGTTGGAGATTTAACATGAGCTAGTTCATTATAGATTTTTTATTTTTAAACCCTAATGATTGTCAATATGATAATTTTTCTATAGTGTCGACGTACATTAGATTATCCTAAGGTTTTTTTTATAAATATACCATTTAATTACATGAATTTATTGAGGGTGGTGGTTTTCACACATCAATTTTATTTGTTTGAGTTGCACTCCATATTTTATGATACATTCAAATAATATTTTAAAAATATTAATTAATTAAATCCACATAATTTGTTGAAAGTATAAATCATAGGAAGGATTTCAATACGGAATTCTGTTTGAATTATGGGACTCAATGATAAATATTAAAACATTATTTACTGAACTAAATGTCTTTTGTTATTATGAAAATCATATTGTTTGGATGATATATTTAGATTTTCAGGACTAAGATATTTTATAGAGCGCATTTATATGTCTTTCAAATAGTGTAATAATGGAATTATTGAGGTGTATTTTGGAGCATGTTATAATTCATTTTATTATTAGGTATGTATGAGGATGGTTTTTTTGGATGATTGGTATAATTTTTTTAAAGAGTTATATTTTTGGTACAGGAAGGTTTATTTTGAGTAATGCCTCTTTTCTTAACCATTTTAAAAATAGAGTCATAATCTGATTTTTTTTTATTCCTGAGGATTATATAGTTATCATTCTAATATAATAGTGAGTCTTAATGAATAATGGGCCATAAAATAGTTTTAGAGGGTAACACTGTGAAACATGACCAATATATTCCAGTAGATTTTTTATGAAACAATATTTGTTATTTTCATTTTCTTTTTAGTTTTTCCCAAAAATATGTGATTCATAGGGTTTATTTTCTGGACCACCAACTAGTTTTGTATGGTGTCTAATTCTATCCAACATGTGCATTCAAGTAGGTATGGTCACCAAACCAGCTGATGGTTTTTGTTGATGTGATGTGGTTTGTATCATGATTAACAATAAGGGTAATTTTTAAATTATGAGATCTGAGGGGTTTATATTGGAAAATATGGTGTTTTTAACTCGATCTAAATGATGGTTATTCCCTTGGAATTTTTTTTACCCTTATTCGTTCCCAATGTTGATTGATATCTCAGTTTAGGGTAGTGTGTCTGGTTGGTTAACAAATTATTATATCCT
Organism: Viscum album; assembly: GCA_963277665.1. NCBI lineage: Eukaryota > Viridiplantae > Streptophyta > Magnoliopsida > Santalales > Viscaceae > Viscum > Viscum album. Next base: position 478,095,148 of record OY728134.1, read on the forward strand.
CCCTCTTAGATAAATGGGAAACACAAGGAATTGTGATCAATATATACTAGATATAGAGGATGGTTTTTTATTTTCTCCCTTATTAGTTGTGCTATGACATGAGATTTGGAGATAAACAATTTCTAGTAATATTATGTGATGTGTTACATTGATGAAATGTTGTATATTTATAATTATGTTGAACTGTAATATAGATTTATGGGTTGTGTGTATCCCTCTTATATATTATTTTTTTGGTGGTGTAGAATCAAACTCTCTAAAAATCATCACCATAGTCTGACAATGATATATTCATCCTAAAATCCTCAAAGAGTGACTGTCTCCATGGTACATAATAGTTTCAACCATGAATCCTTATCCAAATTATTGATACATTAGTTGAATCCCAGGGTAACCAATTTGATAGAATTTGTTATTTTATTGGTGGTATGATATTTGGAATTAATATATATTTACTATTATAAATTTAGAAAAATGAAAAAATTATATTATGTGATATACCCTTTGTACAAGCCTGTGATATGCATGTCATTCATAACATTAATTAAAATATCCTAATATCAGATAAGGCATGATATGTATATATCATAATTTATAAAACTATTATTATGTAGATGTGTATAATTTTTAATATAATCTATGTGTTTTTTTATAAGTATGAATCAATTGTTTAGTTCAGTTATAGACACATATACATGAAATAATTTTTTGAAACATCAAAAATATTATAATGAATCAATAGGATTTGTCTTATCATAATGAATATTCAACGATATTAAATTATAGATGATTCTTGTGCATATTAATTAAATTAATAAAGACTACATAAAGGGAATGGATCTTCCAATTTGCGTTTATTGAAAACTCACATTTCATCATTGATACTATTTTAAACCATGTTTTTATTTTTCATTATAATATATGGTACTATCACAACATAAAATATCACTAAGTCCTCTCATTGAAAATGATGATTCTATAATCTAGTGGAATCCCTTTGATGGTGGTATTCTATTGGCTATCCCTTGGTGACTACGATGAATAAAACACATTTGAGTTTGATGGAAATAGTTATTGGTGTAATTTAGTTGTGTATGTTTTTTAATTCATCATATTATATGTTAATTCTACAAATGATAAATCATTCATTATTTTGGTTTTATTCCACTATGTTGATCTTATATTGATCACCCATAACCCAATAGTTGTATTAGGGTAACATTTATCAGTAAATTAATATTTTATTTTTATGATTTTATAGATAACATATATATCATAATATAATAATCAAATTATTATATTTTATATCAAAATCTTCTATTCTATATTCACATGATCGTAGTGTATAACTAATTTTTATTATAATTATCAATAAAATGATAACATAATGTATTGATTTTTTTCACATGATATAAAATATGATATATTATTTGATATAATAGAATTGAAATCTGTGTGAAAATAAATAATCCATTCCTAACCATTATATATATCGCATAGTCTTTTTTATTATCCCTTACAATTGAGAATAACTTAACATGGTAGTCAATTATGAATAGTTTATCCAATATGTAATGTGTCTTCTTTTTCATAGTAACATTTTTTAAGTATGTGTAAAATGATACGTTAGGGTTACCTCATACTAATGAACTATTACTTTCAATAAAATTAAATCCTAAGAGTGTTCACATATATTAATGATGAATTATAAAAAATAGTTTCCCAAATAAAAAAATCCTTTTCCCAAAAATGATGAAATTTTATATTTTTCATATTTTGTTATATTTTTTAAATTTTTTATATATGATAAGAAATAGGAAATTGAAAAAAATATTTTAATTTGAATAATCCATATGAAATTTTAATATTAATATCATTTGATTTGAAAAAAAATAATTTTTTTTATTTTACTTATTCCTTTTGAATGATAATGTAATAAAAATTAAAATATTGATATGATGTAACATATAATTTATCTATGTAATTTATTCTTATAAAATTATAATTCCATACATTGCATGTTAGGAATGAAAACAAGTGATTAATATTTGGAGTACCATTACCCCATTTTGTAGAAAAATTTATTAAACTCAATTTAGTTATTAAATATAATTTGTTCATATAATGTTTTAGAGTTATGATAAATTGGAATCCATGTTGATTAAAATGTCATCAGGCTGATGGGATTCAGGTTAGAATTCAAGATTTCATGGGGGATTAATCCTTATTCTACAAAGGTATGGGTTACCTATCATTGTCTCCAATCATTCACATGAGGGGATTATCAGTATATTTAAATTAAAAATGATCACATGAAAAAAAAATTCCTTATGGATATTTTGAATTTAAATATCTATGAACATTCTAAACTTATTTATTTTGGGGTGAAACCAAAAACATCAGCTTTATAAATAATTACGCATTTTTATTTTGTAATCACATTATCATGATGTATATAAGAGGGATTACAAAAAATAAATCATTAGATTCTCAAAAATAGAAAACAATTAAACATGATAAGATAAAGCTTTCAATTAACGAATTGATTATGAAATTAATATTCATGTGATTTATATTAAATTAATGAGACATTTAAATGTACCACGAAAATAATTATGTCTGGGAGTCCATTAACATTAATCATACTTGAACATATTGATCATATATTCAGGCAGGTTCGACAAAATAATTGTGAAAATAAATTATATAGGGAATGTCATAATAGAAATGGGTAAACATAAGTGCAAGGTAAAAAAATAACATTTTTATATTTTAATGACACTTATATTGGAAACCCTAAGATTTAGGATTCTAGAGGAGTTGAGTGGAGTTTAACTATGTTTTATGGATTTGTCTGTGGTTGTGTCGACTTTATTATCCAGAAGAAAAATATAACAAAATTTAGATAACTCCATATAGAAATTACAAATTAGTGATATGAATGAAAAAAATGACTCATTACATAGAGAAATGAGGATCTTGGATCACTACTTGAATTTGATATATGAGGTAATATATTTTAGTATGATTTTTTTTATTAAAATACCATGATCATTTTTTATAAAATATCAATGTCACTTATATATATGTCTGTTGTATATTATGGAATAAGTAATGATTTAAATTTTGATCCCTCTAATAATTATAAACTATAAAACAATTCAATATTCATATTTATGATTGATATCATTAATCAAATATAAGTATTCTAACATTTTATTTTTTAATGTAATATTGATCAATTTATAAAAAAATAAGTCATTGGTATTATATAATGACTGTGCATCCCACATTTGTGCTAATAAACAGAAACTCAGATATAAGAGATGATTTTATAATGATTAATTAAGTGTATTTTTATTTAATGGTGAAAGAGTTACTGAATTTTACATCAAAACACATTATCTATGTCTACATAAATTATAAATTTTTTAATTATAACACAACAATTATGTTCCATCCAAAAACATAATTTTTTCTATAAATTTTTTTGTACAAGATCCTATTTTATTTATTTATTAATAATAGTTTTTATATATATAATAAGTGAAATAAATAATGATATTCTGGTTATTTTAAAAAAGTTACTGAATAATAATAGAGATAATCTAATTAGTCACATTTAAAATAACAGGTTAGGGTTTATCTAAATCCTACTTACCATTATAATTTGTTACATTGGATAAATAAATGTAAAACACATTCATTACAATATACAGATGATTTTTGAAATAAATATATTATAAATAATTTGATCATTGTGAATATTTTCTTATTTAATAAAATAATCATAGAAAATTTTATTGGATATCATAAAGGTATAAATGATTGTTGGATAGTATACATGGTGATGTGTGTGGATAAATGACTACTCACATAAGTTTTGGGTTTGTGTACATCATTAAATTTAGAAATGACATTAGAAAATATGTTTTTGTGTTAATGATGATTCCCAAATATGAATATTTTTAAAATATCAATATTTTTTATAATGAATTAAATAATAAACTAATAAAAAAATATATTCAATAGTGTAAAAACTAATCAATATCTCAATTTTGGAATTGTATTTTTCATAAATAGAATTATAAGGGACACATAAAATAATTTAATGTTTGTTGTTATAAAAAAAATTATTTGATTCTGAATGTGTTTTGAATTCAGTTCTATAAACAAATTATTCAAGATTTCATTTTAGATAAATTATTATATTTTGAAAAAACAATTTTTAATGATATTTAAAATAAATCAAATTCACTTGATGGTATACAATATTTTCAAACATGTTATTTCTCAAGACCTCAGCCACTTAACTCATAAAATCACCCAAACCATTACTGATCATCTACATTAATTATCATTTTTATATATTTTTATTATTTCTCCCCAATAGTCTATCATTAATCTTTATCTAATGACCATAAACATAATTTGGTCCACTAAAACCCTAATACACTTCACCCATGACCACGCACAAACATCTTTACTCGTGAAATTTTATACTTCATTTTTTAAAAACATTCCCCTCAAAATTTATTCATTGAACCAAATTCTTATCACAAAAATTTAAAAAAAATCATGAAAGAACTTTTAAGGAAATGTGAGAAATTAATAGAGTACAAAAAACTATAATAAAAATAAAACATAAAATAAGAAAGCCTAGTCATTCCAAAAAAAATTCAAATAGTTGGAATGATTAATTCTATATAATTGAAATTTTATAAAATTTACCTCCATGCATTTATTTCCTTGATAAACACATCAAATTGGCCATCTGTTCACTTGAACATACGTGTTCCACCATGATTTTACACCCCTCATTGAATCCACTTTTTAAAATATAATATATGACTTCCTAAACAATTTTTCCATTGGGTTTATGAAAATAAAATTTGATTGAAAGTTTATTTATATCTTTTATAACATAAATGTTGTATATAGGGGTTTTACAAACATTTCAAAGAGTGTTATAATGGAATTATTAAGGTTTATTTTAGATAATGTTTTGATTCATTTTACTATTAGGTTATGTACATTGATGATTATTTTGGAAGTATTGTATAACGTGGTTTACAGAGATATATTTTTTGGTACTGTAATATTTATTTTTTTTAATTTCTCTATTAGTAATCATTTTAATAATGGAGGCATAATTTTATTTATATTTTTATTCTACAAGAGTATATAGTTATGATTATGACATGATATATAGTTTTATTGAACAATGGGTCATAAAATAGTTTTAGAGGGAAACTCATAGAAGCATGACCTAAATATTTTAGAGGAATGTTTTGAAAACCTATTTGTTAGTTTCATATTATTTTGGTTATTTCTCAAAATGTGTGTTTCATAGGGTTTTTTTTCTAACACAACTACTAGTTTTGAATGGTGTTTAATTCTATCGATCTTGTTTATTCACGTGTGTATGATCACTAAATCAGCTAATGATTTTTTTTGATGTGATGTGGTTTGTATCTTGATTAAAAATAATATGAATTTTAATATTATGAGATTTAATGGGTTTATATTGGAATGTATGGTTTTATTTACTCGGTCTATATGATGGTTATTCTCTTGAATGTTTGTTTACCCTTATTCTCTATTAATGATGATTGATATCTCAATAGAGGGTAGTGTGTCTAGTGGGTTAAATGAGTAATATATCCTCCATATCCTTTAAAAGGGAAACAAGTAGAATTGTGATAAACATATACTAGAGATAATGGATGGGGTTTTATCTCCCCCCTTATTAGTTGTGTTATTACATGATATGTTAAGATAAACCATTACCACAAATTTTATGTGATGTGTAACATGGATGGAATTGTGTATATTTACAATTATGTGGAATGGTAACATGGATTTTTTGGTTTTGTGTATATGTAACATCCCAAGTAAGTAATTAATAATAGATATTTTTATCTATGTCTATTAATGATTAAGATAGTGTTTTAGAGGCTTAAAATGAAAATAAATACAATCTTATGCATGGAATACACTAATATTCTTAAAAGATTGTTTTACTGCCTTATGATGGAAAACCCTTTTTAAATATATATTTTGACAATTTTATAAACTATGTTTGTCAAAATAAACTTATTATTTATGATTGGGACATCAAAATTTACTTTGTGTGAATTTTTGGTATTTTTCTGACAATGTTCATTTTTTAATGAATAGTGAAAAATACTGCATTTTACATCAAAACTGCTTTTTAATCTAATTTATTTATATGATTATATTATCTTTTTAATAGGTTTTGAAGTGAAATTAGAATATATTTTTACCATTTAATCCAATGGTGGTCATTTTAATCAATTTCACTTTGAAATTGGACTTAAATTGGTGTCAATCTTTTGATACTTATTGTTTCATAAAAACACGCTATTTGCTCTGATAACGGGAATTAATTATTAAATTAATTAATGTGACTTATATGTTTTGAATTTTGTAAAATAGACTTAATTTTTTAATTCTGAATATCAAATATAGCTTAGGGTGGATTTTTGGTAATTTTCTGAAAAACTTCAATTTTTGATGAATAGTGAAACCACTAAGTGGTACTTATAAAAACTGATTTTTCTGTTTCAATGAAATTCTTCCATCATTGTGTTTTGAATTTCAAAAATATGACATACATGGTTGTCATTAAGAAGTAAAATGTGGTTCAATGGGATTAAAATAATTTTATGGTGAATAGTAACTTATTATGTTTTTAATCGCGATTAGTGGTAATTAGTGTAGTTTAAGGTAAAAATAATGATTTAATAAAATGAGATGAGCTTGAAACATGTTATACCATCATTGGTTGTGTCATGGACGACCAAGACAAGCCATGGGTCAACTTGGGGACCCCATGGATCCACTTTGGTTGGGAAATGACATAAATAACTCTTTATTTAATGTAAAAGTAAAAATGACACAAACATAATATGTTTTATCAAAACAATTTTTACATGGTGTTATAAAGATCAGATATTTGATTATAAATAGTCATTAGAAAGATAAGACGATTTCCTACATCATAGTATTTTTTTGTAATTTCTAGACTTTAAATAAATTAAATGATTTATGATATCATGATGATGCAGCGATTACCTCATTATTTAACGATTTAAGTAAAATGGAAAGATAATGAAAAATATAAAACCTACACATGGCCAAAACCAATTGGATGAGTGGATTTAGAAGCCTTATCAACTTATCTTCGAATTATTGAAATGTGGGACCTTTTGAATCCGAAACTCTTTTTAAAATAAAGTAACTTATCTCTACTTTCCAAAAGTGCCCTTCCTCTTCTCTTATAAAAGGCCCTCACCTCTACCTCATTTCACACACTCCTCCAGCCTTTGGCTCGGCCAAACCATGCCCATTTACTCTCTCCACATCCCTTTCCTCATCCTAGAGGATTCCTTTTGGGCATAATCCTTTCAAAGGAATCCTTTAGGCTCAAATCAAAAAGAGATACACTTTTAAAGGTAATTCATTCTCTCATGTTCTTTTGTTTTATTTTGCTTCTCCAACCCCCTAAACTCTTTTTATTTACATCTTTTGTAACAACATAAGTATCTTCAATATACTAGGATTCTGTTATAAAATTTATTTGAGCTACACTCTCACACAACTACATCAAATGGTTAAAAAACATAATGTTTCCGTGGATGGCGAAATTCTGCCTCTCGAAACGATGAATGTTCAATACTCATTTAACACCTTAAAAGGTGGCCATTATGATGTAACTATTTTTATATATGATATATAATATGTTTATGTTTTCCTTAATCTTCTGTTTTTTTTTGGGCATACCTTTATGGTTTCCATTATGGGTAAACAAGATATCTTCATTTTAGGAAGTGCGGACTACCGCCCCCTAAAAGTGATTTGATTCGTTAATACCATATGCGGGATGTGTAAAGGATAAAGTTAATGATATTATATATGTTATTATACTGGAACTATAATATACTCTTATATCATTATGATTCCATTCCAGAAAATACGAAATAGAAATGGAAGTAGCGTTCATGCGTACGTACGGCTTACCATCTCCATGAACGGTGCATTTCATTTCTTACCTCTAAATGTGATGTAATATTATAAGTACATGTATATGATGAATATATATGATATATATGTTATCCAAATCATTAATATCATTCTGGATATAACGAACCATTGACCAAATTAACAACATGTAAGTGTAAGAAGTCTATTTTTGACTTAAGAACCAAATACCGACAAAATGAACATTATTAACTTTAATGATTACATGATGTTCATAACATGGTATAAAAGGAATAATTAACTTGAAAAAGGTTCATAAGCAAGTAGAGATTAACTAAAGTTTATTATTCAGGAGATTAAAGAATGGTCGGGTCAAGTCGGATACGAGGTATGGGACTTCGTCTCAATCTCCTTTCATTGAGGCATATTTTTATTTTATACACAACTTTCTTTTATAAGGTGTATAAAACCCTTTGACTTTTATGTTTATTAAAAAATAATCTTTTTATGTGAAGCGTTTACTAAATGACAAAAGGGAATGTTTTTGTCGTACGTATTCGGCGACAATGACTTCTCCATCGTCGTGACCGTTATTTGAGTTTCAGCTTCCTCTACAAGCCATACCTTATTTTTATAAGAAAAATAAATACCATGTTTTACTTTTATTTTATTTTGGTATTAAAAATGGTTTTCATAATGTTTTTATATCAATGTGTTGTATTGATATCTTGTGATTGAAAGGTGGGAATGTTATGTTTCCTTTATGCATGTTTTATGTGATACAATTATGTTGAGGTTCTTGGGCATTATTATGAAGACGGGTGGTTTCGTGATAAACTAAGGGCGGGTGAGCCCGATATAGCTCTCCAATGCATTGGGGAATGTGAAGGAGTGAAACATTAAGGTTTCTCCGAAGAGATTTAGGGAATATACTGTGATGGTTATTCCAAACGTAACCAAGAGGGTTACTCCCTACGTAAGAATGTTATGAATGCCTCAAGTTACCTTTATGTCTTATGATTTCTATGATTTATTCATGATTTGATGAGGTATGTTAAAGTGCTTATGTTTTATGGGTAAAGTAAGATTTCATTCTTATGTATATATGTACCCATGTTTCCTTTCCATGTTTTTATAACCCATACTGATCTTTTTATGCTCATCCCATGTTTTATTGAAATGTTTTTCACAGGTCAAGGGAAAGGTACATGATATGATGATAGTGTCAATGAAGTGTCAAGAAAGAATCCATGTTTTATTTTAAATATGTTTCCATTGATGGGAATGAAGAATACTATCTTTATGTAACCACATTGTTTATATGTGGAATGTAATGCAAATTTTATGATCTAATTATCTAAAACTCTAAACCCGAAAAGATACTCAATGTGTAATCTTGTAATAACTCAAGATTAAGTAAGGTTTAAGGCTGGGGCCTTATAGTTGGTATCAAAGGTCGGTATAGATAATTTTAGGAGTTAGAATTCTATTAGATGACTATACAAAAATATTTTTTTTTAAATGATATAGCATTTGAAGATTACCATGTTGCTTCATCTAAGACATGTTTGTTCAGAATGGTTTACTGTAGAGGAAACAGGGAAGCAGTGTTAGGAAGGAATACAGATGTAAATAACCTTCTGAATCAGCATCCCGAGATGGTCAGAATTGGAACTGAACAGTTTGTTGCAGTGATGGCACAGTTGACTCAGGCTATAAATGGTGGTGGTATCCATGCACGAGATCAGCCAGATCAACCGCAGAGGAACATGTCAGTGGTGGAACATTTCATGAGGCAACATCCCCCAGCACTCATAGGATCATCTAACCCTCTGCTAGCTGAAGGGTGGATTAAAGCACTGGAGAAGATTTTTGATGTCATGGGTTGTTCAGACAATCAAAAGGTTAGTCTTTCTATTTACTGTTTGGAGGGTGAAGCAGATCAGTGGTGGTATATGGTTAAAAATATCAGGGACGCCGATGTGATTGATTCCCTCGACTGGGATGAATTCAAATGTATGTTTCTTGAGAAGTATTTTCCTAAGGCTGTTCGACTTAGGATGGAAAAGAAATTCTTGGAATTGATGCAAGAGGAAGACTCAGTGGCTACCTATGAAGAAAGGTTCACTCGATTGGCAAGGTATGCTCCAAATTTTATCCGAGACCTTGATAGTAAAATCAATCATTTTTACTCAGGATTAAAGACAAAATATCGAAGGGCATTAGCTTCTCGTGAGTTTAAAAGTTATGAAAAGCTTGTTCGATGTGCTGAGAAGGTGGAAATGGAGTTTTCCGATGACCAAGTGTTCTATAACAACCAGCAGAAGAAGAGACCGAGGTGGCAGGAGAAAGGTAAGAATTATTTAAAAAATTCTGATGGTAAGAAAACTAAGTTTCCAGTTTGTGATAAATGTGGAAAAAGGCATGCTGGGGAGTGTCTTCTGAATACTGGAAAGTGCTACTGATGTGGTACGATGGGACATAAGGCTCTTGATTGCACTGAAAAGGATCAAGGTGAAGGTAAGAACAAATTTGATTTACAGTTAGTGAAATGTTATAAATGCAATGAGATGGGTCACTATGCAAATGAGTGTCTAACAAAGAGCTTGAGTGATGGGAAATAGTTAGACTACATGAAGAAAGGGGTGGTGAAATCATTTGCAACTACTTCAGCAGATGTCGGGCCGTCAAATGATGTTGTATCAGGTACTTTGTTTGTTTTTTCAGATTATGCCAGTGTGTTGTTTGATTCGGGGTCTACACATTCCTTCATCTCTGAAACCTTTTCGAGTAAAATGGAAATACCATCTCAAGAAATGACTCCTGAACATGTGTTAAAAACACCTGGGGGAAATTTTGAGGCAAAAAGAATTTATAATAATCTTCCTATCCTTATCTGTGGAAAGAACCTACTTGAAAACCTTATTGTTCTACCTCTAGTAGAGTTTGATGTTATCCTGGGTATGGATTGGCTCTCTATTTACCATGCTATGATTGACTGTAGAGCTAAAGAAGTTTCATTTCATAAAGACTTTATGTTTGTTTACAAGAATGAACCCTTGCTGTTGATAACTTATCAAGAGGCCGAGAAACTTGTAAAAGATGGAAATGAATTTTACCTTTCACACATCGTTGAAAATAAAGTAACTGTTCATATTAATGATGTGCCAGTGGTAAATGAGTATCCTGATGTTTTTCCTGATGAGTTGCCTGGAATAATACCAGATCGGGAAGTTGAGTTTACTGTTGAATTAGTTCCTGATGCTAATCCAATTTCGAAACCCCCTTATCTAATGGCTCAAATTGAACTTTTAGAGTTGAAGGAGAAATTGCAAGATTTATTAGAGAACAGTTTCATTCGACCTAGCACATCACCATGGGGTTCTCCTGTTTTATTTGTTAAAAAGAAAGATGGTTCTATGAGACTTTGCATTGATTATAGAGCCTTGAATAACATCACTTTTAAGAACAAATATCCTTTGCATCATATCGATGGTTTGTTTGATCAGCTCCAGGGAGCTCAATTTTTTTCAAAGATTGGCCTGAGATCGGCGTACCATCAGCTGAAGGTAAAGGAGGCAGATATTCCGAAGACCGCGTTCCGTACGAGATATAGCCATTATGAATTTTTAGTAATGAATTTTGGGCTAACCAATGAACATGTTGTATTCATGGACTTAATGAATAGAATTTTCCATGAGTTCTTAGATAAGTTTGTGGTGGTTTTCGTTGATGATATTTTGGTGTTTTCTAAAAGTAAAGAGGAGCATGAAAGACATTTAAGGGTTATCTTGCAAACCTTAAAAGAAAAGTAACTGTATGGGAAATTCAGCAAGTGTGAGTTTTGGTTGCAACAAATTTCTTTCCTTGGTCACATTGTTTCTAAAGATGGAATAAATGTTGATCCTGCAAAAAAAAAAGTTGTGGAAGAATGGCCAAGACCCACAAATGTAACCGAGATTCGTAGATTCCTTGGTTTGGTGGGCTATTACCGAAGGTTTGTTAGAAAATTTTCACGGTTATCTAGTCCAATGACTAAGCTAACTCGGAAGGGTGTTAAGTTTATCTGGATAAAAGAATGTGATGATTGTTTTCAGGAATTGAAAAGAAGATTGGTGAATGCTCCAGTTTTGGCACTACCTTCCAGGAATGGTGAGTTTGTTATATACAGTGATGATTCTTTGAAAGGACTTGGTTGCGTCCTAATGCAGAATGATCAGGTAATTGCTTATGCTTCACTACAGTTGAAAACTCATGAGGTAAATTACCCTACACATGATTTGGAATTAGCTACTGTTGTTTTTGCTTTAAAAATTTGGAGGCATCATTTGTATGGAGTAAAGTGTGAAATATATACCGATCACAAAAGTTTAAAGTATATATTCACTCAGAAAGAGTTGAAAATGAGACAAAGGAGATGGCTAGAATTAATCAAGGATTATGATTGTACAATACATTACCACCTGGGAAAAGAAAATAAAGTGGCTGATGCTTTGAGTCGAAAAAGTAATGCATCATTAACAATGTTGTGTTTGGAACGTGATCCTTTGGTTAAGGATTTGATGAACTTTAGAATAGAAGTTATTGGTGCAGGAAGTTCTTCTGTTTTGTTTCAGGTATCAGTGAGATCATCTCTATCAGATAGAATCAAGCAAGCACAGAAGCAAGACAGGGAGTTGCAGAAAAAGGTAGAGCTGGTTCAGAAAGGTAAGTTGCATGAATTCAACATTGATAATGATTGTGTTTTGAGATTTGGGAAGAGATTGTGTGTGCCTTGTGATTCACAGTTGAAGAGAGAGTTGTTATGTGAAGCTCATAGTTCTCCGTTTTCAGTTCATCCAGGAAGTACTATGATGTATAGAGATCTGCGGGAGTATTACTGGTGGGATGGAATGAAAAGAGATATTGCTGACTTTACTATGAAGTGTCTGACTTTTCAGCAGGTTAAAGCAGAGCGGCAGTTACCGAAAGGGATCCTTCAGCCTTTACCAGTGCCAGAGTGGAAATGGGAGAATATATCCATGGACTTTGTTGTGGGATTACCGAATACATCTTGAGGTAATAATGCAATCTGGGTTATTGTTGATCGCTTGACCAAATCTACTCATTTCCTTGCTATACGAGATACTTTCTCTCTTGATCAACTTTCCCGTTTGTATCTTAAAGAGATATTTAGGTTACATGGAGTTCCCATCTCCATTGTATCTGATCGTGATCCTATGTTTACTTCTAACTTTTGGAAAGGCCTTCAGAAGTCGTTGGGTACTGAATTAAATTTTAGTACAGCTTTTCATCCTCAATCAGATGGGCAGTCAGAACGAACAATTCAGACCTTTGAGGATATGCTATGATCTTGTTCTATGGATCATCAGGGAAGTTGGGACCAACATCATTCTTTGGTTGAATTTTGACATTATAACAGATTTCATTCCAGTATACAGATGGAAGCATTTCAGGCATTATATGGGAAGCGGTGTCGAACTCCAACTTTCTGGGATGAAGTGGGTGAAAGGAAGTTGATGGGACTAGAATTGGTAGAAGAGATGGCAGAAAAAGTTCAGCTGATTCAGAAGCACATGAGAACAGCTCAGAGTAGGCAGAGGAGTTATGCGGACAACCGAAGGAAGGATCTATCTTTCGAGGTAGGTGATCATGTATTTCTCAAGGTTTCTCCTTGGAAAAGTGTGATGAGATTTGGTAAGAAAGGAAAGCTGAGTCCAAGGTTTATTGGACCATATGAAGTTCTGGATAGAGTTGGATCAGTTGCTTACCGAGTGGCTTTACCTCCGAATTTATCTCAGGTACACAATGTTTTTCATGTTTCGATGTTGAGAAAGTATATGCCAGATCCATCTCATGTTTTGAGTTCAGAGGTAGTTCAGCTGGAAGAGAACCTATTTTATAAGGAACAATCGGTCCAGATTCTTGACCACAGGGACCAAGTGTTAAGGAATAAGGTGATTCACCAGGTAAAGGTTTTGTGAAAAAACCACATGATTGAAGAGGCAACATGGGAATCTGAAAATGCAATGAGGGATAAGTACCCCCACTTATTTGATAAGTTAATACATTGCGGGGACACAATTTTCTAAAGGAGGGAAGGATGTAACATCCCAAGTAAGTAATGAATAATAGATATTTTTATCTATGTCTATTAATGATTAAGATAGTGTTTTAGAGGCTTAAAATGAAAAAAAATACAATCTTATGCATGAAATACACTAATATTCTTAAAATATTGTTTTACTGCATTATGATGGAAAACCCTTTTTAAATCTATCTTTTGACAATTTTATAAACTATGTTTGTCAAAATAAACTTATTATTTATGATTGGGACATCAAAATTTACTTTGTGTGAATTTTATGTATTTTTCTGACAATGTTCATTTTTTAATGAATAGTGAAAAATACTACATTTTACATCAAAACTTCTTTTTAATATAATTTATTTATATGATTATATTAACTTTTGAATTGGTTTTGAAGTGAAATTAGAATATATTTTTACCATTTAATCCAATGGTGGTCATTTTAATCAATTTCACTTTGAAATTGGAAATAAATTGGTGTCAATCTTTTGATACTTATTGTTTCATAAAAACCCGCTATTTGCTCTGACAGCGGGAATTAATTACTAAATTAATTAATGTGACTTATATGTTTTGAATTTTTTAAAATAGACTTCATTTTTGAATTCGGAATATCAAATATAGCTTAGGGTGGATTTTTGGTAATTTTCTGAAAAACTTCAATTTTTGATGAATAGTGAAACCACTAAGTGGTACTTATAAAAACTGATTTTTCTGTTTAAATGAAATTTTGCCATCATTGTGTTTTGAATTTCAAAAATCCGACATACATGGTTGTCATTAATAATTAAAATGTGGTTCAATGGGATTAAAATAATTGTTTGGTGAATAGTAACTTATTAAGTTTTTAATCGCGATTAGTGGTAATTAGTGTAGTTTAAGTTAAAAATAATGCTTTAATAAAATGAGATGAGCTTGAAACATGTCCTACCCTCATTGGTTGTGTCATGGCCGACCAAGACAAGCCATGGGTAAACTTGGGGACCCCAAGGATCCACTTTGGTTTGGAAATGACATAAACAACGTTTTATTTAATGTAAAAGTAAAAATGACACAAACATAATATGTTTTACGAAAACAATTATTACATGGGGTTATAAAGATCATATTTTTGATTATAAATATTAATTGGAAAGCTAAAAATATTTCCTACATCATAGTATTTTTTTTTGTAATTTTTAGTCTTTAAATAGATTAAATTATTTATGACATCGTGATGATGCAGCGATGACATCATTATTTAACGATTTAAATAAAATTGAAAGATAATGAAACATCTAAAACCTACACATGGCCAAAACCAATTGGATGAGTGGATTTCGAAGCCTTATCACATTATCCTCGAATTATATAAATGTGGGACCTTTTGAATCTGAAACTCTTTTTAAAATAAAGTAACGTATCTCTACTTTCCAAAAGTGCCCCTCCTCTCCTCTTATAAAAGACCCCCACCTCTACCTCATTTCACACACTCCTCAAGCCTTTGGCTTGGCCATCCCCTGCCCATTTACTCTCTCGACATACCTCTCCTCAGCCTAGAGGATTCCTTTTGGGCAGAATCCTTTCAAAGAAAGCCTTTAGGCTCAAATCAAAAGGAGTTACACTTTTAAAGGTAATTCATTCTCTCGTGTTCATTTGTTTTATTTTGCTTCTCCAACCCCCTAAACTCTTTTTATTTACTTCTTTTGTAACAAAACCAGTATATTCAATATACTAGGATGTTTTTATATGATTTATTTGAGCTAAACTCTCACAAAACTACATCAAATGGTTAAAGAACATAAGGTTTCCGTGGATGGCGAAATTCTGCCTCCCGAAACGATGATTGTTCAATTATCATTTAACACCTTCAAAGGTGGCCATTAGGATGTCACTATTTTTATATATGATATATAATATGTTTATGTTTTCCTTAATCTTCTGTTTTTTTTCATTTTGGGCATACCTTTATGGTTTCCATTATGGGTAAACACGATATCTTCATTTTAGGAAGTGCGGACTACCGCCCCCTGAAAGTGATTTGATTCGTTAATACCATATGTGGGATGTGTAAAGGATAAAGTTAATAATATTATATATTTTATTATACTGGAATTATAATATACTCTTATATAATTATGATTCAATTCCAGAAAATATGAAATAGAAATGGAAGTAGCGTTCATGCGTACGTACGACTTACCGTCTCCATGAACAGTGCATTTCATTTCTTACCACTAAATGTGATGTAATATTATAAATACATGTATATGATGAATATATATGATATATATGTTATCCAAATCATTAATATCATTCTGGATATAACAAAACTTTGACCAATTTAACAACATGTAAGTGTAAGAAGTCTATTTTTGACTTAAGAACCAAATACCGACAAAATGAACATTATTAACTTTAATGATTACATGATGTTAATAACATGGTATAAAAGGAATAATGAACTTGAAAAAGGTTCATAAGCAAGTAGAGATTAACTCAAGTTTATTATTCAGGAGATTAAAGAATGTTCGGGTCAAGTCGGATACGAGGTATGGGACTTCGTCTCAATCTCCTTTCATTGAGGCATATTTTATTTTATACACAACTTTCTTTTATACGGTGTATAAACCCCTTTGACTTTTATGTTTATTCAAAAGGAATCTTTTTTATATGAAACGTTTTCTAAATGAAAAAAGGGAATGTTTTTGTTGTACGTATGTGGCGACAATGACTTCTCCGCCGGTGTGACCGTTATTTGAGTTTCGGCTTCCTCTACAAGCCATACCTTATTTTTAAAAGAAAAATAAACACCATGTTTTACTTTTCTTTTATTTTGGTATTGAAAATGGTTTTCATAATGTTTTTATATCAATGTGTTGTATTGATATCTTGTGATTCAAAGGTGGGAATGTTATGTTTCCTTTATGCATGTTTTATGTGATACGATTATGTTGAGGTTCTTGGGCATTATTATGAAGACGGGTGGTTCCGTGATAAACTAAGGGCGGGTGAGCCCGATATAGCTCTCCAATGCATTGGGTAACACAAAGGAGTGAAACTTTAAGGTTTATCCGAAGAGATTTAGGTAATATACTGTGATGGGTATTCCAAACGTAACCAAGAGGGTTACTCCCTACGTAAGAATGTTATGAATGCCTCAAGTTACCTTTATGTCTTATGATTTCTAAGATTTATTCATGATTTGATGAGGTATGTTAAAGTGCTTATGTTTTATGGGTAAAGTATGATTTCATTCTTATGTATATATGTATCCATGTTTCCTTTCATGTTTTTATAACCCATACTGAGCTTTTTATGCTCATCCCATGTTTTTTTGAAATGTTTTTCACAGGTCAAGGGAAAGGTACATGATATGATGATAGTGTCAAGGAAGTGTCAAGAAAGAATCCATGTTTTATTTTAAATATGTTTCCGTTGATGGTAATGAATAATACTATCTTTATGTAACCACATTGTTTATATGTGGAATGTAATGCAAGTTTTATGATCTAATTCTCTAAAACTCTAAACCTGAAAAGATCCTCAATGTGTAATCTTGTAACAACTCAAGATTAAGTAAGGTTTAAGGCTGGGGAATTATAGTATACCTCTTATATTTTATATTATTTTCATGATGGTGTAGTGTCACAATCTATTAAAATCATCACTAGTTTATTATAATGATATATTCATCAAAATATCCTAAAAGAGTGAGTGTATTCAGGATGCATGAAAGTTTTAACCATGAGTCCTTACCCAAATTTTAAATACATTAGGTGACATCCATGGTTACCAATATAATTGAATTTTTTATTTTATTAGTCAAATGATATTTGGAATTATATTTTAATTGCTATTATAAATTCACTAAAATGGGCACATTATATGATGTGATATACCATATGTCCAAGCCTAGGATATTTATATCATTCATATCAATGATTACGATATCATGATATCATATATGGTATGAAATTGATCTATAAAAAATTATAATACTATTACGATATGGATTTGTAGAATTTTCCTCATAATCCTTTTGGTTTCATATAATTATGAATCAATTGGTTGGGTCAGTTATAAGCACATATACTAGTAAATCATTTTAAGAACATATAAAATATTATAAAGAACCAACTGGATTTGTCCTGTCATAATGAATATTCATTACTATGAAATGGTAGATGATGTTTGTGTCTCTTAATTCACTGAAAAAAGCATACATAAATCTATGAGATCATCTTATTGTGTGTTTGATACACTCATAATCCATTATTTAATCTATTTTCATCCATTTTTTCATTTTTTTCTTATCAAAGATGATATTATCTCAAGATAAAATATCATTGGGTCATGTCATAAAAAATGTGGATTCTAGACTCTAGTAGATTCCCTATGAAGGTGAGAGACCATTGTCTATCCCATTGTAACTACGATGAATAAAACACCTTTGAGATTGAAGGGTATAGTTATTGGTGAAATTTAGGTGTTCATGTTTTTATGTTCATCTTAATATATGTTGGTTCTATTGAGGATAAATCAGTTGTTATTTTGGGTTTCTTCCATTATGTTGATCTTATTTTAATCCCCAAAAACCCATAAGTTTTATTAGGGTAACATTAATTGATAAATAAATATGTTATTTTAATGATTTTATGTAGAACATATATATTATAATAGGAATAAAAAATTATTATATTGTATTTCAAAAAATTATATTCTATTTTCACTTGATCCTAGGGTATAATTAATTTTTATTATAATTTACGAAATAATGAGGACATATGGTTTTTATTTTTTTGAATGATAAAAAATATTAGATATTTTAGGATATTATAGAATTTAATGTTGTGTGAAAATAGTGAATCCATTCATAATTATTATTTAGGTGACATAGTCTTTTATGATTTTAACATACAGGTCAGTATTCCATTACATGGATGTCTCTTATGAATGGTTATTCCAATATGTAACGTTTTTTCCTTTTCATAGTAAAATTTCTTATGTATGTGTTAAATTATAAGTTAGGGTTACCCATACAAATGAACTTACATATTCCTTAAAATGGAATCCTATGAGTGTTCATCTATATAAATGAAGAAATATAATTGATAGTTTCCCTAATAAAAATGAAAACTGATATATTTACAAAATGATCAAATTATATATTTTCATATTTGGTTATAGTTTGTCATTTTTTATAAATGATAAGAGATATGAAGTAGAAAGAAAATATTATAATTTGAATACTAAATATGAAATTTTAATATTAATATCTTATGTTTTGAAAATAATAAATATTTTTAATTTTTTTTCCTTAGAATAATAATGTTCCTATTTTTTTCTTGAAATGTCGATATGATGTATTCTTTAATTTATCTGATAATTTTATTCATATAAAATTATAATATCATAAATTATATTTATTTATTTTAATACCTCAATCTTCAATGATACACTTATTTTTGAAGCCTATAATAGCTTGCGTTGTATGCAACATCGAGTTCTAACACACCACGACCCACTAAAATAGCTATTATGAATATTATTACCCACTTTTTAAAATTTGATAAATTTTATTTATCATAATGGACTTCATTTTTGGATTATGAATATCAAAATCACATTAGGGTGGATTTTTTTGTATTTTTCTGAAAATTTATTATTTATGATGAATACTGAAAAACTCGATGTTATTGTTTAAAACCAAACATTTATTTAACTAATAATAATTATTATATAAATTTATTTTAAAGTAAAAATATATTCATAATACCTATATTATTCCAATGTCTTTAATTGGATTCATTTTATAATAATATTCAACATATAAAATTTTATTGGACGGTTTAACATATTTTACCAACCTTCTATAAACGTTAGGAAATTGGCGTAAAATGGAGTTTTACCGCTTCTATATATTGAATTCAAAAAATCTAAGAGACACGTTTGAAATTAGTATGTAAAAGGTTGTTCAATATGGTTAAAATAATTTTCGGTGAATAATACCTTTAGAATTTTATTTTTCTCGATTAAAAGAAAATGGGGTAATTAAAGGTAAAAATTATACGATAATTTCACAAAACAATTTCCCTAATTCTATTGGATAAGTTTATTTCAGAAAAAATAAACCATAGGAAGTAAATATTATCCTCTTTGATCATCAGGGTTTAGATTAGGAAATTTATTATTATTTTATTTGAACAAGAGTTAAAATTGTTAAATTCAAATTTTCATAACTAAAACATTTTTAATCTTATGTTATACATAATATACCTTCGTCTATAAATATTCATTAAAAATATAAAAAAATAATACATAATTAATTTTTTTTATAATTTTTAGACATTATATAATTAAATTTACTTATGACACAATGATGGTGCAGTAATTACCTTATTAATGAAATATTAAATAATTGATATTATAAATATAATAATCAATTTAAATTGACAATTTTGATGAATTTCTCTAATTTTATATGTTAATATGGAATTTTAGGATTGATTTAATTTATTTTTTTCGAAGTAATCATGTTTTTTTTACTATCAAAAAAATACTAAATAGTGTCAAAATTGACATAAATGAGTTTTCAAAACAAATACTATATTATTAATTGATAAAAAAATACAAAAAATATAAGGTTTGGCCAATGTAATTAGATAAGGTTATATATTTCAATAATGAATCATTTGTGGATCCCTTGGATTTTTATAGTATCTTTATTAACCATTTATTATTGTAATACCAAGAATACTTGGTAAAAGTTAAACAACTTTTCTAAGAGTTAAATCTGAATGAGGAGGTTTATGGTGTATCATAAACCAGTCTAAAACCAATTGGTTGAGAGGTTTTCTACTTAGCCCACAATATCCTTGAAATAAATCCTTTTGGATCCATTATAAACCAAAAATGATTGTATAATATAAAAATATTCCAAGCATTTCCTAAAGTGACCCTCGCCTCTATTTTAAAAGTGTACTCCCACATCTCTCAAAATCAAACCTCCAAAGCCATTGGGATCTTCAAAAACCTTCCCAAATATACTCCCAACTTCAATCACTTCAACCAAGAGTACATACATTGATCAGAAAGGTAACCTAAAGATCCATTATGACCAAATCAAAAGGAAGCACTCAGAGAAGACGTAATAATTTCATCACCTCTTTTAATGTTATTTTCTTCTTCCACTTCCACTTTCTTTGTTTTTTTCTATACCAAAATAATAAATCCAGAACCATCTACATACTTTGATGTTATTATAACTATGGTACAACCATATTCATTATTTTTTCCATCTTATGAATAACAAATTCACCATATGTGTGTACGTATGGCTTACCGTCTCCACGTCGTGGGGTTGTTTGTTATTCAACACATCGTTATTTTGATGGGTATAATAATGAGTATAATTGATATTAATAATAAATATAATATGTTAATTATTGTGTAAAAATTATATACAATCGAATTACATATGATTTTACCATCAATAGAATTGTAATGTGGCTCATGTGTACCTACGAATTATTGTCTCAACGAACGCGAAAAGATTTAATCCCCATAAAACCATTAAAGAATAATTTTGATTTAATGATTAATAATATTGATTAAGAAATTGTTATAATTATGATATAAATCAAATAAATCATATCCATAAAAAACATAGCTTACTTAAAAAAATATAAATTAAAATAAATTAGTTACCACCCGAATCAATGATACTACTGAAATATTATTAACAAAGAAATATTAGAAGATCATATATGATATTATATTTATGTATGCAGTTCTTTTATAATTTACAAAAAATTATTTAAATATTATATAGGAGGTTAACGTACCCACAATCAAGGAAAAGTACAATGTAAGGGTTAATTTTACAATCATTCTATTTTTCGAGGTAGTTTATACCTTATGATCTACTAGGACCTCTTTATCAACCACATTCATGTTTCTTAAAAATGTATTTTAATTTTTTTAATATTTTCTAGACAATAGGATAAAGTCATTTATACCTTTTTTACTTTTTATAAAAAATTTATAATGGAATATTTTTTTCTAAACTTATATGGTGAGTGCAGCTATTTAACACTATTATAACACTTTGTATGCTTCCCTTAAATTCCTATAAAAACAATTTCAAAATAAAAATTTCAATACTTTTTAATTATTTCATGTTAGAAAGAAATATTTCTTCAAATATTTTTTGGATTTATTTTATCTGTTTCAACATCCTTCATTGTATTTTACATTTGTTTGACGTTGATTTATTATGATAGAATCATCCATATTGTATTGAATGTTTTGTTTAATGCTTGACTATGGATGTGTTATTTTTATACCATTCATGGTCTTTGGATGAAGAAAATTCGTTTAGTATGCTAGATTTAAGAAGAATTTTTATTTTTTGTTTCAATATTTTTATATGATGAATGCATTTGACATATAAAGTCACAGGTAAAGCCCAATATAGAACCTTGATCCATCATTAGTTTCGCTGTGAAAAACTAGTGTCTTTTCACAAGGCCTTGACAAAATCTAATTTACAGTCTTGGCACAAGGCCAGGAAAAGGTTATGATGTATAACATTATGCATTCCATCAACATGAAATCGGATATTGATATTTCATGAAATTATTCGACAAGTATAGAATCCATGTGAATAAGTAAATGGAATTATTTTATTTATGTTTGCCATATTATTTTTAAGTTTAATTTTAAAAGACTTATGTTTTAGTCTTATACATTTCCTTAAATTTTTATGCTTATTTATGAATGATTCTGCTATATTGTTATTCTTACTGAGCACCTGGGCTCACCCCTTTCTGTGTTTTATTTTTTCCATAATGTTAAATGTGTATTATGACTAACATGCAGGGATAGTCTAAGGGAGATGAATATGTTGAAATGAGACACAATTTTGATGTTTTTCATTTCATAATGTATTATAAAACATATGTATGTATCAAGTTCTTCCAAGGCTACTAAATTGGTCGGTCTATCGGGATTGGATCCATTGTGATCATGCCAATGTTATATAATAATGAACTGACTCTAGGAAACTAGGGTTAGGGCATTATAGTTGGTATCATAGGAAGTTTATAATAAACTATGGAAACTATATTTAGAAAAAACATTGATTAGAGAACATTACCAAAAGATAAAATTTGACAAATAGTATAAAATAACTTTCTAGAATTTTTGTAAGTTATATATTTTTTTTATTTTACAAGAAATATATCCATGTCTAGAAACGGGCAGGTTGAGGTAGCTCTGGCATAGATGCACCTAGGTGTAAAAACAGTGACATAGAGTTCCGGGCTTGACCCGTGTATCCTTGTACATGACAAGGGGCCATGATCCACTTTTGGTTATGACACTTCTGGGAGATATGCATAGGATAATTAACATTTTAATTACAAACCATTATGAAGGATTTATGAGTAATTAAATCCTCAAAGAAGACATGTTTTTTATGATTATGGATTATATGCATAAACTGTTCAATTTATATGAGGTATTTTACTAGTTTTGAATTACGTATTGTGGTTCATAATCAAATCTAGTATAAGCCATTTTTTAGAAACGATTCCTAGAGGATGGAATGGAAACCATATCAATGAATATAATACTTGTTGGGTTTCCCCTCCTACTCAATATAATTATAGTGGATCTAGTGATTTAATAAGTGCTGAAAAATATAAATCCTTACTGAGACAACTCACACATGTTATGAATAATAACCATTCTCATATGGAGCACTCAGCTCCACAATTCGGAGGATCAATATTAGAACTATTAATGAGGAAGAAAACAACAACATTCAATGAGATTACATATCCCTTTTTTGCTAAGCAATGGATAAGTTCCTAATAGAAGATATTTCATGCTTTGGGGAGTAGTGAAAGGGAAAAAGTTTTCATGGTAGTTTATCGCCTCATGGGAGATGAAGATCATTGGTGGTCATTATTTCAAAAAAAACGGAGGATTGAGAAGTATCAAATATGGAATGGAGGGAGTTTAATGTTCCTTTCATTTATAAATACATTCGTTATGACCATCGAGCAGATATGGAAAGACAATTTCTGAGTTAGAGGAAAAAGGAGGATAAGAATGTCACAAAGTAAGAGTCTAACTTTTCAAGGATTGCAAGGCATGCAACAGATTATATACGTAACCCTTGGAGTAATATTGATTGATTCATTTATGTGTTAAAACCATTTCTCCATCAAGAACTAGTCTCATAGTCCTTCTCATTATACAATGATATTGTCTCAAGTGATATCAAGATAGAAATTGAATTATCTAAGTCTTACGACTTTAAAGGAAAGAAATTGATAAAGAGATATAATGAAAACTATAGAAATGAAAAGAAGTTGAAGAAGGGATAAGATGAATTTCCATCCTGTTGTAAATGTGGGAATAAAATCACTCGTACTTCCCTGAAGGGAATGGGAGTCTATTACATGTGTGGTGAAAAAGGACACCAAGCACATGATTGCAAGGGAAAGAAAGAAGAAGGAAATGTTTAACGCTACAATTGTAGAGAAATGGTGAATTATGAAAATAAATGTCTAGACCCCAAGGAAACTTACCTCAAAAAAGGCCAATGGATCATGGCCAAGCATATGCGATCACTACTGTTGAGGTTGAAGATCTGAATGACGTGGTGGCTGTAATTGAACGGTTTCCTCAATTTTAGTCATTAAATTTTTTGATTATGGGTAATTTTATTGTTTCATAACTTCCCTGTTTTCAAAAAAAAATAGATATTTCAAATTTTATATAACAAAGGAGTTTTTAGTCAAGAATCCGAAGGGAAATATCATTGCAACAATTCTTTGTCAATCAGTTCACATTAGGGAATATAAATGATCTTTATCTATTGATCTCATCATCATAGCCATGATTGAATTTGATATAATACCTTATATATATTGTCATTTGGGCCATGATGTGAAAAAAAATTAAGAAGAATGTGGTTACAATATTCGATGACGATATGGTGTACCGTATCTTTAGATAATAAATGCCACCATATAATTCTCATCTAGATCCAGCACAATAGATCTAATAAATTCAATTATGGGGGAGGAAGAGTGTGAAAAACTATGGGTGAGGAAAGGAATGATCAAATATGGGACATACCTATTGTGCATGAATATGTTAATGTGTTTATAGAGGATTTACCAGGACATTCGCTAGAATAATAAATTGATTTTTCCATTAATTTAATTCATGGTTCAGGGCCCAAATTAAAGACCCCTAATTGAATGACCACTATTGAATTAGTTGAATTAGGGAAAATACTATAGGAATTTCATAATAAAGGATTTATTCTCCCTAGTGTTTCTCAATGTGGAGCCCTTGTTCTTTTTGTTAAGAAGAATGACGGATCTATGAGGTTGTGCATTGACAAAAGGGAGATCAATCCTATTACAATAAAGTACAAGTATCACCTACCTCACATTGATGATTTATTCAATCAACATCAGGGAGCTCAATATTTTCAAAAGATTTTCCTTCGATCTAGATATCATATGTTTTGTGGGAAGAAGGAATACATTCTGAAGACATCATTTCGTAGTAGGTAAGGGCATTATAAGTTTACAGTAATGCCTTTTGGACTAACTAATTCACCCTATGACTTCATGGATCTAATGAATAGTGTTTTCAAGGAATATATTGATGAATTTTTTATAATATTTATTGATGTTATCTTTGTATACTTCAAAATCTACGATTATCAAGAAAATCAATTGTGCACTATTCTAAAAACATTTTGATGAATGGAATTATATGGGATGATTAGGAAGTGTGAATTCTGGCTTCAGGAGATTTATTTTATTTTGTATATTTTCTATAAGGATGGAATCTATGTTGATCCTTCAAAGACTATGTCAATCCATGAATGGGAATCCCCGACGAATATAAATGAGGTACGTAGTTTAATTGGTTGATGATGTTATTATCAGCATTTCGTCTAGAATTTTTCTTGATTGGCTATCCCATTATCCAATCTCACTAGAAGAGGGGTTAAATTATTTTGGACCAAAGTGTGTGAGGAATGTTCTGTAGAAATGATGAGAATATTTGTCAATGAACCAATCTGGACTCTAACATAGGGGAATGATGGTTTTGATATTTATAGTAATACTTCAATGAAATGACATGGTGGGGACCTATTGCCGAATGATATGGTTGTTTCTTATGCATAACGTCAGCTAAAAATTCATGATTAAAAGTATCATACTCATGATCTTGAATTATATGTTGTAATATTGTATTTGATGATATCGAGACACTATATCTATGGTGAAAAATGTGAGATATATTCTGATCACAAAAGTTTGAAGAACATTTTCTCACAGAAAGAACTCAAAATGAGGCAAATGTAATGGATTTAACTACTAAAGTATTATGATTTCACAATACACTACCACCCAGATAAGGGAAATAATGTGGCATATGCTTCAAGAAGAAAGGATCACAGAGTTTTGAACAAGATTGGAATTGAAAGGGATCATATGTTCATAGATCTAGTAAAAATAGATATATGAATAATGATAGAAGGTGAAACATCAATAAGTTTTCAAATAGTTTCCAAACCATATTTACTAGAAAGGATAAAATGTTCCCAAAATGATGATGTGGAGTTTCAAAAAAAATTACATCTTTGAATGATGGTAGATTGATCAACTCCATATATGATGATGGGATTTTGAAATTTTGAAGAGACTTTCTGTTCCTAATATACATGATCTAAAAAGAGAATTTTTTGATGATGCTCATAGCTCCAATTTCTCTATACACCCCAGTAGTAGTAAGATGTATATAGATTTGAAGGATAAGTTTTGGTGGGACAAAATGGAATGGAATACTGCTAATTATGTGTCAAGATGTATAGTTTGTCAACAAGTTATGGATGGAAGACAACATCCAGGAGGAGTCCTGAAACCTTTTCCCATACAAGAGTGGAAATGGGATGATATTACATTGTAATTTTTCCGGGGACTACCAAATCCACCTATAACGAATAACACAATATGGGCCACTATTATTCATCTTACCAAGTCAGCACATTTTCTTATGATAAGGGATGATTTACCACTTGAATGTTTATCAAGAAAATATATTAATTATGTTTTAAAACTTTATGAAGTAATCCTATAGATTATTTCTTATCTTGATCCTCATTAAACATCATGATTTTGGAAAAGTCTTCAGAATGACATGGATACAAAACTTTCTTTTGAGCACTTCCTACCACCCTATATATGAAGGAAAATAAGAACGAACTAATCAAACATTAGAAAATATATTTATATCTAATTCACATTACTTTCAAGGTATGTAGGATCAGTATTTACCTATGGTAGAATTTTCCTATAACAATTTCATCCATTAAAGTATTCAAATGGAACCATAAGAAGAGCTATATGGAATATGATTTTGTACACCAAGTTGTTGGGATAATGTTGGTGAATTAAATATCGTTATCCCTGAACATTTTGAAGAAACAACGAAAAATATTATGATTATCAAAACCCACATCAAAGCAGCTCAAAGTAAGAAAAGGAGATATGCCGATAGATGAATGAAGGATTTGGAATATCAAGTAGGAGATCATGTTTTCATAAAGGTATATCCATGTAATGTGTTATATGATTAGGTAATAAAGTTAAATTATGATCCAGGTACATCGGAGCATTCGAAATTTTACTAAAAATTGTAGTTGTAGCTTACCATCTGGTAGTGCTACCTAGTATCTCCAAAGTTCATGATGTGTTCCACGTATCCCTTTTAGGAAAATAAATTCTTGACCCAACACGTGTACTAACCTATGAAGAAATAGTACTGAAACATGATATGTCTTATTGTGAAGAGCCTTCTAGGATTCTTGATACTAGAGAACAAGTGTTGAGAAACCGGAAGACTCGTCCAGTAAATGTTCAACGGAGAAACCATAATATGGGAGAGGTAGGGTGGGAACCTGAGAAACATATTATAAAAAAACAGAAATATTTTTATTTAGAAAAAATCTATAAATTTTGAGAACAAAATTATTTGAACGTGGTAAAAATATAACACCCCAATCTTCCATGGTAGGCTTCTTTTTAAATAATACAATAGCCATAATTGTACGCAACATCGAGTTCTAACACTCCACAACCAACCAAACTAGCCGTTATGAATATTAATACAAAATTTTTGAAATTTTATAAATTTTATTTATCAAAATGATCTTCATTTTTTATTTGGAATATTAAAATTAGGTTAGAAGGATTTTTGTTATTTTTTGAAAACTTTTGATTTTTGATGAATTGTGAAAAAAACTACGATGTTGTTTAAATCAGAATTTTTATTTAAATAATAATTATTTTAAAAAAATTAATTTTTAGTCAAAATAAATATTTAATATCTATATAAATCTAATGTAATTCATTGGGTTCAATTTATAATATGATTAGACATATAATATTTTATTCGACATTTTAACATATTTTACCCACCTTCTAGCCACATTAGAAAATTTTCATAAAACTAAATTTTACCAATTTTTGTAATTGAATATAAAAAATCATAGAGGCACAGTTGACATCATTAAGTAAAATGAGGATCAATAGGATGAAAATAATTTTTTTTTGAATAGTAACTTCTGAATTTTATTTTCCTTGCTTAAGAGTATATAGGGTAATTAAAGGTAAAAACAATATTATAATTACCCTAAACCATGCCCTAATTATATTGGATATGTGTATTTAACAAAAATTCAACCTCAGTAATAACATATTATCCACTTTTATCCACATAGTTTAGATTAGTACATTTATTGTTATTTATTTAAAAATGAGTTAAAAGTGTTAAATTAAACTTTTTGTTACTAAAACATTTGTAATATAATTTTCTATATAAAATAAATTTGACAATAAATATTCATTATAAATATAAAATATTTCCAATATAATGGTATTTTATTTATAATTTTAGACACTAAATAATTAAATTTATTTATGACACAACGATGATTCAGTAATTACATTATTAATAAATGATTAAAATAATTGCTATTATAAAAATTCAAATAAATGTAAATTGAGACTTTTGATTCATTAAAAAACATATATATGTTATTATGAAATATTATGATTGATTTAATTTATTTTTATTCTAATTAATCAGGATTTTTTTTTCTTCCACAAAAACCAAATACAAAATAGTGTCAAAATTGACCTAAATTAGTTATTATTACCAACACTATATTATTAATTGATATAACATTTATAAAATTCTATAGTTCAGAAAAGGACATATATAAGTTTATATATTTCAATAATTAACCACTTGGGTTTCTCTTTTATATTTATTTTATGTTTGTTAAACATTTATTATAATAATTCCTAAAAACATGGTAATGTTAACCTATTTAACAAAGAGTTAAATCTAACAGATAAGGTTAATAGGGTGACTTGAACAAGTCAAAAACCAATTTTGGGGGGGTTTTCATCCCATTTACACCTTATCCTAGAAATAAATTCTTCTGGATCCATTATAAACCGAAATTTTTGTATAATAAAATAATATTTCAAAATTTTCATAATGTGACCATCACCTCTCTCATAAAAGGGTTCTCCCCCTTCTCTCAAAATCACACATCAAATTCCATTTTGCTAAGAAAAAACCCTGCCAAATATCCTCCCAACTACACTCAGTTCAACCTAGAGTTATCATATTTGTTTAGAAATCAAACCTAATGATCTTTTTTGATCAAATCAAATGGAAGCACTTGAAGTGGAGTTATTAATTTAATCAACTCTTTTAATGTTCTTTTTTCTTCTTCCACATCAACTTTATTTGTTGTTTCCATACAAAAATATTAACTCTAATACCTTATACATACAATTATATTATTATAACTATGGTACAACCATATTCAATACTCCATCCATCATATGAATGAAAAAGTCACTAGACGTGTGTACGTACGGCTTATCGTCTCCACTTCATGGTGTTGTTTGTTATTCAACACATCATTATATGGATGGGTATAATAATGAGTATAATTGATATAAATAATAAATATAATATGTTAATTATTCTGTATATTTGATATCCCATCCAATTACATTGATTTCATTATACACAGAATGGTATTGTCCCTCGTGCGTACGTAGGGATTAACGTCTCCACGAACGCGATGAGATTCATTCCCCATCGTAACCATTGAAGAATAATTTTAATTTTATGATTATTAATAATTTTTAATTACATTATATCATTATGATATGAATCAAATACATCCTATTCAGAACAATCAAGGCTTTTGTAACAAATCATATAATAGAAAATGAATTAGTTAACACCCGAAACAATGATACCAATGAATTATTATTAACAATGTAATATTATAAGATCATATATTGTATCATATTTTTGTATGAGGTTCTTGTATAATTTAATATCATTGATTTAACTTTTATATAGGAGTTTAACATAACTTTGATCAAAGAAAAGTACAAGGTAAGGGTTAATTTTACCATCTCTTTATTTTCCATGGTTGTTTATATGTAAATATTTACTAGGACCTCATTATCATCTACATCAGTGTTTCATAAAAATTTATTTCAAATTTTATTACTAGTACTTGTAAAATGGGTTAAATTCATTTATTTTCTTGTTTTACTTTTTATAAAATCTTTATAATGGAATATTTCTGCCGTTTTCCAAACAATGCCCTTTAATACCTTTCGACAAAATTAAGGAAAAAATGTTTTTTTAACTTATATAGTGAATGTAGCTATTTTCCACCATTCTAACACTTTTTATGCTTCACTTACAATATGATAATAATATTTTAAAAATAAATATTTTCATTACTTTTGAATGATTTAAATTTAAAAATAAATATTTTGATCAAATAGTTTTTTGTTTGATTTCATTATGTCAACATCCTTCGTTGGATTTTATATTTATATTAAGTTGGATTATTATGATAAAATCATCCATATTGTATTTATGGTTTTTTGATTTGTTTTATTGTGGATGTGTTTTTTATACCATTCATGGATTATGGTTAATGTATTAACATTTTTTTCTATTTTAAATAAAAATGATTTTTTTATGTTTCAACCTTTTCATATGAGGAAAGCATTGTACATAGTAGGTGACGGGTGGAGCCTGCTATAGCTCCTTGATGCATATGTAAGTCAAAAGGGACCTAATAGTGTCTTGGAACAAGGCCTTGAAAAAATCGTATTTGTAGTCTTAAAAAGTGGCATTGACTAAGTCATTATGATGTCCAACATTATGCATTCCATCAAAATAGAATTAGCTATTGATATTACATGTGATTATTCAACTACTAGAATATCCTTGTGAATAATTAATTGGAATTATTGGATTTATATTTTCCATATTATGCTTATGTTTATGTCTAAATGTCTTCTGTTTTACTCATATACATTGCCTTAAATGTTTATACTTATTTATGAACGTTTCTGCTATATTGTTATCCTTACGGAGCATCTGAGGTAACCCATTTCTATGTTTTGTTTTACTTAGGATGTGAACAAGTATAATATGACTGACTAGAAGTGATAGTATAATAGAGATGAATATATTCTAAAGAGAGACCCAATGTTGTTGTTTTTAATTTCATAATCTTTTGTAAAACATATGTTTGAATCAAGTACATCCATGTATTCTAAACTGATCTGTTTTTTTGGGACTTGATCCCTTTTGATCATTCCAATGTTATTTAATAACTCATTGGCTCTACGTAACTATGTTCGGGGTGTTACAGTTGGTATCAAATGAAGTTTAGTACAATCCTTGGAAACTATATTTAGAAGAACTCTAATTAGAGAACATTACCCTATGATAAACATTGGGGATTAGTATAGAATAATTTCTTTTAATTTTTTTAATGTAGTGATTCTATATATTTTTCAATAAATACATCCTTGTATGGATACGAGAAGGGTGAAGTGGCTCTAGCACAGATGCACATAGGAGTGAAATCTCTGACAAGGAGTTTTTGGCGGAACCTGAGGTATCCTAGTACATGGAAATGGGCCTTTCTGCCCTCATGGATATGACACTCATGGGGGATATTCTTACGATAATTCACATTTTATTTACAAACCATTATTAAGGGTTTATGAGAAAATATTTTATGAAAGAAAGTGTTTTGTATGAATATGGATTAAATTCATAAACTGTTCAATTTATGTTAGGTATTTTACTAGTTTAGAGTTATCAATTGTGATTCATAAAATATTCTAGTTTGTGCCACTGTTTACAAATGGCGCCTATAGTATGGAATGGAAGATGTATCAATAAACCTAATCCATATAGGTATTTCCCTCCTACTCAAGATAATTATAGTGGATCTGGTGAAGCAACAAGTGTTGAAAAACTTATAACCATATTTGAAAAAATCATGCATGTTATGAATAACAACCTTACTCGTATGGAGTACCCTGATCCACAACATGGAAGATCAATGTTAGAACGGTTCATGAGGCAGAAACCCACCACCATTAACTAGGAAAACAAATACATTATTAGCGGAGCAATGGATAAGGTCTTTAGAAAAAATATTTCATGCTTTGGGGTGTATAGAAAGAGAAAAAGTTTTCATTGATGTTTATCACCTCACAAGAGATGAAGATCAATAGGGTTCATTAATTCAAAACACAAAAAAGGATAAAGAAGTATCATATATGGAATGAAAGTATTTTTATGAAGTTTTCTTAGAAAAATACATTCCATGTTACCATCGAGAAGTTTTAGAAAAAAAATTATATGTCTGCAGAAAAATGGGGAGAAGAATGCCTCAAAGTATGTGGATAACAATATAAGGTTTTCTAGGCATGCATCAGATTATATATGTAACCCAATGAGTATGATTGATCAACTCTTTGATGGGATAAAACCATTTCTCCATCAATTATTTTTCTTATAATCCTTCTCATCGTATGAAGATATTGTATCATTTCCTATCATGACAGAAAATGAATTCTCTAAGTCTTATTACATTAAAGAAAAGGAAAAGAAGAAGAGATCCATTGAACACTATGGAAATATAAATAATAGTAAGATAGGAAAAGTTGAATTTTCATCTAGCAAAAAATGTGGGAAGAAACACCCTGGTACATTCTAGAAGGGAATATGAGTCTTTTAAATGTGTGGTGAAAAAGGACACCAAGCATGTCATTAATAGGGAAAGAAAGAAGTTTTCAATAATTAGTGCTATAATTATAGAGAAATAGGGCATTATGAAAATGAATTTCCCTACCACTAAGGAAACATAACTCAGAAAAGGCCAAGGGAGAAAGGCCAGGCTTATGTGATCACTACTACTGTGGATGATGCTCCAAATGATGTGGTGGAATGTAATTTAATGGTTTCCTCAAATTTATCCATTGATTTATTTAATTCTATATCATGTAATTGTTTCATATCTTCCTATTTTCCTATTAATATTAGGTATTTCCAATTATATTTAATAAGGGATATTTCAGTCAAAACTCCTAAGGGAGTATAATTGCAAAAATGTTTTGTGAATAAGTTCCCAATATGCAGTATTAATGTTCTTTATCTACTGATATAATATTCATACCAATGATTTAACTTGATATAATCTTTTTTAAGGATTGTATTTTGTACCATGATTTGAAAATTTATTGTAAGAAGAAGGAGGTCACAATTTTCAATGTAGATAATGAGTACCTTATCATTAGAGAAGAAATGTCATCATTTGATTCTCATCTAGATCTACCCACAGTAGATCTACTAAATTCAATTATTAGGGATTTAGGGGGGGAACTAACTGTGTTTGAGGAAATGAATGTTAAAATAGAGGATATACCTATTGTGAAAGAATATGTTTATTTGTTTCTAGATGATTTATGTGGATATCCTCCAGAACAATAAATTGAGTTTTCTATTGATTTAATTCGAGGTTAAAGGATCATATAAAAGCCCCCTTATATAATATCCTTTATATATTGGGTGTAACTAAAGAATCAACTAGTGGAATTGAGTAATAAAAGATATATTTTCCCTAGTTGTTCTCCATGGGGATCCACTGTTCTTTTGGTTGAGAAGAAGGGTGGATCTATGAGGATGTGAATTGACTATAGGGAGATAAATTCTATAACAATAAAGAAAAAATATCCCCAAACTAGAATTTAATATTTATTCTATGAAATTCATGGAGCTAAATATTTTTCAAATATTGAACTTTGATCTGGATATCATCAGTTTTGTTTAAAGAAGGAATACATTTTTAAGACAGCATTTCGTACCAGGTATAGGCATTATGAGTTTACAGTAATGCCTTTTGGACTAACTAATGAAACATATATCTTGATGGATTTAATGAATAAAGTTTTCAAGTAATATCTTGATGACATTGCAATGGTATTTATTTATTATATCTTGTTATACTCCAAAATTTATGAAGATCTTGAAAATATCTTGTGCACTATTCTAAAAACATTTAGAAGAAATGAATTATATAGGATGTTTATCATGTTTGAACTCTAGCTTCAGGAGATATCTTTCTCATTGAAATATTGTCTATAATGAGAGAA
Organism: Viscum album; assembly: GCA_963277665.1. NCBI lineage: Eukaryota > Viridiplantae > Streptophyta > Magnoliopsida > Santalales > Viscaceae > Viscum > Viscum album. The sequence continues at coordinate 478,129,828 of OY728134.1, forward strand.
TATTTGTTGATCCTTCAATGAAAAAGTAAATCCAAGTATGGCTCACACAATCAAATATAACTGAGGAGAATTGTTTTATTGGTTTAGCAGGTTATTAGTAGATTTTATCCAGAAATTATCCTGATTGGATAACTCATTTAATAAGCTCACATGTAAAGGGTTCAAATTTGTATGGATAAAAGAGTGTGAAAATGTTTCCAAGAACTGAAGAGAAGAATATTCAATGCTCGTATCATCACTATACCGTTGAGGAATGCAGGGTTTGCTATTTGTAGTGAGCCTTAAATGAAAGGACTTTGTTGTGTCCGTATGCAGAATGATAGGGTCATTGCTTATGAATAACGGTATCTAAAAATTCATGAACAAAATTATCCTACTCATGATCTTGAATTAGAATCTATAATCATTACATTGAAGATATGGAGACAATATCCCTATGGTTAAAATATGATATATATATATATATACCAATAACACGAGTTTGAATTATATTTTCTCATATCAATAACTCAACAATAGGCAAAGGTGACGACATGAACTATATAAGGATTATGATTCCACAATTAAATACCACCTTGGGAAGGAAAACAAGGTGGAAGATGCTTCTATTAGAAAGGATCATGGAGTTTTGAACAGGATTAGAATTGAAAGGGATCTTCTGTTCCTAGATCTAGTAAATATTGATATGGGAATAATCATGAAAGGTGAAATATTAATACTATTTTGAATGTTTGCCAAACCATCTTTACTAGAAAGGATAAAATGTTCTCACACTGATGATAAAGTTTTTAAAAGAAAATAAATGCTGTGAATGATGGGAGATTGATCGAATTCGTATATAAAGATGTAATTTTGAAATTTGGGAAGAGGCTTTGTGTTCCTGATATAACTAATCTAAAAAGGTAAATGTAGGATGATGCTCATAGCTCCAATTTTTCTATACACCCTGGTAGCACTAATATTTATAGAGTTTTGAAGAAACATTTATTGTGAGATAGCATGAAATTGGAGATTTCCAATTATGTGTCAAGACGTATGGTTTGTCAACTGGGTGAGGATGGAAGAAAACATTCTAGAGGGGTCATACAACCTCTTCCCATACCTGAGTGGAAATTGGATGATATTATGATGTATTTTTTCATCGACTAAAAAAATACTCTTACAAGGAATGATGAAATATGTGTCATTATTGACTATTTTCCCATTTCAACACATTTAATTTTTATAAAAGATGATTTACCACTTGAACGATTAGCAATACAAGATATCAAAAAATTTGTAAAAATCATGGAGTACCCCTATCAATTGTTTCTGATTGTGATCCCCATTTTACATCAAGATTCAGTAAAAGTCTTCAAAAGGCCTTGGATACTGAACATCATTTGAGCCCTACCTACCATAATCAAACTGAAGGACTATCAGAATGGGCTATTCAAACCTTGGAATCCATGTTGATATCTTTCTCAAATGACATTAAAGGTATGTGGTATCTATATTTACCTATGGTAAACAATTCCTATAATAATAGTTTCCATTAAAGTGTTCAGATGGAACCATATAAATCATTATATGGAAAGAGATGTGGCACACCAATTTGTTGGGATGATGTAGGGGAAAGAAAACTCTTAGGCCTAAAACTTGTTGAGAAAACAATGAAAAAGATTATGATTATCGACACCCACATCAATAGCTAATTGTAGGGAAAAGAGATATGATTATAACTGAAGGAAGGATTCATAATTTCAAGTAGGAGATCTTGTTTTCGTAAAGGTATCTCTATAGAAGGGTGTTATATAATTCGTTAAGAAGGGTAAATTATTTTCTAGGTTTATCCGACCTTTCAAAATTTCAGAATGAATTGGAGTTGTAGATTACCATTTTTCCATGCCTCTTAGTCTCTCTAATGTTCATGAAGTGTTCCACGCATCTCTTTTTAGAAAATACAAGCCTGACCCAACACATGTACTCACCCATGATGAAATAGGACTACAACACAACATGTCTTATTGTGAGGATCGTATCAATATTCTTGATACGAGTGAACAAGTCATGAGAAACTGGATGAATCGTTTGGTAAAAGTTCTATGGAGAAACCATATAATGGATGAGGTAACATGGGAACCCATGGAACTAATGGTGAAGAACCACATGAAAATTTCTATTCAACAGTATTCATGAAATTTCAAGGAAGATATTATTTTAAATAAGGAATAATGTAACACCCCAAACATCTATGGTAATCTTATTTTTTATTTATACAATAGTGTCAGCTGTATGCAATTTCGTGTTCTCACACTCCAACACCAACCAAAATAGATATTATTAATATTAATACCCACTATATTAAATTTCATAAATTTTATTTAACTAAATGGGCTTAATTTTTTTGATTCAGAATATCAAAATTATCATTGAGATATTTTTTGTTATTTTTCTAAAAACATTCTATTTTTTATGACAAGTAAAAAACACAATGCTATTGTTTAAAATTGAATTTTTAAATAAATAATATTTTTATTTATTTGAAATTATTTAAATGTAAAAATATATATATAATACCTAAATTAGACAAATTTAATTCATTGGAGTCATTTTATAATAAAATTATCCATATAAAATTTTAGTTAACTTTTTAACATCTTTTACCCACCTTCTAGGAACTTTAGAAAATTTTCATAAAATGTAATTTTACCACATATGTGAATTGAATTTCAAATATCCGAGGGACAAAATTGACATAAGAGTGTAAAATTTGGTTCAATAGAATGAAAATAATTTTTTATTAATAGTAACTTTTTAATTTTATTTACCACAGTTAAAACGAAATAGTTTAATTAATGGTAAAATTGAAATAATAATTACCCAAAAATATGTCCGAAATCTATTAGATAAGTGTATTTTTGCTAAAATAAACCATAGGAATAAAATATTATCCTCTTTTACCAACATGGATTTGATTACGAAATATATTATTATTTTATTTAATGAATAGTTAATAGTGTCAAATTCAAATTTTCATAACTAATAAATTTTTAATATAGGGTTATACATAAGATAAATTCAACTATAAATATTCATTATAAAGATAAATATATTTTATACATAATGTTATGTTATTTATTATTTTTTCACATTATATAATTAAATTTATTTATGACACAATGATGATGCAGTAATTACCCTATTAATTAAGGATTAATATAATTGATATTATAAATATATAAATAAGTTTCAATTGAAACTTTTGATCCATTCCAATAATTTTATAGGTTAATTGAAATTTTATTATTGATTTAATTTATTTTTTTTGGATTTTATCATGTTTTTATGACTTTTAGAAAAACCAAAGACTGAATTGTGTCAAAATTGACATCAATGAGTTTTTAAAATAAATACTATATTATTAATAGATATAATATTCCTAAAAAATTAAGGATCAGCCAAAGGAATTAGACAAGGTTATATATTTCAATAATTAACCACTTGGGGTTCTCTTGGCTTTTTAGTTTTTTTTATTAACCATTTCTTATAATAATACAAGAGTACACTGTAAAAGCGAAACTATTTAACTCACAGTTAAATCTAAAAGATAATCTTAATATAGTGACCTAAACCTATCAAAACCATATTGGTTGAGAGGTTTTTGACCCATATCCACCTTAACCTCGAAATAAATCCTTTTTAAGCCATTATAAACCGAAAAATATTGTATAATAAAATACGATTTCAAGGTTTTCTTAAAGTGACCCTCACCTCTCTTTTAAAAGAGTACTCCATATTCTATCAAAATCACACCTACAATTCCATTTGGCTCTGCTAGACCCTACCCAAATATCCTCCCAACTACCCAAAATTCAACCTAAATTCCATAATTTGATGAGAAATCCTTCGAAAATATCCCTTTGGATCAAATGAAAATGAAGCACTCGAAGAAGTGCTAATAATTTCACCACCTCTTTCCCGGTTATTTTCATCTTCCACTACATCTTTCTTTGTTGTTTCCATACCAAATAATTTCTAAATTACCTTATACATACTATGATTTTATTATAACTATTGTACAACTATATTCCTTACTCTATCGATCCCATTAATGAAAAGGTCAACATATGTGCATATGTACGGCTTACGGTCTCTACTTCATAGTCTAGTTTGTTATTCAGCACATCTTTATTTGGATGAGTATAATAATGAGAATAATTTATATAAATAATAAATATAATAGCATAATTATTTTATATATGCGACACATCATCATTTACATTTCATTTCACCATTAATAGAATGGTATTGTCGATCGTGCGTATGTATGGATTAACGTCTCCACGAATGCGATGAGATTCATTACCCATCATAACCATTCAAGAATAATTTTCTTATTATGAATAAAAATAATTTTTAAGAACATAATATCATTCTGATATGAATCAAATACATCCTATCTATAATAATAATGACTTACGTAATGATTCTTGTAAAGGAATATGAATTAGTTAACACTCGAAACAATGATACTACTGATATACTATTAACAAAGCAATATTAGAAGATCATATATGATATCATATTTATGTATGCAGTTCTTTTATAATTTAATAACAATTATTTTACAATTATATAAGAGGTTAACTTAACCTTGATCAAGGAATATTACAAGTTACGTGTTAATTTTACAATGTAAATATTTTCTGAGGTTGTTTATATGTAAGTATCTACTGGGACATTTTTAACATCCACATATGTGTTTCTTAAAAATGTATTTCAATTTTTTTACTATTTCATAGACTTTGTATTAAATTAAATATAACCTTGTTCGACTTTTTATAAAAATTTTATAAAGAAATCGTTCTGTTGTTTTCCAAACAATGTCCTTTATGACATTTATGTCAAAATTAAGGAAAGAATGTTTTTTAACATATACGATGTGTGTGGCTAATTTATACAATTATGAATATGTATAAGATTCTCTTACATTCTTATTAGAATATATTCAATATAAATGTTTTCTTTACTTTATAATGATGTCAATTTAGAATGAAATATTTCACTCAAATAGTTTTTGGTTTTATTTCATCTATGTCAACATCCTTTGTTGGATTTTATGTTTTCTAAGTAGATTTATTATTATACAATCTTCCATATTGTATTGATAGTTTGGTGATATGTATGTCTATGGATGTGTTATTTTTATACCATTATTAGTTTATTGTTAAATTATTAACATTTTTATTCTTGTTTTAATATGAGTTTTTATGTTATGTTTCAAACGTTTCATATGAGGAATGCATTGGACTTAGTATGTGACTGGTGGAGCATACTATAGCTCCTCGATGCATCAATAGTAATCATGATACAAAATACTATCTGGGAACAAGGATTTGAACAAATCCTATTTGTAGTCTTTGCATGAGGCCTTGACTATTTGGTTATGATGTAAAAAATTATGCATTCCATCAATATGAAATTGGATATTGATATTGCATTGACTATTCTACTAGCAGAATATCTATGTCAATAAGTAAATGGAATTATTTGAACTATATTTCCCATATTATGTAGATTATTAATTTTAAAAACCATATGTTTTAGTCTTATAAATTTCATTAAATGTTAATGCTTATTTATGAATTATTATTCTATATTGTTATCCTTACTGAGCACCTAAGCTCACCCCTTTCTATGTTTTATTTTACCCATGATTTGAAGAATTATATTGTGACTGACATATTGGAATAGCCAGAGGGTGATGAATATGTTCAAAGGAGGAACAATTTATTTGAGTTTCATTTCATAATTTATTGTAAAACATCTGTATGTATCTATTACTTCCAAGGATACTAAATGGATCTATATTTCAGGATTTAATCCCTTCTGATCATGACACTGTTATGTAATAATCAACCAACTCTGGGTAACTAGGGTTGGGGAGTTTCAAGTATGAAAACATGAGATTTAATAATTCACTTACCATTACCCCATTTTTTAGACAGTCTTATTAAAAATAATTTTGTTATTGAATATGGTTTGTTCAAATTTTGATATAGTGTTATGAAGAATTGGGATCTCTGTTGAAAAAAATGTCCTACTGTAGATGGTCTTCAAGTTAGAATTCCTAATTTCATGGTGGCTTATTAACTATTCTATAATGTTAGGGGTTTCCTATATTTGTCTCTAATGTTTCACAAGCTTGGATTATTAGTATATTAATATTAAAAATCATTACAAGAAATGTTTCTGTAACTTATGGATATATTTAATTTAAATATCTATGATAATTCTAAACATATTTATTTTGTGGAGTAACAAAAAAAAGTTGGGTTTATAAAGTGTTACACATTAATATGTTGTGAAGACATTATATTGGTGTATAAAATAGGGATTCCAAAAAATAAATCATTATATCCTCATAAACAAAATATAATTAAACATGAGAATATAAAGACTGCATTTGTGGAAATAATTAAGAAATTAATATTCATGTGATGTATATTAAATTAATGTGACATTGAAAGAAACCACACCGAGAACTATGTCTGATATTCCATTAAATTTAATCACATTTCAACACATTGATCATTCTTTCATGATGGTTCTACTAAATAATGACAAAAATAGATTAAAATTTTAGTGTCATAGTATAATTGGGTAAACCAAATTGGAAGGTAACTAAATCCCATTGTGAGATTTTAATGACACGTAGATGGGGAACTCTAAGAGTTAGGATTCGACAGGAGTAGAGTGGAGTTTGTCTATATTTTATGGATTTGAATATGTTGGTTTCGACTCTATTAAATAGGATATAAATATGATATAATTTTAATAGCTGCATATGTAAATTTTAATTAGTGAAATGAATGAAAAAAAGAAACATTACATAGAGAAATATGGATCTTGCATCACTACATGAATATGATATATTAGTTAATCCATTTTAGTATGACAAATTTAATTAATACACCTAGATTATAAGATATAAAAGATGAAACTCACTCATATATATTTCTATTGTAGATTATGGAATGCATAATGTTTATGATTTTGAGACCTCTAATATTTATGAACAATAAAACAATTGTATATTAATATTTATGTTTGAGATCGTTATTCAAATAAGACTATTATAACAATTTTATTTTTATTTTTATATTAATAATTTTCTAAAACATTAACACATTGGAATTATATAATGACTGTGCATCACACATTTTTACTAATAAACATAAACTTAGAGATATGAGATAATTAAATAAAGGTAAAGTTAGATTATTTTTCTTTAATGGAGAATGATTTAATAAATGGGACATCAAAACATATTATCTATGTCTACATGAAATCTGAATTTTATAATTATTAAACTACTATTATATTCCATCAAAAAACAAAAAATTTTAATATCGTGTTTGTACAAGATGATATCATATTTCATTATCAAGAATCGTTGTTATTTTATATAATAAATGAATAAAATAATTATAATATGATTATTTTAAAGTATTTACAGAATAAAGATATATATAATATAATTTTTAACATTAAAAATAAATTTTTAGGCTTTATTTGAATCCATCATACCCGTAGAAATTTTTTCCATTGGATAAATAAATGTAAAACTTGTTCAAGAACTCAATAGAGTTGATTTTTAAAAAATAATATATTATGAATATTTTGAACATTTTGAATATTTTTTTGTTTTAAAAAATAACCATAGAACATATTATTAGAAATGATAAAGGGATTGGGGACTGTTGGATCATATACCTGGTGATGTATGTGGATAAATGAGTACTCACATAAGTGGTGAGTTATGGTACATCGTAACATTTACTAATGAAAGACAACATTTTTCTGTGTTAATAATGAGTCCCAAGTATGAATATTTCCAAATGGTCAATTATTTTTATTATGAATTACATAATAAACTAGGAAAATGAATTATGATTCACTAGAAGAAAAAGAAATCAAAATATATTTTTTTCATTGGATTTTTCATTTATGGAATTAAAAGAGACACATAAAAGAATTTAATGAATGTTATTATTAAAAAAATTAAAATGATTTAAATTGTATTTTGACATAACATCAATAAAAAATATAATCTATAAGTCATTTTGGAGAAATTATAATAGTGGTTTTTGAAAAACTGGTGTTTAATGATTTTAAATAAACTAATCCACAGGATGTTATCCTCATTGTTTTGACATGTTATTTCTAAAAACCTCATCCACATTACACATGAACTCACCCCACCCATAAAAAATCTTCTAAATTAATTATTTTTTTAGTATATTATTTTTTTCTCCCCAATTCAATATTATTCATCAATATCCAATGTCTCTCAACTTCATCTGGTCCACTAAAACCCAAATACACTTGACTCATGACCACACTCAGACTTCATTATTTGTGAAATTTTATTCTTCATTTTTTGAAAAGTTTCCCCTCAATATTCTATCATTGAACCTAATTATTATGACTCAAATTGTAATTTTTATTTCATGAATGAATTGTCAAGGAATGGGGAGACCCCAACAGAGAACAAAAAAACCATAATAAACATCAAACATAAAATGAGATAGCCTCATCATTTAAAAAATTAAAAGATTTGGACTGATTAATTCTATATAATTGATATTTGATAGAAGTTTCCTAAAAGAAGTTATTTCCTTGGTAAAATCTTCGAATCAGCCATCTATTTTCATGACCAAATGTGTTTCTCCCATATTTTCTTCCACTCAATGAAGAAACTTTTAAAAATTAAATTTTCATTGTTCATCATAGAAAGTTGTTATTCATTCAAATTGACATGAAACTATCTTTCAAACATTAATTAATAATCCTACATAGAGATATTTATCATTAAAGCTACTTTTAAAATCACATCATTAGAGTGAAGTGGAATCTGAGGAACTGATGCTCTATCATCAACCTCCCGAAAAGAAAACATCAGATAAATAATATTTGAGGCGTGATTTGTTTCAAAGATGATTTCATATGTAGCATGAGATACCATCATGATTTATGAATCTAGGGTCATGTCACTTTTAACCTCCCCAAAACATTCACTGGAGGCTGGAGCTTGTTTACCCTGCATATCGAGCTCTATAATAACATCATCAACCTATGTTAATTTGTAGATCCTTTCTCTATAGTAGTATTTGTTTATATTCCTAAGGAAATTATAACAAATGTTTTTATTTACTATTGAGACATCCTTATAGGGAATTTATTTCTTCACCTTACTATCTCAGAAATCACCAAAGATAAGAATTTCCTACATTTGTTTTCATGATTGAGACCTTACCATCCTAGGCTTGTGGGGATATTTCTTATAGTCAGAAAATATGTCTCCCAATATAATTCCATATTGCTCATATTAGAATCCCCAACAGTCCTTGTTTTATCTTTTTTTCTTTTCCATTTTAGAATAAAAGTGTTCCTTTATTTTGGATGCACAATATCATTCTCCCTGCCACCTATAAAAGGGAAATTATTTTAGTCTCGTAATGATTTGGGAGGGTCTTACTAGCCAATAGACCTCCACATTGAACAGATTGCACTCAGACTAGGGTGACCTATTACAAAGAGTGTTTCATGAGATCCTATCATTTTCCCATTCATCCAACTCTTACCACATTAGAAAAAGATAACATTGTAGGGGATATTCCATCATCACGAGATACTTATGTTTTCAAACTACAAACTCCAAAATCACATTTCAATCTATCATAGATTCCTACCACCATTATATCAGTAGCCACATTAACCATTACTTTTTGTAGAGGATTATAGTGGAGGAACTATATACTATTTTTATAATCAACTTAGGGGGAAATGAGATTAGTCCTTCTCATTCTAGGGAAAATTACACCTTGTTGTTTTTCTATGATCTATTTCTAGCATGAAGTAAAAAAGTTCCTCATTTATAAACAAGATGAGATTAAATATTTCAATTACTCAAACAACACTAATTATTTAAAAAATTACTTTCCAATAGATATCCACATCTAGTCAACTAGAGGATTTGAAACACCTAATTCAAAACATATACATAGGGAGATTGAATTAAAGATAGTATTGGTTCTATAGTCCATGAAAAAAACATCCAAAAAATTCCATATAATGAAGATTATAGAGGTGTTTTGGAAAGGAAGAGGTGGTTTAAGTAAGCATACCAACATGGCCATTGTCGGGGCATCCTGGATCATGTGAAAATAATAGGACTATATTAATTGGTGTAATGTAAATCTATTGAATGACTGCGAAGCATAGGAAAATGAAGTGATCAATGATCGAGGGAAAAAAATGAACCATGATATGCCTATTATCTATGTGTCTAATATTTTACCACTCTTAGAGACCTAGTAATAAAATCACAATTTTTTAAAGGATTCATTCAATGGACAACACAATCTTAATCGATCCACTTCGATCTAGTACAATATAGTAGAAGAAGATATGAACACGGAGGTCGAAAGATCGAGTTGAGGAATTGAATTATCATGTTCTAGAAATTTAGGACCAAGATTAGTTACAGGTAATGGTTGAATAAAATTGGGGTTTGATAATGAGAGAAAAGAGGGAAGGTGATCCCAATATGATGGGTGTCCCCTAATGATGGGGTAGGGGTGAATGTGGTGTTCATCACTGCTCAGGGAATGGATAATGAGTAGGTATTATCCTTGAGTTAATTCATCAACCCAAAATTATTTTTTTATAGTTGAACTCCATCTGTTTTAATGATTTTCTATTTTTTAAATATTAAATAATTGTTTGTTTGTTATAAATTTCATTCATCCAATCATTTTTTGTTTGTATATCTCGGTTATTTATATTTTTAAATTTATTATAATCATTTTAGTTTTTATTTATGATTAGAAATTGTCGTTATAATTTATTTTTGGGTATATATATTTTTATTTCTAAATTTTACGTTTTAACATTTATTTTGTGGTTAAAATAGTTTTTTAATATTTTTCTATAATTTTTTTAGTATTATTTATTTTCATAATAATTATTTTTGGGTAAATTGTTTTCTAAATATGTTTCCAGATTAAAAAGTTTTCATAAAAATTTATGAATTTTAAAATATTTATATGTTAATATGATTTAATTTTATCTATATGTAAATTTGTTTATTTGTTTATATGTTATAATATATATTTTCAATTATATTCTGAAATATTGAAATTAAATTATCATAATTGGGTATATAGGGAACAAACTTGTGATGAATATGAGAAGGGGGTTAAAAAGTTTAGGGAATTTTCAAATGAAAATACTGAAAAAAATTATTTTTTAACCATGATTGGTGTGTTTGAATATGAGAAAATTAGTGTAATGTGAAGTAAAATACCATCTAATTTACTATATTTTTAATCATATTTATGCACACCAGGTCTTCCCTGGTAAAATAACATAAAATTAAATATTTAATTATAATGATTATGATCTTTTACATGAGATAATGGGAATTCTTAAAGAATCCATTCATGACGAAGGTTTATAAACTATTGGAACAGAAAAAATTAGTGAACTACAATTCAATTCTACGAAGAAACCATAACTCTCAGATTTATCTAAATTTAAATCGATAACATTAATATTTAGATTAGTTATCTTAAAATAAATAAATTTTGAATGTGGTTAAATTTTCATTAAATTACATAAACATTTGAAGAATGAACTTCCAGAAGGGAAAGATATTCTAAATTCTAATTATATAGAAAATCAATATTATGCCCAATAGGATTGTGGTAAAATAAGAAGGATGATTTCCACAATGATTGTGTGTTCTTCTATTAGAATATGAAATGTTATTAGTATTCATTAAATGCAGTTCATTATGAAATAAAAAAATGAAAGATCCAACCATGAATGAATAACATGAATATGCATTAAAAATTCCAGTAAAGAAATATGGTTACTTCCAATAATTCATTGATTGATGAATATTTTTAAAAATCATAAATACCCCTAGAGTTTATGGTGGAATTCATATTATTTCAACTCTAATGGAATCTCTCATTTCTGTGAAAATTATTTATAATAGAATACATTTGATCACAAAATTTCTAAAATTGAAATGAAAGTTAGAAATCTCATAACAGGACTGTGTTAAGATGAAGTGAATTAATATTCGGAGCCTTTACAGATGATATATTACATGGAATTTTATTTCCATAATTTTAAAATTTTCCACACATATATTTATTAATATTAAATATTTGATGTTGTTTATGATCATTTCTTGACAACAAAATCTAGGACATGATATTGATATTTATCTATAATAATTGATTGATAATTTGAAGTTTTTGTGAGAGATTTGTGTTAAAATATTTGATAAGTACATGAATGAACATTTTCATTTTCATGAAATAATAATGTTCAGTATACATTAATTTCCTTTATGTTGAATGTAAAACAATAATATTTTATATGTTTTCTCTTTTAAATAAAAAAATTATATAATAGATTTCTTCATAGGCTACCTCAATTCTATATATAACATGATATAACAGAACATTATTAATTATATATTAAATTTTAAGGGTTAAATATTAATAAGTTTTAAAGGAAAAATATGTATAATGGTTTTTATTAACATAAATTAAATGGGTAATTCATAAAAAATATGTCCAAAATTTTTTAATAAAGTCATTTTTCCATCAAAAATATGATTTCTTCAAAAATAATTATATCACATTTTATTAGTAGAAACTTATGATTCCTTTATAATATTATGATTAATTTTAATTCTAGAAATTATGGTAATTTTATAAATCCTAATTTAAATATTATCATTTTCCTAACTATCTGGAGTTTTCTAAAATGATTATTTTTCAGGGAATAATGAAAAATACATATTTCTTAAAAAAATGTATCATTTATTATCTAGTAAATTTCACATGATGTTTTGAATTTTCTCATTAAATTACCTATGTAAAGTTTAAATATACATAATTACATTTTTAAAATTAAAAACATCTTTAAATTTTATATTGGTATAAGTTAATGTTTTATCTTAAAAACAAATTTTAATAGAAAATAGTTTAGAGACACGCAATATTTTTTTTGCTAATAAACTATTTTAAAATATTGTTATTAATTTTCTAATTAAATTCAATGATTATAATATATATATATATATATATATATATGATTTTGAAATTTATTTATTTGTTTTTAAAACTTAAGTAATGGAAGTAAATAAAGTTTTACGCTTAAAAATTAATTTTTAAAAAATCGATTTTCATTACGGTTTTCATGATTAATAGAAATTAAATTTCAAAATTTAATGATATTGAATCTATTAAAATGGATTGAATATTTTTGATCATAAAAATTAATATAATATAATTGGGTTACAATTATTTTATATTATAGTGAATCGTAAAAACTTTTAAAAATTACCATGGATAGGGTTAAAACTGCTTTACCTGTGGGGTTAAACATGGGAAAAGGCTATGATTACAATCTAGAAAATTAAAAACATATTTTCAATTTTTTTCATAGTTAATAGTAAAAATATTAAAATTTAGTTACCATGGTAATGGTTAAAACGAATTGACCTTGTGTGTTAAACTATGGGATGAGGTTAGGATTTTCAAGCACACCCATCAAATTATTATTCATTAATGAGTTTTAAACCATATCATTATTACAATTGAATATCAATAAATTAGGATATAATTTCCCAAGAATTTTTCCTTAAATCATTGTAATCTTTTAATAAATTCTACGTTTTTCCCTCCCCTCACTTATAAAAGGTAACCTCTTTACTGCAATTATTTACACCATATGAGCCTTTTATATCAACGAAGACCAACTAAGAAACCTAACTTGAATAATTCTATTAACCTTAGATATTATAGTATTATCCTACGTGAAATCCATCAAGGTTTAAGGTGTTCTAAAATGGGGGAATCTTAAATTATAAGAAGATAAATTGCTAATAATGAAAGATCGACTTTAGGAAAGGGTTTGTTTTGTTGTTATTACATTTTAATTAGGATTGTTTATACATAAATTATATGATGACAAAATTATACAATATATCTATACTAAATCATTTTTATTTATTTCATATATAGTTATTTAATATATTTCTTGTTTTCCTTTCATTTTACAATACTTATATATTCAGTATATTGTAAGAATGTTTTGAAGGAAAACTGGAATTATTTTTACCTTCTACTATGACTCTTCTCTTTAATGTCCATATTTTATTAAAAATAATTCCAAGAATGTTTTTTTCTATTCTAAAAATATTAAATAAATTTCTTTTTTAACAATTTTTTATTTTTTATTTAAAATGATATAAATGAATCTTCATAAAATAATCTGAATAAGTGCATCAAAATATTTATTAAAAATGTAAAATGAATATTTGTTTAATGCACAAAAAAAGAATTGATTTCCCCCCAATCTTTAATACACATTTCATTAATACGTCTATTATAAGTTTCCAAGGTTGTTTTTCAATAAAATTTGATTCCTTAAAAATTTTGTATATTTATATATTTTAATTATGTGTTTTCAAATAAGAAAGGTATTTTCCTGAATAAATATTGTAGTGATATTTTAAATGGACTTTCATCAACAATAATAACTTTGGGTATATCATGATTTTTTAGGGATATAATACAACGTTACCACATTTATTCTTTCTATATATGGTTTATGATTGTTATATTTCTATGAAATCCATATACATTTCACATGTTATGAAATGATGAAATGATGAATGTTTTATGATCTTATGGCACAAATATTTATAGTTTTCATTTTTTTGTAGGTGGTATAGATATAAAGTAATTATTGTTGGAAACATTTAAAATAATGTTTGGGTAAGTCCATTATAGACCTCCAATGAATTGGGAAAATATGGATATAGATGTGATAATAAGTGTTAGAATGGGGAGTAAACACTGGTTGATAAGGGACTTTGGCCAACTAGATAGTCTTGGAAGTGATCCTTGACTGAGGAAATTATAGAATGGGGAGTGAACTGAATCCACCATGACAACATGGTATTGATCCTTGAGTAAAGAAAATATTTTTTATGCTTATATACATTAATAAAACATATGTCTTATTCTTAGGATATGTTTTCATGGATCATAATATTTTATTGATGATTTCACACTCTAATGTATTATTTAATTTTTTTAACAAAACCATACACCATGTTTCCGAGTTAATGATATATGACTGATTAGGAATGATTTTTTAGTCTTGATTATGTTCACATACCGTTATACTTATTTGATTCTCATTTATCTTCATTAATTGATGTATATTTTTTCACTCTTATTGAGAATCCATGCTCAACAATTTTTATATTTACCTTTTCCAGTGTATAAATAAATTATATAAGTAATATATTTCTAGATAGGGTGATATTTGTAAAAAATTAATTGGAAAATAGGTAGATCATTTATGTATAAGTTTTTTACATATTCCAGTTTCTAAATATAGTAATCCTCAACGTCCCTCAAGAATACATTTTATTAGTTTATTTAATATTAATCCAATATTGTGTAATAGTTTGATATGAAAAGTCTGGGTCATTCTATATGGTAATACAGTAATTTTTTAATATATATTGGAAACTAGGATGAGGAAACCATAGTGAAAACCCTGAATATAATTCTCATATATTAAAATATAATAATATATGTTAATGAAATTAGTGTTGTTTTAATTTGAATATAAATTACATTATTAATACTACAAGTGGAAATTGTTTTATAAAATAGAAATCATAGGGTAATATCCTTGAAAATAGTTGATTGAGTATATCGTGAACATTGTTTTGGTGCACAGTGTGATGGCCCTTATCGGGCACCTTTTTGGAAAGTCTTGGGTGATATGATTAGTTTAATTCACTTTTATTATTTGGGATCTTTTATGATAAATTTGAATATATAATGAATATATATTTTCTAGGTCAAACATAAGGATTCAAATATTGGAAATAACGAGTCATGATTTGGACATCCAATAAATGATTTTTCATGATTACTCATTATGAATAAAGATTCTTCCTGGTTATGCTGAATATTTTTGTTTTATTATCATTTAGAAGATATACTGATAAATTTGATGTTGTCATGAGTATGATTGAATAATGAAGTACATTGTTTGAGCTCATTTATGTTAATTTTAGCATATTAGTAACTATATCATTTAATTTTAATTCATATCCTCAATTATGAGATATTGAATTAATTGTAAAAAATAAATATTTTACAATGATTGCATCTTAAATCCACTATTATTATATGGATTATATTTCTGTTAATATGTTTCCTATACATATTATTATTCTTCCTATAGATGAATTTGATGTCATTTTGTGCATGTATTGGATTCTGTTATATAAACCTCATTTCAATTGTTGTGGAAATGAAGTCACAATTGATTTTCTAACACAAAATATGATTTTCTAATATTGTGGGGGTAAATTTAATCGTCTAAGATAAATTAAATTCATTTCATGGGGTATTTATTCTAATTTAAACAGTGTATTTATCTTATATTTATTGGGTGAAACTCATCATCAATGATATTCCTATTATATGATTTATTATTATCTTTTGTGAAATTATTCATAGTATTCCACAAAATCATAATGATATGTTTTCAATTTGACTCATACCCTGTACTAAACCAATTTCAAATAATCCAAATAGAATAAAAAAGATTGAATTATATGAATTGAGGAAGAAACTCTCGAATAATCTGGATAATGTATTTCGTCTTATAAGCGCATCTACATGTGGAAAAATTGTACTTCATTTTAGGATAAAATATGGATTAATGAAAATATTCAATTTTTAATAGGAACATAACAAGTTCACAATAAATTATATTTACCACATTCCCTATATTGATTCTATGTTTTTTAAATTATAAAAAGGTCAGTATTTTCAATATATTGATCTTCGATTTGGACACTATTATTTTAGGGAAAAATGTGAATACTTATGGATCATCGCTTTTTGTTCTTGGTAAGGACACTTAAAATTTATAGTGATTCCATTTCATCATAATTAATACCCTCTTATATTAATGGATTTAAGAAATATAGTCTTTATATATTACCTTGATTTGATTTTGGTATTCGTTATTGATTATATTATTATATATTCGATGATAAATAAATAGAATTTTGATCAATTGGGGATTGAAAATAAGACCGTGATAAAGAGATTTTTTAAAAAAATTACCTTTTTTGAATAGAAAAACATTCATTTTTTGGTCATATAATATCTTGTATGGGTATATCATTTGATCCATCAAAGATGAAAGTTATTGAAAATTAACCCAGATCAAGTATAATGACTACATTTTTTAGTTTTCGTAGATTATATTGGATATTATTAATATTTTATAAGGATTTATCATTGATATATATCACAACAAATAGGTTAACTCAATATAAAGTTAAGTTCATTTAGACTGATTATTTGAAGAAAATTTCAAGGAACTAAATGGAAGGTTAGTCTGTGCACCTATGCTAACACTACTCTACAGTAGAGAAGTGTTTCCAATTTATAGTGATAAATAAAATGGGTAGGTGGTGTGTTATTATATATAATTATATATAGATATCCTATTCCTTATTCCAATTTATGTTTCATGATAAAATTTAACTGACACGTGATTTAATGTTAATATCATTAATGATTTCATTAAAGAAATGGAGTCATTGAATTTTTAGATAAAGTTCTTCCATATATAATGATCATAAAATATTAATTTATATATTCCCCAATATATTTTTTAATATGTGTGATAGAATATGGAGGTATTTGATTAAATGGTATGAATTCTAAAAACACTACCACCCTAGGAAATAGAAAAAGGTGGAAGATGCTTTGAGTTATAAGGAACATGTTAGATTATCTAGTACAAGGATAAAAAAGATCTAATATATATGTATTTCCAAAATATAGACATTAAAATATATAATAATGCTGATAATTTTCATCTTTATCAAATGATTGTTACACCATCCATCCATTTAAATATTAAATAGGCTCAATAGGATATGAGGGTTTGCAAAAGGAGGAGAAAAATGTTCCAACATTGAAAATTGATCATGATGGAATGTTATGGTTAATGATACCATTATAAGTATCATAATTACTAGAAATTAATTGTTAACTATTAGAAAACTCTAATAGACCAAAAACCCATATTTATCCATCAAGTATTGATAAGTATAAAGATATGAATGAGAATTTTTGGCTGGGAATATATAAAGAGGGATAATAATGAGAATGTATCATGATGCTTGGTATAACTAAAATTTAAATCCAAGATACAAGATTATAATGGGATGTTACAACATTGACTCATACTAGATTTGAAAATAAGAAATGATACCATGGATTTGGGATTTAAACTCCCAAAAACATGTCAATGTCAAAATAATATTTATTTTGTAGTCGATCTTATAATATTGTTAGGATATTTCATTGTTATAAAATACGATTTACCTCATGATAAAATTTCCATAATATATATTTTGTATGTTTTATAGTAATATGGTATACTCTTTTATATTATATATGATAGAGATCCAATGTTTACCATGAATTTCCAGATAATTCCACCACAAGAACTGGATACACAGTTTTGTGTAAGTGATTCTTGTCATCCTCATGTATATGGTCATCCAAAGAAGATCATTCAAACCCCAAAATATATATTTAGATCATATTCTCTATATATCTATGGTTTTTAGGATCAACACCTTCCCTATTTGTGTTTTTTACAGAAAATCAATTCAATTGTGCATTCAAATGGATTCTTATGAATCGCTGAATAGAAATTCGTATTGTACTCTGATATACATGGTAGTAATTGAGAAGGAAATATATTGAGACATGATATAGTAAATTAAATGTTAGATAATTTTATATCCCTTCAAAAAAATCTCATGAGAACTAATATTAGAAAAATTAGTTCAATTGATATTCATAAGGGAGATCTATAATATGGTGTTGGTGAGTAGGTTTTCCTTTGAATATCCCTATGGAATAATGGTATGATATATAATATTAAAGGAAAGGTGATACATAGTTATACTTTTAACTTATATATTCTTTATGAAATAGGTAATGTATCTTGTTAGTTGGAATTTCCATCAATCCTATCTATGGGTCACAATTTGTTAAATGTATATCAAATATAGATGTAAATACCTAGACCATTCCTTATACTAAAAATAGAGGTTATATTACTAAAGAAGGATATTTCCTAGTAAAAATAACAACCAAAAATCATGGATGATAAATATAATGTTATATAGAACAAAACTACTCAACTATAGTTTATTGATGTAAAAAATTTTTCCAGACCATACATAAGAACATAAATATGTGTAGAAGGAAATAAATCCTTATTTTTTATACTAGAGTGATGGAATTTAGATGAAAAAAATCATCTTAAGGGGGTATAATGTAACAACCTGATATTTTATATGTATTTTACACAAATTAAAATGTGTAGTATTTAATATCTAACCTTACATGTAACCCCAAGTCAATATAACTTGTGTTATAATAAACATTCATAACATAACCCTTAAAATAGATGGTAAGAATAATAATAAGTAATTTATGAGTATATATATGTATTTACACCTGATAATTTAATGATTAATTCATAATAAATCATTAATCAATTTTTAGTAACGTCTTATTATGTTTTAAAATTATTTTTTCTTCAAAAATGTGTTTTAACACATTTATTCATGTATATATTATAATTTATTTCTATTATATTTAGAAATTTTATTTCAGTAAATTAATAGAAATTTTTAAATCACCATTTTAATATTATTTATTATTTTTTTTGTATTTTCCTAAATGTATTTATTTTCTAATGAATATTGAAAACTATTTATTTCCGTTAAAATTGTAATTTATTTTAATTGAAATGTCCAATTATGTTTTCAATTAAATTTTATAATAAAAAATTTCTCATTTAATAAAAAATTATCAAATTAATTAAATAGGAATCAGAAAATTATTTATTTTGGTGTAGGTTATTTTTGGGGATTAAGAAATTGTTTTTCCGGAAAACTGATTTTATGCACACATTGAGTTTTTTTGTTGATAAATTAATTTAATTTAAAATTAAAAATTGATCAAATTAAATAAATAGATAATGTAATGAATAAAATATTTTTAGTTTTGACCTATGATTTTTTAAAGGTATGGAATGGAAATAATTTATATTTAACATTACAAAATCATTTTTCAAAAATGGAGTTTCTTAACATTTTTAATGTGTAATTAAAACTAATTTTTCCACTTTTTTCCATTATCCAAATTAGATACCCTAGTACCCAAATTCATGATATAACCCTAACATATCTCAATGGTATTTCTCAATCCCCAATGGTTTATTACTAGCACCTGGCATCATAGAATATAAAAGGGGGAACAAATTTTCCAAAAAAGCATCAGAAGGTAAATGATAAAATTAAGAATGATAAAAAATAAAAAAAGGGAAATACTAGAAAAAATAGTTAAAAAATTATAAATATATATTAACATCCCAAAAGAAAAAAAAAGTCATCATCTATAAAAACACCCTCAAATATGTCTCTTCTGTAACAATTTTACAACATCTCTACCGATCATCATCATTACTCCATGGTCATACTAATCAATAAAAACCAGTACCTCCATTTGGCAGTTTCCATTTTCTAGGACCTAACATATGAAAGTGTAGTAATATATGATGGAAAAGGTAGGGTGTGAAATATAAATCCTATAAATGTCTCAACATGTATTACATAATCAATGTCATAATAATTATAACAAATATGCCTTAATTCAAAGATAATCAAGGCATAAAATTATGTTTTAATATTTTAATCCAAAACATGATTTCATAATAAAAATATGTCATGAATATAAAAAAATTGAATTGGGGTAAAATATAAAATTTATATAATTCATTTTTCTAAATTAGTTGGGATAAATAAAACCTTTAAATAATTATTGGAACATATAATCAAGTACAAAAATCATAGAAAATCACAACATTCAAAATCCCTATATAAAGTGATTATTTTAGGTAACATGATCCTCACACATATAAATAATGATATTGGATAAATTAAGGTGTAAACCAATAAATACACCCTAATAAGGGAACCCATCATTATAAATCTACACCCCAATAGTGTAGCCTATCATAGGTAGTTATATCATCTTTGTTAAAGCAATAGTTTTCATCATCATTTCATTGATAGGGAGTCAAGGTCTTATCATGCCATTCCAAGATACCACTAACTACCCAAGAGAACATTTGCTTCAAATATCATTTAATCAAACATAGAAAAATCAATCATTTCAAAAAAATTCGAATTAAAAGTTTCCAATTTTTAGTTTTCAACTTTATTTCTCATTTCAAAAAAAATAAAGGGTCTTTATATAATAAAGAACATTCAAATCATCAATCACATTAATGAATTTTTATCAATGTTAAAAAACAAATTAAATCTATGAATAAAAACCATTATTTACCTAAATTCCTCCCCACATTAAAATTCCATTAATATTGTAATTTTTAGAAAACTGCATAACATTTAAAATCACCGATCAAAACCATTCAAATCAGTATTTTTAAATGATTTAAATACTCATTTTGTTTCATCAAATTTTTTATAGTAAGGAAAACCAATATAGAACCAACTACCTTTACTTGAAAATTCAATTATAACACCGAAAATAGGACCATCAACAAATAAAGAAGAAAAATAGATCAATAAAATGAAACTATAATCATGATCTAAAATAATAATTCTTAGATAAACTAATTACATGATGATCAAAAACCCTATAAGGATGGGAGAAATAAGGAATGGAATAAACCTCATGAGATGAGATAAATTTACCTAGACAATATCGAATGAGATTAACGATTCATTTATCCCCAACAAAAAGGTTTTGGAGGATTCAAAAGCACCTCATGGGAGTTTTCAAGGACAAGGAGTTTCTATTACAGTCGAATGGGGAGATTATGCATCTTAAACAGGGGAATCATAACTGTTAATGTTTTTTGGGAATTATGAACTATGACATTGTTTTCTGGTCAGATATGGATGGTTAGGCAAACCATTACCACTATAAGACACACATTTTACAGTGTTGGAATTTATTAGGGCTGAAAAAATGAATAGATAAAGTTTATCTTTATCAGTTCTGATAAAGAGATACAATAAGGATAAAAGGGAAAATTTACTAGTGCTTTGTGAACAATGATAATGGCGACTTCTTAAGAACACTTTATTATCTCTAATAAAGCTCCATAATGAAATTAAAATTTAAAATAAATGAAAACATTTTTTAGAAATTTCAATTATTAAATGATTATTGTTAAAAATGAATAAATTGAAAATACATATATATAAAATTAGAATGTTAATAAATTGTATATATTAAATATACTGATACGTATTTTTAAGATAAAATAATTAAACAAATATAAATACACAATTACTAAATTAAGAATAATATTAATGATTTTAATATTTATATATTTATTAAGAAAAATAAATTAATTTATTTTATATAAATAGATATAAATATTAAAAATAGAATATATTAAATATTGGTATTTAAATTGAATAAGTTGTAATAATTAAACAAAAAAATTAAAAATGAATAAGATGAAGGTTTATTTAAAAAATTATTAATGTAACAATTATTAATAAAAATAAATAAGAATAATATATATATATTTATATTTATATTAAAAATAGTAATAAGTAATTTATTTTAAAAATAAATATACATAATTTAAATAAAATGTTAAATAAAAATATATTAAGGTCTTATTTAGTTTTAATGTTGTTTAATTTTGTAATTTAACATATATTAAATGTTATGAGTTACATTATCTTCATATATATATATATATTTCATTTTTATATAAAAAATAAAAAAAATATATTTACGCAATATATAGAACCATATACACCTAATATTTTTCTAATTTAATAAAAGTTATTTAAATTTTTTAATTTAATTATATCACGATACATTTCATATATATGTGTTTTTTAAGAGTCAATTTTATTTATTTATTTCTTACTATATTACTGTTTGGGAATTTAGTTTTTAATTTGATTTGTTTTTTATCTTATAAATTTGATAATTTTCTATTATTTATTTATATTTATTTATTTACTATATTTTCATATTTTCAAAATATATTCATCATTATTTCAATATATAGATATCCATATTTTATTAATAATTTATATTTAATTAATAAAATTTATCCTTTTTTAAATAGATTTAATGTGTAATCATTTTAAATTATTCAATTTCATTCATTTTTAAAATTCATTTATTTTAGATTATATTTCCACTAATGATGGTAAAATAAATTTTAAAAAATAAATATTTATAAATAAATATATTTATAAATTTATATTGACTATATTTATAAATATATATAAATAAAAATTACTATAAATAAATAATTACTATTTTTTAAATAATTATTTAAATAATTATAAGTAAATAAATGTATATGTTTAAAAAATTATAAATTTATAATAAATTTATTTCAATAATTATAATTATAAATCCTTTATCAGCGCTAATGTTTTAGTACTTCTAAGGATATATCATTATTGGTGATAAAAAAGAGCCGTTGAAAGAAATATTTATCAATTCAAAAATATCAATACTAATAAATATGTATTTTATTAGTTGCTATCGTAAAGGACCTATTAAAAGTGTCCCTGGTTTATTTAAATAAACCCTAACATCGACCATATCGCACATAAATATCTATCTATCGCAGAACATCTCTAGTGTTGCTGTGACTACTCTATGATCCCTACTATGAATCATGGAAAAATTCCAATTTTTGTTATATCTAATTTTCCTTAATCATTTTATGATTTTAGGGTTCTCTGTTTTGTGTTTTTGTGCTTCTTTAATCCGTAATGAACCCTACATCTCAACTCCATGGCACTGAAATAAAATGAGTGGTTATATTTCATTTTTTTCCTCTACAGACAATGTTGTCAATGATAGATAAGAATGATTTCATATGGTGTGGTCAATCATCATATGTGTATGGTCTTGTATGAAAAAATAAAAAAGATTTTTCATCACACACTACTGAAAAGGTAATGTTGGCTATATAGTATGATCAAATTGTTCATATTTAAACATTTAATTCATTAAAGCATCTATAAAACATGTAATATATATCAATACACATTATAAAAAAGGATTTTGTAATCCGGAAGTGCGTCTGAAGTTTAGTGATAAACAGGATTGATAACTATATGTGTATACTATGCCAAAATTGCAACAAAAAATGGAATCAGAGTGAAATGAGGGATATTGGTATTTATTATATCCAAAAGAAACACCATTCCAAACATAATAATTAATCCATAAAAATATATAGATAGAATAATTTTTTTTATTTTTGATTTACCATATGATGTCTAGGATTTTTATTGTTAATTTTTTCCTTTACCAATTCTTCCTGAGTCTCATACATCTTATTTAAGAGTTGATACGTATGAATCAGTATAAATATTTGTATTTCCATGTTCATATGTGTCTTTATTGATTTTTTTATAGAATCAATTATAAGTTTATATTAATATTAACTCGATTAATATTTAACTATCTTATTATTATTTACTTATTAGTGATGATTATTTTTACATAACTAATTAATTGTTTGAGATTATTTAGTAACCTCTTTTATTGATAATATTAATTTGTTATTTCATAATTATAATTAAAATAATTAATCTATCATATTTTAAATTTTTTTAATGTATGTAATTTATTATTAAAATGTAAATGAATGTGAGGGGTAGAGGTTCCCATTTAATATAGATTATTATGTGCCTATTTTTGAATGATTATTTTTTTGTAAGGGAAATATTAAGTGAATATCTACATTAGTATAGAATATGTCACCACTCTAACCCATTCATCTCTATATGATGAAGCCAATTTACATCCTTTGTATTCATCACCTTATATTAATCCTCATGTTTTAGAGGTAATTATAGGTAAAATTCAAGCTATGTTGTATAATTTTCCATGAAGGAAACATTTTTTTATATGGTTCCTCTAAGATTTTATAGTAGTATATCATAATAATAAATATAGGATTGTATTGAATATATTTATTTCATTTCTATTTTTATAAAATTCTAGATAAATACTATGTATAATGTTAAAAACTCACCCTTTAATGTGAAATATGTTATTTTATGGATTTTATGGTGGATTAAAAAAATATTCAAAATTGGAAGATGCGGAATCCTTGAGTAGACCAAAGTGTTATTTAATGTAGGTGGGGTGAGATACATTTCTTTAATACCATTAGAGTAGATGAATTCCAATTCCTCTTTAATTTAGGATAATTTTGAGTTTTTTCCTTAATGAATCATCATAGGACACATCAATCCTTACCACCTCATTGATGTGAAATATTTCTGTTTGTGTGGATATATAGGAATCCTCCAAAGGTCCTTTTGATCTATTCCATCTCATCAGGGGTCATTAGATATCATTGATATATAATTTCTAGATTAGTAATATATGGATGTTTCCAAACATGTTTCTTATATAGTGACAGGTAAATTTATAGTATATTGTACTCTTTGTGATGGCATTAGGATGTAGAAGATTCATATTCTTGTTTTATGAGAATCTTTTATTTCATATAGGTATGATAATAGAACTTATTCATAATGTTATTATATTAATTATTCTCTTTATGTAAGCATAACGAATTCGAGTTATAAATGTTAATTTTTTATGATTAACTTATATATATATATATATATCCCCTATATATACCCACACCATGACACCCATATTCTATACAGTAATTCAATCATTATAAAATACTAGTGTGAACTGTATCTCCATCTATTGTTGTGAAAAAATACAACATATAAAAGATGTAAGAAGCATAAATAATTATTCATAAAAATATAACACAGGTTTCAAAATTTAGTTTTTGTAAATAGGTATTCATTTTGGTTAGATATATATACAATACAATGCACTATATGAATATAAGTCGATTATAGAATGCATCTTTCACGTAAATTTCTACTTTATTAAATACATATATAGTACTACAATACAGTAGTACAACTAACATTCACAAACATTATTTAATCCCGCCCATGATGCTTTATTTCCTTCAATCTCTTCATGTTAGATTGGGCTCCCTCTTCAAATATAACCTTACACCCATCATTTTGATTATAATGTTCATTGGTTACATACCACCTGCTCAGTTTGTTTTCGTTAATTTCCATCAAATCCGCTACCATGGATTTGAATATTGCATCTCCCAAATCATTCTTCAACTCATTCAACCATTCATCCTACTAATTTACTACAACAAGGGAACATAAAATAAGACACTAAAAATTTAATTAGAATATAATAAATTATTTTATTTGGATTCATAATATGTGTTTTAATATACAAATCACTTAGTTAATTTTGAAAACACGTTATAATAAATTAAATTTTATTTCAAGTCCGGTCAAATTGTATCCCTATAGAAATCTGTTGTTAGACATAATTGAGCAAGAATTCTACTATAATGAGTTATCTAATCAGACTCTCTAAGGTATTCCTCTAATAATGTAAATTGGTCTCCATCCCTATTTTTAACTTCATATTTAGGATACATTCTCCTAGAATCTAGGAGAGATAGCCCATTATCAGGCCCTCTCATCTACCTCACATCAATAACTTCTAGTTTTGTGTCACCTCTCTGCCCTACCAAAAAAACAATAATTTCTTAGGAATTAGAAAATAATAAATGTATGTGAGTGGTAGTAAATGAATGTGATAAGAAGTCATTTGGGTTTGAATGTTTATTATTTCGTTTTCATAGTGTCAAATTTTAATATCTATAATTAAAATTTCATTAATGTTATTTTATATTCTCAGTGGAAACTCGACATTAATCCATTAAATAGTTGTTATTTTATTTTGTTGTTTGAGACTCATCCCCAATCACTTATATTTTTCTTCAACTACTCTGATAATTAGTCATCTCAAATGATCCCTAGTACATTGTATGTCATTACTGTTGGTTAGAGTAGTTCAAGAATCATAAGTAGACGTCCAAAAAATATTGGAGATAAGTATTAAACAAAAAAATTAAACAATAACTATTATAGAGGTATTTCATCAAGTAACATTGGAACTAGAATGATGTTAAGGATGATAGTTTGAAAGAGGGAGCCAAGTCCATCTTCATGAGATGGAAGATAGTCAACAACTGAGGATGTATTAAATAAATTTAGTGAAGGTTAGTTTTATAAGAGTATTGAAGTATTATATATATATTCATGATAGAAACAAATTTCATTATAGATTCACGAAAATGTGGTCATTTATGCATGATGTGTACTGTATTTTTGTTTTTCAAGAAAATTAAATTTTTAACAACTCCTGTAGAAGATGTCTTCTACACATGATGATGATACCAATACCGATAATGATAAAAATGTTGATGATGAATATATGGAATTATTAGGGTTCAATAACATTCTTATGAAATGAACAACAATGACACAACATCACAATTGTTAATAAAATTATCAGGGAAAGAAGTCAGGGTATAAAATTTTTGGTTTGTTGATATAAATAAAAACAACTTATTGAACTCAACAAGTAAATGTTCAATATTTATCTTAGGTTCATAATGAGGTTGAATGAACCAATTGATATTGCTTCATTCTTTCACATCCAATTGGTAATGAAGTAAATCCATTAGAAGGATATAATAGTAATGTTACAATATATTTTGTCTATTTTAATGAGAAAGTTTATAATGCAGCAATGATTTAATTTTCATAATTTCATGCATAATTTGTTTATTTTAGAAGAACACTATAAGAAAAATATGTATGGCCACTATAAAATCCAATAAAAGATTCTAGACACTTAATACTAATTTACATATTAGAGACACATATCAGAAATTAATGGCCCACCCACCACTTAGTTATGACCACATTAAAAAGTAGGAAATATGGACTGCTTTCATAAATAATGGTAATGAGAAATTATTTATGGTTTATTGTAGATGATAATATATTAGTTGAAATTTTTTTTCCAACTATATTTAAAATTTCATATTTAGGAAACAAAAAAAGTGTGCTGATAATAAAGAATGTGCACCAGAACAATCATACCCCTATCACAAATCGAGGATGGGGGCGATTCATTAAATAAAAAATTGTAAGTATTTTTAATCTACACTAATTGTTTAACTATGTGATATTAAATAGCTTATGTTCGTTTATTTATATGTTGATTGATGAATCGTAATCTGAAACCACTTCTATACCACATCATGTGATATGGAAGGAGGCTCATGTAAAATCGAGGGTAATATTTTTGATGAAAACATAAAAAAAATATTGTAAGAATGTAAACAAATGAAATAATTTTAATTTGTTATGATTTATAAAAATACTATTGAAAATATATATTTAATATTGTTTTTTATATGGTATAGAAAAATTAAATTGCAACAAACATAGTAGAAGAAAAAATACTTCTTTTAGATTTGAAGTGGGCTAAACAATATGTATGTGTTAGTGTAACACCCCAGTTCCGGAAGCCACCCAGAGGTGCCCCGTACCCGGTTGGTCACATGGCCTCAAGCGCATTTCCCCAAATGCCAGAGGCTGCCGACTAGCAGCAAGGGCCTTGGTTGTGATAGTGGGGAATCTGTTCCCTCATCGGAAGAGTACAAAGAGGAAGAGAAACAAATAGACAACAATAGAAACGGTAACCATCCATACACGTGTAAAAGATAAACAGCGGAATACTAATAGAAAACAACTAGAGAACACACACATGTATATAAAACGATTCATGATACATATGTCTAGAAAAATATCCAAAAAATTCAAAATGATGAATACAATACTAAACCAAAGTGAAAAGGAAAACATGTAAACTCCTCAGCATCAAAAAGCCATAGCTTGGTCCCATGCTCTCCAACTCCACAGCAAGTCAAGTACCTGAAGTAGAAGGGCGCTTTCCCTTATCAATACCTACAACAATATAATCTTCTTGGGTGCAAAAGCATGGCCCAAACAGGTTGTGAGACAAGGACCTTATAGGCAACCACCCAATGATTTGTGCCTAACAATAATTGAATACATGGAAAGTAAAAGTATAGGGAGTAGTAAACAGGAAAGCAGACAATAGCTATAATCCACAGTTTCTAGCATATAAATTACCCAAGTAACAACCAATCAACAAGTAGAACAACAGGTAATGTAACGCCCCGACCCCAGCTACCCAGAGTCGGTGCATTAGTACATAACATTGGCATGATCACAAGAAAGATCAAATCTCGAAAGACCGATTGGTTTAGTAGCCTTGGAAACACTAGATATATTCATAAGTTTTACATTACATCATAAAGTGAAAAACTACTACGACAACATAATGTCTCCATAGTCCACACTATTATCCCCTCATAATATCCCTGCAGGTCATTTGTAACTTACTTTTCACATCCTGGGAAAAATAAAACATAGAAAAGGGGTGAGATCAAATGCCCAGTAAGGATAACAATATAGCGGAACATTCAAAAATAAGCATAAACATTTAAGGCAATGCATTACTAAAACAAAAGCCTTTTAAACTTGAACTTCAACATAGTATGGAAAAAGTAAAATGAAATAATGCCATTTACTTATTCACATGGATATTCTACTAATCGAATAATCACATGCAATATCAATAACCACATTCATAATGTCGGAATGCATAATGCTGAACTTTAATTTCTTTGTCAAGGCCTCGTCCCAAGACCTTGGGTCTAACTGTAACCGGAACCCAACCCGGAGTGCCTCTAATAACCGGACACCAACCCGGAGTGTCTCTAATAACTGGACACCAACCCGGAGTTCCTCTAATAACCGGATACCAAAACGGAGTTCCTCTAATAACCGGAGACCAAACTGGAGGGCTTACTTTTACCGGTCCCCAACCCGGAACATACTTGTCTAACACATTCATCTGAATGAAAGGTTGAAATATAACATAAACATTCGTATTACAAATAACTTATGAAATGTCAATACTCTAAAAAAACCATGAGTGACATAAGAATAACTTATCCACAGTCAAAAATATCACAAACCCTTCAATAAAATATGGATGTTTTGTATCATAATAAATCAACTTCAAATAAGATTAAAATCCATCAAAGGATGTTGACATAGATGAAATCAAAACCATTTTAGAGAAATATCTCTTTTTTTTAAATCATATTAAAAGTAACATAATTATAAAATAATACATTCAATTTGAAAATATTCTTATAAGCTTGTAAGGGAAGCTTCGACGATTTTATAACGGTGGAAAATAACTGCACCTGCCGTATAAGTTAAAAAAAACATTCTTACCTTAATTCTGTCGAAAAGGTTAAAAAGCAACTTGTTTGGAAAACGACGGAAATATTCCTTTATAAACCACTTATAAAAAGTCAAATAAGGGTATAAATGACTTTAACCCATATCCTTGTAAATAGTAAAAATGTTTTGAAATAAATTTTGAAGAAACATGGATATGGATGATAAAGAGATCCTAGTAGATTATTACGTATAAACAACCTCGGATAATGAAGAGATTGTGAAATAAACCTTACCAATTTGGTAACTTATGAAACATACAACCCATAAAAGAGGTATCATACAATGAATATGTAAATACACATAAATTAGAGTGTATTACACAACGAATATAATTTTGGGAAGTACATACACCACACAAAAGGTGATGGTGGCAATATGGAATGAATCTCACGGGAAAAAGGAGTGATATGAAAACCCCTTACCATGTTAATCAACTGAGTCGTATGGCCAAAAGTTAATAACCACCAAAGGATTTACAGAATAACATGAATATAAAGAGAATCATGATAATATATATCAAATGGTATTACACAATACACCACTTTCAATAATTTAGTGGCGAACAATGGAAATCTCACGGAATTGAAAGTGAGATAAGAAAATCCCTTACCTTGTAATTTTACTTGGTTGGGGTAGGTTAACCTCCTCTTCTTCGGTTTCTTCCTTTTGATTTGATCAAAATGGATCCTTAGGTTGGCTTTCTGATCAAACTAAAGCCTCTAGGTTGTAGTGAGGAATGTTGGGAGAGTATTTGGGCAGGGTTTGGCCGAACCAAATGGCTTTGAAGGTGTGAAGAAATGAGAAGGAGGAGTGCCCTTTTATAAGAGGGGTGAGGGGCACCTTTGGAAAAGTTAGAAATATTAATTTATAATAAATTCATATTCGGTTTCTAATGGCTCCAAAGTTTATTATTTAAAGGTTAAGGTGGGGATGGGTCTAAAACAACTCAACCAATAGAATTTAGACAGGTTTGGGTACTTATATTAACCTTATCTTTAAGTATTAACTCTAAGTTAATTAGTTTCACTTTTACAATGTCTCTTTGTATTTTTATATAATATGGTTAATAGACATACTATATACATCCAAACGACCCCCAAGTGGTCCCTTAATGATGAACCTATCATGATAGAAGTCTCTTGGCCGAACCTTAGATTTTTAGGAATTTAATATCAATTAATAATATAATATTTGTTTTAAGAACTCTTTTATGTCAATTTTGACACTATTCAATAGTTGATTTTTGTGAAACTCATAACAGATTGATTACTTCGAAAAAAGTCAATTAAATCAATACTAATATATCATATTATCCTAGAAAATTAGTTTAATTCATTAAAAGTTTCATATTATATTTATTTGGGTATTTATAATATCAATTATTTTAATTTTTCACTATTATAGTAATTATTGCATCATCATTGTGTCATAAATAAAATATATTATTTAATGTCTAAAAATTATAAATAAAATATCATTATGTAGGAAATATCTTTATATTTCTAATTAATATTTATAATCGAAAATCCAACATATATAACCTTATGTAAAAATTGTTTTGCTAAAAGATATATGCTTGTGTCATTTTTGTATTCATTTTAAATTAATTAAAATAAAGTGTCATTATCACTTACAAGTGGATCCATGGGGTCTCAAAATCGACCCAAAGATGCTCATGGTCGACCATGTATCAACCAATGAGGTTAAGGTACGTTTTAGGGTAATTTAGTATTATTATAATATTATTTTTTAACCCTTATTTACCGGATTTACCCTTAACCATGGTAAATAAAATATTTACCGCAGTAATTATTCAAAATGTCTAAAAATAAAAGTTACCTATTTACACAATTTGAACATCCTAATTCCAAATATGGAATCCATTTTTCTAAATTCAAAACACAGAAGTGGAAGAAATTAATTTAAAATTAATTCCCGCTGTCAAAACAAAAAGCGTGTTTTTAAGAGATAATAACTATCAAAAGATTGACACTTGTTTA
This sequence comes from Viscum album, assembly GCA_963277665.1. Classification (NCBI taxonomy): domain Eukaryota; kingdom Viridiplantae; phylum Streptophyta; class Magnoliopsida; order Santalales; family Viscaceae; genus Viscum; species Viscum album. Next base: position 478,162,321 of record OY728134.1, read on the forward strand.
TGTTCGGTTTAATTGTAAAATTATGTACAATGACCAAAATTATATTAAATGGTAAAAATATATTCTAAATATACTTTAAAACCACTCTAATTCACAATTTATCACTATTAATTATTTTGATTAAAAAAGTTGTTTTTAATTAAAATTTAGTAATTTTCACTATTCATCAAAATATGAAAGTTATATGAAAAGTACCAAAATTTCACCTTAGGCTTAATTCGATATTCTGAATCCAAAAATGAAGTCCATTATGAAATATAAAATATATATAACTTCAAAAAGTAGGTATTACTATTCATAACGGCTAGTTTGATTGGTTATGGTGTGTTAAAATCTCAAGGTTGCGTACAACACATGCTACTGTATTATTCAAAAAAAGCGTACCGTGGAAGCTTGGGACGTTTCATTTTAAATTTTTGATGTCCCCATTTAGTCAAAAAGTTTAAAATATTGTATTTAAAAAGGGTTCACTATTAAAAGTTGATAAAAGTGCAATACTGAAAATGAGTTTGTTCTTGCATTATATCTAAGAAACTCATAATATGGATTATAAAATTATAAGGATTTTATAAAGTTTAAAATTTAGATAATACTATACATAACCTCTTTTGAATGGCTTTTTTTTAAGTCATGGTGTGATTGAACTCGGTGTTGCGTGTAGTGCAAGTTATTGAATTATTTTGAAGAAATAACACACTATGACATCTTGGGGTGTTACATTCTCCCCTCCTTCAATAAATTGCGTCCTCACAATTTGAAATTGTTCTTCGAAAATAAAAGGTTGAAAATAGAAAATATATTTGTGGGAAAACCCACATCGGAAATTAGGTTACTAAAATTTAGTCTTAATATGAGGAAAAGAGAAATCAAAGGGTCACCACAAAATTATGATCTCGATTAGGAGAACATTGGTGGCAATTAGAGACATATAATTGGAGGAAAAACATAAATATTTATAGGTAGTGATTGAGGTCATCAATCACAAACAAGTGTAAAATTGAGGTCCTTAAATTCATCAATCTATGATGATTTGAAATACCATCGATTCAACAAAACATAGGGTATTAGGATAACACATTTTTGACGTTTCAAAGTATCTTAGTTGAAATCCCACATCGAAAAATGAATTAATGAGGCCTCTATAAAGAGTCGAAAGTATGAAGATTACTGAAAATAACATATACTAGGGTTCCATGTAGGAAAATATGGATATGGAAGAAAAATCTAACCATCAATTATCTGATGGAGAGTGGTAGAGAACATGGCTATGAAAATGCCAACAATCCCAAAGCCATAAATTAGTGATGATTTAAGGTACCATCTAGGAAAACATTTTTGTTCTAAGTTTCTTTTCTTAATATTGAGGAATTTATTTATGAGATTGGCTAAGATCATAAGGAGATATAATTACTTTATAATTAGAGTTTTATCCATTAAAAAATTTCTACCACAAACTCATCTTTCACTCTAAAAGATAATAGAATGTAAAAAAAATTCTATTTACACTATTCGTATAGGGTTCCAAAATAAACGAATTTATAATTTATCTACAAGATCTTTTAAGAAAAACTACATTATTTAATCCAGGACATCTCGTGGGCCAGTGGTAGGTGATACACCCTTTTCGCCCTTCGGTTGCGGGTTTAAGTCTCGCAGCCTTGCCGGACGCGACGGGTTGAGCCCGACCTCCGGGTTGTCTTTTTATGGCAATCCAAAATAATCCAAACTAGAACTATCCAAAATACTTCTGTCCAAACTCACAGTCCAACATTTATAAGGAAGGTAAACATAATATAGATCCTTTTTACCCTGTAATAGCATATTAATACCTTCATCATGTAATACCATATTCCTTATTGATTACATTCATGCTCCCTTATTCCATATAGAATGCTGGATTAATCCAAAAATATTTTAAACCCCAACAATGATGGAATATACAAATCATTAATTAGTTTCAAGGTAGTCAAGAATATCCAATATAATTTATCCAAAACAATCACATATTATTCCAAAATCACTACCTCAGTATCAGAACTATATTATGATTTATCATTCTCTCAACCATATATTTTCCAAAAATTTATCCTTCTATTGAGTCACTTTTCTTTGTTCCACACAATCTCAAGTCCTTAATGAAATAGTACTGCAGTACAATCCTTATATACTCCATAATTATTATAACAAGCCCATTGTTGATACAACACTCAATTGACATAATCAACATAAGAACTCTAATCATTCCTCTTCATCTGTGGTAGTATCATAACATGATTATTATCCAATAACATCATTTGCGGCATAGTCTGATGACTGGGACATAGGTTCGCGTAGTGTCCAATATCCTTGCAAATGAAGCATTGTACATTTGAAACCTTTTTCATACCCTTGCAGTCATGTACATTGTGCCCTTTTCTTCCACACTTATAACAAACTCCCATTCCTTTCAGGCAAGTTCCAGGGTGTTTCTTTCCACAGTTACCACATATGGGAAAATTCTTCTTTTCCCTCTTCCCTTTATCCATCTTTCTCTCTTCCATCCTTTTCTTCTCTTGCTTCCCTTCAAAGCCATAGGACTCAGTAAACTCTTTACTTATCTTATCAACACATGATATTATTTCTTCATATGATGATAATACATGGGAGACTATTTCTCTTATAAATTCTAGCTTAAGACCATGAAAGATATGATCCTTCCTTCTCTTTGGATCATGTGCATTTCTGGAGTTCTCATTCCTTCTACTGGGCGCCATTTCTAAACAATGGAATACACTAGATTAGTTTATGAATAACAATACCTAATCCCAAACTTGTAAGACACATAACATAAATTAAATAGTTTATGGATATAATCCATAATCATATAAATTTCTCCTTTGAGGAAGTAAATCCACATAAACCCTTCATAATGGTTTGTAAAGAAAATGAGAATTATCCTAAGCATATCCCCCGGGAGTGTCGTAACCAAGAGTGCAGCAAGGCCCGTTGTCGTGCACCAGTTCCCATTCGAGTCTAGCTCAAAGCGGTGTTTTCGGGTTTTACCCCTAGGTACATCTGTGCCAGATCCGCCTCTACCTGCTCGTATCCAGACAGGGATGTATTGCTCGGAAAACTCACAAAATCCCTACAATACCAAAATTCTAGGAAGTTATTCTACACTAATCCTCAAAGTTCATCTTAGGTCTATGTGCTCTAATCAGAGTTTATCTAAATCTAGCTTCCAAGGTTTGTACTAAACTTCCTCTGATACCAACTGTAATGCCCCGACCCCAGCTACCCAGAGTCGGTGCATTAGTACATAACATTGGCATGATCACAAGAAAGATCAAATCTCGAAAGACCGATTGGTTTAGTAGCCTTGGAAACACTAGATATATTCATAAGTTTTACATTACATCATAAAGTGAAAAACTACTACGACAACATAATGTCTCCATAGTCCACACTATTATCCCATCATTATATCCCTGCAGGTCATTCGTAACTTACTTTTCACATCCTGGGAAAAATAAAACATAGAAAAGGGGTGAGCTCAAATTCCCAGTAAGGATAAAAATATAGCGGAACATTCAAAAATAAGCATAAACATTTAAGGCAATGCATTACGAAAACAAAAGCCTTTTAAACATGAACTTTAACATAGTATGGCAAAAGTAAAATGAAATAATGCCATTTACTTATTCACATGGATATTCTACTAATCGAATAATCACATGCAATATCAATAACCACATTCATAATGTCGGAATTCATAATGATGAACTTTAATTTCTTTGTCAAGGCCTCGTCCCAAGACCTTGGGGCTAACTGTAACCGGAACCCAACCCGGAGTGCCTCTAATAACCGGACACCAACTCGGAGTGCCTCTAATAAACGGACACCAACCCGGAGTTCCTCTAATAACTAGAGACCAAACCGGAGTTCCTCTAATAACCGGAGACCAAACCGGAGGGCTTAATTTTACCGGTCCCCAACCCGGAACATACATGTCTAACACATTCATCTGAATGAAAGGTTGAAATATAACATAAACATTCGGATTACAAATAACTTATGAAATGTCAATACTCTAAAAAAACCCATGAGTGACATAAGAATAACTTATCCACAGTCAAAAATATCACAACACCTTCAATAAAATATGGATGTTTTGTATCATAATAAATCAACTTCAAATAATCTTAAAATCCATCAAATGATGTTGATATAGATGAAATCAAAACCATTTTAGAGAAATATCTCTTTTTTTTAAATCATATTAAAAGTAACATAATTATAAAATAATACATTCAATTTGAAAATATTCTTATAATCTTGTAAGGGAAGCTTCGATGATTTTATAACGGTGGAAAATAACTGCACCTACCGTATAAGTTAAAAAAACATTCTTACCTTAATTCTGTCGAAAAGGTTAAAAAGAAACTTGTTTGGAAAATGACGGAAAGATTCCTTTATAAACCACTTATAAAAAGTCAAATAAGGGTATAAATGACTTTAACCCATATCCTTGTAAATAGTAAAAATGTTTTGAAATACATTTTGAAGAAACATGGATGTGGATGATAAAGAGATCCCAGTAGATTATTACGTATAAACAACCTCGGATAATGAAGAGATTGTGAAATAACCCTTACCAATTTGGTAACTTATGAAACATACAACCCATAAAAGAGGTATCATACAATGAATATTTAAATACACATAAATTAGAGTGTATTACACAACGAATATAATTATGGGCAGTACATACACCACACAAAAGGTGATGGTGGAAATATGGAATGAATCTCACAGGAATAAGGAGTGAGATGAAAACCCCTTACCACGTTAATCAACTGAGTCGTATGGCCAAAAGTTAATAACCACCAAAGGATTTACATAATAACATGAATATAAAGAGAATCATGATAATATATATCAAATGGTAGTATACAATACACCACTTTCAATAATTTAGTGGCGAACAATGGAAATATCACGGAATTGAAAGTGAGATAAGAAAATCCCTTACCTTGTACTTTTACTTGGTTGGGGTAGGTTAACCTCCTCTTCTTCGGTTTCTTCCTTTTGATTTGATCAAAAGGGCTCCTTAGGTTGGCTTTCGGATCAAACTAAGGCCTCTAGGTTGTAGTGAGGGATGTTGGGAAAGTATTTGGGCAGGGTTTGTCCGAACCAAAATGCTTTATAGGTGTGAAGAAATGAGAAGTATGAGTGCCCTTTTATAAGAGGGGTGATGGGCACCTTTGGAAAAGCTAGAAATATTAATTTATAATAAATTCATATTCGGTTTTAATGGCTCCAAAGTTGATTATTTAAAGGTTAAGGTGGGGATGGGTCGAAAACAACTCAACCAATAGAATTTAGACAGGTTTGGGTACTTATATTAACCTTATCTTTAAGTATTAACTCTAAGTTAATTAGTTTCACTTTTACAATGTCTCTTTGTATTTTTATATAATATGGTTAATAAACATACTATATACATCCAAACGACCCCCAAGTGGTCCATTAATGATGAACCTATCATGATATAAGTCTCTTGGCCGAACCTTAGATTTTTAAGAATTTAATATCAATTAATAATATAATATTTGTTTTAAGAACTCTTTTATGTCAATTTTGACACTATTCAATAGTTGATTTTTTTGAAACTCATAACAGATTGATTACTTCAATAAAAGTCAATTAAATCAATCCTAATATATCATATTATCCTAGAAAATTAGTTTAATTCATTAAAAGGTTCATACTATATTTATTTGGATATTTATAATATCAATTATTTTAATTTTTCACTATTATAGTAATTACTGCATCATCATTGTGTCATAACTAAAATAAATTATTTAATGTCTAAAAATTATAAATAAAATATTATTATGTAGGAAATCTCTTTATCTTTCTGATGAATATTTATAATCGAAAATCCAACATATATAACCCTATGTAAAAATTCTTTTCTAAACGATATATGCTTGTGTCATTTTTGTATTCATTTTAACTTAATTAAAATAAAGTGTCATTATCACTTACAAGTGGATCCATGGGGTCCCAAAATCGACCCAAATATGACCATGGTCTACCATGTATCAACCAATAGGGTTAAGACACGTTTTATGGTAATTTAGTATTATTATAATATTATTTGTTAACCCTTATTTATCGGATTTACCATTAACCATGGTAAATAAAATATTTACCGCAGCAATTATTCAAAATGTCTAAAAATAAAAGTTACCTATTTACACAATTTGAACATCCTGATTCCAAATATGGAATCCATTTTTCTAAATTCAAAACACAGAAGTGGCAGAAATTAATTTAAAATTAATTCCCGATGTCAAAACAAAAAGCGTGTTTTTAAGAGATAATAACTATCAAAAGATTGACACTTGTTTATGTTCGGTTTAATTGTAAAATTATGTCCAATGACCAAAATTATATTAAATGGTAAAAATATATTCTAAATATACTTTAAAATGACTCAAATTCACAATTTATCACTATTAATTATTTTGATTAAAAAAGTTGTTTTTAATTAAAATTTAGTAATTTTCACTATTTATCAAAATATGAAAGTTATCCGAAAAGTACCAAAATTTCACCTTAGGCTAAATTCGATATTCCGAATACAAAAATGAAGTCCATTTTGAAATATAAAATATATATAACTTCAAAAAGTAGGTATTACTATTCATAACGGCTAGTTTTTTTGGTTATGGTGTGTTAAAATCTCAGGGTTGCGTACAACACATGCTACTGTATTATTCAAAGAAAGCGTACTGTGGAAGCTTGGGACGTTTCATTTTAAATTTTTGATGTCCCCATTTAGTCAAAAAGTTTAAAATATTGTATTTAAAAATGGTTCACTATTAAAAGTTGATAAAAAGTGCAATATTGAAAATGAGTTTGTTCTTGCATTATATCTAAGAAACTCATAATATGGATTCTAAAATTATAAGGATTATATAAAGTTTAAAATTTAGATAATACTATTCATAACCTCTTTTGAATGGATTTTTTTAAGTCATGGTGTGATTGAACTCGGTGTTGCGTGTAGTGCAAGTTATTGAATTATTTTGAAGAAATAACACACTATGACATCTTGGGGTGTTACAGGTAACCCACTGGATAGTTCTCACAGCGTAACCCATATGGTTCAACATACATGTACTAGCAATCCTCTAGTAGGTACACATAGTCTCGCCCCTCTGGTTCAGCTAAAGAATATACTCTCTGAAGAAGCACTCACCATCAATTCCCACTATTGTCTCATATCATACTAAAGGATTTCTAGGGAAGCACTCAACGTCTCATTCCCACTGTGGACCACGTCAAGGAAATACAGACTCTCTGAGGAAGCACTCATCGTTAATTCCCCCTTCGGTCTCAAATCGAATTAATAGGACACTCTAGAGAAGCCCTTAAGTCCATTATACCTATGGTCCACTAAAATAGGTTCTCACAGCCCTATGTAAAACAAAAATTCATTACATGCATATCGCTCCAATTATACCTCAAGAACTACTCGGCTTTAATTCTAAGGCACAACAACATAATAGTACAACAGTTCAACTATCCTACAACTAGGCATGGGAACTGGAAAAACACATAATAGGAAAAAAAAATGCATGTAAAAACATCCAGAGCATAGTAAAAATTACCATATTCCCAAGAATTGACCTCTATTCCTGAAATCAAGCAAAGCAGGAAAACTATAAGGGAAAACTAGGAAACTCCCAATACCCATTTCAAGGGAGTTGGTGAAATTGCACAAAATATTCAAAGACATCCTACAGAAAGGCGCAAACCACCTACCTCGATGCTAAGAGATTGTCATACTTGAAACACGATGATTTATTCTCCTTATAACATTGATGATATATGAAAACACACAAAACGCTCAACCCACAGTATCTTGAGAAAGATAAGGAATTAGAAAACAAAGATCCAGGTGAAGGAATGGATTACCTCTGTGGTTCCAATGCAATCAACATCGGTCAATTCGGAGAAAAGATGGAGGCTCGGGGGATCAGAGATGTTCCACGGTCGTACGGGTTCTCTCGAATGAAGAACCTGAAGAAGAAGTGACTTCTGTCCATCTAGCGTGACCCCAGTCCGTTTAATGAATAAAATGAAAGTACACGACGTGTACTTCTCGGGTACATGGTGTGTACTTGCCTTTCCGTACTCCTCTTTAATAGGCCTCCACATCGCCCCTACACAACTTGTGTGTGGCCCATACACAGCCAGCACATGACCTGGCACTGCATCAAATTACACGGCATGTACTTATAAATTACATGGCGTGTACTTAGAAAATTTTTATACATTCTTCTTTTTCTAATAAATGACCAGAAAAGGAAAAACATTCCTGAAACGAAGATCAGTGTTCTTACAAACTTCTCCCTTAATGAAATTGGTCCCCGAATTTCCCTAATGAGGCGTAGAAGAAGAAACCCCGAAGAGCTCCAGCCAATGTGATCGTACATCGGCATCCCTCTCTCAGGTCTCATCATTTACTCGCCCGTGCTGCCATAGCACCTATACTAGAAGAATAGACCACCCACAGAGAACCTTCCTACTATGATTGACAATCCGGATTGGATGCTCCTCAAACGATGCATCCGCTTCGAGCTCAACCTCCTTAGGCTGAAAGACCTGAGACAGGACTGAAAAGTATCGTCGGAGTTGAGAGACATGGAAGACGTCATGCATGGTCCAGTACCTCTTAGGTAACTGCAACCGATAGGCAACCATCCCAACTCTCTCCAATACCTTAAACGGCCTGTGTACCGAGTTGAAAGCTTAACCGGTCATTGAATCCTCTTGTGTCCCAACCTCGGTGCGACAAACATAAAAACCTGATCCCCGACCTCGTACTCCAGAGGTCGTCAGCGCTAATTAGCATAGGACTTTTGTCAAGACTTTACTATAGACATACTCTTCTGAATCAATTCTATCTGCTCTGAGGTCTCCTGAACTAGACGAGGACCCAAAAAGCTGCCTCTTCTGCCTCCAGCCAGCATAAATGTGATCGGCATGGCCTACCGTACAAATCCTCATAAGGTTCCATCAGAATAGTCTCCTGAGAACTATTGTTATAGGAAAACTCCAAAATAGGTATATGATTCTCCTAGGAACCGCCTAAGTCTAGAATGCATGCTTGGAGCATATTCTCAAGCACCTGGATCGCACGCTCGGACTTGCCATCAGTATGGGGATGGTATGCTATATTCAAAATTACATGTGTACCCATTGCCTTCTGAAGCCCCTGCCAGAACCAAGATGTAAAGCCTGCATCCCTGTCTGAAACAATGGAGTGTGGAACTCCATGCACTTTGAAAATCTCTCAGATGAATAGTCATCCCAAATCATCAACACGGATGGTCTCCTTGATCGGTAAGAGGTGAGCAACCTTTGTAAGCCTATCGATGACAACCCAAACAACACTATTCCCTCGACGCGACCTGTAACATCCCAGTTAAATGAAGAATAAGAGATTTTAATATTTATTAATATTTGTGAATTAAATATTAATCTTAGCCTAAAGGGGTTTCTATGTTCGATAGCGTACCTGATAAGCAACAACGAGTTTCTTTGGAATCTTGCGTTGCACACTAATAATATATTATTATTATTTTAAATGGTAGTTACCTCCTAGTAGTTGTACTAGAGGGAATAAAAAAACTAACTATAATATTATTATACATGTATTTATATTTATCCAATAAAAGTTAGAGGCTTAATATATGAATGAATCTAATTTTAAGCATAATTTACATTAAAAGGGCGATTAAGCACCTTTTAATGGCGAACCCTTTTTAAATATAGTTTTGGTAACATTAATACTTTCTATATGACAAAATAAAATAATTCTTTAGAATGAGGACATAATAATTTACTTTGGTTAATTTTTTGGTATTTTTCTGATAAAGTTCATTTTTTAAGGAATAGTGAAAATATTGTATTTTAATTCAAAACTATGTTTTAATCTAATTTATTTATATGGTTAGATTTTCCTTTTAATTGGTTTTAAAGTGTAAATATAATATATTTTTACCATTTAATCTAATTTTGGTCATTATCAGAAATTTCACATTTAAATTTTATATAATCAACTATCAATCTTTTGATAGTTAATATTTCATAAAAACATGCCTTTTGTTTTGAGAGCGGGAATTAATTTTAAATTAATTTATGACACTTCTGTGTTTTGAATTTGGAGAAATGGCTTCCATATTTGGAATCAGGAGGATAAAATTCTGTAAATAGGTAACTTTTATTTTTGGCATTTAAAATATTTATCTCAGTAAATATTTTATTTACCATGGTTAAAGGGTAAATCAGGTAAATAAGGGTAAAAGATAATATTTATTTACACTAACAGGTGTCCTAATACTGTTGGTTGAGTCATATCCGACCATGGGCATCCTTGGGTCGTTTTGGGGACCCTATGGATCCACTTAAAAGTGATTATGACACATTATTTTAAATAACTTATTGTAAAGGCCAAAATGAAATAAACAAATATCTTTTAGTAAATTAATTTTTACATGGGATTATACAAGTTATATTTTTGACTATAAATACTCATTGGAAAGATAAAAAGATTTCTTGCATCATGGTAGTTTTTTTTATAATTTTTAGACATCAAATAAATTAAATTATTAATGAAACAATCATGATGCAGTATTTACCTAATTAATAAATCATTTAATTAAATAAGATTATAATGACTAAAATATTGTCCAAAACAAGTCCAAATCTGATTGGATGGTTTTATTTCTCTTATTAGCCTTATTATCTCTGACCATAATTATTTTTGAACCATTAGAAACCGAATATAATTATATTATAAAATAATATTTTCACGCTTTCCTAAAGAGCCCCTCCTCTCCCTTATAAAAATAGACCACTTCAATGAAATTCCTCACACATCTCAATCCATTTGGCTAATCCAAACTCTTCCCAATTAAGCTCCCTACATACCTCTACTCCTCCTAGAAGTCTTTCCTTATGCAGAAGGCACTTAATAAGTCCTTTTGGTTTAAACCAAATAAAGTTTCCTAAATTAAAGGTAACAACTTCTCTTAAATTGTTTTCTTTTATTTTGCTTCTCCAACCCCTAAACTAATATTATTTCATTTCTTCTGTAACAACAAAAGTATCCTCAATATACTAGGATGTTTTTATGAAATGTATTGGAATTATACTTACAAAAACCTCCATCTAATGGATGAAGAACATAATGTTTCTGTTGATGGAAAACTAACGCCTCACGAAATGATGATTGTTCAATTACATCTTACTGCATCTTATGGTGGCCATTATGATGAAACTATATTTATATATGATTTACATTATGTTTATGATTTCTTTATGCTTCTATAATTCCCAATTATATCAAACCATTATGGTTTCCAGGGTTGGTAAATACAATAATCTCATTTGAGGAAGTGCGGACTACCGCCCCCTCAAAGTGATGTGACTCATTAATGCCCTATGTGGGATGTATAAAGGATAGATTTAATGATATTATATATGATATAATACTGGAATTATAATATATGTATGTATCATTATGTTTTAATTTCTATTAAAATAATAAATAGAAATTAAAGTAGCGTTCATGCGTACGTACCGCTTACCGTCTCCATGAACAGTGCATTTCATTTCGTACCTCCAAATGTTATGTACTATTATAAATACATGTAAATGCTGGATATATATGATATATATGATACCCAAATAATGAATATAATTCTGGATATAATGAACCTTTTACCACGTGAACAACATGAAATTATAAAAGTCCATTTTTGACTCAAGTACCAGATATCGACAAAATGAACGTTATTAAAATAAATGATTACATAATGATTATAACATGGTAATAAGTGATATAAAAGGAATAATAAACTTGAAAAAGGTTCTTAACCAAGTATAAATTAACATTAGTTTATTATTCAATAGATTAAAGAATGAACGGTTCAAGTCGGACACGAGTTAAGGGACTTCATCTCAATCTCCTTTCATTGAGGCATTTTTAGTTTTATACATGACTTTCTTTTATACGATGTATAAAACCCTTTGACTTTTACTTCTATTTAAAAGATATATTTTCTCTACAAAGCGTTTTACTATATGACAAAAAGGAATGTTTCTTTAACATAAGCGGTGACAATGAAATTTCCGCCGCCGTGAGTATTATTTGATCTTTGGCTTCCTTAACAATCCATAATGTTTTTAAAAGGAAAAATAATTACCGAATACTCTTTTTACGTATTTTGGTATTGAAAATGATTTTGAGAATGGATTTATTATTTCAATATCTTGAAATGATATTTTATTATTGCAATGTGGAAATGGTATCTTTCCTTTTTTGTTATGTTATGGTTCTTGGGAATTGTTTACGTATATGGGTGGTTCTATGATAATCCTAGGGCAGGTGAGCCTGATATAGCTCTCTAATTCATTGGGTAACATGACGGAGGTAAACGTGAATGTTCTCCTAAGAGATTTAGGGAATATACTGTGATGGGTATTCCAATGTAACTCCCTATGTAGCTGTGATAGATACAATGTAAGTATAGTATGGATGTCGTAAGATACCTTTATGATTTATGATTTCTACGTGTCTTTCATAAATCTTATGATTTCATGAGGTAAGTAAAAGAGTTCAGGTTTTGAATGTATTTATGAATAAATGTTTTCATTCATTATTTTATAACCCTTACTGAGCATTTAATGGTCATAACATGTTTTGAAATGTTTTTCATAGGACTTAAAGATGAATATGGTCAAGGATGGGAACAAGGAAACTTCATGCTCTCTTTAACATGTAATTACACATGAAATTTTTTTCAATAGTTTTTATTTTATGAAAAAAATTGGATTCTGGGTAGAAGTTCCTACTTTGTAATATTTTGAGATGTAATAGTTATGTCCTAATTCTCTAAAACTCTAAACATGAAAAGATCCTCAATGTGAATTATTCATTTAATTCAATATTATTTAATGTTTAAGGTCGGTTCCATATAGTTGGTATCAAAGGGAGGATGGTTTAGATAACATTAGGAGTTAGGATATTGTGAAATTAATATCCATAAAGTAATTTATGACAACATATATAATTTCTAGATTATCATGTTGCTTCGCCTATGATATTTCTTTGTTTATAATGGTTTTCTGTAGAGGAAACAGGGCATCTATGTTACGATGACATCAGGAGGAAGACAACCCTCCAAATCAGCAACCTGAGATGGTCGGAATCGGAACTGAATAGTTTGTTGCAGTGATGGAATAGTTGACCCAGGCTACAGATGGTGGTGGTATCCATGTACGAGATCATCCAGATCAACCACAGAGGAACATGTCAGTAGTGGAGCATTTCATGAGGCAACATCCCCCATCATTCAGAAGATCATTTGACCTTGTGCTAGATTAAGGGTGGATTAAATCCCTATAAAAGATTTTTGATGTCATGGGATGTTCAGAACATCATAAGGTTTGTCTCGTTGTTTACCGTTTTGAAGGTGATGCTGATTGGTGGAGGTTGATGGTGACAAATATCAAGTATAGTGAGGAGATTTATGCTCTTGATTGGGATGAATTCAAAGGTCTGTTTCTAGAGAAATATTTTCCTAAGGTGGTTCGTCTTAGGATGGAAAATAAATTATTTGAATTGAGGTAGGAGGATGACTCAGTGGCTACTTATGAAGAAAAATTGACTCGACTATTAAGGTATTCTCCATACTTCATACGAGATCTTGATAGTAAACTCATCCTTTTTTACTCAGGATTAAATCCAAAGTATTGAAGGGATTTAGATTCTCGTGACTTCAAAAATTATGAAAAACTTGTTCATTATGAGGAGAAGGTGGAAATGGAGTTTTTTGATGATCTAGTATTATTAGAAAAACAACAAAATAAGAGGTCGAGGTGGCATGCGAATGGAAAGAACTCTTCAAAAAGGTCTGGTGGTAAGAAGCTTAAGTTTACAGTTTGTGAAAATTGTGGTAAAAAGCATGCTGGGGAATGCCTTTTGAATTCTAGTAAGTGATACCGATGTGGTAAAATGGGACATAAGACTCGTAATTACACTAAAAAATATCAGGGTAATGGTAAGACAAAATCTGATTTACAGTGAGTAAAATATTTTAAGTGCAATGAAATGGGTCAATATACAAAGGAGTGTCCAACAAGGAACTCAATCAATGGAAAGCAACCAGAATACAAGCAGAAAGGGGTGGAGAAATCCTTTGAAACTACTTCAGTAGATGTTGGTCCATAAAATGAAGTTGTATCAGGAACATTGTTTGTTGGTTCAGATTATGCCAATGTGTTGTTTGATTCAAGGTCTGCACACTCTTTCATTTCTGAAAATTTTTCTAGTAAATTAGGAATTCCATCTCATGATATGAATACTAAACTTATGGTAAAAAAACCTGGAGGAAATGTTTAGACAAAAAGAAAACATAAGAACATTCATGTCCTTGTGTGCGGAAAGAATCTACCTGCAAACCTTATTGTTTTGCCTCTAGTAGAGTTTGATGTTATATTGGGCATGGGTTTGCTTTAGGTTTATCATGCTAAGATTGACTGTAGAGCTAAAGAGGTTTCTTTTCAGAATGATTTTCAGTTTTTGTACAAGAATGAACCCTTTCTTTTGATAACATGTCAGTAAGTCAAAAAACTGGTAAAATATGGAAATGAATGTTACCTTGCACATATTGTTGAAAACAAAGGAACTGATCATATTAATGATGTGCTAGTGGTAAATGAGTACCTTGATGTTTTTCTTGATGAGTTTCCTGGTATTATACCTGATCGGGAAGTTGAATTTACAGTTGACTTGGTTCCTGATGCTAAGCCAATTTCAAAACCCCCTTATCGAATGGCTCAAATTGAACTTTTAGAGATAAAGAAGCAATTACAGGAGTTATTATATAAAGGTTTCATCCGATATTGCACATCACCCTGGGGTGCTGCTGTCTTGTTTGTTAAAAAGAAAGATGGTTCAATGAGACTTTGCATTGATTATAGAGCATTCAATAACATCACTGTTAAGAAAAAGTATCCTTTGCCTCATATCGATGATTTGTTTGATCATCTCCAGGGAGCTCAGTATTTCTTGAAGATTGACTTGAGGTCGGGGTACCATCAATTGAAAGTAAAAGAAGCTGACGTTACGAATACCACTTTATGTACTAGATATGGCCATTATGAATTTGTAATTATGCCTTTTGGTTTAACCAATGCACCTGTTGTATTCATGGATCTTATGAATAGAATTTTCTACGAGTTCTTGGATAATTTTGTGGTTGTGTTCATTGATGATATTTTGGTTTATTCAAAAAGTAGAGAGGAACATGAAATTCATTTAAGGGTTGTCTTGAAAACCTTAAAAGAAAAGAAACTTTATGGAAAATTCAGAACGTGTGACTTTTGGTTACAACAAATTTCTTTCCTTTGTCACATTGTTTCAAAAAATGGAATAACTGTTGATCCTGCAAAAACAAAAGTTGTTGAAAAATGTACAAGACCCACAAATATAACCGAGATTCGTAGTTTTCATGGTTTGGTAGGTTATTACCGGAGGTTTCTTGAAACTTTTGCATGGTTATCTAGTCCAATGACTTAGTTAACTCGAAAAGGAGTTAAGTTCATCTGGACAAAAGAATGTGATGATTGTTTTCAAGAATTGAAAAGGAGATCGGTGAATGCTCCAGTTTTGGAATTGACTTCTAGAAATGGTGAGTTTTTTATCTACATTGATGCTTCGTTGAAAGGACTGGGTTGCGTCCTAATGAAAAATAATCAGTTAATTGCTTATGCTTCACGTCATTTGAAACCACATGAGTTATATTACCCTACACATGATTTGGAATTAGCTGCTGTTGTTTTTTCTTTAAAAATTTGGAGACATCATTTGTATGGAGTGAAGTGTGAAATATATACTGATCTGAAAAGTTTGAAGTATATATTCACTCAGAAAAAATTGACCATGAGAGAGAGGAAATGGTTTTATTTAATCAAGGATTATTATTGCATCATCCATTACCATCCGGGAAAAGAAACTAATGTGGCTGATGCTTTGAGTCGAAAAAGTAATGCATCATTAGCCATGCTAAATTTGGAACAAGATCCTTTGGTATTTGATTTGATGAAATTTGGCATAGAAGTTATTGGTATAGGATATTCATCTGTTTTGTTTCTGGTGTCAGTGAGATCATCTCTATCAGACAGAATAAAGAAAGCACAAAAGGAAGGCAGTGAGTTGCAGAAAAAGGTAGAGTTGGTTCAGAAGGGTAAGTTTCCTGAATTTAACATTGATAATGATTGTGTTTTGAGGTTTGAAAAGAGATTATGTGTGCCTTGTGATTCACAGTTGAAGAATGAGTTGTTATGTGAAGCTCATAGTTCTCCGTTTTCAGTTCATCTTAGCAGTACTAAGATGTACAGAGATCTTTGGGAGTATTACTGGTGGGATGGAATGAAAAGAGATGTTTCTGATTTTACTGTAAAGTGTTTGACTTGTCAACAGGTTAAAGCAGAGCGACAATTACAGAATGGAATGCTTTAGCCTCTATCGGTGCTAGAGTGGAAATGGAAAAAATATATCCATGGACGTTGTTGTGGGATTACTAAAGACATCTCGAGGTAATAATGTAATCTGAGTTATAGTTGACCAATTGACTAAATCTACTCATTTCCTTCCTATTAGAGATACTTTTTCTCAAGATCAACTTGCTCGGTTGTATGTTAAAGAGATAGTCATGTTGCATGTAGTTCCCCCCTCCATTGTATCTTATCATGATCCCAGGTTCACTTCTAACTTTTGGAAAGGCCTTCAGAAGTCATTGCGTGCGAAATTAGTGTTTAGTATAGCTTTTCATCCTCAATCAGATGGGCAGTGAGAATGAACAATTCATACCTTGGAGGATATGTTACGTGCATGCTCGATGGACTACCAGGGAAGTTGGGACCAACATATTTCTTTGGTTGAATTTTCTTATAATAACATAATTCATTCCAGTATACAGATGGATCCATTTTAGGCATTGTATAGAAAGTTTTGTCGAACTCTAGATTTTTGGGATGAAGTAGGTGAAAGAAAGTTGATGGGACCAGAATTGGGAGAAGAGATGGCAGAGAAAGTTCAGTTGATTCAGAAGCACGTGAGAACAGCTCAGAGCAGATAGAAAATTTATGCGGATAACCAGTGGAAGGGTCTTTCTTTTGAGGTAGGTGATCATGTCTTTCTCAAAGATTCGAATTGGAAAAGTGTGATGTGTTTTAGTAGGATGGGAAAGTAGAGTATGAGGTTCATTGGACCTTATGAAATTCTTGAGAAAGTTGGATCAGTTTCATACAGAGTAGCTTTACCTCCAAGTTTATCCTAGGTACACAATGTTTTTCATGATTCGATGTTGAGAACGTATATGCCAGATCCATCTCCTGTTTTGTGCCCATAGATAGTTCTGTTGGAAGAGAATCTCTCTTATGAAGAATAACCAGTCTAGATTCTAGACTGTAGAGAGCAGCTGTTATGGAATAAGGTAATTCACCAGGTAAAGGTTTTGTGGAAAAAACATATGGTTGAAGAGGCAATGTGGGAATCTGAAAAATGCTATGAGGGATAAATACCCCCACTTATTTTGATAAGTGGATAAAAATTGCGAGGACGCAATTTCCAAAAGGGGGAAGGATGTAACATCCTAGGTAAAACAATAATAAGATATTTTCATATTTATTAATATTTGTGAATTAAATATTAATCTTATCCTAATGGGGTTGCTATGTTCGATAGCGTACCCGATACGCAACAAGGGGTTTCTTTGGAATCTTACGTTGCACACTAATAATATAATATTATTATTTTAAATGGTAGTTAACTCCTAGACATTGTATTGTCCATAATGAACAAAACTAACTATAATATGATTATACATGTATTTATATTTATCCATTAAAAGTTAGAGGCTTAATATTTGAATGAATCTAATTTTAAGCATAATTTACATTAAAAGGCCGATTTACCGCCTTTTAATGGAGAACCCTTTTTAAATCTAGTTTTGGTCACTTTAATACATTCTATATGACTAAATAAATTCCTTCTTTAGAATGAGGATATAATAATTTACTTTGGGTAATTATTTGGTTTTTTCTGATAATGTTTATTTTTTAAGGAATAGTTTAAATATTGTATTTTAATTCAAAACTACGTTTTAATCTAATTTATTTATATGGTTAGATTATCATTTTAATTAGATTTAAAGTGTAAATAGATTATTTTTTTACCATTTATTCTAATTTTGGTCATTAGAAGCATTTTCACATTTATATTGTATATCATCAACTATCAATATTTTGATAGTTAATATTTTTTAAAAACTCGCCTTTTGTTTTGACAGCGGAAATTAATTTTAAATTAATTTCTACCACTTCAGTGTATTGAATTTGGAGAAATGGATTCCATATTTTGAATTAGGAGGTTCAAATTGTGTAAATAGGTATATTTTATTTTTAGGCATTTTAAATATTTACTTCAGTAAATATTGTATTTGCAATGGTTAAAAGGTATATCTGGTAAATAAGGGTATAAAAATAATATTTATTTACCCTAAAAGGTGTCCTAATACTATTGGTTGAGTCATATCTGACCATGGGAATCCTTGGGTCGATTTGGGGACCTCATGGAGCCACATAAAAGTGATTATGACACTTTATTTAAATTAACCTAAAGTAATGCCCAAAAATGAAATAAACAAATATCTTTCTTTAAATTAATTTTTACATGGGGTTATACAAGTTATATTTTCAACTATAAATATTAATTTGAAAGATATAATGATTTCTTACGTCGTGGTATATTTTTTATAATTTTGAGACATCAAATAAATTAAATTATTTATGACACAATCATGATGAAGAATTTACCTCATTAATAAATGATTTACTTAAATAAGGTTATAATGATTATCATATTATCCAATACATGTAAAATTATGAATGGATGATTTTATTTCTATTATTAGGCATTCTAGCTTCGACCATAATGATTTTTGTACCATTAGAAACCGAATATCATTATATTATAAAATAATATTTTCACTATTTCCTAAAGAGCCCCTCCACTTTCTTATAAAAAGAGACCACTTCTATGCAATTCCTCACACCTCTCAAGCCATTTGGTTCATCCAACCTCTACCCAATTAATCTCCCTACATCCATATTCTCCTCATATAGGCCTTAACTTAGGCATAAGGAACTTAATAAGTCCTTTTGGTTTAAACCAAAGGAAGTTTCCTAAACTAAAGGTAACAGTTTCTCTTAAATTGTTTTCTTTTATTTTGCTTCTCCAACCCCTAAACTCTTTTTATTTCCTTTATTTTTTAACAACACCAGTATCCTCAATATAATAGGATGTTGTTATGATAAGGATTCGAACTACACTTACACACACATCAATCTAATGGATGATGAACATAATGTTTCTGTGGATGGAAAACTAACGCCTCACGAAATGATGATTATTCAATTACATCTTATCGCCTCTCATGGTGGCCATTATGACGGAACTGTATTTATATATGATTTATATTAGGTTTATGATTTCTTTATGCTTCTTTAATTCCCAATTATATCAAACCATTATGGTTTCCCTGGGGGGGTAAATATGATAATCTCATTTGAGGAAGTGCGGACAACTACCCCCTCAAAGTGATGTGAATCGTTAATGACCAATGTGGGATGTATAAAGGATAGATTTAATGATATTATATATGATATTATACTGGAATTAAAATTTACCTAAGTATAATTATGTTTTATTTCCATTAAAATAAGAAATAAAAATGAAAGTACCGTTCATGCGTACGTACAGCTTACCGTCTCCATGAACGGTGCATTTCATTTCATACCTCCGAATGTTATGTACAATTGTACATATATGTACATTATGAATATATATGATATATATGATACCCAAATCATGAATATCATTATCGATATAATGAAACTTTTACCACGTGAACAACATGTAATTATAAGAAGTACATTTTTAACTCAAGTACCAAATATCGACAAAATGAACGTTCTTAACTTAAATGATTTCATAATGATTATAACATGGTAATAAGTGATATAAGAGGAATAATTAACTTAAAAATGGTTCTTAAACAAGTATAAATTAACTTTAGTTTATTATTTAGGAGATTAAAGAACGAACGGGTCAAGTCGGACATGAGGTAAGGGACTTCGTCTCAATCTCCATTCATTGAGGCATTTTTAGTTTTATACATGACTTTCTTTTATACGATGCATAAAACCCTTTGACTTTTACTTCTATTAAAAATGAATCTTTTATCTACAAATCATTTTAATAAATGACAAAAATTAATGTTTCTTTAACGTAAGTGGTGACAATGACCTTTCCACCACCACAAGTATTATTTGACTTTGGCATCCTTAACAAGTCGGAATGTTTTTTAAAGGTAAAATAAATACCAAAAACTATGTTTACATATTTTGGTATTGAAAATGGTTTTGAGAATGGATTTATTATTTCAACATCTTGAAATGATATTTTATTATTGCAATGTGGAAATGTTATCTTTCCTTTATGCTTATGTTATGTGTTAAGATAATGTTATAGTTCTTGTGCATTATATACGTATACGGGTGGTTCCGTGATAAACCTAGGGTGGGTGAGCCTGAGATAGCTCTCGAATGCATTGGGTAATGTGACGGAGGTAAACTTGAATGTTTCTCCTAAGATATTTAGGGAATATACTATGATGGGTAATCCAAAGTAACTCCATATGTAGCTGTGATAGCTACAATGTAAGTATGGTATGGATGCCGCAAATTACCTTTATGATTTATGATTTATATGTGTCTTTCATAAATCTTATGATTTCAAGAGGTAAGTAAAAGAGTTCATGTTTTGTATATATTTATGAACAAATGTTTTCATTCACTATTTTATAACCCATAATGAGAAATTAATGATCATCCCAATTTTTGAAATCTTTTTCACAGGACTTAAATATGAATAGGGTCAATGATGGGAGCAAGGAAAAGACATGCTCTCTTTAACATGGAATTAGACATGAAATTTTTTTTCAAGAGTTTTTATTTTATGAAAAAAGTGGATTCTGGGTAGAAGTGCCTACTTTTTACTATTTTGAGATGTAATAGTTATGTCCTAATTCCCTAAAACTCTAAACATGAAAAGATCCTCAATGTGAATTATTCATTTAATTCAATATTATGTAATGTTTAAGGCCGGGTCCTTATAAGACCTCGGAAATCCAGTCACGAAGTCCATCACGACATCGTTCCACTTCCACTCTGGAATGGGTAACTGTTCTAAAAGACCTGATGGTCGCTGATGATCCACTTTAGCTCCTGAAAAGTAGAACATCTCATGAAAAACCCAACAACATCGCCCTTCATACCTAGCCACCAATACTGGCAGTGTAGATCAAGATACATCTTGGTGATGCTATGATGAACATTCCAAACAGAAGAATGAAAATCCCTCATCATTTCCTCACGTATGTCTACTGGAACCCATACCTATCCCTAGAAACGAATGATCTTATCATTTCCCACTATCAACCTAAGAAGAGGATACTCTCCTGACACACTCTCCCGTCGGAATAGGCCATCTGATTCTAATAGTTTCCTCATACGTACCCGATCAAGAAGTGTAGAGGTAATAGCTACAGAAGATAGGTAAGTCTTCCCTTGTCTATCGTGCACCTCCAGATGCATCTCAGAGAACAGAACCACAAGCTGCCACTCACTGCTGGCCTCCGGAACTGCCTGACTCTGAGTTCTCCTACTCAATGCATCTTCCACTACATTTCCCTTTCCAGGTGTATAGGCATCCTCGAATTCAAAAGACAGAAGATACTCAACCCACATGCTCTGCCTCAGATTCAGATCATGCTGAGTGAAGATGTTCTTGAAATTCTTGTGGTCAGTGAAAACCACAATGTGCTCTCCCAAAATTTAATGTCTTCAACGGTGCAAGGCATGAAAAATAGCTTCCAACACCGGATCATGCATCGGGTAGTTCCTCTCATGTGGCCTCAACTACCGAGACACATACACAACGACTCCATCTCCCTTCATAAGTAGAGTGCCCAGAACGATACCTGAAGTATCACAACAAATAGTATAGCTCTTGCCTAGATCTTGCAAGACTAGTATCTGTGCTGACGTCAACCTTCCCTTCTGCTACTGAAAGGATAACTCACATGAATCTGACCATAAGAAATTTACCCACTTCTTAGTCAGACCTATCAATGGTGTTTCTAGGAGTGAAATGTCTTGAATAAAGCTTTTGTAGTATCCAGCCATACTTAGGAAACTTCATACCTTGAAAATGTTCTTTGGCTGATCCTAGGAAACTACATCTCTCACTTTCTCTAGGTCCAATAATACTCCTCCCTCTGAGATGACATGAACCAAGAATTGAATCTAATCCATCCAAAAGTGGCACTTCTAATGTTTAGAATAATGTTGATGCTCTGTTAGTATACTCAGAATGATATCAAGAAGGGTAGAATGGTCATTTTGAGTGTGAGAGTACACCAAGATAACGTCCACGAAGACCATGATGAAGGAATCCTAGTAAGGATGGAACACTCGGTTCATCAGTTCCATGAAAATTGTTGCCACATTTGTGAGATAGAATGACATAAACTTATACTTTTATAGACCATACCTGCTGATGAAGGCTGTCAGATGTATATCTGATGGTCTAACGCGCAACTGATGATAACCGGACCTCAAATATGTCATTGAGAACACACAGGATCCTCAAAGCTAATTGGAAAGATCATCAATCCTTGGAAGGGGATATCTGTTCTTGGCCGTCAACTGGTTTAGCTTTCGATAATCCACACAGAGCCTAAGGGTACCTTCTGCCTTCATTGCAAATAGGACAAGAGAACAACTATGATAAGTATTGGGTCATATGAAACCCTTTTCCTGAAACTCCTCATACAACTTCTTAAGCTCCTGCAACTCCTGTCCAGCTATCCTATAGGTGGGAATGGACACCGTTGCCACTCTTGGCACGAGCTCAATAGAGAAGTCTACATCATGATCTGGAGGTAAACCTGAGAAATCCTATGGAAAGACATCTATGAAATGATCCACCTCTGGAGGAAAGTCCAACTATGAAGTCTCGTGATCATCCATATAGAGACTAGAGATCTGGTCCATAACCCTTCCTAGCCCTAGATGCTCAAGTCCTGCTCGACTTGCCTGAACATCACATTCGCCTCTATGAAGAAATGATTCACCCTCTAGTGAAATGAAACTCACACTGTGGCGATAACAGTTGATAACATCCTGGAAGGGAACCAACCAGTACATCCCTATAATGACATCATAGCCTATCATATCTAGGACATAGAGGTCCCATAAGAAATGATACCATGCAACCTCGAGGGGGAACTATCTACACTGACATACACTAGATGTCCTCATCCTCAAAGGTGTGTCTAGTGTCAACCAGTCAGCAGAAGAAAAGATAAAAGCCCAAGGCTCTCCACTACAACAACAGAGATAAATCTATGCGTAGAACCATTATCAAAAATAGCTGAAGATAAAACTAATTCTACTAAGATTGTACCTCTAACTGTAGATGATCTGGGATCTTTCTCCTGATAGGTCTGCTCCACCACAAATTTTTGGCCTGCTCCGCGGCCTTGTGACCCTGCCTGACCCCTCTGATCAGATCCTCCCTACTGAAACTGAACAACTGGTGACTGACTACTATGCCCTCGACCTCTACCTCAGCCCAAACTTCTATAAGAACTCTAGTTCTCAAACTGGTGAGAAACTGGTGGTGCTTCTCTTGAACGAGGAGTCATGGAAGAACCCCCTCCATCATCTACAAGTGAGAAAAAATGGCAGAAACGCTAATGGTGACCCATCTTTCCATAAGATCGGCACTACACTGGGTCTCTCTAGAATTGCGGACTTGTGTGCCTTGCCCTTCCACACTGGTAGCATACTACAAGGCTACCTAAATATGTATCTCGCCTACTCGGTTCACCACGCATAGACTCCCTACAATGCTTCCTGCTATCAACTAGAGTAATACTATCCTAGGAAGCAGAACCACCCTGGCTCGCAGCTTCAGAGTCTCTAATATTACGCTCTGCAATAAGTGCCTGGATGATGATGGAAGTGATGGAAGTCAACTGAAAGATATTCACTTGCAAGCGGATCTCCCTCCTGAGACCATCCTCAAACTTCCTTGCTAAGAACATCACATCTCCACGCCAGAGGGGTGTGGAATGGTGCATATTGGTGAAACGAGAGGAATAATCCATAACAGAAAGAGTACCCTGCTCTAGACTCATTAAATCTTGGGCTAGATCGGCCCTTAGGGACTCCGGGTAGATGTAGTCTCAAAACACGCGATGGAACTCCTCCAAAGCCATAACCTGCTGATGACCCGCCTATGATATCACGTCCCACCACCACTTGGTGGAGTCACATAGCATATAAGTAGCAAGCTTGACCCAGATATCTGTAGGAATTTCCAGATACTCAAAGATAGTAATCATGGCTTCCAACAATGACTCTAGAGCCTATGGTCCTCCTTCCACTGAGAAAATAGGAGGATGCTATTTCTAGAAAACCCGTGTCAAGTCTGCCATAGTCATGGAAGGAGGCGGTGCTCCCTAAAAGGTCTGAATCATCCACATAAATCCTTCCCTATACTGTGCCTTAGTGCCTTCAACTAGTACGATATCCGGTGCTATGTCTGGCATGACTGGAGGATCTGCATGATGTCTTTGATCAGCCATATCTGGTGTCTGATCACTATCCTACAATTGACGCACAACTGTAGGACATCTTGGAGGCATTTCACTGAATGATCAAAAGCATACCTTATATCAGGAATTTCAAGGGCATAGAACAAAGGAGAAAAAATCAAATACAGGAGAAGTAAAAACTCATGTTTTGCAAAACATGACTACATGGAGTGTATAAACTCTACACTGCATGTACTTAACTCTATTCCCTTGCCAGAGTCTACTTGCAGGGCTAACCCACAAAATCTTCTTAAACTGAGACTAAACGGCGTGTTCCCTGTGGAAACAGCATGTAGTAGATAATGTTTTAACATCCCATGTTGTTAGTTACATGGCCGGTGACATGGATGAGACTACACGACGTGTTCCGAACAAACACGGCGTGTACTTGAAGATTTTTCATGAACCATTTTCTTGGAGACATGGTCGGGTACACGGCTGACCCATACACGGCGTGTCCCGAACAAACACAACGTGTATAAGATGAGATAACACCATCTTGTGTTGTTCGTGACACATCTGGGTACCTAGAACAAGGCTACACGGCGTGTTCATAAAAAACACGACGTGTATTACATGAGCTTCCCCAACCCATGTTGTTAGTGACACGGTAAGGTAAACGGCTCACTACTACAAAGCGTGTATCTACCGTACACGGCATGTTCTAGGAGATTTTTCAAAACCCATGTTTCTTCTCACACAGTATGTGAAATGGCTTAAAAACTACATGACGTGTAAATATAAATTACATGTCGTGTATTCTGGGTTTTTCCAGGACGTAGCTCTGAAACTGCACCAAAGCCTAGATTAAACTGAAAAACAAGCATGAAGGTGCCAAATTCTGATCCGTGAGGGCCCATACTCACCGTGAATAAAAGCTTGGCATCTCATACACATCTTATAAAAGGGAAATAGGTCAATGATCCACCATGTTCTGATTCATGAGGGCCCATAACAACTCAAGTACTAAAATTGGTATTCATTTAAGAAAGGTACAATACAAACAACCTCTCTATCAAACTGCATGGATTATATCAAAGAATCTATCACAACAGCATGCATAATCTAATAAACGTCTATCAAAACTACATGAAATTGCTAATTCACCCTATATGGCATGGAAAGAATGTATGGCATGTGATTTCTAACGAGTGCATATATGATACATGAGATTTCAAACCCTCATCTCATGGGGCTGCGATAGAAATAGAACCACAATATCAAAAAAAATAACAACACAAACAAGTGAATCACTCTAAGTGAAATCAGATCAATTGTAAAATAGAAAACCCCAAAACTGTAATAAGAAAGGTAGATTGGATTTTCCTGGAACATGGGTTAACTACTACCGAGAAGAGCTTAATACGAAGTACTGAATCTGTACTATCCATGCCTAATGGCTCAAAATAGTCAATCAAGAGAAAAGAAATCCTCTGATACCACTTTGTAACATCCCGGTACCAGAATCCACCCAAGGGCGCCCCGTACTCGGTTGGTCACATGGCCTCAAGCGCCTTTCTCCAAATTCCAGAGGCTGCGGACTAGCAGCGAGGGCCTTGGGCGTGATAGTGGGGAAACAATTCCCTCATTGGAAGAGTACACAGCAGAAGAATAAAAAATAGAAAACAGCAGAAACCGTAACCATCCATACAAGAGTAAATGATAAATAGTGGAAGACTAACAGTAAACAACTGGAGAAAACACACATGTATACAAAATGATTAATGATACTTATGTCTAGTAAAACAGCCAAACATGTCACAATTCTGAATATAATACTAAACCAAATTGCAAAAGAAAATAGGTAAACTCCTCAGAATCGCAAGCCATAGCTTGGTCCCATGATCTCAATCTCCACAGCAAGTCAAGTACCTAAGAAGAAGGGTGATTTCCCTTATCTAGAACTGCAACAATATAATATTCTTGGTCCCAAAATCATGGCCCAAACAGGGTGTGAGACAAGGTCCGAGTAGACAACCACCCAATAAATTGTGCCTAACAGTCATTGAATACATGTAAAGTTAATGTATAAGAAGCTGTAAACAGGAAATCACACAACAAATACAATCCATAGTGTCTATCATATAAAGTACTCAAGTAACATCCAATCAAAAAGTAGAAAAATAGGTAACCCCCTGCATAGTTCTCACAGCCTAACCCTTATGGTTCAACCTACAAGTAATTGCAACCCTTTGGGAGGCACACATAGTATCTCCCCTCTGGTTCAGCTGAAGAATAAACTCTTTGAAGAGGTACTCACCATCAATTCACCCTATGGTCTTGTATCATACTAAAGGATCTCTAGGGAAGCACTAAACATCTCATTCCCCATGTGGCTCACGTCAAGGAAATACAGACTCTGTGAGGAAGCACTCATCATCAATTTCCCCTTTGGTCTTGCATCGAATTAATAAGACACTCTGGAGAAGCCCTTAAGTCTATTTTCTCTATGGTCCACTACACTAGGTTCTCACAGCCCTATGTAAAACAAACATGCATAGAGAGTGTATCTCCCCATGTAAACCACAAGAATAACTTGGCTATCATTATAAGGCACAACAGCATAATAGTAGAACAGTTCATCTATCCTACAACTAGGCATGACAATTGGAAAAATGCCTAACAGGAAAAACATTCAAGGAAAAAAATCCAGAGCACAGTAAAAATTACCCTATTCACAAGCACTGACCTCTACTCAAGCATCCAATAAAAGCAGGAAAACAACAAGGCAAAAAATAGGAAACACACAATTCCCCGTTCAATGAAATTGGTGGAATTTCATATAATATTTAAATAATTACTACAGAAAGGCACAAACCACCTACCTCGATGCTAGGATATCGATATACTTGAACCACGATGATTGATTCTCTTTATAACGTCGAAGATCTATAAAAACACACAAAATGTGCAACCCATGGTATCTTGAGAAAGGGATTGAATTGGAAAACAAATCTCTAGGTTAAGGAAGGGCTTATCCCTACGGTTCCAATGCCATCGACGGTGGTCAATTCAGAGAATAGACAGAGGCTCGGGGGCTCATAGAAGTTCCATGGTCGTACCGGGTCTCCCAGATGAAGAACATAAAGAAGAAGCGGGTTCTATTCATCAGGTGTGACCCCGGTCCATTTAATGAAAAAAAAAACAAAGTACATGGTGTGTACTTCTAGGGTACAGGGCGTGTACTTGGCCTTTCCGTACTCCACTTTAAGCGGCCTCCACATCACCCCTACACACTATGTGTGTGTCCCAGACATGGCCACAACACGGCCTAGTACTGAATCAAAGTACATGGTATGTACTTATAAAGTACATGGCGTGTTCATAAGAAATTTCCAGATTTTCCTCTTTTTCTCAAAAACTACCAAAAAAGGAAAACATACCCGAAATGAAGATCTGGGTTCTTACATGTTACAGTATTGGGTTTTAGAGTCTCCCCTCAAACATATTTTGAGTATATAAAACAACAAGAAGATACATATAATATGGTTATATGATTGTAGTCAAAAATTTACTCTCTGCAATATATTTTTTGTTAATCTCGTTAGGAAGACCAATGTATAAAAAATAATCAACGCAAACTGGTGGTGGAGAAAATATCCAAAATTGAACCAAATAAGATAACAATCTTGGAGGATAGACATTCCCCCACAAATTCATACCTTACCCAATGTAATAAATTTCTTCATTACTCATTCTCCTAAATGTGAATCAAATAAATTCCATTAACATTATGTTACTAAAATTCTGTAGGGTATATTTGAATGCGATTATAGACACAATGAAATGTGTTTGATGCTATTTTCCACAAAATGTCCTTAACCGGGCTAGAAGAGTTCGCGATGAGACACTCCATTTTCATGGGGTCAGCAATAAAAATGAAGGAACCGGCCATAAGGTTCAGGACTGCAGCCCGACATTGATCCCAATATAGGGTGTGGGTGAGAAGCCCCCACGGTATAGAGAAATAATTATTCTATGTATCTAAAGTAATGCCCATAGTACCTATGCACAGAATCTTGCTCGCCACCCTGATATATCTGATTGAAGTAATAATTTTGGAATATTTCTCTCAACGTGTCACCCATGTCTTTCCAAATCATTGACGACATGCAAGTGTACTTGGGCAACATCCATCCAGCATGCATCCACTTGTGTTACACAATCTATCACATAGCCAACAAGAATGCCCAAACTCCTTTCCCCAAGGGTCCTATATTTGCATATAAATATACCCTTGGTGTCTTCATTTGTACATTTGAATTTCACAATATCACAATTGTTGATCTGGTCCCCCTAGTGCTTCGCCAAAGTCTTCCTAAACATTCAAGTTAGTTTTTTCATCACTGTCAGTGGATGATTAAATGGAGCATCATTAGACATAAGTTCTTTTAGTGTTTTAAAACCATAACACTTGTGTTCCTAAAGATCCCATCCTACCTAAATCAGAAACACTCGTGCGCCACCTATTCTTTTCATAGGAACTTTAGTGCCCTACTTCTAGGACTACCTATGAATAAACCTAAAGTCTTGATCCAGGTCTCTCCCACATATTATTATACTTTTTTATCATTTCTTAAGTGAATATATTATCACCCATGTCTAATTGTGTGCCCATACATGCTCGCCCTTATCCACTTGGGCACCCCACTATTATTCACATACTCTCTTTAGTCTACAATCCATCAAGCCTTCTTTAAATCCATTAATTGTAATGTTTCATCTTCCTTGGATCCCTTGTTTAAAAGAGATTCTAATGAGATCTCCACCCAACCCTCCTGACTTATCAAACCGTTGGGAAATGCACATTTGAATGTCTATAACTGGGGCTTGTATATCCACAGTGGGAGGTTTCCTAAATTTCATTCATAATGGGTTTAGGGTTCAGGGAGTGTCTGTGGGATTGCATATCAACCGTCACTTGGACCTTTCTTCGATGAATAGTACTGGGAAGTTCCTGGTTTGGAGGAGGTTTGGGTTCTATCTCTCCTGTTTCAATGAGATTACATAGAACCTCAGATCTCCTATAGGGATGGTAATGTTCACACTTTCTTTTCATCCTTTTGAAAAATGGAGAAGTCTCTCACCATTAAGAAGATCAATTTTATGGAAACCATCTGGGAATAAGCCCGTAGCTTTTCTTTCGGGATATAGCATCATTGCTCATCCTCTCTTCTTCGGTGACAAAGACCAGTATGGGATGGGAATAGGGACTTTCATTACCATTTCCCTCTCCCATTGATGTTTTTCACCATGGGATGCCATCATGGTGTAATCCCATAACCATCATCCATGTTTCCATTCATTGGACCCCTATCCAATCTACAAAGAATTAAGGGTGGTCTCATTGCCTCACCCTCTTCCCGGGTCTCCTTGTCATCATTCATCTTCACCATCATAGGCTCGACCTCCTCCACCAGAAGGGGATGGATAATGAGTATCATTGTTGAATCCTTCACATCGTCATGTTCCTCACACCGAGATTGACTCATGTGGTATTATATATTTTGGATGATTACATCATTTTCACTAAATCCCACTGTGAAGGAACTATGAGAACTATGATTCCTATACAAAAAATGATATGTTGGAAGCCCTTTCAGGGACCAAGATCAATGAAGATCCTCTTCAGAAATTGAACCCTTATTTCCTTAATCTAGGCATCCTCCTTAGGAATAAACCCCAATTTAAACCCCTTAGTAATCAGGGAATCCTTTTCAAGAAGTAGGTCCAAACTAATTTCTCTCAAAATACCATACTATCCTATGATATTAATCGAACTACATGTGCTTTAATTCCCATCCACATGGGATACATAGGAAGACACCTTGAGGTTCAAACCCAAACTTTAAAATCAACCTTGTTCTCCATGGTTCATATTCCCAATAGGGTATAATCTTACATGGAAACATATATCCCATCTATGTTCATTGGGATTCTTAGGTATAAGTCCCATACCAAAAATTGTCTAAACACATTTTTCTTAGATTTCCTTACCACATGAAATTAATTCATATGGTTATCACAGGAACTTAAAATCTTTGATGTGTCCAATTAACCAGCACTAATGTAACGCCCCGACCCCAGCTACCCAGAGTCGGTGCATTATTGCGTAACATTGGCATGATCACAAATGATCAAGTCTCGAAAGACTGATTAGTTTAGTAGACATGGAAACACTAGATACATTCATAAGTCATACATTACATTATAAAGTAAAACAAAACTACAACAACATCTTGTCTTCATATCCCCTCATATTATCCCTGCAGGTCATTCATAATATACTTCTTCACATCCTGGAAAAATTAAAACATTGAAAGGGGTGAGCTCAGTTGCTCAGTAAGGATAACAATATAGCGGAAGCTTTTATAAATAAACATAAACATTTAAGGCAATGTATAACTAAAACAAAAGCCTTTTAAACATTAACTTCAATATATTATGGAAAATGTAAAATTAAATAATTATATTTACTTATTTACCTGGATATTCTACTGGTCGAATAATCACATGCAATATCAATAACCACTTTCATTAAGATGGAATGAATAATGCCAAACTATCATAACCAGGTGGCCAAGGCCTCGTGCTAAGACCACAAATAAGATTTTCTCAAGGCCTCATGCCAAGACAATAGTTTGTCTCATGAGACCTACCGATGCATCGAGGAGCTATAGCGGGCTCCACCCAACAATTATTAAGTCCAATGCATTCCTCATATGAACAGGTTTAAACATATCATAAACCATAACATAATTTTAACACATAAAACATGCATAAAGAGAACATAAAATTTACACATTTCAATCATAAGATATCAATACAACACATTGATATAATAAAAACATTAACAAAACCATTTTCAATACCAAAATAAAATATAATTAAAACATGGTATTTATTTTTCATTTAAAAACAATTATGGATTGTAGAGGAAGCCAAAACTCAAATAATAGTCACGGCGGTGAGGAAGTCTTTGTCTCCAAATACGTATGAAAAAAAATTCCTTTTGTCGTTTAGTAAAAATTATTCATATAAAAATATTCCCTTTGAATAAAAGTAAAAGTCAATGGGGTTTATACACCGTATAAAGGAAATTGTGTATAAAACAAAATATGCCTCAATGAAATGAGATTGAGACGAAGTCCTTACCAAGATCATTTTTTAAATAAAATATATCTATTATGTTTATTCAATATAATTACACATAAAGAAAGTAAAAAATACAAGATAGGACATAATAATATCATAACATAATTTGAAAGTAGGAGATTAACCCAAAGAATGGAAATTGGGTTAAGAAATTCCCTTACCTCGTGTCCGACTTGACTCGACCGCTCTATAACCTCCTGAATAATAAACTAGAGTTAATTTATACCTACTTAAGAACCTTTTTAATGTTCATTAATCCTTTTATATCAGTTATTACCATGTTATGAACATTATGTAATTATTTAAGTTAATAACGTTCGTTTTGTCGATCTTTGGTACTTGAGTCAAAAATAAACTTCTTATAATTACACATTGTTCATGTGGTAAAATATAAATTATATCCATAATTATATTCATGATTTATATATCATATAAATCATATATATCCAGTATATACAATCATTTATAATATTACATATCATTTAGATGTATGAAATGAAATGCACCATTCATGGAGACGGTAAGTCGTACGTACGCATGAACGCTACTTTCATTTCTATTTCGTATTTAATGGAATCAAGTTATAATTATATAAAGGTATAATATAATTCCTGTATAATATAATTTATAATACCATTTACTCCATCCTTTATACATTCCACATATGGAATTAACGATTCAAATCACTTTGAGGGGGAGGTAGTCTGCACTTCCTAAAATGAAAATATCGTGTTTACCCATAATGGAAATCTTAGAGGTATGCCATAAATGAGAAATAAAAAATCATAAGTAAAACATAAAAATAATATAAATATCATATATGAAAATATTGTCATAAAAATGGCCACCATTATAGGTGTTAAAAGAATATTGAACAATCATCGTTTCGTGAGGCAGTATTTCACCACCCACAGAAACAGTATGTTCTTTCACCATTAGACGAAGGTGTGTGTAAGTTTAAATCAAATACGTATCATAAAAACAACCTAGTATATTTTAGATACTGGTTTTTCTATAAAGTAGTGGAATAAAAAGATTTTAGGGGGTTGGAGAAGCAAAATAAAACAAAAGAACATAAAAGAAGACATTACCTTAAAATCGGGTAACTCTTTTTGATTTGAGACAAAGGAATCCTTGGGAATAATTATGCCAAAAGTGAGGCTTCTAGGAGTAAGATAGGGAAGTTTAGAGAGGATTTTGGAAGAGGATGGTCGAGCCAAAAGGCTTTGATGGTGTGAGTAAGGTGGTAGTGGTGGGGGCCTTTCATAAGAGGAGTGGAGGGGCACTCTTGGAAAATCATGAAATGTTACTTTATTATATAATGAGTTTCAGATTTTAAAGGTCCCACAATTATATATTTATAGGATAAGGTGATAAGGGTTCTAAATATACTCGTACAATTGGTTTTTGTCAAGTTTAAGTCTTATAGTTTACATTATCTTTTCATTTTATTTAAATCGTTAAATAATGATGTAATCACTGCATCATCATGGTGTCATAAATAATTCAATCTATTTAATGTCTAAAGATTATAAAAAAATATAATTATGTAGGAAATATTTTTAGATTTCTAATTATTATTTATAGTAAAAAATATGACTTGTAATACCCCATTTAAAAATTGTTTCAGTAAAACAACACATGTTTGTGACATTTTTATTTTAACATTAAATAAAAGGTTTTTAATGTCATTTTCCAACCCATGTGGATCCATGGGGTCCCCAAGTTGACCCATGGATTGTCTTGGTCGGACATGACTCATCCAATATGGGTAGGACAAGTGTAAAGGTATTTTCATATTTTTATAATATCATTTTTACCTTGAATTTCACTAATTACCTTTAATCGCGATTAATTAAACATAAAAGTTACTATTAACCAAAAAATTATTTTAATACCATTGAAACACATTTTACTTCCTAATGAAAACCATGTATGTTGGATTTTTTAAAATCAAATCACAGAAGTGGTAATGTTTCATTTAAATGAAAAATCAGTTTTTTAACTACCACTTAGTGGTTTCACTATTAATCAAAAATTGAAGTTTTTCAGAACAATGCCAAAATTTCACCCTAAGCTATAATTTATATTCTGGATTCAAAAATGATGTCTATTTTAAAAAATTCCAAACATATAATTTTCATTAATTAATTTTATAATTAATTCCCACTGTCACAACAAATAGCATGTTTTTAAGAAACAATATATTTCAAAAGATTGACAATTGTTTATGTCCAATTTCAAAGTGAAATTAATTATAATGACCACCATTGGATAAAATGGTAAAAATATATTATAATTATACTTTAAAACAACTTAATAATATAATTTATCACTATAAATTATTTTTATTGAAAAATTTGTTTTTAAGTATTTTTCACTATTCATAAAAATTTGGATGTTCTTAGAAAAATACAAAAAATTCAACATAGGCTAATTTCGATATTCTGAATCAAAAAATGAAGTCGATATTGAAATGTAAAATATATATCATTTCAAAAAGTGGGCATTAGTATTCATAATGGCTATTTTTATTGGTCGTCGTGTGTTAGAATCTTGAACTTGCGTACAATGCAAGCTATTGCATTATTGATTGAGAAGCGTATCGTGGAAGCTTGGGGTGTTACATTCTTCCCACTTTAAATAAATTGCGTCCTCAAAATTTGAATTTTTTTTAATATAAAAGGTTGAAAATAGAAATACCTTTGTGGAAAACCCACATCGAAAATAAGGTTAATAAAAATATAACTTTAAATGAATGAAAGATAAGTACAAAGGTCACCTGAGATATCCCATGCTAGGATTCTATGAAAATATAGATATGGAGGAAAAACAAACCATCAAGGTCTGATGGAGAGTTATAGAAAACAGGATTAGGGGAAATTTAACTACAAGAATGTCACAAACATGTGATTGGTTAAACGGCCATTGATTCCCCAATTGTAAAAGTTAACCGAAAACATTTTTGTTTTAAGTTACCTTTCATAAAGTTGAGGAATTTATTTAGGAGATTTACTAAGAATGTAAGGAAATATTCTTACTTTTCATGTAGACTTTCATTCTTTAATAAATTTTTACCACAAACCCATCTTTAACTCAAAAATATAATAGAACTCAAAAATATTATATTTATCTTAATCGTACAAGGTTCCAAATATTAACACATACCATTTAGATTAGGAAAACTATTTTCTAATAACCAGGGACTTCCTGTAGGCTAGTGGTAGGTAATAAAGGCCTGTCACACTATGGTTGTGGGTTCGATTCCTACAGCTTTGTCCGACGCAATGGGTTATCCCCCAACCTGCATGTTGTCCTTTTCCTAAAAATATAGTAATATAATATTCCAAAAGTAATCTTCAGAAATGTTTTAACCTTAAACAATACTATCCAAGGTTCAACTTAATCCGTTCCAACTTTTATAGTTAACCAAAATACCTCTGTCCAGACTTTCTCTAAAAGGTCTCTAAATTCTAATATCAATTGTAACATCAGATTCCCCAAACAAAGTAAATTTTCTCTTATTGTCACATACTAAAAATATGATTAAATTCATCATATTAAAACCTTAATGAAAAAAACAAGTATTGCAGTAAAATCCTTATATATATCACATTATTCTTATAACCTGAATATAATCCATGAGTCCAAAAGCACCAATACATTAATTATTCCACTTCAACTGTAGTAACAACATATGATTTTCCTTGATCCCTTGGCCTTTTCTGAGGTATGTTTCCCTGATGCATAGGACATTCATTTGCATAATGCCCCATTTCCCTACAATTGTATCATTCAACATTGATAGCCTCTTTATTTCCATTGCAATCACGAGCTTGGTGACCTTTTTCTTCACATTTATAACAAACTCCCATTCCTTTCAGGAAAGTATCGGGATGATTCTTCCGACAATTATCACATAATAGAAAATTCTTCTTTCACTTTTTCCCTTTATCTGTCTCTTTTTTCACTATTCTCTTCTTCTCTTGCTTTACATTGTTGTCATAAGACTTAGATAACTCCTTTTCTGTCTTGATAGCACATGAGACTATATCTTCGTATATTGAGAAATATTATGAAACTAAAGCTCGATGGAGAAATGGTTTTAACCTATCAAAGAAACGGTCAATCTTAATTCTTGGGTTACGTATATAATTTGCAGCATGCCTCGCTAAACTTGTAAAGTTAGCCTCATACTTTGCAAAATTCCCATCCTCGTTTTGGCTCAGACTCAGAAATTTCCTTTCCATATCTGCTCAATGGTCACGAGGGACGTATTTTTCTAGGAAAAGACCTTTGAACTCCCTCCATTCCATATTTGATACTTCATCATCTTCCTTTGTATTTTGAATCAACGACCACCACTGATCAGCATCTCCAATGAGGTGGTTAACTTCCATGACAACCTTCTCCCATTCGCTACTCCCCAAGGAGTGGAATATTTTCTCTAAGGAGTTTACCCATTGCTCAGCTAATAATGGATTTGTACCCCCATTAAATTTTGGCAGTTTCTACCTCATGAAGCGGTCTAACATTAATCCTCCATGTTGCAGATCAGGGTTCTCCATATGAGTAAGGTTATTATTCATAATCTGAGTGAGTTGTCCCAGTATGGTAATAAGCTGATCAGCACCAGTTTTATCTCCATCTCCACAATAAATATCTTGAGTAGGAGGGAAATCCCTACACGGAGTGCGTGCATTGATACAGTTTCCATTCCTCCCACTAGGTGCCATTTCTATACAATAGCATAAACTATATTTCTGTAGGAGTCAAAATCTGTAATTCCAAACTTGTAAAACACATAACATAAATTTGACAGTTTATTGATACAATACATAATCATAAAAATATTTTCTTTTAGAAGTATATACTCATAAACCCATCATAATGGTTGGTAAAGCAAATGATAATTATCCTAAGCGTATCCCCCTAGAGTGTCGTAACCAATAGTGCAGCAAGGCCCGTTGTCGTGCACTAGTTCCCGTTTCAGTCTATCTCAAAGCGGTGTTTTTGGGTTTTACCCCTAGGTACATCTATTCCAGAGCCGCCACTACCTGCTCGTATCCAGACAGGGGTGTATTTCTCAGAAAACTCACAAAATCTCTATAATACCAAAATTCTAGGAAGTTATTCTATACTAATCCTCAAAGTCTATCTTAGGGCTATGTTCTCTAATCGGAGTTTATCTAAATCTAGCCTCCAAGTATAGTACTAAACTGTCTCTGATACCAACTGTAACACCCCGACCCCAGTTACCCAGAGTCGGTGCATTATTGCGTAACATTGGCATGATCACAAATGATCAAGTCTCGAAAGACCGATTAGTTTAGTAGCCTTGGAAACACTAGATACATTCATAAGTCATAAATTGCATCATCAAGTAAAACAAAACTACAACAACATCATGTCTTCATATCACCTCATACTATCCCTACAGGTCATTCATAATATACTTTTTCACATCATGGAAAAATTAATACATTGGAAGGGGTGAGCTCAGATGCTCAGTAAGGATAACAATATAGCGGAAGCTTTTATAAATAAACATAAACATTTAAGGTAATTTATAACTAAAACAAAAGCCTTTTAAACATGAACTTCAACATAGTATGGAAAAATTAAAATGAGATAATGCCATTTACTTATTCACATGGATATTCTACTGGTCGAATAATCACATGCAATATCAATAACCACTTTCATAAAGATGGAAGGCATAATGGCAGACTATCATAACCATGTATCCAAGGCCTCATGCCAAGACCACAAATAAGATTTTGTCAAGGCCTCGTACCAAGACAGTAGTTTGTCTCATGAGACCTACTGATGCATCGAGGAGCTATAGCGGGCTCCACCCGTTACTTATTAAGTCCAATGAATTCCTCATATGAATAGGTTTAAACATATCATAAACCATTACATAATTGTATCACATAAAACATGCATAAAGGGAATATATAATTTCCACATTTCAATCATAAGATATCAATACAACACATTGATAAAATAAAAACATTATCAAAACCATTTTCAATACCAAAATAAAAGAAAATTAAAACATGGTATTTATTTTTCATTTTAAAAAAATTATGGATTTTAGAGGATGTCGACACTCAAATAATAGTCACAGCGGTGGAGAAGTCATTGTCGCCACATATATAAGAAAAAAATTCCTTTTTTCGTTTAGTAAAAATGCTTCGTATAAAAATATTCCTTTTGAATAAAAGTAAAATTCAAAGAGGTTTATACACCGTATAAAGGACATTGTGTATAAAACAAAATATGCCTCAATGAAAGGAGATTGAGACAAAGTCCTTACCAAGATCATTTTTTTAATAAAATAAATCTATTCTGTCTATTAAATATAATTACACATAATGAAAGTACAAATACAAGATTGGACATAATAATATCATAACATAATTTGAATTTAGGAGATTAACCCAAATAATGGAAATTGGGTTAAGAAATTCCCTTACCTCTTGTCTGACATGACTCGAACTCTCTTTAACCTCCTGAATAATAAACTAGAGTTAATCTCTACCTGCTTAAGAAACCTTTTCAAGTTTATTATTCCTTTTATAACACGTATTACCATGTTATGAACATTATGTAATTATTTAAGTTAATAACGGTCGTTTTGTCGATCTTAGGTACTTGAGTCAAAAATAAACTTCTTATAATTACACTTTGTTCATGTAGTAAAATATCCATTATATCAATAATTATATTCATTATTTAGATATCATATGCATCATATATATCCAGTATATACAATCACTTATAATATTACATAACATTTAGAGGAAAGAAATGAAATGCACCGTTCATGGAGACGGTATGTGTATGTACGCATGAATGCTACTTTCATTTCTATTTCATATTTAATGGAATGAAGTTATAATTATATAAGGATATAATATAATTCAAGTATAATATAAATTATAATACCATTTACTCCATCCTTTATACATTCCACATATGGCATTAACGATTCAAATCACTTTGAGGGGGCTGTAGTCCACAATTCCTAAAATGAAAATATCGTGTTTACCCATAATGGAAATCATAAAGGTATGCCATAAATGATAAATCAAGAATCATGTGGAAAACATAAACATAATATAAATTTCATATATGCAAATAGTGTCATAAAAATGGCCTCCATTAGAGGTGTTAAAAGAATATTGAACAATCATCGTTTCGTGAGGCAGTATTTCGCCACCCACAGAAACAGTATGTTATTTCACCATTAGACGAAGGTGTGTGTAAGTGTAAAAAAAATAATTATCATAACAACATCATAGTATATTTTAGATACTGGTGTTGTTATAACGGAAAGTAATAAAAAGAGTTTCGGGGGTTGGAGAAGCCAAATAAAACAAAAGAACATAAAAGAAGACATTACCTTAAAAACGGGTAACTCTTTTTTATTTGAGCCAAAGGCTTCCTTGGAAAGAATTATGCCCAAAGTGAGGCTTATAGGAGTAATATAGGTAAGTTGAGAGAGTATTTTTGCAGAGTTTGGCCGAGCCAAAAGCTTTTGATGGTGTGAGTAAGGTGGTAGTGGTGGGGGCCTTTTATAAGAGGAGAGGAGGGGCACTCTTGGAAAGTCAATAAATGTTACTTTATTATATAATGAGTTTCAGATTTTAAAGGTCCCACATTTATATATTTTGAGGATATGGTGATAAGGGTTCTAAATATACTCATCCAATAGGTTTTTGACAAGTTTAAGTCTTAGATTTTACATTGTCTTTTAATTTTATTTAAATCGTTAAATAATGAGGTAATCACTACATCATCATGGTGTCATAAATAATTCAATCTATTTAATGTCTAAAAATTATAAAAAATATATCATTATGTAGGAAAAATTTTTATATTTCTAATCAATATTTATAGTAAAAAATATGACTTTTATAACCCCATTTAAAAATTGTTTTAGTAAAATAACTCATGTTTGTGAAATTTTTATTTTAACATTAAATAAAAGGTTTTTAATGTCATTTTCCTACCAAAGTGGCTCCATGGGGTCCCCATGTTGACCCATGGATTTTATCGGTCGGCCATGACTCATCCAATAGTGTTAGTACAAGTGTAAAGTTATTTTCATATTTTTATAATATCATTTTTACCTTAAATTTCACTAATTACCTTTAATCGCGATTAATTAAACTTAACAGTAACTATTCACCAAAAAATTATTTTAATCCCATTGAACCACATTTTACTTCATAATGACAACCAGGTATGGTGGATTTTTGAAAATCAAATAACAGAAGTGGTAATGTTTCATTTAAATTAAAAATCAGTTTTTTAACTATCACTTAGTGGTTTCACTATGCATCAAAAATTGAAGTTTTTAAGAACAATGCCAAAATTTTACCCTAAGCTATAATTGATATTCCAGATTAAAAATTGATGTCTTTTTTAAAAAATTCCAAACATATATGTTGCATTAATTAATTTTATAATTAATTCCCACTGTCACAACAAATAGCGTGTTTTTAAGAAACAATATATATCAAAAGATTGACAATTGTTTATGTCCAATTTCAAAGTGAAATAAATTCTAATGACCACCATTGGATAAAATGGTAAAAATATATTCTAATTATACTTTAAAACCACTCAATAGTATATTTTATCAATATAATTTATTTTTATTAAAAAAGTTGTTTTTAAGTATTTTTCACTATTCATAAAAAATTGGAAGTTCTCAGAAAAATACCAAAACATCAACATGGGATAATTTTGATATTTTGAATCCAAAAATAAAGTCGATTTGTAAATGTAAAACATATATAAATTCAAAAAGTGGGTATTACTATTCATAATGGCTATTTTGATTGGTCACCGTGTGTTAGAATCTCGAACTTGCGTACAATGCAAGCTATTGCATTATTGATTGAGAAGCGTATCGTGGAAGCTTGGGGTGTTACAACAAAACTACGAGGGTTCTGATTCATTTCTATAGGATACATTTGTAACCCATTTTATGGGTATGATCTTAATATCAAAAAAATACTTCTTCTCCCTGGATGACAATAAATCCCATAGAGCCCCGCTGAGTGGCATAAATACAAGTTTCATCATAAT
Organism: Viscum album; assembly: GCA_963277665.1. Taxonomy (NCBI): domain Eukaryota; kingdom Viridiplantae; phylum Streptophyta; class Magnoliopsida; order Santalales; family Viscaceae; genus Viscum; species Viscum album. The sequence continues at coordinate 478,203,435 of OY728134.1, forward strand.
GATGATTAAAAGAGTCTTTAAATAGTATATTTGAGTATCCCATTAATGAAGATGCTCGAATACATAAGGATATCTCCATTAATGAAGAACCTTGATTTCATTCTGATGATTTTAAATATTAAACATGTTAATAAGTGATTGTAAATTCCAAGGGAATCAAATGTTATGATTGGTCAACTAATAAGGATTCGTGAAATTATATTAAATTTAAAAGAGTGTCTCAAAGTAGACAATAATTCCCCCCAAAAGGGTGTGATGAGTCCGACCTCCCATCCTCTCGACCAATGCACATTCCTAAGTATCTTAATTTATAATATAATGGTCTCTTGACTTTGGAATGTAGGTCCCCTTTTGATAAAGAACTGTTGGATGTTTCTGGTTTCATAAATAAATGCAATGGAAACTACCTGGAGGTGGTGAGTCTGAAAACTAGAACACATGTTTCAAGGAACTATAAAACAACGATTTTAATCTATTAGCCCACTAGTACCACCATTTTGTGATGTGTACAATGTATAATATCTTCGGATAATAGCTCCGTAATCAAGATCTTCCAAAATATCACATGAGAGTGGAGATTATTGTATCTTTTGAGATGAATGTGGAGTATAATATTCCACTTTATAGTATAGATATTACTACAGTTGAATCTACTATTGGAGATTTAATAACATGGTCGTCTTATCTAAAAATGATACATTTTGTACATATTTAAAAAAATTAATATAAAATCATGTAATAGTTAATGATAAAAGGTTTGAATTGAGGTATGATAATATAGATGGATAATGGTGTGGAGTATCGGAAAGCTCAATCAGGAAAATCTAGTGACCAATAAAACCAAACAAACATTGAAGAGTACCTTATCCCCACCAGTTATATAGAAACATTTATTATCCTTACTAATTAATTAAGAGAACACATTTAAATAAAAAAATATATCCTACATTGAATGTGAAATAAAAATATATGGAAATTCCTTGACAGACGGAATTGGTCTCGAGACTCTAAATGATATTCTAATGCATGAATGGTTGGGTATCTCGAATAGGAATACATACATAAGGTAAATTTCAAAAATATGTCTACATACATAGTCAGATAACATTATTATTAAAGTTAATAACTATTCATATTTTGTTCATGCATTTATATCACAACAATATAAAGGGAAGATTATGTGAAGAACAATTTTGATTCATTAATCCCCATATCATTACTATCCTAGATCATACATTGAATGAGGAAACAATTAAGAATAAAAAACTGAGTTACTCAAGGAGTCTAATAAAAAATAATTATATGACATACTCTATTTGATTACTAGAAATAAATGGTAAAACTATACAATCTAACCACTTAAAATATATTTTTAATTTTTTTCATTACTTAATTATTTCTATTTCTAGGATGCATTGGATGCTGGTAGCAATCAATCTACACACATTCAATGTTTCTTTTTGTATCCATTGCATTAACATTAAATAAACTGACCACAGTTGACATATATTATGAATATGTAATACACTACAAAAATAATTTTTTTAATAATCCTTGAATTATATGTTTAGTTTATGTTTTAACATGAATTTTGAGATGATAGGATGGTCGCTCAATATAGGATACATCATGTCCTGAAGTTGAAGTCTAAAGGGATTAATATTATGGATTACTAAAAATGGAAACAAATTAATGTATATATATAAATTATTAAATATCAAAACATTTAAAAACAATTTTCATATTTTGGTAAATGTTTCTGCAGTGTCTGATACAATATTTTTACATAAACTATTGATATTATGTTTGCAAATTTATAATAGAAATCATAAGTCATGAAAACACCATAACCCTCCAATAGTATTGTTTTTAAGGTAATTAAAATCATAACAAAATATTTATATTAATTTGTTAGACGATATTTTTTCAATATTATTAGGATTGTTGGTAGCCTAGTAAATCCAAAAGGAAATAAATTTGTTTAGAGATTAGTGGGGTATGTATATTTTTTCATAAGGAATGCTGACAGAAAAATTAAGGTGATAACCTGTCATGGTTAACATCTAGTATGAGCTATAAACATTGAAATATATTTGTGGTGTGAATAATATGTGTCCAGATAATTATATATTATTTTTGACCTCTTTTTCAAGGAGAATTATAATGGAGTAAGTAAATTTGAATATAAGTACTTACTTTAAAATAATAAATTTATTGGGAAATCTTAGAGGCGTAGATGGAGATGGAGGCATAAGTGAAAGAGGAGGTAGAGGCGAATGCATTAGATGATTTTGAGGAAGCAATTATGTAAGATAAAAATGTGGAGGAAGAGGAAGAGATGAAGACCAAGGTGGAGACCGAGGCCGGATATGATAATAAGTGACATCTACAATAGAAATTATGGGGTAATGAAGTAGAAATAGTATCATACCATTACATTATTTGAGATCAATTTTTTAAAAGTGTCAAAAACACTTTTTAAATAAGATAATAACCATAATTCAATTTTTTATGAGAACTATTGAAATATTGATTGTCACAACTTTTTAATGTGATTTTGTCCACATTAATAATCCACCTATAAGTTCATTCTATGATGGAATCTTCAATTTCACAACTACTGTTATTGAAGCATCATTTTTAAAACACCAAATAATCAAATAGGTTTACAATACAACATAATTTTTGGAATTAATAAGTGTGTAATCAACCATAAAAGTCTGTTGGTGTATAAAATAACTATTTAAGAAAAGTCGGCATTAATATGTTAGGGACATTTGTAAGGGATGGTGTCAATGTGTCCATTATCAGTAAATAAGTTACATTTTAATACAAAACGTTTTCCTCATTCAACATTGAGAAAAAATGCTCATATTTTCTTGATAATTTGGGAAAATTATACTTAATTAATTTTTGATGTGTATTAATTAGTCTCTTGTTAATCCCACACATTATTCCACATATATGGATCAATTTTCATGTTTCCAGTTTAAAATGACATGTTAGTAAAATAAACAAGTGTTATATTAAAAATATATAAAACATATTATAAATATTCTGATGCATTATTAAAACGATCCATCATTCACTTTGGGATTTGTATAAATCAGCCACACCATAGTCTAATGCACGGTGTGACCGGTATGAATCCATGTGAATAATTTTATTCAAAAGTAACATTAAGTTTAGTGAAAATAACAACAGACATACTCAAAACTAATAAAATGTATTTTCTTGTTTTTTTACCTTACGAAAATGATCAATAATCTATTTTTGATATGTATGATTCAACAACACCACAATTCAACACACTGTGTGATTGATATGAGTCGAAGTGTCCATGATCATTTCAAAATTGAAATTTTAATTCAAAAAAGTGTCAGTCACTGAAAAATGTAAATTTTTTCAGATTTCCATGATAATTTTGAAAATAGATTCATAATTCAATTGGGATATTTAAGAATTAATTTCATGTATCACCAACACATGATACCACATATTTTGAAAAAAGTATGTGTTTCTAGTTTAAAATTGTAGGAATGTGAAAAAATATAAGTATCATACTCAAATATGAGAAAACAATTTCTTATTTACTTGATACTTTAGGAATACAATCCATGATTCATTTGGGAATTTATGATTTATCATTACTTTAATGTAATGAAGGGTTTTGTCGATATGACTCTAAGTACATCATTTTATTCAAAATAATCATTAATTTTATTAAAAGAAACACATGACATACTCCAAACCAATAAAACACTTTATAATTTCAATACTAATTTATGTAAATGATCCAGAAGTCATTTTTTACAAGAATGAATTAGCTACACCACAATATGATGGATAATGTGACCAGTATGACTCTATGTGTCTGTTATCAATTTAAAAATAACATTTTAAACCAAAAGGATCAATAAATGAAAATCGAGTAAACATGCTCATATTATCCTGATAATTTTGTAAAAAAATTAATAAGTCATCTATGATTTGTTTGAATTAGTCTCAGGTCATTCCTCTACATGATTCCACTTGAATGGATCACAGTTATCTGCTTCCAATTTCAAATGACATTTTAGAAAAAAACAAATTCAACGTATGAAAAACCAAGGAAAAACTTTGAGAATGCTTTCAATTTTTTTTAAATGATCCACAGTCTATTTGGGACATGTTAAAATCATCGAAACTTCAATCTGCCACACAGTGTGTCCGGTATGACTCCAAGTGCATCTTTTGATTCAAAATTGTAATTGAATTTTGTAAAAAATAACTGTCATACTAAAAATTGAGAAAAATTTTTTGATTGATTTGGTTCATTAGAAAAAACATGTATAAGACATTTTTGACTTTTAAGAATTAACTGTAGCTCAATCTGATAATTTGTGTGGTAGTTATACCTCAATCTGTCTGTTATTATGTTAAAATAGATATTTTAAGACAAAAACTAGTCACTGACTGATAATCACGAATATGAACATGGATTTTCATGATAATTTTGGAAAATGATTCATAATTAATTAGTGATCTGTATGAATCATTATCATGTAAAACCAACATATTATTATAGATGTTTGTTTCAAAGTGTTCGGTTTAGAATGAAATTTTAGTAAAAAAAGTGTCATACGCAAATCCAAGGAAACACATTCTGATTGTATTTATACTTTATGAATATGACCCATATTTCATTTGAGATGTGTAGAAATCATCCTCACCTAAATCCGACACATGGTGTTCTTGTTATGACTCCAATATCATCTTTTTATTCCAATTTGACATTATTTTTAGTGAAAAAAATAAACATACTAACAACCAAGAAAACTTATTCAAATTTTTTATGTAATTTTGGAAAACGACCTATAAGTCATTTGTGACATGTAAGAATTTACCACACATAAATCTGACTACATTGTGATGGGTATGAATCCAGGTGCATTTTTTTATTCCTAACTAACATTCATTATAATAAAAAGAAAACAACTAACAAACTCAAAACTGAGAAAAATGAATTAGAATTATTTTTATACATTAGGAAAATGATCCATAAGTCATTTGTTTTGAATATGAATTAGTACCTATTAAATTTGACTCATGGGGTTAACGTTATGATTCAAATTGTTCCATTTTATAATACATTTACATTAATTTAATGATAAAACAGATGCCATACTATATAATACTTCTTTTCTCCTGTATTTGTTTTTGAATGTGTGTTTCATTTAAATTCTAGATTTTTATATTATATTGGTAATTTGTTTTATTATTTCTAGTGATGTAGTGTGTTGTTACATCAAATTTCACCTGTTATTTTGGGGTTGTAGTCCGTTGTAGCATAACACAGTAGTTTTCAGATTTATCAGCAGAACTAAATGCGCTAATAAAGAGATCCTTTATCTGCACTTTTAATTAAACGTGTAAAGTAACCCTTTATCATTTCCTTTTTAATGCACCAATTAAGGTTTCATTATCTATTATTTTTAAATCACTAATAAAGGTATCTTAATAATATTTTTAAATGAGATTATAAAGATACCCTATATCAGTGCTTTTAGAAGCACTAATAAATGAATCCATTATCAGAACTAAATAAAAGCACTAAAAATGGTTTATTTTATCAACTTTTTAAAAATAGTAGATAAATGAGTTATTAATCAGTCCTTATATTTTAACTATTAAACCAACCCTTTATCAGTACGTTTATAGGACTATTTAAAACCATGTCCTTTTAACTGCTTTGAGGTTGTCAACAATTTTCTAGTGCTGATAAAGGCATACTCTAGAGCTATTGAATGCATGTTTTGTAGTAGTGCAATTGAATAACCATATGACCTTTTTTGTTGGGTGAAATGTTTTTCCTGGGAAGTTATAAAATTTTTCAAACTATGCACCAACCATTAAAACCCTTACACTTTGAGGTTTCAACCATTAGAGTTAATCAACACATGTATTGGACATACCCTGACCTGCCTTCTAGTGGCTCATATCAGGCTGAGCAATCTAATGTTTCAAACCACACAGTTTTCCCTAACAGTACATTATCTATGCATAACCCCTTGTGCTTCTAAAACATTCAAAATTATACCTCAATATCCCCAAAACAAGAACCAAATTAAAGAAGATAATAATATTGGTCATGTAATACTTGAAAGAATGTTATATGATGATACAACCTCCCCACCAAAAAATATTCTTCCCCCAGAAGGTTTTTTCAAGATGATTCCACATTAAAGAGATAAGGCCAAAACATTCTAATAAATGAATCATTCTAACAGATTTCATGTAAATGGAAATCCTATATCCATATCCCATGGACCAAAGGAATCATTCTCTCTTGAGGAGCCTTTTTATTAGAGTCAATGATCCTAACTGGATTCCCCATAATGAATAATTCAGGTTCAATAACTAGATCCTCCCAACTCCAGAATTGAGATGGTTCCAAAAGATACATCTGAAGTTGTGATACATAATACTCAGTATATATCAAATTCATCTATTGTGGAAGTGAAAATTATATAGTCAAATTCCCTAATTTCAAAACAACCTAAAAAGGACCAATAAACCAAGGATGGTGTTTTTGTTGTTTCTCAAGTCTTCTATGACCCAAACAGGTTGAAACCCTTAGAAACATATAGTAATGAATTGAATGATCAAAAGGTCACTTATGATTACCAGGATACAATTGTTATTAAATTTGTTCCATCAAAATTTTGTATCCAATCTTTTGAATCTTCACCACTATTTCACAGCAAAAACATAATCCAACCAAAGAGCTTTCACCAGTCATTGACCAATATAATTGAGATTTTCAAGGATTCACATACGTGGACTTAAAAGGATCCCTAAAAATTATATTCTGATAATTTTTATTATAATTAAAATAATATAATCCAAAATCAACATCCCAAGATCCACCAAAATTGAGAAAACAAGAATCTAATATATACTCACGAATTTGTATCACCCATTATATTAGGACATTTGTATGCAGATTATATTCCATTAAAAAATTTACATGATAACCTAGTTGTTTATGGAGGACTCCCAAGGAGTGGGAAATAAAAATGGGATCCATATCAATGACTATACTATAAGGTACATCATGAAATTTAAAAACATCTTGTATAAGGAGATATCCCATCTTATAAATCATGGTTCAATAAAAAATGTGTTATAAGTGATCCAATTTCATCAAAAGGCCAATCACATACCAGAACACATTCATCTACTAAGGATTAAATTACAATCCAACCAAAAATGTCATACACATCTAGTCCCACTTCCATAATGGATTTGAATGTGTCACAAAAAAACTCAAAGGTTTTCAGTGCTCAGATTAGACCAAAAGATATATATAATAATTAGAAATAACGTCTGTAATATCTCATCTCATTCCTTTACACCAGGTACATCACCAAATATCCAAAATCATATCCATTTTTACCAGGATCTCTTAGAACTATAAATTATTTAAATCCAATATTATGGCATTTTTTTAAAAGGCACAATCAAATGATTCTGAATACATTGGATACACCCAAATGAGAACACACACTCACTGAAGGTATCCCCACAATAAAAAAAGTAAACAACTAAACTAAATTCTAAATAAAGATAAATTTCCTATATAATAATCAACAGAATAGAGGAAGTCAACTGAACACATTTCAAGAAAACATCTATCTTTTTTCCTAGAATCAAAAATGAAACTAGTCAATGCGATCCAATAAGATCCACTATTCTAATGATTATTTAATGATATAGGTCGGAATATTCTTCACCTAGGATTCAATAATGACATTTCCCTCGCCCATGTTGTAATAAAAATTGAAAATCAAAATAATGTAGGCAGTCTACCCAGAAACTTTTATGAAGGTTCAAATATTTTTGACATAATATATAACTCGATATTTTTTATGAGAATAAATTATAAACTATTCTCATAAAAAGTAATGCCTCCAAAGATTGAGAGAATTCATGACGACTATGATTTCTAGATCATGGGATGGATAATTACTATCATGTGGCCTAATATGTCAGGATTTATAGGCTGACACATGATCACTCTTTATAATAATGCAACCCAATCATAAAATTGATGCATCACAGAACACCACATGTCCTTACCCAGCCTCTTAGAGAGTAAACACAAGGATTTATGTCAAAATGCATTTCAACTCATCGAAATAACTTCACAATTATCTATTAAAAAAGGGTTAACTAATTTCTATTTGATAGAGTCATCATATATTCCAAATTAAATAAATATTTAACTTCCATTTTGGAGAACAATACCAATCCCCATAAGTTCTATGTCATGAAAAAAATTCAAAGTTTCTCTTATGTCATAATAGATTTCAACTTTTATGTATCCACTAAGATACCATGTTCTTACAACATGCGTGCCAATAATTTCATTTCATGAATCTTGAAATTAAATTTTCAATGATTCATGTAATGATTTTGATCCATAAATATTTATAGGGATAAACTCAAATGAAACAGATGACCCTCCTCAGTCTAGGAGTAAACTTTGATTTCATCCACAAAGGCTACCAGCAATGAGTTCAGCTACTCATGGAAAATATAGTACATTAAATCCATTGAAACTATAGGATCATTGATCTGACTAAATTAAATGATAATATAATCATATTGGGATTAACTAATCCTAAAGTGGGTACTTAAATGCTCAATTCTTTTATTCCCAACTAGTGATAACAAAGTGAAACATTAAACATCAAGAACCACCATTCCTCATTCAACTGATTAAAAATATCATCAATTCATGATAATGGATAGTTGTTCATTATCAAAATTTGATTTTGTTTTTTCAATCAATAGACATGAAACGTGTTCCATCAGATTTTGTTGAAAAGATAACATGAACCACCCATGGTGACACACTATGGTGTATAAATCCTTTATCTAATAGATCATCCAACTTAGTCATTAACTCATTCAACTCTTCTAGTTCCATATGGTATTAATGAAGGACAATGTATGAGTACTATATACTAAATCAACAAATAAATTTACATCTATTAATGATGGAATGTTAGTGAAATCTGGAGAAAATATATTGGGAAACATGTTGTTGACCATAAGGACATCTTTGATCAAATATTATCACTCCAATTCAATGGATAAAACTGATATTACTCTACCAAACTATAGAAAATATGGTTTATATCTACTCAAATGTGGGTCCAATTCTCGTTTAAATAATTGGAACACCCCATCAGGTGTAGAAAATGACACTCATAGAAGATAATAGTAAACTTGGGACTAATTTGAAATAAACTACTCTGTCCAAAAATTACATCAAGATGTTTCATGTTGAGAACTATGAAATTCTCGGTATGCTGCATTTCTAATTTGGAGAGAACACTTGGAGGACAATGGAAACCATGCTCTCTCTTCATTCCAAGGGATGTACTGATATCCGTAACATAAGAAAAAAGTATCCATATAATGATTTAGTTGGATCATAATATGATTTTATATAAATGAGTGATATGAACCAATATCAAATAAATAAGTCATTAAAGATGTAGCTATAATGATGCTCTTGATCATAATCACTAGACATGTATCAACATCCTATGGATGCTCTTCCAATAAATGGATAATATTTATTCGAGATGCATGTGGGTGGAACCCCTTATATCTCAATGCATTTGATTGTATTGTAGTGATTTTTTGATTTGATGAGACAGTTCAACTATGAGGACAATAAAATATGTTTTAAAAAAACTATAGATGTCCAAATTGACCACGATAACTATAGATCTTTAAAACCTTAGTACACATATGTCTCAAATTCCCAACCTTTCTTCACTAAAAACTAGTCAATGATCCTCTACTCTGAACTATAGGTGATCAAGAAGACCCCAGCTATCAAGAACCAAAATGGGTCTTATCAAACATTTTCATTACATTTAATGAAATCACATAACATCCACTATGTTAAAATGAAACTCCTAACACCCCTAACATGCCAGGAATGTCCAAATAATCCATCACCAACCTACCCAAAAAATTATCATAAGAAATCATCTTTATTAGAAAATCATGAGGTCAGATGTCAGATCTATGACCCATATTATGTTTCAATGAATTTGACTTCTCCTTTTCTAGCACCTTAGGATAAAATAGAACATGGGTTGTAAATCGTTTTTAATACTAAATCACTATCATTTCCCTTACTCATGTTTGAGAAACTCCATGGATTTCTACTATAAAATAAATTAGGGATAGAAATAATCATTAAAAATAACTCAAAAGTATTTACATTCAATGAACTAAGTATTTTTTCCAACACAAATGGATCCCACCATCTCTCTAGACCCTTATAACATAAATGCGGAACACATTACCTTAATAGCTTCCTGGATTTCTAGGAAATAAAAAAAGATCTCCATTATTTTCAAACAGCCCTCACCTATTAAGGATCGTTAGATCCTTGGAAATTAAGGGTCCTCTTATAAATAAACACTTGAGCATGTTCATGAGATTCATACCATAGAGGTTCCACTACTGAATCCTACGTACGATCAAGTATATATTCTTCTCCTAGATCATAGTATCCATAACCACCCTCATCATAATATTCTATTACACTAAGAGATTTTCTCATTGTGGTTCACTAGAAGCTTTCACCTAGGGTCCTTTTACACATATTATTAGAGGCATGATACTATACATCATCAAAAGAAAACAAATAAGACATGAAAAAGGATACACCGAACAAAGATACATGAATCTCAATTCCATGAAAATTTAATTTAAGAATCAGATATTTACATAATAAAATAAATATTATGTAAAATATTACAATTAGATCCATAAATTTCTCAAAGAAGAAATTACCAAAAAAATATAGTGGCTTTTAGATTTAAACATTAAAAGATATCACTGACTCACTCACAAATACCTCCTATGTTCCATCAAAACATCCCAAAACACATACTAATATCAATGAACGATGAATAAACCAAAAATATGATACCAATTAGTCCTAAAATAGACCAAATACCGTAATATTAAGACACCTAATACAACCCTAACATAGTCCAAAAATTTTAACTGATCCCCATGGGTTGGAAAATTTCACCTGGAATCATAAAAGGCCAAATGGAGGGATTTGATTCCAAAAAACATTGGATGAAAAAAGATACAAGTTATCATGATCAACACACCAAATGAAAAGGTACTATAAAGAAGAGGTAAAAATTTCCAAGACATATAGATAAACATCCCCAAAGAAAAACAACATCATCAAGAAAAATTTATCAAAGACAACTCCTGTGTAATAAGCAGACAACAACTACAATAGTCACTATCATAACTTCATAGTCCCAAGGATCTATAATATACAACACTACCATGTGGTACAACCACATTTCATAGACCAAAAATAATAAATTCAAAATATTAGAAAAGGAAAAGGTAGGGTGTGAGATATATAGCCATGTAGGGTCACACATTGTGTTCCACGTTAAATTCCATCGTAATTAAACAAAATATGATTTCATTTAAAATTAATCAATGGATAGAATTATGTTTTATTATTTCAAATAGAATCTTTTGATAAAAAAGATATAAGACATATAAAAAATATTCAATCATAAATAAAGGAAAATTTCATTTAATAAAATTATATAAACGAAATTGGCATGAATAAAATATTCAATAATAATAGATATGTATAATCAAATCCATGAATCATTTCAATTCACCACATATGAAAGCCTCATGGTAGTCCATTTTATGAGGTGTTCAGATCTTAATACATCTGAATAATGGTCTCATCTAGAGTAAATTTTTCAAACACAAATACACCCCACTAGGTGAACACATAATATAAAATATATTCCCTAATTAGGGAACCTACCATTTAATGTCATGAGATAATAGTTTTAGTAATATTTTTCATCATCAAAACTTTTATATGGATATAATGTCTTATCACACATTCCTTAGTTACCACTAACTACCAACGGTAACATGCTATAAAATAATAAATTAGTAAATCAATTGAAAATCAATAATATAAAATATATTTATTTTCAGTTGACCAATATTTAGTTTTCAACATGTGTTTCTTATATTAAAAACCATAAAATAAGTTTTTATAAATTAATTCAATTTGAAATCATCTTTCAATTTAATCTATTTTTCTCAAGGTCAACAACAATATTAAATTATGAAATCTATTTAAAAATCATGACATCATTTTTTCAAACTCTGCCCCTAATTTCAATTATATTAAAATTAGGGTATTTCAAAATTGAATCACATTTTACGTAACAAATAGAATCCTTTAAAATGTGGTTTTTAAATCAATGTAATCCTAATTTTAATTTAGTAATGTTAAATTAGGATTCAATAATAGGGAAAAATATGGAACCACAATCATTTAATCACATGGCCAAAGGCCAAAACAAATAATGGATCACCAACCAAGAACGATGCACGAGAGATCAATAAACTCATACTAGAATAGATATCCAACAAAAAAGAGTTTACATCCATTAACAACATGATGATACAAAACTCTCTAAGGAGAATAGAAATAGGTATCAGAATAAACATCATGAGGGGAGGTCCACTTACATAGAGGAGATTGAATGAGATCAATAACATTTTGGTCTAGAATAAAAAAGGGTTTAGTGGAATAAAGATAACCTATTGGTAGCCTTCAAAGCAAAGAATTATTAGATGGGCTCAATGGGATGATTTGGAATCCTAATTTTGGGGTCTGAATTTTTCATAATTTGGTTTGGAAATACAACCCATGAAGATGGTTTTCATGGTAGGGTCGTATAGTTAGACAAACTGAGTTCCCAAACCATGTGACCCCACTGACAATGTTCATAGTTTATCATATGAGGGTGCATGTTTTTTCCAAACATGAACCTACCATGAAAGTCCTCAATTTATTTTATTTTACTATTTAGAAGGGCCAAACACATCTTTTGGATAATCTATATTCCCCCTTAAAGTGACTGACATTAGGGAGCACACATTTTTTTTTGGAAAAATAACATAGTTTTATAGGAAAACCCATATAGTTTTTCATAATTAATAATCAACCGTGAAATACCACATGAGTATCCAATTTTTTTTAATTTATCTTAGGAGATCCCCAAAATAAGATCAAACATAATGGAAATCATAACAATGGTCAAAGAATACCTGAATGAAGGTAATAAGTTGTTACAAATCTAGATATTGAATATAAGAAAATGGATTCCATAATTAAAATAAACCTTAATAATTAAATTTAATATTGTCTAATTAATATTAGGCCATACTGAATAGTGAAAAAAATAAAATTTTGTTACTATAGTTATGTTTATAATGTGGTTATCAGTGGTTAAACTATGGGATTAGAGAAGTATTTCTACAAACACCTATAAAATTCTTATTATTTTGAAGAGTTTAGAACATTATTTAATCATATATTGTTATACGTATTCATTTAGATACAGTTTCCAATGAATGTAACCTTTACTCATTAAAATATTTTATGAAATTCTATATGTAACACTTTTATAACATATAAAATGGAACCTACTCTCCTTATTCACACTATTTGAGCCTTCTAGATAATCTAATCCAAACTCATAAACTTCACAAAAATCCTTCCCATAATTATAGAACATCCATTATTATACTATGGCCAATACTTCATGGATTAAGGGGTAATAAAAATTTTGTATCTCATATAATAGGTGGTTATCATGCTTATGATTCAATATAGACATGATGTAAGGGTTTTATGTTACCATTTAATTTTTATTGGGATTAATTATCAATTAATTTTACGAAGGTGAATTTCTATGATATATATCTCTAAAATATTATATGTTTTCGTCTTCTCATTTTATTTCAAGATATTTAATGTTTTCCTTTAATTTTCATCGCAATAGTTACTCGAGGGTCTAAAAGAATGTTTTTATTGAAAAACAAATCATCTTTTTCACTTTTGGTCAAGAATATTTTTTCCAATGTCCATATTTTAATAAAAATGTTCCCAAGGAATATTTTTCATATTATCCAAATATTTATCAAATGTATGTTTATAAACATTTCAATTTATATAGAAATGATTTAATATAATATTATTATCATTTTATGAATATGGTGTTTCTGACATTTTAGTAATAATGTGAATGGAATTTTTTTATTAATGTAAAAAATATAAATGAATATATCTACCATCATGAAAACTATTTTATTTGAATATTAAATTATGTGTATCCCTGTTTATTTTTAAATAAATATTTTCTTTAATATTTTAAAAATATTTATATTATAAATAAGCGTTTTCAATGAAATTTGACTTTCACAAAAAAAATGTTCTACTAAAATTTTAATGGAATTCTCATCGATAACATCACCGTTATTTTTTCTTATCATCTACTAAATATACAATCCAATGGTACCATATTTTTTTATTGTTGTTTTATTATTATGAATATTATATTTTTATAAAACCCTTACCCGTTTCATGTGTTTGGACATAATGATATGATGTATATTTGTTCAACTTATGGAATATATATGTATGGATTTCAATATGTGATGGGTGGTTACATTATAAATCAAGAATGGTTTGTTATGTTATAAACCAATGATGAGTGGGTAGATTATATCATTGATATGGATTGGTTATATATGGTTATCTAATGAGACAATAAAGACTATAATAGATAGTGAACCCATTTTAGTAAGGAAATTTCACCAATAAGTTAGTCATGGGAGTAAATATCGACAAAGGAAATGATGGAAGGGAGTGTGAACCCAATCCACTACGATAATCTTTGAAGATAGCCTTAAATATGGAAATGTGTTTCTATAATTATGTGTTTGAAATAAAATTATGTATTATTCTTATGATATATTATCATGGATCATTATTTATTATTGATGATCTAATACTATTGTGTATTATGAATATTTTTTGACAAAACCATAAGTCATGTTTTGTGATTAAATATATTTGAAAAACTGTGTATGACTATTATAAGTCATTATCATGTTCTCATACCTTAAGAATTATCTTATTTTCACTTATTACTATTGATTGGTATCACTTATGATTACCCTTATAGAGTATTCAAGTTCACCCTTTCTTATGTTTTCCTTCCATGGGTTATATAGAAATGTATTAAGCAAGATAACTCTATGAAGGGTGATAGTTTTATGAACATAATCCTAAATGATATAGATATTTTATGTACTAGTTCTTTATGTGTCCAATTTTCCAATGATGCGAAATTTATACACTCATAAGTTATGTATTATTTTTATGTGTTTTTAATATTCGATAAATATGATGTAATATCTAAATATGCAATGTATGGGTCTAAATAGGGAAACGAATCATTATATAGTTTTAAGGGACACAAAATTTTTCTAATTTCTAAATTGGAGACATAATATAATAAATTATAGAATGGAAATAAAACATTTTACGTGGGGAAATAGAGATTTTGTAAAATGAATCATACTTATTAAAGATTTAAAAAGGAATTTGTTTTTTTCCAGATTTTTATTTTTACCTTAATAATTGTCAATAAATGAATATTTAGACAAGGTGGAAAGGGTTGATTTCACATTCTAAAATAAATGATGTTATGGTCATAAATATGCATGGTTTATATGGCCCATTTAAATCAAGCTACCTAATGTAATATTTTTGAGGTAAAACATTACATTGACATTATACATGCCCATAAAAACATTAGTGAAATTTTTATTGGAAAATGATTAATTGAAAAATAAAATGAAAAAATATGAATTTCATGCAAGGAAAAACATTGTAAACATGTAAATATCTATTTAATTAGATCCCACTATGAAATTATATAAAAAATATTATCTTTTGTATTTTCATACAATTAAAAAGAGTGAGAAGTTGAATTTACCTTAATATTTTAATGGTATTAAATTACATTAAAATGAAAAAAAATTATGATCCACAAAATTATTTGAAGATAAACTGTGTGGCACCTCATGAATATATTTTAATTATCCCTTATTTAATACTTTTTTCCTTGTATGGAATATTTTTCATACTTGTTAAAAAATATATCATAATGTCGTGTTAATTTTTCCATTCATTTGTATTAAATTCATGTATATAAATTTGTCAATTGTGATGGAGAATGATATGTTCCTCATATATAATTATGAAGAAATGTATTTTCCACATTCACTTTTTTATATATTGGTTAATGTTTTATTCTTTTGTTATGATTGGTAACAATATGTGGGACTATATTTTTATATTTGATTTATTAGTATGAAAGATATAACAAATTTGTTAAGTCTTATGTTGAGAAAATTCATTATCTAGATGCCTCTATTTTTAAAATATATATATACTACAAATTGATATTATGTTTTTCACTGATTATTCATTTCAAGTGGAGATCATTCGTATCCCTATATATCAACATTTTAATGATGATGGTGAAGGTAATGGGATCTGTGGATTACAGATAATGCTAGTTATATGTGATAATCTAATGCATGAACATTTATACATTTTATATAAAATAAGAGTGTTTCAACAATATATATCATCGAATATTTTGAAATTTATGGTAGAATATCAATGAATAAAATAAAATTGGTTGATTGATTAAAATAAAAAGACATTTTTCTAAGGTTTAATAATAAAACTAACACATATATGTTCATATCAAAAACATTGATATTGTTAGTAGGGGAAAACTGTTATTGTGATCTAATGGTATAGTTTTTATATAATGGGTTACACATTGTACAAAAAACAATGTTTATAAGATTTCTATTTATGATAGTGGTGTTATGGTCATCACTTGAGAAATTCATTTTTTGAGTGACAAAGATATAATCATAATTTCATCATAAACATCATACATTTTAATTCATGAGAATATATTGGAGATTCATTATACTAAATTCTTGGTATAAGTATTTATGTATAAATGGGTTATCGATAATAATGTTGTCAAACATTATAACTATGGATGTACACATAGTAATATGAATTTATTTATTTTCAAACAGGAAACATTTATCTAGATGACACATTATAAATAAATATTTTATATTTTTGAGCCTCAAAACAATCAGTGTATTTTTGTTTTGAATGAGAAAACAATCATTCGGGTGATGAGAATGTTGATGATAAGAAGGATATATGTGAAATTGATTCATCTATTAACTGATTACCCAATGTTATAAATGAATTTTATGTATAAAAAGTCCATGCATCACAAAAATTAGCACATAGAAGGGATGTAAGAAATTCTCTAATACACTCCGAAAATATTATAATTTTTTTCAAAATGACATATATAACAAAATTTAATTTTAAATTTGTTATTTAAATATATAAATGTGGATCAATCCATTAAATTTTCAATAATTTTTAACTCCCCTATATTCAGATATACATTTTTTGTTGAAATAGTTATCCTTAATCATTTGATTATGGACACTTTATTATATTATTTTTTTCAGGTATAAACTTTTATTTTATAAAATATTATAAATATTATTCTTAAAAAGTATAAAAAAAATTTTACTTAAAAATTTATTTATTTATGATCAAATAGAGTTTTACGAAATTAATCATTTTAGGATGATAATCATTTCTGTTATTCTTTATTATTATTATGTTGATTATTCTTAGTTACACATTAGTTGGTTAAATATTATAGAAGTCAATGTTTTGTTTTCTATTATGAAAAATTATTTTTTATTTATTATAATTTTTTAGTTTTTAACAGAAAAAGCTACAAAAAAAATTACTAAGATAGTTTTGATTTTCTAAATAATAGACATAATGGTAGGGGACAACTATTTGTATGACTATTCATATAAATATATGAATATAAGTAAATAATTTAATAAAATTAAAATTATACATCCTAAAATAATGTGTTGATATTATTTTTATCTTAAGATTAAGGTACATATAGATGGTATAAATAAGATTATATATTTTAAAATACATGCACATGGATATGTAGAGAAAATTTGGATAATTATTTTTCATGATAACAAGCACACTAATACCATATATTTTGAGTAGTTTCAATGTATAATGGGTTTGAAGTTACATTGTAGAATATGTATTTTACTCCCTCCATATAAGATCATCAACCAGTCCAAGAATTTTTAGTTATGGGAGTCTATAACAATTTTTTTTTATTAATTCAAAGAATGGATTAAATATTATACATTTCTTATTGATAATATTTATATATTCAATAAAAAATGAAATATAACTTTTAATACATGAAGTAAATTAATAAAGTGTGTTAAAAAACATCATAAACCATATAAATAGCTATTAAAAAAATATGACTTCTTGTTATATTTGTTTGGAAGTAATTTAAATCAATAACCATCACATATAAATGAGATTATTTTTACAAAGACATGGAAGAGTTTTTTCTCTTGTTGAATGAAGTAATCATTTATTTATATTATTGTTATTTTTAAAATTAATTGCTAAAATAATTTTAAATACATGATCACTTGAAAATTTTTTCTCATGTAATTGGATTCTTGAAAATCTCATCCTGGGGCATGTTCCTAGAATTTATACCCTCATACATTGTAATTTGGTGGGTATCCTATATTATGATAGAAAATTATTGACCAAAAATTAAATAAACCAAGAGAAAAGTAAATTAGTGGCATTGGAGAGGTTCTATATGATCCCCCATCTCCTCCCACTAATCATGAATATTTTGAATGGAAGATAATGAGAAAAAAATATTATGTGTAATATCGATCCAACAATAGATGTGTCATGTAAGCCTGTATGTATCTAATTATTATATTTTCCAATTTTACAAATTTTTAAATTTATCCCACTAATATAACAAATGAAAATATTATTTCATGACTCCATTTAAAATATAGTGACAAATTGGATAATAATACCTCATGGTAAAATGGATAATCATACATTTAATTTACTAATAATTGAACAACTACGCTGCATCAATGGATGTTTTAAGAGTATCAGTTTATGAATGGTTTTTATTATACTCCTAGTTTGAAATTTATATGCGGAAGAATAAAAGGGTGAATATATTCCTTCTTCAATTAACTGGATGATATTTTTATTTTTGTGAAGAGCTAGACATATCCAGTATAGCCTACCTACTCAGATTTCCTACCACCTCATTGAGAAAACAAAATTTACATTGACATGACTGTTAGATATTCACATGTACAAATTCTAGTATACAAAATTGTACATAACTAGGGAAGGGGGTGATAATTTACATCAAAAATATATGTAGTTTAGTGTGATAATTGTATATGTAATTTATATTATTTATTATAAATATATAGATCTGTTTCCTTTTGAGAAGGTGACCATATTTGAACATAGTATCAGTTATTTTTGACATGGTAAGCTACTCATTATCATCAATTGAAATATAATTTTTTGTTATTTTATTAATTATTTATTTATATATTAAAAAAATCACTTAAAATTATCTCACAAACATACCTTATAAAATATTATCTATAATCGAAATAATCATTAAAAATAGGTGAAATAATTTAGTAACCAACATCATTAGATACACCTTGGGATCTTGAAAGGATAACAATGATAACAGAGGATTTTATATAACCTATTATTATAATTATTTTCATATGGGTGATGATATTTATAAGAGATATCATATGTTAAGTATATTTAGAAATGACATCAATGAAGTTGCTATGAATGTAGAGGTCACATTCCCTATGTCGAAGTTGTTATAATTTTTTGAAAATTTAAATAGTAAATTTTATTTGTAAATTATAATAGTTTAATTAATCATAAGTTACATTAAATGTTTTTTACTTTTATTATTAGGTAACACCAAACTACTTTTATACAAGATGACTATAGTTATGATTACCTTTTGAGGGACCTAGAATGCATTTCAACAGATGTAAACTACTAACAAACAATAAATAATTATATATATATATATAAGATTAAAACACACAAAAAATATTTGTAGGGATTTTACATTCATGGGTTTGTAATAAAACATAAATAATTAGTCACCTCTATTCACAAGACGTATTTTAATTCAACAATTTTTATAATTTTGGGGACATTGGATGTTATACATTTATTTCCTTATGGAATAAATGGAATGGTGGTTGTACTATTTCTTAGGTGGTGTTTAAATAATAATTTTAATGTTGAAAAATGAATAATTTTTATTCTATATTTAGTTATTTAATCTTATTTTTCTCATTTTAAATATATTTTAGTGATTTATATTTTACATTAAAATAGGTCATGTATTGAGTTGAATAGAACTCAGTTTTCAATGATTAACCCATAAAAATAGAATATGTAATAGTTCTGGTAGACTACTTTTATATAAGTGAATTCTTATTTTATTATTACTATTTAGTGTTTATAATTGGGAAATGTTATTTCATAGTTGCACATTCATATTATAATAGGTAGGGTTTAATTTAGGTAAAAAAAATTATGATCCAAGTATAAGATAATGAAGAGCAGAAAAACAATATATTTAAAGAATATTAATTTTATTATATCATTTTTAAATAGAAAAACATTTTATATTTTAAAATTCATATAACTCCTCAGTGTGATTTTTTCGTGGATCACATTTATCTATATAATTATTTTATTATTGAATGTAAAATCATTATTAGGTTGTAAATATATAAATGAATAATTTCTAAAAAATATGACGTAGCATGGGAGTGAAAAGCTTTAGGTGTGAGGGTGTGATCGGACTGTGATTCACTGTTTCATTTTCACCCTTACAAAACTAAGGTAAACTAGTTTTGTCTTAAAAATAATAAAATAATTAAAATTTTCACTTAATATTTGACTAAAATTTTTTTTATTACATTTAAAAAGAAAATGATAATTGTTTTGATAATTTCATTGATAGTAGAGGTGCTTTGAAGGTCCCATGATGATGTCCATGAAAAATGTGCCAAACTGCGCAGGATCCATGCACACTAGTGTATGCAACCTTATATTTCTACTAAATATACATCCATATGGGCTCAATTATTATGTTCTCGTCATAAATTAAATTTTCTACATTTCATATGAACAAAACCAAAGCTAATTTGGTCATATGATGACCCATCCAAATTGATCTATCAGGAACAGTGAATTTATAGGAAGTCAGAAGTGGATTGTTGTGTTCTATTAATATCTAGAGATTTGATAGTCCAAATGGTTAAAATGATTGGTGGAGATAACTAAATATGTGTGGATAAAAACTTTTAGTTTTACCAAATGTGATATTAGACGATCTGACCATTGAAAAAAATTAACAAAGTGGTTTTAATAAATCAGGATGCTCAAAACCACCTTCCAATTTTCATATAAAATGGAACCTCGGGCACCCAATTTGGTTTTTAGACCAAGGAGTGATGTGCTTCCAATTTAGAATTCCAGATAATTCATGTCCTCATACTAGATGTTTTTGAGGTCCCTAGCCTAATAGGTGGATCAATAATGAAGATGGAGTTACACCCGAGGTTCCACCTCCTCAGGATGTCGGGCTAAACAGTTGGTGTTCATTATAAGGGAGCATTAGACATTTCAAGGGAGTTCTGATGAAAATATTAGCTACTAGATTAAGGTAATTTGGTTGTTTAATCATTTCATTCCATGTACCATACATGATTTCATATTTTAATTATTGTTTTGATACATGAGAATTTTATTTTCTTAATTTCTAACTGATCAGTGTGAGGTTTTGAGTGTGTGACGTGTGATCTTTCGATCAGACAACACAATAATCCTTTTCATACCCACCCTCTTGAGATTTCCAACTGATTTTAATGTTCTTATTTGATGAAAATTTAGTGAACCATGACAATATGATTATTATGTCAAGGTTTGGATCTTTAGTAAGTGAAAAAAGTATCTTAGGAATTAATCAGGATACCGAATAATTTCAACAAAAGAATTACTCCAAACCTAAATGAATATAATTGAAATAAGAACATTATATGTGTTTAGTGAAATCACAATGAGAAATTTTATATCACATTTTTAAAAATCCATTTGGTTTCTCAACTTTTAAGATTTCAATTACGTCATTTCATACTAAAACCATTTCCATCACCCCCTATTTTATTACATATTTCTAAAAGAAAAATCTAAACCCACCAGTGCTCCTTGAGGGAAAACCTAGGGTATTACATAGACTAAAAATAAAATTTCAAATCATTATCAATTTTGTAATGCCTCAACCCCAGTTACCCAGAGTTGGTGCATTATTTTATTTCATTTCCTTGATTAATATGAATCAATTCTGGAAAGGCTGATCAGTTTAAATGTCTTGGAAAATAGATTACATACGTAAATATTACAATACACATTAGAAAATAAAACACAACAAAAATGATCCTTTGAGAACTCCATTAATCCACTAGCTTAACCCTGCTTATCAATAATAATAAATTTTTTTCAATCCTGAGAAAATAAAACAAAAGAAAAGGGTGAGCTCAAATGCTCCGTAAGGGTAAGCAACATAGTAGAAGATAACATAAACATTACGCATGGTTAATAATTTAAAACATTGCATTTACAAATATTAAAAATAAACTCTTTTTGTTAGTAATATGATATGTGAATATAATTCCATAATAAAACATATTCATGGGTATTATACTGGTCGAATAACAACATGAACCATCAATAATATTTTCATAATGGGGGAATGTATAATGTCGGACATTCTGAAACACTTTGTCAATGACTCATCCAAGACATCTAAAAATGATTAAGGCATTGGCCAAGACCAAATATTAAATTTTTTAAAGGCCTTAGCCAATTCCATGTCTAATTTTCTCATGAGACCAATTGATACCTCAAGGAACTATAGTGGGCTCCACCCATCACTTACTAAGTCCAATACATTCCTCATATGAAAAGGTTGAAACATATCTTAAAAATTCATATTAAAAATTGAAAAAACTTATTAATACACTAACCATGAACCATGAATGGTATAAAAATAACACATATACAGTCAAATATATCACAAAATATTCAATATAATATATAAGATTTGTATCATAATAAATCAACTTAAAACAAGATTAAAATACATCATAGGATGTTTACATAAATGAAAATGATTTTTAAAACTCTTTGAGAAAAATATCACTTTTTCATGAAAACATTTAAAAGTCACACATTTATAAAATAAGTAATTTAAAAGAGATTTTTGAATCAATGTGTCCCATACCACACTGAAACTTTTGAAAAGAATTATCATTTCAAAACATTCATTTCCATATAAATAAATTCTAAAAATCATTTTGAAAACATGGACAGTAATTAAAAGGATTTAGAAAGACAAATCATTGAAACATTTAAAATGATGATCTAGTAATATAGAACCTCCCATAAAGCCTTAAAATATTCATTTTGAAAATATTTTTGAGAAATATGGGTATCAATGATCAATATGTCGTAGTAAATACTTACACATAAACAATCTCGGATAATAATGAGATTGAGGAAATAACCATTACCTTATACTTTTCTTTAGTCGAGGGTATGTTTAAACTACTTTATAGGGACCGTATTGTGTTATTAAACAATACCAGAACCATATTAATATTTATGATATCACAGATGATTCAATTATGAATTTATACTACCCATTTAATAATTATTTCCATGTTAACTTAATATTTCTGGTAATAATCACTTTCTTTATCGTACGTGTTTTAACTTGTAATTTTTGATCATATAATTTAGATCATGATTTAAATATTTCCAGAATATAAAATTTGATTTATATATCATATATATTTATAATAAATATATTTATAATAGATAGATAAATTAAATTGGAGGCACCATTTATGGAGATGGTAGGTCGTACGTACGCATAAACAATGTTTATGATTTCATATTGTATTGAACGGAAGTAAGTGAATAAGATATATGTAAGTATATAAATAAATATATATATATACATATATATATATATGGTATCATTAATATTTCATATATTTCTTCCTTATTAATAATATATATTTTTATAATCATCATTGAATGGTGAACGTGGAAATAAATCTCATCGTGTCGTGGAGACGATAATCCGTACGTTCTCATGAGTGACAATATCATTATATTGATGGTGAAATTGTATATAATTGAATTGTATATCATATAAAAAGATTCATTAAAATGTTATATATATTATTTACATTATTTATACTCATTATTTTACCATCCAAATAATTAAGTGTTTTAATAACAAACTACACCATGACGTGAAAATGGTAAGCAGTACGTACGCATGTATGGTGACTTTTGTCAGTCATTTGATTGATAAAATAATGAATATGATTTTATAATTTTTATAATAACATAAATTATATATAATATAATGGATTTATAATTTTATAAAGGAAACAACAAAGAAATAATAGGTCGAAGAAGAAAAAACATGAAAAAGGTAATGAAATATTTACCTCTTCTCTAGGTTCTCCCTTTCAATTTGATCAAATGGGATCAATAATATTGCTTTATGACCAAAGTAAGGACTCTAGGATAAAGGTAGGAATTTTGGGAGGGTATTTGGTCAGGGTTTGGAAAATAATAAAGTTTTGGAGTTGTGAATGTTTGAGAAGGGGAAGATCTCTTTTATAAGAGAGGCGAGGGTCACTTTAGTAAAAGCCTTAAATATTATGTTATAATAAAACATTTTTGGTTTATATTGGATCCAAAATGAATTATTTATTGTATAAGGTGGTAATGGTTCGGAAAACGCTCATCCTATACATTTTTGACAGGTTTATGTCACAATATTAACCCTATCTTTTAGATTTATCTCTTCGTTAAATAGTTTGACATTTACCATGTCTATTTTTATTTTAATATTATATGGTTAATAAACATACTATAATAATAAAAGAGAAACCCATGTGGTAAATTATTTATATATATAACCGTATATATGTCTTTTGGCTGGTCCATAGATTTTTAGGAATATTATATCAATTAATAATAAAGTCTTTGTTTTAAAAACTCTATTATGTCAATTTTGACACTATTTTGTATTTGGTTTTTGTGAAATTAATCACAACTTGATTAATGCAAACCATATGCATTTATCCAACCCTATAATTTCATATTAACCTATAAATTTTTTTGATGGAATCAAAACATTCAAATTATATTTATTTTAATATTTACAATATCATTTATTTGATTCATTTATTAATAAGGAAAATATTGCATCATTATTATGTTATAAATAAATATATTTATATCATGTCTATTTATTATAAATGAAATATTATAATGTATGGAATATTATTATCTTTTAAATGAATATTTATTATCGATGATATCAATTATATAACCCCGTATAAAAAGTTTTTACTAAAAGATACATGCTTTTGTTATTTTTGCCTTGACTTTAGATTAATTAATATAAAATATCATTATCACTCCCATATGGCTCCATGGGATCCCAAAATAGACCCAAGGATTCCCAAGGATGGACATTTATCAAAAAATTGGAATAGAACACATGTTAGGGTAATTTAATATTATTATAATGTTATAACTTTTTATCATTATATACCAGATATACTGTTCAGCCATGTTAAAAAATATATTTATCAAAGTAATTATTCATAATGTCTAAAAATAAAAGTTACTTATTTACATATTGTGGAACTCCTGATTCTGAATATGGAGTCCATTTTTCCAAATTCAAAATACAAAAGTGGCAAAAATTAATTTAAAATTAATTTCTGTTGTCAAAACATAAAGTGTGTTTTTAATAAATAATAACTATCAAAATATTTACTCTAGTTTATGTCCAATTTAAATGTGAAATTATATCCCATGACCTAAATTATATTAAATAATAAATATTTTTTCTAATTATACTTTTAAACCACTCAAATTGATAATTTAACAAAATAATTTATTTCAATTAAAAAAGGTCTTCTTAATTAAAAATTAGTATTTTTTCACGATTCATCAAAATATGAAAGTTATAAGAAATGTATAATAAATTTATCCAAACTAAATTATTATGTATCTCATATAAGGATTAATTTAATTTCACTAAATTTAATATATAAAAGTGTTAACTACTGTATTTAAAAAGGGTTCCCAATTAAAAGGCAGAAAACTGCATTTTTTGAAAAATACCTCTTTTATCTTAAAATTTTAATTTTTCGTATATTATGTCTAATAAAAAAAGATGAATGTTAAAATTATATAGGATATATAAAATTTAATATTTGGTTAATACTATTCATAACCTCTATTTTGAACGACTAGTTTGAGAAGTCATGGCGTGCTCAAACTCAGTGTTGCGTGTAACGCAAGTTATTGAAATACATTGAAGAGATAAATACTATGAAATCATGTAGTGTTACAAATTTGTTGTATCATGAGAACATGGTCACACATAGAAATTAATAACTATTTATTTCCTCAACATATGACCTATTCAACCAGCATAGAGGAGAGAGAGTGTTTTCAAAAATGATTTGAGGTTAGGTTATCATTTGGTGCATGTCTGGTCTTGAGACTTACTTTTCATAGATTTCTGGAGAATGAAGGGTCTATATGAGTTTCTAGTCCATATTTTCTATCTCACAAATGAACCTATTGTTTTTATGGATGTAAAGAATCAGGTTTTCCAAACATATTTAGATTCATTCATTGTGGTCTTTTTTGAAGAAATATTTTTTGTATTATCACTCTCTATAAAAACATTCCAACCATCTGGATATCCCACTAAATACATTAAGGGAGAACCATATTTATTCTAACCATATTAAATTCCATATTAGGATCAATGAGGTTATATTCTTGGGTCATGTGATCTTGGATTTGGTATTTTTAGTATACCTAGAGATGGTGAAAGATTTAGTTTCTTGGTAGCATACCAAGAACATCATTGGAATATGATGTTTATAAGGGTTTATGGATATTAAAGATGTTCAATAAAATGATTATTATGATTTTCAGTGTCAGTTATATTTTTGAAAAAAAAAATCTAAAATTTATATGGTCAAAATCATGTAATGAATCCATTCTAGAGTTAAAGGAAAAATTTTCTTTTGCATTAATCCTGATTATACTACATCCAGGAAAGATATATAATGTATAATATTATTCATCATAGATTAGGTTTAGAGCTATAATATTGGGGAATGAGGGATTCTTCATATATAGGTCTTGTCAATTGAGCATCACGAGTGTAATAAATCAATATGTAACCTTGATTTAGCTACAGTAGGTCACAATCTACATTGTTGGAGACACTATTTACGTAGATAGTGTTTTGTGGTATTCAGAGATTGAAAAATACTCAAGTAAATATTTGTATAATCCAGATTTTAATCTTAGGTTGTGTAGATGGGTTGTGTATCTATGAATTTCGATTTCATGCTTGCATATATTCCTAGAAAAAAAAAATATTATATATAATGCACTAAGTTGTAAGACTCAAATAATGGTAATTCAGGAATTTATTTTTTTGTGTAATATCATGTTCTAGACTTTATAAATTCATGTTATGTTTAATGAGGTTTATTCATAGACTATCCTCTAATACATAGAATAGATTTATACTCTTCTAGATTGGATGAGAATGAGAAAACTATTTTTTCTAATGGTCCTTGTCCTAAATATAATTATCTCAGATAATAATTCATCTTCTGGTCAGTCCAGGGATAAGGATGATTGTTCACCATTTCATATATGTGTATGTGTTCCATAAGACATTAGATACAAGATAATGAGGTAATTTATTCCCTCAACAAGGACTGTTCATTCCTATGTTACCAAGAATTAATGAGATTTACATCACCAGTATTGGTGGACTGGTCTGAAATATGTTATTTCTGTCCTTATCACATAGTGTTCTACCTATTATCAGTTGATGGCTGAACATCAGTGACAACAAAGGCTTCTACAGATGTTATCCATTCCTTATTGTAAATGATATGATGTTTCCATAGAATTAGTGAATATTTTATGAATATCCCCTCATGGAAATGATATAGTTTGGGTATTCATTGATAATTTTACAAAGGTAACACACTTATTACCTATGTGAGTGACTTTTTAGTAGATATGATTGGTAAGATATATGTTTTGGAGATCATACGCCTTTATTGAACTCTATAGATTATCATATCTGAAAGGGAGTCTTACTTCAAATCTCTGTTCTATAATGGGTTATATAAGGCCTTGGAATCAAATGTGAATCTGAGCCTAGCATATCACCCTTATAAAGAAATATAGATATAGAATATGATTTTTGTGTTAATGGATATGCATTAGGCATATGTCTATGATGTTAGGGGTTCTTGGGGGAACACATACACAAAGTAGATTTCTCTTTTAATAATTGATTTTACCCAACCATCTAGTTAGATCCTTATGGTGTCTTATGTAGTAGGCTTTTCTAATCAACAATGTGATAGTAAGAGGTAATGTTGGTAGATTTTGTGGACATCATGTCATCCATGATACGTCTGAGTAGGTCCAGTTGACCTGAAAGCAAAAGATGATAGCTCCGTCCACACATCATTCATATGAAAACCGACAATGATGAACTCTTGAGTTCGGGGTTGGAGTTTGATTTCTCATGAAATTCTCACATATGTTTGTCCATAGATTCATTCTAAGGTAAAATAAGATTTTATCTAGGTTTGTTGGACCCTTTGAGGTTTTGAAACGAACCATACCAGTAGACTACTAGATAGAACATATTCATAGATACCTTTGTTTTCATGAAATGTTTCATGTGTGTCATATACTTAAATATTATTCAGACCCATCACATGTATTAATTACTGATGAGGCTGATATTTATAAGGATGCCTCTTTTATGGGGTATCCATTTCTTACTATTGATTGGACTGTAATGGGAATCCATGAAAGTTCAGTCCCACTTGTTACGGTTCTATAGAAGTACAACCGACTAAATATAAAATATAAGAGTGTAAATCGAATATACAAGGACATTGGTTGAAACTATTCATAGATGATACCTATTTACCATTATAAAGACAACTCATGTGTGATTTTATTTAAAGAGGCTACGTTGTAACAACTAGGGTTTCCCTAAATGCATGGATTGTTTTTTTGGTTTAAAATATTTAATTTGGCCCCTATAATGTATCCAAATGATGTAACAATGGTAATTAGTGTGTCAGGGGATTTTTCAAATCCCATAGCCCTAAACATGTGAGAAGAAGATAGGGCCTCATGGGTTAGAGAAACCATGCATCCAAGCCTACATGGTTTCCCTACCAATGTGTGGAACTTCTAAATGAATAAGGGAGATCCACTAGTTTTCTATAATTGAGTAACCCTAGGAACATGCCTGGTTGGTTTATATAGGATATTGGGATAGTGATCATTACACTGTTTACACACAATTTGAAACACTATGTGCTTATTTGGTGATGGTTCATTCTTGGATAGTTCTATAGAACACGGTTGGAACAAGCATTGTCCAACTATGTAGAAAATGAATATTCCCTACTATATTGGAGTGAATTTATACTTTCTTAGTTAATGATCATATAATTTAAACTACTCCTTTACTCCTCCCATTTCTAGAGGGTAAACCTCCTCAAATTCCCTTGTAGATCTCCCTCAATCTTTTCTATGTAATTTGATATCTCTTAGATCAAAGCAGTAATTAAATATCCATAACAAGTGTTGGGTAACATAATGTATGCTCTTGATTCCTATTTCTTCAATTATTCATTTTATTGACATCTATTATTCTATTTAGGTGCCAGATTCTATGCCCTGTTTTTAGGGTGTCAAACCAATCATCATTTTTCTTCCACTATACTTTAAATATGAAGCTGAGATTTAATGGGATTCATCTATATTCTTATGTTAAGTGGTCTAGTTTTATTCCCTAAAAGTTACATTATTTTAATAGTTTGTCCCTTATATTGTATGATATTCATTTCTAGAAATAACTTATAAATTAGTTATTTGATTATTAATAATTCATGAAATGTTAATATACTATTGATGATCATTGTTATGTAGTTTGATTATTCCATCTTCAATCATAGATAGCACTTGGGTATGCCGACTTGAAATTACCATTTCATGTTATTTGATTAAATGGTTATTATACATTCTACATTCTTGAAATAAAATTATTTGGTTTTCCCCACCCATATATATAATTTCATAGTTATGAAATAATCCTATAAGTTCATGGATAATGTGAAATGGAAATCACAAGACTTTATTAATTTAGTGAATTGTATATATATAATTAAAATTCATGCTCCATTATGATATTCCATGATTAAATGAATTAAATTGATTAGTAGAATAAATGACAATGGGTGGAAAGGCCACAAAAATTAATTTATTCCTTACTATGGATTTCATCATTTTTTATGCCCTTTTATATATTAAGTTTGATATTTATAATTATTATGAGGTGATACCTTGGGTTATTATATTAATAGGATTAATACATAGGGAATTAATTTTAAAATATGGTTACGGGACTTGTTAAGAATGTCATTTCTCTCTCCCTTACATTAGGTGTCAAGTAAGATGACTCTCACCCATTTTTGTATTATTTGGTCGATGGGAATGGTGTTCTTAATTATTCTATGTAGGGTGTGGGGTGTGGTGAATCACTGCATATATATCAGGTGTTGAGATCGATATCTCACATTCTTTAAGAGATTCAAGGAATTTACCATTTACATGATCATGTCATCTCATTTAGATTGGATATGCATGCTCGAGTTACACCACAGTGCATCCCGCACCTGGAATCAAGGTATATAAATACTTATGTTCAAACGTTCATATTTTATATAGGTTGATATGGTATGTAATTCTACTATATATATATTACTATATATATAGTTATGTATCATATATATTCAGGCTTCTATCAAAGCAGGTAGAGCCTCCATGTGTCATTTGAGAACCTGACATTGTAGGTATTTATTAAGTCAACATTGTTTATTATTCAATATTACTTGCACACATCAATTGTTTTTTACAATTAGTGGTTCACATCTTGACATAGTTGGTGGTGGTCAACTTGGATTTTATCACACACCTTATTCAGGCCACTGTTGGTACATAAGTTGATTACATGTCTACATATATGTATATGGTCAAGAACCTATCTATATATAATTGATATGCTTTACTTATGGTATGGATCACAAGATTTGATGACGGAGAATATTCTTATGATTCTAGTGGTGAAGACATTTTTAATTTTTTATAGCATGTTGTATATTCCTGTAATCTTTTTCCCTTGTAATATCATCATTTAATGATATTGTCATCTATTTGACTCCACCTTTTTTGATTTGGATATTATTATTTATTTTATAAGTTATTTTTTCTTCAGTAATTTCTAATTATATATATTGTATATGATTTCACTTTCATAGGTTAATAGTACATTCTTTATAGTGTTTTTTATATATTCTTATTATATTGTACTTTTATTTATTATATCTTTTGTACCACTCTGATATGAGGGTATAATCTCCCCAATATTCCACCATTAACACCACTATATTTGTCAACATCTTCTAGGATGCAAGGAGTTTCACTCAAGGCCCTATTACACATAGAATTGAGGAATGAGTTATGTAGATCCTAGGTCGGTACATAACAAATTTATAAGAAGTAGGGAATCGACATAATCATCAAAAATTAGACCATTGACATAGTAATATGATACGTTTAATCTGAATATTAGAAAAGTAATACTACTATTAGGAAGTGTAACCTAACCATTAGAATTTTAAAATCACTTATTTAATTGTAAAATATTATTTTTTTCATCATATCCAATGAAAATATGACATATTTAAAACATAATACTAGTAAATAAATGGTTAAAAATGAAAATAATAAATAATTATATTTTTTAAAAACATATATGTTTATTTTCATATATATGAAAAATATATTAATTTAAAAGAAACCTTATTTTCATTAAATGTGGTTATAAATTAATATTAATATGTTTTATAATGATATTATAATTTTATGAGACCATAATTAAAACGTCAAAGGATTTGAAAATTGGTCATGATATTAATTTTGTTTCAAATAAATAAGAATATAATTTAAAAAATTAAATTTGACATATAGTGAATTTTTTTTGAAAGTGTATTTTGATTACAGAATCTACAAGTTAAAAAGGGTTAGGCTTATTTTTTGTATTTTTCAAAAATAGTTGATTTTTTGCCAAAAGTAAAAAACAGTAAAATATGATATTTGAAATTATAAATTAAATAACTGATTAGTTGAAAATTTGGTGATATAAGAAATAATTAATTCAAATTAAATTATCCATTTACTATATATCATCATAATAACAATACTACTAGTAGTCTAGATCCCAAATAACAAATAAATGAACAAAATATTCAATTAACAACTGTCTTCTCTCAATATAAATAACACACCTAACAAAAACATCTCCATACTTCCTTTAAGCCTCAAGGATTTCCAAATGTATACTGAATTATCTTAACAATCATGTCCTCTATGTCCTAGTGATTATGGTTTCACCAAAAGAAATATTTTTGGTTCTTCAAGGATATTTTCAAGGCGATGATATTCAAGAGGTAAAATTCTCAAACTACCACTTTGACATTTTTTTTCTTTCTCAACATTATCATCATCTACAAAATATAATATGTTATAAAAACTCCATTATCATATATATTTTCATGACCTGTCTCTCGGGGCCCATGTCGTGACTACCCCAAGCCTGCCTCCTTTAGGCTCGGGGCTGGTGACTAGCACCGGAAAGGAGTATCCCTTAAACCGAAAGGAATTTTCATTTTAACCTGTATAGACACATAGTCCAAGAACACTACAAGAAGTAAAAATGGAGACTATAATGCAATAAGATTCAACCATAATGTAAACTGGTGTAGTAAAAGAGTGTAGAAAGTAAAAAAGTGACTGGAATACAAGCCCAACAATAAATGTACAAGTACGACATTAAGTACAATACAACTCCACAAAAAATAAAAACAATTATTGGGTCTTCCTTCGAGGTTCCTACCTAAATAGTAGGTACAGATTGCCTCCTCAACACTCCACATCTTCTAGTCTCCTCCCCGTCATGTAACGTATAATGGTCTACCTCCAAGCACCATCTAGTCTTAGCTCCCTCAGCCTCGATCAATGTTGTATGTCGTCTCATCAAACACAACAAGGTGTAGGTGAAGACTCTATAGGGGTGAGTTTAAGGATACTCAGTTGGGACCCAAACACCCCTGTAGGACTCCTAGAGTTCAAAAAATGAAAATCCTCAAAGCAAGAAATCAACTCTACTTTAGAATATTCCCATACAAATACCAATGTTATCAAGATATACACATATCACACATGAGGGAAGGACACCACATAGGTAACACAATGAAGGATAAAGTACCACACAAGTAACACCATGAATGTAACTCATAAAAGGTAGAAGTATCACATGGGTAACACAATAATGATTGAAGTACCACACAGTTGACACCACGAAGATAATACCACAAAGGAAGAAGTACCATATGGGTAACACCAAGAAGTTGGAAGTACCACACCGATAAGACCACAAAGATAGAAGTACCACATAGGTATCACCATTAAGATAGAAGTACCACACAGGTAACACCATGTAGATAGAAGTACCACACAGGTAACACCATGAAGATTGAAGTACCACCTAGGTAACACCATAAATATATAAGTACCACAAAGGTAACACCATGAACATAAATGTACCACACAGATAACACCCTAAAGACGATACCACAAAGGTATAAATACCACACAGGTAACACCACGAACCTAGAATTACCACACATATAACTCCACGAAGATTAAATTACCACCCATGTAACACCACAATGATGATACCACATAGGTAGAAGTACCACACATGTAACACCACAAAGCTAGAAGTACCACACAGGTAATGCCAAAAAGATAGAAGAACAACATAAGTAACACCATGAACACGATACCATGAAGGTAGAAGTACCACATATGTAACACCGCGAAGCTATAAGTACCACACTGTTAAGACCAAAATGATAGAAGTAACACACAGGTAACACCGTGAAGATATAAGTACAACACATGTATCACCACAATGTTTGATATACCACAATGGTAAAAGACTCATCTCAAACTCTGGTATAACATAAGTATAGAGGTACAAATGTTTAGTCATAACTAGATCATCATATTCTTTTAAGAAGCACTGCATCTGACCCACATAGGATAGATAGGTAACCAACCCCCGCTGACCCACACATGATCTATAGGTAACTATCCCCCGCTAACCCACACAAGATTGCTACGTAACTGACCCCCACTGGCCCACACTAGATCTGACCCACACATGATCTTTATGTTCTGAACCACACAGGATTGGTAAGCGTTGACCCACATAGGATCGGTATGCACTGACCCACACAAGATCATTGAATGCTGACGCACACATGATCTGACCCACACGGGATTAGTATGCGCTGACCCACACAATATCGCCGAACCCTAGCCCATACAGGATCTGACCCACACAGGATCAGTATATTCTAACCCACAAAATATCGTTGAACCCTATCCCATACAGGATCTGAGCCACACATGTTCTATATATGTTGACCCACAAATGGTCAATGTTCTTTCTTCACATTGCAGCCTTCCACTAGTTTCCTCGCACCCGGTGCTCTAGAGATTCTCAAATTCCTCCACTTGAGATATCAGTCATACCTTGACCACCACTAAGCTCCAAAAAGGATTAATCCAAGGACCGCAGTATAGTAAGTGTTCCAAAGTGATAGAAAACATGTTAATAGAAGTCGTGGTTTGTGAGTTATAAGTGTTTTATCTCTAAGGGCTTGGTTGGAATATGGTTCAATCCAACATGGTTGTGCTCTAACTTTTTCCAAAACTAAAGTGGAGTATTCCAAAGAGGGAAGTATCATTCCAAGGAATCCATTGTCGCAGAGAGTTCATCAAATGGACGCCTGGTTCCCATGATATAGCCAAAAAATTCGTGTATGGGTCACGTTGGGCCCGGGTGCGATCCGACCTGGTCGGACTGACCCGGCCCAACCCAACATGACCCGGTTGGGGTTGACCTTGCCTGACTCATGTTCGTCCTGCTTGGGTAGGGTTGTGGGTTGGACCAACCCGCTAAGGGGTGGCCCGGCCCACTGGGTGCAGCCCATTGTGGTGCGGCCCAGATGGCATGACCTATGGCAGTGGGGCCTGCTTGGCGCGGCCAGTTATAGTGTGGCATGTACGGCTAGGTGCAGTCCTCCCAGCTGGGTGCGTTTTTCCAAAGCTGCCGCCCAGGGGATGGTGCCCCCCCTGGGATTCATGAACGGTCAAATAGACCGATCATCATGCTATCATGAGGGACCCACTAAAGCGGTTCCTGCTCAGTGCATCACAGCCGGCCGGATTCCCAATAGGTTCTCCTTCCAGTGGCATGACGACTTTGATGTCCTCCCGCAGCCAGCCTAGTGTCAACCTATCTCCAGGTATATCGCCTCCTGAAGCCTTGGTCGGTCGGGCGTCGACCTCCCTTCGGTGCGCCGCCTGCTCAATCCATGGGCGGATGGGTGTAGGCCACCCTCCAGTGTGTCATTATTGCTGGATAGTCGTGACCTCCTCCTCTACCAGCGGTACAGACGTGTGACGCCCTTCTACCACGAATCATTTCAGCTTTGTTCCATGCCTGAGAAATTTGACGTCCATATATTCATGATCCTTGGGTCGAGATATCCACGTCCATATGTCACGCTCATGGAGATATTGTGTATTCTGTGTGCTTAATTATTTTGCGTCGAAGAATGCGTGAAGAAAATGTGAATAACAAAAGAAAATGGTCAAGGTATATGTGCGGAAAAATGGCCATGTATGTTTGGCCATCATCATTGTGAATCAAGATTATGAAAAATAAAAAAATAGATTTAATTATACATCCAATTAAAACCCCTACCTCATTCGTCAGTTGGAGTTGTTGGGATGAATAAAATGACGATGGTGACATCATCGTTCGTTTCTCCTGCAAGACACTTCCGATCTGGGCTCAAGTGTCGTCCACATCGAAGATTCATTCTTCATTGGATGATATCCTTCTGAGTTCTCCCAATCTCTCCTCATTTCCAACGAACCCAACCAATCGTGTGATAATCCTCCCTTAAATGAGTTATGATATTAATTCAATTAAACTTTTCACATTAATTAATTTAATGTTGGGACATTAATTGGGGAAATTTCAAGGGTTAACACACATTAAAGGGGTGTTCGGGTGGTCTCCATCCCAAAGTATTGAAAACGGAGTTCTGATGAAAATAAAATAAAAGCTGTTGTTTTATTTAGTTTTTATTCATTTAACTCTCCCACAAAAATCTAAAAAACAAACATC
Source organism: Viscum album (assembly GCA_963277665.1). NCBI lineage: Eukaryota > Viridiplantae > Streptophyta > Magnoliopsida > Santalales > Viscaceae > Viscum > Viscum album. Next base: position 478,239,926 of record OY728134.1, read on the forward strand.
CACCCTCGACCTACTACGATTGAGGTGAAGTTCTACTTAAGCGATAATCATTGCAACGAATTCAACAGTGTCCTTGGATTTCATTTCCAAGCATTGGTTCAAAAGTTACTAAACACCACTCGCGTGTTTACTGAACATACCCAAAAAAAGTTAGGAAAAATATTAATAGTCAACCTCAACACGTGCTAGTCGAGGTTTGGATCTTCCAAAGTGAAACACGCAGAAAAAAAGCCAACGGTTCTTTAATATTTTTAATTCGAGTTACCATTTAAAAGTTATGGATTTTACAATAAAATAAATGTTACTTAATTATTTTATTTATGGCCAAAAAATAACATTCACTGGTGACCTGCACAAGCTAATGGTAGTATCTACATATAGTAAGAATACCCTCACAATTTCAGTGGTGGTATAAGATTTGTAATCGGAGTTACCGTTCATCATGTATAAGCATTCGAAAAAAAGTAAATTTATTTACAGTTATGTCATTTTTTGGTTTTCTCATAGGAGGGTCGTGCCGACTAAATATAGGTTGCGCTTAGGGTAAACTGACTATCCAGAGCACAACAATTCCCTCAGTTTTCTGATCTGGGTAACCATAGAATATTTATTCCATTTCTTCAGGATAACTACTTAGGTGCACTAATTAATTCTTAACAAAACTTCAATGGATCATTCTGGGAAATCTGTGCCTTGTAATCACGTGTTGTCGGATTTCATGGTGTCAAAAGTTTTCCATATAATTAAAAAAAATTATACAGATTTTCTTGACATTACATTTTCCCCATCTTTGGGATTTATGTCCCCTAAAGCAACATCATAGACTGAGGAAACAAATGGGAGTACTGAGCATGAATCTTAGCCTCCCACTCCCATGTGATCTCTTGGAGGTCTTGTGCTTCCAGATAATGCACACCAGAGTTATCATCCTTCCACGAAGGACTCGCTCTTATCATTCCTCAATCTCTATTAAAACCACTGTAAACATTACCCCAATGTCTAAGTCTTGGTCATCATGGTCAATGACTTGAGAAGGTTCATGCACGTATCTCCTCAACTAGGATACGTGGAAGATGTTGTGCCCCACTCCAACCGTGGTGGTTGTTCCAAATTGTTTGCCAACTTTCTAATCCTCTGAAGTATCAGAAATGATCTGATAAAAATCGGTGATAACTTGCCACCATAGCCAAATCTTTATAATACCCATCGAGGGGAGGATCTCAATAAATGGGTTCCCCCATCCAGGAAGACTAAATATCTACATTTCTTGTCGGAAAAAGACTTATTTTGGGAATAGAAATCTCAAAACTCCTGCTGCCACAAGGGTAGGCATGACCTACTCACACGTGATCGGTTGCACCGTCTATTGCACGAGTTTGTCCTATACTGCATGGGTTTCCTTTTTCTTCGACCAAAGAAAATCCTTTTCGAACATTATAGATAAACAAAACCTTTTTACCTGGTATAGTCAAACTGAATATGAAATGTGGATGTCCAGTCCATACTCAAAATAACGTCGTAAGGCCTCGGCGCTGCCACCAAGAGGTTTCACCCAAAACTCTCGCTCAAAGTGTCATATCACAACGACAGTGTATGTGTGATTGTCGAGTCTCCCCCAAAAGTTATCACTACACATGAGGGTCAAGCCATCTACTTAACCAGAAACTCTAGGTCTTGGACAAGATTTGTGGGAGGAGGGAATGATTTGTACCAATGTCTATTAATACGGTAACTAGTAGTTAACATAGTCCATTCATCGAGTCATTCCTAGAGCCCTTGGGTCTCACTCCTTGAACATATGTAGCTACTCCCTTCACATGTCCCTTAAACTTCTTCCTAGAACATTTTTGCATTCCCAACTCTCTGAGACTAGAATCATTATTCTTCTTTCCCACTACTAACATTCACTGGTTGTATCCACTCAGCGAAAGAACATTCAACCGAAAAGGTTCTCTCAAGTACCCTAAAATATGTAATAATACATATAGTAATATTTTTTTCATGGATATTCTTAAACACTCCATGCTCCAAAGTCCAATCCTCAAAGCACTGATCATATCGTATTCATCGAGTACCAAGAATTATCTATATGTCTCAATAAATACTCAGCTACTGACATGTCATCTTTCTGAAGTTGTAGAAGCTATAGATAAATCTTATCCACCTCCTCAATACAATCCTCCACTGCCGCTGAGTCGGGCATTCCTCAGAAACTGAGGGGAATATGATGTTGAAACTTCTGTTAGGCACAAACCCTTAATGTGTCCTCTACTGGTATCGCCAATTGTAACTGTAGCCCAACAAGTAGTGATAGAGCTGACAGGCAACCTGATTGCACTATCATGGGAAACAATCCATTTATTGAATCCCCGCCACAATGCAGACCATCGTCATGCTCACTCACTGAAGAAGACTAGATTCTAACATCCCCTTATACAATACTGGTGTCTCAGTGAGTCAGATAAATCTAGCTACAGCCTCCACCTAGTCCTCAGCTTCCTGAGAATCTATCTTGCCTCAAAACCTCAGAGGATTCTACCACTGGAACTCGTGAAAAGAGTTTAGTCAGTGTGCATCCTCTACTAGTGGTGCTGGTGTTAACGACTTCCCAACTAGTAGTGGTTTAGCCGGTACACCACCCAAAGATGCTAACACCGTAAGAGGGCCCTACACTGAGGCCTCGTCGCCTTGTGGGCCGTTATTTCATACTCGTCCAAGAAACCTGGGAGGCAGTCTATGTGGTGGCATCCTGATAAAAAATAGGAGCACCATGGTCATTATGTTATACCTAGTGAGTTGAAACCAAATAATTAAAAAGAAAAACTTTTCAAAAACACACATAATCAATGTTTTTTTCTTTGAGTCTGAAATCCGAATTCAAGGTCCAAGTGTATGGATATGTTGGTCGCCACACCAACAATAGATAACCCAAATTAAAAACCACACTCATAACACTTAACACTATTTCCACCTAGAAATGATCAGAGTCCTAGTTCTTTGGAAGAACCAAATTCCTTTAATACCACTTTGTCATGACCCGTACTTTGGGGCTCATGTCGTGACTGCCCCCAGCCTACCTTCCATAGCCCATGGGTTGGACACTAGCATCAGAAAGGCATATCCCTTAAACAAAAAATCATTTCCCTTTTATCCTATACATTCACACAGTACAAGAATACAACAAGAAGAAACCACATAGACTAGAATGAAATATGTTTAAATCACAATGTAAACTGATGTAGTAAAAGAGTGTTGAATGTAAAAAGGTTCAAGAATACATGCCTAATAGTAAAATCACATGTAGGACTGGTATTAAAATACAACTGAAAGAAAAAAGAAAAAATATTCTGGGTCTTTCTCTATGTTTCCCACCATTAGGGTAGGTAAATATTGCCTCCTCAGCACTCCACGTATGTCAGTATCCTCCGCGTAACATCATGTCGAATGGTCCACCTCTATGAATCATCAAGTCCTAGATCCCTCAGCCTCGATCCACATTGTAATTCATCTGGATCAAACACCACACGATGTGGGAGAAGTCTGTGCTGGGGTAGCTATAACGATAATATGGATGGACTCCAAGACCCCGATAGGTCTTCTAGAGTACCATAATGGAAAACCCACAAATCTGGACATCAAATCTACCTAGGTATACTCCCATAAATATACCTATTTTATCAAGATATACTCATCTCATACATGATGGAAGGACACCACATTGGTAACACCATGAAGTTATAAGTACCACACGGGTAACACCACAAAAATAGTAGTAACCATAGGTAACACCATGAATACAATACCTAAAAGGCATAAGTACCACACAGGTAACACTACAAAGATAAAAGTACCACACAGGGAAAACAAAAATATTGAACTACCTCACAGGTAACACCACGAAGATAGAACTACAATATAGTTAACACCACAAAGATAGAAGTACTACATAGTTAACACCATGAAGATAGAATTACCACACATGTAACACTACGAAGATAATACCACGATGGTAGACGTACCACATAGGCAAAACCATTAAGCAAGAAGTACCACACAGGTAACCCCACGATGATAAAAGTACAACACAAGTAACACCAAGACGATGATATCATGAAGGTATAAGTACTACATAGGTATCACCACGAAGCTAGAAGTATCACACAGGTAACACCACAAAGATTGAAGTACCACACAGGTAACACCATGTAGACGATTCCATAAAGGTAAAAATACCACGCAGATAACAATACAATGAGAGAAGTAAAACATAGGTAATAGAAATAACAGAGAAGTACCACCCTGATTACACCGCAAAGATATAACTATCGCACATGTATCACCACAATGATTGAAGTACCACATAGATAGAAGACTCAACTCACAATAAGGTATAACATAAGTACAAAGTAACAGATGTTTATTTATAACTAGATCATCTTATTTTGTTAAAAATCACTATAGCTGACCCACATAGGATCGATAGGTATCTAACCCCCACTGACCCACACAGGATCAGACCAACACATGATTAGTATGCACTGACCCGCATAGGATCACTAAGCGCTGACAAACAAAGCATTTGACCCACACAAGATCGGTATGCACTGACCCACACAAGATCTTTGACCGCTGACCCACACATGATCTGACCCACACAGTATCGTTATGCACTGACTCACACAGGATTTCGGAATGTGGACCCACTCAGGATCTTAACCACATAGGATCTATAGATGACTGACCCATATTGGATCGATGTTCTTTCTTCACGTTGTATCCCGACACAGGTTTCCTCACACTCACTGTTCTTGAGTTCTGTTGAATATGAACCTATTGATATCGATTGTACCTTGAATGCCGCTAAACTCCACAAAGGAGTAACCCAAAGGATCTCCATCTTGTAAGGGTTCCAACATGACAGACGGAACATCAATTGGATACCTGGTCTTTGTGTTATATGATTTTTTGCTCTGAGGGACCGGTTCGATTTAGGTTCGCTCCCACATGGCCATACTACATCGTTATAAAAAACAAAATTGGAGTATACCAAAAAAGATCATCTCGATCCATGAAATCCAATGCCACATATGGTTTGTCAAACGGACACCTGGTTTTCCAGATATGGCCAAAAAGGCATAATTGGGACTAGATGGGCCAGGGTCCAGTCTGACCTGGTTGGACCCACCCGGGCCAACATGACCTAGGCCGATCTTACTCACCCATGTTCGGGTGGACCCAGCCCGAATCGGGTCTGTCCCGGTAGGGCTGGGACGTGGTGGGCCCGACCAGTGGCGCCGCGGACTGGCCCGACCCGCTAATGGGAGGGTCGGGCCACTGGGTGCGCCCCGCTATGGTGCAGCCCGCTGGGTACAGCTCACTTTGCGTGGTCTACCGTGCTTGGTGCATTCCTCCCTAGCTGCCTCCCGATGGAATCCCCCCTGGGATTCCTAAACGATCCAATAGACCTTTTTGGATGTTGGCATGCAGGACCTGCCGAAGCGGGTCCTGCTTGGTGTGTCATGGATTGTAGGATTCCCAGCCAGTTATCCTTCCAAATGTGTGACAACACCACTGTCCTCTCATAGTCTCCAGGTGTTGGCTGCTCTCTAGGTGTGATGCCTGCTCATGTCACGGCCGGACAGGTGTGGGCCGCCCTCCGGTACCCACTGCGGTTTGACAGTCGTGACCTCCTCCTCTACTGGAAGCGCGGACGCGTTCCACGCTTCTTTTATTCATCATTGTAGCTTCATTCCAAGACTGAAAAATTTTACATCTAAAAATTAGTGATCCTTTGGTCGAGATCTATGTGTCAATATGTCGCGCTTAACAAGATATTGTGTTTTCAGGGGGCATAATTATTTGGCATCAAAGAACGCTTGAAGAATGTGCAAAAAACAAAAGAAAAGGGTCAAGTTATAAGTGCGGAAGGATGGACATGTTTTTTTGTCATTATCATTGTGAATCAATAATATGAAGAATGAACAAATATATTTATTAATACTTCAAATTAAAACCCCTAACTCAGTCATCTGTTGGAGGTCTCGTGAGGGGGAAGAAGATGATGGCGATGTCATCCTTCATTGCTCCCACAAGATGATTCTGATCTGAGCAACAATGTTTTCCACGTCTTAGGTTTGTTCCTCGTTGGATGGTGTCCTTCTGAGTTCTCCCATGCTCTCCCTTTTTCCAACGATCCCAAACAAAATGGTGAGGAGACAACTTTTATTGATTTAAGATTATTAATTCAATTAAATTTGGAACATTAATTGAATTAATGTTGGCACATAAATTGGGGGAATTACAAGGGTTAACACAAATTAAAGAGGAGTTCAGGTGGTCCGCACCACCAAGTATTCAAAGTGGAGGTTTTATGGAAATATAATAATATTTGTTGTTTTATTTTTTTATTTTGTAGCTCTCCCACATAAATCTAGAAAACTATCATCCACTCTTGTCCTACTATGATGAAGGTGACGGTATCCATTAGTGAATATCAGCACTAGGAGTTCAATGGTGTCCTCATATTTTAATTTCAAGCACTAGTTCAAAAGTTTCAAAATTCCACTCTTCTGTTTACTAAATGTACCTGAAAAAATGTTCAGAAAAATATAAAAAGTCCTTCTAGACCTGCATTAGTCGTGGTTAGGAACTACCTTTGTGAAACATGCCCCAATGAACCCAATAGTACTCTTGGATTTCTAATCCAAGTTACCATTTAAAAGTTATGAATTTTAAAATAAAATAATTGTCACATAATTATTTTATTTACGACCAAAAGCTAACTTTCACTGGTGGCCCGCACCGGCTAGTGTTAGTATCCTCCAAAAATGAGAAAACCCTCACGATTTCATTGGTGATCTAAGATTTTTAATCAAGTTATCATTCATGAGTTATATGAATTTTCAAAATAAAATAATATTGTTTTATTATTTTATTTATGGTTATGACATTTTCTGGTTTTCTCATTGGAGGCCCGCACCGACTATACTTACGTTTCGCCAAGGGTAAACCTGCCATACTGAGCACAACGGTGCCTTCAGTTTTCCGATCCGAGTAACTGTTTAAGAGTTATTACACTTTTTCAGGAAAAATGCTTACGAACAAGAATTAAAGATTAAAAAAACATCGACGGATCATTCTCGGCTCACCGAGCCTCAGAATCGTGCGTCGTTATATTTTTCGGTCTTGAAATAATTCAATATAATTAAAAAATTTATATAGAATTTTTGGGACATAACATATATATATATATATATATATTATATTTTTAATCGAATATCTACTACTCATCTTCTTCTCTTATCCTCTAACTGTAAAAAAATACAATTTCCATATTAGGTCAGTACATTTCCTCCATTGATGATGAGATTGTGATTTGAATTACAACCATTACGATAGATTAAAAATCAATTTTAATGATCTAAAATGACCTAAATATGTCTCTCATATATTTTTTTCACATTTTTAAAGAATATTTGGACATATTATTAAATCAAAGGAATCTAGTTCATGATGGTAATTAAAACCACAAAAATTGTATAACCATTTAATATTATCAAAATTACAAAATAAATCATCTATATATTTGAAAAAATATTGGTATTTAGGACCTTTTAAATTTTTAAGGAAATTAATATCATTTCATTTTACTTTTAGAGTTTTCATCCAATTTTCCTATAAAATGTATAATTATAATCAGTTGGCTGGACCCTAGAACCATGAAATAAATACCCTATGAATATTGAAAATGAACCTTATTTCTTAGGGAAATGGTTTTAAATAAATAAATACATTTTTAATAAATTAAATATAGATGTAAAGTGTTCTCAATTAATTAATTTATTATGATAATTTTATTATTCATGTTGTCGTGTGTATGTTTAGAATGATTCGAGAACTCATATAAATTAATATCTTTGAATCCCCCTACTTTAATTGGGTTATTCTCCCTCTCTCATTACCTCACATTATTTCACTATTTCTATTTTTTAGTTTAAATGTATTTTGTATATATTTCACTCACATATACATACTTAGTTTAATTAGCATTTATTTTATGACGATATACATTTTTTAATGGTTCCCTTCTCAATTTCTTTCATTATGAAAACTCTATTAAAGGTAACTTCTCAGTCTCTTACCCCATTTCATGTAGTACTCCATATAATATTTTAAGTCATCCATGTCAAATAAAACAAAATTATTAATTATTAATTATTCTTTTTCTATCATTACAATTTTTAAGGAAGTTAGTATTTTCTTTCCCTTTATAATGACTCAATTCAATTTTACATTAAACCCTACTAAAGGTTTATAATTACTAAGTCACATATTCAACCATTTTCACATCATCACATCACCTAGATTTCATTTTTCATGATCCATGGTTTTTTTCATCTATGAATATATGAGAATGTTTTAATATAAGATTTCATATAATCCATTATGATATTCAATGTGGTTATTATAACAACCCATATCATTAACACACCTTAACTCAGGATTTAATACATAAATATACACATAATACAATCACAATAGTTCATGATGCAACATTTATTTTGTTAATTTTATAAATAACAGAATAAATTTAAACATGGGTAACAAAAACGTTATTTCTACCAAACATTCTCTTATATTCCATTGGTCTTCAAATGTTGCTTTAGATAACTTCGGGATGTATATAAGAAATGGGTGACCTGTAAGGATCAATTATGGAATAATACAATAATATCATTATTAATGTAAACCATGTTAGTAAATAGGAATATCATGTTGACATAAAATGGTGAGAATCCTTATCATGTATAAAAAATCATGAAATATTATGATAACATCAAGAAAACATAAGAATGAGGAAACAACATAAAACATATCAGCATAAGAATAATTCATGGACAAATTCTTATAAATCCTAACATGATGTTCATATTTTTACCACCCATAAATAATACATGGAATATAATTAGATAAAAACATAAAAAATTATTGAAGGATTATATAATTCAAGGATGACCCATCTAATTTATATCATGTATATGGATTAATTTTTCACATAGATCAGGCGATGAAGAAATACCATTAATCCCTTTTTCCCATGATTAAAGTGTGTTGTTTACATACATGGATGTATAAAACCAATTATTTATAGGTAAATATTGTTAATAACAATGTTTTAAAATTGGGATGGGTATACAAAAAAAGAATGATTTCCATAGAAAAATAACTTGATAAATTCCACAGTATAACGAGTGTACACAAAGGTTTATGAAAGGGGTTAATGTGAGTGAAAGATGTTATATCATTAATTGGTATTAATAAAGACTGTAATGAGGTGTTTTAATATGTATTACAATTTGAAAATTTTGAAATAAAATCGAATAACTCAAAGAAACTGATTGACTAATGAGTGGAGGAGACAAACCCCCTACTTTAGAAAAGTAATTTCTTAAGTAATGATTATAACAAGAGGGAAAAAATTAATCCCATTATTATAAAATCAATTATATAGTAAATTTATATTTGATAACACATGAGAACATAATATATTAATATTCATATGTGTAAATAATTAAATGTACAGGAATTTAATAGGAGAGAGAGCCACTCCACACATTGGGGTGATGCTTTGAAAAGATTAAGATGAAATTATTAATAGTTTGAGAACACCTTGGTAGGTATTTAGAGTGGTATATAGAGAGTAAATTATTGATAAATGGTTTGTGAGTGAAGAGTATTTGTATTTTGGGTGGGTATTTATATCTAAATAGAGGGTAATTATTTATTAATTTTTAAACATAGGTTATAGACTCTATATTATAAAACAGTTAAAACCACAAACCTTCACATTTTTTTCCAATCATTACTCCAAAATATTAGTTTCATAAAATATATTTTAATTTCGTGATGTAAATATATTAAAACTCCATTGGTGATATGGAAATGAGTTATGTCAATAAATAATTTATTTTAAAATGATAAAATATATTATTCATTTTGAGGATTCATTAATGGTTTATAAAATTAAAAAAATAACTTCAAAATAATTATTCGAATGTGTAAATGCATATTTAGTCATGGATTCTATTTTATTAATTTATTTCGGTACTTTTGTGTCATTATGATTTCATAATATAGTTTTATAATATTAACACATTTATTTTTAACCCAATAAATTTTTTGTCTCAATAAACCATGAAAACTTTACCATTAAAAAATTCAGACTGATTTTATAAAAAATATTTAATTTATCAGAATATTTAATGTAATATAATATTAAAAAATAAAAAATATATGTCCTCAATCACTGAGAAATAGTAGTTTTTACAACACTAAAAACATTCAGAACCATTTAAAAATTACATTAGACTTCATGAATTTGTATTATGATTTCTATTTTAAAAAAAATATTTAATAACATTTTTATTAAAATTTAAATTTTTAAAAATTCATGACTTTTTTAAAATGTGTATATTGATTGAATCTATATATTCCCCAAAAACACAATTTCATTATCATATTATAAAAATATAATTTCAATCAGAAACATTATTTAATAATATATATATATATATATATATTAAAAATTAAAAATTGATAAAGATAATAATCTATTTTTTAACATGAAAGTATTCAAATTCTTATAAAAATGGTCTATATACAAAACAACTTTTTACACAAGATTACGTCCTAAGGTAATGGGGCATGATGGTGGTACTTTCATGGGGTGGTTCATTAAAAATAATTTTTATAATTAACTAAATAATCATAAACTTCTCCCATAAGTGGTTACATTCAGTTAACAATTTTTGAGATTTGACTAGGTCTTCGTTAAGGGAAAGGCATACTGATGTTGTATAGCTTTGAATCTATGATAATTAGCCTTTTTAGGGACATATCCGATTATAAAAGGCCATTTCTTATTTCCTATATGTTAATTTGAATTTATCACAACCCTTAATATATATTAATCATAATAATTACTAAACATAATCTATACTATCAATTATTGATATTATAAATGGTATTTTAAACCCAATTCTTAATATTTTATAATAAAAAAATAGTTTAGTTGTTTTTTATAGGTATATAATAATTTCATTTATTCAAAAAGGGAAATTTTGGAACCATCGTCATCTATGCATGATTTGGAGAATGGTTTGTGTTTGTTGTCAATCCTCAGAGGAAGTTTAGAATCTATGCCAGGAAAGTACTCATATAGGTCCATCAGATAACAGTATTGAGGGTGGCACTGTTTTCCTGTGTTTTCCAAATTTTAGGACATCAAATTCGTCAAAAGAGGCAAACAATGTTTTTTTTGGAAAACGGACTTGTGCGCCAGACATGTGTCACACAAGTGACTTGCGCACCAAGAAAGGACTTGCACATCGGTGCCTAAGAGGATTGAAATGTTGTGCGCCATATGTTTTTCAAGATTAGATATTCAAAATATGGCAAATGAAAAAGGGCCGCACAAGTATTGGTTTGGTCGTGCAAGTGAGTAGCGTGACATAAGCTAGGGCGGTTGGAGTTGCGCGCCGGAACTGGCACGCTGAGAGGAGGCTTGCGCGCCACCGCACAGGGTTTCCAGTTTTCCTATAAATAGTGAACCACCCCTCCTCACTTGTAATGATTTTTAGAAGTTAGATAAATTTAGTGCTCCCATAGACCAGGTTTTGTGGTCGCGCAAGTGGTTGTGGGTCGCGCACATATAATTTGTGCAATATTTTCTTTCTATGCGCTAAAACTGGTTTGGGTGAAATGAAATGTGAGTCGCGCAAGTTTGAAGTTGTAGAAGTGATTGTCGCTCAAGTGGTTGAGGTAGACTTGCGCACCAGTTATAACATGTGTTCCGTCTTTTAATCTTGCACGCTGGCCTGGATAAGCATGCCAAGTGTTGTTGAAGTATGCCCATATTTTTGAAGTTGCACGAAAGATAGAAGATTTTCTTGATACCTTTGGTGAAAAGTGAGATTAGACTACTGGTAAGAGTTTGACTTCAATAGAGCATCTATATACAATAGAGGATTCATTATTTTTCAATGATGAAGAGACATTCACGTCTATAAATTGAGTGGGACTTTGCCAGAGGTAGTGAGCTGGGGGAGTCAACGAGAGTAGGCCAAGGGATGCAGTGAGCTATCCCTGAATCTTTGTAAAGGTAGTGATCCTGGGATAGAGTGACTGTGCCTGAACCATTGTAAACCAAAACTACTGAAGAATAGTGGAATTTGGTACGACTGAAAACCTATTGGTGTATGCTCCTTGGACATAGCCCTTAGTGGTGAACCAAGTATAAAGTGTTGTGTCATATCTCTGCATGTGAATTTTTACTTTTAAATCATATTCATCATGTAGGATTAACAAGTTCCTACCAATGTGGGAACACTATCCATCTCTTTAAAATTAAAAGTTTCCACCCAGATTCACCCCTCCCCTCTCAGGGTGTACTGGGGTCCTACAAGTGGTATCAGCAGCGTAAAGGTTGCTGGTGTTGAATCTGTCCTTTTTTGTCATGGAGAATGCAGTCAATGTTAGGGGAGTCTCTCTCTTCGATGGAAGTAATTTCCAAATCAGAAAGAATATAATGAGATATCATCTAAGATCCCTTGGAATGGAAGTTTTTTTTCCACTGTCCATGGTATACATGTTACTTATCCAACTGTGATGGCTATGACAGATGCCGATAGGGAAATTCTCGATACTGATGCTAAAGCGTAGAATTCTCTTACTGAAGACCTTTATGATGATATCTATCTAAAGGTAATGAGTTTCACCATTGAAAAGTACAGGTGGGATAGACTTGAAAATATTTATGAAAGAGATAGCAATATGAAGGAAGAAAAACTACATGTCCTACACAACAGGTTTGACGATCTAAAATTCTCCCTAATGAGAATTCAGATTCATTCTTCAATCGAATTACTGATGTTTTGGGAGCAATAAGAGGTCTTGGAGAAGAAATCAAAGACATTGATAACATAAATAAAATCATGAGATTACTTCCTCCTATGTACAATGCAATGTTTTCATACTTTGATGAAAGAGATCTATCAAAACTATCTCTGGATGATCTTTTAAGTAGTCTAGAGGCATATAAGATGAGAGTCAAACCAGAAGATTCCACGACTCGTGTAAGCAACGAAATGGCATTCAAATCCAAGGAAAACTGAAAATTTCAGAATATAGTGGTGGTGAAGATGAAGAAGAAAAGGAAATTTGTTCTCTCATTTCCAAGAAGCTTAATAAGAGAAAAGGTAAATTCAAATGTAAGCTACCTATAACATGTTTTTGTTGTGGAAAAGTCAGGCACATTGACTCTCAGTTCCAAAGAATGTTTGATAATGATGAAAGCGATGTAGAAGACATTTAGAATCCTTAGAAAAGGTTTTTATAAAACAGAGACTTCAAATCTGGGAAGAAGACACAAAGGAAGTGTTTTGTCTGTGAAGAGGAAGATGGTGATACTGATTTCTGTGATGAAGAAGAACCATAATTTAAAACTAGGAACCATGCTTCCATGATGGCCACTATTGAAATATCAGAAGATACTGGTGGAGAAAATCAATTGAAAACTAGTGTTGATCCTGAGTTACAACTTAAGGATTCTATTAGTAATATCAAGATTTAATGTAAGAGTTTCATTAAGTTGAAATCAATTGTAGAAGAATCAACTGAATATATTGATAAACATGGTGCTGAAATTGAACTACTGGAATTATTGGTGAATGTACAATCTAAAATACTTGAATGTAATGATGATGTAGTGGGTCTGAAGCTGAGAATTGAAGTGTAGGAAAAGGTCATTAAAGACCTCACCTCCAGACTAGAAGAAAATTCCATGACTACTGAGTGTCTTGAGGAGGAAGTTGTTACTATTATGAGTAAACTTGAAAAAGATTCAATTTCAAAAGAATCAAGGAAGAAAATACAGTTTGGAAGGTCCTCAGATGATGAGATGTTGGAGAGAGAAAAATATAGCTCCAATAGAGTTGAAAAGATTTTAAATGATCATAGACCTGCCTGAATGGGAAATAGTGGAATTGGTTGTGAGGCAGAATTGTCAAGTGCTACAAATAACATTGACAAAAATAGAGGGAATATGAAAGTGGGTGACGTGGGAATGTCTTCTGATGTGATGAAACAGAAACCCCCAATTCAATCTGAAAGATGAAAATAAGATTATCTTAGAGCCTCATGGAAAAAGTATACCTCATACTATTATACCAGAAATGAATGTATGAGGAGAAATTCATGTGAGAAGATATTTCCTCTCATAATGTGTCAGTTCTGCAGCTATTTGGGTCATACCATGTCATATTGTGAAGAAGTAAGGAGTTACATGAATGGGGAAGATCTGGGAAGTCAAAAAAGGAGACCAATATCATATCCTCTATCTTATAGAAGAAATAGCTTCAATTTTTACTATTTTCAATACTCTAACTTTGGACATAAAGCAATGTATTGCATGGAGATGTACGACAGGAGAAACTCATACAACTCTTATAAATGGGCCAGTTCTCACCCTCCTAATGGTGTTGTTCTCACAAAAAGTTTTTATCCTCTAGAAGAAGATTATGGGTATAAAGAATAAGATTATGTAGAGGAAAGTCTTATAAGGATATTAGCATCATATACTCAATCCAATACCTCATTGATAGAAAAAAAGAGGATCGAGAAATCCAAGCCGGTTCATAAACCTCAATTTCTTAAGGGTAATCAGCATCAGTATCCACCAAAGCCAAAGGAACAAGGGAAGGATTATGACATCACTTCCACATAAGTGGATAATTATAATTAAGTCATTCAATGTACACTTCATATTCACTCATGAATGGAAAAAAGTCTTATTTTATTAGGATTCTACACAATTATTTATATCGTAAATTTTTTCTAGAAATATAGAATTGAATGCCCAAAATCCTGAAGAATAGATATCATAAAAACACCATGTGGTGCAATCATTGCAACCTAATTGTTTGACTATTCTCTTGTTAGAATATGTGGGAGGATTATTCCAGTGAATCATGTAATACTTCCATTGGTGGAATTATATGCTTTAATAAAAGTGGTTTGGATCTCGTTATATAGAGAATATATCATGTTTTAGGAAAAGAAAATATATTTTAATTCTCCAAACCATTGCATGATCATCTACAAATTGAAGGAAAATCATGAATCTCCTTTGAAAAATCACTCAACGGTGTCGGTGTTGATAACCTTTGAAGAAGAATACCTCGTCCATATGGTCTAGTCAATGGAATGTTCGGAACTAGAAGAAATATCCATCATGAGGAAATACAATGTCATATTTCATGAAGAGTTATCTAGACTTCCCCCAGATCCTGAGGTAGAGTTTTCCATATAACTCATATCTTGATCTACTACTATCTAAAAGTGTTACTATCGGAAATCTCCTATCGAAATGGATGAGTTAAAGAAGTATCTTCCAGATCATTTGGACAAAGGGTTTGTACACCCTAGTGTATAACCTTGGAGTGAAACAGTGATGTTTATGAAGAAGCAATATGGAACAAGGGAGTTGTGTATCGACTATCAGGAACTCAAAAAGATCACCATAAAAAACAAGTATCCTCTTCCAAGGATTGACGATTTGTTAGATCTGTTAGGAAGAGCTCAATTATATTAAAATGTGGATCTTCATTGTTGATGTCATAAATATAAGGTGAAAACTTAAGATATTCATAATACTATCTTCCTTATAAGTAATTGGCACTAACAGTTTTTGGTGATTCACTTAGGAGTTACTAATGCCCCTGAAATCATCATGGATTCGATTAAAAGAGTCTTTAGAAATTACCTTGAAAAATTTATGGTAGTGTTTATTTATGATATTTTCATATACTCCATGATCAAGGAGGAACATGAAGAACATCTAAGACTTGTGTTGGAGACATTGAGAACTTGGAAGTTATACGCCATGTTCAGAAAGTGTGACTTTTGGATGAAGCAAGTCACATTATAGGGACATGTGATCACAAGTGAGGTATTTTCTATGGACCCATTGAAAAGAAAGTTGATTGTGAAACATCCCATGATATATAGTTTCACATAAATCTATAGTTTTTAGGAATTAGGAAGGTAAAATAAAATTTCATGAGAAATTTATCCTGATTCTGAAGCCCCAAAAATATGTTAACAAGGAAAAGGGTAAAGTATGTCTGGATAATGGAATGTGAGGGAATATTCTATGAGATAAATAAAAGGTTGGTCACTGAACATATACTCACATTAACAAATGTGGAGAATATTTTAGGATATAAAACAATCCATAAATTAAATTCTTAGGTTGAATACTCCTGAAAAATGATTATTTGATAGCATATGTTTCACAGTAGTTGAAGATCCATGACCATAACAACCCGATGCATGATAAAGTGCGGGTGGCCGAGATTTTCTTTCTTGAAAATCATGTAGAACTACCATTATGATGTGAAGTGTGATATATACCTTGGCCGCATGATCCTAAAGTGTATTCCACAAAAAGGATATAAAAATGAATCAAAGGATATGGTTAGATCTAATCAAGGATTACGATTTCTCTATTCACCATCATCCTAGAATTGTGAAAAAGTTAGCTGATGCTATATGCTGAAAAGAACCTACTACTTGATCCATGTTAAAGATTTAGAATGACTCTATATTCTTTTATATGCAATGTATGGATTTGTAAATCATAATATAAGGGGATAAATCCTAACTTTCCCAATGGATTGCACAACCATCAATCCACAATATGATTAAGGAGGCACAAAGTGATGATATGGTGTTAAAAAAGTAAGTGAATTTAGTAATGGGAATGAAGATGCACAAGTTCCATATCAATGAGGATGGTGTGATTCAGTATGGAATGTGTCTTTGTGTGGATTCATCACCTAGGATAAAAAGGGACCAATTGGAAAATGCGCATAGCTCAATATTATTTATCCATAATGGGTGTACCAAGGTGTACCGTGATCTCTGAGAACACTTTTGGTTTGATTACAAGATGAAGCAGGTTGCAGAATATATATCATGGTGATAGGTATATAAGTAAGTTAATGTCAAGAAAAAAATGTCCAAAAGGACGATATAACCATTTTTGATATCCATGAAGGAATGGGAGAATGTTACTATGGACATTGTCATGGGTCTCCTAAAGATGTCAATGGGAAATAATTCAATATGGGTTCTTCTTGATTGACTCAATATGACTACCCATTTTATCACTATTTTGGAAGACCTATCATTTGAACAGCATGAAAATATATACATGAAGAATTTGGGGAGACTGCATGGTGTTCCCCTCACAATTGTCTTTGATAATGTTCCTAGGATCACATCTAAATCGTGAGAAGTCCTCAACATGTTTTGAGTAATGAATTAAATTTTAGCATGACCTATCACCCCCAAACTAATTTCCCATCTGAATGGTATATTCATATGCTCAACAAAATACTATGATACCACTCTTTAGAATTAAATGGTTGATGGGATCATCATCTCCCATTGGTTTTGTTCTCATACAACAATAGCTTCCTGTCAAGTATTCGGATTACTCCATATAAATCTATGTATGGAAAGTGATGTAGAACTCCAAACTGTTGGGATGTTGTTGAAGAAAATACGATACATGGACCTGATCTTGTGCAAGAGATGACAGAGAAGGTGCATGTCATCCAGAAACACATCAATGCTACTATGATTCAGAAAAAGTGCTATGCTCATAACCGTCGAATGAACTTGGAGCTCGGCATTGAAGACAATGTCTTTCTTCAAATGTCACGAAAGAAGAGATTCATGCCGTTTGGAAAGAAATGGAAGTTAATCTCAACATACATTTGACCCTTTGAGATCTTTGACCACATATGAGCTATGACCTATTGTCTAGCACTTCCACCAAATAAGGCTAATGTTAATGGTGTGTTTCATGTAACACTCATGAGGATGTAAATACCAGATCCCTCACATATACGGACCACAGAGCTGGAACAACTAGATGATGATCAATCTTATGAGGAGAAGCCATTAAATATTTTGTATTAGATGGATAAGGATCTAAAAAAAATGATAACCCACCTTGTTATCGTATTGGGGAGGAACCATATGTTTGAATAAGCAACATGGGAACCGAAGGAGGCGATGAAGGAGAAGTACCCTAACCAGTTTACGTACAAAGAAATTTGGTGGATGAAATTTAATAAGTGGTAAAGAATGTAATGACATATGTTTTATCAATGGAATTGATTTCTAATAATTATGCCTTATAGTATAATCACATTAGGAAGAAAAATGACATATCATGGTTCTAAACATTATGTGATCACTAAACATAATTTTTTCACTTCTTTGTTTTGAATTTTGAATATCTGACTTACAAGTTTTCGATCAGTACGATGTTTGGTCTCCGATAGGAAAAAAATAATTTTTAATGAATAGTAACATAACCTTATGAATAGTAATATGACCCTTTCAAATAGTAAATTTTCCAAAATAATTGTATCCTTACCCATGAATGATTAAATAAAATGTTGGCATATTATGAAGTGATAATTTAACCATAGTAAAAGTATTGGTATTTTTGGTAACTCATAAAGAAAGAAATAATTTATTTAAATGAAATTTTTTTTTCCTAAAATGTGGTCATAAATTAACAATTCAATTTATTTAGGCATTAATATAATTTTATAATAACTTAGGTATTTTTTGTAAGCCCTATAAACTAAGATTTTATTTTAAAAACAATATTTTCAAGTAAATTATGATTTTAATTAAAAATTAAATTAATCATATTATGAAAATTATTTTGGAGAAATCGGAATCAATTTTGGATTCGACATGTTGAAAAATTATTAGGGTGTATTTTTTGGATTTTTCTGAAATACATGATTTTTTGGTGATTAGTAAAATGAATTAATTTGTCATGTTAATACATTATTATTTAAATTCACAATTTCTTACATCACAAGTGATGTATGCACCCAATTCTCGAACTCAATTCCATCCTTAATATTCTTGGTCATGGAATCATCACTATTTCTTTTGTTTGTGGTAATTAATAATCTAATGATTAAAATATTTAGAGAACCCCCCTCTCCTCCACAATAAAAATCCCCCATCACACCCTCATTTCCCCACAACTCTCAAGATTCAGTCATTTTCTGAAATCTACCCAAAAATATTCCCCAGACTTTCCGCCACGCCCAAGATCTTCTAGTATCATCAAAATACCAAGCTTAGGTTCCTTAAAGAGGATCTAAAGGGGAAATCTCAAGAGTTATTTCCCCCATTTCTCTTTTCCTTTAATATCCTTTCAATTTAAATTCCTTTACTTAATCTCTTCCCACATATCCTCATCCACATGGAATATTATCTCTAGTATCATAAATATAATGTTATTTTATGATACTAATGATATATTATATTATCTAACCCCCTTCTCATCTTCTTTTTATTTTAGAAAAGAAAATGTTGTTTGTGAGGTGTTAATTTATCACCTTCAAGAATGAAAGGTTTTCTTGTTTCCATCAAAAACAACAGATTTGGTCACAAAACCATTTTTACAGTTGAAAAAGATTGTTTTATATTTATCAAATAATATTTAATGTTCTGTAAGAAACCTATATATTTTACTAAATCATTAATCAAAACATGTTCGGTGTGTTCCACAAACCACCCAAAATAACCAAAAACAATCATCATTAAATCTTAACTAATAAATCATCCACAATGTAAAAAACAAAAATTAATTATAAGAACATTTACACTCCTGTAACATCATTAATAAAATGTAATCTTAGTTATTATGTTTATTCATGTTCTACATGAACTTCCATTCCAAAATACATGTGAACCATAAAAACAAACATTCCAGAACAATGAATTTAAACTATATAACTCGTCCAACATCCCATAAATGATCTTAATTTAAACATAGTATATTTTATTATTGTATAAAAGGTTCTTTAATGGTTAATTACTAAATCTAATGTTGTTATATGTGAGATTAATGTGATTAAATAGTTTGGATAGAAGGTAAGGGGAAATTCACAAACCGATCTTTCTTTCTTCCAGTTCTTCATCTCTCACTCTATTGTTGAATGGTTACTCCTTAAAAAGATTTTTTTCATCATTATATTACATTTTATGGGAAATAATTTTTTTCCAGTGGATTTTATGTCAAAAAAATGTTTTCCAAAATAACTCTTCCTTCAAAAAAACACCTTTTACTTCTCACTCAAGGTGGATGGTTCTTGTATCAAGATTGTTTCCCACATTCATTTGGGAACCCAATGTTTATGAATTTTTTCTAATGATTTGAAATAAATTCCTTTAAATGGGTAATTTATGTTAATTTTTTATATTTTTACTATGTTATATGCATGATAATGATAATGTTATGATGTGACGGGTGCGCCCAGAATTATATAGTGCACCAATGCATTGGGTAAAGTGAATAATCAAATGATTTATGTGAAGTGATGTGTGAATAAGATGATATATTTTTTCACAATTTGTTGTGGTATTTTACCACAAAGAAGTGATGTCTTATTTTTATGCATTTCTATATTTCAATTCTATTTTTACTGATTCTCTTATGTTCATGATTCATTTCCTATGTTATGATTATGATCAATTCATTCTATAGTATTCTTATCTATCCTCATTCCAGGATTTTAAATCACCCCATTTTATTTATATCCTTAGGTGATTATTTTTACAAATTTGTTTTCAAGAGACAATAAAAATCTAGATAACAACAAATTAAATAAATTTTTATATTGGATATTGTAAATGTTCTGTATGGTCCTAGTTTTCATAAGACATTCATCCTCTTGATCCTCGTGGTGTAATACTATTATGTTGTTTATCTTCATAACGATGTAATAGTAATGTAAGAAAGGGGTAGGTCAATATTAATGTTCTATTTAATTTATTACTTGTAATTGAAAAATATACTGAACTTCATATTGACATTATAGTCCCTTCATGGATCCCATTGATTTCACTGATGACTAGGTTTCTAGACTTATGGCCACACGTGGACTATTCCAATTCATTTCTAGTCGTATGAATAGGGAATAAATGATGGAATAAAGGGTTTATGATTTTGAAATAATAATAAATGATTCACGATTAGTTTTCATGGTATAATTTTTTGTTCGACTTGATTAAGATATTTAATGATTTATAACATTATTAAAGGAAGTAATGGTGAAATGGTTAAATTTTGTATTGGGATTAAAACAGATTTAAATATAGTTGGCCATTGAAATAATCAATTTTGAAATGGGTGAAACCTTGTTGTTATAATATCTTAAAAGTTAACGTATGTTGGACATTGTAAATTTTTTCTTTATGTAATTCTATAATATGTTGTACATAATGCTTCACATCAATGAGAAATATTTTTGGACATGAAACTCAATACCCCAATGTTTGTGATGTTAGAATGAAAATACAAATCATTAATTTGAAACCCCTATGTTATATTCTTTATAAATCCAGAATGGATATAAGAAGATTCTATGGGCTCAGGTGCCACTTTGAACATGAGGGAAAATGTGGTTGGCTGGATATAGTTTATTTTTCAATCATATTTTAATTATTTTCAAACCAACTATTAACTTGTAAATATTTATACTATCACGACCAGTCCCTTGGGGCCAATTCCATGAATACCCCATGCCTTCCTTCCATAGTCCAGGGGCTGCCAATTATCATCGAAGGCGTATTCCCTAAAACTATGAAAGAATTGCCTTTATAACTTGTAACACACACAACCATGAACACATAAAGATATGAACACAAGTAATCTAAATAGTATACAGAGTGGGTATAGTAAGTAAAACGGGCCAGAAAACAAGCCCAACTAGAAAGTACAAGAAACTGAACATACAAGTAATACTGGAAAAGATCATGTGATCACATGCCAAAGATCCTGCCTGAAGAGTTGGTATAGCTCTTGAACGATCATCTATGCGGTACACCTTGTCTAAGGTCCACCTACGATGTACCTCCAGTGTTGGTACTCTTGTCCTCCATTAGCGTTGTCCGTCATTTGTGCCAAACACTATGACATGTGGCCATAGCCTGTGCAGGGGTGAGTATAAAGATACTTAGTAGGGACCCCAAGAACTTCAAGGTCTCAAAAAATCCACAAAGGATAAACCAAAAATCATGGAATCAACTGAAAACCCAACATAGGTATATGCCCATACATATACTTAAGTTATCATGTATACCCATCTCAATCACAAGGAATCAAAGAGTCTAACTCAAAAGCACAAAGCTCAACTATTCCACAAAGTAAGTAATACCACAAAGGCAAGTACAACATAGGTGCGCCACACAGATAAATACCACCAAGGTATTACCACGTAGGAAAGTACCACACAGTTACAACATCAGTTCACACTAGGTATAAGGTAGGTACAATGGTAGATATAATTAGATATAACTACTTAATCATATTACTCTTTTAAGAGGCAGACCCACATAAGATCACTCGGTGCTGACCCACATAGGATCGCTGGGTGCAGACCCACAAAGGATCGCTAGGTGATGACCCAGAGAGGATCGCTCGGTGCTGACCCTAAGAGGATCCCTAGCTGCTGAATCACAAAGGATCAATCAATGCTGACCCACCAAGGATCGCTCGGTGATGACCCACATAGGATCGATCGGTGCTGACCCACATGAGAAAGATGGGTGCTAACCCACAAAGGATCACTCAGTGCTGACCCACATATGATCTCTAGTTGATGACCCACACAAGATCGCTCTTCATTCATCAAGTCACATCTAGCTTCTGGGTTCCCGCACTGCACTCACTTGTCTCTGGTAGGGTCCGCTCCACATGCCACTAGTCGATACTCCAACAGCCACAATATCTCATGAATAAGTATATCAAAGGACCGCTACGTCATAGGGGTCTCAAACCAACAGACGGTGTGTCAATCAGACGCCCTGTCGGTCAGTTATTACCCTTTTAGTCACGAGGGCCCAGTTGGATTCGTGCTCAATCCAACCAGACCATTCCCCAACATTATCTAAAACTCTAGTGTAGTAAACCAAAGGGACTTCCTCACTCCAAGGTTTTCGACACCATAGATGGTTTGTCAAACGGACACCTGGTGCAAAAGATATGGATGAAAAGACCGTAAATGGGTCGTAGGGGGTCTGGGTCTTGTCCGACCCGACCTGACCTGGACTAGGCCGACCCAGTTTGGGTCGACCCATGCCATCCCGCTGGGTGGCCTGGCCCAGCCTGGTAGTGGTGCGGGGCTAGCGAGGGCCTCGAGGGGCCAGGGACGGTTCCGCGATGTCGCGGGCGGCACGACGAGGCTACGGGCAGCAGTGCGGGCCACGAGTGACAAAATCCATAGTGCGGCGGTGGCCACAGGGTGGCACCACTGTATCGTCGTCTACACTGTGTCTGGTGGTGGGGCCGACCATCGTTCTCATGTTCCACCAGTGCCGAACGCAATCAACAGTTGTCGTCACCATCATAAAAAACACACAAGAGAATGAAGAATGGTGGAGGGGTCAGGCCTTGTTTTTTTGGCCCACACCCTACACATTAGAGCAGTAACAAATAGCTCAACAAAAACTTGAATTAAGAATGTCAAACTCCACAGTCACCCATCAATGATTATTCCCAACAGACATAAAAAAACTTTTTCTCTTTGTGTAGAAGGGAAGAACATGGGAAGTATAATCATTTATAAAAAACCCATGCCTCATTTAGTTTTATGATAAAGGCCGCGAGGAATGAGATGACATCTATGGGGATAGGCAGATGTCGGTGACATCGGCATTTCCTTGATCATCGGTGGAGATGTTCATCATTTGGGATCCTTCGATAGAGTTTGGAGAATAATTTGTCGACGGAGAACAATTCTTCATTGGAGGATGTGTTCATCCAAGTTATCTCGAGCTCCCACATTTACCAAAGATTAATTTCCCCCAACCCCCCAAAAATAAAATGTAGCCAATATAATAAAATATAGTGGCATAATTTCAAATTGGAATAATTAATTAATTAATTTTTGTAATAATTAAAGGGGGCATATTAAATCAAGGGGAAGTTCAAGAGACGTCAACTCATTTATGTGGGAGGTTCAAAAGGGTTTTAATCTTGGGTGTTCCCCACCTGCATAACCTCTCATTAGAGGTTTTAGGTTCAGTGGTCCCCTCCTCCATAACCTCAATGGGAGGTTTAATTCTGGTCATCCCCACCTATTAACATCCATAAGGATTTCAAATACAAATAAAAATAAATGTCACACAATTTTATTTTAATTTTATTATTTCACGAATATGTGAAATTATAACTTCCACCCTCGAACTACTATGATCTAGGTGAAGTTCTAATTAAGTGAATACTGGCATTGAGATTTCAACGGTGCCCTCATGTTAAAATTTCGAGCACTGGTTCCAAATATTGAAAAACCTGCCCGCACGTTTAATGAACGTACCCGAAAAAAATGTTCCGAAATTCATTTCATGCACATCGGGCCTCGGAATCACGTGCCTGAAATTTTTAAGGACTCATAAAACTTCCATTTACTTCAAATTATTACATGGAAATTCGGGGTTTTTACATTGTACCAACCTTAGTGATTTGCGTCCCTTTTAACCAAAACTCAAAACATGGAAAACAAGTGGGGGTACTGAGTACAAATCTGAGCCTCCTACTACCATGTGCTCTCTTGGACGTTCCCGTTCCACCAACGAATGTCCACTAGAGGTATTGACCCCCTATGAAGGACCCACTCTTGTCGATCAACAATCTCTACTATAACCTTCGTAATAATGTCCCCATTTTCAACGTCCAACTCACCATGGTCAATGATGTGAGAGGGTTCATACACATATCTACTCAGCTGGGATACATGGAAGACATCATGCATTCAGTGCAATGGAGGTGGAATAGCTAAGCAGTAATCCACCTCGCCAACTCTACTGAGTACCTAGAAGGGTCCGATGAAACACGGAGATTACTTGTTTCCTCAGACAAAACTCTGTAAACCACATCGAGGTGAGACTTGTAGAATGACGTGGCTGCCATCCTTGAACATTAGAGGTCTCCATCTCATGTCAGATAATGACATCTGGCTACTCTGTTTAGTCTTCATCCACTCTTGGATGATCTGCACCTTCTCTGTGGTAGCCTGTACCATTTCTGGTGCCACTAGTGCAGACTCCCCAGGGTCAATCCAGCACAAAGGTGATCTACAAGGTCTCCCATGCAACACCTCAAAAGGTGCCATCCCAATGTTTGAGTGGTAGATTTTTTTGTAAGCAAACTCCTCAAAAGGAAGGTGATCCTCCCAGATAATACTGAAGTCGTGGAGACAAGAACATAGCATGTCCTCGAGGGTCTGAATGGTCCACTCTGCCTGACCATCTGTATGAGGATGGAAGGCGGTTCTCATATGAAGTTGTGTCCTGAAAGCCTCCTACAACCCCTTCCATAGCTGGGATGTAAAACATGCATCCTGTTCAGAAAAAAAAATCCTCGAGGTTACTCCATTAATCTACAACATATCCATCACATATAGGCATCCCAAGCTCTCTACTGAACCCTGCACTCTGATTGGTAGGAAGGGGGCCCACATGGTGAGTCAGTAGATGATCACCCAAATCGAGTCATGTCCCCTAGAAGTACATGGAAGTCCTTTTACGAAGTCAATGTATTTCCCATCCCACAACCACTCTAAGACCTCTAAAGGCTAAACCAAGCCTGCTGGTACATGATACTCCGCCTTCACTTGCTGAAGAGTGAGGCACCGAGAGACAATCTCTACAACTACTTTCTTCATTCCCAGCCACCAGTGATGTTATCAAAGATCCTGGTACATCTTCGCCACTCATGGTTGTACTGATAGAGGGGATATGTGGAACTCCGTCATCACATCCTCCCGAAGAAACAATAGTACCATAGTACACCCTCTGAATAGGATGATGTGTTCCCCACCTTTAGAAAATACATCAGGTGCATGCACTGTTGATATCTGATCCCATCGATCCTCACAATCAGTGTCTGCATGCTATACCTCCATGAATCACTAAATAAGTAGGGAAGTGACTGTAAGAGACTGAAGGAATACTTTTCTATCTCGATCCACAAAGGATATCTGCAATGTGTCCAGCTTCTTGGTCACCTCAAATAGTATCTGTATACCTGATCTCTGGCTGAGTGCATCTGCAACAATGTTCCCCTTCCCATTAGTATAGAATATCTCGAAGTCACAGTCATTGAGAATCTTAATACAACGTCGTTGTCACCAGTTTGGGTCCTTCTAAGAGAAGATATATCTGAGACTCTTATGACCAGAGTTCATTGTAAAGTGTACACCAATCAAATAGTATAACCAAATCTTCAAGGAAAATACCACTACTGCTAAATCCAGATCATGGGTAGCATTGTTCTTCTCATGTTGTCTCATATTTCGAGAACCATATGTGATCACTGCTTTCTCTTGGATCAGTACATATCTGATCCTGGTCCCTAATGTGTCATAGTAAACTACGTACCCTATGACCTCTTCTGGAGGCCTCATGATGGGGGAACTAGTCAGCCTCTGTATCAGCTCCTAAAAACTCGGTTGGCATCTCTCCGACCATACAAAGGGTTTTTCCTTCATTGTCAACACAGATAGAGGTGTTAAAACTCTGGAGAAATATGGAAAAAATCTCTGCTGTCTCCATCCAAACCCAGGAAACTCTGTATCTCTATCAAAATCCTGGGTGGATCCCAAGAAAGTACCACCTTAATCATCACTGTATCCACTGCAACTCCATCCTTCAAGATGACATGTCCATGAATGTGAAACTCTAATATCCAGAACTGGAACTTCGAGAGCATACCATAATTCTGGTGCTATCAGAGAGTGTCCAGTACTACCTATAAATGATAGGAATGCTCCTCCTCAGTAGATGAGTATATCAGAATGTCTTCGATGAAGAATAATATAATGAAATGAAGGTATGACTAAATGACCATGTTCATGAGTCCCATGAACACTAGTGGAGCATTGGATTCACTGAATGTCACAACCAAGAACACTTAATGACTGTACCGACATCTGAATTCCATCTTCAGCACAACATTGTCATGTACACTGTGTCAGAGATAGCCATATTTGAGGTCTATCTTCAAGAACCTTCATGCTCCCTGCATCTGATCAAAGAGGTCACCAATCCTTGGAAGAGGGTGCTTGTTCTTCACGGTCACCTGGTTCAGGCGCCGATAGCCAAAAAAAATTCTCATGCTCACATCCACCTTCGGGGAAAACAAAATTAGGGCTTCCCATGGAGAAACACTAGGCTGAATGAATCTATTCCCCTAAAAGTCCTCTAGTTGTACCGGTAATTCATGAAGCTCCATGGGAGCTATTCGATACACTAGTGTAGATATTGGTGCCATAATGGTGTATAAGTCAATGTAAAAGTCCACCAATCATTGAAGAGGCAGACCCGAAACATCATTAGTGAAAACATCTGCATACTAGTCCACCACTACAGGATAGCTCGTACTCTGCACATCAACCACTCTGAGGTTAAGGCTAACTGATTGTTGAGTGATCGGCTGTACTCTCCTCCGAGTAAGTAAATCAGGTGTTGAATAGGCTCCCTTATCACCAGCGAAGGTAAACTAGGTCCCATCCATGCAGACACATCACACATTACGCCTAATACAGCCAGTCTGAGAATGAATTATAGATAACCAGTACATACCCATGATGAATTCGTAAGGACTCAACGTTGCTACTAAGAGATCCCAACCGAATCTCTCACCTCATAGTGTCATCTCACATTGCAGGAAAAAGTGCATAATCATTGAATCTGCTCCTATAGTAGTTTCAGGCCTTAAGAACCTAGCCAATGACTCTATCAGAATCATTGAGCTCTGAATGAGGGCGGTGGTAATAAAAGAATGACTGGAAGCTGTGTCTATAAGTATTGCAGCTAAAGTGGTGTATGCATAGATCGTACCTCGTATCATCTCTAGAGTGTCATGATCATTGTCCTCAGTTGTGTATAGTGGAGATCGCCCCTGTCCTCCTGCTCCTTGTGGTTTGGGTGGACTACCTTGTGTTGGTGGTTGTAACATCTCGAATCATCGTCCACCACCAGAAGCATGGCCAGCTCCTCTGCCATGTATGCCAACTCCCAGAGGACCTCCTCTGTCGAATCACTATCTATGATTGGGAAAACCTTTGACCGTATTCTTATCATCCATATGGTGGGTTGGATATTCACGAGCCATCTGACCCTGCATGACACATGTGTAACACTGCCTAATCCTTGCATGACTATCTCTACCTCATGTGCCCCACACAACCCATCCAGAATCTTGCGCTCGTCCACCTGTAAGTCTGGTCCTCTTGGGCTTCTGAGACATCTATCTACTGCCAGTTGAAAAACACTCTTCTATGTGATGTCTAGTTGTGGGTCTCGCTGCTTTTGACAGCTCGACATGAAAACTCTCCACTAGGGGGGCTCTCGCTAACACCCCCTCATGCGTCCGGATGCTAAGTGAGATCATTGAAGCACTAATATTCTTCTTGAGTCATGCTCGAAGGTCCGGACCCTAAATAATGGGTCCCACACCATATCTTGGGTGTAGTGTGAGAGGTTAGTGAACCTCACTGAGTAATGATCCAATTTTATATTGCCCTGCTGAAAATGAAGTAGCTTCTGTATGCACATTGCACGAAGAGTCGCTGGAACAAACTCAACTCGAAACAGGCTCTTGATGTCTACCTAGAGAAGTGTCACCTCATCGTGATCCTGAAGTATCAAGATACTTCTTCTTCCTACTGCTGCCTATAGAAGACTGGAGGCAAGGATCACCATGAGATTGGATGTTGTCCCTACAAGTTAGAAGACTCTCACCATGACCTACATCCAATCCTTAACCGTGTGTGGGTATGTATCTCCCCTAATCCTAGGTGGCCTAT
Organism: Viscum album; assembly: GCA_963277665.1. Lineage (NCBI taxonomy): Eukaryota > Viridiplantae > Streptophyta > Magnoliopsida > Santalales > Viscaceae > Viscum > Viscum album. The sequence goes on from OY728134.1 coordinate 478,268,896, forward strand.
GGCACTATAACTCATCCAACGTGATCATGTTCCTGGCACCCAATGTTGTTGGGGATGGTGGCATTGGTGGCCCAACGAGTAATGGTACTACTGGTGCCTCTACTGGTTCCTCTACTAGAAGAGGGCCCAATACTGAGGCCTTGTCGCTCGGTGGGCTGTCAGTGCATACTACTCTCGGAACCCCAGCTGGTTATCTGTGTGGAGGAATCCTGAAAAGAAATAGGTTCGCCATGATAAGTAAGTTATACCTGGTGAGATAACTCAAGATATCACAAAGAATACCCTTGAGAACACACACAATCAGTTTTTTCATGCACTTAGTCAGAAATCATAAGTCAGGGTTCTAGTGTATGGATACGTCGGTCGCATCACCAACACTAGTTTTCCTAAACTGATATCCACACTCACTACACATGACAATATTTTTTTTAGAAAATAATGATTAGAGAACTTTGTTATATGGTAGAACCGACTCCTTTGATACCAATTTTTCATGACCCGTCCCTTGTGGCCCGTACTGTCACTACACCATGCCCGCCATTCATAGTCCAGGGGCTGGCGACTAGCACCAAAGATGTATTGCATAAAACTCAGAAGGCATTGTCTTTATAATCTATAACACACACAACCAGGCACACAAAAATATACAAATTCAATTAAACTGAATTGTTAACAGAGTAAGTATAGTAAGTAAAAGGGTCACAAATACAAGCCCAACCGGAAAGTAAAAGAAACTGAAAATACATGTAATAATGGAACATCTCATGTGATCACCTGCCAAGGATCCTAGCTGATGTGTAGGTACAGCTCCCGAATGATCGACTCTGTGATATGCCTCGTCTAAGTTCCACCTTCGAGCAACCTCCAGTCTAGGTAGTCTCGTCCTCCATCAGAGAAATCCGTTATCTGCACCAAAAAAAACGAGGTGCGGGCATAGCCCATGCAGAGTTGAGTTTAACGTTACTTAGTAGGGACCCTGAGACCTTCAAGGTCTCACAAAATCCAAAAAGGATAAAAAACAAATCATGAAATCAACTGACAACCACTCTTACCAATATGACCATACAGATAACTATGTAATTATGTATACCCATCTCAATCATGAGGAATCATGGAGTCCAAATCAAATTCCCAAAGCTCAAATCTTCCACAAATGAAGTAATACTATGAAGTCAAGTACCACACAGGTATTCCACATAGAAGAATACTACCAAGGTATTACCACAAAGGAAATTACCTTAAAGGTATAGCCACAGCTCACACTAGGTATTATAAAGGTACAGTAGTAGAGATTATTAGTTGTAACTACTGATTCATCATACAATGTTAAGAGGAAGACCCACATAGGATCGCTCGATGCTAACCCAGACAAAATCTCTCGGTAGGGACCCACATAGTATCTCTAGGTGCTGACACATAGAGGATTTCTCGGTGCCGACCCACACAGGATTCCTAGGTCCTAACCCACACAGGATCGCTCGGTGCTGACCCACACAATATCACTAGGTACTTCCCCAGATAGGATCATTCCGTGACGACCCACAGAGAATCTCTAGGTGCTGACCCACATAGGATCCCTCTCCATTCTTCATGTCACAGCCAGCTACTGGGTTCCTGCACTACGCTCACTTGTCTCCAAGAGGGTCTACTCCTCAAGCCACTGGTTGATACTCCAACTACCACTATGTCTTACAAAGATGTATCCCAAAGGACCATCACCTCATAGGGGTCTCAATTCAAGAGATGGTGCGTCAATCATACGCCCGATCTATGATTTATTATCATTTTTGTCCTGAGGTCCTTGTTGGATTCATGCTCGATCTAACTAGACCATTCCCCCACATTATCTAAAACTCATGTAGATTATACCAAAGGGACCATCTCTCTCCAAATATTCGGACGCCGTAGATGGTTCATCAAACGGACGCCCAGTGCCAAAGATATGGCCGAAAAGAACATAAATGGGTTGTAGTGAGTCTGGGTCTCGTCTGACCCGGGCGGTCAGACCGGGCCCGACCCGGCCTGGTTCGACCCGGCCTGGTCCGACCAGGTTTGTGTCGACCCAGCCTGACCCATTGGGTCCGGCCCGACATGGAAGCAGCGTGAATGCCGCGAAGGCCGCGAGGGGCCGCAGAGCAGTGCGGAGGTGCACGGGGCCACACGTAGTGCCACAGGTTAGTGTGGATGGTCGTGGGGCAGCATGGCGAGGCCGTGAATGGCATAGTCTGTGGGCGGTGGTGCCCGATACCGACGGGGGTTGTGGCCACCATTTTCATGTTCCACAGTTGCCCAAAACTGAAACTGGTCATCATCACCATCATGAAGAACCCACAAGAAAATGAAGAACAGTAGAGGGGTCATTCCATGTTTGTTTGTAATTCACCCTTCGTATTAGAGAGGTAGCAAACGGCTCAACAGATACTTGAATCGAGAATGTCAAACTCCACAATCCCCAGTCAATGATTATTCACATCCCGCAGAAAAAGAAAACATCATATCATTGTTTATAAGAGAAGAACATGGGATGTATAATCATTCATAAATTACCCTTACATTGTTTGATTTGTCGAAGGAGGTTGGGAGGAAGGAGATGACATCATTGGGGATAGACGGATATCGATTACGTCAGTGTTTCCTCGATCGTCAGTGGATATATTCCTCATTGGTTATCCTTCGATGATGTTTCGAGAAACATTTGTCGAAGGAGAAGCATTCTTCGTTGGTTTTCTTAATTGGAGGATGTGTTCTGCCTAGTTCTCCCAAGCTCCCACCTTTGCTAACGATTAATTTTCCCCAACCTCCCAAAATGGAAATGTAGCTATAATAAAAAAAATGTTTTCATAATTTGAAATTGGAATAATTGTTTAATTGAGTTGGTGTATTAATTAAAGGGGGGCATAAGTAATCAAGGGGAAGTTCAAGAGACGTCCCCTCATTTAAGTGGGGTGTTCAAAGGGGTTTTAACCTCTACTGGTCCCCACCACCATAACCTGTCATGGGTGGTTTTAGGTTCGGTGGTCCCCACCTCCATAACCTCATGGGGATGATTAATTCTGGTGCTCCCCACATCTTAACCTCCACAAGGAGATTCAAATAATCATAAAAATTGTTTTTATACATTTTTATTTTTATTTTATTCTTTCACGAATATGTGAAAAGATAACTTCCACCCTCGACCTACTGTCGACAAGGTGAAGGTCTCCTTAAGTAAACACCAGCACTACTAGTTCAACATTGCCCTCATATTGAAATTCCAAACTATAACACCCGAGACTTTAATAAGAAATATTTTGTTTTTATGTTATATAAATCATCAAAGGAATCTATCACTACACACAAAACTATCTTGGCTTTCTTTCCACGCAATCGCGGCCTTCCTCGATAGCTTGTGTCGTACGCAATACCGAGTTTCAATAAACAACGATATGCTATTAAAATATTATTAAAACTAGCCGTTATGAATAGTAATAACCTATTTTTGAAATTTTATAAATTTAATTTTTCAAAATGGACTTCATTTTTGTATTTGGAATATCTAAATTAGCCTTGGGTAAAATTTTGGTATTTTTCTGAAAAATTTCAATTTTTGATGAATAGTGAAAACACTGGGTTACTATTAAAAACCGACTTTTTTTTAAATAATTATTTATTTTAATTAAATTTATTTTAGGTCAAAATAGATACATAATACATATATAAGTTCAATGAAATTCATTAGAGTCATTTTTTAATAATTTTAGATATATAAAAAATTTATAGAACTTTTCACCGTCTTTTACCCACCTCCTAGGAAATTTGCAAATTTACATAAAACATAATTTTACCGCTTCTGTGAGTGGAATTTCAAAATTCCGAGAGACACGGTTGATGTCAATAAGTAAAATGTGGTTCAAGGAGATGAAAATAATTTTTTTTGAATAGTAACTTTTTACTTTTTTTTCCAGGGTTAAAAGTAAATAGGGTAATTAAGAGTAAAAATGATATTATTATTACCCTAACACAAGTCATAATTCTATTGGATAAGTGTAATCCGACCAAAAAACAGCCTTAGGAATAAAATATGACCATTTAGGCCCACTTGGATTAGATTTGGACATTTATTATCAATTTATTTAAAGAAGGGTAAAAATAGTTAATATCAGTGTTTAATAAATAAATCATTTTTAATATAGAATTATACATAGGATAAAGTCGGCTATAAATATTCATTATAAAGATAAAAATATTTACAACATAATGGTATTTTATTTGTAATTTTTAGACTACAAATAATTTAATTTATTTATGATACAATGATGATGCAGTAATTATCTTATTAATGAAATATTGACATAATTGATGCTATAAATACCCAAATAAATGTAATTTGAGAATTTTTATGAATTAAAATAATTTTATAGGATAATAAGACATGTTAGTATTGATTTAATTAATTTTTTTTTGAACTAATAATTTTTTCATGATTTTCACAAAAATCAATTACCAAATAGTGTCAAAATTGAGATTAAATAGTTTTTTAAACAAATATTATATTATTAATTTTTATTATATTCCTAAAAATCTAATGTTCTGCCAAGATACTTATATCATGATAGGTGTATCATTAATGGACCACTTGGGGGTCTCTTGGATATATATTGTATGTTTATTAACTATATAATATAAAAATACAAAGTGACCGGGTAAATGTCAATCTAATTAACTAAGAGTTAAAACTAAAAGATAAGGTTAATATAATGACCTAAACATGTATAAATTATATTGTATGAGAGGATTTAGACCCATCCCCACCTTAGCTTTGAGAGATATTAATTAAGAGCTATTAAAAGCCGAATTTGACTTTATAATAAAATAATAGTTTTTGTTATTCCAAAAGTGCCCCACTCCTCCCTTATAAAAGGGCACCCTCTCCCTCTCTTCATCACACCACTATGAGCTTTCAAGCTCGGCCAAACCCTACCAAATTCTATTTTCCACTTCCCTAGAAACATCCTAGAGGTCCTGGTATTCTTCAAAGACCAATTTTAGTTTCGTAAGAGGAGGTATCAAAGAGGCGCTTCAAAGAAGAGGTAATGTCCGTTTCCGATTCTTTCAACTTTATTTCTTCTTCCACCACTTCTTATTTAGTTGTTTCATTATGAAGTAATAACATCAGTATCAATAATATACTGATATGTTATTATAAGTATCAAACAACCCTATTTCACTATCTATCCATCCTACGGAAAATGAAATCACCGTGCGTGCGTACGTACGGAATACCGTCTCCACGCAGTGGTGTAATCTATTTTCCACCACCACCTTACTTGGATGGATATAATGGTGTAAATAATGACTATATATGATTATTGTAAAGTGATATTGATTCTGAAATAGTGTACATACACTCCAATACAATTCCACGAACATGGGAACGATATCATCGCTCGTGCATATGTACGGAATACCATCTCCACGATGTGATGCGACTCGTTCTACATGATCTTCATTGAATATTGATTATATAAATGAATTGAATGAATTAATATGATATATAATACACTAATACAATTCTGTAAATGAAGTATCTATAACCTAAAAAGAAAAATATGAATTTATTCGACAAAACATGCATAAGAACAAAAAGTAATAAACACCCGAATAACAAGTAGTAATGAAATATTACTAATAAGAAGCTAAGAATATGACCATATTTGATATCATAAAAATAAGTATGATTCTGGAATAAGTTAATAACATTATTTAAATCATTATACAGGAGGTTCGAACACTTATGAAGAAAACCGGACATAAGGTAAGGGAAAATATCACAATATCATTTTTATCCGATATTGTTTATACATTGGTATTTACTGGGGTGTATTTTATCATCCACATCCATGTTTCCCCAATATGTAATATTTATATCCTTCTACAATAGTTTATATACAATTTTACCCTTCGGTGAGTTTTTAGTAAAAGATATGAAAGGAATCTTTTGTCGTTTTTCGTACGAGGTACTTTTTGACTTTCCGGAAAAAGTACGAGAAGAATTTTTTTTATACGACATGATTGGATTTTTAAAACATTATTTCCAAGAAGCTTCCTTTACCAAATTTTCACGTTTTTTTTAATCAGCTTCTTTTAGTTTAGAATTGTATGACATGTTAAGAAAGGAAAAGTGTTTTTTAAGTAGAAAGGATATTTTCCTCAAGAATGGAGTTCAAGTGTTCTATAAAAATTATTTTCCATCTAAGATAATAAAGGGTTATGTTTCTATCCCTATTATTACATTAATTTTATTATGTTGTGATGGAATTATTTTTATGAATTTCTTTATCTTATATGAATTGTTTTATAATGTCACGATGTTTAAGAATCCCATTTTTATTACATGGGTTAGCCATAAGGGACTTCAATAGCTACGAGGAAATCGTTCGATGTGCTCTCAAAGTTGAGATGGAGATTAGAGTAACCCATATGTCATATGGGTTTGATAAGAAGAGGAAAATGGAATTCAAGGGAAAATCTAAAGAGCACACTGAATTGAAGATGAGTTTTCTCTTATGCTCAAAGTTTGGAAAGAAACATGGAGGGAGTTTTCTTAAAGGGACAAGTAAATGTTTCAAATTTGGAAAGGAAGGTCATCGGGCATTTGAATGCCGCAATGATGGGAGGAAGATGTCTATTGATGCAAAAAAAGGAAGGGATACACAGAATGAACCTACTATACATCAATGTTTCAAGTGCAAGGAGATGGGGCATTATGAAAATCAATGCCCAAATCCAAGGGTTGATGATGATGGTCGACGTCAACAAACTCTTTAGGCTAAAGACAAAGGAAAGTCACATGCAATTTCTATCAGCGATGTGGAGTACGATAACAAAGTGGTTAAAGGTACACTTACCATCCACTCTAAAGTAGCAAATGTTTTATTTGATTTTGGATCCACCCACTCCATTATTTATGAATAATTTTCTAAGGATATCACCGTATTACCTCAACAATTAGATGTTAAGATAGCTGTGACAACCCCTAATGGCACAACAGTCGCATCAAAAGTTTATAATTCTTCTCCAATTGATGTTTATGGGAAATTGCTTCCTTCAAATCTTGTTATCCTTCCTATAGTGTAATTTGATGTGATTCTTGGCATGGATTGGATTTCTCTATATGGAGCTCATATCAATTTCCAAAGAAGGGAAGTCACATTTCATATTCCAGATCAATCTATGATTGTCTATCGATTCAAGGATGAACATAACCTTCTAGTGGAAATTTCTTCCATCTTATGGGTCTTGATTCCACTAAATGAAGGTTATTTATCTCAAATGGTTGGTGAGAAACTCACGATTAAGAATATGCCCATTGTATGGGAGTTTGATGATGTCTTTCAGAAGGAATTGCCAGGTCTTCCACCAAATCGTGAAGTTGAGTTTTCAATAGAACTCGTACCTGGTGCTTTTCCAATTTCAAAGACACCTTATCGAATGGCCCCAATTGAGTTGAAGGAATTGAAGAAGAAACTCCAAGAGAATCTTGATAAGGGATCCATACACCCTAGTGTGTCACCTTGGGGAGCACCTGTTCTGTTTGTTAAGAAGAAAGATGTATCAATGAGACTCTGCATTGATTATCGAGAACTTAACAAGATCACTATCAAAAACAAGTATCCTCTCCTGCGCATTGATGACTTATTTGACCAACTACGCGGAGCTCAGTACTTTTCCAAGATTGATCATCGTTTAGGGTATCATCAATTAAGGGTCAAAAGGGAGGATATAACAAAGGCAGATTTTTGTACAAGGTATGGACACTAAGAATTTATAGTGATTCCATTTGGTCTTACTAATGCCCCTTATATCTTCATGGATCTAATGAATATAGTCTTTAGAGACTATGTTGATCAGTTTGTGGTAGTCTTTATAGATGATATTCTTGTATATTCAAAGATCAAGGAAGAACATGCAGATCACTTGAGAATTATATTGAAGACCCTGAGAAAGGAGAAGCTTTATGCCAAATTTACCAAGTGCGAATTTTGGATTCAAAAAGTTTCATTTTTGGGTCACATAATCTCAAAAGAGGGGATATCTGTGGATCCAGCAAAAACAGATGTTATCAAAAGATGGTCAAGACCAACAACAATAACTGATATCCGATGTTTTCTGGGTTTGGCTGGATATTATCGATGTTTTGTGAAATATTTTTCACGATTATCTAATCCACTCACCAGGTTGACTCGGAAAGGAGTTAAGTTTGTTTGGACGGAGGAATGTGAAGAGAATTTCAAGGAGTTGAAAAGAAGGTTATCCAGTGCACCTGTGCTCACACTTCCTTATAGTGGAGAATGGTTTGTGATCTACAGTGATGCATCCAAGAAGGGATTGGGGTGTGTTCTTATGCAAAATGATATGGTGATAGCTTATGCCTCATGACAGTTGAAAATCCATGAGCAAAATTACCCAACTCATGATTTGGAGTTAGCTATAGTAATATTTTCATTAAAAATTTAGAGGAATTATCTTTATGGAGAAAGGTGTGACATTTATACTGATCATAAAAGTTTAAAGTATATTTTCACACAAAAGGAGATGAATATGTGCCAAAGAAGATGGTTGGAGATGATTAAGGATTACGACTACTCAATCCATTACCACCCTGGGAAATCAAACAAGGTGGCATATGCATTATGTCGACAAGACCATGATAGCTTATCCATGATGAGGATCCCAAAAGATCCAATATTTATGGATTTACAAAGGCTGGATCTTGGAATTATAATGAAAGGGGAAAAATCATATCTTTCTCAAATGAATGTTCAAAAATCTAAACATGTGAAGATTAAAGAGGCACAAAAAGAAGATGTCGAGTTACAAAAGAAGGTGAGAAATGTTACTGAATTCAACCTTGATTGTGATGGGATAATAAAATTCAGGAATCGTGTTTGTGTTCCTCCCATCCACGAATTAAAGGAGCTGCTGGATGAGGTTCATAGTTCTTCATTCTCTAATCATCCTGGAAGCACGAAGATGTATAGGGACCTGAAAGAGTACTTCTGGTGGGATGGCATGAAAAGAGATGTTGCTGAATATGTCTCTCGATGCTTGGTTTGTCAGCAAGTTAAAGCTGAGAGACAGAAGTCTAAGGGGATGTTACAACCATTACCCATGCCCAAATGGAAATGGGAAAACATCACTACAGACTTTGTCACAGGACTTCCTAAGACATCCAAAGGAAATAATGCTATCTGGGTCATAGTTGATCATCTTAAAAATTCTACACACTTACTTGCTATTAGAGAGGATTTCTATCTAGATTATCTTTCCAGGATATATGTAAAGGAAGTGGTAAGATTGAATGGAGTACCACTTTCTATTTTATCTGATTGGGTTCCGAGGTTTAACTCAAAGTTCTGGAGAAGTCTTCAGCATACTCTGGATATAGAGTTGAGTTTCAGCACTACTTATCATCCTCAGAAAGATGGTCAGTCTGAGAGAACAATTCAAACTCTTGAAGATATGTTAAGAGCTTGCTCTATGGATTTCAAAGGTGGTTGGGATCAACACCTACCTTTGGTGGAATTTTATTATAATAATAGTTTTCACTCCAGTATTCAGATGTCTCCTTATTAAGCTCTCTATCGAAAGAAATGGATGACTCCAACTTGCTGGGATGATGTTGGGGAAAGAAATCTATTAGGACATGATCTTGTTGATGAGATGGCAGAAAAGGTCAGATCTATTCAACAAATCATTAGAGCTGCTCAGAATCGACAAAAAATTTATGCCGACAACTGAAGAAAAGACCTAGAGTTTGAAGTGGGTGATAAAGTGTTCTTACGAATATCTCCCTGGAAGAGGGTCATGAGATTTGGAAAGAAGGGAAAATTGAGGCCTAGATATATCAGTCCTTTTGAAATTCTGGATCATGTTGGGAATGTAGCTTTCCCATTGGAGCTTCTACCGAATCTCTCTCAAGTTCACGATGTGTTCCATGTCTCTCTCTTGAGAAATAACATACCTAATTCTTCACATGTACTCAGCTCAGAAGTTGTACCGCTAGAGAAAGATCTTTCTTATAAAGAACAACCAATAGAGATTCTGGATCGTAGCGAAAAAGTCCTACGGAACAAGACCACTCGCTCGGTGAATATTTTATAGAGGAACCACCAATTAGAAGAATCTACCTGGGAACTTGAGGATATTATGTGGGAGAGGTATCCTCATCTGTTTGTAATGAAGTAACGAATTTCGAGGGTGAAATTCATTTTAAGGGGGGTAGAATGTAACACCCGAGACTTTTATAAGAAATATTTTGTTTTTATGTTATATAAATCATCAATGGAATCTATCACTACACACAACACTATCTTGGCTTTCATTACACGCAATCACGGACTTCCTCGATAGCTTGCATTGTACGCAATACCGAGTTTCACTAAACAGCGATATGCTATTAAAATATTATTAAAACTTGCGGTTATGAATAGTAATAACCATTTTTTGAAATTTTATAAATTTTATTTTTCAAAATGGACTTCATTTTTGGATTTGGAATATCGAAATTAGCCTGGGGTGAAATTTTGGTATTTTTCTAAAAACATTCAATTTTTGACGAATAGTGAAAACACTGGGTTACTATTTAAAAACCGACTTTTTATTTAAATAATTTTTAATTTTAATTAAATTTATTTTAGGTAAAAATTGATACATAATACTTATATAAGTTCAATGCAATTCATTGGAGTCATTTTATAATAATTTTAGACATATAGAAATTTTATTGAACTTTTCACCGTCTTTTACCCACCTCCTAGGAGAATTTGCAAATTTACATAAAACTTAATTTTACCGCTTCTGTGATTGGAATTTCAAAAAACCAAGAGACATGGTTGATGTCAATAAGTAAAATGTGGTTCAATGGGATGAAAATAATTTTTGGTGAATCGTAACTTTTTACTTTTTTTACCACGGATAAAAGTAAATAGGGTAATTAAGAGTAAAAATGATATTATTATTACCCTAACACATGTCCTAATTCTATTGGATAAATGTAATTCAACCTAAAACAACATTAGGAATAAAATATGACCATTTAGGACCACTTGGATTAGATTAGGACATTTATTATCAATTTATTTAAAGATGGGTTAAAATAGTTAAAATCAATGTTTAATAAATAAATCATTTTTAATATATGGTTATACATAAGATAAAATCGACTATAAATATTCCATAGAAAGATAAAAAGATTTCCAACATAACGACATTTTATTTGTAATTTTTAGACTTAAAATAATTTTATTTATTTATGATACAATGATGATGCATTAATTATCTTATTAATGAAATATTGACATAATTGATTTGATAAATACCCAAATAAATATAATTTGAGACTTTTTATGAATTACAATAATTTTCTATGATACTATGGCATGTTATTATTTATTTAATTAATTTGTATCTAACTAATAATGCTGTTATGAGTTTCATAAAAATCAATTACCAAATAGTGTCAAAATTGACATAAAATGGTTTTTAAACAAGTATTTTATTATTAATTGTTATTATATTCCTAAACATCTAATGATCGTCCGAGATACTTATTTCATGATAGTTGTATTATTAATGGACCACTTGGGGGTCTATTGGATGTATATGGTATGTTTATTATCTATATAATATAAAAATACAAAGTGACATGGTAAATGTCAATCTAATTAACTAAGAGTTAAAACTAAACGATAAGGTTAATATAATGACCTAAACTTGTCTAAATTATATTGTAAGAGAGGATTTCTACCCATCCCCACCTTAGCTTCTAAATATATCAATTTGGAGCTATTAATAACCGAATTTTACTTTATAATAAAATAATATTTTTAGTTATTCAAAAAGTGCCCCTCTCCTCCCTTATAAAAGGGAACCTCCTCCCTCTCTTCCTCACACCACTTTGAGCGTTCAATCTCCGCCATCCCCTGACAAAATCTCTTCTACACTTCTCTAGAAACATCCTAGAGGTCCTGGTCTTCTTCCAAGACAAATTTTAGTTCCCTAAGAGGAGGTTTCAAATAGGCGCTTCAAAGAAGAGGTAATGTCCGTTACCAATTCTTTCAACTTTATTTCTTCTTCCACTTATTATTCTTTAGTTGTTTCATTATGAAGTAATAACATCAGTGTCAATAATATACTGATATTTTATTATATGTATGAAACAACCCTATTTTACCATCTATCCATCCCATGGAAAAATAAATCACCGCACATGCGTACGTACGGAATACCGTCTCCATGCCGTGGTGTAATCTATTTTCCACCACCACATTACTTGGCTGGGTATAATGGTGTAAATAATGACTATATATTATTATTGTAAAGTGATATGGATTCTAAAATAGTATACATACACTCCAATTAAATTCCACGATCATGGGAATGATATCATCGCTCGTGCGTACGTACGGAATACCGTCTCCACGATGTGATGCGAATCGTTCTACATGATCTTCATTGCATAATGATTATATAAATGAATTGAATGAATGAATATGATATATATTACACTAATACCATTCTGGAAATGAGGTATCTATAACCTAAAAATAAAAATAATAATTTATTCGACAAAACACGCATAAGAACAAAAAGTAATAAACACCCGAATAACAAGTAGTAATGAAATATTACTAATAAGAAGCTAAGAATATGACAATATATGATATAATAAAAATAAGTATGATTCTGGAATAAGTAAATAACATTATTTAAATCATTATACAGGAGGTTTGGACACTTACGAAGAAAATCGGACCTAAGGTAAGGGAAAATATCACAATCTCATTTTTATCCGAGATTTTTTATACTTTGGTATTTATGGGGGTATATTTTATCATCCACATCCATGTTTCCTCAATATGTAATATTTATATACTTCTACAATAGTTTATATCCAATTATACCCTTCGGTGAGTTTTTAGTAAAAGATATGAAATGAATCTTTTTTCGTTTTTCGTACGAGGTACTTTTTGACGTTTCCGACAAAAGTACGAGAAGAATGTTTTTTTATACGGCATGAATGGATTTTTAAAACATTATTTCCAAGAAGCATCCTTTACAAATTTTCATGTTTATTTTTAATCAACTTCTTTTAGTTTAGATTATTATGACATGTTGAGAAAGGAAAAGTGTTTTTGAAGTAGAAAGGATATTTTTCTCAAGAATGGAGTTCAAGTGTTTTATCAAAATTATTTTCCATCTAAGATAACAAAGGGTTCTGTTTCTATCCCTACTATTACACTGATTTGATTATGCTATGATGGAATTATTTTTATGAATTACTTTATCTTATATGAATTGTTTTATGATGTCACGATGTTTAAGAATCCCAATTTTATTACACGTGTTATGCTATGATGTATGGTTTATGATTTTGTGGCACACATAAGAATGGTATCATTATGAGATGGGTGGGACCTATATCTCCCTCTACAATTAATTGGATAAAGATTTTATATATCATGAGATAGACATGTCTGGAATGGTAAGTTAAACCGGTTCAGTGAAACAGGACTGAAATGAGGAGTGAACTCGGTTCAGAATTGGACTTTTTCAACTAAGATAGTCTTGGTAATGAGTCTGGACTAATAAGAAATGATTCTCAATGATAATGTGTGTATGCCACAAATTTTCATGGTTTATGTTATGATTATTGGGATTACATTTCATTACTATGATTTATCCCATGTTATGAAATTATGATCTCTTTTGCAGGATTAGATTTCCAAAAGTTTTGTTCTTATGTATATGATGTGATTGATATTTCTTTTGTTTACCCTTACTGAGCATTTGAGCTCACCCTTTTGTATGTTTTATTTCCCCAGGTCTGGAAGAAGGTTATTAAGTAGGATATGCCAAAAAGGGACTCTAAATATGATGAAATAAATGGGAGGAAAAGTTGATTCTTTATGAACCAGTTGTTTATGTTTCCCAGGTTCTAAAGACTCTATACCTATATGGTCCATTCTTGGTTTTGTTATATGTTGTACTAGGTGGGCATAAATTGTGAAGTAATAACAATGTATGTAATGTGTGGATCATTATACAAACACCATTTCCAAAGTTAGAAATACCCACTCACATGTATATGGAACTTACACAACAAAATTTAAGAATTCATTCTGGGTGCACTATGCCTCGAAATCATGCACTGTAGATTTTCACGTACTAGTAAAATTCCAATTTAATGAAAACAATTACATGGAAATTATGAGTCTTTCCATATACAATATTGTTTAAAATAGATATTTATGTAAACATCTTTGGTGATGTCCTACTAAGTTGTACTCACACCCTTATTAGGCTATCATCAGTACTAGAGTAGACTTCATGGTTATAAATCTGGATATTGTATAAGTCTGAGTGATTGATAACTCATTAGGGGATTGGGATGGATCATGGATGCGGGTACTATGATTTATGTTGAGTCCCATTTTTGTAGGTTTAGCGCGTATTTATTTTGGGTTCCTTTTGACACATGACACTATTATGACATGAAATTATTACTGTATAGGTTCTTGAGAAATTACCTTGTTTTGGGATTTTGTTATGTGATATGTGGTTATCTTTTGGGGTTTTCAATACTTATTGTTATTACATATTATGATTTCTATTGTTATTTTACCCTAATAAAGAGGGTGTAATTTCATCCCTTCATTTAACATAAAAATAATACTCTTTTATAGACATTGGCGTACATGGAGGCATGACTAATGTGATGTGATGCACTGTTTGGACTGCTAGATTGATTGAAATGGGATAGGAAATTACAAAGTTGTATAAAATTTGTTTTATCTATTTATTTACTATTTTGTAAAGGTTTACTTGAGTCTAGGATGTCTCCATACTTGGTAATATGCACATTCATTATATTACATGACCCATGTGTCAGAGGAAACATGATAATTTTGTGTAGGATTTTGGTTATTAATATTTTCTTATTACATTTGGATGTTATATCATGTTGGGTGAAACTATTTTTGTATGATGTTACTTTTTTTGAGATTTATCACATGGGATCGAATCGAACAAGGTTTCTTTATGTAAAAATTATTCCAATAACTCGTCGATTTATGTAAAACACATCATATTAGGCTCATATCGAAAATAATATTATGTCTAGTTAGTGGAAAGAGAAATTATTTAATGTTTCTTTATGGTTTTTAATGAAATAGTTACATATAATGTAGTTAAAAATATGTTAATTTGATATCTGTTTATTTTAATTGTTAAAATGGTGTTAACAGAATATATTGTATCCTAGAATATTATTTTAGCTTCTTTTAGCGACTGGACTTAGACAATGATGATAGGGTGTTGTGAGATTATTACAGTTAATTCTATTAGAATAGTGTATATAGAGGGTCTTGTTTAAGGTATGTTATTCCTCATAATTTTAGTAATAATGTAAGATGTATGTTATGTTCCATGAGATGTGTGTTTGGCATTATAGTGGTGTGCCTCCCTGATGATGTTTTCTATCAGGGAGACCTAAGGAAATTAATAATAATTATCCTCCATTAGTGGAAACATATCAACATTTAGATAAGGGTGATAGGGAGGATGTGTAGTACCATAGTAATTTTAAATGATCAATATAGTTTATTGGGAGATATCTTATATGGTCTATGTTTATTAGTTTTGACATGATATGAAAGTTCTAATAGAAACATCCTTATACTTTTTAAGGAGGGGGTGGACCTGATTTTGTATAGTTTTATATATGGTCAATTAAAATCAATTGTGATAACATAGAGATTATTTTTGATAAAAGGGTTATGTTTTAAAATTATATATTGCATGTACCAATGAAGTTTTGGGGGTATATTCAGGACTAGCATTTAGAATCCATTGAAATTGTAAGGGAATGACATCTAAGAGAAGTTATTTGTGGATTTTTTCCTATAAACTATGATATTTTATACAGATGTAGATTATATGTGTTAAAACTAGGGGAATATACTAGTTCATTATTATACGTTCCATTCACTAACCAAAAATGGTTTTCCCTGGGATGGATAGGAGATTATCCAGGTAGAAATAAATGATTTATAGATATAAATTTATGTGATATCAAGTCATAAGTGATAATATTAGGAATTTAATAACATACTGGAGTGGTAAACTATGGTCTCAATTCTAAATGGAACTTGAAGTATTCTTCTAGTTTTGGATTGGTAATTATAGAAAGGATATATAGTGGTATAAACTATAATATTAAGAATCATTGTGAACTAAAAATTCTATAAGGAGGTGAAGGGTAGAGTGGTCAGGGGAGACGATTGACCTATCATGGATGTGAACAAGTGGTATTTTATCAGTGTGTCAATCCTGGTCTGATTCATGGTCGGTAACCTCTACCAAAAGTGCAGTGTAGAATTTTTGGCTATATGAAATACTTTTATAGGTTCTGTAGTAACCCTTAATAGTTTCTTAGTGATGGAAAAACTAGGATTATAAAAATAAATAGAATGGGATATTCAACCTCACATCATTATAGAAGCTGAATTTCTTTTGGACATACATGGTTTGTAAATGGTTGGGTTCTGATAGTGGAGTTCTTGTTTGGTGTTTTGTCGATGGATATGTCATTGTGGGTGAAATTAAAGGGGATCTATCATAGTAAGGTATGTTCCCTCATGGTCTGTGAGTACCATTTTTTTGGGATATGTTTTTGGTTTAGATGTCATGTTTTAAACTAATAATGAGTATGGAATGGTTGGTTTCATATCAAGATCACATTGATTTCTACAATATGATGTTGATATTCACAAATACTTAGGTTGATATATATGTTCACCATAGGGAATGTCATTTTTAATAATACCTTTCATGGAATCCTCATAAAATGTTGATTAATGTTATTACATAGATTAAAACTCTATTTTTCTAGTTGATAGGGGAGTGGAGTAGGATTTCATCCCTCCAATAGTGGATTATTTTTTAGATGTGTTTCCTAAGGAGTTTGTAGGGTTTCCAATTAAGAGTGAAATAAAATATCTAAGGTGTAATGATTGGAGCTGAGCTAGTTTCCATTCTTACTTATTGAATGGATCTAATAATGCATAATTATTTAGAGACTATATTGGAGGATTTTGAGGCTAATATTTCATTAATACATATTTTTCACCTTAGAGAAATTTTGTAATATATTAAAAGAAAGCTAAAAATATTTTTTTTATGTCAGTTAGAATATGATAATCAAAATTAGGATTAACAAATAGAGCCCACTTCCATGTATTGATTATATTTTTTACCAGCTAAGTGGGGCATGTGTATTCTTCAATATTTATTTGAGAACATGGAATCTTTATCTGATAGTGAGAACTTTTTATATATCTGATACTACTTTAAGATATAGTTATTTTTTATATGTGTTTATCATGATTCATTTTGTGGTAATTAATGATACTATTATTCTTATGACCTTGATGAACTAAATATTTTTCCAGTACATTTAACACTTTGTTGTTCTATGTGTTGATGAAATCATAGTGTACTTATAGACTCGAGATGATAATGTCAAACATCATAACATAATCGTAATTATAATGGGAGAGTATAGGCTATACACATAGATATCTAAGTGTTATTTATTGAAAAATAATGTTTCATATTTTGGTTCAAATAATCATAGAATAAGGTGTGTTAGTGGACCAAATGAAGGTTTAAAAAGATGATTCTTGGGATCATATGAGGTATATTGTTGATATATTTTGAGTTTTGGATTCATTAGATTACCATTGAATATTAATTAGTGGTTTCTCTCACCTGGAATCATCTTTCATAGGCCTAACCACAAATGGAATAATTTTTTACTATTATGAATAATACTTGAATCTTTTCTATAACATTAGAGGAATTTGAACACATTTTAAATTTTGATCTTTCATGATTTAGGTAAGGAGTATACATTATTTTATTGATTCATCATTTTTTGGGCATGTAGAGTTGTTGACGCTGGGATATGGGGTCCTGTTATATAGAAAATGAAAATTGAGTCTGCAGGAACAGAACTATCCTCTGCATGATAACAAATTTTTCTTTATTATTACATGATTTAAAATTTTGGAATTATTATCTCTTAGGTTAGAGGTTTACTATTTATAATGGTCATACTATACATAAGTAAATATATTATCATCATGATATCAATATGTAGTACCTGATATGGTTTCATTATATGAATTTTTCAACTTTGTAAATGATTATATGTCAGGGAAAGGAAAAAATATTGGAAATTTTATGATTCAGAAAACAATGAATTAGGCCTCCCAAGAGTCATGTTTTGAGTGGAAGATAATGAACATATTTATTGATATGGATACATATGTTTAGAAGAATATGCAACCATATTTAGTCTTGTATTAATCTATTATCCACATATTTTTATTTTGATAAAGATTAGAAATTATTAGGATCCATTTATACTAGTATTGAGGTACAACTATGATTTTGTGGAGATAACTCCCAACAAGACTGTCGTAGGGAATGTTATTATTCATCGTCAATGTCATCTCAATGTGTCTACATGTATAAAACACAATATGATTAATGAGTTTCATGAATTTATGTGAAAATTACACTATAGTATGACAATTAATTTTGATGAACTTAATATAAAATATATTTTAACATGAATAATAAAGGATGTGTTTGGTTCTATGATATGATATTTCACTCTTCCATAGTTGAATCCTAATCATTGGTGGACTGATCTTCATCTATATCCTTTACACAATCAGGACTGGAGGTGAGATGATGTTATGACAGATTAATTAATGGCTATACCAAGGAATCTGTGAATTATTGATGTGACATGGGTAGTTGTGAATCAATTAATAATGGTATCGCAATTCTTATCGATTTAAGAGACTTTCAGAATTAATGAAATGGGTGAATTATATGTTTTTTATATTCAAAATATTCATGGTGTGCCTTAGATTATAAATTCAGATCATGGTCCATATTTTATATAATTCTTATGAAATGTGTTAGAGAAGGATCATGGTACTCTGGTATTTTTTAGAAAATATTAGCACGCATAGACTAACAGATATATTGAATATAATATAGAGGTGTTAGAGGAGCTATTGATAGAATGAATCCAATATTTTGTAGGAACATGGTAAGAAAATATAGTACATATTTTGATCTATTATAAAAATAGTTATTAGGATACTATTTATATCAAATTATGAAAATAAATCAATGGAAGGCTATGTTTATCACTATTTTGCAGAATGGATACTAGAGAATATTGGTTTTGGTGGAAAATTATAATGATGGAGATGTCCTAGAAGGTCTAGATAATATAGAAATATATCATCCCATAAAATTAATGAATATGATATTTTCATATTTATTAATATTTTTAAATAAAATTTTAATCTTACATTAAACCAAATGCTTTTTTTGATGGCATATTTGACATGCAAGGATGGGTCACTGCTTAATCTTGTGTTGGACAAAATGCAAAGTCATACTAAAAATATAATAATATTATATTATGATTAAAAATGGTAGTTAATGTCTAATAAGTGTACTGTAAGGAATGAATAAAACTAACAATATTATAATACAAAATTTTTTTAAAATGTTTTTAGTTTTATCCAGTAAAATTTAGGGGCTTAAAATGAGAATGAATCCTATTTTAAGCATAAATAATCGAATATTTTTTAATGGTATTTTTGCCGAATTTTGTGGGTGAAACCTTTTTAAATGTTATTTTTGTAACTTTTATTTGTTTCATTTAACAAAATAATCTTCTTATTTAGAATCAGGACATAAAAATATACTTTGGGTAAATTTTTTGGTATTTTTCTAATATAGTTCATTTTTAATGAATATTTAATAAATAAGCATTTCATGTCAAAACTGTCATTTCATATAGTTTAATCATATGGTTATAATATATTTTATATTTTTATAAAGTGTAATTAATTTTTTATCATTTAATAAAATTATTGACATTGGAAGTGATTTCACATTTTAATTGGACATAAACACATGTCAATCCATTGGTAGTTTTAACTTCTTAAAAACACGCTTTTGGACTTGACAACAAGAATTAATTTTAAATTAATTTATGAAATTTATATGTTTTGAATTTGAAAAAATGGATTCCATATTCAGAATCAGGATGTTCAAATTGTGTATATATGTATCTTTAATTTTGAGACATTGTGAATTGTAAATTTAGTAAATATTTTATTTACCAAGCTTAAATGCTAAACATAGTAAATAAGGGTAAACAAATAATATGATAGTAACATTAAATTACCATAACTCATTTACTAACCCTATTGAATGATATGTTTTAAACCATGGGCATCGTTGGTTTTATATTATGAAACCATGGAACCACTTTTGTGTGACAATAAAATTTAATTACTTTTAATTTAATGTTTAGGATAATTTATCCTAAACATGTAACTTTTATTAGTTTTTATTTATATTGGTTTATATTAGTGATATCTTAGACAATGAATAATCATTATAAACACAAAAATGTTTTATACATCATGATATTATATTTATAACTTTTAGACATTAAATAAAGAAATTTAATTAGGACACACTGATGATGGAGTGATAACTTCATTAATAATGGAATGAAATAAATGATATTGTAAAGGTTAAAAAAATTGGTTATTGTTTTGTCATCAGAGAATTTTATAGATAATAGATACATGTTTTATTTTTACTAATGTTGTTTTTTTGAAGTAATCAATTTTTTATGGATTTTATTAAAAGTTATGATATAAAGTCAAATTGACATAATTCATATTTAAAAATATATAATATTTTATTAAATTTTATAAAATTCCAAAAAATCTAATATTTCCCCGAATAATTACTATAACACTAAAATTTTATTACTGACTCTTTAGTTGTAAATTTTATTATATTTTTTTTTATTATTTTGATTCTCAATTTTTTAAATACTTGATAAATGGTAAGAGTAAAAAAATAGTTAAATAAAAATGAAATGGAATAAAAAAATCAAAAGACAATCTAATTATAATTGGATGTTTTTATTTGAACATATATTCATCTTATATTATGTCTAATTGAAATTTTACTCATTTATAATCGAAAAAGAATTTATAATAAAATAATATTTCAGGATATTCCTTAAGGACCCATCCACCCTATTATATAATTCCACCACCTCAAACCCTTACCCACAAAACTCAAGCCCCTTTGGATCATCCAATCTCTACCGAAATAATTTTCAATCATCCCTCTCTTCCTCGTAGAAGGATTACCTTGGGGTGAAGGCAATTCAGTAAATCTTTCCGGCTCAAATCAAAGGGAGTTACCTGATTTAGAGGTAATATATTCTTTCATCTTCATTTCTTATATTTTTCTTCTCCACTCCCTATAATATTCTTATTACTTAATTAAATAAAAATCCAGTATCCTAAATATACCAGGATATTGTTATGGGATGGATTCGAACTATAAATATACACAACACCATCTAATTGATTATGAACATATTGTTTCTGTGGATGACGAACTATTGCCTCATGAAACGACGATTGTTCGATTTTCCCCAACCACCTCTAATGGTGTCCATTGTTATGGATCTATAATTTTACATTGTATATAAAATATTTATATTGTATATATGTCTATGAATTTTTCATTTATATCATACCTTCCTGGTTTCCATAATGTGAAAAAACGATAATATCATTTGAGGATGTGGGGATACCGCCTCCTCAAAGTGATATGACTCATTCATCCTATACATGGAACATATAATGGATGGAATTAATTAACTTATGTAACATATATAATATATAAATTATACTGGAATTATAATATACCTATATATCATTTTTTTTCATTCCATTTAAAATTAATAATAAATGGAAGTAGTGTTCATGTGTACGTATGGCTTACCATCTCCATGAACGTCGTATTTTATAATATTATATCCAACTGTTATGTGCTATTCTAAATAAATAGTTATTAGATATAAATAAATATATACTAGATATAAAATATATTAAAATAATGAATAATATTTTTTAGATAATGGACTTTTGACCATATGGAAAATTTGTAATTATAACAAGTTCATTTTTGACACAAGTACCAAACATCGACAGAAAGAACCATATAAAAATGAATAATTGTATGATTGTTATATCAAGGTAATAAGAGATATAAAAAAGAATAATAAACATTAAAAACATACTTAATCAATTATAATTAACTTATGATTATTATTTAGGGATATAAAGAATGGACAAGACAAGTCAAACAGAAGGTAAGGGACCCTCTTAACCCAATATCCATTCATTGGGTGGATCTTCTTCTACATATTTATGTAGTGATATGATTATTTGGGAAATTAATTTTGATATTTTGTCTTGTATATATACATTACCTATGTGTACTTATAGTGAATTCACAATATCAATCTACTTTATTTACAAAATGATACTAGTAAGGGACATCGTCTCAATCCACCTTCATTAAGGCATATTTTGATTTATAAATTACTTTTTTTATATGGTGTATAAAACCATTTGACATGTATTTTCTTTCTATGTGAATATTTTTATATGATGTGTTTTACAAAATGACAAAAATAATGTATCTTTTTACTGTACACGGTGACACCGACCTTTCCTCCATCGTGATCACTATTAGATATTTGGATTCCTTACCAAGAATTAATGTTTTTAAAAGGATAATAAATACCATATATCCTTTGTTGGTATTTTGGTATTAAAAATTGTTTTGGTAATGGATATATTATGTCTATATATTGAAAAGGTATATTGTGATTTCAGTATAATGTTTTCTATCTTTTATTCTTGTGTTATATGTTATGATTATGTTATGGTTCATGGAAATTGTTAAAATACATTATTGGTTCCAAGATAAACCTATGGTGGGTGAGCCTGAGGTAGCTCTACAATGAATTGGGTAACGTGTCAAAGGTAAATGTTAATGTTTTTCCAAATTGATTAATGGAATATATTGTGATGGGTATCGAAAACTTAAGTCCTGATGTAGTTTTAAAAGCTACTATGAAAATATGATATGAATGCCACAAGTTTCCATTATGACTTATGATTTATATGTGTTATTCAGAAATCTTATGATTTCATGTGGTATGTTAAATATCTTCTATTTTGTATGTATTGATGGGCTATTTTTTTCTTTTATTATTTTATAATACTTACTGACCCTTTTATTCTCATCCCATGTTTTTTAATTGTTTTTCATAGGCTATATAGAATGGTAATAGAAAAGATGTATTCAAGAAGAATTATATCGAAAAAGGAACTTTTGTTTTTAAGGGGTTTTATTATTTTGAGAAAAATGGATAGAATAGAAGTGTACACATTGTTATTTTTCCGATGTAATATAATTTTTAAAGTCTAATTCTCTAAAACTATAAGCCAGAAAAGATCCACAATGTGAATTCATGACATAACACTGGATTATGTAATGTTTATGGTCGGGGCCTTATTATGGGTATTTGTGGATGGTTTAGAAAGCATTAAGATTTTGGAAATTGTTAATTTAATATCCATAAATTAGTTTATAGTATGAATGAAATGATATAGTATTTATAGATTATCATGTTATTTTGTGTAAGATATTTCATTAGTTAGAATGGTTTTCTATAAATGAGATGGGGTAGCTTTGATGGGATTACATCATGAGGAAAACATCATTCCCAATCAGCAACCCGGGATGGTTAGAATCATAATTGAATAGTAAGATGCAATGATGGAACATTTGAATCATGGTGTAAATGGTGGTTGTATCAATGCAGATGATTAAAAATACTGACTACAAAATAACACGTCATTAGTGGACCATTTCATGAGTCCAAGTCCCCCATCATTCAGAGGATCATCAGACCATGTGCTAGTTTAAGGATGGATTAAAGCACAACAAAATATTTGTAATGTCATGGGGTGCTCAGAACCTCAAAAGGTAATTCTTTTTGTTTATCATTTTGAACGTGAAGCTGATTAGTGTTGGTTGATGGTAAAACATATTTGGGATAATGATGAGATGGATGCTCTTGATTGGGATGGATTCAAAGGTATGTTTCTTGATAAAAATTTTCTGAAGGTGGTTTAACATAGGATGGAAAACAAATTCTAGGAATTGAGGTAGGAGGATGATTCAATGGCTACATGTGAAGAGATATTCACTTGACTAGAAAGGTATGCTCCAAATTTCATAAGGGATCTTGATAGTAAAATCAATCATTTTTACTCTAGATTGCATCCATTGTATTGAAGGTATTTAGATTATCTTGAGTTCATAAGTTATGAAAAACGTGTTCTATGTGAGGTTAAGGGGGAATGGATTTTGACAATGATAAAGTGTTCTTTGACAAACAACAGAATTAGTGGACAAGGTGGCATATGAAAGGGAAGAAGAATCCAAAAAAAAATTGATGGTAAGAAACTTAATTTTATATATTTTAAATTTTTTAAAAATGTATGGTGGGGAATGCCTTTTGAATTTTGGTAAGTGCTTCCGGTGTTGTAAAATGGGAACTAAGTTTCATAATTGCAATAAAAAAATCAAGGTAAAGGTAAGACAAAATCTGATTTATTTTCAGTAAAATGTATAAAGTAAAATGATATGGGTAATTATGAAAATAAGTGTCTAACTAAGAACTCGATAGAGGGAAATTTGGTTGACTACATACAGAATGGGTTGGTGAAATACTTTCAAACTACTTCAATAGATGTTTAGCCATCAAAAGATGTAGTATCTGATACACAATTGGTTTGTTCATATTATTCCATTGTGTTGTTTGATTCAGGTTCTACACATTACTTCATTTTGGAGAAATTTTCTTGTAAATTAAGAATTATATCTCAATATATGAATCCAGAAAATTTAGTAAAAAATTTGGGAGGAAATGTTGAGGAAAAAATAAAGTATATGTAACTTCCTGTAATTGTTTGCAGAACAAATCTACCTGTAAACCATATTGTTTTGAATCTAGAAGAGTTTGATAGAATTTTGTGTATGGATTAGCTTTCATTTTATCATTCCAAGATTGACTATAGATATAATGAGGTTTCTTTTCTGATATAATTTTAGTTTGTGTACAAGAATGAACCCTTACATTTGATAACATATGAGGATGATGAAAAATTATTAAAATAAGGAAATGAATGTAATCTTGAACATATTATTGAAAATAAAGAAATTTTTCAAATTAAAGATATACCAGTAGTTAATAAGTATCTTTATGTTTTTACTAATGATTTTCTAGGTATTATACCTGTTTGAAAATTTGAATATATAACATAATTAGTTATTGATGCCAATTCAATTTCAAAAACCCATTATTAGTGGACCAAATTGATCTTTTATAGTTAATGAAGTAATTAAAAGTTTTATTAGATAAAGGTTTCATTCGACCAAGCACAACTCCATTGGGGTGATTTTGTCTTGTTTGATAAAAAGAAATATTGTTCAATTAGGTTTTGTATTGATTATAGAGACTTGAATAAAAACACGCTTAAGATCAAGTATCTTTTTCCTTATATCGATGATATGATTGATCAGCTCCAATAAGCTCAGTATTTTTCAAATATTCACTTCAGTTTATGGGTACCAATAGTTTATTGTATAAGAATCAGACATTCCTAAGACCACTTTTCATACTAGATATTGACATTATGTATTTTTAGTTATTCTATTTAGGGTTATCCAAATAACCTGTTGTTTTCATGCAGCATATAAATAGAATTCGTGGTGAATTCTAGGATAAGTTTTTCGTTGTGTTTGTGGATGATATTTTTGTATATTATAAAATTAAATGGGAGTATGAATGTCATTTAATGGTTGTATTGAAAAATTTAAAATAAAATAAAATGTATGGTAAATTTTGAAAGTGTGGGTTTTGGTTACAATAAATTTCATTCCTTGATTACATTACTTCTAATTCTGGTATATCTATTGATCCTGGTAAAACAAATGATGTTAATGAATGGACAAGACCCACAAATAAAACTCAGATTTGTAGTTTTTTTGTATAGAAGGTTATTAAAGAAGATTTTTAGAAATTTTTTGAATTATTATCTATCCCACTGACTACATTATCTCGAAAATATGTTATGTTCATCTAGAAAAAATAATGCGACGAATGTTTTCAGAAATTGAAAACACTTTTGGTGAATGATCTAGTATTGTAACTTCCTTCTAGAAATGGTGAATTTTTAATCTATAGTGAGGCTTCATTGAAAGGAAATGGTTTTGTCCTAATGTTGAATGATATGGTAATTTCTTGTGCTTAATGTTATTTGAAACCACATGAGTTAAATTACCGTACACAAGATTTGGAATTAGCTACTATTGTTTTGGTTTTAACAATTTGGAGGCATCATCTGTATGGAGTAAGATGTGAAATATATACTGACCAAAAATGTTTGAAGTATATAATGAATTAGAATGAATTTAAAATGTGTAAGAGGATATTTCTATAATTAATCAAGGATAATGATTTCATAATTTATTACCATTCGGGAAAATAAAATAAATTGGTTGAAGCTATTTGTCCAAAAACATAATGCTACATTAACTATGTTATGTTTGGAACATGATCCTTTGGTTTCTGATATAATAAATTTTTTATTGGATGTTTTAAGTGCAGTGAATTACAATATTTTCATTTTTCTTGCTGTAAAATCATCACTATCAGATAGAATTATAAATCTACAGAAAGATGATAGTTAGTTGTTGAAAAAGGTAAAATTGGTTTAGTAGGGTATGTTACCTAAATTTAACATTAATAAAGACTCTTTGTTGAGGTTTGGAAAGATAATATGTGTGCCTTATGACTCACAATTGAATAAATAATTATTATGTGATGCTCATATTTTTCTGTTTTCAGTTAATCCAAGGAGTACTGAGATAAAAAAACAATATCAATAGTATTAATAGTGATATATAATGAAATGAGATATTAATCAATTTACCAAGAGATGTATGAATTGTCAATAGGTGAAAGTAGAGTTTCAGTTAATGAATCAGTTGCTTCGGCCTTCATCAGTTCCAGAGTGGATATGGGAAATATTTCTATGGATGTTTTCATTAGATTACTAATGACTTATTGAGGTAACAATTCAATTTGTGTTGTTATTGATCGTTTAACTACGTTTTCTCATTTTCTTCCAAATAGATATACTTTATCTCTAAATCACCATTCCCTAATGTCTATTAAATAGATAGTCAGGATACATGCAGTTACCCTCAACATTTTATCTGATCGTGATTCCTGGTTCACTTCTATCATTTGGACGTGCTTTCTGTAGTCATTGGGTACTAAATGAAAATTTAGTACAACTTTTCATCCACAATCAGATGTTTTGTCAGAATGAAAAATTCATCCATTGGATGATTTTATATGTTCTTTTTCAATGTATTACCAGGGAATTTAAGAATAACATATTTCATTGGTTTATTTTTCTTATAAAAAAAGTTTTCATTCGAATATATAAAAGTAATCAATTGAGGCATTATATGGAAAGCAACGTCGAACTCCATATTTTTGGGATGAAGTAGGTGAAAGGAATTTTATGGGACTAGAATTTGTATAAGTGATGGTAGAAGAAGATTATATGATTCATAAGCACATGATAATACTTATAGTAGACAGAAAATTTAACCAAATAACTAGAGGAAGGATCTTTCTTTCAAGGTAGGTGATCATTTCTTTCCCAAAGCTTCTCCATGGAAAAGTGTGATCTATTTTGGTAAGAAGGGAATATTGAGTCCAAGGTTTGATAGACCCTATTAAATACTTGAGATAGTTGGAAAAGTTTCCTAAAAAGTGATTTTAAATAAAATTTTATCTCTAGTAAACAATTATTTTTTATGTTTTAGTGCTTTTAAAGTATATGCTAGATTCATCTCATGTTTTGATTCTAGAGGTAGATCAGTTGGAAGACAATCTTTCTTATGAGGAACAACCTTTCTAGATTCTTAACAAAAAAGAGAAAATGTTATAGATTATGGTAATTCATCTAGTAAAGGTATTTTTGAAAAAAACCATATGGTTAAAGAGGCAACATGGGAATTTGAAAATTCTCTGAGGGATAAATGCCCCTAGATATTTGGTAAGTGAATTGAATTGCAGGGACATAATTCTCAAAACATGGGAAGGATGTAACATCCCATTTAAATGAAGAATATGATATTTTCATATTATTAATAGTTATTAATTATATATTAATTTTACTCTAAAAGGGATTCAATGTTCGATGGCGTACCTAACACGCAACAATTAGTTTCTCTGAAATCTTATATTGTACACGATGTGGAGTCATACTTAAAATAATAATAATATAATATGATGATTTTAAATTGTAGAAAATGTATTGCCGTTATACTGACAAGAATGAAAATATATAAGTATATTATGATTAAAAATGTTTGTTCAATGTTTTTTCATGTATCCGCTAAAATTTAGAGGCAAAAAATTAGAATGAATCCAATAATAAGAATATATAGTCAAATATTTTAATAAAGTAGTTTCACCACCTTTTGATGGAGAACACTTTTTTATATCATTATTTTTTCACTTTTATATGTTCAATTTTACAAAATAAAAATCTTTATTAGAATGTCAAAAGTTACTTTGGTTAAATTTTGTTTTATTTTTTTTATATACGTCATTTTTAATGAATATTGTAAAATATTGAATTTTAAGACAAAACAGTATTTTAATCTAATATATTAATATTGATAGATTATATTTTTAATGGTTTTTAATGTGTAATTAAATGTTTCGATAATTTAATTCTGTTTTGGTCATTGGAATTGATTTAACTTTTTAATGGGACATAAACACATTCAAATATTCTGGTAGTTTTTAATATTTTTAAACACGCTTTTGGTTTTGACTATAGGAATTATTTTCAAATTAATGTTTTCAATTTATGTGTTTTGAATTTCAAAAAATGGATTCCATATTTGGAATCAAGAGGTCTAAATTGTGTAAATATGTTACTATTATTTTAATACATTATGAATAGTATCTTCAGTTACTATTTTATTTACCATTGTTAATGGGTATTTTCGGTAAATAAGGGTATGAAAATAATATAATAATAAAATTAAATTACTCTAACACATGTCTTTGCCATATTTTATGAGATATTTCCGACCGTGGGCATCCTTGGGTATATTTGAGTTCCCCATGAAGCCACTTGTGAGAGAAAATGACATTTAATTCCTTTTAATTTAATATTAAGGAAAATAAAACCTAATCATGAATCTTTTACTAAAAAAATTATTATATGGGGTTATATAAGGGATCTCATAAACTATAAATATTACTTAGATATATAATGTTATTTTAAACGTCATGATATTTTATTTATACATTTTTGACACTATATAAATAAATTTAATTATCACACAATGATGATGTAGTGATTACATCCTTAATAATGGATATAAATAAATGATATAATAAATGTAAAAAATTCATAATTTGGATATTATAATGTCATCCAAAAATTAATTCAATGAAAGATACCAATTAAAATTCTATTAATGAATTTTTTTCTATGTAATAAAGTTATATAATTTTTAAAAAGTCATGATATGAATAATGTAAAAATTGTCATAATTCGTATTTTAAAATATAAAATATTTTATTAAATATGATAAAATTTTAAAAAATATATTACATGTCTAAATATTTATTATAATTCTAAAATTTTATTATTTACTCTTTAATTGGATATTTTTTAGTTTTTCGTTAATATTTCTATTCTCAAAGATTAAAATGCCTGATAAAATAGTAAGAGTAAAAAAGAGTTAAATAAAGGAGACAAGGATTAAAATATGTACAAAACCTGTCTAATTATTATTGGAAGATGTATTTCGACTTATATTTGTATTATATTTGAAGTAACGTCATTTGGACTCATTTATAATTGAAATATAATTTATAATAAAATAACATTTCAAGATATTATTTAAGTGACCCTCCTCACTCTTATAAAATTCCACCACCTCTAACCCTTACTCACGCATATCAATCCCCCTTGGATCATGCATACTAAAAAAATAATCTCTCAACATCCTTATATTCCTCTTAAAATCAATACCTTTGGAAGAAGAAAATAAATTAATCCCTTTTTGCTGAAATCAAATGAAGTTACTCGATTTAGAGGTATGGCCTTCTCTCAAGATCATTTTTTTATTTTTCTTAAACACTTATTATTATATTATAAAATAAGAAAAATATTATCCTATATATACAAGTATATTTTTATGAGAAGTATTCAATCAAAAATTTCACACACCTCAATCTAATGGATTTAGAACTTACTGTTTCTGTTGATAGTGAACTACTGCCTCACGAAACAGTGATTGTTCAATTTTCCCCAACCACCACTGATGGTGGATATTATGAATGAAATATATTTATATGTGTTATATATAATTTTTATATTCTCTATATTTTTTTTTATTTATCATTAATATCATACTGTTATGGTTTCCATAAATGGGAAATACAATAATTTCATTTGAGAAAATGCGGACTACGACTCCCTCAAAGTTATACGACTCATTCATTCTATAAATGGGACATATAAAAGGTGTAATTAATGAAATAATGTAACATATATAACATATATATTGTACCAAAATTATAATATGCTTATTTATAATTAATTGTTTATTCATTTAAAAATAGAAAATAAATGAAAGTAGCGTTCATGATTACGTTTGACTTAACCTCTCCAGGAACTGTGCATTAAATTTTCTAATATCCATATGTTATGGACTATTATAAATAAAAATATACTAGATAAAAATACATATATAATTGATATATATGATATTAAAATCATGATTACAATTCTTGAGATTTTGTACTTTTGACCACATTGACAATTTGTAATTAATATGAGTTAATTTTTTACTCAAGTATCATACATCGATAAAAAGAAGGATATGAACATTAATAATTATAATTTCTATATCACGGTAGCATGTTATATAAAATTAATAATAATATTGAAACAGTTCTGAAGAATGTATAATTAAATTTTTTTTATTGTTCAGGGATATATTGAATAAAAAAGACAAGTCAGACAGAAGGTAAATGATCTTTTTGTCCCAATCTCCATTCACTGGGTTGATTTTCTACTTCTTATTTAAGTCGTGATAATTTTATTTGGAAAATTAATTTTGATATATTATCTTGTTTTTATACATTACTTATGTGTACTTATAGTGAATACACATAATTGATCTATTTTATTTACAAAATTATCTTTCTAAGGGACTTCGTCTCAATCTCTTTTCATTGTGGCATATTTTTATTTATACTAAACATTTCTTATATGGTGTATAAACCCATTGGAGTTGTATTTTAATTCAAAATGAATATTTCTCTACTAAATATTTAACTAAATAACAACAATAATGTTTCTCATTGATGTATGTAGTGACAACGCCCTTTCATCCTCCATGACCATTATTTGATATTTGGAATCCCTAACAAGATATAATGTTGTTAAAAGATAAATAAATACCATATACCCTTTTTACATATTTTGGAATTTAAAGAGGTATTTATAATTGATTTTTTATGTCAATATATTGAAATGATATATTGTTATTTTGAGGTGGAAATTTTATCTTCCCTTTTTTTCTTGTGTTGTGTGTTATTATTATGTTATGGGTCTTGTGAATTGGTTATGTATACAGGTGGTTTCATGATAAATATTTGGCAGGTGAGACCGAGATTTATCTCTAATGCATTGGGTAACGTGACAGAGGTAAACATTACTCTTTCTCATAATATATTATGAGAATATACTATGATGGTTATTCCAAACGTAACTTTCTATGTAGCATTGAATGAAACAATGTAAGTATGATATGGATGCCACAAGTTACATTTATGATTTATGATTACTATGTGTTATTCATAAAACATACTATTTCATGAGTTATATTAAAGAGGTTATGTTTGGAATGTATTGGTGGACTAATGTATTTTTTATTTATTTAATAACCCTTATTGCGATTTTAATGCTTATCCCATATTTTTGAAATTTTTTCACATGGTATATAGAAGGGTATGAATAATAAAGTATTCAAGAAGATTTATATCATGAGAAGAAATCATTTACTTTTAAAGAGTTGTATTTTTTCTGAAAATTTTTGGATAGAATAGAAGTGTATACTTTGTAATTTTTGAGATGTAATGTAATAGTTACAACGTAATTCACAAAAACTCTAAACATAAAAAGATCATCAATTTGAATTGTTGGAAAAACTCAAGACTATGAAATGCTTTAGGTCAGGTCCTTATAAAAAATATATGCCTATCACCTAGAGTAGATATATGTTATAAGCTAATCTATTCCATAAACCTCTTGAGATTATAATTGGTGAACATGTCTTCTATTAAATTCCTAAATGATTGAGTCATAGCTAGATTTAGAAATACAAAAAATTGGTGCTGATATTTTTCTTTCTGTTTCATATTGTGGAGAAGATTGGTCCTTTATCAAATCGATTAGAGATTTTATATCCATATAATTTTATGCATGGTGTTTTTCATGTCGCATAGAGTTGGTAGCATCGAAGTGACCCATATTTTATGATTAATATTAATTATGATAAATTTGATAATAATAACTAATTTAGAGATCATATCATTCATATTTTTAATCAATGTGATAAAATTCATTTGTGTGGAACGATACAATTGTTCATAGTGTTTTGGAATCATGGCCATGTTTAGGAGGAAACATGACAGTGGGATGTTGATATGTGAGCCAGGTGGTCTGCTATTTTTACCTAGGTGTCATAGTGACACTAGGTAGTATAGTTGAGGAAACAAATTTATATTGTGGTGAAATTTAAAGATCTAAACCTTTTCATTAGGTAGGTTTCTCTATTAATTTATGTCAAAATACTTTTAAAGTGGCTTGGGGGAACACTTACAATGAGTAGGAAATGTATCACGAGCGTCATGGGGGTTTTTAATAAGGAAATCATAGAAAATACATCATATAGTGTATTATTTTAGGATAGCACAAAGTCAGTGATAACCCTGCTCCATGAATGTGTGACATAGTTCAGGGGGGATCACAGTTGAGAAACTCATACGAGGTAGACTATAAAATATGAAAGTTTGGTCCAAATCCATTTTTTCGACTTTTTTATGATCTAGATAACTATGTAGGTGGCCCAGGATACCAGTGTCTTGAGTTCTCCATGGACATGGGATCATACATAATTGGCGCACATTCTATTAAACCATGCTTCCAAAGCATGCACCTTTATAAGAGTGTAAATTTGATAAATGACCCTTCATATCCTATATCGATCTCCCCCTAAATTTCCCATCATTTCCCTCCTAGAATCCTATAGTGAAGTCAAAAGACTCCCTCCTATCTCAAGGATGCATCTCCATCTATTTTGGGGCCTCTAATGTGTTATTTTGTGTGTTTTTAATCACAGAGTAAGTCTATGAGTATCATTAATTATATTTATATAAGGGATCAAATATTATTATTTCCCCTTACTATATGTATTAGGATCACCATTTTTATCCATTTATTCACTTCTTTTTAGGTTTAGGGTTTATTGGATTGAATAAAAGGTTGGATACAGACAATTGTTTGAATAAAAATATAAAGATGGTGGTTTAAAAAACATTTACCATAGTCATTATATTATATATGTGAATGTGGTGTGTTCTATTATAACAACATTATAAGAAAATATTTCCATGTTATTGAAATAAAATATGTGCAACAAATTAATGTTATAGACCAGTTGTAAATCCCATCAGGTGCAATGATGAGTATTTGATCAGACCAACGGAAACATATAGGTTGTAAAAATGCTTATATAATGATATAAATCTGTTATATATGTTGGAATAGATATTTTATAATTTTAAAACAGTTATAAATTTTATATGGATTGTTATAATGGAATAAGGGATATAAGACTAGATTTAGAAATTTATGGTTTATTGACAGGATTGAGGGAAAAACTGGGAAATAGATAAATTTGTAATTAGGATTATAAATGGTTTGAATGTATTTTTCCAGGAAAAATAATGAAAATAAATAAGGTAAACCCAATTTATAGGATATATTAATAGTTCAAGTATGTTGGGGCATGGAAATTTGTTTTCGGTGGCATTGTAAAAATGATGGACATAATGATCTACACCATTGATCAAGATTTTTGGACACTATGCTCCCTGACCATTGGATTAGAATACTATAAATTTCCCCCAACATCACTGATTTGGATTTATTGACATGAAAAACATTATCACTTTTTTGGTCACATAGAATGATGCTTCGAATTTAAAATATGTGACCCCTATGGTATATGGTTCAGACAACAGGCATGAGCTAAAATAGTTTTGATGGGATATGTTGTCCCATAGAAAATAAGGTCCAAAGTGGTTAATAGATAATTATTATTTTTATGATTTTTTTCATTATTTCAAGTCCAATATTACCTTATGCATCTTCTTTCACTATTCTCAATATTGGATATTTATTTACACAATATTTGTTGGGGCTTACAGAGTTTTATTCACGCCCTTCTCAGGCCACTACTTATACTTGAGAAAAATATTATTGTTACATATTTGGAAATGGAAAATGACCTCTGATATATTTTGGATTTGGTACATGGGATGGAAATGGATGAGGGGACTGAGCTTGATTTCAGGACCCATTTTGTGATTTTTAGTGTGATATTATTATCAGTTCCTTTTTGACACATGAATCATATAAGAACCCAAATATTTTATGGCATGTGTCTCTTAAATAATTTCAATTACTTAGAAAGCCTATATTGAATGAAACACTGAGCCTCTATGAACATAAACATAGATATATATAGGATATTTTTATAACCTATCCATTAATAATAAATTTCCCATTTATGTGTTTTGACATTTGAAAAACAGGCATACACGGTTGTGATCAGGGTGATATTTGGAGTTTGATACAATCATGTTTATTTTTACTGAATAAAAATATACCCTTATTAATAGTATCATACCCTTATAAATATTAACATACCCTATGAATATTTATGTGGCCTTTATGATTGGTAACATTACCCATGAAGCTGTTAATAAAATTTTGGCACCTTAAATATGAAGATGAATATTTTTGGTGTTGGTATTTTCTGATTGAATGATAATTATAATTAATAATTAAATTTCCCATAGTTATAAAATTATTTTTGAAAAAATGGAATTATTATTTACATTATTCATGACGATAAAATATTATATTCAATTTTTGAGATATTTTTTAAATACATGAATTTTTGTGAATAATATATTACAATAAATTATGAAAAATTCTCAATAGATGATTTATTGAGTAATATATGATGTACTGCAGAGGAATGAACTCCTGGTTCAAACTCACATGAACTTATTACTATTTATTTTAATATAATTATCACAATTTTTTTATTAGGGAAAAATAATAAACCAATGATTAAATTGTAAAGAAAACCATCCTCTCTTGTACAAACCACCTTGCACCCCTCCTCCTCTGACACCACTCAGAGCATTGAGCATTTCCTATGTACTATGAAATAAACTTCCCAATCCCTCCCCCACATCAAAGACATTAGATTCTATCCTAAAGGCTAAAAATAAAGGCCTTGAAAAGATTCTATAGGAAGTGTACTCTAAAGGTGAACATCTCTTCCTTTTTATTTCAACTTCCTTTGCATGTTCCATTATATTGTTATTCTCTCATAACCTCAACTTATCAAAATGATATGATAATTATAGTTCCTTATATCAACATTAATTTTATTATGATAATGTAAAATTTATTGTTCATCTCACTTTCCCCCATATTCTTATACTAAAATTGAAAATATCATCCGAGATTTGTTAATTTATAACAATCATGTACGATAGGATTTCAATTTATATTAAAATGTTGAAAACCAGTCATGAATATTTTTTAATGGTTGAAAAGAATTATAATATATGTATTTTACCTTATTCAATGTTTTTAATCTTTACACACTCATAATATAAAATTATAGTACTAAACAAGTTCATTATGCACTAAACATGAAAATTAATCCAAGTGTTTATAAGTAAATTTTATATAATAATTCATCCTCATGGTATATAACCAAAATCATTATAAGATAATTTATATAAATATAATGTCAATAATAATATATACTTACAATTCTTGATTTTTACCACATTTCAATGGAACTTCAATTCATGAATACAAGTAAACAGATCCTGAATTGTAATGAATAAATTTCATCCAAAACAATAAAATTTAACATTCTAAACGAATTAAAATGCCATGAATGAACCTAATAATGTTATGAAAAGTGAATTAAAATTAGTTGAGGTAAATGAATTAATAATTAATTAATATAAATTTTATTATTCATGTCATTAATATTCACAGAAGAACACATTCTGGCATAAGGTATGTGGTTTCTCATCTCACTTTATTTTCTGGAGATTTCCATTGTTTTCCACTTATTTATTGTATAAGGTATGTGTTTACTATAATATGATATATAATATTACTATTATATTTATATTCATAGTATTTAGTGATTCACTTGAATATTATTAACTCGATTTATTACAATGTTTTAAGGGACTTTATTTCTGTTTTCATTTTTGTGTGATTTACTTGGTACTGTGCACCTAATCATTCCTATGTGTTGTAAATACTACCCCTTTGAGATTATTTTTCATTTAAAATTGTAAATATATTATATATCTAAATTATGGCTTCATTTATATGAATATTTTCTTAATCTGTATACCCTTTTACATATGGTGTTTATTTTGAATGTTGTTTTAACAATGGAAATATTGATAAATTTGTATCCTTTAATCTATAAAAATATTTTGAAGTCATTTTATACATGTACTATCTCTATGTATAATGAATGATTTGGACATTTAGTGATGGTTAGTGAACACTATAGCTCATTGATGCATTTACCGGTCCCATGAGATAAGTCAATTGGAAAATAACCCTTCGAGTTTGTTTCCAAAATAGAATTTGATGGTTATCAACCCACAGACATAAACCGTTTAGATGATATAGTTGTAACATTTTCCAGATACATGACATCCAATTAATAAGAATTATGTTTATTCATTTTCTTTTATTACTTTCCATGTGGTTTCACTATGAAAATATCTATGGATGTAGTTTCGTTCTCATTTAATTAATGGAATGATTTTTTTCATTTATTCAACATGCCATATTGAATATTCCAAATTGATTATGATTAAATTAATTTTGATTCATTATTATTCTATTTTTAACCATTATAGATCATTTTATCTCACCCCGTTCATTTTTTAACATTCAATGGGTAATGGGGAGGATAACATTTATTATGTTCTCTTGGATGCAGTTTATTAGTTTATGTTGCGTATTGTATTTTATTACCATTCCCAATGTAATATGAGTGATATATATTTATTTATTTTCTTCAATAATAATAAACGGATCTTTCAGTTAGGATTTAATTTCTTGTAATCATGCCAATGGAAAAATCAATTCACCGGTATCATTATTCTAGGGTTGGGGTGATAAATTTGGTATGAGAGGAAGTTTAGTAGAAAACATCGAAAGTAGACTTGGGAAACATGGTTTGGATGACATAACCCTAAGTTAGAATTTTAATGTAATCATAGAATAAAATAACAAAATTTTTGTAATGTTGGGATTATGTGGTTCTTTCTATAAAATATATCACAACCTAGATACTACATGTGGACGTGGTTCAGGTACAGAGCTACTTAGGATTATCAAATCTGACAAGGTGTATTTGGATTGAATTGGGGTATCATGATACACTACAATGGGCCTTAATTTGAACATGATTTGACCCTACCATAGGATATTCTTTATATAATTCCCATTTTCATTACAAATAATTTTGAAGGATTTAGATGTAAATATAATCAATGTTTATGAATATGGGATTATTTGTCCATATATTTTCATATTATCTTAATTGTTTAGTTGTTATAAATTATGAACCAAAAAATAATATAGTGTAAGCCAATGTTTAGTGATGGTGCCTAATTGAATAAGGGGAATCAATACCCATGTAAAATTTTAGGATTTCACTGTTGATCAAAGAAACACAATTACTACTGGATTTGATTAGATCATGGCCATTTCTAGACAACATACACAAGATGTTTAGAATTACCACCCTACTTCTGTATTGGAATATCTCATGTGGCAGAAGCACCAACATTAACATGGGACTACTAATCCAATGATAGCTGATCAGTGGATCATGTTTGTTTAAATTATATTTCTTGCATTTGGATGCAATGAAAATGAAATGATAGTATTAAGAATATATTTCCTCAATGGTTATGATGATCAATGGTGGTCCTTGATCAAAATACCATAGAGGAAAAATAAATAGAATATATGGATTGGATAACTTTAAAGGAAATGTTCTATGAAAAATATTTTTTCCTCATTATCAATAAATTGAAATGAAGAGGAAATTCCGTAGACTAAAGAAATGGGGTGAATAAATTATTGTGTAGTATGAGGATACCTTCAAGAGATTATCCTGGTATTCTATAGATTACGTACATTATTCAACAGCCTATATTGGTCATTAATTTGAAGGGCTTAAGAAAAAATTTCGAAGGTCACTGCCTTCTCAATAATTTCCATCAAATGATAAAATTGTTTTAAGTGCCATTAAAACCGAGACATAATGTTCTAGATCAATAATTTTAAAGGGAAATAAAGATAAGAAGAGGAATTCTAATAACCATAGAAAATATAAAGTTACAATGAATAATAAGTTAATGAATAAATTTCTATTATGTAAGAAATTTTGAAAGAATCATACTAGGAAATGATTGAAAGGAACTGGAGTTTTCTGTAAGTGTGGAGAAATGGGTCATCGATCTAATGAATGCACAGGGAAGAGAAAAGTAAATTATTTTCAATGAAACAATTTTAGATATATGGGGCACTATTTAAATGAGTTTCCTATGAACCATGGAGACCATCCTCATAAAATGACACAGAGGGAGGGAATTCTTATATGATTAAAATCATAAATGTTGATGTTCCTAATGATGTGGTTGTAGGTACTTGAATTATTTCTTCAAACATCTCCAATGCAGTATTTGATTTTGGATAATTGAATTCATTTATGACTTCTTTATTTTCCATGATAATTAGACATGTCCAATTTCATTTAGTAAAACATGCTTTAGTCAAAACTCTAAGGGGTTGTATCATTGCAATAATGATTTGGCGATCTATCCCCCTCATGACTCATAAACATTCGTTAGATGAAAACAGTATCATCTTACCAATGATTGAATTTGATATAGTTCTCAGTATGAATTTACTAATAGATTATTATGAGAAGATCTATTATATGAAAAAAGTTGTTACAATTTTTTTGAATGTTGTTAAATCCCTTATCTTTAGAGTATAAAGCTCTCCGTAATATTTTTTTTTCTAGATCCACACCTAGTAGTTCTACTAAATGGAATTCTCATAGAGGAATAGAACACAATATCTATGGGTGATGAATAAAATAGTCAAATTAAATAAGTACCTATTGTGAAATAATACATTGATGTATTTTTAGAGGATTTACCTTGACATCCTATAGTGTGGGAAGTTGAGTTTTCTGTTGATTTAATTCATTTTGCATGACCTATATTAATGACTCCCTATAGACTGACCACTATGTAATTAGGGGATCTATAAAATAACTATATTAATTGTTTAACAATGGATTTATTCGACCTTCTATTTCTATAGGGGATCCCTAGTCCTCTATGTCAATTTGAAATATGGATCCACGAGGCTATGTATTTATTATATAGAAAACAATGATATTACAATAAATAAAAAGTATCCACTTCCACAAATTGATCATTTACTTAATCAAATTCATGGAGCCCTATATTTTTCAAAGAATGACCTTCGATCTATATATCATCAGTTGTGTGTGAGGAAAGAAGATATTTCAAGGATAACATTTCTATATTGGTATGGCCGTTATGAGTTTATAGTAATGCCTTTTTGGAATAAATATTACAGCAACTATATTAATGAATCTAATGAATAGAGTTTTGAAGGAATTTCATGATGACATCGTTGTGGTATTTAACGATGATATCCTAGAATACACCAAAAGGAACGAACACCATGATAATAACTTGAAAATTATTCTAAAAACTCTTTGA
This sequence comes from Viscum album, assembly GCA_963277665.1. Taxonomy (NCBI): domain Eukaryota; kingdom Viridiplantae; phylum Streptophyta; class Magnoliopsida; order Santalales; family Viscaceae; genus Viscum; species Viscum album. The sequence continues at coordinate 478,309,220 of OY728134.1, forward strand.
TGAAATGAATTATATTAGATGTTTAGAAAGAGTTAATTTTAGCTTAAATATATTCATTTTCTTTTCCATATTATATCTACTGATGGAATATTAGTTGATCCAATGAAGATAAAGGCTATCCATGAATGGACCAGACATCCAAAAATAACCTAGGTACTTAGTTTTATTGGCCTAGATGATTCTACTGGCATTTCGATCATAATTTCTCCTAATTGGATAACCCACTGACAAATCTCCCACATAAAGGGGTTATGGATGTATGAAAAAATTAATGTATACAATTAGTTGAATAATTGAATGGAATAATGGTCAATGCTCTAATTTTGTCTCTTCCATATGGAAATGATAAAATTGTGATAAACTGTGATGCATCAAATAATGTGATGGGTTGCATCTTTATGAAAAATGATAAATTTATTGATCACTAATCAAGGCAGATGAAGACTCATGATAAAAGTTACCTAACACATGATCTTGTGTAAGAAGTCAAAAATATTTCTCTAAAAATAAGAATAAATTAACTCAATTGTGAAATAAGTGAGATATATACAGATTATAAGTGTTTAAAATAAATTTTTATACAGATATACATCAACATTGTAAAAATGGGATGGTTCGAGTTACTCAAAAATTATGAATTCTGAATAAAATACCACCTTGTAATGGAAAATAAGGTAGAAGATGTATTAAGTATGAATGAACATGGACTTATGCCCCATATAATTATTAAGGGAGATACTATATTCATGGATCTTTTAAATATGGATATAGATAATTTTACGGAATGCAAAACATATTTCATTTTTCAAACTATTGATAAACAAAATTTAAAATAGAAGATAAAAATATCTGAATATGATTATGAGAATATAGAAAATAAAATTAAATCTATTAAGGATGGATGATTGGAATACTTCGTATATGAGGATGGAATTCTGAAATTCAGAAAGAGGTTATGTCTTCCATTTGTACCTGTGATAGAAAGGGAAATATTAGAAAATGATCATAGCTCAAATATTTTTGTACACCCTATTTGTAGTAAGATGTAAAGATATGTGAGGGAACATTTTTGGTGGGATAACATGAAGCGAAAAATTGTTCATTGTGTGTTAAGGTGTCTAGTTTTTCAAAAAGTGAAGTCTTAGAGACAAAACCCTAGAGGGGTCATGTAACCTTTACCAATTCTTATGTGTATGTGGGATTACATAATGAAGTATTTTTTCATAGGTCTAATGTGGAAACCTAGAAGGAATGTTTTAATATTGGTAATTGTTGACTGTCTGACAAAATTAGCACATTTCCTTGGATTAATAGAGGATTTTTCACTTGGTCACCTTAAGAGTCTTAATATTAATGAATTTTTAAGGCATAATGGTCCACCTATATCAATTGTTTCCGATTGATAATCTTGAATTGCATAAAGTTTTATAAAAGTCACTATAAGGCTCTAAAAATTAATAATCATATGAGTAAATCTTACCACCCCAAAACCGAAGAACAATCTAAAATGACTATTAAAACACTAGAAGACATTTTGAGATCATTCTATATTGATAGTCAAGGTATGTGCGATCAATAATTACCTTTAGTTGAACTTTTCTATAATAACCATTTATATTATAGAAATAAAATGGATCCATATATGGCATTGTATGGTTTTAGGTGTCGAACTCCAACGTGTTGGGATGAATTTGGCCAGAGGAAAATTATAGGCCCAGAACATATCAATGAGAAAACTGTAATGGTATTGAAATTTTAGGCCCATATCAAAGTATCCAAAAGTAAGAAAAGGAATTATCATTACAAACAGAGAAATGATTTCAAATTTCATGTAGGTGACCAGGTCTATCTAAAACTATCTCAATGGATGGGTGTCTTTTGGTTCAGTGTGAAAGGGATTTTGAGCCCCAAGTACATCAGAATGTATAAAATTTTGGAAAGAATTGGAGCTTCCGCATAGTAGTTTTTAATTCCACAATGTCTCTCCATTGATCATAATGTGTTCGAGATATCATTCTTGAGAAATAAATTCCAAACTAAATTCTTGTACTCATCTATGAAGAAATAGAGGTAGAACATGATTTTTTATACTGTGAAGTGATTATCTTGATTCTGGACGCCAGAGAGCATGTATTATAAAATTGAAAGACTCACTTAGTAAAAGTTCTTTGGAGAAACCATAAATTAGTGTAAGTAACAAGGTAACCTGAAGTTGTTATGTAGAAGAGTAGATGAAATATTTTTAAATGGATTTATACATGAAATATTTCGAGGAAAAACTCTCAGAAGGGGGGAAGAATTTGACACCCCAAATATTTTATTATATGCATCTCTTAAATACATTTAATTAATTAGATATACTATATTTCATGAAGCAATGAGTCTCTGTGAAACAACACTTGGTTATTTATAAGATATAGTTATAACCTATCCATTATGATTAAATTTTCCTCTTATATGTTTTGAAATTCCAAAAACAGACATACAAAGTTGTGATCATTGTGAAATTTAGAGTTTGATTGAATCAAGTTAATTTTCTGTGAATAATAAAATTCCCTTATGAATATTAAAAAACCCTTATTAATATTATCTTACCCTTATGATTATTAATATGAACCTTATGAATGATATCCTTACCCATCAATGTGGAAATAAAAATTTTGCACATAAAAAATAAAGATGAATATTTTTAGTATTGGTATTTTATGATTCAAATACGATTTTACATAAAAATTAAATATCTCATATTAATAAATTTATATCTTAAATAGCTGGTTCATATTTGGATTGTACATTTCGAAGAACGGTTAAGGTGAATTTTTTGGGTTTTTTTTTGAATTACTTTAATTTTTTGTAAATAGTAAAATATGTTAAATTATGTTGATTAATAAATACATGATTCATTGAGTCATGAATAATGTTCTTTTGAGGTTAGAACACCTGGTTTGAACTCATATGCACTTATTACTATTTTTTTCATGAAATCCTCACTATCTCTTATCTTATAGAAAAATAATAAACTAATTATTAAATTATTAAGAAAACCCTCCTCCACTCAATATATAAACCACCCTCACCCCCTCTTCCTCTCACACCATTTTATCATTAATCCTTTCCCATGTTCTACCAAAGAAACATCCCATGCCCTCCACTGATGTTCACGACTATCTACCCTCATTAAAAAAATGTCCTTAAAGAGATTCTCAAGAGGGATTACTCAAAAGGTGAACCTCTCTTTGTATTTCTTTCAAATACTTTTACAAGTTACATTCTTTTGTTGCTCTCTCCTCACTTCCCATCAGAAACATTATATGATAAGTATACTACCATAAATGAAATTAAATTTTTCATACTAATGGCATATTCCATCATCATCTCTCTTTCCCCCTACTCTTATATTAAAAATAAAAATACCATCTGAGATGTGTTAATTTATGACATTCAAGGAAGAAAAGTTTTGAATTTATAGTATAATCTTCAACACTAGTCATGGGAGCTTTATAATGGTTTAATTAGATCATAATATATATATATTATCTTATTCAATGTTTTTTAATTCTTACACACTCATAAGATAAAATAATATTACCAAACAAGTTCAGTATTCACAAAACCACCATGTTAATCCAAGTGTTTATCATTATCTTTTATATAAATATTCAACCTCATGGTATATAAAAAAATTATTATATGATCATTTATATCTATCTAATTTCATGAAGAATATTTATTCACTATTTTTGATGTTTAACCACATTTCAATGTAACTCTCATTCATGAAAACAAGTAAATTGATCCTAAAAACCTTGGATGAAAATTATTAAAAAAAATATAAAATTGAAGCTCTTAAACACATCAAAAAGTCTTGGAATAAACCTAATATGATTACACTTAATAAATTACATGTATAGGAGGATATAGAAGTAATAATTATTTAAGCTAAATTATATTATTCAGGTCATTATGATCAAGTGTTGAACATATTCATGCATAAGCTAAGGGGTTTCAAATATCCCTTTTAGTTCGGTGAGATTTCTTTTGTTCTCCACTTATTTTTTGTATGTGGTGTATTTATACTACCATTTGATATAGAATATAATGATTGTCTTTATATTCATTGTATTTAATGACTCACTTGATGATTAATAACTCTATTGATTACAATGTTGTAAGGGACATGGTTTTAGTTTCCATTTTATTGGAATTACTTGGAATTGTGCACCTAATCATTCTTTTGTTGTGTAACTAATACCCATTTGAGATCATTTTTAATTTGAAATTGTAAATATATTATATATCAAAATTATTTTTTCCTGGATATGATTTTTTTCTTAATCTATATAACATTTTACTAATGGGTTTTATTTGGAATGTTGTTTTAGCAATAGAAATATTGATGAATACATATCCTCTACTCTATACTATTATTGAGAAGGAATAATGTACATGTATTACATATATGTATAAAGAATTATTTTTATACATAGTGATGGGTGGGTCCCACTATATCAACATGATGCATCGACATGTATCATGAGATAAGTCAGTTTGGAATAGACCTTTCATTTTTGATTCTAAAACAGAATCAGATGGGTATCTACACATTGACATAAACCTTTTGAATTTCATAGTTGTATCATGTACCTGACACATGATATCCATTTAATAATCAATCTCTTTATTATTTTTAATTTTACTATTCATGTTGTTTTAACTATGAAAAAAATATATGGATATAGTTTCATTCTCGGTTTTTTACTTGCACTTGTTTTTTCAATTATTCACAATGCCATATTGACTATTTTAATTTTATTATGATTCAATTATTATTGATTCATGATTTCGTTATTTTTAGTACTTATAGAGAATTTTATCTCACCTCTTTTATTTCATTACCTTCAATTGGTTATGAAGATGAGACCATTTATTGAGTTATTGTAGATGCAGATTGTTAATTTTTTATGTATTGTATTTTGTTACTGTTCCCAATGTAATATGAGTTACTTGTGTGTGACTAGTTTCTTCAAGGCTACTCCAAAAATCATTCCTTAGGGATTTCTTTCATTGTAATCATTAAAATTTTATAAGTAATGCACTATATCCTAGCTTCAATGGTTGTGGATTTACAACACTATTATGAAATGAGTTGTTTTCTATATTGGTTTGTTTGAATTTATCCTATTTTTGGATTTTGTTATGGGATTTGTGGTTATCTACTAACTTATTTCACAAAAACTAATTATTAATTATTTTTAATTACATTGTTTTTTACTATAATAATGTGAGAATTTTCCCCCAATGTTTTTCAGTAGACCCTTTATACTATTAGAAACCCCACACATACAAGGAAGCTAACCTACAGACTTGTGAGGAACTAGTACGACAACTTTTACGAGTGATACGAGAAGAGACATTACATTTCTATAACGTATTATAATATCATTATATCATATTTGTCATGATTTCATGACCCCTTCGTTGGGGCTCGTGTTATGACTACACCAAGCTCGCCTTCCATTGGCCAGGGGTGGTGACTAGCACTGGAAAGGCATATCCCTAAAACCCGGAAGTCATTGCCTTTATAACCAATAAACTCACAAAACCAAGCACACAACAAATTACGAGTAAAAAGTAAATTATATTGTATAAAGAGTGTGTACAGTATGTAATGGGGGCCATAATTTCATCCCAACATGAATGTACAAGTAAAATTGGAAACAGATCATGTGAACACCCACCGAGGATCCTACCTGAAGGGTAAGTACTACCCTTGTACTATCATCTCTATGGATCATCTCGTATAATGTCCTCCTATGATAAGCCTCTAGTCTTGATACCCTCATCCACAGTCAATGTTGTCCATCATCTGCACAAGACACAACAAGGTGATGGCGTATCCCGTTAAGGGGTTAGTATATTGATATTCAGTAGGGACCCTGAGACCCATAAGGCCTCTCAGAATCCACAAAGGATAAACCTCAAATCATGAAAATAATTTTTGAGCATACTTAGGTATATGCCCATACGTATACCTATGTTATAAAGTATACCCATCTCATTAAAGAGGAAACACAACTCCCAACTCTTAAGCCAAAAGCACAACTGCTCGACAAAGGAAAGAATAACACTAAATATACACTACAAAGGTACATACTAGAAAAGTAACGCCACACAATGTAATACCACAAAGGTGTCACCATGAAGTTATTTACCACCAAGGTAAGCCACACAGAAGAATACCACTATGGTATCACCACGAAGGTAAGTACCACAAAGGTACGCCGCATAGAAGAATACAACTAAGGTATCACCACATAGGTAAATACAATATAAGTACACCACAGAGAAGAATACCACCAAGGTAAAGACTTATCTCACACTATGTACAAATTAAGTAAGAATGTTTAGATGAATATTCGTTATCTCGACCATCATACTTCATTGAGAAGATCTACTGTTGACCCATATAGGATCGAAGATGACCCACACAAGATCTGAAGATGGCCCACACAAGATCTGAAGATGACCCACACAAGATCAGTATGAGCGGACCCACACAGTATCGCTATGCCCAAACACATACAGTATCATTACACGCTGACATACATGGGTTGGCTGAGCACTAACCCACACGGGATCTGAAGATTCTTCAGGTACTGCCAGCCATTAGATTCCCGCACTAAACATGCATGATTCTGTGAAGTTATTATTCTCAACCATAATTAGATAATTCAACTTCCATGAAGTCCATGAAGAATTATCCCAATGGTATGCCACGTCTTAAGGGGCCCAACGCAATTGAAGGTGTGTCAATCGGATGCCCGGTCGGTATGTTATTAGCATTTTCATACTGAGGGCCCGGTAGGATTCATGTTAAATCTGACCCTGTTGTACTCTAACATTATCCAAAACACAAGTGTATTACACCAAATGGATCATCTCAATATACGGATTTTGAAGATGATAATGGTTCCTCAAACAGTGGTTTAGTTCTCAAGAAATGGATTTTTAAATGTCTGTAGGCTGAGTTATGGTTCGACCCAGTTGGACAGACCTGAACCGACCCAATATGGGGATGACATGGTTGGGTTTGGCCGAGGTTTGGCCTAGCATACTAGGGGGAGTCCCGTCCTGTGATGGGAAGCTAAGCCTGCGATGGGCAGGTAGCTCGGCCCGTGGTGGTAGGCAGCCTAACCAATGGTGGGAAACCCACTAGGCATCACGGTCTGCCTGATATGGCACCGAAAGGAACCCCCTTCATATTGGAACACCAATAGTCAACACCATTGGGAACTTCCAAGTCACCCATGAGAGCCTATCAGGTCCTGTCGATCTATTACATTTGGTTGGAGCTACGTCCTTCTCTCCTCCGAGTGGCGCAACGGTGTTGTTATCCTCCCGCAACCGGCTGGCTGTCGTCCGGCCTCTACTAGACTATCGCGGCTAAGAAGTCAGAATTCTTGCTCAACTGGTGGCACGGAAATGCACCAAACTACCTCCCATGGCCAGCCGTCATGCGGGCTGCTGTTGTTCCACCACAGAGGCTGACGGGACGCTGCCTCCTTCACTACCAGTGGCGTAGACACTCCTCGCCCCAGTTCCCTGTGGCAGACAGGGTGTTAGCCACCACCTTTCTCTGCCACGGCTGATGGGCCGAAGTCCTCTTCAGAGGCACAATTTCACTGCCACTGTCATCACAGAACATGAAGAACACGTTAATAATAATGATGTTGAAGGATTAGACCCTGTTTATTTGGCATTCACCCTCTATGTTAGATAGATAACATGGAGCTTCATGAGAATGATTAAACATTAAACCACTAAGAACAAACATAAAATTACCCCTAAATTGTTTACTCATTAGATATGGCATGTGGAAGAAGATGAAGTTTTTGAAGGGAATACCAGAGTTTGTCACTCCCGCAACATATTTCTGATCGAGGCTCGTGCGTCATCCTCGTTCTTCATCGGGGGTGGTTCTTCGTTGGAGGATCCTACATCAAAAGATCTCCACAACAACTAGTTTCCAACAAAGTTCTATCCAAAGGATGTTAGGATCCAATATTATTAAGATTATGTATTATTAATTAATCAAATCAAGTTGGCCCATTAATTGGGAGGTTTGAGGAGTTACCTTCCATTAAATGAAGAGTTCGGGTAGTCCCCACCACCATGAATTCAAATGGGAGGTTTCAAAAAATAAAATTAATATTTTGTTTTATTATTTGTTTAACCCTCCAACAATAATCTGAAAAACTAACTTATATCCTCGATGTACTACTGCCAAGGTGAAGGTCTCCATAATCGAATATTGGCACAACGAGGTCAACGATGTCCTCAGATTTCAATACCGAGGACTGGTTCAGAAGATACAAAATGTTTCTCACGAATTTACTGAACGTACATAAAAAATGTTCGGAAATTCATCTCAGGAACACCCAGCCTCTGAATCGCACACCGTCAATTTTCACATACCTGTAATATTTCCATATAAATGAAAAAAATTACTTGAAAAAATATGGGTCATAACATTCTCCCAACCTCAAGACTTTTCAACCCTGAAAGCCACAACACAAACATGGGAAAACAAGTGGGGTTACTGAGCATGAATCTATGCCTCCTAATCACATGTGTTATCTTGAAGGTTCTCGTGCTACAAACGAATGTACACTAGAGGTATTGACCACCCATGAAGGACTCGGTCTTGTCGATCCTCAATCTCCACTGGAATCTCCGAAAACATAGCCCCATCGTCGATGTCCATCTTTCAAAAGTCAATTATGTTCAAAAGATCATGTACGTTTATCCTTAGCTGGGATAGGTGGAGAACGTTTTCCACCCAGTGCAAATAGAGGTGAGAGAGTTAAGCGGTTAGCCACCTCGCCAACTCTGCTGAGGACCTAAAAGGGTCCAATGAACCATAGAGATAACTTGTCGCCTCATCCAAATCTATGAAAACCTCAATAGGGTGAGACCTATAGAAAGACATGGTCACCATCCTCACACTCTAGAGGTCTCTGTATCTTTTCATCATGAGACTTCTGTATGCTCTGGGTAGTCTTGATCCTCTCCTGGATGATCTGCACTTTTTCTGTGGTAACTCGTTCCATCTTTGGTCTCATGAGTGCTGACTCCCCTCGGTCATTCTAGCAATGTGGTGATCTACAAGGTCGATCGTACGACACCTTTAATGGTTCCATACTAATGGTGTATTGATAGCTATTGTTTTATGCGATCTCTACAAAGGGTATGTGATCCTCCTAGCTATGACCGAAATCAAGTACACATGAACATAGCATGTCCCAGAGGGTCTAAATGGTCTGTTCTGTCTGACCATCCATCTGATGATGGAAGGCGGTGCTCAATCAAAGCGGAGTACTGAATACCTCATTTAACCTTGTCCATATCCAGGATGTTAAACATGCATCACAATCATATACATTTTTAGATGGCACCCAACTAATCGGCATAATTTCCTATATGTACAGGCATCCCAAGCCCCCAACCGGTCCCTGGTCACGGATAGGTAGGATGTGGGCTGACATGGTGAGTCGGTCAACGATCACCCAGATAGAATCATGTCCCTTGGACTTGTGTGGAAGTATGGTCACCAAGTCCATGGAAATTCCATCCCACTTCAACTATGGCGCTAGTAGCGGTTGAACTAAGCCTGTGAGAACCTGATCACTTGCATTCACTTACTGACACGTGAGTCACCGAGAGATAAACTATGCTACTTCTTTCTTCATTCCTAGCCACCAGTGCTGACACTGAAGATCCTGGAACATCTTCTCCACTCATAGATGTATTTCTAGAGGGGACGTATGGAACTCCCACAAAACATTCTCCCTAAGTTCCACAAGTACCATAGTATTCCATCTGAAAAGGATGACGTGCTCCCCACCTTCAAAAATTTTATCAGGTTCCTCTCTTGTGGATATATGAGCATGTCGAGCCTCACAGTCAGTGTCCCCATGTTGTGCCTCTCTGACTCAGTGAAAGAGTAGGGGAGTGACTATCAGAGAATGATGATAAGCTGCTCTATCTCGAACCATGTAGGATATATGTAAAGTGGCTAACTTCTTCATATCCTCACTCAACAACTGTATACTAAATATTCTACAGAGTGCATCTACTACTATGTTCCACTTCCCATGAGTATATACGATTTCGATGTCATAGTCTTGGAGGAACTCAAGATAATGTCGTAATCTCAGGTTCAGGTCCTTCTAAGAGAAGATATACCTGAGACACTTGTGATTAGAGTAGACATTAAAATGATCGTCCATCATGTAATATCACCACATCTTCAAGGTGAAGACTAATACTGCTAACTATAGGTCATGGGTAGCAGAGTTCTTATCCTGTTGTCTCAGCTGTCGAGAACCATAAGTGATCACGAATCACTCTAACATTAGAACACATCCAGTCTCGGTCCCTGCTATTTCATTATAGAGAGCGTACCCAACACCCTCCTCCAGTAGTCTCAAGATTGTGGAACTCTCCAGTATCTACCATAGCTCCTAGAATATTTGATGGAATTTCTTTAACTACAATAATGGTTGAACTTTCTTCATAAACACAGATAAGGGTTCCCCAACTCTAGAAAATTCAAGCACAAAACTACAGTAGTACCTGGCCGATCCAAGGAAAATATGCACTTCTATCACACTCCTAAGTGGGTCCCATGAAAATGAAACCTCAATATTCGATGGATCCACTAAAACTCCAGCCTCTAAGATGATGTGTCCTAGGATGTGAAACTCTTAGATCTAGTACAGGAACATCAAAAGATTACCAAAAATCCATTTCTCTCCGAGTGTGTCCAGAACAACCTACAGATGATAGGCATGCTCCTCCTCTATCACTGAGTATATCAGGATGTAATCGAAGAATACTACTAAAAACCTATTGAGGTATGGCTGGAAGATCCTGTTCATAAGTACCATGAATACTACAAGGGCGTTTTTCATGCCTAATGGCATATCCAAGTACTCATAATGGCCATACTGACATCTAGTGTTTGTCTTCTTCACATCTTTGCCTCATACCCTTAGTTGGGGATAGCTAGATCTGAGGAATATCTTCAAAAACCATCATGCTCCATTTAGCTGATCAATAAGAACTTCATTCCTCGGGAGTGGGTACATATTCTTCATAGTCAGTAGGTTCGGGTGCCGATAGTCCACACGGAGTCTCAAACTCCCATCCACCTTCTTGGGGAACAAAATTGGGGTTGTCCAAGGAGAAACATTGGGCCTAATGAACCCCTTTATATGAAAGTCCTCCAACTGTTCTTGAAACTCTCAAAGCTCTATGGGATCCATCTGATATGCTGGTGTAGATATCGGTTCCATCTCAGGGTACAGGTCGATATAAAATTCCACCAATCCATGAGGAGGTAAACCCAAAACATCATCAGGGAAACAATTGGTGTACTTGTCCACCACTACAAGATAGCTCAAACTCTCAACATCAACTGCTCTATGGGTATGGCTAGCCAACAAATGTGTTATCGGTTTCACCCTCTTTCGGTTAAGTCCATCCTATGTTGTAAGGGATCCCTTCTCACCTGGGAAGGAAATCATAGTCCCATCCTTGCAGACACACAACACATTGTGCCTAATACAGTCGATATGAGCAATAAATTTAGATAACCGGATCATAGTCATGATGACATCGTAAGGCCTCGACACCACTATTAGAATATTTGAGATGAATCTCTCACCTCCATGAGTAATATCACACTGTCGGCACCAGTGTGTAATCATTGAATCCTCTCCTATAAGAGTCTCTAGACATAAGGATCGATTCAACAGCTCCATCAGTATGATCGAGCTCCGAACGAGGGTCATGGCAATAAAAGAATAACTCAAACATGTATCTATATGTACTATAGCTAGGGTGGATTAGACACAAATCATACCTCATATCATCTCCAGAGTTCCATTTTCGTAGGCCTCTACCGCCTAGAGCTGAGCTCAACCCTGTCCACCTGCTCCCTGTGGTCAGGGTGGACCACATGGGGGTGGTGGTAGTAGAACCTCGAATCGTCACCCACCACCTGATGTATAGCCTGATCCTCTGCCACGTCCATCTACTGGCTACATACCTCCTCGATCGAATATTCACATCTATAGAGGTGGTCCCTTGACCTTCTACTGGTCGTTCATATGGTGGGTCGGGCAGTAGTGAGCCATGTAACCCTATCCACCGCACAAGTTACTATGCCTACTCCTCTCCTGTCTTGCTCTGTCTCGAGAGCCCCAAACAACCGACAATGTATCCTATAGTTATCCACCTTAGGTATGAAACTCTTGGACCTCTACATCATCTATCTGCTACAAGCTGTAGATGATTCTTCTACATAATGTCGGGTGGTGGGTCTCGCTGTCGGTGACTGCTCAGTGAGGAATCTCCCCAATAAGAGTGCTCTCTCTAACACCCCAACATGCGTTGGGATGCTGAGAGAGAACATATAATCTCTAATCTCCCATATGATCCCCTTCTCAAAGGTCTGATCCCTACGGAAAGGGTCTCTCACCATGCCAGTGGAGTAGTGCGAGAGGTCGTTGATCCTCGCTGAATACTGAGCCAGGGTTATGCTACCCCTCTATATGTGGAGAAGCTCATGTATATACACAATGAATAATTTTTCTTGGATGAACTCTACCCTGAAAAGCCTCTCTATGTTTGCCCATATGAGAGTGATATCATCATGAACCTAGAGAATCAATCTCTACCATCTTCCCACTATTGCCTACTGAATACTAGAAGCAATTATAACCATGAAACCAGTTGGTGTCACTACCTGAAGAAAAACTCTAACCACAGCCTCCAGCCAGTCCTCATCCACTTGTGGATCGGTCTCTCCTCAGATCCTCGGTGGCATATGGTATATAAAATCATGAAGAACGCTCAAGCTTCGTTCACCATATGCTATTGGGGCTGACGGAATCAGTTTCCCAATGGGTGGTGGTGCTTCTGGTACACCACCTAGTGGTACAACTTCCATAAGGGGGCCTTGCACTAAATCCTAGTCACTCGGTGGGATTTCATGTCATACTATACATGGAACCCTGGTTGGCTGTCTATGTAAAGGCATCCAAAAAAATAGGTGTTCCAAGGTCAATATGTTATACATGGTGAGCTGACTCAAACAGATCTCAAAGAAAAAAGTTTCAAAAACACACACACAATTAGTGTTTCTGTGAACTGAGTCAGAAATCTAAAGTTAGGGTCCTGGTGTATAGATACGTCCATCTCCACACAAACATTGAGTTCTCCAAACTAACAACCAAACTCATCACACTTAACATTATTACCACATAGAAAATATTAGATTCATAGTTCTTTGGTAAATCAAACTCTTTTGATACAAATTTTCAATGACCCGTCCCCTGGGGCCCATCCCGTGACTACCCTAAACCCGCCTTCCATAGGCCGGGGGCTGGCGATTAGCACCAGAAAGGCATATCCCTAAAACTGGGAAGACATTGACTGTATAACCTGTAAACTCACACGACCATACACACATCATGTTACGGGAACAATGTAAACTGTATAGTAAAAAGAGTGTGTACTGTAAGTAAATGGGGCCAAAATACAAGCCTTACTGGAAAGTATAAGTAAAATTGAAAACCACTCATGTGAACACCGTCCAAGGATCCTACATGAAGGGTAGGTACAGCTCTTGTAGGTTCATCTATGCAGATCATCTCGTCAAATTTCCACCTCCAAGTAGCCTCAAGTCCTGGTACCCTCGTACTCGGTCAACGATGTCTATCGTCTGTAGAAGACACATCAAGGTGCGGGCATAGCCCGTGTAGGGGTGAGTACATTGATACTTAGTATGGACCATGAGACCACCTAAGGTCTCTCAGAATCTAAAAAGGATAAACCACATAACACACAAATAGAATTCAACCCTACTTAGGTATATGCCCATACATATACTTAAGTTACCAAGTATACCCATCTCATTCAAGAGAAAGCACAAGCCCCAACCCTGTATCCAAAAGAACAATTGTTCCACAGAGGAAAGAATACCACGAAGGTAACATAAAAAAGGTATGTACCATAAAGGTAACACCACAAAGAAGAATACCACAAAGGTATCACCATGAAGTTAAGTACCACAAAGGTATGCCACACAGAAGAATACCACTAAGTTATCACCATGAAGATAAGTACCACAATGGTACACCACATAGAATAATAGAACTAAGGTATCACCAAAATGGTATGTACCACAAATGTAATCCACATAGAAGAACACCACAAAGGAAAAGACTCATCACACACCTGATATAAATTAAATATGAAATTATAGATGATTAGTCATAAGCTATATCATCTTACATCATTGAGAAGATCTCATGTTGACCCACACATGATTGAAGATGTCCCCGATGGGATCTGAAGATGACCCACATAGGATCAAGAGACGACCCAAACCGAGTCAGTACGCATGAACCCACACGGTATCGCTGTGTGTTACCCCACATTGGATCAGTATGCGCTAACCTGCACAGAATTATTGAGCACTGACCCACATAGGATTTGATTATTCTTCAATTGAAGCCAGCCACTTGGTTCCCGCAGTAAGAATGCATGATTCATGGAAGTTAGCTTCTGAATCCATTGGTTGATACTTCAACTTCCACTAAGTTCAATGAACAAGTATCCCAATGGTTTTCCACATCATAATGGACTCAATGCAAATAAAGACGTGTCAATCAGATGTCAGGTCTATATGTTATTAGTGTTTCCATTCCAAGGGCTTGGTTGGATTTGAGTTTGATCCAACCCGACCATACACTAACATTATCCAAAACTCATGTGGACAATATGAAAAGGACATTATAAATACCAAGATTCTAGCTCCATAGGTGGTTTCTAAAATGGACATCCAGTTCTCAGGAAACATCTATTTAAGTGTTTCTATGCCCAGATGTAGTCTAAACCTGTTGGACAAACCCGGCCCGACCCATTATGGGTCGGACCTAGCCAGGCTAGACCGATGGGTCACCTACCCTGTGACGGGGTTGCCTAGCCCGCGATGAGGTGCCCCGGCATGTTATGGGGATGTCTGTTCCATGATGGGAGGCCAATCCTATGATGGGCAGGTCTCCCGTCTCGCAGTGGGCAACCCGCTAGGCAACACGGTCCACTGGAGAAGTCGCTGAAGGGGAGTTCCCCGCTTCCATTTTGAACAACATTTTTGCAACACCCTTTGGTGATACCAAGTCAACTGCGGGACTCGTGCGGGTCCCTCCGATATGTTATGGTCGGTCGGTGCTCCAGCCTTCTCTCCTCCCAACGACGCGACATTGCTACTGTTATCGCGTGGTCGACATGGTGTCGACCGCCCTCTGATGCACCACTATGGCTACCCATTCTTCGCTTCCTGATCAACCAGTCGCCCAGATGCATGCCGCCCTACCAAATGCGGTCGGCCGCCAAGCTGGCCACTTTCCTCCCACTGCTGCAACCAATGGTTCACGGCCTCTTTCGCTACCGGTGGTGTGGATGCGCACAACCCTAGTTCCACGTGGCCCGCTTGGGGCTGGCCGCCACCATCCTCCACCATGGACGACGGACCACATTCTCCTTATCTGGTGTGGTTGCACCATTTCAGTCATCGTGGCCCACGAAGAACACTTCAAAAATAAATACATGGTGGGATCGAGCCATTTTTGTTTGAACTGCAACCTCTATGTTAGACCCATTGCATGAGGCATCATGAAGAATATTTCAACAACAAAGGAGAAAGAACAAACATAAACACACCCCTACATTGTTTTCTCATTGGAGATGGAATGAGTAATAGAATGAAGTCAATGAAAGGAATATCAGCGTTCTTTTCTCCTGCAACACATTTCCAATCTAGTCTTGTGTGTCGTCCTCGTTCTTCATTAGGGGTAGTTCTTTGTTGGAGGATCTTCTTTCTTGGTGGATCTTCATTCGAATGTTCCCCACCACAACTAGTTTCCATCCCAATTCTCTCTGAAGAATGTGAGGAGAAAATTTTATTAAATTTTATTATTTTTAATTAGGAAAATCATGTTGGCACATCAATGGAGAGGTTCCAAGAGTTTCTTTCCATTAAAGGAGGAGTTTGGGTGGTCCCCACCACCATGTATTCAAATGGATGGTTTCAAAATAAATAAATACAAGTTAAATAATTTATTTTTTATTTTTTAACTGTCCCATTAAAATCCAAAAAATGATCTTCTACCCTCGACCTATTGCGGATGAGGTGAAGGTCTACTGAAGTAAATATCAATGTTGCATGTTCAACATTGTCCTCAGAGTTCAATTCCTAGAACCGGTTCAAATGTTCCAAAACACTGCTCGCACATTTACTGAAAGTACCTAAAAAATGTTTAGAAATTAATTTCAGGCACACCGAGCCTCAAAATCACACACCGTCAATTTTCGCGGACTTGTAAATTTTCCATATAAATAAAAAAATTACATGGAAAAATCCATGTCTTTACACATGATAGTATTTAATACTTGATTATTATTTTATCCCTATAATGGGTATTTATTTGAACATATCTTCAGTATGGGTTTTCATCAGTTATGAATAAAATGGTTGATTTATTTATGGCTGAAAATATATGTAATAGTCTTTTGAAATGATCATTTGGTAATTAATAAACAACATGTTGTTTATTATTATAACACATGTTAGCTGCCACGTGATAGAATCCAATTATTGACTTCCTTCATTTAATGAATGTAAAATAAATAATGTGATGGGAACCACCTTTTTGGGAGTGTATGGAACGATAAACCATAGATGATAATCAATTATTCATGGTTCCCGTTTTTTCATTGTGGATAATTCTCTAGAAACCCATAGAATATTATAGTGACCCCTCATTGAAAACAAAGATTATTATGGAAATTAGAATCCCTATGGTGGAAGGAGTTCCATTTCTATTAGTAGGTGATTATAATCAACAAAACTGAATTGATATCAATGAATATATAACATCAAAAATTTTAGTTTTGCATACATTTGTTTTCTTCCTATTTTATATTGGATATATTAATGATATGTCAGACATTATTTTAGATTCCCTATACTGTGTTGATTATATAAGGATCCTATAAAACACATCAATTACATTTATATTTGAAATGATTTATGTTTTCAATTGTTTTGAAGGATTTTGGTTGAAAGAGTTATTATACACACACATATATATCCTGGTGTTTTTAGGTTTTTTATTGTGGAAAATATATTGGGAAAATTTTGAGATAGGTCTTTACCTATGACTAGGAAGGTTATCTAGTTTATTATTTGAACCCATAGATATACCAGTATTCTTAAATCCCATTGGTTTATTTAGAGGATAGAGTACGAACCTACTATTTTTTTAAACTATACTATATAAATTATATTAAAATTTCAAAAACTAAAAGTAATACACTATATAGCCACAGTCATGTAGCCTTGTGAATATATGGTCATAGATTTAGACTGGCATATAACCATAGTCTGTTGTGGATGGAGGCTATAGTCCTTTTCATACTTCTCTACCACCACAAGATATATGTGTACAAATATATAACCAGTTATAGACTTGAGAATAATGGTGCATCAATATAGGATTCTTTTTTTCAAATCAAAATTTCCTATTGAAATAGGGTAGCCAAAATTTAATTTGGGAAATCCCTCCCCCTCATTTAATCTAATAGAAATTCTCAATAGTATTTTTTATTTTTTGAATCTGGTCCCCCCTGCCTGATGTTTAGACATGTTTCACTAGGTATAACTATTTAATCATTACTCTAAAATTTTAACACAACCGTAATAACATGACTACATTGTTTAATCATCATCACCTAACAAATTACAATATAAAACCCATTTGAAGAAATCAAAAATATTATACCTCATATATTTTATTTTTTCATAGTTGAAAATTTTATTATATATTTTTCAATTCTTTTAAATATTGTAATATTAGTGGTGTATTGGAATTTAAATGTATTTTGGGATAATTATACTTCATTTTATCAATGCATTCATTAAATGGGAATAAATTTTTAAAAGTGTATATTTTTGTTACGTATTTACTTATTACTATTTTACTATATTTTAGGTTGATTTTTTATTTGTGAATTTATCATGAAATTTATTTCTAATTGGCTTACTATGATTCAAAAAAATTAAGAATGTATTTAAATATAATGAATTCGGTGGACTAAATTTTTTAAAGTAAATTTTGAGTAATTATTTTATACCTTTAAATACATAAAATATTTTTTCCCAAATTTATTGTTATGAAACACATATTTAAATACATTTGGATTTTAAATGTGCAGTTTTTGGATTAGTGAAACAATTATTATTATTATTATTTTTTATGTATTGGGAAACTCTTCCCCAATATCTAGTTTAAAAAAATTAAATGAATTTTTTTTATTTAAATATATATTATTATTTACTTCCAGAATACTATATATGTTTTCATAATTCATATTTCTAAATTCATTTAACATATTTTTTTGGGGTAATGTGTTTACCCTATATGAATTTTAATATTTATATATTAGGGTTTTATAGACAAGTTTCATATTTGTTTTGGATTATGTGTTTTGATATTTTTAATATTTTTGATTTTATATCATTATGAACCATTTGGTTTAAATTGACGATGGTTCATTGATTTATATAATTTATTGTATTAAAAATTAAAAAACATATTATTAATATATTTTTAATAATGATATTCAAAAATCAATATCTACCCAATTACATAAAAAACATAAAATTATTTTCATGATGGGTTTTTAATGTTTAAAATTGTCAAATAGAAAAAAATATAATTGTTTCATTTAATTTAATAAAAAATATTGATATTTTATTTAAAATAATTTTTTTTAATATTAGTTTATAAATTTTGTATTAAAAAGAATATAAATATGTCACGTCTTATGGGTTGAGAAAATATATCATTTGGTTATCAAGATGTATAAAAATATTATCTATTTAGTTTAATTATTTAATATTTTAAAATTTAAATAACATCAGTATTATACCTTTGAAATTATTTAAATATCTCAAAAATAATTTATGATAATGTCAGATCAAATGAGTTGTATAATACTAATTTTATTATTCAATTTTGATGATTATAATAAAAATTATTTTTATCTTATTAGATCAAATCATCAGTCTAAAAATATGATCATTCAACAAACTATAAATTTTTACATAATAAACATATAATAATATAAGTAAATATAAGATAAATTTGATTTAATATTTTCAAATTTCTTAACATTTTTAATATTTTCATTACACACATTGATCATAGTATATATATTTTATATTAAAATAGATAAGACATAGATTTATTATAAAAATCCAATCATAGTTAAGTTTCAGATTGATTTTACATTGTCTTTATATTTTTATTCAATCTTATTTTAAATGGAGGATTGGTTTGATGAACATTAGTTAATTAATAAAGAATTCATTGTCCATGAAACAAAAAATTGTATCCAAAATAACTATCTTGTTTTATATCAAAATGAGGAGAAGTTCAACTATAGAATATTGTTAAATGAATCAATAGACCAGTATAGAGTATGTTTATTATGATAATTTTCCATTTGTTTCTCACGCAGACAATATATAGAGTATTACTGGTGGAGATTAAAAAAAGTGTGAATTTTATGTGTTTTGATTAGAACTATGGCATTGATCATGTTAGAAAGATGAAGAAATTTACCAGTACCATTGATTCTCATGAAAGGGAAAATGAAGATAATTTTATTTCAATGTCATTACATCAGCGGATAAGTATGTATTAAATTAATGGAATTAGAATTAATTATCCCCAGAAATGTTTTATGGGTTTACAACCATATGATACTAGTATTCTAGAAATTTATTACAAGGTGACAATGTTAAAAAAAATAAAATTTTCATTTAGTAATTTATGTGTATTATACAAATATTATTTGTAATTTTGGTAGGAAGATGAAGATTTTTTTGCGTGAAAGAAATCTTGTGTTCCAACTTATATGACTAATTTATCATCATTTCTTGAACCACTACATCTTAATTGGAGTCCCTCATGAACTCATCTGCTACACTAGATATGTAGGGGGTCACGAACTATAACCAATTGTCTAAGTCTATCAATAGGGAGACTATATCCCCATTGTAATGTCATAGGATGAAAAAATGAAATACAATATAATAATTTTTTAGAGTATATGAAGAAAATGAAATGAAAGAATACATTTCATAGGTTCTAGAACATATCCAAAAGATGTATTAAAACTAGAGAAAATAAATACAAAAAAATTAGTTAGACACCACCACACTATCCTTAACCTTATGTTATAAATTATACATTTTTATTCCATAATAATAATTAATTTGTAACAAGAATACCAGCACAATGTAAAAAAGCGTCGGTGATGTTCTATCCAAGGAGAAACAAACCCTCTGTTGTACCCACATCATCTCAATGAATTGAAATTTGCAGCATATCGGTAAGAGACAAGAACTAGTCTCATGGTTGACATCATATTTGTTGAGCCCTCTGGAAGATTGTTGATTTCATGTCTATGATTGATGTTTTAATAATCACAAATCATCACATAACATTA
Source organism: Viscum album (assembly GCA_963277665.1). Lineage (NCBI taxonomy): Eukaryota > Viridiplantae > Streptophyta > Magnoliopsida > Santalales > Viscaceae > Viscum > Viscum album. The sequence goes on from OY728134.1 coordinate 478,329,866, forward strand.
ATGCTTAATCTGTTTTGATTTCTCATAAACTTAATTACAATCTGTTAATGAATCTGTTATCATGTTTTTTGTCTATGCTTATTGACTTACAAAGTATTTTGGAAGTCTTCTGGATTCAACAGACATCGGAAGCACCGATCCAATATCAACAGACATCGGAAGCACCGATCCAATATCAAAAGACATCGGAAGCACCGATCCAATATCAACAGACATCGGAAGCACTGATCCAATATCAACAGACATCGGAAGCACCGATCCAATATCAACAGTCATCGGAAGCACCGATCCCATATCAATAGACATTGGAAGCACCGATCCAATATAAACAGACATCGGAAGCACCGATTCAATATCAACAGACATCGGAAGCACCGATCCAATATCAAAGGACAACGGTCGCACCGATCCGATATCAAAATGAGCCACCGATCAAATGACTCACTGATGCAAATGACTCACCGATGCAAAATGACTCACCGATGCAAAATGACTCACCGATGCAAATGACTCACCGATGCAAAATGACTCACCGATGCAAAATGACTCACTGATCAAATGACTCACCGATGCTGATCAAAATGAGCCACCGATCAAATGACTCACTAATGCTGATAAAACTAACTCACTGATCAGATGACAGACCGATTCTGATCAGTCTAATTCATCGATGCTGATCTATCTGAGTCACCGATCATTACTCACTAATGCTGATGACCTACGGATAACTTGATTCTTCAATAGTCATAAACAACTATTTGAATTTCTTTATCTTTATATTTATTTAATCTAACCAACGGTCATATTAGGTATATTTTAGTTCTCTATAAATTAATTAATAAAGGTTGTCGGATGTCAGGAAACCGTACCTCGTACCTGCGGAAAGGAAACTTTTTCTGTCTTCCGAAGCACGTGACATAAATACAAGAAGACTCTGCTGAAGAAAATAGTTGACAGTAGAACACAAGAAGAATATAGTGGAAAGAAAGAGGAGGAAGAACCAAGCAAGATAGAACCTCATACACAATCAAGCCTACTGAAGAAGGGTTCTGTGCATACAAAAGAAAATTGAAGAACTTCATCGACTACATCTCACTACCTTTGAACCTGAATTATACGACACTCTTCTTCTCAAACAAAAAACGAAAAGAGGACTCAGAATAAATTATGACTAAATACAAAAGAGTCCATAGCTACACTGAAATCACCAGAGCCATTTCTAAACTCTACATCTCTAATCTTTAATACATTTGTTTTACATTTTGAGCAGTGTGTGTTATCTACTGTATTAAACACACACACTGACTCTTGTACTTTCACTGGAGGATCTGTAAATCCTCGGCAAACCTTTTTACACTTCATTTCCAACTGTGGGTAGTGGTAGAGGTCGTGTAAGACCTGGACAGCTCTAATCTGTTGTTTGTTTTCCCACACAGAACTGTGGTAGAGGTCTTGTGACCTGGACAGTGTGTTCACTGTTGTTAACCCCGATCCAGGGTGTGGATCATTTTTATATAAACTTTTGAGAGGACTAAGTCTCAGCATGATACTGAACCTCTTGGTTAATTCTCTGTGTTTGTAGCTACATACTATATCCATACTACATATTTATTTCATTTTCCACTGCTATTACTTTGAAATATAATTTGTCTTCAAAGCTACTTTGATAGTTAAACTCGCAGGTGTTTATATTTATTATAAACCAGTAAGTTAGTTTCAAAAGTTATTTTAATCATATGATTAAGTTAACTGAGAACTAATCAATCTTTGAGAAACTAATTGAACCTTTATAATCTGTATAAATTCACTACAGTTTTATCTGTTTTTAAAATAGGGGGATTTTAATAAACATTGTTTTTAAAATAAAATTTTAATTGGAACTCAATTCACCCCCCTCTTGAGTATCCACTACGACCAACATTTGGTATCAAAGGTTGGAAAATATTTTTCTAAAGTACCCTATTTTTCAACTGTGATTTTAGCTGTATTTTAAAGTTCTTAAAATTTCTGTTATTTCTAAATTTTTATCTCTTTAAAATTCTTTTTGTGATATCTTGGATAATAGACTTGAGGGTGCTGCTACTAACCGGCCACCTTTCTTTAATGTAAACAACTATGCTCAGTGGAAGCTAAAAATGAAAATTCACTTAGAAAGTATGAGCTTTGATATTTGGACTGCCATTGAAGCTGAATAAAAAATTCCCAGTACTGATAGATCTACTTGGGATGAACCTACAAAGACTGCTTACAATAATAATTGAAAAGTTATGAATGCCTTGTACTGTGATCTAGGAGATGAGGAATTTAATAGAATTTCTGCATGTAAAACTGCATATGAAATTTGGGATACCTTAGCTGTTTCTCATGAAGGAACAACTAATGTTAAGGATATGAGATTGAATACCTATACTATTATGTATGATAATTTTATGATGAATCCCGATGAACCCATTTCTGATATGTATCTCAGGTTCAATGAAATTGTCAACACAATGACTTCTCTGGGAAAGGATGTTCCAGCAAAGGAACAAATCATGAGAATTTTGAGATGTCTACCTGAAAGATGGAGAGGAACCTCTGTCTCCATTAGAGAATCGTGTGACATTGGAGAACTTCCAGTCAAGGAACTAATTGGTAAGTTGATTATGTATGAAGAATAACTCAAGGTAAACAAAGAAGAAGATGATGAACCTAAAAGGAAGTCTATTTCCTTCAATACTACAACCTCAAAGAATAAGGATAAGGAAAAGCCTCAAGCTATCAATGAAAGTTCAAGCAGTGATGAAGGTGAGAATGATTCTGACAGTGATGTTGAGATGGCTCACATTGCTAGAAGATTTATGAAATTATATAGTAAGAAGAAGTTTTTCAGAAAGTCAAACTACAAATTCAAGTATGATAACAAAGGACACTGGAAAAAGGATTGGAAGAAGTCTGATAAATCAGATGAAGTTGTCTATTATGAATGTAAAAGAAAAGGACACATAAAAGTAGACTGTCCAAGGATGAAATACAGAAAGAAGTATGAATACAAGGATAACTAGTACAAGAAAGCCATGAAGGCTACTTGGAGTGCTTCAGAAGACAGCACAAGTGAAGCTGAATCTTCAGACTCTGAAAAGAATCGAGCCAACATGTGTTTCATGACAAACACTTCTGAGGTAACATCAGAAACTCCTGCTTCAAATTCATATTATTCTGGAGATGATTCTGAATGTGATAACATGTCTAAATCTGAACTGTTTGAATATTGTGATATGCTTGAAGAAACCTGTAATGAGCTTAAAGATAAATATAAAGGTTTAAAGAAACAGTATGCTTTAAGTGTTAAGAATAAATCTGATCTGGATATAGAAGTAGAAAAGAAAACTCAGTTTCTTAAAGAGAATACTGAACTAAAATTGTCTAATGAGCAACTCAGAAAAGACTTAGAGAAGTTCACAAATGGCAAGAATACTCTAACACAAATGCTAGGAAAGAAAGTTGCACCTAGATATACTACTGGTATAGGATACCAACCTGGACAAAGAAAAGTTTCCAAAACTAGATTCATTCCTAAATCTGGACAGAAGATAGTTAATTCTGGAACTTCATATGCCTCAACCAGTTATATTCATAGTTATGGATCTAATGAGGTTTAACTTTCAAAGAATTTTAATTATACAAATTATATGAGACCCATTAGACAAATATGGGTACCTAATGTATCATTGGCTAACATGTTTGGACCCATGAAGATCTGGGTACCAAAATCATCTTCCATTTAAATCTTTTTTGTAGGAGACCTGCTTGAGGGGCTGTCACAAGAAGATATGGTACTTAGACAGTGGATGTTCAAGACATATTTCAGGAGACTTTTCATGTTTCAAGAGCTTAGTAAAAGTTGATGGAGGCTTTGTCACTTTTGGTGATAATTCAAAAGGAAAAATCATCGGCTTAGGCCAGATTGGTAACACTAATTCAATCTTGGTTTCTGAAGTTTTATTTGTCGATGGACATAAATATAACTTGTTAAGCATTTCTAAGTTGTGTGATGATGGTTTTTATGTGAAATTTAAAAATGATTCTTGCAATTTTTTTAACTCTAATTTTTTTTTAGTATTTTCTGCTTTAAGAAATGAAAATGTTTATGCTGTTGATTTAGATTCTCTAGCTAAGCAGAATATTCCTTGTTTAAATGCTTTTCATAAAGAGTATTGGCTTTGGCAAAGAAGATTAGGACACTGCAATGTACACTCACTTAGAAAACTTTCTAGGAAGAACTTAGTTAGAGACCTACCCAAAAATGAATTTCCAGCAGACAAAGTTTGTAATCCGTGTCAAAAAGGAAAGCAACATAATGTTTCTTTTAAATCAAAGAAAGAAGTGTCATCTTCTCAACCTCTCATGTTGGTTCACATGGATTTATTTGGACCTTCTAGTGTTTCTAGTTTGAATGGTAAGCCCTATGTCTATGTTCTTGTAGATGACTTTTCTAGACATACTTGGGTATATTTTCTAGCTCACAAAAGTGAAACTTGTTCTTACTTTGATAAATACTCCAAGTCTATAGAAAATCTTAGTGGACTCAAGATTAAGACCCTGAGAAGTGATCATGGTCGTGAGTTTGAAAATCATGAGTTTGATTCTTATGGCTCACACAATGGCTATAGTCACAATTTCTCTGCACCTAGGACACCCCAACAAAATGGTGTAGTAGAGAGAAGGAATAGAACTCTGCACGAAATAGCTAGAACTATGCTCAATGAATATGAACTACCTATTTACTTTTTGGCTAAAGCTGTAAATACAGCTTGTTATGTCATTAATAGAGTCTTGATCAGACCAGATCTTAAGAGGACCCCTTATGAGTTGTGGAACCATAGGAAACCTAAGGTTAACTACTTCAAAGTTTTTGGCTGCAAAGTCTTCATTCTCAATACTAAAGACAATCCTGACAAATTTGCATCCAAGAGTGATGAAGGAATTTTCCTAGGTTACTCTATCTCTAGTAATGCCTATAGAGTTTTCAATAAAAGAACCAAATGTGTGGAAGAATCTGTTCACATCAAATTTGATGAAACTGATCCACATGATCCTAAAATCTCTCTTGAAGATGATCTCTCTGGTTTGAATCTCAATGATAAAGACAATGGACCTATAGTTAAAACATCCAGCTCTGGAAATTCTCCATAACCTGCTTCTGTTGAACCTCAATCTGTAGATGAATCTGAAATCTCTAGCCCTATCTTTTCAAGACCATCTAGGACTCTAATGAACCATCCTTTAGATGCTGTTGTAGGAAATCTAGATAGAGGAACACAGACTAGAGCTTCTCTAAGAAATCATCTTGAACATCAAGCTTTTCTTTCACAGTTAGAACCTAAAAATATCAATGATGCTATCAATGATGAATTTTGGGTAATGTCTATGCAAGAAGAACTAAATCAATTTGAAAGAAACAAAGTCTGGAAATTAGTAGAAAGATCTAAGGACATTTTGACCATAGGCACAAAATGGGTGTTTAGAAACAAAGTTGATGAATCTGGAAACATCATTAGAAATAAAGCTAGGATAGTTGCACAAGGTTACAATCAAGAAGAAGGAATTGACTATGAGTAAACCTTTGCACCTATAGCTAGATTAGAGGCTATTAGGATCTTACTTTCCTATGCATCACATCTGAATTTCAAAGTATATCAAATGGATGTCAAAAGTGCTTTTCTAAATGGTTTTATTGTTAAAGATGTTTTTGTAGAACAACCACCTGGTTTTTTAAATCCTCATTTTCCAAATCATGTTTTTAAACTTTCTAAAGCTTTATATGGTTTAAAACAAGCTCCAAGAGCTTGGTATGAAAGGCTTTCAAACTTTCTTATCTCAAAAGGATTTACAAAAGGAGTAGCTGATCCCACTATTTTTATAAAAAGGATTTCAAAAGATGTATTAATAGTACAAATATATGTTGATGATATTATTTTTGGATCTTCTAAAAATTCTTTATGTACTGATTTTTCAAAGGTTATGCAAAATGAATTTGAAATGAGCTTAATGGGAGAGCTTAAGTATTTTTTTGGTTTTCAAAATTTTCAAACTAAAGATGGAATTATTTTAAATCAAAGTAAATATAAAAAGGATCTTTTAAAACGTTTTGGATTGGATAGTATTAAGGAAAGTGATACACCTATGAGTACTACCTGTAAACTGGATACAGATGAAGCTGGGAAACCAGTGGATCAAACCAATTACAGAGGTATGATTCGGAGCTTACTTTATCTTACTGCTAGTCGACCAGACATTATGTTCAGTGTGTGTATGTGTGCTAGATTTCAAGCTAATCCTAAAGAATCACACTTACTGGCTGTTAAAAGGATTTTTAAGTATCTTAAGTATACTATAAATTTAGGTTTGTTTTATCCAAAAGGACAATCATTTAGCCTAACTAGCTATTCAGATGCTGACTTTGCTGGATGTAAGCTAGATAGGAAGAGCACATCTGGAACATGTCATTTGCTTGGAAAATCCCTAGTATCATGGTGTAGTAAGAAACAGAACTTAGTTGCATTGTCTACTGTCGAGGCAGAATACATAGCTACTGGTAGTTGCTATGCACAAATTCTGTGGATGAAACACACTTTATTGGATTATGGATTTGATCTTAAACATGTTTCAATTAACTGTGACCATACTAGTGCAATCAATATATCTAAGAACCCTGTGTCTCACTCTAGAACTAAGCACATTGATGTTAGACATCACTTTCTAAGAGATCATTATCAAAAGGTGATATTTCTTTAAAATTTATTAGTTCGGAACATCAATTAGCTGATATCTTCACAAATCCATTATTCTCTGAAAGAATGAATTTTATTAAACAAGAGTTGTGTATGATCGATCTGTGAAACTGATCTGTGAAACCGATCTGTGAAACTGATTTGTGAAACCGATCTGTGAAACTGATCTGTGAAACCGATCTGTGAAACTGATCTGTGAAACCGATCTGTGAAACTGATCTGTGAAACCGATCTGTGAAACTGATCTGTGAAACCGATCTGTGAAACTGATCTATGAAACTGGTCTGTCAAACCGATCAGTGCAACCGATCTGTCATACCGATCTATTTTTCTTTTTTTATATATTGTAATTAATTAGTAAATTTCTTTTATACTTTTTATGGGAACCCTAAATGATAAAATAAATGATACATGGCTATTTATCTTCCCTAAACCTTTGACCTTTCATTTCCCGCCGAACCTTTCAATCTCTCTTCCCCTCTACTTCGAACCTTCGAACTCCTGCCTTCCCAAAATCTTCGAATGACTAAGCAAAAGTGACCGAGCAAAGGACCAGATAGCCCTGTACCTTCAAATCATGCTCGAGGCGAGTCGAATAGTACCTCTCAACGATCAGTAAATCCAAACCTGGATACTCGGATTATTGCTGTAGAAAGAGAAGTCAGCTCTGCGTGGCTTTTGTCAAGTAAGTCACTATTGCTGCAAGTTCTTGAATCGCAAGGATGGATAGACTGGTTTTCAGACAACTCTCGAATAGACAACCCGAAGCTAGTACATGAGTTCTACATGAATCTGAAAATCACTCTAGATGGTGTGGAGGCTTCCAGGATGTCGTCTGTGGTAAAAGGAAAGAAAATATCCTTCTCATCTAAGCAGTGGGCTGAGTGCTTGAATGTACCTCATTAAGGTCGGTATGAGGATTATGCTGGGAATATTCCTCCAACATCTGATAACTTCTCTTATGAATTACCTCTAGAGCTTCTGACTGGAAACAGAGAGTCACGGAGAATCACAGCTTCATAATTAGATGGTGAATGCATACTTCTTTTCATGTTTATTCAGCACCAACTTTTCCCTGGGAGAGGAGATTTTGCTGCTGTAAAGTACCAGGATGTTTTCCTGTTGTTTCTTTTGAAAACACATGCGAAGATCAATCTGTGTAGATATGTGATGGTGCACATAGCTGGAATGGTAAAGCCATCCAAGAAATCCACTGCCTTATTTTATTCAAAGATGATATCTACCATGCTCAAGAATCTAGAATGTGTTGATGAAGATGATGAAGTTGATGAAACAGATCATACCTTCTGTCTCAACAAAGAGATCTGCAAGAGGATGAAAATAAATTGAAATCCATGGAAGAAGTGCTGGGTTGCAGATGAAGATAAATTGTATGAAGCCTACAATCCCATAGATCATGGAAAGAGGCCAAAGGATTTGAGAGACCCTGTCATGAAACCAGATGAGGAACTAGTTTATTCTGATGATGATGAGCAAGAAGAAGGAATGGATGAGGCCACCAAAACCCATGAGCAAGAAGAAGCTGCGACTGAGGAAGGAAGTATGTCATCTCCTGATGATAGGAGTGATCCTGACACTACTAGTCCCAAAATAATAATAGAATTTGGACCTGCTAGTCCACCCTTAGCCCTACCAGAATCTGAACCTATTCTTGGTGATGAAGAAGATTCTGATACTGAAGAATATCACAGTGAAGCTTCTGAGAAGAGTGATGATGGACATGCTGATGATGCTGAGGCTGCTGTTGATGGTGATAACAGACCAATGGATGGTCTTTCTGTAGATCAAATAGAATCACCTCAGTAAGTACAAGAAATACATATCAGTGGCAAGGTTGATTCACCAAAAATCAGTGGAACAGCAAGATATGAGAAACCAAAATACACCCTGTGTGCTGCTGTTTGGGATGACTACCCTGGTTATGTTGTGTTGGGCTTATAATATTCTGAAGAAGAAGAAGCAAAGCCAGAATCTGCTGCAGCTGTGAAGAGGAATCTCCCAAGAGAAGCAAGGTCTGTTCCTGCTGTTGATCCTACAAATGTTAATTTACTTGGTTCTGGAATCTCTCAAGATGATCTTGATAAGTTTAAGATTGAATTGCTAACTGTTGCGAGATACACAGTTAGAGAAGAAATTTCTAATGCTCTTACTCAAGTGTCTCTCCATGTTTCTGAAAATTCATTGGAAACCTTCTCACAAAGAGTATCTAATGCTGTGAAGCCAGACCTGGACAATACTGGTGAACTTATTGGCAGGCACAAAGCCTTTTTGAATCAGACTATGAAGGATCTTCACACCGGCTTGGTATCTCTATCAAAAGAATTCTGATCAACCATCTCTAGTATGATGGAAGTTTTGAGAAATTTGATAGAACATCTCAACAAGTCTGACCTGAGGAAGTAGAAAGCTGAGTTAACTCACATAGTTGGCCAAGCCAGTACAGGCATGGTAACCAAGATCACTACCTGTGAGCTAGAAGCTCTAAGAGAAGTTGTGCATGATGAGTTAGCTGCTGTTATACAAATTCTTGATTTAGAATCTTTGAGGAAGATGAAAGAGCTCTGTGATAACAGTCATAAGATGGCATTGGTGTATTCAGCAGATGCTAAGAAAGCTCTTCAAGAGATCAAAGAGAAAGTTGATAATTACTTTTCCAAGATTTATACAAAACATGAGATGGATGCAAACTTCAAGGTGTTGGTAGAGAATCTGAAATTACCTCCAGTCACTTAGGCCTTCAAAACTCAAGTTCATCAGTTGCAAGATTTTACCCCTTCCTTGGCACAGTTCATGGAGAATAAAGATGATTTTGAAAAAGCTATGAAGTATGGGGTAGAAGTCATTCAAGACATCATTCATCTTTTGAAGCCCTATTTGAATGCACATGCCACTGCAATAGTAGTTCCTACTTCTGAACCTCTCAGTTACTCTGATGTAGCTCCAAATCAGTTATCTGTTTCTTAAGCTCTATCTCAGGTAATACCAGTCCCTCAACAAGATTCTCAACCAGCTCCTGTTTCTCAACAACAACTCTCTGTGGGACCTGCTCCTCCACCTTCCCGAGTTGTCCTACCATCACTTCAGATTCGCCAAGTACAGCCTGCCTCCAAGCCTTCAAACTTACCCACTATTGATCCCAAAGACAAAGGCAAAGCCCCTTTGTATCCCAACAAATAGTTGTGTATTGTTTTTGATAGGGTGAACAATGTGATGCTTGTAATATTCTATACTTTATAAAAAAAATTTCTCTATACTCTCTGCTGACTGCTTTTACTTTCACTTTCACTTATATGTTTTCCCTCCTTTTTGATTATCCCTAAGGGGGAGAAGAAAAAGAATGATTTATGGGAAAAGAGAGATATATGGGAGAAGAAAGATGTATGGGAGAGATATATGGGGGAGAAAATATGTATATATCTAAGGTAAGGAGAACGATCTATATATATATGAGAGATGTATATATCTCAGGGGGAGAACTCTGTATAATATATATGGGAAATTTAATTTAAAGGGGGAGATTTATATATCTCTTTATATTTATTCTCTTTATGGTTTAATTATCATTATGTTTTTATTGATGATATATCATATTATTTATATTTTATGATAAAGATTTGTGATTATCAAAAAGGGGGAGATTGTTGAGCCCTCTAGAAGATTGTTGATTTCATGTCTATGATTGATGTTTTAATAATCACAAATAATCACATACCATTAATGCTTAATCTGTTTTGATTTCTCATAAACTTAATTACAATCTATTAATGAATCTGTTATCATGTTTTTTGTCTATGATTATTGACTTACAAAGTATTTTGGAAGTCTTCTGGATTCAACAGACATCGGAAGCACCGATCCAATATCAACAGAAATCGGAAGCACCGATCCAATATCAACAGACATCGGAAGCACCGATCCAATATCAACAGACATCGGAAGCACCAATCCAATATCAACAGACATCGGAAGCACCGATCCAATATCAACAGACATAGGAAGCACCGATCCAATATCAACAGACATCGGAAGCACTGATGCAATATCAACAGACATCGGAAGCACCGATTCAATATCAACAGACATCAGAAGCACCGATCCAATATCAAAGGACAACGGTTGCACCGATCCAATATCAAAATGAGCCACCGATCAAATGACTCACTCATGCAAATGACTCACCGATGAAAAATGACTCACTAATGAAAAATGACTCACCGATGCAAATGACTCACCGATGCAAAATGACTCACCGATGCAAAATGACTCACCGATCAAATGACTCACCGATGCTGATCAAAATGAGCCACCGATCAAATGACTCGCCGATGCTGATCAAAATGAGCCACTGATCAAATGACTCACTGATGCTGATCAAACTGACTCACCGATCAGATGACAGACCGATGCTGATCAGTCTGATTCACCGATGCTGATCTATCTCAGTCACCGATCATTACTCACTAATGCTGATGACCTATCGATCACTTGATTCTTCAATAGTCATAAAAAACTATTTGAATTTATTTATCTTTATCTTTATTTAATCTAACCAACGGTCATATTAGGTATATTTTAATGCTCTGTCAATTAATTAATAAAGGTTGTCGGATGTCAGGAAACCGTACCTCGTACCTGCGGAAAGGAAACTTTTTCAGTCTTCCGAAGCACGTGACATAAATACAAGAAGACTCTGCTGAAGAAAATAGTTGACAGAAGAACACAAGAATAATATAGACGAAAGAAAGAGGAGTAATAACCAAGCAAGACAGAACCTCATACACAATCAATCCTACTCAAGAAGAGTTCTGTGCATACAAAAGAACATTCAAGAACTTCATTGACTACATCTCACTGCCTTTGAACCTGAAGCATACGACACTCTTCTTCTCAAACAAAAAACGAGAAGAGGACTCAGAATAAATTCTGACCAAATACAAAAGAGTCCAGAGCTACACTGAAATCACTAGAGCCATTTCTAAACTCTACATCTCTGCTCTGTGATACATTTGTTTTACATTTTGAGCAGTGTGTGTCATCTGCTGTATTAAACACACACACTGACTCCTGTACTTTCACTGGAGGATCTGTAAATCCTCAGCAAACCTTTTTACACTTCATTTCCCACTAAGGATAGTGGTAGAGGTCGTGTGAGACCTGGACAGCTCTAAGCTGTTGTTTGTTTTCCCACGCAGAACTATGGTAGAGGTCTTGTGACCTGGACAGTGTGTTCATTGTTGTTAACCCCGATCCAGGGTGTGGACCATTTTTATATAAACTTTTGAGAGGACTAAGTCTCGGCTTGAGACTGAACCTCTTGGTTAATTCTCTGTGTTTGTAGCTACATACTTTATCCATACTACATATTTATTTCATATTCCGCTGCTATTACTTTGAAATATAATTTGTCTTCAAAGCTACTTTGATAGTTAAACTCTCAAGTGTTTATATTTATTATAAACCAGTAAGTTAGTTTCAAAAGTTAATTTAATCATATGATTAAGTTAACTGAGAACTAATCAATCTTTGAGAAACTAATTGAACCTTTATAATCTGTATAAATTCACTACAGTTTAATCTGTTTTTAAAATAGGGGGATTTTAATAAACATTGTTTTTAACAGAACATTTTAATTGGAACTCAATTCACCCCCCTCTTGAGTATCCACTCCGACCAACAATATCCCTCAGAATCAAAAAGGCATCAAGTTAGTATCCAAATCATAATCCACAATGCATCAAGTAATACATAACATCCATAAGGTATAGACTACCAATAACAAATGTGAAATTGGCATGGCATAGCGTAATAATCATACTCCAAAAGTCATAGAGTATCAAACAACTGCATTGAATCCATAAGAAATGAAGTATAGGCTAATTTAAAAGTATAAAATTAGCCACCGTCAATATCATCACACTTCATGTGCACTCCCCCACTAAGATATAACCATAACATGATAGTCAATCATCATGTATAAAATATACTATACCTCTAATATGAATAGATGAAAAGGCATAGCATGATAAATACTATAATATAACATCATTGGAATAAATTATAGCTCTATATTCCAAAATGTGAGTCAAATTTCAACATGGAAATCAGTCTGTCTTACATTTATCATGGAATAACATCATACCAGTCTTACTAGCTAAACCTGAACACTGGTGATAGCAAGTCAAACATGGATATAAATTATTTTCACACATAGATTATAAGGAGTAAACATGTATAAAGATATCCAACTAGGTAAATAACATCCTACCTCATATTCATCAACATCAATAGAAGGATAAACCACCCTGTTTGGTTCGAAATATAGACTTACAATCTCAACTATTAAGAACACATGCTCTTGGGACTTATTACCAACATTGTTATCACATGTACAATTTACATTCTTAATCAGTTCCTAGAATAAAAAATATATATATTATTTCAAAAAGAAATAAACTACCACATTCAATGATACTTTATCCATATTGGAATACTCTAAATTATCATTTTAGGCCAACAAATGTTTTTATAATATTTCCCTCAAGAATAATTATATTTTTGAAAATGACTTATAATTTATCCTTTTGATAATCATCTCTTGATAAATTATTATAAATTATATTTTTGTAACTATATTTGACTAATTTATTATAATTTATCCAGCTTATAATTGTTTTTATAATTTATTAAAAATTAAATATTTATAATCATCTCTTAAAATTTTATTATAAACAACCCTTTCATAATTATCCACTGACAATTATATTTAAATTATCATTTCATATTTATATTTTGTAATTTATTATTAAATACCCTTTTATAGTTATCAATTTATAATTTATTATAAACTATCATTTAAAAAAAGTATTATAGTTTATTATAAATTACCCTTGATAAATCAATATAATTATAATTTGTTAATATCTTATAATAATCTATTAAAAATTACACCAAGAAATTATCTTTTTATAATATTTTCGAATTATCAGTGGCCATTACGAATAATAATTATTTTATAAATCATAGAATTGTATTTTGATAATTTGATAATTCATCTTAATTAATATATGATAACCGTACATATTTATCCTTTTATAAACGTTTAAATATTATCCATTGACTATTTTTTATAAAACTATCCTTAGACAATTTTGGTTTTATTAGAATATTTAAAATTAATAAATTTTCCCTAAATTTAAAAATAATGGAAATGGAATTAAATATATGAATTTAAAAATTATAAAAAACAAGATAAATAATCATTAAAAGAAATGCACCCAAAGTATAATGAAAATTGGTCAAACTTGGAAGAAACTAAATAGTCTTTGATGAAACTTCTTAGATAACGTGTAAGGTAGTTTTAGGATTACTTTAACTAAATAGAATATATCAACAATGATACAATAGTGTTTTACCCATAATAGAAAAAACAAACGTGAATTCTTAAAACCCAAAAAAAGATACATAAATTAAAATATTTTCAACTAAAAATTATTTTTGGAGGTTTTTATTTCATCCCATTAAGGATTTTATAAATGTAACAGTACAAATGAGCTAATTATGGATGTTTTAGGTCATGTCCCATGTGAAATTTGGTGCTTTGGGCTTGATTCATAGAAGGAGGAATATGAATGGTATTAAAAAATTAATACTAAATATAAATATAATAATGTAATAAAAATATTGAATAATTTACCTTTATATGATATTTAATAAAAAACACAAAACACATAAAATTTATGTTGAAAATCGGGTTAAAATCAAATTTAGACAAAATCGGAGTCTCAAATATTAAATCTGAAACACAATTTGGGAGATATTTCAATATTTTTTAAAAATTACAGATTCCTAAGATAATACATTTACCAAAAAATGAGACATAACTGAACTCATAACACACATAATGGTTATATCATTCGTCGAGTAAATATCCCATTATATATTTAATAATTATTTTATTTCTCATATTTGACTATATCCAGATGACAATCTTCAATTTCGGAAAAATCAATCATACGTAATATAATATATTTAATATTTTTATTAGATAAATTCCAGGGCCCCAAAGGCCTCAACATATCATTCTTACTAAGATCCAAACTACCTAAATATTCCATATAATATTCTAAATGGTTAACAAGGCTTCTACCCTCTTATAAATCCTTTAAATCTTTTATTAAGTTGTTGTTATTGAAAAAATACATTTTCATATAAAAATTCTTATAAATTATTAACAAAGGGGGTTTTAGTGTGATAAAAAATGTTATTTTGTAAACAACCCCCTATATTGAAATCTCATACATAATAAGAAATAATTATAGTGTTTATTGAACAATATAGGAAACTGATCCCCAAAATTAGAAATATACTCTCATGTCTCCTCCTGGATTCAGCGATGCTTCCATGGATTCCAAAAAAGTGTTACAATCATCCCTCATATTAAATTGTATCTTTGGCCTATAATATGTATCATTTTATCCTCATAATTACTATCATGAAAACACAACATCCATGTAGTCAACGACATTCATAGGATTGGGTTCATACCTCTAGAGATGAGACTCATACAAAATTTCATGAATACCTCAATGGTGTGGAGGAATGGCCAACAAATATTCAAATATCACATTCTATTCCGATATAATGAACTCTTTTAAACAACATTGTTGCAGATTTCGAGTCACCCTTATACTTCATTGGCCTAATAGAGGAGTCACACTCAATAAAACATGTTCAAGCATAGAAAAATCTAATGGTATCATTCAACAAGAGACATATGATCATTCATTGTTCAAAGAATTGATTAACCTATTTTGAATTAAATATACTCTCTTAAATATCACATGATCAATACTCATCCAAATAACATTTCCTCACTTACCTAATTTTAACAAACGAGTGAACAAGACGGTCTCTTGTAAAGGTATTTTTATGTAGCCATATGAATTGAATTCTGGAAACTTTTTTTTATGGAAACTCAACCAATTAATTTTTTTTATTCCATGATATATTAAATTATAGAACACTAGATTGAATAATATACTCAAATATAAATATTTTTCTATTATATTTTTGTCTTTCATGGGATGATACACTATATTGAATCTCAACTGAGTCCCTTGATATTTCTGTAAGCCCTACCAAAAGTGTGAGGAGAAATGTGAATCTATAGATAATAAAATACTCAACAGATATCAATGTTAATATATGATCTCATGGACATGAATATTTCATAGATCATCCACAATGTGAGTCTCTAAAATCAAGAAAATGTTTTAAAATTTCTCCAACTAATCAACAATCACCCAAATAGAATTATGAATCCTCGGGGTCCTAGGAAACTTTTTAAAAAAATCCATTTTCATTTCATCTCACATACTCATGGGAATTGGAATTGGATTGAATAAAACAAAATGATTCCAATGTTAGTAATTTACCCTAAAAAGGATAGATGTTATGACACAAACCCTATGATTTCACTTGACATCCCTGGACACCAAAACTACCTATTGAGTCATGGTAAATCTATATTAATGTAAGTAGTAACACTAATTTATAAATATGTAAATATCTCATTATCTCATCTCAGATGGAATCAATCACTATTAATCTCAATATACTATATCATTATCATACATTGACAACCAAGATATTAGGCCACATTAGCTAGTTGTACCGTTGTGACAACACACTCTAGGTTTGACTTATTTCCCACCATTACATGTCATCCAAAGTGATTGTGATTAAAAAGAGTAAAAATAATTGCTCTCTAATCCTCCAAGTCAACCACCATCTAGGTATCCCTGAATCTCATCAAACAGCACTACTCATATGAATTACTCTCACCATGTTCCAACTCTGCCTATGTCTTAAGACCAAGATAATCCAAAATGATATTACATTTAA
The DNA here is from genome assembly GCA_963277665.1 of Viscum album. Lineage (NCBI taxonomy): Eukaryota > Viridiplantae > Streptophyta > Magnoliopsida > Santalales > Viscaceae > Viscum > Viscum album. Next base: position 478,346,563 of record OY728134.1, read on the forward strand.
CTATTTTATAATCCATATCAATGATAAACATCTATATATACTCATACCCATGCCACAATCAATTATTTTGGTCCCACCATGTGATGATATATTATATGATATTATATCCCATGTAGACAAAAAAATCTAATTCCAAATAGATAGAGATTCCAACACATCAGAGCATGTACCACAACTATGATCTCAATGTCATTAGTAGTGTAATTCAATTAACGAAGTAATAGTTAAATGTGAACCATAATATTATACATTATCTTACTTCATTGTAATTTCTCATAAACCAATGCATGATGCATCAATGTATACAACACCTATTCTCCAAATATCAGGTAGTATCATCATTGGGGATATAGTCAACCTTGTCTCCAGATTATGAAATTCATATCCTCTATGGTATAATAATTTGAACATTAATCATTTATTCATCAGAATATTCATGGTTTATGATAATAAAGAGTAGTACTAGAAAGTTTAAATGTATTATCATAATAATCCCTATATGTTCTTGATATCAAAAAACATTTCCACACATTTCTTGGACAAGACTACCCCAACTAATAGTAGGTATGTAGATATACCTATCCCAAACACCATATGTAAAACTAAATTGGCCTCATATATCCCAAATAAAACTTTAGAATATTGGAATAAAGATAATCTGCTCGAATAATAATCAAGACTATCTTGAGTCACCTATTATGTTTATCTAATGTCTATGAGTATATGACGATGTCATAAATGAAAATCAGGAAGAAAAAGTATTGATATGGGTAGAAGATATTGTTCATGAGATCCATGAACACTGTATGATTGTTTGTAATCCAGAATGACATCACCATGTACCCAGATATCCCATACATACTCGGAAATTATGAATTCAAAATGTCTTCATTTATTACATGTATTTTTTTATTTTAATTGACGAATAGTCCTGGAGAACCATTAGGCTCCATATAATATATTGAAAAGATCATCGAGTTAGGGTAAGGGGTAGTTATTCATCACCCTAACTTGTTTGATCTTTAGATAATCAATGTAGAGTTCAATACTAACATCCACCTTCTTAGAAATATCATTGGTGAACCCACAGTGACATACTTTGCATGATGAATCTCATCCCCCCCATGTTATCATTGTACACCTTGAGATAATTAAGCTAGGTTGGGGCCATATGATACTGTGGTGTTAACATGGGTTGCCTACCTGAAATGATGAAAATATAAATATAACATTCCAATCCATTAAAGTCAACAATAGTTCAAAGTGTCCCATAAAATTTCCAATAATTATTCAGCATCCAAATGCAATCTTGTTCCCTAGAACAATGAAACATTTTGGTGTTAAATTTATTGAATATTTGACTATAGTTCTGCATTCTTGTGCATAGGATATGAACTAAGAATAGAATTCTGACTGAGGAGTCCCTACTACATAATCTATAGAGAAGGAACAAGATAATTCTCAACTATACTCTCCAACATGTCGAATTTAAAATCTAAGACATCCTACCACTCTAGATATTTCTAGATTACATATAATGTAGTCACAAAAGACTACACCAAAGAGAAATATTATATATCACAAAAAAACTCATCAGAGAAAACATAGTTTTTAGGAAAAACCCTTATAAATATATGGGATCAAACAAGGTTTCTCCTAGAAGAATCCCCTAATCCCCAGGTATAACCATAATAGAGATAACAATAATAATTTTCCTTACACGTCAATCATAGTTATCAATGATATACACTAACAAATGATATTTCTCATTCCAACTAATTAATTCTAAAAATGATATATCATACCATAATAGAAACATAGATATATTAAACCAACAAAAACAATTTAAGATAGATAAAACAAATTAATGAAATTAATTAAAGAACTACTATGTAGTACAAAAACATGTATATAAATGTAACGTGAACCCACGTTCTCTATCATGATGTATAAACATAATAAAAATATCTTAAATATCTTATCAACATCATATTAATAAACCAAGTTGAATTTAATGATCAGTAATAAAAAACATAATTTTCCCCTTTTTCTCATAGCTTATAGGTCCACTATATAGTGCTAGTCAATAAATTTCATAGTTCTTCTTATCAAGTCCCAACCATCCCATTTCTTATCTATCCTTTCAAAAAACAATGAAAAGGGATGAAATTATATTGTGAGTTTTGTACCACCGATTCCATTTTTGTAATAGCCCGACCCAAAAAACTAGGTCAAAATTGTTGTGCCACCTGTAATCCAGCATGAAAACTCTAATGTAAGAGGTTTACGACTATTTTTGAGTGTATATTTCTCTCAATGGAGAAACAATACTATCAATATCAATTCATTGGATGAAAAAAATAAAAAAATTTAATAAATAGAAAGACTACATGTGGAATTTTTCATTATTACTAGAACAACTCCCAATGTATCACGCAAACCAGAGTAAATTAATGTAGTTAAATAAATTAATAAACAATTTGGACTTCATTATTAAACCATGGTCTAATATCATATTCATTCTCCTCCACTAAATTGTCGACCTCGTGACCTCAAAAACTTCTAGATCTATAGTCCTAAGTTCTAAAATCCTATATAAATTATTAAGTAGGGTGTGAATAAATAAATTATTAGGACTCCACAAATGAATCCTTAGAATGACATGCTCATGCATAGAAGTATGTCTGATAGTAATTATTTATATGTAACACGATTAACAATATATGATCCAAAACTGAGTGATCATGTGCAAACTAGGCCACCACAATGCTCGACCATACTAGCCTCATAGTTTTCATCTTGTCACTCAAAATCTATATAGAATATTGTGCTTATCCATCTCATAATCCCCAATTCATTGATTAATACTTTAAATCCATAAGGTATCTATTTTCGGTAACCTAATCATAATCCCCAAGTCATCAACTAATATCGGCTAATAATTAGAATCCACAAGGCATGGAGTATAGAACATCTCCTTCGAATCCAAATGTAATCAATTATAGGTCTCATTATAAGGCTATCATTATCCACTATCATCATCGTTTCACTTCAAGTTCACTCACCCTTTATGTGATAACCATACCACGACAGTCGCCTACTTTGTATACAATATACCAATCCTATAATGGAATCACATGAAAAAACATATATTGAGTCATAGTATATCATATCATCATTATAATAAAATATAGCATTATATATTGATATTCTAATAAAACATTAACATTGAAATAAATATTTATCATAGTTCTAATGCTGAAAATATTATATCAGTCTTATGATCCCGACACACACCCACATGTGTTCTAATTTAATGGATGGAAATCAAATATGAAAAGACATATATTATAATAATGAAATAGTTGTGAGAAGATCCATAGATATGTGGGACTTATTACCTCAAAGTCCTTGATGTCAATGTTATGAATAAACCACCCTCTATTTTTAAAAAGTTTTAGTGAAAACCTCTATAGGATAGAAAATTTGATTTTCTACCTTACTATCATAGATTTCGACACATAAATGATAGAGGTTCATCATAGGTTCCCAGAACTAATTAATCCACTTTATTTCAAAAAGAATAAAATATCCCATGTGATGATAGTTTTTATTTCTGGGATAATTAAAAATTATTATCATAGGCAAACCCATGTGTCATCAATATTCCCCACAAGAAAACTATCCTTTGCTAATTTATTATAATTTATTTTCATATAATTATATATTAATAATGTATTAAAAATAATAATTTTATAAATATCTATTGATAATTTATTATAAAATTTCTTTTTATAAAAATCCATTGAAAATGCATTATAAATAATATTTTTATAATTATCACATGAATAATTAATTAAATTAGACTTTTATAATTATCGATTAATAATTTATTATAAATTATAATTTTAACATTATCATTGTATAATTTAATATAAATTATCTTTTTATAATTTTATAATTACAATTTAATATAAATTATAATTTTATAATTATCTTATGATAATTTCATAAAAATAACCCCAAGTAATTTTTTTATGATTTTTTATTTTCCTATAAGTAACCTTCATTAATTTCTCAAAAAAAATTAACTTTTCAAATTTTATATGAATTATCATTATTAATTCAATATAATATTTATTTTATAACTCTTAAAATATTCTTTTAATAATTTTATGAAATTATTTATGATAAATATTCATAATTGATATTCAATAATTGAAATTATTTATCCTTCAATAAATTTTTAAAAATTATCCTGTGATATTATTCAGAAAAAAATAATAATATAATTTATTTCATACCATCTTATTTAAAATAAATAATTTTTTATATAATTTGAAAATAATGGAAAATGGAATAAAATTACGAAAATAAAAAAATTAAGAAAACAACCCTGGGAAACCATTATTAAGGGTAGTGAACTAGTAGAATAAGTATAACGAGTCACACCTAAAAAAACTCTTGGATATATATTCTTTAATATGGAGAAAGGGATTTCCCAAATTTCACAAACTCTATAGAATCCACCGAAACAAAAATCAGAGTGGATCAACTATTAGATCAACCGCAATTGACAATTTTTATAACCCAAAATTCAATACATCAATTTATTTTTAGTTTCAATTGAAAATTGAATTTGGAGGGTTTTATTTCCTCAAATTAATGAATTTTTTATTTTATTTATCAAGAACAAGTTGACTCTGAGTGTTTCAGATTGATCTCATTAGAGAAAAGAAGGATTGGGTGGTATTCGTGGGAAGAGGAATAAGAGGGTAATTAAAAAATTAAATAATAATAATAAATATAATAATAAAAATAATAATATTGTAATAAAATTTAAGATAATTTGTCATCACTAGAAATTTAACGAAAAACAAGACACTAATAGAAGGTTTATCATGCCACGGGTGAAATCCATACTCTAGGTCAAATAGATGACTCAGATTATCAATTTGGAACACCTTTTGAGTTTTATTCCATTATTTGGAAAAAAATATGTTTGTGTAATATAATATAACTACCCTAATGTGAGATCTAACCAAACATCTGACATGAAAAATGGTTATATCATGCCTATGTTAGATACCACGTTTCAAATTTAATTGTGGTCTAGAATATTTCCTATGAAACATTATTTAGAATATATTCCATTATTTATGAAAATAAATGAACACATAATTTAATATATTTTAGATTTTTGATAAATCTATAATGATGATCTATGATCCTTAGAATCCCACCCCCACTAAAATCTTAAATAAATAATTATTCCCCAAAATATTACAATATTTTATTAATAAAATATCCTAATATAAATTTTATAAATAAATTACTAAGTAATGTTTATTGAAGAATAAAATTTTAATGTAAAAATAATCATAAATTATTAAAACATGGGTTTTATTATTAGAAATAATTTAGGATAATACAACTAATAAATCTAGAAACTAAACCCAAGTTCTAGAAAAACTAATGTGCCACTTTCCTCAGTTTCCATGACTTAAATTTTTTTAAATAAAATATAATCAAATATTAGATGATATATAAATTAATTACAAATAAAAAATAATGAGTTTTTTTATTAATTATAATGATTAACATAAAAAAATTAAATGGGAATATTTTTATTTTTCATCACCCATGAAATATAGTTTGGGATTATCTTTCGATTGATTTAATGAATTTTACAAAAAAATATATTTTATATTTAATTTTTTATATTTTCATTCACATTTATTACTTTATATCATGGATGGGTATAAATATTCAATTTAATATTAATTTTTTTTGATATTTTTATTCAAATGACCATGAAATATTACTAAAATATATTCAAAACAATTAATAAATGTGCTAAATGAGATGTGGTCCATTGTTCTTAAAGAATATAATATATCTAGATATATGTATTTAATGATGCATGAGAAACATTTATGTATGGTAAATTATTTTCTAATTTATTCATGTATGGTTGGAGTGAAAATTAATAATTATAATTCATTATTTTATATGAAAAAACATGGTAAATTAGATTAATGTTCTTGAAAACATTTATGTTGATAGGGTGTAGAATATTTATAAAAATGATTCATCTAAATTAAGAAATTTAAAACCAATTTGATGATATTTATGAAAAGAAAAATCAATAAATTTAGAGGATTACATCCTTGATGATCCTCAATGTTTGAATTTCTTTATAGGAAAAGTGTTATATGAAGTCTAAAAGGGAAGTAAATTTACTCTGTATTTTGATAAAAATTATAAAATTAGAGTTATAATATTTTATTTATAGTAATTTTCAATAAACATATTTTATATCCTCTTATAAATAATATATATATTAAAAATATTTTCTAGAATAATACATAAATATCTTTATAATTTAAAGGAAGAAATAAAAGATAATATGTGATCACATCATGAAAAAAATGATTGGAATATAAAAATCAAGGATTCAACCTATGTTAATTAATAAAAATTAATTTCATGATACATATACATAATTTAAATGAAAAATATCAAGAAAAAACATTATTTATAATTTTTCATGATTAAAGTTTCAAAATGATAATCTAAGTACCATATCCAAATAAGTTAATACACAATATATCATAATAAAATAATAAAAAACCTATGAAAATACAATAATCTTATTGGATTTGGTTTCAAATTTCATTAATCATTTAGTATCAAATAATGTTATGGTTACTACGATTGGATTATGTCAACATTATCAATACCTCATTGTAAAAATATTGACTATGATTATTTTTTGAGAAATTATCATATGATGAATGATTTGTTCTTTACAAGGGAAAATTATTCCTACATATGATTTTTTTCATCTGTTTGTGACATATTTTTATTATATTTCCTTTTAATTTATTATTTATTTTCATATAGTATATTGATTGATGTATCCTACAATATAATTATTTCTATAACTAGATATTATTGGAGGAATAAAAATAATCCAAGAGGCTCCATTATGATTTCTTATTCGGTAGATAAATGAACGTATTTATATTCAATGTACTTTTCAAATGTCACTATTAGATCTAATCACTCAATGAGAAATGAACATGATATATATGATATTGTTAAATATATATTTCCACCATATCCCTAAAAAGGGGAATATGTAGATTATATTTATTACATATGTTGAGTAGGGAAGAGGGAGAAGTTGAGCATTATAAAATATTAGTCAAATGTGGTGTCCTTAATGATTTCATCAATTGCATAATTTAAAAAGTAAGTATTTTTTTAAACATGTAAGATTTTTTAAAGGCACTTTCTACATAGTATTTTCATATTTGTAGATATAATTTAAAAATTATAAAATTTATCCACCATTCATTATTTAGTATGAATATGTAGATATTTCAAAAAATTTGTTTTCTATAAAGATAAATAAAACGATAATATTCTTAAATATATAAATGAATTAGTCACATGAAATTATTTTATAATAAATATTATAATATTAGATGTTCAAAATTTAAAAATAGTTTATTTGTCTTCAAAATTTAAAATAGTTTTTTGTTTTTATTCCAAGACATAATTTTGATAAATTCATATATGATAGTGATATATTAGATAAACTCGCCAGTATTCGAAATAATGATTAATATGATTCCATATATGATTATACTAATAGTGGAAATTTTAACCATAAATTATAATTTTGTTTTTTATTGACATAATTTAATATATATATATATATATTAAAACATTGAAGCATTATTTTTAATAAATTTTTAAATGTATAATATATATATTTATTGGATTATTTTAAATAAATATTATATTCTAATAATAATTATTGTGTGATGAGATATCTCATTAAAAATGAAATATTAAATTATAATTAACATGGTTTTTTTAATATGATAAATCATTTCATTAAAATGTTTCATAAAATTAATCATTTAATTTTAATTTATATAATTGATATATTTATGTTTTATAATGTTTCTTATTTTATCAATTTATATGTTAATCCACGCAATTTTATGGTATGTTTATCTAAAAATAAAATTTATTTCATTTTTATAAATCTTTACACATAACACCATATTAAAATGGACCATGATATACAATCAAACTATTATTATTTAAAAAAATACTATTATAAATTCATCATTGAATTAATGGGAATCAATAATAATAACAATTTTTAAAATAATATTTATAATGGATTTATTCGAAGAAATTATTGATTATTTCTTGGGAAATAATCAATCAATTTTTTTGGTTTTATTTTATGTTTCAAAAAGAATCATTCATAAAAAATTGGTTTATTGAGTTTAGAAAGAAACAAAATTATAATTTCATTCTAAAACTACTAAAAATCTTAGTTTTAACATGTGTACAATTTTTCAAGTCACCCTACCACATTTATCTTAATGTTAAATTTTGGAATTTTTTGGAGAAAGCAAAACTTTCAGTTAGTAGTGAAAAATAATGATTTTATAGAAAATTGTCTTTTTCATTCAAGTATTGATAAAAACCCTTTTATTTTTGAATATATTTTATAATTTAATTGGTAACATTTTAATTAAATCAATCCAATTATGTTCATTGTAATAGAAATTAGGCTTTATTATTTTATATAATTATTTTTTATTCTTAAAAAATCATATTTTGGGGAAACTATTGTTATTGAATTTTAAGGGTTTAATTTGACAATATCATATTCTAATTTTTGGTATTCAATAATTTAAAATTTATAATATATTTGGAATAAAAATAATTAATATCTCATAATTAGTTGAGCAAAATATTGTTTCATTTTGAATAGTAAGCGAGGTAATAATTTCTTACTATGCTAAATGTTAAATATGATTTGTAAGGGGTTAAAGTAAATAGGTAGGGTTTAAAATAACCTAAAAACAAGAATTAATCGCATTATATATATATATACACACAATATCGTATAATATTAACTTAATATTCATTTTGTCTATTTTTTGAGTAATACACCAATATATTTTAATCTTGTAAAAAATTTCTTGTATGTGTTCTCCCTCCCTTATAAATGAAAACCACTTATTCATTCTTAGCCACATTTCATTAGACTTATATTTCATATAATTCCTAGAAAAATAATTTCCTAACACACCCAAACACTTTTAATATGCATTTTTTTAATCATAATATAAATTTTTTACGGATTAAGGTGTTATGAAAAAGGAAGGTTTTTAACAGAGGTATAACCCTTACTAGAGTACTTTAAATTTTATTTCTTCATAAAAATCATATAAAAATACCATATACACATATATATATATATATATCATAAAATGATTAATATCATATCATAAAAATACTAAGTTGTTATTATATCATTGTTGAAACCATTAATCATAACATTCATCGTCAAATGGGAAATGAAATCTTCATTTGTGCGTACATGCATGCCACCTAATTTCAAACTGATGTATTTAATTTTTCATCTCCATCAGTCATAGTTGGTTAATATAATGGATTATATTGATATATTATATATTTATTAAATAATTATACTTATAAAAATCTAATATTTTATATCTTATCCTATCTTCCCTTCAATTGGGTAATGATAACATCGCTCAAGCGTATGTGTGGACTACAACTTACTCAAATAATTGTGACTCTTTTTTTATTTTTGATTTACATGTATTTTAATAAATATTGATTCAGTTAATTTTTATTATATGAATGAACTAAAATTGATTCAATACAAGATAATTATAATATTCAATTATTTCATCGATCCCTCTAAAAAGCAAAATATCACTTATGAGTTTGTACAAACTACCATCTCAAAGAAGTGATGTAATTCATTTTTAATCACCTATTTATATGAATGATTATAAATTTTTGTGTGATTAATTAATATGATAATAATTTCATGATTAATTTTATTAATGTGATTTAACCATGATGAAGGTTTAAGTACTATAACCATTACACCAAAACATGCATGGAAAACTGACAGATTCTCACCCATATATTCATTTTACAGAGGAAATCATTAATGAATAGATAATTGATAATTATAAAAGAATTATTAATATTTTTATATATATAAATATGTTTATGTATTAGTTTTATAATAAATAAATATTTATAATATAACAGGTTTTAATGTGTCTGAATCTAGACGAGAGTTCATGTAATGAAATTATGATACAATCTCACTACTTTTATGAATTGATTATATTGAATTTACATTAAAGAATATTTTTTATCCATATAATTGAAAAACCATATATTTTATTCTATTTTCATTTTTATGGTTTCCAAATTATATTTTTATCTTCTATGATTTGATAATTAAACTAAAAAAGAATTGTTTTTTAAGAAAAATAAAACTTATTTCGTCTTTAAATTATTTTCAAGAATTATTTCAATATTCTCCTATGATTGATTGAATTCGCTATTGACCATATCATATTTTTTTATAAAAGTTTTTAAAATAAATATTTTTATTTTTTCCCAAACATGGATCTATTTCCAAATGTTGGAATAAATTATTTTTTATATATATCATATGAATAGATTTTCCAACTATCACGACTACTATGTGTTATTTGTATTACATTATATGTATCTATGGTTTCTCTCAATGAAAATATTTTTCATAATAATTTGTAATTTTTTTTGATTTTTTATAAGTTGTTTCAAACTAAAAAATATTATTTATCACATGAAATTATCTAGTTCTATTTTAATTGTATTTTCTATTATAATAATATTTTTGTATGTTACATATGACTCACTATGGACATGATCCAATGAAACCATACTCGTTATTTCTCTAGATGTGTGTTTATTATGTTAAATAAATATTATTTAAAATCATTTCATTTTTCATATGTTAATCCATGACGAAATGATAAATATTTTCATGAACCTATTTCATAAAAAATAATGAATTACGATAATATAATTGTTTGGGCCTATTGTAGCCCAATGATTATTTTGGTAATGATATATATATATATATCAACTTATATGATGACGATAATCATGGATATGATTTCATATAGCTCTGTTCACATTTTTTGGTGAGCATAATTGATTTAATTGTTTCTCACAATATTATAGATTGTCACGATTGTGAAATTATATATTGATGAGATTACAATTTCCTATGATTATGATTCAATATACCTATCTTTGGAGTCCTGAATAATGATTACTATTTTGAAACCATTATAAATGGCTTAATTTATAGTTTAAAATAAATATTTTTTTTATGAATATTTTATTATTAGAATATGTAATTGATTAAATTATTATACCCTTTTGATAATCTTCTTAGATTTTTATTATTATCTCCCATGTTTTCCCATACCTAGTAATTTTGATAACCATTTCTATATTTTTATTTTATTAGGGTTTTGAAGGAACATTATAAATTTTAACATATATTGAAGTGTACCAATATGATGTCATTTGAGGAAGATTTTAGTGATCATTTAATAAATATGTTTGTTAAGTATCTAGCCTAAAAAACACTAAATCTTCAAAATCCTTGAGTGTGTATTGTTTATATATATATATATATTATAAATATATAATTATGTAATATTTATTTATGTTATGCATGGGATTCCATAGTTTGTATTGATGTTCGGATTAGTTATTTAGGATATTAAGATTATAATTTTCTTTTAAAAAATCAAGGATAAGTCTATGATCCAGATAACATCCTCAAGAATTACTAATGTAGAGCTTTTGTGGGTTTTCTAGAAAATAAATTTCTATTTGGATACAGAAATGTCGATGGCTTTTTCGAATATATTCACCTATGGGTAATAAATTTGAATGGTGGAGAGTAGTATTAACTTGATAATTACTAGTACATGATGTCAGGGCCAAAAAAAACAATCATTTCTATACACTCCAAAGAGATATTATTTAGTTTTTTCATATTTTCATTATAAACAATAACGAAGGAATGGTTTAGATTATGACCATTGATAAAATAGTTTAAACCTAAAGAATCATTGTTTGAATACAATTTTTTGTGAATTAGATATCCTATGATTGATTTTTCAGGATTATATGAATTTTTAATGTAGTTAATTAGGCTTAATATTCATTCTAAAAACAGTTTATTTTTGAAATGGATTGATCATCGAATGATTAAGATTCTGTTCTAATATAAAAACACAAATATTGAAGTTTCATAGTTGATATAAGTCTAATAAATTATGTTATATCATAAACATTCAATAGAAATGTTATTTCACATCTTCAATGATTAGATGTTAAGTAAGCTATAAAAACTTCTAATGATATGACGATGGAATTTGATGTTTGTAACTCTTATATAATATTAGTGTATAGGAATATAATTCATTCAATTCATGTGATTCAACCTCTAGTTAAAGTTAGTGTGATTTTGGGAATACATTAGCACTCTCTTTATAGATCCCATATCAACGGATAAAAAAGAGTTCTCATGTTTTGTTTTCAGAATCAACATATGATAATATTTTAGTAGTGGATGAATATGAAATTTTAATTAATGTTACATCAGTCTTATGTTAATTACAAGCTATTCTAGAAAAAATATTATTGAATGTAAAAACGGTGGGTAATAATATTTTTTATATGGACCCAACTAAGTTTCCTATAAGGAAGATTGAAAATCATCCAATATTTATAGATATGTAAAATCTGGAGCATGAATTAAGGTGGAAAGATGGAAGATCATATCTTTACTATAGGAATGTTCAACTATACATACATGTGAGGATTAATGAGTTGAAAAATTCAGATGTGGAATGAAAGAATAAGGGAGGAAATTTTCTTACATTTTCCATGGTTAATATGGAATGACTTGGTTTAGAAACAAAGTATGATTTCTGTCAAAACAAAACTAGAAAAGTGAACTAGTAGATGAATATTATGTTCAATCATTATTTATTCATTCTTCATGTATGATATGTATTGAGATATGAGAGAGTATTTTTTTAGAAAACAATGAAAAGGGATATTTTTTATTATTTATGTAAATTCATAGAATTTAAATATGTTAACACTAGTGGAAAATGTCTATGGTTATGTCACATAGATGAAACATACTAGAATGGAAATGGTAAACAATTATCAAGAATCTCAAAATCATACTCCCTAATACAAATGAAGGTCCTAATGTTACTTGAGATATAGTTGATCATCATACAAAATTATAACATTTAATTTAAAACAGATATGATTTATTTCTTGATGAGTGTTCCATGATATACAAAGAATATGTTTAAATATTTCACGGGGTACTAAATTCTATTGAATCAAATCACGATATGATATTTACCTTAATGTTTGAGTAAATATTTTGAATGTTAATGATTTTAGATTAATTCATTATCACTATAAATCATCGTTAAACATAAATGTAGTCTAATAGGAACATTAAAACCTATGAGTATATATTGAGATCATATTTTATGGATTTAAATTGTGGTTGGGACACAAACTATTTTTAATAGAATTTTCTTATAATAATAAATTTCACTCAAGAATTTATGGGGATCCTTATGAAGGAATCTATGAAAAAAGTGCAGAACTGAAACAATATTGTGACCCATGTTTTTCCAATATTGAGATTACATCATAAAAAATGAATATATATTTCATAAAATAATAATCCATTCTAGAACCATAAATATTTTTAGTCTTTGGAAACATGAATACATCAAAACTAGTTCATAAAATATATACATTATCTCCAACATAGACTATTACTACTAGAACACTTCTTAGTCACATCATACATAAAAAATTACCTAACATATTGAATAATAGAATACCTAATAAAGAGTTACCTTTGATGATCAGTGAGGTAGACATATGATATATCTCTCAATGATCATTCCTGATCATAAGAAAAAGATAAGTGAATGAGATCAGGAAAATAAATTAAAATGATCACACCCAATCTATCATTGATCCTTATTCTGTTTCATGGAGTGAAACATTATAATAAGAATAGATAATGTTCACAATAGTTTAGAATCATCAGTAAATAATCTAGATCAATGAGATCATAACATAAAGATATGAATATGTAAAAACATAAACTTATAAAATTTTACACTTGTTTGAATAGAAATATGTTGTTTCATTAAGTTATGTACCTGAAATAAAGTCCACACATAAACTTTTTAACATATATATAAGTTTATTTATAATATTTTGGATTTAAATGTAGGTCTATGTATAATATTAGTGACATGAAAACCAGGTCCATATAAAATCAAATGGTCATATAAAATAAGACCACATATAAAATAATGTACATGAAGTCTGATTTATACATAACATATTTATCTCATTAGGTATCCATATTTCCCAATAAATTTTATATATTTTTATTTATGCTACCACAAATAAAATAATCTTGAATCCATTCACATTTATTCCACAAGATCATAAAAACATTCATTATAACATAACCCATGGAAAAGAAAATTGGTTTTATCATTATTTCATAATTATAACTAGCAAAATAAAAAAACAATCTTTATTATTATTTGACCATATTCTAAAAAATGTTATATAACACCAAATTATGTTATCATAGATGAAAAAACCCAATAAATGTTTACTATATTGTTTATTTTAAAAAATAATATGTTTATTTTAATATTAAAAAATGAAATCTAAAAGTTTCCCAAATTTTATGATTTTTTTGGGAAATGAAACTTGGATACTCGTAAAGTTATCATGAAATTATTGTGTGGTAATGAAAGAGGGAAATTATATTATTTATATATAAGTTAAAATAATTATTCCTTTTTACATTTTCAGTAAAAAATATTAATTACCTCATTTTGAAAACAACAATAACATTCCTTTTATTTTTCATTATAAAATTTTAATATTGGGTTAAAATTAATTTTAATAATCATTGGATAATATTCACGGAAATTTTTGGATACATTATCTAAAACATGGATATTAAATAAAATAGTTTTTTTGTCAAAAGGGGAGAAATAAGATCTACTTTTCTTAATGAAACATCTCAATAATATCGAGTTACAAAGTGAGTATAATTGTAAGGTAACATAATTTTTAGAAAAATAAAAAAAGATAATTATAATTAAATGTTGTTAATATATAACTATCATATAATTTATTTCATTGAAATATGAAAAAAAAATCTTGATTAATGTGTTGTTGACACATAAATGCCTTAACAGTTTAGTAACATTGGGATCGTAAGCCCCAAAAAAGAATAAATTTTAAAACAAATATTTTATATAATGATATTAAGGATATTTGTTATATAAAATGTAAAAATGGATATATATATATATATATATATTCCTCATAAAATATGATATGTGTATACGATAATATATCTCCCAAACAAGAAATCATTGGAGGATAAACCCTCACATTGAGTTTGACCTACTTGAAATGGCCACTAACCTATTTTATAATATATTTATATTTATTATAATTATATAAAACAACCATTTACATAATTATATTATATAATATGATCCATATATAACATTTCATTATTTTTTTTAATAATTCCTAATTAATATCATGTATTATGTGTGTTAATTGTTTCATTTTTCAGGAGAATTTCACTTCTGTAGTTACTATAACAGTAAATTGAACAAGGTTCTGCCATCTCAATAATATTAGTCCTAAAATAAATATCATATATAGGTATATTGGGTCATCAATAATTTATAGAGATAAAAATATTAAATCATACATGGTGATAATAGTCCGCATGTACACATAAATAGAATTCACAATTTTCAACGAATTGAATGATAGAAAGAAAAATAATAATTCAAAATTATAGAATCCTTATTATATCACATATATCATATAAATTCTAAAATATATTCTTTGTACCATCCATGTAACATAAAAAATAAAAAATGATTCACATTGCTATATATTTGTGGTAATCCATACAAACACACAAGTGATGTTACTATTTTACAAAAGATAGGAAAGTAATATGGGATGCAAGATATTATAATTAAAAATTAATTTTTATGTCATTAATATAATATATAAACATTAGAAATATTATAATAAACAACCCTTATATATGGTGATGGAAAATTAATTACATCGCTACATCGAGGGGAAAGTCTACATATACGCATGAACGTTACATTCACATCCCATTGCAAGTAAAGATGGTGGATAATGGTAGTTGCAAAATATAAATAACTTTTCAGTATATATATGATGTTAAATATATTATTTTCTATTAAAAACGTATTTATATAATGTATAGAAGCAAATAAACTGAAAGAGGATGGGTTGGAATATTACTTATTTTTGGGGTATGCCACCATTAGATCCCTAATTAAATAAAATTTGAATAGACCTTAAATAAGTCCATCAAATATAATTTTTTTTAGGGAAGTTAATAATATAATTGGGTGGGGTATGGTCAATATATAAAGATAAAAGTTTAATAAGGAATAAATATAATTTGTGTGCTTTTATAAGTGAAGGATGGACACACAAGGAATTAAAAAATATTAAAATAGTGTTTTTTAATTCCCATGAAAAATTATAAAAAATGGTTATATATTAGATTTAAAATATTCTAATTTTATAAAAACCTTATAAAATGAAATTCTGATTGTATTTGGTGTAATTTTAATCCTTATTTTTAACCCCTTTGTTCACTAATTATAACCTTAACTGTGGTAACCACATTTTTAATATTAAAGTGGTAGAATTTTACTAATATTTAAAAAAATGGGTTTGTAAATGGGGAATGGGTTTATTTTAAGAACATTTAATCATATTATTCATATTACATTGTTTTTGTCATTTTTAAATAATTTCATAATATATTATTTTTCCCAAAAAACAATTATTGTTATTTTTTACACAATTCATTTACCTTAACTTCCTAGTTATAAAGATAATAATGGAATTAAAATATAAACCTTCACACATCCTTTAATTATAATATTTGTCTAAAATTCTTATGTAACACAATAATTCACCAAAAAATTATTAATTTTATTATATTTAAAATCAATAGTTTTATTTTTCTTGTAATTTAGTAAATACTGTATCGATGTTGCAATAGTATTTAAAGAAATTATTAAAACACTAAAAATTATAAATCTGTTAACATTATATAAAAATTAAATCTTTTTGGAAATATTTCTTTACAAATTAACTTACCATTTTTTGACATTATTAAAATATTTTAGATATAAAAATTTTAAGAGAGTGAAATTGTGGAATTTTCATCAAATAAAATAATATAAATTTCATTATAATCTCATAATGGAACCAAAAATTCATTTATTAAAAATTTTGATTTCTATTGTATAATTTATTTGATTATATAAAATTATGTAAAGTGTTGGGTCGATTTTGATACCATATCTCATTTTTTTAACCTTATTTTACCCATTATACCCTTACCGAGATGACATATATTACAAAAGTTAGTAAACACAATGACATAAAATTAAAGGGTAATATTGATCAAAATTTATGTCCAATTTGAAATTCCATTCACAATTTTTTGGATTCAGAAGCGATAATTTGTTGAAATAATTTTTAATATAAATTCACAAAATACAAGAAAACACATTTTAGTAAAATGTGGTTAATGAGAAAATATTAACAAATATCAAAATAATGAATATTTCATACTAAAATGGAATTAGTTAGATTATACTAAATAAAATGGATCATGTTTCAATTTATAAAAAAATAAAATATATAATGGTACATTTAAATTTCTTGATTTAATGAAAATAAATGATATTATTAAAACATTTTTATTATTTTTCACTAGTAATAAAAAACATAATCATTTCATAATAATACACAAATTTCCACCAAACTTAATTCTGATATTCTGATTTCAGAAATTATTTATTTCTTAAAAAATTTAATTTTTAATATTTTATTAAATTCATTTCTTATGTTACAAAAAATTTAATAAAAACTATTTTCGAATAGGAAACATTTTTGAAACAGAAAATTACTTTTCTAAAAAATTAATCCATATAAATTACGAATTCTTTAACACATATTAATTATGTTATATATATATTTCATAAAGTGGTTAATACTATTCCTATAAATTAATTTAATTTTTATGTTATAATATATTATGGTTCATTTTAAGATTGTATTTTTCTCGTTTTGAGATTATTATACATTCATGGGATGGTTCAGCTTACATGGTTTGTACTATGGTCTTGATAAGCATGAAATTATCTTATAAATAATTGTTTAATATTTCGGATTATGAATTTCAACATAGTCCTGGTCAAAGGAAAAACTAGTGACACCAATTATATAGAATGATATTATAATTGGGCATTACTGGGTACAATGCTACTGGTTATGCTCATTTCTTTTTTTCTCTGTTAATTATAAATTCTAAGAAGCATCAATATATACCACCCATAGTGGTCACTTTTTAATGAATATATTATCAATGATTAAGAAGCTTAAGAATCATTTAAATTTGATATTCTATATTTTATATCGAAAAAGTAGTGAATATTTTTATCTATGACAACATAAGGCTTTTAGTTATTCAAAAAATGACATTCTTTATTAAAATTGGAAATCATTACAGTCATTCTATAAGATATGATCAACCAACGCATTTCTTTTTATATGCAATATATATTTTATACCTTTTATTTAATTCCATTTTTGGTATTTATATTCATGTAAATGTTTTTATGGGATAACCTAGATAATTTCACAATTAAATAGGTAAAGATTATTTCTCATGATATTATATGGATGATATTAGGGGGTTAACATAATCCATGATGAGACTCTATCTATTATATGAAATTTCATTAGAATATATCCTAGAGTTATGCTTATGTTATGCTTTATGTTGTTTATACCTTCCTATGTCTATATTATATTATGATTTCATGTTCATTGTTTTATTCAACTATATGAAAATTCATGATCCTTATCTTTCATTACATCATTTTATTCATTTTTGAATCACATTCTATGAATAATTATCATGTTTATTACCATACCTGGATAAGTATCTCACCACTTTTTTTATGTATTCCCTTGGTTATCATAGAATTTTTTGGATATCATAGGGATTTAGGATCATGTTATGGTGATTTAAAAAATTAAATTCTTTATTTTATATTCATTAAGTTTTTATGTTCATTGAATCCCAAATATTCTAGGACACTATGTCCTTTTTTTGTATTTAATGAAAAATTATGTTTAAAATAACATAATAATTTGTGAAAAAGGAATCACTCACTACTAAATCCATAAATATTTTATTTATATAAGGGATTTCAATAGAAACATTATAAAAATAATCATTAAAATAATTTTATTTTATGTCATCTATATTAATGAGTTATTTTAACTATTGTTAAATGGAAAAACGAAAATTAATGGTGTTTTTTCCACTACTGATTACATGATAAGATTATGGTGGTGAATACATTAGCTAGGAAATTGGAAATCATATGAGAGACTGTGAAATAGTCATACAACACACTGTAACTAGACAATCATAGTGGAATGATGTGTTTGAGTAGAGGACTTTCACTATGTTGGACATAGTTCAATCGATGATGAGTCAAAATCACATTTCTATTTAATTCTAGGGATAAGGAATCAAAAATATAGTATTATTAATTTACTATGTTATATCCTAAGAATTAAAAAATAAACCATATGATATATGGACTTTTAAATGTACCAATATATATTTTATTAATTTTTCATGATTTCCAACATTTGTTTAGTGATTGGATTCTGATTCGCTTAACCTTTAGTATTTCAAGAGTTTATTTTTTTGTTTATCCAATGGAAACATAGGTATATTATTTCTAGAATAGTAATAATAAAAAAGTAATTATATCAGTTTTTTTATATTTCTCTAGAAGTATAATGTTATATAAAATAATGATGAAGTGGGAGAAAAATTCAACATAGAGAAGTTCAGGACCAAAAAATTCAAATTATTCCTGAGATGTAATTTAGCCCAATTTTAAGATTATTTGTACAAATTTTTTTCTCAATTTACATATGATATGGGGTGGTCTATTTGTGATCATTAGAATCCAATGAGATAAAAATTTCATGTGGAAAATGATAATTATGTAATAGTTATTGGTAATGAAACAGCTTCCTACCGAGAGTCCATTAAGATTTCAGATTCAATAAAATTGAAAAAATCCACATCGTATAAAATATGCTCTATATAGACATACTATGTATGAATTTTTTTCGACGGACATAATGGTGTGAGACCCTTATGGTGTAATTGTGTGTTCCTTTAGTAAATGTACATAGATTTTAGGCTGAAGACCGATTAATAATTCCTTTTGGAGAAGTATTTCCAAAACATTAAACATATTAACTATAAGATAATATCTTCACAATATTTTTTGATAATTCAATTTTAGGTATTAATTTTCATTCTATAAAACTTTGATAATGAGATACATAAAATGGATATCAATCCATTATAAAATAATTATAGTTTCCTTAAGATGTGTATATGATACAACCAAATGGTTTTGATATTTTAGATGATTTTACAAAAGTTTCCATGTTTCGATATTTCATCTATGGGTTGAAGAATCATTGGATTTGTATGAAAATCCATTTGTATATTGTAATAAATGAGTTTTTTCATCTATAACAAATAATATACTTCTATATTCATGTGGATTAGTTTGATTGTAGTAGTGAAACTAAAATTATATATGGATAACGTACTAGTAATCAGAATTATTGTCTCAACTGTACACTATTTAAATATGAGGTTTGGAAAAATATTCATGATAAAATATAAGGATGACGAAAAATATATAATGGATATGAATATCTATAGATATGGATATAAGAGGTCTCTGTGACTGAATAATTGCATATATATTGGTATTGTGCCAAATTAGTCTAGAATATGGAATTCCAATATGGGTTATTACTAATGCTTCATCAATTGAATCTTAAGAAGATTAAGGATCATTTTATGGAGATATAATGGATGGATATAAATTATTATCTATATTCCATATAACATATCATATATTCAATTTTTGTAAAAGTCCAAATGTCCATCATTATTTGAGTATTATATATAGATACAAATTCTATCATGGAAAGAACCACTAGATTGATATCAATGATATTATTATATTCATAAAAAGAAGTATGGATATATTCTTAGACATTGAAGGTTAGTATGCTATTTCCTTTATAGATCAAAAAGGTGATAGAATCAAACTTTACAAATATGAAATGATGTCTCAATCCAGTTTCATGTTTCTAAAAAATATTGGAGATAATTATTTGAATAGTTCCAAACTACCCACCATGTTGGACATGATAGCAGAGGAAGTGTACATATGATCATTATATCCTTTGAATGTGTCTATTGGGACTAATTATATCATCATTAAACATTCAATTGTTACTAGAATAATGGTAGAAATAAATGTTTACTACGACAATAATAAATCGATTTCTCTAGACATGGTACCCTAGTCCCAACAAATGAAATTGACATTTATTTTAATGTACCATATCATTGAGTGGAGTGAAGTGTGTATATTTATAAAGGATATAGAATATAATATTCCTAGTTTATTAAGAAAACATATTCAAAAAAATCAAGAGGGTCTTGTTGAATCTCATAGTAAATGATACATGGGAGATTGGATGTAATGATGTAAAAAGGTATCGTGATTTTATAATAATTATAATATCCTGTAATTATTCATTCATGTGATTTGAAATTTATATTACATTATTAATAGAATTGATATATACCCTTAATATATATCTTCTACTTTTCCATAATTGATGCTCATAAATTTTTTTTTCATTTTATTGATATGTTATATTAGTTATGTTATATATTAAAATATATATATAAAGAGTTTTGTATGAGATACGATGACTAAATCCATGAGGTAACAACTCTAAACAGTCATGACCCATCCTCGGGGCCCGTACCGTGACTACCCCAAGCCCGCTTTCCATAGGCTAAGGGTTGGCGACTAGCACCAAAGGCGAATCCCTAATAAAAAGGGAAAGCATTTCCTTTAATCCTGTAACACACACATTCTGAACACAAACAGTTGAAGAAAAGGTACTAATATAGAAAGAATGGTGTGCTGAATGTAAGTGGTCCAGTATACAAACCAAACAAAACAACAAGTACAAGTACAAGTAAAAAAGGTAAAACAACTCATGGCTCATCCACTGGGGAATCCTACCTAAAGGGTAGGTACAGATCAAGAACAAATTGCCCCAAAGGTACGTCTCATCTAGTCCAGCTCTGAGCATCCTCCCGTTTGTCACCCTAGCCTCGATCACTACTGACCATCGTCTGCACAGAACAGAACAAGGTGCGAGAAAAACCCATGCCGGGGTGAGTATGACAATTCTCAAAATGGGACCCTGAGACCCCCGAAGGTCTCCCAAAATCCAATAAGGATAAAAAACAATAGTATGATACAGTCATGAAGTATCAACAACCCTTAAAAAGGTATATTCCCATACATATACTAAGTTACCAATCACAGTCCTGCTCCAACACTCGAGTACAAGCACAACCCATTCCATAAAGGATGTAAATTCATTCATCTCGATGATAACAAATGGAAGTCAAGACTCATCTCACACAGGTATAAAAATCATGTAGAAGGGTATAGATGATTAGATGTATCCACTGAATCGTCTCCTCTGTCAAACCCACGTTGGATCATGGAAGAGTATCAGCGCTGTCAAACCCATGGAGGATCCTGGTACAGAATTCATCACTGTCGAACCCATGGAGGATCTCGGCCAGTACCATCGACATCGAACCCATGGAGGATCCTGGTACAGTATCGTCACTGTTGAACCCATGGAGGATCTTGGTACAGTTGTAGGTCCATGTATGATCCTATCATCTCAGTCACAGCCTAACCATAGGGTTCCCATACACAACAATCTTGATTCCGGGATGGTCTGATCCATGAGCCAAGTTTCGATACATCAACTACCACTAAGTCTCGAGTTGATGTATCCCATAGTTCCGTATCATCATAAATAACCTAACACAACATACGGCATGTCAATCGGATGCCCAGTCTGTGAGTTATTGGCATTTCCGTTCGAGGGTCCCAGTTCTTTTTTATGTTCAAACCATCCAAACCATACCCCAACTGTGTTCAAACCACATGTAGGGTATTCTAAGAGCACCGTATCATTCTAATATTTTCATCGCCTCAAAAGTTTCATCGATCAGACACTCGTAGCCCAAGATATAGATGAAAATGTGATTTCTGTTTAAACAGGTCCAGACAGGGTTTCGACCCGATCCGCGGGTCTGACACAGATCGATGGGGAAGGCCGGCCCGGTGGCAGCCCGTCCCGGTGGCGGCCCAACCAGGTGTGGCGGCCCGACCCGAAGGCGGCACGGCCCGAATGGGCGGCCCGACCCGTCTGGCTCACCCATGTGGCCTGGCAGGCTAGCCCTCGTGGTGGGGCGGGGGGCTGCCGCACCCTTGGATTCTGAAGGAACTGACGCTATGCACCGTTTCGGTGACCTGTGGGATTCGAGGGGTCCCGCCTTCACTAGATGGTCATGCGGCGAGCTAGGTATGCATCGCCGGTGGCATGCCCGATGCTGGCCTCCCCTGGATCATCCACCGCGGCGGGCATGATCTATAGTTCTGCTCCTCTGCCAGGGCCCGCCTTGTCTGCGGCCCCCCTACTTCTCCGCACGAAGCAGTGTCGATGTACCCCTCTAGCGGACTGGCTGTCTTCCTTTCCCTATCGCGGCCCGAGCTGGCCACGGCCCAGTCCTCCACGAGGCTTGACGGTGCTACCCCCTTGTGGCGACCGAGTGGCCTTACACCGACAGATTATTCACAGTCTACCTCCATCGTCAACAGACAATAGCAACCAATGGGGGTGGGTCGGGCCGTGATCGTGCGGTCTGATCCCTCCACATCATGGCTATTACAATTGGAAAAACCAATCCATGGTTTGTGCGTTGATGGACGGAAACAATTTAAAATGTAAAATCCCCTACCTCACTTGTCGTTTGTTGACGGTGGAAGGAGATTTCGGAGTAGTCGAAGTCTAAGATGACATCATCGGCGTTCTTTGTGGCCAATGGTTTCGTCCCTCGACCGAAGGTTCTTTGTTGGTGGAGGAAGCGTTCTTCCAAGTTCTTCCTCCTCTCCCAAAGGTTCCACCAAAAGAGTTTCCAACCAAAAAAATGGGTTATGATAACCTATTATTTAATTTGATGGAAAAAGAATTCAAATTAATTCAAATTAATTAATTAATGAAACATTAAATAATTCATGTGGAGTGGAACCTTAAGGGGGGGGGGAGATCAAGAGTTTCCCCCCACATAAATGGGGGATAAAGGGAGTTCAAAGATTGTGTGGGCCCCACCTCTTTGATTACATGTGGTGTTAAACATTGGGTGGGCCCCACCAAATAATATCCTCCCAATGCATGTTTTGTGCGGGTGGACCCTACCTCTAACCTCCACATGGAGGTTTTAACCACCAATAAATAGAAATAAGCACACCTTATTTTTATTTCATTTTATTTAAAAACCCCAAAAAATATCTTCCATTCTCAAGAGAACGCAACTGTGCTAAAGGTCTCACTAAGTAATCACCAACGCTGTGAGATCAACGGTGCCCTCAGATTTCAGTTCTGAGGACCGTTTCAAAATATATAAAACCCCACTCGTACGTTTACTGAACATACCCGAACAATTCTTCATAAATTGATTCCAGGCACACCGGGCCTTGGAATCAAGCACCGTAAATTTTTGTGGACTTGGAAAAATACCATGAATTTAAGAAAAAAAATTCTATGGAATATTCGGGTATTTAAATTCTCCCCACCTATGGGCTATATGTCCTCGTAAGCTACAACTCACACTAAGGAAACAAAAGGGGATACTGAGCAAGCATCTGATTCTCCTACTACCATGTGCTCTCCTGATGGTTCTCGTGCTACCGCGATCATGCTCCCTAAGTATTGACCATCCATGTAGGACCCGCTCATTTCGACCCTCATTCTCTACTGGAACCTCTGTGAAAGTCTCCCCCATCATCGATGACCAGTTCTCCATGGTCGATGATTTGAGAAGTGTCGTGCACGTATCTCCTCAGCTGAGATTCATGGAAGACATCTTGTACCCTGTTCAACTGAGGTGGAAGAGCTAAGTGGTAAGCCACCTCGCCTACACTGCTTAGGACCTGGAAAGGTCCAATGAATCTCAAGGATAACTTGACTCCATATCCAAAACTCCATAGACATCGTTGAAGTGAGACCCGTCGAAAGACGTGGTCACCATCCTCGAACTCCAGAGGTCTCCATATCCTATCAGTATATGACTTATGTCTGATTTGTGCATTCTTAATCCACTCCAGGAAGATCTAAAACTTCTTGGTGGTATCCCGTACCATCTCTGGTCCCACTAGTGCTAACTCTCCTGAGTCTGTCTAGCGTAGTGGCGATCTGCAAGGTCGACCATACAAGGCCTCAAAAGGTGCCATACCGATGGTGGTGTGATAACTGTTTTTTTAGGAAAATACTACCAAAGGAAAGTGGTTCTACCAGCTGCAACCAAAGTCGAGGACACATGCACGGAGCATATCTTCGAGGGTCTGAATGTTCCTCTCGGTCTGACCATCCGTCAGAGGATGGAAGGCAGTGCTCAAACGAAGCTGTGTCTTGAAAGCCTCCTGCAAACCCTTCCATAGTAGGGAAGTGAACTGTGCATCACGGTTGGAGACAATAGAAGAAGGTACTCCATGTAAAGGCACAATCCTCTGCACATAGAGGCATCCCATGCTTTCTACTGAACCCTGCTCTCTAATCAGTATGAAGTGGTCTGACATGGTGAGTCAGTCAATAATCACCCATATAGAGTCATTTCCTCTGGATTTATGTGGAAGTCCGAACACAAAATCTATAGATATCCTGTACTACATCCACTCTGGGAACTCTAAGGGCTAAACCAAGCCTGCTGGTACCTGGTGCTCCGCCATCACTTGCAGACAACTGAGACAACGAGAGACAAACTACACATCTTCCTTCTTCATAAGTAGATACCAATGTTTTCATCGAAGGACCTTGTACATATTCGCCACTTTTAGATGTACCTCTAGAGGAGAAGTGTGGAAATTCATCAACACATCCTCCTAAAGTGAAACCGGTACCAAGGTATGTCCTCTGAAGAGGTTGACATCCTACCCACCATCAGAAAATCAATCAGGTGCCTGCCCTATGGATATCTAAGAATGTCGCGTCTCACAGTCAGAGTCTCCCCGCTATACCTCCCGGACTCACTGAAGAAGTGGAGGAGTGACTCTAAGAGACTCTAGATATGTTGCTCCATCTCTATCCACAAAGGATATCTGTAATGTAGCCAGCTGCTCTATCACCTATCCTAGAAACTGAATACTAGTCCTCCTGTTGAGCGCATCTGCAACAATGTTCCCCTTCCCAGGAGTATAGACTATCTCCAAGTCATAGTCCTAGAGAAACTCAATATATCCCCACTGTCTGAAAATAAGATCCGTTGGAGAGAAGATATATCTAAGACAATTTTGATCAGAGTACATGGTAAAAAGATCACCAATTAGGTAGTTATGCCACATCTTCAAGGTGATGACCACTACTGCTAACTCCAGGTCATGGGTAGCATAGTTCTGCTCATACTATCTCAACTACCAAGAACCATATGTGATAATTGCTCAATCCTGCATCATGACACACCCATGTCTGGTCCCTGATGCATCTCAGTAAAATACATACCCTACTCCCTCCTCTTGAAGCCTCATGATGGGGGAACTAGTCAGCCTCTGCCTTTGCTCTTTAATGATCTTTTGGCATCTCTCTGACCACACGATGGGGTTTCCCTTCTTTGTCAAGGTTGATAGTGGTTCTGCAACTCTAGAGAGTTCTGTAATGAACCTCCGATAGTACCTGTCCAAGCCCCGGAAACTCCGCACCTTCATCACACTCCTGGGTGTATCCCAAGCATGTACCGCCTCAATTTTTACTGGATCCTCTGCAACTCCAGCCTCTAAGATGAAATTTCCCAGAAAGTGAACATCTCAGACCTAGAACTGGCACATTGATATCTAATCATAATGTTGGTTCTCTCGGAGTGTTTCCAGTACTACCCACAAATGGTAGGCCTTCTCCTCCTCGGTAGCTGAGTAGATCATAATTTCATCGATGAAGACTACCACATAGCTATCAAGGTATGGCTGAAAGATCCTATTCATGAGTCCCATGAACACAGCCAGTGCTTTGGTTACATCGAATAGCATAACCACGAA
This sequence comes from Viscum album, assembly GCA_963277665.1. NCBI lineage: Eukaryota > Viridiplantae > Streptophyta > Magnoliopsida > Santalales > Viscaceae > Viscum > Viscum album. The sequence continues at coordinate 478,373,910 of OY728134.1, forward strand.
CTCGTAGTGTCCATACCGATAACCAAAGGTCGTCTTGTGAAAATCCTCATCCACTACTCTGAGCTAGTGATACCATGACTGATGATCTATTTCAAGAACCAATGCGCTCCCTTCAGCTGATCAAAGAGGTTGTCCATAATCGGGAGTGGGTACTTGTTCTTCACGGTAACCTGGTTCAGGCGTCGATAATCAACACATGAACTCATGCTCACATCCTCCTTCATGGGAAACAAAATTGGGGATGCCAAGGGTGAAACACTGGGTCAGATAAGTCTTTTCTCATCCAAGTCCTATAGTTGTACCCACAGTTCACGAAGCTCCGCAGGAGCCATCTGATATGTTTGAGTGGATATTTATGTCTTCCTGGGGTACAAGTCAAAGTAAATGTATACCTCTCTGTGAAGAGGTAGTCCTGAAATGTCATCAGGGAAGATATCCACGTATAGATCCACCACAACAGGAAAACTCAGACTCCACACAACAACAGCTCTAAGAATGAGGCTAGCCAACTAATGTGTGATCTGATGCCCCCTCCTCTGGGTAATTCCATCCTGTGCAACAAAGGCTCTCTTCTCACCGGTGAAGGTAATCCTCAACCCATCCTCATAGACACTTCGCACTTTACACCTAATACAGTCAATCTGAGCATGAACTATGGATGACCAGTCCATACCAAAGATGACGTCGTAAAGCATTGATGCCACTATGAGGAGATCCCAGCCAAAGATCTCACCTCCTACAGTAAGCTCACATAGCAGACACTAGTTTGTAATCATAGAGTCTTCTCCCAATGGTGTCTCTAGCCATAATTTTTGAGCCAACGGCTCCGTCAGAATCTTCGTGCTCTGAACGAAGGCACCGAAAATAATAGAATGACTCGCATGTGTGCATATAAGTACTACAACAAGGGTGGAGTAGACATGGATATTAACTCAAATCATCTCAGGTGCCCCATCGTCATAGGCCTCAATTACCTGGAGCTGATCCCCACCCTCTCTGCCAGCTCCATGTGGTCGGGGTGGACCTCTTGTTGGTGGTGGTGGTAGGACCTCGAAATGTCGTCCACCACCTGCTGCTCGGCCAGCTCCTCTGCCATGTCTGTCTGCTCCCGGCGGACCAGCACCATCGAACCTCTGCCTCTTCCTGGGAGGTCCCTCTACTATATTATACTCATCTACATGGTGGGTCGGGCAGTCACAGGCCATGTTACCCAGCCTTCCACATGCATAACACTGCTTGCTCCTCATAGGGTTGGCTCGGTCTCGTGTTCCCCACACAACCTAAACAACATCATGGGGTCGCCCAACTGATGTACTGGTCTTCTTGGACCTCTATGACATCTGTCTACAACCAGCTACAGAAGACTCCACTAAATGTTTCAATGAGGTGGGTCTCGCTGCTGGTGAGTGCTCAGCAAGAAAACTCTCAACTAGAAGGACTCTCTCTAGCACCCCTGCATGTGTCGGAATGATGAAGGATGTCATCGAAGCCCTACTCTCATTCTTTAGTCCCTATTCGAAGGTATAGGACCTAATGACTAGGTCTCATACTATATCCGTGGAGTAGCACTAGAGGTCAGTGAACCTCACTGAGTACTAAGCTACTATTATGTTACACTGGTGTAGATATCATAACTCTTCTATCCACACATCACGAAGGGTGGATGGAATAAAATCTGACTAGAAGAGACTCTCGAAGTCTTCATAGAGTGGTGATGCCCTGTCATGCACCTGGAGCATCATGCTCTACCATCTTACTGATGCTTACAACAAGAGACTCACGGCAAGGATCACTAGGAGGTCGGCTGGTGTCCCTACCAATCAGAAAACTCTCACAACAACCTACAGCCAATCCTCAACTGCCTGTGGGTCCATCTCTCCTCTGGACCTAGGCAGACTCTTGTGTTGGAACTAATGAAATACACATAGAAGACATGCACTCTCTGCTGTTGGAGTTGGTGATATTAGTGGCCCAGCGGGTAGTGGTTCCGCTAGTACCTCCGATGTGATGGTGCCCAGCACTGTGGCCTCGTTGCTCGGTGGTCTTCCATATTGTACAAAACTCGGAACCCTAGATGGCCACCTATGTGGGGCCATACTAAAAAGAAATAGGTGAACCACAATAAAAACAATATACATGGAAAGATAACACAAAGTGATCACAAAGAAAAGTTTTCAAAGAAAACACACACGTAATCAGTGCTTTTGTGAATTGAGTCGGAAGTCAGATGTCAGAGTCCTAGTGTATGGATTCGTCGACCACCACACCAATTCCAGTTTCCTTTAACTGAAAACCACACCCAAAACCCATAACACTATTTACATTAAAAGAATCAGATTCCATGTTTTTCGGTAAAACCATCTCCCCTAATACCAATTTGTCACGACACGTCTTTGGTGCTCGTGTCGTGACTACCCCAAGCCCGCCTTCCATAGGTCAGGGGATGGCGACTATCACCAAAGGCAAATCCCTAATAAAAAGGGAAGCCATTTCCTTTAATTCGGTAACACACACAGTCTGAACACAAACAATATAAGAAAAAATTATTAATATAGAAAATAATAATGTGCTTAATGTAAGTGGGCTAGTATACAAACCCAACTAAACAACAAGTACAAGTACAAGTAAAAAGGGAAAACAGCTCCTGGATCATCCACCGGGGAATCTTACCTGAAGGGTAGGTACAGATCTTGAACAAATCATCCCTGAGGTATGCCCCGTCTAGTCCAGCTCCTAGCAGCCTCCCATCCGTCACCCTCATCATTGATCCCTGTTGACCTTCGTCTGCATAGAACAGAACAAGGTGCGGGTGAAGCCCGTGCATGGGTGAGTACGACAATACTTAGTTAGGGACCAATATACCCCCAATGGTCTCCCAGAATACACTAAGGATAAACAACATTAGTATGATACAATCACGAAGTATCATTAATTCCTACTTAGATATATGCCTATAAGTATACCTAAGATACCAATCACAGTCCGGCTCCAACACTCGAGCCCAAGCACAACCCATTCCACAAAGGAAGTAAAGTCAATCATCATTATTTTAACAACTGGACGTCAAGACTCATCTCACACATGTATAAAACTAATGTAGAGTCATAGAGATTATTAGAAGTAGCCATTGAATCATCTCCTCTGTCGATACCACATAGGATCCTGGAACAGTATCAGCGCTGTCGAACCCACAGAGGATCCTATTACAGAAGTCATCACTATCGAACCCACAGAGGATCCCGGTCCAATATTGTCGCCGTAGAACCCATGGAGGATCCTGGTATAGTATCGTCACTGTCGAACCCACAGAGGATCCTGGTAAAGTAGTTGGTCAACATAGGATCCTATAATCTCATTCGAAGCCATCCATAGGGACCCCACACACAACACACATGATTCTGGGATGGTCCTCTCCTCAAGCCAAGTGTCGATATATCAACTACCATGAAGTCTCGAGATGATGTATCTCGTAGTTCCGTCCCATTATAATGAATCCAACATGTCAGAAGGTGCGTCAATCAAACCCACGGTCTGTGAGTTTTTGGCACTTCTGTTCCAGGGGCCCCGTTGGTTTTTTGGTTCAAACCAACCCGACCGTCCTGTAACTATGTCCAAAACTCATGTAGGGTTTTCCAAAAGTACCATATCATTCTATGATAGTTGTTTCTGCAGATTGATTGTCGATTGGATACTCGTAGCCCAAGATACAGACGAAAATTGGATTTTGGGTTAAATGTGTATAGACTGGGGTCTGACCTGGTCCATGTGTCTGACCCAGTCAACGGGTCCAACCTAGACCAATGGGGCGGCCCGACCCAGTGGCAGCCCGACCCGGTGTGGCGGCCCAGCCTGGATGGCTGGCCCGCGTGGCCTGGCTGGCTGGCCTGTGTGGCCTTGCTGGTTGTCCCGCATGGCCAGGCTGGCCAGGTCGTAGGGGTGGGGGGTGCCACACCACCTAAATTCTGAAGGAACCAACGCTAGGCGCCAGTTCGGTGGCCAACGGGACCTGAGGGGTCCCACCTTATCTAGATGTTAGTGCGGCTAGCAGGTTCCACGTCACCGGCGGCCGACCCGACACCGGCCGCCCCTCGCTCCTCCGTCGCGGTGCGACGACGCCCCAGTTTTGCTCCTCCGATGTGTCATGCCATGGACGAGGCTCCCTACCGTCCACCACGCAGTGCGACAGCACCCCTCCACCTCCGTCGTGGCTCGGCGTGGCCGTGACCCCCTATTTCTCTACGCGGCCGGACGACGCCGCACCCCTCTTGTGGTCCGGCTGGCCGCCTTGCTCCGCCGCCGGCCACACTGGCCGCAACCCAATTGTCCGCGTGGCGTGGTGGTGCCGCGCCCATATGGAGACCCAGCGGCCTTGTGCCACTAGATTTTTTGTGGTCCGCCTCCTTCGTCAACAAACAAGAAAAACCAAATGGGGAGGGTCGGGCCATGTTCATGCAGTCCAAGCCATCCTCGTCATGGTGATAACAATTTGTAAAACCAATCCAAGATTTGTGCATTAAAGGATAGAAACCATTTCAAATGTAAAATCTCCTACCTCTCTTGTCATTCGTTGAAAGTGGAAGGAGAGTTTGGAGTAGTCGATGTCCAAGACAATGTTGTCAGCGTTCTTCTTGGGGGATGGTTTTTTCCCTTGACCGAAGGTTCTTCGTTGGCGGAGGAAGAATTCTTCCCGAGTTCTTCCTCATCTCACAAAGGTTCTGCCAAAAGAGTTTCCAACCAAAAATAATGGGTTATGATAACCCATTATTTAAATTGTTGGAAAAAGAACTCAAAATAATTCAATTTAAGTAATTAATAATACCATTAAATAATTCATGTGGATTGGAACCTTAATGAGTGGAGCTCAAGAGTTTTCCCCCACATAAATGGGGGGTAAAATGGGGTTCAAAGCCTGTGTGGGCCCAACCACTTTGATTTCAAGAGGTGTTAATCATTGGGTGGGCCCCAAAAAATAATATCCTCCTAAGGGAGGTTATGTGCGGGTGGACCCCACCTCTAACCTCCACTTGGAGGTTTTAACCACCAATAAATAAAAATAAGCACACCTTATTTTTATTTAATTTTATTTAAAAAACCCAAAAACAATATTCCATTCTCGACAGAACGAAACTATGGTTAAGGTCTCACTATGTAATCAGCGACGCTACGAGATCAATGGTGCCCTCACATTTCAGTTCCAAGAACTGGTTCAAAAGTTATAAAATCCTGCTCCAACATTTTCTGAACGTACCTGAACAAAACATCAGAAATTTATTACAGGTACACATGGCCTCAGAATCAATCACCGTAAATTTTCATGGACTCATAAAAATCCCATGAATTTATGAAAAAAAAATCAATGGAATTTCTGGGTCGTTACATAAACATTCTATTTGGAATAATACCCCAATTTTTAATATATTTTGTGTTATATGATCATTGATATTATTTGGCATGTTGTATTGTTATTATTATTATTATTATATTGTATTTAGATTACTAGAGTCGAGAAAGAAGACTATCTTGAGAATATTCAAACATTGATACTTTTTTACATAATCATTAAGGTGGTTGGTTATGTTGTTGATCTGTAAATCAGTTGAAGCTTAACGATGATAGAATATATCCTATCATATAATGATTTAATCATACTAAGACAATTAATACAATTAGATTGAATAAATTTAGATCTATGATTTGTTTAGTGACATGTTTTGTCAACACCTTCACGAATGAAGGACATGAGATGTCATCATATACTAGATGAATGACATGTGATTAATTGATCAATATTGTCATAGTTATTTAAACAAATAATTTTTTAGGATTTAATATATTAATTTTCCACTTCATCGCATATAGCATTCATTCAATGTCATGTAGAAAGTTTTTATGTATGAATACATATATTTTTTACGATTCCTCCAGTGTTATACATGTAACACCCCAAGATTTCATAGTGTGTTATTTCTTCAAAATAATTAAATAACTTGCACTACACGAAACACTGAGTTCAATCACACCATGACTTACAAAAAAAAGCCATTCAAAAGAGGTTATGAATAGTATTATCTAAATTTTAAACTTTATATAATCCTTATAATTTTAGAATCCATATTATGAGTTTCTTAGATATAATGCAAGAACAAATTCATTTTCAGTATTGCACTTTTATCAACTTTTAATAGTGAACCGTTTTTTAATACAATACTTTAAACTTTTTGACTAAATGGGGACATCAAAAATTTAAAATGAAACATCCCAAGCTTCCACGGTACACTTTCTTTGAATAATACAGTAGCGTGTGTTGTACGCAACCTTGAGTTTTAACACACACCACAACCAATCAAACTAGCCGTTATGAATAGTAATAACTACTTTTTGAAATTATATATATTTTATATTTAAAAATGGACTTCATTTTTGGATTCAGAATATCAAAATTAGCCTAGGGTGAAATTTTGGTACTTTTCGGATAACTTTTATATTTTGATGAATAGTGAAAATTACTAAATTTTAATTAAAAACAACTTTTTTAATCAAAATAATTAATATTGATAAATTATGAATTTGAGTGGTTTTAAAGGATATTTAGAATATATTTTTACCATTTAATATAATGTTGGTCATTGGACATAATTTTACAATTAAACCGAACATAAACAAGTGTCAATCGTTTGATAGTTATTATATCTTAAAAACACGCTTTTTGTTTTGACAGCGGGAATTAATTTTAAATTAATTTCTGCCACTTCTTTGTTTTGAATTTAGAAAAATGGATTCCATATTTGGAATCAGGATGTCCAAATTGTGTAAATAGGTAACTTTTATTTTTAGACATTTTGAATAATTATTGTGGTAAATATTTTATTTACCATGGTTAAGGGTAAATCCGGTAAATAAGGGTTAAAAAATAATATTATAATAATACAAAATTACCCTAAAATGTGTCCTAACCTTATTGGTGGACACATACCTGACCATTAGCATCCTTGGGTCAATTTGGGGACCCCTTGGATCCACTTGTATGTGGTAGGGACACTTTATATTAATAAAGTTAAAATAAAAATAAAAATGGCATAAGCTTACAGCTTTTAGAAGAACAATTTTTACATAGGGTTATACATGTTGGATTTTCGATTATAAATATAAATTAGAAAGCTAAAAATATTTCCTACATAATTATATTTTATTTATAATTTTTAGACATCAAATAATTGAAATTAATAATGACACAATAATGATGCAATGTTTACCTCATTAATAAATCATTTAAATAAATAAGATTATAATGATTAAAATATTATCTAAAACCTGTACAATTCTTATTGGTTGATGTTATTTAGAGTATGAGTCATCTTATCTTCGACCTCAATGATTTTTGGACCATTATAAACCGAATATAATTATATTATAAAGTAATACTTTCACTCTTTCCTAAAGAGCCCCTCTTCTCCCTTATAAAAGGAGACCACTTCTACTCATTCCTCACACCTATCAAGCCACTTGGCTCATCCAAACTCTGCCCAACTACGCTCCCCACATCCCTCTCCTCCTCCTTGAAGCTTCCCCTTAGGCAGAAAGCATTTCAAGAAGTCCTTTGGTTCCAACCAAAGTGAGTTACCTAAATTAAAGGTAACGATTTCTCTTAAATTATTTTCATTTATTTTGCTTCTCCAACCCCCAAACTCTTCTTATTTACTTTATTTTGTAACAACACCAGTATCCTCAATATACTAGGATGTTGTTATAAGAAGGATTAAAACTACACATACACACAACTCCATCTAATGGATGATGAACATAATGTTTTTGTGGATGGCAAACTAACGCCTCACGAAACGATGATTGTTCAAATACATCTTACCGCCTCTCATGGTGGCCATTATGATGGCACTGTAATTAAATATGATATTAATGATATATATTTTATATATATGCTTATGTAATTCCATTTTATTTCATATCATTATTCGTTTCATGTTGTATATACATACGATAATTTCATTTGAGGAAGTGCGGACTACCGCCCCCTTAAAATGATATGACTCGTTCATACCACACATGGAACGTATAAAGGATGGTGTTAATGAACTTAAGTAACATGTATAAAATATTATATTATACTGGAATAGTAATATAACTATGTATAATTTGTATTTGATTCTTTTAAAATAAAAATTAAATGGAAGTAGCGTTCGTGCGTACGTACGGACTACCGTCTCCACGAACGCGATGAGATTCATTTTCCATCGTATCCATTCAAGTATAATTATCATTTGATGATTTAAAAGTGATTTTTAAGGACTTGATACCATTCTAGATTTGAATAATATACAACTTATCCTTTACAAACATGTCTTACGTAACAAAACATACAAAAGCAAACAAGTAAGTTCACACCCGAAACAGCGATAATACTAAGATATTATTATCAAATCAATATTAAAAGATCATATATGATATCATATTAATGTATATGATTCTTGTATAATTTAATAACAATTATTTCACCATTATACAAAAGGTTAACCTACCCCAACCAAGGAAAAGTACAAGGTAAGGGTTTATTTCACAATCTCTTCATTATCCGAGGTTGTTTATACGTAATAATCTACTGGGATATCTTTATCATCCACATCCATGTTTCTTAAAAATGTATTTCAAAACATTTTTACTATTTACAAGAATATGGGTTAAAGTCATTTATACCCTTGTTTGACTTTTTATAAGAGGTTTATAAAGGAATCTTTCTGTCGTTTTCAAAACAAGGTCCTTTTTAATCTTTTCGACAGAATTGAGGTAAGAATGTTTTTTTAACTTATACGGCGGGTGCGGTTATTTTACGCCGTTATAAAATCTTCAAAGCTTTCCTTACAATCTTATAAGAATATTTTCAAAGAAAATGTTTTATTTTATATGGATCTTAAATGATTTCAAAATAAAAGGAGATATTTCTTTAAAAAGAATTTTGATTTCATCTATGTCAACATCCTTTGATGGATTTTAAGATTATTTGAAGTTGATTTATTATGATACAAAACTTCTATATTGTATTGAAGGTTTTGTGATATGTTTGACTATGGATGTGCTATTTTTATACCATTCATAGTTTATGGTGAAATTATTGACATTTCGTATGCTAGTTTTAATACAAATGTTTATGTTATGTTTAAACCTTTTCATATGGGAATGCATTGGACTTAATAAGTGACGGGTGGAGCCCGCTATAGCTCCTCGATGCATCGGTAGGTCTCATGAGACAAACTAGTGTCTTGGCACAAGGCCTTGACAAAATCTTATTTGTAGTCTTGGCACGAGGCCTTGACTATGTGGTTATGATAGTCTGGCATTATGCATTCCAACATTATGAAAGTGGTTATTGATTTTTCATGTGATTATTCGATTAGTAGAATAACCATGTGAATAAGTAAATGGCATTATTTCATTTTATTTATGCCATACTATGTTTAAAGTTCATGTTTTAAAGGCTTTTGATTTAGTTATACATTTCCTTAAATGTTTATTCTTATTTATGAAAGTTTCCGCTATATTGTTATCCTTACTGGGCATTTGAGCTCACCCCTTTTCTATGTTTTATTTTTCCCAGGAAGTGAAGAAGTAAATTATGAATGACCTGAGGGGATATTATGTGGGGATATGAGTGTGGATTATGGAGACAATATGTTGTTGTAGTAGTTTTTCATTTTATGATGTAATGTAAAACCTATGAATATATCTAGTGTTTCCAAGGCTACTAAACCAATCGGTCTTTCGAGATTTGATCTTTCTCGTGATCATGCCAATGTTATGTAATAATGCACCGACTCTGGGTAACTGGGGTCGGGGCGTTACAGTTGGTATCAGAGGAAGTTTAGTACAAACCTTGGAAGCTAGATTTAGATAAACTCTGATTAGAGCACGTAGACCTAAGATGAACTTTGAGGATTAGTATAGAAGAACTTCCTAGAATTTTGGTATTGTAGAGATTTTGTGAGTTTTCCGAGCAATAAATCCCTGTCTGGATACGAGCAGGTAGAGGCGGCTCTGGCACAGATGTACCTAGGGGTAAAACCCGAAAACACCGCTTTGAGCTAGACTCAAACGGGAACTGGTGCACGACAACGAGCCTTGCTGCACTCTTGGTTATGACACTCCCGGGGGATATGCTTAGGATAACTCTCATTTTCTTTACAAATCATTATGAAGGGTTTATGGGTATATACTTCCTCAAAGAAAACATTTTTATGATTATGGATTATATCCATAAATAGTTCAATTTATGTTAAGTGTTTTATAAGTATGGGATTATGTGTTTTGATTCATAAACTGATCTAGTTTATGCCATGGTACAGAAATGGCGCCCAGTAGAAGGAATGAGAACTCCAGAAATACATATGATTCAAAGAGAAGGAAGGATCATATCTTTCATGGTCTTAAGCTAGAATTTATAATGGAAATAGTCTCCCATGTATTATCATCATATGAAGAAATAATATCATGTGTTGATAAGATAAGTAAAGAGTTTACTGAGTCCTATGGCTTTGAAGGGAAGCAAGAGAAGAAAAGGATGGAAGAGAGAAAGATGGACAAAGGGAAGAGGGAAAAGAAGAATTTTCCCATATGTGGTAACTGTGGAAAGAAACACCCTGGAAATTGCCTGAAAGGAATGGGAGTTTGTTATAAGTGTGGAGGAAAAGGGCACAAAGTACATGACTGCAAGGGTAAGAAAATGGTTTCAAATGTACAATGCTTCATTTGCAAGGAGTTTGGACACTACGCGAACCTATGCCCCAGTCATCAGACTATGCCACAAATGATGATATTGGATAATAATCAAGTTATGATACTACCACAGATGAAGAGGAATGATTAGAGTTCTTATGTTGATTATATCAATTGAGTGTTGTATCAACAATGTACTTGTTATAATAATTATGGAGTATATAAGGATTGTACTGCAGTACTATTTCATTAAGGACTTGAGATGGTGTGGAACAAAGGAAAGTGACTCAATAGCAGGATAAATTTTTGGAAAATATATGGTTGAGAGAATGATAAATCATAATATAGTTCTGATACTGAGGTAGTGATTTTGGAATAATATGTGATTGTTTTGGATAAATTATATTGGATATTCTTGACTACCCTGGAACTGATTAATGATTTGTATATTCCATCATTGTTGGGGTTTAAAACATTTTTGGATTAATGAAGTATATCCAGCTTTCTATATGGAATAAGGGAGCATGAATGTAATCAATAAGGAATATGGTAATTCAGGATGTTTCGGTGTATTAAAAGAATACATGATGAAGGTATTCATATGCTATTACGGGGTAAAAAGGTTCTACATTATGTTTACCTCACTTATAAATGTTGGACTGTGAGTTTGGATAGAAGTATTTTGGATAGTTCTAGTTTGGATTATTTTGGATTGCCATAAAAGGACAACCCGGAGGTCGGGCGGCAACCCGTCGCGTCCGGCAAGGCTGTGAGACTTGAACCCGCAACCGAAGGGCGACAAGGGTGTATCACCTACCATTGTCCCAAGAAATGTCCTGGATTAATTAATGTAGTTTTTTTAAAAGATCTGGTAGATGAATTATAAATTCGTTTATTTTGGAACCCTATATGAATAGTATAAATAGAATTTTTGTTTACGAGTGAAAGATGAGTTTGTGGTTGAAATTTATTAATGGATAAAACTCTAATTATAAAGTAAGTATATCTCCTTATGATCTTAGCCAATCTTATAAATAAATTCTTCAACATTAAGAAAATCAACTTAGAACAAAAATGTTTTCCTAGATGTTTCCTTAAATCATCACTAATTTATGGCTTTGGGATTGTTGGCCTTTTCATAGCCGTGTTCTCTACCACTCTCCATCAGATAATTGATGGTTAGATTTCTCTTCCATATCCATATTTTCCTACATGGAACCCTAGTATGTGTTATTTTCGGTAATCTTCATACTTTCAACGCTTTATTTTAAATAGAGGCCTTGTTAATTCATTTTTCGATGTGGGATTTCAACTAAGATATTTTGAAACGTCAAAAATGTGTTATCCCAATACCCTATATTTTCTTGAACCGATGGTACTTCAAATCATCATAGATTGATGAGTTTAAGGACCTCAATTATACACTTGTTTGTGATTGATGACCTCAATCACTACCTATAAATATTTACGTTTTTCCTCCAATTATATATCTCTAATTGCCACCAATGTTCTCCTAATCGAGATCATAATTTGGTGGTGACCCTTTCATTTCTCTTTTCCTCATATTAAGACTAAATTTTAGTAACCCAATTTCCGATGTGGGTTTTCCCACAAATATATTTTCTATTTTCAACCTTTTATTTTCGAAGAACAATTTCAAATTGCGAGGACGCAATTTATTGAAGGAGGGTAGAATGTAACACCCCAAGATTTCATAGTGTGTTATTTCTTCAAAATAATTCAATAACTTGCACTACACGCAACACTGAGTTCAATCACACCATGACTTACAAAAAAAATCCATTCAAAAGTGGTTATGAATAGTATTATCTATATTTTAAACTTTATATAATCCTTATAATTTTAGAATCCATATTATGAGTTTCTTAGATATAATGCAAGAACAAATTCATTTTCAGTATTGCACTTTTATCAACTTTTAATAGTGAACCCTTTTTAAATACAATACTTTAAACTTTTTGACTAAATGGGGACATCAAAAATTTAAAATGAAACATCCCAAGCTTCCACGGTACACTTTCTTTGAATAATACAGTAGCGTGTGTTGTACGCAACCTTGAGTTTTAACACACACCACAACCAATCAAACTAGCCATTATGAATAGTAATAACTACTTTTTTAAATTATATATATTTTATATTTAAAAATGGACTTCATTTTTGGATTCAGAATATCAAAATTAGCCTAGGGTGAAATTTTGGTACTTTTCGGAAAACTTTTATATTTTGATGAATAGTGAAAATTACTAAATTTTAATTAAAAACAACTTTTTTAATCAAAATAATTAATATTGATAAATTATAAATTTGATTGGTTTTAAAGTATATTTAGAATATATTTTTACCATTTAATATAATTTTGGTCATTGGACATAATTTTACAATTAAACCGAACATAAACAAGTGTCAATCTTTTGATAGTTATTATCTCTTAAAAACACGCTTTTTGTTTTGACAGCGGGAATTAATTTTAAATTAATTTCTGCCACTTCTGTGTTTTGAATTTAGAAAAATGGATTCCATATTTGGAATCAGGATGTCTAAATTGTGTAAATAGGTAACTTTTATTTTTAGACATTTTGAATAATTATTGTGGTAAATATTTTATTTACCATGGTTAAGGGTAAATCCGGTAAATAAGGGTTAAAAAATAATATTATAATAATACACAATTACCCTAAAACGTGTCCTAACCTTATTGGTGGACACATACCCGACCATGAGAATCCTTGGGTCAATTTGGGGACCCCTTGGAGCCACTTGTATGTGGTAGGGACACTTTATATTAATAAAGTTAAAATAAAAATAAAAATGGCATAAGCTTACATCTTTTAGAAGAACAATTTTTACATAGGGTTATACTTGTTGGATTTTCGATTATAAATATTCATTAGAAAGCGAAAAAGATTTCCTACATGATGATATTTTATTTATAATTTTTAGACATCAAATAATTGAAATTATTAATGACACAATAATGATGCAATGTTTACCTCATTAATAAATCATTTAAATAAATAAGATTATAATGATTAAAATATTATCTAAAACCTGTCCAATTCTTATTGGTTGATGTTATTTAGAATATGAGTCATCTTATATTAGACCTAAATGATTTTTGGACCATTATAAACCGAATATAATTATATTATAAAGTAATACTTTCAATCTTTCCTAAAGAGCCCCTCTTCTCCCTTATAAAAGGAGACCACTTCTACTCATTCCTCACACCTCTCAAGCCACTTGGCTCGTCCAAACTCTGCCCAACTAAGCTCCCCACATCCCTCTCCTCCTCCTTGAAGCTTCCCATTAGGCAGAAAGCATTTCAAGAAGTCCTTTGGTTCCAACCAAAGTGAGTTACCTAAATTAAAGGTAACGATTTCTCTTAAATTATTTTCATTTATTTTGCTTCTCCAACCCCCAAACTCTTCTTATTTCCTTTCTTTTGTAACAACACCAGTATCCTCAATATACTAGGATGTTGTTATAAGAAGGATTCAAACTACACATACACACAACTCCATCTAATGGATGATGAACGTAATGTTTCTGTGGATGGCAAACTAACGCCTCACGAAACGATGATTATTCAAATACATCTTACCGCCCCTCATGGTGGCCATTATGATGGCACTGTAATTAAATATGATATTAATGATATATATTTTATATATAAGCTTCTGTAATTCCATTTTATTTCATACCATTATTCGTTTCATGTTGTATATACATACGATAATTTCATTTGAGGAAGTGCGGACTACCGCCCCCTTAAAATGATATGACTCGTTCATACCACACATGGAACGTATAAAGGATGGTGTTAATGAACTTAAGTAACATGTATAAAATATTATATTATACTGGAATAGTAATATACCTATGTATCATTTGTATTTGATTCTTTTAAAATAAAAATTAAATGGAAGTAGCGTTCGTGCGTACGTACGGACTACCGTCTCCACGAACGCGATGAGATTCATTTTCCATCATATCCATTCAAGTATAATTATCATTTGATGATTTAAAAATGATGTTTAAGGACTTGATACCATTCTGGATTTGAATAATATACAACTTATCCTTTACAAACATGTCTTACGTAACAAAACATACAAAAGCAAACAAGTAAGTTCACACCCGAAACAGCGATAATACTAAGATATTATTATCAAATCAATATTAAAAGATCATATATGATATCATATTAATGTATATGATTCTTGTATAATTTAATAACAATTATTTCACCATTATACAGGAGGTTAACCTACCCCAACCAAGGAAAAGTACAAGGTAAGGGTTTATTTCACAATCTCTTCATTATCCGAGGTTGTTTATACGTAATAATCTACTGGGATATCTTTATCATCCACATCCATGTTTCTTAAAAATGTATTTCAAAAAAAATTACTATTTACAAGAATATGGGTTAAAGTCATTTATACCCTTGTTTGACTTTTTATAAGAGGTTTATAAAGGAATCTTTCCGTCGTTTTCAAAATAAGGTCCTTTTTAACCTTTTCGACAGAATTGAGGTAAGAATGTTTTTTTTAACTTATACGGCGGGTGCGGTTATTTTACGCCATTATAAAATCTTCAAAGCTTTCCTTACAATCTCATAAGAATATTTTCAAAGAAAATGTTTTATTTTATATGGATCTTAAATGATTTCAAAATAAAAGGAGATATTTCTTTAAAAAGAATTTTGATTTCATCTATGTCAACATCCTTTGATGGATTTTAAGATTATTTGAAGTTGATTTATTATGATACAAAACTTCTATATTGTATTGAAGGTTTTGTGATATGTTTGACTATGGATGTGCTATTTTTATACCATTCATAGTTTATGGTGAAATTATTGACATTTCGTATGCTAGTTTTAATACGAATGTTTATGTTATGTTTAAACCTTTTCATATGGGAATGCATTGGACTTAATAAGTGACGGGTGGAGCCCCCTATAGCTCCTCGATGCATCGGTAGGACTCATGAGACAAACTAGTGTCTTGGCACATGGCCTTGACAAAATCTTATTTGTAGTCTTGGCACGAGGCCTTGACTATGTGGTTATGATAGTCTGGCATTATGCATTACAACATTATGAAAGTGGTTATTGATTTTTCATGTGATTATTCGATTAGTAGAATAACCATGTGAATAAGTAAATGGAATTATTTCATTTTATTTATGCCATACTATGTTGAAAGTTCAAGTTTTAAAGGCTTTTGTTTTAGTTATACATTGCCTTAAATGTTTATTTTTATTTATGAAAGTTTCCGCTATATTGTTATCCTTACTGGGCATTTAAGCTCACCCCTTTTCTATGTTTTATTTTTCCTAGGAAGTGAAGAAGTAAATTATGAATGACCTGCAGGGATATTATGTGGGGATATGAGTGTGGATTATGGAGACAATATGTTGTTGTAGTAGTTTTTCATTTTATGATGTAATGTAAAACCTATGAATATATCTAGTGTTTCCAAGGCTACTAAACCAATCGGTCTTTCGAGATTTGATCTTTCTCGTGGTCATGCCAATGTTATGTAATAATGCACCGACTCTGGGTAACTGGGGTCGGGGAGTTACAATACATAATAATATTGATATATAAATATGTTTTATGATTATCACACCATAACCAATTGTTTCATCATAATAATTTATTTTTTCCTAGGGGCCACTATTATTTTACAATTATGAAATCAATATTTCATATTTGTATTCATTATTAAAATAACATTAGGGTCACAGAGTTGGGATTTAAGGATTAAATTCTCAAAAGGGTTTATGTTAAAAATTTAATATTATTTGTTAATCTAAATTTAAAAGTGTTTATATTGATTGATAATAGGTTGTGATGGTATTATATAATATTAATATGAGATTTAATAGGAGTAGAAGTTTTGTTTGAAATGCACTAAAATTGGTATATAATATAGTATAGTATACAATTGTTTCTGACCCCATGATAATAATGGGATGTGTTATAAGATACCACCCATCCGTTGAGGTACATATTTTATTTAAATTTTTTTCCTAATACTTTCAAATGATCTTTTGGGGGACTTTCTGGGAGTATGAAAGGTCTCATGAGAGTACTGAGGTATTGTGTCTGGAAAAATATGAAAATTGGATCTCACAGTGAAAATTGTAATCCATTGTCATTTTATGTAGTTTAGGGGGATGAATGGTTGTGTTAACTAGGTGAGTTGGCCAGGAAATAGTGTGGGATGTGTCTTGAGTCACTCATATAACATCCACATGAGTTTTCAAACCACGTTCATGTTACAGGAGAATGTACATTTTGATTTATCACTAAAAGTATGATATCACATGATTGGAGAATGTTTGGATAACTATACGGCCAAAAGATGGGCCTCATTAAAAGTGAATTTTTAAAAAAAATCTACCACTATGTTATATTTATCTCCAATGATTTTCCCATCATTTCACTGTTAATATCCTAATACGTTAACCAAAATATACCTCATCTTCATTGGGGGATCTCTTTCAATTATAGGAAGTTGAATTGTGGTTTATTACGATTTGAATCACTATGTTAGTTTATGATTATGTTCAATTAATTTTCTAGAATGGTTCATATCTTGGTTTTTCCTCTTCCTCCAAGATTCATGAGTCCTATTTCTAGGGATTTCATCACTTTTGTTGTTAAATAAGATTTATATTTAATGATTTCATAGGGTAAGACTAATGTTTATCTATGAAACTAATTGTATGGTATATAATGTATTCCATGTATTCTTGGAATTGTTCATGTGTTTGTGGTATGTGATATTTTTTCAACATGATTTAGAATTTTTTAATATTTTGGAAAACATATTTATTTTAAAATTGATGTTATATACTCTTCAAAAATTCCATCATATCTATCAATGATTATGAGAAAGAACATATGGCCATCCAAGGGGTGTGATATTCTTGGGAAACGGTATGAATCCACGATAAATCATAGAATATATGGTTTTTGATTTTATGCCAGTTACACCTGTTTTAGGGTGTCTTAGTATAGAATAAGTTTTTTTGAACATGATTTGGAAAATTAATGGTGTATGACATTATTAAGGGAAGGAATGGTTAAATGGATAAATTGAAAAATGAGATTAAAATGGGTTTAATGTTGTGGGCCAAGGAAAATAAGTAATTTCTCAAAAGGTACAACCTTGTTGTTGTAATATGTAAAAGGGTAATTATGTTAGACCTTGGAAATTGGTTATTTATGTAATGGTAAATGATGTTTGATATAGAATTCCATATCATTTAGCAGGATTGGTGGACAACAAGATCCATGGACCTTTGTTTCAAATTTTATACATGGATCTCCACATAGATGATTGGGATTTTCTGAAGAAGGAAATACATTACTGGTTTCATCATATATAGAGGTTCTATTTGTATATAATATTTGACCCATATTATATATGGTTTTCCTGATTGGGATGAGCAGTATCACATTTAATGGGATCAGGTGTGCCTTGGAACCCAAGGGATATTTTGGTTGACTGAATAATAATTATTTATGAAACATATTTTCATTATTTTCCCTTCATGAATTCCCTTTTACATATGAATTAATTATTTTTTTAGAGCAGATATTTATTTAGAAACATTAGGCGTTGGTCTAATAGGTTATAATTACACCCTACTTAGACTGATGTTGGTAACCGAGAAGACATCATGGCTTCAATTTTATATATAAGAAATGGCCTTACAAAAGATAGATGATTTCAGACTTTTTATAGATCAATGATGAGGGGATGAATGTTTATAATGATACCCATTTTGAGGTTTCTAAGTGTATCATTGTTTTATGTTCATTTTGATACATGAAACTATTATAACAAGGAAGGTTTACTGTATTATTTTGTGTGCATTTTTCATGTTTTGATATTTGGTTATGTGTTGTGTGGTAATTTATTAGTTTTTTGCACTTCAACCTTTTATTACATATTATGATTATTTTTTTTACAATGATAATGATGGTATAATCTTATGTTGTTTCTCAGTAGACCCTCAATGATTTTAGAAAGCCACTAGCATATAGTGAGTCACACTTAGGGTTATATGATACACCAATTCATCATCTAATTTTACAGATCCATAATAGGACATAATAAATTGGTATAATAGTTGTTATTTTCTATTTCATTGCTATTTTATGTTAAAACGGGGATTAGGAAGTGTTGGGTCTTGCTAATGATCTCGTTTGTGGGAGTAGCTATCCCTTGTATGGGGGAACCCATAATTTTCTAGGGAGATACTATGGTAATTGAAATTTTTTTCTTATAGATTGATGTTATTTTTCATTGGGTAACATATTTATTGTTTGATGATACTATTTTATGATATTTCACTTATGGTATGGTATGGTAAATGGTTTTTGTATCTATGAATAATTTAAAGAGGATGTTCCTTATAAATAAGTAACAACAAATTTAAATCGAATATTGTTAATTTAAATGGTCTAAATGGGGTCAAATTTAAAGATTATAATGTAGAATATTCATTTACCTTGAGTTTTCCAGTGAAACTTGATATGGATGGTTGGATTCAGTAATAGTGTTATTGTTATTTCTATTGGGATGTGTATATTGATAAGCATGTTTATAGTTAGGTGTGACTCTATTTTGAGTAACCATTTATATAGTATGTCATGTTCCTTGAGGTGAATTTTGTGAATTGTAGAGGGATTCCACCATAATTAAAATGATGATAGGGAGACATAAAGAAATTATTGGCAATTCTCCTTTAGTTGTTGAATAAGAGCCCCCGTTAGTTTTGGGTGATATGGTGGCGAGAAGTTCCAATGTAATTTATCTACTTCTTATTGTTTACTGAGATAGATGTCTCTAAAGTATGTAAACAAGTTGGATTTTATTAGTGTTGAGTGTTTTTTCACAAGAGGGTTTAGTATCAATGACCACTAGTGAAGTGTTGTGATTCTTGATGGATGTGACACATATATAGGTTCTTCAGAATCCCTTGGTATATGGTATTGATGGAGGGCCTAGGACAGTATAGATAATTCTAAGGGGATATCATACCATATATTGATATATAATTTTTGTTTATATTTTCCATATAATTAAAGGTCAGGGTGAGTTACTCTAGGACATGAGTGGTTATATCAATAGAGAAATTCAGTGCATGGGTCTCGGACAGGAGATCATGGTAAAGGAACAAGTCATCTATATGTAGTTCTACCTGCATCCATTGGTAGCGAGGCTGGGTCATCATGTCAGAACCAAGGCATTTCATTGTTGTATGTGGGGTGTATTTTGTTCTTGTGGCTAATCCACTCTACGATTGATATGTGATTTTATAGATATGATAACTTACTATGTATATGGTTTCAGCGTAGAAGGTGGCATCATTTACACGTGAATTCCAAATTTTTGGATCTAAAAATCCAGAGGAAGATGAAATACTCATGAAAGGTTGATTTATATGGTTTTTACATCATAAAAATGTTATAGGAATCAGTTTTAGGAATATTGGGCTTAAAAAATTTTACATTTCATGAAATGTTGAGCTTCAAAATGTTATGAAGATTTTTAAATACACGATGAAAAAATGTGATTCTTGACTGAAGAGAGGAAGATCAAGATTGGTGAAGGCATGTTTTATTTTTTGTTAGTTTATTATAATGTCAATATATGTGTAATCCTTATATAATGAGAAAAATATTCATGATGTGTTGATTCTTTGAGAATTGTTATGGATTGATCTATTAAAATTGGATGTCACATTTTGAAAATTTTTCTTCGTATGAAATTTTATGTTATTCATGGAAAATAAATCTTGGTATTATAATTGTGATGATTTTTTTTGATGTTATTTTATGATTGTTGTAATGTACATAAAAGTTTTCATGTTGGATAACTCAAGTGAATACCATAAAAATATTCATTTCCATGACGATGTGAGGTACCATTAAAATGATGTAAATGCATGAGGAAGACAAAGAAAGAGTTTAGGTATTTTAGGCTTTTACGTATTCTCTACACATAGAATATATATTTTTGGGAGGTTAATTTGAAAAAGGACCACCATTGGAGCCCCTAATAAAAAATCCTCAACCAACCATAAAAGGACCCCAATGACTACCCCTATGGAAGATTCTACCTAAGGAGGAATTGTATGGAAGTAAGATGACCCATGTATCATGACTATAGAGAACTCACACAAATTAGGCATGGGTGGGTTCATGGGTTTTCCCAAGTGGAGGTTAGATGATGGTATGATATTGAGTATAGGGTGTTACTGAGAGGGGAAAAAATTAGTAGTGGTATGTGGTGGGTTTTTGTTGATATACCGTTTCCCTATACCGATATGGTTTTGATGTGGGGTGATAGTACAGGGGGATTTTTCACTAATGAATTAAAAAAATGGACAGAACAAAGTCCATTTGATATTATCACCTCATTAATATGTGAACCATCAAATATCATGGGAGATCTCGTCTTCCTAATGTGAGTGGTTTCTTCATAGAAATCCACCATTCATATAAGGGTTCTATAGATTGATCTTCTGTAATATTTTTAGAGCATTAAATATTCACAAGACGGATCAAAAAATCAATAATTGAAAATTTCCTTGATGTAATGGAATTCTTCATGATGATGATTTTTTTTGAGAAGAACACCTCACAGATGAATAAATTATGACACTGAGGGAATGATTCCGATGGAATGAAATTACATGTTCATCCAAAAGTAAATTGATATAAAGAAGATGTGATCTAAGAGGATTCTTCTTTGCAGATAATAGTTGATGGAAATGTTCTTTCATGGGTTTCCATACATCTTGGATGAAGTCTCAGGCCATGTTGTTATCAGTCAAGGAACATCATGGATGGTTTGGCTTTGAGAAAATAATATATAGATAAAATTCTTCATAGATTCAGTGTTATTTATAGAAGGATTCAATTTGTTGTGAATGTAAAATATGTGGACGGGAATTATCCAGGCTTTGAGAATGCATATTGTCGTGCATGTCCTGTAGATGTTATGCTATGCATGAATTTTGTGCAGAGAAGAAGAGTTTTGTGTAAAATAGTTCTCAGATGAGGTGTATATAGGATGCTTTTCATACTCATATAAATATCCATAAATCGATACACATGATGATAGTGTAATCATACATCAAACACATAAAATAACTAGTGTAAATTTTCTTATAAATATCAGCTTTACTCATGTCAGATTGGTGTTGTATATATGCTTGAATATTTTGAGAATCACATAATGTAGTGAGAAGTTTTTATAATGTTTAATGTTAATAATTTTTAATGAAAATAATGTTCCACTCATTGTATTCAGATCAATTTTTCAAAGAAATCTAAATTTTTGTAGTTAATACAAAACATCAAATTAATCATATTTAAGTGTAGTCAACAGTTCATTAATCAATATATTATTGGGAATAAAGTACATGAAATAATACTTATGTTGTGTCAAAATTATATAATATATCTATAAATTATTTGGCATACTATATGAGAAGCACATATTTTTGAGACTGAAGCTAGAAAAAAATATCATGAGATTATATATCTAAGTTGGGAACGACTAAGGACTCAATGAGATTAACTCATTTTATATTATGAAAGAACATTCTATCATATAATTATTCTTTAATTGGATTAATGTTTCCTATTTACATAATTACTATGGATGGGTCTTCATTAGTCAAATAATGAATCAGCACAAGAATTAGTCTCATTGAAGAAAGTGATCATATAAATTTGATCAAATATTATTGACCAAGTATAGAAAACATTACAAAGGTTCATGAAGATTACATGGGTATGTGTGATCTAACAGGAACTTGGAGGAATATTAATAGATGAACCAATAGTGGATAAAACTTTTTGAATGGAATTACACTCTCATTAGGAATTATGAAAAGGTGATTACTTTTGTGATTAAGGAGAATAAGTCTTCCATGTGGATTTTGGAGTAGGCTAGGGAAGATTCTTGTAGTACTATGGGATGTAATATAAAGAACATCCAATGAGAATTCAATATAGATATTGTGGGATTATGTATCTAACATTGTAATTTATTATAATATTATAGTGGGGAATTCGTGTTGGAGAGAATAACCAATACAGAATGGAGTAGGTATTTATACTGAACATTATAAACCTGTATGTCTTGTGACTTTTTATACTCCTCATTATTTTACATAAGGATGAGAGACACTATAACACCCCAAGCTTTTACGATATGCTTCTCTTTGAATAATACAATAGCATGTGTTGTACGCAACATACAGTTCTAACACACACCACAACCAATCAAACTAGCCGTTATGAATAGTAATACCCACTTTTTTAAATTTAATAAATTTTATCTTTAAAAATGTAGTAAATATTGGGATTCATAATACCAAATTCTTCTATGGTTAATTTTTGGTATTTTTCTGAAAACATTCAATTTTTTTTGAATAGTGAAAAAACACTGAGTTATAGTTTAAAATGGATTTTTATTTAAATAGTTATTTATTTTATTTAAATTTAATTAAGATTAAAATAGATACATAATACCTATATAAGTTCAATGTAATTCATTGGAGTTAGTTTAGAATTTTTTAATATATATAAAAATTTTATTGAACTTTTCACCGTCTTTTACGCACCTCCTAGGAGAATTTGGGAATTCACGTAAAACATAATTTTACCGGTTTTGTGAGTGGAATTTCTAAAATATGAGAGACATTGTTAATATCAAGGTGTAAAATGTGCTTCAATAAGATAAAAAGTATTTTTGTGAATAATAACTTTTTTCTTTTATTTACCACAGTTAAAAGTAAATATGGTAATTAAGGTTAAAAATGATATTAATATTACTCTAACACAAGTCCAACTTCTATTGGAAAAGTTTATCTCGACCAAAAACAACCTTAGGAATAAAATATTATCATTTAGGTCAACTTTGATTAGATAAGGATATATATTAGTGTATAATTCAATGAAGAGTTAAAAGAGTTAAAATCAATGTTTAATAACTAAAACATTTTTAATATAGAGTTATACATAAGATAAATTTGATTATAAATATTTATTATAAATATAAAAATATTTCTTACATAATCGTATTTTATTTATATGTTTTAGACATTAAATAATTTAATTTATTTTTGACACAATGGTGATGTGGTAATTACCTAATTAATGAAAAATTAAAATAATTGATATTATAAATATCAAAATATAACTAATTTGAGACTTTTTATGAATTCCACTAATTTTTTCGGTTAATATGAAATTTTAGTATTGATTTATTTATGTTTTTTCGAAGTAATAATTTTTTTATGAGTTTCAAAAAAATCAAATACCAAATACTGTCAAAATTGACATAAAAGATTTTTTAAAACAAATATTATATTATTAAATGATATTCATTTTCTAAAACACTATGGATCGGCTAATAGACTTATATAATGATAGGTGTATCATTAATTAACCACTTGGGGTTCTCTTGGATGCATATGGTAAGTTTATTAACCATATATTATAAAAATACAAAGAGACATGGTAAATTTCAAACTATTTAACTAAGAGTTAAATATAAATGTTAAGGTTAATTTAGTAACCCCGACCTAACTAAAATCTATTGGTTGAACGGATTTCAACCCATAACCACCTTTTCATCAAAATAAGTCACTTTATAGCCATTATAAACCGAATATGAATTAATTATAAAATAATATTTCTAGCTTTTCCAAAGGTGCCCCTCACCCCTCTTATAAAAGGGCACTCCCCCTTCTCTCTAATTCACACCTTCAAAGCCTTTTAACTCGGCCATAACCTGCCGAAATATCCTCTCAACATCACCCAAAACAACATAGAGGCATTAGTTTGATCAGAAATCCATCCTATGGAGCCCTTTTGGTGAAATCGAATGAAAGAACCCGAAGAAGAGGTAATGTTTTCACCACTCACTTTCAAGTTCTTTTCTTCTTCAACTTCTTCATTATTTGTTATTACCATTATAAAATAATAACTCCAGTAACTTATATATACTTTGATGTTATTATAAATACAGAACATCCATATTTGGTATTCTATCAATTCTTTGAAAGACATGTCACCATATGTGAGTATGTACGGCCTACCGGATCCACGTCGTGGTGTAATTGTAATTCAATACATTATTATTTGGATGGGTATAATAATGATATGTAATTCATGTAAATAATAAATATAACATGATAATGATTCTTTATATATGATATAACATCGAATTATATATTATTTTAATATCAAATTAATGATATTGTCGCTCGTGCGTACGTATGGACTACCGTCTCCATGAACGCGATGAAATTCATTCACCATCGTATCCATTCAAGTATAATTCTCATTTGATGATTAAAAATAATGTTTAAGGACTTGATATAATTCTGGATATGAATATTATACAACCTATCCATAAAAACACGTCTTATGTAACAAAACATATAAAAGAAAACGAGTAAGTTAACACCCTAAAAGACAATAATACTAAGATATTATTAAAGAAGCAATGTTAAAAGATCATATATGATATGATATTAATATATATGACTATAGAATAATTTAATAATAATTATTTCACCATTATACAAGATTTTATCCTACCCTCAACCAAGGAAATGTACAAGGTATGGGTTTATTTCACAAACTTTTCATTATCCGAGGTTGTTTATACGTAATTATCTACTGGGACCTCTTTATCATCCACATCTATGTTTCATAAAAAGATATTTCAAATCATTTTTACTATTTTATAGACTATGGGTTAAATTCATTTATACCCTTGTTTAATTTTTTATAGGATGTTTATAATGGAATCCTTCAATCGCTTTCCAAAAAATGTCCTTTTTTACCTTTTCGACAAAATTAAGGTAAGAATGTCTTTTTTAACTTATTCGGCGGGTTTGGCTATTTTCTGCCACTATAAAATCGTCAAATAATCCCTTACAAGCTTACAAGAATATTTTCAAATTAAATGTTTTATTTAATAAATATGTGACTTTTAAATGATAAAAAAAAAAGAGATATTTCTATCAAATAGTTTTTATTTCATATATGTCAACATCCTTTGATGGATTTTAAGATTATTTGAAGTTGATTTATTATACAAAACATCCATATAGTATTGAAGGTTTTGTGATATTTTTCACTATGGGTGTGTTATTTATATACCATTCATGGTTTATAGAGAAAGTATTGACATTTCGTATGCTATTTTTAATACGAATGTTTATGTTATGTTTAAACTTGTTCATATGAAGAATGAATTGGACTTAATAAGTGGCTGGTGGAGCTCGCTATAGCTCCTCGATGCATCGGTAGGTCTCATTAGACAAACTAGGTTCTTGTCATGAGGCCTTGACAAAATCTTATTTTT
This sequence comes from Viscum album, assembly GCA_963277665.1. Lineage (NCBI taxonomy): Eukaryota > Viridiplantae > Streptophyta > Magnoliopsida > Santalales > Viscaceae > Viscum > Viscum album. The sequence continues at coordinate 478,400,075 of OY728134.1, forward strand.
AGTCTCGGCATGAGGCCTTGGCTACGTGGTTATGATAGTCTGGCATTATGCATTACATCATTATGAAAGTGGTTATTTATATTTCATGTGATTATTCGATTAGTAGAATATCCATGTGAATAAGTAAATGGAATTATTTCATTTTATTTCTTCCATATTATTCTTATGTTCATGTTTAAAATGCATTTGTTTTAGTTATACATTGCTTTAAATTTTTATTCTTATTTATGAGAGTTTCTGCTATATTGTTATCCTTACTGAGCATCTTAGCTCACCCCTTTCAATGTTTTTTTCCCAGGATGTGAAGAAGTAATTTATGAATGACCTTCAGGAATAGTATGATGGGATATGAAGTCAAGATGTTGTTGTAGTTTTCAATTTATGATGTAATGTAAGACTTTATGAATGCATCTAGGGATTCCAAGGCTACTAAACTAATCGGTCTTTCGAGACTTGATCTTTTATGAACATGACAATGTTATGTAATAATGCACCTACTATGGGTAACTGGGTTTGAGGCATTACCGACACAAGAAAACAATATCATGTCTTTAGTCACCCATAATGGTTTATATGAAAATAAAAAAATTTATAAAATAAGAATGGGTAACTAATTGATCCCCTCTCCCTCTTAATGATATCACGCCAATCTGGTCATTTCAATTAGTATTAATAGAATGTTAATATTTGAAAGATCCAAAACAAATTGAAGGATATAGAATATAAATTCAGTAAACACTAAGGGTATTGCAATATTTAATGTCAAAAAATATCATGGATCTAAAAACAGGATGATACGTTATCTCATATCAGTTATGCTAGAAGTGAGAGATGGAGTTATAGTAGGATATTGAAACTATCTTGAGAATTTTCCTATTAATTTTGAAGATAATAGAATCTTGGTTATGAATTGAAAGGCTCCAAATGGAATCTTGGTGTCTTTATCAGAAAAGGTTTACACTAAAGTTATAACGACCCATACTTTACATACATTTTTATTACTTCTGAATTGAAGAACACTTATTACAACATATAACAAAACCAGGAATGGACCGCATAGGTATAGAGTCTTTAGAAACTGGGAAACATAAACAACTGGTTCATAAAGCATCTATTATTCCTCCCATTTATTTCATTATATTTAGAGTCCCTATTTGGCATATCCTACTTAATAACATTCTTCCTGACCTAGAGAAATAAAACATATAAAAGGGTGACCTCAAATGCTCAGTACGGGTAAACAAAAGAAATGTCAATCACATCATATACATAAGAACATAACATTTGGAAATCTTAACCTGCAAAAGAGATCATAATTTCATAACATGGGATAAATCATAGTAGTGAAATGTAATCCCAATAATCATAACATAAAACATGAAACTTTGTGGAATGCAAACATAATCATAGAAAAACATTTCGTATTAGTCAATACTCATTGCCAAGACTATCTTAGTGAACAATGTCCATTTCTGAACCGAGTTCACTCCTCGTTTCAGTCTTGTTTCACTGAACCAGTTTAACCTGCCATTCCAGCCATGTCCATCTCATGAGATATAAAATCTTTACCCAATGCATTAAAGGGAGATATAGGTCCCACCCATCTCATAATGATACCATTCTTATGTGTGCCACAAAATCATAAACCATAAATCATATCAAAACCCATGTAATAAAAATTGGATTCTTAAACATCGTGACATCATAAAACAATTCATATAAGATAAAGGAATTCATAAAAATAATTCCATCACAACATAATCAAATCAATGTAATAATAGGGATAGAAACAAAACACTTTATTATCTTAGATGGAAAATAATTTTGATAAAACACTTGAACTCCATTCTTGATGAAAATATCCTTTCAACTTCAAAAACACTTTTCCATTCTTAAAATGTCATACAATTATAAACTAAAATAAGTTTATTAAAAATAAACTTGAAAATTTGTAATGGAAGATTTTTGGTAATAATGTTTTAACAATCCATTCATGCCGTATAAAAAAACATTCTTCTCGTACTTTTTTCAAAAAAGTCAAAAAGTACCTCGTACGAAAAACAACAAAAGATTTCATTCATATATTTTATTAAAAACTCACCAAAGGGTAAAATTGGATATAAAATATTGTATAAGGATATAAATATTACATATTTCAGAAACATGGATGTGGATGATAAAATACACCCCAGTAAATACCAAAGTATAAACAATCTCGGATAAAAATGAGATTGTGATATTTTCCCTTACCTTAGGTCTGATTTGCTTCGTAAGTGTCTGAATCTCCTGTATAATGATTTAAATAATGTTATTGAATTATTCAAGAATCATACTTATTTTTATGATATCATATATGGTCATATTATTAGCTTCTTATTAGTAATATTTCATTACTACTTGTTATTCGGGTGTTTTTTACTTTTTGTTCTTATGCGTGTTTTGTCGAATAAATTCTTATTTTTCTTTTTTTAAGTTATAGATCCCTCATTTCCAGAATTTTATTAGTGTAATATATATCATATTAATTCATTCAATTCATTCATATAATCATTATGAAATTAAGATCATGTAGAATGAGTCACATCACATCGTGGAGACGGTATTCCGTACGTACACACGAGCGATGATATCGTTCCCATGATAATAGAATTGTATTGAAGTGTATGTATACTATTTCAGAATCAATATCACTTTACAATAATCATATATAGTCATTATTTACACCATTATACCCATCCAAGTAAGGTGGTGGTGGAAAATAGATTACACCACGGCGTGGAGACGGTATTCCGTACGTATGCACGCGCGGTGATTTCGTTTTCCATAGGATGGATAGATGGTGAAATAGGGTTGTTTCATAATTATAATAACATATCCGTATATGAGTGATACTGATGTTATTACTTCATAATGAAAAAACTAAAGAATAATAAGTGGAAGAAGAAATAAAGTTGAAAGAATCGGTAACAGACATTACCTCTTCTTTGAATGGCCTCTTTGAGACCTCCTCTTAGGGAACTAAAATAGGTCTTTTAAGAAGACCGGGACTACTAGGATGTTCTTAGGGAAGTGGAGAAGAGAATTTGGTAGGGGTTGGCCGAGCTTGAAGGCTCAAAGTGGTGTGAGGAAGAGGGAGGAGGTGTCCTTTTATAAGGGTGGAGAGGGGCACCTTTAGAATAACTAAAAATATTATTTTATTATAAAGTCAAATTCGGTTTTTAATAGCTCCAAATTGATATATTTCGAATCTAAGTTGGGGATGGGTCGAAATCCTCTCATCCAATATAATTTATACAAGTTTAGGTCATTGTATTATCCTTATCATTAAGTTTTAACTCTTAGTTAATTAGATTGACATTTACCATGTCACTTTGTATTTTTATATTATATAGTTAATAAACATACAATATACATCCAAGCGACCCCCAAGTGGTCCATTAATGATACACCTATCATGATATAAGTATCTTGGACGAACCGTAGATTTTTAATAATATAATAACAATTAATAATATAATATTTGTTTAAAAAACTATTTTATGTCAATTTTGACACTATTTAGTAATTGATTTTTGTGAAAATCATAACAGAATGATTAGTTCGAAAAAAGTTAATTAAGTCAATATTAACATGTCATATTAACCTAGAAAATTAGGTTAATTCCTAAAAGGTCTAAAATTATATTTATATGTGTATTTATAACATCAATTATGACAATATTTCATTAATATGAAAATTACTGCATCATCATTGTGTCATAAATAAATTAACTTATTTAAAGTCTAAAAATTTCAAATAAAATATCATTATGTAGGAAATATTTGTAGCTTTATAATTAATATTTATAGTCGAATTTATCTTATTTATAACCCTATATTAAAAATGATTATCTTATTAAACTTTGATTTTAACTATTTTAACCCTTCTTTAAATAAATTAATAATAAATTTCCTAATCTAATCCATGTGGGCCTAAATGGTCATATTGTTTTTCCTAAGGTTGTTTTTGGTCGAATTACACTTATCCAATAGAATTAGGGCATGTTATAGGGTAATAATAATATCATTTTTACTCTTAATTAACCTATTTACTTTTAACCGTTGTAAATAAAAGTAAAAAGTTACTATTCACCAAAAATTATTTTCATCTCATTGAACTACATTTTACTTAATGACATCAAACGTGTCTCTCGGATTTTCGAAATTCCACTCACAGAAGTGGTAAAATTAAGTTTTATGAAAAATTCAGTTTTTTCAACTACCACTTAGTGGTTTCACTATTCATCAAAAATTGAATGTTTTCAAAAAAATACCAAAATTTCACCCTAGGATAATTTCGATATTCCGAATCCAAAAATGAAGAAAATTTTGAAAAATAAAAATTACAAAATTTAAAAAAGTGGTTATTAATATTCATAACGGCTAGTTTTAATAATATTTTAATAGCATATCGTTGTTTAGTGAAACTCGGTATTGCGTACGACGCAAGCTATCGAGGAAGGTCGCGATTGCGTGTAAAGAAATCCATGCTAGTGTTGTGTGTAGTGAAAGATTTCTTTTATGATTTATAAAAACAAAATATTTCTCATAAAAGTTTCGGGTGTTACATTCTACCCCCCTTAAAATGAATTTCGCCCTCGAAATTTGTCACTTTGTAACAAATAGATGAGTAGACCTATCCCTCATCATATCCTCAAGCTCCCATGTATCTTCTTATAATTGGTGGTTCCTCCATAAAACATTCACCAAGCGAGTGGTCTTGTTCTGTATGACTTTTTCACTGCGATCGAGAATCTCTATCGGCTGTTCTTCATAAGAAAGATCTTGTTCTAGCGGTACAACTTCTGAGCTGAGTACATGTGAAGGATTAGGTATGTACATTCTCATGAGAGATACATGGAACACATCGTGAACATGGGAGAGATTCGGTGGAAGCGCCAATCGGTAAGCTACCTTTCCAACACGATCCAGTATTTCGAAAGGACCAATATATCTAGGGCTCAACTTCCCCTTCTTTCCAAATCTCATGACCCTCTTCTAGGGAGATATTCATAAGAACACATTATCACCTACTTCAAACTCTAGGTCTTTTCTTCCGCTGTCGGCATAACTTTTCTGTCGACTCTGAGCTGCTCTTATGTGTTGTTGAATAGTTCTGACCTTTTCTGCCATCTCATCAACAAGATCAGGTCCTAATAGCTTTTTGTCCCCAACTTCATCCCAGCAAGTTGGAGTCCTGCATTTCTTTCCATATGGAGCTTCATAAGGAGCCATCTGAATACTGGAGTGAAATCTATTATTATAAGAAAATTCCACCAAAGGTAGGTATTGATCCCAACCACCTTTGAAATCCATATAGCAAGCTCTTAACATATCTTCTATAGTTTGAATTGTTCTCTCAGACTGACCGTCTATTTGAGGATGATAAGCAGTGCTGAAACTCAACTCTGTATCCAGAGTATGCTGAAGACTTCGCCATAACTTTGAGGTAAACCTCAGATCCCGATTAGATGTAATAGAAAGTGGTACTCCGTGAAATCTTACCACTTCCTTTACATATATCCTGGCAAGCTGATCTAGAGAGAAATCCTCTCTAATTGCAATGAAGTGTGCAGACTTTGTAAGATGATCAACTATGACCCAGATATCATTATTACCTTTGGATGTTTTAGGAAGTCCTGTGAAAAAGTCCATAGTGATGTTTTCCCATTTCTATTCGGGTATGGGTAATGGTTGTAACATCCCCTTAGACTTCTATCTCTCAGCTTTAACTTGCTGATAAACCAAGCATCCAGAGACATATTCAGCAACATCTCTTTTCATACCGTCCCACCAGAAGTACTCTTTCAGGTCCCTATTCATCTTCGTGCTTCCCAGATGAATAGAGAATGATGAACTATGAGCCTCATCCAGCTTCTCCTTCTTTAATTCGGGGATGGGAACTCAAACCTGATTCCTGGATTTTATTATCCCATCACAATCAAGGTTGAATTCAGGAACATTTCTCACCTTCTTTTATAACTCTACATCTTCTTTCTTTGCCTCTTTAATCTTCAAATGTATATATGGTTGAACATTAATATGAGAAAGATAAGATTTTTCCCCTTCCATTATAATTCAAAGATCCTTCCTTTGTAAATCCATAAATATTGGATCTTTTGTGATCCTCTTCATGTATAAACTGGCATGGTCTTGTCGACTTAATGCTTCTGCCACCTTGTTTTCTTTCCCAGGGTGGTAATGTATTGAGCAGTCGTAATCCTTAATCAGCTCCAACCATCTTCTTTGGCGCATATTCAGCTCCTTTTGTGTGAAAATATACTTTAAACTTTTATGATCAGTATAAATGTCACACCGTTCTCCATAAAGATAATGCCTCCAAATCTATAATGTAAAGATTACCGCAGCTAACTCCAAATCATGAGTTGGGTAATTTTGCTCATGGATTTTAAAATTTCATGAGGCATAAGCTATCACCATATCATTTTGCATAATAACACATGCCAATCCCTTCTTGGATGCATCACTATAGATCACAAACCTGTCTCCACTACAAGGAAGTGTGAGCACAGGTGCACTAGATAACCTTCTTTTCAATTCCTTGAAATTCTCTTCACGTTCCTTCGTCTAGACAAACTTAACTCCTTTCTGAGTAAACCTGGTGAGTGGATTAGATAATCATGAAAAATCCTTCACAAAACGTCGATAATATCTAGCCAAACCAAGAAAACTTCGGATCTCAGTTACTGGTGTTGGTCTCGACCATCATTCGATAACCTCTATTTTTCTGGATCCATAGTTATCCCCTCTTTTGAGATTATGTGACCCAAAAATGAAACTTTTTGAAGCCAAAATTTACACTTGGTAAATTTGGCATAATGCTTCTCCTTTCTCAGGGTCTTCAATATAATTCTCAAGTGATCTTCATGTTCTTCCTTTCTCTTTGAATATACAAGAATATCGTTTATAAAGGCTACCACAAACTGATCAAGATAGTCTCTAAAGACTCTATTCAATAGATCCATGAAGATAGCAGGGGCATTAGTAAGACCAAATGGAATCACTATAAATTCATAGTGTTCATACCTTGTACGGATAGTCGTATTTGGTATATCCTCCCTTTTGACCCTTAATTGATGATACCCTAAACGAAGATCGATCTTGGAAAAGTATTGAGCTCCGCATAGTTGGTCTAATAAGTCATCAATGTGCGGTAGAGGATATTTGTTCTTGATAGTTATCTTGTTATGTTCTCGTTAATCAATGTTGAGTCTCGCTGGTCCATCTTTCTTCTTAACAAACAGAACAGGTGCTCTCCAAGGTGATGCACTAGGGTGAATGAATCCCTTATCAAGATTCTCTTGGAGTTTCTTCTTCAATTCCTGCAACTCAATTGGGGCCATTCTATATGGTGTCTTTGAAATAGGTAAAGCACCAGGTACGAGTTCTATTGAAAACTCAACTTCACGATTTGGTGGAAGACCTGGAAATTCCTCTGGAAAGACACCATTAAACTCGCATACAATGGGAATATTCTTAATCGTGAGTTTCTCACCAAACATTTGAGATAAATAACCTTCATTTAGTGGAATCAAGACCCATAAGATGGAAGAAATTTCAACTGGAAGGTTATGTTCATCCTTGCATCGATAGACGATCATAGATTGATCTAGAATATGAAATGTGGCATCCCTTCTTTGGCAATTGATATGAGCTCCATATAGAGAAACCAATCCATGCCAAGAATCACATAAAATTCCACTATAGGAAGGATAACAAGATTTGCAGCAAGCAATTTCCCACAAACTTCAATCGGAGAAGAATTATAAACTTTTGATGTGACTGTTGATCCATTAGGGGTAGTCACAGCTAACTCAATATCTAATTGTTGAGGTAATATGGTGATATACTTATAAAATTCTTCAGAAATAAAAGAGTGGGTGGATCCAAAATCAAATAAAACATTTTCTACTTTAGAGTGGATGGTGAGTGTACCTTTCACCACTTCATTATCGTACTCCACATCGCTGATAGAAATTGCATTTGACTTTCCTTTGTCATTAGCCTTAAGAGTTTGTTGACTTCAACCATCATCATCAACCCTTGGATTTGGGCATTGATTGTCATAATTCCCCATCTCCTTGCACTTGAATCATTGAAGTGTAGTAGGTTCATTCTGTGTATCCCTTCCTTTGTTTACATCATTAGACAGATTCCTCCCATCATTGCGGCTTTCAAATGCCCGATGACCTTCCTTTCGACATTTGAAACATTTACTTGTCCCTTTAAGACAACTCAATCCATGTTTCTTTCCACACATTGAGAATAAGGGAAAACTCGTCTTCTTTTCAGTGTGCTCTTTAGATTTTCCTTTAAATTCCATTTTCCTCTTCTTATCAAACCCATATGACTGATGGGTTACTCAAATCTCCATCTCAACTTTGAGAGCACATCGAACGATTTCTTCGTAGCTATTTAAGTCCTTTATGGATAATTTCCGTCTAAGACTTGGTTTTGAGCCACTTAAGAATCGATCAATCTTACTCTCAGGTTGGATAATAATACCAGAAGCAAACCTTGCAAGTCTTGTAAAATTTTCTTCGTAGGTACCAAAAGATTCATCACCCTTTTTCTTTAGTTCAAAAACTCCTTCTCCATATTTGTTCAAAGAATACGAGGGAAGTACTTATTTAAAAATAAGTTCTTAAACTTGTCCCATTACATGGACTCAATTTCATCTCTTTGCCTTTTATTATTGATAATATTGCACCATTGATCAGCATCACCTTCCAAATGATACACTACTAAGATGACTTTATCATGTTCAGAACATTGAAGAACTGAAAATATCTTTTCAGTAGTACTAATCCATTGTTCAGCAACTAATGGATCAGTAGACCCACTGAATGAAGGTGGACACTGCCTCGTAAAGGATTCAACAGAATTATGCTCCTTCCATTGCTCGTTTGGAAGTCCTGCATGATTCATATCTTGAAAAAGTTGTGTGATCATGGCTACAAGATTTTTCATTCCAGCACCCATAATTTTTGGTTGCTCTGGGGGCCAATCATTGCATTGCCCGTCGCATTCTGCATTAACACGGTTCCTTCGGGATCCAGCCATTGACTAAAACCAAGAAGAATAGTGTGAGAAACACTAATTATAATAGGAAAACCACATAATCAAGAATAAAATTTCACACTTAAGGTCTTATCATAGGTTATTCATGGTCATTTCTAAAACACTAAGATTGTGTTCTATTCTTAGAATTATCCTTGGGATTTTTTCTAAGGCTTTAACATCCTAGTTTCCAAAGGTTGACTATAACTTTCCTCTGATACCAACTATAACGACCCATACTTTACATATATTGTTATTACTTCAGAATATAAGAACACTTATTACAACATATAACAAAACCAGGAAAGGGTCGTATAGGTATAGAGTCTTTAGAAACTAGGAAGCATAAACAACTGGTTCATAAAGCATCTACTTTGCCTCCCATTTATTTCATCTTATTTAGAGTCCCTTTTTGGAATATCCTACTTAATAACCTTCTTCCTGACCTGGGGAAATAAAATATACAAAAGGGTGAGCTCAAATTCTCATTAAGGGTAAACAAAAGAAATATCAATCACATCATATACATAAGAACATAAATTTTGGAAATCTTAACCTGCAAAAGAGATCATAATTTCATAACATAGGATAAATCATAGTAGTGAAATGTAATCCCAATAATCATAACATAAAACATGAAAATTTATGGCATACACACATAATCATAGAGAATCATTTCTTATTAGTCAAGACTCATTGCCAAGACTATCTTAGTGGACAAAGTCCATTTCTGAACTGAGTTCACTCCTCATTTCAGTCCTGTTTCACTGAACTGGTTTAACCTGCCGTTCCAGCCATGTCCATCTCATTAGATATAAAATCTTATCCAATGAATTAGAGGGAGATATAGGTCCCACCCATCTCATAATGATACCATTCTTATGTGTGCCATAAAATAATAAACCATACATCATAGCATAACCCATGTAATAAAAATGAGATTCTTAAACATTGTGACATCATAAAACAATTTATATAAGATAAAGGAATTCATAAAAATAATTCCATCACAACATAATAAAAACAATGTAATAATAGGGATATAAACAGAACCCTTTATTATCTTATATGGAAAATAATTTTGATAAAACACTTGAACTCCATTCTTGAGGAAAATATCTTTTATACTTCAAAAACACATTTCCTTTCTTAAAATGTCATACAATTCTAAACCAAAAGAAGTTGATTAAAAATAAACTTGAAAATCTGTAAAGGAAGATTCTTGGAAAAAATGTTTTAAAAATCAATTCATGTCATATAAAAAAAATATACTTCTCGTACTTTTTCAAGAAAAGTCAAAAAGTACCTTGTACGAAAAACGACAAAAGATTCCTTTCATATCTTTTAATAAATACTCAAAGAAGGGTAAAATTGGATATAAAATATTTTAGAAGGATATAAATATTACATATTGAGGAAACATGGATGTGGATGATAAAATACACCCTAGTAAATACCAAAGTATAAACAATCTCGGATAAAAATGAGATTGTGATATTTTCCCTTACCTTAGGTCTAATTTGCTTTGTAAGTGTCTGAACCTCCTGTATAATGATTCAAATAATGTTATTGACTTATTCCAGAATCATATGTATTTTTATGATATCATATATGGTCATATTATTAGCTTCTTATTAGTAATATTTCATTACTACTTATTATTCGGGTGTTTATAACTTTTTGTTCTTATGCGTGTTTTGTCGAATAAATTCTTATTTTTCTTTTTTTAGGTTATAGAAACCTCATTTAAAAAATGGTATTAGTTTAATATATATCATATTCATTCATTCAATTCATTTATATAATCATTATGCAATGAAGATCATGTAGAACAACTCGCATCACATCGTGGAGACGGTATTCCGTACGTACGCTCGAGCGATGATATCGTTCCCATGATCGGGGAATTGAATTTGAGTGTATTTATACTTTTTCATAATCAAAAAAACTTTATAATAATCATATATAGTCATTATTTACACCATTATACTCATCCATGTAAGGAGGTGGTGGAAAATAGATTACACCACAGTGTGGAGACGGTATTCCGTACGTACGTACGCGCGGTGATTTTGTTTTCCGTAGGATGGATAGATGGTGAAATAGGTTTGTTTCATACTTATAATAACATATCAATCAATGGGTGATACTTCTGTTATTACTTCATAATGAAACAACTAATTAATAAGAAGTGGAATAAGAAATAAATTTGAATGAATCGGTAACGGACATTACCTCTTCTTTGAAGCGCCTCTTTGAGACCTCTTATTAGAGAACTAAATTTGGTCTTTGAAGAAGACCAGGACATCTAGGATGTTTCTAGGGAAGTGGAGAAGAGAATTTGGTAGGGTTTGGCCTAGCTTTATGGCTCAAAGTGGTGTGAGGAAGAGAGGGAGGAGGTGCCCTTTTATAATGGAGGAGAGGGGCACCTTTGGAATAACTAAAAATATTACTTTATTATAAAGTCAAATTCGGTTTTTAATAGCTCCAAATTGATATATTTAGAAGATAAGGTGGGGATGGGTCAAAATAATATCATCCAATAGAATTTAAAAAAGTTTAGGTCATTATATTAACCTTATCTTTTAGTTTTAACTCTTAGTTAATTAGATTTACATTTACCATGTCACTTTGTATTTTTATATTATATAGTTAATAAACTTATCATATAAATCCAAGAGACCCCCAAGTGGTCCATTAATGATTCACCTATCATGATATAAGTATCTTGGTCGATCCATATATTTTTAGGAATATAATAACAATTAATAATATAATATTTTTTTAAAACACTATTATATGTTAATTTTGACACTATTTAGTAATTGATTTTTGTGAAAGTCATAACAGAATGATTAGTTTGAAAAACATTAATTAAATAAATACTAATATGTCATATTAACCTAGAAAATTAGTGTAATTCATACAAAGTCTCAAAGTACATTTATTTGGGTATTTATAACATCAATTATGTCAATATTTCATTAATAATATAATTAATGAATCATATTTGTGTCATAAATAAATTAAATTATTTAAAGTCAAATAATTACAAATAAAATATCATTATGTAGGAAATCTTTTTTGATTTCTAATGAATATTTATAGTCGAATTTATCTTATTTATAACTCTATATTAAAAATTATTTTCTTATTAAACATTGGTTTTAACGATTTTAACCCTTCTTTAAATAAATTAATAATAAATGTCCTAATCTAATCCATGTGGGCCTGAATGGTCATATTTTATTCCTAAGGTTGTTTTTTCTCGAATTACACTTAACCAATAGCATATTGTTGTTTAGTGAAACACGGTATTGCATACGACGCAAGCTATCGAGGAAGGTCGTGATTGCGTGTAAAGCTAGCCAAGCTAGTGTTGTGTGTAGTGAAATATTCCTTTTATGATTTATATAAAAAAATTATTTCTCATAAAAGTCTCGAGTGTTACAAAAGTGATGGGACTCCAAATTTCCATAGAAATCAAAGAGAAGATGAGAAAAAGTAATGAGGGAAACCAGAATGTCAAATGAGTTAAATGAATATACTGAGAACTAGATTTTAAGATATTAAAAATGATGCTGATGAATGTTTGGATGAATAAAGTACAAGATTAAATGATATTGTTAGTATAATCTGATGTTTTGGTGGAAAGCATGATGATTCAATCATTATGATGAATCTAATGAGAATGATTCCAGAAATATTTGATTGAAAAGTGTATGTATATGAAGAATTGGAAGAACTATCACTAGATTAACACCATAAAATTCTCATATCATATGAAATAAGAAAAATACCATATTTAAAGAAGAAATAAAAGGAGGATATTTCTTTTAAATCAACGATAAATGAAAAAAGAATTTATTTATTAGAAACCAAAATCAAGTGTCAAGGATGATGAGAAGCTTAATAAAGCTACAATAGATCATGGTCCTTGATTACTATGACAAATAACAAATAAATAAATGAAAAAGGAAATAATACTCTGATGTGTTTCAACTATCATAGATTTTTACATTTTTAAAAACACAATCCTAATAAGAAATCCCTTGTCACCGAATCAGATGAGTATGAATAATACATCTAGAAAAAATGTATGAAATATAAAAATGGTGACAATGATAGTAAAAATAAATATTACCCAGAGAAAATAAATCTGATAAGTAGGTATGTTGATTAATCGTCATAAGATAGTGGGATAGAATTAGAACGACCATCTATAAATCATATATGTTTTAGGGGGAAAACCAAAACATTTAATGGAACAGTCAATGGTTTATAAGTTAATGAGATAAATGATATAGAATATTATTTGAATGATAGTGCAGAAACAACTCTATAGAATAATATCAAGATCAAATAAAATCATACGAAAACTAATAAATGAATATTTAATAATGTTTTAAGAAATAAGAGACACATCTTAATGAGATAAGTGAATATGTGAAAAATGTAGTTGTTGGGAAAAATCCATCAAGGGAGCATTCTAGTTTTTTTGGGTTGATAGTGATTTTTTTGAAAAATATGTATTCCACAATCAGTTGGGGAGTTCTCGAGAGATTATTGAAAATATATGTGTACAAAGATCTGAGACAAATGAATTGAAAATCTATATGTGGTACAAATGGAAATACTCACATAAATGATTCATTTTTTTTTAAATACTTTTTTGTGTGACCTGTAGTTTTGTGTAAAATATAAGATGGTGAATATGATATTTTCACACCAAATATAACATCAGTTATAGATCATCCATGATCAGGGTAATCCTATAGATGTAGAGGATTACATGTAAAGTTTTTTCATGAAATGGTCATAAGAATCTATAAATTGATTGCCATCCCTCACTTTCATATCTTTATTCATAGAGGAAATCATGGCTCTGAATATTGTAAGAGGGGTGAAAATAGTTTTTGCATGAAAAGAGAGTTGTGTTCAATGAATAGTAGTATAGAACAAGTTTGACTTCAATGAAAATGTTAAATGTTTCATGTAATGTGTTATTGTTGTGAAAAATCCATTTAATGGTTATGTATAGTAAAAAGTGTGAACCAAAAGGGATTTCTTAGTAAATTTATGGTAATATAGTATTCATATTGTGAATGAATGTGTAACTATATGATAAACAAAATTTGTCATAAAAAATATCGAGTAACATAATAAAAGGCGTATCTCTGGAAAAAGAAGTGAGTTACTTCTCTTTTGACGGCATTGAGATTTCATATTGTTAATGGTTGTAAACCAGGAGGGATAATGAGTCTAGTCTAAACTATATAACAACATATCACATTTAGTGGATTTAAAACATCAAGAACATAACTATTGTTTGCTACTTGGATGTACCCTAGTGAGGGTTGGCCATGAAAAATTTCTATTTCTATTTCATGGTTTCATTTTTTCTATAAATTTCTATGGGAAAGAGAGATAATAATGGGGTTTTACAATGAAACTCCATCCTAAGGGGAAGTTATTCTAATATTTCATACCATGATTTACCCCACTTTTTAGGGTATTTAACATTGTAGGTATAATATTATTTTATATTGAATGGAATGTAAAATATTATGAAAATTTTCATCTAAAAGAAGTCAATTCAAAAAATATGATATTAGGATCAATGAAGAGGGAAAAAAGTAAGTTGAAGATAGATGAACATGATAATAGGGTGAATGATCATGAATAATAATGTTCCATGAATGTTTTACAATTATATAATACACAGTATATATATATTTTAGCTGAACTTGAGTAGAAATATGAATGATGACTTCACAATAGTGGTTGAGCATAATGGATAATCTTCTAAAGAAATATAGATGAATGGTTCATAGAAAAGGGGTGCTTTGTAACTAATGAATCTCAATGTATATCATTATTTATGATCATGCAGACATTATAGAAAATAAAAAATATTGATGGAACAAAATAACTAAGGAGAAAACATCTTCTATAAAGGATTAGTCAGCTAATTCAGCCAGAAGATTTCCTCCTAATCTAAAATAACAACAATCAATAGAGAGAGAAAACCAGAATTTTCAATGTAGAATTATTATTAGAATATAATATCATGGTTCGTAGGATACTTCTGGTGTTTGGGAATTTATTCTACTAAATATTATTCATGTTGGTATAACATTTCATGACCTAGAAGGATGAATAAATAAAGGGGTATAATTGAAGAATAAATGAGATCAAAATATCAGTAATAGAGGAATGTGACTAGGAAGCCATAAAATCTATCAACACAGAACAAATTTGCATAATAGAAGGTTTTGTTCATAATATGTGAATAATAAGGTCACTGTGTTGAGAAACAACGGGTTGGAACACCTACACAAATTTTACAGAATGTAAATATGAAGAGAAGACAGTTTTTAAAGGATGAAATAATCACCCGTTTCATATGTGAGAAACTAAAACAAGATGAGAACATAAAGAATGAATATTTTTTTTATCTGACCTAACCAAATTTCCTAGGTTAAATAAATGGATAATGATTAGTAATTTTCTGATTCAAAGGGATATCAAGTGGTACTAGTTGATGAAGTCCATATTGATAAGAAATCATATACATATAATAAATAGATAATAAATGAGATTGAAATGTGTGAAAAAACTAGCCACGATGAAAAACATTATGTAATAATTTTACCACACCAAAGGAAATCATATAAAAGAAGTGGAACGTAAAAAAAACCTATGAACCTAATACTGATATGTAATGTTTATCCAAATTATAAGCTTCTACTGACATAGAAAGGTCAATGACACCTTTTAAAAAAATATATAAGGAAGAAGAATCCAATTCTGATAGAAATCTCTCAGTCTAAATGTTATTTATGAGAAATAATGTGGTCCCTCCAAATCCACATAAAAATATTTTTGTGTTGTTTAAATAACAAAGTCTGTAATTGAATGATATGTTTGGGGATTCCAGTTCTAGACCACATGATGAGATAATACATTATAGAATATAATGAATTCCATGCTATGGAAGAGAATTGTGTATCCCTAAGGGGGCATTGATGAGAAGATGATTTTAAATCTTCATGACATATGAATGTGAAAATTATAAATATATTTATAAAAATGAATGTTGGGGTATTCCAATAACACATTAACCCCATATTCATAACTATAATAATCATATCAATTAAGGGGGTGTTTTTCATTTATGTCCACAACAGAAAAAGGGGGAGCTCTATCATTTCCACATGAAATTTATGACGTGTTTGTTAAATTATGTTGATTATAATGTATTTTATTGATAAAATTTATTACTTATTATCCATTAAATTAATGTTGAGATCTTCATAAATTGACTTCACAAGTAATGTATTTTTGGAAATCTTAGACAACCTTGGTTGCATCTTTCTTGTTTTCTAGACCTCGTTAGCCTACGTAGACATAGAGTTCAATATCAAAATGATATTTTCTTTGGGAATCATATGAAATCATCCATCTCTTATAAGTGATCAAAAAATGTTCATATAACTTTTCTGATCTGTGTAACCCCCCAATAATTTCTGAAATTTGTTTTCTAATTAATTTATTCTTTTTTATATTTTTCATCTCACGCTACAGTTAAAATAGATTATTTTATATTAAAAAAAATTATTGGATTATGTTATAGAAATCACATAGTTAATAATTCACTACACATAAAATAAATTTTATCATTCTATACATGGAACATTGCGGTTAGCTTACATTTGATGCAAGACTGACTTTCCTCGATGGCTTGTGTAACACACAAGACCATAATTTTCAAACCACCATATATTATAAAAATATTATTATTTAATATATTAAGACATAAATAATAAATTAAGTTAGATACAATGAATTATAATAAAAACATATTATATTCCATGGTTTACAAAAAATATAAAATAAATTAATTAGTTCTAATGAACCAATTGAATAAAAAGATAATAGTTTTATGGGAAAATATTTTTATCCAAAAAAAAAGATGTATTATGATAATAAATTATATTAATTATAATTAGTTAGTGATATTAATGTAATATAAATTTTATATATGTAATAAAATATTTTTGATATTAATCAAATAAATTATGTTGGAATTAGATATGAATAAACCAAAATGTTCAAAACCTATATTTATATTAAGGAATTATTATCACCTTTTGCTGGAGAACCTGTTTGAATTCAAAATTTAATTACTTTTATAAATTTTATTCATTAAAATAATCTTAATTTTTGAAATAGAAATATAAAAATTAGGTTAGGGTGGTTTTTTTTTGTAATTTTCTATGAAGTTTCATTTAAAATGAATAGTAAAAATATTAAAATATAAAACAAAAATATATTTTCATCTAATTTATTTTGAAAAATTTTATATTTTAAATTATTTTAATCTATATTTACATCACATTTTTATCAACTTATCCAATTTTGTTCATTTGAATCACTTTCACATTGAAATTGTTTATAAACACCTAGCAATCTTTTAATCGTTT
Source organism: Viscum album (assembly GCA_963277665.1). Taxonomy (NCBI): domain Eukaryota; kingdom Viridiplantae; phylum Streptophyta; class Magnoliopsida; order Santalales; family Viscaceae; genus Viscum; species Viscum album. Next base: position 478,417,680 of record OY728134.1, read on the forward strand.
TTACATTAAAACCCCACATTGTGTACCCAACAGTGGGATTAAATTTAAATTAATTTTATGAAATATTTGTATTTGGATATTTCAAAAATTTATTTTCTATGTTGAAACATAAAAATTTATAATTTTTAATAATATCAAAATAACTTTTGACAAAAATTATTAGTGAAGATAATTAAAATTAATTACAATGATTATGGTGAAATTAAGCTTAAAAAGGGACTAAACCATAATCTTAGGTCCTTATATATACTAGAAACATATTAGATGGACATATTTAAACCATATTCTTCCATTTATCTATTTTTTTTACTTTATTGTATCCAGACTCAATTAAAAAACAATTGTGGGTTTTCTATTTTTTTAAATATTACATGAGTGCCACCCTCCTCCGCTATAAATAGACCCTCAATCCTCCCACTTCCAAACACATATAAATCCACATAATTTCGTCCAATATCTTAAAAATTAACTTCCCAAAATCATTCCTTTTGTCCTTTAATACTCCCATTGTTCATAAATCCATCCTAGGAATCCCTTCGGTGCAAACGAAAATGAGTTGCCCGAATAAGAAGTAACATCTTTCCTCTTGCTCCATTATTTTATTTTCTTTCACCGTTGATTAAAATATCCTTATTTAATCATTTATAATGAAAATAGTATAATATATATACATGTTTGTTTCTATTCTATGTGTTAAACCAACACATAAACACACTTTCTTCTAACGGGTAACGAAAATACTATTTATGTGTATGATGAACTACCATCTCACAAAACGATAATTGTTCATTTTTGAATTACTACTTTCTTGGTGGAAAGTAGGATATAAAATATAATTATATTTTATATATACTATATTTATAATGTTTTTATTATTATTTAATTTTTTTATGATGTACTCTTATGCTTTTAATCTTGTGTGAATATGATAATTTATTCAAGGAAGTGTGGACTACCGTCACATCAATGTGATATGATTCATTCACAAACAACATGGAATGTATTAAGGATATGTTTATCGAAACTATATAATATATATGACATAAAAATTATTATTTAATGATTTTAATTACATATATACATATATACATATATTTCATGTTTTTTAATACGCCAATAAAACAAAAATAGCATTCATGCGTACGTACGACCTACCATCTCTATGAGCTGTGTATTCCATTTCATATATCTAAATTATATATATTATTATAAGACACATATAGTGAACATACATGATTATTTTATCATGTTTTAAATTCATGAAATCATTATATAATTATAATGACCATATATATAACAAATTAAGACCTGAGAAAAAAACAATGCGAATATTACCCGAAGTGTAACCATGACCTGAAATTGTTAACAAGTGGATAATATAAATTAATAATCAAAATATATATTCTATTATATATAATAAAATGGTTTAATAAAATATTTATAACAAAAAAATTATTATACATCATCTATGAATTATTATGATGAGAGTCAAGACACGAGGTAAGGGAATTTTATCACACACTTCATTTCTATGAGTTACATGCCTTATTCACCATCCACATCATTTTTTTGGTGTGTATAATGATAGTAAAATTATTATATTATTCATATAAATAAATAAATGGGTGTTTTAATAACAACTTTGTGATTGTTCTATCATTGGGTTTCAGTTTTAAAAGTTACCAAATCGATAATTTAATTTTGTCTCAATTTTCCTTCTTTGAGTCTAATGCCACGTCATACTGCTATATTTTTATATGAGGAGTATAAAAAACATTAAACATGTAATAAAATTAATTGTACTTCTTTTAATGATATTTTATTGGTCCATGTAATTTCATTTTTCTACTTGGGGAGTTTTATTCAACAATACAATGTGGTAAGAGTTTATTGAAACAATATCACCATTTATTGGGGGTGTTTATGATAACACTTTAATTAATGAAATATTATTATCCATATTTCATGAACACATATTACATTTATCCAACTATAGTTAGTATTGATATCTTCAGGTAGTATTTACATTTTTACAATCTTTGGTACATAAGAAAATTAATAATGTTTTTATGAAAATATGTCTTTACCTCTCTCTTTGATCACAAATATGTGTTTATTAAAAAGCATTGTTTCCCAAAAGGGAGTATGTGAATATTATAATAATATACTATAATAATTAAAAGTCAATTTATTTTGGTATTTTACCATGGATTTCTGATCATTATTTTTATCACTTTTTTAAAAGGCTTTTTATAACATTTTTTCCATTCAAAAGTAATGTTTTTTTACCACATATGGAATGTATAGATTTTCCTTTTATCATTTAATTAAATCTTCCTTTGAATGTTAAATAGGTTGAATTTTAATATTTTTTAAAATCAAATTTTAGTGAAATCGGTTTTAAAATGTTTTCTAGATTCGTTTTCATGTTTTTATGTAAAATTAGTTTTCCAATCTTTTTCAAGAACCTGTACAACTTTTCAAAGACGAAAGGACTTAAAAATATTGTAAATTATTAATTTATTTATTTCATGTTTATTTTCATCAAAATTATTTTCAAAAGGTTTTATATTTTAAGAATCAGTTTTCAAAGTATAATGGATAATTGATTCGTGATGTGTTTTTAAATGATATTTCAAAATTATTTCATATATAATATGACATCTATTAGTTTTACTCATTCTTTTTTGGGAAATTTTTTAAATTTTCCATTCATATTCCTTATCTAAATGGGTTATGTGTTGATGATGGGATGTTTATGATTCCTCATTCATTACATGGAATATATGTCTATGAAACCCAATTGTTTTCACGTGTTATGGTTTGATGAAATGATTATGAAACTTTTTTCTTTTTTCCGTATGTTAATGTATGATTTCATTTTTATGTATCCCATTTCATTTAAACAATTATGATATGATTTGTATGATTTTTTGGAATATGTATGTATGATTTATTGGTGAGACGGGTGAGAACTATTACTCACTCAAGTGTGTTGGGTAATGATAAATTTGTTCTGAGATCAAATGCTACATGTGAGGGAATCCCAAGACAAAAACAAGAGGGTACGCTATTAGACATGAAAAGCTCAAAACAAGAGGGTACCTAGGAGAATATCTCATGCCCAAAATAAGAGGGTAAAAATAAAGAAATCCCAATTGCAAAAGAGAAGGGTACATATGATGAAATCCCTAGCCTGATGTAAGTACACCAATGGTTTTCCCATTACAAACATGTTACAAAGGTCATGGAAGGAATCCATAATATATGTGATTTATATTCTTACCTGTCTACCAAAATTACTTGTCTTATTCATATATTAAGATTTCATGCCTCATGTTATTTATTTACTTACGATTCATTTCAGATGAACAAAAAATATTTATTCCATGATGTTTTTTTGAGTTTTTATATGAAATGATCTTCTAATGATCATGATAATATTCTCACACCATTATGTTCATGCTATTCTTGTGAATTCCCTTAATTTACCATTATTGAGCATTAGAGATCACCCATTTCTTATGTTTCCCTACCTAAAGATATAATGAAATGTTTTTTTGTAGAAATACTAAGGGGGAATATCTTTTTGGGAATCATTGATTAACATTCATAGAGTTAAAATATTTTTTATCCACGATTCCAAAGGTACTTAACTAATATAGTCTTTGGGGGCCAATTTTTGTAATTATTTCATGGTTCCAAAAATGTTATGTAGTATCAATGTATGTTACGACAATGTCTTTATAATTGTTATCCGAGTGAATATATAGTTATCCTTTAGAATCTAGGATGAGATAACCCTAGTAATATCTACAAGGACATGTTCATGGATAAGTATAAGGATAATAAAAGGTAATAGAAAATATCATGGAATTTTGGAAAGGGACAGAGTGAGTGGATTCATAGAAATACAACCTTTTCTGAACACTAAATGTCTATGTGGCTTTACCATAGATGTAACTAGGTGTAAAAACATCTACAAGATGTCACAAGCCTGACATATGGGTAATCTAGTATATGAAAATGGGCATTTTTTCACACATGGTTTGATACTCTTAGGGTGTATGCTTCGGAAATTGTCAAAATCTTCGAAAACCATCACAAAAGATTTAAATAGATGAATGATATGATTAATATTGGATAATACTACGGTCTCATATATTATAAAAGGTATTATAATATTGACATACAATAAATTATTTTTCATTATAATGTGGTTCCTCCATGTAATTACTATTTCTTACAAAATGATATTGATTTTATTCAATGGATGAAACCTAATGAAACCTTGTCAATAGTGAATGCAATGGAACTGAAATGACTGTACTCTAGAGAATAAAATTTCATAGTGGTAGGAATTAAAATTTATATTGTTATATAATCCCAAATTTATCAATCTATGAACCATAATGGACTCCAAAATGAGAAAATGTGGGAACACCATTATGATAAATCATTCATATAGAAATATCCACCTTCTTTCATCTTGTCTTCTAATCCACTTATAGAAGAATAATTTATCAATTCAACCAAAAATACCTTTTCCATTATACTGTTTAGAACATGAGAAATTCATTTATATTATTATTTTCCAGAAGAATAAATTGATCAATGGTGGAATCTAATATAGAATACATGAAAGAATGAAAAAAATAACTCAATTGATTAGGCCGAGTTTAAGAACATATTTTTAACAAGTGAATTTATCTTATTCTCTCTATTAATATTAAAATGGAATTCCAAGTGCTTAAGTAGAAGGACGATGAATCTGTTCATGCCCATGTGGAAAAATTTACAAGTCTTTACAGGTACTCTTCAGGTGTCATAATTCAACTAGAAATATAAATTGTTCGATTATTTGTTGGTAAAAAACCTAGTATTTGAAATTTTATTAGAATAAGAGACTTTAAAAACTTTTAAAAAGTGGTTATATGTTCAATAAAGGTGGAAATGGAGGTTATATTTTTCTATAAATCTTATGGTTTTGATAAGAATATGAATATGTAGTTGTAAGTAAAATATTACAACCAAATATAAATGAAAATGTTCTTACCATTATGCACAATTCATGGGAAGAAACATGTATGGAATATTTTTACTTGGAATACTAAATGATTTATGTGTGGATAGGAAGGTCATAGAGTGTATTAATGTCTATGTGATTGAAGGAATTCGTATAATAATGAAAATAATGAGATATACCCCTATAATGCACCTCCCACACATTAGTTTTTCAATTTTATGGTGTTTGTAAATTACCCCATAAAGTTCCCCAATCCAAAGACTAATGTAAAAGATAATCTGAAAAAACCTCTAAAGAAAATTGAAAAGGGGAAATATTATTTTATGATATGAAATAAGTAAAGCAAGATAATTTTAAAATACTTATCCACCCATCCTTATATGGGAATTTTATTTTGTTTGTATAGTTCATATAAAAGTATTATTTGTCCTAATTTGGGGAGATTTCATGTGATTATAATTCTATAAATGAATTATAGAATAATAAAATCACATACGATGTTTTGTCAGCATAACGATAGACCCAAGTTTCAAATTAATTATTTTAGTATAGTAAATAATTATGGAAGAAAGTGTAAATTATATATTTTAGGTGTTATAAGGTTAACCATATATGTAATGTTTAGATTAAAAATCAGATGATGTTTGTGAGAATTAATGTATTATCCATACATATATGTAATTATCGCATATTGAATAGCATGGTCTAATTGTTTTGTGAAATAATATATCTGGAAGGAACTATCACTTTATTTCTGGATCACATGATCTGTTAATGATTCAAGAATTTAAAATACACCTTCATTTTTAGTACTAATACAGGATGTGAAAGTTATCGAGGAACAAAAAATTATGAGTTTTTACTGTGTCATGTATTTATATTATCTAATGAAAATTAATCAACCCTAGTGAAATGATAATTAAACTAAAGGTTTTTCATAGTTCCATCATTTCTAATTAATTAAAGTGTCCATTAAGTCATCACATATTTAAGTGTTTGTGATTATTAAGTTTATCCCGACCAAGTTATCTATCACTCTCCTCTAAAACTTTATATACATATTTATCTTCTATGTCCATGTTGTCACTTTCCACCTATGTTCTCTTATGTGGAGACCCAAATATGTGTTACTCTGGGTAGACTTTATGGTTCCTTCTTTTTTAATGGTTTTTTAGTGTTCATTTTCTAGATGGGATTTTATATTAATGGAATATAAAAGTTTTAATTATTTGATAACCAAGATTAATTATGAGGGTAAAACTAATTTTAAGGGGTATAATTTAACACCCCATGAATTGGGGAAATATATATTTTTAATTAATTTAATATTTCTGAAATTTTTCATTTCACGCATCACTAAAAATATATTATTTTATTTTAAGAACTCTATTTAGATTATGTTATAAAAATAAAAGTTAATTATAAACTAAATTTTATATAAATTTTACCTTTATCTACATGTAACGTGGAGGGTATTTTACATTAGACAGTAGACTGACTTTCCTCGATGGCCTGTGTAGGAGACAAGACCAAGTTTTGCAAAACAAAAATATATTATTAAAATATATTTATAAAATATATTAATACATAAACTAGGAATTAAGTGATATGTAATGAATTTTATTAACTAAATTATGAAAACCAATGGTTTACATAAATATATAATGAATTCACTTATTATAATGAAATATTTGAATATAAATGTTTTTTTTATACAAAACTATTTTAATGTTCACAAATTTGTTTTATAATAATAAATGAAATTAATTACAATTATTGATTGAAATTAAAAATATATATTTTTAATATTAAATAAAATATTTTTTATATTATTCCAATAGATTCTATATTAATGAGATAAGAACATACGAAAGTTTACACAAAAAAAGTACTTTTGTTAATGCACTTTTATCAACTTTTCAACAAGATCCTATTATAAATCAACCAAAATGTAATTTTTTTAAATTATATATATAAAAGTAAAACTAATATTTGAAAAAGAAACATTGATATTAGATTAGGGTGAATTTTTTGAATTTTTCTAGGAAGATTCATTTTATAAATAATAGTGAAAATAAGAAACTTTAACTGAACAATTCATTTTCATATAATTGATTTATATCGTAATATAATACATTTAATTTTTTAATGTCCCATTAGATAAAAAACATAACATTTTATCAAATTTATATAATTATAATCCATTGCATGTTGAAAATTATTATAATAATCTTACAAACTTTTGAACATTTTAACATTTAAAACATGATTTTTGGTTCTGCTGTGAGATTAAATTTAAATAAATTTATCCACATATATGAGTGGAATATGTAATAATTTATTCCAAATTTTGAATCAGAATAATTTATAATTTTGGAAAAATTAAACAATTTATTTCCACAAAAAATACTGTTGAAGGTAAGTTAAAATAATTTCAATGATTTAGGTCAAAGAAAACTTAACAGGGGACAAATCACTACACATATGACCTAATATGACCTAGAAACATCTAAAAAACAATTTAATGACCATATTTATACCATATAATAGACTTTGGACCACTATTGGATACACTTGAAAAAAAATGTGGGTCGGTTCCCCTTTTTCGAAAGTATTACAACAGTGCCACTCATCCTCCACTATAAAAATGCCTCATCTCCTCCCACTTTCTCAAAATTCTCAAGACACTAATGATCATACAAGATCATAAGAATTAACTTCCCAAATTCCCTCCCTTCCACTTTTAATATTCCATTTATCTAGAATCACATCCATGAAATCCCTTTGATGCAAACCAAAACAAGTTACCCAAATTAGAGATAACATCCTTCTTCAAGATCATTTATTATTTTATACACCCCTTAAGAAATACTTATTTAATGCTTGTGTAATAATAAAATTATCTTTAATATACTATTATGTTGTTACTATTTGGTTTCAACCTACACATACTCACACATCCATCTAATGGGTATCAAATATACTCTTTGCAGGTACAACGAACTACCGCGTCACAAAACATGGGTTGAACATTTTTCCTTTACCATATATCATGGTGGTAATTATGATGGAATATAAATTTATATACTATATATATATATATTATATTTATATGGATTTTATGGTTTTTTAATTTTCATTTAGAACATATCTTTATTCTTTCCATCTTGTGTAAATATGATACTTTCATTTGAGAAAGTGAGGACTACCTCCCCCTCAAAGGAATGTGATTCATTCTCACACTAAATAGAATGTATTAAGGATCTTTTTAGTGATAGAATAATATATATATGAAATGATATTTTTAAATTAATTAATTTATATACATATATTCATATATGTGAATTACTCTCTTTATTTCTATATGATAATAAAATTGAAGCAACGTTCATGTGTATGTAACACCTAACATCTCAATGAACAATGTATTCCATTTAATAAATATGTATTATATAGATTTTTATAATACAACTATAATAAATATTCATGATATTTTTAGCATGTTATACATTATTGAAATCATTATAAAATTATAAGTACAAAAGATATAAGAAAGTAAGACACAAGAGAAAAAAGTGAATATTACCTAAGGCATATTCTTAATATGATAATTGATAAAAAGTGGGTAATATAATGTCATAAAAATAACATATATGTTATTAGATATAATAATAATTTCTTTTAAATATTTATAATAAAAACAAATTTTTGAGGTAGTATGTTTGAAGGAGTATGACGAGAGTAAATACATAATTTAAGGTAATTTCATCTCACACATTATTTTTGTAATATACGTGCCTCATTCACCACTCAATTATTTTGTGTTGTTTATTTAATTTCAACTAATTTATTATATGATTATTATACATAATTATATGGGAATTTATATATATATTTTATGATATTTCTGTCATGAGGTTTATGTTTCAAATGTTACAAAATCAGTAAAGTAATTTTGTTTCAAATTTCATCCTTTGAGAAATATGCCATTTTATTTTAATATATTTCTCTATGTAGTGTATAAACTAAAATTGACATGTGATAACATAAATATTAATCCTTTAATGATATTCTAAATCTCCATGTATTTTTATTTTTGAATATTGGGAGTGTGATTCAATGTTTCAATGTGGAAATAATTTATTGATAAAAATATCTTTTTATCAAGATTGTTCATGATCACATTTTAATTAATGAAATATTATGATCCATCAAAGTAGAACAATCTCGAATTTAATTATAATATTGTTAGTAATAATATCATAATTTATTAGTGATATTTTTCCACTCTTTCGTAATTAATATAATTAATAATATTTTAAAGAATTGATGACCTTACATCTGTCTTCGGTAATAAATCTATGTTTCTTTATATCCATGATTTAAAAAAACGGATTTAATGAATATTATACCAATATAATATGACCATCAAAATACATTTTTATAATTTTTATTTTATACAAATGTTTTGAAATGAATATTCTTGTCTTTTTCTAAAGAGGATATTTTTTTTATTCTTTTTATCAGGTAAAAAATTTAATTTTTACCTCATATAGCATTTATAGAATTACCAACCATCATTTATTTGAATCTCAATTTAAATTATTAGAATGTCAATTTTTATGATTTAAAAAAAATTCTATCATATAAGTTATTTTAAAAAGGTCTTCAATATTAATTTTTATATTTTCACAGAATAATTATTTTCAAGAGGTTTTCAAAATCCTATATATGTTTTCATAAGAGAAAGGATTTAAATTTTTTTTCAATGCGTCATTTATTTGTTTTCAATATTGTTTTCATGAAAATGGTTCTGAAAATGTTTTACAGTTTAAGAATCAATTTTCAATATAGAAAAGATAATTTCTACATTAAGTATTTTTAAATAGTATTTCAAAATTATTTCTCATCTAAGATGACATCCATTGGTATCAATCATGTATTTCTGGGAAATGATCTAACTGTTCTAGTTATATTCTTTCTCTTAATTATTTATTTATTGATGATAGTATTTTTATAAAACCCTCTTATTCTTGTGGTTTAAATTGCTACGAAACCTTCTTCTTTTCCCTGTTTTTATTTGATGAAATTATTAGGAAACATGTGTCATTTTCCACAGGTTAGGGAGTGATTTCATTTTTATGAACCCAAATTCATTTCGTTTTTTATTATATGATATTTTTTAATATATTGGAATGTGTATGTATGATATCATTATGAAATGGTTGAGATCTGACTATACCTCCAATTAATTGGGTAATGATAAATGTTTTATGAGCTCAAAGTGCATATGGGAGGGCATCCCATACTCGAAATAAGATGGTAGAAGAGAGTACATCTTAAGACTGAAACAATAGGGAACACAAGAGGACATCAAAATCCCTAAACAAGAGGTTACATGGGATTAAATTTCAAAAACGAAACAAGAGGGTACATAGGAGATCATCGGAATCCTAATGTAGGTACACTTACGATTAGAACAAGCCTAAAATGTTACAACGATCTAGGTTAATTGACTTGAAATAGGGTTTTTATATACTTTTGTGTCTGCAAAACTTCAATGATTATTTTTATATTATGATTTCATTTCTCATGTTCGTTATTTCCTTATTATCCATTTATTATGAATTAAAAATATTTATTCCATGATTTATGTTTATGATGTTTGATATTCATGTTATTATCTTATAATGATTATGATCATTTTCTCATACAATTATGTTCATGATATGCTTATGTATTTTTGTTATTTAACCATATTGGGCATTTGAGCTCATACCTTTCTTTTGTTTTCATTCTCCAGGTTATAAAGAATATGTTTTAAGTATAATAATAATGGGGAGATCATTTATGGAGTAATTTAAGATATTTCACTAAGTTATAATATTTTTTTTCAATGATTCCAAAGGTACTAAACTAATAAATTATTTTAGTGTTTCTTTTTGTAATGTTTTATGTATTCCACAAAAGTGATGTCGTGGCAATGTTTGTAAATAATAGTACGTTTTATTCCTATTTTTCAGTAAAAGATAAGAATATTCAACACTTATGCTTTGAATTTATTATCAATTAGTGGGAGTAAATATTTACTTTATAATGTAAAGAAGTATTGAAAAGAAATAAAATGGGGGAGATTGGATGAATTTATTTGGTCTATAGTATCTGTATATGATAATGTCAATATATACATAATCCTTATAGAAGAAGATGACGATTCCTAAGGATGTGATACCTAAATAATTGTTATTGATTCATCTAACAGAATTGGATATCATAAATAGTAAAATTTTCTATATATTTAGTTAGATGTCAAACATGGATAGTTCTGCTTGGTCTTATAATTGTGATTATTGTGGGGCTTTTATTTAGTGCTTCACATAATTTTATAAGAAGTTTGCTCAGTTTTAACTCAATTGAATGCCATGAAAATATTCATTTTCATGGTGATATGATGATCCATATAAGAAGTTTATATTGAATGAGGAACATTAAGAAATTGTTGAGGCATTTTATGATTTGAGATATTATCTACAGTAGGTATATTTTTTTGATAGTTTAATGAAAATGAAGGAATTACATTGAAGACCTCAAGGTATATCCCTCAACTACCCATATGGGGACCCTAGGGTATATAATCATAGATGAGAGTATCTGATGAGACATCGCATGGAGGATGGTTATACCATGTATTGAGCATGCATTGTGAATCCTTAAAGGCAAAACAATTGGGTGTATGCAGGCACCCGCAACGAGGCGACACCACAATGTGGGGCGACACAATGGAAAAAGAATCAGTATAGAAAAGTACAAAGAGAGGAGGTAGATAATTATATGTGGTACATATCATGAGTTTTCAGATAAACCATGCCTTAAAAATGTTATAGTTTTTATGCAGGTGATTATAAAAACCTAGGTACTTATCTGAATAATTTATTTTCAATCTAGAATTAAAAAGTTAAACTCATTATAAAATTTATAATGAAATTAGTGGTGTTTTTAAAAATTAAGAAATCCATAAATATATGATAGTAACCACAACTATGAAATTATAAAAAAATTGTATAAATCTTTTAAGTGAAAATGTGATATACTTATTTCATGGTATAAATAACTAATTTTTTTTAAAAATGATAAATTATATATTTTTATTTTTATAGAATAAATGTTTTTATGTAAAATTTTAATATTAATATAATAATTTAAATTAATATATATCTTTATAAAATGTGTTCAAAAATTAATAATTTTTTCTTATGAGTATATGATACTTTTATTAGACCATAATTAATTTCCCAATGTCTCATAAAATCATTTTTCTTTTAAAATTGGTATTTTTTAAATAAATGATGATTTTAATTAAAAATTATATTTCACATATTTATAAACTTTTTTTTATAAAATGTATCTCATTATTTAATTTTACATGTCAAAAAATGGTTATCATGAATTTTGGGGATTTTATTAAAACATTTTATTTTTGGTGAATAGTGAAATAAAATAATTTACGGTATTTAGAAAAAAAATCATTAATTATTTTGTCATAGATTATGTATTTATGATTTAAGTCCATAATCTAGAATTATCCTTCATTATGATAATATTTTTAGGGATAATTCCAAAAATATTCATAGTCTTGAGCCAAAATAAAAAACAATGGAATAAAATGAATTGAAAATACTCATCTCCACCACTATAAAAACCACGACTCACCTCTTTTAATAATCTCACATCAGAAGAAATTAATATTTATTAATTTATACCCAAATAAATTCCTAGGAATCTCCATCTAGTCCCATACCTATAAGTCTTACCAAAAGACCAAAACCAAGGGCCTTATGTATTTTCCCAAGGAGAAGAAGTACAAGAGGTAAAATCGTCTTTTGTTTTCATTCAAATTTACATTCATATTATCTATTAAAACACTTTCATCCAAGTGATATCATAAATCCATTATACTACTTATAAATAAATTTTATTGTGTTAATGGAATGTCAATCATGAGACTTCTCCTCTTCTCCTCTTATTCAAAAAATGAATAAATTATGCGGGATGAGTCAATTTACTATCATCATGGATGATGTGTTTTCATTTTATTTTACCACCCACAAGGATAGTTATAAAATATTTATAGTGGTTAAATAAAATTTTATTATACATATAATATGTTATATAATGTTATTTGACCAATATATATACTTGTTATAAAATAGGATGATATAAGTTTGTGATGGTCGTAAAAACAATCAAATTAAATTAAATCATATTCATTAATGTCCTAACTAATAATCATCCTTATATCTGAAAAAATAATATATGGTGTAATCTAAAATTATGGAATCATATTAATACCATTTCACTCCACTTCTTGTGTTTTTATTCCATTATAAAATAAAACCCTTATAAATCCAACCTTCGAAATGAGGAAATAAACACACCGAAAACAATAAAATAACAAAATAATATTAATATTTTGATGGAAGTTTTATATAAAAAGATCATATAAGGTATAAATAATTATTAATATATTTATTTAATATATTAAATAACAATCCTTAATCCATTATACAAGATTGTTGGAAAAATTTGAATGAAGTCAAAACCAAGGTAAGATACACTTCTTTAAAAATTCTATTTTAAATTTCAATTTTTACAAAATTAGAAAGGGATGTTTTATGAAACAATGATTCATGTTTTATGATATGGATCTATTTCATGAGAATTTTTATAATGAATACTGGGACCTATATCGACCTCCAATTCATTGGGTATGATTATGTTGTAAGTTTTTTGTAATAGTTGTTCCTAGGATAACAGCAATGGGTACACCATAAGGTAGTGGTGAGAGTTACATCATAAGGTATCCATGAGGTTAACATTGTAAGGTAGACATGAGGGTAACTAATAATATGGTATATAAGTGGATTACAATATTATTTATGTAATTCCATAATATACATATATGGTTTTATTTATGTTTTCTTTATTTTTGGAAATAAGTTGTTTTAACAGATTAATTATATGATTCTTGATTAGTGACAAGTATGTCTTTCTAAAAATATTTTCATATGTTTATATGTATTCATAGTCAAAAAATTTCTCTCCTATTTTTGTGTCTATTACAGATATTTTTTATTCTTATCTCATTTTTTAAAGTGTTTTTCACAGGGTTTAAGGATAAGTAAGAGAAAAAAAGTGCCCAAGATGAATGATGTGAATATTTTTCATGAATGTATTTCAGGTTTTATTAAACAAAAAATTATTATGAAAAAAAAATGATACAATTTTATTTTTACCAAATTTTTATACTTTTGGGTTGACATGCAGGAAGTATTTTCAAATTCTCAAAAAATCTATACCTAAAAGGACTTTGGAAATGTAAGAATGTGAATTCTAGAATAATTTACTAGATTATGTAATGTTTAAGGATATGTTTTTATTGTTGGAATCAGAGCATGGTATAGTTAACATTAGGGGTTAGGATGATGTGAATAGAATAACATAAATTATATTTACCTTATGGTTATGTTTAAATTACATTGAATTCAATTATTACTATTTTTCTTCTTCTATGATATAAAAGTTCATAGTTTTATTCAATATAATAAATTGGGATGCTGATGTTGGAAGGCATCAAGAGGATGTTATCATTCTGAATTTATAAGATTGAATGGTGAGAATTGTAAATGAGTTCTTTTTGAAAAAAATGGATCAGTTGACCTCAACCATAAATGGTGGAGAAATCAATTGAAGGGAACAAATAGAGCAACAAAAATGTTACATGATGATAGTGGAAGATTTTATGATTCAACATCCGTTTACTTTCAGTGGATCTTCAGAGCTAATTGTGGGTATTGGGTGTATTAATGACATTGAAAAGATATATGATGCCATGGTATGTTATGATAATCAAAATTTTAGTATTTCTATTTACGTTTTTGAAGATGAAGCCAAACAGTGGTGGTCAATGGTACAGAATATCAATGATAGAATAGGGATTGTTGCCATGGAATGGGTTGAATTGAAGAATTTGTTCTATGATTAAAATTTTCCTAAGGTGGTTCAAAATTTGATGAAAATGAAATTTGGGTAATTTATACAAAAGGAGAAAGATTCAGTGGCCATGTATGAATAAAACTTCACCAAATTAGCAAGGTATGAACCAAATATTATTCGAGATATTTATAATAAAATAAATTGTTTTTTCTGAGGATTGAATCTAAGATATCAATGTGAATTGGCCTCTCTAGACTTTAATTGTAACATCCCAAGTAAGTAATGAATAATATATATTTTTATCTATGTCTATTAATGATTAAGGTAGTGTTTTAGAGGCTTAAAATGAAAATAAATCCAATCTTAAGCATGGAATACACTAATATTCTTAAAAGATTGTTTTACTGCCTTATGATGGAAAACCCTTTTTAAACCTATCTTTTGAAAATTTTATAAACTATGTTTGTCAAAATAAATTTATTCTTTATGATTGGGACATCAAAATTTACTTTGTGTGAATTTTTGGTATTTTTCTGACAATGTTCATTTTTTTAATGAATAGTGAAAAATACTGCATTTTACATCAAAACTACTTCATAATCTAATTTATTTATATGATTAGATTATCTTTTTAATTGGTATTAATGTGTAATATGAATATATTTTTACCATTTAATCCAATGGTGGTCATTGGAATCAATCTCACTTTGAGATTGGACTTAAACTAGTGTCAATCTTTTGATACTTATTGTTTCATAAAAACACGCTATTTGCTCTGACAGCGGGAATTAATTATTAAATTAATTAATGTGACTTATATGTTTTGAATTTTGTAAAATATACTTCATTTTTGAATTCGTAATATCAAATATAGCTTAGGGTGAATTTTTGGTAATTTTCTGAAAAACATCAATTTTTGATAAATAGTGAAACCACTAAGTGGTACTTATAAAGACTGATTTTCCGTTTAAATGAAATTTTGCCATCATTGTGTTTTTAATTTCAAAAATCCTACATACATGGTTGTCATTAAGAAGTAAAAAGTGGTTCAATGGGATTATAATAATTTTTTTGGTGAATAGTTACTTATTAAGTTCTTAATCGTGATTAGTGGTAATTTGTGTAGTTTAAGGTATAAATAATGCTTTAATAATATGAAATGACCTTGACACATGTCCCAACCTTATTGGTTGTGTCATTTCAGACCAAGAAAAGCCATGGGTCAACTTGGGGACCCCATGGAGACACTTTGGTTGGGAAATGACATAACTTACTTTTTATTTAATGTAAAAGTAAAAATGACACAAACATAATATGTTTTACGAAAACAATTTTTACATGGGGTTATAAAGATCAGATTTTTTATTATAAATAGTCATTGGAAAGATGAAAATATTTCCTACATCATAGAAGTTTTTTATAATTTTTATACATTAAATAAATTAAATTATTTATGACATAATAATGATGCAGCGATGACATCATTATTTGACGATTTAAATAAAATGGAAAGATAATGTAACATCTATGAACTACACATGTCCAAAACCAATTGGATGAGTGGATATCGAACCCTTATCACCTTAGCCACGAGTTATATCAATGTGGGACCTTTTAAAACCGAAACACATTTTCATATAAAGTAATATCCCTTTACTTTCCAAAAGTGCCCCTCCTCTCCTCTTATAAAAGGCCTCCACCTCTACCTCATTTCACACACTCCTCAAGCCTTTGGCTCAGCAAAACCCTGCCCATTTACTCTATCCACATCCCTCTCCTCATACTAGAGGATTCTTTTTGGGCATAATCATTTCAAAGGAATCCTTTAGGCTCAAATCAAAAGGAGTTACACTTTTAAAGGTAATTCATTCTCTCATGTTCATTTGTTTTATTTTGCTTCTCCAACCCCCTAAACTATTTTTATTTACTTATTTTGTAACAAAACCAGTAACTTCAATATACTAGGATGTTTTTATAAGATTTATTTGAGCTACACTGTCACACAACTACATCAAATGGTTAAAGAACATACGGTTTCCGTGGATGGTGAAATTCTGCCTCCCGAAACGATGATTGTTCAATACTCATTTATCACCTTAAAATGTGGCCATTATGATGTCACTATTTTTATATATGATATATAATATGTTTATGTTTTCCTTAATCTTCTATTTTTTTCATTTTGGGCATACCTTTATGGTTTCCATTATGGGTAAACACGATATCTTCATTTTAGGAAGTGCGGACTACCGCCCCCTGAAAGTGATTTGATTCGTTAATACCATATGTGGGATGTGTAAAGGATAAAATTAATGATATTATATATGTTATTATACTGGAATTGTAATATAATCTTATATCATTATGATTCCATTCCAGAAAATACGAAATAGAAATGGAAGTAGCGTTCATGCGTACGTACGGCTTACCGTCTTCATGAACGGTGCATTTCATTTCTTACCTCTAAATGTGATGTAATATTATAAAAACATGTATATGATGAATATATATGATATATATGTTATCCAAATAATTAATATAATTCTGTATATAATGAACCTTTGACCAAATTAACAACATGTAAGTGTAAGAAGTCTATTTTTGACTTAAGAACCAAATACCGACAAAATGAACACTATTAACTTAAATGATTACATGATGTTCATAACATGGTATAAAAGGAATAATGAATTTGAAAAAGGTTCAAAAGCAAGTAGATATTAACTCAAGTTTATTATTCAGGAGATTAAAGAACGGTCAGGTCATGTCGGATACGAGGTATGGGACTTCGTCTCAATCTCCTTTCATTGAGGCATATTTTATTTTATACACAACTTTCTTTTATACGGTGTATAAACCCCTTTGACTTTTACATTTATTCAAAAGGAATATTTTTTATACGAAGCGTTTACTAAATGAAAAAAGGGAATGTTTTTGTCGTACATATGCGGTGACAACGACTTCTCCGCCGTTGTGACCGTTATTTGAGTTTCGGCTTCCTCTACAAGCCATACCTTCTTTTTAAAAGAAAAATAAATACCATGTTTTACTTTTCTTTTATTTTGGTATTGAAAATGGTTTTCACAATGTTTTTGTGATGTATTGATATCTTGTGATTGAAATGTGGAAATGTTATGTTTCCTTTATGCATGTTTTATGTGATACGATTATGTTATGGTTCTTGGGAATTATTATGAAGACGGGTGGTTCTGTGATAAACTAAGGGCGGGTGAGCCCGATATAGCTCTCCAATGCATTGGGTAACGCGAAGGAGTGAAACGTTATGATTTCTCCAAAGAGATTTAGGAAATATACTGTGATGGGTATTCCAAACGTAACCAAGAGGGTTACTCCCTACGTAAGAATGTTATGGATGCCTCAAGTTACCTTTATGTATTATGATTTCTATGATTTATTCATGATTTTATGAGGTATGTTAAAGTTCCTATGTTTTATGAGGAAAGTATGATTTCATTCTTATGTATATATGATCTCATGTTTCCTTTCCATGTTTTTATAACCCATACTGAGCTTTTTATGCTCATCCCAAATTTTTTTAAAAGGTTTTTCACAGGTCAAGGGAAAGGTACATGATATGATGATAGTGTCAAGGAAGTGTCAAGAAATAATCCATTTTTTATTTTAAATGTGTTTCCATTGATGGGAATGAATAATACTATCTTTATGTAACCACTTTGGTTATATGTGGAATGTAATGCAAGTTTTATGATCTAATTCTCTAAAACTCTAAACCCGAAAAGATCCTCAATGTGTAATCTTGTAATAACACAAGATTAAGTAAGGTTTAAGGATAAGGCCTTATAGTTGGTATCAGAGGGAGGTTTAGATAAATTTAGGAGTTAGAATTCTATTAAATGATTATCCAAAAAAATTCTTTGAAATGATATAGAATTTGAAGATTACCATGTTGCTTCATCTAAGACATGTTTGTTCAGAATGGTTTTCCGCAGAGGAAACAGGGAAGCAGTGCTAGGAAGGCATACAAAAGGAAATAACCTTTCGAATCAGCATCCAGAAATGGTCGGAATTGGAACTGAACAGTTTGTTGCAGTATTGGCATAGTTGACTCAAGCGATAAATGGCGGTGATATCCATGCAAGAGATCAGCCAGACCAACCGCAGAGGAACATGTCAGTGGTGGAACATTTCATGAGGCAACATCCCCCATCATTCAGAGGATCATCTGACCCTATTCTAGCTGAAGGGTGGATTAAAGCACTGAAGAAGATTTTTGATGTCATGGGGTGTTCAGACAATTAAAAGGTTAGTCTTGCTATTTACCGTTTGGAGGGTGAAGCAGATCAGTGGTGGTCTATGGTTAAAAATATCAGGGACGCCGATGAGATTGATGCTCTTGACTGGGATTAATTCAAAGGTATGTTTCTTGAGAAGTATTTTCCTAAGGCTGTTGGACTTAGGATGGAAAATCAATTCTTAGAATTGAGGTAAGAGGAAGACTCAGTGGCTGCCTATGAAGAAAGGTTCACTCGATTGGCAAGGTATGCTCCAAATTTTATCCGAGACGTTGATAGTAAAATCAATCGTTTTTACTCAGGATTAAAGCCAAAATATCGAAGGTCATTAGCTTCTCGTGAGTTTAAAAGTTATGAAAAGCTTGTTCAATGTGCTGAGAATGTGGAAATGGAGTTTGCCGATGACCAAGTGTTCTATAACAACCAGCAGAAGAAGAGACCGAGGTGGCAGGAGAAAGGTAAGAATTCTTTGAAAAAGCCTGATGGTAAGAGAACTAAGTTTCCAGTTTGTGATAAATGTGGCAAAAGGCATGCTGGGGAATGTCTTCTGAATTCTGGAAAGTGCTACTGATGTGGTAATATGGGACATAAGGCTCGTGATTGCACTAAAAAGGATCAAGGTGAAGGTAAGACCAAATTTGATTTACAGTTAGTGAAATGTTATAAGTGCAATGAGATGGGATAACTGTTGATCCTGCTAAAACAAAATTTGTGGAAGAATGTCCATGACCCACAAATGTAACCAAGATTCGTAGCTTCCTTGGTTTGGCAGGCTATTACCGAAGGTTTTTTAGAAATTTTTCACGGTTATCTAGTCCAACGACTAAGCTAACTCGGAAGGGTGTTATGTTTATCTGGACAAAAGAATGTGATGATTGTTTTCAGGAATTGAAAAGAAGATTGGTGAATGCTCCAGTTTTGGCACTACCTTCCAGGAATGGTGAGTTTGTTATATACAGTGATGCTTCATTGAAAGGACTTGGTTGCGTCCTAATGCATAATGATCAGGTAATTGCTTATGCTTTACGACAGTTGAAAACTCATGAGGTAAATTACCCTACACATGATTTGGAATTAGCTTCTGTTGTTTTTGCTTTAAAAATTTGGAGGCATCATTTGTATGGAGTAAAGTGTGAAATATATACCGATCACAAAAGTTTGAAGTATATATTCACTCAAAAAGAGTTAAACATGAGACAGAGGATATGGCTAGAATAAATCAAGGATTATTATTATACAATTCATTACCATCCGGGAAAAGCAAATAAAGTGGCTGATGCTTTGAGTCGAAAAAGTAATGCTTCATTAACAATGTTGCATTTGGAACGTGATCCTTTGGTTAAGGATTTGATGAACTTTGGAATAGAAGTTGTTGGCGCAGGAAGTCCTTCTGTTTTGTTTCAGGTATCAGTGAGATCATCTCTATCAGATAGAATCAAGCAAGCACAGAAGCAAGACAGTGAGTTGCAGAAAAAGGTAGAGCTAGTTCAGAAAGGTAAGTTGCCTGAATTCAACATTGATAATGATTGTGTTTTGAGATTTGGGAAGAGATTGTGTGTGCCTTTTGATTCACAGTTGAAGAGAGAGTTGTTATGTGAAGCTCATAGTTCTCCGTTTTCAGTTCATCCGGGCAGTACTAAGATGTATAGAGATCTGCGGGAGTATTACTGGTGGGATGGAATGAAAAGAGACATTGCTGATTTTACTGTGAAGTGTTTGACATGTCAATAGGTTAAAGCAGAGCGGCAGTTACCGAAAGGGATGCTTCAGCCTTTACCAGTGCCAGAGTGGAAATGGGAGAATATATCCATGGACTCTGTTGTTGGATTACCGAAGACATCTCAAGGTAATAATGCAATCTGGGTTATTGTTGATCGCTTGACCAAATCTGCTCATTTCCTTGATATACGAGATACTTTCTCTCTTGATCAACTTTCCAATTTGTATCTTAAAGAGATAGTCAGGTTACATGGAGTTCCTCTCTCCATTGTATCGGATCGTGATCCCAGGATTACTTCTAACTTTTGGAAAGTCCTTCAGAAGTCGTTGGGTGCTGAATTAAATTTTAGTACAGCTTTTCATCCTCAATCAGATGGGCAGTCAGAACGAACAATTCAGACATTGGAGGATATGCTACGAGCTTGTTCTATGGATTATCAGGGATGTTGGGACCAACATCTTTCTTTGGTTGAATTTTCATATAATAACAGTTTTCATTACAGTATACAGATGGCACCATTTCAGGAATTATATGGGAAGCG
The DNA here is from genome assembly GCA_963277665.1 of Viscum album. Lineage (NCBI taxonomy): Eukaryota > Viridiplantae > Streptophyta > Magnoliopsida > Santalales > Viscaceae > Viscum > Viscum album. Next base: position 478,439,234 of record OY728134.1, read on the forward strand.
GTGTCGAACTCCAACTTTCTGGGATGAAGTGGGTGAATGGAATTTGATGGGACCAGAATTGGTAGAAGAGATGGCAAAAAAAGTACAGCTGATTCAGAAACACATGAGAACAGCTCAGAGCATGCAGAAGAGTTATGCGGATGACCGGAGGAAGGATCTATCTTTCGAGGTAGGTGATCATGTTTTTTTCAAGGTTTCTCCTTGGAAAAGTGTGATGAGATTTGGTAAAAAGGAAACTTGAGTCCAAGGTTCGTTGGACCATACGAAATTCTGGAGAGAGTTGGATCAGTTGCATACCGAGTGGCTTTACCTCCGAGTTTATCTCAGGTACACAATGTTTTTCACATTTCAATGTTGAGAAAGTATATGCCAGATCCATCTCATGTTTTGAGTCCAGAGGTAGTTCAGCTGGAAGAGAACCTATCTTATGAGGAACAACCGGTCCAGATTCTTGACCACATGGAGCAAGTGTTAAAGAATAAGGTGATTCACCAGGTAAAGGTTTTGTGGAAAAACCACATGATTGAAGAGGCAACATGGGAATCTGAAAATGCAATGAGTGATAAGTACCCTCATTTGTTCGATAAGTAAATAAATTGCGGGGACGCAATTTTCTAAAGGGGGGAAGGATGTAACATCCCAAGTAAGTAATGAATAATATATATTTTTATATATGTCTATTAATGATTAAGGTAGTGTTTTAGAGGCTTAAAATGAAAATAAATCCAATCTTAAGCATGGAATACACTAATATTCTTAAAAGATTGTTTTACTGCCTTATGATGGAAAACCATTTTTAAATCTATCTTTTGACAATTTTATAAACTATGTTTGTCAAAATAAACTTATTCTTTATGATTGGGACATCAAAATTTACTTTGTGTGAATTTTTTGTATTTTTCTGACAATGTTCATTTTTTTAATGAATAGTGAAAAATACTGCATTTTACATCAAAACTACTTCTTAATCTAATTTATTTATATGATTAGATTATCTTTTAAATTGGTATTAATGTGTAATATGAATATATTTTTACCATTTAATCCAATAGTAGTCATTGGAATCAATATCACTTTGATATTGGACTTAAACTAGTGTGAATCTTTTGATACTTATTGTTTCATAAAAACACGCTATTTGCTCTGACAGCGGGAATTAATTATTAAATTAATTAATGTGACTTATATGTTTTGAATTTTTTAAAATAGGCTTCATTTTTGAATTCGTAATATCAAATATAGCTTAGGTTGAATTTTTGGTAATTTTCTGAAAAACTTAAATTTTTGATGAATAGTGAAACCACTAAGTGGTAATTATAAAGACTGATTTTCCGTTTAAATGAAATTTTGCCATCATTGTGTTTTGAATTTCAAAAATCTGACATAAATGGTTTTCATTAAGATGTAAAATGTGGTTCAATGATATTATAATAATTTTTTTGGTGAATAGTAACTTATTAAGTTCTTAATCGCGATTAGTGGTAATTAGTGTTGTTTAAGGTATAAATAATGCTTTAATAATATGAAATGACCTAGACACATGTCCCAACATTATTGGTTGTGTCATGTCCAACCAAGAAAATCCATGGGTCAACTTGGGGACCCCATGGAGACACATTGGTTGGGAAATGACATAACTTACTTTTTATTTAATGTAAAAGTAAAAATGACACAAACATAATATGTTTTACGAAAACAATTTTTACATGAGGTTATAAAGATCATATTTTTGATTATAAAAAGTCATTGGAAATATAAAAAGATTTCCTACATCATAGTAGTTTTTTTATAATTTTTAGACATTAAATAAATTAAATTATTTATGAAATAATAATGATGCAGCGATGACATCATTATTTGACGATTTAAATAAAATGGAAAGATAATGTAAAATATATGAACTAAAAATGTCCAAAACCAATTGGATGAGTGTATTTCGAACCCTTATCACCTTATCCACGAATTATATCAATTTGGGACCTTTTAAAACCGAATCACATTTTCAAATAAAGTAATATTCCTTTACTTTCCAAAAGTGCCCCTCCTCTCCTCTTATAAAAGGCCCCCACCTCTACCTCATTTCACACACTCTTCAAGCCTTTGGCTCGGCCATCCCCTGCCCATTTACTCTCTCCACATCCCTCTCCTCATCCTAGAGGATTCCCTTTGGTCATAATCCTTTCAAATGAAGCCTTTAGGCTCAAATCAATAGGAGTTACACTGTTAATGGAAATTCATTCTCTCATGTTCATTTGTTTTATTTTGCTTCTCCAACCCACTAAACTCTTTTTATTTACTTATTTTGTAAAAACACCAGTATCTTCAATATACTAGGATGTTTTTATAAGATTTATTTGAGGTACACTCTCACACAACTACATCAACTGGTTAAAGAACATACAGTTTCCGTGGATGGCGAAATTCTGCCTCCCGAAACGATGATTGTTCAATAATCATTTAACACCATCAAAGGTGGCCATTATGATGTCACTATTTTTATATATGATATATAATATGTTTATGTTTTCCTTAAGCTTCTGTTTTTTTCATTTTGGTCATACATTTATGGTGTCCATTTTGGGTAAACATGATATCTTCATTTTAGGAAGTGCGGACTATCACCCCCTGAAAGTGATTTGATTCGTTAATACCATATGTGGGATGTGTAAAGGATAAAGTTAATGATATTATATATGTTATTATACTGTAATTATAATATACTCTTATATAATTATGATTCCATTCCAGAAAAATATGAAATAGAAATGGAAGTAGCGTTCATGCGTACGTACGGCTTACCGTCTCCATGAACGGTGCATTTCATTTATTACCTCTAAATGTGATGTAATATTATAAATATGTGTATATGATGAATATATATGATATATATGTTATCCAAATCATTAATATCATTCTGGATATAATGAACCTTTGACCAAATTAACAACATGTAAGTGTAAGAAGTCTATTTTTGACTTAAGAACCAAATACCGACAAAATGAACACTATTAACTTAAATGATTACATGATGTTCATAACATGGTATAAAAGGAATAATGAACTTGAAAATGGTTCATAAGAAAGTAGATATTATCTCAATTTTATTATTCAGGAGATTAAAGAACGGTCAGGTCAAGTCGGATACGAGGTATGGGACTTCGTCTCAATCTCCTTTCATTGAGGCATATTTTATTTTATACACAACTTTCTTTTATACGGTGTATAAACCCCTTTGACTTTTACATTTATTCAAAAGGAATATTTTTTATATGAAGCATTTACTAAACGAAAAAATGGAATGTTTTTGTCGTACATATGCGGCGACAATGACTTCTCCACCGTCGTGACCGTTATTTGAGTTTCGGCTTCCTCTACAAGCCATACCTTCTTTTTAAAAGAAAAATAAATACCATGTTTTACATTTCTTTTATTTTGGTATTGAAAATGGTTTTAACAATGTTTTTGTGATGTATTGATATCTTGTGATTGAAATGTGGAAATGTTATGATTCCTTTATGCATGTTTTATGTGATACGATTATGTTATGGTTCTTGGGCATTATTATGAAGACGGGTGGTTCTGTGATAAACTAAGGGCGGGTGAGCCCGATATAGCTCTCCAATGCATTGGGTAACGCGAAGGAGTGAAACGTTAAGATTTCTCCGAAGAGATTTAGGGAATATACTGTGATGGGTATTCCAAACGTAACCAAGAGGGTTACTCCCTACGTAAGAATGTTATGGATGCCTCAAGTTACCTTTATGTCTTATGATTTCTATGATTTATTCATGATTTTATGAGGTATGTTAAAGTGCCTATGTTTTATGGGTAAAGTATGATTTCATTCTTATGTATATATGAACTCATGTTTTCTTTCCATGTTTTTATAACCCATACTGAGCTTTTTATGCTCATCCCAAGTTTTTTTGAAATGTTTTTCACAGGTCAAGGGAAAGGTACATGATATGATGATAGTGTCAAGGAAGTGTCAAGAAATAATCCATGTTTTATTTTAAATGTGTTTCCATTGATGTGAATGAAGAATACTATCTTTATGTAACCACTTTGTTTATATGTGGAATGTAATGCAAGTTTTATGATCTAATTCTCTAAAACTCTAAACCCGAAAAGATCCTCAATGTGTAATCGTGTAATAACTCAAGATTAAGTAAGGTTTAAGGCTGGGGCCTTATATTAATGGTTATTTAAAACACGTTCGATGTGCTGAGAGGGTAGAAATGAATTTTTACGAGGACCAGGACTACGTTGACAAAAAAATAAAGAAAGAGGCCCATATAGAAAGAAATATGTAAGAATAAATTAAATAAATCCAAATATAAGAAATTATAAAATATAGCTTGTGGAATGTGTTTTAAAAATAACCCTGGGGAATGTTTCAGCATATATGTGAATTATTTTTGATGTGCTACATTTGGAAATTTGGCCCTAGAATGAAATGAATATGATCTTTATTTTATTTCAGATAAAAACTATAATGTGTTCAAAATGTGGTGAGATGAAGAATTATGTAAATACCATCCCAATAAAAGATCTAGATGATTGAAATCATCTAAGTAATAAGCTTAATGGTGTAATGAAATCCTTTGTGACTACATAATAGATATTGGTCTATCCAATGAAGTGGTATTGTATACATGTTTTGTTTACGTAGATTTTTCTAATGTAATGTGTGATATATGGTCTACACGTTCCTTTATATATGTGAAATATTCTAGTAAATAAGAAAAATTTCCTCAATTAATAAAAAAAATACATATGATTAAAACACTAGGGGAAAATATTAATGAAAAAGGACATTATAAGAATCATATTATTGTTTTTTTTGGAAATACATTACCTGAAAAACATGGTTTCCCCATTATAAGATTTTGATGTTATTCTTGGTATGGTTTGGGTTTCTATATTGATTTTTGATCTAAAGATGTTTTCACATAAATAGTTTCATGTGTATGCATTAATGAAACCATACCATTGATAACAAATCAGGTAGCTGGGAATCTACTTATAGATCAACATGATTATTATCTTTCACATATTGGTGAAAAAAGGAACTATTCTGTTTAATGATGTGCTAGTGATAATTAAATACTTGAAGGTTTTCTCTAATGAGTTTCCTAGGTTTATACCTGATCAGGAAGTGGAATTTACCACTCATTTAGTTGTTGATACTAAGACAATTTTGAAATCCCCGTATCAAATGGATCATGTGGAACTTCTCAGATTGAAAAATATGTTCTAGGAGTTTCTTGATAAAGGATTCATTCATCATTACACTTCACCATGGAGTTCCCCTATTTTTTTGTTAAAAATAAATATTTTTCTATAATTATTATCATTGATTATAGTGATTTTAATATCATTAATCTTAACAATAAGTATCCCCTACCTCATATCGATGACTTGTTTGATTAGCTCTAGGGAGATCAATATTTTTCCATGTTTTTTTTGAGATCTTGGTTATATCAGATGAAGGATAAGGAGGATGACATTCCCAATATAAATCTATTGTCTATATTTGGAAAATATGAGTTTTTTGTTTTTCCCATCGTCTTGGAAAATTCCCTTTCTGTATTTATGGATCTTATTAATATAATATTTCATGAATATTTTAGATACGTTTTTTGATGATATTTTGATTTATTCAAAAAACTATTAGGATCATGAAAAAAAATAGAAGGATTATTCTAAAAACATTAATGAAATAATTTTATAAATAAAATTTATAAAATGTGATTTTTGGTTTCACATATTTCTTTTATAGGGCACCCTATAAAAAAATATGGAATAATAGTTGATCTAACAAAAAAGAAGTTGATTAATGGCCAAGTCCAAAAAATGTTTTAGAGATTCATAGTTTTCATTGATTAGCTTGATATTACAGATGATTCGTTAAAAAAAATTCACGATTATCTTTCAAACTATTTAATTTAACATAAAAGGTGTAAAAAAATTTTGGACAAAAAAATGTGATGATTGTTTTCATTAAATGAAGATGTGATTATTGAATTTTATATCTTGGACCCTACCATCCAGAAATGGGGATTTTCATACCTACAATTATACATCATTTAGTAGTATAAGTTGTGTTCTGATTCAAAATGATCAAGTAATTTATTCTATTACATGAAAATTATATCCTCCTATGTTAAATTATTCCACACATGATATGGAATTGGAATATTTGGTTTTCAAATTTAAAATTTGAAGACATAATTTTTATAGAGAAAAATGGGAAATATGTACTGACCATAAATTTTTTATGAATATATTTACTTTGAAGGAATTAAACATAAAGCAGAGAAGAAATATATAATAGATAAATTACTATGATTTCATGATCCATTACCACCCTAGAAAAAGAAACAAAGTTGAACATTCCTTGAGTCGAAATCACCATGCTTCATAAACCATGTTACATTTGTTACATAACCCCTTTGTTTATTATTTGATGATTTTTTCTTGAAAGTTGTTTGTGAAACAAATCCCTCTCATTTTTTTAATGTATTAGTGAAATCATCTATCTCAGAACGAATAAAGTAAGAATCAAAGGAAGACTATGAGTTACAAAAAAAGGTATAATTGGTTGTTGAAGGTATGTTAACTGAATATAATGTTAATGATGATTGTTTCTTGATATTGTGTAAGTTATTATGTGTGACTCAGGATTTCAATATAAGTAAATAATTATCAATTGAATATTATATTTCTCCATTTTCATTTCATTTCGGAAGAACTATGATTTACAGAGACATCTGGAATATTACCCGTGGTTTTTTATGAAAGGGTATGTTGTTTATTTTACCATGAAATTTTTGACTAGTCAAAAACATAAAGCATAATGAAAAATAAAAAATGGGATTCTTTAGCCATTTCTAGTGCCAAAATTGAAATTGGAAAAATATATCTATGTCATTTTTTGTGAGAATTCCAAAGAGTTCATGATGTAAAATGTGATTTTTGTTATGTTTGACTTGTTGGATAAATCTTCACATTTCATTCATATTCGAGAAACAATTTCACTAGATCAACTTTATAGATAGCACCTCAAAGTGATTTTTAGGATACATGGAGTTCCTCTCTCCATTGAATTGGTACATGAACCTAGGTTCACTTTTTTACTTTTGGAAGGCCTTAAAATGTGTTTGGGAAATAACTAAATTTCATTACAACCATTCATTCTTGATCTAATGAATAGACTGAGTAAACCATTAAAACCATGGAAGACATGTTACGTGATTGTTCAATATATTACCAAGAATGTTAGTATCATAATATTTATTTAGTTGAGTTTTCATCTAATAAATATTTTTATTTGATTATACATATGACACCGTTTAAGGTATTATATGGGAATTTGTGTCAAACTCCACACTGTTGGGATGTGTTCAGGGAATGGAAGTTGAATGAACTAGAATTAGTAGATAGAGTGGATGAGAAAGTGAAGATGATCTAGAAACATATGAGTACTGGTCAATGTTGGAAGAATATTTATGAAAAAAAATATACGGAAGGACTTTTAATTCATGGTAGGTGATCATATATATATTTTTAATAAATTAACCTTGGAAAAGTGGTATGCATTTTGGTACAAAATAAATTCGAAGTCCATGGTTCATTAAACCTTATGAAATCATTGAGAAATTTTTACCAGTTGCATATCGAGTATCTTTTCCTTAAATTTTATCACATGTACACAATGTTATCCATGATTCAATGTTAAGAATGTATGTTCCGGATTCATTTCATTTTTGAGCCACATTGTAATTCATCCTGAAAAGAACCTTTCTTATATGGGAAATCCAATTTAGATTATTGATCATAGAGAGTATGTATTATGGAATAATAAAATTAACCAGGTTATTATTCTGTGGAGAAAGCACATGGTTGTATAAAGAAATTTGAATATGAAACTACTATGCGGGAATGGTATCTTCACTTGTTTAATATGTAAATACCAAATACATGGATGAAATTTCCCTACGATGCGTAGAATGTAACAACATTGGCACTTATAAAATATATTTTTCCCTAATCTGGAATTAAATAATTAAATTTATTATAAATTTATAATGAAATATGTGGTATTTATAGAAATTATGTAATATATTCAAATGTAATATTATCCTCACCATTGAAAGAATAAATAAACATTATGTATCTTATAAGTAAAAATATGATATACTTATTTCATCTTATAATTATATAAATGTTTTAAGAATAATAAATTTAATGTTTGTATTTCAATAAAACATAAGTGTTTATTTAAAATGTTATAATGTGTATACTAATTCAAAAAAATTATCTATTTTTATAAAATGTTTCAAAAAATAATCATTTGTTCGTTTTATGATTATATGATAATTTAATGATATCCTAATTGATTTTTCAAAGTGTTATAAATAAGATATAATTTTAAAATAAATATTTCTCGAATAAATGATTATTTTAATTATAATTAAATTTCTCATATTTATATAATTATTTTTATAATATTTGGGTCATTTTTTAGTTCTATATTTCTATAAATTGTTAAGGTTAATTTTTGGGATTTTTCTAGAATAGTTGTGTTTTTTGTGTATATTGAATTATATTAATTTATAGTATTTGAAAAAATAAATGAATTATTGACTCAGATTATTTATGGTATATGTAAGCAGATAATATAATACCCACTATAATTATATTTATATATTGAGTGATAATTCTCACTCTATTCATGACTAGGTCTAAAAGAATAATATAATGAATTAAATAATGGAAAAAACCCCTCTCATCCACTATAAATAACACTGATCACCACCAATTGTCCTCAAACAAATCCTTGTATAATTATTTATATATAACCAATTACATTAAAAATAATCTTAACCCCATATAAGACTTAATGGTCTCACCAGAAAGAGAAAACTAAGGGCCTTAAGGACGTTCTTAAGGAGAAGATGTTCAAGATTTAAATCATCAATTGTTTTATGTTAATATTTTTTCATTTCATTTAATTTCTTATTATCACCTCACCTACAATCATCAAGGTCACATTATAAAACCAATATCATATATATACTGTAATTTTATTTTTTAATGGAATATCCATAATAAAACCCCTCTTCATATCCTCTTATTCAAAAAAATAAAAACATTTCCAGTGAGAAGTCTAATTACCATCATCGTGGATAATTTGTTTTCATATTATTTTACATACATCAAGGATAGTTATAAAAAAATAATTTTGGTTAACTAAAATTTTATTATATATATATATATTATAAGTTATATGATATTATTTAACCAATATATACTTATGTAATTAAATAAGATGATGTATGTTCGTGATGGTCGTAAAAACCACAAAAATCAATTATATCAATTTCATTATGGTTTTATTTAAAGAATCATCATCTAATAAAAATCTATATTGTATCATTTAAATTAATGTAATAATATAATTACTATTTAATTATATTCATTATAAGGACTCAGCCTTAAACTGTACTTAATATTGAGTTATTACAAGATTACACATTGAGGATCTTTTCAGGTTTAGAGTTTTAGAGAATTAGATCATAAAACTTGCATTACATTCCACATTTAAACAAAATGGTTACATAAAAGATAGTATTCATTTTTCACATCAACAGAAACATATTTAAAATAAAACATGGATTCTTTCTTGACACTTCCTTGACACTGTCATCATATCATGTACACTTCCCTTGACCTGTGAAAAAACATTTCAAAAACTTGGGATGAGCATAATATGCTCAGTAAGGGTTATAAAAAAATATGAAATGAAAACATTAGTCCATGCATGAAATCATAATTTACTCATAAAACATAATCAAATACCTCATCAAGTCATGAATATATCATATAAATCATAATACATAAAGGTAACTTGAGGCATTCATATCATTCTTACGTAGGGAGTAACACTCTTGGTTACGTTTGGAATACCCATCACAGTATATTACCTAAATATCTTCGTAGAAACCTTAATTTTTAACCCCTTCGCGTTACCCAATGCATTGGAGAGCTATATCGGGCTCACCCGACCTTAGTTTATCACGGAACCACCCATCTTCATAACAATTCCCAAGAACCATAACATAATTGTATCACATAAAACATGCATAACAGAAACATAACATTTCTACTTTTCAATCACAAGAAATCAATATAATAAATTGATATAAAAACATTATGAAAACAATTTTCAATACCAAAATAAATGAAAAGTAAAACATGGTATTTATTTTTTTTATTCAAAAAAGGTTTATGGCATGTAGAGGAAGCCAAAACTCAAATAATGGTCATGGTGGCGGAGAAGTCGTTGTCGCCGCATACGTACGACAAAAAAAACATACCCTTTTGTCATTTAGTAAACTCATCATATAAAAAATATTCCATTTGAATAAACGTAAGATTCAAAGAGGTTTATACACCGTATAAAAGATGGTTGTGTATAAATCAAAATATGCATCAATGAATGGAGATTGAGACGAAGTCCCTTACCTCGGGTCCGACTTCACTCGATCATTCATTAATCTCATGAATAATAAACATGAGTTAATTTATACTTTCTTAAGAACCTTTTTCAAGTTCATTATTCCTTTTATATCACTTATTATCATGTCATGAACACTATGTAATTATTTATGTTAATAACGGTCGTTTTAACGATCATTGGAACTTTAGTCAAAAATAAACTCTTTATAATTACAAGTTATTCATTATCCGTTATATCCAGAGTTATAATCATGATGTATATATCATATATATCATATATATCTAGTATATAAATGCATTTATCATATTACATAATGTTTAGAGGTAAGAAATCAAATGCACCGTTCATGGAGATGGTAAGCCGTACGTACGCATTAATGCTACCTTCATTTCTATTTCGTATTTTATGGAATGGAATCATAATGATATAAAGGTATATTATAATTCCAGTATAATATCATATGTAATATCATTAATTAAATCCTGTATACTTCCCACATATGGAATTAACGAATCAAATCACTTCGAGGGGGCGGTAGTCCTCACTTCCTAAAATGAAGATATCGTGTTTACCCATAATGGTAACCATAAAGGTATTCCATAAATGAAAAATACAAAAGCTTAAGTAAAACATAAGCATATTATATATCATATATAAATATTGGGTCATCTTAATGGACACTTTTGAAGGTGTAAAAAGAATATTGAACAATCATCGTTTCGTGAGGCAGAAATTTTCCATCCACGGAAACAGTATGTTCTTTAACCATTAGATGTAGGTGTGTGTAAGTGTAGCTAGAATCCTTATTATAACAAAATCCTAGTATATGTAAGATACTGGTGTTGTAACAAAAGTAAGGAATAAAAAGATTTTAGGGGGTTGGATAAGCAAAAAAAACATAATAACACAAGATAAGACACTACCATTAAATAGGGTAACTCTTTTTTATTTGAGCTCAAAGGCTTCCTTGGGAAGACTTATTCCAAAAGTGAGGCTTATAAGAGTTATATAGGGATGTGGAGAGACAAAATGGTCAGGGGTTGGACAATCCAAACGCTTGAGAGGTGTGGTTAAGGTGGTATAGGTGGGGGCCTTTTATAAGAGAAGAGGAGGGGAACTCTTGGAAATGTATAAAATGCTACTTTATTTTCAAATGAGTTTCAGATTTTAAAGGTCCCAAATTTATGTATTTCTAGGATAAGGTGATAAGGGTTCGAAATATACTCATAAAAGAGGTCTTTGACAAGTGTAGGTCTTAGATTTTACATTATATTTTTATTTTATTTAAATCGTTAAATAATGAGGTAATCGCTGGATCATCATGATGTCATAAATAATTTAATTTATTTAATTTCTAAAAATTATGAAAAAAAATACTATGATTTAGGAATGATTTATATATTTCCAATGAATAATTATAGTCCAAAATATCATCTATGTAGACAAAATTAAAAATATTTTACTCAGGTGATACATTCTTTGTTATATTTACTTTCTCTAAAAACAAATAAAAAGATAAAAAGTCACTTTCACACAAAAGTGATTCCATGGGGTCCCCAAGATTGGCACAAGGCATACCATTGTCTTCCATGAGACAACCAGTAGCATTAGGACACATGTTGGTGTCATTTTTTATTATTATGATATTATTTTATTATCCTTAACTACCGGATTACTCATTAATCAAGATAATTAAAGATAATTACTGTCATTACTATTCATTATGTCCAAAAACAAACGAGTCTTAATTACATAATTTGGACCTTCTGATTAAAAATATGTAATTTATTTTTACTAATTTCAAAACACATAAATTTCAATAATTAATTTAAAAATAATTCCCATTGTCAAAACAAATAACGGGTTTTTTGAAACAATATCTAGGAAAAGATTGGCATTAGTTTATGTTCAATTCCAAAGAGAAATTAATAATAATGACCACCATTGGATTAAATGGTAAAAATAACTTCATATTACACTTTAAGTCCAATTAAAAAGATAATCTATCCACATAATTAAATTAGATGAAAAAGCAGTTTTGGTGTAAAATAGAGTATTTATCACTATTCATTAAAAAATGAACATTGTCAGAAAAAAAACAAAAAATTTTCCAATGTAAATTTCAAAGTCCCAATCATAAAGAATAAGTTTATTTTCACAAATAGAGCTTATAAAATTCTCAAAAGTTTGATTTAAAAAAGGTTTTCCACCAAAAGGCAGTAAAACAATCTTTTAAAAATATTAGTGTATTCCATGCTTAAGATTGGATTTATTCTCATTTTAAGCCTCTAAAACACTATATAATTCATAAATAGACATAGATAACTATATATATTATTAATTACTTACTTGGGATGTTAAATCCTTCCCCCCGTTATAAAATTGCGTCCCCCCAATTTATTTACTTATCGAATAAGTGGGGGTATTTATCCCTCAGAGCATTTTCAGATTCCCACGTTGCCTCTTCAACTATATGGTTTTTCCACAAAACCTTTACCTGATGAATCTCCTTATTCCGCAACACTTTCTCCCTGTGGTAAAGAATCTGGACTGGTTGTTCTTCATTAGTGTGATTCTCTTCCAACTGAACTACCTCTCGGCTCAAAACATGAGATGGATCTGGCATATACTTCTCAAAATCGAAACAAGAAAATCATTGTGTACATGAGATAAACTCAGAGGTAAAGCCACTCGGTAAGCAACTGATCAAGCTCTCTCTAGAATTTCATATGGTCTAATCAACCTTGGAACCAGCTTCCCTCTCTTACCAAATTGCATAACACTTTTCCATGGTGAGACTTTGAGAAAAACATGATCACCTACCTCGAAAGATAGATCCTTCCTCCTGTTGTCCGCATAACTCTTCTGCCTGCTCTGAGCTGTTCTCATGTGTTTTTGTATCAGTTGAACTTTTTTTGCCAACTCTTCTACCAATTCTGGTCCCATTAGCTTCCTTTCACCCACTTTATCCCAGAAAGCTGGAGTTCGACACCGCTTCCCATATAACGCCTCAAATGGTGCACTTTATATACTAGAATGAAAACTGTTATTATATAAAAATTCAACCAAAGAAAGTTGTTGGTCCCAACTTCCATGATAATCCATCGAACAAGCATGTAGCATATCTTCCAAAGTCTGAATTTTTCATTCTGACTGCCCATCTAATTGAGGATGAAAAGCTGTACTAAAATTTAATTCAGTACCCAACGACATCTAAAGGCCTTTACAAAAGTTAGAAGTAAATCTGGGATCACGATCAGATACAATGGATAGAGGAACTCCATGTAACCTGACTATCTTTTTAAGATTAAAACGGGAAAGTTGATCTAGGGAAAAAGTATATTGTATAGCAAGTAAATGATCAGATTTAGTCAAGCGATCAACAATAACCCAGATTTCATTATTACCTCGAGGTGTCTTCGGCAATCCCACAATGAAGTCCATGGATATATTCTCCCATTTCCATTCTTGTACTGGTAAAGGCTGAAGCATCCCTTTCGGTAACTACCGCTATGCTTTAACCTGTGGACAAGTCAAACACTTCACTATAAAATCAGAAATATCCCTTTCCATTCCGTCCCACCAGTAATACATCCAAAGATCTCTATACATCTTAGTACTTCATGGATGAACTGAAAATGGAGAACTATGAGCTTCACATAAAAACTCTCTCTTTAACTTTTAATCACAAGCCACACACAATCTGTTCCCAAATCTCAATACACAATCATTATTAATATTGAATTCAAGAAACATACCCTTCTGAACTATCTCTACCTTTTTCTACAACTCATTGTCTTGCTTCTGTGCTTGCTTAATTCTGTCTGATAGAGATGATCTCACTGATACCTGAAACAAAACAGAAGAACTTCCTGCACTAACAACTTCTATTCCAATGTTCATAAAATCCTTAACCAAAGGATCACGTTCCAAATGCAACATTGTTAATTAAGTATTACTTTTTCGACTCAAAGCATCAACCACTTTATTTGCTTTTCCCAGATGGTAATGAATTGTAAAATCATAATCCTTGATTAATTCTAGTCATATACTCTATCTCATGTTCAATTCTTTTTCAGTGAATATATACTTTTAGCTTTTGTGAATGGTATATATTTCACACTTTACTCTATATAAATGATGCATCCAAATTTTTAAAGCGAATAAAATAGCAGCTAATTCTAAATCATGGGTAGGGTAATTTAATTCATGAGTTTTCAACTGTCATGAAGCATAAGAAATTGCGTGATCATTCTGAATTAGGACACAACCAATTCCTTTCAATGAAGCATCACTGTTGATAACAAACTCACCATTCCTAGAAGGTAGTGAAAGAACTAGAGCATTCACCAATCTTATTTTCAATTCTTGAAAACAATCATCACATTCTTTTGTCCTGATAAACATAACGCCCTTCCAAGTAAGCTTAGTCATTGGACTAGATAACAGTGAAAATTTTCTAAGAAACCTTCGGTAATAGCCATCCCAACCAAGGAAACTATGAATCTCAGTTACATTTGTGGGTCTTGGCCATTCTTCAACAACCTTTTTTTTTCAGGATCAACAGTTATCCCATCTTTTGAAACAATATGACCAAGGAAAGAAATTTCTTGCAACCAGAACTCACACTTGCTGAATTTCCCATACAATTTATTTTCATTCAATGTTTTCAAAATAACCCATAAATGTCTTTCATGCTCATATTTACTTTTATAAAACACCAAAATATCATCAATGAAAACCACCACAAACTTATCCATGAACTCATGGAAAATTATATTCATTATTTCCATGAATACAGCATGTGCATTGGATAGACCAAAAGGCATTTCTACAAATTAATAATGGCTATATCTTGTACGAAACACAGTCTTCAGAACATCTACTTCCTTTACCTTCAGCTGATGGTACCCCGATCTCAGGTCAACCTTTGAAAAATACTAAGCTCCCTAGAGATGATCAAACAAATCATCGATATGAGGAAAAGGATATTTGTTCTTAACAGTGTTGTTATTCAGGGCTCTATAATCAATGCAAAGTCTCATTGAACCATCTTTATTTTTAAAAAATAAAACAGGAGCACCCCATGGTGATGTTCTAGGTCGAATGAAACCTTTCTCTAATAAATATTGAAATTTCTCCTTCAACTCTAAAAGTTCAGTTTGAGCCATTCGATACAGGGGTATTGAAATTTGATTATAATCAGGAACTAAGTCAACAGTAAATTCAACTTCTCGATCTGGTATTATTCCAGTAAACTCATCAGGAAAAACATCAGGCTACTCATTTACAACTGGTACATCATTAATCTGAACAGTTCCGTTGTTTTCAATGATGTGTGCAAGTTAACATTCATTTCCATATTTTACAAGTTTCTCGGCCACTTGATAAGTTATCAACATTAAGGGTTCATTCTTGTACACAAAATTAAAGTCTTTCTGAAAAGAAACTTCCTTAGCTCTGCAGTCAATCTTAGCATGGTAAATAGAGAGCCAATCCATACCCAGGATAACATCAATCTCTACTAGAGGTAAAACAATACGGTTCGCAAGTAGGTTATTTCCACGGATAAGGATAGGAAGATTCTTATAAATTCTTTTTGTCTCAACATTCCCCCAGGTGTTTTTACCACAAGTTTATGAGTCATTTCTTGAGATGATATTCCCATTTTACTAGAAAAGTTTTCAGAGATCAAAGAAGGTGTAGACACCGAATCAAACAACACACTGGCATAATATGAAAAAACAAACAAAGTACCTGATACAACTTCATTTTATGGCCCAACATCTACTGAAGTAGTTTCAAAGGATTTCACCACCCCTTTCTGCTTGTAGTCTAACTGCTTCCCATCACTCGAGCTCTTTGTTGGACACTCATTTGCATAGTTACCCATCTCATTGCACTTAAAACATTTCACTAACTGTAAATCAAATTTGGTCTTACCATCACCTTGATCTTTTTCAGTGAAATCACGAGCCTTATGTCCCATATTACCGCATTGGTAGCACTTTCCAGAATTCAAAAGACATTCCCCAGCATTCCTTTTACCACATTTATCAAAAACTGGAAACTTAGTTTTCTTACCGTCAGACCTTTTTGAAGAAATATTTCTTTTCTCCTGCCAATTCGGTCTCTTCTTCTGTTGGTTGTTATAGAACACTTGATCATCGGCAAACTCCATTTCCACCTTCTCAGCACATCGAACAAGATTTTCATAAATTTTGAACTCACGAGAGGCTAAATCCCTTAGATATTTTGTATTTAATCCTGGGTAAAAACTATTGATTTTACTATCAAGGTCTTGAATAAAATTTGGAGCATACCTTGTCAATCGAGTGAACCCTTCTTCATAGGAAGCCACTGAGTCCTCCTCTTTCATCAATTCCAGGAATTGTTTTTCCATCCTAAGTCGAACAGCCTTAGGAAAATGCTTCTCAAGAAACATACCTTTGAATTCATCCTAGTCGAGAGCATCAATATCATCAGCATCCCTGTTATTTTTAACCATCAACCACCACGGATCTGCTTCACCCTCCAAACAGTAAATAGCAAGACTAACCTTTTGATTGTCTGAACATCCCATGACATCGAAAATCTTGCCCAGTGCTTTAATCCACCCTTCAGCTAGCACATGGTCAGATTATCCTCTGAATGATGGGGGATGTTGCCTCATGAAATGTTCCACCGCTGACATGTTCCTCTGCGGTTGATCTGGCTGATCCCAGGCATGGATACCGCCACCATTTATCACTTGAGTCAACTGCTCCATTACTGCAACAAACTGTTCAGTTCCAATTTCGACCATCTCAGGATTCTGATTCGGAAGGTTATTTCCTTCTGTATGTCTTTCTAGAACTTATTCCATGTTTCCTCTACGGAAAACCATTCTGAACAAACATTTCTTAGATGAATAAACATGGTAATCTTAAAATGTTATATCATTTCATTTTGACCATAAAAAAATATTTTTGGATAATCATTTAATAAAATTCTAACTCTTAAAGTTATCTAAACCAACCTCTGCTACCAACTATAAGGCCCCATGCATAAAACTTACTTAATCTTGAGTTATTACAAGATTACACATTGAGGATATTTTTAGTTTTAGAGTTTTAGAAAATTAGATCATAAAACTTGCATTACATTCCACATTTAAACAAAGTGGTTATATAAAAGATAGTATTCATTTTTCCCATCAATAGAAACAAATTTAAAATAAAACATGGATTCCTTCTTGAAACTTCCTTGACACTATCATCATATCATGTACCATTCCCTTGACCTGTGAAAAAACATTTAAAAAACTTGGGATGAGCATAATAAGCTCAGTAAGGGTTAAACAAAATATGAACTGAAAACATTAGTCCATGCATGAAATCATACATTACTCATAAAACATAATCACATACCTCATCAAGTCATGAATATATTATAGAAATCATAAGACATAAAGGTAACTTGAGGCATTCATAATATTCTTACATAGGGAGTAACCCTCTTGGTTATGTTTGCAATATCCATCACAGTATATTCCCAAAATATTTTTGGAGAATCTTTAACATTTAACCACTTCATGTTACCCAATGCATTGGAGAGCTATATCGGGCTCACCCGCCCTTAGTTTATCATGGAACCACCCGTCTTCATAACAATGCCCAAGAACCATAACACAATCATATCACATAAAACATGCATAAAGGAAACATAACATTTCCACTTTTCAATCACAAGATATCAATACAACACATTGATATAAAAACAGTATGAAAGCCATTTTCAATACCAAAATAAAAGAAAAGTAAAACATGGTATTTATTTTTTTTATTCAAAAAGGTTATGGCTTGTAGAGGAAGCCGAAAATCAAATAATGGTCACGACGGCGTAGAAGTCGTTGTCGCCGCATATGTACGAAAAAAAACATTCCCTTTTGTCGTTTAGTAAACTATTCGTATAAAAAAAATTCCTTTTGAATAAACCTAAAAGTCAAATGGGATTATACACTGTATAAAATATGGTTGTGTATAAAACAAAATATGCCTCAATGAGTGGAGATTGAGACGATGTCCCTTACCTCGGGTCCGACTTGACTCGATCGTTCTTTAATCTCCTGAATAATAAACATGAGTTAATTTATACTTTCTTAAGAACCATTTTCAAGTTCATTATTCCTTTTATATTACTTATTACCATTTCATGAACACTATGTAATTATTTATGTTAATAATGGTCGTTTTAACGATCATTGGTACTTTAGTCAGAAATAAAGTCTTTATAATTACATTTTGTTCATTTATCCATTATATCTAGAGATATACTCATGATTTAGATATCATATATATCATATATATCCACTATATACATGTATATATAATATTACATAACGTTTAGAGGTAAGAAGTGAAATGCACCGTTCAAGGAGACGGTAAGCCGTACGTACGCATGAACGCTACTTTCATTTCAATTTCGTATTTTATGGAATGGAATCATAATGATATAAAGGTATATTATAATTCCAGTATAATATAATATATTTAATATAATTAATTAAATCCTTTATACGTCCCACATATGGAATTAACGCATCAAATCACTTTGAGGGGGCGGTAGTCCGCACTTCCTAAAATGAAGATATCGCGTTTACACATAATGGTAACCATAATGGTATGACATAAATGAAAAATACAGAAGCTTAAGTAAAACATAAAAGTATTATATATCATATATATATATATATATATATTTTCATCTTAATGGAAACCTTTGAAGGTGTTAAAATAATATTGAACAATCATCGTTTCGTGAGGCAGAAATTCGCCATCCATGGAAACAGTATGTTCTTTAACCATTAGATGTAGGTGTGAATAAGTGTAGCTCTAATACTTCTTATAAAAAAATCCTATTATATGGAAGATACTATTTTGTTACAAAATAAATGAATAATAAGAGTTTAGGGGGTTGGAGAAGCAAAATAAAACACAACAACACAAGAGAAGACACTACCTTTAAATCGGGTAACTCTTTTTGATTTGAGCTCAAAGGATTCATTGGGAAGACTTCTGCCAAAAGTGAGGCTTCTAAGAGTTAGAGAGGGATGTGGAGAGAAAAAATGGGCAGGGTTTGGCCGAGCTAAAGGCTTGAGAGGTGTGGGTAAGGTGGAAGAGGTGGGGGCCTTTTATAAGAGGAGAGGAGGGGCACTCTTGGAAAGGTAAAAAATGTTACTTTATTTTCAAATTTGTTTCAGATTTTAAAGGTACCACGTTTATTTATTTCGATGATAAGGTGATAGGGGTTATAAATATATTCATCCAATAGGTCTTTGAAAAGTGTAGGTCTATGATTTTACATTATCGTTTTATTTTATTTAAATCGTTAAATAATGAGGTAATCACTGCATCTTCATGATGTCACAAAAAAATTAATTTATTTAATGTCTAAAAATTATGAAAAGACTACTATGATGTAAGAAATATTTTTATCTTTCCAATGAATATTTATAGTCCAAAATATCATCTATGTAGACAAAATTAGATATTTTTTACTCAGGTGATACATTCTACGTTATATTTAGTTTCTTTAAAAACAAATAAAAAGATAAAAAGTCAATTTCACACAAAAGTGATTACATGGGGTCCCCAAGATTTACAAAAGGCATCCCATGGTCGGCCATGAGACAACCAGTAGAATTAGACACATGTTGGTGTCATTTTCTATTATTATTATTATTTTATTATCCTTAACTACCTGATTACTCATTAATCAAGATAATGGAAGATAATTTTCATCATTAATATTCATAATGTCCAAAAATAGAAGTCATAATTATATAATTTGGACCTTCTGATTCCAAATATGGAATCCATTTTACCAAATTCCAAACCCAGAAATTTCAATAATTAATTTAAAAATATTTCCCATTGTCAAAAAAAATACCGGGGTTTTTTTGAAACAATAACTATGAAAAGATTGGCATTAGTTTATACCCAATTTCAAAGTGAAATTAATCCTAATGACCACAATTGGATTAAATTTTGAAAAAATATTCATATTAAACTTTAAGACCAATTAAAAATATAATCTATCCATAAAATTAAATTAGATGAAAATGTAGTTTTGATGTAAAATGCAGTATTTTTCACTATTCATTAAAAAATGAACATTGTCAGAAAAATACTAAAAATTTATCCAATGTAAATTTCAATGTCTAAATAAAATAGAATAAGTTTATTTTCACAAAGAGATCATATAAAATTTTCAAAATGTTTATTTAAAAAAGGTTTGCCACCAAAAGGCAGTAAAACAATCTTTTAAAAATATTAGTGTATTTCATTCTTAAGATTGGATTTATTCTCATTTTAAGCCTCTAAAACACTATATAATTCATAAATAGACATATATAACTATATATATTATTCATTACTTACTTGGGATGTTACATTCATGGTGTTTTTTCTATTTGACAATAAAATCCATCTTGAACCATTCATGGAATCCATAAAACAAATGCACCCAAAGCAATAAAATAAATAAAATTACCAATAAATGGGTAGAACGATATTATAGAAATATTATATAAAGAATTATAAATATTAATACTGATATATAATCTATTAATAGGACTCTATAAACTATTATACATGGGGTTTTATCAAGTTTCAAGGAAGTCAAACCCAATATAAGGGTCTTTTCTTTCAAAAATACACTTTTAAATTTCTATTTTAACAAAAGTTGAAAGGTTTTTTTATGATGAAAGTGTTCATATAATATTATTGTCTTTTTATTGGGGATTTATTTATGTTTAACGGTGGGGAATATATCTCTTTCCAATGCATTGAGAAATTTTAGGGTTGATGTAGATCTTAGTGGTTATTCCAAATGTAATGATGATGGTTACACTATATGGTATCCCTATGGGTTTAATTAAAATTTATCAATGAGGGTTACAAATAAAATGGTACCTAATAGGGTAGAAATATTATATATGTAATCCTCTAAGTTACTTTTATGTTTTTATATATTTTTTTATGGAAATCTATTGACATCAATAGTAATGTATAGAATAATTTAAGGGTGATAAATATGTATTTATGCAAATGTTATCATATGTTTATATGTATTTGTTGGGAAAAATACCTCAAGTTATCTTTGAATCATTTTGAATTTTATTGTGTTTGTTGACAAAATGAACATTTATTTTCTGATTGTTGACAAAGCAAACCATGACAATAAAATTTGATGACAAAGGGGATTTCATGGTGGCATGTTGAGTTCAAGAGCTGTGTTTTAGGATAAATGTTTTATTCAATAACTTCGAAAAAGGAGTGAATGATTTGGAGAAGGGACCTACGCGCCGTGTACTTGAAGGTGAGGAAACATGTGCGCCCAATGTTTTTCAAGATCAAAACATCAAAAAATGTCAAAGGGAAAAGGGGCGCACATGTATTGGGTAAGTCACGTGGGTGACTTGCGCACCAAGGAAGGACTTGCCGGCCGGTTCCAAGAAGGATTAGAAACATGCACATCATTTTCCCTCCATGATCAGATCATCAAAATTTGGAAAAGGAAGAAGGGGAACCCATGTTTTTAGGTTGGTCGTGTAAGTGTCTAGAGGGACATAAGACCTGCACTCCGAAACATGCGCGCCAGAGGAAGACTTGTGCACCACAGCGCAGGGTGTCCAAACGCATATAAATACTGGTTGAACCCTACTCATTCGAAGAAGAGTTCAAGAAGTAGATAAAATCAGAGCTCCTGTCATGCAGGTTCGGTGGTCGCGCAGGTGGTGGTGGATCATGCAAGTAGAAGAAGTGCGACAGTTGTATGTTGCGTTCCCAATGTGGTTTGGGCGAGAAAAGATGTGGGTCGCCCAAGTCTTGAGTTGAATAAGGATGTGTCGTGCAAATTGATGAGGAGGACTTGTGTGCCTGTTTCGAAGAAGCGCGATTGTGGTTGGATGCGCGCCAATATTGGTTGCACTTAAAATAAGTGAGTCATGCAAGAATGGAGTTGAAGAAGCTTGTGTCGCGCAAGTGGTTGAGTTAGACTTGCACGCCAATTATAACTTTCACGATGATACATGCGCACCACCCTATATAAGGGAACCTTGCATGGTAGATTCGTAGCAGAATATCAGGGTTTCTTGAAAGCTTGAAGATTTCCTGATACCTTTGGTTCAAAGTGAGATTCATCTACGGGTGAAAGTTGTACTTCAACAGAGCATCTAAATACAACAGAGGATGTATCCCTTTGTGATGATGAAGGGACCTATAGTTTTATAAATTGTGAGTGGATCCTTTATAGAGTAGTAGCAAAGGAAGATAAAGAAGGTGACCCTCTCCACCGGCAGTGAGCCAATGAGAAAAATGGGGATTGACCCTTGGGAAAGCATTGAGCTGACCCTAAACCTTGTAAAGGTAGTTATCCTGGGAGTAGCAGTGGACTATCCCGAACATCGTATTCATTATTGGCACTGTGCTTTAGTGGATTTGGTACATCAGAAAATCTCTGTTGTATGCTCCTTGGACGTATCCCGGTGAGGGTGATCCAAGTAAAAAATCCATGTGTCTTTCTTCTTGCTTCCCTACATTACATTCAAAGAATCATCATCATATAAAGAAGAAAAGAAGTGATCATAATAAACACACAAGTTCTAAAAATGTGACCATTTTATGTAAGAGGTAAAGATCTAGTGGGGCAAAAATAATTTAGAAAAATAATATCCAGAACGTAATTCACCCCCTCCCGTCTTAGAGTATATAGGCCCCTATTGGTCCTAACAATTGGTATCAAAGGGATGGTGGCTTTTATTAGATTTGTTTTCTACAACTTGAGGTAGTCTATTTTTGTGGTTAAATCAGTTTTCTCTTATTTTGTTGTGCCATGGAAAAGGGAAAACATCAATGAAGAATCAGAAGTCAGGTGGAATCCCACAGTGTGGAAGTGTTTATGGAAAAGTGTGATTCAACTGAAAGAATCAAACGGATTACTAAAGGAAGGCATGGATGAATCAAATTATGAAAAGATTGATTCACTCAATCATGATGCATGAATGAGTGGTGTAGATGAACTTCAAAGTGTTACTAAAACAACTTATGATGGATAAGATTCAAGAAAAAGGACACCAGTAGATGCTTCCAATATGACAATGAAATTGGATCAGAAATTGAAGGAAGAAGTTAAATCTAAAGATATTCGGATCCAAGAATTGGACATTGAGGTCAAAAATCTAAGAGGACTAAAACAAAGGTTTATTGATGTTGCTACTGACCTAAGGGAGAATAATGATTCTCAAGGTGAAGAGATAAAAAAGATGCATAAAATGAAAGGAAAAAATGCTGATGATTATAAAGAGAATCAAAAGTTAGATGAAGATTGGAATATGAAATCTATAAATGATGATCTAGCAACACAGTTTTCTGAAGAAGTTCTGAAAAATCAAATGCTACAACATAAGAATTCATGTTTTTATGATTCTATTGAAGAAGAAAAATTGAATGTGAAGTAGAAAAGTGACATGGTGGAAAATCTCACACGGGAACTAGAAGATAATTTGAGTAGCAGGAAGAATATCAGAAAAGAACTCAATTCTAAACATGATTCAGGAGATAATAATATTCAACAATTGGTAGAAGAGATAGAAAAAATCCATGAAAGAAATGGAGATATCAAAAGACAAAGGAAAGCCTATATAAAAGCATTCATTGTACTTACTATTCGATTGTCCTTTAGAAGGTGATGATAAAATGAAAAGGAAATATGAGATTTTTGATGAGAAACAACCAAATATTTTCTCATGTCAAATACCATATAGTTTAGGAAAAACTGGCATTGGATTTGATGAATCACCTCTCATGCATGATAAGAAGAGAGTGGTGAATAATTTCAGATGTGGAGAAAATTCTTTAGGCACTGAATATAGGCCTAAGAGGACAATTAAAAAAAGAAGTGATGACATGTGCTATTTATGCAGAATTCATGTCCACAAATCAAGATTTTATTGACTGGCTCTTGAATACATTTCAAACTGTGAAAATAGAAACTATGATAAAATTGAGAATAAGAAGAAGCATCATGAGAAATCAGAGAGAAGAGTCTCTCAAAATAATGCATTCATTAAATTCTTTTACTGTGGAAGAATGGGACAAACCATGAATATGTGTCAGGAAGCTATGGAGCTCAATATCAGAAGAAGAACTCAAGTTTCTTCAACATCTCAGCAGAGAGATGATGCAATGAGGTATGCTTTTAATGGATGATGTTTCATATGTTCTAATCATGGGAATTTGGCATGATATTGTAGCAAAAAGAATGCGAGAATGGAAAAGGAGTGGAGAAAGAGATTCTTGACTCTAGTGATGTATAAAGAGAAATCATACATTCAAAGACAAAGTGGAAAGTTGGAGAATAGGCTTAGAGCCTCAGGGGAATCACATGGAGCTGAATGAAATGTATATATGTCACCTCCTCTGTCATACTCACAACTGCTCTCTTTAAGAGAACATGAACAAATCTAGAGGAAAAAAGGAGGAAATTCTACAGCTATGAGTAAGAATAATGTAAGTACAATGGAAGACTCACCACCAGTAAAAAAGAGTGTAGTGACTCAGATATCTGATAAAATAGATATGTATAAAGAATGCATTGAAAAATATGCATGGTGTGTTCCACAACAAGTAGGGGAGGAAAGAGAAAGACATTGGAAATGGTGGAAGAACAAAGGGAAGATGATAATTAGAGAGATTACTACCCAGAGAAGGAATCAAGGGAAATGGAAATTTTGGTGGAACATAAAAGACGGTGATATGTACTAGTGGGTTTAAGCCCCAAATGTTGAGAAAAGATAAGCCTGCAGAATCTACATGTCAGAAAAAGGATTAGCATGTTGGTAATGAATACATTTTCATTTGGCCAGAGCAGTTTATGTTGGCTACGCAGGTACAAGAATCAACGAAAGAGTGTGATTCTCTACAAGAAAGAATCAATGTATTGACCTTTCAGGATCAACCATTATCCTCATATAAGGGATTCCCTAATATACCCCTCTCCCTATGTATATAAATGTTGATATATAATGATTTAATTGTTTCGGGTTTTAGGTAGATACTATCCAATGGGAATTTGAATCTAAAGATGCAAAGTTGAGATGTGATATGCTCCAGAGTTTTAGTTGATTAAAATCAGGTACCATAGTTGAAGAATAAAGGGAGAAACAGAGAACAATATGAAGTGATTGTCTTATTATCTTTATCTCTTGTTTCCCACACCGAGTATCATCTCAGTAGGCTTAGAGATTTTTGTAATGGCTCAATACTGAGATCTATATTGGTATAAATGATGCATGTGGAAGATGAGAATAAATGATGCAGGAGAAGAAGAATGATTATGGGTCTAATCAGTGGGCCTAACCCCAAGAAGTGTTGCATAACATAGGGGGAGAATTCAATAACAAAATCGGATTCAAGAGCCATGAAAGCAATAATTGGACAACTCTTCTCAGGTGTTGTCTATCGAGGTAAGAGATATTGCGGGAGTAGCAAAAATAATCTATAATTCCATGCTTATTTATTTTTCTCTAACAATGTGGTATCAACTGACTATTTTCTGGATACCAAGAAGCTACAAAAAAGTATCAACAATGTTTCAAAAAGATGCTCAGAAAAATAGTTGAAATAATTGATTCTACTGAATAATGAATTAATGATAAATTTCTGGATTAAAGGGTTGCGGATGAAAGTAACACAGGGGGAGAAGAATTGAAAAATGATGACTCAATAGAAGACACTGAAGATGAAAAAGAATGTGTCACATCTGTTTCTGCAAGGAAGACAAATAGTCAAGCTGAAATTGATAGGAACAATATCATATGTGATCAGACATCTTTAGTTCAGACAAGAAGAATGAAATGACAGATGTAGACATATTTACTATCAATGGTTTAGCTGAAATGTTTTTCTGATTTAGAAGAAGATGAAAACGGGGTTCAAGCAATGAATGGAGAGCTAGAGCAGATTGAGAAGAATCAGATGTGGGAGATTGTTTCAAGGCTAGAAGAAAAGAACGTCATCGGGACTAAATGGGTCTATCGCAAAAAGGTGAATGTAGATAGCACAGTGGTTCGAAATAAAGCATGACTACTGTGAAAAGGATACTCCCAGACAGAGGAAATAGATGTTGATGAGACATCTTCACCAGTTGCAAGGCAGGAGACAATCAGATTATTTTTAGCCATAGCTGTACAAAGAAAGTTCAAAGTGTTCATGATGGATGTCAAATCTGCATTCTTGAATGGATTTCTAGAAGAGTAGGTTTATATTGACCAGCCATATGGTTTTATAATTCATGAAAAT
The DNA here is from genome assembly GCA_963277665.1 of Viscum album. Classification (NCBI taxonomy): domain Eukaryota; kingdom Viridiplantae; phylum Streptophyta; class Magnoliopsida; order Santalales; family Viscaceae; genus Viscum; species Viscum album. Next base: position 478,466,102 of record OY728134.1, read on the forward strand.
GAGAATAGAGTTTTTCAGCTGAAGAAAGCTCAATATGAGTTGAAACAAGCACCAAGAGCATGCTACTCAAGGCTGGATCAGTTTTTGAAGAAACATGGCTTTCAACATGGTGGATTTGATTACAATCTCCATTTCATCAATGAAAGTAATCAAATGATGATGGTGTTGGTTTATGTTGATAATATAATATTTGGCAGATCAGATAAAGCTCAGTGCAGACAGTTTTCCGAATTTAGGAAAAATGAGTTTGAAATGTCCATGATTGGAGAGCTAATGTTTTTCCATGGTATACAGGTGACTCAAGGAAGGAATGGAACATACATTTGTCAATAAAAATATGAAAAGGAGGTTTTGAAAATTATTGGATTGGAAAATTCCAAGGAGATGAAGACCGTAGTTTCTACCCGGATGAAACTTTCCAAAATGAGGATGTCAAGGCAGTAAATATCATAGAATACAGGAAAATCATTGGAAGTCTATTGTACTTAACTATGACATGGCCTGATATTATTTGTTTTATATTTCAAGAAGCATGATATCAGAGTAATCCCAAGTAAAGCCACATGATTGTAGTGAAAATAATACTTCGGTATATCAAGGGAACGATGGACTTCAGCTTGACATATAATGACAAATCTCAGACAGAGTTATTGGGATATACTGATGCAGACTGGGCCAGTTCAACGAATGATAGGAAATCAACATCTAAAGATATATTCTATATTGGTGGAATATGTATTGCATAGATAAAAAAGAAGAAGGATTTCATTTCATTAAGCACCGTAGAAGCTGAGTATATTGCGGCTACTCAAGCCTACACACACTTATTATGGGTGAAGCTAAAACATGAAGATATGGGAGTTGAAGTGAAGTCTCTGATCGGAATCCAGTGTGATAACTCAAGTGCTATCAATCTTAGAAAAAATCAAGTTCATCACTCAAGGATAATTCACATTGAGATCAAATATCATTTCATCAAGGAGAATATGGAGCAAGGGCTTGTCATGTTGGAGTATGTGCCTACAGGGCTACAAGTTGCAGATATCAGGAAAAAGGCCTTACCCAAGAAATATTTTGAGAGGCATCGATAGGATCTGAGAGCTCAGTCAACTCCCTACACATGAAAGTGTGTGGATGTGGAAACCCCCCGCTCTCCCCAAAGTATGATGTTGTTTTTTCCCTAATGTGATGTTATTCTTTCCCTACAATTTTACAGACTCCAAAAGAGTGACCTTTGGTTTCGTTGACAAAGGGGGATAAAATAGTGATTGTTCAAGGGAGAGATAGTGTGGCAATTTGAGAAATCATGAACGATATGGGGAGAATAAGATAAGTGGAGCAGTAAGATAGGGGGATAAATGATAATGGGGGTGCGTATTAAACTTGAAAATTCTAGAAGTGATCGATCAGAGAATAGATACCATGATAGTGGAGGGTCATGATAAAATCATAAGAGTGTTGTTAGACTACGATAAAAATATTTCCAAAAATTGGTTTTTGTTTGGTGTTAATAGTGGATGTCAAGTGTGACATGATTCATTGATGAAAATTTCATTTACTCTTGTTTCTCACGACAAGTATTGCTTATATGGGATTAGAGTATGTGTTGATTAAATCCTTGATCGATATCAGAATCTCAATAGGCGAATGGTGGCTGAAGAATTAACGATGTATCTTTTTATGGAAGAGTTTTCGACAAACCCATAGGGGGGTATTTTTGGGAAAAAATCCCTCAAGGTATCATTCAAGCATTTTTGACATGATTGTGTTTATTGGCAAAGTGAATATCGGTGTTGTGATTGTTGACAAAGAAAACCATGACATAAAAAAAATTACAAAAGGGATTTCATGGTTTCATGTTGAGTTCAAGAGATGTGGTTAACGATAAATGTTTGATTCATGAACTTTGATAATGGAATGGATGATCTGGAGGTAGTACAAAAAAGAACAGATACAAGGTGGCAATGTTTTCAGTGTTTTCCATATTATTTGGGCCTGAAAATTGAAAAATGAAGAAAAGTTGTTTTTGGCAAAGGGACTTGTGCACCTTTTACTTGAAGGTGAGGAAACTTACATGCCCAATGTTTTTCAAGATTAGAACATCAAAAAATGGAAAAGGGAAAAGGGGCGCTCAAGTATTCGGTAGGTCGGGTAGGTGACTTACATGATAAGGAAGGACTTGCACGCCAGTTCCTAGAAGGATTGGAAACTTGTCTGCTATTTGTCTTTCATGATCAGATCATCAAAATATGGAAAAGGAAGAAGGGGAACCCATGTTTATAAGTTGGTCGTGTAAGTTTCTAGAGGGACAGAAGACTTGTGCGCCGAAACTTGCACGCCGGAGGAAGAATTGCACACTTCCACATAGGCTGTCCAAACACCTATAAATAAAGTTCAACCCATTCTCATTCGATGACATGTTCAAGACATAGAGAAAATCAGAGCTCCTATCACGCAAGTGTGGTGGTTGTGCAAGTGGTGGTGGGTCTCGCAAGTAGAAGAAGCGCGACAGTTGTTTGTTGCACGCCCAATGTGGTTTGGGCGAGAAAAGAAGTGGGTCACCCAAGTTTTGAGTTGAGGAAGGATGTGTCAAGAAAGTTGTTGAGGAGGGATTTCACACCAATTTTGAAGAAGAAAGACTGTGGTTGGTTGCACGGCAGTATTGGTTTGCGCGTAAAATGAAGTGAATCGCGCTAGTTTGTAGTTGAATAAGCTTGTGTCGCGCAAGTGGTTGAGGTAGACTTGTGATCCAGTTATAACTTGAACACTGATACTTGCGTGCCACCTTAGAGAAGGGCACCAATTATGGTTGATTCACAACAGTATTTCTGGGATGTGTGAATGCTAGAATATTGCTCGATTCCTTCGGTGAAAAGTGAGATTCATCTATGAATGAAAGCTGGACTTCAATAGAGCATCAACATACAACAGAGGATGTATCCATTTGTGATGATGAAGAGACCTATGGGTCTATAAACTATGAGTGGATCCTTTCCAGAGTAGTGAGAAAAGGAAGAGGAATAAGGTTATCCTCTCCACCGGCAGTGATCTAGAGAGAGAGAAACAATGAGTGACCCTAGGGAAAGCAGTGAGCTGACCCTAAACCTTCTAAAGGCAATGAGCCTTATAATAGAAGTGTTCTATCCCAAACATTATTTTCATTATTGGAAGTGTGCTTTAGTGGATTTGTTACATTAGAAAATCACCTGTGTATGCTCCTTGGACGTAGCCTAGTGAGGGTGAACCAAGTAAAAAATCTATGTGTCTGCCTGCTTGCTTCCCTGCATTACATTCAAGGCATCATCATCAAATAAAGAAGAAATGAAGTGATCATAATAAAAACACAAGTGAAAACAAAGTGACCCTTGTAATAAAGAGGTAAGATCTAGTGGGTAATAATGAATTTAGAAAAAGAATATCCATACCCTGATTGACCCCCCTTTTAGTGTATATATCCCCCTATTGGTCCTAACTGTATTCATGGACTAATAGTTTCTTTCCTTCATTTTGTATCCTTTATTGGGATTTTGGTGATCACTCCAAGTATTATAAAGTATCTCATATTGTAAAAGGATTCAAATGAAAAAAGAATAATCCAAGATGATTGTTTTGAAAGTTTTTCAAGAAACTTTTTTAAAATTTATTAATAATTTTGTATTATGGATGAAATGAATAATTTTTTAGTATTACCCACTTTTTATGCATAGGGGATGATATGTAAGAATTATTTTAAGATTTTCTAAAAATAAGAAGAAAAAAATCTTTGGGTATGTAATGAAGTATATTTTAAAAGAATTTTCAACATTATGTAATGTTTATGGATCGATACTTATAATGAATGTGTATTGCAACTATTCACTTGTTGATTAAAAAGAAAAATAGAACAGAGGCCATTTGATATTATCACCCACTTAAAATTCGAACTGCCAAATCTCATATTCCTCCTAGGAATGATTCCTTTGCGAACAACTGCCTCATATACAACGGTTCAACAGATTGAGCTTCTGTAATCTCATATATAATACAAGAGCATCAAATATTTTTCAAAAGCTTGGGAAAATCAGAAAATTTCAATTTACATAAAGCAACAAAATGATTCTTGATGTTTAATTATTTGTGGGGAACAACTCCTCATTAACGAAGAAGTTTCTAAAATTCAAGAGTGCTTTTCAGTGAATAATAATTCCAAAATAATACAAAAATGACATCTATTGTGGATTATTTACTTCACGGTGATGCTCCTTCCAAGAAAATGGTTCTCAGTAATGTTCTTTTATGGGGATCTATCCTTCAAATATGAATATTCTATCTATTGAGTATTAATTTTAGGTACTTCACCGATGGTGTTTCTTCATAATAATGGTTGAAAGGTAAAATTCCTCATGGATATATTGTTTTTTGTTTATAGATTCCATTCACATTGAATGTAAATGAAGAGGTAAAGCAGTAATCAACCATTGAGAATTCATATAGTAGGTCTTGTCTTTAAAAATATATGTTATTTTGGGATTTTTTGCATTGAAGAAGATTCTGGTGTATAATAGTTTGTAGAAGAAGAGTAGTCGAGTGGCTTTATATAAATCAAATAAATGAGTTAAATTGTAATCCACAATGATAGTGAAATTGTACCATAACAGAATAAAATAAATGTTGGTATGTGTTTATAAATATTAGTTTGCCTCTTGGTATATTGGTGTTGAACATAAATGTGAGATATTATTAGAAGAACACTTTATAGTGAGTAGTGGTTTTGATGTACAACACAATGAGTCTTATATGAAAATCATTTGTTTCTCATAGTATTGATGTCATTTTTGCGATGAAAAACAACATGTTTAGTTAACATATGACATCAAAATTGAGCATAATAATTAGTTCAAAAAATAATTTATTAGGAAGATTTTATGATGGAGAATACATATATTGTGGCCTAATTGTATAATTTATCTACACATAAATTGGAATACTTTGGGAACAAAACATATTTCTGAGACCAATGGAAGATATAATATCAAAACAATATATATCTGAGTTGATAGTGACTAAGGATTCAAGAATATTGAGTTTTTTTATAATATGAATAAACATTATAGCATGTAAATATTATTGAATAAGATGAGTTAATAACTTATACATAATTAGTGAGGTTGAGTATTCATCAGTTTGAGGAAATAATAATCCCAAGAATTTGTTTCACTGGATAATATGATGAAATACATGTGATTAGAAATTTGTGAGTAAAACAATAAATCATTGTAAATTTTATTGAAGAGAACATAGGAAAGTGTGATACAAAAATATTATGTATGAAGATCAATAGATAAATTTAAATTGGATTTTGAAATTAATAAAGTAATAAGACATTATTGTGGATTTTGGAGAAAGAAGTCACTTGTGTGATGTAGTAGAAAATTTCTGCATTGTGGATTCTGGAGTTGGCTAGTAAAGTATCTAGTAACACTAAGGGATGCAATATAAATAACATACTATATGGATTTAGGAGAGTTATATTTTGAATCTATTTATACCATTTTTATTTATTATATTATTATAGTGGATAATCCATGTTGGTGAGAATAACTAACATGAAAATAAGTAGGTATTTGTAAGGATCATTAATTTTTTTGTCTTCTTTACCAATGCAATGTTATTATTTTTTAGGTAAGGATGAGTGACACAAGAAGTGTATAATAAGGATTCAATCATGCCCAATAGATTAATAAAAAAGAAAAAAAATTAAATATTAATGGATCACTATTTTACCCCATGCCCGCTTAGTGATCTTTCACTACTATGGGCACTTCATTAGTGCCAAACCAAAGGTCCACGAATGATTGTTGGGGTGCTGTAAATCCTTCTGACTATGAGAAGCTTCATGAAATGATTCAATTACACTGGTGATTCATGTATAGTGGAGATATCTATGAATTTATGGTGAGGATGGTGAAAAGGCATTTGATAGTATGAGATCTTCCTGATGGAATAAGATTATAAATATCGGGCCCCATTGACATCAGTTGATTAAGATATTTGTTATAAGGTTAAATTAGTATGATATCACGATGGTCTAACTAATATAAAATATTTCTAAATCAGGAATCCATAATGATAAAAAGATTAATGATGTAAATGAATATTATCTAATTAACTCTAATAAATATATGAAAATTATTTTTCATGAAGACATGGAGTTCTGGGGTGGCTAGGTATATCGCAAAGTCCATGATATTCAAGAAAGATGAATACATCCAGAATATTGTAATCATCAAAAAAGTGTGTGGGTTAATGAATGGTGATATTTGTTTGAAATAGAATGATGGTTTCTCAAAGGTTGAGATAATCCTGAATAAAAATATTGAACATCTAGTTTTTGAAAATAGTGATTTCATGTGCATCAACTCATGATTATGATTCATGTACAGTCTCATGATAGTCTGAGAAAAAGACCTAAACAACTAATATACTGAGAAGACCATCATGTATTTAAACTAAGTAATACTTCTACCATAGTAGTGACCTAAGGGGAGTCGATGGATGTGCTTCGAGGGAGTCAGTGTGCTATCATGAAAATTCATGTAAATTTAGTGTTCCTAGAATAAATTGACTATATATGACTTCATGTACTCCATAATTACTAGTGATGATTAAATAATTTATGTATGTATGAATCCCCATCGGTATATGGTCATTGGAATATCTATTAATGATGAACCATGTAAAACCACCTTATTGAGTCTCCACATGTGAATACATTATTACATCATGATTTAATAATATGTGATTATAAAGCTTCTATCAACATGGGAACAAGACCTATCTCTTAAAAAAATTGAAACCCTTGATTCACCCCTCCCATATTAGAGTGTTTTAGGGTCATACAAATAAAGTATCTAGGGAATGATTTATTTAATTTAAATGACTACTATTTATTTATTTGATAAATTATATTTACATTATTTTATATCGTATCAATTTGTGAATTATTTGGGTTTGGAAGATGAGTTTTTGTTTTGTGTTATATCAATCAACATGAAAATGTTGGTACAATAGTGGGGTAAATTTTTTTGGAAGGGTTGTTACCACATGTAGAGAGGGTACCATTTTATTTGGTATTTTTCATGCATGACATTTCATGTTTCAACCTGACAGTGGGTGTGGACATATTGTTCTCTTTTCGAGGTCAAATTTATTTTTTTCAAGTTAGAGTTTGTTTAATGTCATCAGATTGTTAATTTTATGTTTATCATTGGTAATGAGATATCTAAGAATGGAATGTAAGAATTTTTTTAAAAAAATAGGGTGATTTCACAAATCACATTGAAAGTATTATTTTTGATAATGGGGGAGTGGAGATGGATATATTCCCTCTTCTGGTGGATCAATTTTAGGAAGTGATTCCATGAGAGTTTTTAGATTCATTACCTAATAGTTAAATAATTAATACAATTGATCTTTTGAATAGTTTTTAGATAGTTTCCATTCCACCTTATAAATTTGAAAAAAATAGTGTATAATGATTTTTAGACTCATCTGGATGTGTTGGAGGCAAAATGGTTCATCCATATGAGTATGTCACCTTTGGTATCTCTGGTTCTGTTTGAGTTTGGGCACTTTGCAGATTTTTAATAATGATGATGACGATCTTAACATAGTTTCTTCTTGTATGGAGTATCTGATTCGTATTATGAATGACAACTAGATACTTTTTTATGGTAACACCATTCCATTGGATATATTACTATGGTGTCATATATGTGTTCATATGGAAAGTTAGAAAAAGGAACCTATTATGCAGTCCTGTTGTACTAACCATTTTACATTGTAATCATAGAAATGATGGGGACTGGAACTCTAGGAAAATAAATTATATGGTGGGGAAAATATATTATCTAAACCATTTTATGAGATATAATTCTATTTTAATATTAGTCAAAATCCTTTTTAAATGGATTTTATAATGATTTATAGGAGTAGGAATGGTTTTCAGAATATCTCCGGAGTTAGGTACTTGGAAAATTTTGAAAATAAAGATTATAGTTCATGACACATGGTTAGTACATAATTCATTCTAATCATGAACTATGATCATTATAAATGGTTTAGGGGGAAGGAATATTGTGAAAACAATGAGGTATCCCAGAAATCAGGTGGTTTGGGTCTGTAGCCATTCACACTGCATCCATATGGTTTTCAAACCCACAGAGTTAGACGATGAGACCATGTGTCTTCAGTTATCCTTAGAAAGGGGAACTCACAGAATTATCCTATGATTTGGTAAACAAATCAATAATTCCATAAACCTCATTAGATGTTTCAATTTTATTATTTTTCACTGTTATTCCTACAACATTCTCCCCCAATATTCCCCTCATTTGAATCTCAGTAGACTATGGTGCGAATCAAACTTTACATCTATTCATATGTAAGATCTTTATCAAAGCTAGGTTATTTGATGTGAAATTTCATATGTTTTGATGTACCATTTATGTCTACGAGCATTCTTCCTTATATTATTAGGATTTTTAACATAATAGTTTTTTGTATTCTTCTAGGTTTCATGTGCCCAATTTCCTAGAATTTATTTTATTTGATGGGTTTTTATATTGGGATTGAATTAGTGGCAAGGGATGGATCAGTGTATGTCTACAAACCATATGTAGGTGGTATATAATCTATTTACCGTTTTTTTTATTTATGTGTATGAACTATTTTCTATTGAGCCAACCATATATAAAATTATTTCCATATTATAGAAAAAAATGGTCCTCGAATTTATGTTATAGCCCTTCCATGTATCCCATCGGGGCCTTTGATGACTATTGGACCATACATATGGCCACTAATCGGGTGTTCCAATTCATGGGTAATGGTATTAATGGTTGATGAATGAAAAAATATAGGATTTATGTGTATATAAAATTTAAAAGTTTTTTATTCCATATCAGTAAGGAATAAGGGACTATTCAACTGGATTTAGAAATTTATTGGTTTATGACACGATTAAGGGAATGAATGATTTAATGGTGAAATTGTGAAACATGATTAATTTTTGTTGAATATTGTGTGACATTAGAAAGAATGAATGTCTAAAAAGGGTCAGCCATTTTGTTATAATATATTAAAATGTTATGTAGGTTTGACCCTTGATATTTTTTTAAAGAATAAAAAAATGATTTACATGACAGTTAACATCATTGATTGGGATTTATTGATAAGATGCTCTATTACCCTTAGTTTAAGATGTTTGATATGGAACCACATAATTGATTTTTATTATTGGACATGGTTATTGATACCCCTATTTTGGAATCATGGACTAATTCTTTTGGTTTAAAATATATGACCCCTATCGTATATAGTTAGGATGCCTTTCATGGTCCAAAGTTGGTTTGATGGGATCATGTTTCACATTGAACCTAAAGCCCACTGTTGTTTAATTAATGATTCCAATTTATAAATACTATTTTTAATTATGATTTTGATTTTTCTCTTGAAATATGGATAAAATATTGTCTGAAATGGATATTTATTTAGACACCATTGTTGGTTTCTTACCATATTTTACTCCCACCCTACCAAGACCACTATTTGTAACCATGATGTATTCTTGGGATCATGTCTCAATAACTAAAATTTTCATGTGATAGATTGATAATTTTTTACTTAGAATAGAGAGTGGTTGATGGGACCATGTATGATTTTTTAACCCACTTTTAGGGTCTTTAGTTTTTCTTGAATTTGGGTACCTTTTTCTACATGAAATAATTATGAAAAGACACATTTAAAATATTTATTTGTGTTAATTTACCTATTTTTTGGATATTGTTATGATATGTGTTGTTATCTAGATAGTTTTTAACATTAATACTCATTATCACATAGTATTATTTACAATATTGTTTTACTATGATAATGATGGTATTATATCTCCATTTGTTTCAATAGACCCATTCTGCTAGTTGGATTCTTCTAGCACATGAAGAGGCGCACTTGAGGTCACATAAGTAACATGTTTAACTACTAGTTGGACTAGTCTAGGGTGGGATGTTACATTAATATAACATATTACAATATCCTTATATCATTTAAGACATTATATTCCTAAATAATAGATAACGATATGACTCAAATATTGGTATGTTTTTTCAAACACACTTCCATGAATATTTTCTTCCATTATGAGTCAATTGGTGGATTCATTTATGGATAAAAATACAATCGATAGACTTTTGAAAATTCCAAATAGTTATGTATCATAGACATATCATAAATTTTCATAACACATGCCATCCTTCATGGGATTGAAGCTATAGTTTGAGTCCCTTTTTTGAATTAAATGATCTCATATAAGGGGATGGGATCCAACTTGTTGGGTGTGTGTGAAACACATAATCCACAAATGATGCTCTTATTTTCCTAATATTATTATTTTAATTATAGAGAATGTTCTTGACCACTATTAGATATCACATGCTCCCCTCATAATGAATTCTTATAGAAAATTGAATTTTTATGGGTGTGGGATTTAATGTATTATCACAAGGTGATTATGATGACGAAAAATGAATTGAGTTAAATAAAAATATAACATCCATCATTTTATGTATTAATAGTTTTTTATTCCTCATATTGTATATTGGTTATATTGATGATATATCATAAATGGATTTGGGGTTTCCCAACTTTTTTTGATCATATGTTCAACCTTTAAACCACATTAATTATATATTGAGTGGGAATGATCTATATGTGCACTAGTTTTGATGGATATTTTAATTTGGGATGTTATACACACATACACATATATATATACCTTTGATGTAGAGGTTTGTTATTGTGGTGATATATTTTTAAAATTTAGATATTGGTTTTTACCTTGGATTTCACCTGTTATTTTGTTTTTCAACACTTCTACAAAACCGGGTTTTATCAGCACTTAATAATACCTTTATATCCCTTAAAAAGTGATCATAATTGAGGATTTATTAAATTGGTGTCCCTTTTATCAGTGAAAAAAACATTTCAAGATAAAAAACCCTTTTATCAACACTAAAAAACGTTGATAAATGTAGTCTTTTATGAGAAATATTAAAATCACTAAAAAAGGACCACTTTTATCAACGATTTAAAATAAATACAGATAATAGTTAAAAAAATTAAAAAATATTTCTTCTAATATGAGGTTTTTTAATAGTGTTATTGGACGCCCCATCCCCCTCTACCCATTAACAGCGCTTGACCGAATATTAAAAGTCCACACACCCCTCCTCACATACGATTCAAACTCGAGATCTCCCCTCTATGTGCCCAGACCCTTTACCACTCATCCATATTCATTTCTTCTCTTTTTAGTGATATATATATAGATATATTTATTTTTATATTACAATATATATATATATTTATAAATATATATATTAATAAATATAATTATAGAGTTAAATTTATATATTTTTATATTTTTATATTTATTAATATTCTAATATATATATGTATAGTTATTTATATTTATATTTGTATATATTTATTCGTATATTAATATATATATATATATATATTTGTTTATTTATATATATTAAGTTATATTTTTTATCTATATTTGTATTAATATATTAATCAATATTTATAAGATTGGTTTTAAAAACATTTATAAAATACATATTTTCAGGGTGTTTATAAATAAATAAGTACAAACTTACATCAATATAAAATAAACACACACAAAGATTTATAAATTTATTATATGGGTATATGTTAGTATAATTATACATATTTTTATATAATTACTAATATTATATGTTAATATATATATATATATGTATATGTTAGAATACACAAAAAATATATATCAGTTTGATAAAAAATGAACAAAAATATTCCCACATAGACATATTATATAGCTATATAAATATTTGTATATTTGTATATTAAATAAAATAGATATTATATTCTACTTCGAATTGGTTTATATATAGTGAAATATGTGTTATATGTAAATTTGTATAATTCTTAATTTGTAAAATTATTTTTTTATGTGTGATTATATAAATAAAATTTATCTGTTGTTATATATGTGATTATAAATAATTGATCATTGGAAAAAATGATAAAATTTCAGATACATAATATAAATATGAATGTAATCCTTCAAAATAAATTCACTCTCAATTGAATAAGGGAAAACCCCACTTCAATGAGGCTAAAACTCCATCAAATGTCAAATAATTATGGTACCCTAACTAAAAACTCATTTTTGGAGGTCTTCTAGGCCTTTTTGGCATTGAATAATGTGACATAAGGTTTACCACAAGTCACATGGGTGTAGATATCATCGCAAGATTAAATTTGATATATGGTAGATCCCAAATAGACACCAAGATTAAGAGTTATGGTCGTGTAATGTTTGAGTTACATTTTCAGCTTATTTTAGATCTTTTATTAATTTTTTTAAAAAAAATTCATCAAATTTATATTAAATCACTTTTACCCAATAATTAGTATTAAATTATTAATTAATACTTTTTAATGTATTTTATAATGCCTTTTCAAAAGATGTTTTATATATTAATTGTTCATGTCTAAATATAGTTATCTAAAACAAATTAAAAATATTTATATAATATTTCTAATATATATATTTATATAATTATAAATATATTTATTTTTTATTTTTTATTTTTTATTTTTTATTATTTTCAAGAAAAGTACATGTTATCAGTGCTAGTAAAAAAATCACTAATTAAGTGGCACTTCTAAAAACACTTTCTATAGGACTATTGAAAGTACATTTTATCAGTGATTTTTAGCGCTTATAATGTTACCCCCATTATCAGTGCTTTTTTTAGAGTAGATAAAGGGTTGTACTGAGAAAACCCTTTTTGTGGTAGTATTTTTACACCTCATAATGCATTATTATTCGTTGATCACTTTGGTTTAGTTGGAGGAGAGTAAAAGAAACTACTATGTAAATAAATATTTAATAGGTAGAATCGAAGAGCCCTATTATTTTTATTATAAACTAGGGAAAATTCATTTTTCATGAAGAGGGAACCCATTACTTGTACATAATGGACCAGGGGAAGATAGGCCCTATGATACATAGTTTGGAGACCCAAGAATTAAATACCCATATAACCTATCGTATTAAATATTGTGTTATAGGTATGAAAAACCACTACCCAACATACACCATTGACTAAACTATACACTAATTACACCACATGCCCATCCACTAATATTCCTCACCATCTCCCCTATCATTCTTCCATCGATATCAAACCAACGATATGATGAACCATTACATAAAGCATTGACTCACTATCACCACCAACTAACGTCCATAGGGATCTAACCATTATCTTGAAAATCCCCTTCTACAATCCCATCCATCGATCCATATTGGGATATGACCTCTCCTAGACTACAACTAATATACCGGTTCCATTTGACATTAACACTATTATCCCTCCCCCAATTCGAAAATCTTGTAATCTATAGTTTTGAACCACTGACCTAGATACATATTGAAAACACTCACAAAAAATGAATGGGTGTTGTTATGAACCGATTATGTATATTTATACCCACCCATTTATTTGATATGTCATTTTAAAAAACTATTAGAAATCCACCGACATATATCCATGGGAATTAATGATCCTAGATATTGGGAGGCCTATAACAACTATCTAGTGTTGATGGTGCCTATTGGTCATTAAACGATAATCTATTGAATAAATATTTTATGTTCATGAAAATCCATCTAGTTATAACCTTGATAATAAAGGATAATGTTTAGTGGATTTTTATTTTTGTAATATCTATTTCTTATGGAAATAGAGTAACCCAAATTTCATTTTAGGAAATCCCACCACCTTTTAATATATTTCCCTAATTCTATCCCTTATTTTACAATTTTATTATATTTTTGGTCCATTCTAGATGTTTAGACATGCCTCATTATATATTCTTCTTCAAATTAGTCTCAAAAATTCACATAAAATTTCTATAACTTCACTATGTTAACTAATCATCTTCAACTTAAACATAGTGATTCAAACCCTTTTACTGAAGTAATGATTATTCCACCTCCCTTATTTTAATTTATCATAGGAAAAATAATTATAATAATTTGTTTAGTTTGAATAAATATTGTAATATAAGGTTTGTTTTTGAATAGAAATGTTTTGATTTTGTTCCTTTTAGATTATTCTTACCAACGAATTCATTAAATGAGCATATTTTTTTAAAAGTGGTTTTGGATGTTAAATATTTTCATTGAATCATTTTAATTTTATATTTTATGAAATATTATTATAGTAATTTATCCTAAATTCTATCAATAATTATTTCTACTATTATTCTAACAATTTAAGAATTCATTGAAATATAATGAATTTGATCAAATAAATTTTTTAAATGTTAAGGATGTGAAATTATTATATAACTTCGATTTCATGAAATAGTTTTTTACAAATAATTTTTATTCAAAATAATTGTCTAAATACTTTATAATTTGAAATTTACGGTATCTATATTATATAAAAAAGTTATACTATTTTTATATTGCAATGTATTAGGTAAATATTCGCAGATATCTACTTTAATATGAGTATCAATGTGAATTTTTATTATTATTTTGATTTTTCAAACTATATGATATTTTTATTTCAAAATACTGTTTATGATTTCAAAATAAATATTTTAAAAATCATTTAAGATATTTTTTTATCGATAATGAATTTTCATTATATGAATTTTAACATTAATATATTATTGTGTATTTGATTCTGTTATTGTTTGGTTTCTAATTTACATTGTAAGGATTTAGATATTTTAAAATTCATATCATTAAGAGTCATTTGGTTCAAATTGACAATTTTCCATTGATTTACATAAAGTTTGGTTTGAATAATTACAAATCACAGTAGTCCTATATTTTAAATATCATCTATTCATAAATAAACTTCTCCCAAATTAATGAAAAAGACCATAAATTTATATAAATGATATTATTTTTTTAATTATTTTTTTTAAAAAAAAGTAATGTAAATATTTATTTTAATTTAAATAAAAACTATTAATATTTTACCTAAAATAATATTTTTATGTTTATTAGTTGAAATATTTTATATTCAAAATAAGATAAATATGTATTAACATATGGGTCAATAAAATATATCATTTGAACTTATATATATAAACATCTTATCAATTATTTTTAATTGTCTAAATATTTACAATTTAAATAACATCCATATTATATTCTAGAAATAGTTTAAGTATTTTATGTATAAATTATGTCATTATCACATAAAATGAGTTACAAAATATTAATGTTACAATCCAATCTGGTTCATTATTATAAATGTAATTTCTTTCATTTTATGTTCATCTATAATTTTTGTAACATCCCAGGTAAATAAAGAAAATGAATTTTTCATATTTATTAATTTTTGAATTAAATATTAATTTTACTATAAAAGGGTTTTATGTTCGATAGCATACCCTATACTCAACAACAGGTTTCTTTGAAATCTTACATTGCACACTAATAATATATTATTATTTTAATCGGTAGTTAACTCATAGTCGTTGTTTTGGAGGTAATGAACAAAACTAACTACAATATGATTATACATGTTTGTTAAATGTATTTACATTTATCCAATAAAAGTTAGAGTCTTATAATGTGAATGAATCTAATTTTAATCATAATTTACATTAAAAAGCTGATTTATCACCTTTTAATGGAGAACCCTTTTTAAATCTATATTTTGTCACTTTAATATGTTCTATATGACCAAATAAAATCTTTCTTTAGAATGGGGACATCAAAATTTACTTTGTGTAAAATTTTAGAATTTTTCCGATAAAGTTCATTTTTAATGAATAGTGAAAAATATTATATTTTAATTCAAAAGTTTTTTTAATATAATTTATTTCTATGGTTTCATTATCTTTTTAATTGGTTTTAATATGAAATTAAAATTTATTTTTACCATTTAATCCAATGTTGGTCATTGGAATTAATTTCTCATTGAAATTGGATATAAACAAGTATCAAACTTTTGATAGTTATTGTTTCATAAAAACACGTTATTTGTTTTGATAACGGGAATTAATTTTAAAATAAATTAATGCCACTTATATGTTTTTGAATTTGGAAAAATAGATATCATTTTTGAATTCAGAATATCAAATATCGCATAGGCTGAATTTTTGGTATTTTTCTAAGAAACATCTATTTTTGATGAATACTGAAACCACTTAGTGGTAGTTAAAAAAAATTCTTTTTCATTTAAATTAAATTTTACCACCTATGTGAATTCAATTTTGAAAATCTGACATACAAGGTTGTTTACAAGAAACAAAATGTGGTTCAATAAGATGAAAACAATTTTTTGTGAATAGTATCTTCTGACTTTTATTTACCATGGTTAAAGGTAAATAAGGTAATTCAAGTTAAAAAGAATATTATAATAATTAAAAATTACTTTAAAACTTGTCCAAACCATATTGGTTGAGTCATTTAAGACCATGGGCATCTTTGGGTCGATTTTTGGACCCCATTGTGCATCATGGGAGTGATAATGACAATTTAGATTAACTAACATAAAGTAAAGGAAAAAATGATAAAAGCAAATATATTTTAGTAATTTACATTTTATATAGTGTTATATAAGTCATATTTTCGACTATAAATATTATTTATAAAGATAAAAATATTTCCAAAAAAGATAGTATTTTTTTATAATTTCTAGACTTCAAATAATATAAATTATTTATGACACAATAATGATGCAGTGTTTAACTCAATAATAAATCATTTAAATAAATAAGATTATAATGATTACAATATTATCCAAAAACTGTACAATTCTTATTGGATGATTTTATTTAGGCCTTTATCCATCTTAAATTCGAATATAATTCTTTTTGGAACATTAGAAACTGAATATCGATATATAATAAAATAATGTTTTCACACTTTCCTAAAGAGCCCCTCTTCTCCCTTATAAAAGGAGACCACTTATAACCAATTCCACACACCTCTAAAGACTTTTTGATAGTCCAAAATCTTCCCTATTAATTTCCTTACATCTCTCTTCTTCTCCTAGAAGACTTACCTTATGATGAAGGCACTTCAATAAGTCCTTTGGTTCAAACCAAAAGAAGTTACCCAAATTAATGGTATCAGTTTCTCTTAATTTTTTTTCATTTATTTTACTTCTCCAACCCCTAAATTTTATTATTCCTTTCTTTTGTAACAACATCAGTATCCTCAGTATACGAGGAATTTTTTATGAGAAGTATTCAATCTACACTTACATACACCTCCATCTTATGGACGAAGAACATAATGTTTCTGTGGATGGAAAACTATCACCTCGCAAAATGATGATTGGTCAAATATCTCTAACCGCCTCTAATGGTGGAAATTATGATGGAAATGTATTCATATATGATATATATTATGTTTATATTTTCTTTATGCTTCTGTATTTTAAATTTATAGCACACCTTAATAGTTTCTATAGTGGGTAAATACGTTAATCTCATTTGAGGAAGCACGGACTACCGCCCCTTCAAAGTGATGTGACTCTTTAATGCCTTATGTGGGATGTATAAAAGATATAGTCAATGATATTATATATGATATTATACTGTAATTATAATATACATATGTATCATTATGTTTTAATTCCATTAAAATAATAAATAGAAATAAAAGTAGCGTTCATGCGTACGTATAACTTACCGTCTCCATGAACGGTGCATTACATTTCTTACCTATAATGTTATGTAATATTATAAATACTTGTATATAATGGATATATATAATATATATGATATCTAAATCATTAATATCATTCTGGATATAATGATCCTTTGACCATATGAAGAACATGTAATTATAAGAAGTCCATTTTTGACTCAAGTACCAAATATCGACATAACGAACATTATTAACATAAATGATTACATAATGATTATAACATGGTAATAAGTGATATAAAAGCAATAATAAACATGAAATAGGTTATTATGAAAGTATAAATTAACTATATTTTATTATTCATGAGATTATAGAACGATCGAGTCAAGTTGCACACGAGGTAAGGGATTTTTATCTCACTTTTAATTCCGTGAGATTTCCATTGTTCTCCACTTATTTATTGCATATGGTGTAATGTGTACTGCCATTGATATATATTATGATGATTATATTTATATTCATGGTATTATGTGATTCATTTTTTGTTTATACGACTCGATTTGATTACAATGAAGTAATAGTTTTTAATCTCACTTTTTATTCTCGTGAGATTCATGCTATATTTGCCACTATTTACTTTTGTGTGGTGTATGTACTGCCAATAATTGTATTCTTTGTGTAATATAATTTCATTTATATGTATTTAAAATTTCATTGTATGATCCTTATTCATGTGGTGTATGTTTTTTACGTTACCAAATCAGTAAGGGAACCTTTCACTATACTATATTTAAAAGACTTCTTTTTATTCTGTTCTTTAATCTACTTCTTATTATGTTGGGATATGTTCTATTATATCCACCATATTGTCAAAATTATTTATACGTGACGAGATACCCTTTTTATAATATCAATTAATTTTCTAAATTTTAATGTGATGTCATTAGGCTGTCAAATATTTACAAGGGAACTTCTTAACCCAATTTCAATTCATTGGGTTCAGCTTGTACTTATTGAATATGTCATCCAATGAATATGTATGAATGACCTATAATTTTTTTACACATAATATTCACTTATAATGGGTGTATTTATATTTTTCACACGTAATTATGTGATTTATTTATCCTTAATTTAAGGATACGATCTTTATAAGAGATTTCATCTCAATTTACATTTCCATTGAGACTTCATTGTTGTTATGCACCAATTCACTCTTATATGGTGTATATAATGTACTTTGAAATATTATATCATGATTCCCATTATTCTCATGATATTATAATGTCCTGATTATATGTTATTCCTTAATTATTTGTATTCAAGTGTCTCTCTTTTTGTCTAAAAACTCTTTAACAAAAATATCATTTTCAATGTTTTAAAGATTTATTCTTCTAAATATTTCTTATTAATTTCCATGTTTTCAAAATGGGTTTTAGTATTTATTTATATGGAAATTAATATTTTGAAATTATTATTCATTTAAACTATTCAAAGTGGTATAGGAGACTTTGATTCAAAAATACATTTTTAAATGGTTTTGAAAATGATTTGATAAAACATTGTTTATTTCAATATCTTGATTTGACATATTAGAATGTGGAAATTTTATCTTTCCTTTATTCATGTGTTATATGTTATGATTATTTTATGGTTATTGGTCATTTTTTTACGTATATGGGTGGTTCCGTGAAAAACCTTTGATGGGTGAGTCTGAGATAGTTGTCCAATGCATTGGGTAATGTGACGGAGGTAAACGTGATGTTTCTTCTAAGAGATTTAGGGAATATACTATTACGGGAATTCCAAGTGTAACTCCATATGTAGCTATGATAGCTACACTGTAAGTTTGATATGGATTCCATAAGTAAACTTTATGATTTATGATTTCGGTGTGCTATTCATAAATCTTATGATTTCATAAGGTATGTTTTTATTGAAAAGTATGGTTTCATGGATTTGTATTTATTGTTTAGATAATGTTTTCCTTCCATATTTTATAACCCTTACTGGGCTTTTTATTCTCATACCAGGTTTTTGAAATGTTTTCCATAGGACTTTAAGAGGAATAGGTTCAAGTATGGGATCAACGAAAAGTCATGCTGTCTAAAACATAGAACTAGAAATATGTCTTTTTAAGTGTTTTTATTTTATGAAAAAATGGATAATGAGTAGTAGTGTCTACTTTTAATATTCATATAGTTATGTAATATTTATGGCCTAGTTATATAAAACTCTAAATCTGAAAAGTTCCCCAATGTGAATTATTCATTTAATTCAAAATTATGAAATTTTTAAGGCTGTGTCCCTAAAGTTGGTATCAGAGGTAAATGTTGATAACTTTAGAGGTTAGGGAATTATTTAAGCATAAGTAACATTACCATAATGGTTAGTATTTCAGAAAGAGTCATAGTTTTTTTAGATAAAGTGAATGAGTTTAAGATAACATGATGAAGTATATCATAGTTTTTACCCTCCTCATAAGATATTATTTGATGATTTTACTGATATAATCACACTGGTCTTTTTGGTTTTAGTATAGGCTGGATCTAGAAGGCACCATAGTGACAGTGGATGTGTAGTAAACTGTGATAGTTTTCTGAATGAGAAAATGAATGATATGGGAGATGCAATAAGAACACTTGATTTATTCTAAACCAACTATCTAGAGTCATGATTGACCACCTAAACCTTAGTGATCTTTATAAGGCATCATATATGCGAGAAACAAATCCATATGGAAGTTGAGGTGATAATCATAATGGTATGTGTTGTCAAAAACTTATGTGTCAAAGATGTGGAAAGAAACATCTATGAAAATGATTCAAAGGGACAAAATGATTATATAGATGTGGAAAGGAAGGTCATAAAGCAAGTACCTTCCATGGAAAAAGGAAGCATCTAGTTGACTCTAGGAAAGTGAAAGAAGACCTTTCCGAGGGATCAATTGAATTTTTTAAATGTGGTGTGCATGGTCATTTTTCAAACACATGTCCTATGAAGAATTTTTGGGAATGGGATCACTAGGATCATACAAATATTCATTTACCAATACCTAATTCCATTCCGATTGAGGATGATGAAACTGACAATGACCAATCAAACGTATGGATTATTTCTTAACATATGTTATCCTATTATTGAAATATTATGATATGATTCTTGATTTTGTTTGTAGGAAAGAAGTATTTCAGAATAGGTTGTAAAGGGATGGTTAATGGATCATGATGAATGTTGAATGCGTAAGAAGTCAACATATAAGGGATTCTAGAGTTATGGTAGAATTTAGTATGGTGAAATGCTTAAAAGTATTAAGGATCTTCTGATGATGAGATCACATTAGAAGAATTTTTATAGTATGTGTAACCCTGATGATTGTTATATGAAAATTTTATTCAAGGAATAATTATCTTCTATTTTGTGGATATAGTTATAAATAACCATTTGGTTTTATATGATCCTTGAATTTGGGGAAATTATCTGTTAATACATTTTGGGATGAAAAATAAAAGTTATTAGATAACATTTGTGGTTAAAATATGTTATGTTTATTTTGATGAATTTATCTCTTTTTGTAAATGTTATAAATTATATAGTTTTTGAAAAGGGAAAACACGCAAATTGTGTGACAGGCCATCGTGTCAGATGAAGCTGTGGAAATCGAACCCACAACCAAATTGCGACTAGTATTTATGACATACCACAGGACTACGTGAAGTCCATGGTTAGTATGCCAAATTATTTTTAGTTAGATGATCTTATGAATCAGGAATAAGTTGATTTTTAGTTATCAATGAAAATGATTAACCTATCATGGAGGATATGTGATTAGGTTAATTACTTTTCAGTACGAGACTTTAAGAGTAACTGATGTTATTTTGAGATAAATGTTAAGATTTACCTTGGAAAACTATGTGATTAAATCATTTAGAGATTTGGGTTACAATATTAGTTTGTATTACTTTGAATAATTTTAATGATAACTATTTATTTAATGGTCTTTCTTGATCCTTGGGTTCTTTTTGTTGAATTTTGGAGATTATGAGTAGTATTTCTTTTTATAAAGGATTATCCTTTTGGTGATTATCTGATATTGTACTAACAATTTTGGTTTTATTTGATGTCTAAATACAAGGGAAATAGATAGTTCCTCTTTTGTGGATTATGTGATTCTCTAAAATATTATTCAGGTGCTTTTGAGGTGACCAAGTCTTTTTGAATTCTCACCGTTTAAAGAAATTATTAGTTTTGGTGGAAACCAATTAAAAGATGAAACCCTACTTGAAAGTAAGTATATTTACTTATGTTTTTATTCTATGTAGAAGATGAATTACTCAAAATTTTGAAAAGGAATGTAAAACAAAAACATTGTTGCTTTAAGATTCCTACTGGGTAATCAAAGACCGTTTACACACATTATAAGTTTGTGATTTTATTGTGGTTAAAATTATCCTAATCATGTTTCTTATCACTCTCCTTATGAACATGACACTTTGATTTCTCCTACATATCCATGTTTTCATGGAATCTTAGAATGGGTAAAATCAGGTGACCATTTTACTTCTCTTCCTTTATTTTAAAGTGATAGTTTTACTGACTCTTTTTTTCCAATATTGGGACTTTCAATAAAGTTTTTGAGCCCAAATTTTAAAATTTTGAGGACACAATTCCCAAAAGGGGGGAAGGATGTGACATCCTGGGTAAATAAATAAAACAAAATTCTCATATTTATTATGTTTTGAATTAAATATTAATTTTACTTTAAATGGGTTTCTATGTTCGATAGCGTACCCGACATGCAACAATAGGTTTCTTTGAAATATTAGGTTGCACACTAATAATATATTATTATTTTAAACGGTAGTTAACTTATAGTTGTTGTATTGGTGGTAATGAACTAAACTAACTATAATATAATTATAAATGTTTGTTAAATGTATTTACATTTATCCAATAAATTTTAGAGGCTTAAAATGTGAATGAATCTAATTTTAAGCATAATTTCATTAAAAGGCTGATTTATCACCTTTTAATGGTGAACCCTTTTTAAATATAGTTTTGGTAACTTTAATACATTATATATGACCAAATAAAATCTTTCTTTAGAATGGTGACATCAAAATTTATATTGTCTAATTTTTTGGAATTTTTCCGATAAAGTACATTTTTTAATGAATAGTGAAATTATTGTATTTTAATTCAAAAGTTCCTTTTAATATAATTTTTATATATGGTTATATTTTCTTTTTAATTGGTTTTAAAGTGAAATTGATATATATTTTTATCATTTAATCCAATGTTGGTCATTAAAATTAATTTAACTTTGAAATTGGACATAAACAAGTATCAATCTTTTGATAGTTATTGTTTCTTAAAAACATGTTATTTGTTCCGATAACGGGAATTAATTTTAAAATTAATTAATGCCACTTCTATGTTTTGAATTTTTCATAATATAAATAATTTTTTAATTCGGAATGTAAAGTATTTCTTAGGCTGATGTTTTGGTATTTTTCTGAAAAACTTAAATTTTTGATGAATAGTTAAACCACTTAGTGGTAGTTAAAAAAACTAACTTTTTCATATAAATGAAAATTTACCACTTCTTTGAAATTAATTTCAAAAATCCAACATACGTGGTTGATTTCATGAAGTAGAATTTGGTTCAATAAGATGAAACTAATTTTTGATGAATATTAACTTTTGACTTTTATTTACCACGGTTAAAGGTAAATAAGGTAATTCATGGTATACATAATATTATAATAACTCCAAAATACCTAAAAACTTGTCCAAACATTATTTTTTGAGTAATTTACGACCATGGGAAACTTGGGTCGATTTTGGGACCCCATTGAGCCACTTTGGAGTGATAATGACAATTTAGATTAATTAACTTAAAGTAAAGCCAAAAATGACAAAAGCAAATATCTTTTTGTAAATTATGTTTTATATGGTGTTATATAAGTCATATTTTCGACTATAAATATTCTTTATAAATATAAGAATATTTCCTATATGATTGTATTTTTTTTATAATATTTAGAAATCAAATAATTTATATTATTCCATCATTGTTTCGAAACAATGTTAACGTTGAAAACAATACTTTGGATTCATTTCAAAAATATAACAATTTAGTTTCCACCACATTGAATTTGGGATTCCACCTCTTAGGTCAATTTTTTTAGAATTAACATCATGGCCATCTTTAAATTACATCAGATAAAATCTTGGTTAACTTTGAATGTTAATCTATTATATAGTGGTATCAATCCAGTATTGTCAATAATTCCTCCATTTGTTGAAAAAAACATGAAATCTATTGAAAAAGATTCCAACACAAAACATTAGTTTGGAAAATTAAATACCAATTATTTTTTAACAATTATTCCATAAATTCATCTGTATAATCAAACCCACATTCTTTTCTCAATTCCATTACCCCCCTTTAACAATAATATGTAAAGATAAAAACTATAATATTTTTTTATTTAATAATTTTCCTTTTAAAACATGATAATGGATAAAATAAACACAAATTATTCTTTGTTGTATACCCAATTGATAGATCATATATAAATATTGAACCTTTAGATTTATCACCACTTATATGATAATACGGATTTATTGGTTTTGAACACCTACTTTATCTTATAAATATTTTGTTGTTTAGAACTCTCAATCACATTTTTCCTCATCAAAACCACTTGTTATTTTTGAAAAATATTATAAAACATACATATAATTAAATTAAACATGTAAATTATCCCACCCTTACATTGATACATATCTCTATTCTAAATACTGCAATAAGTGTCTCCAAGAACTCTAACAGAAAAAAATTATCTATTCCAAATTTTTTGTTCATACAAAAAATTCAGATTTTAGCTGCATTCTAATTGATTTTTATGAGTAAAAGAACTATACCTCAAGAAGTATAGACAAATACTATAATCCTATTCAATTAAAACATTTTTTAAAAAAAATAGTATAAGATAAAATCATATATGTTTTAAATAGCACTAACTTACATTTAAAAATTTATGAAACTTTAAATTTTTAATTCATTTAAGTATCTAATATGTGATATAAAAATCAGTTATAAAGGATTTTCAATAAATAATCAATATTTAAATAATTTTTATAGTCTTATGAAATCTTTAATACCCTACATTAACACAATTTATCCACTTTTTATATGAATCCAACTAATCATTGAATATTCTCGATAAACACCCCTTGAATTATTTCATCTCTTTAAATAATTAATAACAATATTCACAATGTAAGTATCCTTATAATAGATTTTAGTTTCCATAATTGACATAATTCCCCTAAATGATTCCCATTATATTTTGACATGAAATAGTGAATCCTTCCCACTCCAAGATCATTAAATTTGTTTCAGTCCTTCTTTCTAAGTGAAAACATTTTGCTGGATTATTTACTCAGAATTCATTGAATGTTTGTTAGTTTGGAGAATGGATGGTAGGGATCATCACACCCATTAGGTGGTAATTATTTTGTAATATGGAAATCTCTTCAATATTTAGTATATGATTGCAAATTCATCCAAAATTAATGTAAGATACAAGTTATCAACTCAAGTTGTCGATTATATGGATTAATGTAAACTTCTATATGCATATAAAAATTTTTCTATAATTTTAATATTTATTAGTGATTCAATTATTTAACATTCTATAGGTGTGAAATCAACATTTTATCACCATCCTTTAGATATGTAGGTATTAATTTTTTTTCAGTTCATTAAATGAGATTCAGTCATATCACATTTTATGTAATCAAAACACACACAATTTGATGTTTCTTAATGCTTCTTGTTTTAAATTTTAATGTCATGTGATAAGGGCCACTTCTATGTATTTAAATATTAGGTGTTATAAAAGAATATGAACATTTTTTATAGAAATGGAAGGCATGGGACTCTGGCATGCATGGATCTTTATGTTTTATCATGTTTATTATTAACTAAATGGTAGAATGTATGGTTGGGGCTTGAACATATAATGATCTCAAGATATTGTATTGAACCTTATAAATTCTATTAACAAAATGATGAACTAGAAATAGTGATTATATGGATAACACCTTTTGGAAGGCCCATATGTGGTAATAAACCTCTAGTATATTGGAATATGAGGAATGTATAATTGATAGTTATTTTATTATTAATATTAGGAGGCCTAAAATTGGAAACCAATATGTGTATCTCAACGTCAAGTATTATGGAGACCAATAGAGGAATATCGACTCATGTTATATAAGAAAAAATCGAATTGTTTTTTCTTGACATATGTTTATTATGAAATTAGGGTCATCCAATTCTAATTGAGAAGTGAAACATAGAAATATTATTTTTTTCATCACTTAAGGTAATGTTATGTTTTAATATTGGAATTATAACACCCCAATATTTTAATATCATAAAATTAGGTTTGACATCATATACAACACACAATAGTAATCATAAACTACACATGAAATATATTATATAATTATTATTCTTAAAATATTGTCGATAAATTTGATAAAATTAATAGAACTAAGTAAATTATTGGAATTATATGGTATAAACATTTATAAAATAAATCCATTGGTTATAAATTTATTATAAATGAAAATAAAAATCAATGGAATGTAAATGAAATTATTTTTTCTAAAAACATTTATTATGATCACAATGCATTTTTATCTAAATAAATTTCTCTAATAACTAATGGTGTATTATTTTAATGAAATTTATATAACATATATTCAATAAAAAAATTAATCATTAAAACAATACTTTTTTATGATTGGGATAAAAATATAACAAATTTTATTCATGAAAACTTTATTTTTCAAAAAAAAATAGATCTATTTCATTTGGCGCACATACATTAAATCTAATATTATCCAACTTGAAAAAACATATTATATAAAAGAAAATTCATTTTTTAAATAATCGTATAAATATTATTTTACATATAAATTTTGATATTTTTTTTGAAAGTTTAATTTTTTTATGAATGGTGAAAAATATATATTATATTAAAAATGAATAGTTCATTTAATGAATTTAAAAGATCTATTTATAATAGTGTTTTAAAAGTAAATATATTTGAAAACTATTATTATTCATCCAATTTATTTCATTTGGATTAATGTTGTGTTTAATTTGGATACACATACATTTTATACCTAAGAAACATTCTCATTGGAAACTATATTTTTCAACACAGTTACAAATTTAATTTCACCTTTAATTATGAAAATTCTATGATTTGAATTTGGATAAATTTATTCCATATTGGTAATCATAATAATTAATATTATCAAATATGTTCCACATGGTTTTTGTTCATAATGAATAAAAAATAGTAAATCTTATTTTTCATGTTCATGGTTAATTCACATTTTCATTACAAAAAATTATATAGGATTTGAATAGTTAATTTTAATGAATGTACTAGGTTAAACCTAATGTATGTCAGATTAATAATAGTGTTTCATGGTATATAAAAACATTAAAATATTATGTGGATTCCATGTATGATAATTTTTTTAACATTATAGTTTTGATATTTATTTAATGGATAGAACAAAATTGAATCATGACAACCCTGAATTTGATAGACAATATAGTCATTATGGGAAACCAAATTGGATAATTACTAGAGAGAATGATTTTTGGTTATTACTAATCAGTTATCATGATATATGATTAATAACCACAACCATAATAATCTCTTAGACACGAAAAATAATAGAATAATATAATATACTATGAAATCAAATATAAGAGACTATGGAGGAAATACGATTAAATTTACATCATGTTATAAAGGTGGAAAGAGTCACATGATGAAATTTCTAAATTAAAATGAAATATGTCTTCAATTTTTAAATATGAGACATAGAGAAATGAATATACATGTATTTCAATGTATTTTTATTAGTTAACATGGTAATTATCTAAGTTAGTGCCCTTATCCATGAGTTAAATAATTGTTCAAGTACCTATGTTATAAAGTAAATTTAAGTTAATGTGTAGAAGTATTTATGTATTTGGATTCCCAAATTATTTTGCTCTATTATTTTTATTAGTAGTATTTTTATTTTAATAGTCATGAAACATATATGGATAGTGTTAATTTTTTAGAGAATGCAGGTCTTCTTATTGTATTAACTTAATAGTTCCGGATACCATAAATTTTTATTATTTTATGGTTGATAATAACTAAAATGTCTTTGAAACCACTATGTGGTTTTATGTGATGAACTTCCATGATGATTAAGAATATATTTAGAGTGACTTATGTGAATATAACCCTTTTGATCATTATGTTTTTTTATTACAATGTTATTTTTGGAATAATTTTTTTACATTTTATGGAAATATGATTAACAGTATTGATGACCTGAAAAGTAAATATTGTCATTGATGTTAAGGTAATCAGTGTGAATTATGATTATTTGACTTTGTGAAAAAAATTAAGCTACATAGAAATTCTTAGTGGGTAAAAAGTTATTTGATGATTTATATTAGGATTGAATAATCTTATGATATTTTTTATGATGTGTTAAAGAACATATATTATTATATCTTTATAATGAGGAAAAAGAATTTTGGGTGAAAACCTGTCACATTCTATGAGGTCATGGGGTTCAAACACATAACCATAGATTACCAAGGCTGAAACACTGACTGTTTTCCAAAATCATGTATTGGTTAATATGAAATTTATTTTAATCAAATGGTTTGACCGATAAATATGATGTTGATCCCATATATTTGAAAATTTAAGATATTAGTTGATTAATGATATTTCCAGAGACTATTTGTTATGTAAGGATATATATTTATAACTATTTTGTTTAACGTAATGGATTATGTGAGAATAATGATACAAATTTTCTGGAGGTGGAAGCTATAGGGCATGAGATATAAATTTAGGATAGATTTATCTTTAAATGAGTTTATTGGTGTTATTTGGTATTTAGGGTTATTTATGTTAAAAACATGGTTTTATTATTAAATTTTAGAGAATAATTTAATATATTTATTCATGTTGAATATCTTATTATAATAATTTTAATTTTTTTATATACTAGAAATGTTTCTGATAACACTTTTATGGATTATGTGATCTGTAAGATGTTTGTTTTTGTGTTTCAAACATTATAAATGAAACTGGATACTTATGTTTTGTGAAAAAATATTACAGTGGGATGAAAATTAATTAAAGGGTGAAATTAAACTTTATAAGTAAGTTTATTTCTATATGTTCTTCATTTATATTATACAATAATTCCCTTACCCTAAAAAAGTATCCTGATTTTTTTATCAAATTACCATCATTTTAGATGAATTGATAGACTTTTTGACACCTCAATAGTTTATGAATTTACGGTTGTTAACATTAACATGGTCTTTCAATTTCTTCAAATCTTTTCATCATTCTTTAGGCATTAAAAATTACATTAATTTATATATCTCCACTTACTCTTAATGATTACACACATGTAAAATTGTTGCGTCTAATTCTAGATGACATCCAAACATCCATTCCTCTCTTATCAAGAATAAATTTTATTAATCTTTTAATGATATTTGATTTCAATAGAGGTATTATTTGATAGAAAACCCTTGTTTTTTAATTCCAATTAAAATTTTATAGAGTAAAATTTTTTCAATGTCGGGTGAATGTATAACCCCGATATTTAAAAATAATAACATTAGGTTCAATAGTATATTCGTCATATAACACAGTACTCCAATGATCTTGTAAATATATAATTTAAATATGATAATTATAACCCATCCAATAATGTGTCTAAATTCAATAGGACTAACTAAAAAAATAAAATTATAAGGATTTAACATATATAAAATAAATTCATCAGTTCTGAATTACTTGTATATGAAAATAATAACCATTTCGAAGTAAATGAAATGTTTTTTTCTCAAAAATTTATTTTATTTACATAATTTGTATCAATATAAATAAAATAAATTAATTATTATAGGTGACTAATTTTAATGATGTTTATATATTATATTTTAAATATAAATTTTATAATTCAAAAAATATTTTTTCAAGGAATGGGAGAATAATAAATGAATTATTATGCATAAAATAATAAATTTTCTTGAAATTGTTCCTTCGTATTTTTCAAAATTATTTAATTTTTTTTCCAATATTAAAAAGATTATATAATTATTTTTATTTTTTAAATTATCATGAAGAAATTTTATGAATTTTTTTTTATGGAATATTTTATTTTTTATTAATTGTGAAAAATACTAATATTTATTAGAAACATAATTTTAATTTTAATCACTTACAAAGATAATTTTTTTTTAACATTTTTTAAAAATCAAGTTAGTACAATTATAATATTATTAATAAAATATATGTCATTGGAATCTATTTCATGTTAGTATTTTGATATAAATATAATTTATACTTTTGAAATAATTTCATTGGAAAACTATTTTTTGTTCACACTTATACATTTATTTTTAAATTTAAATTTTCCACTACTGTTATATTATGTTTACAAAATGGACTCCATTTTTCAAATCAGCATAACTAATATTATGTAATAAGTGAAATTTATTTTTTGTTCAAAATGAATAGTAAAAATTGTAAAATTTATTTTCACTTTTTGATGTTAAAACTGGTTTATCGAGGGTTAAACTAATCAGATACTGTTTAAAATGACATTAAAATAATATTTCAGTTGGTATTTTATGCCCATATTTCATCATTATATAATGTAATTTTTGATAATGATCCATTTTTTAGCATTTATTAATGTGAAAACATGGGTGTAATTTATTATTTTTAAAATTTTGAACGGTGTCCTCTACCGTCTTATAAAAGGACACACCCTCTCATACAATATTTATTCTAATAAACCCCTTGTGTTCATCTAGTAAAATCCAAAATACCCTCCATAAATACACCCTCATTAAAATATGGCGCCTTTTCTATTATAAAACCATTTTAGAATGGCATTAGGTATAAACCTAATGTGGTAGTCCGAAAAAGAGGTATAGTTCTTAACGATTAATTTTATTTTAATTTATTTTTAAAATTAATTAAAATATTCCTAAAATATTATAAAATAATTGAAAAATTATCTTCCATTTAATGATTTAATATTATGTTAATTTAGTAACCAATATCCATATCCCCTAAATCAAATGGTAAACCATGTCATTGATCATTTGTACAGCAGAATACCGCCTCATAAATAGAATAATTTTTTTTTCAATTTCATCCTATCACATATGGATATTATTATGGATTAAATTTCCTCATATTTTGTTATGAAATAATTATTCCTTAAGAATTATAATACCATATCTACAAACATACCTTCTAACCCACTAGAAAATGAAAACATCACACATTGTACAAGTGGACTACAACCTCCACTAAGTGATGTGAAGAATTTATAATTTTATGTTGAAATGGATGGTAATAAGGATAGATTTACAAAATTAATATGATAGATATTATACAATAATTATTCAAGGAAGTATATTTTTTCCTTTAATTTTCTGTCAATTAAAAATTTGAAAACATATTCATTAGAACACATGACCAACCATTTCCATGAATGGTCTAATTTACAAATTCATCTATCACTTTTATGGATTAATATATATATATATATATATATGTATAATGAATATATATGATACTTATATCATGATTTACCTCCTTGAAATAATGGAACCATGGTCAATGTAGAAGGAATAAATCTACCAATCAAAAACAAACATAAAAAATAAAGTATTTATTACATTGTATATTGACTAAATAAAACAATTTTCTTAATAAATAGTAATAAATGATTATAAAAAATAAGATGAGTATGGTTATATTATTATTTTATATGAAATATATATTTTTTATATATGAGGTTCGAACGTATATGAAGGAAATCAGACATGAGGCAAGGGTTTCTCGTTTCAATTTTATTTCTGTGAGATATAGGCCATATTCACAAATTATTTATTTATTTTTGTATATTTTAACACATTGATATGTTATATCATTAAATACATTATATTAATAGTATATAAATATAAAATTGATTTTATTCCTTTCATTAGATTTATGATTCAAATATTACCACAAATATAAGGGGTTATTTCTCAAATATATTTATTGTTCGTGATTTATTGTGATTAAATATATATTAAATGAATTATTTGATATTTGTATCATAGAGATGATATAATTAATTCTCATAAGATTATTAAAATAATTTTCAACTTATAGTAAATTTTTTCTCTATTTGTTACTTAAAAATATAGAGAAACGGATTCAATAAAAGAAAACAATATGTCACAATGTTATCAAAAATGATTTATATTCCATATCATTGTTTTATAATAATATTTTATAAAAATGTTTATTATATTATTTAAATTACTTATTATATATTTTTTACCCATTTTTAAAAATTTATTAAATTTCATTTAAATTTCATTTTCTAAATGAGTTATATTTGGATTTTTTCATAAAATAATGATGGAATAATTTTTTAACATACTCGGTATTATTGAAATTTTACACCATCCTAAACACTAATTAAATCAATGTTTTTTTAAATATATTTTATTATTATTTTCTAAGACAATTTTTTATTAGTATTATGGTAGTTTTTATTTTTAAAAAATTTGATTTAAAAGGTGAAAATGATATTTTGGTAAATGAAATTTTCAATTTATTTTTTGTAGTAATTATATTTATTTCCAACAAACATCCTAATTTTAAAAATAATCAATAGGTTATATGTTGTAATGTTACCATATATTTTATTTATTTACATAGTTAATAATAATTTTGACAAGGGATGTACTATTTTAATACTATTCCCTATATTACACTGTATGGTTTTGATTATAGAGAAATAATTAACATATCATATTCTAGTTTACTATATAAATGTTTATATGGATTATAATTATTGATTGATGAAATTATTAACCATTTGTGTGATAGTGTTTGAATAAGATTTTTTAATTTATTATGTTTCTCACCTTTAATACAATTAATTTATTCTGCAGAGCATTTTATGGTCAAGACAAGATAGAATCCCATGATACATTAGTAGGTCAAATAACACAAACAATATTGTGGTTTTTGAGGCCTTTCCTATTTAAATATTATTTCCTTGAACATGGATGTGAAAATGTATTTATTATGTCAAATATTTTACATTCCAACTTTATGATATTAGTTATTGTTTTCAATAATATTATTCATTTAGTTTGAATATCTCTGGATTAGTGGTGATGGGATGATTTGCAGTTAAAATTAGGTTGGATAGGGAACCCATTTATGGGATTAGGGAGGAGGTTTAATATTAATAGAAGAACAATCATAGGGGTCACATAGGTATTGGGAAAGAGAAAGAGGTTCACACTTATGGTGAACTAGATGAAGGGTTCTCTCTAGTATGGGGATAACCAAAGAGGTTCTCCCTAGTATAGTCTCTTGAGTGGGGTTCTGTATGGTAGAGTTATAGATAAATTTCTTGACCTAGTAGATGTATGGTTGAAGGGTTCAACCAGGTATGGGGATATGAGGAGGTATCACATTGTTATGGGGCTTGGAGAAAATTTTAACCATAGTAGAGGCATAGTTAAATGGTTCATCAGGTTTGGAAGATTAGAGAAATGTGACACCAAAGTATTAAAGATAGGATTATATGATCACCCCAATAGATTTCTCAGTGAAGTGTTCACCATAGTTGGAAGCTATAGGAAAAGGGATTACTCATATATAATAATTAGAATAGATGTTCTCTTAGAAAATGAATGGGTTTAGTATTTACACATAAATGGGGTCGAAAAACTATGTTCACTCTAGTGGATGCCTAGGAAATAGGTTGTCTTTCTAATCGGTTTGGGTGAATAGGTTTTCCCTAATGAAGGCATGTGTGAAGGATTTTCCCTATTTTAAGCCTTTGGGTGATGTTTCACCGTAGTTTTAGTCCAAAAATAAAAGCCCCCCCCCCCATGTGGAGGATTGGTTAAAGGGTTCTACCAAGTTGGAATCCTGGGGTGAATGTCCCCCCAGGTAAAGAGTTGGGAGAGATTGATCTGCCTAGTGGAGGGCTAAGAAAAGGTCCCATTCAAGTTACAAACCCTATATGAAGGTGTCCTTATTTTTATCCATTGTTGATGTGTCTCATAGGTTCCACGCATGTACGATTATTAGGAAACATGAATTCCAAAAAATTTAGCAATTTTAGAAACAAAAGTTTAGGCTTCGACATCCATTCTCAATCTTTGGATTGAAAATTGGAGACTTTTAAAAGAGATAACACATAATGTCATTGAGTAGTATTCACATGGGTAACCTCCAATGAAATATCGCTTACATACATGGCTTATTAAAATGGTAGGTGAGGTGGCTTATTTATTGGAATATGTGGATATCCCAATATTATGGAGTTTGGAGCATGTGGGAATTCATTCAGGTCATTTCGAAGAAACACATTAACATAATATATATATATCAAAGAAGTGATCATATAAAATCCTCGGTGAAGTAAATTTCTTGCAGAAAAAAATGTTAATTGGGAATCCAATCAATGGTGAGTGTAGTATTAGGGAAATTAAATGGAAGAAATAACTAATTGAAGGGATCCTGATAACATAGGACATTAATGGGGAACCCCAAGCACAATTTCGGATATTTCTTGAAAACATATCATCTACAACTAACAATAAATATTTAAATATAACTCAATTTATTCTATATGAATATTAAAATTATAGACTATGAAATAAAATATTTCCAACATTAATGGGATAAATCATTGAAGGTATTTTCTAAACCCAAAATTTTCCTTGAAGATCCATAAAATGAGATTTGTTGTATTGAAATAATTTAATGAGTAAATGATTCAATTCAGTCCCTACTCCAAGAGGTTTGTCCCACCACCATATAACTATAATCAGAAAATATTTTAAGTATTATTCAATATTATATTTCTGTGAATCATATAAAAAATTTCAAAAAAAAATACTTCTTCTTCAAGCATGGCGAGACTTTTATAGTCAGGTACATCATTTGTTTTCTAAGTGAGGATCACATCCTGGGTAATATACAAAAGTGAATGGCATGAGTTTTTTAGTTCCAATCGATACTTATTGAATTTCATCTCTAGATTTTTACATCATAATCATTTTCATATTTAATTTAAATATAAACTAAAATAATATTCCACCAAATTTATTCATATTCAGTCTTGATACAAATATAAATTTATTCAAGAAGGATTAGTTCTATTAATAAGTAGTTTATTATTAAATGCATGGAATTACAAGTTGATCATACAGAATTTTGATGATATATATAATGTGTCAAAAGTTCAATATATGTCAATTATGCCTCTTCCTATCCCACTTTACCTAAATTACATTCCTTCCCCAAAATTTATTTTTCTGAGTAGTTCTATAGAATATTTGGAGAATGATGTGTCATAAATAAATTATAGTTATAACCTAATGGTACCTCTAAGAGTGTCTTAACTGGTAAAGAATAGATCATGGATCAAATTTAATTCAATGTTAATTAATTCAATGACATCTTCGAAGAACATGTCTACTCGATCATCTAGGTTCAAATATAGGTAGATCTCATTTAAATTATTTCATTTCTCTTCAAGAATTACCATAGACTAGGATCCTAGGATAAGATTTATTTTATTTACTATAATGTCCATATTAGTTATGTCATATTGTGGATGTGTTGGAAGAGAAGAAATTTTATGCGAATATAAAACATTTTGATTTTAGAATATGGGTGCATAAAATCTTTTAATTAATTATTTATAATTATCAAATTTTGTTATTATAGAAGTCTAATATATAGGCATAGGCTCTTGATGTTTAATAAATTTTTATATCCAAAAAATATATAATCATGATCTCATAGCTTCATTACTATATTGTCTATGTTTTATGTTATTCAAAGGATAATGTGTCTCTTTAAAATGACATTGGATCCTTTTATTTAGGTGATGTACTATGTATAATAGGTTGTGATGATAATATTATATCTAATATAAGATTGGATAATGGAGAAGGGTTCATCCCTTGAACATAAATTAATTATTTCATGATCTTTATGTAATGCACTTGTCTTACAAATATGGGTATTTTTGGAGAATAATACGCATGGTGTAACAACCAAAGAACAAAATATCAGACCTCATGCCCCCTAGAGCAATATTTAGCCAAATTACATTCCATATCCTCCTTCATTTATATTAAGGTTTCTCATATAGACCACATATTGTTTGATCACTACACCTTACTTGTGAATTTGGACCCCATTAATGATAGAGGCGATGATTTTTAGTTTTCCTATATATGGATGGTGGATATGGGTTTCCACGATACATTGAGAGAATAATGGAATATTCCTTATCATGAGAACTCTTTGAAACGCATTAATAAAAATTAGGAATCTAATTATTGATCTTCATGAATGGATAACGTCCCACTCTCTTAGAAGTTGGGTCTTGGATGAGATTAAAATGTATATTTAATGGATTGAAACAAGTCCAAATAATGACATTAAAAAAATATTTTTTGGTGAGGTACTAAATAGGAAGAATAATATGATAGATTTGAAATTGAAATAGAAATGTTTTCTCGATGATTAATCAAGAGTAAAATTCATGAGTGATGGAGGTTGAAATTCTGGTTTCATCATTGCATGTATTAAAGAGAAACAATGCACTCACAGAATAAAAAGTTCTCCAGGATAACAGATCTTACACAAATAATTAGTACCTGGATCCATACATGGCATATTCCCATTTAAACATTCTTCTAGCTAGCCCCAACATACTCTTTCAAGTGGATTAAATCTTAATCATTACGATATTTTTCATTCCATTTCCTATGTTTTTTATTATAAATAAAATGAGCTTCTAGAGTTCTTCATAAATAAATAAATATTTGTGAAGATAGTTGGAATCATAGTCTAGAATTTTCACTTGGTCTAGTTGGTTTCCCATGTACCTTTTAAATGGAATCATGGGATTTGGTTAATGGTTATTTTGAGAATTCGATCGAAAAACTATATTTTGGGGGTAGTCTCACTCATGTTTCCCATGCCTCTACGCTTGTGCAGGGACCATAGGTGATGGATCCACATTATTTTTAATAGAATATACCTATTTTTATTTTTAAATTTTTATAATAAGTTATTTTCAATTATCATAAAAAAAATATATCCAAATTTAACCCTATTTGGATATCTAAAGTGAAACATGGGTTTATTAAAGGGAGTATAATCCATGGGGAAATTGGATCAGCAAAATAGTTAATTAGTGATATTAACTAGAATACCATAAAATCTAAAATATAAATCTTGTTCAATGT
Organism: Viscum album; assembly: GCA_963277665.1. Taxonomy (NCBI): domain Eukaryota; kingdom Viridiplantae; phylum Streptophyta; class Magnoliopsida; order Santalales; family Viscaceae; genus Viscum; species Viscum album. The sequence goes on from OY728134.1 coordinate 478,503,256, forward strand.
ATATAAGGATTACATCTTAATTTAATTGAATTTAAATTTCATTGTTTTAATAGATATGGATTTTTCTTGGAATTATTATATAATGACCTCTTCTTTAAAATCTACATGGCAATATACCTTTTTGGGGAAACCATCTTTTCAAGAATTTTTGGGTTATAAGGAAATTTGATCGACTCTACCCCACTCTATTATTCCTCACCCATGATTCAGTTAGTTAATACAATAAAATATATATCCAATGGGGTAGAATTCTTCCATAACACTACAGATATCACTCAAGTGACAATTCCCATATAATATTTAAAGATGAAAAAATTCATTTTGATAAATCTGGAAAAAGATCAATTTCTTTTATTAAGGGTATTCTGGAGGACTACTATAATTGGATTCACCAAAAAATTAATTATACAAATAGAAGAATCTATATTTTAAAAACTCTAGATATAAGGGTGAGATCCTTCGTGACAAGTATTGATATACACAATGTTAATTTCTAAATGGATTATATTAGTGCCCCAATCTCTCTAAGGCAACACAAAATTCACTACATTTAAAATATTATTAAAACAATCATAGGGTGTATCATGAATAAGAAAAACAATTTCTTATCATTTTAGAGGGATAATTAATTTGGTGAACCATGTCCTTTCCATAATTTATATACAACATAATTTTACTATTAATATGACCATATATGTCAATTAAACAATTGAGAATATTTTTCATATTTTCTTATGGGATTCTCTGTCAAATAGTAAACATCACAAGGCATAATGTTCTAGGTTGGTAAGGCCATTTTCTAAAGTTTGTATATATAATAGATGTGTTTTATGTACTATAGAGGATTTTCATGGGATGTTAGAATGGGAGGATATTGATGGGAAGGTTACATGGGGTAAGAACATGAAATAAAAATATGAGGAAGATATGGGAATCCATAGAGCTAGGATTTCTGAGGTTTAGTTCATGATTAAACCAAATTTTGAGTGCTTATAAGGAAACCACAAATGGATAGTGGGAAAGAGAGAGATATCATTATAGAATCATAATAAGGTAAAAACCAAACCAGGAATACCTTAGAATCCTACTCTACATATCTAGATATATTAAGAAATTGAACAAATGAGTTTCATTCATGCGGTTCTGGAAGAGGATTAGTTGGAATTTTTTGGATAACATTTTTTTCAACATAGAGAAAAAAATGTGTCTTGAAGAGAACCTTCTCAAGATATTTCTTAGTGAAATACTAATATAATATTATGTAAGCATCTAATCATCATGATTAATGAGGAGATGTTCTATAGGGTAAGTAGATTCCAATGAAGTTCATCTTCCTCGTATGGTGAGTTAGAGCCCTTGCACTTCCCATCGAGGAGAACATTACGCAACTACGTATTAGTCTCACCTTATGATTCGAATGTTTTAGAGACCCACTGATGGAGATCTCATATTGATTATTTTTAAATGGGTAATGGGATAATACAATGTGCCAAACTTTTGGGTATTTTATAGGGTTGTGAAATCCTGATTAATTGAATATGTCCTTACATAACTGGTTTGAGGGTGTGGGGACTTCAGGATCAGAGCACATGGAAAGTGCTTTAATACTCACAGAGGGTTTCTACTGCCTATGGAATGTGAGGAATTAATATTATCATAAGAGATTCTGATGTACTATAAACTGACTTATTTCAAAAACAATGTTAATATGAAGTTATCTGATTCAACTTTATATAGTTTTTTATAGAGCCCCTGCTCTTAGACTCCTCCTTATAGACCATGGATTTTACAGTGCTCCCAATATCAAGAAGGGGATATGGGTTCAATGGCTACTTCATTAGATGGATCACAACATAAAAAATTACAGTTCAATTAACATGTAGGTTATGAGGGTTGGGGTTATTGCTTTTGATATAGGGTGTTTGGTTATTTTGGATTTACATCATTTTTTTTGGTAGAGGTTATTCCCTCCACGATGAAGTCATGGCAATGTTGACTGGTCTTCTCATATATAGTCAGAGGAAATTTTATCTGGAGGCACTAGAAACTGATTCTATTTCAATCTATAATTATTAACAATTTATTATACCATCTCACTGTTCTATAATTTACAATATTCGTAGGTTCAAGTGGGTTATTAATAATAACTTTTACATTTTTCATACATGTTGTGAAGTTAATTTAGAAAATTAGTTTCTTGTTTCAATTACTACTTTGGGCTAGTGGATTTAATGTATCACTATTAGATATTCTCTTCCCCATAAGGGAGTGAATCACGTTAGATAATATTCTCTTGGTCTTCATTACATCAGACCCTCCTAACTATTTCTTTTATCATTTTTTTTGTTTTACACACTCTATTGTACCTGAAAATTTAAATGTAAAAAAATATATATTTTTATGGAAATTAATTGCGTGTGAGAGGGGTCGTTCCCAAATATCATCATGTATTGATGTTTTTTTGGAAAGGATGGTTTTTGTCCAGATATATTTAGAATATTATGAGTATCTAGGATGATTAATGAATTTATTATGAAGAAAAATAGAATTGAAGAATATGTTAAATTGAAATGTTTACTGTATTTTCTTTTTTTTTATAACACAAAAATCATATATTGAGTTACATTGAAATGTGGTTAACATACTAGGTTATGTAATTTGGGAATGTTTTGGAAAATATTTGGTGGAATTTATATGTATTATTGTATTCTCATTACATAATATATTTTGAAACATTTATACCTTCATGAGAACATTATAGAGTATTATCAAAATTGAGATGTTTGATATGAGTAACGATCAATTATTGATAATGTTAGGATGATTCTTATCTTAATAAATATCATCTAATAAATTTTGTTTTATTTTATATGCTACATAAGTATCATTTGTCTCTGTGTAAGAATCATACATTATCATTATAAGGTTAATGATTGAATCTATTATTAAAATTAAAAAATTCATTTCTATGTAAGAATTGTTCCCACTCTATCTAGAGATGATAGTAGAAACTTAATTCTATAAAATAATTACACTCTTACTATAACACCTAGTACACCATTTTGAAACCAATAAAAAACATTATTTTTCAATACTATACATGAGATCTCCTAGAAAACAAGCAGTGATAAATTAAAAAATCATCTCTCCTTAAAAAATAATCCCCAAACACTCAATTTTGTTCTCCGTATTGCTAATATTATTTTATTATTTTTAAAAAGACATGTCTGGATTATTACGAACAAGGTTTCTCACCAAAATGGCATGGTGAGGCTAGGTAATAACCATTTTATAGAACAATACAACCATAGGAAATGGATTTGTTCCTCATCATCAATTCATGAAAATTATTCTTCAGTGGTATTTCTTTTCACTATAACATTCTCGTAGACTCATCGTTCTTTTGGTCCACATGAATCAATGAGAATAAATCTTGGTCACTAAACAATAATGATGCTACCTCCAAAAAATCGTACATTTCAATTTCTTCTACAAATATATTATTCCCTTCAAGATCATCCACTCATTTTTGATCAACATGTTGGTATATCTAGAATACATGTTGTTCTTATACAAATGAAATGGATGAAGCTAGAAAAAAGAAGGTTGAATGGTTAAAACTATCCCAGTTATCCTTTATTAAACTAATATTACCACATTCATCCACTTAACACTTTTTCTCATTTATAATTTCAATTTTCTCTATCATACAATTCATCCATCTTGAAATCAAATTTTCTCATTCTTTATTTCTTCAAAAATCATCCCCATACGAGGTCATCATAATTATTTCACATTGGTGATATCACATTATATCCCTGCATGTATTCCCCACATTTCCATCAATATGCATTTTAAATTAATACTCCATTCATCAACTAGCTTCAGCATCATATTCCAAGAAGCCAGATGATATTTATCTCCCTCGTTGTTTTCTTAAATAAATTAAACCATAAATTTTCAATTTTATTAATGTTTATCATAGGTTCGCAGATAAATGATATAATTTTATATTGAATAGATGTAAATAAAATTTTCACCAGTGTAATTGTTCCCAAAAAAGAGGAAATGATTCTTCATTTACAATTGTGTGTTATAATATAGTTAAATGTTTCATCGAAGAAATACCATCTAATTTTTCCATTTGATATGGGAGATATGAGGTAATCTATCAGAAAGTACAAATTTGGAATTCTCAACATATATTTCATAAGTTTAAAATATATTATTGTGGACTTTTTACGAGATATACCTGTTGATATTTCATTAATATATCTTTTAGCCACTATAGTTTCTATTTGTATGTATTATCCTATTGAATAATTTTTGGGATCTTTTCCTTCCATTAAAAAATAGTATTATGTAATAAGTGAATGAATGTTATGAAAAAATTGATGACTTGATACTATTTATCTTGGGAAGATCATTCACATTGTAACTCATATGTTGATTTTGTTAGGTTGTGTAGTGCCAATGTAATATAAAGCATTATAAGAATTAACGTAATATTTTTGAGAGTTGAGCCTTATTAATTTTTTATTCCCATTGTGTTATTTCTTGAAATTGCTGACTATAATCCGAGATTATATATTCACATGTGGAGAAATTTAGTTTTATAATAAACATAAAAATGAATGTATACTTGATGATTCATATCCTCATTCAGGGATTTTATTGATCATTGGGTTCGTTTCACATGGTATGTGATGTTTATCTCCATTCATTTATGATAATATATTCAGTGGTTTATATTTTTTTGTTCCTCTCATAATGAGAATTAGTCACTAAATTATAGTGGATAATCTAAATTTAGTGAAAAATAATTGGATTTACAACATTGAGGTATATAGTTATCTAATTTCAAAATACAACATGATGATATATTTAATTTCCTTTTATCTAATTTTTCTTAGATGATGCCACTGTTAGATTTCATCCCTCTACTAAGATTTTTTTTTCAGCAGTTGAGATAGAGTATATGAAAAATGATATACTTTTCAAAAAAACCATATTCTATTCTCATTTAGACAAATAATTTATAAAAGTTAAATGAATTTAAATAGGAAATGTTATTTTGGGAAACACTAAAGAAAATGTATTAAAGCAATACTAATGTGATGCAGGGAAAGATATTAATTTATTGTTTTAATTAGGATGTCCCTAGGAAACATGATGATGAAACACTAGATGGATTTGTCACTATTGGAAATGGGATTTTGAGGATGAACAAAGTATTTCATGAAATTTTATAAGATTTTAAAGTATTAGAATAAATCTAATTTATCATACATAAAAATTTTGATATAAAATTACAATCATGGGAAGATAAATATCTATGTATAATTAATATATATTATATTAAAATAAATTTAATTTCACTTGAGGTGAGAAAATAAAATGTTTTGAAGAGAAAATTTGGATATAAAAAAATTTACATCCTCAAAAGACAACAATTATATAAATAACGACAATGAATATTATGATTATTATTCAGATTCGTGTTCATATACGGATTTAAAATTTGATAAAATTATATCTCTAAAAACAAGATACACGTTGAGGGGAAATGAAACGTTCAAGGGAAATATTCCAAAAAACATTTAGCATTAGAGAAATTGGACATTTTTTAATATTATCTATGTAAAAATTTGATAAAACCATTGATTTAGAAGAAGAATGTCCAAAGAGATCATTAAAAAGGAATCATCATAAGATAAAAAAATCAGGTAATTCATTAAACGTTATGAGAAATAATTTTTAAAAATAAAAAATAGAAACTTATTCTCCATGTGTCATGATATTCAATGAATTTGTGGATATGAATATGTTGAGACATCCTATTATATTGAAGATATTATACACATTATATAACTAATTAACAAAAATTAAATCATGTTAAAGGTAGAAAATCCTGAAGAAAATAAGAAGAAATTAATATAGAGATTATCTTTAAGAGAGTGTTTAAATAATTTCATTGAATGATTATGAGGCTTAGATGAGGAGAAGGGAATTTATTAAATCGATTAAAAATATACTATTAATAATATATCAGTCCATGTATATGAAAAAATAAATTCTTATTAAATATATTTATGAAATAAATTAGAATATTGATGATGATAATTCTTTAAAATTAATTATTGAACAAAGTATGAAATATAAGGAAAATTGATTTAATTTTTCACTAATGTTAATCAAGCATAAATTATAAGTCATCTATCTCATACATATCTTCATGGAATTAGTGTAATATTTTTGATATTTTTAAAAATAACAAGTATGAGATGTTTCCCTTATTTAAGATAACTATTTTTGTGAGTAAATATCAAATAAAAGGGTCTAAAGGATCAAAAAAATTATAATTGGAAGCATGAGAATATGAAAAATGTAATAATACCAATATGATTGATAAATAATTCATATATAAAGATAGTGAAATATAAAGGAACTGAAATTTGAAGTTAAATAATTCTACAATAGATGATATAAAATCATCTAATAATAACCCTAATGTTAAATAATATTATGTCAATTGTCCACATTATTATATGATAATAAGAAATATCCTATACAACTAACATAATGAAGGTAGTAATCTAAGTATCATTCTCTATATAACATAGTGTATCAAAAGGAAAGAATGCATTTAATATATTATATTTTTACTAGGGAGGATATTAGAGAACGGAAAATATTTTTTGGTTTAATTACCAACATTATAATGAACATATATGGTATTCAATAAAAAAAATTTGGGGGGATTTTGACCTCTAAAAATAGAATGTTTGGGAAAAAAATTAGGAACACTATATTGAAATTTAAGAAAATGTTTTGAGTGATTGATGATGTAAATGGAGGAAACGAACTACTTGGTCAATATCTATATCAATTCCTCAATAATAAAATGTACTATTATTGAATTAGTTACAATAATCATATGCCTTTGATTATGGGAAGTCATTGTTAAAAAAATTTCATAGTTTTGGAAGTATAAAATTAGTCATCAAAAGTTAATAATTCACGGATTATATAAAGATTGTGTTCATCACAGATTATAAGGTATTTAAAACACATAATTAGTGTTAAAAAGACAATGTAATGATATTTGAACATTATAGATGATGTGTAACTCAAAATCAACAGTGTTAGATCATATGTAATTGGGAAATATAAACTAAAAACTAATAAAACAATATTTTTTGAAGGACTTCAAGAGAATAAACATAATGTGTCTTTGTTCTATAATGAAATAATTCAAGTTATTGTTCAAATTGATGTATTTAAAGTTGATGTATTAGAATTTGGGATAATTTTTAAATGATTTCAATGATCAAGCAGAAATATATTTCATATAGGTTATTTTGTAAAGCCATTTTACATAAAATACAAATAAGAAAATCAACTATGACAATGAAGGTATGATCATCTATGAAAAATTAAATTCATAAAGTTTAATTGATATAAAAGTATTTGTAATTTTTTTTATTCAAAATAGAGAGAGGGAATAAATTACAAAAAAACTTTATAATGTAAATATTAGTAATTCTCTATTTAATAATGTATACATTTAATGAACACATCAATTTTACCCAATTTTTTATGAAAATTATGTACCCATAAAGAAGAAAATAGGAGTGGAGATATGTATATTATTTTCTACACTAATTAAATTTAAAGAGTTACTTGTTATATGTTTTTAAAAAATCATGATCTAAAAAATCATAAGTATCTGATAAAGTATTGAAAATGACTGTGTTTCTCTGTAAAAAATATCAGAATATACAATGGTTCTGATTAACTAAATGGAATATTTATACTTTCATGAGAATCATGGTAATAATTTTGAATTTAGTTAAATATATAAATCATAAAAAAATATTTTTTCATAAATAAAACCATATAAGATTAGTTGAGATTTCATGAACTAGGATAATAGAATAATATACCTCGTGATATATTTGGATATAATAGATTAGTGCAGATGTTTTCATTAAAAATCATTTCGTATACATGAAAAATTATAATATGTCCTCATAATTGGTTTATCAATATTTTTTATTATATTTAATGTATCCTTTTGGTGTTTTACTACTCTTGTGTAATTAATATGTTTATAGGAAATCATGGGATGTATGAGAAAATGGTGTGGTTGGGATCTTCATTGGTGATCCTCAGAATGAAGAATTATACCATTGTTACAAAATATTGAGAAGTAAGATTGTTTATATTGAGGATTAATTGTTCTATAATATACAATGAATATAGATAGATATCATGAAGCAAGTTATAATGGTGATGATAATGATATTTTTGTTAAATAGATGGAATAATTTAAAAATTAGTGAATGTCTAGAAGATGTGTATGTAAAGGAAGTTGATTCAGAATATTATAATTATTATGAAAGAAATTTCCCATCAGAATCATGCTTGAGAAGACATGATGAATTCCAAAACATCATTATTGAACTTTCATATAATGTTAAAACTAGAAGAACTTTTATGACATCACCACATATACCACTATTTTCATAGTATTATCTAAGATTTGATGAAAATAATTTGAAGATTCTGGTGTAGATTTATTCCATAAATGAATAATTTAGTCTGATTTAGAATAATGTGCCAGGAGAGTTGTTATTGAAGCATGAAAAAATTATTTTAATGAAACATAATGGGTATATTAAAACAAGTCCAATGAAAACTAGTTGGTTGTAAGAAATAATAAAATTATTTTTCATAGAGGGTATTCTCATTTAAACAGGGTTGATTTTTATGATTCCATTTCACTAGTTTAATGGCTATAAACCAATTTTATTTTTACTTTTATAGAATCAATGAATCATAAGATATTCTAAATGAATATCAAGGCTATGTTCGTCAATACAGAGATTGATGAATAGAATTAAATTTAAAAAATATTTAAATTATTTCTAACTGATAAAGATAATTATGTAATTATGTTAAAAAAGGATTTATAATGGTTGAGATATTTCCATGATAGTTGGTATTCTATTCTGGATTCATATGTTATGTTTTTAGAATTTTATAAATAAAGAGTGTAAAATAATAACAATAACAAATATGTGTCCTATGAATATATCATTTTTATTTTAGTTTATATCAAATTATATTTACTAGAAATAAATAATGTTTTAGAAGGATTTTTATTTTGATATGAAGTTGTTATTTGAATGTTACTTGAATTGGGGGATGAGAAAATTTCTAGGTTTTTAAATATCTCTAGAGGAAGATGATATATTCAATTCTCATGATATGTATTCTTGGTATATTTTATGTAATTATGATATAGATTAATAAATTCATAATTTTATACACATTTTAGCGGGGACTATATTATCTGGTAATATAAATGGAAATGAACTAGATCAAAGGTAATTCCATTAGATTATTATTCAATTTTCATCCTTGACAACCTTATGTACATACAATTTCTATACTACTACACTTTGTGTATGTTATTAAATTGGAAAAAATAATTAAATCATACGGATATAATGTGTATTATTAGGTATATTAATTTAATAAATGTATTTATGATAATATATTGTATCAAATTATAATTTGGTCAATTTTGAAACACATATACCAATTAGGAAGGAAATTATAATAACTATTACTCACCCGTGCTATTGCACGGCGTATTCAATTAATGGGTTTTCTTCTAATAATGGTTTAATTTTTAGAAATATTATGAAGAAAACATATGTTGAATTAATTATAATTAGGAATTACTATTGTCTGGTAATGGAAAAAGGAGGAATAGAACATGAATACATCATTCAATTAGTTGACAAATATATTAGAGACAAAGATGAAATAGAGGACACTATTGAATAAATTAAATAAATGAAAATATATATTCAAAATCAACAACATAATACTTAACGTGTAATTGAATGAAAAATAGATAAAGAATAATTGATTCTGGTTTTTACATCACTAAATGTCAAGAGACTTGGTATTTGATTGAATACTTGGTCATCTTGCATACTACATATTGGTGGTTATTGATTGCAACCGCCCAATCCTGACTATATAGACACCACTCCCCATATCCCATCTTCATGTGAACCACATTCAGAATAAACTCATTTAAATAAATTGTAAAAACAAACATCATCAAGTAGAAATTCTGAGATATGTACCTGATTAGTCTCACAAATGTCCACTACAAAGAGCAGTAAATCACATCTTTGATAACAGTTACCTGAAATGTGCACATTAAATGTCTTTTAGAGAAATCAACACATTAAAGGGGAAATGTCTCTCATACAATTTAATGAGGAAGGTTGTAAACTTCAAAAACATTGAAAACAATTTAGAAACACAAACCTAGAGTTTTGGTTATGGTTACAACAACAATATGACTCGATCCTCAAGAGGTGGGTCGAGTGTCGTCCTATTTTTTCCTACCATGAAAACAGAAAGGAACTATTATTAAATACTAAAAAGACTAAAGGAAAGAAAATAAATTAAAAGGGACATATCCTACAAACCATCCAAGATGTAATTGTGTCAATGTAAATATACAGGATTCAAGCCCATGATAGCACCTTCTAATGTGGGGTCACTCATCTGTGCAATTGGATGGTCACTCAGTACCCTACATGCATCCATTCTTCCTCCAAGGAGATTTATTGGAAATATTTAATGTGATATTATCAACAGTATTGCGAATTGATGCCTGTTCCAAATCCGGGTCACTATTCCACTCTAGTGGCCACTGTAACACATTATGGAATCTATCGAAAGCACCAAAGTAGCCACATGAAAAGAAACCTATATATGAAGATTATCACTTATAAAAAGTCTCCCTAGTATCCTGTAATATATCACATAAATAGAAATCATGCCAAAGGTCATGGAAAAATTATGACCAACCTCATAACCATGCTCTGTTATAGGAAGGAGTTCTGAATGCCATTAAAAAACTATCACAGGCAGTCACTGATCCTATAAATCGATTACGAAATTATTAATGAGTTACTATGATTTTGGTAGGCCCTACCGAAATCATTATTAACAGAATCTTGACAGGTCCACCAAAAAGTATCTACCATGAGTTCTTTATTCATGGGCACAAAGTGAAAAATAATGATAGAATACCTTCTGAAAAGTAACACGGAATCCCTCTTCATGGACATAAGTTCAAATAGAATTAAAGTCATCCGCTTTCTGTTTTCTTTCGTAATGTTCCTACATGGGGTAGAGGATATTAAAATCCTCCCTGTAGTCAACCATCGAGCAATGATGGCAATACTCTCTTTGATAGTATCAGCTTTCAAATTCCTCTCAGTAGTAGCATTGCGTTTTATCAAGAGGTGGGTGGAGTGATGTGTGGAGTGTTGTCCTGTTTTTTTCATACCTAGATAAGAGAAATGTAATGTTTTTATATAGTTAATGGAAAGAAAATAATTGAAAAGGAAAAAACAGATGCTCAGTATAATCACTGAAAATGCAATATCATAAAAGACATTGATCCCAACCAAAAAACTGCCCAACAAATACAAAATAATTACAAAGATAGATTCAATTTCTAATTTGGATTCTCAAAAGCTAAATATAGAAAGTATTATCTGCATCTCTCATTTGGGAAACATTTCTCATGTTCCACCTTCAAAAAAAGTGATTTCTTACTTTAATAAATTTGAATGTGAATGAAGGGATGACTTATTCAATAAAGCCAAAGGACTTTAATATGAAAACATAGGAGAAAAAGGGAGAAATTATAGCATCGGTTCATATGTAGCAGCCAGTACAGTGATCAAGAGAGAATGTGACCTTAAGAAATAGTCTTTAGAAAATTCAGAAGATTGAAGTATTTAGAAAATAAATAAAATGAAAACCCAAAATATTCAAGTTGTGCTCTTTTTTCCCAATCAAACTCTTGTGTATGCAACTGACTTAGGAAATAGGAATCCCATGTTACACCATATGGGGTTGCAAAGGCATAGAGATCCATATATGCCCACTATGGGCCTTGCTAACCTTCTCTAGAGATAAAATGGAGTTTTATGTCAATAACTGTCAAAACATATATACAGTTAAAACACATATACATTGTATTCCCACATAATGCAAACCCAATCAACATGTATTATAACATGTTCCGTCATACAAACAGTGTTATATCGTAACTATTTTGAGTATTTAAGAGATTAAGAAATAGGAAAAAGAAGATAACATACCGCAAGTGTGAATATAGATATCACACCTAGTATAGAATTTCATGACCAAAATGTCATTTGAGGTGTCCATGGGTTTTTCATTTATCCATATGATGTTCTGCTAGAGGGCGTATTTCAGTTTCCCTAGTAGGTGAGACATAATGCAAACCCAGTCCAGAGGTATTATAACATGTTAAGTTGTACTAAAAGTGGTATATTGTATATAATTTGAGTATTTCAGAGATTCGGAAATTGGAAACAAAAGATAACATAATACAGGGGTGAAGATAGATATTATAACGTTGATTGAATTTCATGAACAAAATTTCAGTCGAGGTGTCCATGGGATTTCCATTGATCCATATGATGTTCTGCTAGATGTCATATTTATGTTTTGAAAGCAGATGAGAAATGAATAGAATATTACAAAAGTTATAACTGCCTCATATGAATTTAATGAAACATAAATCCCAGTGTATTGAATTTTCATACTGAATTCAGAAACCTTTATGTAGAAATTAATTTCAATAAGATGAGTGTCGGAATAGAGGTTCACTTCCCTGCTTTACTACACTATACAAGAAGATGAGTCTATGCGTAACGTCCATACAAGAAACCTTCAATATCGTTTGAAAACCAAATACATAACATATAACCCATTTATTAACAGCGTCTACTGTGAGTAATAGAAACCCAAAATAAGGCATTAGAATGTCTATAATTAAACACCTCCACCATTATCCTACTCCATAATGAGTAACGTCCAGAATAATGAAAAATATCTGAGGAACGATAACTAATAAAAAATCAAAATAAATGAAGTACATCCAGAATGTCATGAAAACTGTCCAGCATTATATGCATCCTGCATGAAAATCATCCAGCATGTTAATATTATAGTAGACCTGCAGATAATCCCAACTGAAACAGACTCCATGAGAAATTACAAATACATCATACTGCAGATCATTATGTATTGCAGTTATGGTAGGAAATCAAATGAATAAAAACCAATTAAACAACCACTTAGTATTATTACCCTAACAATAGTACAGAAAATGGAAATTTTATTTATCATTTTTCTTGTTCAAATCAGCCTTTATTCCACTTTCTTGTTGAGTATAATGAGTAATTGTACCTAAAATATCTTGACTACACTGGAGACCATGTTGCTTGTCAGCCTCTGTATCAAATTCATGTGAAAGTTTTTCTACATAGAGAATATAGTTAGCAGAATTTGAAGCTACTTGATGAAGTTCAAATCAATGCAGAACATATATGGTTTTTAACAGCGGACAATAAAAGATTCAATGAAATGAACGTTGTGTATATTAAATTCATTGAAACTCAACACTAATCATGCATGTATTGTTAATGCAAATGTAGTAATTTATTATTCTGACATGATGATTGTTAGATACTTGAGTAGATAACCAATTAGACATTCAAGCATCAAACCTACGGGCAGTGTTTGAAGATGATGGAGAAGACCTACTGGTTTGATGTTCATATTATGCAAGGTTGGAAGGAAAATTACAGTAACATTACTTATGTCTATTATTTAAACAGAATGAAAATAGAATGAAGCACATTGTACCATGAGAAATTCAATGCCACTAATAAGTTGTGATGTCCCACTACTTTGAGGACCCTATAGAGTTTAATCAATCCCAAAAGTACAGTTATGTAATTTTAAGTTATATATGGACAATAGAAATGAAATACTATAATTCCTTATTTTGTTCAATGTTGTTTGTCAAGCTGGTAATGTACTTGTCATTATCACATATATATAGTACTCTAAAGATGTTTTTTTCAAATGAACGATGATAGTTTTGAATATTGTAATCAGTCACATCAAGTGATAGTAGCAGTTTTTTGATTTGAAAATGTTCAACTGTGGAGGAAAACCATACTCATCATCATCCTAAATTACAATTGATAAGCAGTGTGAGGAAAAATATTTCATTAAATTTTTGAGGTCAGAGAATCATTTATTTTTACCTGTATCATATAAGTTCTCAATTCTGCAGCTGTTTTATGTAAGAACTGGATGACTTGTTTGTCAAATAAAAAAACTGAACATGAGTCTGTGCTATCAGTAACCATTAGTTTCACTCTATATCGGTTGCATCTAATATTGGGATTACATGGTCATTGTTATTATGTAATTTTCTTTTATCTGCATGATATCAGCATAGTGACAATAATTATTTTCAAAAAAAATAATATGAAACCTGGGAGTAGTGCTGTTGGTAGACAATTTTCAATTTTGGCACCAAATTTTGTCTTCTAAAACAAAAACTTTCTTCATGTAGAAGTTACATGAATTGAAAAACCAATTGTGTGTACTTTGAACTTTTAGTATTATAGCTGATATTAAACATCGTGTAGGCTACAGTATAGTAAGGTCATAATAACAATATCATTACTACAGGTATTACTTCAAGAATTCATAATACATCATTTGGAATTTGTCAAATTAAGGATGATTTAGTAACCTCGTTACAGTTTTTTACATCTGATATTGTTTTCTTGTTACTCTAATACAAGACCGTTGTAGAGGGGCTCGCAATAGTAGGGGGTGGGCTGTGCAGTTGTGTTGTTATTACCATCCCAGACCTCGTAATTTTAGAGTGAAATTCAGGAAGATAATTAATAATAACAGTTGTGTAATACTGTTGGGTTGCATAGAGAATAAACTTGATAAATAGTTAGAAATTTTTACATATAATGATACATGCTTCTTAAGTTGTCTACTTCAGGAATATGAATATTGTAAAGTATCTTCATTGCATTCTGTGTAGTTGTGATAATAATAAAAGCTAAAATGATAATGAATTCAAATGAAGCATAATTATAGAGTTACGTGTTCATCCAAAATAATTTATGAAAGAATTAAAAACTGCAAAAGTATGTAATGTAGATAGAAAACATACTGCTCAACCGCTTCACCCGGACGAGTTGTAATATCATTATTGTAGATGACTGCTTGTTATTTTCCAAGTACTCTGTCATTTCTTGTACATACTCTCCCCATAAACTACAGTTTATTTGCGAACCTATGTATGAAAAGGAAGTAACAAAATGAATGAATATTGACTATTTTCATTTGTGAAATCATAAATTTATAGGAACATTGACCTGTCATCCTATAGAGTAATCTGCATCCTCTGGTTTGAAGGACCCATAGATTCCACTGGTTTAGTGTATCATATTATTCCAATTATTTCTATAATATATATGACAGAAATAAATCATGTAGAGTATTTCTATAAGATATACGACAGTATTCACTCTTACTGTGTTGAGGTACCAACTGATGAATCAGGTAGAGTATTTTCTCCATCTATTAATTCTGTACAAAATGATGAATGAAAGGTTATTAGGGGTCTTCATTTGTTACAGGACAGACAATATGTGCATGGAATTTCGTAGTCATGCTACTTACAAAAAGGTATTGGAGATTCTATCAAGGTAGTCAATTGTTGTTTCCGTTTATTAGATCCAGTAGATATCATTGACGTAGATGCAAATGGTTCTGGCACTGTGCACAATGAATAAGTTAGTAATTAATATTTTTTGGTACTGTGAAATGTAGTGTGTATTCCCTTGAAAATTAATGTTACTTCAGTGGCATGCCTATGAATTCATTTGTGTTTGTAATTGTTGGTAGATGTTCATTGTTAGGGGATCCAGACTTGTTATTAGATGCCAGATAAGAATTTAAAGTGGATGTTGCCACTGTAGCTTTGGCAACGTCAAATTCTGTATAGAAAAATAGATTGTTAATAATCACATTAATTTTTAGTGACTTTATTAGGAAACTGACCATCGTTATGTAGTTTCATCATCAGTAGTCTGTGTTGTATCCTTGAGTCGATACAGTTAGATGTGGAATTCAAGTCTGTATTTGATTGAGCAAACAATTTCCCAACATCTGTAATACAAGTAAATCATTATGAAAGATTCCAGTTAGTATGAATTGTTTTGCAGATCATTTCAATCCTGATATTGGTTAATGTGAACTAAACTACCCATTTAAACATAAAGATGATAATGGAATTCATGTGGCTCCTTGTATGATGCCACCTCTTCATACTGATTTACTCGACTGAGCACCCGAATGGTTGGCAGATGATATAGGATGGTCTGTAGTTTTTTTCGACACTGATCATGTTGCAATTATAGTGACAATTGATACTATATATAGGTTTGTAAAAAAATAGAACATTTTCAAGGGTATATAATAGACAGCACATAAAACGTATGTCATTCCTTCATAAGAATCCTTGGTTTCATCCTTGCGTTTTTAGAGCTCGAGGGAGCAAAGATCTCACAATCCAGTTTCATTGCATCCTTGCAATACATATTTGTATTTGATTGAGCAGACAAGTGCACAGACACTATAATAGAAGTAAGTCAGTATGTATGTTTTCATTTAGTAAGAAATGTACTATGAAACATTTTAAAAATAATGTAGGTTAATGCAAAAAAACTAACCATTTATACATAGATTTGATAATGGCATGCGTGTGACAGCACAGTTGATGCCGGCTACTGATACTGATTTACTGGAATGAGAAATAGAATGGTAGGTAGATGGTATATAATAGTCTCCTGTACTTGTCGCTAATGATCATATTGACAGTGTAATGAGTTAAAAAATTGAACAAAGGACTATAATCATAATAGAACATTTTAAAGGCTACTTAAAACAGAACTCACAAACTATCTGTCTTTCCTTCATTAGTAGCCTCTGTTGCATCCATGCATCTTTAGAGTTCGATGGACAATTCATGTTTGTTTGTTTTGTCTTTACATATTACAGTCAAGGTGTGCATTAATATTTTATAATGCACAGAGGACATAACAGTCTCAAATATTACATAATGAATGAAAAGATCACACAGGATTCAACAGACAATAGTAGACATTTATGTTATATATAGATTATCTAGTATCAGCTAACCAGATATTCATGTGGATATCATCATGGATAGTGAATTTTTAGTTTAAAATAGCCCAAACCAAATAACAACAGCAATCTTTAGTGGCTTTTTTATATTGGGAAGCATGTATTTTCAATTCAGACAACTAATTATGCAGTTGGATATCAACACGCATCACTGAAATCAGATCACAATAAGTTGCAACTATTTTTTCACAAGATACCATTGTAGAAGAGATTGTGTTTTGAAATCATTTTTGAATTATAGTAATACAGAAGCTGAACATGAACAATTACATTAATTCATACCTGTGGAGTGTAGATGATGCGGCCGGGAAGATGAACAACAGCAAGGCTGTCGAGATGTGAAGGATTATTCAGATGAAAATAGCCCAAAACAAATAACAACAGCAAGCATCAGTGTATTTTTTTATATTGGTAAGCATGTACTGTAAATTCAGACAACTAATTATGCAGTTGGATATCAACACGCTTCACCGAAATCAGATCACAATAAGTTGCAACTAATTTCTCCCAAGATACCATTGTAGAAGAGATTTTTTTTGAAATAGTTTCTGAATTATAGTAATACGGAAGCTGAACACGAACAATTACAACAATGCATACCTATGCAGTGTAGATGATGCGGCCGGGAAGATGATAAGGAAGGCTGTCGAGATGTGAAGGATAATTCCATTGAATTCTGAATACTTTTTCTCAAGTTTATACCAGCCTGTTATAAGAAACTTTCTGGCAGGTGAAAACATATGGGATGTAGGTTTTGACAATTAGCGTCCATGTAATATATTAAAAGAAAATACATGTGATTGATGTTTTTGGAAGATTACCTGGACACAGTGTGATGCGCTTGAGAGGAAATCGTGTACTGGTCAAGAAAGTTGGTTGTACAACTATGCGTTTCAGCCGGTGCAGTGAAGCAGATGAAGTGCGAATACGTCACACTTAAAGAATCGATGGAGCTAGAGGAGGACAGTTCGGGGAATTTTTCAGAAACCCTATTTCAGGAGAATATATCACACAACTGCGACCGGGATATACCATAAACGTCGATAGTACAGTCGACTGCTGGCGAAGGTACTCGGAGGGGATACACCGTCACACTTGAAGAATAGATTGAGCTAGATGAGAACAGATCTGGGATTTTTGCGGGAACTCTAGGTCGGCAGAATTTAGGAGATGACTGCGACCGCGATATAGCTAAGATGAGAATATTGTAGTCCACTGCTGGCGAAGGGGCTTGGAGGCGATACGCCAGAAAACAGTAATTGTTACGTGGTGACCGAAGATCGACGGGATGCAGGATTTGATTGTGAGGAAGGTGATATAGCGAAGTCAATATCCGCGCGTTATACTGCGGAATGAATGGAGGGCGTGACAAAACTAAGTGGAGGGTGGGAAAAAAGAAACCGCGGGTTGCAGATACGTGGAATTACGGTGGTGCAACACATTTGAAAACAGGGACGTGGAAGCACATAAATGGGACACGTGTATGGTGGAAATGCCAGGATTAGTATAGTTAGTAGATAAGAAATAAATATATATTGGAGTTTTCTTCTTTTGATATATTATTTCTTGAATCTATAATAAGAAACAATGTTCTATGACCTTGTACACTACTAAATACATGTAAGCAATTTCCACTCTTGACACTTCCCAATTGATATGGATGAGAGATCAGTTCGAGTACCTCATGGTGGAAGTGATGTTACAATATCATTTAAATTGTGATAATCAATGTGCTATCAATATTTCATTAAAATATATTTAACATTAAACATAAAATCACATCATTATCAAATAGCACATCATCAATGCACCCATGAAAAAGAATATGTTCAAGAAATAATTATCCACTAAAATAAAATGTGGATGATATTTATACTAAACCATACCAAAGGATTATTGTCATATTTTTTCTATGATTATGAGAGTTTAGTCCAATTTTTCTTAAGGATGGGGTATGATAATTCACTCCCTTTAATCAAATGGTTCTTAGGATTTTTATTCAATGGGGGAGAAAAATGAAAACATAAATCTCATTTTTTATTTCTTAATGTATTTACTATCGGGGGAATTATTTTTATATTTTTACTTGATATGTGTTTTATAAAGGGGAAGATTCCTAAATTTGGTCTATGATTTATAGAGAATGAATTATGATATGAAAAAATTATGTGAGGGATAAAATTTTAATTTGTTAGTACTTATGATCTTTTTCAGAGAATTATTTTGCATAAATTCATGAATTTATTTGTCTAAATAATTAAAAAATTTAATTTTGAAAATTGATAGAATTTTTAATATGATTATTTAAATAGGTTCTATTTTTTAATTTATTTCTAATGATATTAAAAATTATTTCAAAAGGTGTGAATAATTGGTATTATTAAATTTGGTATCTAAAGGGTAAAAGTTTGTGAAAGGTAAAAATGAAAGTTAATGTTTTATTGAGATCTTGTTATTATTATTAATTATTCATTTTTCCTATCCAATTTCAATTGAAGTGGGATTAAAATTATTATATAATGTATCCTTGAAACACATTGAGTGTCAAATTTATTTTCTTTCTTTGGTTGGAAACAAAATACTATGTGATAGATGTTCTATATAAAAAGTTATTTTGATGATGTTCTGAACAAGGATTATCCAAAATATCAAGAATATAGAAAAATATGTTGTTCATAATGATAAATTATGTTATTTGTAATGATGAATCCAAATCACTTAAGGATCGTCCCTATGTGTAAGTATCATTTTAGGTGTTTTATAGTCATCATATCCATTTGTTTGAAAATTTTGGAATAGCGTGTCATTTGAAGTATCAAAAATTCTGTACAAAAAAATCATTTGAGTTTCTACAATGATAAATATTATTCTATGTAATTATGATTATATGGATATTTATTAATTCCTAGAAACATATGATTAATTATGGTTTATGTAAAGATAATTATATAAGTTTTTAGGTACCATCAATTAGTGAAACATGGAAATTTGTATAGGTTGATGAATGATGATATTGAGATTTAATATTCGATAAACAATAGTAATACTGGATGATGTTTGTGAAATTTTATAATTAATAAAACATCACAAAATTAATATTCTCTTTTATTTAATTTGAGAAGAAGGTTCTCACCATGAGTATATCTAATCATACAAATAAAAATATATTTTTATTTTATAAAACTGTATAGGAAATCAATTAAATATTTTTATTCACTAGATGAACCTAGATAAGAGTTCGAATAGTGAAATAATGAATCGTGAAGAAGGAGAAGAAGATGGGAAATTGTTGGAGGAATTTTATAAATTGAATATTAATTTATATTCTAGTTAAAATTATATTTCCTCATTTTTTTATGTGATAAAAATAAAATATCATATATAGAAGTAGATATGAAATAAAAATCTCCATTGATATATTATAGAAGATACTCATTAGATAAATAAGCGGAATAAGATGATGTAATGTTCATAGAGATTTTAAGGAAATAATCATTGATATTACATGTCGATGTTGGAAACGAAGAAGTAAAACAACAGTAGCTTTGTAGATGCCTAGTTTTATTAAATTGATTCTTATTATTGAAATAAAACCATTTATATTAATAATGGTGAGGGGTACATTATATAATAAGATGCACTAAAAATGTGACAATAATTTTTATTATATGAATTCAATGATATAATAAATTTTTTATAACTCACATGTTGATACTTGTAAGTTATATAAACTCTATGAAATCACAATGATCCCAAGGATTAGCTTTATAATTTTTGGATCTATACAATATAAATTATTTTTCGCATTTTGTTTTTACTTGGATTTGTTTTAATAAAATAAATTATCTGCTAAATTTTTGGTAAATATTATTTTATAATGAAACTGTAATAGAAATTTATACTCACTGATTCAACCCACTGTATTTATTGCACTAATTATGTAACACACGAGACTTTTATGTTATATAAATCATCAAAGGAATCTTTTTCTACACACAACACTTGCTTGACTTTCTTTACATGAAATCACGACCTTCCTCGATAGCTTGCGTCGTATGCAATACCGAGTTTCACTAAACAATGATATGTTAACAAAATATTATAACCACTTTTGGAAATTTTATAAATTTTATTTTTCAAAATGGACTTCATTTTTGGATTCGGAATATTGAAATTATCATAGGGTGAAATTTTGGTATTTTTCTGAAAACATTCAATTTTTGATGAATAGTGAAACCACTAAGTAGTAGTTAAAAAACTGAATTTTTCATAAAACTTAATTTTACCGCTTCTGTTAGTGGAATTTCCAAAATCCGAGAGACACGGTTGATGTCAGTAAGTAAAATGTGGTTCAATGAGATGAAAATAATTTTTGGTGAATAGTAACTTTTTACTTTTATTTACCACAGTTAAAAGTAAATAGGGTAATTAAGGGTAAAAATGATATTATTATTACCCTAACACATGTCCTAATTCTATTGGATAAGTGTAATTCGACCAAAAAACAAACTTAGGAATAAAATATGACCATTTAGGCCAACTTGGATTAGATTAGGACAATTATTATTAATTTAATTAAAGAAGGGTTAAAATAGTTAAAATCAAAGTTTAATAAGTAAATAATTTTTAATATAAGGTTACATATAAGATAAATTAAACTATAAATACTCATTAGAAATCTAAAAATATTTCCTACATAATGGTATTTTATTTGTAATTGTTAGACATTAAATAATTTAATTTATTTATGACAAAAAGATGATGCAGTAATTATCTTATTAATGAAATATTGACATAATTGATGTTATAAATACCCAAATAAATTTAATATGAGACTTTTTGTGAATTTCAATAATTTTATAGGTTAATATTTTATTATTGATTTAATTATCTTTGTTCGAACTAATCATTCTGTTATGATTTTCACAAAAATCAATTACTAAATAGTGTCAAAATTGACATAAAATAGTTTTTAAAACAAATATTATATTATTAATTGTTATTTTATTCCTAAAAATTTAAGGTTCGGCAAAATTACTTACATAAGGTTATATATATTAATAATAAACATCTTGGGGTTCGTTTGGATTGTTAAAGTATGTTTATTAACCTTATAGTGTAAGAACACAAGAAGACACGGTAAAAGTAAAATTATTTAACTTAATGTGAAATCTAAATGATAAGGTCACAATAGGAACCTAAACTTGTCTAAATTCTATTGGATGAGAGGATTTCAACCCATACCCACCTTATCTTCAAAATAAAACAATTTGGAGCTATTTAAAACCGAATTTGGCTTCATAATAAAATAATATTTTTAGTTATTCCAAAGGTGCCCCTCTCCTCCCTTATAAAAGGGCACCTCCTCCCTTTCTTCCTCACACCACTTTGAGCCTTCATGCTCGGCCAAACCCTGCCCCTTTATCCTCTTCACTTCCCTAGAGACATCCTAGAGGTTCTGGGCTTCTTCAAAGACCAATTTTAGTACCCTAAAAGGAGGTCTCAAAGAAGCACTTCAAAGAAAATGTAATGTTCGTTACCGATTCTTTCATCTTTATTTCTTCTTCCACTTCTTCTTCTATAGTTGTATCATTATGAAGTAATAACATCAGTATCACTCATATACTGATATGTTATTATAAGTATGAAACAACCCTATTTCACCATCTATCCATCCTACGGAAAATGAAATCACCGCGCATGCGTACGTACGGAATACCGTCTCCACGCCGTGGTGTAATCTACTTTCCACCACAACCTTACTTGGATGGGTATAATGGTGTAAATAATGACTATATATGATTATTGTAAAGTGATATTGATTATGAAATAGTATACATACACTCCAATACAATTCCATGATCATGGGAACGATATCATCGCCCGTGCGTACGTATGGAATACCGTCTCCACGATGTGATGCGACTCATTCTACATGATATTCATTAAATAATGATTATATAAATTAATTGAATGAATTAATATGATATATATTACACTAATAACATTCTGTAAATGAGGTATCTATAACCTAAAGAGAATAATAAGAATTTATTTGACAAAACACGCATAAGAACAAAAAGTAATAAACACCCGAATAACAAGTTGTAATGAAACATTACTAATAGGAAGCTATGAATATGACCATATATGATATCATAACAATAATTATGATTCTTTAATAAGTCAATAACAATATTTAAATCATTATACAGGTGGTTCGGACACTTACGAGGAAAATCAGACCTAAGGTAAGGGAAATATCACAATCTCATTTTTATTCGAGATTGTTTATACTTTATTATTTACTGGGGTGTATTTTAACATCCACATACATGTTTCCTCAATATGTAATAGTATTTACATCCACCTACAATTGTTTAAATCCAATTTTACCCTTTTGTGAGTTTTTAGTAAAGGATACGAAAGGAATCTTTTGTCGTTTTTCGTACGAGGTACTTTTTGACTTTTCCGACAAAAGTACGAAGATTGTTTTTTTAACTTATATGGCATGAATGGATTTTTAAAACATTATTTCCAAGAAGATTCCTTTACAAGTTTTCAAGTTTATTTTTAATCAACTTATTTTAGTTTATAATTGTACGACATGTTAACAAAGGAAAAGTGTTTTTGAAGCAGAAAGGATATTTTCCTCAAGAATGGAGTTCAAGTGTTTTATCAAAATTATTTTCCATCTAAGATAATAAAGGGTTCTGTTTTTATCCCTATTATTACATTGATGTGATTATGTTGTTATGGAATTATATTTTTAAGAATTCCTTTATCTTATATGAATTGTTTTATGATGTCACGATGTTTAAGATTCCCATTTTTATTACATGGGTTATGCTATAATGTATGGTTTTCTGATTTTGTGGCACACAAAAGAATGGTATCATTATGAGATGGGTGGGACCTATATCTCCCTCCAATGTATTGGGTAAAGATTTTATATCTCATGAGATAGACATGGCTGGAACGGCCAGTTAAACCGGTTCAGTGAAACATGACTGAAATGAGGAGTGAACTCGGTACAGAAATGAACTTTGTCCACTAAGATAGTGTTGACAATGAGTCTTGACTAATAAGAAATGATTCTCTATGATTATGTGTGTATGACACAAAGATTCATGTTTTAAGTTATGATTATTGGGATTACATTTCACTACTATGATTTATCCCATGTTATGATATTATGATCTCTTTTATAGGTTAAGATTTCCAAAAGTTATGTTCTTATGTATATGATGTGATTTATATTTCTTTTGTTTACCTTTACTGAGCATTTGAGCTCACCCTTTTGTATGTTTTATTTCCCCAGGTCAGGTAGAAGTTTATTAAGTAGGATATGAAAAAAAGGGACTCTAGATATGATTAAATTAATTGGAGGCAAAG
Source organism: Viscum album (assembly GCA_963277665.1). Taxonomy (NCBI): domain Eukaryota; kingdom Viridiplantae; phylum Streptophyta; class Magnoliopsida; order Santalales; family Viscaceae; genus Viscum; species Viscum album. The sequence continues at coordinate 478,527,817 of OY728134.1, forward strand.
TAGATGCTTTATGAACCAGTTGTTTATGTTTCCCAGTTTCTAAAGACACTATACCTATACAGTCTTTTCATGGTTTTTTTATATGTTTTAATAAGTGTGCTTCAATTTTGAATTAATAACAATGTATGTAAAGTATGTGTCGTTATAGTTGGTATCAGAGGGAGGGTATTGTCAACCTTTGGAAACTAGGATGTGAAAGCCTTAGTAAAGACCCTAAGGATAATTCTAAGTATAGAACACAATCTTAGTGTTTTAGAAATAACCATGAATAACCTAGGATAAGACCTTAAGTGTGAATTTTTTTTCTTGATTAGGTGGTTTTCCTATTATAATTAGTGTTGCTCACACTATTCTTCATGGTTTTAGTCAATGGCTGGAACCTGAAGGAACCGTGTTAATGCAGAATGAGACGGGAAATGCAATGATTGTCCCCCGAAGCAACCAAACGTTATGGGAGCCGGAATGAAAAATCTTGTAGCTATGCTCACACAACATTCTCAAGCTATGAATCATGCATGACTTCCAAACGATCAAAGGAAGGAGCAACATTCTGTTGAATCCTTCATGAGGTAGTGTCCACCTTCTTTCAGTGGGTCTACTGATCAATTAGTTGTTGAACAATGGATTAGTACTACCGAAAAGATATTTTCAGTTCTTCAATGTTCTGAACATGATAAAGTCATCCTAGCAGTGTATCTTTTAGAAGGAGATGCTGATCAATGGTGGAATTTTATTAAGAATATGAGGCAAAGGGATGAAATTGAGTCCATGGAATGGGACGAGTTCAAGAACTCATTTTTCATTACGTACTTCCCTCGTATTCTCCGAACAAAAATGGAGAAAGAGTTTCTTGAACTGAAGTAAAATGATGATGAATCTGTTGGTACTTATGAAGAAAATTTTACAAGACTTGCAAGGTACGCTTCTGGTATTATCATCCAACCTGAGAGTAAGATCGATCGATTCTTTAGTGGCTTAAAACCAAGTCTTCGAAGGGTGTTAGCCATAAGGGACTTCAATAGCTATGAGGAAATCGTTCGATGTGCTCTCAAAGTCGAGATGGAGATTGGAGTAACCCAACAGTCATATGGGATTGATAAGAAGAGGAAAATGGAATTTAAAGGAAAATCTAAAGAGCACACTGAAAAGAAGACGAGCTTTCCCTTATGCTCAATGTGTGGAAAGAAACATGGAGGGAGTTGTCTTAAAGGGACAAGTAAATTTTTCAAATGTGGAAAGGAAGTTCATCAAGCATTTGAATGCTGCAATGATGGGAAGAAGATGTCTAATGATGAAAACAAAAGGAAGGGATACACAGAATGACCCTACTACACTTCAATGTTTCAAGTGCAAGGAGATGGGGCATTATGCCAAACAATGCCCAAATCCAAGGGTTGATGATGATGGTCGACGTCAACAAACTCTTAAGGCTAAAGACAAAGGAAAGTCACATGCAATTTCTATCAGCGATGTGGAGAACGATAACGATGTGGTGAAAGGTACACTTACCATACACTCTAAAGTAGAAAATGTTTTATTTGATTTTGGATCCACCCACTCCTTTATTTCTGAAGAATTTTCTAAGGATATCACCGTATTACCTCACCAGTTAGATGTTGAGTTAGCTGTGACAACCCCTAATGTCACAACAGTCGCATCCAAAGTTTATAATTCTTCTCCGATTTAAGTTTGTGGGAAAGTGGTTCTTTCAAATCTTGTGATCCTTCCTATAGTGGAATTTGATGTGATTTTTGGCATGGATTGGATTTCTGTACATGGAGCTTATATCAATTTCCAAAGAAGGGAAGTCACATTTCATATTCCAGATCAATCTATGATCGTCTATCGATGCAAGGATGAACATAACCTTCCAGTGGAAATTTCTTCCATTTTATGGGTATTGATTCCACTAAATGAAGTTATTTATCTCAAATGGTTTGTGAGAAACTCACGATTAAGAATATTCTCATTGTACGAGAGTTGGATGATGTCTTTCTGGAGGAATTACCGGGTCTTCCACTGAATCATAATTTTGAGTTTTCAATAGAACTCATACCGGATGCTTTTCCTATTTCAAAGACACCTTATAGAATGGCCCCAATTGAGTTGCAGTAATTGAAGAAGCAACTCCATGAGAATCTTGATAAGGGGTTCATACGCCCTAGTGCGTCACCTTGGGGAGCACCTGTTCTGTTTGTTAAGAAGAAAGATGGATCAATGAGACTCTGCATTGATTATCGAGAACTTAACAAGATCACTATCAAGAACAAATATCCTCTCCCACGCATTGATGAACTATTTGACCAACTATGCGGAGCTCAATACTTTTCCAAGATTGATCTTCGTTCTGGGTATCATCAATTAAGGGTCAAAAGGGAGGATATACCAATGATGGCTTTCCATAGAAGGTATGGAAACTATGAATTTATAGTGATGCCATTTGGTCTTACTAATGCCCCTACTATCTTCATGGATCTAATGAATAGAGTCTTTAGAGACTATCTTGATAAATTTGTTGTAGTCTTTATAGACGATATTCTTGTCTATTCGAAGAGCAAGGAAGAACATGATGATGACTTGAGAATTATATTGAAGACCCTGAGAAAGGAGAAGCTTTATGCCAAATTTACCAAGTGTGAATTTTGGCTTCAAAAAGTTTCATTTTTGGGTCACATAATCTCAAAAGAGGGGATATCTGTGGATCCAGCAAAAACAGAGGTTATCGAAAGATGGTCGAGACCAACAACAGTAACTGAGATCTGAAGTTTTCTTGGTTTGGCTGGATATTATTGACGTTTTGTGAAATATTTTTCACTATTATCTAATCCACTCACCAAGTTGACTTGGAAAGGAGTTAAGTTTGTTTGGACGGAGGAATGTGAAGAGAATTTCAAGGAGTGGGAAAGAAGGTTATCCAGTGCACCTGTGGTCACACTGCCTTTTAGTGGAGAAAGGTTTGTGATCTACAATGATGCATCCAAGAAGGGTTTGGGGTGTGTTCTTATGAAAAATGACATGGTGATAGCTTATGCCTCACGACAGTTGAAAATACATGAGAAAAATTACCCAACTCATGATTTGGAGTTAGCTGCGGTAATCTTTGCATTAAAGATTTGGAGGCATTACCTATATGGTGAGAGGTGTGATATTTATACTAATCATAAATGTTTAAAGTATATTTTCACACAAAAGGAGCTGAGTATGCGCCAAAGAAGATGGTTGGAGCTGATTAAGGATTACGACTGCTCAATTCATTACCACCCTGGGAAAGAAAACAAGGTGGCAGATGCATTAAGTCGACATGACCATGCTAGTTTATCCATGATGAGGATCACAAAAGATCAAATATTTATGGATTTACAAAGGATGGATCTGGGAATTATAATGAAAGGGGAAAATTGTGTCTTTCTCAAATGAATGTTCAACCATCTATACATGTGAAGATTAAAGAGGCACAGAAAGAAGATGTCGAGTTACAAAAGAAGGTGAGAAATGTTCCTGAATTCAACCTTGATTGTGATGGGATAATAAAGTTCAGGAATCGGGTCTGTGTTCCTCCCATCCCCGAATTAAAGAAGGACCTGCTGGATGAGGCTCATAGTTCTTCATTCTCTATTCATCCTAGAAGCACGAAGATGTATAGGGACCTGAAAGAGTACTTCTGGTGGGATGGAATGAAAAGAGATGTTGCTGAATATGTCTCTTGATGCTTGGTTTGTCAGCAAGTTAAAGCTGAGAGACAGAAGTCAAAGGGGATGTTACAACCATTACCCATACCCGAATGGAAATGGAAAACATCATTATGGAATTTTTCACAAGACTTCCTAAAACATCCAAAGGAAATAATGCAATCTGGGTCATAGTTTATCGTCTTACAAAGTCTTTACACTTCATCGCTATTAGAGAGGATTTCTCTCTAGATCAGCTTGCCAGGATATATGTTAAGGAAGTGGTAATATTTCATGGAGTACCACTTTCTATTATATCTGATCGGGATCCGAGGTTTACCTCAATGTTTTGGCGAAGTCTTCAGCATACTCTGGATACATAGTTGAGTTTTAGCACTGCTTATCATCCTCAGACAGACGGTTAGTCTGAGAGAACAATTCAAACTCTAGAAGATATGTTGAGGGCTTGCTCTATGGATTTCAAAGGTGGTTGGGATCAACACCTACCTTTGGTGGAATTTTCTTATAATAATAGCTTTCACTCCAGTATTCAGATGGCTCCTTATGAAGCTCTCTATGGAAAGAAATGCAGGACTCCAACTTGCTGGGATGAAGTTGGAGAAAAAAAGATATTCGGACCCGATCTCTTTGATGAAATGTCAGAAAAGGTTAGATCTATTCAACAACACATAATAGAAGCTCAGAGTCGACAGAAACGTTATGCCGACAACGGAAGAAAAGACCTAGAGTTTGAAGTAGGTGATAAAGTGTTCTTACGAATATCTCCCTGGAAGAGGGTCATGAGATTTGGAAAGAAGGGGAAGTTGAGCCCTAGATATATCGGTCCTTTCAAAATACTGGATCGTGTTGGGAAGGTAGCCAAATGATTGGAACTTCGACCAAATCTCTCTCAAGTTCACGATGTGTTCCATGTATCTCTCCTGAGAAAGTACATACCTGATCCTTCACATGTACTCAGCTCAGAAGTTGTACCGCTGGAGCATGATCTTTCTTATGAAGAACAACCGATAGAGATTCTGGATCGTAGTGAAAAAGTCCTACGAAACAATACCACTCTATTGGTGAATGTTTTATGGAGGAACCACCAATTAGAAGAAGCTACATGGGAGCTTGAGGATATGATGAGGGAGAGGTATCCTCATCTATTTGTTACAAAGTGACGAATTTCAAGGACGAAATTCATTTGAAGGGGGGTAGAATGTAACACCCGAGACTTTTATATTATATAAATCATCAAAGGAATCATTTTCTACACACAACACTTGCTTGGCTTGCTTTACACGAAATCACGACCTTCCTCGATAGCTTGCGTCGTACACAATACCGAGTTTCACTAAACAATGATCTGCTAATAAGATATTATAACCACATTTTGATATTTTATAAATTTTATTTTTCAAAATGGACTTCATTTTCTGATTCGGAATATCAAAATTATCCTAGGGTTAAATTTTGGTATTTTTCTGAAAACTTTCAATTTTTGATGTATAGTGAAACCACTAAGTGGTAGTTAAAAAGGTGAATTTTTCATAAAACTTAATTTTACCGCTTCCGTGAGTGGAATTTCAAAAATCCGAGAGACACGGTTGATGTCAGTAAGTAAAATGTGGTTCAATGAGATGAAAATAATTTTTGGTGAATAGTAACTTTTTACTTTTATTTACCACGGTTAAAAGTAAATAGGGTATTTAAGGGTAAAAATGATATTATTATTACCCTAAAACATGTCCTAATTCTATGGGATAAGTGTAATTCGACCAAAAACAAACTTAGGAATACAATATGACCATTTAGGCCCACTTGTATTAGATTAGGACATTTATTATTAATTTATTTGAAGAAGGGTTAAAATAGTTAAAATCAAAGTTTAATAAGTAAATAATTTTTTATATAATGTTATATATAAGATAAATTCGACTATAAATATTCATTAGACAGCTAAAACGATTTCCTATATAATGGTATTTTATTTGTAATTTTTAGACATTAAATAATTTAATTTATTTTTGAAACAATGATGATGTAGTAATTATCTTATTAATGAAATATTGACATTATTGATGTTATAAATACCCAAATAAATGTAATTTGAGACTTTTTATTAATTAAACTAATTTTATATGTTAATATGACATGTTATTATTGATTTAATTATCTTTTTTTGAACTAATCATTCTGTTATGATTTTCACAAAAAACAATTACTAAATAGTGTCAAAATTGACATTAAATAGTTTTTAAAACATATATTATATTATTAATTTTTATTTTATTTATAAAAATATATGGTTCGGCCAAATGACTTAGATAAGGTTATATATATTAATAATAAACAACTTGTGGTTCGTTTGGATTGTTATAGTATGTTTATAAACCTTATAGTGTAAGAACACAAGAAGACACGGTAAAAGTAAAATTATTTAACTTAATGTTAAATCCAAATGATAAGGTCAAAATAGGAACCTAAACTTGTAGAACTTCTATTGGATGAGATTATTTCTACACATCCCCACCTTAGCTTCGAAATAAATCAATTTTTAGCTATTTAAAACCGAATTTGGCTTTATAATAAAATAATATTTTTTGTTATTCCAAAGGTGCCCCTCTCCTCCCTCATAAAAGGGAACCTCCTCCCTCTCCTCCTCACACCACATTGAGCCTTCAAGCTCGTCCAAAACCTGCCAATTTCTCCTCTACAATTCCCTAGAGACATCCTAGAGGTCATGGTCTTCTTCAAAGACCAATTTTAGTTCCCTAAAAGGAGGTCTCAAAGAAGCACTTCAAAGAAGACGTAATGTCCGTTACCGATTCTTTCATCTTTAGTTCTTCTTCCACTTCTTCTTCTTTAGTTGTTTCATTATGAAGTAATAACATAAGTATCACTCATATAATGATATGTTATTATAAGTATTAAACAACCCTATTTCACCATCTATCCATCCAACGGAAAATGAAATCACCGCGCGTGCGTACATACGGAATACCGTCTCCACGCCGTGGTGTAATCTACTTTCCCCCACCACCTTAATTGGATCGGTATAATGGTGTAAATAATGACTATATATGATTATTGTAAAGTGATATTTATTCTGAAATAGTTTACATACACTCCAATACAAGTCCATGATCATGGGAACGATATCATCGCTCGTGCGTACGTACGGAATACCGTCTCCACGATGTGATGCGACTCGTTCTACATGATCTTCATTGCATAATGAATATATAAATGAATTTAATGAATGAATATGATATATATTACAATAATAACATTCTGGAAATGAGGTATCTATAACCTAAAGAGAATAATAAGAATTTATTTGACAAAACATGCATAAGAACAAATAGTAATAAACACACGAATAACAAGTTGTAATGAAATATTATTAATAAGAAGCTAAGTATATGACCATATATGATATAATAACAATAATTATGATTCTATAATAAGTAAATAACATTATTTAAATCATTATACAGGCGGTTCGGACACTTACGAGGCAAATCGGACCTAAGGTAAGGGAAATATCACAATCTCATTTTTATCCGAGATTGTTTATACATTAGTATTTACTGGGGTGTATTTTATCATCCAAATCCATGTTTCCTCAATATGTAATAGTATTTACATCCACCTAAAATTTTTTAAATCCAATTTTACCCTTTGGTGAGTTTTTAGTAAAGGATTCGAATGGAATCTTTTGTCGTTTTTCGTACGAGGTACTTTTTTACTTTTCCGAAAAAAGTACGAAGAATGTTTTTTTTAACTTATAAGACATGAATGGATTTATAAAAAATTATTTCCAAGAAGCTTCCTTTACAAGTATTCAAGTTTATTTTTAATCAACTTCTTTTAGTTTATAATTGTACGACATGTTATGAAAGGAAAAGTGTTTTTGAAGCAGAAAGGATATTTTCCTCAAAAATGGAGTTCAAGTGTTTTATCAAAATTATTTTCCATCTAAGATAATAAAGGGTTCTGTTGTTATCCCTATTATTACATTGATTTGATTATGTTGTGATGGAATTATATTTTTATGAATTCCTTTATCTTATATGAATTGTTTTATGATGTCACGATGTTTAAGATTCCCATTTTTATCACATGGGTTATGCTATGATGTATGGTTTTCTGATTTTGTGGCACACATAAGAATGGTATCATTATGAGATGGGTGATACCTATATCTACCTCAAATGAATTGGGTAAAGATTTTATATCTCATGAGATAGACATGGCTAGAATGGTAGGTTAAACCGGTTCTGTGAAACAGGACTGAAACGAGGAGTGAACTCGGTACAGAAATGGACTTTGTCCACTAATATAGTCTTGGAAACAAGTCCTGAATAATAAGAAATGATTCTCTATGATTATGTGTGTATGGAACAAAGTTTCATGTTTTAAGTTTTTATTATTGGGATTACATTTCACTACTATGATTTATCCCATGTTATGATATTATGATCTCTTTTGAAGGTTAAGATTTCCAAAAGTTATGTTCTTATGTATATGATGTGATTTATATTTCTTTTGATTACCTTTACTGATCATTTGAGCTCACCCTTTTGTATGTTTTATTTCCCCAGGTCAGGAAAAAGGTTATTAAGTAGGATATGCCAAAAAGGGACTCTAGATATGATGAAATGAATGGGAGGCAAAGTAGATGCTTTATGAACCAGTTGTTTATGTTTCCCAGTTTCTAAAGACACTATACCTATGCGGTCCTTTCATGGTTTTGTTATATATTGTAATAAGTGTGCTTCAATTTTGAATTAATAACAATGTATGTAAAGTATGGGTCGTTATAAATTATATGGGTCCAATCAATTCCAAAAAAATCCATTAAATACATGTTTTTTGTAACCCTTATCATTGGAATTATATTTTGTCAATTTATGAAAAAGTGATCTATAATGTTCATTTTTATTATTTATTTCGTACAATCATCCTTACAATGAATTAATTTAAGGGAAAAGAAATCTAGTTTCAGTGTTATATTTTCTTATAGTAATTGATATATGAATGTGTAATCCACTCAAAGAATTATTATGAAATTATATACCACTTCATAAATAGATTATTTTCGTCTATGATTTATATAAGAAAATCCTAAGTAATGAAACAATAAACTTTTTATATATATTATCCAGAGTGTAATCACCTCACCCGAACTCTATAAGGGGACTCATATTTCCAGGTTTTTATGAATATAACTTGATTATATTAATATATAATTTACAAAAAAACAATTTATATTATCTTGATATTTTTTTTCTATTTTCAAAGAGTAATTATTATCACGGTTATCATTATTCCCATTTAGAATTATTGAATTTTTACATTCTATTCATTTTACAATTAATGGAATCACATCTTCTTCATTATTCATTGAAATGCTATATATAATGATAATTATTTGCCATAATTAAATGGTTGTGGAACATTAGATATTTTTTTAAATACATTATAGGTTAAGGAAGAAACCATCATCTTTTGGTCGTATAATATAATAAAATGTTCGGCATGAAATCACAAATTTTTTGAACCCTACATATAATATATAACATCATCACCATAAACATTCATAATCAGAAATATCTATTTTCTCAAATAATAAATGTCTATTCCATAAACAAAGAGGCTTTATATAGGATACCATATCACTGATCAAAATGAACAACATATTTTTTATATTGATCTAAAAGTTTGAAGATAGTTCTTATGATTCTACTTATCGTGACCATAGATTATAATAAATGCCCCTAATCATTCTATTAAGGGGTCATATTTTTCTAACATGCCAAAAAAAAATTTATGACAAATATTGAATATATTTATAACACCAATTCATATTCAAATGAAATTAAATATCCTTATTTATAGAAGAGTATTAAAATTATTGAAAATAAATGTAGAATGTATAAATTTGGGTCTGTTGGATTATTTAATAGGAATTATTCAAAACTAATTAAACAAAAAAAATTAATGGTAAGACACATTTTTCAAAATACCCAATGAAATCCAATTATTCAAATCATTCATGTATTCATGAAAAATATTTTTTCTATTATCAATAATTTATTTTATGAAATAGAATACTTATTTTTTTTGATTTATTCTAAATGAAATTATAGGGTTTATTCGAAACAAAAATTTCATTCACTATATACAATAAATGATCACGTGATATATATCTTACATCATAACTCAAAATCATTAAGGAATACATGTGTAAATATTTTTTTTATAATTTCGACTTATTATAAAATATGTTATAATATATATTAAAAGCTTCATGGGTGTGTTTATGTGTAATAGACCAATCAATATGATCTGAAGCATCACCATGATAAAAGATTATTAAGAAATAAAGAAAGGTTTATATGTATTGGAATCAAAAACAATGTCCCATATATTTTAAGATTCACATATATGTGTTTAAGTAAAATAAAAATGTTGAGATGAGGATGAAAAAATATTTAAATTTTGAAATTAAAGGAACATTAATAATGTTAAAATTAGCACTTGGTATTTTACATCAAGTTTCTCCCCCAGTGATCAACATAATTGTAGTACTCCATTGATTGTAAAGAAATAATATCACAACCAAATTAACATGCCAGTAATTCTCATCTCTCCATATGGTAAATAATTACCTAATAATGATTTATTGATTTCATTTTACTATCATTTATGTGAATTTTCAAACTAATTAAGTCATGGGGATAAGGGACAATATGAGTTATTAATAGATATTATTTATTCTCTATAATATTTTATTATAAAACATAATTTGACATAGAATCAATAAATTATATTCAATGGTTGTGATAAACAATATGATATATAACCAATTAATATATCGTTAGTATAATTAGAGTTCCTTCAAAACTGACATGGATCATTAATATGAGGTTATAGTCTCACCCATATTTTCACTTCATTACGAGACACCATTAGGCCACACGTAGATGGATCTAGAACAAATGGAATACTGAATATTATAAAAGAAGGATTATAAACCATATAAATAAATAAAAATAATATTATAATGGAAAAAAAAATATTTTTATCAAACCCCATAATATGAAAGTAATCCATTCAAGACCCTAAAATTGGAACAATATTTCCAAACATCAAAAATAAATGACCCTCAATGTTCCCAATTAAACCTCAAAAATATGTTCTTGAACTAGAATAAAAGTAACTAAATTGATGGAAAAAACCACATGGAGGAAAAGGATATAAATAATAATGAAAAATTAGAACGAAAACGCCAAAAAATAATGGTGTTTTGTATAAGTTATTCTTTATTGAAGGAATACTATTGACGTTATATTAAGGGATAAATTTTGTGTTCTATAATATCTGTATTTATGAAAACACTTAACAAAAAAATAGAATATGAAAATTGAGGACTTTTTATGAATTTTAATGTAAACCTATCCTCCCTTTAATGGACGAGTCAACCATTGTTTTCATGTTCGATCACCATCCAATCTTTTTTATCAACAAAACCTCATCCATGATAACTATCCATTGTCTAATGATCACATAAAACTGTTGAAACTGAAAAAATAACATATGTGAAAATATCAAACATGGTAAAACATGATATAGGAATGTATATCAATTTATAGGGTTTGATTTTATTTATTGTAGCTCTCAAACATAGTTAAATATCGTATTTTATGGCTATTTGAAGTCTGAATTCGGAAAATGGATAGCCAGAGCATATTTGGGAAAAAGTATGAGACTATAAATAGATCTTAAAAAAGTGTTTGCTAACACTTAATGGTAATGAAATTGGAAATCATGAAAAAGTCAACGTGGTGTTCCTCATAATTCCCCTAGAGAGAACACAAGGCATGTAAAATGTGTGAAAAAGGTATTGTTGTATGAAATAATGGAATCTTGTGTGCATGGAAATTACAAAACCATCCATTTTCATGCCAAAGGTGGTATGAAATGGCTCATTTTAATTTGTAACAAAACTGACATCCAGATACATGGTATTTGCAGGAAACATTCGAAAAAGTGTTTTTAACACTATTTTGGATGAAAACTGAGTTTCATGTGAATGGATATGTCAAAACAAAAAGTTACATCCATATTTTAGCCTTTCACAAGAGACGAGAGATTATCTCACTAATGCATAAAGTAGCGTGGTGTCACCCAAACTTTCTAGAAAAATGGGTGATGCTATTGGACATATAGTAAGTGCCTATAAATTTTGGATCGACACCACCAATATTTTTATAATACCTTATAATGAAAATATCTCATTCAAACTTGGATTTTTCACAACACACAGACTCTACAAGCCCTAAAGTATCACAAAATTACCTAGAAAAAGTCTCACAATTACGAGATTCTACAAATATTTTTTCATGAAACTATTTCGTAATAAAAAAAAATTCATCCAATGTCCAATATTTCATGAAAATGAGTTTACATGAATCTAAAAAATATTCATGAAAATGTACCATGTTATATGAAATACTACATATTTCTACGAAATAGTGGCATTTTGCACCCAGTAGTACATAGTTGCATGAAGCAACATTCAGACTTGTTCCCACTTTTCCATAAAACATGCCATGTACTCCCACATCCACACATGAGATTAGGGATAGGCCATAATCCAAGAACCTTCACAACCATCACATACACCCATTAAAAATATATAGTTAGACTTCGAGATATGGACACATGGTTTGGACATTTTGGCACACACCATTATATGACCACAACATCCACCTCTGTAATTCCATGAGTCAAGATACTTCACTACAACCCACAAAATACAATGAGTTGACCAAATATTCTATGTCCCTTTTCTATGTCACGTGTTTATATTTTCCTCTTGGATTCCCTGAGGACCCTGAGTCGATACACTCCTCAAATCAACTCCTAAAAACCATTACTAGAATTTAGTTTTATCTCAAACCAGAATGGACCACTCTTTAATAATTCTTATATACACCATTATTGGGAATCTTTTTCCATATAGTATTAAATTCAAGAAAATAAACTAAAGTATACCCTATAATTCATTAATAAGACTCATTACGTATTAATCATAAGATTCCTCATTACATGATTAGGAGAAGAAATTCCATTGTCATCACTGGATGATGTAAATCAGTAGTATACCATATCATTCATGAATAAGACTCGTTAATCATCAATTTCAAGATAACTCATCCAAAATAGCTACCCTATACATTTGTATGGGATTAATGTCATAATGAATTAGACGTTCTACACCCATGGAATTGTTACCTTGTGATCAACATGGGATTCCTTTGGTTCCATGCCTAATAAGGCTCATATGATATTCCCTCCCATGAGAAATTTTTAGAGGTGTCAAGCATTCCCAACATATTGAGATGCCCAAAATCAAGAATGTTTCCATATATTGTGAAAAAATGCTCCATCCATGTTGATATAAAAGAAAATTAATTAAACAACATCCACTATATTATGGCACAATGAATTTTTTCATGAAAATGACTCGAATATATGAGGGAGACCCAATATAGGCATCATGCTCCATGGAATAATACACTCACGGAATAGCTGAAATCCCATCATCTAGTTTTCATATTGGAGCCAACATCAATATCCACAGTGGCATAGGCTTCCCACTAATGGAAATAGGGAATGATGGGGAAGAAATGCTCATCTATGCGACAATGAATACCCCTATTATGAAAGAATTAAAAAAATAAAAATTAACTTGAATAATCAATTGAATAAAAAATTATTTATACGCCATACTTTAGTTCCTTCTATACTTCTAAAAAAACGTTTATCCTATCAAATAAATACAATCCTTAAAAATAACACATGATGACTGATTTTATGGATTCAATAATTCATTTTAATAGATTGCTTTTATACTCTATTCCTTCTATATGTATTGGAACCATGTTTATATAAAATGCTTCTAGTCATATGTTATCTAATGAGGTACAACACTATATGAAAATTTCCTAGAATAATCCCTTCATCAACACATCCACCAAATATTGAAATTTATCGATCATTCATATTTTTAATACACATAATATAACAATTTTATAAGAATACCTTATTAACAATAACATAATTTCTCAATGGTTGAATCATCGGAGTCATCCCAATATGAATCATGATTTTAATATCATTGAATAATGATATATTTTCATTCGTTCTTGTCAAATCCGTTAATATCCATTTCTGCTAGATTAATTCCTTATTATCTTTATTAATTTCCACATACATTGGTTTGGTAGTGGAAATTGATGCTAATAGTTGATATCTAGATATAGACTATCATTAATTGCTAAAAAGTGAAAAAATAGCTAGTGTTATCTCTTCACCTGTCTAAATCCTGTCAAATGACTAAAACATTATACACCTAAAATAGATCAACTATTCTGAAACAGTTTGATATGGAATACCCTTTGAGATACAATATTACTCAATTTATCACTTACACATGATATATTCCAACATTTTATATTATCATGATAATAAATCCAACACCAAATAAAATTGTACGCCTTATACAAACCATGGGGTACATGAGGAATACAATTTCATATTTATATAAAACTCAGATAATATACTAAACTAAATTTTTTATCCCTGACCCCTACCCCAAATTATATAAAAACATTAGAGGTGGTATTGGAAAATTTCCTAGATTATGGAATTACAAATCATTCCATTACTATTTGGATATAATCCAGGAAAAATATAAATGGTTCCTTATATCAGGCCGATTTTGTTTCATATCATCAATAGATGAATTAAAAAATATATATTTTATCAAAAAACATCCTTAATATTTCTTTTTTTATTTCCTTAATTTATTATCATCCTATACCCACCAGTGAAGTATCATCGTTATATTGAAGATGTATGATGATGAACACAAAACCCCACACATTTCAGTAATAAATATTATCTTTATTACTCTAGATAAGTACATTTTCTCCCATAAAGGCATAATTTTTTTTGTATAAATTCCCACGTTCTATTATATACATTAAATACATAGTTTATGTTAAAACAGAAAATATTTTATCCTTATTCCAAAAAATACATAACCCATTCTAGGAATATTTCCTTCTAAAATTAACCATGATGGAATTTGATATTATCATCAAACTGAACATGATTTAGAGCCTCTATAGAATCCATTTTCACCATAATTTGAGTTACATAATTATTTAAAACTACAGAAATTATTTTTGAGATATATAATCGTTTATTTTATTTAAATATGTTCCAAATTAACTGATACATGTACAATTTCATACCAAAAAATTCAGTCTATAAATTGTAGTACCACATATTTCAAGTACCATTTTCTATCTAGAATGTTATGCTAGAGCACATGTTATGGAAAGATGCATAGAATCCATTTCATCCTTCATTACAATTTCACACATTATTTTATCATTAAGACATTCCACCCCATTTATTCTCTTAGGATATGCATCAAAAGTAAGAATCTATAACTGTGTCTTACATCAAATCCTTTACACACTTCTTATAGACCTAGGATACATCCATAACTAATCTTATGGATCATACCATTCCAGAACCACTACTTCTAGAATACCACCATCCTCATATTTTTCAATTTCATATTTATTTATCATGAATTATTTAATATATAGCCTTAAAGATATCAATATAATTTTAATTTAATCTAGAAAGAAACTTCCTTAATATTTTGGTATCTATATAGAAATTTTATTCAATAAAAATCAAATACAATTATATTATTTCAAAATAGGTTTCGTCACGCATTGATTATTTTTTCTCAAACCCATGTCCCACTCTTTCACAATATTCTAAAAGGTTATTTTCATAAAATAGATATTTTCATCATATCATGAATTTTCCTAAATCATTACACCATAGAAAAAAATTAAATTTCATCATCACTATACCCTATAAATAATTACACATAGGTATTTTCCCTTATATTGTCCCCTGGCTTATAATCGATTAGGATATATAAAAACCATCTAAAGTAATTGATATTAGTGATTCCAACAACCTATTATGAAAAACGTTTTTATGAATTTTTTCACCCATGATGGGTACAAAGATATTGATTAAAAAAATAGTCTATGAAAGGTACAAAATCATATAAAATTCCATGGGGAAAATGATATGTAATACCATACTTCTCATACTAAAATATAAATTTTTATTTACCCTATACATGAAAAATGATTTTTACTTTTTTATTATAGAATTATCAAATTGTATTCTATTCCAAATTAATAACCATTAAATAAAAATAAATTATATTCTTCCCCATTTCTAGACCTTAATCATTCAAAATTAAATCAGGTCTCAATTCCCCCGATAAATATCTAACAATAGTTATTATTAAAATGGAGGAATAATAACAGAGAAAGAATATAGAAATGTAAAGTGTTGATGAATATACAAATATATTTCAGTCCCACATGGGAATAGAAGAGGTTTTACGATCATATATATATATGTACCAAATAAATCATCTAATTATTTAGTATTTTACCGCAAATATTGAAGGAATGATTCCCATTATTCCCAAGGATACAATCTTTACATTTTATATACTCAATGATTCTAGTTTTTATTTATTTTATTGAATATAAATTAATCCCCTGTTATCCCCAGTGATCATTTTGTTTATTCAATAACCTTGTTTATCCATAAATAGAAAACCATGTAATAATTTTTGATTTATATTCATAGTTATGTAAAATGATCTACTCTTCACAACTTTTGGAACCACAAATGATCCAATGTTGACATTCCATATTCTATCCTAAAATATACTTCAAAATTCTAGGTTATTAGTAAATATTACATATATCAAGATCTTTAGTAACTTTGTAATGTGTCACAACCCTTAGGAAACCATAATTATTCCACTAAAATATTAGATAAAACATCATTCATTCCCACAATCTCATTATTTTATTCGTACACTTGTCGAACCATGTTGAATATTTATGAAAAATTGTTTCTCATTATCCCCCTCTGATTGATAGAGTTATAAGAATATTCAACACCAATTATCTATTACTCAATTTAAGCAGTAATACCTCACAATAGAATATTAATATATTCTAAAATGGTATTTTTTGACGAAAATATAAATTTCTGAAATTGGGAATTGAAACATCAAATCCACAATGTGTTATTCAAAAACACTTATTCATGGATTTTCAATGATGGGTGAAGTATTTGGAATCTTTCATCAACAACTCTATATCATTTGATATCCTTTTTTCAAGGTCATTCATGAATTTAAAAACCATGTATAATCAATAAAAAACATTTCTCATCGAATAATTTTGCTCTAATTTATGAATTTCTTCATATGGAATTCCATTATAAATGAAATTTAATGTATTATTTGATTGACCAAAATAAACTCACTATGTTAACCCTCATATCCCATAAGTATTGTAATAGTGATAAAGGGGCTGCACCCACACTATTCTACAAAACCTAATACAAAAAAATCCTAGATTATATTGAATCCCATAAAAATCAAATAATGACCCATACATTATATATATATTTTACTTTCACATTGAAAAATATTTATTACATAAAATAACAATAACCATGGAAGGACTATATTGGTTTAGTGTCTTTAGAAATTGGGAAACATAAACAACTGGTTTATATAAAATCTATATTGTATCCCTCTTATTTGTTCATAAATAGAGTAATTTTTGACATAACATACTTTAAACCAATATTCATGATCTGGGGAAAATAAACATAAGAAATGGTGAGCTCAAATGCCTAATAAGGGAATACACGGGAAATTCCAATCATATCATAGTCTATTAATATAAATTTCATGACATACACACATAATCATAGAAAATAATTTCATATTAGTCGAGGCTCATTGACAAGAACATCATAGCGGAAAAATTACATTAATGAATAGAGTTCACTTCTTGTTCCATCCATGTATTACTGAATCAGATGCACTTGTCATTCCATTTATGTCTATATTAGGAGATATAAATAATTAACCAATTTATTGGATATCGATATAGGTCCGACCCATCTCTTAATTAAACTATTATTATATGTTCTACCAAAAAACCATTCACCATAGTATAACCAATGAAATAAATGGGTTTCTCAAACATCATTCTATCATAATTCATATAAAACAAATGGATTTAAAAAATAACATTCCATCATAAAAAAAATAAAATCATAGTAATAGCAGAGATAAAACTATTTAAATATTGTAATCTAATATGGAATCTATTTTTCAGAAAACACTTGAACTTAATTTTTGGAGAAAATGTTCTTTCTTATTCAAAAATACATTCCTTGTTCAAAATAGAACACAATTTAGGATGAAATAATTTTATGTAAAAAGGACCATGTAATCTTGTAGTGTATGATTCAATAAATATGGTGTTATGAATGCATAAAAATCCATTCATTTCATATAATTTAAAATAACATTCCTCTTGTAATTTTTCCATAGAAGTCAATATGTACCTCGTACCGTAAATGAAAAAATATTCCATTTATACCATTTACTAAACAAATAAAAAATGGTTAAATTTGAATTTGAACAATTATATAAGTATATAAATATTATTTGAAAATAAATATTTTGGAAACATGGACATGTGTGATAAATATACCAAAGTAAATACTTGCGAATAAACAATACAAGATAAAAATGTGATTTGCAATTTTATCCCTTACCTTAGGTCCGATTTGATTTTTATTTATCCTAAACAACTATATATTGATTTATAAAACGTTATTTATTTATTCCATAATCATAATCATTTTTATGAAAACATTTATGATCATATTTTTAACCAGTTTTTAGTAACATTTCAATGATAGTCGTTACTTGGGTACCATCTTCTCTATGTTATTATGCATGTTTTTTCAGATAAGTTCATATTTCAATTTTTATTTTATATTTAAATCATTTACAGCATGGTATTAGTATAATATATATATCATATTTATTAATTCAATTGGTTAATATAATTAATATTTAATGATGATTATTTAGAACAATCCACATCGCATCGTAGAGACGGTAAACCGTACATACACACGAGCGACTATGTCAATACGAAAATTGATAAATGATATTGAAGTTAATGGTGCATATTATCTTAGAATAATTATCCTTTTATATTAAATATATATATAAATATATATTTATTTATTAATTTCATCATTATACCTATCCATACAAGGTGGTGGTGAAATACAGATTACACCATGACGTGGAGACAGTAAAATGTACATTCCCACGTGTGTTGATTCCATTTTACATAGGATTGGTAGAAGGTTCACTATGGTAGTTTCAGGATCATAAAAATATCTCAGTATATAATTATTAATGTATTTATTAGTTTATAATGAAAAAAATCATGAGTTTGAAGTAAAATTATAATTTTTTTTGAAAGAATCAGTAAATGATATTACCTCATCCTCGACGTACGTCCTCCAAATCACATATCAGATTACTAGAGATGGAATTTGGAGAATACCAAGACCAGTAAAAGTTTTATAGTGATGTTGATAAGAGAAATTGAAATGGGTTTTTTGATCTTGATGGCCCAAAATGAAGTGAAATTTTAAAGGAAGAAAATCCCTTTTATAATTTAGGATTGATTCACTTTGGGAAACATCAAAAATAATAATTTATAATAAAATAAAAACCCTCCTAAAAACCTCCCAAATGTCCTAATTTCGAAGAAGAGATGAAATATGGTTTTAATATCATCATCCAATAAATAAAATATAGGTTTTTATGTCAATTTATGCATTTTCATTTTAATTAAAACTTATTTATTCTATTTAATTTACAACTGTGGTAATAAATATTACAATATTAAAAGAGTAAAATATTTACTTATAGGATGTAAATTAAACAATACATGCAAACATTAAATTTTTTTAGAAATATCATAATTATTCAATATTTTTAAAAATGTTTTATGATTTGTTAATAATTTAAGAAAAGTTTAATTTGAAAAAATATCAATAGTGTCAATTTTGACACTATTTATTTAATGGAATTTTAAAAATACAAAAAAAAAGAATGAATATTTATAAAAATTTACTATATAACTAATTTTTATCGGTCATATTTGAAATTATTTTGGAATAATAATAATCCCAAATTATTTTTATTACAATATTTTTAATAACATTTTTTGTATCTATTCATTAATAATATAATTACTATATCAATATCGTGTAATTACTTAATATAAATTTATTTGAATAAAAAATAAAAGGATATGTTGAAGATAAATCTATTAGAATTAATAACAATACTTTTAGGTGAATTTATCTTAACAATGACCCCATATTAAGAATTTGATATTCATTTAAAATATGAATGTGATAAATTTATTTTGATTTTAGATAAAATAATATAATTGTCATAATTAATTCTATAAGCATCAAAATGGTCAATAAGTTGATGCTTGGATTCTTATAGTTGATATATACACATCAAAAAATAATTGGTCTTTTTATGCCATTTGAGGGTAATTAATAATATAAAAAATATATTTTTTTGGATTTCTCATCATTTAATTAATTTTTTCATCATCCAAGTATAAGACATTAAGGTAATTATATATTTACTAAAGATTATAAATAAATTTTCATGAAAAATAAAATAAATTTAGAATTCAAATGAGTATTTTAATCAAATTTATCTTCTGTATAATATAATATTATTAATAATTAAATTATTAATGTTTCAGTGAGACATATTTGACTTTTCATAAAATAAAATAAATTAAATGTCATAATCTCATCCATGCGGGTTCTTATAGATACTAGTTTGACCCAATGATGATTTAGAGAAAATTATAATCATCCAATTATATTATGAAAAGTTTTAGGGTAATTTTATAATTTTATGTTTACCCATTATTACCATATGTACTCTTTTTCTGTGTGATTAAAATTTACTGAAGATACAATTCTTACTTACCAAAAAGTAAACAAATATGTTTACATAATTTTTAATTACAAATACTAAATATTCAATACTTTTTTTTTAAAATTATAAACAAAGATGTTGTATAAATTAAATTAAAATCAAACTCGTTGTTGAAATAATTAAACGTTTTTTAAAAGTTAAAATATTGATAAAGATTGATTTGTTTTTAAATATGAATTTAATGTCAAATTAATTCAAATAACCAACATTATATTAAATAGTAATAAAATATTTAATTTATAATTTTAAACCATTCAATATTATAATTTAAACATATTTATTTTTACAATGAAAATGTTTTTTTCAATTTAAATTTTTCGTATTTTTACTCTTCCTAAAAACGTTAATATTATTACAAAATTATCATAAATTCATCAAAAGTGTATTTTTATATCCCTATTCAAAATAAAATTTTTATTTTGTCATATATAAATTATTATTGTGTCAAAATATAAATTTAAAATGGGTTCACCATTCAAACGTTTAAAATTAACTTTTTAATAAAATAAGTTTTTATACATCAAATGGGATTTTCTTCATACCGTATGACTAAAATATACATGGTTTGAATGTAAAAAATATGTTACTAAGTATATAATAGACATATATATCATTAATTTTATTCAAAAATAAATTCACTAAAAATTTCAATTATCCAATTAATTTATATTTATCATAAATAATTGATAGCAAATGAATTCAAAATTCATTTTCATAATTTACATGATATTAATCCTGCTAAACTAATGGATAAGTTATAATGTTAATTTTATAAAAAGGTCATCTCATAGTTATTTTAAAATCAAGATTACATTCAATGAAATCTAATAGTGAATAATAATTATTTAAATAAATTATTTCACAAAAACATCCATTTGTTACATTCAACCACCCTTAAACTGAATTTCAAGAACAAAACACTTCACATGGTAAAAAATAGATGAAGATAACTAACCATAATAATTTTCACAAGTTCCCATCCATTTTTCTCTATGATCCAGAATCTCTCTCACTTGTTATTAAAAAGAAAGATATTCCTCCTAATATACAACTTCTATTCTTATTAAATTTGAAGGATTTGTGTATGTTCTTTCCTAGGAGAGATAGAAATAACACATCTTTATATTTAGAGAGATTCAGTGGATGTTTCAATCGATACAATACCTTACCAAAATGATTCATAACATCAAAAGGACCGATATACATCTGGATCAACATGCCCTTTTTCCAAATCTCAGAACTCTCTTCTTGGGGGATATTTGTAGAAACACCTTATCACCCACTTCAAACACTAATTATTTTCGTTGGTTTTCAGCATAACATTTTTGTTGACTCTGATCTTATTTTATGTGTTTTTGGATAGATCAGACCATTTTATTACATTTCATTGACAAGATTAGGTTTTTATAGCTTTTTCCCCCTAACTTCATTCCAACATGTTGGTGTACTATTATTATATCAATAGAGAGATTTAAAAAGATCCATCTAAATACTGGGATCAAAGATATTGCTGTATGAAAATTCCACCAATGCTAGGTGTTGATCCCACCCAGCATTGAAAACCAAAGACCATGCTATCAACACGTCTTCCAGAGCATGAATTTTCCTCTCAGAATGACCATTTACTTGAGGATGATAAGAGGTTCTGAACCAAATCTCTTTATCTAGAGCATACTGAAGACTTTTCCAAAACATAGAGGTAAACCCCAGATCCTAATTATATATAATGGAATGTGGTACTCCCCATAATCATACAAATTCTTTTACATATATCATGGAAGTCTAATCAAGAGAGAAGTCTTATCTAATTGAACTTATGTGTACCAACTTCATAAGGAGTACAACTATAACCCATATAACATTATATCCTTTCGATGTTTCTTGATGTCCGATAATAAAGTACACAGCAATGATTTACCATTTCCATTATGGTATATGCAAATTTTGTAACATCCCCTTAATCTTCTGTCTCTCATAAGTAAGTTACTGAAATAACAAGAATCAACAGACATAATCAATGACATTTATATTCATGATA
Source organism: Viscum album (assembly GCA_963277665.1). Classification (NCBI taxonomy): domain Eukaryota; kingdom Viridiplantae; phylum Streptophyta; class Magnoliopsida; order Santalales; family Viscaceae; genus Viscum; species Viscum album. Next base: position 478,550,579 of record OY728134.1, read on the forward strand.
TCCAACCAGAAATACACTTTCAGGTCCATGTACATTATTGGAATTCTATGGTGAATATAAAATAAATAACTATACGCTTCACCCATTGGATATTTATATAATTTTGGAATTGGAGGAATAAAAACCTTGTTCTTGATCCTTATTATTTCATCATAATAAATGTTGAATTCATGTATTTTTCTCAGCTTCATTTTTAGCACTACATCGTTATTTTTTGACTCCTTAATCATAAATTTTATAGATGGTTTAGAATTTATTTTATAAAAATATGGTTTCTCCCCTTACAAAAATTTTTATTATCCATTGTTTGGAAACCATAATTATTGGATATTTTGTGATCCGAATCATGGATATGATAGCATGGTCTTGTTGTTTCATGGAATCTACCACCTTGTTCACTTTCCCAAGGGGGTTATGTATTGTTCAGTCATAATATTTAATCAACTCAAACCACATTATTTGGTGCACATTCAACTCCTTTTGTTTGAAAACATACTTGAAATTTTTATTATCAGTATAAATATCACATGGTTCACCATAAAAGTAATGCCTCTATACCATTAAAGCAATGATTACAACATATGACTCCCAATCATTGATTAGAAAAATTCTTCTCAGGGATTTTCAACTGTAGTGAGGAAAAAGCTTTCACCATATCATTTCCATGGGAAAACAACCCAAACCCTTCTTGGATGCATCACTATAGATCACAATCCATTCTCCACTATAAGGAAGGGTGTGCACATGTGCCCTGGATAACCATCTTTTTAGCTCTTTTAAATTATATTTGTTGTAACATATCCAACCAAATTTAGCTCCTCTCTCATTCAACATTGTTAGTGGATTAGATAATTGGGAAATTTGTTTCACACAACATTCATAAAATCTATCCAAACCAAGAAAACATCGGATCTCAGTAACTGTTTTTGGACAAGGACTACTTTCACCAATTTCTTCTTTTGATGGTTCCATAGATATCCCTTTATCTTGAGATTATGTGGCATAAAAATCAATCATTCTGAATCCAAAACTCTCAATTTGTAAATTTCTCACAAATCTTCTTCTTTCTCAGTGTAATCGGTTCAATTCTCAATTGTTCATCATGATATTCCTTGAACATAGAAGAGATAAGAATATAGTCTATAAAGAATTCTAAAAATTGATGAAGATTAACTCTAAATACACTATTCATTAAATCTATGAAGATAGTATGACCATTAGTAAGAATAAAAATAATCAATATAAATTCATAGTGTCCATATATTTTATAGAATGAAATCATTCATATATCTTTCTTTTTGAGCCATAATCGACTCTATCTTAAAGGAAGACCAATCATAGAAATATATTCAGTTCCTTGTAGTTGGACAAATAATTTATCAATGTAGGGAAGAGGATATTGTTTCTTGATATTGATATTTTTATGTTGTTATTAATCAATACAGAGTCTCATTGGTCCATCTTTCTTCATAACAAAAATAACATCTTCTCCCCAAGGTGATTCACTAGGGCGTATGAATCCATTATCGGAACTCTCTTTGAGATTCATCATTAATTCCTACAACTCAATTGGGGACATTCTATAAGATTTTATTAAAATATACACATCACCCAATATGAGTTCTATTGAAATCTCAACTTCATGATTTGGTGGAAGAAATGGAAATTCCTATGGAAATACATCATCAAACTCCAGTAAAATGGGTGTATTCATAATCATGAGTTTTTACTTAACCATTTCAGATAAATAAACTTCATTTAGAAGAATCAAGGCTCATAAGATGGAAGAATATTCTACTGGAAGGTTATATTCATCCTTCCATTGATAGATGAACATAGATTTAACTAGAATTTAGAATATTACTTCCCTTCCTTGGAAATTGATATGTGGTCCATATAGAGAAAGCCAATCCATGCCAATAATCACATCAAAATACACTATAGGAAGGATTGAAAGATTTGTAGGAATAAGGATCCTTGAATCTTCAACTAGAGAAGAAATATAATCTTTTGATGTGACTGTTGTGCCTTTTGAGTTGTCGAAGCTAACTCAACATAAAATTGTTTTTGAAATATGGTGTTAACCATAAAGAATTCATCAGAAATGAATGTGTGGGATGATCCATAATGAAATAACAGATTTTATACTTTAGTGTTGATGGTTTGTGAACCTTTTACCACTTCATTTTCATACACCACATCACTAATAGTGATTTCATGTGGCATACCATTACTTTTTTCCATAAGTTTCTGTTGACGTAGATAGTCATCAATAAACGTTGGATTATTGTATTGATTTGCAAAGTTCCCCATTTTTATGCACATGATGCATAGATGGGTTTGAGGTTAATTTAGTGTATCCTTTTCATTGTTCAGGTGATTATACATATTTTTTCCATAACATCAATATTAAATTACCTGATGACCATCTTTTCTATAAATAAAACATTTACTAGTCCCATTAAACACTTTACTGTATGTTTTTTTCAAACACATTGAGCATAAGTGAAAACTCACATTATTTTCAATGTGGTCTATATATTTTCCTTTGAATTCTATTTTCATTTTCTTATCAAAACCATATGGAGGATGGGTTACTAAAATATCTATCTTAACATAGATATCACATCAAACACTTTCCTCATAGTTATGGATACCCCTTATGGTTAATTACTTTCAAAGACTTGGTTTTAATCCATTAATGAATAAATCAATTTTACCCCCAGGATGGATAATAATTACAGAAGCATACCTTGAATGTATTTTAAAATTTTCTTCATACATACCAATGGATTCATAATCCTTTTTTTATGTTCATGAAACTATTTTTCCATCTTTGTTCAAAGAATAAGAGAAATGTACTTATTAAAAAATAAGTTCTTGAACTATTCCCATTCCATGAACTTAGTTTCATCTCTTTTCCTCGTGTTCTTGATAATATTCCACCATTTATCAACTCCACCATCCAAGAAGTACAATTGTTTGATGAATTTATCATGTTCAAAACATTGTAGTACTGAAAATATATTTTCAGTGGTACTGATCCTTTGTTAATCCTATAATGTCTTAAATGACCTGCTGAATGATAGTGGACACTGCTGAATGAAGGATTAAATTGAATTTGGCTTCCTCTATTGCTCGTATGCAGGTCATGAATGATTCATATCTTGTGAAAGCTGTGTGATCATGGATAAAATATTTTTCATTCCATTTACCATAACATTTGGTTGCTTAGGGGAACAATTATTGCATTTCCCATCACATTCAGCATTAATGTGGATCCTTTGGGGTCCATCCATTGACTAAAACCAAGAAGAATAATCTGAGAAACAATATTCAAAATTTGAATACCTCATAATTCAAGAATAAAATTTCAATTTAGGACACGTTATGTTTTATCCTATGTTATTAAAGAATATCTCTAAAACACAACGATATGCCTGTAACCTATTCTTAGACATATCATTTGTTTTCATTCCAATTTTATGTCATCCTAGTTTCCAAATGATAACTATAACTTTTATTTGATTCCAACAATAATTTCCCAAACATTACATTTAGTCTTACATCATCATTTAAGAATATTTATTACATAACAAAAACCCTGATAGGACTATATAGGTTTAATAACTCTAGGTATTGGGAAACATAAACAACTGGTTCATATAATATATATATTGTCTCCTGCTTATTTCATCATATCTAGACTCATTTTTGATGTATCATACTGAATACCCTTATTAATGAGCTGGGGAAATGAAACATGTGAAAGAGTGAGATCAAATGCTCAGTAATGGTAAAAATGGGAAATATCAATCATTTAATAATAAAAGGAATATGGAACTTAAAAAATCATATAATACATATAAAATATCAGAATATCATGTCATGTGATAATGAATAAATGTTCAATGAATTCATAATAATCATGACATTAGACATGAAACATTGTGGAATACACGCATAATCATATAAAATAATATCATATTAGTCAAGGCTCATTACCAAGACCATCATAGCGGATGAAGTCCATTACTAAACTGTGTTCACTTCTTATTATGACCCTATATTACGTAACAAGATGTACATTCCATTCAATTCATGTCTATATCATGATATATAAATCTTTACGTAATTAATTGGTGGGAGATATAGGTCCCACCCATCTCAAAAGGAAACCATTTTTATGTGTTCAATTAAAACATAAAAATCATTCACCATTTCCGAACCCACGAAATTAAATGGGGTTTTAAACATCATTCAATCACAATTACTATAAAAAGGGGTTTCTTAAAAAAATTCACCTTAATAACAATGTCATATTAGTAATAATGAGTATAAAACTATATAAATAATATGATCATTGATTGAATATAACTCTCTGAAAACACTTGACATTAATTCTTGAGGAAAATATGTTTTCTTTTGCAAAAAGGTTTTCCTTCTTCAAAACTATTCATATTTTTAGAGAAAATTATATTATGTGAAAATAAAATTGGTTATTTTAGGGGAATATACAAATATATAAGGCATTATGAAAGAGTAAATATCCATTCATTCCCTAAAAGATAAAAAATCATTCTTCTCATACTTTTGATGGAAAAGTTAGAAAGTTCCTCATACCAAAAACAAAAATATATATAAATTCATATCGTTTATTTAAAATCCCCTAATGTGTATAATTGAAATTTGAAAATATAGAAATATATACATAATATTCATAAATACATATTTTTAATACTTGTTCTTGATTGATATATATACCTCTGAAAATACTTAAGAAAAAATAATCATAGATAATAAAATGATTTGAATATTATCCATTAACATAGTTCTGATATGATTTGTATATATCCAAACCTAATTTGTAATGATTTATATAATGTTAAAAATTTATTCAAAAATCAAAATAATTTTTATGATAACATTTACGAAAATATTTTCATATGTTTGTTAGTAACATTTCATTGTTACTTGTAATTCTGGTATTAAATGCTTTATTTTTTTATAAATGTTTTTGTTAGATATATTCGTATTACTAATTTTAAGTTATAATTATATCATATATATCATGGTATTGGAATAATATATATCATATTTATTCATTCAATCAATTTATATAAACATTTTTTAAAAATGTTTATGTAGAACGAATCACATCGCATTGTAGAGATGGTAAGTCGTTTGTAAGTACAAGCGACAATATAGATCCCATAATTTTTGAATGGTATTGAAGTGGATGGTGTATAGTATCTCAGAATAAATACAATTTAAGTTGAATCATATATATATTAATTAATTTCATCATTGTATCCATCCTTGTATGTTGGTGGTGAAAATTGGATTACACCACGACTTAGAGAGGGTAAGTCGAACGTACACACATGTGGTGATTTACATTTTAATAGGATGGGTAGAAGGTAGAATATGGTTGTTTCAAAATCATTATAACCTCTAAATATATATTTAATACCTGTGTTATTTCTTTATAATTAAATAACTCATGATGTGGAAGTATAAGAAGATATATTTTTGAACTAATCCTTAAATTATATTACATCTTCTTCGATGTGCCTCTTCCAAATCTACTCTAAGATAACTAGAGAATGTATTTGAAAAATAATAAATCCTCTAAAATGTTTCTAGGTAAGTTTATAAGGGACATGGGTAGAGTAAGGTAGAGAACAGAGGCCCAAAATAAGGTGAATAGTTGATGGAGGAAGTTACCTTTTATAATTAATGTGAGGGGCACTTTTGGAAACCTAATAAATATTAATTTATAATAAAATGAAACCCCATATAAAAAACTATATAATGTCCCAATATAGTTGATGAGATGAGATATGTTTAAATCTCATCAACCAATAAATTTTATACAATTTTTTATTACAATTTAATCGTTATCATTTTTGGTAACACATACTTATTCTATTTAATATTTATGTAGGGTAACACACATTTCACTATTAAATGGACAAAATATTTATTATTTTAAGTCAATTAGACTATGAATGAATATTTAAGAACATTTTGGACCATATAAAAATTATTATATATTTTTAGAAACGCTTTATTATTATTAAATAATTAAGATAACATTATTTTAAAAAATATCAATAGTGTTAATTTTGAGACTTTTTAATTTATGGATTTTGAAAAATATACCAATAGAATATGAACCTAGATCCAAATATTTTATTATATCCCTAATTTTTCAATTTTATCTATCAAATAAATTTTACATAATAATAATCCCGTATTATATTTATTAAAATATTTTTAATAACATTTATTTGATCTCTTCATCATAAAAATAATTACTACCTCTATTTTCAGTAATTATTTTATATACTTATTTGTTGAATAGAAATGAAAAATAAAATAATACTATGAATATAATTCAATTTTATTTCATGAGAATAATTTATTCGATTTTATCTTCTTAAAACCCATTCATTATATAAATATTATACTGTTTTAAAACATAGATGTGAAACATTTATCTTCACATTAAATGAAATAATATAAGTATCGTAATCTATTCTATAAACCTCAAAATGGCCAATAAGTGAACCGATGGACTGTTATGGTTGATATGTACTCGACCAAGAGGTCTTGGTCATATGTTTGGGCATTTTTATGGTTATAAATATTTTAATTATAATTGTTTTTTGATTTCTCATGAATAAATTAATTTTTTCATCATCCATGTATCAATCAATATGGTAATTATTTATTTCCCAAAAAGTGAAAAAAAATCATGGTAAAAGAAAGAAGTTATTTTAAAATTTTTTATTTATAATATAATTTATATTTTGTAAAAACATGCCTTAAAAATAATTTTATTATTAAAGATTGAGTGAGAAAAATTTCACTTTTCATTAAGTGTAATAAATTAAATGTCTTCATAACATCCAAGTGGGTCCCAATGGATACCTTTTTGTCCTGAGTATGCTTTAGGAAATATTATAATCATACAATTATATTAATAAAAGTGTTTTCATAATTTTATAATGGTATTTTAACTATTAATTACACAATTTACTCATTTACCATGTTAATACAATTTTACAAAGTTACAAATCATATTTCCCAAAAATATAATAAAGAAAATTTTCATAATTTAGATCCACTAATTCCAAATATATAATCCAATTTTAAAAATTTAAAACACAAATGTTTTAGCAATTATTTTAAATTAATATCATTATTTAAATAAGAAAATAGGCTTTTAAAGTTAAAATATTGTAATAGATTGAAATGTTCTAACATATGAATTTAATGTCAAATAAATTCTAATGACGTTCATTATATTGAATTAAAAAAATCATATTCAATTTATAGTATGAAATTAATAAATAAAAAAATTTAACAATATAAATTATTTCAATGAGAAAACATATTATTTGTTAAAATTTAGCTTATTTTTACTATTTATTGAAACAAAAAGATATCTGAATAATTTAATAAATCCATCCAAAGTAAATTTTTATATCCCACTTCAATATACAATGTATATGTTTTCATATAAAAATTATTGATGTGTCAAAATCTTAATTCAAATGGGGTTCTCCATTCAATGCTGTAAAATTAATCTTTTCAAAAAATAGGTTTTTATACAACAGATAGGGTTTTATTCATACCGTATGACTAAAATATCCCTTTTATGAATATAAAAATATATATTTTTATGTTTATACCGAATACTTACCTCATTAATTTCATAAAAAATGTAATTCACTCAAAAATACAAATATCTAATTGTTTAATATTTTCCACAAATAATTGATAGCAAATATATTCACAATGGATTTCTATAATTGGTTATAATTATGCCCACTAACCTAACTGCTGGGATATAATAGTAGTTTAATAATATGGTCATATCTTTGTTCATTTAAACTCAAAATTTCATGAAATGTAAGCTACTACATAATAAAAATTATTAACAGAAAATATTTCATAAAAATATCCCGGTGTTACATTTTATCACCCTTAAACTGAATTTCTTGATCAAATATCATCTATTGGAAACAAATAAATTTGGATCCCTCTGCCTCATAATATACTCATGCTCCCATGTCTCTTATTCATATTGGAGTTTCCACTATAAAACAATAACACTGTAAGTGGTTTTGTTTCATAGAATTTTTTTTGATACAATCCATAATCTCTATCGGTTCTTCTTCATATAAAATATTTTTCTCTTGTGGTGTGATTTATGAGAATAGTACATGTAAAGGATCAGTTAAGTGCATTATTATGGGAGATACATGGAACACATCATGAACATGACAGTGATTTAATAGATGTTCCAATCCGTAAGCTACCATCCCAACACGATCAATAATATCAAAAGGACTGATATACCTAGGGCTCAACTTTCCCTTATTTTAGAATATCATTACTGACTTCCAGGGAAATAATCAAGGAAACACCTTACCACTAACTTCAAACACAATTTATCTACTTAGATTTTCAAAATAACTTTATTGTCTAATATGAGCTGCTCTTATTTGTTGTTGAAAAGATCAAACATTTCATACATTTCATATACAATATTAAGTCCAAATAGATTTCTTTGCACAAATTTATCACAAAAATATGGAGATCATCAATTCATTCTATATGGATTCATAATGATACATCTAAATACTTGAGTGGAAGATATTATGGTATGAAAATTCCACCAATGATAGGTGTTGACCTCAACCACCAATGAAATCCAAAGATTATGCTCTCAATATGTATTTATGAGTTTGAATTGTCCACTTGGACTGACTCTCTATTTGAGGATAACAATTTGTTCTGAAACATAACTATGTATCCATAGCATGCTAAACAATTATCCATAACATCATAGTAAATATTCAATCATAATTAGATATAATGGAATGAGGTACTCCATGAAATATTCAAAAATATGTTAAATATATCATGGAACGATAATCAAGAGTGAAATATTCTCTAATAACAATAAAGTGTGTTAGATTTCAAAAAATATAAACTATAACCCATATAGAATTATAACCTTTTGATGTTTTGGGAATATAACAATAAATTATTTTTCTGATGTTTTTTTTCCATTTCTATTATGGTATGTGTAATGGTAGTCAAATCCCCATAGAACATTTTCTCCCAGTCTTATAATACTGAAAAATCATGCATCATGAGACATAATCAGTGATAACTCATTTCATTCCATCCCACCAAAACTACACTTTAAAGTACATGTACATCATTATGCTTCCACAGTGAATAGATAATGAAGAACTATGAGAATTATCCAATATCTCCATTAGTTATGATATATGAGGAATATGAACCCTATTCTAGAAACTTATTATTTAATTAAAATTAAGGTGGAATTTTGTAACATTTCTCACCTTCATTTTTAGCAATACATCTTTATTCTATGCCTCCTTAATCATTACATTTGTTGATGGATAAGAATTTATTTGTGAAAGATATCATTTCTTTCCTCCATTTATAATTTAAAGATTCATTATTTTAAGTTCCATAAATATTGTATCTTTTGTGATCATCATCATGTATAGGCTAGCATGGTCTTATCGATTTAATTAATCTTCCACATTTTTCTCTTTCCCAGGGTTGTATTGTATTGATCTGTTGTAATATTTATTCAACTACATCCATCTTATTTGGTTCAAATTAATCTCCTTTTGTGTGAAAATCTACTTTAATCTTTAATGATCGGTATAAATATAACATCTTTCACAATAATGATAAAGCCTCCATATGTTTAATGTAATGATTACCATAGATGATCCAAATCATCATTTGGGTAATTTTTCTCAAGGATTTTCCACTTCCATGATGCATAAGCTTTCTCCATATCATTTTTAATGAGAACACATCTCATCCCCTTCTTTTATGCATCCTTGTAGATCACAATCCTTTCTCCAGTATAAGGAATTTTGAGCATAGGTTCCTTCGAAAACCTTATTTTCCGCTCTTTGAAATACAATTCACATTCCTCAATCAAAATGAATGTAACTTCTTTCTGTGTCAACATAGTGAGTGGAATAGATAATAAAGAAAAAAAAATAATTTTTTTGGATAGAATGCATCCAAAAAAAAAAATTCGGATCTCTATTACAGCTTTAGATCTTGGAAAACTTTAAAAAAATTCTAATTTTTATGGATCCAAAAATATCCCTTCTATTGAGATTTTGTGTCCCAAAAATGAGTCTTTCTAAATCCAAAGTTCACACTTGGTAATTTTTTAATAAATCTTCTCCTTTCCTAGGGTCTTCGTTATGATTCTATAGTGGTCATCATATTCATTTTTTCTCTTTGAATATACAAGAATATCATATATAAAGACTACCAAAAATTGAACATCATAGTCTATAATGACTCTATTAATTAAATACATGATGATATTTGGGGAATTAGAAAGACCAAAAGGGAACAATATATATTCATAGTGTGCATACATTGTATGGAATGTTGTCTTATTTATATCCTTCTTTTTTAACACTAATTGATGATATCCTAAATGAAAATCAATCATGGAAATGTATTGAGATCCACATAGTTAGAAATAGAAGTCATCAATATGGGGAAGATTATATTTTTTCTTGATAGTGTTCTTGTTTAGTTGTCTATAATCCATATAGAGTCTCATTTTATCAATAAATTTTATTAGTAAATAGAACATGTGTTTCCAATGGTGATGCACTAGGGATAATGAATCCCATATCAAGATTATCGTGGAGTTTATTCTTAAATTCATGAAACTCAGTTGGGGCCATTATATATAGTGTCTTTGAAATTGACAGTGCACCCGATATGAGTAATATTGAAAACTCTACTTCAAAATTTGGAGGAAAATTGAGAAATTACTCTAGAAATACATCATCAAACACCTATAAAATTTTTGTATTATTAATTAGGATTTTATCCCCACCTATTTTAGATAAATAACCTTCTTTAATAGGAATCAAGACCCCTATTATAGAAAACATTTATACTTGAAGGTTATATTCATCCTTGCATCGATAGATTCTCTTAGATTAATATGGAATATAGAATTGACTTACCTTCCTGGGAAATTTATATGAGATCTATAAAAAGAAATAATATTAATGACAATAATCAAATATAATTCCTCTATAGGAAGGATTATCATATTTTTAGGAAGAAAATTCCCAAAAACATCAAATAAGATAAGAAATATAAACATTTTATGTGATTATTTTTCCATTACGAGTTTTCACAGCTAACACAAGATCAAATTATTGAGTCAATACGGTGATACCCTTTGAAAATTATTCTAAAATAAAATTATAGGTGGATCCAAAATCAAATAAAGCATTTTCTACTACAGAGTGAATGGTATGTGTACCATTCACCGCATTATTATAATACACCCCAACACCGACACAGTTTTCATATGACATTAATTCATATTTGGACATAATATTTTGTTGTAATTTATCATCATAGATTACCCTTAGATTAGGGCATTGATCGAAAGAATTACCCATTTTCTCACACTAGAAGCATTAAAGTTTATGAGGTTCATTTTTTGTGGCATTTTCTTTGTTGACATTTTTAGACATCTATTTTCTATCACTTAAATATTCAAATTCCTCATGACCTTATTTTTCACACATAAAACATTTAAAAGTCTAGTTAATAAAATTTCCTCCATGTTTCATTGCACACATTGGGAATGAAGGGAAACTCATCATCATTTTTGTGTGGTTTTTATATTTTAAATTGAATACAATTTATCTATTTTTATTAAACCCATGTGACTGATAGGTTACTGCAATATCTATATCATCCTTGAGATAAAATAGGTCAATTACTCTTAGCTATTGAATATTATTATGGATAATTCCCTTCACAGACTTGGTTTTAATCCATTGAGGAATAAATCAATTTTACTCATAGGTTGGATTATAATTCCTGAAGAATATCATTCATGTCTTTAATTTTTTTTTTCATAGGTACCAATGGATTCATAATTCATTTTATTAAGTTCAATGAAATTTTTATTCAATGTGGTTTAAAGAATATAAGGAATGTACTTATTGAGATATATGTCCTTAAACTCATCACAATCCATGAACTCAATTTCATCTCTTTTCCTCATAATAATTACTAGATTCTAACAGTGATCAGATTCACCTTCCAAACAACATTCTACAATGATTTCTTTATCATGTTCAGATAATTACAGAACTAAAAATATCATTTCAAGGGCACTCATCCATTATTTTTCAATTAATGTATCGAAAGACCAATTGGATGAATGAGGGGTATTCCTCATGAAGGATTAAATAGAATTTCTCTCTGTCCAATGATTGTTTGGAAGTCCAAGAAGATTCATAGCTTGATAATGTTTTGTGAGAATGGATATAGGATTTTTCATTCTATCTTCTATAATTTTTTTCCCTATAGGGGAAATCATTGCTTTTCCCATCCCATTAAATATTAATGTAGTTCCGTCAGGTTCCATCCATTTACTACAACAAAGAAGAATAGTGTGAGAAACACTATTCAAAACAGGAAAAACACATAATTAAAGAACAAAATTACAATTTATCACTCTTTAGGATTTATCCCTGATTATTCATGAACATCTCTGAAACACTAGAATGGGATTAGAGCCTATTCTTATACATATCATTATGGTTCATTTTATGGTTCTCTCATCATTGTTTCTAATGGTTAACTATTAATTTTCTCTGATAAAAACAATAATAGACAATACATTACATATAGATTTTACATCAAAATTATAGAATATTTATTTCATAACATATCAAAAACCACTCCAGGACTATACATGTTTAGTGTCATTAGAAACTGGGAATTATAAACAGGTGGTTCATAAAACATCAACATTGTATCCTACTTATATCATTATAACTAGATTACTTTTTTGAATATCGTACTTAACACCTTTCTTCATGACCTGGTGAAAGGAAACAAAGGAATGTGTGACATGAAATACCCAGTAAGGGTAAACATGGGTAATATCAATCATATCATAATCATAAGAACATAACATTTGATAATCTTATCAATCATATAAAAGATCATAGTATCATGTCATAGGATAAATCATAAAAGTAAAATGTAATCCCAATAATAATAAAATAAGACATGAAATTTTATGGAATACCTAGATAATCATAGAAAATAATTACCAGTTATTCAAGGTTCATTGCTAATATCATCAAAGACAACAGTGTTAATTACTAAACTGATTTCACTCCATGTTCTAACCCATTATTTCAGAACCGGATTTAATTTCCATTCATGTCTTGTATATCTCATGAGATATAAATCATTATCCACTGAATTGGAGGGATATATAGGTCCCACCCATCTTATTATCAAAACACTCTTATGTTTTCCACAAAAACCTAAAATACATTCAATATAGTATAACCCATGAAATAAAATGGGTTTATTAAGCACAATTACACAACAATTTATATAAAACAAATAGATTTCCTAAATTAAATTTCATAATAAACACAATAATATCATAGTAATAATAGGGATAACTCTATTTATTTAATGTCATCTCATATGGAATATAATTTTTAGAAAAAAACATGGAATTAATTCTTTAAAAAAATATAAGACTTTTATCCCAAACATTTTGCGTCATCACAATGAAAAAAAAATTAGATGAAATAAATTTATGTTAAGATAACCATGAAATCATGTAGGGTAATCTAAAAGAAAATAATGCTTTATTAAAGTGTAATAATCCATTCATGCCTTACACATTAAAAAATTATTCTCATACTTTTCCCCGAAAGGTCAAAAAGTATCTCTTACAAAAAACAACAAAAGATCCCATTGATAACATTTATTAAAAATTAACCAATTGGTAAAATTGAATTTAAAAAATTATTGATGAATATAACGAAATTTTAAAATACATATTTATGAATCATTAACATGGAAGATAAATATACCTAGTAAACACTTAGGAATTAACAATCATATATAAAAATGAGATTTTAATGTTATCCTTTACCATTGGTATGATATGATTTTGTGAATTTGAAAGACCTATATAAATATTTAAATAATGTTAATAATTTATTATAGAATCATAATTACTTTTATGGTAACATTTATGACCATAGATTCATATGTTTAACAGAAACATTCCACTGATACTCGTTCCGTAAGTATTAGCTTCTTTACATTCTTATGCATATTTTGTCAGATAAGTTCATATTCATCATCATATGTTATAGTTTTGTAATTTGAATAGTGGTATTATTATAATATATATCACATTTATGCATTCAATTCAAGTATATTATCATGATTTAATGATGATTATGTAGAATGAATCCCATCACATTGTGGGGATGGTAAGTCTTTCGTACACACGAGCGACGATATAATTTCCATAATTGTTGAATGGTATTGATGTGAATTGATCAATGTATTTTAAAATGAATATAATTTTATATTAATCACATATATATTTATTAATTCCATTATTATACCCATCCTTGTATTTTGTTTGTGAAATATAGATTACACCATGGTGTGGACACGGTATGTCATACATATGCACACTTAGAGATTTCATTTTTCCAAAATTGTTTAAAAGGAGGAATATGGTTGTTTCAAAATCATTATAATATATTATTATATAAGTACAACTATAGTTATTTATTTATAATTAAAAAAATTATGATGTGTAAGTAAAAGAATAAATAATTCTCAAAGAATCAGTAAATGATATTACCTCTTCTTCGACGTTCATCCTCTAAATCCCCCCTCAGGGTACTAGAGATGGTCATTGAAGAAGAAACATATTCCTATAATGTTTTTAGGAATGTTGATAAGGGAATGTTATTGGGGATGATCAATCATGAAAGCTAAAAATGAAGTTATTAGTTGAGGGATGAAGTTCCCTTATATAATTGAGGTGAGGGGCACTTTTGGGATCCTTAAAATATTAATTCATAGTCGAATAATACCACACATAAACCCTTTAAAATGTTCCAATTTTGAATATGAGATAATATATGGTTGTAATATGTTCAACCAGTAAATTTTAGACCATTGTTTTTGTCAATATAAGCATTATGATTTTTATTAACACTGTTATTATATTTATATTTTAAATAGGGTAACAAATATATCAATATTAAAAGAGTGAAATATATACTTATTTTAGATAAATTAGACCATAAATTATTAATTTGAAATAATTATTCCATTCAATAAGTATAATTTATTTTTAAAAATGTTTTATGACTGTAAATAATTTAAGAAGAACTTATTTTGACAAAATATCAATACTGTGCATTTTGACTATATTTATTTCATTTATTTTATAAAAATATAAAAATAAGAATTAAAAGTTGGTAAAAATATTTAATTATATCCCTAAGTGGTCAAGGTTACATATAAACTTAAATTTTCATAATATTTATCCCAAATTATATTTATTAAAATATTTTTAATAAGATTTATTTTATCTCTTCATTAATAATATTTTAACTACCTTATTTTTATGTTATTATTTAGTATGCATATTACTTGAAAAATATTAAAAATATAATAAAATGAGTATGATAAATCCATTAGATTATATAATATTAATTTTAGTGGAATTTATCTACTGAATAACAAAACATTCAAAATGGCATACTTGTTTAAAACACAAATGAGGAAAATTTAACTTCACGTTAAATAAAATAATATAACTGTCATAATATCATTAATAAGGCTCTAAATGGTCAATAAGTCATTAAATGGATGATTAAGGTTGAGATATATTCGACCCATAAGGATTGGTAATAATTAATGGTTATTAATATTTTAAGGAAAATGGTTTTATTGATTTTTCATCATTTAATTAATTTTTTCATCATTAAAATATAACTCCTTAACAAAATTATTTATTTCATATAATATACAACTAATTAAGATTGAAAAAAATAATATTTAATATGAGTATTAATATTACAATTATTCTTCTGCATAACCTTATATTAAATATAATTTAATTATTAATGTTTTGAGTGAGAAAAATTACACATTTCTTTAAAAAAATTAAATATCTTAATCTCATCCATGTTTTTTCCAATGGATTCAATTTTGATAGATGCATATTTTTTTGAGAAAATTATAATCATCCAATTATATTAAGAAAAGTGTTATGGTAATTTTATAATATTATTTTTCCCCGTAATTACTAGATTTACCATTTTACCATAGTAATAAAATTTACTGATGTTACTATTCAAATTGCCCAAAAATAAAATAAATAAATTCGCATAATTTGGAGATACTGATTAAAAATATGTAATCCATTTTTAATAATTGTAAACATAAAAGTTACAATAATTAATTTTAAAATAATCCTATTGTTGAAATAAGAAAATGGGATTTAAAAGTTACAATATTGCAAATGATTGAAATGATTTTACAAATGAATTTAATTTCAATTTAATTCTCATTTCAGACAGTATATTAAATTTTAGAAATATATTTTTATTTATATATATAAACTAATCAATAATATAATTTACCCATATAAATTATATCATTGTAAAAACTTATTTTCAATTAAAATTTAGCATATTTTTACTATTCATCTACACATGAATGCTATTAGAAAAATATTAGAATTTAATCCAAAGTTATATTTTATATACCATTTACAGATAACATATTTAGGTTTTTATATAAAAATTATAAGTGTTTCAATATATAAATTAAAAAGGTGTTATCCATTCAATGGTGTAAAATTATCTTCTTAAAAATATGTTTTTATAAATAAAATAAGGTTTTATTCATACCATATGACAAATATATACATAGCATGAATATAAAAAATATTTTATTAATTAAATAAAACACATATATCTTTTTAATTTCATTACCTAATGTAATTCAATCAAATATAAAAATATCAAAGTGAATTATATTTTTTATAAATAATTGATATCCAATGAATTCACAATGCATTTTCATAAGTTAGTTATAAGTATTTCCATTATCCTAGCATTTAAGATATAATTGAAATTTTATAATACAGGTGTATCATGGTTTGTTTAAACTCATTATTTCATGAAAATCATGGTACAAGTGAATAAAAATTATTTTACTAAATTAATTTAAAAAAACATCTGGGTGTTTCAAATAATTTAGATGATCTACCACTAAACTCCCATATGAAATCTTCATGAAAAATGTTAGTATATGATAAAAAAAATTTAATAGTGTTTTTATGGTATCACATTTTGGGAATTTGAATCATTATCAAAATAACCGATTTCACCTACCATATTTTAAAAGACGCATTTGTTGTCAACATCATTATCATCAGACCCTTGATTTTCAATCATTATTTTTCAACTCTATCATTGTAATCAATTATAGTTTAATTTTCTTATTAAAATCCACTATATTCTTCTAGAGAATATATTAATCAGTCTTGATGCACCAAAATAAAAAATTAGAACCATCAAATTTAACAATACAAACTATATCCTCTTCTAAATACATATTTGAGGAAATAATGAAATAAAAATCCAACTAAATGTAAAAAAAATGTATCAATAACTTCTTATTTATATTGTCATGCAGGTCAACATATAAAATTATACACATACCTGATCTCTAAAAACATAGCCATGGTCAAGAAAATATAAATTTTAATATGTTTTCTAATACAAATTTTTGTTCTAGAAAACATTAAAAAATGATTCCCTCTTTAAAATCATGTTTGGAAAATGGTTAAATCCTTATAAAAATAGAAAAAAATTAAATTATATTTACTAAAATAAAAGATAAAAATATAGAATCTCCATATAGTAATTCTTCAAAGACAAATAATAAATTTTATATGAATATAAATTAGAATTATAAATCAAGAAACATTAATATAAGAAAAGTAAATTATATGGTTTGGGAATTACCCAGATCTATGAGAGGAACAAAAAAACAAGTATTGACACTGATGAGTTTTAATTTAAATTATATGTGACAACCATAAATCTATATATAAATATAATATTAATTCTGATATGTCATGAAAAAACAAGTGACATATACCACTATTTTATAGTTGAGTTAAACTAGATGTTTTCATTCTCATATCATTTTATCTTCATATAGGCCTTCATGTTGATCACGAACACTAGGGTATTCCTATCTATTCGTAACATCAACATGTAAAATTTTATGTATAGTGTATTATTTACAAACCCATCATCAATATATTCTACACATCTAGATCATAACCCTCATAGTTATTAACTAGTTCTGAATTATGGTCTTACCAAACCACCATTTCATTCATGTTTCTCATAAGAAATGTTTAAATATAACATTCTATATGTTTAAAAAATTTGAAAAATACAATATTGGTTTTCATCAAATGTGTATATAATACAAAATGTATTTTGTTGATGGACACTGAACTGTTACAACTTTCAATTGGATTGGGTGTGACCTAATGAATACTAGTACTCCACTATCCTGTATTCCCCAAGAATTAATCCAATACACAAACATTATTTCAATAAGTATAGAAATTAATATTATGGGAACCAATTCCAACTACCATTTTCTGAACATCATTATTAACTTATGTTTAACACTTTGATAATGGAGTATTTGTTCGATAGTATTAAATTAATATATTCAGAGGTACTAGAGAATCATATAGAGACTATGATACTAAGATCCATGCAATAATATATAGATAGTGAGGGGGTATGGGGCCTATATTACCACATATAACCATTTTTTGAGTTTCTCATTATAGATAATGAAAATAAATTCATTCTCTACGTAGAGGATATTTTCCCGAACATCACCCATATTAATTTTATACATGAGAGGCACCTTATAAGGATGAACTTAACTACAATAAATTATAATATAGGGAACACCCTATCACCTATGTGGTATATAAGGAAATTATTTCTCTATAAGTACATGTTCAGTCACCCAAAATGAGGTCACAATAGTTGTAATGCAACACAATATTACTAGATCTGACCACTCCCCTCATAACTGTCATGACACCTATAATGATCAAAAGGTTTATCAATATAAATTTCCTTCTTATAATTATGTCATATTGTACAATCACATTAAATCATCACACAATGAACTACTATGTACTATCCTACCTTTAATCATCATATTATCACGTTAGTAATTTGAATTTCAAGAATCTGGAACACCCAATTGTGATCAGTAAGATGTTTGGAGTATGATAAGATAAACAAATTTATTTATAAATATTAATGAGCCCTTATAATTAATAATGTTACCATTACGAATATTAATACAGACCTTATGAATAGTAAATATTCTTTTTGAATAAGTTAATTTTCCAATGAAATTATAAATACAATTTCTCCATCTTATACATGACAATATGATATAATTGTGATGATGTTTTTGTTAAAAAATGTATATTCAATTATAGTTTTTTGAATAATTTAATAATTTAAAAGAAAATTAATTTTCATAAAATGTTTTCATTAATAATTATTTTTATGACTTGTTATTTTATGATAATTTTAAGAAACAATAATTATTTTTTTCAATGTGTGAAAAATGTTTTAATATTAAATTTTATATTTTTCATGTAAATTTTGATTTTAATTAAAATTAAATATCACATATTTAAAAATTTGTTTTCATAAATTTGATTTAGTTTTTGAATTATATAAATCAATAAATAATTGGGGTAAATTTTTGGAATTTTTTAAAAATAGATTAATATTTTATGAATAGTAAACTGTAGTAATTTGCGATAAATATATAATAATTGTTAAAGACACTATTTTTTGATTCATGGAATATGTATGACCCTTGGATTCAAAATCACCAGAAATATTTTTAGTATTTTTCACAAGAATCAATAGTATTTCTTGTCTTGAGAAAAATAATAAAATAACGAACAAAATATGGAGAAAACCCTCCTCTCCTACACTAAAAAAACCACCCTTACCCATCTTCTCTTCACTCATATAAAGCATCATGCCTCATCCCAATTCAACTCAAATATATCCCTAATCTCCTATCCAAAATTCTTAAATCCTTTATCTCTTCAAAAGACCAAATCCTCTCCCTTAAAAAAGTTCTCAAGGAAGATATTTTTAAGAGGTATATTCCTCTTTTTATTTCTTTTATATTATTTCAAGTTCAATTCTTTTTTTATTTCCTTAACACTTTTCATCCAAATTTATTGACAACTCTAATACCTTAAATGTACAATAAGTTTTTCATTATAATGGAATAAATATATCATCATCTCTCGTTTAGCAACTTTTTAAACAAGAAATGAAAATACTAAATGAGATTGGTTTATTTATCACATTCAAGGTGGATGGGTTTTGAATTAGTATTACCATCTTCAATTCCGGTCATGAAACCATTTTTATGGTTGAAAGAGACTATAATTAATGTATTATGTCTAATTTAAGGTTCTATAATATTTTTTAATCATGATTAAAATTTATAAAAAAAATTGTGCTCGACGGGATCAAAAAACCGGCAATTGAAATAAATAATTATCAATAATGTCATATAAAATGATTCATCATCTCTCAAAATAAACAAATAAATATTATAAGAATAAAATAAACAAACTCATCACTGATATAATATATCTCCAATTCTAGAAAACCATTCTCATCTTTCAGGTTTATCCTTACATATATATATGTAAACCTATCATTAAATCCCATGTAATAAAAAATGTAAATGAAACTTTTAAATCATCAAACATGTCATTAATGAACATAAAAAAGATATAATAATACAATTACATAACTAATGGTTTATGGACATATTATTTAATAATTTTAATAAAGATATCTCATACATTAAGATCAAGTGAAGGACACCATCAGACTACTGAACCACTATTATTCCTTTGGTTTTGTCTATATTAATTTTTACCCAAAATTATATTATCTGTTATTTTTATGAAAATATAATAAATTATGTGAAAATTATCCTAAATTAGGTATCATGATCCTTTTAGTATAAACTTTTGGGTATATACATGTTTTTAAGTGGTTCCCTCGCCAGTACTTCCCAATAAGAAAACTCTTTTTATGGGAACGTATAGAATTCGTAGTCAATTTCTAGTGAACTATGACATCTATTTTTTTCAAACATGATTTTTTATGAAATAATAAATATTATTATGAAAACCATATTGTCTCACTTATGGGTTTGAAAAAAATATTATTAAATTTTTTTTTGTTAATTTTCATTAGTATTTTTCTTAAAATCACACAAACATTTTAATAATAATATTTATTATATATTATTCTTATATGTTGTCACATCTATTTGAAAAGACATACCACAATATATTATTATATTTCTTATAAGTTTCCATGTATATTTTAATTCTCTACATTCATGGACACTTCTACGATATGAATATTCATTTTGCTTTATGACATGATTAGGATTACCATTTCCTTCCATATGTACCATTATATTTATGTTTGATTGATTATGTATGATTAATTTTTAAAAAAACATATTCATGAACATGTTATGATGGGTGTTCCCAAATATTACTCCAATTATTTGTGGAAAGATGATTCTCATGAGGTGTTAGTCTTGGCAGTTATCCTTGACTCATGATACAATGCACAATGATCTTGGTGGTTAACATTGAATTATGATCCTATATGAGAAACGATCCTTGAATCATGATAAATTTAGGATTTATTTTCCATCCACATTAAAATTATTCTATTTTTATATGATCCCACATTTTTATGTTATGATTCCATATGATCCATTTCTTTTAAATCATTATGTCATGTCTTCAAACCCATGTGTTAATTATTTATTTTTATGGTAACTACTTGATTTTAATTTTATATAATATCCCATACATTACATATAAATTTTACTTCAACATTAAATAATATTTTTTACATAACATAAAAAAACAACACTAATATAATTCCTTGTCTCTTGTTTATTTTTTCATAACAATACTCTTTATGGACATATCATACTTAATAAAATTCTTCATGAAATAGGGAAAAAAATATGATATGGTAAGATCAAATTCATAGTAATGGTAAACAAGGGAAATGTCAATCATATCATAATCATAAGGAACAAAACATCTAAAAATATATTACTTTATATAAAATATCATAATATAACATCTTGGGATAAATCATAAAAGTGAAATATAATCCCAATAGTCCTAATAGAAGACATTAAATTTCGTTTCATACACACATAAGCATAGAAAATAATTTCATTTTAGTGGAGGCTCATTTCCAAGAACATTATAGTGGATAATGCCCATTAAAAAACTGAGTTCAGTCCTTGTTCCAACCATATATTACTGAAAAATATTTACTTTCAGTTCAAGTCATGTCTATCTCATGAGATATAAATAATAACACAATTAATTATATGGGGATATTGGCCCCACCCATCTTTTAATGAAACCATTATTATGTGTTCCACAATATATTAAAAATTATTTTCTATGGAATAACCCATGAAAAAATTTGTTTCTTAAATATCATTCCATCATAATTTATATAAAAAATTTAACTTCTAAATAACATTCCACTGAAAATATAATCCAATCATTTTAATAACTAGGATAACAATATTTAATGAATTTAAACAAATATGTAAAATAATATTTAAAAAATAGTTGATATTAATTGTTGATGAAAATATGCTTTGTTATTCAAACAAAATTCTAAAATTGAAAAAAAAATTAGAAGAAATAATTTTATATGAAAATAAATATGTATTAATACATGGGATGTCTCATGGAATTAATGTTTTATGAACATGTAAAGAATCCTTTCATGTTTTACAAGTTAAATAAACATTATTAATGTACTTTTTTAAAAGAATTCAAAAAGTACCTCGTACAGAATATGACTAATGAATCCATTCAGAACATTTGGTAAAAAATAAAAAATAGGTAGAATTTACTCTAAATCATTATCAAGGGATATAAATAATATTTAGGAAACATGGACATATATGATAAATATGAACCAGAAAATACTTAGGAATAAATAATATCAGATAAAAAATTGATTTGGAAAATTATCCCTTACATTTCTTTCGATATGTTTTTTATGTATCTGAACCTCCTATATAAGGATTTATATAATGCTGCTGATTTAATAAATAATCATAATATTTTTTATGAAAACATATATGATAATATTTTCATCCATTTGTTAGTAACATTTCATTGTAACTCGTCATTCAGTAATTAACTAATTCATGTTCATATGCATGTTTTGTTGAATAGGTTCTTCTTCTTATTTTTAGATTATAGTTATATAATTTACAGCATGGTATTAGTATAATATATGTCATATGTGTTTTATAAAATTCATTCATATAATAATTATATAATGATTATTATGTAGAACAAATCACATCGCACCATGTATATCGTAGGTTGTACGTACGCACAAGCGACGATATCATTCACAAAATTGTTGAATGGTATTGAAGTGGATGATGAATAATATCATAGAATCAACAGAATTTTATATTAACCATATATATCTATATATATTTCATTATTTTTCCCATCTATGTAATGTGGTGGTGAAAAATGGATTACACGACAACTTTGAGATGCTAAGTTGTACATAGGAATGCGTGGTGATTTCATTATTCATAAAATGAGTAGAAGGTGTTATACGGTTGTATCGTATTCATAATAAATTCTATATATATAATTAACACATGAGTTGTTAATTATAATGAAATATATCATGAGGTGTTAGTATAAGAATAATGATGTTTAAAAGATTCAGTAAATAATATTACATATTTTTTGACCCGCCTCCTTTAAATCCCCACTTAAAGCACTAGAGTTGGACTTTAAAAAATGCAAAGTCTTCTAGAATGTTTCGATGGATGTTTAGAAGTAAAATGGACAGGGGATGGTCTATATTTAAGGCTCATAATTATGTAATGTGTTAAGGGAGGATGTTCCCTTTTATAATTGAGGTGATGCGCAATTTTGGAACCCTCAAAAATATTAATTTTCAATAATATCAATCCCAACTTAATATCCCCCAAAATTTTCCAATTTATAATTTGAGGTGAGATAAAGTTTTAATTTCATTAGTCTATAAATTTGAGACATTTTTTTATGTCAATTTATGCATTTTCATTTTAATTAACACTTAGATATTCTATTTAATTTTTAACTATGGTAAGAAATATGTCAATATTTGAAGGGAGAAATATTTACTTTTTTGAAGTCAATTTGATCATAAATGAATAATTTATTCCTTTTTTCACCATATCTTAATTAATATATATAATTTTAAAAATGATTTATTATTATTAAATAATTTATTAAATCCTTATTTAGAGAAAATACCAATAGTCCCAATTTTGACTCCTTATTTTATGGGTTTTTAAAATATAAATATAAGTAGTGAACCTCGTTCCAGAAATATTATTATATCCCAAAAGTGTCAAGGTAATAATGAAAATTAATTTTACATAATTATTTTCCCAAAAAATATTTATTAAAATATTTTTATTAACATTTATTTTACCACTTCATTAATTTAATAATTACTACCTCAATATTTTGTAATTATTTAATATATTTATATGTTGAATAAAAATAAAAATAAAAATAATATTTCGATGATTAATGATTTATCTATCATAATAACACTCTTAGTCAAATTTATCTTCTAAAAATCCCAAAATTAAAAATTCTATACTCTTTTAAAACATGAATTTGAAAATTTTATCTTCCCATTATATAATATAATATAAGTGTCATAATCTCTTCTACAAGACTCCAAATGGTCAATTAGGCGTCCTTTGGATTCTAATAGATGAGATATAATCTACCCATAAAGTTTGTTCATGTTTTTTTTCCTTTTAATGGTTATTAATATTTTCATAAAAATTATTTTATTTATTTTTTATTAATTAATTAATTTTTTCATCATCCATGTGGTAATTATTTATATTCCTAAAAATTAAAAAAAGAGTCATGAAAAAGGTAAAAAAAATTAGACTTCTAATTTTTATTTATAATACAATTTGTGTTCTATATTATATAATATTAAAAAAAATTAATTATTGACTCTAGAGGGAGACATATATAACTTTTCATTAAATAAAATAAATAAAATGTCCTAATATCATCCACATGGGTTCAAATAGATACCATTTCTACACATGTATGTTTTTTGGGAAATAATATTCATCTAATTTTATTAGGACATGTTTTAAAGAAATTTTACAAGATTATTTTTACCCAAAATTAATCGATTTACACTTTTACCATGTTAACCAAATTGTGAATTCATTTGTGGAAAGAAGATAATAAAATACATATTCCATTTTTTATCAATCATGTAAAGTAAATATTAAGTTGTTCATATATATGTTTAATACATAATTTAAAAAACACATTTACATTCATACATACCTCGATCCTTAAGTGTAGATGGATTTGCAAAATGATATGGATATGGTGTGTGTTCCCGTTGACATATCTACAGTCACAGAAATAATTATCAAGTAAAGGATTTGATGCCTATTACCATGCTATAAAATCTTAACTACATATGACTCGTGTAATTTTTATTTACTTCTTACAAATTTCATCAAATATAACAGTGTGTTGAATTTTAATGATTTTATTTCTTGTTATAAATATTTTCTATCGAAACATCAAAATGATGATTTATTGGAGTCACAAGTGGTTATCATTGTTTATATACAATATTTAAAACCCCCTCTCACCAATGATCTAAAATATACAACCAACTCAACATTTAAAACCTTGTTTATACACAAAAATGAACCATTTTTTTATAAATTGATGACATTATCTAAGACATGTCCTTATAATTTTATTCTCTTAAATTTAAATTCATAAAAAAACAAATTTACAAACAAATATCATTCAGGTGGATTAGTGAATTTAAAACATCTCTCTACCATATGAAAAATCCATTCATGCAGCTTTCAAAACTAGTGTTTAACCCATGTGTATTCCTTTCATTGGGAACCACCATAAGAAAGCTTTATATGTTCTCCTTCCACTAAGACATCCCAACATAAGAGAAATCACCTTCCTACCCAATATTCTAGAAGCATGTCCCAAATAATTCCACATCCAATGAGGAAAAAAAAATACACAATTCCTATTCCATACATCGAGATGCACCAGATTATGTGCATCTACATCATCTTGGACTACATTATTTAAACTTTTCAGCATTGCAAGGGCAAAGCATCATAAGAATGACCTTTTCTAGAATGTTTTTTTCCTCATGATTATGTAGTTGTCTATAACATAAAGGGTCCTTCCAATTATGCCTTCCATATATTTAGAATATTTGAAGGGTTCTAGATATACATCTCAAATAACATGGTTTTTAGTAATTTTTGTTTCCTCCATTAAAATTATATGAAAAAATTATTGTGGTTCATAAAATTGTTACAACATTAGTAAAATAAGAGGATAATTTGTGGAATTTATTACTAATGGAGAAGATCTTCTAATTACCATGATTTTGGTTATTCAACACATCATTCATTCTCTTAAAACCACAGACCTTTGTGGTTACACTAAATTTGAAATTCATACAGGGAAGAAATGTTGACAACTTTCATTTTAAAAAGAGTAAGCAATCAACAAAAATGAAATCAAAACCAATTAATTATGAAATATGAGTGATGGATGCTAAAATGTTTAAAAATATTAAAAGAATAATTTTGAATTAATAAATAGTAGAATTTTTTTTAACCAAGTGAAGATGTAGAGTGAGTGGGAGGTTGAGACGTGTAGGAGGGGGGGGGGGGGGTTAGGGTGGATGGGAAGCATGAGTCGCCAGGTGTAGGAACATCAATGAATGTTCAATAAAGTGAGGGAGCGGGGGTGGGGGAGGCATAGGAAGTGGGGGGATGGTGATTCGGGTAGGGAGAGGGAGTCAAAGTAAGAGGGATCGAGAGATGGAGGTCGAGGCGGGTTCAGTGAGGGAGAGGATGAGTAGCGAAGAAGGCGAATGTAGGGTTTGCTGAGGGTGGTGCATGATGCAGGAGTGGTGGGATGATATCACGTGAAATTGTTTTTAAGCCTAGCTACAACCAATGGTGGTTTCCCATTCCCTGGGGATCCAAAGAATAAATTTCTAGTAGTATTCCTAATTATTCCTAGTAACCTACTGGATAGGCTATAAGGGTAATTTTATTATAAAGGCATCATGTAGTTCATTTAATCTCATGGTTTCTTGAAAATCATGGTTCTAAATAATAAATATTATTTAAAGAAAATATTTCTTAAAAACATCAGAGTGTTACATTTTAGCTCATCACATTGTTCATTTTATCCCTTGAATATCCTATGAATATGTATGAACACAGTGGAGGTTAGGAGATATTTTTTAATACTAAATAAATAAATATTTATTTAGTCCTGGGTTTTATGTTTGATGTACCTAATCTTCCAAGACACTAGACATTATGATCCTTGGATTGAAATATAATGATATACTATTCATAAAATCATTTATTACAATATGTAAAGGATAGGGTTACTATAGTGGCTTGTAGAGAATGGTCTAGTTTTTTTTCGTGATTTGGAATAGAGCTGTTTAGAAATAACATTATGGATGAGACTATGGATTAGAGAAGAACCCTAATTTTTGTTTGTATAGAGTAAGTGGTTTATCAAAATGATAAATCCCTATCTTGATACGAACAAATGGATGTAGCTCTAAAATAGAAGTATATAGGGGTAATACCTAAAAATAACACATTGAGATACACTCATATGGGAATTGGTGCATAAACACATTCCTTTTTTCACTCATTGTATGACACACCCATTAGATATTCTTTGGTAAATGCATAGGATTAATGTAAACTAGTATTAAAGGAACAAAAAGAAATATCATGTATGAATATATGTTATGTATGAGATCAAGGACAAACTACATTGAAACACAAGGATTCACAAGTTAGGATATACATTGGATTTAGAAGTTTATCCTTTTCGGTATAATACTTCCATTTAATTATTACTATATAAGTATTCATGACCTCTAAATGTATATTCATTTTCTTATTTAATAATGGGAATGAGAAGTACACATTGAAACAATCAATGTTTTTAGAAATGTGATGATTTCCCTAATGAAATGCCAAATATAATGGGAACAAGATCTCAAAACCTAATGACTGTACATTCTAAGCTAGCTCATGTAATAAATGATAACATGAATCATGTGGAACACCCTATTCCTATAAATAAATAGAATTTTTCCATTTTATCCATTTTTATAAAATTCCCCTAGTGTTTATTGGATCATTCAATCCCCTCATCATATAATAGTAGATTAATTCCATTGAAATTATATATTATGTACTTCAATTTATAGAAGATGAGAAATTAGTTCTTGTGCTCTATCATTTTTATGGGGAATATGATCATTATTGGACACCGACCAGAAAAATGAAGTCCCATGAGGAAATTGATTCCATGGATTGGGATGATTTCGGGAAAATGATTTTCAATAAATTTCATCCCAATACCCTCCATCTTAAGATTGATAGAGAGTTCCTCAGACATATTCAGAAGGAAGATGAGTCAATTCGGGTGTATAAAGACAAATTCAGAAGGTAGGAAACATACACAAATAAATTATTCATGATCACTAAAATGAAGGTGGATCTCTTATTTAGCGGCCTAATACCGAGTCTACAAACATCATTGATGATCCTGACTTCAATAGTTATGATGATATTATCAGGGTCACGACCCGTCCTCGGGACCCGTGCCGTGACTACCCCAAGCCCGCCTTCCATAGGACAGGGGCTGGCGACTAGCACCAAAGGCGTAAATCCCGATAACTGTGAAGGCATTGCCTTTATAAAAGAAAACAAGTACCACAGAGTAAGAAAGAGGAAAATGTAAACACTAAGTACAAAAGAATGTGCTAAAAAGTAAAAGGGCCAGAATACAAACCCAACTGAAAGTGCAGCTACAACTGAACGAAAGTACAACAGAAAAAGACAAATAGCTGAAAGAAGGAAGCAGCTCCTGGGTCGTCCTCCTTGGATCCTACCTGAAGGATAGGTACAGATAGCGCAGCTCCTGGATCGTCCGCCACAGA
The DNA here is from genome assembly GCA_963277665.1 of Viscum album. Lineage (NCBI taxonomy): Eukaryota > Viridiplantae > Streptophyta > Magnoliopsida > Santalales > Viscaceae > Viscum > Viscum album. The sequence continues at coordinate 478,579,756 of OY728134.1, forward strand.
TCCTACCTGAAGGTTAGGTACAGATAGCTTCCTCAATGATCTCACCCGTTAACCTCCTCCGGATACTGACTCGTCATGTAGTCCACCTCCGGGTACTGACTCGTCGTGTAGTCCACCTCTGGGTACTGTCCATTCCTCGAACACTCGGCCTCCGTCAGCACTTCCTGTCATCTGTAACCAACACAACGAGGTGCGGGCATAGCCCATACAGGGGTGAGTATAATGATACTCAGTAGGGACCCCGAGACCCTCAAGGTCTTTCTAAAATCAACAAGGATAACCACAAAGAATATCTCAACAGATAACATCTAATTAGGTATATGCTCATACATATACCTAAGTTATCAAGTAACCCATCCCAACCATGAGGAAACAAAAGGATCATGAGTTCAACGGATAACCACTACCCATGTATATGCCCATACATATAACTAAGTTATCAAGTGACCCATCTCAATCATTAGGTATACACAAAGGTCAAAAGTCTCAGCTCAAACCAGGATTTTCATTATCGAAACCGTAACTGCTGAAGGGCTCCGTCTCTGGAGTGTACAGTGGTCCTGTCACGACTCCGAGGTACTGCTCACTAACCTAAGACTGCTGAAGTACTCCTCCTGTTGAGTACCGCGGGTCAGCCACCCAGACACAGTAGTGCTTCCCGCCGAGTTATGTCACCCAAACATAGTAGTGCACACCCCCTAGTAGCCTACTGAGGTACTCTCTGGACGAGTACCGCGGGTCTAAACTGTCAAACAGGTAGTGCTCCGTCCGCCATGGGTCTGCACCTCAGAAAGTAGTGCTCCGTCCACTGGGCTAGTCGACTCACTCCAAGTCGAGTCGGTCAAGCAGTCGTCAGGTCTCAGCCAGCTACACGGTCTTCGTACTCCGCACGCTCGTCACTGGGAGGGTCCGCTCCACGAGCTAAAGGTCGATACTCCAAGTATATCAAAGTCCCACGAAGATGTATCTCAAAGTACCTCCTCGTCATAGGGGTCTCAACGCAACAGACAGCGCGTCAATCGGATGCCCGGCTTGTGAGTTTTTAGCCTTTTCGTCCCAGGGGCCCGGTTGGTTTCATGAGCGAACCAACCCGGCCGTATCTAAACTGTACCCCGAACTCTCATAGGGTATACTCAAAGGGACCGTTTCTACACGTGATCATCAACGCCGCTGACGGTTCGTCAAACAGACGTCCTGTCTGAAAGATATCATCTTTTCCGTTCCAAGGTCCCGGTTGGATTTCGGGTGCAATCCATTCCTGGCCACGGGTGCAATCCAATCCCGGCCACTATCCAACTGCATCCAAAACTTTGGCGAAGGATGACAAAAGTTCCATATCGTCTACAGGAATGCAACGCAACAGACGGCGCGTCAATCGGACGCCCGGTCTGGAAGTTATTGGCTTTCTCGTTCCGGGGGCCCGGTTGGTTTTTAAGTTAAAACCAACCTGAACACACTCCGACGGTATCCAAACCTCGAGCGGAGTAAGCCAACAGATCCGTCTCACTTAGAGAAATTCAACAAAGCTGACGGCACATCAATCGGACTTCCGTAGCTCAAGATATGAGTGTTTCCGCTCCGAGGGCCCGGTTGGTTTCGTGTACGAACCAACCCGGACGAACTCAAAGTAATCCTAAACCTTGAGTGCGATATACCGAAACGACCGTCTCGATCCAAGGATCGTGTTGCCGCTGACGGCGCGTCGTTCGGAGGTCTGTAGCCCGAGTTATGGGCATTTGAATCCAAACCGCTCGGTAACGGGGGTTTCGGGCCCGAGCCGTCCAGGCCCGAGACCCCCCGGTTGGCCCGAACTGGGTCGACCTGCCCCGGGCAGGGTCGACCTGGCCCGGTGCGTCCCGGCACGGCCTGGCAGACCGGCTGGATGCAGCGCGCTGGGCGCGCTGGCAGCTCGGCCGAAGGCCGAGATGATTGGAAAAAACGGGGGGGGGGGGGGGGGGGGCCTGCCCCCCCCCCCCCCTTTGTAACTGCGGCCCCCCATTATGGGGGGACATTTATGCTGCCCGAGGGAATTTAATTGCCCTGGTTTTCACCTTTCCGGCCGGCCCGACTTGGCCGACCGACTTCTTCTCAACAGGACCGACAAGGGCCGGTCCTCTTCCGTCTTTCGACACCGACGGCCCGGCTGGCCGCCGGTCATCACGTTCTTCCGCGACCCGGAACCAGCCGCGACCTTCATCGTCCGGTGTGGTGTGACGGCACCACACCCCTCCGCCGTGGCCCCGCTCCGGCCGCGGCGCCTTCGGTTTCCTTCGACGCGGCGCGACGGCGTCGCGTCCATGAAATTATTTCCACGGCGCGGCGCGACGACGCCGCGCAATAATTTCTGTGTGATTCCCACGTGGTGTGACGACACCACGCCATCTCGTTCCATTCGCAAGAAACAATCAATAACAAAGGAGGGGGGTTCGTCCGTGTTTTTGCGGTCCGGACACCCTCTCGTTAAATGATAACACTTAATCGTTTATCCTCAAAGTTCATCATGCTAGAACCAAGAACGGGAATAATTAAATAAAACAACAACAAACCCCTACCTCGGTTTCAAAAGTGGGGCACGTCAAAAAATTGCAGAAGACAAGCGTCGTGGAGGTCGGGCGTCGCGGTAACGGCGTCGTTCCATCAACGTTGGTGGAAGAAGCGCTCGGTGAAGTCGAGTCGAGTCGAGTCGACACTCTCAGAATACTTTGTGGGCCGCGGTGCTTCCCTTCCTTGCTCTGGTTGAAGAAGGTAGAAGGTGTTGCTTCACGTTATTTGGAGACGTGGATCATTCTTCTTCGAGTGGTTGAAGGTCTTCTAAAAGTTCTCCTCCTCTCCTTAGTTATCCCCACAATGTTTATACCAACCCAAAGAGATGAATAGAATCTCTCATTTTAATGTTGGAAAAATGATTTCAAAAGAAATAAAACACTCAAAATAATTAATTAAGTTGGTTTAATTAATTAAATGCAATGTGTTGGCAAGAATTTCAAAAGATTGAAATTCAAATAAACCACACTTAACTCACCTCATTAATTAAACAAGTTTTCAACATTTAAGTGGGAGTTGTGGGAGTTTTAAGGGGTGTTGAGGAGTTAGGCTTCGTGTGGGCCCCACCACACTTAATCCTCTCAAGGGAGGTTAAGTGGATGTGGGTCCCACCTCTAACTCCCATTGGGAGGATATAACCAACATGGTTAAAAAAATAAAATATGTTTCCATATTTTATTTAACTTCATTTTAATTCCCCCAAAACTAACTCTCAACCCGCATAAAACGCAACCTCGGAAAAGGTCTCCTTAAGCAAATATCGACGTTGCGAGTTTATCGGTGCCCTCAAAATTCGATTCCGGGCACTGGTTCAAAAGTTAGAAATTCCCACTCGTTCGTTCACTGAACGTACCCGAGCCAAACTTTGGGAATTGATTCCGGGCACACCGGGCCTCAAAATCTGGTGCCGTCAGAAAACGCGCTCTTGTAAAATTTTAAATAAAATTAATAAAAAAAGTTTCCTTGAAATTTCCGGGTCTTTACATTACTCCCACCTCAGGGATTTACGTACCCGTAAAGCTTCCACACAAACTAGGGTCACAAAAGCGGTACAGAGAAAGAATCTGAGCCTTCCGCTCCCATGTGATTACCTGGAGGTTCCGTACTGCCAAAGAAAGTGCACCCGAGGAATAGATCATCCTTGTAGGATCTGCTCCTGTCGATCCTCGATCCCCACTGGAACCTATGTGAAAGACAACCCATCGCCATCGTCCAGCTCCTCATGGTCGATGATATGTGAAGGGTCAAGCACGTATCTCCTCAGTTGAGATACATGGAAGTCATCGTGCACTTGGTGTAACTGCGGTGAATGGGTCAAGCGGTAAACCACCCCGCCTACCCAGCTGAGGACCTAAGAAGGTCCGCCGAACCTTGGAGATAACTTGCCGCCTTGGCCACATCTCCGTAAACCTCGTCGAGGTGAGACCCATATAAGGACGTGATCGTCATCCTCGAACTCCAGAGGTCTCCATTTTCTGTTAGAACTGGAACTCGAAAGGCTGCTGCCACGAGTGTATGGTTGACTGAATCAAGAGTGATCGGTCGCACCCTCTCGTGCATGAGTTAAACTTGTGCTGCCCAGGGTTTCCTTTTCACCGACCAAGGAAAACCCATCCCGACGTTTGCCTAAAACAGTCAATTTGAGTATGAACAGTTATTTCCCATTCCATAATCAAACTAACGTCATAAGGCCTCGACGCTGCTACCAAGATATTTCCAACCGGAACTCTCGCCTCGAGGGTCTGACCACACCGTCGGCGTAAGTGTGATTATCGAGTCTCCTCCCAAGGTATCTCCAGACGTGAGGGTCAAGTCCATGGCTTACCGGAAACTCTAGGTCTGGGACAAGATTTTTGAAAGCAAGGAATGATTCATATCAACGTCAATTACTACAGCAACTAGTAGTGGACACAGACTGTCCCTTGAATCATTTCTAGAGGCATTGAGTCACACTCCTTGACCGCATGTAGCCGCACTCTTCCTCCGCCCTCCAGCTCCCTGAGCCTGGCAGGAATAACTAAGGCAGGCAGTTGTACAATGTTAGGTTGTACACCACCTTATGCTGCTCTCCTAGCTCTGCCTCCACTTCTGCTGCTTCGTAGACTCATCTCTCCTTTAAGCTTCCTGTTCTTTAACATGCCCGAGTCCCTAAGACTAGCACCGATTTCCTGTTTCTTACTGCACTGTGCAGTCTTCATCCACTTTTGGATGACCTGGACCTTCTTTAGTCTCACAAGAGTTGCTATGATTTCTTCTTTTCCGATAAGAGAAACCCGGTCTCATCCCCGGGATGAACCACATTCGTTGCCTAATACAGTCAATCCCAACATGAATGATGCATTCATGCCATGGATGACGTCGTAAGGCCTCGACGTAACTACCAAGAGATCCAACCGTCACTCTCGCCTCCAAGGGTCGAGTCACACTGTCGGCATCAGTGTGAGGTCACTGGGTCTCCTCCAGTAAAAATATCGAAAGTGAGGGTCAAGTCAATAGTTTAACCAGAACCACTCAGTATCAACCCAACAAAAGGACATGAACGCAAACAAAGATAAGTGCCTTTTTATTATTGCAGCTCATAGTACAAAGACACGAATACAAAAGCAACATGGAACTATATTTTGAAAGGACGTATCAACTAGTTCCTCTCCTGCCCACCTGCTCTCGGAGCTCTACTGCCTTGTCCACTGCTCGGCTGTTGCTAAAGCACCAGCTGCTGCTTCTATCTCGGTGGCTCCTCCAACACCCTCTGATCAACCGTACGAGGTTTCGGACAGTCACGTGCCAGGTGACCCTTTCCGCCGCATGAGTAACACAACCTGCTTCTAGAACGCCTAGCTCTGTTCCCACCCCGGGTGCCCCTCACCACCGGTCCTAAAACCCGAGATCGTCCAACTGCTAGTCTGGTCTTACTGGACGTCTGCATCATCTGTCTACTTCCCACAGATGACTCGGCTGCTGATCAAAAAACACGCGGAAAAGGCAGAACCTCCTGTACACGCTCGGGGTTTGGATCTACTGACACAAACTCCACCCTGAAGAAGGTCTCGAAAGTCTTCCCATGCGAAGTTCTTCCTATCGCAAAACTGAAACAAGTGGCTGCACCACCTGCCTGCTGCTTCCTGAAGGAGGCTAGTAGCAAAGATCACCATGAAGTTTGCCGGCGTCCCCACTAGCCTGAAGACTCTCACCACAACCTCCAGCCAAACCTCAGCCGCCTGCGGGTCCGTCTCTCCCCAGAACCTGGGTGGCCTCTGGCGCTGGAACTCGTGCAGCTTGCTCAAGCGTCGTGCATTGCCTACTGTTGGGGCTGGTGACATCGGTGGCCCAACAGGTAGTAGTACGGCTGGTTCCTCAACTGCAAGAGGGCCCTGTACCTAAGCCTCTTCACATGACAGACTGTCAGCACGCACATCCCTCTGGGCTCTAGCTGGTCGTCCATGAAAAGTCATCCTGAAAGAAACAATGTGACACGGTCCAAAGATTATACCTGGTGAGCTGACCCGGTTTAAGCTGATATTTAAATAAAACTTCTGGAAACACACACGCAATCAGTGTTTTCATGCACAAAGTCAGAAATCAGTTTTCAGGGTCCTGGTGTATGGATACGTCCGCCGCCCGCACCAACACTGGACTCCCTGAACTGAAAACCACACTCAGTACTCTTAACACTATTACTTCACAGTAAGAAAATATCAGAGTTATAAGTTCTACGGTAGAACCGACTCCTTTGATACCAATTTTTCACGACCCGTCCTCGGGACCCATGCTGTGACTACCCCAAGCCCGCCTTCCATAGGCCAGGGGCTGGAGACTAGCACCAAAGGCGTAAATCCCGATAACTGGGAAGGCATTGCCTTTATAAAAGAAAACAAGCACCACAGAGTAAGAAAGCAGAAAACGTAAACACTAAGTACAAAAGAAAATGATGAAAAGTAAAAGGGCCATAGTACAAACCCAACTGAAAGTGAAGCTACAACAGAATGAAAGTAAAACAGAAAAAGACAAACAGCTGGAAGAAGGAAGCAGCTCCTGGGTCGTCCTCCTCGGATCCTACCTGAAGGGTAGGTACAGATAGCACAGCTCCTGAATCGTCTGCCACGGATCCTACCTGAAGGGTAGGTACGGATAGCTTCCTCAACGCTCTCGCCCGTCAACCTCCTCCGGATACTGACTTGTCGTGTAGTCTACCTCCGGGTACTGACTCGTCATGTAGTCCACCCCCGGGTACCATCCAGTCCTCGAACACTCGGCCTCCGTCAGCAATGCCTGTCGTCTGCAACCAACACAATGAGGTGCGGGCATAGCCCGTGTAGGGGTGACTATAACGATACTCAGTAGGGACCCTGAGACCCTCAAGGTCTCTCTAAAACCAACAAGGATAACCACAAAGAATATCTCAACAGATAACCTCTACTTAGGTATATGCCCATACATATACCTAAGTTATCAAGTAACCCATCTCAACCATGAGGAAACACAAGGATCATTAAGTCAATGGATAACCACTACCCAGGTATATGCCCATACATATACCTAAGTTATCATGTGACCCATCTCAATAATGAGGTATACACAAAGGTCAAAAGTCTCATCTCAAACTAGGATTTTCATTATCGAAACCGTAACTGCTGAAGAGCTCCGTCTCTGGAGTGTACAGTGGTCCTGTCACGACTCCGAGGTGATGCTCACTATCCTAAGACTGCTGAAGTACTCCTCCTGTCGAGTACCGCGGGTCAGCCACCCAGACACAGTAGTGCTTCCCGCCGAGGTATGTCACCCAAACACAGTAGTGCACACCCCTTAGTAGCCTGCTGAGATACTCTCCGGACGTGTACCGCGGGTCTGCACTGTCACACAGGTAGTGCTCCGTCCTCCATGGGTCTACACCTCAGAAAGTAGTGCTCCGTCCACTAGGCTAGTCGACTCACTCCATGTCAAGTCGGTCAAGCAGTCGTCAGGTCTCAGCCAGCTACACGGTCTCCGTACTCCGCACACTCGTCACTGGGAGGGTCCGCTCCATGAGCTAAAGGTCGATACTCCTAGTATCTCAAAGTCCCACGAAGATGTATCTCAAAGGACCGCCTCGTCATAGGGGTCTCAACGCAACAGACGACGCGTCAATCGGACGCCCGGCCTATGAGTTATTACCCTATTCGTCCCAGGGGCCCGGTTGGTTTCGTGAGTGAACCAACCCGGCCGTATCTCAACTGTACCCCGAACTCTCATAGGGTATACTCAAAGGGACCGTTTCTCCATGTGATCATCAACGCCACTGACGGTTCGTCAAACATACGTCCTGTCTGAAAGATATTAGCTTTTCCGTTCCAAGGTCCCGGTTGGATTTCGGGTGCAATCCAATCCCGGCCACGGGTGCAATCCAATCCCGGCCACGGGTTCAATCCAATCCCGGCCACTATCCAACTGCATCCAAAACTCGGGTGAAGGATGCCAAAAGTTCTGTATCTTTAACAGGAACACAACGCAACAGACGGCGCGTCAATCGAACGCCCGGTCTGGAAGTTATTGGCTTTCTCGTTCCGGGGGCCCAGTTGGTTTTTAAGTTAAAACCAACCCGACCACACTCCGACGGTATCCAAACCTTGAGTGGAGTAAGCCAAAAGATCCGTCTCACTATGAGGAATTCAACAAAGCTGACGACACGTCAATCGGACGTCCGTAGCTCAAGATATGAGCGTTTCCGCTCCGAGGGCCCGGTTGGTTTTGTGTACGAACCAACCCGGCCGAACTCAAAGTAATCCGAAACCTTGAGTGCGACATACCGAAATGACCGTCTCAATCCAAGTATCGCGTTTCCACTAACAGCGCGTCGTTCGGAGGTCCGTATCCTGAGTTATGGGCATTTGAATCCAAACCGCTCGGTAACGGGGGTTTCGGGCCCAGGCCGTCCCGGCCCAAGACCCCCCGGTTGGCCCGAACCGGGTCGACCCACCCCGGACAGGGTTGACCCGGCCCGGCGCGGCCTGGCCTGGTGGACCGGCCAGGCACCGATCCGGCTGGACGGAGCGCTGGGCGCGCTGCCAGCTCGGCCGAAGGTCGAGCTGATTGGAAAAAACGGGGGGGGGGGGGGGGGGGGCTTCCCCCCCTTTATAACCGCCCCCCATTATGGGGGGCCATTTATGCTTCCCGGGGGAATTTAATTCCCCAGGTTTCCACCTTTCCGGTCGGCCCGACTTGGCCGGCCGACTTCTTCTCAACAGGACCAGTAAGGGCCGGTCCTCTTCCGTCTTCCGACACCGGCGGCCCGGCTGGCCTCCGGTCATCACGTTCCGCCGCGGCCCGGAACCGTCCGCGGCCTTCGTCGTCCGGTGCGGTGCAACGGCACGGCGCCCCTCCGCCATGGCCCCGCTCCGGCCGTGGTGCCTTCGGTTTCCTTCGATGTGGCGCGATGGCGTCGCGTCCATGAAATTCTTTCCACGGCGCGGCGTGACGGCGCCATGCAATAATTGCCGTGTGATTCCCTAATGGTGCGACGACACCACGCCATCTCGTTCCATTCACAAGAAACAATCAAGAACAAAGGAGGGGGGTTCATCCGTGTTTGTGCGGTCCGGCCCCCCTCTCGTTAAACAATAACACTTAATCATTTATCCTCAATGTTCGTCATGCTAGAACCAAGAACGGGAATAATTAAATAAAACAACAACAAACCCCTACCTCGGTTTAAAAAGCGGAGCACGTCCACAAACCGTGGAAGACAAGCGTCGTGGAGGTCGGGCATCGTGGTAACGGCGTCGTTCCATCAACGTTGGTGGAAGAAGCTCTCGGTGAAGTCGAGTCGAGTTGACTCGACACTCTCAGAATACTTTGTGGGCGGCGGTGCTTCCCTTCCTTGATCCGGTTGAAGAAGGTAGAAGGTGTTGCTTCACGTTCTTTGGAGACGTGGATCGTTATTCTTCGAGAGGTTGAAGGTCTTCTAAAAGTTCTTCTCCTCTCCTTAGTTCTCCCCACAAAGTTTATGCCTACCCAAAGAGAAGAATAGAATCTCTCATTTTAATGTTGGCAAAATGATTTCAAAAGAAATCAAACACTCAAAATAATTAATTAAGTAGGTTTTATTAATTAAATGCAAAGTGTTGGAAAGAATTTCAAAAGATTGAAATTCAAATAAACCACACTTAACTCACCTCATTAATTAAACAAGTTGTCAACATTAAAGTGGGAGTTGTGGGTGTTTTAAGGGGTGTTGAGGAGTTAGGCTTCGTGTGGGCCCCACCACACTTAATCCTCTCAAGGGAGGTTAAGTGGATGTGGGTCCCACCTCTAACTCCCTTTGGGAGGATATAACCAACATGGTTAAAAAAATAAAATGTGTTTCCATATTTTATTTAACTTCATTTTAATTCCTCCAAAACTAACTCTCAACCCGCATAAAACGCAACCTCGGAAAAGGTATCCGTAAGCGAATATCGGCGTTGCGAGTTCATCGGTGCCCTCGGAATTAGATTCCGGGCACCGGTTCAAATGTTAGAAATTCCCGATCATTCGTTCACTGAACGTACCTGATCCAAACTTCGGGAATTGATTCCGGGCACACCGGGCCTCGGAATCAGGTGCCGTCAGAAACCGCGCTCTTTTAAAATTCTAAAGAAAATTAATAAATAAAATTTCCTTGAAATTTCTGGGTCTTTACAATCTGTTGTTCCCTCCATAATGAAATTCAGAACAATGTCACTCAATGGTCTCATGGGCCTGGGGAAAGAAATCTAAAAATTGAGTATAATATGGATTGTCCAGTAAATAAATCCCATGATGGAAAAAATATCGAACATCACACATGTCCAAATGATGGGATGAAGCATCTAGGGAACATTCTAATGTGAACCAATAATTATTTCAATATTTAATGAATGATTCATCTAGAAAAGAACTATGAATTGGAAACGAGGAATCCCAATAATTTAAAAGATGAAAAGAAGTTGCAGATCAATGCACAAACTATAGTGAAAAGTTAAAATATCATGTAGCAAGTGAATTATGTGAGCAATTTCCCTAATCCAAGGGTTGTCATAATAAATCAACAACATCATCCAAGGAAAAAAGGAATGGATTATTCTAACACTACTACTATGGTGGAGATAGGTAGCAATGTGGAAAATCAAATGCTAGTTATCCATTCATTAATAAAAAAATATACCATTTGATTATAGTTATGCACATTCATCCATATCATGCATGTTTATTAGATCTATTCAAACACCCCCTCAAATATTGGTGGTGTAGTTTTCTGTGAGAAGATAAAATGGGAAAATTATTGCATCCAATGTATATAACTCCTACTGAGTTAATGTTCGTGGATTGAACCACATAGAAAATGTTTTCACACATCCATTAGTGGAGTTTGATTTTTTTTAATTATCATGGATTTTTTATAATTGTACAAAGGAAAAATCAACTATAGAAAAAGAAAGATCATTCATTACCTCATGAAGCATCCTTTAATTCATTACATGTGTAAGGATGAAGATAAATATCCTTTAGAATTATTGTATCATGTGTGGATATTAGATCCTAATGAATAAGAAGGTCAAAATCAAATTTTTGAGAAAATTAGATGATACATATAAAAAATAATACCACCATGAGAGAATACACTTATGTATTCCCTAAAGAATTGTTAGGTCTTCCTCTGGATCGGGAGGTTGAGTTCTCTATTAAAATTATTCCAAGATCTCTACCTATATCAATGAAACCTTATAGAATGGAAAATGTAGAGATATAAGTGTTGAAGAAGTTGTAATAGTTGAACCTAGGGAAGGGTCTTATACAACTAGGTGATTCACCTTGGGTTTCTCCAGTCCTCTTAATTACGAATAAGGATGGATCAATTCACCCTTATATTGATTATCAAGATCTCAATAAAATCATGATAAACAATAAGTATACCCTTCCATGAATATATGACTTATTCAATCTGCTTCATAGGGCCAGTTATTTCTCAATGGTCTAACTTTTTCTGGATATCTCCAATTAAATATGAGGTAAGAAGATATTACCAATACTACCTATCAAACAAGATATATACACTAAAAGTTCATAGGGATTTCATTTGGACTCATTAATGTTATGGAAATATTCATGGATTTAATGAATAGATTCTTTAGAGATCACCTTGACACATTTATGATAGTTATTTTCAATGATATTCTAATATACTCCAAGTGCAAGGAGGAACATAGAGAGCATTTGAATACTTGGTTGATGACACTATCAATGGATAATTATTAACGTATTGAACAGTAAAACTGAGTTTTGGATAGACGATGTATCATTATATGGTCACTTAATCACCACATAAGGTATATATGTGGACTCATACATGGAAAATTCAATTGAAGAGTTGCATAGGACAACATATATTATTATGATACAATTCTATATGGGTCTAATTGGTTGTTATCAATGATTTGTGAATAACTTCTCATGATTGTCAAATATAATGACCAAGATGACCCTAAAGGGGATAATGTTTGTCTGGACATCAGAATGTGAGTAAAGCATGAAAGATCTCAAATAGACTATTATCACTACGCAAGTACTCACTCTCCTAATAAGAGTAGAACTATTTGTGGTGTGCAGTGATGCTTCATAGAATGGATTATGATATGTGTTGAAGAAAAGTGTTATGTGATAGCATATTCCCAAAGGAAACAGAAAATACATGAGTAATCTATCCCAGATATGATGTGGAGTTGGTCGTTATGATATTTGCATTGAAAATATGGTTGAATTATATCAATGGGATGAAGTGTGATATATATACTAATCTCAAGAGACTCAAATATATATTCACATAAAAGAGGGCTAATATGCACTAGTGAAGATGGTAAAATCTCATCAAGGATTATGACCGCTAAGTCAACTACCATCCCTTTAAGGAAAATTATGTGGTAGATGCTCTATGTAGATAGGATCATGCATCTTTATCAATAAAGGGAATTGAAAAGGATCCAATATTCATAGATTTGCAGAGGATGTACATGGGTACCATTAATATAAGAGCATAATCAATCCTTTTCCAAATTATTACTCAACTATCATTCATGTGGAAAATAAAGGACACTCATACAAAAATGTATCGATTATAAAAATTATGGAAGATATTCCAAAATTGAAATCCATTGAGTTCATGATTTATGAGGGCATATTTGTAAGATTTTGCACATTATTATGTGTAACATCTTATCTATAGATAGGTAAGGAGCATTTTAATTTCCCACACAGCTCAACCATATCTATTTACATATGGTTTACAAAGATGAATTGATATCTTTGAGAGACTTTTTGGTGACACAATATGAATACGGAGATTGTTGAATATACATCAATGTGACATTTATGTCAAAATGTGAAGGGTGAAATACAAAATTCTAAGGGGATGAGGAAACAACTATCCATACTAATATAGAAGTTGGAGAACATCACTATAGAAATTTCCACTAGACCTGTAAGGACATTCATAGGAAAAAATTCTATATGTGTCACCGTGGATCATCTTACAAAGATAACTAACATTATTGAAATTTGAGAGGGCATCTCATTGGAAAAAATTTCATGAATATATATCAATGAGGTGGTAAGGATTTATAGATTACCACTATCCACTATATCTAATAGTGATTTGAGATTCAGTTAAATGTTTTGGAAAAGTCTACACTATGCTTTAAGCACTAAAATGAACTTCAGTATGTCCTATCATCCTCAAACTAATGTCCAATCTAATAGGACTATTCATTCAATTAAGACATGTTAAGATTGGGTTGTACAGACTTCAGAGGAGGATGGGAACGACATCTTCAATTGGATGAATTATAAAATAATAATAGTTTCTACTCAATCATTCGAATGGTAACAAATTAAGCGATTTATGGGAAAATTTGTAGACCACTGAAATGTCGAGAATAAGTTAGTAAAAATAAGATTCTAGTACTATATTTAGATGAAGAAGTGGTGGAGAATTTGAAAACCATTTAGCTGCAATTCCAGGTACGCCAAAGTCGACAGAAGTGTAATGTAGACAATCATCGACAAGGCTTTCAGTTAAAAATTGGAGACAAGTTAATCCTCCACATATCTACATGGAAGAAGTTCATGAGGTTTTCGAAGAAAGGAAAGCTATGTCTTAGGTACATTATGCCCTTTGAGATCCCTGATTATGTCATAGTTGTGACCTGTCGACTATTACTTTCACCTGCCATATATAAAGTACACGATGAGTTCCACATATCTATCTTATGGATGTACATACCTTAGCCTTCACATGCACTTTATTCAGAGGTGGGACAGTTAGAGAATGATATTTCTTACGAGGAGTGGCTAGTGAAGTTTTTTAAAAAAAAAGATAATGTTCTACGCAAGAATACTAGTCACATAGTCAAATTACTATGGTGGAACTGTATATAAGAAGAGAAACATGGGAAATATTGGAGGAAATAAAGGAAAAGTACTCATACATTTTAATTTCTTGGAATGTAAAATGAAATTTCGAGGCCGAAATATCATAAAGGTGAAGAATCTAATGAACTAAGGATTAATTAATGAAAATTTAAATCATATAATTATGTCCTCTAGTATAATAACATGAAACTACCAAACAATGAACTACTGAGTACAAAGTGACCATTAAAAATAATATTTTCGCTTATATAATTTGAATTTCAAATATATGGAAGACACAGTTGCGATCAGTAAGATGTTTGAAGTCCATTATGGAAAACTTAATTTTTGGTGAATGGTAACAAACCCTAAAAAATAGTAATGTTACACTTATAAATATTAATACGACCCTTGTAAATATAAAATCATCTAAGTGAACAAGAATCATTACCAATTAAAGTATAAATAAATTTATCCATCTTATATTTGACAATATGACATAATATTATTTCTTTTTATAAGTCATACATATTTAATTAAAATTTTAAGAGTTATTTAAATATTTAAAAGAAAATTTGTTATCTTAACATTTATTCGTAAATAAATATTTTGAAGACTTATGATTATATGGTTATTTTTTCATGACCATAAATAATTTTTTAAAGTGTTAAAAAATCATTTTTAATATAGAATGTTATATTTTTAAAAGAAAAATTTAATTAAAATTAAAATTTTAATTTCACATATTTATAAAATTATTATCATTAAATTATTTTTTTAATTCTACATGTCTGAAAATGGTTTGGATGTATTTTTTGTATTTTTCTGAAATACATGAATTTTTGGCGAATGATAAAATACAGTAATTTGTTGTATATATACATTATATGTTAAATACACAATTTATTGTGTTTTGGATGATATAAGCACCCTGATATTGAATAAACGAGCACATTTTAATTTTTTACACAATAATCAATATTATTTCTTGTATTTGAGAAAATAATAAAATAATTAATAAAATATTGAGTAAACCCTCATCTCATATACTATAAAAACCATCCCCACCCCCTCATCTCATCCCTCATATCAAGACTAGTGCAAACTCCAAATTCTACTCAAATATCCTTATAAGATTTTGTACCCCATCCAGAAGTGCTTGTTATCTTCATAAGGTCAAATCCTCTCCCCTAAAGAGGTTATTAAAGAATATATATTCAAGAAGTAAATTCCTCTTTCAATTTATTGTATTTTCTTTCATGTTCCATTATTTTATTTTTCATTACACACCTCCATTCATCCAAATGTTACGATAACTACAATAACTTTCTTATAATGGTTTTTTATGACAATCAAATAATTCATCAACATCTATTAGTTCCCCTTTTTTTTACTAGAAATGAAAACACTATTCAACATGTGTTAATTTCTCACATTCAAGGATGACATGTTTCAAATTTATTTTACCATCATTGGTTTTAGAAATTAAACTATTTTTATACTTGAACAATACAATAATATATATATTATATATAATCTATGGTTCTTAAATCATTTTTACACATGATATTAATTTATAAATAAAAATACATTCAATGTGATAAAAAACTAATTAACCAAATTAGTTATCATTAATGTTTTGTATAATGATTCATATTCACTCCAAATAAAAAATTTTATATTATAAGCAAGTATTATGTTGTATTATCACTAATAAGATATAACTCCAATTATGTAAAACCATTCTCGTCTTACATGATTATCCTTATATGTATATAATTAAACCAACCATGAAAACCAATGAAACAAACAATTAAATTGAACCTCTTAGCCCAATAAAAAGACTATTAATGAATATATTAAGGTTATAATAAATCAATTAAATAAATTAGAGGTTCTAGAAATATTAACTAGTGAATATAATTTGGGTGTCCAAGACATTAAGATCATGTTATGTACACCATCAGACTAAAAATTGATTATTTATTCGGGTTTATCTATCATTATTTTTACCCAAATTAACATAACATTTATTTCTATTTACATTTTTTAATTCTATTTACATGATTTTAAATATTTTATAATGATCCATTCATTACTATATTTCACGTATACACATGTTTTTAAGTGGTTCCCTCCCCAATACATCCTAATTAGAAGACCCGTTTTATAGGATCTTCGCAAATTCATATCCAATTTCAAGTTAACTCTATCATATGTTGTAATCCAACACTTATTTTATAAAATAATAATTTTTATTATAAAAACCATATTGGTTCACTTCTAGTTTTATATAAAATATTTTAGCCTTTCTATTTTTAAAGCACATGAGTATTTTCCTTAAAACAACACTAAAATGTTTTAATGCTAAAATGTCATAAATAATCTTCATACATGTATTCAATTAAAGTTAACATCGCTTTCCACGATATATTCAAAATTTAACTTATGAATTTACTTTTATTTTTGTAATTCATTTCTTTCATGGACACTTTTATGATATTCCCATTCATTATCTTTTTTGACATGATTTTGATACCCATTTCTTTCAATTTGTACAATTATGTTTGGGTATGATTGATTGTGTAAGATTCACTATGTGGAAAACATATTGACGAACTAGTTAATATAGATGGTCCCATGTATTACTCTAAATAATTGGGTAAATATGAGTTTCAGGAGATGTTATGTGTAACTGTCTTGGTGGTCAGTCGTGACTCGTCCTACCATGTGAAACAGTTTATATGGTTTACATTGAATTGTTTTCCTCAATGTGAAATGATCTTTGACTCGTGCTAAATCAATTTTTTATATTTCTACCACATTACAATGAATCCATTTTTATTTTATCCCATGTTTATGTGTTATGATTTTATATGTTATGTTCCTTTTTATATCCATATGACATGCCTTGTAACACATGTGCTAATGTTTTATTCTTATGTTTATTAACTTATAGGACCTTTATATAATCCCTTCATTCATGTTATACTCATGTTATACTATGAATATGTTTAACAACAGTAGAATTTAGGTGCACTATTTGATGACTAAACAAAGAAATGTTTTATTTAGTCCCATATTTTATGTTATATGGAACTAATCTTCCAAGACTATCGACATTACGATCCTGGGATTGTAATAGGATTATTTACTACGCTTATAATCATGTAATGATATGTTTCAAAGGATAGGGTTACTATATCACCAGAGGTACCAATTTGGGAACATGATTTCCATGTAACCTTAGGTTTGAGGTCATAACCACTCCTTATGAAAGCATCAATAACCCCACTTACTGATTCATTCCCCTTGAACTCTATTACATATCATATAAATAATAATCTT
This sequence comes from Viscum album, assembly GCA_963277665.1. Classification (NCBI taxonomy): domain Eukaryota; kingdom Viridiplantae; phylum Streptophyta; class Magnoliopsida; order Santalales; family Viscaceae; genus Viscum; species Viscum album. Next base: position 478,597,045 of record OY728134.1, read on the forward strand.
AAACATATTGAATGACCCTTGTTATAGGGTAGTAACCTACTAAAATGGATTATTTCATGATATTTGAAATTAATAGGACTTTTACACTCCTTCAACAACATAGTATGTTACACAAAAGGGGATTATTATAGATGAGTATAATTTATGGAATTATTTGAATGGATAAAAATTCAAGAGCCTAATTGTATGATATGTTGGTACATGATCTACCTAAAAAGTACATGATAAATATATTTAAACATAGAATATAAATGAGAATTAATATCTACACTCCATTAGCCTCAAAGTGTAAGAGTTTGAGCTGGTAACAAGAAACATTAATGAGATAGATTTTTTCCTAGGAAATGGGAAAAATACATGGAAACATAGAGATCAAAATTAATCTAATGGTACCCATATAAAATGTTTATATAATATTAGTTAAACATATCACATGATTAAATATGAAAATATTCACTATATATTCTACCACAAAACTGTTTATATTTTTTGGGAGGATGTGGATGATAAGGTAGCTTTAACTCTTCCAAACGAAGTAGACAAAGAAATAAACATTGTGTCTAGAAAGATTAATTTATCCATATTAATATAAGAGGTAAATATTTTTGAAATATGTGTGGAATTTTTATGTAAAAGTTCCTTATAATGTATTACTATTTTCCCAGCCATCACTTTTTTATAACTAATTTTAAAGAAGATGTGTATATTCCATATCACTGCCACAACTCGTCCTCTTTGATTATTTTTTATGGAAAATAAATATGAAATACTATAAAATTGAAATATTATAAAATGATACATGATAAATTACTACCTGTTAACAAGAATATACAATATGTATCTGTGAACTTTAGGACATAAAGGTAAAAGTGAAATCACTAATGAACAAAAATAAATAGACTCAAAGAGATTTTTAATATCCTTAAAGAATAATCAACTCATGTATCCCTCATATAATGGGGGGGGGGGCAAAAATACTTCAATTTTGATACACATATACATTGATAAAATAATCATGGGAGTTCAATCACATTCTGGGTCTTTAAGAAATATTAAATTTATGTGACCATTGTTTTCACCTAATGTGGCACTATGTACTCAAGGTAAAATAAATTATTTCATTATACTAAAAATTCTACAAATATACTTGGGGTAGTAGAGATGTTTCCATAGATAATGAGTTATTATTTAGCTCATATAAAAATTCATCCATGTAATGTGGGTAAATCAAAAATTTAATAATACTATAACATCCAATCATAGAAGAGCCCTTAAGAGTTTCCACCTCAGATAGTATTATTTGAGAAAAGTGAACTATAAATAAGATACACTATATATCTAATTTTCTCCAAAGAACAAATCAAATATGTAAAGAGCTAAAAATGTGTAGTTATAAAATTGATATCACAAGGGATACCATGGCCTGTAAGGATGGGGTTTTTTCAGATCAACATTAAAATAGAGTAAAAAAGTTAAAATTGAATTCTGAAATGGTGCTTCTTATCCCCTAAAAAATAGTGTTTAAAAATAATGGGGAACAACCATTGAGAGTTAATGAATATATCTAATATACTTGTTATTTTTATTTATAATGTCATGGATATTATTTTCGACTCACATAATAAGGATTATTTTATAGTTCATCAGTGTTGATACACTATAATAGTAAGGAAAAACAAAATAAGTTAAAAAATATATATGTACTTGTAGAAATTTTCCTAATTAGTCTAATAATAAAAAGATTCTATTGGGAATTTTTTCTTTTACAAATAACCTCATTAGATATATCTGTACGATGAAGTGTTCCTGATAAAATATTCTTTACTAGTTATCATTATAGATAATATTTTTTTATCCCAAAACATATGTATTGGGAAATCATCATGTTAATTATAACCCATTATTAATAAATGAGAGTTTAACTAATGAAATTAAATATTGTTTTTACACCATGTAAGAATTTTATAAATAGAAATATAAAAACATTAAATAATTTAAATTGAATAATGCCAAGTGATTTGTCTCAAAAAACTAGGAAATGTGTATTAACATATCCATCAACCACTCATTGGAGAAATTATTTCTCACCTTTAACTCACAATGAATATCACTTTGTATAGAAAACGAAAATGGAATAATTTAGATAGAAAATTAAAGGGTTTATTAGGTATAAAGATATTGTGATGGTGATATTCTGATTCTAGTTCAACTTCAATTTTTTAATCATCCTTGAAAAAGGGAAATTCATTTATATAAAGGGAATAATATACCCACTAATCATATCCAAGAAATAAAAATATTTTTTACTTGATTGTATATATATTTGATCAATAATAGTCTCATATGCTCAATTATCAATAGTCTCTTATCTAGAAAAGTGATATAGGGTACATTATATCATAGAGAGTTTCATGACAAGCTGAGATACTTAATTCCATTACATCAAGGTAGAGGTAATAAAAGAAAAATATACATTTATAAAATCATAAAATACTCATTTTTTTAATGGTTCAACTTGCCCCACTACTAATAAATTATGGTAACCTCAATATTTCTACCATGAATGAAACATAAGGACGTGAACATCATCCTATAAAAATTTGTTTTCAATTTATCTCAATTTTGGTAAAAATTAAAAAAATATGTTCTAGGATAATTGAGATTCATTGTAAAAATGATGGATGCCCCCAAATATTACCTCTATTGAAACATAGAAGTTGGGTTGATAAGAAAATACATAGATTATAGTAAATATTTCATCCATAAGTTTAGCTTAACCTTAATGTAGACATGAATTTATAAAATCAACAATTGAAAACAATAATGTTATAAGAGTGTTGTTGACATCATTTCTATATATATGGGCGTAACATGATTCATTGATATAAAATTATTCTAGAAATATCTTATAAAATTAAAATTTGAAAACATGCCTCATGGGTTATAAACCGTGTGTATCCAACTAGATAAAATCATGACTTACTCTACTCACCTACAATACGAGACCTGGAATGGATGAAATAGATGTTTCACTCTCAAGATAGAGACATCACCAACCTTGAATCCAATAATAGTTAAATTATATGATAGAACATTACTTAAACCAAAAAAACCATAGCACCAATGTATTTAACTAATATGATGTAAAATGTGTGTTGGATACTAGAGGGAATATGATTCTAAATATTGAAAAAAAAACAATACAACATCCCACTAATGTCGGTTCATGTATACTACATGACTATCCAAAATATTAACTTCATCACACATTCATAAATTAGGAATTGTAATATGGAAGGATGTTAGGAAAATTAAAATAATTAACCCAATCATCAAATTTGGGGATATATCATTTGGGAAAACCTATGAATTAAGAAATTACTTAAAAAATGATGGATATTGGATATGTGGTATTAAATAGTCTAATGTAACTTGTGACAAAATCGTGTGAAATGTTTTTATAGAATAATAATAATAAAGTGTCATTTATAATAGGGGAAGTAAAACTTGTGATGATTCAATTAATATGAAGTTATTTAATAAAACTCATCTAATCATAAAGGAATGTTGGAGTAATGAATTTGTTACCCAAATTATCTCTACCTCATCGATGGTGGAATCATTGAAATCATGTAATCAAAAAAATTAGCAACTCAAATTTAAACATTATAGAAAAGTAAAGGGAAAATCTCAACATTCCCATAAACTATTTCAACACCTTATAGAGTTTATACCTCCCAATATTGAGAGGACAAGAAATACCCCACCAAATGAAATCCTTTATTGATATAGAATTTATTTTTTCTTCAATCATTACCATCTTTTTGATAGACCAGCATATTAATGACAATTTGATTTTAAAACCAGTGTTCCTAAAACACTCTTGTGGAAGGGGCTATTGAGGTAGCGGAATATATAAATAGGTCTCTATTAGGTGTTAATGAGTTATTTTGGACAACATATTCTATTCCCCAAACATATTTTTAATGGAATTCACTATTCTTACCCGATATTTTTTTAGATTCATTTGCTTCACAGAAATTCATTTTTAAGATCCTAATTTCTAATTTTTCATCTAGATAACTATCATTTGTTCAATACTAGAATATCATAAGACATATTTCCTATAATATTCTAACTATACGTCAACCATTCCTTATATAATACGACATTCATCCTCAGGATCCCATAAATCAACTATAACTCTATTATATGATATAAATAATTGATTAATTGTCTGGTTGTTAACATATATTTAAGTTGTTTTGTTTATCACATCATTATTACATCATCAAACATGATTCGGTATACTATTTTCATATAAAATAAACATAAATAAGGATAAATCATCATGTTTTGTGAGTTTGAATTGGGTTTAATATATACATACTATACCAAATATGATCAAAAAAAATTTAAACTGGTTAACTATTTTATAGATCATGACCATAGTGAAATGGATTAAGGACACATTATTCATATAAATGCGTATAGACTGTTAAATTATTTCTACATTATTATGTTTTGAAAAATAATATTTGTAGTATGAACATCATTCATTATTAATGTCTCTGCTAGATCAGATTCACGGTGGTTCATATGGATCAATAAAACATGATGATCCATGGTTATGATAAAAGTACGAATATACCATTCAAGAATATAATATTGAATACATAGTTTAAGGACTTTGTTTGAAACATGAAATAAATTATTATCTTTTTGGAACAAATAGTAAATACCATTCTCAATAGATATGGACTATACCTACATTATGTATTACCCTCATCCTACCATTTCGTGAAATACATTCTAGGAAATTGAGTATCCTTCAGAGTGAATTATACCCATTTAACTCTTGAAAATCAAAAATAATTCTACATAATGTATTATTAGAGGGGAGGAAAATAAGTACTCAGTAGAAAAACATATGCAAGTGGCTAAACAAAACAGATAACATGTGTAAATTCATAGTACCTATAATGATTTAAGAGAATGATTGTTTTCATAGTGTATATTGATTTATGGAAACAATTTTGGGCATTTATGGTTATCTAATGCACACAACCATTGGTAAATATTAGTTAATATATTATTTTACAATAATAGTAAATCAGATGATTGTTTTCACTACACCAACTAATAGGAATGAAAAATATTCAATCTATCTATCCTATGAATGTAGACCCAAACCTGAATTGTATATAAAATTATATCATTTTTAATGATACGTAGTCATTATAACTAACACTAGTAAAGAAAACATTTTTTACGTCACCATACTTTACGTCGGTTATATATAACCAACGTGATAATATGTGAAATGTGGTTTTTTATGTCGATTATTTTATAACCGACGTTAAAAATGCGATGACTATATTTTTTACGTCGGTTATTTTAATAACCGACGTTACAAATCGTGCACATTCATTTTTACGTCGGTTATAAATTAGCCGATGTAAAAAACCAAAGATCGGGGTTTTTTACATTGGTTATTTGATAAGCGATGTAAAAATCGAGATATCTATGAGTTTTTTACGTCGGTTATTTTATAACTAACGTAATAAACACAGATTTTGAGGCATTTTTGACGTCGGTTATTTTATAACAGATGTAACAAAACAACCCGCATATGTTTTTTACGTCGGTTATACAATAACCGACGCAAAAAACTCTGATTTCTAATGTATTTTTTACATTGGTTATTCTATAACCGACGTAAAAAAAAGCCGTATCTGATACATTTATAACATCGGTTATTGTAATAACCGACGTTATAAATGTAAAAAAAATAGTTTATAACATCGGTTATTAAATTACTGACGTTATAAAACATTTAAAAAATTAACAAGCCCCATGGATTGTGATTTTCAATTTTTCGATCGACAGTCTGGAAGCTCGTCTCTCTCGCACAGTAAACCCTAATCGGCTCTTTGATCTCACTGCATTAAAATCATTTTTCCTTCATCTTTTTTCATCTTTACTCTCCTCAGATCTATCATCTCAACTCGCAACACTCAAGTAAGCCTTCCAAAAATTTATTTCGTTCATTTTTTTCCCAGATAGTCTATATTTATGTTTTGTGATTTTTTGTTTAAAATAGGTTAGATTCTTCCATTTCGAACCCTCTTACCTCTTTTTTCAATCATCAAATTATTTATCATCCCCAGATCTATGAGATCAAATCGCAATTTTCATGTAAGCCTCAACTACATCTATTTAGTTTGTTTTTGTTTCACGAATGCCCAACAATGATGGTAATTTTAGTTTTTATTGACAACTAATGATCTCATTCACCTATATTACTACATAGAATGGTTATTGATTAAATGAACGAATTCAGAAATGATATTTCATGTGTTTTTGTTGATTATGTTTATCCTCTTTTATATGAGAATCTATTAGACATATAATGTAATGGCTGTTGACCTCTATGGCCCATCGATGCATTGCTATGTCTCATGATTCCAAATAAAAATGGGTTATGCTTACCCTAGTATTTTTTGAGTCCTTGGCCAAGGCCTTGAAAATATGTTTAAGATTTATAGAATTATCCATTACATCATTATGATATTAGTTATTGAAAAAACTGGTGATCATTTGACTAGTTGAATATCATTAGTTATTTTTAATTATCACACGATCATTTAAGTAGCCATATTTAATAATATTTAATTCAATCTATTTCATCCTGAAGTATATATTAAATGCATGTGTTTTTAGATGTTCACCATGCCTAGTTTTTATATGTAAACAATTGTTTGGGGGGTTGTCTGGGGGGTGGGGGCTGTCCAGAGGGTTGGGGGTGTCCAAGGGGGTGGGTGGGTGTGGGGGGCTGTCCAAGGGGGTGGAGCCTGTCCAGAGAGTTTTGGGGGTTGTCTGGGGGGGGGGGGTGTCCAAGGGGGTCGGGGGGTGGGGGTGGTTTCTAAGAGGGGTGGGGGTGCTATCTGGAGGGGTGGGGTGTTGTCCAGTGGGTGGAGGGATGTCCAAAGGGTTGGGGGTGTCTAGTGGGTTGTCCAATGGGGTAGGAGGTGGGTGGTGGTGTCCAGTAGGGGTGGGGGGTGCTGCCTAGAGGGCTGGGGGATGTCTAGGGGGGGCTGTCTAGAGGGTTGGTGGTGTCCATGGGGGTGTACATGGGGGTGGGTGGGTGTGGGGGGCTGTCCAAGGGGGTGGGGGCATGTCTAGGGGGTTTTGGGGTTTGTCCGGGGTGGGGGGGTGTCAAGAGGGTAGGGGGTGTCCAGGGGGTGTTTAAGGGGGTATGGGGTGGGGGTGGTGTCCAGTAGGGGTGGGAGGTGCTGTCGAGAGGGGTGGGGGAAGTCCAGGGGGTGGGGCTGTCTAGAGGGTTGTGGGGTGTACGAGGGGGAGGGGGGGTGTCCAAGGGGGTGGGTGGGTGTGGGTGGGTGTCCACGGGGGTGGGGGCCTTTCCAGAGGGTTTTGGGGGTTGTTCGGGTGGGGTGGTGGGTGGGGGCTATCTAGAGGGTTGGGGGTGTCCAGGGGGGTGTCCAAGGGTTAGGGGGTGGGGCTGGTGTCCAGGAGGGGTGGGGGGGTTCTGTCTAGAGGGGTGGGGGCTGTCTAGGGTGTGTGAGGTGGGGGGGGGGGGGGGGGGGCTTCCCGGAGGGTTGGGAGGTGTCTAGGGGGTCCAAGGGGGTGGGTGGGTGTGGGGGGCTGTCCAAGGGGGCGAGGGCCTGTCCAGAGGGTATTGGGGGTTGTCCGGGGGGTGGGGGAGATTCTCAGGTTTACTCCATTTTTTCCAATTTTCTATCAACCATATAGGCGCCATGGTTTTATTTGATTCAATGGAATTTAAAACTATTATATCTAACTATTTTTTGTTTTAAAAATAATATTCAAGCATATTTTTTTAAATACTCATAGATTTGTTTTATATATCAAAATTGGTTTACATTCAAATTATGATTTTTTTCATATAAACATATATTTGTATTATCTTAAAAATATATATATTTGTGATATTTTTTATAGGTAATAATGAGTGGAAGTTGGATTACGGCACATCGAATGAGAAGTGAATTTGAGGAAGGTGTTGATGCCTTTTTGGAAATTGCTAAACGAAATGTTCCAAGTAGTGACATTTTTTTCTATCCATGCCTGAAATGTTTGAATATGAAGAAGTTGAAAAGTAGAGAGATAAAAGACCATCTGATTTTTCATTGTTTTAATATGAGTTACAACCCTTGGATTTGGCATGGTGAAACTGAACGGAACGTCACTGATGATGATGATTCGCAAGATGGTAACTCTGATGGAATTGAATAAATGATTCGTGATATTGTAGGAGAACAAATTGTGACAGAACCAACAGTTGTGAGTCTATATGGTGATTATGAAAAACTATTATATCCTGTTTGAACAGATTTTAAGGTTTTTTCAGTGGTGTTAAGATTGATTAACCTGAATGTGAAACATGGATGGAGTGAAAAAAGTTTTATAGAGCTGCTACGATTGATGAAAAACATTCTTCCAAAAGATAACGATCTTCCAGATTCACATTACAAGACCAAGAAAATAATATGCCTGATTGGATTGGGATACAAGAAAATACATGCCTATCCGAATGACTACATTATATATAGGAAGGAATTTGAATTTCTCTCAGAGTGTCCAAAATTTGGGACATCATGGTATAAGGTGAAAGAAAAATCACAGGCTGATGTAGAGATTACAAAGCTCCCTTCAAAGGTATTTTGGTATCATCCAATAATTCATCGTTTCAAATGTCTATTTTCTAATTCACATGATCCAAAATGGTTATGATGACATGCTGATGTGCGGGTATGTGATGGAAAAATACGTCATCCAGCAGATTGTCCACAATGTAAGAAAATTGATGCACATTATTATACATTTGGAAATGAAATTAGAAATCTCAGACTAGGGTTGTGCACTGATGGAATGAATCCATACCGAACCCTCAGTAGCACACATAGTTAATGTCCTGTTTTATTGGTAATTTACAACCTCTCTCTTGAAGTTTGTATGAAGCAAAAATATGTCATGTTGAGTATAATGATCTCTAGTCCAATGCAACCTGGGAATGATATTGATGTTTACTTTTCACCGTTGATTGATGATTTGAAACTGTTATGGGATGATAGTATTAGGGTGTATGATTCTTATAAAATGGAATACTTTCAACTGCATGCAGTGCTTCTGTTCACTATATATGAATTCCAAGAATATGAAAATTTGTCTGGATACAGTGTTAAAGGGCACATGGCTTGTCTAATTTGCAAACAAGAGACATCATATTTTCAATTGCATCATGGGAGGAAAATAGTATACAATGTTCATACAAATTTTTTTCCTATGGATCACCTATATAGAAGACTAAAAAAGGAATTCAATGGATTACAAGAATTTTATACTGTTCCAAAACCTGTATCCCCTGATCTATATTTTGAGAGGGTAAAAAACATTGATGTGACATAGGGAAAGCCATATAAATATGGTAATGATAGACGTATTTGGAGGAAAAGGTCAATATTTTTTGAGCTACGATATTGGAGGTATCATGATGTTAAACATAATATTGATGTCATGCATGTGGAGAAGAATATCTGTGATTGTTTGATTGGAACATTGTTAGATATTAAAGGAAAGATGAAATATGGGTTGAATGAAAGATTAGACTTACTATCAATGGTAATACGTTTGGAGTTAGCTCCCACTCCTAATGGAAGATGAAAATTTCTTCCCCTGGATTGTCATACATTATCGAAGATGGAAAAAATTAGCTTTAGTCAGTGTCTTCATGATATCAAAGTTCCTCAAGGTTATTCTACAAATGTAAAAAATTGTGTCTCATTGAAGGACTTGATGTTGATAGTTATGAAATCACATGATTGTCACGTCATGATGCGACAAATTCTACCAGTTGCATTGTGTGGAATATTGCCCATTCGTGTCAGAAAGGATATAATGAAGTTGTGTTATTTTTTCAATTCAATTTGTAATAAAGAGATTTATGTCAATGCTTTGATCATTTTGGAAAAGATGCAATTTTTATACTTTGTCAATTGGAAATGTATTTTCCTCCAATTTTTTTTGATATAATAGTGCATTTTATGATTCATCGTGTTCGAGAAATAATGCTTTGTAGACCTATATATCTTTGTTGGTTGTATCCTTTTGAAAGGTATATGAAAATATTAAAGGGGTATGTTAAAAATCCATATTATCATGAAGCCTCCATTATTGAAAAGTATATTTCTGAGGAGGTAGCAGAGTTTTGTACGAGCTACTTGGCTACAACGCAACACATAGGTTTGCCTCCATCTCGCCATGAATGAGTTAATAATGAGGGAAAATGGATTCATGGATTGAATTTCAAATCATTTTCTGCTGAACAGATGATGAAGTTAGAATTATACATCTTGAATAACATAGCTGATGCTCAACCATATATCACATTTCATATAATGAGTTGAAACAATGTCATCCAAAGAAGAAAGAAATGTGGATTTTGAATGAGTACAATAAAACTTTTTTGTCATGGATTAAAAAGACTTTTCTTGGTAGATTAGATGTATCAGATACATTAAAATGGATAATGGGTGGTCCATTTTTAAATGTGATAACATGGTCCAGTTACGACATTAATGGCTATACATTTCATATGAAAGCTCAGGACAACAGAAGTTCAGTTCAGAATAGTGGTGTATTGGTGTTTGCAGAAGCAATGCATTTTTCACGTGCTAAGGACAAAAACCCAATTTCTGCATCAAGTACATATTATAGAGTGAATGAAGAAATATGGGAGGTTGATTACTTTAAAATTAATGTTCTTGTTTTTAATTGTAAATGGTTTATCAGTAACAACAATGTCAGACACGATGAATTTGGAATGACACTTGTTAATCTGAATAGATTGGAAGAAACATCTGATTCTTTTATAAAGGAAACACATGAAAAATAAATTTTCTATGTAGTAGATCGATCAGATATTCAGTGAGATGTTGTTTTAGAAGGGAAAAAATAATATGTTGGTGAGGATGAACATGATGAAGATACTAATTTATGTGAGATCCCTACTTCCATGGAAAGATTAACATAACATAATTATGAGCATGTTGAAGGCATGGTTTGTGCCATAAGGAACGATCACGACGAATGAATTTTGGAAAACAATCCATCTGTACATTCCTAAAATTATAGGTAACATATTTTTATTTCTTGTTTACATTTATTTTTTTCATAAATGTTAGATATTGTAAGTTTCTTATTTGTTAAAACATGTTTTAGAACAAAATATGTATATGTTTTTTCTTGTTTTAAGTTTCTTAGTTTAATTTATCTTGTTTATAACCATTACATGAATTATATATCTATTATTTTTGTTCAGCGACAATTACATTACCATGTCTACCAGGTTTACCATGTTTACCATGTTAATCATATTTACCATCTTTACCATCATTACCATTGTTTAACATTCTTACCATATTAGCAATGTTTACTATTACATAACTTAGTACACTTTTCTATTTTATGATTATAGTAGTATTAAAATATTTGAATTTGTATATTTGTGAACTGACATTTGTTTTTTTTTGATTTAAAGGATAATGAAAGATCATTCAGTTGATCAACCACATGATTCTGGATATGAGTATATTGGTCATACCTCTGGGGATGAACATTCACATGCTCCTATTACGACAAAGAGTTCAAAGGTTGGTAAAAGTGGGTGCACACATTTACCAAAATTATCACTTGCCCATACGTAGGATCATAGGATAGTCGTTGAGTTTGATGATGATGATATTCATAGAGGTGCAAATGAAAAATATTTTAAGAGTTTTGTAGCAACTCATGCTAAGAAGAATGTAAGAATTCAGTATGATGACTAGAGAAGTGTGGATAAAGCGATAATCTCTCAGTTGTGGGAGACGATTTTGGTAAGATATTTTTTTATTGTTTGACTATTCTTTTAATTTTTATAGTATATATAATATGTTTAACCTCTTCTTTATCATATGAAATTTGATTTTCCTGACACTGGAGGAGTCGGGACGAAATGCTTATCGTTGGCTGCCAGGAGATGGAGGGATTTCAAATCAACCCTCTCATCTGATTTCATTTATGGTCATAGGAGTCATGACAATCCATGTCGTATATATTCTTTTATATATGAACACACATTGAGACAGTTTTTTGAAAATAGATGAAAAGAGTCATTTTTTGTATGGGCAATGTAAACTTTTATAAGATTTCTTATATAAATGATCTTATTAATGTTTTGTTAATGATTTCTTATTCTTAATTTACAGAAAACAAGAAAATCTCATCAGGAGATCCAATCTATAAATCTATACCCTCATAGTTTATCACGGGGAGGGTATGCATTTTTGAAAGAACAAATGATGGTGGAAAAATTTCAACAACTAAGAGCTGAGTCTTCATGCTCTGGAGAGGTGGCCTCTCCGTCCCCTCCATCTATATATGAAAAATGTAAGAGAGATCAGAAGCGCAAAAAAGGGCAATATCTCTCAGAATAATCATGAATCATAGCTGAGAGGATTGTAAGATATCTATTTTATTTATTTAAGTTAACTATTTTGTTCATATAATTTCAATTATTACAGAAATGTTCAATTAATTAATATAGGACTCTCTTGAGGAGCAGAGTTCACAGGGGACATTTACAGCTACTGGGAGGGAAGAAATTTTATCTATAGCATTGGGAAGTCCTGAACATCTTGGTCGTGTAAGAGGATATCCGGCAGGTGTATCGGTAAGAAAAGTGTTTCCACGTTCTTCAACTTCAAACGTTGAGGGGGTTTATAAAAAATATAATACATGGAGGCTGATGTTCATAATATTAATGTGATGACGGAGGACAAGATTAAAGCGTCGGTGGAGTCTATGTTTGCAGACATGAAAAGACAATTTCAAACTGCAGCTCACACTCTTCCACCTCCCCTGCAGACCCCATTATTTATCCTCCACATCCGCCAGTAGCTCCCACTCCCCCACCTCAGCCTGCGGACCCCATTTTTTATCCTACTCCTCCGCCATAGCTTCCTACTTATTGTGAGTTTTATTTTGATTATTCTCAACATCATATAGTGGAATATGGGTTGGTATATTGTATAAGAGATACAGTTAATCATCAACAATTAGAGGTAGAGAATCAGAGGGTCACTGTACAGGATATTATAGATAGATCAGATCGGGTACCATTACCTATAGATGAGGTGGCGATAGTTGGACATAGTATCGACCATTTTTTAATTTGACCATCCAGACTTCTTCGACTCATTACCATAGAGGTATGAATGTTATATCTATTATTTTATATTATTTATTAAAGTTGTTTTATCATTTGAAAAATAATATATTTTTCAATTTATTTAAACATGAATACTTCAAAGGTAATGAAATATTGTATAGACAACAACAAAGAAAAATGGATATGACATCAGATACATATTCTAGTAGTATTGACAGATTGTCAAGATATTCAAATTTGTTGGTGGGTTATTATGAGTTTCCAATAGAATCTCATGTTTGTGGACGTGAAATAAGTGCGGGGAATATGAAAACTGATATCATGGAGCTTGTTACTGGAGATAAGTTGGGCATCAACGTGGTGAAATTTTTTCCTATGCAAGTCTTAACACCTTTTCCCTACATTATATTTATTAAAAATGTATTCTTTTGTATGTTTTGTATTAGGGATCTTTATAAAATTTGTGAGAGGAATGAGCTGACAGATGTATATGGATTCATAGACCGCAATTGATTTCCCCTAATGCATCTGCATTGAATGAGGAACAGAGAATGGTTTATATTACTGAAAAACATGAAAAGAATATAGTCACACAATGTTGGATGATGATTTTTTCTGAGAAGTATGAAACAAATCTCTTTCAAAGAGTTAATTATCTTTGAACATAAAAACCCACTAATGTAAAATTACCTTTTATCTGTGATCATTGGATATTAGGGGTTTTTTCCCAAGGGAGAAATCACTTTAATGGATATGTTATGTCCATGATGATGCGTGGGAAAATATTAAGAATATATTGGAAAAGTAAGTTTCAATTTCTCAATAGTTATATATATTATAATGAATTTTAAATTTACCCCATTTGTACTATTTTCTAACAGTGTATGGGCCTACTTTCGAAAAAACACAAACAGAAGGAGTGAAAAGATCAAATATGAAATTGCAAAGGTAAATATCCATTTATAAATTGTACCTTTTGATTTATTACATAAAAATAATATATTTAATTTACACTCATTCAAACATAATTGTCATGAACAATAAGGCGTCATCGAATGCGGATATTATCGGTTAAGATTTATGTATGAAACAATAACAACTGTGACAGTTGTGAATTTTGACCTGGTAAGATTTCCTCTTAAACTTTTCCATAATATTTCAATTTGATTTATTCATTATACACGTTAACAAATATCCTTTTCTTTTGTAGCTTTTTGATGACCCTCAACCCTATATTGATGAAGACATCAAACACTTAAATGTGGAGTGGTCAAATTATTTTACAGGTTTGATTGAATTTTAGGTGTTTGTAATCTAAAATATAATTTTGAATATTGTCACTGTAATTGTGTATTTGGTAGTCGTTTAGGTTGGATTTAGTTTTTTTTGAAGTTGACTGCGTACGATTTGAATGTCATATATGTGAATGTTTAATTTTTCTCTACTTTTGGTTTTGGTCTACTTATGATGGTTTTTCTAGTATGGATTCTGGTCTGGGGGGGAGGGGTTCCAAGGGTGTGGGGGGTGTTTAGTGGGGTGGAGGGGAGTCCAGGGGTCTGGGAGGAATGTTCGGTGGGGTGGGGGGGGGGTAGTCCAGGGGGTGGGAGGGTTGTCCAGAGGTGTGGGTGGGCTGTCCAGGGGTGTGGGAGTGTGGTCTAGGGGGTGGGGGTATACATGAGGGTGTGGGGGGGGGGGGTTGTACAGGGGTGTTTGGGGTTGTCCAAGGTTGTGGTGGGGGATCTAATGGTGTTGGGGAGGGCAGTCCAGGGTGTGTGTGTGTGTGGGGGGGGGGGGTTGTCCCGGGGTGTTTGGATCTTTCTAGTGGGTCGGGGGGAAGTCCACGGGTGTGGTGGGGGCTGTCAAGTGGGGTGAGGGGGTGTTGTTCAAGAGGGTGGGGGGTTGTTGAGGGGTGTTTGGGGTTGTCCAGGTGGTCGGGGGGTAGTCCAGGGGTGTGTTGGGGGCTCCAATAGGGTGGGGGATGTCAAGTGGGGTGATGGGGTGCTATTCAGGTGGGTGTGTGAGGGCTGTCCAGGGTTGTCCCGGGGTGTTTGGAGCTGTCCAGGGGTGTTTGGGGCTGTCCAGGGGTGTGGTGGGGGCTCCAATGGGGTTGGGGAGGGCCTTCCAGGGTGTAGGGGGTTATACATGAGGGTGGGGGGGGGGGAGGGTTGTCCCAGGGTGTTTCGAGTTGTCCAGGGGGTCCGGGGGCAGTCCAGGGGTGTGGTGGGGGCTGTCAGGTGTGTGAGGGGTGCTGTTCAGGAGGGTGGGGGGTTTTCGAGGTGTGTTTGAGGCTGTCCAGGGGGTCGGGGGATAGTCCAGGGGTGTGGTGGGGGATCCATTGGGGCGGTGGCTATCAAGTGGGGTGAGGGGGTGCTGTTTAGGAGGGTGGGGGTTGTCTAGTGGTGTTTGGGGCTGTCCAGGGGGTCAGGGGCAGTCTAGGGGTGTGGTGGGGGCTCCAATGGGGTTGGGGCTGTCATGTGGGGTTAGGGGGAGATTTTCAGTATGGTGGGGGATGACTAGGGGTGTTTGGGGATGTCCAGGGGGTCGGGGGCAATCCAGGGGTGTGGTGGGGGCTCCAATGGGGTGGGGGAGGGCTGTCAAGGGGTTACTCATGAGGGTGGGGGATGTCAAGTGGGGTAAGTTTTATATGTTATCAATGTAAATGCTTAAATTTTATTTAGTTCTTGGTTTGATCTCCTTTTTTTTTGTGGTACGATTTCTTGATTTGATTTCTAGTTGATTCTGGGGGAGAGTAGAGGAATGCATTAATTTTTTTTAAAAAAAAATTCGCTTCCATGTCAGTTATTTTATAACTGACGTGATAAAGAAATCGAGAACGGTTTATCACGTCAGTTTTTTTAATAATCGACATGATAAACACATGTGGCATGGTTTATCATGTCAGTTATTTCATAACCGACGCGATAAAAAGCCTGAGAAATGGTTTATCACATCAGTTATTTATTAACTGATGTGATAACCCCCCCTTACTGGTTTAGAATGTCGGTTATTATATAACCGACGTGATAAACCATCTCCCAGGAGTTTATCACATTAGTTAATTAGTAACTGACGTTATAAACCGGGGGGTGGGGTTTAATTCTTTGGTTATTATATAAGCGACGTGATAACCCCCCCCCCCCGATTTATCACGACAGTTATATAATAACCGATGATATAAACCCCTCCCCCCAGTTTTTTAACATCAGTTATTAATTAACCGATGTGATAAGCATCATGATGTTATGTTTTTTACGTCAGTTTTTAAATAACCGACGTAAAAAACGTTATTTATAACGCCGTCCCTATTAAAGTCGGCTAAAAACTGACGTGAAAAATGAAAAATAACCGACGTAAAAAACGTTTTCTGCACTTGTGTAATTAGTATTCATTGTCTAAAGTAGCATTAAAACAATTTACATAAGACTTCTGATTTTCTACCACTAATCAAATAGTACATGTGTAACTAGAGGGATGATTTCCCCGCCAATAATCATACCCCTATGAATGAGGGTGACACCATGAGATTGATGTTTTATGTTGATAATGTAGGTAATCCCTCCATCATTAATGACCTTAATGAAGATATGTTTAAGGACACTACACCTGCCATTAAATAAGGTGGTTCAGCTACTATTTATGAAGCTAGAAAACTGATCCTGGGATCAAAATTAGACTGAATTCCTATGATATTTATCAAATCCATTTCCATTGATACACATAAATTGTCCATCATCTTGATAAATATACAATAATATTAATTCACTTGGAATTATAGAAAAAATATAACATTGGAAACTCATTTATCAATTCATTATCTTGGTCTTCCCACAAACCATATTTGATCCAAATATTCTATGATGATGTTTAATCTATCCCATGGGGATAAATTATATACTAATGTACTTTAACTACCCAGGGCCCATTTTTTAAGACGATATGTACTAATGGTGGCCCACCTATATTTTCCATCAAATGAAATTGAATTGATAGGTTAGATTTTGTACCAAATTAAAAGTCTAAAATAATTATTTTTCTAAGTATTTTTTTAGTCGCTATCATATAATTATTTAAAAATGTAATATTAGGTCTCTAATAACATTATATTCCTAGATGGGTACTATAGATACAATTTTTTCTGGACTACTCAAGAGGACGAAGTGGTTATAAAATTTTCTACATACTAAGGGATATTTATCAACTAGAATACTATAATTTTATTAAAGAATCATTGAAATACCTACCAAAGGGATATAAAACACAATTTCATGATTCTCCTATGAAAAAATTTCTAGTTTGTTATTAAATGACATGGATGTAAATTGACACTAGGAATATGAATAATTTTCCAATCATGATATGGTGTTCACAAGAATAGGGCAAAGAAATCAAAATAAAAAAAGTTCATAATTATAATAAACACAAGTAAAATCTTTAAAAAAAATTACCATTGAGGATTGAAGCCAAAAAATGAAATAAAAATAATATTACAAGATATTCCCCTATATATTCTTTTTCAGAGATGAGTGGACTTCCAGAATGTGTCACCTATATTGGATAATTTATTATAAACCCTGATATGTAGTTCCTTAAATTAATTAACCTAATGGAGTAATGTTTTACCAAAAAATTTGGTGATGTTTTTTTGGATTTTATTTTAATGAATAAAAGAGAACATCTAACATCCAATAATTTTGATTCCTCGTGTATAAGGAAATATATGTATTCACATTGGGGATGCTTGATATTTCACATGTGGTTGCCAATTTTCTGAATAAATGTTGGAAAAAATAGAATTCAATTTATTATCTGAAAAATGATAAATGTGGAGGTAACGATCACTACGATCAAGAAAAATTAATTCACTGTTATCATTATGGTGTAATTGTTTTTTCATTAATGGTTGTGTTTGGAAGTCAACTTGGTATTCTCATAGACACTGAAAATCTATACTTTATAACCACAAGTAATGTTTTTATTTTTGAATAATGGTAAATCATTATTTGTAAATTTTATATTAATTATATTCTATAAATGGATACTAATGTGTATGAACTCAAATAAATATTGACCAACCATTAAAAATTAGAATAATCACTAGTAGACATGAAACCCCTTTTTAAGGTGTTCTTTTTATATCCAATATGCCTCTTAAATAGGTGAATTTTACAACATAGTTTATCTAAGATCACCAATGGATAAAATATTTATGATCCTAAACATAATAGGATTAATAATGGGGATACTGTATCTCCCCAAAAATTGAAATATATTTATACACATTCCTTATAAAATAGTGATGTGCTAATCAAGAAGTAAATTATAATGAATAATTATGTGGGATGAAATTTGGACTATAAATAAAATTAATAGTGAACTATATCAATGGTGACATAGAGTAAGTCACCAAACAAATAATTATATAATATACCACTAAGAAAAAAAATTTATCCACTTATATGGATTTAACTAATGATTTCATCAACAGTGAATATTAATTCCTTTTTATATGGAATAAAAGTAGTATTACTAATAGTTATTTTCCCTTATTCATTTAAATAGAATTTTAGAACTACATTAATAATAATTAATGATGAGTTATTAATTTAGATAGGTTGGAAGGTATTGATTTATGAATACTAATTGCATCTCAAAATTGTATGTTTTACTAAAAATTAGATGACTTCTGTATTTGACAAAAATGTATTCTACTAGTGAATTTTACAATTATTATTTGTGTAATTTTTTAGGATTCTAATGATACTCGATATGTATCAAACAAAACATTATTCCAAATTTGAGGGGATATACATCATTAATAAAGTATATAACAATAATGTATATTATATGACCTCACTAGATAGAAAATTCATATTGTCCCTTTAAAATGACATATTTTTAAAATATACTTTTTCTAAAAATTCATGTTGAGTTTGTATAATGTTTCTCTCAAAATAACTTAAATTGATGATAATGGGTCTATAATTATTGGACATAAACTAATATAAACTAGATACTTTATTAAATTAAATTTAGCTAAATGAGATAAGTGTAATTATCTAAATATATTCTATTACATGACCCATAGTTCCATTTAGTGATGACCATAAACAAATTTAATATTGGGTCATTATCATCAAACCTTAAATGAATCAATTTTCATGTCCTTATTACTAGTCCAAAAACTACATGACACATCAAAATGTGGAATTTATAATAAACTATAAAGAGTGTTCCTTGTTAATCAAGGGACAACATATGGTCTACTATCCCTATATAAGGACATCAACTAAATTTGGGAGAATAAATCTTCTAG
This sequence comes from Viscum album, assembly GCA_963277665.1. Taxonomy (NCBI): domain Eukaryota; kingdom Viridiplantae; phylum Streptophyta; class Magnoliopsida; order Santalales; family Viscaceae; genus Viscum; species Viscum album. The sequence goes on from OY728134.1 coordinate 478,616,610, forward strand.
ATAATCCATTATCATATTATACCCACCCAAAAACTACCAATAGATATATGATATAATATTAAAAAATAATGGGGCCAAATCATGGTGTAATAATATTTTTATGATCTACTCAGTTATCTAGTGATGAATAAGAACCACGCAAATCATCAGTGGTCACTAATGTTTCTATTATGAAGGAAACCCTATTAGGGGAACATATTACAAAAAAAACAAAATAGCGACCATTTACAAATATTTTAATCCGGACATCCCAAATAAAAGATGATGGTACCCATGACCAAATGGGAATTATTTAGATGAACCCTGAGCATCAATGTATTCTTCAAACTTGTCTCACTAACAAATATTAATCTCTCCCAATGGATCCCATATATGATGTACATTCCATGATTTTAGCCCATCCCAAAGGCTTATATCGAACTAAAAATTACGAAATATACAAAAAAAACTCATCCAAGAAAACACTTGATCCAACCTCCTAGAATTTATAAAAATAATATCAAATTAACTCACATGAAATCATACATTATGGTGATTAACAATCTCAAGACTATCATTTCAGGTTCACAAATAACATCCCAACCTCTACTAGTTTAATGAAAAACAAACTTAGATGGAAAATTTACTAAACTATATTTATCCAATATACTATGAATAAATTCTCAAAATGAATAGAGGATTCCACCGTTGTGATATAAATATATTAATGACCAACATAGCCTCCTCATATGTCTTATTCTAACATCATGTTGAAAAGGTCAAAACATAACAAGGGAGGGGGTATAAAGCGTATTCCTTAGGCACATATTGTGTCCCCCCTCAAAAAGTCCAACTGGGGCATGTATTATGTCCTACCTAAGTGTGTACATCCAAAATTACAAAACATGTCTACCCTATATATGGTGTGTACCATATATGGGGCACCTAAATGTGAACCTTAACCCTACTCAATGTGTTGAACATTTGAACACATTATATATTTTTTACACACACAGTGTGTCTCCCCCATGGTGTACCTATCTATATAACATATATGGGATTTATTTAAGAATATTACACAACCACATGCCATGTAATGGGAATTAGATTTATCCATGTGCCCTTATTATCTAGGTTCCCAAACACTGGGTGTCTAGTTATAAAGTCGGTGACTACCCATGTCACCTAAGATGGCTCGTATAGAACACATGTTCAATGTAACTCCATCAACTTCATTATCTTTTGGAGAAGAGGAACATGTAGTGTGTTTTATATATCATAATGTTTCATGATCATATTTGTCTAAATAGATATCCTCTATAGTCCCCTAGTGAACTCGATTCTCTAGGAAGGCATACAATATAGACAACTTAGGCTTTCCTAAAAACTAAAAAAAATTTAAACTCAATAAAAAAACATGGTATATTTTAGGAAGAATTTATAATATAAAAACTCCATGGGGAAATATCCAAAGATTCGATGTCATCCATGTTCTATAGCTTCTTCATGATGATCTAGTGTGACCTGAGATTCATGATAGAAACTACCTCTACCCTCTTAAAATTTTGTAATTATCACTCTCTCTATACTGAAACCAAGGAATCCCACTATGGGGTCTATATAAGATTAAATGGGATGTAATGGAATATAAAAGGAAAAAGAGAAAATATAAAAGAATAAAAAGGAAAATAAAAAATAAAATGATGATTGGACCCATCATATAATTTTTTTTAATACATTTCTTTGAGAAAACATGTTATTTAAAACTCAACAATAGAGTGAGAACTCTAATACAACACTCTAAAAAAGATATCACTAAATGAACATGAATGATTAAATAATTTTTAATTAAATAAAAATAATATATTTCTCCAAACATTTGGACAACTCAAAATTCCACTAACCTCATACCATTGATGATACACCCAATTATTGGTCCAATTAGGTTGTTATAATATTTCACAACATATAATGAACTAATATGTTACTATTTTTCCCTTGAACACCATTATATAAAAAACAATTCCCATGATTTTTATAAGACCATCACGAAATGGTTCATGGAAAACTACCCACAATAAATGATTCTAACCACCAATAATCCTTTATGGGAAAGTGGATACCAAGAGTAACCATGAAATTGCTACTTTATAAATTACCTTGGTGATCTAAAAATTAGTCTTTCAATACCTACGACTCTTCCTGCAGGAGGGATATTTATACATATAAAATTATATTATCCACACCGAAAGAGATTATTTATCATCATACATAATCTAAAAACCAAAATAGATGGACCAAAATCCATACACTACCAAATTCAGGGGCTGGAAATTTACAGACTGCTCACTCAAGATCTCAATCATAGAACACTAATCATGGCCATTCTCAACTCATCTAGAATTGAATCCATATAATTAATTAAACAATAGTAATATGAACCACAAAATATGAGAACCTATGGTGAACTCCCCATTATATGGTTTATCTAAAATAATATGTATTCTAAAACTCCCTAAGATTTTAAAATAATAAATACATTTAATAATTTACATGAACCTCAACACAATTCATAAACAAACCACACAATATAAATATTTAATTAAGACCATTATAAAATATCCATTACACAAGAGGGTATGAATCATATCAACTAAGTTAGAAAATATATATATTAAATATCTAGTTAATAAAAATAAATTATTTTTTTATTAAAAAATATGCACTCAATTTTTTGGTAATGTTATTTTATACTTCACTAATATGTTTTCATCAAAATGTTTTCATCATCATTTTTGATAAAATAATTATATTATTATTTTTATATTTAATAAATATTATTGATTAAAAATAATATAATTTATTAATTTATAAATTCATTATAATATTTTGTTTATTTTGTTATATTTTTTGGAAAGGATTTATTTTTTAGTGAATAGTGAAAAACATAAGTTCATTGAAAATGTAATTTTGTTTAAAACATTAAAAAAAACCTTATTATTATAAATGGTTTCAAATTAAATTAAATTTTATGATATAATTAAAATACAATTTGTTTCATTAGAATCAATTTATTGGTTTATTATGGTGTAAAGTCATTTTTATACTAAAGATGTATTTTACTAAAATATATTTTCATTTAAATTTTTGGCATTTATGTTAAAATAAATATATATCTATTATGGGAATTTAATTTTAAGAAAATGAATTTATTATAAACTTCAAAACCCAAAATTCATCGTAAAATTATTTTCTTGAATTTTTCGGAAGAAGATAAATTTTTGTTGAATGAAAAAAACATACATTTTTTATGAAATAAACGGTCTTTTGATGATATATTCAAGTAAAAAAATAAAATAAAAATTTATGAAACATATATAATGTATAAATTATGATACAATAGTAAAAATATAATACTGATGTAATTCAATATATATTCACACACACACACACACATATATATATATATTTAAATTTATACCACGGGGAATATGAAAATCATTTTCAATGCCGACATAGAGCTTGCACAACACTGGAAAAAAAACTAGTCACATATAGATAATATGTTAGATGTAATTGGTAAATGAAAGAATTATTTCATTTAATATTGTGTTTTATAGATTAATTTAATGTCTATAAACAAATTTTTGAGTAATATAAAATGTGGATAATTGACGCACGCCTGTCGTGGGGCGTGGCAAGACAATATTTTATTTACCTAAGTATAGTATAGCAGTTGATCCTAGGTAGTCTCCCGAAGAGGAGTGCACACAAAACAAGGTTGTCACTTTTTGTTGTTTTTCTTAAAAAGATTGGTTTTAACAAATTTGAATGACTATGAGAGAAACAAAAAACAGAAATTGATTGATTTTAACAAATTATAAAGACGGTGATCGGATTTGGTTCGGCTAGACTTAGTGTTGTGTCATCATGGTTTCCAAATTTTATCTCTTCTTCTTCCTTAAACTGGTAAGAGAGATGTGATTAGAATTTCCCTTTCTAAAACCATAGATTGGTCTATCCTACTTCCAATGTGTTTAGGGTTGTAGAAGGTCTCTTTATTAATTAGAGAAATCCCAGACCTGGAAATGTTGTTCCCTAATAAACCAAGATTTCGACATACAATCCTATACACGTGCTTGACATCCGTCGAGCAATCACCACCCAACCCTAATCATGTTCCACCGTATACAGATTAGAATTGGGTGGAGGGAGATGTGATCATAGACCAAAACAATTTATAATTTCAGAATAAAAACCGTAACACAACCGCATTTGGAATTTAATACTGAATTATGAATTGGAACCAGAAGAAGAAAGAAGAACACATTTTATTCATTTCAAGCACAAAACTCAAGAACAACACATAGGTCCAGCCTCCCCTCTTTCCGATCACTCAAATGAAACTACCCCTCAATGGATGGGGTAAGCGAGATAATTCGGGAGAGGAGAGACATTTTAAAACAAAATAAATAAAAGAAAAAGCTGAGAAGTTCTTCTCCTGGGTGCCCGGGAAGGAATGGGGTGGAGAATGTGATGTCTTGAGGAGGAGGAGCTCTCCTCCTTTTATAGCCAGATTTCTGTCCTCCGAATGTTGTCGCGTTTTGGACTCAATAAATGACCTCTTCACGTGTTGAGCCCTTCTTCAATGTTGTGCATACATTTCATGGCCGTGTCCCCTAAAAATCTCAGCGTATTTGGACAGGTATTCCGAGATTTATGGCCCTTTTATTCTGATAATTTATTCTGTCCAGTCAGAATATCCAAAACGTAAAACCCTGGATTAGGAAGCTTTAATGGACCCTCAAACGGACGAATCCCGCGGTTCTTCCTTCACAAAAGATGCTCCAAAACGCCTTTCGCGTCCACCCACCGTATTTTGCAAGAGTTGGGCCCACAATGGATGAGTTATTGATCCCACACCAAAACTAGGCAGAACTGGAAACAGTTTTCTTGAGCCAAATTGTGAGCTTCTTTTGAGCTTCCATATGGCCGATTCAGCTTTTAGTCCAAATATAGTAAATGAAGCCCTGGATGTGTAGAATCTGTAAAAGAAAGAAGTTTTCAATTTGGATCAATGTAGATAATGTTATGGCCAATATATAGAAATATGTTAAAACTGTTAAAAATCCAAAATGGCCAATTTTTACTATTCAGCTCAAAATAACACCAAAATCATAAAAATGTAACAATTCATCTTAGAGGAACACTTTTGTGAGTTTAAAACAATGATATTCAATATAAATTAATTGAAAATATTTGCTCTATCAATTCCCCCACACTTAAACTATGCTTGTCCTCAAGCATAAAATCTCAACATGGAATTCAAAGGGCACCAATGTCACCAATATTTAAATTTCAAATGGAATAAAATCAAATGATTATCAATGTCCAATAAAATTTTCCAGTTCCACAAAAATACCAATGTAATTTCCCATTTTTCAAATAAACAATCAATTCATGCATTTTACTTTTCCCCTTTGAAAAATAATGAAGCTTCTCCTTTCATTCATTCAAGCTTCTCAATTTATTATTATTAATCATGCCAAATCATGACCTACCTCACTTTTGAATCTTTTCTCTCATCACTCATGATACAATTAATAGTGGAGTTATGCTCATATCATGAGAACATGCTCCTTATCCATAGCTTGTAAAGTAACTACTTTATCCACTTTGTAAAGACAAACCACACATAAAATCATGAGGACTTGCAATAAAGGTTCAAAGGATTCTGTGCCTTAGGGTTGGTGGGTAAATGCTTGAAATAATTTAAGGCCAGAAGTTGGAGGTTTGACTCTTATGTACAATGCATGATTAATCAAGTGAAAACACAAGATGAACCTCACTCAAATCCCCTTGAAATGTGAATCACAACACCACTCCCCTTTCAATGACATGGGTCATGAGTCAATAAATGATTACAAAGAATGATATCATCAAAGTTCTCCCTGTTTTTTTTGTAAAGCTCCAGAAAGGCACAGCTTTATTTTCTTTTTTTTCTTTTTTTTTGTAAAGCTCCAGAAAGGAACAGCTTTATTTTATTTTCTTTTATGGAGAACCAGATGAAATGAAAGAAGCATAATGAAATGATGAATCATGCCCAATTTTCTAATAATACATTGCCCAAAATGATGACGCACACATTACACCACCCAAAAATGATACATATCCCAAGGAACGCACACGAAAGGCCCTTCCCCCACACTCAAACTTGAAATAACCATGCAAAAATAATAAAAGTGCAGGTAGGTAAGGAAAAATTGGATTGTAATATGGCTTAAACCTATAAGGCAATTCATGGAATCTAAGGGCTTACGAAGGATATATGTAAAGGTGGGTCTTAGGATAAAATGTGGCTAGCCAAAGAGATGCCTCAATCATTTTAAATGTGGTTTTGTACAGTCATAGCTTTGACGGGTTTCAATACAAGTTCTAGCAGGTGGCACGTCCCAAGATCACTCAAAAAATATGCTCAAGATAAAATAAGAAATATTTGGTCTAGAAATACTCTCAGGAATGAGAATATGATATTGGACAATCACTCATGGCATGATTAATAATAACAAATTAATTCACATGAATTTCAGAAATTCAAAGAATGAAAAATGGAAGGGAAATTTCATTTACATGAATCAATTAATTCCCTCAAATCATGAGTCCTTATTTCAATATCCTTGCTTCACTTTAATCATCCAATTATCCATTTTAATCATTCAATCTCAGAAACATTGAAATCTAAAACATAGAATCACTGGATTTCTATGAAACTCATGTCTCTTAGAGAAGTCAAGTAAAACATGAATTCAAGCATGGGCATGCCTTTTCTTGATTAATTCTTTAAAATACTAAAAAATGTAGGGAATAAAGTCAGATAATATAGAATTGAAACTCATACTCCCCTGTCAAATGGATCCTTTTCTTCATGACGTATAATCCCATGACACCCTCTTCATTAATGGACCTGAAAAAAAATGAAAACAATTGATAGTGTAGGCACGTTCAATCATGATGGTAAATGACTAAGAAGACAAGTGGAAAATGGGGGAAAATATGGGTTGCCTCCCGGTAGTGCCTTTGTTTAATGTCGTTGGCTCGACAAAACAAAACAAAACAATTTTTTTTTTGTTTTTTGTTTTTTTGTTTTTGTTTGTTTTTTTTGAAAAGTCTCCTGGACTTCAAGATTTCCTCCCCCACACTTAATTTATACAGTGTCCTCAATGCATGTAAATGTATGTTTCAAAAAGTTGGAGTTACTGCATTTAATCAAGTGTAAAGGAATGATGCAACCTGGTAGGTGTTCATTTGTATTCAGGATGAAGGAGTGTGATCTCCTCTACTGGATCTTGAGGTACGGTCCCATGGAACTTCTTCAGCCTCTGCCCATTTATAGTGAATGGGTTTCCTCCTCCTTCCTTTTGAATCTGCACAGCACCAAAGGGATATACATGAGTAACTGTAAAGGGGCCTTCCCATTTGGAACGAAGTTTACCTGGCATAAGCTTAAGTCTGGATTTGAAGAGTAACACGTGATCTCCAGGGTTGAAGGTTCTTGGTTGAATTATCTTGTCATGGGCCATCCTCGTTCTCTCTTTATAGATCATTGAGTTTTCAAAAGATTCCCTTCTAATTTCCTCTAACTCCTACAACTGCAATCTTCTTTCTTTCCCAGCTTTCTCAAGGTCCAGATTCATCTCTCTGACCGCCCAGTAGGCTCTATGCTCTAACTCCACAGGAAGGTGGCAACTCTTTCCTTAGATCAATCTATAGGGACTCATCCCTATCGGTGTTTTGTAGGCCGTCCTGTATGCCCATAATGTATCATCTAACTTTTGGCTCTAGTCCTTCCGGTTGGGTTTAACAGTCTTCTCTAGAATGGCTTTGATTTCTCTATTAGAGACTTCTTCTTGGCCATTTGTTTGGGGATGGTATGGGGTAGAGGTTCAATGATGTACCCCATACTTCTTCAGCAATGCTTCCATTTTCCTGTTGCAGAAATGAGTTCCCTGATCACTGATGATTGCTCATGGCACGCCAAACCTACAGAAAATGTTAGCCCTAACAAAATCACAAACAACTTTTGCATCATCAGTTCTGGTTGCTTTTGCTTCCACCCATTTTGAAACATAGTCTACAGCCAAAAGAATATATGAATTTCCAAATGACATTGGGAATGGTCCCATGAAATCTATGCCCCAAACTTCAAAAATTTCACAAAAGGTTATTGGTTTTTGTGGCATTTCATGTCGTTTGGATATGTTACCAGAAAATTGTCATTTTTCACATCTTTAACAAAATTCATATGCATCCTTGAATAAGGTGGGCCAGTAGAGTCCATATTCTAAAACTTTTCGGGCAGTCCTCTGAGGTCCAAAGTGGCCTCCACAAGATATTTTATGACAAAATTCAAACACTTATTCAATTTCACTTCTTGGCAGGCATCTTCTTATGATTTGATCATTACAAATTTTCCACAGAAACGGATCTTCCCAAATGTAAAATCTTGATTTAGATTTAAGCTTATGTTATTGATGAGAGCTTAGATGAGAGGGTACCAGAGATGTTACCAAATAGTTGACAATGTTGGCATACCATGGTACTTCACTGTTGATGATGTAGAGTTGTTCTCCAAGAAGCTCATCATTAAGTGGGTTCTGCTTTGGTATTTCTGTTTCAGCGGTGTGGGGTAGTCGACTCAGATGATCAGCCACTTGATTTTCAGTCCCCTTCTTATCTTTGATTTCCAAGTTGAACTCTTGTAAGAGTAGCATCCATCTCACCAACCGTGGTTTATCATCCTCCTTTTTCATTAAGTACCTAAGAGCTGCATGATCAGAAAAAACAACAACTTTAGTGCCCAGAAGATATGATCGGAATTTATCTAGTGAAAAAACGACTGCAAGGAACTCCTTCTCTGTGGTTGTGTAATTTATTTGTGTTTCATCCAAGGTCCATGATGCATAGGATATGACTTGAGGCTTGCTGTCAATTCTCTGTGATAGAGCGGCTCCCACTGCTTGGTTGGATGCATCACAAAGTATCTCGAAAGGGTAATCCCAATTGGGTGGCTGCATTATTGGTGGTGTTATCAGCCTTTCCTTTAATTCATCAAATGATTCCCTACATGCACAATCAAAATTAAAGTTAGCATCCTTTAGAAGTAATCTTGAGAGAGGGAGAGAAATCTTACTGAAATCCTTGATGAATCTTCTGTAAAATCCTGCATGCCCTAAAAAGGATCTAACATGTTTGACACAAGTTAAATATAGTAAGGAATTTATTACATCAACTTTTGATTTATCAACCTCAATCCCATTTTGTAAAATTATGTGCCCCAACACTATCCCGTTTTCAACCATGAAATGAAATTTTTCAAAATTTAAGACAAGGTTCTTTTCAATGCATGTTTTCAAAACATTTTCCAAATTTCCCAAGCAATGATCAAATGAATTGCCAAAAACTGTGAAATCATCAAGAAACACCTCCAAGCAATCCTCAATGTGGTCCGAGAAAATACTCACCATACACCGTTGAAATGTACCTGGGGCATTGCATAGCCCGAAAGGCATCCTTTTGTAGGCGAATGTTCCAAAAGGGCAGGTGAAGGTTGTCTTCTCCTGGTCTTCTAGTGCAATTGGTACCTAAAAATAACCTAAGAATCCATCTAAAAAACAGTAATGTGTATTTCCAGCTAACCTTTCAAGCATCTGATCAATGAATGGAATAGGAAAGTGATCTTTTCTGGTAACTTTATTTAGCTTCCTGTAATCTATACACACTCTCCAGCTGTTTTGTATTCTCATGGGGATCAGTTCATTTATTTCATTTGTGACAGTGGTCAGGACAGTTTTCTTGGGGACTACATGAATTGGGCTGACCCAATGAGAATCAAACATTGGGCAAATGATATAAGCTGCTAACAATTTCTCAATCTCTTTCTTAACGACCTCCATGATTGTGGGATTGAGTCTTCTTTGAGGTTGTCTAACTGGCCGAGATTCACTTTCTAAAAATATCCTATGAGAGGATACCTTAGGGTTGATTCCAGGAATATCACCTAAACTCCATCCTACAGCTTTTACATTCCTTTTGAGAAGGTCAAACAATGTTTGTTCTTGTAAATGGGATAGGTTATTGGCAATGATTACTGGCAATTTCTCCCCTTCCATTAGGTAAGCATACTTCAAGTCACATGGCAAAGGCTTCAGTTCTAAACATGGGGGTTGTTCAAGGGACGATATTGCATTTAGGTTTCCTACTTCTAATGTTGAATTCTCGGGAATAATATTACTTCCTATTAACAAATCATCAAAAAAATCAGATTTTACCTCATCCTCCAACATGATATCAGAATTTTCAGGTTCATGGGAGTTATAAAATTCAAATGAAGAGTGTTCTCCCACAGATAATAAGTCATGAAGAATACCTGAGTCTTTAATTGGTTCTATATCTTCATCATGGGTGATTGGATAAAGTGAGTGATTGCTGGACGGGTGTTTCATCGTATCAAGAATATTGAAGTGTACCGTACTATCTCCGAGCTCCATGGTGAGGGTTACTTCATGCACGTTGATGATTGTTCTTGCTGTTTTCAGGAATGGTCTCCCTAAGATGATGGGAGATTGGGATGGTGCTCGGTCTTCCTCCATGGTAAGGACATAAAAGTCTGCTGGAAAGATTAATCCTCTCACTCCTACAAGTACATCTTCAACGACTCCAGCTGGGAAAACGGTGTATCTGTTTGCTAATTGTACCACCACCCGAGTTGATTTTAGTTCTCCGATCTGAAAAGTTGAAAACACAGAGTGAGGCATCACATTTATCGAAGCTCCAAGATCACATAGTGCATCAGTAAAATTTAATGAACCGATAGTGCAGGGAATAGAGAAAGTCCCTGGATCTTGACATTTTTGCGGTATCGGTGGTGTGATCAATGCTGAGACGCTTCTTCCTAAGTTGATTATTTCATTTCCATCCAGCCTCTTTCTTTTAGTACATAGCTCCTTCAGAAATTTTGCATATTTAGGGATTTGCCTGATTGCATCCAGTAGTGGAATGTTAATCTCAACTTTTCGAAATGTTTCTTGAATTTCCCATTGAATTCGTTCTTCTTCGCCCTTCTTTGACTCAACCAATGCTGATGGGAATGGTGATGGAATATCCTTTTTCTCCCTTTGTTGTTTCTGCAGTGGTGTTTCTAGTCTTTCTTTCTTGAACCTTGTTCTTTCTACTTTGTTGTTGACTCCATCTTTTGGTTGGACATGACGAGCTTCAGTAGGTTCCCTAGATTCATCCTCCTCATATTGTTCTGGTGGTTTGAGCTCCTTCCCGCTTCGGGTTGTGATTGCACTAACATTCTCTTTTGGATTGGGAATTGTTCGTGCAGGAAGCTTACCTTGTTTCTTGGTGAGAGCATCCATAATGCTTGAAAATTGATCAGCTAGCTTGTCCATCTTATCTTCTATTCCCTCAACTCTTGTCTTCAGTTGTTGGCCTTCATTTGTCGGTGCACTTGTGGATGGTTGCTCATAATTCTTCTGCTGGAAAGGTGGTGGTTGAAAAGTTTGTTGTTGTTGGAAGGGCTTCTGATAAGGTTGTTGGAATGCTATCGAGTTTTGATATTGCTGCTGAAAAGGTGCTCTGGCTTGGTTCTATTGAAACCCATGCCCTAGTTGGGTTTGCGGTTGGTATTGCCTTTGTTGATAGGCTGCAGCACAACTTTCTGTCCCCTGTACTTCCGGACATTGATCAGTGTAATGAGAATTAGAAGAGCATAAACAACATACCTGATTCGGTCCTTGTTGTTCCTTCACATGGTCCACAGCTATTTGTCGCACCAACCTGGTGAGTTCACCCATTTCATTCCTAATTAAATCTACTGAATCATATTTTCTTACCTCATGGATCCCTCTGGTGATCGTACCTCGAGTGCCAAATTGCTGTGAATTTTGTGCAATCTTTTCAATCAGAATTCGTATATCTGCAGGTGATTTATCAATGAGGGCTCCTCCCGAAGAGGCATCTAGTAGATTCCTGTCATTGTCAAGCAATCCTTGGTAGAAGAACACAAGGAATTGGTCCTCTTCTATTTCTTGGTGTGGACAACTTGTACAAAGCTTCTTGAAACGTTCCCATTATTCGTAGAGTGTTTCTCCAGTTGATTGATGGATGACATAAATCTCCTTCTTTATTGCAGTGCTCCTAGATGTTGGGAAGAATCTTTGTAGAAAGCATTTTTTTAGATCTTCCCAGTCACTGATCTCCCCCGGTTGTAGATTGTACAACCATTCCTTTGCTGCTCCCTCTAGTGAGAAGGGGAAAGCCCTCCACTTCACATGCTCTTCCGCGACTGCTCGAGGTTTGAAGCTGGAGCAGACATAGGTGAATTTTTGAATATGTCGATTTGGGTCTTCACCTGCAAGACCATGAAATTTAGGAAGCACTTGTATCATGTTAATTCGCAATTCAAAATCATTTTCTAAGGCAGGAATTGCAAGTTGATAATTTTGATTGACAAATTGAGGTGCACAGATGTCACGTAGGGTTCGGTTGGGATTTACATCCATTATTAAAGGTTCAAAGTCTTCACTCAAGGTATCACTTGAATCGGTGAGATTGATTTCTTCAAATTCTTTGGGAAGATTTTGATTTTTCAATTTGGTTATTGTGCGCTCAATTTCTGGATCGAATTCTAATAAATTGCTATTTGAACTTCGGGTCATTCAAAAGAGATTTTTTTTTTAAAAAAAAAACTTTGAGGCACTGCCTCCCCGGCAACGGCGCCAAGTTTGACGCACGCCTGTCGTGGGGCGTGGCAAAACAATATTTTATTTACCTAAGTATAGTATAGCAGTTGATCCTAGGTAGTCTCCCGAAGAGGAGTGCACACAAAACAAGGTTGTCACTTTTTGTTTTTTTTCTTAAAAAGATTGGTTTTAACAAATTTGAATTACTATGAGAGAAACAAACAACAGAAATTGATTGATTTTAACAAATTATAAAGACAGTGATCAGATTTGGTTCGGCTAGACTTAGTGTTGTGCCATCATGGTTTCCAAATTTTATCTCTTCTTCTTCCTTAAACTGGTAAGAGAGATGTGATTATAATTTCCCTTTCTAAAACAATAGATTGGTCTATCCTCCTTCCAATGTGTTTAGGGTTGTAGAAGGTCTCTTGATTAATTAGAGCAATTATAGACCTGGAATTTTTGTTCCCTAATAAACCAAGATTTCGACATACAATCCTATACACGTGCTTGACAACCGTCGAGCAATCACCACCCAACCCTAATCATGTTCCACCGTATACAGATTAGAATTGGGTGGAGGGAGATGTGATCATCGAACAAAACAATTTATAATTTCAGAATAAAAACCGCAACACAACCGCATTTGGAATTTAATATTGAATTATGAATTGGAACCAGAAGAAGAAAGAAGAACACATTTTATTCATTTCAAGCACAAAACTCAAGAACAAAACATAGGTCCAGCCTCCCCTCTTTCCGATCACTCAAATGAAACTACCCATCCATGGATGGGGTAAGCGAGATAATTCAGGAGAGGAGAGACATTTTAAAACAAAAGAAATAAAAGAAAAAGCTGAGAAGTTCTTCTCCTGGGTGCCCGGGAAGGAATGGGGTGGAGAATGTGATGTCTTGAGGAGGAGGAGCTCTCCTCCTTTTATAGCCAGATTTATGTCCTCCGAATGTTGTCGCGTTTTTGGATCCAATAAATGACCTCTTCACGCGTTGAGCCCTTATTCAATGTTGTGCATACTTTTCTTGGCCGTGTCCCCTAAAAATCTCAGCGTATTTGGACAGGTATTCCGAGATTTATGGCCCTTTTATTCTGATAATTTATTCTGTCCAGTCAGAATATCCAAAACGTAAAACCCCGGATTAGGCAGCTTTAATAGACCCTCAAACGGACGAATCCCGCGGTTCTTCCTTCATAAAAGATGCTCCAAAACTCCTTTCGCGTCTACCCACCGATGTTTGCAAGATTTGGGCCCACAATGGATGAGTTATGGATCCCACGCCAAAACTAGGCAGAACTGGAAACAGTTTTCTTGAGCCAAATTATGAGCTTCTTTTGAGCTTCCATATGGCCGATTCAGCTTTTAGTCCAAATATAGTAAATGAATCCCTGGATGTGTAGAATCTGTAAAAGAAAGAATTTTGCAATTTGGATCAATTTAGATAATGTTATGGCCAAAATACAGAAATAAGTTAAAACTGTTAAAAATCCAAAATGGCCAATTTTTACTATTCAGCTCAAAATAACACCAAAATCATAAAAATGAAACAATTCATATTAGAGGAACACTTTTGTGAGTTTAAAACAATGATATTCAATATAAATTAATTGAAAATATTTGCTCTGTCAATTCCACCACACTTAAACTATGCTTGTCCTCAAGCATAAAATCTCAACATGGAATTCAAAGGGCACCAATGTCACCAATATTTAAATTTTAAATGGAATAAAATCAAATGATTATCAATGTCCAATCAAATTTTCAGTTCCACAAAAATACCAATTTAATTTCCCATTTTTCAAAGAAACAATCAATTCATGCATTTTACTTTTCCCCTTTGAAAAATAATGAAGCTTCTCCATTCATTCATTCAAGCTTCTCAATTTATTATTATTAATCATGCCAAATCATGACCTACCTCACTTTTGAATCTTTTCTCTCATCACTCATGATACAATTAAAAGTGGAGTTATGCTCATATCATGAGAACATGCTCCTTATCCATAGGCTTGTAAAGTAACTACTTTCTCCACTTTGCAAAGACAAACCACACATAAAATCATGAGGACTTGCAATAAAGGTTCAAATGATTCTGTGGCTTAGGGTTGGTGGGTAAATGCTTGAAATAATTTAAGGCCAGAAGTAGGAGGTTTGACTCTTATGTACAATGCATGATTAATCAAGTGAAAACACAAGACGAACCTCACTCAAATCCCCTTGAAATGTGAATCACAACACCACTCCCCTTTCAATGACATGGGTCATGAGTCAATAAATGATTACAAAGAATGATATCATCCAAGTTCTCCCTGTTTTTTTTGTAAAGCTCCAGAAAGGCACACCTTTATTTTCTTTATTTTCTTTTTTTTTTTGTAAAGCTCCAGAAAGGCACAGCTTTATTTTATTTTCTTTTATGGAGAACTAGATGAAATGAAAGAAGCATAATGAAATGATGACTCATGCCCAATTTTCTAATAATACATTGCCCAAAATGATGACGCACACCTTACACCACCCAAAAATGATACATATCCCAAGGAACGCACACGAAAGGCCCCTCCCCCACACTCAAACTTGAAATAACCATGCAAAAATACTAAAAGTGCAGGTAGGTAAGGAAAAATTGGATTGTAATATGGATTAAACCTATAAGTCAATTCATGGCATCTAAGGGCTTACGAAGGATAAATGTAAAGGTGGGTCTTAGGATAAAATGTGGCTAGCCAAAGAGATGCCTCAATCATTTTAAATGTGGTTTTGTACAGTCATAGCTTTGACAGGTTTCAATACAAGTTCTAGCAGGTGGCACGTCCCAAGATCACTCAAGAAATATGCTCAAGATAAAATAGGAAATATTTGGTCTAGAAATCCTCTCAGGAATGAGAATATGATATTGGGCAATCACTCATGTCATGATTAATAATAACAAATTAATTCACATGAATTTCAGAAATTCAAAGAATGAAAAATGGAAGGGAAATTTCATTTACATGAATCAATTAATTCCCTCAAATCATGAGTCCTTATTTCAATATCCTTTCTTCACTTTAATCATCCAATTTTCCATTTTAATCATTCAATCTCAGAAACATTGAAATCTAAAACATAGAATCACTGGATTTCTATGAAACTCATGTCTCCTAGAGAAGTCAAGTAAAACATGAATTCAAGCGTGGGCATGCCTTTTCTTGATTAATTCTTTAAAATACTAAAAAATGTAGGGAATAAAGTCGGATAATATAGAATTGAAACTCATACTCCCCTGTCAAATGGATCCTTTTCTTCATGACGTATAATCCCATGACACCATCTTCATTAATGGACCTGAAAAAAATGAAAACAATTGATAGTGTAGGCACGTTCAATCATGATGGTAAATGACTAAGAAGACAAGTGAAAAATGGGGGAAAATATGGGTTGCCTCCTGGTAGCGCCTTTGTTTAATGTCGTTGGCTCGACAAAACAAAACAAAACAATTTTTTTTTGTTTTTTGTTTTTTTGTTTTTGTTTGTTTTTTTTTGAAAAGTCTCCTGGACTTCAAGATTTCCTCCCCCACACTTAATTTATGCAGTGTCCTCAATGCATGTAAATGTATGTTTCAAAAAGTTGGAGTTACTACATTTAATCAAGTGTAAAGGAATGATGCAACCTGGTAGGTGTTCATTTGTATTCAGGATGAAGGAGTGTGATCTCCTCTACTGGTTCTTGAGGTACGGTCCCATGGAACTTCTTCAGCCTTTTCCCATTTATAGTGAATGGGTTTCCTCCTCCTTCCTTTTGAATCTGCATAGCACCAAAGGGATATACATGGCTAACAGTAAAGGGGCCTTCCCATTTGGAACAAAGTTTACCTGGCATAAGCTTAAGTCTGGATTTGAAGAGTAACACATGATCTCCAGGGTTGAAGGTTCTTGGTTGAATTATCTTGTCATGGGCCATCCTCGTTCTCTCTTTATAGATCATTGAGTTTTTAAAAGATTCCCTTCTAATTTCCTCTAACTCCTGCAACTGCAATCTTCTTTCTTTCCTAGCTTTCTCAAGGTCCAGATTCATCTCTCTGACCGCCCAGTAGGCTCTATGCTCCAACTCCACAGGAAGGTGGCAACTCTTTCCATAGATCAATCTATAGGGACTCATCCCTATCGGTGTTTTGTAGGCCGTCCTGTATACCCATAATGTATCATCTAACTTTTGGCTCCAGTCCTTCCGGTTGGGTTTAACAGTCTTCTCTAGAATGGCTTTGATTTCTCTATTAGAGACTTCTGCTTGGCCATTTGTTTGGGGATGGTATGGGGTAGATGTTCTATGATGTACCCCATACTTCTTCAGCAATGCTTCCATTTTCCTGTTGCAGAAATGAGTTCCCTGATCACTGATGATTACTCGTGGCACGCCAAACCTACAGAAAATGTTAGCCCTAACAAAATCACAAACAAATTTTGCATCATCAGTTCTGGTTGCTTTTACTTCCACCCATTTTGAAACATAGTCTACATCCAAAAGAATATATGAATTTCCAAATGACATTGGGAATGGTCCCATGAAATCTATGCCCCAAACTTCAAAAATTTCACAAAAGGTTATTGGTTTTTTTGGAATTTCATGTCGTTTGGATATGTTACCAGAAAATTGGCATTTTTCACATCTTTTACAAAATTCATATGCATCCTTGAATAAGGTGGGCCAGTAGAGTCCAGATTCTAAAACTTTTCGGGCAGTCCTCTGAGGTCCAAAGTGGCCTCCACAAGATATTTTATGAAAAAATTCAAACACTAATTCAATTTCACTTCTTGGCAGGAATCTTCTTATGATTTGATCATTACAAATTTTCCACAGAAACGGATCTTCCCAAATGTAAAATCTTGATTCAGATTTAAGCTTATGTTGTTGATGAGAGCTTAGATGAGAGGGTACCTGAGATGTTACCAAATAGTTGACAATGTTGGCATACCATGGTACTTCACTGTTGATGATGTAGAGTTGTTCTCCAAGAAGCTCATCATAAAGTGGGTTTTTCTTTGGTATTTTTGTTTCAGTGGTGTGGGGTAGTCGACTCAGATGATCAGCCACTTGATTTTCAGTCCCCTTCTTATCTTTGATTTCCATGTTGAACTCTTGTAAGAGTAGCATCCATCTCACCAACCGTGGTTTATCATCCGCCTTTTTCATAAAGTACCTAAGGGCTACATGATCAGAAAAAACAACAACTTTAGTGCCCAGAAGATATGATCGGAATTTATATAGTGCAAAAACGACTGCAAGGAACTCCTTCTCTGTGGTTTTGTAATTTATTTGTGTTTCATCCAAGGTCCTTGATGCGTAGGATATGACTTGAGGCTTGCTGTCAATTCTCTGTGATAGAGCGGCTCCCACTGCTTGGTTGGATGCATCACAAAGTATCTCGAAAGGGTAATCCCAATTGGGTGGCTGCATTATTGGTGGTGTTATCAGCCTTTCCTTTAATTCATCAAATGATTCCCTACATGCACAATCAAAATTAAAGTTATCATCCTTTAGAAGTAATCTTGAGAGAGGGAGATAAATCTTACTGAAATCCTTGATGAATCTTCTGTAAAATCCTGCATGCCCTAAAAACGATCTAACATGTTTGACACAAGTTGGATATGGTAAGGAATTTATTACATCAACTTTTGATTTATCAACCTCAATCCCATTTTGTGAAATTATGTGCCCCAACACTATCCCTTTTTCAACCATGAAATGACATTTTTCAAAATTTAAGACAAGGTTCTTTTCAATGCATGTTTTCAAAACTTTTTCCAAATTTCCCAAGAAATGATCAAATGAATTGCCAAAAACTGTGAAATCATCAAGAAACACCTCCAAGCAATCCTCAATGTGGTCCGAGAAAATACTCACCATACACCGTTGAAATGTACCTGGGGCATTGCATAGCCCGAAAGGAATCCTTTTGTAGGCGAATGTTCCAAAAGGGCAGGTGAAGGTTGTCTTCTCCTGGTCTTCTAGTGCAATTGGTACCTGAAAATAACCTGAGAATCCATCTAAAAAACAGTAATGAGTATTTCCAGCTAACCTTTCAAGCATCTGATCAATGAATGGAATAGGAAAGTGATCTTTTCTGGTAACTTGATTTAGCTTCCTGTAATCTATACACACTCTCCAGCTGTTTTATATTCTCATGGGGATCAGTTCATTTCTTTAATTTGTGACAGTGGTCAGGCCAGTTTTCTTGGGGACTATATGAATTGGGCTGACCCATTGAGAATCAGAGATTGGGTAAATGATATCAGCTGCTAACAATTTCTCAATCTCTTTCTTAATGACCTCCATGATTGTGGGATTGAGTCTTCTTTGAGGTTGTCTAACTGGCCGAGATTAACTTTCTAAAAATATCCTGTGAGAGCATACCTTAGGGTTGATTCCAGGAATATCACCTAAACTCCATCCTATAGCTTTTACATTCCTTTGGAGAAGGTCAAACAATGTTTGTTCTTGTAAATGGGATAGGTTATTGGCAATGATTACTGGAAATTTCTCCCCTTCCATTAGGTAAGCATACTTCAAGTCACATGGCAAAGGCTTTAGTTCTAAACATGGGGGTTGTTCAAGGGATGATATTGCATTTAGGTTTCCTACTTCTAATGTTGAATTCTCGGGAATAATATTACTTCCTATTAACAAATCATCGAAAAAATCAGATTTTACCTCATCCTCCAACATGATATCAGAATTCTCAGGTTCATGGGAGTTATAAAATTCAAATGAAGAGTGTTCTCCCACAGATAATATGTCATGAAGCATACCTGAGTCTTTAATTGGTTCTATATCTTCATCATGGGTGATTGAATAAAGTGATTGATTGCCGGACGGGTGTTTCATCGTATCAAGAATATTGAAGTGTACCGTACTATCTCCGAGCTCCATGGTGAGGGTTCCTTTATGAACGTTGATGATTGTTCTTGCTGTTTTCAGGAATGGTCTTCCTAAGATGATGGGAGATTGGGATGGTGCTCGGTCTTCCTCCATGGTAAGGACATAAAAGTCTGCTGGAAAGATTAATCCTCTCACTCCTACAAGTACATCTTCAACGACTCCAGCTGGGAAAACGGTGGATCTGTTTGCTAATTGTACCACCACCCGAGTTGATTTTAGTTCTCCGATCTGCAAAGATGAAAACACAGAGTGAGGCATCACATTTATCGAAGCTCCAAGATCACATAGTGCATCAGTAAAATTTAATGAACCGATAGTGCAGGGAATAGAGAAAGTCCCTGGATCTTGACATTTTTGCGGTGTCGGTGGTGTGATCAATGCTGAGACGCTTCTTCCTAAGTTGATTCTTTCATTTCCATCCAGCCTCTTTCTTTTAGTACATAGCTCCTTCAGAAATTTTTCATATTTAGGGATTTTCCTGATTGCATCCAGTAGTGGAATGTTAATCTCAACTTTTCGAAATGTTTCTTGAATTTCCCGTTGAATTCGTTCTTCTTCGCCCTTCTTTGACTCAACCAATGCTGATGGGAATGGTGCTGGAATATCCTTTTTCTCCCTTTGTTGTTTCCGCAGTGGTGTTTCTAGTCTTTCTTTCTTGAACCTTGTTCTTTCTACTTTGTTGTTGACTCCATATTTTGGTTGGACAGGACGAGCTTCAGCAGGTTCCCTAGATTCATCCTCCTCATATTGTTCTGGTGGTTTGAGCTCCTTCCCGCTTCGGGTTGTGATTACACTAACATTCTCATTTGGATTGGGAATTGTTTGTGCAGGAAGCTTACCTTGGTTCTTGGTGAGAGCATCCATAATGCTTGAAAATTGATCAGCTAGCTTGTTCATCTTATCTTCTATTCCCGCAACTCGTGTCTTCAGTTGTTGGTCTTCATTTGTCGGTGCACTTGTGGATGGTTGGTCATAATTCTTCCACTGGAAAGGTGGTGGTTGAAAAGTTTGCTGTTGTTGGAAGGGCTTATGATAAGGTTGTTGGAATGCTATCGGGTTCTGATATTGCTGCTGAAAAGGTACTCTGGCTTGGTTCTGTTGAAACCCATACCCTGGTTGGGTTTGCGGTTGGTATTGCCTTTGTTGATAGGCCGCAGCACAACTTTCTATCCCCTGTACTTCCAGACATTGATCAGTGTAATGAGAATTAGAAGAGCATAAACCACATACCTTATTCGGTCCTTGTTGTTCCTTCACATGGTTCACAGCTATTTGTCACACCAACCTGGTGTGTTCACCCATTTCATTCCTAATTAAATCTACTGAATCAGATGTTCTTACCTCATGGATCCCTCTGGTGATCGTACCTCGAGTGCCAAACTGCTGTGAATTTTGTGCAATCTTTTCAATCAGAATTTGTATATCTGCAGGTGATTTATCAATGAGGGCTCCTCCCGAAGAGGCATCTAGTAGATTCCTGTCATTGTCAAGCAATCCTTGGTAGAATCACACAAGGAATATGTCCTCTTCTATTTCTTGGTGTGAACAACTTGTACAAAGCTTCTTGAAACGTTCCCAGTATTCGTAGAGTGTTTCTCCAGTTGATTGATGGATGACATAAATCTCTTTCTTTATTGCAGTGCTCCTAGATGTTGGGAAGAATCTTTGTAGAAAGCATTTTTTTAGATCTTCCCAGTCACTGATCTCCCCCGGTTGTAGATTGTACAACCATTCCTTTGCTGCTCCCTCTAGTGAGAAGGGGAAAGCCCTCCACTTCACATGCTCTTCCGCGACTGCTCGAGGTTTGAAGCTGGAGCAGACATAGGTGAATTCTTGAATATGTCGATTTGGGTCTTCACCTGCAAGACCATGAAATTTAAGAAGCACTTGTATCATGTTAATTCGCAATTCAAAATCATTTTCTAAGGCAGGAATTTCAAGTTGATAATTTTGATTGAAAAATTGAGGTGCACAGATGTCACGTAGGGTTCGGTTGGGATTTACAGCCATTATTAATGGTTCAAAGTCTTCACTCAATGTATCACTTGAATCGGTGAGATTGATTTCTTCAAATTCTTTGGGAAGATTTTGATTTTTCAATTTGGTTATTGTGCACTCAATTTCTGGATCGAATTCTAATAAATTGCTATTTGAACTTCGGGTCATTCAAAAGAGATTTTTTTTTAAAAAAAAACTTTGAGGCACTGCCTCCCCGGAAACGGCGCCAAGTTTGACGCACGCCTGTCGTGGGGAGTGGCAAAAGAATATTTTATTTACCTATGTATATTATAGCAGTTGATCCTAGGTAGTCTCCCGAGGAGGAGTGCACACAAAACAAGGTTGTCACTTTTTGTTGTTTTTCTTAAAAAGATTGGTTTTAACAAATTTGAATGACTATGAGAGAAACAAACAACAGAAATTGATTGATTTTAACAAATTATAAAGACGGTGATCAGATTTGGTTCGGCTAGACTTAGTGTTGTGCCATCATGGTTTCCAAATTTTATCACTTCTTCTTCCTTAAACTGGAAAGAGAGATGTGATTAGAATTTCCCTTTCTAAAAACATAGATTGGTCTATCCTCCTTCCAATGTGTTTAGGGTTGTAGAAGGTCTCTTGATTAATTAGTGCAATCCCAGACCTGGAATTGTTGTTCCCTAATAAACCAAGATTTCGACATACAATCCTATACACGTGCTTGACAACCGTCGAGCAATCACCACCCAACCCTAATCATGTTCCACCGTATACAGATTAGAATTGGGTGGAGGGAGATGTGATCATCGACCAAAACAATTTATAATTTCAGAATAAAAACCGTAACACAACCGCATTTGGAATTTAATATTGAATTATGAATTGGAACCAGAAGAAGAAAGAAGAACACATTTTATTCATTTCAAGCACAAAACTCAAGAACAACACATTGGTCCAGCCTCCCCTCTTTCCGATCACTCAAATGAAACTACCCCTCCATGGATGGGGTAAGCGAGATAATTCAGGAGAGGAGAGACATTTTAAAACAAAATAAATAAAATAAAAAGATGAGAAGTTCTTCTCCTGGGTGCCCGGGAAGGAATGGGGTGGAGAATGTGATGTCTTGAGGAGGAGGAGCTCTCCTCCTTTTATAGCCAGATTTCTGTCCTCCGAATGTTGTCGTGTTTTGGACCCAATAAATGACCTCTTCACGCATTGAGACCTTCTTCAATGTTGTGCATAAGTTTCTTGGCCGTGTCCCCTGAAACGCTCAGCGTATTTGGACAGGTATTCCGAGAGTTATGGCCCTTTTATTCTGATAATTTATTCTGTCCAGTCAGAATATCCAAAACGTAAAACCCCGGATTAGGCAGCTTTAATGGACCCTCAAACGGAAGAATCCCACGGTGCTTCCTTCATAAAAGATGCTCCAAAACTCCTTTCACGTCCACCCACTGAAGGTTGCCAGAGTTGGGACCACAATGGATGAGTTATGGATCCCACACCAAAACTAGGAAGAACTGGAAACAGTTTTCTTGAGCCGAATTGTGAGATTCTTTTGAGATTCCATATGGCATATTCAGCTTTTAGTCCAAATATAGTAAATGAAGCCCTGGATGTGTAGAATCTGTAAAAGAACGAATTTTGCAATTTGTATCAATGTAGATAATTTTATAGCCAAAATACATAAATAAGTTAAAACTATTAAAAATCCAAAATGGCCAATTTTTACTATTCAGCTCAAAATAACACCAAAATCATAAAAATGAAACAATTCATCTTAGAGGAACACTTTTGTGAGTTTAAAACAATGATATTAAATATAAATTAATTGAAAATATTTGCCCTATCAATAATCCAAAAAAATTTACAATGCTTATGTAAGGACATAAACGTCAAAATAATTTATTATATAACAATATATGACATATGTAATGAGTTGATAAACATTTATTATAAATATAAATTTGTATTTTAATAATAATAAATTTTATTTCATGAAACTAATTTATTTTAAATTTTATGTAATAAATAAATTCCTTAAATTCTTGCACTACACCAACACAACATTAATATAAATAATAGAAAAGTAAAATAAATGATACTAGAGGTAATAAAAGTAATATAATTATAATTAATTAATGAATACCATGAATTTTATATATCTAAAATGTAATTTAGGTTGGCTATAATGTATTATATTAGAATTACCCATTTTTCTTGATGTGATTGAATCCAAAATAAATGAATAGTGTCAAAATTAACATTACTCATATTTTACCTATATAATATTTTTAAAAATTATTTAATATTAATAAATATATTTCATTTTGAGAATTATTTTAAGATATGGTAAAAATATTTTTAAAATTTCCATTTAGGAGCTAATTTTTACTCATATTTTATATTATATCCCAATATGTGTGAAAAATAGATTACTAGGGTAAATGTTAAATTATGTAAATTAAGCGGTTCGACCAAAATATAAGGTATAAAACAGATCTTAAACATGTAAAACGTAAATATTTTTATTTTTTTGAAACCTAATAATACCCTATGTTTCTATTCTGCTAAATTTGGTTGAGTTTATGCTAGGTAATGACTTTATTATAATTTAATATTTATAGAAATTACTAAATGTGGCCCATACATCTATTTTTAAAGGGCACATCCTTTCCCAATTAATCTCTCAATATTGAGAAATATAGATAAATAAAATCCAACCCATTTCTTTTATAAAAATATTTATCCATTATTTAGGTTTTTGTTTCCTAAAAACACCAACCCTTGATTCCTTAGATTATGTTCTAAAGGAGTTCTTCTAAAGAATGAATAATATCATTAATAAATCTCATTATTTTTCATCAACTTTTACATCATATAAATATATTTTATTTATAATAAATTTTAAAATTGGTATCCTCAATATTTCAAAATGTTATAATGATTATAAAAACCTCATTACCCACCCCCTTTTCCCACCAAATAAGAGGTCATTCAGTCACTCATTCATACATATTACTTATTGTCTCCACATAAAGATACAATTAATTTTTAATCACTCACTTTTATGGATGATAATTATGATGGGATTAATTTTTATAACTAAAATTTTCAAATTAATTATACTTCTTTAATGATCATATCATATCTACCATCGTATTATCTATTCCATAAGGAAGCACTAACATTTCTTTTTCATATATGTCGACTACAACCTCCACGGAGTGATTTGATTTTTTTCTATTTCACATGGATGGTAATTTGGATCACTTTTTGTGTTATTTATTATTTATATGATGTTATAATAATATTGGAAATGTGTTTTATTATTTACTATTCTTTCATTCCATCATATGAAAAATGAAAACATTATTCGTGTGTACGTATGACCTACCATCTACTTGAATAATATAATTCATGTTCTATATAAAATTTTGATGAATTACTATAGATATGTGAATTTTAAATATATATGATATATATATATATCATTATTGAAAATATGGAGATATTAGAACCCTGATAAATGTAAAAATATTAAAATAATAAAACAAATCCATCCATGAAGAACAAAACTATTATCACCTGATAGAGAGACTGTAATAAATAATTAATTGTAAATAAATGACAGAATTTTATATATAAATAATAAATTCTATGATATATATATATATATATATCCAAATTTCATTAATATATTTAAAATAATTGTACATTTATTATATTGGTGGTTGAAACACATATTGGAGAATTCAGAATATTTTTATGGGTTTATAACCTCACTGTTACGTTCATGAGAATATTAAATATTCTACACTTTTTAATTTTTTGTGGTGTATATATTTACCATTTGAAAAATTATACAATGAATATTATTTATTCATTTTAGGAAACATTTTATGTTATCATATTATATATAAGGGTCACAATTCAAATGTTACTAAATTGTTAATGACATATCTCACAATCTCATCAATATTCAGGATTATATTTGTTTAAAAAATTAGTGTGGAATAATTTTCATTCCTATCAAATTTTTATAAAGAAATTAAAAAATAATTTTACAATTATGAAATATTTTTTACAGTCATTTTACCATGTTTTGATTTTGAAAAAATTTGGGAAAATAATATGTCTATCATTTTCCAAATACGGGACCTTTTGCTAAACACGTGAATAAAATATTAGTTTTATCATATAAAACATTAATTACATTTCCCACCATCTTGACATATAATTTTTTAAAATCTTTTACATGTTTAAAATATTATTTTTAAATATATTTTTATCCTATGTAATTTTATTGTTTTTAGCTAAGATATTTTCATAAGTGAGAAGGTTATTTTCCAGACGATTTATTTATTGACCTTTTATGGTATTTCTATTTATTAATGTCAATAACCCTTACATTAGTTATTATCCATTGACTATATGTTCTATTAAATAAATGATGATTATTTTTTAATATGGTTTATTTTTATTATGACTATAGATGTGTAGTTTTTATACCATCCCCCATATTACTCGATATTGTTTTTGATTATGTTTACATATTAGGGAAAATATTAACATTTTATATGCAAGTATTTCAATATGAAATTTTTTCATTGATTATGTTTCATTAATATTTAATTAAGAATATATTTGGAAATATTATGTGTTTGGTGGGTCCTTAGATAGACCATTGATTAATTAAGAGGTCTAATGATATAAACTAAATTTATTTTTGGATGAGCTCTTTCCCATTTATATTGATGTACTATCATAATACTCTGAAGATATTTTAAAACTTATTGGAACTAAGACTCAAATGTATGTTTAATATGTCAAACATTATATATTCTATATTTATGATTTAATTTACATACATCCATATAATTATTTTATTTGTTATAAAGTACAAGGACAATGTTCAAGATCATTTTATTATTTATATGTAAATATATTTTCTCTTATTAACTCTTTATTATTCGATGTGTAGAGTTTATTTATTAAATGTAATGTGTTTTCATTTATTTATCTTGGAATATTTATCATTCCAAATATAAATTATACTATATATATTCCCTTACTGTTAATCTAAGCTCACCCCTTTCTTATTTTTTCCCCTAGAAACCATGAATTTTTCCTTTGATTTATATACATGATATGATAAAGTGGGATATAGTGTTATAAAAAACTATATTCTAGTATATTAATATTTTATTTTTATTGTTAAACTAATGTTTGTACCTAGTTTTTAAGGGATACTAAACTATTTGGACTCTTTGGATGTGATCACTTATGTTTTTTTTCAATGAAATACAATAACCTCAATATTTGGGATATTGGATTTTGATACATTATAGTTGGTATAAGCAAATGATTAGTTGAAATTATTACTGGTGGATTTAGAAAAATATAGATTAGGTATAATAGCCCTATAATTGAATTTGAGAATATTTCCAAAGATTATAATTTTAAGATTAAGATGTAGATAATTTAATATTTTTAATTACAATATTAGTTTAATAACTCAATGGTCAATCATAATTTTAATAACATAGATTCCCAATTTCAATTTTTATAAATAATATTTGGTGACACATTATGGGAATAAAATATTATGGTTTATAATGTGAAATGGTTAATTGGGTAATAATGATTATATAATATATATAAAAAGGTAAATGGTTTTAATAACATTTAGGATTATTATTATAATTTAGGATGAGGTGTTTATTGTTCAATGACATAAATGTGGTTGTATAAATTCAGATTATATCATATAGAAAAACATTTTGGTTAAAAAACTGGTTTGGGGATTATTGTTAATTTTGAAGATATTAATAATATTTTTGGAAATAATATAAGAATTATAATAAAATAGTTTATAAAATGGATAAACGGTAGTCAATCTGACATCCCATCACATTCAGAAAGGATGGAGAGCTTGAACCAACAACTGAAAGGTGGCATTATTGAATCTCCCACCACTAGACTATGTGATGTCTTGCTTTATATGAACTTATTTTTACTTGGATGATTTTATTAAAAATAAATATGTCGATCCAGTTTTTTTAATATTTTATAATTTGAGATATTTAATGATATATCGAGATATGTTTTATTTGTTCTTGTTAAATATAATATTTGGGAATAACATAAAACCCTATTTAGGAATAATTCTATTATATTTTTGGAGATGTTTTTGGAAGGTTAGTAGATAACATTTGAGGTTAAACCAATATTTAATATATGGTTTATTGAGTTTATTTGAGTGATATAATTATTTTTTTACGGAATGGTCTATGTTAGAATATTGGTTTTATTATCAATATTTAATGATTAATGTATTATTAATTCATATGAAGGATTGAACATTTAAGGTTCTATCGTCGAATTTGGTAAATATTTTGATTTTAGTAAGGATATGAGGAATATATTTTTATCCATTTCTATATTATTCGATATATTAGAAGTTGATTTATGTTCTTTAAGCATAAAAAATAATATTCATAATTTAGAGAAAAAAATGCGATTGTAGTGGAGGTAATTAAAAATGATATTCTACAGGTAAATTATGTATATTGACTTTTATTTATGAATATAATCATGAAACAAAATTGTAATCAAATTAGGATTATTTTTGATAGATATATTTTCATTTCACCGATAAATTATTTATGGGTTTGTGGGTTTCATCTTTCTCATGATCACTCCCTTTTTATCCATGATCTGTATCATATTCCATGATTATTTATACATTAATTTTTTATTTCATGATTATAGATACACATTTAACTATTTCTCTCCCATTTTGAAATAGAGTATATGTTAATCCAAATAAGCTCCATAATTACCGTTATCTCTTATCAAATGAAATTTATATTAAACAATTTTTCAATGTGGGATTTCAACTAATGTATTTTCAAACATAAATCTTTTGATTATAGAGAACAAGTTAAAATAAAAAAGATAAATTTATTAAAGGGAGGGGGGATGTGGTTCAATGTTTCACACCTATATCATAAATGAAGAACATTAGGTTCGGTAGTGTACTAGACACCCAACACCTAGAATAAAAAACCATTAAACACAATTTTTTAAATATGACCCTTATAAACTAGAAATGGAAATAGTCGGTATGAATAATATTAACCAAATTATAGAAGATATATTAAAGACCCAATTAATAAAAATTATATAATTAAATCATATATAATATGTACTATATTTTTTTAATGTTAATTTTTGTTTTAAAAATATGATATCATGAAAAATGTTTTTTGATTTTTATAAGAAAATATTATAACCATTTTTATTAAGTTTTAAAACTATTACATAATAAAACTGATATAATTTTTAAAATTATAATATAAATATTATCATCTTATAAATTGTTTTTATTTTTGAAAAAGTTTTATTTTTTGGGGAATATTGAAAAAAATGAAATTTATTGAAAATTATATTGTTGTATCAAAATTTACAAATTAACAATATTTTTAAATATATTTTCAATGTAAAATTAGATATATTATATCATTAATAATCCAATAATGTTAATTAAAATAATATTTATTCATTAATTTTTTCTAATATCATTTTTAGACATAAACATGTTGTTTTCCAAAAAAACTTTTTCTTTGACTTTAACAAATTTCTATTAAAAATCATTTTTTCACTTATTAGAATTTAATTTTTGGAAATGTAATACACTTTTTATTTCATGAAGTCATATTTATCAAAGGTTATTATTTGTACATTTTTATAAATAATTTATTTGCATTTTGAGTAATCAAAATATTTTTCATAAAATACAGTGACATTTATGATATCTCCAAGTCAGAAATATAAAATAAAAATTTAGAAAAGATTTAAAAATTAAAAATTTTGATAAAAAAATTAATCATATAATACTAAATTAATTATATATATATATACATATATATATTATTTTTCAAATGATAAATATAAAAAACAATTTTATTGTCGATTTTATACCTTTCATAGCACTAGAAAACCAAAATTTGTAACCCTAAAGATAATTTTTGTTATAAAATATGTCATTTAAATACTTTTACAGGAAATATTAATTTTTTAGGTAATATTTATAATTATACATTAATTTTGGAGTTATATTAAAATTTTATTACTGAAATATTTTTGTAATGCTTACACTAGGCTGGAAAATTGAAACTAATATATTACACAATTTTGATGTATTAAATTTCAGTGAGAATATATAATTAACAAATATAAAATATTATTTTGATAATAAAAAATTCATTTTCATGATATAAAGTTAATTATTATTTTATGTGTTAAATAAATACCATAAATTCATACACAATGCTGATAAAACATTCCTTTAATTAATCAAAAAATAAAAGAATTGATTATAACAGAATCTAAAATAATATATTTGTAATTAATTTAATTATTTATACACCAATTTGTTTTTATGAAATATGTCTCTTTAAATAATATTATTCCTATTATAGCTTGTTTTACAAGCAATGTCGTCTTCAAATGTACAATATAACAGTAATAAAATATTCTTGTGTATTTTATCACGTAGCTGTTGGATTGATGAATATGAATAGCAAAGATTAATTTATTGAAAACAAATAGTAAGAAAAATTATAAAATTAAGTCATTAATAATAAAAATATTAGAAATAAATATAATAAAATTTATAATAAAGTTTATGATTTAGATGAAAAATTATTTTTATTCATGTAATTTATTTTATTAGAATAATTAAAATTAATCCCTTTTGGTGAATTATTTTAATAAAACATAGTTATTTTTTAATTTATATAATTTTTTAAAAACATAAATATATTTTCTCAACCAGAGGGTATGGATAAATCATGTTTAAGTCTAACTAATATAAATTTTTCTAACAATATGTTTTGACAAATTTTGGACCCTTACATTCAATTTAATTTAATAAATTTATATGCACTGAATTATATAACATTAATATAATATTTAAAATAAGGGGCCTTAAATTTTATAAATCATCACCTTTAATTTTTAGTCAATATGAATAGTAACCAGTGTAATATTTATCACCACAGTAATGGGTAAGGATTTTACTTTATTATACTAATTGATATGTTTCCTGGAAAATGTCATATATATAATTTAAATTAAAGACAGTTATAAAATATCATTTTTTAATAAATCTAGTTTTTCTAGATAGGAACCCATATAATTAATGTTTTAATATAAGTAATTTTTTTATATTAATAAAATTATTTTGATGATATAATGTTATTTTTGTTTTTTATTTATTATATAAAGACCAAAATTGCTTATGCAATAATGATAATATATTTCTCTAAATAATTAAAAAATATTACAAATTATTTTAAAAATATTAAATGAAATATAATGTTGGATATTTATTATTTGGAAGAATTTTATAAATTAATATAACATATTAGTCTTATTTTATGAGATTATATTTAAATTAATATTTTTATGGATTTTAAGTAAAATTATGTGAATATTGTGTAAATGGTCAATAATGATATTTTATGATAATAATTTATTATTAAATCACAAAAAATAATAAAAAAAAGTGAAAGGGGGGTTGTATATGGTCAAAATTTTTCACCTCTGTCGATTAATATGTCACTAGGAACCATTTTTATTGAGATTGACATAATTATACATTAATATTTTCATAAATTCCATGAGTGCATATGACCTCTAGTATAAAATTTAATTGTTCAATTATAATAACTAAAAAAAATTTATCCTTATATTTTTACCATATTTTAACATATTATCATATCCACTTCTCTATCCACATTATATAGGTTCTGATCTTCTCAAAATACCAACTTTAGTGTCCTTATGAGGATATTTAAATGAGGTATTTCTAAGAAGAGAAAATAACCTTAATCGATTAAATTATTTTATACACTTATTTATCTCTTATAAATCTATTATATTTATCATAAAATAAAAAATTCAGTATCTTTAATATTTTTAAATTTTTTCATGATTATGAAAATGCAATAATACACCTTTTTTACAAAAAATGAGAACTGAATGTATCACTTCTGCATACATACATCTTACTATCTCCACATAGTGACACAAATAAAATTTTATCTCCATATATTATGAATTGGTATTTTTAATGGTATTATTTTTATATATTATATTTTTTGAAAAAAATTGTCTTATTTAATTATACTTTAACTCTACCTACTTATAATCAAATCAATGAGTAAACGATATTGTTGTCCATGCATACGTGTGGGCTACAACATCCAAAAAGTAATGTGATTAATTTTTCAATTTCAATTAAATTTAAGGATTATAATGGTGAATTTGAAAAATATATACGATATATATGATAGAGTAATTATTCAGGAATGTGAATTCTTATTTACCATTCATTTTTTTTGTTATTCAAAAAGCAGAAACAATGTTCATTCATTTATACAACCTACCTTCTGAATAAATGGTTTGATTAATTTTTATATCCATAATACTTATTGATTAACATATATATGTGTAAATAATTAATATATATAATATTTATATCTTGAGTACTATTATTATAGCTAATTTATCCATGAAAATCTTATAAGGACAAAAACAAATGAACTAAAATAATCTTGATTAATAAAATTTTTACACCCAAAAATAATGATTTTAATTAGTTATTACTCATTAAATGGGTTTCGAAATGTTATAAAGGGATCAAATAATATTTTATTCATATGAAAAAATATTTTGAATATAATTATAATATATTTAAATTTACATTTATATCTATTATATTTCTATCGAAGTATAGAAAACTCTATGTAAGGTTTCAGTACACATTATCATCTATACTAGGGATTGCATTTATGTTTCTGCTAGGTAATATTTCTCCCACAAATCTATATTTTCAAATATTGGTAAATTTTTTTTATAAAACTTATTATATTATTTCATAAATTATTTTTTACCCATGTTTTACTTTTTACAAAAAATGGTTTGAAAGTAATCTTTTTTTAGTTATCTAAATGAGGTACTTGGTGACCTTTTCAACAAAAAATATGGAAAGAATGTTTTTAAATATATAAAAAATTAATGGATTTACTTTAAATCATGGATACATTTACATTATATCTCATATTAATCATTATAAAGTCATTTTCTAGGAAAATATTTTCCATTAAACTTGTGTAACTATATAAAATGAAATTACTTCAAAATGAAAATATTATTTTCATAAAAAATTCTTCCAAGTGATCATTCAAAATAATTTTCCATCTATGATGAAATCATTTTATATTAATTATTATTAAATAGAATGATTATACTAGGTTTACATGTTTATTAATTTTTAGAATGGTTTATGTTTATTATTATAAAATGTTACATTTCTAAATCCACTTTTATTTATTTATTATGTTATGATGAAATATTTTTGAAAACTATTCATTTTAAATAGTTTATGTTGTGATGACATATTTGGGAAACCAATATCCTTTAATGGTTTTGATATAGTGAATCATTTATGATATTTTTTCACAAATATATATGATTTTAATTATTTAAGGGTGGGTCATATATCTCTTCCCAATGAATTTGATAAATATTTATATATCGTGAGATAAATAGGAAAAAATGGGGGGGGGGGGAACCCATTTCAGTATGAGAATCTATCCACTATGAAAATTTAGATAGAGAACATTGAGTACAACAATGGATTTGGGTGTGAAACCATTCAACTTTGATAGACTTTGAAATGTGCCTCTACTACTAAGTAAATGATTTTTTATACTGATGTGAATTCCATAATTCCATGTCTTATGTCTATATTATTATATCAAGGTTCATCTGCATTGATTAAATAATATTCACATCTTATGAGGTTAGAATTTCTATTGATGAAATAGTTTTAATGTCTTTGATATGAAGGATAATGTTTTCTATTGTTATGAACATGTTCTTATACCTATAAGATTATGTTGTGATGATGTGATCCTAGATATATTCCTTGATTAACCTTTATGGGAAAATTATCTCACACATTTCTCTTGTTTCAATTCCCCAAATTATAAAAAATGGATTATGTATGATATTTATAAATAATTTATAGTAATGACGAAATACATTGGGGTGGGGGTGATGTCGATATTTTCAAAAAACATGTTTTTATGCTTCCATGTTCTTAAAGATACTAGACCTAATATGTTTATAGAATGGATCGAAATGATAATTATTTAATATAAATATATTATTATTTAATAAATTAATAAATATTTGGGAGAAATGAATTGGTTTATATGGTTTTTATTAGATATGAGATTAGTCAATATGTGGATGTATATATTAGAAAACATTTATGAAATTATGTGGGATATGTAAATGTAAATGATAAAATTAAATTCTCTGGGTCATGACAATGAATGAAATAGGTTACACATAATGTGTCATAGAATACTTTGTCCTAATTTAGACATCCAATGAATTATTATTTCATGATTTTCTGGTTTCTCAACATTATTATTATTTTTCACAATAATTTTTATTATTTTAGTTAGTGGATGTAACCCTAAGGAACCATGATAATGATTAACGATATGTTCAGTGAAATGATTGTCCACCTAAGTAACCAAATGTTATGAGAGTTGTAATAAAATTTATTACTACTATACTTAGTCAAATTTCTTAGTTTAAAAATCATAATTAGTTTCTAAATGATCAAATAATGGAAAAAATTAAAATTTTTATTTTATGAGGAAACCTAAACCTTCACATAATAGTTTTTATTATCCAATAGAGTTTGAGTGATTGATAAAAAAAATTGAGAAATTTTTCATTCTTCAATTACTGAGAAATAAAAAATTTATTATATATATTTATGAGCTCAAAGGTGGATAAGGTAAATGGTAGAATATTATCAAGAATATGATGCAAGAAGGGGAAATTTATTCCTTAGAATATGTCGAATTTAAGTGGATAATATTCAGTAATCACTTTCCCTATATTCAACATTCATATAGGGAAGATAAATTTTTTGAGATGAAGAAAAATGTCGATGATTCAATTTGTACACATGATTATAATTTAAAAGGATTTCAATTTATGCCTATAGTTTAATTACTAGCCCTGAAATTTAAATTGAAAATTTTTTGGTGGCATAAAACTATGTATAGAAAAGGAATTAAATATATGATTCATAAACAGTAACTATGAAATCATTTGATATACTATCAAAGTAGTAATGGAAATTTTATATTCCCCCCATTCCCATGGTTTTCGTAATAAAATTAATATCCATTATCATGGAAAAATGAATAAATCACATGTGGGAAATAAATTCTAGCCCTTACATGCCATAAAGGCTGGATGAAACATCATGGGATGTGTTTGAATGGAACTAAGAGGTTATTAAAATATAGATTAGTGGTTCCTGAATCCAATTAATGTAGATAGTAGATGAATATGTTCTTTAAATAAATATAGGGATGAGATACACCAAATAATGCCCCACCCATCCCCAAATGGTTTAAACTCTAGGAATATGATATGTATGGAAACTAGTGCATGAATATGATGGTTTTTTATGATCAATATAAATAGAAAATTAAGTCATATCATAAAGGGAAATCTCACTAGATCAGAACTGATGAGGTGTGTTATGAGAACAATGCGGTGAATGGTATACTTATCATCCAATCTATAATTGATAATGTTTTATTTTATTCAGCATCAAACAACTCATTTATTAATGAATAATTTCATTTGGGTATAACTCTATCACCTAAATTATTATATTCTTCATTTTCTATGAAAGCTCATGATTTCACAATAGTTGTATCTAAATTCTATAGTTCATAACCAATTAATGTTTTGGAGAAAGATCATCCTGTAAAAACTATTGTTCTAATTTTCTTTAAATTCATGTTATTCATCACATGGATTGGAATTATTGATATAGATATCATATCAATTAATGATGTAGGGATGTCACATTTCATATTTCAAATGACACTCTAATAAATAATTCATGAGTGAATGATGATTTAAAGGATACTATAGTAGTTACGTAGTATGTACTGTAGTAGTATTATATCAGAAGAAACCATTAATCTGGTTGGGCATTTGAACAACCAGTTTTGGCCTACAGGTTACATGGGACTTCAGGGAATCTATGGCAGTGTGAAGCAGGAATGATGGGAAGGCATTAATACTTGAATACTGAAAGTGGGGTCTTTAGTCCTTCTAATAGTGGGCCGATGAGCTATGTCATGGTATTATTTACCAATGGGCCTTTTCTCTATATATCATGAACATAATGAGGGAGATAGTTTGGTGGGTTATCCTTGGGGGATATGACATTCCTATCTATCCTGTATGTGTATGGTGTGTGTGTGTTGGATAGTATTTGTACCGATATTCACTTAATATAAAATATAATATATTGGAGTTTGTTGATGTATTTGTAGATAGTTTTTTCTAGACAAACATCGAATGATAATGTAGTGTTTTCAGTATTACTGAATCATGGTTATATTCCTATTTTAGTGAATACATATAGAATGAAAGGAATTGATTTAAAATAATTGAAAATGAAACACTAATATAATCATCCAAAGGGATTCATTAGTCCATGTGAATAACTATGGGGTAATTTTTTTCTATTTATGATGAATAATGATGGATATATGAGAATCTATAGTTATTACCAAGAACAAAATATGATCAATATCATGAATAAGTATCATTTCCCCCAATTTTAATGACCTATTTGGTCAAAATAGGGAGATAAATAGTTTTCCATGGTTTATAATTGTTTTTAATCTCATTAATTATGGGTCATGATATAGAATATACCCTAGATGAAATTCTATTAAAGTTACATGAATTATGAATTTATAATGATTATTTTTAAAAAAAAAACTTCTCTCACTATCATTATGGATTAATTGAATTCAATATTTAGAGAATATATTTACTATTTTGTTGTTTCCTTTATAAGATATATTCCGCCATATTCAAATAGAAATTAATAACATAAAAAACACTTATGGATTGATCCGATGAACCTGACTATGGAGAATATTTTCTTAAAAAATTTAAAACTATATATTTTGTATTGGAAAAGTTTCAGTATTGGGATATATAATCAATTGTGAGGTTATATCAGTAGATCTTAAAATATAGAAGTTATTAAGATGGTTCCAAGAATAACCATGGTAGTAAAAATCCATAGTTTTCATAGTTTGGAAGGATATTATTGGTTAATTTTGGATAATTTTTCTTCGATAATGAATCCAATCACAAAATTTACTCAGAAGGGAGACATGTAACGTTGAACTGATGAATGCAATGAATGTTTTAAGGAAATATAGAGATGGATAGTTAGGACACCCCTGATTACACAATCGTATAATAGAGGAGGAATTTCAATCTATATTTATGTATAAAAGAATATATTGCTAAGTATCTCCATGAAAATTGTTATGGTAATAGATATTTATTCAGGAAAATTGAAGGCACCCGTGGAAAATTAACCAAATCATGATTTTGTGTTTAGATATGGTTATTTTTCCATTAATGATATAGAGGATTTATTTGTAGTTATAAATATATGACATATAGAGTGATTAATGATATTTGAAGTATATTTTTACTCCAAAAGATCTGAACATGTGCCAAATAAATTTGTAGGAGTAGATTAATGATTATGTCTTCTCAATATATTACCACATAGGTAAACTGAAAATGGTGGGAAATGATCTGAGCCAAAAGGATCATTTTACCATACCAATAATAAGAATCACAAAATATCCAAATCATCTAGAAATGCCAATGATGGAACTAAAAATCTTGAAATAAGGGGATAAATCATTTCAATATAAATTTAATGTCCAACCATCTATATAATGGAAAAAAAATGTGCCAGAAAAAGAAGATATGAAGATGCACAATATCGTGGGAAATGTTCTTATGTTAAACATTTATTATGAAATAATAATAATGTTCCTTAACCATGTATGTGTCCCTTAAGTACCATATTTAATTTAGTAGATGAGGGATGAACCTCAAGGTTCATCATTCTATATTTATCATTGAATAATGATGATATATATATATTTGAAAGATTATTTCTGATGGATGGTCTGAAAATAGATATTGTAGTGATTATTTCATGATTCCTAGTTTGTCAAAACATTAAGTCTGTGAGATATATATATAAGGGGATTTTATAATCATTTACCATTCCAGAATTAAAATGGAAAAACATTACCATGGAATTCATTATTAGAATCCTATAAAATTATAAAGGAAACAATTCAATATGGGTTGTAGTCTGTCAGCATATGAATTTATAACACATATTATCAATTATAAAATATTACTCTCCTGGTTAGCAATCCTGATTATATATTAACAAAGTGGTAATTATTCATGGTGCATCACAATCCGTGGTATTTCACGAGGATATGAGGTTTACCTTGATGTTTTGGAGATATATTATATATAATTTGGATATAGAGTTAATTTTCATCACTCTTTATCATCATCAGACAAATGGTTTACTTGAGAGTGTTATGCACATATTATATTCCTTGTCAAGGTATTTCTATATGAATTTCACAGTTTTGGGGGGAAAAATATTATTTTAGAAGAAATTTATTACAACAATATAATATTCTCAAATATTAAGATATATCCTTATTAAAAAATTATAGTACGATTTTTTGAAATCCAATAAACCAAAATGAAGTTAGTGATCAAAATATATTAAGATATGATTTAGTCATGTTAGTGATAAATAGGGTTAAATCCATTTAGTACAACATATGAGAAACTCAGATTCAATAAAATATGTATCTTGAAAATAATTGATGAGATCTGGAGTTTGAATTTTTTTTGATGTACTTTATTTGAATTTATCCATAGAATATGTCTAGGAGATTTAGAAACTATGAAAAGCTAAAACAAAGGTATATCAGTGTTTTTAAAATTATTGATCAGATCGGGGCATTATCTTGTTAATTTTCACTTCCCCTGAATCTCTCCCAAGTCCAGTATGCATTCCATGTATCTCACCTCAATAAGTAGATACATGATCTATCCAATTTAGAGAATATAAATTTCAATCTTCTTGAAAAATATCTTTCTCATGATAAAAAAATGGTATATATTCTATATTCTAGATTTAATTTTCTAATAATCAATCACATTTACCTAGTCAATGTTTTTTGGAGAGAACAAACATTTGAGAAATATATCTGGGAACATGAGAACTTGATGAGGTTGATGTATCCTAATATATCTGTATTAAATTGAAAAATTTTAAAGATGAAATTAATTTTAAAGGGGGGAAAATGTAACCCCATGATATTTTTAATAAATAATTTTTTTAAATAATTTTATTTCATTAATAGATGGTGTTACATGAAAAAAAAGTTTATACAAACCACATAACATTATTAAAATATTTTATGTTCAATATCATCTAGATGATGAATTTGTATATATGAATGATAGTAACTAAATAATAAAAAATATACAGTATAATCATTTATAATATGATTTTATTAGATATCAAATTATTATAATTTAAAAAATATATTTCAAATAAATGTGATGTTTTTAAAAAAATAACTTTTTTCTCTCATTGTATTTTATATAAATAAATTAAAATAACACATATTTCTGAGTTATTTTAAGTAATTGTATATATTATTTAATTGATCAAATATTTTAAAAATTCAAAAAATATTTTTCATTGTAGTGGATAAAAATAAACCAAATTTTATTCTAAAAAAGTTATTTTTGAAATCAA
This sequence comes from Viscum album, assembly GCA_963277665.1. Taxonomy (NCBI): domain Eukaryota; kingdom Viridiplantae; phylum Streptophyta; class Magnoliopsida; order Santalales; family Viscaceae; genus Viscum; species Viscum album. Next base: position 478,656,047 of record OY728134.1, read on the forward strand.
AAGTGTAGTTTTTGACACCCATTATGCAATTACATGAAAATTAATTTATTCCATTTATCTGTATTTAATATGATGAAATTAATTATATATATAATTATGAGAATTATATATATATATATATATATATAATATGACACTTTTATTTTTTTAACATGAATAGAAACCATGGTAAAATATATCTCCTCGGTAAGGGGTAAATTAGGTAAATAAAAATAAATAACAAGTTATACAACCATAATTTTCTTCAAATTTTTTTGGATGATTTTAATTGAATCCTTGTCACATAATTCTAAACTTTTATTATTTTAATTTACACTTTACCTTGAAAGAGATTTATATATTATTTAAGCTGATGAATGTTTCCACGTGTCACTCCATTTGTTTTAAATATCTATTATGCATCCAAATTGTAAAAAAATATGGTATGAATACAATAATTTCTTATTTTGATATTAATTAAAAATACCTAATATAAATTTATTATAAATTTTTAGAAATTATATAATTACCCTAATTTATTATGAAACACCAATTAAATATTTCTCAAATTAAAAAAAATATTAAATAATATAAAAAATATGAAAAGTAATATAATTTGAGTTGTTAAATATTTTCTATTAATTTAAATGTTGAACATAACATATTATAATTTTTATAAGATTATATTCTAATTAAATCATTTTATTTATGCCTTTAAATCCAAATTAAGATAATAGTGTATAAAGTGAAAATAATAATATTTTTTAGGAATATTATTTTATTAAATAACATAAAATCCTAAAACTACTAAAAATTGAAAATAGAGATACTATATCGTAGAAAATTACATCTTTTGTACGTTTATAGGTCATTTGGAACCATTTTCAGTGATATTTAATTAATTATATTTAAATCTTTTATGAAAATACAAGAGTCACCCTCTTATCTCTTACAAAAGGTAACCTCTTAATTATCCTCTTCACATCACGTTGATCTTTATATATTGACCATAATTTGAAATATTTCCTTCTCCACATTCCTATACACATTATATATGTTATTTTACTCTCCATATTTAAACTATAGGGTCCATAAAAGGAGATCTAGAGGATTTCTTCCAAAGAAGTGGTAATCGCCTTAACTTATCAAATTATTTTATAATATTTTAAATATATTATAAACTTATGGAATTTATCAATGAATAAAAAATTCAATGTAATAAATATTATGATATATTATTATTATTATGAAAACATCACTATAAACCTTTTTTCCAATCAAATGAGAAGTGAAAGTTTAATTTATGTGTATATATGGCTTACTATCTCCACATAGCAATAAAAATAATTTTTTATCACAAATGTTTATAGATGGTTATTATTATGAATTTAAGGAATATATCTCATATTTATGAAATAAATATACCTCTTTAATTATAATGTCACATATACCTACTTACTACTCAATATTTTGGAAAACAATAACGTTGTTTGTGCATACGTTTGCACTACCACCTTCATAAAGCAATGTGATTCTATTGTCCTTTATATTTTAAATGTATATTAATATGATAAATTTTATAAATATAAATGATAGATTAATTATTATATAATTTTTAATTCTTATTTACCATTAGTTTAGTCCATCTGTTTAAAAATGGAAACAACTCTGAATGTACGTACATCCAACCGTGATTAAGAAAGGTGTGATTAATATTTCTATATATTACTTTTGTGGAAGACTCTACAAATGTATATAGTGAATATATATTATGATTATATCATTAAAAATATTAATTATGTAATTTAACCTAGATTAATTGGAAATTATTGGAACAACATAACTAAAATACCCATGAGAAATAAAACACCAAACTTTCAGAAATAACTATTTTAAAAATGAAATATTAATAAAAGAGGTGATGAAATGATATAAATGGATTATATATGATTTTATAATTATGAAAAATACATCGTCAAAGAATTATAATAAATTAAAATTTAATATATTGTTCTTTTCAGTAATTTATTATAAATTAAAAATCAAGGTAAGGATTAATTTCATAATATCATAAATATTAGAGACTGTTTATTTCTAACTTTAAATAAGAGGATGTTTTTAATCCATATCAATGTTTTCAAATTTTTTTTTTAAAATTTTTTTTTCATTATTTTATATTTTTATGAAATGTTGACCCATTCCAAAATATATACAAAACCATTTGAAATGAATATTTTTTATTTTTTCTGAATGATGTACATTGAGAATTTTTTTAAAAAAATATGGAATGATTGTATTCATAAAAAACGAAATGTATAATGTATTGAATCTTTGTGAATAAATTTTTCTTTTATTCTTAGTTTATAATTTTACATGGATGTTTTCATAGAAATTTTTTTCTTTTATAATTGTGAAACATTTTTAAAATAAATTCTTTGTAAATGGAAATGTTATATTCCTTTAGAATTATTTGAGTGACATTTCAAAATCATTTTCAATATATGATGACATTAAATATTATTACTTATGATTTACTGGGTAATTTATCCAATGATAAAATCTTTTCTCATTCTCTATATATTTTATGTTTATGATAAATATAAGAAATTGTTATGAAACCCATTTTTTTATATGGTTTATGTTATGTTGAAATGTTTTTGAAACCCATTTCATTTCAATGTGTAATGTAATGATGATATATTTATGAATCCTATTTCATTTAATGGGTTTTAATATTTAAATTATTTATTATATTACAGAACACGTATTTATGATTTTAATTATGCGACAGATTGGACCTATATCTCCCTCCAATCCATCGAGTTACTATTCATATCTCCTAAGATATATAAGTTATGAATGGTGAGTGAAACCAGTTTAGTAAGAAACATTGTCCACTATGATAGGCTTGGTAGTGAACCATGGCCACTATGATGGATCAGGTAGTGAAAATTACCACTTTTATATCATTGAAATTGATCCTTTAATAATTAGGAAAAGATTTTATATTCATATTTGAATTCGAGAATTTGAGGTCTTATGAAATATTATGTTCTTATAGCTCATGTAAATTGATACAGTTAGGGTTATAGTTTTTTGAACTACTAGATTTATTAAATTACAAAATATTATCATATTTGATTTGGATTTTATTCTATTAATTTTTTTAATCAAGTTCTTAAACCCATATTCTCATTATATGCTTATATAATCACTGATACCATGACTCTCTATCATTATAGTGCATCTATGCTCATCATTTTCTTATGAATCGATTCTCTGGGTTATGAAGAAAGAGTTTAATTATGATATATCTAATAATTTTTATTGTTACTAATTAATATTATGGATATTATGAATTTATTTTTGGAAAAATTTGTTTATGTTTCAATGCATCCAATTATAAAAGTACTAACTGGTTGTGGTGTGGATCAAAATGTTTTGTAATGAATGATCATCTATTAAGATGTAATGTTTATGAATGAAAATTATGGGGCTCTTTAGATATCCCAATAATTTTAAATATATATATTAAATGATAGGTATTTTTTAAAATATTAGATTACAATTACCACATTTTCTTGATGTATATAAATTCATATTAAATGTATTGTGTAAAGACTTTAATTAATGATATTGATTTAATTTAATATTTTACTAAATTATTTATAAAAATTAAAAAATTTAAATTTAAAATATTATGATTGTGTATATATGGAATAGTCAAAAAATGGAAATTTATGTTCTAATTTTAGCATTATATAAAAAAATTATAACTCTTTAGAAGTGAAAAATATATTACCACAGTTAATGTCAAATTTGGTTACCTAAGGGTTTAAACCAAAATATATGGTTAAAAATAGATATTATACGTGTAAAAATTATATTCGATGATGATATTTCAAAAATATCACACACTATGTTCATATAACAATCCATTTGGATTCATTTGTTATAGGGGATGACTTTATTATAATTTAATCCTTAGAGAAATTCCAAAAGGGCCCCTTACGTCAATTATACAAGAAAATCCATTATCTCAATTACAAACACCACATAAAGCCTTATAGGTTAACCAAAACCTACCCATTTAACTTCTCATTATTATTATCCTTGTTATAGATGTGACAGTATCCTCAAAATACCACCCATAGAATCTATAATAGGATATTCGAGGGAGTTCATCCAAAGAAGGGGTAAGGGTAAAAACCGATCACTTTACATTTATTTTTTCCTCTTCTAAATCATGATTATTTATCATAAAATTGTTACATAATCATGATAAAAATATTGAATTTACCATCATTATGAAACAATCATTATTCAACCCTTTTCCATCTAATGGGATGTGAATGTATCTATCGTGCATATGTATTGCTTACTATCTCCACGTAGCGATAAAACATATTATTTCATCAATATATTATTAGATGTAAATTATGATAGGATATTTTTTATATATGGTTCTTAATACATAATTATACATTTGGAATGATAATATCATATATAGGTTCTTACCTTCCAATCTATTGGGAATCAATTACATCGCTCTCGCGTACGTCTGGACAACCACCTCTATAAGGTGATGTGATTCATTTTTAAATTAAATTATAGTTGGATTGAAATAAAGACCGATTTAATGAATATCTATGATTCATATGATATAATAATGAATCTATATATTTGAATTAAAATTTTATGTTTTTATAACGTCTATTAAAAAATAGAAATAAATTTCTTGCGTATGTACGACATACCATCTCCAGGAATAATGTAATTAATTTTCTATCTCTAAAATTTATATATATAAATATAAATCTGTATATAATGAATATAAATTATATTTATAAAATTATTAAAATTCTGGATATTATTCTACATTGATCAATGTATAGTGGAAAAAATAATTGAAATAAAACATACACGAAAAATGTCGTAATTATAATTCTAAACAATGATATTGTAAAATAATAATTGTTAAATATGGATAAAAGGATATAAGTAAATTATATATGGTTTGATATATATTTATCTGTGTCTAGAAAAAGAATTATAATAATTTTTTAATTATTATAAATGTGGTTTGAAGATATACGAAGGAAGTTAGATCTGAGGTAAGGGTTTCTCCCATTAATTTTACCTGCATTAGTTATATTCCATATTAAATATTTATAACATTAATGTTGTTCTTATAGTACCCATTTTAAATTTTTTATCATAAATATTATCCATTTATTGATTATAATTGTTACAGTTGAATCTATTATTTAATAGGGATTATGATTCAAAATGTTATAATGCAGTAGTTGTTTATTCTACAATGCTATCAATATTTAATATTGCTTATTTTATGACATTGTTGGGGAATATTTTCTACCATTTAAATAAATTATAAAACATATATTTATAATGATACCCTAATTATTTTTTAATGTCATTTTCCATGGTATAATTTTTTCAAAATATAATAAATAGAATGAAATTTTGAAATTTCCAAATGAGGTGCCTTTTACAGTAAAAGGAAATAAAATATTTGGTTTAACATAAACTACATGAACACATTTTACCAATATAATGACTACTATTTTATTTTATGATTCTATTAGGTTTTTAAATTGTTCTTTTAAAATGAAATATTTTTTATAATAATATGCAATTTTTAAAATTAGAAATTTTTAATTGTGAGAAGGTTATTTTTCTAATGGATATTTTTAAGGATAATATTTATGTATTATAAATCATCAATGATGAGAAAAATACATTAATTAAGTTCCACCAAAAGTATTTTTTAATTATAATATCATTATTATATATTTTGAATTGTTTTAAAAAATTGGCCTATGAATGTACTATATTGACACCATATGCAATATTACTCACGATAGTTTATGGAAATTTTTATTGATTGTAGGAAATGATAAAATTTTAACATCAATATATATGTTTATATTTATAATAATTCAATTACATTATATTAGGAATTTATTGGACATATAATATTATGGGTAGTTCCAGGTATAGACCCTCAATAAAATGATAGTTCTCCCAAGAAAAACATGGTTTTTTTTTGGTTGAAGAATTACCCATTTATATTTATTCCTTGGAATAAAAATTTTATTTTATTTTCATATTTTGTGGAATAATTCATTACTTTAATGTTTTAGATATTCATAAATTTTTATTACAACATCATTAAATTAGGTACTATTGTTAATGTAATTATTTTATTTGAAATGATATCCATGGGAATGATTCCACCTCATTTGAATATTTTTATATTATTATTTGTTTATTATTTATTAAAATTATAGTATTCACCGAGATCAAGTTATTGATTTAATAGAGTTTTATTTCTCATTACTTACCATTTCATATTAATCATGCTTTATTTTTTTTAATTGTACGCATTCCCTTAATGATCATCTGATCTCAGCCCTCAATTATATATTATTTACCTAGGATGCAAAGAGTTTTGTTTTGTGATTATTATACATGATATGATAAAGGTGACTATAGAATTATCAAACATTTTAATATGCAGTATTAGCCCAATACAAATCACAAGTTATAGGATATTCCATGATTGAATTTTAACAAATTCCAAAAATAGTAATATAATGAGAATACCGATCTCATTTAAATTTTTCATGAAGAGGACGTGTTCAACATGATCCATCACCTGAGATCTCTCATAAAAAGTCGACTAGTGTGCCTCCCCGTATACCAGAGGATTCATAATAGTAGATATGTCCTAAAAGGAAACAATAATGATATGATGCCATCAAATTAGAGTGAAATAATAGTATAACTAAATTGAACACATATGCATCCATAACCCTCTTATTTATTATAAATACATAAATAAACTAGATAGATGATATAAAAAATAGAATATAATAGATAGACTAAAGGAAATCCTAATAGAACTAGTATCCCACTGATCTAACCATATAAATTAAAAAAAATTAATATTAATACATTAATATACACTGATATAGTGATACTAACCACATACCTAGTGCCCATGACTACAAAAATTATCTATGTTGATCCATAGACTGAATGTGAACATCCTTAATGAATCATGTAACATTGGGAATCCACAAAATCTTTTATATTTTTGTTGACAAGAATATAGACACAAGGCTTTCACACATGAGGGTTTATGTATAGTGTGTGAGGAAAACAAATACTAGTAGGGCACCCCATGGGTGATCCTAACATTGTAGGTCACAACATGTACATGTAACACCTGATATACACATCTTAGTTGAAATACTAATTTTTGTCTAAAAATAAAACAAATGATAAAAATTAAAAAAAAGGACTAGAAAAAAGGAAAAAAACCCTCTTGTTATATCCCATCATTAAAGATAAATGTACTCCATACTTCCAATGCATGTGGGATTACAGGACTTGGATCATGTACCCACAAATGCAATAAAAACAACATGATCAAGAAGAATATCTAAAATTACCACACATTGAATGACCTTAGTATGTCATCCTATGTTTGTAAAAAAATAAGTGAATATACATGGATCTAAAACTCAAATAATAAAATATAAACTAACCTATAGAAATATAATAATCCCTAGGATAATCTTACACATTTTAAAGTTTTCTAGCAGTACTAATTGGTCCAACGGACTTGTTAGTATAACACTAATTGATTGGTCCCAGATTTCATAAATTAAATCACAGGATAAAAAATCACTCTATATTAAAATATACCTCGGTAAGATCATAAAATAAACTAGGGGTTTCATACTAATCTATACAATCCATCTTCTTGGTATAATCTACTAACAATAATAAAACAATAGAAGATGGTGTTTGAATCAACATTGGGGAAAATTAATAGTCTAACCATATCATATAGAAATTATATCTCATCCAATCCTAAATAGTAATGTCATCTAGGATCTAAACAAATAACTCTTGAACATGGGTTGACTAAAAACCTGACATAAAAACTAAAAAAGATGAAAAAAACACTATCTATCTCAAAGGATAACTAAACATGGGGAACAAACCATGACCTTCAAATCCTTTGATAAAGGTCACCCTATAATTTTATAATCTACAAAATAAAAAAATCATACTAATCCCACAAAATGGAACTTCAACTCACTTCCCAAAAAAAGTCCCATAGATCACCATGACCTGGAGGAAACCTTATGAAACATTATTCCCATAAGGTAATTCTGAAAATCAATCACTCATTCATATCTCAAACAATGCCAATATCTCCCTACATCACCCAAAATACCATGGTTATATCCTATACCAAAGGCTCATACTGAGTTTAACATCAAGAAAATAACTAATAGATATTATCATTTAAAATAGTTTATCCTCTTTGATGGAATCCAAAAAATGAAACTCAAGACATACTCAGATAGAACACTCCACCAAGTTGATCACCAATTTCATGACCCTCAATAATTCCTCACAACTCAAAAACAAACACTAGAGATTTTTATAGAAAAAAGACCTCCAAAGAAACCATTTATAAAATATAATGGTCTGAAACACCTCCTAGATGAACTCTATATTCTAAAAGGATTCGACTATATTTATCTACAAAAATATATTCTTATAATTTACTCCACAAGGTTCTGGTTCAAACAATAGAGATGTAAATATGAAATAAATACATGGGGGGATCATACATGGTATGGTCCCCAAAATTACTCCTTACCATTATATCCTAGCCCGACCTAGAATGTACATTCAAAAGTACATTGTGTACATATCCCACACATGGTGTATACCCTATATAGGGGTACTAACTAATGTTCCTCATCCTAAATATACTTTTAAAATTCCATAATACACATTTATTAACAAACAAACATAATATGTCTCCTATATGGGGAACTTAGTAATGTAATATATATACGGTCTGGATATTCATCCCTTTTGAGTTTTGACATTCTATTACACATGTAATCTTGTTGTGTACCCTACATTTCTTTAAGCCCCTAAAGGGCGTGTATTAATATTCTTCCAACCACATACTAAGTATCCCCACATGGAGTGTTCCAAAAATTTATGTCATGTCACCCCACATATATAATCATCACCTAAAAAGATGAATATATAGTACGTGTCCTTAAAATTCATTCCAGGTGATAGTGTTTTCCTGAATATAAAATATTTTTGATCCCCTAAGAATCTCTATTCACCAGAAAATACCACAATATTAACTCTCTTTGTATACCTAAATAAAAAAATATAGATTAAAACATAAAAAAAGCTATGGGTATTTGTGGAAAGAATAAAAAAAACTAGCTCTTAGTGGTAACCACTAAAGCTTAATTCTAAGACAAAAATTCCATTTTTTACGATAATCTGATATAACATGAGTTTTATTATTGCACATACCTCCCCCTACCCATCTCCTATCCTCATACCTCTCTTATATAAGACCATGTTAAGATCTAACATGGGAGTACAAAAGAAACAATGTTTGAGGAAGTCAAAAGAAAATGAAAAGGAAAAAAATGACAAGTAGAAATTAAAAATAAAATGGTGATTGGGCCTATCCTTTCATCCCGAAATAAGGTTTTACCTCCCCTATACCCCCCCGTTTGACAGTCATCCATTGAGGACAATAATAAATAAGATAATTCGTACCATTGATATCATATATTGAACATGTGTGAATAGATAATATTTATTTTATTTAATGTTATATATTTGTCCAATGAATGAATGGTTTGTAATTCTGATAACTGTTACAATATGGAAAACTCCCTATTTAGGGATGAATAGAGTGGTTGGAAAAATTATTTTACATCTTATAATGGGATAAAAAACCATTTTCCCCTTGAAAACCAGCCTAGTTAAAAAAATCAAATTAATCATATTTTATTCAAACTATAACAATGTTGTTCATGATAATTGGATAGAGTGAGATCAACTAATTTGGAATTAATGGGAAGGATTCTTTCTCTAATGTTTAACTTCTTAACACATATTTATTTTTGTTGACCATAAAATATGTGTTATAGTGTTATTAAATTTTTATTAATTTTAATTTCAAATTTATATAATTCAAGTGTTATAAAGTTCTTAAAAACATCACATTTTAAATTAGATTTATATTCAAAGGATACAATGTTCCCAAGGGTATTTGTTAAATCAATTCTATTCATTGAGATGAAATTATTCTTTTTGATCTTCATTTCTCAAGATTGATTTTTTCAACATTATGATACTATTTATTTTTTATCTTATTCTATAGATAAATATGACTTTTAAATACACTTATTTAACCTAGTGGATATTTTTTTCATAAGAAATATATCAATATAAATATGAACTCCCATACTCATTAATGTTGGATTCTCATATTTACCAATATTTTAATTTTCTGTCAAAGTTCTCTACTATATTTTGAAATCCAATTATTTGTTATGAAATTGATTTCTAATATGGATTTCAAACAACTATATTAAAAATATATGAAATATATTTCTATAATCTCAGAATAAAATATTTTAACTTCTATTATATATATATTTTTATATTATTTTTTTATAAATCTAAATTTTTTATAAATTTTTTTAGAAGTTAATGTTTTTAAAATATTATCAACATACCTTTATGAATACTATTTTTCTTTTTCAAGAAACATATATAAAAAATTATTATTAATGGTAAATTTATTAAATGTATTTTTAATTCATCATTATAATCCATTATTCCTTTTTAAGGATCTAGTATTGAATGTCACTATTTAAAATCAATTATTTTTCAAAAAAATTCATTTCACATTTCTAAATAATTAATTTCAATGTGATCATCACTTTTAATTTAGGATAACGAAAAAAATCATATTATGAGAAATATTTTAAGATTTCATCCACATTTTCTTATTTATATATAATGATTTTATTTATATGGAAATTATTTTGATTAATAATCCTCTGAATGTTTTAATGTTATATATTTTTCAATGACTGGGTTTTTGTATCAACCATTTACATGTTTGATTTCCATTTTTATGATAAAATCTTGAGTTGTAGTGAAACACATTATTAAAGTTCATTTTTACTAGTTAACAATTGGGAAAATTATCAAAAAAAATTATAATTTAACCAACCCATGAGGATATGCGGGAGAGGTGTTATGATAGAAGGATATAGAAAAACATATAATTTCATTGTATAGATAATCACAAATAAAGCATTGTGTATAGATGAAATCATTAAACATTTAGTTATTAAATTCCTGTCAAGATGTTAATATTGTATGGTCCAATAAGAGGAGAGTTTGGTGCCTTTATTTTTTTTGAAATAGGTTAGGCACATGGGTTGTGGAGAGTCTTTTCGTCTTTACTAGATATTCCTCTGTAGAGGGGTAAGGTCTCAATTTCCTTGAATGTTGGTTCAAAGATATGGGGGAAAGGGTCCCGGAGATGATGGAATGATAAGTTGTCCATTTATAAGCGTATTGGTTTCTATAGAAGGGGTGAAAAATAGCACAGTTTAATGAAATTGTGTTTATATAGAGGGACCTCTCTAAAGAACCTATAATATTATAATTGAAATGGTCCATCTTCAATAACATAGGGAGATAATCAATTTCTTAGACCTCTATCTATTGGATGTTCGAGATCCCTTTATAATATGAGGATCAATCAGGGTCAATGGATCCGCTAGTATCCTTTTAGATTAAATCCAAGGATTAGTAGATTTTATTTTATTATTTGGTTGTTATGAGGGGAGGTGGCATGGTACAGGACCCTTGGGGTGAGGTTATTATCATTTTTACTACATATTTTAGCAGTGGGGATTCTGTACTTTCCAAGACCAGATATATGGAAACAATTTTGTCCCATTGTAGTATGTATAAAATTAGTCTCATGCTTATATTGATAGATTACATGTCATTATTAAATTACATACATGGTTCATGTAATATTACTCTGTCAATTTACTTTATCATCAGATGGTGTAGGGGATCCATTAACAACCATATGAATATCCTCTATACCACGTGTAAGGTGTATAATGATGTAAATTTCATTACATCAACTGATATCCAAAGGGTATGGATACATTTATTTACAATAAAAAACCTCATTGCCTTTCTAGGGGTTAATCTCACAATAGGGGACACTCTCAGTCTCCATTATTTTAGGCCTTCATAATTTTTCAGTATCTCTAATTTTTTGTAAATGTGGTTGATCCTTACCTAAGAAAATGGTTGGAACATATTTGGAAAATTACAAACTAAATAAATAAATATGATTATGTTTAACTTAACCTAAATTTTTTCTATTTATTTTCATGTAATATTGGATGATGATTGTCTTATAGATCACATATTTAAGGATGATGATTTGTGGGTTCCAATATTTCACAACAATGCATTGGTAATGGTTTTATAACTCATGAGGAAATGAAGGAGAACAAAAATGATATAGATTAAAAATATTCATAGTTATATACATAAACATTATATTGATTAGCTATGATCATGAGATTAATCTTGAACACAGTTATGAATTCCTATGTTTTCAAGACTGAGTGTGAATAAGATACAATTTAACAAAATACACCAAAATAACAATGAACATGATGTGGATTAGAAACATTCAACAGATTGAGTGTGAACATGATGAAGATTATATACATTCAAAAGAATGAGAAAGAACATGGTGTGTAATATATACCTTCACAATAATTGGCTAGTCCTAGATGGTTTTATATAAATTACCAATGTTTTGAATATATATTTTATTCCCTATGTCACAGATCTAAGTCAAATTATTATGTTATGATAAATGTTAGGTTTTTATCATATCATATTTTTGCACAATTATATGATAATATATATTATTTTTTTGTGATAACATGACCCTATATTACAACCTGGGTATAACTATCATTGTTTTATTTTCATTTTAATAAGATATTTATTTAATTTTTAGTATTTTTCTAATATTTCTAGGCCTTGAAAGACACTAAACCCTTTGGTCCACATGATGTGTGATTTATTGTGAGATATAAAATCTAATCCACAAAATTGTTGTATTATTTAATATGTCTTTACCCTAGGTTTATATAGTTGGTATTATATTAGTGTGTAAACTTTTTTTATGATTAGTGAAATTATTATTGAGAATCTAAAAATCATCCATTAGTTAAAACACTAGGGTTATATTTGTGAAATATGATTATCTACAGTATAACATACCAATTTTTTTTTAAGGTAGAGATTATATGGTCACATATAATGGAAATACCTATTTTAAAACATTTAAAAGGGTATGGGTGTATCATATATTAAACTATATGATATGACCATGAAAATTATTATATTATTGATTAAATCATCACTCAATTTCATGATTTGTGGGGACAATGCATTATACATTTGTATTAACTCTTGTGATATTTTAATTGGTTAATAAAAGTTTATTTATAATACATTAGGTTGGATTTATTATGTTAAAGAATTAAGAAATGAAATTTTATAAATCCAATATTATTAAACCCAAACTAAAACTCGAGAGTTTTAGGTTGAACTAATAGAAAATATACTAATTTGGATGTCTAAATTATTTTGAGGTTGAATTTTAAATGTAATAATCCAATAATAAATCTATTACAGTGTTAATTGTTCATTATAGAATATTAAAAAAAATTATTTGTTACAAATAGATGGAACTATGATTAACCAAGTTAATAATTGATATAATGGTAAATTCATCACATTTCCAAATAAGAAAAAAATGGGATAGAAGATGGTGTCAAAATCATATTGTTCCGGATCAAATGATTATCTTGAGTCAGGACTAACTAAATGATTGTTTAGAAACATCAAAACAAACCAATGAAGAGAATTATAATGTATAATAATAGATCTAATGTGAAGATGATGAATTAATGATGAATCAAATCCCTATAAGAAAAAAATATGGGAAAGAATCACCCAATGGGATGTCTCCAATGGGAAAGAAAATAATTCAATTGAGGAAGGATTAGTGATTGAGATCATGAATGAAAAATAGATATAAATAGGTTGTCTAAAATAAAATAAGGAAAGTCCAATATACCTAATATAAATTCCATGTAAAGACAAATTATATATAAGGAGTTTAATAAATTTATAAACCAATTCCCCAATACAAGGTATAAGGTGGACTATAAATTCCAACGACCTCCAAAACATAAGGAAAAGGGAAATAGTAACCAATCAATTTTACTAATGAGGATAATTAAAATTAAGATACACTTATCCTTCACTAAATAAATACATAATTGTAAATACCCATAAATTCCAAGGAAATTTTTTTCTTAATTTTCTTTGGAATTTTAAAAGAACGCAGTTTCTGACGGCACCTGATTCTGAGCCCCGGTGTGCCCAGAATCATTTTTCCGAAGTTTGGCTTGGGTACGTTCAGTAAACGAACGAGGGTTTTTTTTTAACTTTTGAACCGGTGCCCAGAATCAAATTCTGAGGGCACCGATGAAATTGCAGCGCCGATATTCACTTAGAAACGCCTCTTCCGGAGTTGCATTTGCTCGGGTGTGGTTTTTAATTTTTGGGCTTAAAGTTAAGAAATAAAATAATTTTACGACAACTTTATTTTATTTCACTTAAGCCACTTGGAAGCCACTTGAAGCCACATAAAAGCGGCTTAAACTGAGTTGAACTGGATAGAGTACTATCCATAAATATCCTACCCTCTTGGTAGGATATTTGTGAGGTGGGGCCCGCACGAGCCCCGCCGTTTCTTTCCGCTAAGTAACGCACCCACGAAAACCCATCATTATGAAATTCAACTGACGCGTTTTCTTAAATTCTTAACAGACCATTTAATTGGGCGGTTTATTTCGTAAATTAAATGAGTTGTTTCTTTCGTTGAATTAATTCTACGAATTAATGGTTTGTTTCTTATCTTTTGAAATTCAGATGTTTAGTTATGTAAATAAAATAAGTCTTAAGGTTATTTTATTTTGGGTTGGTCTCCTTTTCCACCTTAAGAGATTTTGATAAGCTCTCTCCATCTTCTTCAACCTTGACGAAGAACACGAAGAACACTTAAGCTCCGACGAAGAACGTCGCTTCTCTTCTTCGTAGCCGGTGTGTTTCCGAAGATCGACGACGCCGCATCTTCGATCTTCTTCTCGTGTCAACGAAAGGAGACGCCATTTCTTCCTCGGACTATCTCCGTCAGCTTACGAAGCTTCTCCAGCGACATACCTCTTCGGACGCACCTCGACGTCAACGGAAACGACGTTCGATTTCCGCGACGCCCGACCTCTGCGACGCTAGTCTTCCGCGGCTTGATTGGCGTGCTCCGCACTTGAATCCGATGTAGAGGATTGCTGATATTTTATTTATTTATTTTCCATTCTTGATTCTAGAATGTCAAACTTCGAGGATAAATGATTAAATTTTATTGTCTAACGAGAGGGGGGCCCAGACCGCACCAACACGGCCGAAACCCCCTCCTATGTTCATAATTGTTTCCTTGCGGATGGAACGGGATGGCGTGGTGCCGTCGCACCACGCAGGAATCGCACGACAATTATTGCGCGGCGCCGTCGCGCCGCGCCGTGGAAAGAAATCCAAGAACGCAACGCCGTCGCGTCGCGTCGAAGAAAGTCAAAGGCGCCGCGACCAGAGCGGGGCCGCGACGGAGGGAAGCGATGTCTTCGCATCGCGCCGGACGACATAGGCCACGGCCGGTTCTGGGCCGCGACGGAGCAAGATGACCGGCGGGCGGCAACGGGCCGCCGGTGTCGGCGAAGGAAGGACCGGCCGTCGCCGGTCCTTGCTGCCGAAACCGGCCGGCCAGTGCGGGCCGACCGGACAGTGGTGACTGGGGGAATTAATTTCCCCCGGCCGGGTCTCAAAAGCGGCCCCAATTAAGGGGTCGTGGTTCTCAAAGGGGGGCTTTGCCCCCCGCGCGCGGCACCCGAACGACGCCCAGGAAGCGCCGCCGTGCCTGTCCGCGCCGCCGCGCCGGACCGCGCCGCCACGCTGGACCGTGCCGCCGCACCGGCACGTGCCGCCGCGCCGCTGCGTCGGACTGCGCCGCCGGCCAGGCCGGGTTTTCCGAGCCGGGCCGGGTCGTCGGGCTGGGTCGCCGCCCGGGGCGGGTCGACCCGGTTCTACCGACCCAGGGGGGGTCGGGCCGGGTTGCCCCGGGCCCAGACTCCCTAGTTTTGGACCACTTTCGGTCAAATACCCGTATCTTGGGCTACGAGCCTCCAAACGACTCACCGTCAGCGGAAACGCGATCCTTGGATCGAGACGGTCATTTCGGTATACTATACTCAAGGTGCACCTTCCTTTTCGGGAGCCTACGTGGTTAAAACTCCATAGTTAAGCGGGCTTGGCCTAGAGTAGTGATCAGGATGGGTGACCTCCCAGGAAGTTTCCCAGGGTGGGTGTGAGACGGAAAAAAAACCAATAACTCTCAGACCGGGTGTCCGATTGACGCGCCGTCTGTTGCGTTGAGTTCCTGTTGACGATACGGAACTTTTGGCATCCTCCGTCTGATAATTGGATGCAGATGGATAGTGGCCGGGTTGGATCGCACCGAAATCCAACCGGGCCTGGAACGAAAAAGCTGATATCTTTCAGACCAGACATCTGTTTGACGAACCGTCAGCGGCGTTGGTGATCACGTTGGGTATCTGTCCCTATGAGTATACTCTATGGGAGTTCGGGGTATAGTTGAGATACGACTGGGATGGTTCACTCACGAAACCAACCGGGCCCCTGGGACGAAAAGGCTAATAACTCACAGACCGGGCGTCCGATTGACGCGCCATCTGTTGTGTTGAGACCCCTATGACGAGGAGGTCCTTTGAGATACTTCTTCGTGGGACTTTGTGATACTTGGAGTATCGACTTGTAGATCATGGAGTGGACCCTCCCAGAGACGAGCGTACGGAGTACGGAGACCGTGTAGCCGGCAGAGACCTGAAGACTGCTTGTCCGATTCGATTCGGAGTGACTTACGTAGCCCAGTGGGGAGCACTAATTTGTGAGGTAGCAGACCCACAGTGGAGGAGCACTACTATGTGAGGTGGCAGACCCGCGGTACTTGACTGGAGGAGTACCTCTATAGGCTATGAGGGGGGAGCACTACTGTGTTTGAGTGGAAGACCCCGGCGGGAAGCACTACTGTGTGAGGTGGCAGGCCCGCGGTACTCGACAGGAGGAGTACCTCAGCAGTCTTAGGTTAGTGAGCAGTCCCTCGGAGTCGTGACAGGACCACTGTACACTCCAGAGACGGAGCTCTTCAGCAGTTACGGTTTCGATAAATGAAAATCCTGGTTTGATTTGAGACTTTTTACCTTTGTGTTTACCTCATGATTGAGATGGGTCACTTGATAACTTAGGTATATGTATGGGCATATACCCTGGGTAGTGGTTATCCATTGATTTCACAATCCTTTTGTTTCCTCATGATTGAGATGGGTTACTTGATAACTTAGGTATATGTATGGGAATATATCTAAGTAGAGGTTATCTGTTGAGATCTTCTTGTGGTTATCCTTGTTGGTTTAGTGAGACCTTGAGGGTCTCGGGGTCCCTACTGAGTATCGTTATACTCACCCCTACACGGGCTATGCCCGCACCTCGTTGTGTTGGTTGCAGACGACAGGCAGTGCTGACGGAGGACGAGTGTTCGAGGACTGGACGGTACCCGGAGGTGGACTACATGGCGAGTCGGTACCCGGAGGTGGACTACACGACGAGTCAGTACCCGGAGGTGGACTACGCGACGAGACGACTCATAGAGGAGGTTGACGGAAGAGAGCGTGGAGGAGTCTATCTGTACCTACCCTTCACATAGGACCTGAGGAGGATGACCCAGGAGCTGCTTCCCTCTTCCAGCTGTTTGTATTTTTGTTCAGTTGTATTTGTACTTTCTTTTGGGTTTGTATTCTGGCCCATTTACTTTTCATCTTTTCTTTTGTACTTAGTGTTTTGTTTCCGCTTTTACTCTGTGGTGCTTGTTTTCTTTTATAAAGGCAATGCCTTCCCAGTTATCGGGATTTTACGCCTTTGGTGCTAGTCGGCAGCCCCTGGCCTATGGAAGGCGGGCTTGGGGTATACACGGCACGGGCCCCGAGGACGGTTCGTGACAATAATAATAATTTGAATACTTTATGGGGTATATAAGATGGTTTCAATGAATATTATATAACTACCTTGATGAATTTATTAGTGAAAAAAGTATTATTATATTTTATCCTATGTTGATGTTCATGGGAACATGCCTTTTGTAATTCATGGAATCCTTATTTTAACTGAATTATATCATTGACATATTATTTTAAATAAGTAAATCAAATAAACAAATTATATTCTATTAATGAATGAATGATTATTTACACCATTTAAAGAAAATCTATCTACTGTTTGTCTGAGTACTAAATAATGAGAGATTCTAAGATCAAATGGTTAGAAAAAATCTCAATTTTAGGAATACGCTGATTATAAATAAAAAAGATATGTATCATACATATCCAATGTTGATATCTATTTATTAATTCTAGAATGATTTATAATTAAAATTTTGATACTATTGTATATTTTCATTTACATATTATAATTTAGAAAATAAGAAACAAATTATTTAAGAAACTAATATTATAAAATATATATTTTCTAAAACAAAACATGTTTGGTAGCTTTCTCAAAAAGAAACAACTAACTATATCAAATGGTGAAATTATAAATTAATTTATTTTATTAACTTATATTTATTAAATGAATTTGATTTTTTATTCATAATATCAAAATTGGATTCATATAAATTTTATAATTATAATAAAATTATTTATATTTAATTGAATAGTAAAATATATTTTTCTTAAAAATTATAAAAATTATGAATTTATCAATATATGAGAAAGAACATGACTTTTTTTAAAATAATTTAATTGATTATGTATTTTTAATGAAAACAACATATTTAAAATCTCATTTTTATTTTACAGAACCAATGTTCCATAGTTTAGAACATATGTAACACTTCATTTCAATTTTAAATCCATTTTCAATAATTTATTTTAATTTAATTATTTAATGTTAGTATTTTTTGGTATATATTTTGAAGACAAATAACTTTTATTTTTTTATTAATATAAATGTTTATCTTGTGTGTCAAAGACTTCAATGAATTTATAGTTCATAAATTTTATTCATGAAAACATACATTTTATAAATATAGTTTTTTTGTTATATGTTTTTATGTATTAATATTTACTATTATTAAATTTTGAAATTAAAATTTTAAAATTATTTTCAAATTATATAGAATGTAAAATTCGATTTTTATTTATAAAATTATCTTACATAGGTGAATATTTTTTAGAATAGTAAAAAATGATTTTTTAATGTGTGATACTTTTCTGAATATTATGTATTCATAGATTAAATTGATATATTTTAAATCTACACAATACAATAATTTATATATATATATATATATATTAAATTAAAAATAATATATTTTGTAATCATTGTTATCATATATGAAGTAATGTTAATAACAAATTTATCTTTTGTTATAAAAACATTTTTTTCAATAATGTAGATGTTTTAATTTAAGAATCTATTTTACAATACATTAATATTTTAATGTAATTATATTGAATCCAAATTAAGTGTCAAAAAACATTTCACAACTAAAACTCCAAACTATCTGTGAATTCTAAAATTAAAACATAATATTCATTTTTAAATATTTTCCCCCTTTTCACCTTCCAAAGGAGATCACATCCACCCTTTTAAAACCATATGTCTATTAGCAAATTCCCATGAACCTCTATAAAATATAATTTTTATATCCCCTATATACTTATTGTCTCCTCATCCTCAAAAATGTTCCAAAATTCCTTCTTTTATGAAAGATACATCAATAAATGATCTCAACCCCATTGTAATTATGGAAAAGGCTTTTACATCCATTCACGATCACTCTAATCCACGTTCCACCTAACCATTGTTACCATATGTGTATAATAACATCATTATAAATTATATATGGAAATGTTATTATATTAATGATATAAAAATAATATATTTCTATTTAATTGAATCAAAATACTAAAAATGTTGTTTATTCACGTATGCGGACAACCATCTCCCAAAATAGAAAATGCCATTTTAATCACCTACTTTAAAGAATGATGTTTGTGATGGTGTAATTGTATATATATGTTACTTTTTTACTAATTTATAATATTAAAATATAAATTAGAAATCTTATATGTAATATTTGTAAAAATTAATAATTGTATATCTCACTACCTTAAATGAACATTACTAGAGGAAACACTATTTATTTATAAGTGAAAACTAATTTTTCATTTTCCTTATTCATATAAATATTATAAATTTTTATTAATCATTATAATAACATTACATTAATTCCATTATACATTTTTTTATAATTAAATTATAAAAAATAATATCACTTATAGACATACTCACACATAAATAGTTGCATGTTCATATTGGATAATCATAACTACCTAGAAGAAAATTGATATAAATTTTTATAAATTGTATAATTTTATTCATAAAATTGTAAATGTTAAAAATACTTTTTTTGGTAATATAATTATTCAATACATTATTTATATTACCACCATTCAATTCATAACTATCACTGAAACATTCTCATCACTAATTTCATAAAAATATACATAAACTAAAACTGACATATAATAAATTATAATTTTATGAACAATATAAAAACCAAAATTACTATACCTTGTGTGATTTTATAATGATGAATATTTTGAGAAGAATTAATAACAACAATTCTGTTATTAAATTAGTTAAAAACCATAATGATCACTGATGCTAGATAGTGAAAATATATTTAAACTATCTATTATACATGTATGGAATAATTGTAATTGATGTATATATATATATGACTAAGTTTATGAAATATGTTCAAAATTTTATTATTTTTTAATACATGATATTAGGTTACGAATAGATAAGAAGGAATCCATGATAAGGGTATTACATTTCAAATTTAATTTCAAGAGACATATATCTAATTATACACCATGAAATATTTGATATGTTGGGTATGAAACCAATTAATATATTTTATAATATTCTTATAATTCATGGAATTTTAATGTCTATATAATTTTCATTATTTAAATTCATTTCCATTAAATTGATACCAAGGTCATATGGTTCTTTATTATCTAATCTTCCACTATTGAGTTAAAATTCTTTTGGTTGAACATATTTTCATCATATTGATTCCATCCACCCTAATATTTTATTTCATTATTAATTTTCATTTTCACTTGGTGAATATGTGTTTTAAATACAAATATTTTATCTTGATTTATACTATTATCATATTTCTACCAGTATTTAGAATAATCATCATCATCTTTAATGATGGTTTCTCATCTATGTGAATATTTGCCTTTCCCACCAATGTTCTCCATCTTGTTTGGATATACAATTATTTTTTTTATCTCATATGGCTTTAATATCTTCGTTATACTATTTTTAATAGAAAATTTTGTTTATCCATTTCCAATTTGGGCTTTCACAAATGGTATTTCAAAATATTCAAAAGGTTTTCAACACATTCATAATATAAGGTTTTATGTTCCACTCCACATTCATTTTTTACAACACTTATGTATTTATAATGATTCTTTGTTGATGATTTTTTTAAAATTATATTATTTTTTAATGTCTTCACATCACAATTTTCAAAATCATTTTATATTTTTCAAGGATACATTATTGATGAATATTACTAAAGGTAAAATTTTACAAAGTGTTTTCACATAAAAATATTTAAATGTTCATTAATATTTCATGTGTTCTATATTTAATGTTCTAGATTATATGTTAACAATTTTATAAAAAATTTACTTTAATACATCCGAAAATAACATTCAATATTGTCATTAAATTTTATATTTATGAAAATATTAAATATTTTTCAAATAACTTTTTTTTTATTTTACCATAATTTTTCGAATTATTTTTAAATGCATTATTTCCAAGATTTTTTTTTATAAATCATTTTATTAATGTTTATATAAAATCTCATTATGATGTGAAATATTTTTTATATCAATCATGAATAATATTGAGGCCAAATTTTGTGATAACATGTTGTATATTTGGGATACCCAACGTTCATTATATGGGTTCTTTATGATGTGAATAATGAAACAAATTTTAATTATAATGTTTTTATGATATGATGATTGATTTAAGTATTTGGGATCACATATGTATGGATGACGAATGTTGGGTTAAAATATCAACATAAAATGAATTTGATAATGTTTTATACCTTATGAGGAAAATATACTGAACATGAACATGATGTAAGTTAGATACATTCACAATATTAATCAAAATAAATGATATATATCATCTATATTAATAGGTTTAATCTTTAACATTATATATATTATCTATTTTCTCAACATTTTTTGTGATCATTATAATGCCCCGACCCTAGTTACATAGAGTTAGTGCATTATTACATAACTTTTCCAAGATCACAAATCATCAAGTCTCGAAAGACTGATTTGTTTAGTTGCCTTGTATGTAGTAGATACATTAATAAGGTTTACATTACATCATAAAATTGAAAACTACAAAAAAATTGTTTCCATAGACAACACTGAGATCCCATAGACTATCCCAATAGTTCAACAATAATATACTTCTTTGCATCCTGGAAAAAATAAATCATAAAAATGGGTGAGATCAGATGCTCAGTATGGATAATAATAAAGCATAATCATCTATAAATAATCATAAAAATTTTATGCAATGTATAAGACTAAAACAAAAGAATTTTAACATTTAAATTTAGCATAATATTGAAAATATATAATAAAATAATTCCATTTACTTATTCACATGGATATTCAACTAGTAGAATAATCTCATGCAATATCAATATCCATTTTCATAATGATGGAATACATAATTCCAGGCTTTCATAAACACATAGTCAAGGCCTTGTGCCAAGACTACAAATATGATTTTTTCAAGGGCTTGTAAAAAGAAACTAGTTTGTCTCATTTAAACAACCGATGCGTCGAGAATCTATAGCGTGTTCCACCTGTCACATACTATGTCCAATGCATTCCTCATATGAAAATGATTAAACATAACATAAACATTTGTATTAAAACTATAATATAAAATGTCAATAAATTATCCATAAACCATGAATGTTCTGAAAATAACACATCCATAAGGAAAAATATCCCAAAACCATCAATACAATATGGATGTTTTGTATCATAATAATTAAATATCAAACAAACGTAAAATCCATCAAAGGATGTTGACATAGATGAAATCAAATTTTTTTTAGAGAAATATATCTTTATATTTAGAAATAATAATAAAGTCACGTAATTATAAAAGAAAAAATTTATATTTGAAAAAATTATTATAAACTTGTATGGTAAGCCTCAACATTGTTATAATTGCATAATATATCCCCACCCGCAATATATGTTAAAAAAAGACATCCATACCTTTATTTTTTTCGAAAATGTTATAAAAGGACCTTGTTTGGAAAACGACGTAAATATTCCTTTATAAACAACTAATAAATAATAAAAAAGGCTATAAATGACATTATCCCATAGTCTATAAAATAGTAAGATTTTTTTCAAATAAATTTTTAAGAAACATGGATGTGGATGATAAAGAGGTCCCAAAAAATACTTACGTAAAAACAACCTCAGATAATAAAGAGAGTGTGAAATTAACCCTTACCTTGTACATTTCCTTGGTTGATGGTATGTTAACATCATGTATAATGGTGAAATAATTTTTATAAAATTATAATAGAATCATATACATTTATATGATATCATATATGATCCTTTAACATTGTTTTGTTAATAATATCTTAGTATTATCGTTGTTTCATGTATTAACTGATTCATTTTCCTTTATATGATTTGTTATGTAAGTAATGTTTATTATGGATAAAATGTATCTTATTCATATTAAGAATGATATTAAGTATTTGAACATTATTTTTAATCATCTAATGAGAATTAGTCTAGAATGGATACGATGGGGAATGAATTTCATCGTGTTCGTGGAGACGATAATCTGTACGTACGCACGAGCGACAATATCATTCTTTTGATATTAAAATAATATAATATATAATTTTATATCATATATATAGAATAATTATCATGTTATATTTATTAGGTACATAAATTACACATCATTATTATACACATCAAAATAATAATGTATTGAATGGCAATTACACCATGATGTAGAGACGATAATCATTATGCATGCACTTATGGTGACATGTCAATAAAAGGATGGATAGAATAATAAATATGGTTGTACCATATTCATAATAACATCACATTATATATAAGATACTTGAGTTATTATTTTAGAATGGAAACAATAGATAAAGGGGAAGTGGAAGAGGAAAGGAACTTGAAAAAGGTGATGGAATATTTACCTCTTCTTCAAGTTGTTCCTTTTGATTTGATCAAAAGGGCTCCTTAGGTTGGCTTTTTGAATAATGGATGGCCTCTAGGATGAATGAAGGAATGTTTAGAGAATATTTGGGAAGGGGTTGGCTGAGCTAACTGGCTTTGAAGGTGTTAATTAGAGAGAAGGTAGAGTGCCCTTTTATAAGAGGGGCGTGGGGAACCTTAGGAAAAGCAAGAAATATTATTTTATAAAAAAGTAATTTTCAGTTATTAATAGATTAAACATGAATTATTTAAAGTATAAGTGGTTTATGGGTTGAAACTCACTCAACATATTGGTTTTAGGCTGGTTTGGGTCACAATATTAACATTATCTGATAGATTTAACTCTTAGTAAAATAGTTTGACATTTACCATGTCTCTTTGTATTTTTTTAATATATGGTTAATAAACATACTATATACTTCCAAGAATACCCAAAGTGGTTCATTAATAATACTAGTATAATTATATAAGTCTTTTGGACAATCCATATATTTTTAGGAATAGAATATCAAATAATAATATAATATTTGTTTTAAAACTACTTTTATGTCAATATTTGACATTATTTGGTATTTTGTTTTTTCTAAATTCATAAAAGCATTATTAATTCGAAAAAAATAATCTAAACAACCCTAATATGCCATATTATCCTAGAAAATTATTTTAATTAATAACAAGTCTCAAATTACATTTATTTGGATATTTATAATATAAATTATTTTAATCATTCATTAATATGGTATGTACAACATCATCATGGTGTCATAAATAAATTAAATTATTTAATGTATAAAAATTAAAAATAAAATATCATTATGTAGGAAATCTATTTTTATTTGAAATGAATATTTATAGTCGAATTTATCTTATGTATAACCCTATAATAAAAATGTTATTGTTATTAAACGTTGATTTTAACTCTTTTAACCTTTCATTGAAGTAAAAAATAATAAATGCCTTAATCTAATCCATGTGGATCTAAAGGATCATATTTTATTTCTATGGTTCTTTGGTCTAATTATAGTTATCCAATAGAATTAGGACATGTGTTATGGTAATAATAAAATCATTTTTACCCGTAATTACCCTATTTACCTTTAACTGCGGAAAATAAAAGTCAACAGTTACTATTCACCAAAAATTATTTTCATCATATTGAACAAAATTTTACTTACTGTGGTTAACCATGTCTCTCGATATTTTGAAATTCGACTCACAGAAGCAGTAAAATTATGTTTTATACAAATTTTGTAATACTCCTAAGAGGTGGGCAAAAGACGGTAAAAAGTTCAATAAAGATTTGGTATATCTAAAATTATTATAAAATGACTCCAATTATTTATTTTGAACATATATAGGTATTCTGAATCTATTTTGACCAAAAATAATTTAAATGAAATAAATAATTATTTAAATAAACAGTCAGTATTAACCAATAACTTCGTGTTTTTCACGATTCATCAAAAATTGAAGCTTCTCTGAAAAAATACAAAAAATTTAGCCTAAGTTATATTTGATATTACGAATTCAAAAATGAGGTCTATTTTACCAAATTCAAATAAACTAAGTTTAATTAATTAATTTAAAATTAACTCCCGTTATCAAAACAAATAGTGTGTTTTTAAGCAACAATATCTATTAAATGATTGACACTTGTATATGTCCAATTTCAAAGTGAAATTAACTATCATGACCTAAATTGTTTTAAATGATAAAAATATAATCTGATTATACTTTAAATCCAATAAAATTCATAATTCAACATTATAAATTCTTTTGATTAAAGATGATATTTTTAATTAACATTTATTATTTTTCACTATTCACCAAAATATGAAAGTTATTAGAAAAATACCAAAAATTTATCATACCAATACTTTTATATCCCGATTCTAAAGAATAAGTTTATTTTGTCAAATTGAATATATAAAAGTGTCAAATATTTGATTTAAAAAGGGGTTTTCATTAAAAGATGGTGAAATTGCATTTTCTGAAAAATACTTCTTTTATCTAAAAAATAGAATTCGTTCTTATATTATGTCTAAGAAACACATAATATAGATGTTAAAATTATATGGAGAATAAAAAATTCAAAATTTTCTTCATACTATTCATAATATCTTTTGAATGGATAGTTTGATATTTTGTGGTGTGCTTGAACTCCGTGTTTCTTGTAGTGCAAGTTATTGAATTACTTTAAAGAAATAACGTATTATGAAATCATGGGGTGTTACATTATTCCCTCTTTCAAAAAATAAGGTCCTGAAAATGTGAAATTGTTCTTCGAATAAATAAGTTTGAAAATAGAGAATACCATTGTGGCAAAACCCATATTGAAAATTGGGTTAATAAAATTTATTCTTAATCAGAGGAAAAGGGGAATAAAAAATTCACCACCAAATAATGATCATGATTAAGAGAAAATTGGTGTCAATTAAAGACACATAATTGGAGGAAAAACGTAAATATTTATACGGAGTGATTGAGGTTATCAGTCACAAACAATTGTATAATTGAGGGCCTCAATGCCATCAATCTATGATGATTTAAAATATCATCGGTTCAACAAAACATAATGTATAAGGATAACACATATTTAGGTATAAAATCTCTTACTTAAAGATTATTAATTAATTTATTCATAGAATAAGATAAGAAAAAAATATACTTGACAAGAAGAGTTCCATCCATTAATTAATTTCTACCACAAACTCATCTTTCACTCTAAAAGATAATACAACATAAAAAAATATTCTTTTTATCCTATTCGTATAGGGTTCCATAAAAAATGAATTTATAATTCACCTATTAGACCCTTTAAAAAAATAAACTACATTATGAAATCCAGGGACTTCACGTATTCCAGTGGTAGGTGATATATCCCAATCACTCTATGGTTGTGGGTTTGATTCCAACAGATTTTTCTGACGTGACGGGCTGTTATACAGTCTACATGTTGTCATTTTTATAAAAATCCAAAAATAACCTTAACAATAGTATCCAATTACAAATGTAATTATTTCCAACCATTATACATTTCCAAAATACTTCTATCCAAACTCACAGTCCAAAATTTATAAGTAATTTAAACATAATAAAGATCTTTTTTTCCATATAATAACACGAGAATACCTTCATCATGTATTATTATAAAACATGGTAACACCCTGAATTACCATAAAACCTTATTGATTTCAATCATGCTTCCTTATCCTCTATATAATACTATATATATTCCTTATATTCAAAAATATTGAATATTCCAACAATGATGAAATAAAAAAACTATTAATCAGTTACATTGATGTAATGAATATCCAATATAATTTATCCAAATCAACCATCTCTTATTCCAAAATCACTACCTCATTATCAGGACCATATTAAGGATTACATTACCTTCAACCATGTATTTTCTGAAATAGTGTAGCTTACTATTAAGTCACTTTTCTTAGAACCATATAATCTAAAATCCTCAATAAAATAGTTCTGAAGTACAATCCTTATTTATCTCAAAAATTTGTATAACTAGTATATTATTGACACAAAACTCAAATGAACAAATTCTATAAAAAACATAAGAACAATAGTCATTAATCATCATCTGAGGTAGTATCATAATATAATTATTACCCAATAGAAACATAAAAAGTATACTCTATTGAATGTGACACTGATTCATGTAGTGTCCCAATGCCCTACAAATGAAGCATTTTACATTTGAAACATCATTATTACCCAACTGTAATCACGTAAATGGTGTCCTTTTTCTCCACACTTATAACAAAATTTTCTTCCCTTATAATATTTAGCTAGGTGATTCTTTATATAGTTATCACATATGGTAAAATCATTCTTTTCCCTCTTCCCATTATCTATCTTTTTCTCTTCTATCCTTTTCTTTTCTATCTTCCCTTCAAAGCCATTGGACTCAAAAAATAATTTACTTATCTTATTAACACATGAATCAATTTCTTCATATATTGAGAATACATGGGAGAATATTTCCCTTTTAAATGTTGTCTTAATACCCTGAAAGATATGATCCTTCTTACTCTTTGGATCATACTTATTTCTGGAGTTCACATTCCATCTACTAGGTGCCATTTATATACAATGGCATACACTAGGTCAGTTTATGAATGGAAATAGATAGTACCAAACTTGTGAAATACCTAACTTAAATCAAACAGTTTGTGGATATAATCTAAAATCATAAAAAAAATTCTTTGAAGAGGTATATTCTCATACATCCTTCATAATGATTTGTATAGAAAATTAGAATTATCCTAATCATATCCCATGGGAGTGTCGTAACCAATAGTGCATCGAGGCCCATTGTCGTGCACCGGTTCCTGTTCGAGTCTTGCTCAAAGTGGTGTTTTCAAGTTTTACTCCTTGGAATATCTTTTCCAGAGCTTCCCTTACCTGCTCGTATCCAGACAGGGATGCATTTTCTTAGAAAACACACAAAATTTCAATATTACCAAAATTATAGGATGTTAGTCTATACTCATCCTCAAAGTCTATCTTAGGGCTATGTGCTCTAATAAATGTTTATCTAAATCTAGATTTCAAGGTTTGTACTCATCATTATTTGATACCAACTGTAACACCCTGACCCTAGTTAAACTGAGTCGGTGCATTATTACATATCATTTTCATGATCACAAAAGATCAAATCTCCAAAGACTGATTAGTTTAGTAGCATTAGAAGTAATAGATACATTCATAAGGTTTACATTACACCATAAAATGGAAAACTACAACAAAATTATGTCCATAGAAAAAACTGATATCCCATAGACTATCCCTGTAAGTCAGTAATAATATACATCATCACATCATGGGAAAAATAAAACATAGAAAGGGCTAAGCTCATATGCTCAGTAAGGATAACAATAAAGCACAAACTTTCATAAATAATTATAAACATTTAATATAATGTATCAGACTTAAAGAAAATCCTTTTAAACATTAAATTCATCATAATATAGAAATGATAAAATAAAATAATTTCATTTTCTTATTCACATGGATATTCTACTTGTGGAATAATCACCTAAAATATCAATAGCCATTTTTGTAATGATGGAATTCATAATGCCATACATTCATAACCACATAGTGAAGGCCTTGTCCCAAAACTGGAAATAAGATCTTGTCAAGGCCTTGTGACAAGACACTTGTTTTTTCCTTGAGACCTACCGATGCATCGAGGAGATATAGTGGGACTCACCTACCACATACTAAGTCCAATAATTCCTTATACGAAAAGTTTTAAACCAAACATAAACATTCGTATTAAAACTAGCATATGAAAGGTCAATACTTTATCCATAAATCACGAATGGTGTAAAAAACACATCCATAGTAAAACATATCACAAAAACATCAATATAATATGGATATTTTGAATCATAATAAATCAACTACAAAAAAACATAAAATCCATCAAAGGATTTTGACATAGATGAAATGAGAATGTTTTTAGAGAAATATCGATTTCTATTTTGAAATCATTTAAATGTAATGTAATTATAAATGAAAACATTTATATTTGAAAATAATATTATTATCATATATGGTATTCTTTGACATTGTTATAACGGTATAATATAGCCGCACCTGCCGTATAATTTAAAAAAATTCATTCTTACCTTAATTTTGTCGAAAAGGATATAAATGGCTTTGTTTGGAAAACTACAGAAAGATTACTTTATAAACATCTTATAAAAATTCAAAAAAGTTTATAAATTAAATTATCACAATGTCTATAAAATAGTATGAATATTTTAAATACATTTTTAGAATAATGGATGTGGATGATAAAGAGGTCATAGTAGATACATACATAAAAACAACCTCAGATAATAAAGCGATTTTGAAATTAACCCTTACCTTGTATTTTACTTGGACGAGGTTAGGTTAACATCCTATATAATGGTGAAATAATTGTCATTGAATTATACAAGATTCATATACATTAATATGATGTCATATATGATCTTTTAGCAGTGCTTGGTTAATAATATCTTAGCATTATCGTCATTTTGGGTGTTAACTGATATATTTTACTTTATATGCTTCTTTACTTAAGTAATGTTTGTTATGGATAGGATGTATCTTATTCATATTTAGAATGATATTAAGTATTTAAACATTATTTTTAATCATTTAATGAAAATTATTTTTGAATGGATACGATGGGGAATGAATCTCATCGCGTTCATGGAGACGATAATCTGTATGTACGCACGAGCGACAATATCATTCTTTTGATATTAAAATAATATATAATTGGATGGTATATCATATATAAAGAATAATTATCATGTTATATTTATTATTTACATCAATTAAAAAACATTATTTAACCCATAAAAATAATAATGTATTGAATAACAATTACACCATGACGTGGAGAAAGTAATCCGTACAAACGCATGTATAGTGACATGTCATCAAAGGATGGATAGAATAATAAATATGGTTGTAACATATTCATAATAACATCACTATATATAGAAGATATATGAGTTATTTTTTTATAATTAATACAACAAAGAAAGAGGATATGGAAGAAGAAATGAACATGAAAGTTGTGATGAAATATTTACCTCTTTTTTGGGTTCTTCTTTTTCATTTGATCAATAGGGCTCATTAGGATGGCTTTATGACTATTGTAAGGCCTATAGGATTAAGTGAGGACAGTTGAGAGGGTATTAGGTCAGGGTTTGGCCGAGCCAAATGGCTCTGAAGGTGTGAATTAGAGAGAAGGGGGAGTGCTCTTTTATAAGAGGGGTGAGGGGCACCTTAAGAAAATCTTGAAATATTATTTTATAATAAAACCATTTTCGGTTTCTAATGGCTAAAAATTGAATTATTTAAAGGATAAGGTGGGTATGGGTCGAAAAACACTCAACCAATAGTATTTAGACAAGATTGGGTCACTATATTAACATTATCTTTTATATTTAACTCTTAGTTAAATAGTATGATTTTCACCATGTCTCTTTGTATTTTTATAATATATGGTTAATAAACATTCTATATACTTCCAAGATAACCCAAGTGGTTCATTAATTATACATATATAATTATATAAGACTTTTTACTGAACCATAAGATTTTTAGGAATAGAATATCAATTAATAATATAATATTCGTTTAAAAAATTCAATAATGTAAATTTTGATACTATTTGGTATTTTGTTTTTTTCTAAATTTATAACAAAATTATTACATAAAAAAAATTCATCTCACCAACCATAACATGTAATAGTAACCTATTAAATTAGTGGAATTCATATAAAGTCTCAAATTATATTTCTTTGAATATTTATAATATCAATTATTTGAATCTTTCATTAATACCGTAAATACTCCATCATCATTGTGTCATAAATAAATTTAATTATCTAAGGTCTATATATTATAAATAAAATACCACTATTTAGGAATTTGTTTTTTATATTTCATATGAATATTAATAGTAAAAGTTTTCTTATGTATAACCCTATAATAAAAATGTTTTATTTATTAAACTTTGATTTTAACACTTTTAACTCTTCTTTGAATTGAATAATAATAAATGTCCAAATCTAATACAAGTGGACCTAATGGATCATATTTATACCTAATATTTTTTTTGGTATAATTACGCTTATCCAATAGAAATATGACATTTTTTGGGTAATAATAATATCATTTTACCCTTAATTAGCCTATTTAACTTTAACCGCATTAAATAAAAGTCAAAAGTTAATATTCGCAAAAAATTATATTCTCCTTATTGAACCACATTTTACTTATTACGGTTAATAATGTCTCTCGGATTTTTGAAATTCAACTCACAAAAGTTTTAAAATTAAGTTTTATGAAAATTTGTAAATACTTCTAGGAGGTGGGAAAAAGACAGTAAAAAGTTCAGGAAAATTATTATATGTCTAAACTTATTATAAAATGACTCCAATGAATTATTTGGAACTTATATAGGTATTATGTATATATTTTGACCTAAAATAAATTTAAAAAAAAAATAATTATTAAAATAAAGTTTGTTTTAACTAAAAACTCAGTGTTTTTCACTATTCATAAAAAATGATGTTTCTCGGAAAAATACCAAAAATAAGCCTAATCTATAATTGATATTATGAATTCAAAAATGATGTCTATTTTACTGAATTCAAAACATATAAGTTGGATTAATTAATTTAAAATTTATTCCTGTTGTCAATTCCTATAGCGTGTTTTAAGCAACAATATATATCAAATGATTGACACTTGTTTATGTCCAATTTCAATGTGAAATTAATTAAAATGACCTAAATTGTATTAAATGATAACAATATAATCTAATTATAATTCAAAACCAACCAAATGCATAATTTAACATTAAAAAATATTTTGATTAAAAAAATTGTTTTTAGTGAAAATTTAGTAATTTTCACTATTAACCAAAATATGAAGGTTATCAGAAAAATAACAAAAATTTATATAAACTAATTTTTTATGTATCTATTATATTGAAAAATATTATTTTTTCAAAATAAATATATAAAATTATCAACTATTGGAATAAAAATGGCTTCACCATCAAAAGGCGGTAAAATTGCATTTTATGAAAAATACTTACTTTATCTAAAAAATTGAATATGTTCTTATATTATGTCCAAGAAACACATAATATGGATGTTAAAATAATATGGAGTATATAAAATTCAAAATGCAGTTAATACTATTCATAAGATCTATTGAACAGCTAGTTTGGTAAGTCGTGGTGCGCTTGAACTTAGTGTTGCGTGTAGTGAAGCTTTTTGAATTACTTTAATGAAATAACATACTATGAAATCTTTGGGTGTTTCAAACATAATGGATGTTACATACAGTCACATGATTATGATTTAATATAATGTAGATTATCTATTTTTAGATGATTGAGTATAAATATGATGACATGAATGATGATGATATTATTATTTAAAAATGAAAATGGGTGTATAAGATTTTATTAGGGGGACTAAAGTTGTTGTTCCCCAGGTAGTATCCAACAAAAAGGGTAGAAAAACATTTAGTAGGGATCCTAAAATGGAAAAGGAGGTAAAATTCCCATGATGGAAAATCATTGATGCTAGATAGTTGGTCAACTTGTTATCATCACAATGTGTGAGAGATAAGATTCTTCCATTCTTTGTTAGAGATCTAATTATTTTCATTTGATAATAAATGGACCATGGAGTGAGTGAATATTCTTTTCGGGAATTTTTGAACACAAAAGATTCAGTTTGGACTTCTTCCAATGTGAATATACATGGTGACAGTGTGTCTCCCTGCATTAACACCCCGAAAATATTGTAAAAACCATATTTTCAGTCCCATGAAACAAATAAAAAACTATAAGAAGCAAAAAAATATGAAAATAAAATCTATTTCCCAATGATAAAACACCATCTAATTGAAAATCTATAGGTTAAAACACTATTCCAACTTGTCATAGGATTTTTCCATGTACAATTTCATGACAAAAATCTATCATAGGTACTTATTTTTATCATGAACCATTTATTGAGCTATCCTAATGGAACCATGAATGGTCCTAAACATAAATAATCCATGTTGTTATATGGAAATAAAGGACTAATGTTTCCACTAGAGGATCATCTTAATCAAACAATAATGTATCTTATATGGAAAGAAACCCATACTTATTGAACATAAACACCTCAAGGGTTTGGTGTCCTTAAAATTTTAGAATACGAACAATGTATGTTG
Organism: Viscum album; assembly: GCA_963277665.1. NCBI lineage: Eukaryota > Viridiplantae > Streptophyta > Magnoliopsida > Santalales > Viscaceae > Viscum > Viscum album. The sequence continues at coordinate 478,690,333 of OY728134.1, forward strand.
TACTGGCCATAAATGGAAGACTCGACCAAGAGATAAGTCCTACAATATAATTTTTAAATCATATTTGATGATTTCCAAATAGGAAATGTAGAATGAACATAGGAATTCATCTATAAAGATGTGGATTTTTCTGTTGAGAGAACACAACACCTCATATATGTCCTTATCTAATGGGATAGTATCTATGGATTGCTTGGTGTTTCCCTTCAAAGATGAGGAATTGAGTCAAATATATTTATTTCCCTGTATGAACCCCTCTTGAATGCTCAAATTTGGACCATGTAAGAGAATTTTTAAATAGTAATCATCTATAACCCCAACAAAATAGATATAATATAATCAATGTCCTTTACTTCGTAGTCTTGTATACAATGATGGAGATTCATTTAACTATCAATGTTTGTAATAATGGACGCAGTCTACTTTGGTTTTAAAATTTACACCAAAGATACATTCATTGATTGAATCTCATTAAATGAAAAATATTATTTCTCTCATGATCCAACAACATGAGAGTTCAAAATGAGGATTCTAATCATTGAAAGTTTATATCTATGGGATTGGAGCCCGATGTAGAAATATTTTGAATATTGGAATGTGTTTGAGGCTTCCTGAATCATGTATTTGGATTGATTTCATATACTACTTTATGAGTGGGTGGATAGGATAGAAAAAAGGTATGGGTCACTTGACTCATTCAATAGAGATGAAACCTATTATGGAGACCATATTATGGACTAATTACTTTTGGAGTTAGGGGTAGTTTTGTGTAGAGGAGGGTCTTTAAGAAGACAATATGGGTTATAGATCATCAAGGAGAGTATTAGAAAGATATAAGGAAGGGAAGGCATAGAATAATGATAATAACTGTTGAGATAAAAATACCAGAAAAGTGAAAAAATAGATTTGGAAAGAACCACATTAGATAACACCTACAATGAGTTTTGTGAGGGGGAATAAATGACCTTGTGACTACCCTTAAATTAAGAATAATGAAATGAGTTTGTAATTCATATTTCTCCACTTCCTATCTTGGAGAAAAATATTTTACACACACCACTGATGAGTGACCTTGTATGTTACAAAAAGTGAAAAATATAGACAAAGAAACATATATAACCATTTTCCAGTAAGTGAAAAACCCTCAAACCCAATGTTGGATGTATTTAGGTATCTACTTAAACACATACATTTCAATAAATATTTGATCTGATAAAACATCAATTAACTGATGAGTTTTATAATCTACAAAGAGAAAAGAACCTAATACAACTCTAATATGGGGAAGAAAATAGTGGTTATTGAATGGTTGAGGGAAACCTAGAACTCTGATCCCTATTGTACCTTTTGGGGAGTTTTGGAATGAGTGAGCCTCCAGAATACATTTGAATAAGTGAAAATTCCATTAACCATAGAACCAGGATCAATGAGACCAATCCTTTAGAATGTTATCCGTGGGTTCTATAAGAACACTAAAAGAATTTATGTGGAATTATAACACCCTCCCCATACACACGAGCCCCAAAAATCTATAAAATCTTAGAAAAAATAATGTAGAGGATTCTATGATCTGAAACGACCAATTGTAGATCACTTTTGGAAGACAACAATATCCACTTGGTCATCTTATGTGAAGGATAGTGTTAGAAATCCATCCTCCACTGAAAAAATAGATTGAGGAGGAGGGATATCTGGAATAAAGGGATGGTTAGAACAATGATATGGGATTTCTAGGAGGACCTACTTCACTGATCTTCCACCTTATGTTAACCCAACTGAAGGACAGAAAGATTTAATATCCCGGAGGGAAGAAAACAAATCAACAGGTTAGAAAAAAGAGGGTGAAGATGATTGAAAAGGAGTTGACTATAGTGGTGTTTGTGCCAATAACAATTCAATGGTATTTTTTATGGGGAATAGGTACATTAGACACATTTGGAGAACCCAACTAAGAGAGAATTAGTGAATCAATTTTTTTTCCTCGAACATTAGAAATCATTATTGTGAACAAGATTCATATCATTTACCTTCAAAATAATGGTCATGAAAAAGATATGGATTAACTATGTTTAAAATAGTGGTCGTGAAATTGAGGAGGTTATCTCGGTTCACAATGTTATGAATACCTAGGATTACTCTTATTTCATAATTATATGTTTTATAATTTTTTATACCCCATGATTCATGTTAATTATATCATGTTTCCATGGCCATCATAAATGATGAATGATTTCCTTTTATGATTACAAACTCTTTCATTATAAATCATCGATAACACTTATTGTTCTATGTTATATTAATAATAAGTTTCTCTAATGTTTATGGTTTCTATCAATATTATGATTTGACATTTGATTAAAAATTTATGAGTTTTTTTTTCTAATTTAGAGTTTGAGATCAACCCTTTCTTATGATTTCCTTTCCCCATTTAATGAAGATATATATAACTTATTGGATGTATGTAAGGGAAGGTAGTGGTGTTAAATTATGGATAATTGTTCAAATGTGTTTCTTAGGTATCTAGTCCATATGGAATCTAAATCATGCATTTATTGGGTTGAGTAACAATTTAGTTGATTTATAATCTAAATCATTATTTTAATATATTATTTATGTTATTTTTATCTTGGGTAATTATTTAAAGATACCAGTTTTTTCCCTCAATTATGGATCCTTTAAATTTCAATCAAATTCTTTATTTCACACCTAATAATGAAGACTAATGTGTATAAAAAGGCTTAGGGGTTTCCATGGCTTGTTCAGATCCTGATATCCATTTTTTGTAAATCTCTTCATGTTGAATAATTTGGGAAAACCGTGTAGTTAGGTTACATTGTTAGATGTAACCATGAAAATGGTCTACATTTTTTGGAAGATCTATCTCGCATGGTTGGCACATGGTATCCCGAATCACTGGGCCGAACCCTTTCTGTTACCCTTTTACTGAGAACTAGTGATGGGTTTGCAGATGTTTTGTCAAACCATGTCGAAAAACCATGCACAAGAAACATTTCTGGGTAAATTGTCTATTTTTCCATTAATTATATAATTAAACCTTCTCCTTCCTATTAATCTATTTTCCAATAAGATTATCCTTCATTCTTATTTTTTTGGATATTTTTATGGACTAATACGGGGATCAAGAGGTCCTCTTCATCATAAATCTTTTATAACTTTCGTTCATCATGTTGGATGTGCAACAGTAAGTACTCGAGTCCTTTTGGGTTGTTTTACGTCTCTTTCTCTCTCGACATAGATATTGAGGTGTGACTATTTTTTCTTTTAACATATCTACTCCAATAGATCCCAAATCAAGATAATATACTCAACGAGGAGACTCATAAAAGCCTATGTTTGGTGTTTTATAACTCATCCTTCAAGTTCATTGATTTTGGAATAGTTGTGTGGGGACCGAAAAGTTTTTCGACATCTGTATATTGAATATTTATGTCACACATATTATCATTAGAACTGTATAGTTACGATATTTCTAAGTAGGTGATTAATAGTTAGTGGTTACACACACAACTCCATCCATCCCATGTCGGTTGTTATACCATAAATGTCAGTTTAGTGTTTTGACAAATTTGAGCCTCTATTAAAATGTTCCATAGATTGATTGTTCTAAGGGTATTAATTTCTATATAAAATGTCATGATTTAAATTTTGAATTTCATAATGGAATATACCATCTATGTTCAAAACATGACCCTCCTATGAAATGTTCTTCAATTAAAAAATTAAATGTGAAATTGAAATTGAAATGTATAATAAGTATATGACATGAAGAGGCAATATGTGAATGAATATTATGTTTCGTGTCTATAACAGCCTTACCATATTAATGGAAGGTAGTAGAGTGAACCTTACTTATTTAATATTCCATAAATTGATTTAGAAATGGATTCATGCTACATGAACTTGTCACACTAATTTAAGGAAACTCTTGAACCAAATGGGATTATTGATAAATATTGACTTGGTTAAGGGGTTGAAAGATAACTTTTTTTTATCAAACTAATGAAATTCAAGGATGAACCAAATGTAATAATATATGATATTATTATTAAATAAGAGTTGAATGACTAGTCCCCTATTTAATTATTATTGAGGAATTCATTGAGAAATCTTGAACTCCATTTTAATTCAAAGATAATACTTTATTAGGTTAAAACCATCCTAGAACCTGATATTTTTAATTCATGGATTATAGGTATGACACTATAATATCCATCATAATTTATTAACGGGTGTAACTAATACACTCCATTGATCCAATATTAAAAATTAGGTTCCAGGTTTAAAGCCCAAAGGTCCAAGTCAATGCTCATCCACATTAACCATGGATGGTCATCTTTGATTTAGTAGGAGTCTTATTGTGGACTGAGATATAATATGCTCATTTTATTACTCTCTTACCCTTATCCAGGCTACAACTATTTGTGAGTTGGTGACCTTTGATTTCTACATTGCATTAGTTATTAAATTATAATATCATTTTTAAATATCATTATAAGATTATATGACACAACATGGAAACTAAAATATGGATAAAATTTGACTAATTTATAAACTAGTGATAATCAATTAATGAACTGGTTCTATTGTTAGACACAAGCTGAGGGAAGAAGTAGTTACAATGGTATTTCGTTACACTGTAATTTTTTACATTAAATATTCATGCTTTCACACTATTACATTTATATTATACTGTCCAGATTTTATAGACACCATTGGTTATGGCCCACTATGATATATCTCTCACCCTCTACAGGCTTTGTTTAGTACCCAGGGAAGACTACATGATTGAAGGTAGTGATAAAGGGAAGAATATATTCAAATAGTTTTATAGCTTGTTGTGCCAGGATGAAGAATGATTGTTTATGACCAAGACGATGATTAGGATGATTGGGGTAGTCATTTTTCCTTTATATTATGGTGGAATATGTTATGAATTCTTTCTGGTATCTATGTTTCCTAGTTTTATATTGACATGACATATCATTATCAATTTTTGTACACATGTATGTAATTCAAGTTATTTATCTTATTGTTAATTTTCTCTCTATTATCCATTGTTCCTTCTGTTTACTTATACTTCATCCTTCATTTACCTCTATTTATACTTTTCCACCACACTACACTTTGTAAATTTGGGAATTCTCTCCCCACAAACACACCATTTGACCTCACTACGAGTCAGTCAGCACTGGCATTTAGGAACATACTCTTGAGGCCATGTGGCCCATCAGGATCAAGGAACATATTCAGTAAAATATGGGTTTGGGATGTCACAAAATGGTATTAGAGGGTCTCTATTCATGCTTTAATACATAAAGACAATATTCAAGAGAATATTAATACTTTGTACTGGGTTATAAGCCATTATTAGGATTCGCGGACCATGGTTCGGGTTAAAATCCATGTCTCCAAAAAAATCTAATTGTTATTTTGTTTAGCCTATTATAGTTGATATTATTTCACTATTTGGAGATATACATTTTGTGTGGTGTTTTTGACTGTTACAATGTTTGAGGATTTCATTCATCAATGGTCGGATTGTATGTGTTAAAGGGGCATTGTTACATAAATCATTATATGAAACAAGAAGTTTCAGGTCATATATATATTCATTCCATACAGATTTATTTCAATGCATTTCATTGCTTGATATCCCTATGATTATTGGGGGATGTTGGAGTATTTAGATTATGTGTTTATTAACTTTGATTGGGATTTAGTGATTACTTATCACAATTAATGGCGTGTATTGGCTCTCATGGTTTGGGATGAGTAATTTACTTATCAAAAACATTATGCTATAAATTAATTGGTGGGATATTCAATTAAAAGGTATATATAAACTAATTATCATGAATTTAGTATCTGTTATAAAGTCAATCATAACATCTAAAATGAAATGGTTTCACATTCATATCCCTCCCTATCATGATAATGAAATGAAAGTGAGTGAACCTAGAATTTATATGTAAAATTAATTGAATTTATACTTGAGAAGTTACAGATACCAAGTCATCTATGTGAGTAGTTGGGAATGTATAATTTTGATAGTGAGTTTTTCATTGTGAAGATTCTGAAAGTGATTCTATTAATATTCATAAGACTTGTTTTGAGGTCTGGGATTAAAATATATAGACTAATTCCACCACAACAACGTCATATCATATGCCAAGAATATGGCATGACCATGCCCCAGACATGGTGGGACATGAGGGACCAGTCTTCCCTACTAGTCTGTCACATGAAGTAATACATACTATACATAATCTGTGAACAAAATTCCATGTTTGTGGTAATTTATTATATCTTATTTTTCCCTTTCATGGTGCTCTATGAATTGAACCTACGAATGTTGATCTAACACATGAGTTATTGTATGAACATCCTCCAATATTAATAGGGGATGGTAGTCTAGAGGCTAATGAGTCTTTTCTATAAGCCACAATGTCTATTTATGGGAATCTGGAGATACGTCTAAAGAGGAGAGTCAAATTTTCAACATACATGATGTGATATTTGTCTGAGCATTGGTGGGATGTGATTACCCATGCCGGTCTTCATCAGGGCTTGTTATGGGTTGATTTCTATAATACCTTATATGATATGTTCTTTCCTCAATAACAGAGATATGATTGAGGTAGAGAGTCTATGAATCTCTTTTAGGTTTCTATGTCTTCCTGGGAATATTTATATATTTTCACTGAGTTATAGTGCTTTACACCATTTGTATCCGTTGACAGGATTTAACGTGTTTGAAATTCTGAGGATGCTCTCTAGTATTCTAGCCATTTGCAGCTAAATGTATTTCACCTTCCAATAATTTATGAAATAGTCAATTAGGCTCTCATCATTGAGTGTAAATTGATAGATGATAATTGTACCAGGTATAGAGGATCTGGGTTTTCAAAGGCCAGTAGTTTTCTTTATGTCAGGAAACACTACCTTGAGGCTTCTTGTAAGGGTAGTGACAACTATAGTGCATGTTTTGAAATGACTATAGCGTTTCATCAGGGTGGATTATAGGGGTACCTAAATCCTCATTGTAATAGATACCCAATGAAGTAACTATCATTCGGTAATATATGGAATCCTCTGTGGTTCTATTGGCCCTTTAAATCACATTTTAATAGAAATGGATTAACACTTTCTCCACCATTAAGTGGATATCAGTTTGCGCCATGTCAGGTGGGGAGTTGGGATAGAACCTGTATGACTTGAGGAGGTGGAGGTCATGGTCATAGTAATCATAATGCTTCTCACCAATAGTGCCAATAGACTAGTTATGATTGTGGTAGCCTATCAATTTCACAGGTCAGTGGATCAATCCAATTGCATAAACTACAACCAATTCCTAAGGAATAGGTTGTGTTCCCATTTACCTTATGAGTTACAATTAATGGGGAATATACAATAGTATATAGATTATTTGATACCGGTTCATCAAACTCGTTTATCTATGTATCCATCATGGATGTTCTTGAACATAAGATACAATATTACTATTGTGTAATGACCATTGATACACCATTAGGAGTACAGACAGAGTGAACAAACCAATGTAGGAAAATTCTCCTTGATGTAGGAAACTTCCCTTTCTTATTAAACCACTTAATTATCTAGATAAAAGACTTCAATGTCATTATTTGGATGGATTGGCTGGTATTGAATGAATCATTTTTAGACTTCTATCACCATGGGGTGTCGTTTACAACACTAGAGGGAAGAAGTTATCATCATAAGGGAGAGTCAGATTCCATGGATGTTTTGAGTGGGACTAGAGCATCATGGGCTAGGTGGAGTGACCCTACAAATTGAAAATACCTTCATGTAGGGTATTGGTTTATGTCAAGCATATATACCTCTTGTGGTGGATTGTTTATGGAATGTATTTCCTGATGATTTTTTGGCCTACCTCCAAAGAGAGATTTAACACCCGATACTTTTATTTTATATAAATCATCAACAGAATCTTTTTCTACACACAACACTTGCTTGGCTTGCTATACACGAAATCACGACCTTCCTCGATAGCTTGCGTCGTACGCAATACCGAGTTTCACTAAACAATGATATGCTAATAAAATATTATAACCACTTTTTGAAATTTTGTAAATTTTATTTTTCAAAATGGACTTCATTTTTGGATTCGGAATATCGAAATTATCCTAGGGTGAAATTTGGGTATTTTTCTGAAAACTTTCAATTTTTGATGAATAGTGAAACCACTAAGTGGTAGTTAAAAAACTGAATTTTTCATAAATCTTAATTTTACCGCTTCTGTGAGTGGAATTTCAAAAATCCGAGAGACATGGTTGATGTTAGTAAGTAAAATGTGGTTCAATGAGATGAAAATAATTTTTGGCGAATAGTAACTTTTTTACTTTTATTTACCACGGTAAAAAGTAATTAGGGTAATTAAGGGTAAAAATGATATTACTATTACCCTAACACATGTCCTATTTCTATTGGGTAAGTTTAATTCGACCAAAAACAATCTTAGGAATAAAATATGACTATTTAGGCCCACTTGGATTAGATTAGGACATTTTTTATTAATGTATTTAAAGAAGGGTTAAAATAGTTAAAATCAAAGTTTAACAAGTAAATAATAGTTAATATAAGGTCATATATAAGATAAATTCAACTATAAATATTCATTATAAAGATAAAAAGATTTTCTACATAATGGTATTTTATTTGTAATTTTTAGACATTAAATAATTTAATTTATTTATGACACAAAGATGATGCAGTGATTATCTTATTAATGAAATATTGACATAATTGATGTTATAAATACCCAAATAAATGTAATTTGAGACTTTTTATAAATTCAACTAATTTTATAGGTTAATATGACATGTTAGTATTGAATTAATTATATTTGTTCGAACTAATCATTCTGTTATGATTTTCACAAAAATCAATCACTAAATAGTGTCAAAATTGACATAAAATAGTTTTTTTAAAACAAATTATATTATTAATTGTACTTTTATTCCTAAAAATCTAATTATCGGCCAAATGACTTAGATAAGGTTATATATATTAATAATAAAAAACTTGGGGTTCGTTTGGATTGTTATAGTAAGTTTATTAACCTTATAGTGTAAGAACACAAGTAGACACGGTAAAAGTAAAATTATTTAACTTAATGTTAAATCTAAATGATAAGGTCAAAATAGGAACCTAAACTTTTCTAAATTCTATTTGATAAGATGATTTGGACCCATACCCACCTTAGATTCGAAATAAATCAATTTGGAGCTATTTAAAACCGAATTTGGATTTATAATAAAATCATATTTTTAGTTATTCCAAAGGTGCCCCTCTCCTCCCTTATAAAAGGGCACCTCCTCCCTCTCTTCCTCCCACCATATTGAGCATTCAAGGTCGGCCAACCCCTGACACTTTCTCCTCTACACTTCCTTAGAGACATCCTAGAGGTCCTGGTCTTCTTCAAAACCAATTTTAGTGCCCTAAAAGGAGGTCTCAAAGAAGCACTTCAAAGAAGAGGTAATGTCTGTTACCGATTCTTTCATCTTTATTTCTTCTTCCACTTATTCTTCTTTAGTTTTTTCATTATTAAGTAATAACATCAGTATCACTCATATATTGATATGTTATTATATGTATTAAACAACCCTATTTCACCATTTATCCATCCTATGGAAAATGAAATCCCCGTGCGTGCGTACGTACGGAATACCGTCTCCACACCGTGGTGTAATCTACTTTCCACCACCACCTTACTTGGATAGGTATAATGGTGTAAATAATGTCTATATATGATTATTTTAAAGTGATATTGATTATGAAATAGTATAAATATACTCCAATACAATTACATGATCATGGGGACGATATCATCGCTCGTGCGTACCTACGGAATACCGTCTCCACGATGTGATGCGACTCGTTCTACATGATCTTTATTGCATAATGATTATATAAATTAATTGAATGAATTAATATGATATATATTACACTAATAAAATTCTCGAAATGAGGTATCTATAACCTAAAGAGAAGAATAAGAATTTATTTGACAAAACACGCATAAGAACAAAAAGTAATAAACACCCGAATAACAAGTTGTAATGAAATATTAAGAATAAGAAGCTAATAATATGACCATATATGATATCATAACAATAATTAAGATTCTTTATTAAGTCAAAATCATTATTTAAATCATTATATAGGAGGTTCGGACAATTACGAGGCAAATCGGACCTAAGGTAAGGGAAATATCACAATCTCATTTTTATCCGAGATTGTTTATACTTTAGTATTTACTGGGGTGTATTTCATCATCCACATCCATTTTTCCTCAATATGTAACAATATTTCCATCCAACTACAATTGTTTAAATCCAATTTTACCCTTTTGTGAGTTTTTAGTAAAGGATACGAAAGGAATCTTTTGTCGTTTTTCGTACGAGGTACTTTTTTGACATTTTCGACAAAAGTACAAAGAATGTTTTTTTAACTTATACGGCATGAATGGATTTTTAAAACATTATTTCCAAGTAGCTTACTTTACAAGTTATCAAGTTTATTTTTAATCAACTTCTTTTAGTTTAGAATTGTACGACATGTTAAGAAAGGAAAAGTGTTTTTTGAAGTAGAAAAGATATTTTCCTCAAGAATGGAGTTCAAGAGTTTTTTAAAAATTATTTTCCATCTAAGATAATATAGGGTTCTGTTTCTATCCATATAATTACATTTATTTGATTATGTTGTGATGGAATTATTTTTATGAATTTATTTGTCTTATATTAATTGTTTTATGATGTCATGATGTTTAAGAATCCCATTTTTATTACTTGGGTTATGCAATGATGTATGATTTATGATTTTGTGGCACACATAATAATGGTATCATTATGAGATGGGTGGGACCTATATCTCCCTCCAATGCATTGGGTAAAGATTTTATATCTCATGATATAGACATGGCTGGAACGGCAGGTTAAACGGGTTCAGTGAAACATGACTGAAACGAGGAGTGAAATCGATTTAGAAATGGACTTTGTCCACTAAGATAGTCTTGGAAATGATTCTTGACTAACAAGAAATGATTCTCTATGATTATGTGTGTATGCCACAAAGTTTCAGGTTTTAATTTATGATTATTGGGATTACATTTCACTACTATGATTTATCCCATGTTACGAAATTATGATCTCTTTTGCAGGTTAAGATTTCCAAATGTTATGTTATTATGTATATGATGTGATTGATATTTCTTTTGTTTACCCTTACTGAGCATTTGAGCTCACCCTTTTTATGTTTTATTTCCCCAGGTCAGGAAGAAGTTTATTAAGTAGGATATGCCAAAAAGGGACTCTAGATATGATGAAATGAATGAGAGGCAAAGTAGATGCTTTATGAACCAGTTGTTTATGTTTCCCAGTTTCTAAAGAAACTATACCTATAGGGTCCTTTCATGGTTTTTTATATGTTGTAATTAGTGTGCTTAAATTTTGAAGTAATAACAATGTATGTAAAGTATGGGTTGTTATAGTTGGTATCAGAGGGAGGGTATAGTCAACCTTTGAAAACTAGGATGTGAAAGCCTTAGTATGAACCCTATGGATAATTCTAAGCATAGAAAACAATTTTAGTGTTTTATAAATGAGCATGAATAACCTAGGATAAGACCTTAAGTGTGAAATTTTATTCTTGATTATGTGGTTTTCCTATTATAATTAGTTTTTCTCACACTATTCTTCTTGGTTTTAGTCAATAGCTGGAACCCGAAGGAATCGTGTTAATGCGGAATGAGACGGGCAATGCAATGATTGTCCCCCGGAGCAACCAAAAGTTATGGGAGCCAAAATGAAAAATCTTATAGCCATGATCACACAAAATTCTCAAGATATGCATCCTGTAGGACTTCCAAACGAGCAAAGGAGTGAGAAACATTCTGTTGAATCCTTCATGAGGCAGCGTCCACCTTCTTTCAGCGGGTCTACTGATCCATTATTTGCTGAACAATGGTTTAGTACTACTGAAAAGATATTTTCAGTTCTTCAATGTTCTGAACATGATAAAGTCATCCTAGCAGTGTATCATTTGGAAGGATATGTTGATCAATGGTGGAATCATATTAAGAATACGAGGCAAAGGGATGAAATTGAGTCCATGGAATGGGATGAGTTCAAGAACTTATTTTTCAATAAGTACTTCCCTTGTATTATCCAATCAAAGAAGGGGAAAGAGTTTCTTGAACTGAAGAAAAAGGATGATGAATCTGTTGGTACTTATGAAGAAAATTTTACAAGACATGCAAGGTACACTTCTGGTATTATTATCCAACCTAAGAGTAAGATCGATCAATTCTTTAATGGCTTAAAAAAAGTCATCGAAGGGTGCTAATAGCCATAAGGGACTTCAATAGCTACAAGGAAATCGTTCGATGTGCTCTCAAAGTCGAGACGGAGATTGGAGTAACCCATCAGTCATATAGGATTAATAAGAGGAGGAAAATGGAATTCAAAAGAAAATATAAAGAGCACACTGAAAAGAAGATGAGATTTCCCTTATGCTCAAAGTGTGGAAAGAAACATGGAGGGAGTTGTCTTAAATGGACAAGTAAATGTTTCAAATGTGGAAAGGAAGGTCATCGGGCATTTGAATGACGCAATGATGGGAAGAAGATGTCTAATGATGAAAACAAAGGAAGGGAAACACAGAATGACCCTACTACACATAAATGTTTCATGTGCAAGGAGATGGGGCATTATGCAAATCAATTCCCAAATCCAAGGGTTGATGATGATGGTCGATGCCAACAAACTCTTAAGGCTAAAGACAGAGGAAAGTCACATTAAATTTCTATCAGCGATGTGGAGTACGATAATGATGTGGTGAAAGGTACACTTACCATTCAATCTAAAGTAGAATATGTTTTATTTGATTCTGGATCCACCCACTCCTTTATTTCTAATGAATTTTCTAAGGATATCACCGTATTACCTCAACCGTTAGATGTTGAGTTAGCTGTGACAACCCCTAATGGCACAACAGTCGCATCAAAAGTTTATAATTATTCTCCGATTGAAGTTTGTGGGAATGTTCTTCCTGAAAATCATGTGATCCTTCCTACAGTGGAATTTGATGTGATTCTTTGCATGAATTAGGTTTCTCTACATGGATCTCATATCAATTGCCAAATAAGGGAAGTCACATTTCATATTCCAGATCAATCTATGATCGTCTATCGATGCAAGGCTCAACATAACCTTCCATTGGAAATTTATTCCATTTTATGGGTATTGATTCCACCAAATGTAGGTTATTTATCTCAAATGGTTGGTGAGAAACTCATGATTAAGAATATTCCCATTGTACGGGAGTTTGAGGATGTCTTTTCAGAGGAATTACCGGGTCTTCCACCGAATTGTGAAGTTGAGTTTTCAATAGAACTCGTACCGGATGCTTTGCCTATTTCAAAGACACCTTATAGAATGGCCCCAATTGAGTTGCAGGAATTGAAGAAGCAACTCCAAGAGAATATTGATAAGGGGTTCATATGTCCTAGTGCGTCACCTAGGGGAGCACCTGTTCTGTTTGTTAAGAAGAAAGATGGATCAATGAGACTCTGCATTGATTATCGAGAACATAACAAGATCACTATCAAGAACAAATATCCTCTCCCGCGCATTGATGACCTATTTGACCAACTACACGGAGCTCGATACTTTTCAAAGATTGATATTCGTTCAGGGTATCATCAATGAAGGTTCCAAAGGGAGGATATACCAAAGACATCTTTTCGTATAAGGTATGGCAACTATGAATTTATAGTGATGCCATTTGGTCTTACTAATGCCCCTGCTATCTTCATGGATCCAATGAATAGAGTCTTTAGAGACTATCTTGATCAATTTGTGGTAGTCTTTATAGATGATATTCTTGTTTATTCAAAGATCATGGAAGAACATGAATATCACTTGAGAATTATATTAAAGACCCTGAGAAAGGAGAAACTTTATGCCAAATTTACCAAGTGTGAATTTTGGATTAAAAAAGATTCATTTTTGGGTCACATAATCTCAAAAGAGGAGATATTTGTGGATCCAGCAAAAATAGAGGTTATCAAAAGATGGTCAAGACGAACAACAGTAACTCAGATCCGAAGTTTTCTTAGTTTGGCTGGATATTATCGACGTATTGTGAATGATTTTTCACGATTATCTAATCCACTCACCAAGTTGACTCGGAAAGGAGTTAAGTTTGTTTGGACGGAGGAATGTGAAGAGAATTTTAAGGAGTTGAAAAGAAGGATATCCAGTGAACCTGTTCTCACACTGCCTTATAGTGGAGAAAGGTTTTTGATCTACAGTGATGCATCCAAGAAGGGTTTGGGGTGTGTTCTTATGCAAAATGATATGGTGATAGCTTATGCCTCACGACAGTTGAAAATACATGAGAAAAATTACCCAACTCTTGATTTGGAGTTAGCAGCGGTAATCTTTGCATTAAAGATTTGAAGGCAGTACCTTTATGGTGAGAGGTGTGATATTTATACCGATCATAAAAGTTTAAAGTATATTTTCACACAAAAGGAGCTGAATATGTGCCAAAGAAGATTGTTGGATCTGATTAAGGATTACGACTGCTCAATTCATTACCACCCTGGGAAAGCAAAGAAGGTGGCAGATGCATTAAGTCGACAAGACCATGATAGTTTATCCATGATGAGGATCACAAAATATCCAATATTTATGTATTTACAAAGGATGGATCTTGGAATTATAATAAAAGGGGAAAATCGTATCTTTATCAAATGAATGTTCAACCATCTATACATGTGAATATTAAAGAGGCACATAAAGAAGATGTCGAGTTACAATAGAATGTGAGAAATGTTCTTGAATTCAACCTTGATTGTGATGGGATAATAATGTTCAGGAATCGGGTATGTGTTCCTCCCATCCCCGAATTAAAGAAGGAGCTGCTTGAAGAGGCCCATAATTCTTCATTCTCTATTCATCCTGGAAGCACGAAGATGTATAGGGACCTGAAAGAGTAAATTTTGGTGGGATGTCATGAAAAGAGATGTTGCTGAATATGTCTCTCAATGCTTGGTTTGTCAACAAGTTAAAGCTGAGAGACCGAAGTCTAAGGGGATGTTACAACCATTTCCCATACCCAAATAGAAATGGGAAAACATCACTATGGACTTTGTCACAAGACTTCCTAAAACATCCAAAGGAAATAATGCTATCTGGGTCATAGTTGATCGTCTTACAAAGTCTGCACCCTTCATCGCTATTAGAGAGGATTTCTCCCTAGATCAGCTTGCCAGGATATATGTGAAGGAAGTGGTAAGATTTCATGGAGTACCACTTTCTATTATATCTGATTGGGATCCGAGGTTTACCTGAACGTTTTGGCGAAGTCTTCAGCATACTTTGGATACAGAGTTGAGTTTCAGCACTGCTTATCATCCTCAGATAGACGGTCAGTCTGAGAAAACAATTCAAACTCTAGAAGATATGTTGAGGGCTTGCTCTATGGATTTCAAAGGTGGTTGGGATCAACACCTACCTTTGGTGGAGTTTTCTTATAATAATATCTTTCACTCCAGTATTCAGATGGCTATTTATGAAGCTCTCTATGGAAAGAAATGCAAGACTCCAACTTGGTAGGATAAAGTTGGGGAAAGAAAGCTATTAGGACCCGATCTCGTTGATGAAATGGCAGAAAAGTTCAGATCTATTCAACAACACATAAGAGCTGCTCAGAGTTGACAGAAAAGTTATGTCGACAACTGAAGAAAAGACCTAGAGTTTGAAGTAGGTGATAAAGTGTTCTTACTAATATCTCCCTGGAAGAGGGTCGTGAGATTTGTAAAGAAGGGGAGGTTGAGCCCTAGATATAGTTCCTTTCGAAATACAAGATCATGTTGGGAAGGTATCTTACCGATTGGCACGTCCACCGAATCTCCCTCAAGTTCACGATGTGTTCCATGTATCTCTCCTGAGAAAGTACATACCTCATCCTTTACATGTACTCAGATCAAAAGTTGTACCGCTGGAGCAGGATCTTTCTTATAGAGAATAGCCAATAGAGATTCTGGATCGTAGCGAAAAATTCCTACGAAACAAGACCACTCGATTGGTGAAAGTTTTATGGAGGAACCACCAATTAGAAGAAGCTACATGGGATCTTGAGGATATTATGAGGGAGAGGTATCCTCATCTGTTTGTTACAAAGTGACGAATTTCGAGGGATAAATTCATTTTAAGGGGGGTAGAATGTAACACCTGAGACTTTTATGTTATATAAATCATCAATGGAATATTTTTCTACACACAACACTTGCTTGGATTTCTTTATAGGAAATCGCAACCTTCCTCGATAGCTTGCGTCGTACGCAATACCGAGTTTCACTAAACAATGATATGCTAATAAAATATTATAACCACTTTTTAAAATTTTATAAATTTTATTTTTCAAAATGGACTTCATTTTTGGATTCAGAATATCGAAATTATCCTAGGGTGAAATTTTGGTATATTTCTGAAAACTTTCAATTTTTGATGAATAGTGAAACCACTAAGTGGTAGTTAAAAAACTGAATTTTTCATAAAACATAATTTTACCACTTCTGTGAGTGTAATTTAAAAAATCTGAGAGACATGGTTGATGTCAGTAAGTAAAATGTGGTTCAATGAGATGAAAATAATTTTTGGTGAATAGTAACTTTTTGCATTTATTTACCACAGTTAAAAGTAAATAGGGTAATTAAGGGTAAAAATGATATTATTATTACCCTAAAACATGTCATAATTCTATTGGATATGTGTAATTCGACCGAAATAAATTAGGAATAAAATATGACCATTTAGGCCGACTTGGATTAGATTAGGATATTTATTATTAATTTATTTAAAGAAGGGTTAAAATAGTTAAAATCAAAGTTTAATAAGTAAATAATTTTTAATATAAGGTTATATATAAGATAAATTCGGCTATAAATATTCATTAGAAATATAAAAAGATTTACTACATAATGGTATTTTATTTGTAATTTTTAGACATTAAATAATTTAATTTATTTATGACACAAAGATGATGCAGTAATTATCTTATTAATGAAATATTGACATAATTGATGTTATAAATCCACAAATTAATGTAATTTGAGACATTTTATGAATTCCAATATTTTTATAGGTTAATATGACATGTTATTGTTGATTTAATAATCGTTTTCCCAACTAATCATTCTGTTATTAGTTTCACAAAAATCAATTACTAATAAGTGTCAAAATTGACATAAAATACATTTTAAAACTAATATTATAATATTAATTGTTATTTTATTTCTAAAAATATAAGGATCGGACTAATTACTTAAATAAGGTTATATATATTAATAATAAACAACTATGGGTTCTTTTGGATTGTTATAGTATGGTTATTAACCATATAGTGTAAGAACACAAGAAGACACGGTAAAAGTAAAATTATTTAACTTAATGATAAATCTAAATGATAAGGTCAAAATAGGAACCTAAACGTGTCTAAATTCTATTTTATAAGATGATTTCGACCCATCCCCACCTTATCATAGAAATAAATCAATTTGGAGATATTTAAAACCGAATTTGTCTTTATAATAAAATAATATTTTTAGTTATTCCAAAGGTGCCCCTCTCCTCCCTTATAAAAGGGCTCCTCCTCCCTCTCTTCCTCACACCACTTTGAGCCTTCATGATCGTCCAAACCCTACCACTTTCTACTCTCCACTTCCCTAGAGACATCATAGAGGTCATGGTATTCTTCAATGGCCAATTGTAGTGCCCAAAAAGGAGGTCTCAAAGAAGCACTTCAAAGAAGAGGTAATGTCCGTTACCGATTCTTTCATCTTTATTTCTTCTTAAACTTATTCTTCTTTAGTTGTTTCATTATGAAGTAAAAACATCAGTATCAATCATATACTGATATGTTATTATAAGTATGAAACAGCCCTATTTCAATATCTATCCATCCTATGGAAAATGAAATCACCGCGCGTGCGTACGTACGTAATACCGTCTCCACGCCGTGGTGTAATCTACTTTCCACCACCACCTTACTTGGATGGGTATAATGGTGTAAATAATGACTATATATGATTATTGTAAATTGATATGGATTATGAAATAGTATACATACAATCCAATACAATTCCATGATCATGGGAATGATATCATCGCTCGTGCGTACGTACAGAATACCATCTCCACGATGTGATGCGACTCGTTCTACATGATCTTCATTGTATAATGATTATATAAATGAATTGAATGAATGAATATGATATATATTAAAATAATAACATTCTGTAAATGAGGTATCTATAACCTAAAGAGAATAATACGAATTTATTTGACAAAACACGCATAAGATCAAAAAGTAATAAACACCCGAATAACAAGTTGTAATGAAATATTACTAATAAGAAGCTAAGAATATGGCCATATATGATATCATAACAATAATTATGATTCTATAATAAATAAATAACATTATTTAAATCATTATACAGGAGGTTCGGACACTTTCGAGGCAAATCAGACCTAAGGTAAGAGAAATATCACAATCTCATTTTTATCTGAGATTGTTTATACTTTAGTATTTATTGGGGTGTATTTTATCATCCACATCCATGTTTTATCAATATTTAATAGTATTTCCATCCACCTAAAATTGTTTAAATCCAATTTTACCCTTTTGTGAGTTTTTATGAAAGGATACGAAAGGTTTCTTTTGTCGTTTTTTGTACGAGGTACTTTTTGACTTTTTCGACAAATGTATGAAGAATGTTTTTTTAACTTATACGTCATGAATTGATTTTTAAAACATTATTTCCAAGAATCTTCATTTAAAAGTTTTATTGTTTATTTTAAATCAACTTCTTTTAGTTTATAATTGTACGACATGTTAAGAAAGGAAAAGTTTTTTTTGAAGCAGAAAGGATATTTTCTTAAAGAATGGAGTTCAAGTGTTTTATCAAAATTATTTTCCATCTAAGATAATATAGGGTTCAATTTCTATCCCTATTATTACATGTATTTTATTATATTGTGATGGAATTATTTTTATGAATTTCTTTATCTTATATGAATTGTTTTATGATGTCATGATGTTTAAGAATCCCATTTTTATTACATGGGTTATGCAATGATGAATGATTTATGATTTTGTGGCACACATAAGAGTGGTATCATTATGAGATGGGTGGGACCTATATCTCCCTCCAATGCATTGGGTAATGATTTTAAATCTCATGAGATAGACATAGATGGAATGGAAGGTTAAACCGGTTCAGTGAAACAGGACTGAAACGAGGAGTGAACTCGGTTCAAAAATGGACTTTGTCCACTAAGATAGTCGTTGAAATGAGTCTTGACTAACAAGAAATGATTCTCTATGATTATGTGTGCATGCCACAAAGTTTAATGTTTTAAGTTATGATTATTGTGATTACATTTCACTACTATGATTTATCCCATGTTATGAAATTATGATCTCTTTTGCAGGTTAAGATTTCCAAAAGTTATGTTCTTATGTATATGATGTGATTGATATTTCTTTTGTTTAACCTTACTGAGCATTTGAGCTCACCCTTTTGTATGTTTTATTTCCCTAGGTTAGGAAGAAGGTTATTAAGTAGGATATTCCAAAAAGGGACTCTAGATATGATGAAATGAATTGGAGGCAATGTAGATGCTTTATGAACCTGTTGTTTTTGTTTCCCAGTTTCTAAAGACACTATACCTATACGGTCCTTTCATGGTTTTGTTATATGTTGCAATAAGTGTGCTTAAATTTTGATGTAATAACAATGTATGTAAAGTATGGGTCATTATAAGAGAGGTATAGATTAAAACCAATATTTTTATATGACTAGCTATAGTTTTCATTCCACATTATAGGATGTAACCTATATAGCTTCCCGAGATTAATCAGAAGTTAGAGGATATTCAGGGAAAATACTTGTAAAGACCCGTAAATTTCAAGGAAATTTTTTTCTTAATTTTCTTTGGAATTTTACAAGAACGCAATTTCTGACGGCGCCTGATTCCGAGGCCCGGTGTGCCCGGAATCATTTTCCGAAGTTCGGCTCGGGTATGTTCAGTGAACGGACGAGCGAGTTTTTCTAACTTTTGAACCGGTGCCCGGAATTGAATTCTGAGGGAACCGATGAAATAGCAGCGCCGGTATTCACTTAGAAACGCCTCTTCCGGAGTTGCGTTTGCTCGGGTGTGGTTTTTAATTTTCGGGCTTAAAGTTAAGAAATAAAATAATTTTGCGACAACTTTATTTTATTTCACTTAAGCCACTTGGAAGCCACTTGAAGCCACTTAAAGGCGGCTTGAACTGAGTTGAATTGGATATGATGCTATCCAGAAATATCCTACCCCCTTGGTAGGATATTTGTGAGGTGGGGCCCGCACGAACCCCGCCGTTTCTTTCCGCTAAGAAACGCACCCGTGAAAACCCGTCTTAATGAAAGTCAACTGACGCGTTTTCTAAATTCTTAACAGACCATTAAATGGGCTGTTTCTTTCGTGAATTAAATGACCTGTTTCTTTCGTTGAATTAATTCAACGAATTAATTCAATCGTTTCTTAACCGGTTTCGTGTGTTGGCATATTAATAAAATAAGACCAACCTAAAAATCCTTTGGGAAGATTGAGAGGATCCCTGTTTCTTCGGCTCCCTCGCGAAGAACGCGAAGAACGCGAAGAACGCCGAACCCAGAAATCGACGACGCCTTCGTCCGAGACGTTCTTCCGATCCCCGATCTCCGATCACCGACCATTCGAGGTAAGTGCTTTCGGATTTCCGCTCAAGGTTCTTTTTGGTTTTAAACACAGATTTAATTAATTATAATTTAAATCTGTTGTTCTTGGTTCGTTGAGTTCACCGACTCAACGCCGGTTTCCACGACGACGCGACGCCTCCCCGCGACGAAGCGACGATCGACCTCTTCCGCGACGATCTCTTCCGCGAAGAACGCCCGCGCACGACGATCATCAAGGTAGGGATTTCATTATGGGAGTTACCCCTTTAAAATTAATTCCCGTCTTTGTTTCTTTAAAGAGATTAAAGAACCGTTTGTGAACAATTTTAATCCTATCAAAATTCTTGTTTCCTGTGTGGAATCTTTTTCTCCCAGTTGTCTATTTCTAACGCGGAGGGCGCGGGCCAAACGAACACGGCCCGACGACCATCCACCGTTCTTGTTTTGTGCGGATTTTACGGTCGACGACGGAACGTGCCGCAGCGGACGTTTGACGATCCCGCAGTAAAGAACGGATCCCGGGAGGAGCAACGGCGCAGACGGGAAGGAAAACGGGCCACCGGAGCGACACCGGCGGGGCGGGTCACCGGCGCCCCGGCGCGCCGCCGGACGAGATCCGCCGCGGCTTCAGCCGCGGCGGCGGTGGCCAACGGACCCGCGGCGGCGGGTCCGGTTCGTCCAGGCGGACGCGGCTCAGCGCGTCCGCGGTTCGCCAGCGCGGCCCGCACGCGGGCCGCGGTCCTTCCTCAAGCCGCGGGTCAGCGCCCGCGGCTTCCACCCGCGCGGCTCGGCCAAGCCGGGCCGGGCCGGGCCAGCCGAGTTGGACCCGGGTCGGGTCGACCCGGTTCGGGTTGACCCGGTTCGGGCCGACCCAGGGGGGAGGGGGGGTCGGGCCGGGTCGGCCTGGGCCCGTACCCCCCATCTTCGGACGTTTTTCGTTCAAACGCCCGTATCTTGAGCTTCGTGCCTCCAAATGACCCGCCGTCAGCGGCAACGCGATCCTTGGATCGAGACGGTCGTTTCGGTATATCGCACTCAAGGTTTCGGAATACCTTGAGTTCGGCCGGGTTGGTTCGTACACGAGACCAACCGGGCCCTCGGAGCGGAAACGCTCATATCTTGAGCTACGGACGTCCGATTGACGTGCCGTCAGCTTTGTTGAATTCCTCTAAGTGAGACAGATCTTTTGGCATACTCCGCCCGAGGTTTGGACGCAGGTGGAGTGCGGTCGGGTTGGTTTTGCCTTAAAAACCAACCGGGCCCCTGGGACGAAAATGCCAATATCTCTCAGACCGGGCGTCCGATTGACGCGCCGTCTGCGACGTTGAGTTCCTGTTGACGATACGGAACTTTTGGATACATCAACTTCGGACTTCATGTCAGTGGATGTATCAGCCTCACGGCTCTTGAAGCGGACCCTCCCGAACGAGCTTGCTGTGTGCGGGAACCCTAGTGCTGGCTGCGACTGCTACTTCGACAGCGACGACCGTGCAGAGATCCTCAGTGGACTGCGGCGACAACTGTGCCGAGATCCTCCGTGGACACCGACGACGACCGTGCAGAGATCCTCAGTGGACTGCGGAGATGACAGTGCAGAGATCCTCAGCGGACTGCGACGACTCCTGCACTCAGCGATCCTACGTGGATCAGTTCTTCAGGTCCTGTGTGGGCCCGATCCTGTGTGGGTCCGATCCTGCGTGGGTCAGCGCTCAACGGTTCTGTGTGAGCCAGCGCCTACAGGTCCTGCGTGGGCCCGGTCCTGTGTGGGCCCGATCCTGTGTGGGTCATCTCTAAGCGGTTCTGTGTGAGCCAACTTCTACAGGTCCTGCGTGGGCCCGATCCTTTGTGGGTCACTGCAAGGTTAGTACCTATCGATCCTTCGTGGGTCCGACGACTTAGATGGTTCAATGATCATCTTTATCGTCATCCGGAGAAGTATACCTGTGTGAGCTGAATCTTGTGTTACTCCCCTTTGTGGATTGTGTTGTTCTATCCTGCGTGGGTATGCGTTTTGCTTTCCTGTGTGGACTGGGTTGTGCATGGGCTCGGACGTTGGAGCCGATCGGGGAATTGACGACTTAGGTATATGTATGGGCATATACCTAAGCCGTGTCTGATGTTACTTCGTGATTGTATCTTTCCTTTGTGGATTATCCTTTGTGGATTTCGGAAGACCTTCGGGGGTCTCGGGGTCCCTACTGAGTAGCTTATACTCACCCCTGCACGGGCTATGCCCACACTTCGTGGTGTTGGTTACAGACGACGGACAGCGCTGATCGTGGAGGAGGCGTGCAGAGCAGGACAGTACCTGGAGGTGGACCACTGGGCGGGACGTACTCGGAGCGGTTAGGTGGACCCGAGGAGCAGTGGAGGCCATCTTTACCCACCCTTCAGGTGGGGCTTCCGGAGGATGGCCCGACGCTGCAGTTTTCCCTTTTTTAGTTGCTGTTTTTCCTTTCAGTTGTACTTTACAGTTGGGCTTGTATTTCCGGCCCCTTTTTACTTTCAGCACAGCTTGTACAGTTTTACTTAGTGTTTACTTTTCCGCCTGCTTACTCTGTGGTGCTTGTTTACTTTTCAATGGCAATGCCTTCCCTTTTTGTTGGGATTTTCGCCTTGGTGCTAGTCGCCAGCCCATGGCCTATGGAAGGCGGGATTGGGGTAGTCACGACACGGGCCCCGAGGGCGGGTCGTGACAAATTGGTATCAGAGGTGGTCGGTTCTACCGCAGACTCTGATCTTTCTTCTATGTGAAGCAATAGTGTTTAGCGTATTGAGTGTGGTTATCAGTCCAGGGAGTCCAGTGTTGGTGCGGCGGCCGACGTATCCATACACCAGGACCCTGACTTCTGATTTCCGACTTAATGCACGAAAACATTGATTGCATGTGTGTTTCAAGTTTTCTTTGTGATTACATGTGTCAGCTCACCAGGTATACTGTTCTGACCGTGCCATACTTGTTTCCTTTTCAGGATGGCACGACGACAGCAGCCAGCTAGGGTTCCTAGAGTAGGGCGCGACGACAGCCCGCCGAGCGACGAGGCCTCGGTACAGGGCCCGTTGACAGCAGAGGCACCGGCGGTACCTTTACCCGCCGAGCGCCCGATGCTTCCATCACTGGCAGCTGACGACGCACGACGCCACGGAGCTTTGCACGAGTTCCAGCGCCAGCGACCACCCAGGTTCCGTGGGGAGTCGGACCCCCAGGCTGCCAAGGACTGGCTGGAGGCAGTCGTCCGAGTTTTCAGGCTAGTGAGGACGCCAGCAGACCTCATGGTGATCCTCGCGGCGAGCCTACTGCACGCCGCAGCCGGACGCTGGTGGAGCCTGATGCTCCAGGTACACGATGAGGCCACCCTCATCTGGACGGACTTCGAGAGCCTCTTCCGCTCAGAGTTTGTCCCAGTCACCCTCCGAGCGGTGCGCATCCAGGAGCTTCTTCAGCTGCGGCAGAGCAGCTTGACGGTCGCTCAGTACGCGGCGAGGTTCACAGACCTTTCTCGGTACTCGACAGACATGGTACGGGACCCCTTCTTCCGGGCCCGGACCTTCGAGCAGGGTTTGAGGCATGAGATCAGGGCATCACTGATCTCCCTCAGCATCCTGACCCAGGCAGGAGTACTGGAGAGAGCCCTCCTGATCGAGAGCTTCCTGGCTGAGTCCACAACGAGACCCACCGCAGGGCGGCAGATAGTGGAGTCTTCGGAAGCTGGTAGCCGGCGGATGACTCCGGGTTCCAGGCGGACCAGACCTTCCGGCAGGCGACCTCGGGACGCTGGCTCAGCAGTGCAGGGTACCCAGCCCGGAGCCAGCCTTCCGAGAGGCAGACAGTGCTACGAGTGCGGTGGGCAGGGCCACATGGCTCGTGACTGCCCGACCCGTCGTACCGAGGGGCAGCAGACGGTGGAGGGGCCACCCAGGCAGAGGCAGAGGGTCAACCGTGGCGGTCCGCAGGGAGGAGGCGGACGAGGCAGAGGAGCTGGACGAGCGGCAGGTGGTGGGCGACGCTTTGAGGCTCTGCCACCACCACCACCAGGAGGCCCGCCTCGACCACAGGGAGCTGGCGGGCAGAGACAGGCGCAGCTCCAGGCAGCGGAGGCCTACGACCACGGCGCGCCAGAGATGATTCGAGGAACGATCTGTGTCTATTCAACCCTTGCTGCAGTTCTGATAGGCACAAGAGCGAGTCACTCTTTCATAGCCACTGCCCTTGTTCGGAGCTCGGAGATTCCGACAGAGCCGTTGGCTCGATCCTTACGGCTAGAGACTCCTACGGGAGCAGACTCGACGATTACGCACTGGTGCCGGCAGTGTGAGCATACTCTAGGAGGCGGGAGCTTCGGCTGGGATCTTCTTGTAGCAGCGTCGAGGCCTTACGACGTCATCTTGGGCATGGATTGGTTATCTACGGTCCATGCTCAGATTGACTGCATTAGGCGCAAGGTGCGATGTGTGCGCACCGACGGGAGCAGATTCACCTTCACCGGCGAGAAGGGATCCTTAGCAGCGCAGGATGGACTCATGCAGAGGAGAGGTCAGCCCATCACTCATCAGTTGGCTAGCCTCATCCTGGGAGCAGTTGACGTGCGGAGTCCCAGTTTTCCAGCAGTGGTGGATCAGTACGCGGACGTCTTTCCCGACGACGTTCCAGGACTACCTCCTCGCAGGGAGGTAGACTTTTATATTGATCTATACCCCAGGACATCCCCGATATCCACTCCAGCATATCGTTTGGCCCCCGCTGGGCTTCGAGAGCTGCGGGTACAGTTGGAGGACTTGCAGGGCAAGGGGTTCATCCGACCCAGTGTTTCGCCCTGGGCTTCCCCGATTTTGTTTGCCAAGAAGGCGGACGGGAACTTGCGACTGTGTGTCGATTATCGTCGCCTGAATCAGGTGACAATGAGGAACAAGTATCCGCTACCCAGGATTGATGATCTCTTCGACCAGCTCAAGGGAGCACAATGGTTCTCGAAGATAGACCTCAGGTCAGGCTATCATCAGCTCAGAGTTCGAGACGAGGATGTGCAGAAGACGGCCTTCAGGTGTCGGTATGGCCACTATGAGTTCTTGGTTATGCCTTTTGGCGTGACCAACTCTCCAGCAGTGTTCATGAGCCTCATGAACAGGATCATCCAGCCATACCTCGATCGATTTGTCGTGGTCTTCATCGACGACATATTGGTGTACTCGACGACGGAGTAGGAGCACGCTTACCACCTGCGTGTTGTACTAGACACACTCCGAGAGCACCGGCTTTATGGCAAGCTCTCGAAGTGTCAGTTCTGGTTACGTGAGGTCCACTTCTTGGGGCACGTCATTTCTGAGGCGGGAGTTGCAGTGGATCCCGCGAAGATCGAGGCAGTGCTAGCTTGGGATCCACCCAAGAGCGTGACAGAGGTACAGAGTTTCTTGGGCCTAGCCGGATACTATCGGAGATTTGTGCCGGACTTCTCCAGAGTTGCGGCCCCACTCTCAGCGTTGACAAAGAAGGAGAAACCCTTCGTGTGGTCAGACAGATGTCAGCAGAGCTTCCAGGAGCTGAGGCAGAGGTTGACTAGCGCACCTATCTTGAGGTTGCCTGAGGAGGGAGTTGGATTCGTAGTCTACTGCGATGCATCAGGGACCGGACTCGGGTGTGTCCTGATGCAGGAGCGGGCCGTGATTGCCTACGGATCACGTCCGTTGAGGCCTCATGAGCAGAACTACGGTACCCATGACTTGGAGTTGGCAGCAGTGGTCTTCGCCCTGAAGACATGGCGACACTATCTGATGGGCGATCGCTTCACAGTCTTTTCTGACCACCAGAGTCTCAGGTACATCTTCTCTCAGAAGGACCTGAACCTGAGACAGCGGTGATGGCTCTAGTTCCTCCAGGACTATGACTTTGAGATAGTCTATACTCTTGGGAAGGGGAACGTGGTGGCTGATGCCCTCAGCAGGAGGATGGGCATCCATCTACTTGAGGAGGCGACAGAGCAGCTAGCCGCTTTGCAGATATCCTTCGTGGATAGAGACGGAGCAGCCTTCCTCCAGTCTCTCACAGTCTCTCCTCCACTTCTTCAGAGGGTCAGAGAGGCACAGCATGGGGACGTTGACTGTGAGACACGGCGTGCACAGATATCCTCGGCACAGGCACCTGATGGTTTCTCCCTTGGAGCGGAGCACGAAGTCCTTTTCAGAGGACGTACCTTGGTACCAGTCGCTTTACGAGAGGAGGTGATGACAGAGTATCACACTTCTCCTTTGGCGGTACATCCTGGAGTGGCGAAGATGTACCAGGATCTCCGACGACAGCACTGGTGGCCAGGCATGAAGAAGGCTGTGGCAGAGTTCGTTTCACGGTGCCTCACCTGCCAGCAGGTGAAGGCTAAGAATCAGGTACCAGCAGGTTTGGTGCAGCCCTTGGAGGTCCCTGAGTGGAAGTGGGACGGAATATCTATGGACTTCGTGACTGGACTTCCACGCACTTCCAGAGGTCACGATTCCATTTGGGTGATTGTTGACCGACTCACCAAGTCGGCACACTTCTTACCCATCCGAGAGCAGGGCTCAGTGGAGAGCTTGGGGCGTCTCTACGTTCAAAAGATTGTACGACTTCAAGGTGTGCCATCGACTATCGTCTCCGATCGGGACGCTCGTTTTACTTCCCGGCTTTGGAAGGGGTTGCAGGAGGCGTTCGGGACACGGCTACGTCTGAGCACCACCTTTCACCCTCAGACGGATGGTCAGACGGAGAGGACCATTTAGACTCTCGAGGACATGCTCCGTGCATGTGTCCTCGACTTTGGTCGCAGCTGGGAGGACCACCTACCCTTGGTGGAGTTCGCGTACAACAACAGCTACCACTCCACCATCGGGATGACACCCTACGAGGCGTTGTACGGCAGGCCTTGCAGATCTCCTTTGTGCTGGACAGACCCTGGAGAGTCAGCACTTGTGGGACCAGAGATGGTCCGGGCCACGACAGAGAAGGTCCAGGTCATCCAGGAGCGGATGAGGACAGCACAGAGCCGGCAGAAGTCATATGCTGACAGGAGGCGGAGGCCACTAGAGTTCGAGGATGGCGACCACGTCTTCTTGCGGGCCTCACCTCGACGTGGTTTGAGGAGATTTGGCCGAGGCGACAAGTTGTCTCCACGCTTCATCGGACCCTTCCAGGTCCTCAGCAGGGTTGGCGAGGTGGCTTATCGCCTAGCTCTGCCACCTCAGTTGCACCGGGTGCACGACGTCTTCCACGTATCCCAGCTGAGGAGATACGTGCACAACCCGACGCACATCATTGACTATGGGGAGCTAGACGTGGATGATGGAGCGACTTTTGCGGAGGTCCTAGTGGAGATAGAGGATCGACAGGAGCGGGTCCTACGTGGGCGATCGATTTCTCTTGTGCACATCAGATGGCAGCACGGGAACCTCCAGGAGAGCACTTGGGAGCGGGAGGCTCAGATGCGTGCTCAGTACCCACTTTTGTTTCCCTAGTTTTTGATGTATCTTTACGGGGACGTAAAGTCCTGAGGTGGGAGTAATGTAAAGACCCGTAAATTTCAAGGAAATTTTTTCTTAATTTTTTTTGGAATTTTACAAGAACGCAGTTTCTGACGGCGCCTGATTCCGAGGCCCGGTGTGCCCGGAATCATTTTCCGAAGTTCGGCTCGGGTACGTTCAGTGAACGGACGAGCAGGTTTTTCTAACTTTTGAACCGGTGCCCGGAATCGAATTCTGAGGGCACCGATGAAATCGCAGCACCGGTATTCGCTTAGAAACGCCTCTTCTGGAGTTGCATTTTCTCGGGTGTGGTTTTTAATTTTCGGGCTTAAAGTTAAGAAATAGAATAATTTTGCGACAACTTTATTTAATTTCACTTAAGCCACTTGAAGCCACTTAAAGGCGGCTTGAACTGAGTTGAACTGGATAGGATGCTATCCAGAAATATCCTACCCCCTTGGTAGGTTATTTGTGAGGTGGGGCCCGCACGAACCCCACCGTTTCTTTCCGCTAAGAAACGCACCCGTGAAAACCCGTCTTAATGAAAGTCAACTGACGCGTTTTCTAAATTCTTAACAGACCATTAAATGGGCTGTTTCTTTCGTGAATTAAATGAACTGTTTCTTTCGTTGAATTAATTCAACGAATTAATTCAATCGTTTCTTAACCGGTTTCGTGTGTTGGCATATTAATAAAATAAGACCAACCTAAAAATCCTTTGGGAAGATTGAGAGGATCCATGTTTCTTCGGCTCCCTCGCGAAGAACGCGAAGAACGCGAAGAACACCGAACCCAGAAATCGACGACGCCTTCGTCCGAGACGTTCTTCCGATCCCCGATCTCCGATCACCGACCATTCGAGGTAAGTGCTTTCGGATTTCCGCTCAAGGTTCTTTTTGGTTTTAAACACAGATTTAATTAATTATAATTTAAATATGTTGTTCTTGGTTCGTTGAGTTCACCGACTCAACGCCGGTTTCCGCGACGACGCGACGCCTCCCCGCGACGACGCGACGATCGACCTCTTCCGCGACGATCTCTTCCGCGAAGAACGCCCGCGCACGACGATCATCAAGGTAGGGATTTCTTTATGGGAGTTACCCCTTTAAAATTAATTCCCGTCTTTGTTTCTTTAAAGAGATTAAAGAACCGTTTGTGAACAATTTTAATCCTATCAAAATTGTTGTTTCCTGTGTGGATATTTTTCTCCCAGTTGTCTATTTCTAACGCGGAGGGCGCGGGCCAAACGAACACGGCCCGACGACCCTCCGCCGTTCTTGTTTTGTGCGGATTTTACGGTCGACGACGGAACGTGCCACAGTGGACGTTTGACGATCCCGCAGTAAAGAACGGATCCCGGGAGGAGCAACGGCACAGACGGGAAGGAAAACGGGCCACCGGAGCGACGCCGGCGGCCGGAGGCGGCGGCGCCCCGGCGCGCCGCCGGACGAGATCCGCCGCGGCTGAAGCCGCGGCGGCGGCCAAAGGACCCGCGGTGGTGGGTCTGGTTCGTCCAGGCGGACGCGGCTCAGCGCGTCCGCGGTTCACCAGCGCGGCCCGCACGCGGGCCGCAGTCCTTCCTCAAGCCGCGGTTCAGCGCCCGCGGCTTCCACCCGCGCGGCTCGGCCTAGCCGAGCCGGCCGAGCCGGACCGGCCCTGGCCGGGCCGGGCCGGGCTAGCCGGGTCGGACTTGGGTCGGGTCAACCCGGTTCGTGTTGACCCGGTTCGGGCCGACCCAGGGGGGGAGTGGGGGTCGGGCCGGGTCGGCCCGGGCCCGTACACCCCATCTTCGGACGTTTTTCGTTCAAATGCCCGTATCTTGAGCTTCGTGCCTCCAAACGACCCGCCGTCAGCGGCAACACGATCCTTGGATCGAGACGGTCATTTCGATATATCGCACTCAAGGTTTCGGAATACCTTGTGTTCGGACGGGTTGGATCGTACACGAGACCAACCGGGCCCTCGGAGCAGAAACGCTCATATCTTGAGCTACGGACGTCCGATTGACGTGCCGTCAGCTTTGTTGAATTCCTCTAAGTGAGACGGATATTTTGGCATACTCCACCCAAGGTTTGGACACAGGTGGAGTGCGGTCGGGTTGGTTTTTCCTTAAAAACCAACCGGGCCCCTGGGACGAAAATGCCAATATCTCTCAGACCGGGCGTCCGATTGACGCGCCGTCTGCGACGTTGAGTTCCTGTTGACGATACAGAACTTTTGGATACATCAACTTCGGACTTCGTGTCAGTTGATGTATCAGCCTCACGGCTCGTGAAGCGGACCCTCCCGAACGAGCTTGCTGTGTGCGGGAACCCTAGTGCTGGCTGCGACTGCTACTTCGACAGCGACGACCGTGCAGAGATCCTCAGTGGACTGCGGCGACGACTGTGCCAAGATCCTCCGTGGACTCCGACGACGACCGTGCAGAGATCCTCAGTGGACTGCGGCGACGACTGTGCAGAGATCCTCAGCGGACTGCGACGACTCCTGCACTCATCGATCCTTCGTGGATCAGTGCTTCAGGTCCTGTGTGGGCCCGATCCTGTGTGGGTCCGATCCTGCGTGGGTCAGCGCTCAGCGGTTCTGTGTGAGCCAGCGCCTACAGGTCCTGCGTGGGCCCGGTCCTGTGTGGGCCCGATCCTGTGTGGGTCATGTCTCAGCGGTTCTGTGTGAGCCAACTTCTACAGGTCCTGCGTGGGCCCGATCCTGTGTGGGTCACTGCAAGGTTAGTACCTATCGATCCTTCATGGGTCCGACGACTTAGATGGTTCAATGATCATCTTTATCGTCATCCGAAGAAGTATACCTGTGTGAGCTGAATCTTGTGTTACTCCCCTTTGTGGATTGTGTTGTTCTATCCTGCGTGGGTATGCGTTTTGCTTTCCTGTGTGGACTGGGTTGTGCTTGGGCTCGGACGTTGGAGCCGATCGGGGAATTGACGACTTAGGTATATGTATGGGCATATACCTAAGCCGTGTCTGATGTTACTTCGTGATTGTATCTTTCCTTTGTGGATTATCCTTTGTGGATTTCGGAAGACCTTCGGGGGTCTCGGGGTCCCTACTGAGTAGCTTATACTCACCCCTGCACGGGCTATGCCCGCACTTCGTGGTGTTGGTTGCAGACGACAGACAACGTTGATCGTGGAGGAGGCGTGCGGAGCAGGACAGTACCTGGAGGTGGACCACTGGGCGGGACGTACTCAGAGCGGTTAGGTGGACCCGAGGAGCAGTGGAGGCTATCTGTACCCACCCTTCAGGTGGGGCTTCCGGAGGACGGCCCGACGCTGCAGTTTTCCCTTTTTTAGTTGCTGTTTTTCCTTTCAGTTGTACTTTACAGTTGGGCTTGTATTTCCGGCCCCTTTTTACTTTCAGCACACCTTGTACAGTTTTACTTAGTGTTTACTATTCCGCTTGCTTACTATGTGGTGCTTGTTTACTTTTCAAAGGCAATACCTTCCCTTTTTGTTGGGATTTTCGCCTTGGTGCTAGTCGCTAGCCCCTGTCCTATGGAAGGCGGGATTGGGGTAGTCACGGCACGGGCCCCGAGGGCGGGTCGTGACAATACTTTTTACACCTCAATACATCCATTTATGGTTCACCCATTTTTTAAAAAATACAAAAGATGGAACCTTCTGTTCATGTGTGGATTACTAAACTCGGATCTATATTATGGTCATGAACTGGTTTCCACTACCTAGAAGAGAGGATATTTTTGACCAGTTCAAAGGAGCTATGGTTTTTCAATGGTTGACCTAATGTTGATATATCTCCTTGTATGAGTAGGGTCATTAGTGATACCTTATTGATATTTTCATAGTGTGAATGGTCTGTATGAGTACATTGTTATGTCATTCAGTCTGACAAATGTGAACACCATTTTCATGGAACCAATGTGTTTGGTTTTCTATCACTGTCTCAATTCTTTAATTGTGGCCTTTTTGGATGACATCTCAATGTAGTCTACACTCGTAACAACCATTCCAATCATATTGAGATCAATCTAAATACACTGAGAGGGCATAAATTTTATTATAACATTCTTAAAGGATACTTTAGTATCAACAATGTTTACTTCATGGGTCATATCATATCGCAATGCGGAGTATATTTGGACCTAAAAATGATTGTGATATAATTTACTGGTAGTATTTCAATAATGTGTTCGATATATGGATTTCATTAGGGATAGTTGGATATTATAGGTATTTTTTTCAAAAAATTTCCCAAAATTATTCACATCCTACATGTCTTGGAATGAATGGTGTTATGATCATGTGGCAAGAAGTGTGTAGGAAATCCTTTAAAGAGTTGAATGGAAGGCTCAAATAAGAAAATATTCTGATCCTTCCAGACCCATGAATAGGTTGTACAATCATTTATGATGATTAAATCATAGTATTAGGACTTATAATGATGTAGGAGGAAATAGACATTGCATACAGATCTCGAAAATTTAGACCTCATGGGAGAAATTACCAGACACATGACTTCAAGCTAGCAGTAGTTGTCCATGCCTTACATTACTAGAGACATTTCATATTGGTTGAGTATGTGGTGTCCACAAATCACAAGAGCCTCAAATATATATTGGAATAGTTTGACAGGAACATAAAATAGAATATATGTTTCAAATATCAAGAATAATTTGATTTTTTTCTTTACAATAAACATGGGTAGGGAAACATATTTTCAAATTTAGTGAGTTGGAAAACTCATTCACATTCCATATGGGAAGCTACTGATGAATATAATTTAATGGGACATTTATCATAGAGGGATAATGAGTTTCGGGATAAACATGAGTAGTATTACCTACCATCGTTTAAAATTATCTCATAACTCCTTCAGAAGGTGATATGTAGACATTTTTCATATCCTGAGGGCATGATTCTCTATGAGAGTATTTAAAGAGATAATCCACCTCTGGATTGGTATGTGTAAATAGAAGACATATTATATTTTCATGGAAATTTTTGGGTTCTGATGGATATGATAATGAAGTTTATGAATGTTTCCCACACTTCTCAATGGTTTTTCATCAAGGTATGTCCACGATGTATTGATATATGTGATGAAATTATTAGTGGCCTGGGAGGAAATTTTAGATAACTAGCTTTATGACTAGGTGTTCAAATTATCAGTATTTGAATGTGGAGCACCAAATAACTATAGTCTAGTTATAGCTTCATCTATTCACATAATTGATATTTGAATATTTTGTTATGGATATCATAGTCTTCAAACATAGGTCGTCGAGAGGTAGTGATACTCTATGGGTAGTTATTTACCAATTAATAAAAGTACCCATGTTATTCCTATTCGCAATACTTTCTCAGTATATGTGTCTTGGAAAATGTAAGTCCTTGAGTTCATTCAACTAATAAGGGTCCAACATACTATTAATTCAGATAGGGATTTTAATTTCAAGTCGAAGTTCTAGAATTTAATGTAGAAGGCTATGAGAATATAGGTTCTTATATGTAAAACATTTTACCCTCATACCGATGAACATTCAGAATGGACAGTAATGGTTACAGAGGATATGCTATGATCATGTTTCAATGATAAAGGTAGTTCATGGGGGAATAATATCCCTCTTGTTTATTATACTCATAATAATATCATTATGGAGTTAATTTAGGTGTGGTACACATATGAGGTCCTCATATCTTATATGAGACATCTGAGTAGGTTCAGATGATCAAAAAATCGTATGACTACCACTCAGTCTAGATAGTAATCATTTTTCTATCACTATCAACCACCACTATAGTTAGAGGTTAGGGATCATGTTTTATTGTGGGTATCACCATTTCTAGGGAATATATGGCTATAAAAGTAAGGGAAGCTATGACTTTGTTTTGAACGAAATATGAGATTCTTGATAGAGTTTAAAAAGCATCCAATTAGATTCTATTACCAAAGAGGTACCATTCAATGCATGATATCCTCCATGTTTCACATCTTCACCATTATCAGGCTGACACATCTCCTAATCTTGATCCAAAATAATTGAGTTAGATGATGATGATTCCTTTAAGGAGTATCCAGTACATGTTGTTGATCAGGCCACAAGGGTTCATTAAGGCCATTCAATCCCTCTTGAATTAGTGATATGGTATCATTAATGAATGTGGGATGAGACTATGGAGTGGGATAATGACTTATATGCCCAATGGAATGAGTTTTTATAACACCGTGTTTCACCACCCTTGGAAGGTGATCTCGGGGACGAGTTCATTCAGGGGGAAAAACTATAAGAACCTATTTTTTAACTCAGGTATGTATCATTTAATTTATTTTTAATTTATTATTTTGGATATAATATAGAATTTGAAATTTTTTAAAAATGGTCTGAAGGGTGGTTAAGGTGTTTTTGGAGCCCGAAATCCATCTTTTAGGATAAAATGATGATGTTGCACAGTTATAGAAAAAAGGGTCGGTTGGCCTCATGGATAGATCTATTCATGGAGATGGTCTTCATTTTCATAACATCTATCTAGCATGTTTGGATGAAAATTTACTTAATCATTCTACCAAATCATGGGAGTTCCCCTTTTTTTCAGGTACTCATGTAGGGTCTGCGCAAGGTTTTTCAAACCCTGCAAAAAAACAACACACAAGCTAAATTTCAGGTAAAATGAAAATTTTTTCCTCAATGATCTAATAAATCCTCCTCCATTATCCTAATCAAGTTTCAAATGGGATTTTTCTCCAATCCTCTAATTTTGGATCTTTTGGAAATCCTAATATAATGTTTAAGAGATCTCCTTCATCTAGGATCTACTTGAGCATCTATTTATCCTGTTGGACGGGTAACTATAATTACATTACACTTTTTAATATATTTTTCTACTCTATTTCTCAAAAACTAGTTATTGATGTGTGTGAGTTTCTTCTTTTCGTAGTTATACTACAATCCAAGACTAATCAAGGTCGGTAGAATATGGGCAAAATTGTACAAGCCTATGGTTTCTAGCCTATAACTCTTCCCTCAAGTTCATTGATTTTTGAATTATCATGTGGGGCCAACTGATTTCATAAGATTCCATTTATTGAATTGTTATGACATTCATTTAATCATTAGAACCATACGGTTATTCACATTCCAAATATGTGATTAGTTAATAGTGGTTAAACCCATAACACAATCCATCACTGGTTGGATGATATTCCTTAATAAATATTTTAGTTTTTTCACACGTTTAGGCATCTATTTGGTAGTTCCATGGCATAACCCCTCTAAGGGAAATATTTTATATTTTAAATGTATCAATTTAAAATTTTAATTTCATAATGTCAATTACAATGTATTCTTACCACTTAAAAAACCTAAGGTAAGTGCATCAATTAGATAATTAAATGTGAAATAGGCATTGTCATGTATATTATCTATTTTAATTTAGTAGATAAAATTTGTTTGAATAATAGATTAAATTCCCATATCAACCCAAACAATGTTGGCTGAATGTTGAAGTGTAACCCTTAATTATTAAATATTCCTTAAATAGATTAAGTAAATGTTTAATGCTACGCAGTCTAGCCACACTAATGAAAGGAATTCCTTGAAACAAATTTACTTATTGATAAATTGTGTACGTATGAAAAGGATTTATGCTATTTTTCCTTATCACACTAATAAAATGAAAGGATTGAACCAACTGAATTATTATATTACTTTATTATCAAGTTGAAGGGGCCTATCAAGAGCTTCCATTGGATTCATATCCTAGAATTCCTAAAGCCCTCAGGAACCCCATTACAATTTAAGGATAGGGATTTCATAGGATGACAACCACATAGAAACACAATCATTTCCATTTCATGGATGAATAGTATGAAACCTTCGGAACCTTCACATAGTAAACAATAATGACTTGGATAGACTCCTTAGATCCACCACTGACATGTAAGTCCCAATGTTAATGGCTACGAGGCCCAATCACTACATAGCCCAATTTTACCTTGGTTGATAACCTTGGATTTAGTAGGAATATTTTTGTGGAATGCCTTAGAATATGATCCTTTGAGTTAATGACCCTTGTGGCCTATGATTCCATGGTTATTAACTTAGTACTTCATTATTAAATTTCATTTCTGGTTTCCCCGTTATAGATTGGAACCTTCACTGTGGAAATCTTGTGAATTATTTTTAAATATTAATAATAAAATAATGAGATGATTACAGGTTCATACACCAGTCACGGGATAAAGTATGTACTTGGGTATTTAGTAACATTGTACTTCATTTATTTATATATGAATTCTTTTAGACTATTATTTTTCCATTACACATAACAGATGTTATATACACCGTTGGTGGTGGATCACATATATTTATCTCACACCCTCTCCAAGAACCATTCGGTACCGAGTGTAGACTACATGATTTAAGGTAATGATAATGTGAAGCATTAGACTTCGAACACATGATTTATTATTATTTTAGGATAGATCATGATTTTAGATGACCACTCAAGAGATTTATATTCTTGGGATAATGTATATATTTCATTTATAATTTTTTTGAATTTGTATGGCTAATATCTTGTATACATGTTTTTAAGTTTTTTATTGATATAAAATATCATCATCAATTGTTAAATGCTTTTATGTTGTTCCAATTATTTATATAATTTCTCTATTATGTCTGTATTCTTGATGTTACATCTATTTACTTATATTTTTTCTTCTATTTACCTCCATTTATACTTATCCACTACACAACACATTGTTAATGAGGAAAAAATATTTCCACAAAGACTTCATATACTCTTGATAATATTCAGAAACCTATTGAATTTGGGGATATGTGTTGGATGTCATGTGTCCCATTAGGCTCAAGGTACCTATTAAGTGGCATCTAGGTTATAGATGTCTAAAATACAATCAATGATTCGATGCATTTATTATCATGAACATAACAAAATAATGGTCGAGAAAAAGTATCATGAACCACACATAGGTGAGTTTCGATCTATGAAGAGGTGATACATAATTCTAAAAGATTCTATATAGATATGATTTTTTTTGATAATGGTTAATAGTGAGGATATACATAAGAAGACTTTCTATATAAAATATTGATATTATTAATTCATAGTAGGGGAATTCACACTTACAAATTCCCTTTCAATCATCATGGATCCAATGAATATTTATTTCAAGATTATCATTGTTATTTTTTAATAGTATTTATATATGATATGAAAATTTACTAAAATTTCAACGAATCTCATAAACATATTTTGATGATAGTGTAAACAGCCATGAGAATGTTGGATATATATGTATATTTTCATAAGCGTTATGTTTTTTTATTAAAAGATTCCATGTTTCATTAAATATTCTAAAAGGAGGGTATATCTTAGTAGGTGGGGTGGTTTCTAAGTTGTATAACCCATAATCATTCATCCAAAAACTGGGGTTCAAATCATCGATATCCATTTGAGGGATTCAAGATACATGTTGTGACACTGACATGACATGGGAAGGTGATGATGCATATAGAATAATGCAGGCATGAAGTTGATCTATGCATTCCGGCCGTGTTTGTGGGCCCCTTAGTATTGTACCTATAGGCTTTGTAATGGGTCAAACAATTACTAGATATAAATAGGTCTTTATTTCATAATAAATGTAGCATCAACAAAAACTCTTTTTTTTAATGTGAGGGTATATCTATCGATCCTTAATATAACAGATGTGATTAAAAAATGTGCCAATGAAATAACATTAAATATGTTCATTATTTTTCATAGACTGGACATATATAATCGATACATGGTGAGAAATTTCATATGACTTCCAAATTCATAAACAAATTAACCTATATTAGAGTCAGTTTCCTTTATTTTGATGAATGAAAAGTTAATTTAAATAATTCTTATAGATGGTTTGTTATTAGACCTGAAATCACACATCCCTCAAAAAGAGATAGATTTAAAATTTAAAAGTATTTATAAAATAAGCTCTTTGGATTTATATTAATGGAAAATGACATATATATATATATATATAATTCATTGTTTCAAAATAATATACATGAGAAATATTATACATCTAATGATTTAAGGATCTTAATGAAATTATCTTCAAGAGGCCCAAGTTTCATATATTCCTTGAGTACTCTCAGACCATTCTCTTATGTATGGTGTAGTTAAGGTTGAGAAAGATGAGATATAACATTTTATTTTTTTGTGACAATAAGTAGACCTGTGATATCAATTTAATTAAAATTAGTATACTTCCAATAATAATACCATTTAAGGATATTATTGTGGTGTTTGGAAAATTGTGATTTAGAATCATGAAGATAATTTAAGGAATGCATATGAAATGTTACCAATTTATATGGATTTAATTGAAGAGCATAAAAATTTTATAATCCATATATATTCAATACGTTAGGGTTAATGGGGTGATGTTATTTTTTCTATCCATGAAAACAAATAGGATATTCTTTAAAAGAAGATTTTGGAGGTTTAAATGGATGTGAGAGAGAGGTTATTAACCTATTGATAAAGGAAGGGGGAAAATTTTGTTTATTAAAGAATTAATTTAAAATAAATATTATTATTGGAACTATAATTTGGATCTTGTCGATAGATCATACTACACTGGCTTGGATGAGTTAGATCGTTGGGATAATACTCATTCCTATGATCTCCTAATAGGATTATTCATGAAAAACATGAGGGTTATCTGATGGATTTCAAAGGAGTGATATATTAAAATAAAATTAATAGGTTTCAGGGGGATTAAAATAGTAAATAATAGATAAATCATCATGGGGAAGATGGAATCATGGGTTTTTCATTTCATTTTAACCATAGTAGGTATCCTAGACTATACAGTTTTATCAGGTAATTGTTTTATTTCTCATGGAATATTTTCAAATTAACATAATTAAAGTTGCTATTGATTTCATAAGGGGGGTCAGTCCCTAAAATTTTTTCTTTTACAAACTTGGTTAGACCCCAAAATAATAACCCATGAAATCTTTCATTAAGGCCCAAGAGGCATTCATAACCTCCTGATCTGTAAACAACTAGAACACTGTATGAAAAATGAATTTGGGATTGATTTCAAACATTAAATAATAGATATAGAAAATAACAAGAAAAAAATAATATAGTAACAATGAAGTGTAATAATTATATCTAGATATATATTAATTCAACCCCTTAGTCCCCACCATCCACAAAACCAGCCCCATCCACGAGCGAACCTGAATGAGAACATGTACTAAAAAATAACTATGGTTTACCTTATCTATGTGACACAAGTATGTAGTGATAATAACATAAATCAGTATGAAATCACTCAATAATTAATACATTTCTTTATCTGAAACATTAGATAAAAAATTTAATGAAATATAATTAGAAAATTTGGTTTTTACATTTTTCCCAAAAAAACTAACACTGCATTCCCAAAATTCCCTTTTTGATGACCGACCCAAAATTCAATTATAAAAATAGGTTGGAAATTAAACTAATAATAAAAAATAGTACTAAATTCAAAACAAATCTTACATAATTCAATGTAAAAAAGGAAAATATAAATTGAGTACAGTAATCATGGTATATAAAAAATAACAAATTGAAAAAAATAGTATCAGTGTATCTATGAATAAGAATGAATACTGGAAAATTA
Organism: Viscum album; assembly: GCA_963277665.1. Classification (NCBI taxonomy): domain Eukaryota; kingdom Viridiplantae; phylum Streptophyta; class Magnoliopsida; order Santalales; family Viscaceae; genus Viscum; species Viscum album. The sequence continues at coordinate 478,730,311 of OY728134.1, forward strand.
AAAACCATAAAAAAATAAGATCATAAAAATATGTAATTCTGAGGATTTTTTAATGATATCCTTAAGAGAACCATGACATACAGGGTTCATACCCACATACCTACATCTGATTCAATCTATATTCAATAACCAATTTGGTTGGTCTACCTTTCCTCACTAGTGGCATAACCTATATAGACAGTATATAGGGATATAACTAGATTAAAAAGCAATGGAGGGAAGAATCCAATTAACCCTTTAGAGGAAATCCCTGAATACGATGATAATAGACTAATGGGAAGTAGTGTAGGCTATCACACACATGGAATTAAATAAAACCCAAAGATGATACATTGCATTACATGACCACTCATCGACACCATTGATGTGAATACCATACCTAAGGATGAAAATATTGTGTTAATCATGAGACGTAATACCTTTTGAATGCTACAACCAGTCACACTTTTCATAGAAGATAAAAAATATTTTTATAAAATGTTATATGGTGTTGGATGAGGTATAATATTTGATGTCTGAAATAAATTCCATGGATGACACCATTCCATCTAAATCCATTTATAAAATATATGTAAAACCTTAATCATTATTTTAAGGTTCAAAAAAACATATATGTGATTTAGATATCAAATTATTCTGACAAATCCCCAAAAAAATAAATTATTAGAAGAAATTTTGAAAAAAATATGTAAAATAACATGAAAACAACGGTTCTATTTAGAAAAAATTAATATTTTAGGGGAAACAATTGGTTGAAAAAGTGGAGAAATGAATGAATATGGTATGAGGGTTTCTTGGAAACTAGGGCTTAAAGATGGTCATTTATAAGGAATTTCCATTCATATGCATGTTTTTATCAATATGTGCAACTCATGTAGAAATTGATTATCCCATATTTGATAGAATGTATATGTAACACCCTATAAATTTCCATTATTAAAGATTTTATAATCATATGGATCACCGTAACCAATCAAAATAACCTTTAAACCAATGAAAAATAATCCAACATGATCATCATACCATAAATGGGCACAAAAACCCATTCCAAAAAAATAACCAAATAAACTAAATTTTATCAACACTCAAACCAGGTTGAAACCATTTTAAAATCCAAAAATAAATTTTAGATGACACCTTCCATTTAATTATACAACATACACAAATATTCTTATTGAAATTCCTCTGGATTCCCTCTAAAACACCCAAATTTATTAACAAACCAATATAAAATGGAATAATAAATCCTATATACACTTCAAAATAATTATCAACACAACTAATGACTTATTTTGGAAACTCATAAATCATATTGAATGTTCCATAAAATAAATGTGTGGAGACACCCACCTCAATGACATCTAAACAACGTAAAACTCAAAGAAATGCATGATGTGAACCCAATGACCAATTAACACACCCTAAACACGTATATTAATTGATATGTACATATATATTTTTCTGTGTGTGTATACCCCAGGTGTGATTTATATTTTTCTATCCCATGTGGGACTATGTATAATGTGGGTGCTTATATACTTACCTATATATGTATGTTTCTGTATGTCGATACTAAGGAGCTAGAGGCTATCACATTCACCAACTCTGGACCAAAACTACCTCGAGGAGGTCCATGAGGAAGTATAAAAACAAGAAATATAGAATTAACAATATAAATAAATTAAATTTGGTTAATGAATTTAAATATAAGAAAACCTAGTTGAAATCAAAGGTTAAAATACTACACTCAATGGAAAAGGAAATAATGTCTATAATCAAAGTCTAAAAAAACAGAAAATAATGAAAAAAATGAACATCAAAATTGGGTTAGGGTTCATAAAATCCATCTGAGACACAATAGGAAGGATAAAAATTGAAACACCAAAGGAATAAAAAGTAAGTTTAGGTGGATGAATATTTACTAGGAATGATTTCACAATGATTCTGTACGTGATACAACTATGAGGGGGAAGAAGTGAATGAGGTGTGAGTGGATGGGAGCCACTCTAAGAATTGTGTGTCATACAAAATAGAGTGGAAGGAGAGAATAGTTGGGTATATTGGGGGTGGTGTGGTAAATATATTTATTAATTTTCTATTATTAATTTTATATATGTGTTTTTTATTCTTTCAGATCTCAGAGTTCAGCATCATGGTTGGCCCAATCATACACCAACCACACGAATCTCTATGGGAATCTAAACACACAATAATTGTAAGGGATCAATTATAAAGAATCGATGTGTAGGTATCTACTAAAAAATAGGCACCCTCCCAAGATTTATTCACAACCTCTATTAATTGTATACCCACAATTCCCCAATTCTAAAAATTCACTAATTTATATTTAAAACTATTATTGCATGAAGCTAAGGAACAATGTTTATTATAATTAAATAATCAAATATAATTAAATTTTAATGGTAGTGGTATGAATATTCTACCCACCATTATGAATATTCTACACCCAGAAAGACGTCTAGTTGAATGATGAATAAAAATCGAGACACAAAACTAAACAAAACCAAGAGAAACCACGTACCTCAACAAGAAATTTCATCTTCACAGGTCAGACCTAACTGAATAATATGACTATAACTAGATGTTCAATGTGGGAAAAAGAGGAGTCCCTAACCATTTAGGAACCAATATGCATAATGAAACTAACCCCCACATGAGGGCGATGTATTGAAGAATATCCTGCCAAAAACCAATCCAACCATGATTCGTAATTTCCATATGACAAAAACATATAAAAAATAGGAAAAAGATAATTGATAACCATAGAATACATGCCATGTAAATACCGATACCTCGAGGACCATGCCATGACTATCCTAAGCACACATTCAATAGACCATGGGATGGCGACTAGCACCAGAAATGCATATATCTTAAATGGGAAGGTATTGCATTTTTTACCTGTACAAACACACAGTCCAATAACACAACAAGAAGAAACCACACATATTAGAATGTAATAAGATGAAACCACAAAGTAAAATGTTATAGTAAAAGACTATTTCATGTAAAAAGGGGCTAGAATACATTCCCATCTGTAAATGTAAAAGTATGAATGGATGTACAATATAGCTGAATGAAAAAGGAAACCGCTACATGGTCATCCTCCAAGGTCCCTACATAGTTCTGCTATATTAGAATCCTATGTGTTTATGATGATTTAGGATCCTATGTTGGTCTACCTCTTAACATTGTAAGATGATTCAATAGTTACATCTAATCAGTATTACTACTGTACCAATATTATACATGGTTTGAGCTGAGTCTTTACCTTCGTGGTATTCTTCTATGTGGCGTTACCTATGTGGTACTTACCTTTGTGGTGTAACCTTCATGGTACATGAATTCTTGGTGATATCTTTATGGAATTACTCTATCTCATGTTACCTTTGTTGTACTTACCTTTGTAGTGTTACCTTCGTGGTACTCTTTTTCTCGTGGAATAGTTGTACTTTGGATAAGGATTGGGGCCTTGTGATTCTTCATGAATGAGATTGGTATACTTGATGAATTAGGTATATATATGGGCATATACCAATGTAGTGTTTTTAGTTGTCTTCATGTGTTGTGGTTTATCCATTGTTTATTTTTTGAGACCTTTGAGGGTCTCAAGGTCCTTACTGAGTATCGTTATACTCAACCCTGCACGGGCCATGCCCGCACCATGTAGTGTTTGGTGTAGATGACGGATAGCATTGACTGAGGATAAGGGTAACATGACTGAAGATAGCTCGGAGATGGATAATAGTAGAGGCGTAACTTAGAGATGACCATTTGAGAGTTTTACCTACCCTTCAGGTTTGGTCCTTGGCAGGAGTTCATAGGTGCTATTTTAGTGTACTTATACTTTTAAGTTTTCTTGCACATTCCAATTGGACTTCTATTCTGGCCCTCTTTACTTATTGTACATACTCTATTTAATATACAATTTACATGTGTTTGTATCATGATTTTTTCTTTGTTTAGTGTGTTTATAGGATATAAGGGAAATGAATTCCCAATTATAGGGAATACACCTTTCGGTGCTAGTCATCGGCCATTTCATATAGAAGGCGGGCTATGTAACACCCTGAGCTTCCACGATCTGCTTCTCTTTCAATAATGCAATAGCTTGCATTGTACACAAGTTCGAGATTCTAACACACCGCGACCAATCAAAATATCCATTATGAATAGTAATACCCACGTTTTGAAATTATATATATTTTATATTTCAAAATGGACTTCTTTTTTGGATTTGTAATATCGAAATTATACTAAGTTGAATTTTTGGTATTTTTCTAAGAACATCAAATTTTTTATGAATTGTGAAAAATACTTAAAAACAATTTCTTTAATCAAAATAATTTATAGTGATAAATAATACTATTTAGTGGTTTTAAAGTATATTTATAATATGTTTTTACCATTTTATCTAATGGTGTTCATTAGAATTAGTTTCACTTTGAAATTCGACATAAAAAATTGTCAATCTTTTGATATATATTGTTTCTTAAAAACACGCTATTTGGTTTGGCATTGGGAATTAATTATAAAATTAATTAATGCAACATATATGTTTGTAATTTTTTAAAATAGACATCATTTTTGAATTCAGAATATCAATTATAGCTTAGGGTGAAATTTTGGCATTGTTCTGAAAAACTTCAATTTTTGATGAATAGTTAAACAAATAAGTGGTAGTTAAAAAAACTGATGTTTTGTTTAAATGAAACATTACCACTTCTGTGATTTGATTTTAAAAAATCTGACATACATGGTTTTCATTAGGATGTTAAATGTTTTTCAATGGGATTAAAATAATTTTTTGGTGAATAGTAACTTTTAAGTTTAATTAATCGCGATTAAAAGTAATTAGTGAAATTTAAGGTAAAAATGATATTATAAAAATATGAAAATACCTTTATACATGTCCTACCCCTATTGGATGAGTCATGGACAACCAAGGAAATCCATGGGTCATCTTGCGGACCCCATGGAGCCACTTTGGTAGGAAAATGTCATTAGAAACTTTTTATTTAGTGTTAAAATAAAAATGTCACAAACATGAAAAGTTTTACTAAAACAATTTTTAAATGAGGTTATACAAGTCATAGTTTTGAATATAAATTTTAATTAGAAATATAAAAAGATTTCCTAGATCATGATAATTTTTTTATAATTTTTACACATTAAATAAATTAACTTATTTATGACACCATGGTGATGCATCGATTACCTCATTAATTAACGATTTAAATAAAATGAAAAGATAATGTAAAATATAAGACTTACACTTGTCAAAAAACCTATTGGATGAGCATATTTAAAACCCTTATCACAGTATCCTTGAAATATATAAGTTTTGGACCTTTAAAATCTGAAACTCATTATATAATAAAGTAATATTTCATAACTTTCCAAGAGTGCCCCTCATCTCCTCTTAAAAAAGGCCCCCACCACTACCACCTTACTCACACCTTCAAGCCATTTTGCTCGGCCATCCTCTGCCCAAATACTCTCCCAACGTCCCTCTCTTACTCCTAGAAGACTCACTTTGGGCAGAATTCTTCCCAAGGAAGCCTTTGGCTCAAATCAAAAAAGTGTTACCCAATTTTAAGGTAATGTATTCTCTTATGTTATTTTGTTTTATTTTGCTTCTCCAACCCCGTAAACATTTTTTATTCCATTATTTTTTAACCAAAACAGTATCTTCAATATACTAGGATGTTTTTATAGGAAGTATTTGAGCTACACTTACACACACCTACATCTAATGGTTAAAGAACATATTGTTTCTGTGGATGGCGAACTTCTGCCTCACGAAACGATGATTGTTCAACACTCATATAACACCTTAAAAGGTGGAAATTAAGATGTCAATATATTTATATATGATATATAATATTTTTATGTTTTCCTTAATCTTCTGTATTTTTAATTTATTTCATACCTTTATGGTTTCTATTATGGGTAAACATGATATTTTCATTTTAGGAAGTGCGGACTACTGCCCCCTCAAAGTGATTTGAATCGTTAATGCCATGTGTGGGATGTATGAAGGATGTATTAAATGGTATTATACATTATATTATACTGGAATTATATTATACCTTAATATAATTATAACATCATTCCATTAAATACGAAATAGAAATGAAAGCAGCGTTCATGCGTACGTACGGCTTACCGTCTCCATGAACGGTGCATTTCATTTATTACCTCTAAATGTTATGTAATATTATAAATGAGTGTATATAATGAATAATGAACATGAAAAAGTTTCATAAGAAAATATAAATTAACTCTAGTTTATTATTTAGGAGATTAAAGAACGATCGAGTCAAGTCGGACACGAGGTAAGGAAACTTCTTAACCCAATTCCCATTCTCTAGGTTGAACTTATCTTTCTTATTTATGTTGTTATTTTATTATTTTAGAAATGAATTTTTATATCTTATCAAGTATTTATACCTTCTATATTTGAGCTTATAGTGAATACACATGAGAGATCTATTTCATTTACAAAATGATCTTTGTAAGGGAACTTCTTAACCCAATTTTCATTCTTTGGGTTAATATCCAACTTTCAAATTATGTCATGATATTATTATATCCTATCCTGTATTTATAATTTCTTTATGTGTACATATATTGAATACACATAATAGATATATTTTATTTAAAAATGATGTTTTCAAGGGACTTCGTCTCAATCTCCATTCATTGGGGCATATTTTGATTTATACACACATTTCTTTTATTTGGTGTGTAAACCCCCTTGACTTTTATGTTTATTCAAAAGGAATATTTTTATACAAAGAATTTTACTAAATGACAAAAATGAATGTTTTTCGTTTCGTACGTATGCGGTGACAATGACTTCTCCACTGCCATGACCATTATTTGAGTTTCGTCTTCCCCTATAAGCCTTAACTTTTTTTAAATGAAAAATAAATACCATGTTTTAATTTTCTTTTATCTTGGTATTGAAAATGGTTTTGAAATTGTTTTTATTATATGAATATGTTTTATTGATATCCTATGATTTAAATATGAAAATTTTATGTTTCCTTTATTCATGTTTTATGTGATACGATTATGTTATGGTTTATGATATGTTTAATCCAGTTCATATGAGGAATGCATTGGACTTAATAAGTGACGGGTGGAGCCCGATATAGCTTCTCGATGCATCGGTAGGTCTCATGAGACAAACTAGTGTCTTGGTACGAGGCCTTGACAAAATATTATTTGTAGTCTTGGCACGAGGCCTTGGATATGTTGTTATGATAGTTTGGCATTATGCATTCCATCATTATGAAAGTGGTTATTGATATTGAATGTGATTATTAGACTAGTAGAATATCCATGTGAATAAGTAAATGGCATTATTTAATTTTATTTTTTCCATATTATACTGATGTACAAGTTTAAAAAGGATTTTGTTTTAGTTATACATTGCCTTAAATGTTAATATTTATTTATGAAAGCTTCCACAATATTGTTATCCTTACTGAGCATCTGAGCTCACCCCTTTCCATGTTTTAATATTTTCCAGGATGTGAAGAAGTATTTTATGAATGACCTATAGGGATAGTTAGAAGAGGATATGAGTGTGGACTATGGAGACTTCGTAATTGTAGTTTTTCACATTATGATGTTATGTAACATTTATAAATGTATCTAGTGTTTCCAAGGCTACTAAACTAATCGGTCTTTTGAGACTTGATCTTTTGTGATCATGCCAATGTTATGAAGTAATGCACCGACTCTCGGTAACTGGGGTCAGGGAGTTACAGTTGGTATCATAAGCATTTTATTAATAACCTTGGAAGCTAGATTTAGATAAACTCTGATTAGAGAACATAGCCCTAAGATAGACTTTGTGGATTAGTATAGAAGAACTTCCACAAATTTTGGTTTTATAGAGATTTTTGTGAGTTTCCGAGAAATACATCGCTGCCTGGATACGAGCAGGTAGAGGCGGCTCTGGCACAGATGTACCTAGGGGTAAAACCTGAATACACTACTATGATCTAGACTCGAACAGGAACTGGTGCATGACAACAGGCCTTGCTGCACTCTTTGTTACGACACTACCAGGGGATATGCTTAGGATAATTCTCATTTTCATTACAAACCATTATGATGGGTTTATGAGTATATACATACTCAAAGGAAACATTTCTTTTTATGATTATGGATTATATCCATAAATAGTTCAATTTATGTTAAGTGTTTTACAAGTATGGAATTATGTATTTTGATTCATAAACTAATCTAGTTTATGACATTGTTTAGAAATGGCGCCCAGTGGGAGGAATGGAAACCGTATAAATGCACACACTCCATATCGAGATTTCCCTCCTGCTAAAGATAGTTATTGTGGAGCTGGAGATACAACTGGTGCTGATCAACTTATCACCATACTGGGGAAACTCACTCAGGTTATGAATAATAACCTTACTCGTATGGAGGACCCTGTTCTGCAACGTGGAGGATCAATGTTAGACCGATTCATGAGGCAACAACCGCCAACATTAAATGGGGGTACAAATCCATTAGTAGCTGAGAAATGGAATAACTCCTTTGGGTAAATATTTCATGCCTGGGGGAGTAGCGAAAGGGAGAAGGTTGTCATGACAGTTTACTAGCTCACTAAAGATGCCGATCAATGGTGGTCGCTGTTTCAAAATAGAAAAGAAGATGAAGAAGTATCTAATATGGAATGGAGGGAGTTTAAAGAGATTTTATTAGAAAAATACTTCCCCCGTGACCATAGATCATATATGGAAATGCAATTTCTGAGTCTGAGACAAAAGGAGGATGATAATGTCGCAAAGTATTAGGCCAACTTTACAAGGTTAGCGAGGTATGCTGCAAATTATATACGTAACCCAGTAAGTAAGATTGATCATTTCTTTGATGGGTTAAAACCATTTCTCCATCGATCTTTAGTATCACAATCCTTCCCATCGTACGATGATATTGTCTCGTGTTCTATCAAGATAGAAAATGAATTCTCTAAGTCTTATGACAACAAAGTAAAGCAAGATAAGAAGAGAACGGTGGAACAAGATACAGATAAAGGGAAAAAGGGAAAGATGGATTTTCCATTATGTGATAATTTTTGGAAGAATCACCCCGGTGCTTGCCTAAAAGGAATGGGAGTTTGTTATAAATGTTGAGAAAAAGGTCACCAGGCTCGTGATTGCAAGGGAAAGAAAGAGGCTACCAATGTTGAATGCTAAAATTATAGGGAAATGGGGCATTATGGAAATGAATGTCCTAAGTTTCAGGGAAACATACCTCATAAAAGGCCAAGGGATCAAGGACAATCTTATGCTGTTACTACAGTTGAAGTGGAATAATTAATTTATTGGTGCTTTTGGACTCAAGGATTATATTCTGGTTGTAAGAATAATGTGATATATATAAGGATTGTATTTCAGTACTTGTTGTTTTAATTAAGGTTTTAATATGATGAAGGTAATCATATTTTTATATGTGACAATAAGAGAATCATTACATTGTTTGAGGAATCTGATTATACAATTGATTTTGGAATTTAGAGACCTTTTAGAGAATGTATGGATGGAGGTATTTTGGATAACTATAAAGGTTGGAATAGATTAAGTCGAACATTGGATAGTATTGTTTAAGTTTAAAACATTTATGAAGATTATTTTTGGAATATTATAATACTATAGTTTTAGTAAAAGGACAACCTCAAGGTTGGGGGATAACCCGTTGCGTCGGACAAACCTGCAGGAATCGAACCCACAACCATAGTGTGACAGGCCTTTATTACCTTCCAATAGCATAAAGGAAGTCCCTGGTTATTACAAAATAGTTTTCGTAATCTAAATGGTATTTGTTAATATTTTGATCCTTTTACGATTAAAATAAATATAATATTTTTGAGTTCTATTACAATTTGGAGTTAATGACGGGTTTGTGGTAAAAAAAATTAAATAATGAAAGTCTACATGACAAGTAAGTATTTTTCCATATGTTCTTTGTAAATCTCTTAAATACATTCCTCAACATTATGAAAGGTAACTTAAAACAAAAACGTTGTCGGTTAAATTTTCCAACTGGGGATTCAATGACCGTTTAACCCATCACAAGATTTTGATTTTCTTGTGGTTAACTTTCTCCTAATCCTGTTTTCTATAACTCTCCATCAGACCATGATGGTGTTTTTCCTCCATACCATATTTTTATATAATCCTAGTATAGGCTATCTCAGGTGACCTTTGTACCTCTCATTCATGATTTTAATGTTATATTTTAATTAACCATATTTCCAATGTGGGTTTTTCCACAAAGGTGTTTTCTATTTTTAACCTTTTATTCTCAACAAAAAATTTCAAATTGTGAGGACGCAATTTATTGAAGGAGGGTAGAATGTAACACCCCGAGCATCCACGATACGCTTCTCTTTCAATAATGCAATATCTTGCATTATACACAAGTTCGAGATTCTAACACACCGCGACCAATCAAAATAGCCATTCTGAATAGTAATACCAACTTTTTGAAATTATATATATTTTATATTTCAAAATGGACTTCATTTTTGAATTCGGAATATCGAAATTATACTAAGTTGAATTTTTGTTATTTTTCTAAGAACATCAAATTTTTTATGAATTGTGAAAAATACTTAAAAACTACATTTTTAATCAAAATAATTTATAGGGATAAATTATACTATTGAGAAGTTTTAAAGTATAAATAGATTATATTTTTACCATTTTATTCAATGGTGTTCATTATAATTAATTTCAATTTGAAATTGGACATAAACAATTGTCAATCTTTTGATATATTTTGTTTCTTAAAAACACACTATTTGATGTGACAATCGGAATTAATTATAAAATTAATTAATGAAACTTATATGTTAGGAATTTTGTAAAATAGACATCATTTTTGAATTTGGAATATCAATTATAGCTTAGGGTGAAATTTTGTCACTGTTCTAAAAGACTTCAATTTTTGATGAATAGTGACACCACTAAGTGGTATTTAAAAAAACCAATTTTTTGTTTAAATGAAACGTTACCACTTCTGTGATTTGATTATAAAAAATATGATGTACATGGTTTTCATTAGGATGTCAAATGTGGTTCAATGGGGAAAAATTAATTTTTTGGTGAATAGTAACTTTTATGTTTAATTAATCGCGATTAAAGGTAATTAGTGAAATTTAAGATAAAAATGATATTATAAAAATATGAAAATACCTTTACACTTGTCCTAACCCTATTGGATGAGTCATTCCCGACCAATAAAATCCATGAGTCAACTTGGGGACCCCATGGAGCCACATTGGTAGGAAAATGACAATAAATTTTTTTATTTAATGTTAAAATAAAAATGTCACAAACATGAGTTGGTTTACTAAAACAATTTTTGAGTGTGGTTATAAAAGTCATATTTTTGACTATAAATATTAATTTGAAATCTAAAAATATTTCCTAAATCATTATATTTTTTTTTTAATTTTTAGACATTAAATAAATTAAATTATTTATGACACCATGATGATGCAGCGATTACCTCATTAATTAATGATTTAAATAAAATAAAAAGATAATGTAAAATATAAGACTTAAACTTGTCAAAAATCTATTGTATGAGTATATTTAAAACTCTTATCACCTTATCCTCAAAATATATAAGTGTGGAACCTTTAAAATTGGAAACTCATTATATAATAAAGTAAACTTTCATGACTTTCCATGAGTTCCCCTTCTCTCCTCTTATAAAAGGCCCCCACCACTACCACCTAACTCACACCTTCAAGACATTTGGATCGGCCAACCTCTGCCCAAATACTCTCCCAACTTCCCTATATTACTCCTAGAAGCCTCACTTTGGGCAGAATTCTTTCCAAGGAAGCCTTTTGCTAAAATCAAAAAAGAGTTACCTGATTTTATGGTAATGTCTTCTCTTATGATATTTTGTTTTATTTTTCTTCTCCAACCCCTTAAACTATTTTTATTACTTTATTTTGTAAAAAAACCATTATCTTAAATATACTAGGATGTTGTTATAAAAATTATTCGATCTACACTTACACACACTTACATCTAATGGTTAAAGAACATACCATTTCTTGTCGATGGTGAATTTCTGCCTCACGAAACGATGATTGTTCAACACTCATATAACACCTTCAAAGGTGGAAATTAAGATGTCACTATATTTATATATGATATATAATATGTTTATGTTTTCATTAAGCTTATTTATTTTTCATTTATGGAATACCTTTATGGTTTCCATTATGGGTAAACGCGATATTTTCATTTTAGGAAGTGCTGACTACCGCCCCCTCAATGTGATTTGAATTGTTAATGCCATACGTGGGATGTATAAAGGATGGATTAAATGGTATTATACATTATATTATACTGGAATTATATTATAACTTTATATTAATATAACTTCATTCCATTAAATATGAAATAGAAATGAAAGTAGCGTTCATGCGTACGCACGGCTTACCGTCTCCATGAATGGTGTATTTCATTTATTACCTCTAAATGTTATGTAATATTATAAATGAATTTATATACTGGATATATATGATGTATATGATATCTAAATCTTGAGTATAATTATGGATATAATGGAAATTTTACCACATGAACAACTTGTAATTTTAGGAAGTTTATTTTTGACTCAAGTACCAAAGATCGAAAAAATGACCGCTATTTACATAAATAATTACATAATGTTTATTACATGGTAATAAGTAATATAAAAGGAATAATGAACATGAAATATTTTCTTACGAAAATATAAATTAACTCAAGTTTATTATTCAAGAGATTAAAGAAGGATCAAGTCAAGTCGGACACGAGGTAAGGGAACTTCTTAACCCAATTCCCATTATTTGGGTTGAACTTATATTTCATATTTATGTTGTTATTTGATTATGTTAGAAATTAATTTTTATATATTATCATGTATTTATACCTTATTTATTTGAGATTATAGTGAATACACATGAGCGATCTATTTTATTTACAAAATGATCATGGTATGGGAACTTCTTAACCCAATTTGCATTCTTTGGGTTAATCTCCTACTTTCAAATTATGTCATAATATTATTATGTATTATCTTGTATTTATACTTTCTTTATGTGTACATATAGTGAATACACATAATAGATATATTTTATTTAAAAATGATCTTTTTAAGGGAATTCGTCTCAATCTCCATTCATTGAGGCATATTTTGTTTCATACACAAATTTATTTTATTCGGTGTATAAACCCCTTTATCTTTTACGTTTATTCAAAAGGAATCTTTTTATATGAAGCATTTTACTAAACGACAAAATGGAATGTTTTTCTTGTCGTACGTATGCGAAGTCAATGACTTCTCCGTTTCCATGACCATTATTTGAGATTCGGCTTCCCCTATAAGACATAACTTTTTTTAAATAAAAAAAAATAAAATGTTTTAATTTTCTTTTATCTTGTTATTGAAAATGGTTTTGACAATGTTTTTATTATATCAATGTGTTGTATTGATATCTTATGATTGAAATATGGAAATGTTATGATTCCTTTATGCATGTTTTATGTGATACGATTATGTTTTGGTTTATGATATATTTAAACCTATTCATATAAGGAATGCATTGGACTTAATAAGTGACAGGTGGAGCCCGCTGTAGCTCCTCGATGCATCGGTATGTCTCATGAGACAAACTAGTGTCTTGTCACAAGGCATTGACAAAATCTTATTTGAAGTCTTGGCACAAGGCCTTGGCTACGTGGTTATGATAGTCTGGCATTTTGCATTCCATCATTATGAAAGTGGTTATTAATATTTCATGTGATTATTCGACTGGTAGAATATCCATGTGAGTAAGTAAATGGAATTATTTAATTTTATTTTTGCAATATTATGCTAATGTTCATGTTTAAAAAGGCTTCTGTTTTAGTTATACATTTCCTTAAATGTTAATGTTTATTTATGAAAGCTTTTATAATATTGTTTTCCTTACTGAGCATCTAATCTCAACCCTTTCAATATTTTAATATTTTCCAGAATGTGAAGAAGTATTCTATAAATGACCTGTAGGGATAGTCAGAAGAGGATATGAGTGTGGTATAAGGAGACTTTGTTATTTTAGTTTTTCACTTTATGATGTAATGTAACATTTATAAATGTATCTAGTGTTTCCAAGGCTACTAAACTAATCGGTCGTTTTAGAAATGATCTTTTGTGATCATGCTAATGTTACGAAGTAATGCAACGACTCTAGGTAATTGGGGTCGGGGCGTTACAGTTGGTATTAGAGGCAGTTTAGTACTATCCTTGGAAGCTAGATTTAGATAAACTCTAATTAGAGCACATAGCCCTAAGATAGACTTTGAGGATTAGTATAGAAGAAATTCCCAGAATTTTGGTATTATAGAGATTTTTGTGAGTTTCTGAGAAATACATCCCTGTCTGGATACAAGCAGGTAGAGGCAGATCTGGCACAGATGTACCTAGGGGTAAAACCTGAAAACCCTTCTTTGAGCTAGACCCGAACGAGAACTGGTGCACAACAACGATCCTTGCTGCACTCTTGGTTACGACACTTCTGGGGGATATGCTTAGGATAATTCTCATGTTCTTTATAATCCATTATGAACGGTTTATGAGTATATACTTCCTCAAAGAAAACATTTCTTTTTATGATTATGGATTATATCCACAAATAGTTCAATTTATGTTAAGTGTTTTACAAGTATGGAATTATGTATTTTGATTCAAAAAATAATCTAGTTTATATCATTGTTTATAAATTCCCCATAGTGGGAGGAACGGAAACCGTATAAATGCACGCACTCCATGTCGGGATTTCCCTCCTGCTGAAGATTGTTATTGTGGGTCTGGAGATACAATTGGTGTTGATCAACTTATCACCATACTAGGGAAACTCACTCAGGTTATGAATAATAACCTTACTCGTATGGAGCACCCTAATCTGCAATGTGGAGGATCAATGTTATACCGCTTCATGAGGAAACAACTACCAAAATTTAATTGCTGTAAAAATCCATTAGTAGCTGAGAAATTGATATACTCTTTAGAGAAAATATTTCACGCCTTGGGGAGTAGCGAAAGGGAGAAGGTTGTCATGGTAGTTTACTGGCTCACTGAAGAATCCGATCAATAGTGGTCACTGATTCAAAACACGAATGAATATGAAGAAGTATCTAATATGGAATAGAGGGATTTTAAAGAGCTTTTCTTAGAAAAATACTTCCCTCGTGACCATATAGCAGATATGGAAAGGCAACTTCTGAGTCTGAGACAAAAGGAGGATGATAATGTCGCAAAGTATGAGGCCAACTTTCCAAGGTCAGCGAGGTATGCTGCAGATTATATACGTAACCTATGAAGTAAGATTGATCGTTTCATTGATGGGTTAAAACAATTTCTTCGTCGAGATTTAGTATCACAATCCTTCTTATCGTACGAAGATATTGTCTCGTGTGCTATCAAGACAGAAAAAGAATTCTATAGGTCTTATAACAACAAATTAAAGCAAGAGAAGAAGATAACGGTGGAACAAGAGACAAATAATGGGAAAAAGGGAAATAAAGAATTTCCAATATGTGATAATTGTGGGAAGAATCACCCCGGTGCTTGCCTAAAAGGAATGGGAGATTGATATAAATGTGGAGAAAAAGGTCATCAGGCTCGTGATTGCAAGGGAAAGGAAGAGGCTTTCAATGTTGAATGCTACAATTGTAGGGAAATGTGGCATTATGCAAATGAATTTCTTAAAGTCAGGGAAACTTACCTCAGAAAAGGCCAAGGGATCAAGGACAATCTTATGCTGTTACTACAGTTGAAGTGGAGTAATTAATGTATTGGTGCTTTTGGACTCAAGTATTATATTTTGGTTATAAGAATAATGTGATATATATAAGGATTGTACTCCAGTACTTGTTGTTTTCATTAAGGTGTTAATATGGTTATGGTAATCATATTTTTATATGTGACAATAAGAGAAACATTACTTTGTTTGAGGAATATGATGATACAATTGATTTTGGAATTTAGAGACCTTTTAGAGAAAGTATGAAAGGAGGTATTTTGGATAACTATAATGGTTTGAATGGATTAATATGAACATTGGATAGAATTGTTTATGGTTAAAAAATTTATGAAGATTATTTTTGGAATATTATAATAATATAGTTTTATGAAAAGGACAACCTGTAGGTTTGGGGATAACCCGTCGCGTCGGACAAAGCTGCAGGAATCGAACCCACAACCATAGTACGACATGCCATTATTACCTACCACTAGACTACAGGAAGTCCCTAGTTATTACAAAATAGTTTTCCTAATCTAAATGGTATGTGTTAATATTTTTAACCTTTTACTATTAGGATAAATATAATATTTTTGAGTTCTATTACCATTTGTCGTGAAAGATGGAATTGTGGTAAAAATTTATTAAAAAATGAAAGTCTACATGATAAGTTAGTATATTTACATGCGTTCTTAGTAAATATCTTAAATAAATTCCTCAACATTATGAAAGGTAACTTAAAACAAAAACATTGTCGGTTAACATTTCCAACTGGGGATTCAATGACTGTTTACCCAATCACAAGTTTGTGGTTTTCTTGTGGTTAACATTCTCCTAATCCAGTTTTCTATAACTCTCCATCTTACCTTGATGGTTTGTTTTTCCTCCATATCCATATTTTCATATAACCTATTATAGGCTATCTCGGGTGACCTTTGTACCACTCTTTATTTCTTTTAATGTTATATTTTTATTAACCCTATTTCCGATGTCTGTTTTCCACAAAGGTATTTTCTATTTTCAACCTTTTATTTTCAATGAAAAATTTCAAAATGCAATGATGAAATTTATTGAAGGAGGGGCGAATGTTACACCCCAATCTTCCATGATACGCTTCTCTTTCAATAATGCAATATCATGCATTGTACGCATGTTTGAGATTCTAACACACCGCGACCAATAAAAATAGGCATTATGAATAGTAATACCCACTTTTTGAAATTATATATATTTTATATTTCAAAATGGACTTCATTTTTGTATTCGGAATATCGAAATTATACTAAGTTGAATTTTTGGTATTTTTCTAAGAACTTCAAATTTTTATGAATTATGAAAAATACTTAAAAACAACTTTTCTAATCAAAATATTTTATAGTGATAAATTATAATATTGAGAGGTTTTAATGTATAATTAGAATATATTTTTACAATTTTATCCAGTGGTGTTCATTAGAATAAATTTCACTTTGAAATTGGACATAAACAATTGTCAATCTTTTGATATATATTTTTTCTTAAAAACACGCTATTTGTTGTGACAGCGGGAATTAATTATAAAATTAATTAATTCAACTTATATGTTTGGAATTTTGTAAAATTGAAATCATTTTGGGATTTTTAATATCAATTATAGATTATGGTGAAATTTTGGCATTGTTTTGAAAAACATCAATTTTTGATGAATAGTGAAACCACTAAGTGGTAGTTAAAAAAACTGATTTTTTTGTTTAAATGAAACATTACCACTTAATTGATTTGATTTTAAAAAATCCAACATAAATGGTTGTCATTAGGATGTAAAATGTGGTTTAATGGGATTAAAATAATTTTTTGGTGAATAGTTACTTTTAAGTTTAATTAATCACGATTAAAGGTAATTAGTGAAATTTAATGTAAAAATGATATTATAAAAATATGAAAATACCTTTAAACTTGTACCATTCCTATTTTATGAGTCATGGAAGTCCACTGTGATGACCCAAACCCCCCTTGGTCCCTTCCATTGCCAAAATCTGGATCCTTAAGGGGTGCCGATCGGTGAGACCGATCGGTGAGACCGATCGGTGTGACCGATCAGTGTGACCGATCAGCCGAACCGGCCGACGTCACCCGACCTTTCCAAGTTGTTCCAGTAACGCTCCTTTTTCACAAATAGGGTTTTAAACCCTATTCTGCCTCGTTTAAAAGAAAAGAAAATGTCTTAAAGACCCGAAACGCGCACAAATGTTTTAATTAGAAACTGAATCGACTCATGAGTCGGTTTAAACCACCCAACACCTTCAATGATGAGTCAAGCCGCGTGGTCAACCCACTACTTCCACGTCTTACGCGGTTTCGCGTTTTCACCTAAACCGTCCCCGGCTCTTATAAATTAAGGGTTAGGCCATGGTTTCCCCCTTATTCGATCATGGCTCTTTGGTGCCTCGGGACCGCCGCATCGTTATCCGTAAAGTTCTGCGCCCCCAGCATAAACGTCGATCATATATCAACAAGTAGGGAATTTCTCTCATCTCTCACTTTTTTGTATCATGTGGGGTGGGCGTTATTTTTGTTCCTATGGAATTGGTTGAAACGAACCTTAATGAAGATAATAAACGAAGTTCTAAAGGAAGAAGGGGAAGGGGTTGTGATCGTTGTTTATAATTTATCTTGTGATCATCCTTTTTAGTTGTGATGGTTTATGTTTTCTGAAAATTGAGGCCGTTGGTGGTCATTTTATGTGCACTAATTAATCCCCTCGTGATGTTTTAAATGGCTTGCTGAAATTGTGAACTCCTGCTATGAAATTGGTTAATCACGTATGCCCAGCTGAATAAGTTGAAATCATGGAGTGTGTTAAGTCGTTTAAATCTGAAAATCCTTGAATTGTGTTGGTAGTGGTAGTTGGTTGTTTTCCTTTCGGGCCGATTACTGGAAATGTGGGAGGGGATGGGATCCCCTGTTCTTTTATACTATCGGTGGTTGCGTGAATTTGGGGATGGGATTCCCTTTTGGTATGGTTTCAGTGGTTGTGAGTTTTTATCACAAATTAGGGAGAGATCCTCTGTTGGGAGAACTGGGTGTGAGTATTTTGGCTGATCCATGCTTTTGACACTTTCCTTGGTTATGCTTATGGTAGTTGCCCAGTACTGCTTAAAATCAATTGAACATTTTAACCGAACGTGAATGAAGAATGGGACGAATGGGTTTTGTGGGAAAGGGTCGTGAACTGTGACTCGGACGCAGTGGTGTTGTGTTCTGTAGGTTGTCTAGGAAAACCTAAGCTTTGGGTGAGTGTTTGTTACCTATATCTATACTTGTAGCTTTGTGTTTCTTATTCGCTCCCCACCCAAGTTGAGCACTTAGTTCCGAACACCCCCATTTATGGGGGAAGGGTGTTTTTCCCAACACTATCCTTAGTGGCTGGTAATTAGCTCCTTTTCTGCTCCCTTTCCCGGATAGCCCAAGTACCTTCGGGCAGGCTGTGATGGTCTGAAGTCCATTATTAGCCCAAGAACCATCGGGCGGGGTGTTGTGGTGGTTGGCCAGGTGTGTGCGGCAGGTGGTTTCCCAAGTGTCTTCGGGATGAGGCCCAGGTGTCTTCGGGCGTGGCGGTGGTTGTTATGGCCTAGGTGTTTGCAGGCACGGTTACATGTGACAATTGTGGCCCAGGTGTGTGCGGGCGGGATTCAGCAGTGGGACTGCGTGCGGTTGAGGCCCAGGTTTGTGCGGGCGGGATTTCGGCAGTGGGACTGCGCATGGTTGTGGCCTAGGTGTGTGCGGGCGGGTGTGGCAGTGGGACTGCGGTGAGAATGGCGGGATTGGTCCGATGCATAGGATGTCTCAATAACCAGTGGGAAAGTGGCGCGGGGTACCCAAACATCGATGTGCTCTTATTATATATATTACTTGACTTGCGTTATTTGAGGAGTGAGCCTTGGTGAGGTCTGGGATGGATAGTTTGCCTTGTTTGGTGTTTGGTTTACTCTTTTTCTCACGGGACTTTAGTACGTTCCCCTACTTGTGCACGAGAGTCTTGGTTTTCCCTACTGAGTGTACTTGTATACTCACCCTACGTATATAAAACTGCTTTCAGGTTTCCAGGAGGACTTCGGGGATCACGCAGGACCTTACTAGCTCGGAATTTTGGAGCAGTTGCAGTTGTTTTTCTTTTTCTTATTGGTACTTACCTTGTAGTCACCTTTTATCACTTTGTGGCTTTCACTTTTGAAACATGCATGTGGGAATGGTTTACTTTTGGCTTTACTTTTCTTTCTACCTTGGTGTTGTTGGGTTTTTCTTCTCCTTATCTTTCGATCCTATAAAATAAAAAGGGTAATGCCTTCCATTTGCGAGAATTGTCTACACCCTTGGTGCTAGTCGCCACTCCGGGACCTATTGAAGGCGGGTTTCGGGGGTCATTATCTCTCCTTCAACTTAAAGAAGGAAGGGCCTGGAAATCTGCTGACCCTTCCCTCCTTTTGGTGAAGGCGGGTCGTGACAGAATGGTATCAAAGGCTGATGGTTGAGAGATAGGACAGAGTCTGGAGTTAGGCACAGTGAGGATTTCATGGGATGGTAAGGCAACGGTGTTGGGTGACCTTGGAGCGTGAATTAGGCCAGGGAAGACCGGCTAGGACACGGGATTTTAGGGCCCCCCGTGATCCGATGCAAGGACTCTGGACCTACCGAACGACCAAGTGAGGCCACACTGATTGCAGGGTAGAGACCCTAGGAAAGGTACATGCATCATAATGACTTGTGTTCTTGTGTTTCTGGGATGTCTTGGGAATTAAGAATAAATTAAATCTTAAGAAATTTTAATAACGATATTCTTCACTACTTGGGCTTAGGCATTCCTTGTTTACCTTGCAGCTATGGCACCTGGAAGGCGACCACGTGTGGTACAGGCGATCGAGGCCCCTGAGACTACTTTGGCCAATCGGCAGAGAGATGATCGAGAGGAAGAGGATGACCAGTGGCAGAAGACTCTTCGAGCCTTCCAGCGACAGGCCCTCGAGAAGTATGAGGGCAGCACCACTGATATGAAGATGAAAGGCTGGCTAGAGGAGCTAGTTATAGCCTTCGGCCTGATTCGGGCCCCGACCGAGTACTGGGTTCCTCTGGCTGTTAGCCAGATGCGAGGAGTGACACGTCAGTGGTGGATGCTTCACCTGGGGAATAGGAAGGAGTCCGAGGTTGCTTGGGAGAATTTCAAGAAGGAGTTCCGGGCGGAGTTCCTCTCCTCGACAATGAAGGCAGAGAAGAGGCAGGAGCTACTATCCCTCCATCAGGGGAGCATGTCCGTGAGGGAACTTGGAATCAAGTTCAAGGACCTCCTACGTTTTTCTCCAGACCTATTTCCCGATGAGGAGTCGCGGGCAAGACGTTTGGAGGAGGCGCTCCGACCCTCCCTCCAGTATGTTGTTACCCCCTTTACCCTTCCGACATACTTAGAGGTACAGAAGAAGGCTGAAGTGGTGGAAAGGATGCATGTTCTGGGCGGAGTGTCACGAGAAGGGATCCAGCTGGGACCATCGAAGGGGAAGGCCGTCAGCACCAGGCCTCCAGCATCAGGACCCTCCAGGTTCCGACCCACAGGGAGCAGACCGCAGCAGTTTCAGTTTCGATCCCCTGGCCCACGTTCTTTCCCTTCAGGCTCGGGACCACGGTGCTTCATCTGCGGGATCCCTGGACATCTCCGGAGTCAGTGCCCCGATCGGGTGCAGTACAGCAGTGGCAGTCATCCCCAGCATCCGCCGTGGCAGCAGTTTCCAGCCAGACCCTTCTGGCAGCAGCAGCAGGGACAGCAAGCTCCCGCTCCTCCACAGGCAGACATAGGAGGAGGAGGCCGACCTCAGGGCGCTCCTCAGGGACCTCGACCAGGGCATGGTCGGGGAGGTGGCCGACAGCCGAGGGGCAGGGGAGCTAGGCGTGGACAGTTACATGCCGCAGAGGCAACAATTCCAACAGGGCCAGAGGTTGTTCGAGGTACGATCAATGTGTTTAGCACTCTTGCTTATGCTTTGTTCGATACCGGAGCTTCGCACTCCTTTGTTGCACCCAGTCTAGCCCGTGCCTTGGGTCTAGATGCCGAGAGACTTCCAGTGCCCCTGGTGTTGAGCACACCAGTTGGAGGTCAGACCGACTTGCTGTTCGTTTGTCGGGGATGTAGACTGATGTTAGGGCCACATCAGTCGGTTAGGGATCTCCTTCTGCTACAGATTCAGCCGTACGATGTCATCCTAGGCATCGACAGGCTATTTTCTGTGTGCGCCATCATCGACTATTTCCAAAGAAGGGTGGTGTTATCTGGTTTTGACGGCCAGCGTGTTACCTTCACCGGCGAGCGGAGCTGTCCGAAGGGAAACAGGAGGGAGGAACCTCTCCTCTCCTTGTTGACCGAACTAACAGTAGAGTCAGTAGATGCAGAAGTGGTGGAAGTGCCAGGAATCATCCGTGAGTTTATGGACATATTTTTTGAGGAGGTGACGACTCTACCCCCTCGACGTGATATCGAGTTCGGGATAGACCTGCAGCCCGGCTCTCGACCAATCTCGATGGCTCCTTACCGGATGGCACCTTCGGTGCTACGGGAGTTGCGGATACAGATTGACGATCTGATTAAGAGGGGTTATGTTCGTCCAAGTGCGTCACCGTGGGGTGCTCCGGTCTTGTTTGCAAAGAAGGCAGATGGAGGTCTTAGGATGTGCATCGACTACAGGAGGTTGAATCAGGTGACGATCAAGAATCGCTACCCTCTCCCGAGGATAGATGATCTTTTTGACCAGCTGAAAGGGGCAGGATGGTTCTCGAAGATCGACCTGCGGTCTGGATACCACCAGCTGAGGGTGAAGGATAGCGACGCCCCGAAGACGGCGTTCAGGTGCAGGTATTGGCACTTCGAGTTCGTGGTCATGCCCTTTGGTGTTACGAACGCCCCAGCCGTGTTCATGGGGCTTATGAACTCCATCTTTCGGGAGTACCTGGATCGGTTTGTGGTGGTATTCATCGACGATATCCTGATCTATTCAAGGTCAGATGAGGACCATGCAGAGCACCTGAGGATTGTTTTGGAAGTCCCCCGACAGCACCAGCTCTACGGGAAGTTGTCAAAGTGCAAGTTCTGGACACGAGAAGTGCACTTCCTTGGGCACGTAGTGTCTGAGCAGGGGGTAGCAGTCGACCCATCAAAGGTTGAGGCAGTTGTTTCGTGGGCAGCACCCAAGAATGTGGCGGAAGTCCGGAGCTTCCTCGGACTGGCAGGTTACTACCGGATATTCGTACCCAACTTCTCCTGAGTAGCAGCCCCTTTGACGACTTTGACCAAGGAAGACCAGGTTTTCGTGTGGAGCGAGCAATGCGAGTCGTCCTTCAGCTACCTAAAAGAAAAACCGGTTAGTGCCCCAGTGTTGAGATTACCAGAAGAAGGGATGGCCTATGAGGTATTTTGTGATGCTTCAGGACAGGGCCTGGGATGCATGTTGATGCAGCAACAAGGGGTGATCTCTTACGGGTCCAGGCAGCTACGACCCCATGAGCGTAACTACGCCACCCATGACCTGGAGTTTGCAGCGGTCGTTTTTGCGCTAAAGTTATGGCAGCACTACCTCATCGGGGAATTCTTTGTGGTCTTCACCGATCACAAAAGCTTAAAGTATATCTTCTCCCAGCGGGATTTGAACTTGCGACAACGGAGATGGGTGGAGTTCCTCCAGGACTACGACTTTTAAATCTCTTATACTGAGGGCAAGGGCAATGTGGTGGATGATGCCTTGAGCAGGAGGACGCAGAAGGATGCGGTCCGAGAGTCGGAAAATGTCTGGAAGGCAATGGAGGAGTTGGCTGCCTTACACCTGGATGCGAAGATGGATAGTGACAGAGGCTGCCTATATCAGTTGATAGTGCAGTCATCTCTGTTTCGACAAGTGGAGGAGTCTCAGTGGGGAGACCCCGAGTGCGAAGTGATGCGTGATCGGGTTGACCAGGGCGATGCTCCAAGAGAGTGGACAGAGGACGTTCAGCACCAGATGCTTTTCCAGAAAAGTTTGTTTGTTCCAAGAGTGATGTGTGGCAAGGTTCTCAGTGAGTTCCACAACTCACCCCTAGCGGTGCACCCATGAGTTACCAAGATGTACCAGGGGCTGAAAAGGCAGTTCTGGTGGCCCGGAGTTAAGCGAGCGGTGGCAGAATTTGTGGCTAAATGCTTAGTATGTCAGCAAGTGAAGGCTGAACACCGGGTTCCGGGCGGCCTAATGCAGCCTTTAGCAGTTCCCGAGTGGAAGTGGGACGACATATCAATGGATTTCGTCACGGGACTACCCAAGGTCCAAGGAGGGTGCGACGCCATCTGGGTGGTGGTGGACAGGCTGACGAAATCGGCTCACTTTCTGGCAATCAGGGAGTCAAGTACTGTGGATGCTTTGGCACGAATGTACATGAATGAGGTGGTGCGGTTGCATGGAGTTCCGAGGTCCATAGTCTCGGATAGGGATGCACGGTTTACCTCGCGAATCTGGAGAGGATTGCAGCATGCGTTTGGCACCCAGTTATGCCTTAGCACTGCTTTCCATCCCCAGACAGATGGACAAACGGAGCGAACCATCCAGACCTTGGAGGATATGCTACGGGCATGTGTTCTGGACTCAGGAGAGTCATGGGTGCGATACTTGCCTCTAGTAGAGTTTTCCTACAATAATAGCTACCACTCTACCATCGGTATGGCCCCGTTTGAGGATTTATACGGGAGGCCATGCCGTTCACCTGTGTGTTGGACCGAAGTAGGAGAGGCATGCATCCTTGGCCCGGAGGAGGTACAGAACACGACAGAGAAGATTCAGCTCATACGAGAAAGGATGAAGGCGGCCCAGGACCGGCAGAAGTCGTATGCTGATACTAGGAGAAGGCCCTTGGAGTTTGAGGTTTGAGACCACGTGTTCTTGAAGGTCTCCCCGCGGCGTGGGCAACAGAGGTTCGGCAAGGGGGTAAGCTTTCCCCCATATTCGTCGGACCATTCGAAGTGTTACGGCGGGTCGGCGAAGTGGCTTATCAGCTAGCGTTACCTCCGCCGCTGCTAAGGATACATGATGTCTTTCATGTATCCCAGCTCTGTCGTTATCTGTACGATGATTCACACGTCCTTGATTGGGGTGAACTGGACATCGAGGACGACGTAAACTTTGTGGAAAACCCAGTGATGATCGAGGATCGCAAAGAGAAGGTGCTTCGTGGGCGAGCCATTCCCTTGGTTCGTGTGTTGTGGAGACATGGCAGGCTCGAAGAGAGTACGTGGGAAAGGGAAGCACATATGCGTGCCCAATACCCCGAGTTGTTTTGAGATTTGTTCCTTTTGTACCTGCTGTGGTAGAACTTTTGGCTTTTGGATATGAAATGTACTGGTTTATTTCCTCTGTTGTGTGTGAAAATCCCCGGCTAAAGGGAAGAGGGAACCCGACCCCTAATCAAGACACATTAAGGTGGATGCGATTGAACCCGTGCGGGCGAGTCAGTGCCACCCAAAGCGGATAATATCTTGACATGGGGGAGGGAAACTCCCCAAACCCACATGACCAGGCGGTTTGGCGTGGTATGTTGATTGGTTCTTGACAGGGGAGTGTTTTTAGTTAGCAGAGGTTCTCTCCTAAGAGGTATCTTTCGAAGATGGTTGTTCGGACCATCTCTTTCCTTCTAGTTTGTTATGATTCTCGAGGACAAGAATCGTTTAAGAGGTATATGATGTGATGACCCAGACCCCCCTTGGTCCCTTCCTTTGCCAAAATCTGGATCCTTAAGGGGTTCTGATCGGTGCGATCGATCAGTGAGACCGATCGGTGATACCGATCGGTGAGACCGATCGGTGAGACCGATCAGTGTGGCCGACCGGCGGAACCGGCCGACGTCACCCGACCTTGACAAGTTGTTCCAGTAACGCTCCTTTTTCACAAATAGGGTTTTAAACCCTATTCTGCCTCGTTTAAAAGAAAAGAAAATGTCTTCAAGACCCAAAACGCGCACAAAAGTTTTAATTATAAACTGAATCGACTCATGAGTCGGTTTAAACCACCCATCACCTTAAATGATGAGTCAAGCTGCGTGGTCAACCCACGACTTCCACGTCTTACGCGGTTTCTCGTTTTCACCTCAACCATCCCCGACTCTTATAAATTAAGGGTTAGGCCGTGGTTTCCCCCTTCTTCGATCGTGGCTCTTCTGGTGCATCGGGACCGCCGCATCATTATCCGTAAAGTTCCGCGCCCCCGGCCTAAACGTCGATCATCTATCAACAAGTAGGGAATTTCTCTCATCTCTCACTTTTGTGTATCATGCGGGGTGGGCGTTATTTTTGTTCCTATGGAATTGGTTGAACCGAACCTTAATGAAGATAATAAATGAAGTTCTAAAGGAAGAAGGGGAAGGGGTTGTGATCGTTGTTTATGCTTTATCTTGTGATCATCCTTTTTAGTTGTGATGGTTTATGTTTTATGAAAATTGAGGCCGTTGGTGGTCGTTGTATGTGCACTAATGAATCCCCTAGTGATGTTTTAAATGGGTTGCTAAAATTGTGAACTCCTGCTGTGAAATTGGTTAATCACGTATGCCCGGATGAATAAGTTGAAATCATGGAGTGTGTTAAGTCGTTTAAATATGAAAATCCATGACTTGTGTCGGTAGTGGTAGTTGGTTGTTTTCCTTTCGGGCCAATTGCTGGAAATGTGGGAGGGGATGGGATCCCCTGTTCTTTTATACTCTCGGTGGTTGCATGAATTTGGGGATGGGATTCCCTGTTGGTATGGTTTCGGTGGTTGTGAGTTTTTATCACAAATTGGGGAGAGATCCTCTGTTGGCAGAACCGGGTGTGAGTATTTTGGATGATCCATGCTTTTGACGCTTTCCTTGGTTATGCTTATGGTAGTTGCCCAGTAGTGCTTAAAATCAATTGACCATTTTAATCGAACGTGAAACAAGAATGGGACGAATGGGTTTTGTGGGCAAGGGTCATAAACTGTGACTCGGACGCAGTCGTGTTGTGTTCTGTAGGTTGGCTAGGAAAACCTAAGCTTTGGGTGAGTGTTTGGTACCTATATCTATACTTGTAGCTTTGTGTTTCTTATTCGTGCCCCACCCAAGTTGAGAACTTAGTGACGAACACCCCCATTTATGGGGGAAGGGTGTTTTTCCCAACACTATCCTTAGTGGCTGGTTATTAGCTCCTTTTCTGCTCCCTTTCCCGGATAGCCCAAGTACCTTCGGGTAGGCTGTGATGGCATGAAGTCTATTATTAGCCCAAGAACCATCGGGCGGGGTGTTGTGGTGGTTGGCCAGGTGTGTGCGGCAGGTGGTTTCCCAAGTGTCTTCGGGATGAGGCCCAGGTGTCTTCGGGCGTGGCGGTGGTTGTTCTGGCCTAGGTGTTTGCAGGCATGGTTACATGCGACAGTTGTGGCCCAGGTGTGTGCGGGCGGGATTCAGTAGTGGGACTGCGTGCGGTTGAGGCCCAGGTGTGTGCGGGCGGGATTTCGGCAGTGGGACTGCGTATGGTTGTGGCCCAGGTGTGTGCGGGCGGGTGTGGCAGTGGGACTGCGGTGAGAATGGCGGGATTGGTCCGATGCGTAGGATGTCTCAATAACCAGTGGGAAAGTGGCGTGGGGTACCCAAACATCGATGTGATCTTATTATATATATTACTTGACTTGAGTTATTTGGGGAGTGAGCCTTGGTGAGGCCTGGGATGGATAGTTTTCCTTGTTAGGTGTTTGGTTTACTCTTTTTCTCACGGGACTTTAGTACGTTCCCCTACTTGTGCACGAGAGTCTTGGTTTTCCCTACTAAGTGTACTTGTATACTCACCCTACGTATATAAAACTGCTTTCAGGTTTCCAGGAGGACTTCAGGGATCACGCAGGACCTTACTAGCTCGGACTTTTGGAGCAGTTGCAGTTGTTTTTCTTTTTCTTATTGGTACTTACCTTGTAGTCACCTTTTTGCACTTTGTGGCTTTCACTTTTGAAACATGCATATGGGAATGGTTTACTTTTGGCTTTACTTTTCTTTCTACCTTGGTGTTGTTGGGTTTTTCTTCTCCTTATCTTTCGATCCTATAAAATAAAAAGGGTAATGCCTTCCATTTGTGAGAATTTTCTACACCCTTGGTGCTAGTCGCCACTCCGGGACCTATTGAAGGCGGGTTTCAGGGGTCATTATCTCACCTTCAACTTAAAGAAGGAAGGGCCTGGCAATCTGCTGACCCTTCCCTCCTTTTGGTGAAGGCGGGTCGTGACATCCACGAAAATCCATGGGTCATCTGGGGGAACCCATGGGGCATCTTTGGTAGGAAAATGACATTAAAAACGTTTTATTTAATATTAAAATAAAAATGTCACAAACATGAGTTGTTTAACTAAAACAATTTTTAAATGGTGTTAAACAAGTCATATTTTTTAAAATAAATATTCATTAGAAATATAAAATGATTTAATACATCATGATAATTTTTTTATAATTTATAGACAATAAATAAATTAAATTATTTCTGACACCATGATGATGCAGCGATTACCTCATTAATTAACAATTTAAATAAAACAAAAAGATAATGTAAAATATAAGACATACACTTGTGAAAAACCTATTGGATGAGTATATTTCAAAACCCTATCACCTTATCCTCTAAATATATATGTTTGGGTCTTTCAAAATCGAAAAATCATTATATAATAAAGTAAAATTTCATGACTTTCCAAGAGTGCCCCTCCTCTACTCTTATAAAAGGCCCTTACCACTACCACCTTACTCACACCTTCAAGCCATTTTTCTTGGACAAACTCTTCCCAAATACTCTCCCAACTTCCCTCTATTACTCCTAGAAGCCTCACTTTGGGCAGAATGCTTCCCAAGGAAGCCTTTGGCTAAAATCAAAAAAGAGTTACCCGATTTTAAGGTTATGTATTCTCTTATGTAATTTTGTTTTATTTTGATTTTCCATCCCCTTAAACACTTTTTATTCATTTATTTTGTAAAAAACCAGTATATTCAATATACTTAGATGTTTTTATAATAATTATTCGATCTACACTTACACACACCTACATATAATGGTTAAAGAACATACTATTTCTGTGGATGGAGAATTTCTGCCTCACAAAATGATGATTGTTCAACACTCATATAACACCTTCAAAGGTGGCCATTAATATGTCAATATATTTATATATGATATATAATATGATTATGTTTTACTTAATCTTATGTATTTGTAATTTATGTTATACCTTTATGGTTTCCATTATGGGTAAATGTGATATTTTCATTTTAGGAAGTGCAGACTACCGCCCCCTCAAAGTGATTTGAATCATTAATGACATATGTGGGATGTATAAAGGATGGGGTAAATGGTATTATAAATTATATTATACTGGAATTATATTATACCTTTTTATAATTATAACTTCATTCCATTAAATACGAAATAGAAATGAATGTAGCGTTCATGCGTACGTACGGATTACCGTCTCCATGAACGGTGCATTTCATTTCTTCCCTCTAAATGTTATGTAATATTATAAATGAATGTATATACTAGATATATATTATGTATATGATATATACATCATTAATATAATTATGGATATAATTTATATTTTACCACATGAACAAATTGTAATTTTAAGAAGTTTATTTTTGACTCAAGTACCAAAGATCCATTAAACGACCGTTATTAACATAAATAATTACATAATGTTCATAACATTGTAATAAGTGATATAAAAGTAATAATGAACATGAAAAAGGTTCTTTAGAAAGTATAAATTAACTATAATTTATTATTCAGGAGATTAAAGAACGATCGAGTCAAGTCGGACATGAGGTAAGGGAACTTCTAAACCTAATTCCCATTCTTTGGGTTGAACTTATCTTTCTTATTTATGTTGTTCTTTGATTATGTGAGAAATGAATTTTTATATCTTATCATGTATTTATACCTTCTTTATTTGAGCTTTTAGGGAATAAACATGAGCGATATATTTTATTTACAGAATGATCTTTATAAGGGAACTTCTTAACCCAATTTCCATTATTTTGTTAATCTCATACTTTCAAATTATGTCATGATATTATTATGTCCTATCTTATATATATACTTTATTTATGTGTACATATAGTGAATAAAAATAATAGATATATTTTATTTAAAAATTATTTTTAAGGGACTTCCTCTCAATATCCATTCATTGAGGCATATTTTGTTTTATACACAAATTTCTTTTATTCGCTGTATAAACCCCTTTGACTTTTACGTTTATTTAAAAAGAATCTTTTTATACAATTTATTTTACTAAATGAAAAAAAGGAATGTTTTTCTTGTCGTATGTATGCGGCGGCAATGACTTCTCCAATGCCATGACCATTATTTGAGTTTCAGCTTCCCCTACAAGCCATAACTTTTTTTAAATGAAAAATAAATTCCAAGGTTTAATTTTCTTTTATCTTGGTATTGAAAATGGTGTTGAAGGTGTTTTTATTATATCAATTTGTTGTATTGATAACTTGTGATTGAAATATGGAAATGTTATGTTTCCTTTATGCATGTTTTATGTGATACAATTATGTTATGGTTTATGATATGTTTATACCTGTTCATATGAGGAATGCGTTGGACTTAATAAGTGATGGGTGAATCCCGCTATAGTTCCTCAATGCATCGGTAGGTATCATTAGACAAACTAGTGTCTTGGCATGAGGAATTGACAAAATATTATTTTTAGTCTTGGCACGAGGCCTTGGCTACGTGGTTATGATAGTCTGGCATTATACATTCCATCTTTATGAATGTGGTTATTGATATTGCATGTGATTATTCGACGAGTTTAATATCCATGTGAGTAAGTAAATGGATGTTTTTAATTTTATTTTTGCCATATTATGTTGATGTTCAAGTTTAAAAAGGATTTTGTTTTAGTTATACATTGCCTTAAAAGTTAATGTTTATTTATGAAAGCTTCCACAATATTGTTATCCTTATTGAGCATCTGAGCTCACCCTATTCAATGTTTTAATTTTTTCCAGGAAGTGAAGAAGTATTTTATGATTGACCTGCAGGGATAGTCGGAAGAGGATATGAGTGTGGACTATAGAGACTTTGTTATTGTAGTTTTCCACATTATGATGTAATGTAACATTTATAAATGTATCTAATGTTTACAAGGCTACTAAACTAATCGGTATTTCGAGACATGATCTTTTGTGATCAGGCCAACGTTACGATGTAATGCACCGACTCTGGGTAACTGTGGTCGGGGCGTTACAGGATAGGGGTAGACTAAGCACGGGACCCAGGGGATGTGTCGTGAAATTCCATGATATAATATAAATAAGGAAACCTAACCAATAGAACAAATGGTTTCCTCATATAAGGATCTCATGATATGGTAAAAATTAAATATATATATCTAGTACCTCAATCATGCGTTCACACAATGCTAAAAAATTTCTTATTTTAAATAATAGAATACCATTTTTCGGACATGAACTTATATATTAGTAATTAATATATTTAGAACACCAAATAGATGTCTATATTAACTAAATACAATTCAAATAAATTGGTGAGAAATTATGAACATATTAGAAAATATTTAGTGGAATTAATATTTTATAAAAATTTACATGGGAAATTCATGATGAATAATTCAATAAAATTAATCAAAAATTATTTCAAATGAATAATTAAAACAATAATCATTATAATATTTATATTTGGAGAAAATTAATTTAATTGAAAATAATGAAATCAAATGGATAGAAAAACTCATTGGGTGAGGCATATTTAAATAGAGGAGAAGGGTAAAATTAGATGATAACCTTTCATCAATGGTTTAATCCCAACCCAAATGCTATATCTGTGACAATCAACTAGTTTCAGCAATGATGGCCTCTAATCCACATAATATCATCATTCAATGTTGTTACAGCTTCATGGACTGTCATTATTGATGATCCATCATGTTAAGTTAGACGTCGTACCCATGGTTTCAAATATGTTATGAAAGTGGATTGACTACAACAAATTAAATGAGAAGGATACACACAGGTGGATTTCATGGGCTTCATAAATGAGTTACAACATCATATACAGGTTATGAAATGTTTTTTAGTTTGGGGATATCAATAAGAAAATAGATTTCAAGAATGGCCTTGTAGGTCCTAGTGACATTCATATTTTGCATTGAACTGATCGTTAACAAATTTCTCTAGAATGTATATATGGGGTCACGAAAGCACAAAATAATTGAAGGAATAAAATGTATAGTCAGGAAAAATCGATTATATTCCTACAAATCATCTTTTCCTAGGTTTTAATTCATCATTATTACCATCACATAAAATAGAAATTAAGTATCCTTATGATTTAGTGTCTACCCAGACATTATATATTCAATTTATAATATTATTTCATTCATATAAGAAATACATGAAAAAAATTATAATGATAGAGATATGATCTAGCCCTAAAAAATTTAAATAAAATTAAAAATTATTTTATTATTTTCCAATATCATAGAGTATGAGTTCTTAGAAAAATGAAAGTATACAACATAACTATAAGTGATGATCTCTAGTGGTAGTCCTTTGAAATGATTCATTGACATCAACATCTAATAATAACATTTATATAAACATCAATTATTCTTATGGGAAACCTGGCCTACATGTTAAAAAAATTAAATTTATGGAATAATATTAGATCTTGATGTATCATTTTTTGTTATATAAACAAAAATAAATATCCCATTAAAAGGTATCTCTTATAAGGGATTCATCCTCATAAATTGAAATGAACTACATACTGGATTCATGAAACATATGGTTTAGTAACATAAAAATATAAATATCTTGTCATGTTTAAAATATGATAATCACAAATATATAATGAAAAAACGATGTTAAAATTCATTTTAAGAAATAATTTTGTTAAAAAACACTTGTATGTTTCATGTTATCAATAATATAATATACCATTAAGGCAACATTTCATAATCACTAAAGAGAAATAGAGTTTGGTAAATCTTATTTCATTAAGAAATAAACAGTATTTAACTCCTTATAACCATGAAATATATAATAAAATTTATTCTAAAATATTCTACAATGTTAAAAGGTTGGTCACCATCTTAAACAATTTTTATAGCAAGAAAATTTACCACGATAAAATAAAAAACGTATTGTTAAATTGTTCTTCATATAGATATGCTTCATTGGATCATTGTTATATTATTATTAATGTATTTCATATCATTAATACTTATAAGAATTGTAATTATAGAGCGAGGATCTAGCCATAGAAAATATAAATCAACTTAAAATAGTATTTTTTCTATTTTCAATCCCTTTAGTGTATCAAATCTTAGATTGAATAGAAGTAGAAGAAATCACAATATGTTATAAACTATGGAGGATAACATAAGAAATGATTTTATGAAATCATCATTTAATATTTAAATTGAAAAAAATATAAGTTAATGATTATGTTGAATAATACCTCCAAGTCCAAACAATATTAATTTTAGGAGACAATACCAGAACATGAACTATCCTTTTGTCATGTTGGATTTATGAAATGTTTTGTAAAGGAGATTGTGTGATGACTGATTAAAAATAAAGAGACAACTAATAACCAACTTAACATATATCAGTCCATACGTATTCATCGATCCCTTGACTTTACAATAATATAAATTCATTAAATTAAACTAGATAAATATATATGAATGCATGGACAAATGATGTGATA
The DNA here is from genome assembly GCA_963277665.1 of Viscum album. Taxonomy (NCBI): domain Eukaryota; kingdom Viridiplantae; phylum Streptophyta; class Magnoliopsida; order Santalales; family Viscaceae; genus Viscum; species Viscum album. The sequence goes on from OY728134.1 coordinate 478,763,928, forward strand.
TATTATGAGGTACATAGTGAGGGAGTGAAAATATTATATATTGTAATGTTTAAATCTCTTACCATTACTTCCCAGTATGCACCCCTTCTTAAGAAATAAATTTTGGAGAATCAAATAATAAGGATGGTGACCATTTTTCTAATTTTAATAAATATCATAAATAATTAAAGGAACTATAATTATGGGGAGATGATCAATCGATAAAAAATAGAATCAAATTAATATAGTATTTCAGTATTTTTGAACTACATAGTGTATAATTTGTTATGCTGAATAGATGAAGAAAAAATCACTCTATTAAAGAATCCATGAAGGATGACATCATATATGATTCAATTAAATCAACTTCCAATATTACGATTGAAAACAACATCAATTAATGATTATGGGAAACATGGCCTCCATGTCAAAACAAAAATATGATTGTGATATAATATCAAAACAAGAACGGACCTTTTATCATGTGGGATTGATTATATTTTTATTAATGGAGATGGTGTGACGACTGATTAAAAATTTAGAGAGAACTAGTAACCAACTCAAAATATACCAGTCTTACTCCTTCATTGATCCCTTGTGTTTCCTGTAATATCAAATCATTAAAATAAACTAACGAATTATATATGAATACATGGAAAATGGATGTTTTAGATTATGATGTATAGAGGGAGATACAAATTATATTTTCTAGTGTAACGTTTTGATCACTCGCCAGATCTTCCTGGAATGCACCCAATTCTCATTCACTGAAATATGTAGAATAAAAAATGAAGGTAATTCATAACTAAAACATAACCTACAATCAAACTGGCCATAATCATGTCAAAATCATAGAGTACAAATAGGTGAATGTTACAAAATAAATATAGTTCCTAGTTTAGTCATTAACAATTCAACGTTCATGTGATTGATCATATAATAGTTTAGGTGATAGATGAAAGCATGATCACGAGAGTGTGTGAATTGGGGTAAACATGATGAACATGGAAGGAAGAATGTAACATTTGGTATTTATGTGATTTTTATTGTTTTTTATTCTAATTTGTTGAATAAGTATTCAAGTTTTTGATGGATCCATAAAAATATTCCATTAGTAAAACATGATGAATACAACTAGTTTTGTTATAAGTATCCATGTATGTAAAGAATTTTATAAAAGTCATAGAAAAATATTTTCAATGGTGAAGACATTCATGGTTTTCTTAAAGATATAACCAATATGTATTATCATCTTTTTATAGTGATTTGAAAACATAATGATATTTTAAACATATTTATATTTTATGAGAGTTTAATGAAATATGCGATATAAAATACTATTAATTAACACTAATCTAGTGAGTACATTAGAGATCAATTATTTGTAATTTAAACTAATTTAGTGAGTATCAGATGCAAACAATGTAGTAATTCTTATTTCTTTTATTTTTTCTATTTGATGGGAAAACAATTATTCATTTACATGTATATAGTGTCGTCAAAATTGATTATGTTCAAAGTAGTAATAAATGTAATAATTGAGTATTATATAATTAATAAATATAATTTATAAATAAAATTTTATGAATCAAAATCATTTATATATTAATATGTATCGAAAGCCATGTTTGTTTTTTATTCCTTAGTAGTCTCCACTGAAACGTCTCTCAATTCCTACTGACAATTCAATGAGAAACATCTTGAAAAATATTCATTTTTAAATAATATTATGGTTTTTGTTTAGAAAATACTGAGATGTACTTTAAAGAATATCATGAGAATAAAATTAATAATTTATATAGAATTAGTGAATTTTACAATTTTAGTCATCTGATGAAATGAATGTTGAAGAACTTCATTGTTGATTTCTATAAAATTAATAATTGTAATAATTGTGGATCATATAATCAATTAATAGAGATAATTATGCCGAATTTATAAAAAAAATTGTAGATTAATAAGTATTTAACAACATGTTTTTTGTTGTTTCCATAGGGGTCCACACTGAAAATGATCTCAATTCCTATTGGCAATTGCAGCACAAAAGTCCAAAAATATAAAATAGATCTAATAACAATAATATGATGTCATGTATGTAGAAAATAATTATACATAATTAAGGGAATAACATGACAACGAAATTGATAATTTACATAGAATCAGTGAATATTACAATCGTAGTCGTATGGTGGAATGAATATTGAAGATGTTCATAGTTAATTGTGATAGACATTCATAGACTGGGATTCATAAGAAAAAATCGGTTGATGTGATAGTTTATATAACATTTATGGGTATCTACTATAATTTTGGTAATCATGAACATTTTAATTCTTCTTTATGTATTCACATACAATGTGAAAACAAATAGGAAGGATATACAAACACACATTCTCCACGTACGACCAATATTAACATCCCTAAAACTAATCTTGAATAGTAGGTGAAACAGTACATCATTACATTATCAATCCATAAAAAATACAATTATATAAAAAATTCAATTTATTCTTCTAGAAAATTGAAAAAACAAAATAAAATAAGAATTATGAAATAAAACATTGAATAAAACCAATAAAACAAACCACATTAAATATATCCATAGTGAGGATTAATCATAATTTACAAAATAAAATCATTAAATAATTAATTCGTATCTACCAACCTATTTTTAGATGATTCATTGGTAGTATCCTCTGGAACAATTGTTAATTCATAGTGAAAATATCACCAATAAAGGCTTGTAAAATCAAAACAATGTCAGTAATGTTAAAAAAAATGTTATATTTAGAATGTAATGAAAAGTACATTGATAATAATATTATAATAAAATTTACAATTTGTAGAGATGTATTGAAATTTTGTGTGGTAGTTTTATGATATAATTTATGTTTATAAGGATAAAAAATGATTCCCAAAGGAAGTTGAAGACTGTTAGTCATGAAAAAATTGTTAATGTGCTAGTTTATAGAAATTTGATTCGAATTAAAAATAATAGATGCCTTTTCTACAACATTAAAGTGATGAAATAATGAAAGGAAGAGTTCATCATTTGTAGTGAATTCAAAATGAATATGAATTTTATAAAACCAAATATCACTCATTGAAGCTGAAGTAGAAGCTGAAAACATATATATGTTCTACAATGAGAAACATTATAAGAGATTTAGGGGGTTTCATAGGGTTCCAAGAGATTGGTACACTAGGTATCCTGAAAATTGATGGAATAATTAATTAAAATATTAAACTTATATTCAATTTTGTGGAATTAATCACAAATAAAAAATGATAATGTATTGAAATTGAGGTATTATCACAGAAATCCCTTAATGTAGTTAACTAGAGAATAATTTCGACATTGTAATGTGGGATCCGTATAATGATATGTGGGTATTAAAGAGGAAGAACTACTATATTGTTGGAGAAAATTTTGTAATTGAGGCTAGTGGTGGTTTTTATGAAGATAAGGATGAGGTGAGGTGAATCGGTAGTGTTGTAACCCTAGTAGAATTCATGGAATAGTGTGAGTGGGTTCATGTTTAGAAGGAGGGCATGGAGGTGGATGGACAGAATCCAAAGCACAGAAGGTAGTGGGTACTGTTTGAGGATGTGGAGGTGAATCACATATAGTTGGATAATGTAGAGGAGGTGGTACACCGAGGCGGAGGTTTCGTTAGAGAGGAGATTTTGGAATTGGAGTGGGAGAGGGGAGTAAGGGAGGGAAGTGTGTACAGAGTCATTGTAATTCCAGATCAAGGGAAAAATACTGAGAGGTTTTTAGGTTTTGGAGGTAAAATTTAATGTTTTGGGTGAAGTAGCACTATATATTTATGAGACGAATATAGTAAAAAATCCATGATTAGTATATATAATGGATTCTAAATTAGAAAAAAGGGTGGAACAACACTAACCCACACCCAGTAGCTCCCCCTATAACATGAAATGCTTCAGAGTGAGGAATATAGATGGATCCTTGATATTATAATTAATTTTATCTCTCTTTGGTAAGGGGATGAAAATCATAGATCTAGGATTATTCTCTTGGTTTTACAACTACAAATCCTATAAATAATAATACAATCAAATGAAAATTATTTAAATATATCCTAGGTAATACTATATTTCAATTAGCATTGAAGGATTTATTTCCATAGGTCCAAACCACATCCCTAAAACAAACCCTAGATAACTCACATCATTAAAACATCAGAAGATACCTAAGACTAGAATACAGTTTAAAATTCCTCACGATAGTCAAATTTCTCAAACAAACCATGATCACCGTGGAAAATAGAAAATAGTGGAATAATAAATATAAAACACCACATTAATGGGATCCTAGAGAAAACCAAATAATGGAAGAGTCCCCTTAAAAAACATATGCACCTTTATGGATGGACTACTAAATATACCAAAAAAACGTTAATCAAATTTCAATCCTCAGATAAAATATCACAAATGAACTTTCAAATAACCCCCCCCCACACAAATTCCAATTTCATACACCAAAGAATAAAAAACAAAAAAATCCACATTAAAGACAACCATTTCCATTCCACACCCAAAACCATTTCACACTCAGAAAATAATTTCAAATACCCCAACCATTTCAAACCATGTTTCCTAATAAAATTTCAGTTTAATTTTATCTTGGAACAAAAATATTTTAGATCATTTAATTTAAAATAAAAACACCAATTTTTATTTCCCTTATAATACATCCCATCCCATTATAAAATAAGGCATTTTTTCAATGAAAACTATTTCTTCAAATCATTCATCTTTTAATTTTTTTTCACTATGAATGTCTTTTTCCTGAATAATATTATAGTAAAAACAAATTCTCAAAAACCAATATTAGATCAAAAACAACACCCTAATCCAGACACATGAAATTGGGAACTAGTGGTCATACATAACCCTGCCATACAATTTTACATTCCTTGCATTGAGCATGCACCAACCAATAAAACCAAATAAACATTCCCCAGAAGCTCCAAATGAAAAAATATACAATGTTCACTCCCCACATCACACCAACTAACATAAATTTTTATCCCGCAATTAATTTCAAGATCATCGAACAAAACTACCACCAATAGAATGAACCTAAACTAACATTTATCTATTCCTAGGTGGTGGTGACCACAAACCGATATATAAAATACCTCCTATGTCCAGATATTTCAATATTACGTATACCATACACCCCAAATAAGATGGGATACTTAGATACATGTTTTTCTAGAACTAAACTATGTTAGCCCAGAATTGTTCACCCAATCTATCTCACAATAAGTCCTGAGAAGAATCCCCGATCCTCTTAAGGTGGTAACAAGTTCTAGGAATCAACCATTACTAAATTGAGAAAATCATTATCCCTAAAATAGATGACAGATAAATATAACCAATAAAAATAAAAGAAAAAACTGGAAGTGGAATCCATAATACACAATACATACGTCTATATGACCTTGTGGTCACCACCATCCACAAAACTAGTACGCACCATGAGGGAATAGAAGAAAAACCATTACTAATAAAACATATCGAGGGTACTAATGCTGAGTAGAAAATGTAGTGTGACTAGAATGAAATATATTAGTATGTATGAAGTTGAAAATTTAAGTATTCCTTTTACTAAAATAATTTATAATCACTAATTTGAAATAAAATTATAAAATATTTTTAATAAATTTAAAAAAATCCATCATAGCTTTCCAAAAATCCTCATTTAAAAACTAGCCACAAAATTCCATTCTAAAAAATAGGATCCGATTTGAATCCTAGTTTGAAAAAAATACCAAATAGAAATCAAATCCCAACTAATGAATATAAAAAATATGAAGTAAGTATAGGTAGATGGTTCTATCAAACAAATCTAGAAAGAAATGAAAATATCATAGGTACAATTATGCATAAGTAATATTAACAAGATACTATCCTTCCATAAAATAATAAGGGTACATATAGATATGAAATCAATTGAATGAACTAAACACCTATTGAATTGACTATGTTCCTACTCAGTTTAAAATTATCTAATACATTATATTTCAATCAATATCCGAAAACAAACTTGGCCACTTTAGTGAGCCTCACTAGTGGTATATCCCACATGACCACTCCATCAAGAGCTAAATTTTCAAATCAAGACACGATTTAAACATCAAATCAACAATATAGATATAATATAATAATCCCATCATAATTTCATAAAGAAAATATGGAGAGTTCATCACACACCTAGAATTACATATGACCACTATATATAACAATTCTCAACATTCTAACTCACTAACACTTCCTATTCAAAGGACCTCTCTGAAGGAGGAAAACCATAAGGGTTCTCATCAAAAAAAGTCATATCTCAATTTACAACTAGGATGACATGTTACAAAAGTTCAAAACCATTTTCAAGAAACATATCAACGTACCAAATAGGGTTTTACACTTGATGTATAAATGAATTTCTAGGGAAAATTTTTTTATTCTTAAATCTATTTCCAAAATAGTGGGTAACATTAATCCTTATCAGAAGGAAACAAATAGTATATATATGTCATGTTTACACGAAATTATACATCGAATGTACAAACATGAATATCATAGATGCATTCTTGAAATAATATATTAAATCATTTGGAAACCTATGATTTATTTAAATGTAATTTAATGTTTTAATGGAAACCATTAGGAGATATAGTGGATAAAATTATGAATACGGGAGGAGGGTGTCTCATAAAGTGGGGTTTCTAGATTTAAATTTTTAGGTAATTAGTATTAATATCCATGTGCCTATCTATTTGTGCACTCTGTGCACATATAAATATTCCAATATTTACGGAAATATACATTTATAACCATAAAAATTTCTAGGAGTCCAAAAATTTTGAATCACATTGAGCACCACAATCAATCACAAGAAATAATACACAAAATAAAAATAATCGACACTTGATCATCAAACCATAAAAGGTATAAAATTCCATAAATCAAAAAAATTTACATGAACCCAAATTTTAGCAAATCTAAAACAAGGATAAATGGTAATTCAAAATAAAAAAAAATCATTTTTAAGCCACATTGAATTTTGTAAATCTTTTTACATAAATATACAATAATGAATAACTATTGGAATCCATTGGAATATAATTTTTAAAAAAATAACCAAATTTAAAAGAATAATAAATCATATAAACATATCAGAACCATGATGAAAAAAATTTAAAATTCATTTGGAATGTTGAAGTAAAATATAGGTTATTCCAAAACTTCAATCGAAGGAGAATCCAACCTTATAGAAGTGTGAACATTGTGATACTCTAAATATTAGATAGGGAGAACCCATGGAACAATCCTAATAAAAAAACCTTAAATTTCATTCATAGATAATATATCATAATATAAAAATATTCAATGTGTAATTTTTTTGGTTATATAATTTTTTAGTTCAAGTATCTTTTGGAATATGTAAACATAAAAAACATGTTCAAAAAAATCAAAATCACTTCCCAATTATTTTCTCATAAATAACAGTGTTCTTTAATATATTAAAATTAATACCATTATTCATTACCTGTAAAAAGGAAGCATATGAAAAGGGTGATCTAATATGCTCATTCAAGGAAAAAGGGTCAATATCGATTATCCCATTAGAATAACATGAGCATAAGGGTATAATAACATGATTTTAATATTTCATAACCATACATTACATTTCAAATATTATAATCTTATACCATATCCCAAGTATTGGTAGTTCCTAATATATGATTATTAATGGAATCAAAGAGAACAATACATATGATTTTAATGTTTTTATAAAAATGTATTATAACATTCATATACATATATAAAATAATTATGTTAGTAGTTAATGCATCATTCTAATACTGTTAGATTGGAATGGGTTCACTCTAAAAACCATTGTATTAGTTGAGGTTCACTCTAAAAAATATTGTAGTAGAAAAATTCATTAATGAATTTCATTAAATTACCATATAAATTATGTTTACTGATGATCTAAAAATCATTACCCAGTGAAGTTGAGGTAGATATAAGTCCCGCTGGACATAAAATTTAATTCATTAACATGTGAGAAAAAAGATTATAATGAATTCATGATATCATAAACCATGAAAGGAAAATGGTATCATAAAAATCATAAATTAATAAAAATATAGAATCAAAATAATGTATAAGAATGTTATTCTGGGATAATATCTCTAATAAATATTTAATAATATCAAATGATGTCATTTTATATGTATAATTATTATGAAATATCAATTTGAATAATTTATTATGTGAATAAGATTTCCATTTTAAAATCTATTTTTTAAATAGTTCAATTATAAAGGGATAATTTTTCATTGAATATTACATTCTAAAATTAATAAAAAATATATAAAAAAATATTTTTCATTAGTGGAAAATAAATTCATTAAATATATGTCAAAAAATATTCCTTCTATTTTTTATAGTAAATTTATAATGAAACTTCTTTGGAAAACATAAAAAATCTTCCTAGTAAATAAATTTATAAAAAGTAAAACATGGGAAAAAAGAATATAAATATTTAATATATAATTTAAAAATAATTATTTAAAACATTTTTAGAGTTTATTGATATAGAAAAGAAGATTCCCCCTTAGGTACTTAAAAACCAATCCCATATAACGACTTTATTGGGAAATAAAACCCTTCCCTCATGCTCTCCTTTATTGAAATTTACTCTAACCTCATATAAAAAAATTAATTTTTATTATATTTATATTTTATTTCAATTTTTATAAATATAAAATCATACATATTCCAATTATATCATTTTAATACCCCCTTTATCAATAATACCTTACCCAAATCATTACTTCCTAATGTTAAATATTTCAGTCGTCATGAGTATTTCAGTTAAGTAGGTCTAATACTAATATATTTATCCTTATTCTATAACAATAAAAAAGTAAAAAATGATATAAATATTATTTATATCACTATATAATTTTTTAGAAACGTTAAATAAATTTATAATTAGGAAATTTAATTACACTCTTTATGGAGATGATAGCCAATACGTACACAAGAATGTCATTTTAAATATTCAAGGGATGTAACAAAAGAAAGTTAAATCTTATTTCACTTTTACAAAAAAATTATTATATAATACTTATGATATATATATTAATTAAATAAATAATAATTACAATTCTTGTAAAATATAAAAGAAAAAAAATCACTTTTTACAAGTGATAGTCAACCTGTTCACACAAGAAACATTATAATTTTCCTAAGGGTAAGATCATAAGTCGCTAAAAATGAAATTAATATTTCAGAAAGATAATTTTTTTTATAAAATATCATGTTTATTACTTAAAAACATCTTGTCACCCATCAAATAACGAATATTAAAAATCAAATTTATCGTTGTATGGAGATGGTAAGTGGTACGTACACCAGAGTGACACTTTTACTTCTAATTTGATACAAAAGAGTGGTTATAATTATTTATTAATAATCATTATAACATTGAAAATATATTTTGGATAACAATTTAATTAGTTAACAAAATATAGAATATATTTAATAAGGTAAAGGATATTGAAATGAAAGTGACCCGGTAGTGCTATTACCATTTATTTTAAATGATTTCTTGGATATCCTTTTAAGGGATGATCTGTTGGTGATTAGGGAAAAACATGTCCTCTAGAAAGTTTATAGTGATGTTTATTTGGGGAATTTTCAGAGGTCTTGTGATTTAGAAGTCTTAATTTGGTTTAAGAATTGTGAAAGGAGTTTCCCTTTTATAATTGATGTGAGGGGAAATTTTAAAATTTCTTAAAAGATGAAATTATAATAAATTTATTCTCATGAAAAATTACACCAAATGAAATTGAATTAAAATATAAAGAATTAATGTTTTGTAATCCATGAAATAGATATGCTTTAGACATGTGTTAGTTTAATTTTAAATCATATCATTTTGATCAACCCTTAGTAATTAAATTTTAATGTTAACAACTATAACACACTTCTCAATATTGAAGGGTTTAAAATTTAAATGATATGATAATAATTTTTCAATAAATAGAATATTTATGAAATTTTTGAAAATATAATTTTCATATTTTATTATTTTTTTTATGGTTTTTAAATAAATTAATAAAATTTTAATTGGATAAAACTTCATTATTGAAAATTTAGACACTTTTAATTTAATAAAATATTAAATTCATCAATAAAAATTGGTATTTTAATATAATTCATAAAAGCTGACCTATTATGTTGTTTGTATTTAAAATATTATATTTTCAATTAATCTCATCAAAATTATACAAATTATAACATTTTTTAAATAATTTATTATTTTTTATTAAATAAAAAAATATGGGACCCATGATTCATAGTAAATTATGGCGACTATATAGTTAATAATAATTATTACTACAATTATAAAATGAAAATATATGTATTAATCTTAAAATATAAACTTATATTTGATCATACTGTTAATATGAAAATATATGGATACATTAGTGATATTTAAAACAAAGAGAGAGATAATTTGTAACATTCACTTGTTTAAAAAATATATAATACATATTCATTAAAAATATTCCATTAGATAACTAAGTTATGAGCATAATTTTTTATGGTTCTAATTGAATTAATATTATAATAATTATCATGAATAATTTTTCCCCTACAAATTATTGTTAATCCATGTTGACCATATTTATCTGTTAAAGAGGTGATAAATTTTACAGCACCTACATTTCATATAGACCAAAACATAAAGGGGTATAATAACCAAATATGAACCTTCCCAATTGTAAATTTTAATTTAATTTTTTATAATTTAATATATATAAATTAAAAATTAGGTTTTTTATTTAATTTTGTAAATTTTTGTAATTCCTATTAAAAAATACATTTTAAGCATAAAAATTGATTTACCCTTATCCTATGAATATAATTTTTTATTGTTTATCATATTTTATAAATTAAGTAGTATATAAAATTCATTACATTAATTATTCAATAGTTATTTATTGAATATATTAATATAAAAGTACATTTCAAATAACAAGTTTTATTTTTAAATACGATCCTTTTTATTTTGAAATATTTTTTGTTTTTAGTTATATTCATTTGATAACTAAGGAACTTATTTTATAAATGTTAGGAAATTATATTTTTGATAATTTACTTATTAATATTGATACTCACATGCCCAACAGCTATAAAGGAATCAAAATATTTAAATGTTGACCCACGGTTAGTCTAAACATGTAGTTCAGTGTAACATATGCTATTGTAAAAAATAAACATATTTTATCAAAAATATTTCATAAAAATGTCAAGGTGTTACATTTTACAACCTTAAAAATGATTTTCTCCCTCAATCCAAATCTTTTTATAAAAATAGGTGATGATCGTTCTACTTCATTGCATTGTTATGATCCAACATAACATTCTAAAATGAGTGGTTTCACCACAAAACACTAAAAAGGTGAGAGATATTGATTTTTAGAAATTTTCCATTATGATCTAGAATATATACTTGTTTTTATTATCAATAATGATCATTACCTATTAGTACAACCATTCTTTTTATTAAATAGGAAGAATCCTATATTTATATCCTTATAAGGGATAAATGGGACACGTCATTTACTAGAGAGGGGTTATGTGGAAGCATCAATATATATCATACTGTCATAATAAGAAACAAAAATCAAGAGTACTAATATACACACATCATACCGTGTCCTTATTTCCTATTATCATTACCCAATTTGGGGGCGATATTCCAAGGAATAACTTTTCACCAACTTCAAACTATAGATCTTTCAAGAGATTGAAAACATAACTTTTTAATAGACGCTAAGCCTTTCTTAGGTGTTATTGAATAACTATAACCTTCTATTCCATTTCCTTAACTTGATTAGTTATCAATAGATTAAATTTTCATACATCATCTTAACATGATGATGTTCTTCAATTCCTTCCATATTTGAATTTATAATGGGCCATCTGAATTCATGATTGAATGTTTTTTTGTATAGAAGGTACATTAATGAATGGTGTCGATAATAGAAACATTTGAAATCCATTGATATATTTCTCAATAAGTATTATAGATTTTGAATATGACTCTTAAAAAGAGTAAATTATTGACGATGATAATGTGTGTTGGAACTGAACTCTGTATCCATTGCCCATAGAAAACTACTCCGAAATAATGAGGTAAACCTCAAATGCTGGTTAGATAAAATTAATAGTGGTAAATCATAAAATCATACCATTTCCTTAATGTATATCCAATGTTTTTTATCAAGATACAATTCATAACTAATAGAAATTTAGTGTACTATCATCTTATATAGATAATCTAAATATCATGTATCATTAGTCCATTAAGTTTTTTTTCAAAACAAGAAGTCAAAATCCATAGTAAGGATTTCCCATTTCCATTATGGTAAGGGTAAAATTGGTGAAATCCCCTTATATTGTTCACTATCTAACTTAATTTTATGAAACACCATGCAATAAGAAACAAACTCCAAAATATCTCTCTTTCATCCACCCCAAAATAAAAACCCTTTCAATTACATATACATCTTAATACTTATTTGATGTATCATGGATGAAGAACATTGATCTTCATACATTAGTTCCTTCTTTAAATCTATTACCAAAGGAACACATACACGTTTCCTATATCATTTCAATTTTCACCTTCTATTCCAGTTCTACATCTTCTATGTAGGCCTCTTTAACTATTACACGGATAGATTGTTGAACAATCATTTGTGAAATATAATATTTCACCCTTCCTTAAATATTTTAGGAAACATACATCCAAGGTCTTGAAATATTTGTTATTTTTTAGTCCTCATCACAGATTAGATAAGAGGAACCTTTTGACACAGAGAATCTTCCACCTTGAACCCTTTCATAGGGTGATAATGTAATGAATAGTTATAGTCATTAATCAACTCCATCCATCATCTCTAGTTCATATTCAGGACATTTTTAGTGAAAAATATACATTAAATTTTTTTGTTAACTATATATTTCATAAATTTTTCTAAAAAGATAATTCCTCCATATATTTAATTAAATAATTATCTAAGAAAAATAAAAATCATGAGTTTGGTAATTATCATCATCGAACATCTATTCTCATGAGGAATAAGATATAAATATATCATTTTTATATGGACCCATCCCAATTCTTTTTATTTGTTTTAATATAGATAAAAAACCCTTCTCCACCTCTAGTATCTACATGTATAGGTATAATCCCAATACTACTCTCTAGTTCATGACGAGATTCCCCATATGCATCTGTCCAAAGACACTCATCTCTCTTCTTAGATAACTTTGTGAGTAGATTATATATCAAGGAATATTTATTCACAAAGTGTTGATAATATCTATAAACAAAGAATATTAAGGATCTATGTCGCAATGGTTGGTATAGGACAAGAATCAATAACTTTAATATTTGAAGTGTTTACTGATATACCCTCACATGAGATTATATGACCCATGAATGAACATTTTCGATGCCAAAATTCACACTTGTTAATATTTTCATAATGATTCACCTTTTTCAGGGTCTTTAGTATAATCCACAATTTATCTTCATTATCTTTATTAAACATTAAATAAATAAGAATATCATGTATAAAGACTAGAAATAACTGATAATGGTAATATCAAAATACTCAATTAATTAAATCCTTGACGTTAGTGTGGAAATTAGTAAAAAACTAGAATCACTATAAATTTATAGTGTTATGACCTTGGTTGGAATGGAATATTTAGTATATCATCATTCCTGACCGTCATTTGAATATATATATAATAAAGATAAATATTGGGAAATTATTGACCTCCATGTTGTTGGTATAACATGTCATCATTTCAGGGTAGATGATACATTTTCTTTGTTACAATAATTTTATGTTATCAATAAGTAATGTGGAGTCTCATTGATCAATCATTATTATTAAAAAAATAGTTTCACCCCTATATGTTGAACTTGGACTAATGAATCCCCTATCATGATTCTATTATATTATATCCATTAAATGAGGGTACTCAAATGTGGCCATTATATATGGAGTCTTGGAAATCGGTGTAGAACCATTATGCACTTGATTGAATAATAAAAATCATTATTCAATGGAAAACCAGTAAATTGTTACAAAAATAAATTAATAAACTCCCACATAATGAGTATATAATAATTATTGATTTTATATCCAAATAGATTTGAAAAATCCCCTTTTGAATATGAATCAAGACACATATAATGTACGCAAGATCTAATAGATGTACATTTTCATTCACACTAACAAGTGATCATATGTTCGTTTAGAATATGAAGTGTAACCTTTCATCCTATAAATATGATTTTGAATTAATGTAAATAAAGAATAACAATTCCTAGAATAACAAAAAATTCTAGTTGAGGAAGAATATTAATATATTTAGGGATCAAATTTCTACAGAATTAAATTAGGTGAGAAATATAATCTTGGGATACGATCATCATACCATTAGCAAATTTTACTACTAACTGAATATCTAATTTTCTAGGTGGTATTATGACACACTTATAAAATATTTTATATGTAAAAGATTGTATACACATATAATAAAATAAAACATTATTATTTATAATCTAGATATAATGTGTACTACTCACCACATCACTAGCATACCCCTCTTCATAAATAATGATCACATGAGATTTTTCTTTATTTCTAGGATTATGTGGTTGTTGATGTCCATCGTCATCATTATCCATTGGACTTATGAACTTGTTCTCATAATTTCCATCATAATTTTATTTAAAACAATAGACTGTGGTTGGTTCATTATGAGGTTGTTTCACCCAATTCACATTATAATCTAACTTCCTACAATTATTTTGAAATTTTATTTTTAGATTTTATTCCTTTCAATATATAAAAAATTAACTAGTTCTCTAATGATAATTTTCCCCATGATTCATTCCATATTTTGAACGTAACATAAATCTCATCTTCTTCATTCCATAGTTTTTAGAATTTCCTATGAATTCTATTTTTTTCTTATAAAAAAATAGAACATTGATGGAAAAAACCATTGTCGTTCTCTATAATGAGATCACATTGAATATTTTTTTTCATAGTTATTGAATTCCATTATGGATAATTTCATCTATAGACATTGTTTTAAGATACTGAAGAATCTATCAACCATATATTTAGGTAAGATGATAAAATTGAAAGTGTACATTATATGTCTTTTTAAATATTCCTCATAAGAACCATAAAATTCATCGTCCTTCTATTTTTACTCATTGAAATCTTTATCTATTTTATCTAAGGAATATGAGAAAATAACATTCTAGAAAATGTTATTATTCATCCCACAATATAAATTTGATTTCTACTTATTCAATCATGTACATGATAATACCCCACCACTATTCTACTTCAACTTCCATATAATAAAAATTCATGATAAAAATATCTTGTTAAAAAATTTAGAATTTAATCCATATTTGCAATGGTATATATGTCCATTTTTCAGAAACTAATTTACTATAGAACTCTTAAAAGAATGTGGAAGATTCATAATGATTGGCTCAACTGAAAATTGTTCCTTATATTTCAAATTTCAATTATCAACATGTTTTATTTATTATGAATATTGTGGTAGCATATAAATTATATTTTTCAATATGGATAAAATAATATTCAACTTCATTCTTCTAAGGATAAAAATTATTTCATTGCCTTCACATTCAAAAATATCATGATTCCTTCGGGTTCTAACCATTGGAAAATGAAATAAAGGATATAGTGAGAAAAAATAATAATTGTTTTAAACAACAAAATCATGAAAAGTAATTTATTGGATGTCTAAATATTGAAAAAAATTCTATTTAACCTTATGGTTAAACTATGTCATAAATTATCACTAATAAAATTTTATTATTAGTCATGTACATAGAATAATCAGTAGGGTTATCAATTTATATTTCTCATCATAGATTCCATAGGATAACTAAACCTATATATTATATTATCTAAAGTTTATATTACCATTCGTACCTGGATATTATATTTTAGTTGATGAATATTCAACACATAACATTTTAGTCCATGATAGAATCATTTAGGTCTATTATCTTTTAGATCTGGGAAACATAAATAAATTGTTTATAAACACATATAAATCAAATCCAACATTTTTCTTCATATCTAGTACACTTTTACAATTAATCATACTTAACACACTTTTTCATAACCTAGTGAAATGGAATTGAAGAAAATGGTGACCTATGATGCCCAAAAAGGTTAAAGAAGGGAGATAACAACAATAAAATTCGAATTAAATGAGTATAAAAGAATAAAAACTTGTTTTTAATGTTTTTAAACCATACCTTGCACATAATATTTCATAAAATGATTTAATGGCATTAATCATTATATTTTATAAGAGATTAATCAGAAAATAATTAAATAACATGAGCTATTAGAGCATAAAATATGTATAATAGTTGAAAAAATGGATGCAAAGATAACCGTATAAAATAATTTATTTATTTGATAATTGTATTTTCCATTAATATAATTTGGTAATGGGTTCACTCCCCAAATCATCAGAGTAGTCATGGGTCACTCCTAAGACTATCATAACAGAAATTTTGATTAATAATATATGATCACTGCCCATTCAAATCATGTTTCTCTCATGTGATATCAATAACTAAACATTAAATTGGATAAAGATATAATTTCAAAACATCTCATAATAAAAGTCATAAATATTTGTGGCATAATAGAATAAATCATTCAACACATCAGGGACCATAAAAAGACAAGTGTTTCTTAAAAATATTTTCTTTATAAACACAAACCACCCAGATAAAGAATTAGGATGGTATTATTAAGTCATATACCAAATAAATTTTTAGTAATGTAAAATGATATATTTTCACATGAAATATGATTTCAAATGATCATTATGAAAAATTCATAAATCAAATAAAATTTCCATTTTGAAATAACTTTTTATAAAATAAAAAATTGTGATGAAAATTTTTTATTTTAAAATAAACATACAAATTATTAAATTAATTGTGTTATAAAATATTAATACCAATGTTAGAAACATAAATATTTGGTATATATATTATAAAAACATTCCATCCTTATTTTTTTCTGAACGTCACAATTTTCCTCATTTGAAAAATAACAAAAAATTACTTTCCAACTTTTATTAAAAAATCAAAATTTGGGAAAAAATGACTTCAAGAAATTTTATGAGAGTGGTAAAAATATTATTTAATACTATTTTATAAAATATTTATATGGAATAAAAATATTCCCAAGTAGTTACTTAAACCTATAATACCCAAATATTGGAAAGATTGTGAAATTAAACCCTTACCTCTAGTAATTTTTTACAAGAAAGTACTCTAAAATTATATATAATAAGTTTAAATTTAATAAAATTCAATAACATAGTAATATAAATAATTATATTATAATATTCGACCCCTTTATAAAATTTCAACACCTCATTTTATCAATAATTCCTTATTAAAATCATTATTTTCTTGTATTAACTATTTTGTTTATCAAGAGTATTTCAATAAAGTGAATCCATGTACATATATATTAATATTTATTCCATAATCTAAATAAGTTAAACAAGCATATAAATATTAAATATATTTATTACATACATATTTTTTTCATCCATTAATTTTATATTTTAAAAAATGAATAACACCATCGATGGAGATGGTATTTCATACACATCCATGAATGTTGTTTTCACTTTTCAATGCATGGAAAAAAGAAAGTTGAATATTAAATCACATTTCCAAGACAATTTGTATATCATATATATTATAAATCTTTATAAAATTTATTCACAATACCATTTAATAAAATAACATTTTTATAACGATACACATCACTACATGGAGCTTGTAGTCCACATATACACATGAGGATATTATTATTTCCCAAAGTATTTTGTGCTAGTAAGGTATAAATGATATTATAACTAAATAAGTATAAGTTTATCATTAATATAGTATATAATCATTCAAAACATTATAATACCAATCCATAAATAATGGGGATTTAAAAAAATTAATACTACATAGATATTGTATGTTGTACATATGGACATGTGATAGCTTCACTTCTCATTTGAGGACAATGAGGTTGTATAATGGTGGTTTCATAATCATAATAAAATTTTGTAATATTGAGGATTATTGATTTCTTATTATATTTTTATTACCATGTATGTATAGATCATGAATAATAGTATAAAAGAAAGTATCTTGTTAAGGTAATTACTTCTTCTTTGATACAACTTCTTTATATATCATGTAATGGGATAAAGTATTGTTAATTTTTTAAAAAACCAATACAATATTTATAGGGATGTTGAAAGTAATATTTAATGATTTTTTTATTTAGAAGGCTTCATATGGTATAAATAAGAGATTAATTATGTGCAAATCTATAATTGATGTGATGAGAACTTTGGGAATTTCTCAAAATATTGAATTATAATAAATTTATTCTAAATAAAAATTCCTCCAAATGGTTAAGGATTTGAATATAAGGTAGGATTAGTTTGTATTACCACTATTTAATAAAATTAAGCCATGATTTGGTCTCATTTAAAACCTTATATTATTTTTAATATATTTTTGATGAAATTTAAATTTATCTATAGCTACACCTTTTTCAATAATAGAGGATTGTACATTTTTATTATAAGGTAAACAATTTCCCATAAATAGAAAATTTATGAAATTATATACCATATCTTATCCCCTTTTTTTTCAAAATGTTATTTATTTTTGAATAATATTAAAAAATATTATATTTAAAATACATTATTATATTCAATTTAGATAGTATTCAGTAAAATTTACTTTATATTCCTCAAGACAAGGGGGAAATTAAAATATAATGATTTCAATCATCATTAATATTTCATATAGATAAATAAAAATTATGGGACATATTAAATCATTAGAATTATATAATTTAAAATTTTTAATATAATTTATTATATTTTTTTATTAATAGAAGAAATAAGCCATCAATGTTTCTTACATAATTATGGTTATAATATAATTACTATAAATTAATAATAAATATCTATCATGATTTTTTATTATGATTGATATATACAGTTATATTTATTCAGACCATAATTTTGTCCCTATGTAGGACATGACTGTTATTAACCTATGTAGTTATGGGCCATTTTTCCTATATACAGTAGTAATTATGATTCAAAATTATTAGATAATCACTTATTGATAATATAGATTAACCAAATTTACCATTTACCAATGTGATAAATTTTACCATGGTTACTATTTATATTAAGAAAAAATAAAAGGGGTCTAATTAATAAATTGGATGCTCATAGATCTAAATATGAAATTTAGTTCATCTATTTCAATACCAATAAATGAAAAAATTATTTTAATTAAATTTCATATAGTGAGAACAATGTTTTTCTAAAAAAATTGCATTTTAATGAAAAATATGGATTTATTATTGTACAATTTATAGGAAATTATTTGTATAAATTTTACAACATTTTATCAAGAAAATAATATACACATTTCATTATAATAAATCATTAATATGTATTATTTAATTTCATATCGTAAAATACAATTATGTGCATAAAACAATTTTTCAGGAAAAAAACATCACATTTATTTACAAATAATATTTTTTTCAATTATTATAAATATATCATTTTATAATCCTCTAAACTACATAACTTTAATAATTTCATTAATACTATTCATAAATGCCAACTGAATGACTAATCAATAGTGGAAAAAAATATTGTAATATTGTTTTGTGGTTCTTATAAAAGCATTGCTGTGTGTCGTGAATGATATAGAAGAAATAAATTTTTTAAAAGATAAATATTATCTAAAAATATCAGGTTCTTACACTTCATTCCTTAATGAAATATAAATATAAATATTTATATTTATATAATCCTTTTCTAATGTGTATTTTTTCCATTTCCATGAATAAATACATATAGAGTTGATATATATACACATATATTTGTATGTGTGTGTAGGTCCCATCCAATAATCCAAAATCCATATAATTCACCAATGATATCCCAAAAAAATCATGAGGATGTCCAAGGTGCACTAGGAAAATAGAAGAAATCCAAAAAATTACCAAGGACGTAAATAAATATGGGTTAATGAATTGGAAAGGAATAAAACCCACCCAAAACAAAATAAGAACTTTTTTACCTTCAATGTCAACTATATGAATGATACTCAATCAAAACCCATGAACCATAGTAACCAAGAAACAATCAAAAGGAACCTGATAACTGGGTAAGAATTTAGATGGGTCACATGGGATAAATGGTGTAGGAGAAATCATATGATGGAAATGGAAGAA
Source organism: Viscum album (assembly GCA_963277665.1). NCBI lineage: Eukaryota > Viridiplantae > Streptophyta > Magnoliopsida > Santalales > Viscaceae > Viscum > Viscum album. The sequence continues at coordinate 478,784,402 of OY728134.1, forward strand.
GAAAAAATTATATATAGGGGAATACTCACTATGGATGATCAAAAAAAGATTTCGGAGGAGAAAATGAGAATCAAAGGTAGAGTAGAAGTGTGCCCACTAATCGGGAAGCTCGTTAGGGTATTTTTTGTCTCATGACATAAATAGTATTGAACAGGTGTGGTGTGTGATGTTTAATTTTTTTGGGGGGGGGGGATAAATTTAAGGACTCATTTAGTATTAGTACATTTATTTATTTATTATTTTCCTCCAAAGTCATGTTTTGGATGCATAGATGCCAAATTATGCACCATCCATGTGACCCAGTCTCAGGCTCTAGACACCATACATTAGTAGGGAACACTTTTACATAAACTTTTCACTGACTATGTGTAAAGTTATGTTAAAACATGTTGACAACATCTCACAACCTATTTATGGTATCTTCTAACAACACTATAATTAAAAAAAAATAACATTTTAAAATTTAAAATTTTTTCAACCCGGAACTCAAAAATGAAGCTGAATATAATTAAATAATAAAAATTAATTAAATATCATGGTTAGGGTATGATTAATGGTCTATTAAAAATCCATTTATATTATTATTAATGAGATTTAAATTTCATCATTTTGGAAATACCATTCAATATATCATGGATGTTTTACCAAAATGGTGTCGACTAACATAATCAATATTATGATTTATTTGATGATACCCAATCTTATTTACAATTAGTATCATGGATATGTCATGAATAAAATAATCCTTGAGGATAATGGTTATGAAAGGAGATAACTTTAGAGATTAATAATAAAATAGAGGCCTCCAATATTATGGTAATTACTGATATAGATAAAACCTATGAAAAAGATGTTTTGTATATTATCCTCAAATTTATGATATGTTTGGGATATATTAAGTATTTTACTGACTCAACATTTAATATTAACTCATCTCGGTGTTTTTATATATAAATAATGGGAATTAAGTTAGAGATACTCTAATTTATGGGAGGTATTCATCATGGTTCCCCTATCACACCATAATTATTCATTTTGGATCATGATATTCTTGGTAGATACATCAGCGAAACCATTCAGGAGAATGGATTTATAATTTTAGAGGAAGTTTTAGTTCCACTATAGATTCACGATTTTTTTAGATTATAGATTTTTACAAAATCAATATGTCCTCTATATCCATTCAAATGTTCAATTGTATTATGGATAAATTTAGAAAATGATTGGGTACATGATTAATTAGTCCAAGAGTAATGTACATATTTCCAAACCCATTTATAGGAAGAGAGTGAAAACCATGAGTAAAGGATGGGAATGATTCGTGGATATTTCCAATAGAGTATTTGATTCCCATATCATTCTACGTATAACTAAAATTCTCTATTTCGGGACTTCAGGGACTTTAATTACACTTCAAAATAACAACTGGAAGATTATTTTCTAATACTTATGTGATCGAATCACACTTGTAAAAATTTAGATTTTATTTATTCCAATTCATGTAAGCTCCGTATTTTACGATCCTAAAATAATTCTCATAGCTATTGGAATATTCCTGAATAATTTCCTTTTGGAATTTCATAATAAAGAGAAATTTGTTTGTGGATAATTGGGGAGAATTGGAAAACCCACTGATGAGGGTGATTTGATCAGAGTAATTTGGAAGAGTCTAAATTTTTTCCATTAGGATAATCTTGTATGTGAGATCACAAAATAGAATACTCATTGTGCTAGATTCATGTGATATAAATAAAATTATACCTATACTTAAAAACATGTACTGTGTTTGGAGCTCTTGTGATGCATGACAATTCCTTTTATAGATAATTACAACCATTTATGTTGTATGTTTTTTATGGTGAGGGTAGTTTATGTAAAGGAAACTGGGATGGGGATGTTCTTTTTAAATTCAAGATACCCCATTCTAGAATTCTCTCTTCCGAAAATGGACATCATCCCTTATTTCATCCAAGATATTCATTCCCCAGAAAAAAAATCTAATTATAGGATATCTTTTTCTCAGGGAATATGATCAACAAGTTTAAATTTATTATTGGTTTTCTTCCTTAATATTTGGGTAAATCTATTGAAATATGAATGTACATATGGAAACATCTTCTTGATATGCGAGGTTATTGTGAAATTGTATTTCATAAAAATATAATATTATAGTTTGGTTATTCCTTAGTCATGTTATTCCCATATAAAAAGAGGTGAGATAGTAGAGAATATGGTTATCAAAAAATTTATTTCATTGGATTCATCCAAATAATAATCCATATCCAATCTTATTATTTATTTTTAATGAGAGGTTTTCATGTAGAAACAACAGTTTGCGATACTATAAATTGTTTTACATTTGGATACTCTATATGGTTTATAGAACAATAGTTTCAGGGAGTTGTTATGGGATATCATTTATCTATATGGTGTCTGTAACACCTCAAGCTTACATGGTATGCTATTCATTGAATAATACAGTAGTGTGTGTTGTATGCAACTTCGAGTTCTAACACACCACAACCAATGAAATTAGCCGTTATGAATATTAATATCCACTTTTTGATATTTTATAAATTTCATCCTTTTAAAATGGACTTCATTTTTGTATTTTGAATATCGAAATTATCTTAGAGTGTATTTTTGGTACTTTTCTAATAACTTTCATATTTTGATGAATAGTGACAATTTCCAAATTTTAATTAAAAACAACTTTTTTAATAAAAATAATTAATAATGATAAATTATGAATTTGAGTGATTTTAAAGTATAAATAGATTATATATCTAACATTTATTCAAATTTTGGTCATTGAACATAATTTCACATTTAATCTGGACACAAGAAAGTTCCAATCTTTTGACAGTTAGTATCTCTTAAAAACATGCTTTTTGTTTTAACAACGAGAATTAATTTGAAATTAATTTATTCCACTTCTTTGTTTTGAATTTAGAAAAATATATTACATATTTATAATCAGGAGGTCCAAATTTTTAAGTAGGTAACTTTTATTTTTATACATTTTGAATAATTACATCTATAAATAATTTATTTACCATGGTTAAAGGGTAAATCCGGTAAATTAGTGTATAAAAATAATATTATAATAATAATTATATATTATTAAAAGTTTCCTAACCCTAATGGTTGATACATTTCCAACCATTTGCATATTTGGGTCGATTTTAGGACCTCATGGATCCACTTTTAAATGATAATGACACTTTATATTAATTATGTTGAAGTAAATACAAAAATGACATAAGAATATATCTTTTAGCAAAACAATTTTTACATAAGGTTATATATGTTATATTTTTGACTATAACTATTCATTAGAAATATAATAATATTTCCTACATAATGGTATTTTATTTAAAATTTTTAGACATTTAATAATTAAATTTATTTATGACACAATAATGATGCAATATTTTTCTTATTAATGAAAGAATCAAATAATTGGTATTATAAATATTAAAATAAATATAATTTGAAAGTTTGGATGCCATAAAATAATTTTATTTATTAATATGACATGTTAATATTGCTTAAATGTGTTTTTTTTGAATTAATAAAGTTTTTAAGACTTTAAATAAAATCCATTTTTAAATAGTGTCAATATTGACATAAAAGAGTTTTAAAAACAAATATTATATTATTAATTAACATTATATTCCTAAAAATCTATGATTAGGCCAAATGACTTATATATTGATAGGTGTATCATTAATGGACCACTTGGTGTGTCTCTTGAAAGTATATAGTAAGTTTATTAAGCATATAATATAAAAATACAAAGTGACATGGTAAATGTCATACTATTTAACTAAAAGTTAAATATAAATGATATGTTTAATATAGTGACTGAAACCAGTCTAAAATCTATTGGATGAAAGGATTTATACCCATCCTGACCTTAAACTTTGAAAAATACACATTGTATCCAACAGATACCGAATATTAGTTTATTATAAATTAATACATTATGTTTTTCCTAAAGAGCCGCTCCTCCCCCTTATAAAAGGACACCAATAATAACCAATTATTCAACCTTAAAATCCATTTGGATCAGCCAAAAGCTGTCCAAATATCCTATAACTATCCTCCCTTAATCCTATAGGCCTTAATTTAGTCATAAATCCATCATAAGGATCCCTTTTGAACAAATGAAAAGGAAGTACATGAAGAAGAGGTAATGTTTTCACCACCCTCTTCCAAGTAAATTTTTCTTCAACTTCTTATTTATTTTTTATTTGAAATATAAAATAATAACTACATTATCTTATATATAATGTGATGTTATTATAAATATGATACATGAATATTTAGTATTTTATCCATCCTTTGAATGACATGTCACCATACGTGCGTACGTACGGCCTACCATCTCCATGTCGTGGTGTAATTGTTATTCAATATGTTATTATTTGGATGTGTATAATAATGATGTGTAATTCATGTAAATAATAAATATAACATGATAATTATTCTCTATATATGATATAAAACACAATTATATATTATATTAGTATCAAAATAATGATATTGTCACTCGTGCGTACGTACGGATTACCGTCTCCACGAATGTGATGAGATACATTCTCCATCATTCCCATTCAAGCCTAAATATTATTTGACGATTAAAAATAATTTTTAGAGAGATGATATCATTCTAGATATGAATAATATTCATCTCATACATAAAAAATATGGCCCACATAACAACGAATATGAAGAAAAACGAATCCCTTAACACCCGAAACGAAGATAAATTTAAGATATTATTAACAAATCAATGTTAAAAGATCATATATGATATCATATTAATGAATATGATTCTTGTATAATTTAATAATAATTATTTCACAATTATACAGGAGTTAACCTACCATTGACCAAGGAAAAGTACAAGGTAAGGGTTTATTTCACAATCTCTTCATTATTCGAGGTTGTTTATACATAATTATCTTGTTGGAACTCTTTATCATCTACAACCATGTGTCATAAAAATATATTTCAAATAATGATTAATATTTTATAGAATATTGTTTAATGTCATTTATACCCTTGTTTTACTTTTTATAAAACCGTTTGAAAGGAATCTTTCTTTCATTTTCCAAACAACGTCCTTTTTAACCTTTTAGACAAAATTAAGGTAAAATTTATTTTTAACTTATACAGCTGGTGCGGATATTATCCACCATTATAAAATTGTAGAAGCTTACCTTACAAGATATTAAGAATATTTTCAAGGAAATGTTTTATTTTATAATTATGTGACTTTTAAATGATTTAAAAAAATAGTTATTTATCTCAAATAGTTTTGATTTCATTTATGTCAACATCCACTGATTGGTTTTAAGCTTATTTGATGTAGATTTATTATGAAACAAAACATCAATATTGTATCTAAGGTTTTTTGATATTTTTGACTATGGATGTGTTATTTTTATACCATTCATGGTTTATTTAGAATGTATTGATATTTTGTATGCTAGTTTTAATACGATTGTTTATGTTATATTTAAACCTATTCATATGAGGAATGCATTGGACTTAATAAGTAACGAGTGGATCCCACTTTAGATCTTCGATGCATCAGTAGGTCTCATGAGACATACTAGTGTCTTGGAACAAGGCCTATACAAAATTATATTTTTAGTCTTGGCACAAGGCCTTTACTATGTGGTTATGATTGCCTCGCATTATGCATTCCATCATTATGATAGTGGTTATTGATATTGCATGTGATTATTTGACTCATAGAAATATCCATGTGAATAAGTAAATGGAATTGTTTCATATTTTTTTTCCATATTATGCCGAACCTCAATTTTAAAATACTTTTGTTTAATTTTTTCATTTCCTTAAGTGTTTATGCTTTATTATGAAAGATTCTGCTATATTGTTATCCATACTAAGCATATGAGCTCACCCTTTTTTATGTTTTATTTCTCCCAGGATGTGAATAATTAGTTTATGAATGACCTGCAGGGAGAGTATTAGGGGATATGAATGTGGGGATAATATGTTGTTGTAGTTTTCACATTATGATGTAATGTAAAATTTATGAATGTATCATGTGATTCAAAGGCTACTAAACTAATCGGTCTTTCGAGACATAATCTTTTGTGATCATGCTAACGTTATGTAATAATGCACCGACTCCGGGTAACTGGGTTCGGGGTGTTACAGCTGGTATCAGATGATGTTTAGTACAAACCGTGGAAGCAAGATTTTGGTAAACTCAAATTAGAGCAAATATACCTAAGATGGACTATGAGTATCAGTATAGATGAAATTCCTAGAATTTCGGTATTGTAGAGATTTTATGAGTTTTTCGTGCAATACAACCCTGTATAGAAACGAGAAGGTAGAACCGGCTCTGGCACAGATATACCTTGGGGTAAAACATGCAAACACAGCTTTGAGCTAGACTCAAACAGGAACTGGTGCACGACAACGGGCCTTGATGCACTCTTGGATACGACACTCCTAGGGGATATGCTTAGGATAATTCTCATTTTCTTTATAAACCATTATTAACGGTTTATGAGTATATACATACTCAAAGAAAAAATATTTATTATTAATGATTATATCCATAAATTTATCCATTCATTTTAAGTGTTTACATGTTTGGAATTATGTATTGTGATTCATAAACTAATCGAGTGATTGATATTGTTTAGAAAGGGTTCCCAGTTGAAGAAATGGAAACTGTATCAATGCATGCACTCCAGGTTAGGATTTCCCTCCTACTCAAGATAATTATTTTGGAGCAGGTGATACAACTATTGCTGATCAGCTAATCACCATACTGGGACAACTTAGTCAGGGTATGAATAATAACATTACCCCTATGGAACACCCTGATCCCCAGCATGGAGGATCAATATTAGATCGCTTCACCAGGCAATAACCACAAACATTTAATGTGGGTAAAAATCCAATAGTATTTGAGAAATGGATAAATTCTTTAGAGAAAATATTCCATGCCTTGGGGAGTAGTGAAAGGGAAAAAGTTATCATGGTAGTTTACTGCCTCACTGGAGATGCTAATCAATAGTGGTCATTGATTCAAAACACAAAGGAAGATGATGAAGTATCAAATACGGAATAGAGGGAGTTCAAAGATATTTTCTTAGAAAAATACTTTCCTCGTGACCGTCGAGCAGATACAGAAAGGCAATTTTTGAGTTTGAGACAAAATGAGGATGAGAATGTTGCAAAGTATGAGGCTAACTTCACAAGGATACTGAGGTATGCTGCAGATTATATAAGTAACCTAAGAAGTATGATTGAATGTTTTTTTGATGCATTACAAATATTTCATCATCGAGAATTAGTCTAAAAATCCTTCTTATTGTACGAAGATATTGTCTCTTGTGCTATCAAGACAGAAAACAAATTCTCTAAGTTTTATGACTTCAAAGAAAATTAATAGAAGAATAGATCTACTGATCACTCTGGAAATGGAAATAAGGGGTAGAAGGGAAAATTTGAATATCCATTCTATAGTAAATCTGGGAAGAAACACCCCACTGTTTTCTTGAAGGGAATGGGAGTCTATAACAAGTGTGGTGAAAAAGGCCACCAAGATCGTGATCACAAGGGGAAGAAAGAAGCTACTGATTTTTAATGCTACAACTGCAGGGAGGTGGTACATTATGAAAATTAATGTCCTAAGCATCAAGGGAACTTACCTCATAAGAGGCCAAGGGATCAAGGCCAAGCTTATGCTATCACTACTACTGAGGTAGAAGCTCCGAAAGATGTAGTGGTAGGTAATTTAATGGTTTCATCAAGTTTACCAAATGAATTTTTTGATTCTGGATCATCGCATTGTTTCATATCTTCCCAGTTTACTATGAAAATTAGATACTTCCAATTTGATTTAACAAGGGAGTTGTCAGTCAAAAATCATATGGTAAGTATCATTGAAAAAACGTTTTGTGAATCAGTTCGCATTAGATCAGATACATGTTCTTTAACTTCAGATCTCATCATCATACCTATGATTTAATTTGATATAATCCTCATTATAGATTGTATTTCGGACTATGATGAAAAAATTTATTGTATGAAGAATGAGGATGCTATTTTTAATGATGATTATAAGGAACACCATATCGTTAGAGTGGAATTTTCACCACCTAATTCATACCTAGATCTAACCACAGTACCTCAACAAAATTCAATTATTGGGGAGGAAGATAATGAAATGACAATGGGTGAGGAAATGAATTTTCAAATAGAGGATATACCTATTGTGAGAGAATATCAGGATGTGTTTCCAAAAGATTTACCTGGACATCCTCCAGAACGAGAAATTGAGTTTTCCATTGATTTAATTTCTGGTTCAAGACCTATATCGAATTCCCCTTATAGAATGTACACTATTGAATTAGATTAACTAAATAAAAAACTAGAGTAATTTAGTAATAATGGATTGATTCTCCCTAGTGTTTCCCCATGGGGATCCCCTGTCCTTTTTGTTAAAATGAAAGATGGATCTATGAGGTTATGTATCGACTACAGGGAGATCAATGATATAAAAATAAAGAACAAGTTTCGCCTACCTCACATTGATGATTTATCTGCCCAAATGCATGGAGCTCATTACTTTTCAAAGATTGACCTTAGATCTGGATACCATCATTTGTCTGTGAAGAAGGAATACATTCTAAACATAGCATTTCTAACCAAGTACTGGAATTATGAGTTTATAGTAATGCCTTTTGGATTGACTAATCCACCCTCTATATTCATGGATCTAATGAATAGAGTTTTCAAGGAATATCTTGCAGATTTTGTGGTGGTATTTATTGATGATATCTTGGAATACACCAAAATCTACTAAAGTCATGAAAATCACTTGCGCATTATCCAGAAGACTCTTAGAATACATTAATTATATGAGATGTTTAGCAAGTGTGAATTCTAGCTTCAGGAGATCTCTAATCATGGACATATTGTCTCTAAGGAAGGAATATCTTTTGATCCTTATAAGAAATGAGAAATACAAGAATGTCCAACAACTTCGAGTATAACTGACGTGCGCAGTTTTATTGGATTTGCAGGTTATTATCAACATTTCGTCCAGAACATTGCCCGATTGGCTAACCCATTAACAAAGCTCACACATAACGTGGTTACATTTGTTTGGTCAAAAGAGTGTGAAGAATGTTTTGAAGAACTTAAGAGAAGATTGTTTAACTCTCCTATATTGACTCTACCATCGGTGAATGATGGGTTTGTTATTTATAATGATGCTTCAAAGAAAGGACATGGTTCTGTCCTTATACAGAATGATAGGGTTACTTCCTATGCATCAGGACAACTTAAATTTCAGGATAAAAACTATCCTACTCATGATCTTGAGTTAGCTACTGTAATTTTTGCTTTGAAGATATGGAGACATTATCACTATGGTGAAAAATGTTAGATTTATATTGATCACAAGAGTTTTAAGTACATTTTCTAACTGAAAGAACTCAACATGAGGAAAATGAGATGTCTTGAACTACTCAAGGATTATAATTTCATGATACACTACCACCTGGGGAAGGAAAATAAGGTGGTAGATGCTTTGAGCAGAAACGATCATGGAGTTTTGAACATGATGTTGATTGAAAGGGATCCTATTTTCATGGATCTAGTGAAGATGGATATGGGAATTACGATGGAAGGTGAAACATTGATACTTTTTCAAATGGTCGCCAAACCATCTTTACTAGAAATGACAAAGAGGTCTCAGACCGGTGAAGAAGATTTTCAAAAGAGGATTAAAGATGTGAATGGTGAGAGATTGAGAGACTTTGTGTATGAAGAAAGAATTTTGATATTTGGGAAGGGACTTTCTATTCCTGATATACCTGATCTGAAAAGGGAATTGTTAGATGATGCTCATAGCTCTAATTTCTCTATACACCATGGGATCACCAAAATGTATAGAGATTTGATGGAATATTCTTGGTGGGTCAACATGAAGAGGGATTTTTCTGATTTTGTGTCAAGATTTATGGTTTTTCAACAAGTGAAAGCTGGAAGGCAATGACCTAGAGGATTCATGAAACCACTTCCCATACTGAAGTGTAAATGGGATAATATTACAATGGACTTTGTCATGGGGATACCAAAGATCCTAGACGGAATGATGCAATATGGGTTATTGTTGATCGTCTTACAAATCCAGAACATTTTCTTTCTGTAAGAGAGGATCTACCACTTGAACGTCTAGCAAGACTATATATTACTGAAGTTGGGAGACTTCATAGAGTACCCAAAGATTGTTTCTCATCATGATCCCCATTTTACTTCAAGATTCTGGAAATGTATTCAGAAAGACCTGGATACTGAACTTCGTTTGTGCACTCCTTACCACCCCAAACTGATGGACAATCAGAACGGACTATTCAACCATTGATGACATATTGAGATCTTGGTCACTTGACTTTTCTTCTTTGTAGGATCAATATTTACCTCTGATAGAATTTTCATATAACAATAGTTTTGATTCAAGTATTCGGATGACACCATATAAAGCTTTATATGGAAAGAGATTTCTCACACCAACCTGTTGGGATGATGTTGGTGAAAGAAAACTTGTAGTCCCATAACTGGTAGAGGAAACGATAGAAAAGGTGAAGGTAATCCAAAACCACATCAAATCAGCTCAAAGTAGGAAGAAGAGCTATGCTGAAAACCGAAGGAAGGATTTGGAATTTTAGGTAGAAGATCATGTTTTCTTGAATGTATCTCCATGGAAGGGTGTTATACATTTCGGTAAGAAAGGAAAATTGAGTCCCAGGTACATCAAACCATTCCAAATTCTAGAACGAATTGGAGTTGTAGCTTACCATTTGGCAATGCCGCTATGTCTCTCCAAAGTTCACGATGTGCTCCATATATCACTATTGAGAAAATACATGTATGACCCAACACATGTACTCACCTATGAGGAATTAGAATTGGAACCTTATCTGTATTATTTAGAAGAGCCTTTCAAGATTCTTGATACGAGAGAACAAGTCCTGAGAAACCAGATGACTCGTCTAGTAAAACTTCAATGGAGAAATCATAAGATGGAAGTGGCAACGTGGGAACCCGAGGAACTTAAGATAAAGAAACACCCTAGTCTTGTCATGAAGTAGTATTCTAGAAATTTTGAGGACATAATTATTTGAATGAGGGTAGAATGAAACACCTGAATCTTCCATGGTACGCTTCACTTTGAATAATACAGTAGCGTGTGTTGTACGCAACATTGAGTTTTAACCCACCACAACCAATCCAAGTAGCCGTCATGAATAGTAACTCCCACTTTTTTGAAATTTTATAAATTTTATCCTTCAAAAAAGACTTTATTTTTGATTTGGAATATCTAAATTATCTTTGGGTGAATTTTTGGTACTTTTCTAATAACATTCATATATTGATGAATAGTGAAAATTACTAAATTTTAATTAAAAACAACATTGTTAATGAAAATAAATAATAATGATAAATTATGAATTTGATTGATTTTAATGTATAATTATATTATATTTTCACTATTTAATCCAATTTTGGACATTGAACATAATTTCAATTTTAAAATGGACATAAGAAAGTGACAATCTTTTGATAGTTATTATCTCCTAAAAACACACTTTTTTTAACAAAGAGAATTAAATTAAATTAAATTTCATCCACTTATGTGTTTTGAATTTATAAAAATGGATCCCATATTTAGAATCATAATTTCATAATTTAGTAAATAGGTAACATTTATTTTTTTACATTTTGAATAATTACATCGTTAAATATTTTTTTACCGTGGTTAAAGTCTAAATCTGGTAAATAATGGTAAAAAAATAATATTATACAACAATAAATTACCCTAAAACATCTCCTAACCCTATTTTTTGATACATTTCTGACTATGGGCCTCATTGGGTAGATTTTGGGATCCCATTTATCCACTTATAAATGATAATGACACCTTATATTAATTAAGTTAAAGTAAATACAAAAATGACATAAGCATATATCTTTTAGAAAAACAATTTTTACATAGTGTTATATATATTATATTTTCGACAATAAATATTCATTATAAGTATAAAAATATTTCCTACATAATTTTATTTTATTTATAATTTTTAGACATTTAATAGTTAAATTTATTTATGACATAATAATGATACAACATTGTTTTATTAATGAATGAATCAAATAATTAGTATTATAAATATTAAAATAAATATAATTTGATACTTTTGAGGCCATAAAAGAATTTAATTGATTAATATGACATTTTAGGATTGCTTCAATGATTTTTTTCTAATTAATAATGTTCATAATACATTAAAAAAATTAATTATTAAATAGTGTCAAACTTGACATAAAAGCATTTTTAAAACAAATATAATATTATTAATTCATATTCTATTTCTAAAAATCTAAAGTTCGGAAAAAGAACGTATATAATTATAGTTTTAACATTAATGCACCACTTGGGGGTATCTTGTAAATATATAGTAAGTTTATTAACCATATAATATAAAAATACAAAGTGACATGGTAAATGTCAATCTATTTAACTTAGAGTTAAATATAAATGATAAGGTTAATATGGTGACCAAAAATTTATAAAATCTATTGTATGAAATATTTTAGACCCATACCCACCATATAAATTTACGAATCCACTTTGGAGAAATTAGAAACCGAATATGAATTTATTATAAATTAATACTTTAAGTTTTTCCTAAAGAGCCCCTCATCCCCCTTATAAAAGTACACCACTTCTAAAAAATTATTCATACCTTCAAAGCCTTTTGGTTTGGCCAAAATCTATGAAAATACCCTATCAACTATCATAAATTAATCCTAGAGGCCTTACTTTCGTCAGAAAGCCAACCTATGGAGCCCTTTTGATCAAATCAAAAGGAAGAACCCGAAGAAGAGGTAATGTTTTCACCAACCTTTTTCAAGTTTCTTTCTTCTTCAACTTCTTCTATCTTTGTTATTTCCATTGAAAAATAATAACTCAAGTGTCTTATATAAACTGTGATTTTATTATAAATATGGTACAACCATATTCAGTATTCTATCCATCCTTTTAATTACATGTCACCATACGTCCGTACGTACGACCTACCATCTCCACATCGTGGTGTAATTGTTATTCAATACATTATTATTTGCATTGGTATGATAATGATGTGTAATTCATGTAAATAATAAATATAACCTGATAATGATTCTGAATATATAATATAACATCCAATTATATATTATTTTAATATCAAAAGAATGACATTTTTGCTCGTGCCTACGTACGGGTTACCGTCTCCACGAACGTGATGAGATTCATTCCCCATTATATCCATTAATGACTAAATATTATTTGATTATAAAAAATATTTTTTAGAGACATGATATCATCCTACATGTGAATAATATACATCCCATTCATAACAAATATGTCTCACATAACAATGAATATAAAGAAAAATGAATTCGTTATCACCCGAAACGATGATAATACTAAGATATTATTAACAAATAAATGTTAAAATATCATATATGATATCATATTAATGTATATGATTATTTTATAATTTAATAACAATTATTTCACCATTATACATGCGGTTGACCAACCCTCTACTAAGGAAAAGTATGAGTTATGGTTTTATGTCACAATCTCTTCATTATCCAAGGTTGTTTATAAGTAATTATCTTCTACGACCTCTTTATCATCCACATCAATGTTTCTTAAAAATGTATTTCAAATCATAATTTGTATTTTACAGACTATGGGTTAACGTCATTTATACCCTTGTTTGAATTTTTATAAAATGGTTTGAAAGGAATATTTCTATGTCTTTCCAAACAGGGTCCTTTTTATCCTATTCTACAAAATTAAGGTAAGAATTTCTTTTAACTTATACGGAGGATGTGGCTATTTTCCAGCATTATAAAATCTCTGAATCTTCGCTTACAAGATTATAAGAATATTTTCGAGGTAAATTTTTTATTTTAAAATTAAGTGACTTTTATATGATTTCAGAAAAGAGATATTTATCTAAAATATATGGTATTTCATTTATGTCAACATCCTTTGATGGATTTTATGCTTATTTGAAGTTGATTTATTAAGATACAAAACATCCAAATTATATTCACGGTTTTGTGATATTTTTGACTATGGATGTGTTATTTTTATACCATTCATGGTTTTTGGAGAATGTATTGACATTGTTTCTGTTAGTTTTAATACGAATGTTTATGTTATGTTTAAACCTGTTCATATGAGGAATGCGTTGGACTTAATAAGTGATGGTTGGAACCCATTATAGCTCCTCGATGCCTCAGTAGGTCTCATGAGACAAAATAGTGTCTTGGCATAAGGCCATGACTAAATCATATTTGTAGTCTTGGTATAACGCCATGACTATGTGGATAGGATAGTCTAACATTATATATTCCATCATTATGAAAGTGGTTATTGATATTTCATGTGATTATTCGACTAGTAGAATATCCATGTGAATATGTAAATGGAATTATTTCATTTTATTTTTTTTCCATATTATGCTAAAGATCAAGTTTAAAAGGCGTTTATTTTAGTTATACATTGCCTTAATTGTTTATGCTTATTTATGAATGTTTTTTCTATATTGTAATCCTTACAGAGCAGCTGAGCTCACCCATTTCTATTTTTTATTTTTCTCATGATGTGAATAAGTATTTTATGAATGACCTGCACAGATTGTATAAAGGGATATGAGTGTGGAGACAAGATTTTGTTGTATTTTTCACTTTTTGATGTAATGTAAACTTTATGAATTTATCTAGTGATTACAAGGCTACTAAACTAATCGGTTATTCAAGACTCGATCTTTTGTGATCATGATAATGTTATGTAATAATGCACGGACTCTGGGTAACTTGGGTCTGGGCATTATAGTGTCATTACTTATGGTGGTATATTGAGTTATTTGGGCGATTGGGAATTATTATAGAATCAATGATCATCAATGATACTCTCTTAGTTTGATGGTTAATGCTCGATATATTTTATAAGATGTTGGTGGCCTTTTTAACTAGAAGGAATGTTCTTCTATCATTATGTACCTTATGAAGAAACATGGTTTTACATGAATTCAGTAACTCAGTCATGGTCACTAGTTAAATAAGAACAAACCTAGTTGTTTTATTTAGATTAATTCTCATGGTTCTATTGATCATGGAGTCATGTGAGGTAGTGGATTGGTCTAGATTGAATGACACTGTTGAATAGTTGCATAAAATTATTTCTATAAAATTGGATATTCTATTATTACTGAGGAAAATGCCTTTATAAGTGGCCTCCCTGTTTGTAGGATATGTAGCTTAAATCTCTATATGTTTGATATGGATTCCAATTTGTTTCATGGATCCCTCACATGACAAGTATCTTGTAAGTTGTTTATAATTAATCAGATTAGATCGTTTATACAATTAATAGAAAATCATGTGCATATCAAACAAACATGGTGTGATGGAAACCAACCTATTGATTTTCTAACATTTCATGGGACTCAAGGAGTCGCTCATTATATTTATCAAAGTATAGGGTTCCTTTCCCTGGAATTTATGAACATTATAAGAGTAGGTGTCCATGATATCCATCATTATTGACCACCTTTATTTCCAATGTGTTGTATTATATAAATTTAGTTTTTATTTTCATATGTGCATGTGTATCCCTGTACATGAATATAATTAAGAAGTGGAAATAAAACACTTCAAAATAAAATGTAATTAATGATAATAAAAAAATGAAAATAAAAAAATATTTTTTTCGATAACAATAAATATAATTTTAAATGAAAATCCAAAAAAAACATAAAATATATTATTATTAAATGTTCCAATTCATAGAATATTGTTAATTTTATACATTTTTGTAGGAGGAAAATTAACTAAATATAAGGTATATAATATCACTAGAATAAAAATTATCAACAAACACATCCTTAGAAGTAATTTCATAAAATTAACTTATTCCCCTAACCAAATGTTTGTATGAAGATCTACCCTTATAATCATTATTGATCAGCACAATTTGTAGAAATTCCAACTCCCATCTTACTTCGAAAATAAATTTTTAGAGTGGAAATTCCAAAATAAATAATTTTATATATCAGACATATTAAAAATATAAATTTTTAATGATAAATAATTTATTCTCATAAAATAATTCCACGCATAATTGAAGTGCTATAAAAACAAACTAAAAAATTACACTCAATAGAATAAAAAATAAATGAGATGATGTATAGTGGTTGAAAATTAATTTTTTTAGTATTTTTTGTTTCCTAAAGATGTTATAGATTTAAAATAAATGTTGTAATAAAGATCTCTTAGTTCATATGATATGATTATAATAACATTATATGTTCATCTTATATTCTTTTATAATACTTCAATATGACCTCACCTTTATTTCTAAAATATACCGTTATTTTTCGATCACATGAATAAAAACATAATCTTTTAGAAAACCTATAAAAATATATCTACAAAAAAATCAATTTATTTAAAATTCATGGATATGGGTATTATGTTTTTACATACTAAGGGTAATAAATAATTATTTTTATCCAATAATAAACGCTTTTTAGTTTGGAAAAGTCATTAAATAATAGGTTTTTATGACAAAATCAAAAATGAAAAATTCCCTAATACATTTAATATAAATCCACAAGATTATAAAATCCATGAAACTAAATAAATAAATATTTAAAAACAAATATTATTTAACCACCTCAATAAAATGATAATAAACTAAACTATTGATATTCTCCCATTTTCTCAAATCGACCATGCACCACTCTTTATGACATTGAAAAATATAACCCCATACAAAAATAATTATAGATAGAATCTAAGCACTATGTTAGATCCATTACCCATAATCATCCATGTGATAAAAAAATAATGTTTTTAAAACAATATTAATATTTAACTTCCCATTTATATAGATATGAATTATCTCCCGAAACCTATATTAAAATTTCATACATCTTAACTATTGAGTATTCACAAAGACCCTTAACATTCCCAATTACAATATCATTTAAAATAAAGAACCATTGCACTACATTTGGGATTATAAAAATAGTATACAAAATAGAAAATATAAATACAAAAAAAGTGTTCGGTAAAAATGGAAAATAAAAATTATTGAATTCATTTTTGATACATTTAAAAGATCTTAATCAAAAAATTGTGTATTATAATATTTTATTCATGAATTTATTCTTAAAATCGATAGAGGATCTAGGAAAATATAAACATTCCATGAAATAGTTTTAAAATTGAAACTATCCATTCCCTGAATAGTTAGTAAAAATTTGAGGAATAACTCTTTATGAAGAATTCCAACAATAATAAAATACAAGAGTAAAACAATACATTTAAAAGTAACATTAAAAATAAATAAAATGTAAAATTTCAAATAGTGACTGTTTGACTAAATTGCATGTTAGGTAAACAATAAATCATCTCTCTATACAATAATTCTATACTAGTTTCGTAGTATTATGAAAATCATGTTAATAAAATTAAAATAATAGAGTAACAAAACATGAATCATTAACAAAACAAAAAGTAGATATATAAATATATATTATATTTATATTAAGTCATTATATTTTTTATGGGAATTGTTTTATTTTAATGTCCTGAAATTATTATGTTCACAAATTATACACATCCAAAATTAACTTTTATTATGTTCTAAAAAACTAATCTAGAGTGTTTTTTAGGATGAATATAAAATAATTTCATTGAAATATATTTTTTCAATAATGGATTTGTTAAAAATAATCTTGATAAATGTTTTTTTATGAACATAGATTTTAAGTTTTATTTCTATGTAAAATTCCTAAAATTAATCACTCCAGAATATCAAGGATTTTTTATGTCCAAAACGTGATTTTTATGTCTAAAAATGTTTTGTAAAATTAATATCCTCAAAATCAGGTGGTTGTTCAATATAGATTTTATCCTTTATTGGAATGATAAAGATTTCATTCATTCCATCCATTTCAAATCGAGTAAAATTTAAATGAGATTCAATGTATAATAAAAAGTTGATGTATTAAACTATATATATTGGTGAAAAATATTCACTCTAGGATATACCCTCTTCATAAATATAAAAATTAATAAAAAGTCCATTCTAATTTTGTACAATTGTTCTGTTATCATCAAACTTATTCAGGAAGAAACATTAAATAACTATAACAGGAAGATCATTTGGACAAATTACTAATTTAAAAGCTATGTTTTTTATTGAATAACCATCTATTTTATTGAGATTATGTAACTCTAATATCCCAAAGCATCCTATACAATTATAGGGTCACACTGTTAAAAATTAATTATGATCACATCCATTTCATAAAAAATTTTGGGATTTAATAGGATGAAATATATCACACGTGATATCATTAATAGGATAATTCCTCATGATCATCTAGTTTTTAGGTAAAATTATTTTATTTCCAAAAAAAATATGCATCATTCAGTATACAAATATCTGTTTTGAATAGTTTTTAGGAATTCAGTTAATCTTTAGAACCATATAAAAATTATCCCTGTATCATGTAAAAATTGCTAAATGATTCAATAGAATACAAAATTTTTAACTAGTTTTGAATAATATAATCATGTTATCAAATGTTGAAATGGTAATTGATATAGTATCAAAATGGGTATAATATTTGAAATCATATTATAAAATATATTTTTTAATTATTATGATCATCATTTTTATGATAAATTATATTCCTATTTCATACTAAATCAAAGATCTATAAATATAATTAAATAATCATCAATCACGTTCATCAGGCTATGTTAACTAAAATTATTGGTTGATGGAGAATTTTTTTTTGCATTTCATGTGTAATGTTTACTATAAAAAAATATTTGAATTCATAAAGAAATATCATTATATTCAGTTATCTTCCAACCTTCATTAAAAACTTCTGATTTACCATTATAAGTATAATAGACTATACATGATCTCTATGAACAAAATTCCCACAAAACCTTCTTATTATTCATTTTTGACACTATTTTAGTATCACAATTCTGTACTTTTTAACATTAGTAAAGCAGATTTTATGTTTCCTAGTTTTGTTATTTCAAATAATATAATATAATGTTGATATTTCTTATTATATTTCTCTATTATGTAATTCTAATTATCTTTGAAGATGTCTTTGATTGTGAATATATTATTTATTTTTCATATAATTTGATAAATTCCAAAATTCAAAAATTCCTAAACAACTAATATCGGATAAATGGTTTGAATTAAAAGTCTTATAAGTTCAATAAATATCTATATTAGAGACAAAATATATAGATCTATAATTTGATGACAATGAAAATATATTCATACTCTAATTATCATTTGTATATATATTCAGTGCATTAATATACTAGGTTAATGTTTTAATTAAAATATTTATTTTTATCATCGTAATTTGTATCACATTACCTATCACTTTCCTTTGGGATTTTCATTCATTGGGATATATTTCTATGATATTGTTTGAATGGTTTTTATCTATTATAACGTACTCACCATGTGATTTCACCCATTAAGGGGGTTTATAATACGGTATTTCTTCTAAACAACTATATCTCCAAAAATAAAAATGAATTTTATATAATCATCTCACCACATATCTTTTTTTGTAATCAAGGCCTTATATGAAAAAATAGATTAATTTACATATTACACCATATTCTATTAGTTGTTCAATAAGACAATATTTTAATGTAGAATTTTTTTTCATCAATATATAATATTTTTCCAAAGATTTTAATTTTTTTAATACTCTAGATTAATCTCATGAATAAAATCAGATAATTACGTTTCCAAAATCATATAATTTTCCATCACCATTTCATAGTAATAATGTCAATTTTTAATCACAATCATCTTCATCCATATATTTTGTTATTTATAATAAACACCATCAGTAAGAGGTGGATGTCTAAAATTCAAATGTATCAATGTTTTTATTCCTACTAAAATAAAGACTAAATAAATAATGTTTTTCACATTATACATGATAGTGCGAAGAATATCAATGTAAATATATAATAATTTTTATATAATTTAAATATACATCAAATTATATGTATCCATAAACAATGTTTTTCTAGTCATTTATACTTAATTTAGTCCCAGATAATTATTGGATGGAAGCATTAGGGGGAGTGAATTGAATTCATAAATCCAAATTATATACTCTTAGATAATATAAATTTTTGGAATAATTTAATTTATAATCATATCATAGTCTACTAAATTAAAAACTAAAGTGGAAAAAAATAAGTAAAAAGTTACAATTTAAATGTAAAATCATTTACTTATGATGAATAAAAAACTTCAAGTATCAAATGGGCATCAGAAATTTTGTAAAAGTATTTTTAATTGAAGATATTATAATTCATAAGAACTATTCACGGAACAATGGGGAGTGAATTAATTGAGTTGAAACTAATGATGGATTAATCCATTAGTTTATATGATGAAAAAATAAGGAGTCATGTGAAGTATGCTTCATGTTATATCATTGAAAACAAAAAATAATTGATCATAATATAAATTTCTTAAATCCATTTTCATGAAACGTTATGGCAATAAAATAAGGTATTATCTAATAATAAATTGATTGATTTACTATCACGGTGGATATTGAAATTTTTGTGTCACATTAATCTAGTTTTTTTGGGGAAATCTGAAGAAAAATATATTTTTATTTAGATAAAAAATATAAGTCCTATGGAAAAAATAAAATTCAGCTTCATACATGATTCAAACATTTGATGAAGGATGGAGTAAATTCCATAAATGAAACTAGGAAATAATTCACGTGTAAAAGAGATAGCCACTGAGAAAATGAATTTTTACAAGATATGAAGATGCTATCAAATAAAATGGATTAAGAGAATGTTCTTCAAAATGCATTACTAACACCTCAATGATTTAATTATGGTGATTATGAACATTATAAAAAATAGAGCACAAATCCACAAGAAATTTTTTAAAATTGATACCAGAATCTTCTAAATCTATGGGATGAAGTGAAATAAAATGGAATAATAAATACAAATGTGGTACATGGAAAACATGGGATGAAATGTACAATCAACATCCATTCAATAAGTGTAGATTTCATATTACATTTTGGTTCCATGTACTCCATTATATTTGGAATATTTTAAAGGGAATAGAATCACCACCCCATGAATTCGATATATTATTATCACAGAAATTTATTTTTGGTATAAGGAATAAATTCAATATATATATCTACTCTCTGATAGAAGTTTGTTTGAATGTGCTTCTGTTAAAAATTATTATTCACCACATAATTGAATTTGATGTTATTTTGGGCATGGATTGGATCTCTCTAAACTAATACCATATTAATTTTTAATATATTTTAAATCACATTTCATATCCCATATTAATAGGTAATCATTTCTCATGTAAATTTTGTCTATAATCTCCCTTTTAAATATTCTACCTTATATAGATATTAATACCAAATCATTAGGTTTATTTAGCTCAAATATTTCAGAAAAATTTAAATATTTGCGATATAGTGAATTTCATTGATTTAATGGATTTTTTAATCATATTATCCTACAACATGTGGTAATGTTTTCAAAGTATATTATACTTGGTTTCATGCATATATCAATTAATATAATTATAATGTACCCGATTGAATTGGAAGAATTAAAAAAGTAACATAAAGATAATATATATAAGGGTTTTATATGTACATTTGATTCACCATGGGGGGT
This sequence comes from Viscum album, assembly GCA_963277665.1. Lineage (NCBI taxonomy): Eukaryota > Viridiplantae > Streptophyta > Magnoliopsida > Santalales > Viscaceae > Viscum > Viscum album. The sequence continues at coordinate 478,806,284 of OY728134.1, forward strand.
AAAATAATATTTTGTAATAATAAATATTGATTAATGCATCTCTGCAATGATTATTTGGATCTTAACTATATTATGATCATGTACGGATATCCTCTACACCACAGTAATTAATTGTTTGAACATCATGATGAGGATCTATATTTTTAAAGATCGAACATCCATCATTATATCATAAATTAATGGTAAAATGTTATGATATAGATATGGAATCCTTCCATATAAAATATAAAGTCTTTTAATTCATAGTGATTCCAGTCAAACATAAAATTCCAGTACTGTCTTAGTAGATCGAATTAATAAATTGTTTAAATAGTACCTTGTTCAATTATTATAGTCTTTACATATTATACGTGCTTATACTTCATGGTTAAATAAGGTAGTGATTAGTATTTGAGGATTTCAATAATGAAATTGAGTAGTGAGAATCTATATACCAAATTTATAAATTGTGAATTGTGGAAATAAAATTTGTCATTATTGGGTCACATATTCAAAATAAACGATATAACAATGGATCCATCAAAGAACAATGTGACTCAATAATTGTATATAATTATCATTTTTGTAGAGATCGTCAGATTACATAGATATGAAAATAATATCTATGTTATGTGATAGATTTCCCACAAGTGTCAAATCCTCAAAATAAGTTAACTTATACCAAAGTATCATTATTCAAGATAAATGTATTTGAAGAAGAATAAATTGAGTTTTAGAGAGAACATTTCAATACATAGGTACTCATAGTACCCCCTATAAGAGTAATATTTTCAATATAAAATATGTATCAATAATGTAATTGGATTGTATCATCATGAAAATGATATATTGTTAGGTTATTCCTCTCACTAATTAACGTTAAATGATAATACTAATGTGATTCATAATTTTCACTTAGTGGTGTTAATATTGTCATATAATATATAGATATAATAACTTTATTGTGATGTGTATGAAATATATACTGATCGTAAGTTATTAAACAATATATTCAAATTATAATTTGACAAGATCCTCATGTGATGGTTAGAGTTGATCAAGCATTCTGACTAATCAATAATGGAATGATGGGAATCCTTATAAAATTTAAAAATACATGCCTATGAATTATTATGTAATGAGTGGAATGTTATATTCCCTAAATGACTACTCAAAAAAATATATATTTGATTTCCCATGAGGAATTTAAAGGGGATACTGATCTATAATATAATGTTTTAATATTCTATAGAATAATCTATTCATTAATGAAATTATATGACTCGAGAAAACAATATGTATTCCATCAACACCATATTGGATGGAGAAATTTGTTTTTTTCATATCTCACCATTATCTATACATCCTCATAGCATAAAAATATACAGGGAAATGAAATATAATTTTTCAATGGGACAATATGAATAGATAGATTACATAGTGTATATATATATATATATATGATTTCTCGGTATTCCAATATATTGTGTCTGAATAAAAATAGTCTACTTTGATTATGTAACCATCACCCATTACTATATAAAATTTTTATAACATTAATATGTATTTCTTTTTATGTATTTATATGACCTCAAATAACCATACTTTCATTTGGTTCGTAGTTGACCTACATATAAAATCAGATTATTTCATTACACTTTTAGATGTTTTTTTTCTTCATAAAAATGAAATGATATTAATTAGGGATTCTATAAGGATATATAGAATACTTGTTAGTTGAATAAAATAATTATTTTATGTTTATGAAGTTGTTTTATATAAATATTCTAATGTAATTAGATACAATGTTGAGTTTTAGTACAACTTTATATTCTCAAGGTAATGGTAAATTGAAAATAATACACCAAATCCTAAATGATATGTTCTAATAATGATCTATATATTTGAAATAAGGTCGAAACCAAAACTTTCTTATGTTATTGTTATCATTAAAATTATTTACCATTCTAGATTTAAAATTGAACCATATAAGGTATGAATCGGAAAATTTGAAAAACTCAAACATATTGGGTTAAATCTAGTGATTGTAGATTTTACGAAAACATAATTATTATGATATATAAGATACGATTGAAAATATTTTGTGTTCTATAAAATTTTAAAACATTAATTTAATTAATGCACTAATATTTATTAGTGGACATTTGAATTTAAAATATATGATAAAAACATCCTTCAAATATGAGTATGGAAGATGGTTATCAAAAATGGGATTGATGTGAACATGATCTATAGATAAACTTCTCTATTTGAAATCCTATATCATTTGAGGATTGTACCTTATCTATTATAACTTCAACCAAACCTCTCACATTTTAAAGAGGGTTTAATTTATCACATTAGAGGTAGTATATATTTAAACCTTCATATATTCTCAAATCAGATGTTTTAAGACTATTATGTGATCTCTCTTATAAGGAACGATTATGGGATTTGTTGGATCATAGTGATAAAGCAATATACAACAAAGACTGTCATAAATATAATTTTATCTCATGGATTTAAATTTTTAGAATAATCATGTATACCTTAATATGTAATATGGTAAATGAACCCTATTTTATTTTCATTATATTTTAAAAATTTCAATGTAGAGGTTTGTTTAGGGGGTTAAAATGATACACCCCATGATTTTAGTGTGTAATTAACATTAAATAAATATTTTTTCTTGTAATATACAAATAATTGAACAATATAGGTTATGATGTTTTTCATTATAGTAGAATATTAAAATACTATATGAAATAAATAAAGAGATAACTAAATAAAAGTATAGTTAAAAAATTATTAAATTAATAAACGTATTGGTAAATAAACCTTATACAAGGTTGAAATTATTATCATCCATAACATTAATGGATTTCATACAGTATATGATAACAATAATAAAATAAAACTCAATTTAAGTGTAATAAAAATCATAAAAATGAGTTAGAGAATATGATGAATCGTTATTTAGTTATACGTTGTACTATTTGTGGTATTATAATATGACTATTATATTTATGGTCAATAGATATATGAAATTGGGATATATAACCATTGTATATATTGTCAATAAATATGAATATATCCATAAGGTAATTTAAATGTATTTAATTGATCATAAAAAATGAAAATATTATAAATCATATTTAACTTATACTTCCAAAATTAAAAATAAATATTTATATCAATTAAAATTTATTAGTGAAACTATATGTATTTTTATTCAATATAGAATATAATAATTGTAAATATTTTTTAGGATTTATTTTATGTTATTAGAAAAATTATATAAAAATTTTAATACTAGTTGATTGATAAAATTTAGTAGTTATAAGATACAAAATAGGTTGTTATTAAAATTGAATGGCATGATGACCACATTGAAATGAAATTATTTCTATGTATTTTTTTTATATTATATCAATAATTTTTATTGAAAAAATTATATGGATGATTATAATAAAATAAAAATGATTCAATAGAATGAAACTCGTCAAATTATTAATTTATATGAAATAATATTAATTACATTTAATGTTTAAAAAAATACTAAAAAACTGGTTTTAATATATTTAATGTTTACATTTAATGTTTCAATTTTATAATTATTAAAATTAAATTATATTTAAAGGAATAAAATTTAGTAATCATCATATAAAAATTATTTATAATGGGTATATTATTTTTATATAAAAGTAATAATTACCATATAAAATATTTAAACTTTGTAAAAAGTGTTAAAACATGGTATTATTTGCATGGATAAAATATTTTATGTTTAAAAGTATATAAATTGATAATAATATGTCCTTATTATATGTGGGATTCAATAGTAAAATTATAACCAAAATTACTTACCTAACACACTTGACTCTTGTGTAATCCTATCATTACCATTCACCAAACTCATGTTTCCAAATAATAGTTACACAATTTCACCTATAAAAGAAGCACTCTTACATAAACTCAAAATGATTTATATTGATAGATTTTATAATGAATATATTCCCAAATTCAATTTCCAATGTTATTATATATTTCTTTTATTAAACTAATCCTACCAATGAGGCATAAATCCATCATTTATAAAGACCCCTTTTCGTTAAAGGGTGATTCTTTAAAAGTATCCAGTTATACATTAATTTTTTCTATTACCGTATCAAATATAATCTATTTATGTTAGTTTTTGCAATATTATTATGTTCATTTAAAGTAATTATAATTATTTGTAATTTATATTATTGTTATATAACATTAAAATATTACTCACTATTTAGTATAACATGTTCTTCATTGGGTTAGATGAACCAGCAATAAAGAATGATTCTATATCAACATCCCAATTTTAACTATTAATGTGTTCTATTGAATTCATAATGGTAATATTTTATATTAAATATAATTTTATCTTATCAATATTTTGGTGGAAGGGTGACAGATCAATTAAAATTCTTTATAATGTAACCTCTTATTAATTGTAATCTAGATACTACATGACCATGAAATTTTTTATTTTCCCAAATCATACCCAAACAACAACAAAATTAACTTTGGAATTAAAAAATAAATGAAAAAAATTATTTCTCTTCCATTAATTATATAGTATTGATTATATTTTTATGAATCAATATATACAAACATCGCCATAAAAATGTATATGATAGAATCAAAGATACAAATATTTGATGATGAAAATGAACAAACAATACATTTATAATATACTATTAACAATAATAATCAATGTTGAGTGTAAATGTTAATATTTATATATATATTTATGAAATATTATATTAATATTTTTATGTTTATTATATAGGATGTTACCACGATTTCACAAAATTTATAAGAATATATAATTTTAACTATTATAAATTTCAATTCATTGAGATATGATCTCTATCCAATAAATTTCCGTTATATATATATATTATCTTGGTTTTATTTTATATGAAATTTCTTAAGATTTAAATAAATTAAATAATAATGATTTTTTCTCAATATATATTTAGTTTGATTTAAATGATTCCAAATAAGTAATGTTTTTTGGTCAAATCGCAAATTGAATTCCGATTATGTAGGTAAAAATTACAATCCAAGGATATTTTAGGTTATTTTCTTCTATAATCCATAATATAATATTATTATTTCATTATTTCATGTATTTTAAATACTTTGTACCATTTTATTTATCATTGATTTATAATTCAATGAGAATTATTCTTGTAAAGGAAACAGAATGAAAATAATTTTCTTATCATGAATATTTATATAATATGTCTGTGGTTTTCATATTCATTTTAGACATCTTATTCTTCAATAAAATGAAATTTAAAGGAAATATTTTTAAATTGTCATTATTTTATACATTATTTAATGTAATATTTTGAATCATTTTATTAATAGTATCTTATGTGAACCATTTTCTTTATTTATCATTATAATACTTCCTTTTTATTTTTCCACTATTTGATAATTTGATTTTTGTTTATTTACTTTATTAAACTATATTGTTATAAATAAATTATGTTTACATTAAATAGTATAAATAATAAAGTTTGATTTCTTATTTTTTATAAAATAGATTTTTTTATTTTCCAATAATGGGGTTTTCACCTATACCAATATCCATTATTTTTACTTATGATCCACATGGGACATATATTTCAATTTAATGAGACACATACATTATTTGGAAGATTAATTTTTATTCTATGAGACGATTCTTATTAAAATAATTGTATTCACATGTTTTATTTATCATTTTATGTTATTTTAAATTTTTTTCATGTTTATATAGAACACATATATCAGTTTTCTGATTTTTTGATGGATGGAACTGAATTTATGCATCTATAAAATGAATTTGTAACATATTAATATCTCATGAGACAATATGGAGTGGTTAGGGAAGTAATCATAATCCTTAATATTTAAGGGAATGGTGATTTAACCTAATCCACAATGGGACTCTTTACACAATGCATACTGGAAAGAGTAGTGAACCCAATCCAATACAGGACTCAATACACTATGTTTATAGAAATGGGGTGTGAAAAAATACACTATATAACACTATCTAATTTTTTATATGGGTCATGAATGGGATCTTTTAATGTAAAATTATTATATATTCATATTTATATTATCTATTATTATATGATATATCAATGTTACGCCATATTTTGATGTTGTGATTTATGATAATTTCCTCATAATTAAACATTCCAATTACTTGTTTTATGATGTTTTGAGTGATAATTTTCATGATTTATCATTATTATCCAGTTTTTTTTCTTAGTTTGTGTTTCCTTAAGTTATATTAACTCAACTTTATCATGTTTTCATACCCACATTCTCATCTTTTGTGCACATAAGATCTTTGAATGAAATATCTTATATTCATCCCTTTTTAAGAGTTTTGGATAACTCATTATTATTTATGTATTCCACAGTTAAAGAATATTAATTCTATGTTTGATGTGTTTATATGTGTATCATGTGGGAAATTCGTTAGAGATTTATTTTGAGAATTTACTATCAAATAAGTCGGTTAATTATCTGATCTATAATGAAAATAAATATATAGGTTTTTGGGTGTGGTTTAGTGTGAGAATAAATTATATTTTATATAAAATGATATAAAATATATGTATATAATGGTTGGTTTTGCATATTATGATAATACATATATAGTTCATTATTAAGGGATATTTCTTAACTAGTCACTAAAAGATTTGTAGTGATATGAATCAATTTAGTGAATAAAATATTTATTTCAAAAAATAGGTCTCATATCTTTCAAATATGACATTTCAATATATCTGAGTTTCCAAAAAAACATATAAAAATGAAAAAATTACCTCAATTCATAAATTCCTATTCTATTTTCAGTAATTAACTCATATACATCCTAAACAAGTGATAAAATGTTTGGGTGATTAAAATTCCTATGATGAAATTTTTTATCCATTTATATTATTGATAGTAGTCAATAATTGAATGAAATATATATGGGTTGGATGATATTCTATATCCATGATAGTGAAAATTCATAACAATCCATCCGAATATTTTCTGAAGGTTTTATGTTATTTTTAAAGGGACCTTAACATGATTTTCCTCTATAATGTATGATAAATCATCACTAGAAATCACACATCTAGATTAATATAGTTATCTTATGAATTATTGGACAATGTTATGTATTTTTCAATACAAGACTAATGGTTAGAGTAATTATCTTGTAAAAAGTATGATCTAAACAACAATAAAGTAAATACACCATGGAAAACCATCTAGTTTATGATAATCTATACCTCTATCTTTATGTTATAGAATCCATTTCTAAAATTATTGGTTAGTATTCCCAATTAACAAGATGATTATTGAGTATTGTTATTCCTCTCAACCATGAGACCACTATATTTTTAGTATAACATTATTTTATAGATAATTTCATTGTGAAAAAAAGAATTTTTACATATTTGAAAGAATTATTCCCACAACAGTTTCAATATCAAATAATAGTTTACATTTCGAACAATGATTTTTATTTACATTCATAAATATATTTAAGATTAAAAAAGCATAATAAATATTTAATAATATGGTAATTTTCAATCCTGGAAATAATTGACATGCTAACACTATATTTTAGTGGTTATAGGTAAATGTTTTTATATAGAATCTAATGGATAAAAAATCAGTAATTGTATGACCTTTCTTATAATGGAATGACTGGAAAATACATATATCCTTTTGGATATTGACACTAATAAATCTATAATTAAATAAAAGGGATGTTTACTAAGATGAATTTGTGCGGGATTATATTATTCCACCACCTAGGAAAAATTCCCTAGTCATTTTCTAACAAGAATTATGATATGTGACTTTGTATCAAAGGATGGAAAAATTTATATGATTAATTAGTTATTTGATATAATACTCCTTAGTTACTATTTTAAATAATATCATATGGTGTACAAAATCCATGATCAGTTTTCTATGTACTTGTGGTCATTGAATGAACATTGTACTCCAAGTGTTCCACTCATTATATTGAACCAATACCAAATTAAATTGTGGTTCAGTACTATGATTATGATATTACAAATTCATTCATACAATTTCAAGGGTAAATAAATAGATATAAAATTTTAAAATATAAATTAGATGAGTAATTTCGTCGAAATTATCTATGGTTTTCAGGCCTAGAAAAAATTATTATTTATTTTCTACACTCTGAAAATAAGTTTCAGATTTTACATAATCAATATTCTTTATAAAATATTAAATACATAGAATTTTATTATTTTTTAGGAAAAATTGACATTGAAATTATAAATACCCCAACACCATTAGTCTTGTGTAGGTGGTTAAATTATTTTTTTCACACTAGATACAAGTGATCATATCCAAAAAGAACAAATAGTTGTGTAATATTGGAAAACAAAATACATAATTTAATATCAATTATATTTGAATATAAATATACAAAAATGTATTTCCATTCATAAAATAATTATTCTTTATAAAATATCATTATATATTAATTGTATTAAAGTTCCTTGTATTCTAAAAAATGGAAATAACGGAAGATATGAATTTCTCAATAAAGGTTATATACACTAGAAGAAATTTGGAGATAATAAAGAATAATCAATATAGTAAGGTAATTAATTGAGAACACATTCCACATAATCATTAACCTAAGATAACATTAATGGAATAAATTTTGATAAAATTATACCATTTAAATATCAACATGATCTATAAACATGTCCATTTATATCATAAATACTATAATAATAACATAGGCATCGATAACTGATTTCATAATATTGGAATTCAGAATGTTGGACATATTGGATATACCCTCAAGTCATTATGATATTATATCCAAAAAATGGGTAATATAAATACCCAATACGTTTACAAATAATAAAAATGATTTTAAACAAAAAATTCTATTTTTTAAAATCCATTGATCATGAGGACTAGTGTAATTGGTACACTAGTTTTTTAATTCATCAAATCCAGAATAAGATAATAATTAATTATTTTACTACACATAATAAGCTCCTAAATAAATTTTATATCCTAAAACATAATGGGATAACCAACGAAATATATATACAAAATAGGTGAGACAAAAACATATCACCTTAATACACATGATGAGGAAGAATAAGTTTTTATTCATTTTTATAACATGATATCATAGATGAGGAGGTTCATGAGTAATCATAATCAATCATAACATGAAAAAATTGTATCATAAGATCATCACAGTATAATAATTGATTAATAAACATAAAACATGTTAGAAACACGAGTCAATTCTGACATCCTATACAATATTACATGATGGAAAACTCCCATAATTGATCAGGATTATAACCTAATCCCATACACGACTTCCCATGAGACTAAATCGTTACCCAATGTATTGAGGTTCTATTTGGGGGCACCCATCATAACATGTTTATAAATAATTTGATCCATATTAGTGAGATCAATCATATATAACAACATAATGTTCAACCATGTCAATAGAATGGGTTACATAATCTCAAAACATATCATAATCAAAGGAAACATCATAATAAAATAATTTGTGAAACAAATATAAGGCATGTTTTACCACTTAATATAATATAGTATACTAAATTTATATATGTTGGATAAATTATTATATAAATTAGAAATAATATATATCATCAATGGTGGTTATCATTGATGAAAATTTCTTTACAATATTACCTGGAATATTTATTTTTGGAAATATCCATTTCAATTGGAAATAACATCTTCACAATTATAAAATTTCCTAAATAATATAGGAAAAATTTTACATTGGAATATAACTATTGATATGTATAATGTAATGTTAAATTTTTTGAGTTTTCATGATGGATTCAATTTCCAAACAAGGCATTTAAGTTAAAAACATTCCTTTCACAAAATTGTAGAATTATTAAAAAGTACCTCATTTATAAAACAACAATATGATTCCTTTGAAAAAAATTAATAAAAAGTAACACATGTGTTAAAATTCTACTAATAAATAATTAGGAAATTGTCAAATATAACATTTAAAATATGTTTGAAAAAAATGTTTATGGATGATAATGGATTTTAGAATGAAGAAATAAATGACGCAAGACTTTCTTAAAACAATTATTACTAATTTTAAGATAAATATATATTAAAATTGTATAATTACAAGAAAATAGAATTTTTAACCATAAGATAATAAAATTTATTGGCCTTATAAGAAAATTATGAAATTACTTTGAATTATCAGAATTAAAGCATAAACAATCCCCATTTAAATTGGATTCAAATATAAACCCTCACTGTCTGGTAAATATGTAATCATAACTCCAAGAAATGAGGTAACGTAATTATAACATAAAATATAATTATGTATAATTTTTCCAATATATATTAATTGATGATTCAATATATATATAAACAAATTAAAATAATTTAGTTGCGTAAAATAACATGCGTCTCAATGAATGAGGTTCTGAGGAAAAACCCTTACCTTATGTGAAAACATTGTCATTGATGTATTATATCTCTTGTATAATAAAAATATATAATTTTTATAAAAAATTTTCTCGTTTTAATTCCATATAATTAATCTATTTATTTAATTTACATTAAATTCATTTTTAATAAGATAATCAGTAATTTCCACATCAAGGGTTTTGAGGATGATTATTATAACAACCCATTCTTTAAATATATTGTTATTACATAATAATTGAATCCCACATATTACAACATATAACAAAACCATGAAAGGACCGTATAGGTATAGTATCTTTAGAAACTGGGAAACATAAACAATTGGTTCATAAATCATCTACGTTGTCTCCCATTTATTTAATCATATCTAGAGTCCCTTTTGGCATATTCTACTTAGTACCCTTCTTCCTGACCTGGGGAAAGAAAACATACAAAAGGGTGATCTCAAATGCTCATTAAGGGTAAACAAAATAAATATCAATCACATCATTTTCATAAGAACATAGCATTTTGGAAAACTTAACCTGTAAAAGATATCATAATATCATAACATGGGATAAATCATAGTGGTGAAATTTAATATCAAATAATCATAACATAAAACATTAAACTTTGTGTAATACACACATAATCATCGAGAATCATTTCTTATTAGTCAAGACTCATTTCCAAGACTATCTTAGCGGACAATGTCCATTTTTGAACCGATTTCACACCTCGTTTCAGTCCTGTATCACTGAACCAGTTTAACCTACCATTACAGCCATGTCTATTTAATGAGATATAAATCTTTACCCAATTCATTGGAGGGGTATATAAGTCCCACCCATCTTATAATGAAACCATTCTTATGTGTTCCACAAAATCCTAAATCATACATCATAGAATAACCCATGTAATAAAAATGGGATTCGTAATCATCATTCCGTCATAACACAATCCATATAAGATAAAAGGGAATCATAAAAATTATTCCATCATAACATAATCAAAAAAATTTATTAATATGGATAGAAACAGTACCCTATATTATCTTAAATGGAAAAGAATTTTGATAAAACAATTGAACTCCATTCTTGAGGAAAATATCCTTTATACTTCAAAAACATTTTCATTTCTTAACATGTCATATAATATTAAACTAATAGATGTTGATTAAAAATAATCTTGAAAACTTGATAAGGAATATTTATGTAAATAATGTTCTATTAATCCATTCATGCCGTATAAGTTAAAAAAACATTCTTCTCATACTTTGGTCAGAAAAGTCAAAAAGTACCTCGTACTAAAAACAACAAAAGATTCCTTTCATATCATTTACTAAAAACTCACCAATGGGTAAAATTGAATTTAAAAAATTGTAGGTGGATGGAAATAATATTACATATTGAGGAAACATGGATGTGGATGATAAATATTCCCTAGTAAATTCTGAGGTATAAATAATCTCGGTTAAAAATTAAGATTCTGAGATTTTACCTTAACTTAGGTTAGATTTGCTTCTTAAGTGTCCGAAACTCTTGTATAATGATTTAAATAATGTTATTGACCTATTCCAAAATTGTACGCATTGTAATGATATCATATATGGTCATATTATTAGCTTTGTATTAGTAATATTTCATTGCTACTTGTTATTCGAGTGTTTATTGTTTTTTTCTTAGGCGTGTTTTGTCGAATAAATTATTATTATTCTTTTTAGGTTATAGATACCTCATTTCCAGAATGGTATTATTGTAATATATATCATATTTATTCATTAAATTAATTTATATAGTCATTATGCAATGAAGATCATGTAGAACGAGTCACATCACATCGTGGATATGGTATTCTGTACGTATGCACGAGCGATGATATCGTTCCCCTGACTGTGGAATTGTATTGGAGTGTATGTATACTATTTATGAATCAATATCACTTTAAAATAATCACATATAGTAAATCTCTACACCATTATACCCATCCAAGTATGGTGGTGGTGGAAAATAGATTACACCACGGCATGGAGACGATATTCTGTACGTATGCACGCACGATGATTTCATTTTCCGTAGGATGGATAGAAGGTGAAATAGTGTTGTTTTATATTTATAATAACATATTAGTATATGATTGATACTGGTGATATTACTTCATAATGAAACAACTCAGGAAGAATAAGTTGAAGTAGAATGAAATTGGAAAGGATCAGTACTGGATATTACAACTTCTTTGACGCGCCTCTTCTTAACATCTTATTAGGGCACTAGGGATGGACTTTTAAGAATACCAGGACCTCTAGGTTGTTTATAGGGAAGTGTAGAAGATAATTTTGTAGGGTTTGGCCGTGATTGATGGCTCAAAGTGGTGTGACGAGGAGAGGGAGGGGGTGCCCTTTTATAAGGGAGGAGAGGGGAACCTTTAGAAAAACTAAAAATATTATTTTATTATAAAGTCATATTCTGTTTTTTAATAGCTCCAAATTGATTTATTTCGAATCTAATTTGGGGATGGGTCGAAATAATCTCATGAAATAGAATTTAGACAATTTTAGGATTCTATTTCAACCTCATCATTTAGATTTAACTTTAAGTTAAATAATTTTACTTTTACAGTGTCTTCTTGCCTTATTACACTATAAGGTTAATAAACTTACTATAACAAGCCAAACGAACCCCAAGTTGTTTATTATTAATATATATAACATTAGATAATTCATTTGGACAAAAACATATTTTTAGGAATAAAATAACAATTAATAATATAGTATTTGTTTAAAAAACTATTTTATGTAATTTTTGACACTATTTGGTAATTTATTTTTGTGAAATTCAAAACAGGATTATTAGTTAGAAAAAAGTTAATAAAATCAATACTAACATGTCATGTTAACCTAGAAAATTATTTTAATTCATAAAAAGTCTCAAATTTCATTTATTGGAGTGTTTATAATATCAATTATGTTAATATTTCATTAATAAGATAATTACTGCATCACCATTGTGTCATAAATAAATAAAGTTATTTAATGACTAAAAATTATAAATAAAATAAAATTATGTAGGAAATATTTTTAGATTTATAATTAATATTTATAGTTTAATTTATCTTATATATAAACCTTTATTAAATTTTTTAGTTATTAAACCTCGATTTTAACTATTTTAACCCTTCTTTAAATAAATTAATAATAAATGTACAAATCTAATCCATGTGGGTCTAAATGGTCATATTTTATTCATAAGGTTATTTTTGGTCAAATTACACTTATCCAATAGAATTAAGACAAGCGTTAGGGTAATAATAATATCATTTTTACCCTTAATTATCCTATTTACTTTTAATCGTGGTAGATAAAAGTTAAAAGTTACTATTCACCAAAAATTATTTTAATCTAATTGAACCACATTTTAGTCCTTGATATTAACCATGTCTCTTGTATTTTATAAATTCCACTCACAGAGGCGGTAAAATTATGTTTTATGTGAATTTCCAAATTCTCATAGGAGGTGGGTAAAAGACGGTGAAAAGTTCAATAAAATTTTTATATATCTAAAATTATTATAAAATGACTCCAATGAATTACATTGAACTTATATAGATATTATGTATCAAGTTTTACCTAAAATAAATTTAAATAAAATAAATAATTTTTTAAATAAAAAGTCGGTTTTTAAATAGTAACCCAGTGTTTTCACTATTCATCAAAAATTGAAATTTTTCAGAAAAATAAAAATAATTCACCCTAGGCTAATTTTGGTGTTCCGAATCAAAAAATGAAGTCCATTTTGAATGATAAAATTTAAAATATTTCAAAAAGTGGTTATTACTATTCATAATAGCTAGTTTTAATATAGCATATCGTTGTTTAGCGAAACTCGTTATTGCTTACAACACAAGCTATCGAGGAAGGCCGCGAGTGCTTGTAAAGAAAGGCAAGATAGTGTTATGTGTGTTAAAAGATTCCTTTGATGATGTATATAACATAAAAAAATTATTTCCCATAAAAATCTCGGGAGTTACATTCTATCCCCTTAAAATGAATTTCTCCCTCAAAATTCGTCACTTGGTAAAAAACAGATGAGGATACCTCTCCCTCATCATATCCCCAAGATCTCATGTAGCTTCTTATAATTGATGGTTTCTCCATAAAACATTCACCAAGAATGTGTTCTTGTTCCGTAGGACATTTTCGCTACGATCTAGAATTTCTATCGGTTGTTCTTCATATGAAAGATCTTGCTCCAGCGGTACAACTTCTGTGCTGAGTACATGTGAATGATCAGGTATGTAATTTCTCAGGAGAGAAACATGGAACTCATCGTGAACCTGGGACATATTCGGTGGAAGCTCCAATCGGTAAGCTACCTTCCCTACACGATCTAGTATTTCGAAAGGATCGATAAATCGAGGCCTCAGCTTTCCCTTCCTTCCAATTCCCATTAATCTCTTCCAAGGAGATATTCGTAAGAACACTTTATCACCCACTAAAAACTCTAGGTCTTTTTTCAGTTGTCGGCATAACTTTTTTGTTGAATCTGAGTAGATCTAATGTGTTGTTGAATAGATCTAGACTTTTTTGCCATCACATCAACAAGATCTAGTCCTAATAGCTTTCTTTCCCCATCTTCATCCAAACAAGTTCGAGTCATGCATTTATTTCCATTGAGATCTTCATAAGGAGCCATATGAATACTGGATTGAAATCTATTATTATAAGAAAATCCCACCAAAGGTTTGTGTTTATCCCAACCACATTTGAATTCTATAGATCAAGATCTCAATATATCTTCAAGAGTTTGAATTGTCCTCTCAGACTGACCGTCTGTCTGAGGACGATAAGAAGTGCTGAAACTCAACTATATATCCAGAGTATGCTGAAGACTTCGCCAGAACATTGAGGTAATCCTCGGATCCCGATCAGATATAATAGAAAGTTGTACTCCAAGCACTCTTACCACTTTCTTTACATATATCATTGCAACCTGATCCAGAGAGAAATCTTCTCAAATATTAATGAAGTGTAAAGACTTTGTAAGACGATCAACTATGACCCAGATAGCATTATTTCCTTTGTATGTTTTAGGACATCCTATGAAAAAGTATATAATGACGTTTTCCCATTTCCATTTGGGTATGGGAAATGGTTGTAACATCCTCTTAGACTTCTGTCTCTCAGCATTAACTTCCTGACAAACCAAGCATCGAGAGACATATTCAGAAAAATCTATTCTCATTCCATCTCACCATAAGTACACATTCACATCCCTATACATATTTGTGATTCCAGGATGAATAGGTAATGAAGAACAATGAGCCTCATCCAGCATCTCCTTCTTAAATTCTGGGATGGGAGGAACACAAACCCGATTCCTGAACTTTATTATCCCATCACAATCAAGGTTGAATTCAGAAACACTTCTCACCTTCTATTGTAACTCTACATATTCTTTATGTGCCTCTTTAATCTTCACATGTATATATGGTAGAACATTGAGTTGAGAAAGATAAGATTTTCCCCTTCCATTATAATTCCATGATCTATCCTTTGTAAATCCATATATATTGGATCTTTTGTAATCCTCATCATGGATAAGCTGGCATGGTCTTGTTGACTTAATGCGTCTGCCACCTTGTTTGCTTTCCCCGGGTGGTAATGAATTGAGCAGTCTTAACCCATAATCAACTCTAACCATCTTTTTTGGTGCATATTCAGCTCCGTTTGTGTGAAAATATACAATAAAATTTTATGATCATTATAAATATCACACCATTCACTATAAAGATAATACCTCCAAATCTTTATTGAAAAGATTACCACAGCTAACTCCAAATCATGAGTTGGGTAATTTTTCTCATGGATTTTTAACTTTCATGAGGCATAATCTATCACCATATCATTTTGCATGAGAACACACCCCAACCACTTCATGGATGCTTCACTGTAGATCAAAAACCTTTCTCCACTGCAAGGAAGTGTGAGTACAGGTGCACTAGATAACCTTCTTTTCAACTCCTTGAAATTCTCTTCATATATCTCTGTCCTCACAAACATAACTCCTTTTCGAGTCAACCTGGTGAGTGTATTATATAATCGTGAAAAATCTTTCACAAAACGTCGATATTATCCAGCCAAACCAAGAAAACTTCGGATCTCAGTTACTATTGTTGGTTTCGACCATCTTTCTATAACCTTTGTTTTTTCTAGATCCATAGATATCCTCTATTCTTAGATTATGTGACCCAAAAATGAAACTTTTTGAAGCCAAAATTCACACTTGGTAAATTTGGCATAAATCTTCTCCTTTCTCAGGGTCTTCAATACAATTTTCAAGTTATCTTAATGTTCTTAATTTCCCTTTGAATAGACAAGAATATCATCTATAAAGACTACCACAAACTGATAATGATAGTCTCTAAAGACTCTATTCATCATATCCATGAAGATAGCATGGAAATTAGTAAGACCAAATGGAATCACTATAAATTCATAGTGTCCATACCTTGTACGGAAAGCCGTTTTTGGTATATCCTCCCTTTTGACCCTTAATTGATGATACCCTGAACAAAGATCAATCTTGGAAAAGTATTGATCTCGACATAGTTGGTCAAATAAGTCATCAATGCATGGTAGAGGATATTTTTTCTTGATAGTGATCTTGTTATGTTCTCGATAATCAATGTAGAGTCTCATTGATTCATCTTTGTTCTTAACAAAAAAAAAAGGTGCTCCCCATGGTGAAGCACTAGGGTGTATGAATCCCTTATCAAGATTCTCTTGGAGTTTCTTCTTCAATTCCTACAATTCAATTGGGTCCATTCTATACGGTGTATTTGAAATAGGCAAAGCACCCGGTACGAGTTCTATTGAAAACTCAACATCATGATTTGGTGGAAGACCTGGAAATTCCTCCCGAAAGACATCATCAAACTCCCAAAAAATGGGTGTATTCTTAATCGTGAGTTTCTCTCTAACCATTTGATATAAATAACCTTCATTTAGTGGAATCAAGACCCATAATATGGAAGAAATTTCTACTGGAAGGTTATTTTCATCCTTGCATCGATAGACGATCATATATTGATCTGGAATATGAAATGTGACTTCCCTTCTTTGGAAATTGATATGATCTCCATATAAAGAAAGCCAATCCATTCCAATAATCACATCTAATTCCACTATAGATAAGATCACAATATTTGTAGGAGGCACTTTCCCACAAACTTCAATCGGAGAAGAATTATAAACTTTTGATGCGACTGTTGTGCCATTAGGGGTTATCACATCAGACTTAACATCTTATTGTTGAGATAATATGGAGAAACCCTTAGAAAATTCATCAGAAAAAAAGAGTGGGAGGATCCAGAATCAAATAAAATATTCGCTACTTTAGAGTGGATGGTAAGTGTACCTTTCAACACTTCATTATCATACTCCACATCGTTGATAGAAATTGTATGTGACTTTTCTTTGTCATTATCCTTAAGAGTTTGTTGACATCGATCATCATAAAAAACCCTTGGATTAGATCATTGATTAGCATAAGGCCCCATCTCCTTGCACTTGTAACATTGAATTGTAGGAGTTTCACTCTGTGTGGACTTTTCTTTGTTCACATCACTAGACATATTCTTCCCATCATTGAGACATTCAAATGCCCGATGACATTCCTTTCCACATTTGAAACATTTACATGTCCCTTTAAGACAACTCCCTCCATGATTCTTTCCACACTTTGAGCTTAAGGGAAAAATCATCTTCTTTTCAGTGTGATCTATAGATTTTCTTTTGAATTCCATTTTCCTCTTCTTATAAAACCCATATGACTGATGGGTTACTCTAATCTCCATCTCAACTTTGAGAGCACGTCGAATGATTTCCTCGTAGCTATTGAAGTCCCTTATGGACAACACCCTTCAATGACATGGTTTTAAGCCACTAAAGAATCGATCGATCTTACTCTCAGGTTGGATAATAATCCCAAAAGTGTAAATTGAAAGTCTCATAAAATTTGCTTCATAGGTACCAACAGATTCATCATCCTTTTGCTTCAGTTCAAGAAACTCCTTCTCCTTCTTTGTTCGAAGAGTACGAGGGAAGTACTTATTGAAAAATAAGATCTTGAAATCTTCCAATTACCTGGATTCACTTTCATCCACTTGCCTCGTATTCTTGATAAGATTCCAACATTGATCAGCTCCACCTTACAAACGATATAATACTAAAATGATTTTATCATGGTCAGAAAATTGAAGAACTGAAAATATCTTTTCATTAGTACTGATCCATTGTTCAAAAACTAATAGATTAGTAGACCCACTGAAAGAAGGTGAACGCTGCTTCATGAAGGATTAAACAAAATGTTTCTCATTCCTTTGCTCGTTTTGATGTCTTGGACGATTCATATCTTGAGAAATTTGTGTGATCATGGCTACAATATTTTGAATTCTAGCTCCCATAACGTTTGGTTGCTCAGG
The DNA here is from genome assembly GCA_963277665.1 of Viscum album. NCBI lineage: Eukaryota > Viridiplantae > Streptophyta > Magnoliopsida > Santalales > Viscaceae > Viscum > Viscum album. Next base: position 478,825,271 of record OY728134.1, read on the forward strand.
GGGACAATCATTGCATTTCACATCGCATTCTGCATTAACACGGTTCCTTCAGGTTCTAGCCATTGTCTAAAACCAAGAAGAATAGTGTGAGAAAAAATAATTATAATAGGAAAACCAAACAATAAAGAATAAAATTTTACACTTAAGGTCTTATCATAGGTTATTCATGGCCATCTCTAAAACAATAATATTGTGTTTTATGCTTAGACTTATCCTTAGGGTTCTTACTATGGTGTTCCCATCCTAGTTTCCAAAGGTTGAATATACCTTTCCTCTAACACCAACTATAACGACCCATAATTTACATAAATTGTTATTAATTCATAATTGAAGCACAATTATTATAACATATAACAAAACCATGAAAGGACTGTATTGGTATAGTGTATTTCAAAACTGGAAAACATAAACAACTGGTTCATAAATCATCTACGTTGTCTCCCATTTATTTCATCATATATAGAGTCCCTTTTGGCATATTCTACATAGTACCCTTATTCCTAACCTGGGGAAATAAAACATAAAATGGGTGAGCCCAAATGCTTAGTAAGGGTAAACAAAAGAAATATCTACCACATCATATTCATAAGAACATAACATTTTCGAAAACTTAACCTACAAAAGATATCATAATATCATAACATGGGATAAATCATAGTGGTGAAATGTAATCCCAAATAATTATAACCTATAACATGAAACATTGTGGCATACACACATAATCATAGAGAATCATTACTTTTTAGTCAAGACTCATTTCCAAGACTATCTTAGCAGACAAAGTCTATTTCTGAACCGAGTTCACTCCTCATTTTAGTCCTGTATCACTAAACTGGTTTAACCTGCCGTTCCAGCCAAGTCTATCTCATGAGATATAAATCTGTACCCAATGCATTGGAGTGAGATATAGGTCCCACACATCTCATAATGAAACCATTCTTATGTGTGCCACAAAATCATAAATTATACATAATAGCATAACCCATGTAATAAAAATGGGATTCTTAATATTCATGCCATCATAACACAATCCATATAAGATAAAAGAGAATCATAAATATTATTCAATCATAACAAAATCAAAACAATGTAAAAATAGGGATAGAAACAGAACCCTATATTATCTTATATGGTTTATTTTATGATGGAACGATGTTTAAAAATTCCATTTTTATTACATGGGTTTTGCTATGATGTATGGTTTATGATTTTGTGGTAAACATAAGAATTCTATCATTATGAGAAGGGTGGGACCTATATCTCCCTCCAATGCATTGGGTAATGATTTATATCTCATGAGATAGACATGGTTGGAATGGCCAGTTAAACTGGTCCAGTGATATAGGACTGAAATGAGGAGTGAACTCTGTTCAGAAATGGACTTTGTCCGCTAAGATAGTCTTGGCAATGAGTCTTGACTAACAAGAGATAATTCTCTATGATTATGTGAGTATTCCAAAAAGTTTCAAGTTTTATGTTCTGATTATTTGGGATTATTTTTCACCACTATGGTTTATCCCATGTTATGGTATTATGATCTATTTTGCGGGTTATGTTTTCCAAAATGTTATGTTCTTATGAATATGATGTGATTGATATTTATTTTTTTACCCTTACTGAGCATTTGAGCTCACCCTTTTGTATGTTTTGTTTCCCTAGGTCAGGAAGAAGGGTACTACGTATAATATGCCAAAAGGGACTCTAGATATGATGAAATAAATGGGAGACAACATATATGATTTATGAACCAGTTGTTTATGTTTCCCAGTTTCTAAAGACACTATACCTATATGGTCCATTCATGGTTTTGTTATATGTTGTAATAAGTGTGCTTCAATTATGAAGTAATAACAATGTATGTAAAGTATGGGTCGTAATAATTATTTGAAAATTACAAAATAGAATCATTATACTAATCATCGGAAAAGGGAAAAATATTCTAGTATCTCTAATATAATAATCATTAAATTATAATAACTTATATAAAAAATTATACTTATAAATATAACCACGAATTATATTTTAGTAAAATGAACTATGATACATCATGGATATTTTTGGCCATACGTACACATGTGTAACATTTTAGTTTTTTGATCATCATGATAGATAGAAGATATGTGTAAATAATAATTAAATAGTGTTTAAAATATCATAAATATAATATTATTTCATTAAATATACTTATATATATCATCCACCTGATAAAAAAAATAAAAAATTGAATGTCATCACTTCACGAGACAGTATGCCTCCATAAGAACGATCTACGTTGTCATTTCTTCATGGATGGTAAGGTATGAAATTATTGGGTAAATTATTTTTAAATAATTATAAATATTTCGTTAATAACATATTTTAATATTAAATAAATCATCATAAAAATACATGAGAGGTGAAGATAAACAATTAATTACATCGGTTCATGAGACGGTGGTTTGTGGTAAACCTAAACGATAGTTTTTCTAACTAGTTGACTGAAGGGGAGATAGATTTAAGATATTTAATTTAAATAATTACATTTTTGCATATGTCATAAAATTATTTTGAAATACTATCCTGATTTATTAATATATATAGGATAAGCATGGAAAATTAAAACTATTATTCTCCCTTAAAAATGATAACTCTTCTTCAGACCACATATACAGAATTATATATAATCCCCCATGCATATTACTTATGTTCTGAAAAAGGAATAGAGGATGTGTGGTCAGAATTAATGAATTTATTTTAGAAGGAATGTTTAACAAAAAATGTAAAATAGGTTTAAAATGAACAATATAGGGGTGCCCTATTATGTGCGGGGAAGAGGACACACATGTAATTTTTGAAATGAAAATGTAATACCCATGTTTTTAAAATGAAAAAATGATATTAAATGTATATATGAAATAAGTTCTATATATGTCCATAAAATAATATTTAGAAAAAATTTTATATCATTTAGTCCCTTAAAATTTTAATTTGACCAAAAAAAACATTTTCAGCTTAACCATGGTAATAATCTTTGCATACCTTACTATAAATTTTGACCAAAAAATAATTAAATACATTATATGATATTAATTATTTATTTTTAAAACATTGAATCCATTTCCAAAAAATTCATTTCATTGAATAAATAAGATTTAATTTTATATTATACCCACAATATGATAAAAACGGTTTTTATATGAATTTGTTTTCATATCGTTGAAATTTATTATATCAAAATTCATCATGAAGTTGGATAAAAAGAGTTAAATTTGATTAATAATAACATATTTTACCTATGTTTTATTTTAATTTATTTTAAAATAATATTCTGAAATGTATATTATTTAAATGAAATGAAGGTTTATAATAAAAACCAATATCTTCAATAATAATTGAAATAATAATTTTTTATAAGAAACCAAAAAATTCTCCCAAAGTTAATTAATACATTTTTATTACAAAAATAAAATTATATATTTAAATTAAAATTTATAAAAAATGAAATTTTTTTATTTGTTCACAAAAAAAAACAATACACAAATTTTGATGAAAATGTAATTTCAAATTCTAAAAATAATATATAAAAATGAAATACTTATTTATCAATATAAATTACCGTTAAAATGGGTTTATTCCTTTTAATAACACCAAATATAGTGTTTAGGTGTTAATGGTCACATTCAAAAAATTTAATAGTAGATTACAGTTTATTTAAGATTAGTGATATGTGTTATGTAAGCTATTGATTATATTTTTCTTTTAAAATCTAGATGTGTTTTGTTATAACCCCTTAAATAAATTTTATTCTCATAATTTAATCTTATTATCACTAAAAAATGGGTTGATATTTTAAAATTATTTTATGGGAAACCCACATAATAGAAGTGGTTAAATAAACATTCTATTACAAAAAGTGAAATACAAATACAAAGGTTATTACATATTTTGGTTTCCACAAAGGATAACATTGGTGGGATATGAAAAAATGGATTTTGAAAGAATATTCAGATAGGTGATAAAATTATAATATATTATGATATTATAGGATATTTATTTATTGAAAATGAGTAATATTTTTCATTTACTATTCTTTTCAATTAAATTGTGGGATCATTTAACCTTAATGATTAAGAACATTATCAAACATAGTGACTTGACATTTATAATTATATCTTTTAAACAGTTTTCACCAAAATTGGATTGGTTTCTCCAAATGATTAGTATTAAATATAATTTATTAATTCCATAAACAATAAAAATTACTGTTAACATATCACATTATTCTCTCAAATTATATCAAGATATTCCAGGATTATTAAATCAAACACTAGGAATAATTATCATTGGTATGATAATTCCCCAAATATATATTCACACTAATCTCAAAATATGAATTTTGGTTTAAATAGTTCCATATATAAATAACCCTATATCCCAGATAACAAAAACATTAATATATTTAGTTTTTTACTTCACAAATATTAATTCAAGTTAGAATAGATGATATACCTAAGGGTAACATATAGATCAAACAAATAAAAAATTTATGAAAATATTTTTAATAACCATACAATCCTAAAAATCTAAAAATAAAAAATCAGAAAATTAATATTCCCCAAAAATAACTTATTATATTTTATTTTGAATCATTAAGTAAAAATATTTTCATTATGAACAGTACATGTCATATTCTAGTTGTAGGATAGGTGAACTTATCCCCCTTCGGTTGTGGTTTTAATCCCCATGACATTATTATATACAGTTGGTAGTTTCCAAAAAAACATGTTATCATTTTTATAAATCCATATATACATCTAATTCTTATTATTTTCTAAAAAATATGATGATTGTCCTTAAAATAATATTAATAATCTTATCACTTTTTCTCAACTAAAAACATATATACAACATATATTCCCCCAAAACATTATTATTCATAATTATTTATTATTTATTCAATATTATGTATATCTCAATGATAAATTTCCCTCAATCATGTATTTTTCCAAAGCAAATATTAGCATAACACTAAATAACTGTAATATATTGTTATTCCTGATAAATATATATTTGAAATTACTCAGTGAAAATCTAATGAATAAGACTCCTTAGAAAACTAATTATTACTATCAATAGAATACCATTAATAAAAATACATAAACAACATTATTCTCAAGTTCCAATATGTAAAAAAATCAAAAATTCAACTTCAAATATTGGGACATTGACTCAGAAAATAACAATTTTAACTAAAACGACGACATTGAACTATTAGTGATGTCTTAGGTTGATCATTATTTCCCAACATCATATTAACCTTTTTCTTCATATTTATTTGGAAATTATATTTTTTCCTCATTTTCCACACATAAATCATATTAAAATTCCATTTAGGCATGTTCTATAGTTCCACTTCCCTTATTTTTTACAAGAAAGAAATTGAATATTTTCACCCTTATATATGTAAACACGTAAATATCAATAAAATTATATCCTTTTATTCATTGTTTTTTTTGAAATTAAAATATGTTCTTTTTATAAGTCATAATTCAAGATAGATTTTTTTGGAGTAATAAAAATAAGATTATCTTCATTTTCCAGTAGGTTTGGAATCACGAAAGGTATATAATTATATATCCCATAAAATTGGTTATTTTAATTCTCTATCATATTTCCAACCATTAAAAAATTAATAAAATAAAGCATCGGAGAATTCATGAACATAAAAAAGGTAAACACATAAACTTTAAAATAATAATTTATAAATGATTTGAATATCCAAACATATCAATATCTAGGTTTTGATATATATTATACATTATAATAAATCAAATTATATTTTCAATCCTACCAATTGATTCAGGTCCATTATAAATTTTCATAATGTGTTTTGTGAATTTCCATAGAAAATACATTTGGAGTGTGGAAAAAGTTGTGTAGTAAGGGTGAATATCGAACTCTACTCAATGATCATATCAACATAAATGTATCTTTTTAGGGGTTAATACACCTAGTAACAACTATTTATGTTCCACATATTATTATTTTACCATGTATTAGATATATTTTCTTTGAACAAACTCTCTCTATGATTCAAAAATATTCTAATATATTTTCATATATTAAGAAATATCACTGGGATTGTTTCTAATGTTCATTAATTCTAATTTTAAAATCTATATAGACCTTCATCTCCTACCAAATACTATTTAAAAATGGATTTTACACATATTATTACATCATCATTATAGTGAATATACATTAACAAAAAAAAAATGATTGAAAAGTCATAATTTTTTTGGAAGATTAGGTTCAATATCCATCAATGAAAGGCAAAGGTATAAATGATATATTTTACTATCAATAATGAGATGAAAAATCCATATGACATTGAAAAAAGACACTGGATAACCTATGGAATACATAGAAAAAAGGTTTGATCTAAAATTATTATTATGGTATTAAACATTATAAGGGAGAATAAGTTGCGAGTCATGGGTATAACATGATATCGTAAATCATTAGGCTCAAGAGTAATCACATAGAAGAAAAATAATAATGAACTTTGTGATATTATAATGAAATCAAAAGGAATGTGGATGGAACATATAGAATGATATAAACATGATTTAATGATAACTGACTATATAATATCACAAGGTGAAAAATTCCCATAAAGGATTATTTTTACTCAATAATCCCCTAAATGGAACCCCATGAGACAAGATCTTTACTTAATGCATTATAGTGCTATCTAGGAACACCTATTAAAAAAATAATTGTCTTAGAAGTAAAACAAAATTGAAATATATCATATGGAATGACATAGTAATTACATATATAATTAATATGGGTTGCATAATCTTACCTCATATTATAATCAAATGATATTACACAATGAAGGAATCATAGAAATAAAAATATGGAATGTATTACCCAATAAATGCGAGGAAGAATATTCATGGAAATTTTGTGACAGAAATATATACATTTTTTAAAATCTATTCATTTTGTAAAACAATGTATTTTTTGGTGATTTTTTTAAAATTATTACATATAATATTTAATAACAAAAATTTCATCATCATTTTGAAATAAATTTTTTAAAAAATTAATAAATTAAATATATTATAGAAAAAAATTACTAGAAAATAAACATGAAATATTATAAACGAATCTTAAAAAATTTAGTTTTCATGACGGAAAGTAATAGAATACACATTATAGATGTTAAAAAGCATTCATTCCTTAATATTTTATAATGTTAAAAGGTACCAAATTCTAAAAATCACAATATCATTCCTTCTAAAAAAAATTATAAAATTAAAAAATGGGTAGAAATTTATATAGTAAATTGTATGGATGATGTTAAAAATATACATTCAAATATTTTTATAAAACAATAATATAAAATAGTATAGTTTTTAAACCAAAGATAAAAACTATGTTATATTTTAATTAAAATATTTTCACAAAAAATTAAATTAAAAAGAGAGGAATATAATAATAATTCATGAATATATAATTAATAATCATATGTGAATAACAATAATGAATTTAATGTTTTAATAATAAAATTAATTTCAATAATGGAAGCCAATGTTTAAAAAATGACAATTAATGTTATATTGAACATAAACCCATACACTTAGTAACATTCAATTCATAAGTCACATGAATTATGTAAATGAATTACAAGTTAAAATATAATAAATTATGCAGGATTAATGAAATAATATGTAAAAGAGATGTACATGAACTATTTATCTAATGTTACATTCATAAAATAACATGTGTCTCAAGGAATGATGTTTTGACATGGAACCTTTACCTCGAGTCCAGCTTTTGTAGTGTATTCCTTTTATATCAGATAATGTGAACATATATAAACTATTTATTTTATACAATCCATTTCCATGTTTAATCCCTTATAAATAAATTTTTTTTCTTTTATATTAGTGACATAATTACTTACTTAGTTTATTATATCCATTTCAGGTGTTTTGATGATGCCATGTTAATAAGTTTAAAACGACATTAGTGTGATGAATATGTTAATAGGGGTCAATAATCAATCATCTACATAATAATATTTATTATATAATATTAATAATTATATATAAATTTATCTTTTAAATTTTTCTATGAATTGTGGGGTAGATAAATGAAAAATGTTACAATTATGGAGGCGGTGGGTTATTCATGTACATTTGTAATGAATATATTTTTCAACTAAAATGAAGGAATGAAGGTATTTGTAATTTTATCATTCCATGATTATTATAAGATCATAAATATAATGTCATTTATTTAAATATAGTGACATATTCCATCAATGTGATGTAGTAATAAAAATATAATAACATGGCGTTGTGAGACAGTAGGTCGTCAGACACATGAACGATGTTTTCAATTTTCCATTGATTGTATTATAATATAGTTTATGCTATATTAATTTTCAAGATTATATAATCTGTAATTTATATAATATAAAAAATAATTTTTTTTTCATCATGATAAAACATTATAGGTGATGATGGAAAATAAATTGCATTGGTTTATGTGGTGGTAGTCAACCGTACAAACAAACGATAGTTTCACAACCCATTTTATAGTGGTGGAGAGGGTTTTAAGGTATGTGATTGAAATAATAACATCATAATATATAGATGAATATTATGGTTTATATCATATAATTATTTATGATTTTATGGAGGTAGAAGAATAAATGAAACAATGATACTCTATTAATAATGATACCACCTCTTTGGACATAAACTTTTGGATTATAATTGAAGCCTCATGGGATTTGATTTTTGAAAAAAGTACACTAGGAAAAGGGGACAGATGTAAGAAGTATATTTAATTAGCGATTTTATATTCCAAAAATCATTTTACATTTAAATAGAAGAGGAGTGGGGAGATGACAAACATGGAATTTCTGAAATGAAAATGTTATACCCATTTTTTAAATATGTAACATGGATAAATAATGGATTATTTGAAAACATTATATGGTATAATAATGATATATGAAAAAAAATCAATCTATATAATATTTTTCATTGATTGTTATCCTAAACATATTTTTTAAACATTCAATAAACACATTTAAACCTGAAAAAATGTAATTAATTTTTACTATTTTTTCTATTAATTATGAACAAATATTATGTACATGTTATTATATAATATTAATTATCCTTATTTAAAAGAGTTAACACATTTTTACCAAATTTAATTCATTTAAGTGGCATAATTTTATTTAAATTAAACATGTTGTAGTGATGAGAAACAATTTTCCAATATAATTTTTTTTCTAAGTATAAAATGTTTTAATATAAAAATTCATCATACAATTGACTAAAATTACATAAATTTAATTTATCATATTTATCTAATTTTAATTTTAAATTATTTTAAATAAAAACATAAATTTTTAATTTATTTAAATGAAAATGTAGTTTTCTAATAAACCCCATATCTTTCACTATTCATTAAAAATTGATGATTTTTTAAAAAACCCCAAAAATTTAATCCTAAGATAATTTTTATAGGTTGATTCAAAACATAAATTTCATTTTATCAATTATATCTTCAAAAATCAGAAACATATTTTTGTTACATATTCAATACAAGAATCAAAAATCATTTTCTGAATAAAAATGGTATTGTGAAAGCTTATAAATACATTTCGGATAATTAAGTAATAAATTATCAAAAAAATAATGTTTATATTTTTTGTTCATATTCCAACATTATAATTTAACTACGGGTTTATAAAAGCGTTTTTTAAATATTTTAATTATTTATTTTGGATTTTTTATCTTAATATTGTGTATCGTATACATTATTTTGCATAGTTTTCTTTTAAAATATATAGGTACTAAAGGTAATCCATCAAGAAAATAAAGAAATATATTTTATATCATGAGACCTACGAAATCATAGAGGATATATATGACTTTGGGATTCACCCATCACCTAATAAGTACAAAGAATTCATCATATGGGATAACAATATATCCAAACAACTAAGCCTAAATAATAATAACCTACTGGTATAGGAAGAACGAGTAAATAGAATGTCAACACATTCCTGTAAAATTATTTATAAACCATCAAGAGAACAAATATGGTTGTTATAATTAAATCATATTATTACTATACCATAATTAAAAATATGTTGATTTTCATTAGTTAATGGAATTACGATAAAATAATCATTAAATGCATTCTTGAAGAATATAACCCCTTAACATTAAAATCAACATTAAAAACTACGGAATCATAAAAAAAGAGGAATAATTACCTAAAAATTATAATGGAAACCTATATTGTTATATTCTAAGCCTTTAATGGTAATGATGTTGGGTAATTCTATTTATATCGGGAATGATAAAAAATTGTCCTCTCACAATTTAGGTAAAAATTAATTAAGTAACTCATTTGGAATATATCAAGAATATTAATTTGAAACATTTATTTAGAATGTATTTTTTTAGAAAAATATAAATTAAAATATAATACTATATGAGTAAAAATATTATTAAATTCAATTTAATGAAAATATTGTTCTGACAAAAAACATCCCCTATCAAATAGAATACAATCTGGGTTTTCTTGAAAAACATACTTTTTGTATCATTATTTCAGAAAGGTAAAAATAGATGGGAAAATATAATTTTAATATTTAAATATTGAAGAAAATATATTGGGTTTAATATAAAATTAAAATATAAATACCCCTATAATGACTTAAATATATACAATCCTGAAGAAGGATATTCTTTTTAAATAAATCCTTTCCACATTGTTAATATTCTAATAAAAACCTTATGAAAGTGATAATAGTATTTGATTATGTAAATCCCCAAAATTTTCATGTGAAGAATCATAAAATACATTCATGGGTAGTATATAAACCACATAAAATCAACAAGTTTTGAATATGATATGTGTCTTACAAAAACTCTAACCTTGAGTTTGACTAGATTCAAAAGAAATTTAGCCTCATGTATAACATATTTATTTATAATATAATTCTTTACTAGATTAATTTACATACTTATAATATCCAATATGATGTACTTATAAATGTTTAACACACAATAAATAAAAACACATTAAATTAATCATTTTCAAGTGTTCACTATTTAAGCATTCATGCAAATTCTGGTTTAGTATTTTTAGTCCTTTAACATGGATCACGATTCTATAATATCCATAAATTATATGTTATATTAATATAATATATATTCATTATATATATATATATATTCATTTAACATTCCTACACATGTTGTTTAATTAAAATGGGCAGAAATTCAAATAGAAATTTATAGTCCCAAACAATACTTACTACTAATGCATAGTAAATAGGTAGTGTGGATTTGAAAACCCAAGAATCATTGGCATGTCAGTAGTGAATAAAAAAAATACATTAGAAGGATTCTTTAGTTTCACTCTTTTACCCTGGATTTTATTAAACCCATGTAGATTGAATTTAATTAAGGTAAAAGAAATGGATCGAAGTCATGTTTGGGGCATTTAACATAACATAATCGAAGAATTATCATTGGATAATCTTATGGATTATGCTGTGAAGTAGTGCACGATTTTCTAATTGGGTTTAGAAATGGAAATTAGATATATATATGTTGAATCAATCTTATGGTTATTGTAAAGAAATATTCCTCATGGAATTAATTTTTTGTTCAATTCATAAATCATCATAGATTAATAGTCATAGATGTTCTCAACAAAAATTATATTTTTTTTCAATTACAAAACCAATGTTCAAGGTCGTGCAAAATAATGTGATGAAAAATTATTATTAAACTAATTTCTATTCATAGGATTCCAAGGTTTAAACTCTAAATGTATTTTTCTCAAAAACACCCTTACTATCAACCCATAACCTAATGTGTATTGTCCACACATGGATGTTTTGATCAAAATTAGGGAAATATTAAATAATATATCAATAATAATAATATTTTTGTGAAAGATAAAATCAAGGATTAAAAAATTAAGATTCCTGATCAAATAATTGAAATGAATGTAAAAAAAATAAAAACCTCTCCACACATGAATAAATAATAAAGAGTTATTTATGTTCTGTTGAAGAATAGTGTGTAGTGATGAAAAAAATGATGAAATTGTAAATAAATTCATAACTTGTGTCGAACTTGAACTGAACTACTATAGATCAACCAAAAACTCTAAATGATTTGGAAATAAATTAATGTAATTATTTTAAATGTGTTAATAATATAAATATTTGAAAATAAGTGAAAATGAAGGAATAATAAAAAATGAAAATGAATAATTAATCACCTTTTATATGAAGAAGAGTGATACAATTTAAAGATGGGAAAATGTACATGATATGTAAGTCATGAAAATCATGTACTGGCTTCCATGACTTTTGTATCAACATCTCCACATCGTGTTTGTTAGTTTAATTTCATGTTTTTGAGATACAAAATTTATTGAATAAAATTTGTCCATATAATTGATATGATAAGACTATGAATTTTTCACATTGTGAAATTGTTTCATGTCATTTATGTGATTAAATTTTAGCAGGATTATGATAATTGAAATATACACGTCATCTAATGAATTCATATATCTTATAACGGCTCCATGTCATGTATTAGCTTCCTATTCTAGTATGTGATGATATATGCATGCAATGAATGAGGTCTATACATTATGTAAGAGATACATGATGTTTGAATCTTATTTTTTGCAGTTTTTTTACTTATTATATAATGTACAGATATCCTAATTCATGTGAAAACAAACCAAGAAATCAATGAATTATCCAAAAAATCATGAATAAAATTTATTAAAATGTATCCAATATGTATATATAATTTCAATTTATCAAATTATCCCAAAATCAATAAAATTATTTTCCTCATGTAATAATCACCTATATAGAGATTCCAAAATGAAATAATTTTTTAAAAAAGGTACATTCATTAAAACCAAGAATATAAAACTATGTGAAAATATATGAAATTAAGTCCTATTGAATATATTAAATGGAAAACAATAATTAATTCCTCATTGTTCAATTATTTACCCAGATTAGTTTTTATATTATTCACAATTCTCAATTGTTATTAAATATATATTCCCATTTTTCCATTTACATCACAATAAATTTTCACTCATCACTCATGGAAAAAATGAAACTATATTTTGGCTATTACCATGAGTACATAATACTAATAATAAACTTGTATTGGGTTTTTCATCTGTACATTGTAAAGGAAAATAAAAAATCAACCATGAGGGATTTAGAAAAAAAGGTTCTAATGACTCAGAAGCAAGAATGGGTGGGATGAAACATAAAAACTTATCTAAGAAAGAGGTTAATATCAAAATTATAATGCATGAATGTTTATTATACTATAATAAGATAACTACTACAGTAAAATTAGTGTCTATAATTCATAAAAATAAGGTGGATCAATGATTATATTATGTAAGTATAAAAATTTTACCATGGTCCTTTTTACAATATATATATATATATTGTTAATCTATCCTAGGATAGATATCACATATATCACATAAGGACAACTGATCTATCCTTGGATTAATCATAATAATAATGTGGATATTTGAACTTCTTAATAACCAACCCATTCTAATTTCCTTCTTGTTTCGATATATTTATTGTAATGAACATGGTAGGTGTTGAAAATACCAATATTAGTCATAGAAAATATCATATCAATCTGTTGAATGTTCAATAGTACCTATCCTCAATAACAACAACCCATGTCTATGAGTAGTGAAAATTTCCCCACATTTGTTCAATTGATATTCATGAATAATAAATTTACTATTCTAGGAAGGGATAATAATCATGAAACAAATCCACAATAAAAATGTTATCCATGGTTACTATGGGCCATTGAAGGAATGATGTAAAAGTTGGTCTCAGAAAAAATGGCTCAAAAACAATTTCCAAAATCTTATTATAAATGTATTTGTTCAATAATTATAAAAATAATACATCAATATAGGTTCTGATAAGTTTATATTCCATAGGTGTCTATAAATTAATCTGACGTGAAACAAATGTGAAATCATTGGTCTATTATCTTCATAGGAAAGTGAGTATAAAAAAATATATATCCACCACTCATGGAATGAAATCGAGTAATATTTTAGTAAAAATAAATTTCATGGATCTAGATAAATAGATAAAGTACTAACACATCAATCATGCTTAAACTTCCAAACATGTGTCATGTTTGTTTTCAAAATCTAAAATCTATCATTGAATTTTATTTAAATGTGTGTAAATATTTATCATTCCAAAATCATGATTTTAGTGAAAAGGTCTCCAAGATAAGTGAAGAAAAGAAATAATCATAATTTATTCAGAATAATTAAAAAAAATACCCCACAAATACCAGGAGATAGTGAAACAATTCATCTAGAAAGAATCATGGAAGAGATATCAATAAAACCATAGATACTAAGAACTATAAATTTGAAAATTAATATAGGGAATTGAGGTAACCATATAGGTAGTATCATGCCATTAGGAAACATGTTTCTTTATTAGTAGATTATCTACATCCTGAAAAATTTACTAGAAATAAAAAAACTATAATAGATAGAAAATTAATTCACTTATTTAAAAGAAGATGAAAAATTAAAAATGAGTCTGATCATATAGTTAAAAATAGATGAAATCAACAAAGAAAATTTTAGTAATGTGAGTATAGTAATGTTTGATAATGATATTTGATTAATAATTCTACAAAATGAAAACTAATACCCAAAGAGCATGAGTGAAAATAAAATAAAATAAATAAAAATGTAATATGGGTTTCCTCCCACAATAAACTAACAATAACATCGTCAAGAGTACTTTTTTCTATTTAGTTGAAATTGAGAGAGACATTGTACCGTTATTATAATTTTCTAGGTATATTTTCACCCATTACTCATTAACCTTGAATATTAATTCTTCAGATTTCTAAATATTTATAGTACTATAATGAGAAACCAATATGAAAATGTAAGGACCTATCTATTATGATTTTTGGGTGTAGTTTTAAATGATAATTGAATAATATAATTTTACCCCACTGTGTAATGATTTTATGAGAAGTTTATTGGTCATTACTCTTATTTTTTTAAAAAAATCTAGAGTTATGAAATGGAGAATTCCCAATTTTTTCTAGAACATCTTGTTAGAGAATTATGACCTCTCCAGATTTATTATCATCCATGTACAACATTACTATTTCCCTAAAAAATATTTGAATATTAATTCCTCTAGAAGATGTTATTGATTTACATACACCAATAAAAATAGATTTAGTCCATTGGGAATTTTATAGGCTTTTCAATATTAGAAAAGTTAGTCATCCTGTTTGAAACAATAATCCATTCAACATGAGTTAATTACCTTCTCTAGGATCTGGTTATTTCCATGTTTGAATCCTCAACCTGCCCACTTGTTTGTGGGTGGTAGTTAATACAAATATTTTACCAAATTTTCTAATTTCCAATAAATTCATACATATCATTATTTGTGTAGATATTTCCTTAAGCACTACTGAGTAATCATGGAAATATGAATATGGAAAATATGTTTTTATTTAATTAATTTATTATCATTTTTTATATATCAGTAGTAGTGGATTCCGTTTCAACCCATTTTGATATGTAGTTAACACGAATCATGATGTAAAAATTAACCGGATAATTAATAAATTGTCTCATTAAATGAATCCACCAAACATTGAAAATTTTAAATTCCAAGATGGGATTTTTTTCATTTTTTCCCTTTTTTCTATAGTCCATTTACACATTCACTAATCATAGGTTAGAAAATGACTCCGTAAATAGGGAAAAATCATGGACTAGTATAGAAAAATTTGAAAAACATTATTCATCATACATTCAGTTATGTGATTCCCTACATCTACTTATGTATTCCACATTTCAAGAAACTTTTTTTCATCTTTGTGGATGTTGCACTACATTAATCCATTAGAAAAATTCATAATAAATAGTGTCTCATCCCAGTAGTAATTTGAGGACACAAATAAAAATATATTACTCTATTTATAGTTAGTTTTTCTATATAATAAACCATTGATGTTATAATTTTCAATAGTTAAAAACCATAGTTTAGTTTGGTAATCATAAAAAAGGGTTTCATTAGGTAAGTCATCCATGATATCGTGATAATAATTTTTCATAATGTTGGGTAGTGTGGTTATAGATAAATATATTACATTAACATTCTCAGTTCCTTTTATATCCTTTATTATGATGTTAGACTTTGGAAGAAGAAGAATCCATCGTATCATATGTGGTTTGAAATCCATTTTGTTGAATAGATTCTTATGTGTTACATGATCATTATAAACCAATAGTTTAAACAACACAAGGTAAAAAAATCATGTCAATTTGAAATTCAACCACAATAAGTTCCTTTTTCAGAAATATTATAATTGACATTAGCATCATTTATTTTGTGTATGATGTATAAAATAGGGTTGAGGATATTTTTGTATTGATATCCTCAACCTGCACCAATAGTGATGTCTATTGTATCACAAATCTACTCAATATACCTATAATTATCTAATAAAATTATGATTGGAGTGTCCAATATAATATATTCAAGGATACATAATGACCTTTGAATCTTGTTGATTTGTCTAAAAAATTTTATCCTTTCAAAATAATTGTTTCTTGTGGAGGGGTAATTTTACTATATTTTTATTGAAGTGATATTATAATCCTGCATGGCCTAAATGTACCTTATACAAATCACTATTATTTGATCAAGTAATTTGTCTATCACAATGATTTTTGTTAGATACACTCCCATAACTTGTTTTCAGTTTTTATGTCTGAGGGTTATGTCTCCTTGGAAAATGAATTGGTACTTTTCCCTATATAATTTCTTTCACATTTCATTAATGTTTTGAAAGGATACTTCCAAATTACCCTAGAAACATTGAAGTAAAATCCATATACTAAAAATTAAACCATGAGCCTTCTCATAATTCCTCTATATAATGAAATATACTCGTCATGACCCGTTGATAAGTTCTTGGATTGTAAGACATACCAAATTCCCTATGCTGATAGGTAATGGATATGAAGGTACAAGGAAACTCACTTTTTGAGTGGTCTTCTAGATCAACTATAATTTTATTGTATTAAAAATATCCTTCAAAGAAGAAAATGATTTCATTCCATGATAGTTTTTTCATAATTTTTTCAATAATTTGTATTTTAAAATGGTAATTTCATATTATTGTATTGAGTTTTCTATAATCAATGCTTACCCTCCCTCTAGGGATATTTTGTGTATATATCAGTCCGTGTTCATAATTTTTCAAAAAATTTGTGCCATCCATATTATAAATGACATGCAACATACATTCCCACCCATTTAATTACATTGAAAATACTATTCCATTATATAGTTGTTTTAACACATCTTTTTGGATCACCACTTTCATTAGTGGGGTGAGTTACCACTAGGGTTATCCATATAGTTTAGAACTATCATCGAATAAAATTATGTGTTATATATTATATGGATGATCCCATTATGTTCTTCCAATCCCCAATATATTGAGTTTTTGTTCTCTTTTAGAACTTCAACAAACATTTCCTATAATTTTTGGGTCACCTAAAAGCTGATAACAAGTACTATATTTTACAGTCTTAATGAATGAGAAAATGAGTGTGCTAAAAAATGTTTTTAATTCCATCGATTGTTAATTAATAACAGAGGGTACGTACGGTAGGATTGTGTCCCTTAACAATGATTTAATGTAGTTTCCATTATCAGTGTCATCTCCATCATCTTCATCAGTGGACATGTTCCCCATATGACCCTTAATGGCTATAAAATCATCTCATTCAGAAGTACATAAAATGGAATGATAGTCAAAATAATAATTCAATTTCTAGATAAAATAAAAAATGTGGAATAAAACATGTTCATTTCCCACTCTAAATATCATTCTACATTGTTGAAATTATATTAAATCCTTAACAGTTTATAAATATAGACATTCTATAATAAACAGAACATATCATTTTCCATCCAAGAATAAAATTACGAAATATTATGTAATGATAAACTTTCAAACATTATCTATGATTTCCTTGAGATATCCTCCAAGATATTGACTTATTTGGCAGCCAGGGAAAGTGTAACTCTTGTTGGGTTTAATTATTTGAGCCCCAGTTTTTGGAAGAAACCCAAATTAATTACATTGAAATATTCTATTAAATTGATCAATTCTATTATGAAATTGCATACCCCTATAGTGCATATAATCAAGAAACCACCATGGTATCCTAATTTATGGGAATTCCTTAATTTAATGAAAACAAATCATTATTTTTTTAATAGAAATGATAAAAAAGTCTTCCATAATCTATTTTAGAAATAAATTCCTTAAATAATACTTCAAAAAGTTGGTACTTGAGAAAACACCTCTACAATGGTGATGTCAATATGAAATGGTTTAATAATCGCCAATTTTATTTTATATTTTACATCTTTTTTTAAATTATTTTTGGAAAGTGGATGGATTGTTGTTTTGTTTGGAATACTATATAAATTTATTCCTTCTTTGGATGTTCTTTTTTAGCCATCTTAGTTAGTTCTACCTCTTTAGTTTCTCAATAAATTACTTTATTACATTAATTTAACCATGTTTTCATAATTCCAAATGGTTTCTAATCATATAATTACTTTTACTATAAAAATTCTAGATTTTACTTTTTCCCTTGAATGAGATTTGGTCTTATATTTGAGATTTTATAATATTAGATTAAATATGGTCTTTGAAATTTGACGTATTTGATACTCTTGGGTGAATTGTGAATCCTTTTCGTATTCCATTTCAGTTTCTATTTCTTCCGTCCCTTAATATTCTTTATGCATGAAGGAAATGATATAATTTTCTTGATTGGTCGTGAGAGGATGGGATTGTTGTGGTGGTCCTAGTTGAACATGGGGAATGTTTTCTTATTATGCATGTGGGAACCATTGATCAATAGGAAACATTTTTTGGAATATAAACTAAGGTCGATATGATGAACCAAGTGGTTGGTACGTGTGTGGTCTATGACTGCAATGTGTTACTTCCCTACAAATCATCGAAATTGATACATTTTTCTTCTAATACTGCAGCTCAACTATCCTTTACTAATAGTTATGTTGTTGAAATTTATGAGGTTGCTCGTACTGTTTATTGTAATTAATGTAATTATAATATCAGAATATGTGGTTTTTAAGCTGGGACATTATTGTTGTTACTAGTGTGGGTCTCCCCACATCATGTATAATTGAATTAATATCACAAAAGTAGGAGATAATCGTGTTGTAATAGGTGATTTAAATTACTCTAGATTTTGGGTAGTAGCATCTACATCAGCTACCTTGTGGGTAGTCCCATCCACCTGATTATTTATGCATCAAAGTTGTACTTAGTCAATTTTTCATTGTTTTTCATAATGGGAATTATAATCATAAATTTCATAGAGGTAACCATGAATATTGAGGATATGTTCACTATCAGTAGTGATGTGAACGATATTTCAAGTTGATATTCTATGTCCCTCATTAAGAATATTATGTTTTACCCCACATATAGTCTGTGATGAGGGAACTAATGGGTTACTTCCATTAATATATCCCTTGCCTCCTTGGATGATTCTCAATTCACTTGGATAACATTTTTAATATTTTTGTGAGCTTCCATGAACGCATCAGATGATATTATATTTCATTAGACTTTTTGGATTGTTTTTCCCAGGTCATGATTAACCTGATAGATTTATATTTTTGCTAATCCATGGTTCTCTCACACAATGATAATGTAACTGAACCAGTTCCAATTGAATATTATTATAAAAAATTCACACAAAATCTATCACACACATAAAATAAATTAGATATATGTATAAATTGGTCTTCACATTAAACCACAACGAATTAACCCATATTATGAATCATGTGGATGATTATAGCATTTATCTGAAAATTGTTCATTAGAATATATTGGCATACAATATGGGGAATAACATTGATAATGGAATAAAATCCTTAATCAATTGTGGTGTTTTTCTAATGAAATGGATTATCTCCCTGATTTAGAGGTGTCAAATATTTCATTTTTTAGGGGTGAGGTGGCACAAGATTTTTATTCTCAACTAGTGTAATGTGTTGGAGGGTAGATATTGATCGATAAATATTACAATTCAAAATAAATTATTCTTGCCTATTTGGGGTTACTGAGAGTATCATGGGTCCATGGAGCATTCACTACTTGGTAATGAGAGAGAGAGAGATAGGAAATTGGTCTTTTTAAAGGAGATTACTATAAAAGGAATAGGTAAGGGGAATTAATATAGGGGGGGGGGGGAGTGGTGAGGTAATCCAATGTTCGCTCAAAAGGATGTTGTTCCTTATAAATAATAATAAATAATAACTAAGAAAAAATTTTATATATACAAATGAATATTTTTTCGATATAGAAGAAATTATATTAGAAATATGTCATCCCAAATGATAGTTACTACTATGGAATAGTTTTGTGATAGTGTAAGGTTGAACCCACAAGGTCCATAGGTATGTTAACAACAAATTGAGAAAACACCTTTAGAAGGATTACTAACGATCACATGTGTGGTTTGGTTTTTACTAAAGTTAGGTTGTTTGGATTTAATTTTTTTTAAAATTATGGGATAAAGGTATATTTCATGTCTCTTGATAGAAGATATATCATATTTTATCCTAGTATAGTAAAAAAAAATTAGGATATGATGTGGTGATGTTTTAAACAATTTATTTTGGTCAAACCAATTAGATATACCTATGCTGTATCTATATCATAGAAATGGTATAAGTGGAAACCTACATTAATTATGGTTAGAATCTATGATGAAAGAATCATCGGAAAATGGTAATTGTCATTCTCATCCCTAATGATGTTAAGTTACTTAAATTGCACTTCCAATGTTCAATGTTCTATAAAATAATTAGATGGAAAATTATTATTTTCCTAATTACTATACTTAGGTTTACTAAGGTTCAATAAATATATTAATTTGTTTTAAATAACCCCACTGTTAACCCATAACACTAGGTGGATTATCTACACATGGCGATGTAGATCAAATGCACAGAAATACTAAACATTCTATGAATACACATAGAATGGTTGGAAAATAAGTAGTCCAAGAATAAAAAAATTAAAAAGAAATATCAAATAATTGAAATGGATGTAACTCCATTAAAGAACTCACTACATATAAAGAATTAGTGATGAACTATATATGCATTGATGAATAATTGGAAGTGGTTATAAAATAGATGTTGATAACTGAAAAAATTCACAATAACTGTATAAAAGGGATTGAAGAGATTCATATTAATTCAAAACTCAAAATTAATCATCAAAAAAATTAATTGAATTAAATAAAGATGGTTTAGAAAGAAAATGAGTTAAATTGTGAGAAAACAATATAGAAAATATATAGTGAAATAATGTCTGGCTTGTTTTCAATTCATGCAGGACTACTCAAATATAATTAGTCTAGAAAAGTATATGATGTGTAAGTCATGCATATTATGGACTAGATTAATTGAATCATGTCCTGACATCTCAATGTCATGTAAATTACCAACACACAATGTCATTGAGATCCAATATTCCCACCTTAAAATTTTTTCTTATCATTGGCTTTGTTTTCCCTTGAAATTTTAACATTTAAAAATATATACACATCTTTTATTTGATTCAATTTTTTTTTGTATTATAATCATTGAAATATGCATATAATGTAATAAATTTACAAGTAGTGTACATTATTTGAATCACTAAAGGATTCAACGGATGACCTCTAGCCTTGTAGGTCACCAATAAATTAGGTCTACCAATCGTTTATGTGATACACTGCATATAAATACCCATTTTTGATCTTTTAATCATTTCATCCTTTTTCTACAGAATTCTAAATTTATGAAAATACAATCCAAAAAACTAATTAATTATCAAATAAATACCCAATACTCATTTATTAAATTTATTAAATATTCAGATATAATTTCAACTTATAATAATCCATAAATGATAGAGAAACAAAATTAATTACACCATTTGTGGACCTAGTAAGATGTTCGTATGTATGAATTTTATTTACACTTTATAAACGATTGAAAAAAATAATGTTAAATAATAATTCAACTATAATAATAATATACATATAATATATATCATATATATTGACTAAATATATCCTTATTACGACCAATTTCATGAGAAAAGAATGATGAATCACATCGCATAATAGAGGTGGTTTCTCACACAAATGCAAGATGACTTATCTTTTTCTATCGGAATTTATTGTAAGAAGATAAAAATGATATTATACTTCTAGAAAAGTTTTTATACCTTACAAATCATATATAATTTTTAAAAACATCAAAATTAACATCAATTAATGGTATTGAATGAAAATTAATTGTATCTCATCACGGAGTTTGTAGTCCACACATATTCATGGGAAATATGTTAACATCACATTTTGTTGAATAAAAACAAGGATATTGTTGTTTACATAATCACCATAAATTTACAGTATATTTAGGATGCTTAATTTTTTATTTTATAATAATTAAAACATATTTGGAGGAGGTAGGAGAAGAAATAAATAGAACTTATTCGAGTAAGATGATTACCTCTTCTGTAGCGGTATCCTATAAATCCTTTATTAAATACCATTTGAATGCTTTTTAATATTATCAAAACCTCTACATCAGGTATAGGGCTTTTATAATATAATATGAAAGGTTTTGGTTGATATATATTTTCATATATGGTATAATGAAATTATATAAGGGATTTTATTTTATATGAGAGGGAACAATCACACTTGAAATTGAAAAATATATTAAAATATATTTAACAATTTTATTAAAAAAATCTTGTACAGATATTGAAAAAATATTATAAGGTTGTAATATCCCCATAAAATGAGATTTAGATAGATTTTGGTATCAATTTAAATCATATCATTTGGTTTAACAAAATTATTCACCAAACATTTCATGAAATGCATGAACAAAATTTTCAATCAGGATGAATTATAATTTTACATATAATTTAAAAATGGGAGTAAAATGGAAAAGGGATTACGTTTTGTAAAATGGCACATTTTACATTTCCACTTTCAATATTCTATTCAAATTTAAATAATTTAATAAAAATAGGATGTTCTATAAAATAACATGAATGTCCATTTTGAAAATAATAAATTACTATTAATATAATGAAAAAATGATACTTTTAGAAATAGATTAGAAATATTTTACCCATAGAAAAAAAGTTAAATTAATCTTAAAAATTAATATAACACAATTATTCACCCAAACATCTATACATGAAATATTTTTTGAATAATTAATTGAAATTTTAGTAATTTTATAAACATCTTATCAGTGTTGTGTAAGCATTTAATGTATCTAGTTAATCACTAAAAATTATAATTTAATTACCATTATAAAAAAATTAAATTATTATTTTAAATAAACAATTATATCTAAACATATCCTCTTGTATCCTTATGGATGAATTTGAGAGACAATAATGTTAATAAAGTTATATTTTAAAATATTATTTTCTTAAAATAATATAATTTTCATTATAATTTGATAATGGCACAAGAATTCTATATATTAAGATTTTGTATTTTAAGGGTTGAAAATATTCCATACAATGAAATAATGGTGAGCATTAGGTTGATTTTCAGGCCTTATTTTATCATTTTAGTCTCGTATTATTCATTTTACCCTTGTGGTGGTGTTGAATATAAATAAATGATACTATTTATAATAATATTTTTTTTTCAAAAAATTGAACTTAATTATAAAAAATATGTTGTTAATTTTACCTGATTGAGTATCAAAAAGTTATATAAATAACTATAAATTTATATACATAAAATTAAATGAAAATTAGTTTCTATAAAAATCTTTTGGGGAAAAAAACTACTTTATAGAAATATCTGAAATATGGACATTCAGATGAATTTAGTTATATTTCTATGAAATAAATGCATCAAATTTCACATCATTACCAAATTTTAAATATAATGGTACTTTTTATTTTTATTATTTAATGAATTGAAATAAATGTATTTTAAATTTTTTTATCTATCATTATTCAATGAAAAATAAATCCTTTCATAAAGAAATAAATAATTTCACCCTAAGTTAATTATTATATTAGGATATAAAAAATAACATTAATTTTGTAAACTAAAATTTATAATATATGTATTAATAATTGTTTGTTCAAAAGAAATTTCTTTTAAAAAAACTTTTTTGATTAAAATAACTTATTAATGTATAAATTGAATTTACTAAAAATTGAGTTATTATTTCTTAAAAATTATTAAATATATTATTATCCAGTGGAACTATTCTAATTTTTTTTATAATTTTTATACTAATATTCACACCCTCTAATTAAAACGATATGTAATAACAATTTCAAAATAATATTGTTTTATGGTTCATATAAAATGGGTGTTTCTTGTTAAATATGCTACCAATCATAGTTATATTTGAAAATCTCATGTTGTTACATGATCCAAGATATAATAAATTGATACATAATAATATAAATCTTGTTCATTGTAATTTTGTTTTTCATATTTTAAATTTTATTTTTTTAAATCCCACATCGTAAAAGGGTAAAATAAAACATAATTTGGAATTGAATGAAATGGATGTATGATAGTCATATGGATTTACTCTTAACTAGGTTTCCAAATAATTTAACATTAGTGTTTAAAAAATGACTTCAAAATTATGTTTGAGAGTGATAGATAGCATTGATCACATGACATTGAATTATCATGTTAATGTGAATGACTATAATGTCTTATATCAATGAGGTGCATGATGACACCTATAAATTATAAATGGATTTAATAGGATCTATTTGTTTCAATTTTATTTTCATATATTTGAGTATATCCCTTAACATAGATTCAATTAATAATACAAAACAATGTTAATAAATTATTACGGTGTAATATTTTTTTTAAATTTCAACCATAATCTCATATTTTCTAAAAACCATCAGTATTCATGTTGATTTTTTAGACAAATGCACTAAAATAAACTTCTATAAGATCATATAATCCAAAAATACATAAATATGTATTCTTGTTTTCATTAATAAAACCAAAATTATTGTCATGATGCAAGATAATAACCCAAATGAATAAGAAATTAAATAAATAAATAATATTATAATCTCCAAAATTCAACAAAAAAACTGAGTGTTTATAATAGATCAATCCATAAAAAATTAACCCTATATCAAAAATAACCTCTATATATTTAATATTAATAAATTTTTTAACAATAAGGATATAACATAGCCTTCAGTTTACAAATACTAAAATGTAAAAAAATTTCCAAAAAAATAGTTACCTTAAACCTAATGTTTATATATACCTCATCAAAATTAAATGTCCCAAAATATATTATTAATCACCAAATAACAATAAAAATAAAAAATATTTTATCCTATAGTATTATTCACAAAATCAACCTACAAATTTTCCATCATATTGTTTGACTTAAAACATTCATAATAATCTTCACATTATATTGAATAGTGGAAGGCACTACACAACTGTTATCGTTCTATTGTGGGTTCAAGCCACGTGTCCTTCCCAAATGTTATGGGTTATCACCCATCATACGTGTTATCATTTTTCTAAAAATATACTAACATAATCCATATTAATTCCCAAAAAATATATAAATATCCTCAAAATTAACAGTAACAGTGAAATAAAATTTTAAATTCTAGTGTATTCTATATTAATTGTTTTAAAAAAATTAAAATTATCTAAATTTTTTTTTTAAAATGTTACAAATATTTTAATATTAACTATAAAGGTTAATAATAAATTAATATTTATCTCCACAACTCATGACTTCGTTATTCCTAAAATAAAATGTTCACTAAAACCAATAATAATGAAAATTATTATATTCCAAAAAATGTCTCCAATAATATTATTAATCATTTTAAAATCCAAAGAAAAAAATCCTAAAAATATTTATCTATGCCTTTAAATTATTTATCCAACTTAAAATTATCAACACAATACAATTTAGGAATATCGTATATCACTATGGAATATCGTAGTTTTCCATAGGTTCTATCTATCATTCATTGTAATGGATCATGATGAAAATGTAAATTAACCCATGTATACCCTCCTTGAGTTTCAAACCAAATGATTAATAAAGGGTAATTAACTGCCAAAGATAATTATGTTCAATCTATATTAGACCAACTCTATATTTGGTTATTACTCCTTGATGAGTCTGTTCTCAAACTATGTTATCTTTTAGTATCCTGACATGTATTTATTTCTAGGAAAACTATATAATATCTACCTTTCCAAAAATACTTTGATATGATCCAATTATAAGACATATTCTTATAGTTTTTCTTATTGATAGGTTCTCTAATGTATGTTTTCAAAAATCTGGTTCACAAGGTTTTTATTTAACATTAATGGACAAAAAATATAAATAACCCAAACCCAAAAAACTATTATTGTTGGTTACATTATCTAATTGGAACTAGATACATGTGATCGCATCCAATTGGAACCAGTAGTTTAACAGTATTGGTAAGTTAGTTATATACATTATCATCTCCTACATTTGAAGTCATTATATATAAATTTTTTTCCAATATGAAGATCATTGTTCTTTCTATCTTATACATGTATATCAATTATTGTAATCATAATAATATCCAAATGAAATGAAAAAATTATTGTGGTCTAAAATTTCCTATATGGGATATATACCAATAAATCTATCTTATGTAAATAAATCATTATTAATTTGAAAAGGTAAATGACAAAAAACGCATTCCATTTCAGTAATAACAATATCAAGAAGATTAATATAGCTAGGATCTATAAAGTATAAATATTTTCAAATAAATAATTACATTAGAATGAAACATGTCCATGTATATCATAATTATTCATATAATCGCATTTAAATAAATAACTGAGTATAGAATTAATGAATTCTTAATTATGGATATCTTAATCCTACCATCGATGTGTTGTGAAAAAACATCTACATAAATGGGAAAAACCATAGACAAATACAAAATCATTTTTTCAAGATAGGACCTACTAATACATTGAGGTGATGTATAGTGTGATGCCTCAATAATAACTTGATATGGTTAATTATTTCATCATAACAGTAAATAATTAAATATAATCATAATTTATTAATAACCAATAACTAAATAGTACATATAATTTAAATAATTTAAAAAAATTGATTATAAACCCTCTATGTAGATAATGTTTATGGTATAATTAAACTTTTTTGTAGTATATAATGAGTAAAAAGGGTTTTTTCTCTATAATGAATAAGAATATAAAAAATAATACATACATTCTGGATGAGAATAACTTTTACAATTTGAAATTTACATTTTGAATCTAAATATTTATAAAGAATTAAAAAATTATGAAATGATTCATGTAATCTTTTAAGGGATTATTCAATTAATTTAATGATAATGATGGACTGAAATTCCATTCTTCTTTATTACATTAAAACAAACATTCATGTCAGATTTTTTTTGAAAATTAAAAATATACATTATTTGGAAATTCAAAACAAAATTCCATTGATTTTTTTGTAGAAATAATATAATGGGTAAAAATAAATTTAAATAGTCATAGTATAAAATAAAAAATATCCTTGAATGTATTTTAATGAAAATACATTAACGGAAGAAAATAATTCATGCAATGATAGAAAACTAATCCAGTTTCCCTAAAAAAATGTAGTTTAATCCCTTGAGTTTGTAAAAGGAAAAATTGAAAGGAATTCATACAAGTTTAATAAATAACCTATAATTATGAAACATGTTGGGTTATATATATATATTATATACATTCATTAATAGAGATTTAAATATAACCAATCAGGAATAATATTGTGATTGTAAAAAAAACCTTATCACATTAGTAGATTCTAAATAAAATATTAATTGAAGAGAGAAAATTACATTTTTTATAAATTATTAAAAAATTTAGGTGAATAATCAAATATTATATTATTGGTCAATGTATAAACCATATTAAATAAAATTGTTTTTAATATGGCGTGCGACTCATAAAAATAAAATCAAGAAAAAAATATTTTACCTCTACTTTGGATTGCATCATAAAAACTTTAACCTCCTATACAATATATTTAAATTTATTATAAATACATAACAAAGTAATTTAGATAAATATTATATGATATATGATATACTTACAATATTTAACGGAGTTATCATAATAAATTATCTCTAAAATTATCATTTTTGGGTGTTTACTATTTTTATTTTCATGGGAATTTTAGTTTCTTAGATCTAGTTAATATACATGGTTCATGTCCATAATTGTAACTACTCAACAAATATTATATAAATATATAGTCATCCGTTAAAGGAAGATATAAAAAAAGTATTACAATGTTCATTGAGAAAGTATGATCTATACACACAGGAACATTGTTTTCACTATTCAAAAGATAAAACAAAATAAGTTTAAATCATAATTTCCAAATATATAATATTTTTCATATCATATATATTACATTGAATATTTAAATTTATCCTTATTAAAATCCATTTAAATAATAAATGATAAACTAATCACTTCATTTCATGGTTGGGGTAGTTCATGCATTCTAACAAGTGATGTAATCATTTTCCAATGTACTGGAATGTAATAAAGAAAATATAGTTGTATAATTAAATAATAAAAATTATATCATAATTATCATAAATTAAAATAAACAACATCATATTAACCATCAATTAAATATTATCATAGAAAATGAATTATATCTCTATATGGATTTGGGGGTTGACATATACAATCAAGCGATAAATTGAAATCAAATTTGATGAATTAAAAGGAGAATATTGGTGGTTAAATAATAATAATATCATTTTATAAAAATTTAAGATATTTAAATTTTTATTTTATGATAATTACCAAATATTTTGATGAGGTACAAGAAGAAATAAATTGAAAGTGGTCCTGTAATATAGTTAACTCTTATTCGATAGGCCTCATATAGAACATTAAATAAGGGTGAAATGAAATACATATCAAGAATAAAGGAACCTATAATTCATGTATAATGATGTTTTTAATATAATTTGGTATTTAATTGTTGAATTAAATGGCTCAATGCGGTGTATGTGAATTATAAAATGGGTATCCTTTTATATGGGAGGGGAATGTTACAATTTGGTTTACTAAAAATATTAAATTATGATCATTAAATTCTCATAAAAAATAATCAAAATGGTAATATATTTTCATAAAAATAGAATAGTTTCTAATTAATCTAATATAATTATAATTTGATTGGTTTTGGGGACATTTTAAACCTTTTCTTTTGGTTTAATGTCATTTTTAACCGATTTTGTCCAAAACCACGATAATTTATTTCTCAATCTTCAAGTGTTGTATTATTAATAATATAATTACAATGTGATAATAAATGAAATTTATATTAAATTTTAGACCATTTATCTTGTGACTTGTCATGTTTTAGGATTTTTATGAATTTTTAATACTATAATAAAAAATTATATTTCATAAAATGTCAATAATATCAATTTTGAAAAAATTGAAATACAATTACATTAATGACTAAAAGAAACTTATGTTTTTTTTATTATAAAATTTCAAAATATCATTAACTATTAATAGTTACCAAAAAATCATGGAATAGTTGAAAAAAATGGCTTAAACATTAATATTTTGAAAATAATTTATTTTATTTTCCATATTCATTGAAGAAATATAGATTTGATGTTAGCTATTATTTTAAAGTAATTATTCAATAAATAAAATTATAAATAAATATCCATTATTAAAAAAAATTATTTCATATTTTAAAAAAATATTTAGAACCAAATGTGTCCTTTTATTATCCTTATGAAAAAGTATTTGAGACATGAAAGTCAAGTGAGTAACAATTTCAAATTTTATTTAATTAAAATTATATAAATTTAATTATCAATTTGAAATGGAAATAAATAAATATATTCTGTTATTTGATGTCTCATATTTAATATATTCTTTACAAAGAAATATTTTTAAGTATTGGGATTATGTCAAGTCCTTATGTAATTGTTTTAACATGATTTTAACAATTTTACACTTACCGAGGTGATACAGATTTATCACTGTTAATATTCATAATTATTAATGCTATTGGGGTCCTATTTCCCAAATTTAAACCCTATAATTCCAAATATCATATCCAATTTTTAATTTTCAATATCCATAAGTGGAAGAAATAAATTTTTATTCATATGCATAAAAAGAAATTAAAACAATGTTTAGAAAAATGTGTTTTTAATACAAAAAAATTAATAATATAAAATTCATCAATATTAATGATTCAGGTATAATTATTTATATTAATTTAAATAAAATGGACAATATTTTATTTTAATACCAAACAAAATATATAATAGAAATTTTATTGAAAGAAACAACTATTTTTTAAAAAATGGTATTTTATTCCATTCATTAAAAAATCAATCACTTCACATAAATCCAATTATTTCACCAAATGTAATTGTTAATTTGCAGATTATAAATTATTTTTGGAATTTATTATATAATATTTCTAAAATTGTTGAAATTACATACAATTTATATTCAAAAAAATGAAAAAAAATAATATTATATGAAGATAATTCTTATTTATCTTATAAAATTATTTTATAAAAATTTTAGTTCATATTTCATACGAAATTTTAACTATATTTCTTTTATGTACAACTATAATACATATATTTAGTATTGAAGTTACCCATATCTGTACCCCCCACTTAAATAGATATGCAATAATAGTCACAAAAAGATACTGATTTATTGATAATTTTAGATCACTGTTTCATATTGTATATACTATAAAACATAGTGTTTGACTAAAATATTACATTGTTACCAATATGAAAAATTCATATCCTTTCATCAAGGTTACAAATAGGTAAAATTTTTGAGCTATCAGAAGGACTAAATATTTAATTAATGAGTTTACAACGTCTCTTGAAAAAAGTATACCACATGAGTCATATAATCCCTAGGTATTGAAAATAAAATGTGACTTATATATTCACTATAAGAAAACATATATCCATATAAATTTTTCACCCCTCTAATTAAGGAAAAAAAAATTAATTCATTATGATAGATTTAAAAATAAAAAATAAAAATCATAAAAATCATTCTTTTCACCGCAGATATTGATTATTATTATAAAAACCCTTTCTAATACTGATGTATGAATTTAGAGACACCGATTAAACTGATTTTAAATCAACAATGATATGGAGAAAAAAAAACAACTATGTATTATGGTTTTGTTTCATTTTGGAAATGATAAACATACATGTCCGATATGTTCTTATCAAATGTTTAACCGTCCATAATTCCACCTTCACCCAAATTCACAACTACATGATTTGTATCATGAAAATACATGACAAAATTTTCTTATTAAGTAAAAAATTACCTCATGTTTAGTATCTAAATATCATAACAATCAACCAAAGTATTGAACCACTTATTAGATTTTTATTTTTTCTGATGGTTAATAATTACTCTCTAAATTAAATTCATGGGACCTGAAGCCATATGATGGGCCATTAAATTTCTACTAAATTGTTTACCATATTTAATTTATTCATTTAGAAATATATATATTCCCTTATTAATGAGGATACTTGTCCCCTCTAAATTAAATATCAACCCATACTACATCACAATGATCTACCAAAATATGATTAAGAATTAACTTTTACTATAACAACCTATCTATCATGATGGCTTGTGGAAACATATACCAAATAATTTGAATGTAAATTGTTTCATAAAAAATAACATGATAATTTATAGTCACATTCTTCAATGATTGGATATATCTGAACAAATATTTCTCATATAATATATTTAAAATTTCAACCTCAACCAACCATGCAACCATATTTCAATAAATATCTAAACTCTCATTTTTCTATACCACCCTCTTTATGTTAGTGTTCCTATAATCCCATATAATATATTGATGATCACATAACACTATAATAATATAGGCTATATATTAAATAAATTATATCCTCTATAGATCCCATATCTAGACATTGTATTTCATGATGTTGTAAGTCACATACCTAATGGATAATAATATCTATTTATCATTAGTATAATAGGTCATCATTAATCATTTAATATTCAAGCATAGGTATTGAGGAAAAATTATTTCCCAGGGTCTCATTCTGAAGTCCACCCCAAAATTCTCATGAATTTAATAAAACACCCTTTAATTAAATTTTTGAATTAGATACATTCTTTTACACTAAATTCTATTATCCTCAGTTTTATTAGTAGTTTTCTTATTTAAGGTTTCCAAAATGGTGTAATTCATCCACCCCAATCAATTTCATGTACTATGATAATCTATAATGGGTTAATCGGGTATATTTTCTGAGAATAAGGAATTTCTAGGAACCTATCACCTATATTTCCATGTAGTATGATCCAAAGAAGTAATAAAACTCTAGTTCTAAAATCAAGACCTTAAAGGGTTGACCACTAATCTTATTTATACTACCTTTAATGGTACACAAATTATAATGGCTACATGATATAAAAATATATAATTATATATATATTTACATGACATTAAAAATATTTCATTCCATATAAACTTTATTTAAATAATGGCCTTAAATTAAATGGTTTTCACTTCCCCATTAGGAATATATCAAAATCCCTATGAAAGTCTCATTGTAGAGTCATAGAACACACCAATCCTTATTTATTAATATTTTTATTTCTATGTGAAAATAAACTCTAGTGTAATACTCTTTCTTAATGAGGGAAATTCGATCCCATAATAACACAAATTTAAATTAATATATAAAAGTAAAATTCATAATCAAGAAAACATTATATAAGATATTTTAAAAAAATGAATAACTTTAAGCCTTCTATGAAGTCATTTAATCCTATAATAAACATTATGACTACTCAAGGAATATAATACACAACCATAAACCTTATTTCTTTAATAGGGACCATATATCTAAACACATATAAATTGTTTTTCTAAAGGATATTAATCCTCAAATGAAACATAATCCTCCAACACAACCTATATGACATATTATGGAAGTTTAAGTCTCAATGAAAACAATATTTCTCCATATTAGACCATAATATCTAGCTAACTCGAAAATCACCCAAAGTATCTTTAAGTTTTAATGTGACCCTAAAGTATTTAAAGGAGAAATTAAATCAGAGTGCATCACATATTCCTATTAATATAAAATAGTAAACATTATCATAAAACTGAATATTTTAAGGACCATAAAGAATAAAAATATTCATATGTCATCAAAGAGGGTCATAAACAATAATATAACCCATTTTTTTGGAGTGACCATAAATCCCAATTTTATCTTATTTTTCTTTTTGGGGACTTTATTGTTCTCCAAAATATTTATTTATTCTCTAGGGATGACCGAGATATCCCAAATACCCATTCATGTGATTTTCATAGAAATCAATCAATTTCTGAATCCCATCTAACATTTAATGTTGGTATATTCTATCCATGCCTTATGAGGTGGAAACAAACTCCACTATCCCCTACTATATATAAATAAACTATATACTAAACAAGAACACTCAACTCCATTTTATGATCATATGATTATTTAAACATCACACATAGGAGGGTTTAATTTTACTCAATATCTTTTATAAGCATAAAATCTATTCAATCGCTTTAATAATAGGTTTTAACAAAATTAAAGTGAAGATCATTTTAAAATAAACTATTATTACTATGTTTAATAGATAAATTAAATGAATAACATTTTCTATTTAAAAACTATAATTGCTTGGGTGGAATTATTTTTCCCTCATTTTTTTATTTTGATATGTGCATCTATATACTCTAATTAGCATATTCATTTCCCAAATGTGACATCAAACAAAATACATACTTGAGAGGAAGAATATGAAACATTAATAAATAATTTTTGTATAATTTAATTTTCATTATATATGGTACATTAGAATTTCTAAGGATGGATTCCAATAACAATATAATTATTTCAATGAATGAATTTATTTTATAAGGATTTAATATTTTCATTAAAAAAATATAAATCTATATGTATTTGGAAAAACAATATTTGATTATTTTAATTTACTTTCTATAGGTGTATAGAGTACATAATGTTTTAATGTTTAATTTTTTTAATTCATAGTTCAAATATTTTGTTATCTTTTGTAACACGTTACTACTGATATGATACTAAATTAATTGTCGTAACATATGTTCATGATTTTTTTAAATGGACGGATGTTTTATTTTTTTTTTTAAAATAAAATATTTGTTTATAATTTGATAATTTCATGATGTTTTCTTAATAAATAAAATAATATTTTTTATTAAAATTTTTATTTTAATTTTATGAGAATTTATAAAATATATATGTAAGGGTTTTTTTTTATAAAAAAAGATTTCTTATGATTTAATACATGTTAAAATATAATTAATATATTTTAATGAGAATGTTTTAATTTTTTTATAGTAAATAACATAAATAAATAGCATCATATTTTTAAAGGATATTTTAAATTTTATAATAAAATATATGATATTTAAATTTTAACATATGTTTTGTAATTGGTAACATAACATTATCTATTAAAATATTTTTTTTGACTATTTTATCTAAGGTTTATAGAATATATTTCATTTGACATTTAGACATATGGTCTATCATTTTTTTAGAATGTGAATATAATCTATATATTAGCTTAATATTTTTTATTTGAAATATAATATTAAATACAAAATAATTATTTAAGTTATTATACATTTGTGATATGATATTTTATTTTTATTTAAAACAACATACACAGTTTCAAGGAATTTATTTAAACATTAAATATATTGAAATATATATTATATTATATATATCATATTGATTTCAATTATAATTAATATTTTAAATTTTTAAAAGATAAAATATTTTTTTACAATTTTTTTAGACAAAATAAATTGGTTTAAAATAAAAAACATTATTTTTGAGTTATTTCCTATATTAAAATATTTTTTTGGCATTGTTTTGTATTTTAAATGATAGTTTCTCGTGTTTTTAATTTTTACTAGATTTTTTTATTATAGAAAATATAATATTATTTCTTTGTGTTAAAAAATTCATATAAATTTTTGATCATAATATAGTTTACAGAATAATTAAATTTAATAAAATATATCATTTTGAGGAAATTTGGATGAAATATTTTTTTTTCTATTTCAGTTAGATAATTTTTATTATATTGTTAATATGTTGAATTTTAATTTGTTACACAAACCAAACAATTGTTATATTCAATCAAAATGAAAATTAGAAATAGTGGTACATTTGAAATATAGAAAAATTCAATACATTCTGTTTTTATTTTTGTGGGTTTGATGATTTCATTGAATGTTTTAATTTATAATACAAATTGGATTCCTTATTTTAAAAAAAAGTGATAATAAATATTATTAATATGTCAATTAATATATCCTAATATATTTAGTAATATGTTTTATATATTCTGTCCTCCACTAATACTCATGCCCACTTCTTATTCTAATAATTCCTTCCATAATTCAGTCTTCCTAATTCCAACTCATTTTCTTATATATCCACATCACTTATCTCTTTCGAAAATTCCAACATTCTGGTCACTCCCACATTTTCATATTCTACTAACTCAACATCCTCCTCTACATATTCCTCCTCTTCTCCCTTATTCACCACTTCCTATCCACTATTCTATTTTTTTATTCACTTCACCTCAAGACATCAATTTTTAATACCCACAATACTAAATCTTTCCCTCTCATCTTATTCAATACACATAGTATCTTCTTCTCCCCCACCAGTGATAAATCCCATTTTTTCTATCCTCATATCAAAATTAGACTCATTGGATATAACCAATATACCCATATCAACATCAGTTATCCATAGAATCTCAGTGTCACACCGAAATTTTCTATCATAGTCCCCTAATTCCCACATTATTTACCCTCCACAATTGTATGGAGTTTTCTATTTCATTCTAAATATAAATGTATCAGTTTAATTAATCACGTCCCTTATATTTCATTTTTATATTTTGTTTGAGAAATAAATGTTTTCCTTATACAAGAAATTTATTTATTTAATTAATGAAAGTGATACCCTTTATTTCAGGAACCCATATGTTATTATCATAGGAAAAAATAGATTCATTTTCAACTATTGAATGCTGACATGTTTATCAGTTTACAACCCAATTCAATGGATCTCTCACAATTAAATAATCAACCCCTTGATGTCTATCAGGATGTAATTAAAGTTATTAAAGTTAAATAGTACATGAATTGGGATGGTTTTTACTCTGTATTATTTTTTTAATTTATCTAAAATATTATTATTCATAAATTCAAGTTTGGATAATTTATCAAACTGATAGTAGGATTTTAATTTTTTTATTGTCCTTAAAATTTTTTATTATTATGAATGGACTAATACCACTTCCAGACATGTGTTATAATATTTTTGGGTTGATAAATATTTTATAACCACAGTTGATTCCCTATTTATAAAGTGAATTAAACTCAATAATTGCGTGTAGTTATTGGAACCTATTAGGTAATTCATGACTGTCAAATTGTTGATAACCATGATTATAGATACTAATAGGGTAATTATTATATTTAATTTTAATCATGAATACAAAATATATTATTTCATATTGTATGCTAAGAGCCATGTTTTTTATCTTTAATTTCATTGGTACATTATTAGGGGTAGTTCCTACTCACGAAATGGGATTTAAAGTCCTTTTTCTCAATCATATATAATAAAGATATAAATAATTATGTAACATTATTTAGCTATGTGAACATTAATCCAATTCTTTATCTGCGTTCCCATAAACACGATGTACCTCTTTGTGAGGTTATTTAATCAATGGTACTCCATTATAAAATAACATAAATTTAAACTAACATCTTTGACATAGTTGTGTCATAATTTTATTTGGATTTATCTCTCAGACTAAACCATATGTAGATTAGATTTTTTCAAATACAAGGAACAAATGATTTTTAAAATTGCCAAACAAAATACTGTTATTTTATATTGTCTTTGTTCGTGTTTAGTATAGTGAAAATATTTTCCTCAAAATAAAATCCATTAATACAAATTGTATGAGAATGGATCATCTATTAACCTAATTATTTCCAAAAACATATTTCACCCAGTATGTAATTATACTAGTTCCCTCTATTTTAAAATGCGAGAATAATAAA
The DNA here is from genome assembly GCA_963277665.1 of Viscum album. NCBI lineage: Eukaryota > Viridiplantae > Streptophyta > Magnoliopsida > Santalales > Viscaceae > Viscum > Viscum album. Next base: position 478,862,799 of record OY728134.1, read on the forward strand.
AATTTTGTATGATGTCATTTAATCCAATATTATTCTATTATAAAAACGTAATTTCCTTCAACCATTCTTAATAAATAAAATTATCACCGGGACAAAATACTAATTTATAGAGAATAACTATATTGATAAATAACTCCTAAAAAATCATAATCTTATATTCTAAACTCTATAGTCCTCTATAATTTAAATTCATTAACCATAGAATTGAAATTAAGTAGAATCATTACACCACAACTAAAACCAAAAATAAATTCTAGAAAATATAGGTTGTGAAATTTATATCTATTACAGAAATTGTTATTATTAAGATTCGAATAAATTTCCTACTTATATAGTCATTATTATATTAATATATATGGGTAACAAAATCTCAATGTATTTAATAATAATCATTTCTCAATTATTGCACAATCTCATTCATTGCCTCCAAAAATATCTATGTCTAACAATTTCAAATACCTGAAGAACCATATCATCAACAATCATCATGAATTATTAGAATAACATCTCGAATCATGAAATACATATCATTAATTTAGTATATTAAAATCTATCTCATCATAAAGTCCCATAAATTTATGTATTTTGTTAAAACATTTCACATATTCTTGTTTTATAATCAATAAACACATAATACTTCACTAATATAATCATTAAGATACATTCAATTCATATATTATTATTACAAAGTCGTTTATATATTCTATATATTAAAAAATATTATAATATATTTATTTTTTCTTGTTTTTTTACTACAATTTTACAAAACATCATTTGAAAACCAGGATATCGAATATCATATTCTAAACAATTGATCTTCTAAAAAATCACACTAGCATAATTTCAATCCATAATGGATAATAAATTCCTACCATTTTTTATCTAAACATATTAATCTTCTAGATTATATATCTTATAATCTTATAACTTTTAAAATTTACATTTAATATGAAATAAATTTAATTTATATAATAATATTAGACTTTTATGTATGTATGTGTTACTTGAATTCAGTTAAAAATAACAATATATTCTATCATCAACATACAACACTTTCAATCTCATTTGAACTCCAACTTCATAGAACTGCATGAATCATGACCTGGTCATAGATTATTTTTAATTTTTATATTTAAATGATATGTTTATAATTTTTTGAATTAAATTCTAAAACATTAATCTTCTTTATTCTCCAATTCTATCTCGATTGTGTAATTTTTTGGGATAAACTCCATTAAACAATCGTAACTCATTTACTAATATAGTATTATCTTAATATATAATATATGGAATGATATCATTTATTCTTTTAAATCATCTTTCATATATTTCATTACTCAATGTGACTCATATGTACGAGAAGGTGACTCTTACTTAATATTTTTGGTTATCAAATTAATTCATTTCTAAAATATAACATAAAGTATATCTCATAAGAAAAATATCATTCAAACATCATTAAATTATTTCATTTTTATTATTTCCCATCATAGATCATATTTAAAAAATCATTCAAATGTATAGTTTAATAAATTTATAATGATCATAAATTAATTTTTGATCCATGTGACCTTTGGAAAAAAAAAATTTTTGTGCAGAATCATCAACTAATTGAGATTATGATAGGTCAAATAGAATTTCCCATGTTGACGAAACTGGACGTTCATAGATAAAATAAAAATAGAAAAACAAAACCTGAATAAGTTTATATCAATCAAATTATAGTACAAGATTATGAAAGTCTTATAACTCTACACACTACACAAAGTCTACCTTCCCCATTACTTATAAATGACCATTCAAATTTCAATAAAAAATAAAAAAAATCATTGAAAAAATAGAATATATTGTAAAAATACAAGGTATTTAATATGATTTAGAGGATTTATCCTACTTGTGTGGGGAAATAATAAATATTAATTCTTATTCATTAGAAATTGAAAATAATAATATTCCTTATGTATTTTTTTAAAAATATTACATTAATTGGGATTACATCCCAATAATTATATAACTAATATTAAAATGAATCTTTCATTTTTCATTATCACTTATATAGAGTTTTATAATAAAATATTATTTGAAATACTAGTTTGATTCCTTATTTTCACCATTATCCACTTTTCATGGGAAACCACCAAATGAGATGTGATTGGTGATAATTGTGTTGTACATCATTTATATGTAGTGGTTAAATTATTTATATTCCCAATTTTATATATTATAGTAGTTAGAACTATTAAACCCAAGAGGAAAATGCTAATATTAATGTATAATAAAAATTTCCAATGCAAGACCACAAAAAATTGTGGTTGATTTTTTCTTCAATCATTAAAAATTTATAATGAATTAAGATATAATAGAGATCCAACCAGGAATTTTTTACAGAATTAGTCTATAAAGAAATGTGATATGAAAAATATTTAAACAAAAATGATGATCAAATAGTTCAAATGTAGATTGAGGCAAAAGATTAATAATATTAAGGGATATGACTGTCACTACTAGTTTGAATTGGGTATCTTTGTTCATTAAAAAGCAATACAATTCTCAATATTGAAAATGTGTTTGATTAATCTCCCAATAAAATAGATTAACTATTTAGATTAATGAATCTTAGATATTTATTTTCATGAAACATAAAAAATATTATTTTTTTATGAAAATATCAAGTGAAAAAATATTGATGATTTCTCCAGACATTATGAAATGAAGTTAAGGATATGGTTTATCAAAAGAATATAGAATTAATCTTGCCTATTAATTCTGTTGCAGGAATGATAATACAAGAAATAGAAAATTTTTAACTAGTATAATTAAATCCTCTAAGAAAAGATTTGACACACAATACATACCATGAATCAAGAACTGAGAAAACCATTTATATTATAGATTAATATAAAAACAATATAGGGGGAGTTTTATTCCTCAAGAAGTGGAAATGATAAATGTTTCTATTTCATTTGGAACTCTACCATCTATTGTGTATTAATATTTATCTCTACCATTCACTAAATACAAAAATATGTCCCCAATCATTCCGTTAAATATTTTATCCTATCTTATTTTCTTGTTCATCAACAAAGTTCTTTATCGACTCCACCCAGCCTTCTTTACTTCATCGTATAAATATGATACTTTTTTATTAATTCGGTCACTAGTATTTGACTTGCATGCCACTAAAAACAACAATTATATTTACAATATGTTTTGAACAATAAAAACAAATGATAATTAATAATTTAGTTATTTTTAAAATATATATAAGAAATATAAATCTTATAGTTATAAATACAATAGTAGAATTATTATAAAAACCAATAGATATATTTAATAATAAATTTATATTTACTTTTATTATTATTCTAATAATAATAGGATTACAAATATATATATATATTACTATATTCTAATTTATATTATTTTACATTATTATGTTCAATTATTTATATTTTTTAAATATATTTATTTATTATTTTGAATATTATTATAAAATTTATTTAATTTTATTAATAGTTTTATTTATATTTTTATCGTTTCTTATTCGGATCCCATATCCCCTTATGGTATTCATCTTCATTGTGGGGGTGGACTCCTCTTGCATGATGTTACCTCTCGGGTTACACTGATGTCATCTTTTTTACAGATTGGAGTTGTTTGAATAGCGGTGGGATTGAGGGATAAGACATATTGGTCATAGGGTATCTTCATTGCAGTATACATATTCCAGATACACTACTGGAAATAAGGACATTTGCGACGGGGAATTTGCGTAGGGATCTCATCGCTAATGTGCTTTTGCGACGGGGGTCCATCACAAAAAGCCCGTTGCGGAAAACGGCGTCGCAACAAGAATTATTTGCGACGAGCCCGTCTCTAAAAGTAGTATTTGCGATAGGACATATTCCCCTCTCAAATACGAGTCGTTATATTTTAAAATTTTTTAAAAAAAAACGATTTGCGACGGACCTGTCCCAAATATATTTAAAAAAAATAAAAAAAATTATTACTAAATTATTGTAATTAATATAATAATAATACTATTTGTGATGAGCATAGTACCCGTCAAAAATAATAAAAAAATAAAATAAAATAGTAATAATTTTTTTAATTAATATAATAATAATCCAATTATAATTCAAAAATAAAAAAATAAAAAAATATTAATAAATGATTTTAATTAACATAATAATAGAATAATAATTCACAAATAATAAAATCAATTATTAATAATTTATTTTAATTAATATAATAATAATAGATTTATAATTCAAAAATAAAAAATAATAAAATTTTAATAAATGATTTTAATTAATATAATAATATTAGAATTATAATTCATAAATAAAATAAATATTAATAAGTTATTTTAAATAATAATATAATAATAAAATTATAATACATTCAAATATTAAAATAATTCAAATATTATAAAAACAATATAATTAAATTATAATATTATAAAATCTTAATATATATATATAATTTAATATTATAAAATATAAATAATATTATTATTCATATAAATATTGTTATTTCAAAATATAATATTATTTATATTTTATAATGAGACAGAAACTACGAATAGAAAAAAATTCATATTTTGATTTAACGAACTTTATAACATAAAAATTAACTATAATCTGAAGGAGGGGGAGGGGGGAGGGGGGATCTGCAGTTGCTGGTGGAGGAAACTCCATCCCTAAAGTACGAGTGAGTCGGCGTATGTACTCCATCTGCTCCTGCTGTTGCTGCTGCCACCGACTCATCTGCTCCTCGTACAGCTGTTGCTGGCGTCGGCGCTCCTCCTCATGCTGCTGCTGCTGCTAACGCATCTCCTCCTGCTCCTGTCAGAGAATCTCTATCAGTGCAGTCTGAGATCACAACTTATCCTCATACAGTGTAGCAGAAGAAGATGAATGATCTCCTCTCGAGATGGACGCCGACATCGCAACACTACTATAATAATCTCCGGGAGTCAGTCGAGAGCTGATACAAACTACCCAGCCCTTCTCGAAGGCATACTGGGTGGCCTGCATCCATACCACCTCATCAAACTGACGGCCACTGGTCTGATCTGATGACTCGGTCTGACTCTCAGGCTGGGTCTGTGACGCTGCAGCCTCATATGACTCATGTAGTTGCAATTTAAAATTAAAATTGTGAATATATTATATGTAGTTAATTTTTAAACTTGAAAACAAATAATACTGACCATGATGTGATGCTGACGATCACCTCTGAGCTCCCCAGAAGCAGGATCACTATACATCCTCCGATATACATCGCACTCCGTAATATCCGGGTGCTCGACAGCCTATAAGAATAAAAAATAAAATGTTAATATTTATTGTTATATAAAATATTTATAAATATTGTACGTGCTAGATGTTTTCTATGAGGAAAAAAGTACGACTCCCAGCTCGATGAGTCACCTCTTATCTCCCCCTCCATGGTCTCCCTGAAGCGCCTACAGGCTGAGGGTCATCTGCCAGCAACTCATCTGCATCGAAAGACAGGTCAGCATCTGCTAACTCACGCAATGCGTCGTCGTCCATCTGAAATAGAAAATATTAATGTTGTTAGGAAATAATTGATAATTCTTATTATATATACATATATATTAGTTATGATTATATATAACTACCATGGAATTCTATCAGTGTTCATCTTAATCATCATCTTCATATATGTTAATTTCATCTTCATATTCCTCCTCAACATCATCGATATCCATTTGAGTTCCATTTTCTTCATCTCTTACCATTTCAAATTCATATGTGACATCATTAACATCATCTTCATCACCAAATCTTAAATGTGGGGTGTCGTCATCGATACTCATGTCTCTTTGTAAATAAGATTGATTTTGAGTACTCTCTTAAAAAACTTATATTCCTTTCACATAAGTGAAAGCACGTTCACTTTGACTAAACTGATTGATTCAAATTTTGATTTTTATTATACTCCACCAATCAGTCAAGTCTTTTGACGCAGCACAGTACTTTGAGTAATAAACATTATGTGCCTATTGAGCCAATAATAATGGTTCATTTACTATGAGAACACTTTTACCTTTAATATCGATGATTCCATGAGTTGGATGAACATGCCCTCTTATCTCTGTATCCAACCACTGACATTTTAACATGGTTATGTATTTTTGTCCACAATAAGAGAGTTCAATGATTTCATCAAGTATTCCATAAAAGTCAACTTCATTTTCTCGATAATGAGACCCTCTCAAGCTAACTCCACTATTCATTGTTTTTTTTGATTCCCCATATGCATGTGTATGAAATCGAAATCCATTCACTACATATGAATTGTTAGTTTTAACAAGTTTGGAAGGTGGGTTACTCAATATACACAGCCGTTTGTCAATTTTATCATCATGTCAAGACACCTGAAAATTTGTGAAATAATTATCAATATAGTAAACTATACATTGAATGACTTTCTAAAAGTTAAAGAATTTTTGTTACTAGTTTTTAAAACCAAGGAGAGAAATTTTTCTATCGGTGTTATTTGAGAGCAGCTGCTGTAATTTTTGGAATTTGTTTCTTGATATGATTATTATACAACCTATAAAAAAATAAGTTATTTACTATAACATAAATGATAGAATAAGTGATATAAACACTTACAGTAAAACTGATGTCATCTCATCACAGTTGATTAGAAAATAAGTATGAGCTCTGTGATGTTCATCATCCAAAAGCCAGCGTTCATGAACTCCACCAAAACCAAGCTCTGGCTGGTTGAAAATAGATAATTGAATTTCGATTTCATCAATATTCCTCTCGTTCCATCCCATTCAGTTGTGTTTTGAAGGATACTCAAATTCAAAATAATGGGAGCAGAAAAAAGATATTTCCTCTTGCAAATAAGATTCTACAATAAATCCATCATCAGATGCTTTGTTACGTACTTTTCTTTTCAATTTTCTTCATGCATCTTTCGAATGGGTACATCCATCGAAACAGTACTGGACCTCCACATTTGGCTTCATATAGCAAATGTAATATCAAATGTTCCATTGAGTCAAAGAAATACTGCAGAAATATTTTTTCTAGTTTACATATAATTACAACAACATCTTCTTCATGTTTTCATAGAGCATCATAATCTTCTGTAGCCGCACAAATGTCCCGAAACAAATATGACATGTCTGTTATGGAATCCCAAATCACAGAATTCAACAGACCTCTTAATCCAATGGGTAGAAGTATTTCCATTATAACATGACAATCATGACTTTTTAATCCAGTAATATGACCATTCTTCACACATCTACCCAAATTGGATGCACAGCCATCTGGAAGTCTCAAATCTGCAATCCACTGACAAAATAATAAATGGTTTTCTTTAGACAGTGTATAATCTACTTTTGGTTTCATTAACTGTTCTGTTCTGACATTCTCAAACAGTTCCAGTTTTGGATGCCTGCAAATTTGGGAAAGATCTAAACATGCATTTACATTGTCGTTACTATTTCCTGGCGTATCCAAAACTATATGAAACAGTTTATCAAAGTAGTTCTACTCAATATGAATAACATTTTTCATGTGGCAGACCAACAAATCAGACCAATATGGTAAATCCCAAAATATGCAACGTTTAATCCAGTTGTGTTCTTTCCCAAAACTAGATATATTCTATTGGTTTATTGTGGGACCAAAAGTTATGGGAGTTAATGAAAATAAAAATTATTTTAACTCCGAACCTGATATCATTTTTGGAGGTTCATCCCATTCAACTATTACTTTTCAGAAATGAGATCTGTTCCTATGAAAAGGATGATCAGCAGGAAGAAATCTGTGATGACAGTAAAAATAACAAGGTTTCTTTCCATGAATGATCATAAATGCTTTGTTCTCTCTCATAAAGTAACGACATGATTTCTTACCATGTGTAATCCATCCAGATAACATCCCATAAGCTGGGAAGTCACTAATTGTCTATATCAATGCTGCTCTCAGTATAAAATTCTGTTTCGTAGCAACATCATATGTACTGACACCAGTAATCCACAATAAACTTAATTCATCAATCAATGGTTTCAAATAAACATCAATATTCTTCTTCGGATGTCCTAGAATTAGTAAAGTCAAAAATATATAGGGCTTCTTCATCAACATCCATGGAGGTAAATTATACGGAGTAAAAAAAACAGGCCAACATGAATACTAACTAAAATAAGATCCGAACAGACAGAAACCATCAGTGGAAAGTCCCAGTCAAACATTTCTAGATTTTAAATCAAAGGATGGATACACTCTATCAAAATGTTTCCATGAAACACCATAATTTGGATGATTCAACCTTTTATCGGATGTAATATTCGCTTTATGTCATGAAATCATTATTTCTGTATTCTTAGACATTAATAAACGCTGTAGTCTGGATGTAAGAGGAAAATATCTCAACTGTTTTACAAGAATCAAACCAGACTTCCCATGTTTCCCTTCTTTATATATAGGTTTCCCACATGTGGGAAAACTATCCAACGACTCATTTTCCCTAGAATATAAAATACATTCATTTGAACAATCATGAATCTTCTGACAAGTACGTCCCAAATTTCGAACCAGCCTCGTATTGTCATAGTAATTTTCATGCAAAACATTTCCTTCGGGTAATAATGTTTTAAGCAAAGAAAATATCTGGTCAAAACAGGTGTTTGAAATTCCGTTATCTGATTTGATAGCCATAAATTTTTCAACTGCTTCTAATTTTCTCATCTTGTAGCCAGGATATAATGCATCCTTAGAAGACCTCAACAACTCATAAAATTCAGACGGTGCCAACTCAGGATTTGATGTTATACCAGCCGGAGTTTCTGTATGTTGAACAGATGAACCTGCAACATCATGTACTAAATATTGAAACCGGGATGGATCTGAAATCACGTTGGTATCAACTACTCAGGAACTGCGTTCACCGTTTTGATACCAAAAAACATAATCTGGTTGAAAACTAAAACACAATAGATGATCCCCCACTTTTTCAAACATGTCAAACTTTCTCAATGCACATTTTCTACAAGGGAATTTTATTGTGCCTTCTAAAACAAATTTTGGATTTAATGCCGCAAATGATAAAAAAGTCTCCACAGCCTCTATATATACTTGATTTAAAACAGAAATGTTTGGATTTCTATGATGATTTATCCATATGCGGTCATCTAATAATGACTTTTGATGACCTCTTTGTTCCATATTTTTCTATAAAATATAAAAGCATTACATGTTTTGAATAATTTGTTAGAAAAAACATTCAAGCAAGGATAATTATAGAGTTTAAATCAGACACGGCGGACACAAACTCTTTTTTAGGATAGACCTAAAAATTGACCCTTTAAGTATTGTACATGTTAAGAATAAAGCAAAACATATTACAAATATTGATAGTTTTAATATTATATAAATTTTTTATTATTTTAATAATACTAATATTTTTTTTCATAAATATTTATTATATAATAATAACATTATTTCATTATTAGTATATTTTTTTATTAATATTAAAATAATATAATTTTCTATATTATATAAAATTATCTTTTCATCTGTGTGTTTAACATTCTGTCTCCACATATAATATTTGCATTCACTTTCACCTCTCTAGTGGTGAGTAGGTTGACAATTTTGAAAAAGAATGCAAATATTACACGTGGAGACAGAAAACACACAGATAAAAAGGAGAATTGTATATAATATAGAAAATTATATTATTTTAATATTAATAATAAAATATACTAATAATGTAATAATGTTATTATTACTAATTATTGGTAATTATTCCTAATTATTGGTAAATATTGGTAAATATTGGTAAATATTGGTAAATATTGGTAAATATTGGTAATTATTAGTAATTATTACTAATTATTAGTAATTATTAGTAATTATTGGTAATTATTCCTAATTATTGGTAATTATTCCTAATTTTTGGTAATTATTGTTAATTATTGGTAATTATTCCTAATTATTGGTCATTATTGTTAATTATTGGTCATTATTCCTTATTATTGGTAATTATTTCTAATTATTGGTAATTATTCCTAATTATTGGTAATTATTCCTAATTATTTGTAATTATTGGTAATTATTGGTAATTATTGGTAATTATTGGTTATTGTTGGTAATTATTGGTAATTATTGGTAAATATTCCAAATTATTTGTAATTATTTTCTAATTATTGGTAATTATTACTAATTATAGGTAATTATTCCTAATTATTGGTAATTATTCCTAATTATTGGTAATTATTCCTAATTATTGGTAATTATTGTTAATTATTGCTAATTATTCCTAATTATTTCTAATTATTGCTAATTATTCCTAATAATTCCTAATTATTGCTAATTATTCCTAATTATTCCTAATTATTCCTAATTATTGCTAATTATTGGTTATTATTGCTAATTATTTGTAATTATTCCTAATTATTGGTAATTATTCTTAATTATTGGTAATTATTCCTAAATATTTGTAATTATTCCTAATTATTGGTAATTATTGGTAATTATTGGTAATTATTGTTTATTATTGGTAATTATTGGTAATTATTTCTAATTATTGGTAATTATTCCTAATTATTTGTAATTATTCCTAATTATGGGTAATTATTCCTAATTATTAGTAATTAATGCTAATTATTCCTAATTATTGGTAATTATTGGTAATTATTGCTAATTATTCCTAATTATTGGTAATTATTCTTAATTATTGGTAATTATTGCTAATTATTCCTAATTATTGGTAATTATTGATAATTATTCCTAATTATTCCTAATTATTGCTAATTATTGGTAATTTTTACTAATTATTGATAATTATTCCTAATTATTGGTAATTATTCCTAATTATTCCTAATTATTCCTAATTACTACTAATTATTGCTAATTATTGCTAATTATTGTTAATTATTGCAAATTATTGCAAATTATTGGTAATTATTAGTAATTATTGGTAATTATTGGTAATTATTCCTAATTATTGTTAATTATTCTTAATTGTTGGTAATTATTCCTAATTGCTGGTTATTGTTCCTAATTGTAGGTAATTATTCCTAATTATTGGTAATTATTCATAATTATTTTTAATTATTTCTAATTATTGGTAATTATTCCTAATTATTCCTAATTATTGGTAATTATTCCTAATTATTGGTAAATATTGACACGTATTGGGAATTATTGGTAAATATTGACAACTATTGGAAATTATTGGTAATTATTACTAATTATTACTTATTATTGTTAATTATTACTAATTATTGTTAATTATTGGTAATTATTACGAATTATTGTTAATTATTACTAATTATATGTAATTATTGATAATTATTGGTAATTATTACTAATTGTTGATAATTATTCCTAAATATTGATAATTATTCCTAAGTATTGATAATTATTCCTAATTATTGGTAATTATTCCTAATTATTGGTAATTATTCCTAATTATTGGTAATTATTCCTAATTATTGGTAATTATTCATAATTATTGGTAATTATTCCTAATTATTGGTAAATATTGACAATTATTGGAAATTATTGGTAAATATTGGTAAATATTGGTAATTATTGAAAAATATTGACAATTATTGACAATTATTGGTAAATATTAGTAAATATTGATAATTATTACTAATTATTACTAATTATTGGTTATTATTGTTAAATATTGATAATTATTGTTAATTATTATTAATTATTATTTAAGTAATGTCAATTCTTTCTAATTATTATTAATTAATTCAAATTAATTTTAATTTTTAATAATTACTGCTAATTAATTGTAATTACAGCTAACTATTTTAAATTAATTAGGGTTTAATTGACTCTAACTACTATTAATTATTAATAGTTATTCATAATTATTTCTAATTAGGATACAGAAAAAAAATAAAAAATAAAAAATAAAAAAAATAAAAAAAATATTAATTTAATATTCGGATGAAAACCTTAAACATGATGTCAATGTCGAGCCACTATTGTTGTAGGACACCACCAACTAACTCCTCGAAATCAGAAAAAAAATTATACAACCGATCGTCGGAAGAAGTTCAGAGTGAAAAAAATTGTAACGTTTGGCAGTATTTATAGGTTAGATTAATAGTGACAGGCCTAGTTGTGACGAGATTCCTATCGCAAATAAAGGTAATTGCGAGAGGACCCGTCGCAAATAACCTCGACTGCATTTAATTATGGGTGGCATTAAAATGGTTATTTGTGACTGGGCCCGTCGCAAATAACCCCTACTGTCGGATGATTTGCGACGGGCCTCTTACCCCGTCGTAAATAAACATCGCACCAAACCATTTGCAACGGTTAAAAGAACCCCGTCGCAAATACTCTTTAACCGCCGCCGGTTTTTTGCGACGGGGTTAGAACCCCGTCACAAATAAATTTTGCGTGGTTTTGCGCGCATTTTGCGCCAAACCATTTGCGATGGGATTAGTTTCCCATCGCAAAGAAGCCGTTCCGTAAGGTATTTGCGATGGGAATTATTCCCGTCGCAAATAACCCGTCACTATTATCCATTTTTCCCATAGTGATCTTATAGGTCATGCATTTATTCTGGATCATAGTTATTGTGTCTCGATAATGGTTAAATCTGATGGCCTCAGATCCTTATCCCAGAATAATAAATGTTCAAACAATGACAACGAATCTCAGGGTCTTGAGATTATCTTGGGGCAGGGGAAGTGGGTTATAGCAGTCGATTGGGTTTAGGTGCCCCCTTGTTTAATTGTTGAAACGAATTGGGGTGCTTTACGGTGTATGATGCTGAAAATGGGGGATCTGTTATAGTTTCTTTATTGGTGAAAATAATATATGTCAGTTGCATTAGTTCTACAAGTGCCTCACAATGATGGTGTTTGAATGTGGTAGAAGGTTCAATCCTAGAATCGACTGGAAATTGTGTCTATTCTTGGCGGTGGAAAAATTGTGAGGCTGGTGGTGAATTATATATGGTGGTTGTAGAATTGATGACTATAAGTTGATCATCACAAATAGTGTATGAATATATTGTGGGTGGTGAAGGAGGGTCGTTACTGATGGATCACATTTGACAGCAGCATAGAATGACTAGTTGTAGATGAATACCGATGTGAGGAATATGGTGGCAGAATTGTCATGAAATAGATGAGTTTGCAGGGATTTGAAGTGGAATAACAGAAAATGGTGGGGTTGTTTATTGCATATAGTCCACTGATAGATTTATATACCAGTAGTATCATTTTCCAAGTGGTAGATCTCAGGTTCTAGTGGTGGATCCACTTCTCAAATAGTAGATGTCAAGCTAGGCGGTGGTTGTCCCATAGGTTGTAGATGCAATGTTAAACATCACTGCACAAATTTTATGATAAAAATAAAAAAATAAAAAATAAAAAATAAAAAATAAAAAATAAAAAATATTAAAAATAATAAATAATTAAAATATTTAAAATAAAGGATTAAAAATAAATTAATTATTTAAAATAAAATTAAAATAAAATCTAAATTTATAAAATAAATATTAATTGAATTAATATTAAAAAAAATTGGTTTATAAAAATTAAAAAATAATAATTAATTAATGTACATGAGTTAAACATGAAATAAATTAATTATTTTAATGCTAAAATTATAAGTTAAGAAAATTATATTCAAATATGTTAAAATTAAAATTGAAACCATATTAATTATTAAAATTGAAAATTATTGATACAAATATTAATAAAAAAGAAGAATATTTTAAATTAAATTAATGATTAGTTAAACAAAAGAAATATATAAATATTAATTGTTTTTTAGTGAATGAAAATAATAAAAACACACAATTAATATTTAAAACACAATATAAATAAATTTATAATTTAAAAAGTAATTATAAAAATTTTAAAACGATAAACAAGGTTTAAAAAACAGAATAATTTTCAATATCGGGAAAAATAAAATAAAACATAACACTAGATTATTATTAAATTACAATAAAAAATTAAAATGGATCCATTATTGAAAAAAGAAGGATCATTTAATTAATTATATCAATAAAAATTCAATTAAAAGGCATGTCACACCATCCTGTTTATATCATACATAAAATTCCTCGTTACATTATTATTTATTATCTATAGGTATTTACACATCAATTTAAATGGGAATTAATAAATATCAAATTTGAATGTCTATAGTGCCAAAAAGTAACAATTAAGTAGAAAATATTTCCCCCTATGAGTACTTCTGATAAGAATGTTTGTAATACCTCTAAATATGAAGTAGTTAAGTCTATGATTTAACTAGTATTATAGTAAAATCATTTCTTTCTTATAACATTAAATTGAATTAAACAAACATCAAATTTACTTTTTTATAAACTTCCAAAATTTCCATTTACATCCTATTGAAAAGACTCACATAAATTTATAATCAAATTAATATACACAACGAAATATATGAGTAGGGTCAATAAATTATTGGTTGAATAAAAAACACATCCTGCTATTTTATGATTAAGATAATATAATTAAATAATTAATTAAAGATGATAATCATGGATAATTATTTTCATTTCATACCCCATTAAAATGAATTTCATGCCAGTTTAATTTTAGAAAAAATTTCCATTCATTGATTGTTTTATAAAATTTTCTCAAAAAATCATCCCACGAATAGATGATTTAATAATGTAATGAATTGATTTACATAATTAAATTCAAGAGATAATAAATGTAATAATATTTTAATGTGTCATCATAGCATTTAATATTTAGTAAATATTTTACCCATTAATTTGAAATTAAAAATCTAGAAAATAACATTAATTTGAATATAAATTGATGTTTTTTATTATTAAACACTATAGTACTATTTTGACCATATAAATCCCCACTCCCCCACACAAAAAACCCAACTTCATCTTCATAGTTCTATTCAAAGGAGGAGAAAAACAATATTACATTTAATATTCAAAACCTATTTTCAATTGATAATTTTTATGACATGTTTACATGCCATGATAAAGTTAAAAAATTATTTTTCAATAATAAATATTATTAAAATATTACAGCAACTCATGAATTATAATTATGTTATAGCGATAAGTTTTTTATTAATGTAAAAAATGACATATTTCTAGACAATGAGTACACACTAATTATGGTGTCTGCACATTTGAATATAAAATTTAATTATATTTTCAACATCATGGAATCATTAAGAATAAAACCAATGAAAAAAAATTCCATAAAACAAAATCAACAATATTTATTACTCCCTATATATAATTTCACATTGTGAATAAATTTAAAATCAGTTAATATAAAATTTTCAACAATAAATTGAAATGACCTATAGTAGAAAAGTGGAGAGCCTAAAAAGGATGTATAAATTAATGTAAGTACTTCCATGATAAATTTTTCCGTTAAGAATCTAGCAGGTAACTCGATGTCATTTGAGAAAAATGGGAGGTCTTATCTATTGAAAAAAATTCAATGACCTTATTAAATAAAAAAAGAATATAAAAAAGAAAAGTAAAATTAGTTGAATAAGAACAAAATATTGAGTATCATAAGAACATTATACAAAATAATGAAATGGTAAAAGAAATTAAAAACCATGGGTCTACATCCATGAAGTAGGAATTTAATGTATTTAGCTTGAGTTATGTAAGTGTTAGTTTTCAGTCATTATGATGGAAGCGCATCCCTTTGGATTCGCTTCAAAACATAGTTTAGTTTTATAAAAAATTGTCGACATTGGTCTATTATCATCTATAACTATTTCATTACATACATTCCTCAATCATATAAGAATACTAAATAGTCCATACCTCATAGATTTTAGTTTCTGATAAAATATCTTATATATAGAATTAATGATAACGAATATATTTCGAGAATTAAAATATCTATTTTCAATGATAGAATCATGAAATACCATTTCCCAGTCCTTCTAAATTCTAGAACATCCATAATACTATATCCTAATATTATTTATCACACTCTGTTCTAGAAGTCTCCTCTCTATACTAGTAATAAAATCAATGTTCAAATTCCTTAATTCTCAATATGACTTGTGCACCAACTCTAATGGTAAATGAATACATTTCTGAAATAATAGTTTGTATGGAGGAATACCAATTAGGGTTTCAAATTAGTTTTATATCCACTTGAATTGTCATGAAATTTTAAGGATTAATTAGTCCCAAAATTAGAGAAGTGCATCTCTACGATCTGTTTTACTTCTCTGTTTAAAATTTCAACCAATTTACTACACATTTTATGGTAGGAGGTTCTATTTCACGGTTAGAAACATATTTCTCAATCAATAAATTAAATTTTTAAATCTTAAAATTAGTGCCATTTTCATCAATTAAATATCATTGATCCGCAAATCTCAACAATATTTTATTTTTGATAAATTTTATTACACTACTCTTATGATGGAAATATAGTGTTACTTCCTCATTCACCATGGATATATTGTCAAAAAAACTAAAATACACTCATTCCCATATGACGACTGGAATGATCCATATAATCCTAGCCCCATAATTCAAAAATATTTATTTCTATAATACCCATATGAGGAAGCTCCATCTTAATTCCAACATTCTATAATACGTCACATCTATAATAACACATAAAAAACCTCCTAAAATTCTTGAAAAATATAGCCAAATAAATTCAATATTTAAATTAATTTTTTCTATACTCTCTCCACCATTATTTCCTCTATAGGGAGAGGTGCAAAGAATCATTATAATTTAAATCATTTCTTATTATAGATTACACTTTCTCATAATACTATCTACACATCTCATAAATAGAAAATGTAAATCCAATAGATAGTAAATATTCATTTAATTGAACACCGTTTACTAGTTTCATGAAAAATAATTTAGAATGAAAAATTATTCTATAATTTTATGTATGTATACAAAATAAGATGCCTTCTTAATATGGAATGTGGGTAACTTCCCATCAATAAAGGAATATTTTACATCCCTTGGATATTCACAATGGGTATTAGAATGGTGATAAATATTATATATAACTAAATTATGATATCTATAATAATATGTAATATCAATATAAAAATATAGTAATAATAGAATCCACATAATGAGTTATTTTTTTCCCACATTCTATGACATAATATACTTTAAGGATGAATGGTTTATAAAAATTTGGAATTTGGTGCTAATTGATATCGCCTAAATATTTCTGGATAAAAAATATCCATGACGCCAATTATTTCTCAATTTTGTTGTAGTAACTTTGTTCTTAATCTAGTATTCCTCTAGAATATTAAACCATAATCACCTTATTATCTATCATCTATCCTAATAGATCTCCATAAACCATGTCACTTTCAACAAAAATTACATCAATGTGTAATTTTTAATCAATTTTAGTTTTTTTGTGTTATAAAGTGATTAACATTTTATGTAAATTACATTATTTTATAAAAAAATTATCAAATACAAATGTTAAATCATGAAACATAACATACAAAAAAAGTCTTTTTATTTTTTAAAAATGATTTTATAAACATGAAGTTAAAACCTTATTACCCAAAGAAGCATCTGAATTTTTTTAAATTTTAATTAAATCAATTTTTTTTATTTCATAAATCATGGTTGTATCTACTTATAAAAAACTCAACGTTGATTTATGCACATAAAACGTACAATAAAATACCATAAAATTGAATTTATACTAGTTTAGAACTATGTTTGTCTAATGGAATCTCTCCAAAACAAATTAAACATTTCCAAAAATAGCACTCAAATGTGCTACCAATAATAGATTAATCCTCCATGAATTCCTCAATAATACATTATTTCATGTTTTAAAATATATCCATATTATGTCATTTAATGTTAGCTAGAGAACCACATAATCCAAAGGGAATTAGATGGTATGAAAATTTCAAAAGGGGCGTGTGAACATAGTTTTCACTAGATCATCTAGGAATACAAGGATTTAGTTGTAACCAGAATAACCAACCAGAAATAAAATTAATTAATTGATATAATATTTCTCACGAATTTGTTCCTAGAATGTAATTGGAAAATGACCATAAATTTTTATGAATTGTTATTTAAAAAATCCATAGAAACTATCAATATAGTTTCTTATCTCACTATAATTTTTTCATTTTTTCATTATTTAAAATATTAAAACCCTCATTTGGGGATAAAATTGACTTGAATAATACATCTACTAAAAAAATGGGATATATTATTTTAGTGAACATTATCTTGATATCCAATTGTCTTAAAATTTCTTTGAATTTTTTATATCTTTTGGCACTTAACAATTTGTTTGTGGCTTGGATCCATAGAAAATTTTTGTATGAAGATTGAACAGATGATCCATTTTATATTATCTAGGACCATCCAATTTATGTTATAAATTCTATTGTAACACTAAATGATTTTCTACTTTATTATCTCTTAGTTCATTATAAATAACTATAAGTAATGCTACATTTTCTCTTTGAAATGATTTATTTTTGTGGTTTGGTAGCTATTTTAGGACCATAGTGGGCTCTTCAAACCTTGAAACCAATATATTGGTCATGGGAGAAAAATTACATTCCACAATTTTATTACAAGGAGTTAAAAAAACCAAATATTTTTTATTTTCGTACCCTGTTTAAAA
Organism: Viscum album; assembly: GCA_963277665.1. Taxonomy (NCBI): domain Eukaryota; kingdom Viridiplantae; phylum Streptophyta; class Magnoliopsida; order Santalales; family Viscaceae; genus Viscum; species Viscum album. The sequence continues at coordinate 478,881,466 of OY728134.1, forward strand.
ATTTTACCCACTACTATCCTGGTGGATAGATCACTCTCATTAGACTCCAGAACAAAATTCATAATATTTATCAAATCTTAATCTTCTAATTGATTTATAATATCCTACTCAACCAAATAAAATTAATCATCAAATATTATAGTAGTATAACCATCCACATGATATGTCAAGAATTATTTATGTTCCAAAACATAAGATTGATCTCATGTTTGATTCATGACAGCAGAAACGAGACTAATGTACAATTAATAAAAAAGGTTACATATTAAAAATATGAGTAGAGTAAATGAAATATAAACTAAAATTTAAAATTCCTATGGTATGTCTTCCATTATGTTTTGTTTTTCAAAATACATTAAATTTTATAAACTTCTTTTTTCTTCTAATAAATATATATGAGATTAATTTTCAGAAAATATTGGTAATTTTTCATTTATAAATACATTAATTTGATTTTGATATTCCCTAAATATACATATACGTTTCAATATAGAAACATATATAATGGCCCCATATGTGTCCAATATGGGCCTATCCAGAATTATGGGAAACTCTTCGTCACACTATTCTCTAACACTAAAAAGTATACTGGTACAAATAGTTTTACAAATCCAACCAAAATATCATCTACTATTATTTTAGGAATTGTGAATGAACAATAATCTGATTTTAGGATGAATGTCGGGGTTTAATGGTCACCCAATCCCTTTTTTCAAAATATTTATAAAGGGAAAAGATTAAAACTGACATTTATACAACATAAGCAGGTCTGCAGACCACCATTCCTTAATGTTCAAGAAATAAAATATCTACTATAATATTTTATTATGGGATAAATTTTTAAAATTATGTATATCACTACACTATTCAATGATAATATATGTAAAAAAGTCACAATGTTTCCAGTTTAATTTTTTTCTTCATATTTTATATATGAATATATCTGATTCAAGGCTTGGATGAAAGGTATATTGAAATAAAGCTTAGTTAAAATCACAAGGAACTAAAGATTTTTATCCTTGTTATTATTCTTTGGATTCAATATTTTTTGGTAAATTAATGAGTGGGAAATAGTTTATAATTTTGTACAAAATGTATTCAAAATTTTTCATTTTAAAATTATTTATATTTAGGTTTAGAAAAGATTTCATTTTTATATCAGCTGAAACATTGATATTTTCTTTATTTATAAAAATTTTCTACTCTTTCCAATAATATATTTACTATATATTTATTTTTTACATCCAAAGAGTTTATTATAAATTATATGGAATTATCTAAATTCATCTTCAATTTTTAAAATAATTTTTATAATTATAATAATTATATTTTCGTTGGAATTTATATCTTGTTTTCTACATAGATTACCCCTATCTGTATATGTCATGTATAAATATATTTGTCATGTTATTAATTCCAAATTGTGTATTATAGATTCATATTTATTGTTATCATATTTATTTTGTTTTTGTTTAAAAAAAATTTAGCCTCTTGAGAGAATTTGTTTAATGAATTTGAACTTTTATATTAAACATATTCCCCTTAAAAATTCTTTAGAATAAGATGACCCACCCCTCTGTGGGTTTTGTAATTATTTTCTAGGATGGTTTGGGTAACCATTGATAACAGGTTATATAATAATGAAATTTTATTTCATAATGATTCAGGGTTGGTTCATATATCCTTTATTGTAGTTAGTTTAAAATAGATTATATTTATTAGGAATTCTTGGACCAGACATTTTCAAATATACATTTACTTATTATTATGATGGATTTTCAAATTTTAAACATATATTTTCACTATGTGTGATCATCCATCAATGAAAACAATGATCTCTAGGATATTTTTTATAGTTTTACATCCACCCTCAATGGGAATTTTCAGGTAATTTTCATTCATTAATGATTCAATTTGTTATTTTAATTTAAGCTATATAAGAATATTTATCTATATATCAAACATTATTATTTTCTAATATATTAAAAATATTCCCTTAAGAGTTTTTTAGTGTTGAAAAAATAATTTAAGGTTCAGGAAATTTTTTATCAATTACTCATTAGTATAGTTATTAATAATTTCATTTTTAGATTGATCTACAAGATTATGAACAGAAGAGGAATATCCTTCATTCAAGTTATCAATGCGATCATGTGATCAAAGCTGATGATGAGGAAACTACATATTAATATAACTAAAATATTCATAAGACTCTTCAGATTTTTCATCATCATCTTTTTAATAAATAGTGATTTATTTCTCACATAACCCATATTTATTTAGGGATAAACGTTTTATACAAGGTAATTATAAAAATCATTCATGTTTTTAAAGATATTTAAATATTGACTTAAAAAATGGGTTTTAACATTACCTTGAAGTAAAAAAAGGAAAACCTATAATCCTTAAATAATTTTATTTTATAAATTTTTTTAATTGTTTTAGTAGTTAATTTTTAATTCACTTATGAAGGCTAGTAAGTCTTTATTAGGCATCCAATTAAATGTATGATAAAGTGAAATGTAGGACAATTTTATCTCATAATTCTTTTCCACATGTATTGATATGATATAATATGTATTGATTAAAACATGATGGAGTTTAAACTCCCTCATCACATGCATACAACTATATAATAAAATGATTTTAATTTTAAATTTTTTTATTGTTAACAAGAACTTATTGTCATGTGGGGTCCATTTTTGATTTTTTCTTTTTTGAGAGAATTCAAATGTTTACTTATTTATGGGTGTTATTGATCTATTATATATATTGATGTTATTTTAATCATAGAAATTGTAGATAAAATTAATAATTGAAGAAAATTGCTAATTATAATAAGATAAAGATGATTATTGAAGAAAAAAATTTAAAATAATCTTAATAGAATTTATTTTTATAAAATCTATTAGTTTGTTGTTTTTCTTTTGAAAAATTAGTGTCACAAAGGATTTTATAATAATTAGTCTAATAAAATGAAACAAACATCATTAATTAATTATGTTTTAATTATATATAAATATTTTTTAACATTTTATATTTTTATGTAGGGTCAAAGCTAAGAAAAGTGTATTAAACATGGCCACTCCAAATAGTGGTTTTAATATTTTCCAATTTTTTTTAATGAATGATGATATATTAGAGATGAAATAGTGTTTTTTTTAAATATATCTAGTAAATTTCAGAATATAATTTAAGACAAGTTGATACAAAAATGATTACCAAATAATAAAAATGGCGACTGAGAAAATTGATCATGAACAATCATAGTGAAAATTAATACTATTTTTTTGTATTAACATTCTTCATTCATCGAAAATTAAAAAAATATAAATTTTTTAACTGAGTTTGTTTAATATCCAATTCCAATATATTAAAAATTCTTGTCAAATAATATTAGAGTTCCAAACATTACTAAAACTAAATATATAGTATTAATGAATCATTTTTTAGAAATACTCTCACCTATTGTTCTTATGTATTGAAGTTATATCTGAGAATAGTATTTTTTTAATGAATTTATTGTAAATATTTCTAATATATTATAACTAATGAATGATGATGTAATGAAAATGAAATACATAAATAATAAATCAAATCGTCAATGAAAGAGTTCTCCCAATATTCATATTAAAAATCATGAACTAAATAAAAAACTTCTTGCTATGATTATCTAAATAAAATATGTTGGGGAAGTACACTCCCTTAGGAAGTGGATGTCATGAATGCTACATCTTCATCCAAATCTCTGCTCTCTAATTTTTTTCTTCCATTGTCCATGATTTTTTTTACCAATGCAAGAATTCTTCCCTGATCTCTCCATTCAAGATTTTATCCTCTCTTTTTTCTGTTATTCATTGGAATTTGTCACTTGCTCAAATCATTCCTCTATTATTTTCCGTTGACATATAAGTATTTTTTTTGAATGTTTTCCCTAGTAAATGACTTGATTCCATTAATATAAATCCATAAACTACAATGTCTATTATACAAATCAAAAAAAATTATTTATTTATAAATATAAAAAATTATATAAAAACAATATCATTTATAGTTATAAATATATTATATTTATATTTATAAAGATTAACAGATATAATTTAAAAAAAACATTATTTTTATTATTATTATTTTTAAAATAATAAGATGTTTTTAAATATATATATTTATATATATATTATTATATTGATATTAATAAATAATATTAAAAAATGTATAATTTATAATATTTTAAATATTTATTTATTATTATTGTTGTTGTTGTTGATATTATTATATAAATTAATTTATTATTTTATTTTATTTTATTTTTATTTTTTGTATTCTTATTGTTATCACTTACCCCTTGTAGGTTTTCAACATTAAATAGAGGGAGGAATCCTCTTTATTGATGTTTCCTTTCGAGTGGTGGGGGATTTGTATTCATTATTATTCAATGATGTGTTAATTTAGGAGGGCCTGAGGGATGAAACTATTCAGTATTTATAGTTCCTTATAGTAGTGGACTTGTTAAGGATCATGGTGTGGGTGATTTGTTCTAAATATGAGTGGTGGAGGTTACATAATTGTTAAATATAGTGGCCCTAGAAACATTTCAATGTGTTGTGGATGTTAGAACAATGGTGGCAAATCTCATCTAATTTAGTGCTATGGGTGGGGAGTAGTGGTTTGATGCGATTAATTTCTCTCATTCAACTGTGGAACAACATTGACAAACTTAAGGGTGGAAATGGTTAGAAATGATGGATCATTATGGATTGGTTTTGATTGGTAATATTCTATTGTAGCTATATCAGATACAATAGTTCCTCACCCTGGCGATGGATAAAAATTGATACTGGTTTAAAGATAGTATCCACTATAAATAGTGGTTGTGCTTGGACATCGCAACAACAAGATGTTGGCGGTGGATCCCCTATTCTAATGGTTGATCGCCTGCTGCAATGGTGGATGGCCTTCCAAGAAGAAGTAGTCCCAATGGTAGAAGCAACAATAACTAACATCCCTAGAACACTTTTAAAATAAATATTAACCCATAAAATTAATGAATATTAAACAAAATTAAAATATAAAATAATAAAAATTGAATATTAAAAACAATTTAATTAATTATATAAAGAAAAATCAATATAAATGTCAAATTACTAAAAAATTAAGTCAATATAATCATTAAAGAAAATGTTTTTTTATCACAGAAAATTAAAAACTAAACAAAAATTAATGTACATGAGATAAAAAACCAATTCAAAGCCAAAATTATAATATGAAATTTTATGTTGAATTCAAATGGGTAAATATTATAATTGAAATTAGGATAATTATTAAAAATTTATATTATAGTAAAATATTATTAAAATATAATTATATAAAAATAAATTATTTTAAATTAAATTAATCATTTACTAAAATAAATAAATATATAGTTATAAATTTTATTATTACAGAAAGAAAACAAAACAACCACATAAATACATAATATTAAAAAACTCAAAGATAAATATAATTTAAATTACAATTTTAATTAAAATAAAAATAAGAAAAAAAAGCTAGAGAAGCATAATGATTTTAAAAAAGATAAAAATAAAAATAAAAAATTATTATTTAATAATTAATAAATAAAAATTAAATATTAAAAATGATCAATGAGTTTACAATTAAGTATCATTAAATTAATAAAATTAAAAGAAGCACAATTTAACAATGTGGAAGAATTAATTGTTTAAAGGCCATAATAATTTTCTATAACTCTATTATCGTCATCTTCTTTCATTGGTAAATTCTTGAAAACATTTTATTATAGAGACTTCTTAGATTCTTATTTTTCTAAACTATTATAATGTCTTCAAAATATAAAAAACATTTGGTGACCCATATGCCTCCTAAAGTGAATAAACGACCTCAGCCTAAACAAATTGTCAAACCAAAATCCAAAGCATGCAATTATTGTGAAATAAATTTAAATGGATAAAATGATAATAAATTGAGAACAAAATTTACATCTAAATTATATTTCACATGAATATTTTTAGGTATTCTCAAATAGAAACTCATAAGAACATTGTAAAACCTCCTTTTCTTCTCATTTCATAGTCATAGTGTTTTTATACAGACAATATTTTTTATTAAAGAACCATTGGGGAATGATGCTACATCATAAAGACAGAACTAAATGATTAGTGAACATATTCTACATTATATGGATTCCATGTATCTCAAAAATTTCTAGAAAAATTTTCTTTACTTTGTTTCTAATGAATTGGTACATGAGGTAGATATGTTTTATCCTTAAATGGATAACAATATTTTTGACTATGTGTATATCATTTTTCTATTGGGGAAAATAAATCATCACCCATGGCTTATTATATGCTCCTTAATTAAATGATTCAACCAATATAACTCCATATCAAATTCTATTGAATATAAATACAAATATCTTATTGTACAAAAATTATCATTGTTTTATAGATTTTAAATAGATAATATCATTATTTATCAATAGGTGAACATAAATCTGTTCATGCTCTTTTTATTAACTTAATCTCCAGAGATGTCTATATCCACAAATCCATTTAGTTGATCCACTATCCAAAACACAAAAAAAACAAAACCATATGTTCCATTTAAATCTCAATGGATCCAGTTTCCTACCTCCCATTTCACATTTCTTGAGTTTTATATAATTTGGATCAAAATAGCCACAAAAATTATATATATGCATATGTAAAAACACATTACATACATTAATCTTGTGATCGTTGGTGTATATAGAACAATATCTATTTATTAGACCGCTTCATTCATTATAGGTGGTTCAACATTTGAATGTTTGAATTGTCTATATGGTGGAATGAAGACCTACTTATTTTTTATCATACTAACCCATTCACTGACTATCTAAATGTAGTATGTCAAAGTTCAAAAAAAGGTTATACACTTTACATCAATTTATATCATCATATTTAACAATTTATTAGATTTAATGGTGTTGTTATTTTAAAGATACTATATAACATTCAATCCAACATCTATTTTGAATGTAACATGGTAGAACTAGTTATGTGTGAATGACATATGAAATAAAAATAATAAACATCACATCATTAGATTACATAAGACTATATTAGTTATCTAATATGAACCTTATAAAAACTTATTCTAACATAATTGAGGTGAATATTTAATTCTATTTATACATTTCTTTCATTAAGATATTAATTTGTTCATTCATTTCTATACAATGTACTATTTATCTTAATTATTTATTCTTACTATTTTTTTGATAAAATTTATTCCTGTAAAAAATTAATTAGTTAAATATTTACATGTTATTATTATAAAAATAAATAATACCTTATAAAAATAACCACTCTTATATAGATAGTGGTGTGCTTAAAAACATTGAGAAATCCCTAAGAAATAATCAACATTCTTAGTTTTAAATGACATCACCACTTGATAAGCCTTAAAATAATTCCTAAGACTAGATTTATTATTAAGCTAGTAAAACCATTTATTCTCATGTTATCTCTTTAATTAAGGTAATTTAGTTAGATTACAAGTTTTTTGGACTCGGATGATGAAATCTACTCGTCCATTACTTTTTTCCTATTTTATGGAATCACTAATTTTTATTTATTACTATGAAAAACCGGTTTCACTGAAATCTATTATGATTAAAATGATCATATAATCCCCAAATGTTATAAAATCTATTCAAAACTTGGTTTAACTCATCAATCATGTTGTATTCATTTTACTACTCAGATCATCTCTATTTTATATTTCTTAGACTTATGGTACTCCCATATGAGCATCATCCAATACAAAAATTTATATATTTTTATATCATTATCTTAATTAATGATAACAAATGCTTTTGAAATTCTCATCTAATTTCAATAAATGATATATTATTCTACATTTATTTCTTATGTCATCCTAGAAATGAGTTGTGTATTCAATTCCCTCAAATTCCTTATTAGCGATATTCTTATCCTTCAACTAAATCTTCATAATGAATAGTGAATATATACCCTTTATAATTTTATCTTATATTTATCCCAAAGTCATTTTACAAATTTCATATCAACATCCATTGAGAAAACACATTTTACATTTTTCATTAATCTTATCAAAATGAGTAGACTAAATAAAAATATATACTAATATTCTAATTAATTTATTATTTGAATCATATAGTCTCTTATAAGACTATAAATCATCAAGATGTTATAGCCCACTATGTATTATGGACTCCATTGGGTGAGAAATGTCTTGGTGTTGAGCCCATTTGTGAAAATACCATTAAAAATTATTATATATAACCACATGATCATATCAGTTACTATTATATTATTATTCACTCTATTATTCAATAAATTTTATATGGAGTCACAAGAACCATAATATCATGATTTATCCATTTTTTAGATGTTATGGAAGAAGAATATAGTGTCATAACCTTCCTTGCATTAAGATATACACTTTAACTAGGGGTTAAATTATTTATCCACCAAGGCATTCTATGAATGAAATCTTCATTCACATCATAATTATAATTCAAAATGTAAATTTAATCTTTTATATTCTCAATATCAACAAATATTACAAAGTAGAGATAACCACTATATAATTGAAAATGTGAAGGTATGTTATTGCAGATCCATGAATAATATCATGTTTTGATAATTGAAAATAACTTTTGATTTTATTAAATTTAACTTGATTATTATAAATAAATTTCAATTAATAATTGGAGAAGTATAACTGAAAATATTTTATATTAATATATTCTATATTACATCATTAGTATATTAACTTATGACTATTTATAACATTTATTTATATAATTTTTTTAGTTTTATATTTTTGGATCTGGAAGTGGTATGAAATGGATTTTTTGAAAAATTCGAAAGTCATATGATATGTTTTTAATTTATTATTTTTATTTTATGAATTCATAAAAAAATTCAAATAACCCAAAAATATGTGTTGTCATACATTTTCTATTTAGGTTATATGAAAATATCAACATCACAAATACAATGCACCTTAAAGTCATTAAACAATATTGAAAACTATATAATAATATAGATATTTAAAAATATGATAAATTCAATTATAAAGTTTGAAAGGTGTAGGTTTTCATAGTTTATTATTAGATTTTTGAAAATATGTTTTGTTTTATTATTTTAAATGTATCTTGATTTATTATATATATTTATATATCAATTTATCATTTTTAAAATTTATTGAAAATGATTTTTTTTTATTTAGAGTATGAGAAAATTAAATTTGATAATTTTTAAATTACATAGAACTATTCCATGGAAAATAGTAATTTAAATACATGGATGATTAAAAGTAGACTATCATTTTTCAATATGATGTGGTGGAAAAAATTGTTGTTATAAATGCATCATTATTGATATGAAAAATAAAGGCATTGACTTATTCGGTGTATTTATTATTTTAGTGGATATTGTGAATCATTATAGATACGATTAAAATATTAATTATCAAGAAAAATTAGAACACCCCATAATATAAGAGATTTTGATATGGAGGGTATGATTATAAAACAAAAAACTCAAAATAACCATTAAAAGATTATGATTAATTGTGTCTCTAAAGAGAATATTGATTTAAACACACTAAGGCATTCAATTTAGTAAAATTATTTGTCATAGATTTATTCTTATGGATTTAAAATAATTAGGAAAATTGAATACAAAATAACATTATTAAATCCTTTATGATTTTTTTAATTTTCTTTGGTTTATTTAGAGTTTTTTAATATTTTTGTGGGAAATTTCCATCTAGTTTTCTATACATAATAATGTTGATTATGATCAATAACCTATATAAAAAATGATCTAATGAATAACTCATTGCCATGTTGATGGCCATGGTAACCATCGAACATCCATCACAGCTGAGATTACATAACCAGGGAAGGATTATATATTTATATGTTTTATACTTATTTTTTTAATTATCATTTAATCATAAAAATATATATATATATTCTATATTAATTTTAGAGTGTTCTATATTTACATCAATAGGGAATCAATTTATGAGGTAAATAAATGATATTTTAAAAAAATTTAAATAAAAAATATATTTGATGAGGTATGCTTTAAAAAATAATAATATTAATGTGTATGGATGTATAGATATTGATTTTCAAAAAAATTATATTCGATAAGTTCTATAAATATATTTTTTGATAGAGTTAATGATGTGTAGTTTCAATTGAGGTCAATATAGTATACATGAATAGAATATACAGAACATCATGATGTATTGCTATATATATCGACATTAATCATTGTAAAAAACAAGGATAATTTTCAATGTGATGATACTTCACTACTTCTGAGATCATTTTTCTAGACATCATAGTAAAAAACATTATATCTTTCATAAGGAATTAGAAAACCTTGAAACATAAAATTTCAAAATTTTAAATATTCTTTAATAGTATTACATATTTATATAATTTTATACTTGTTTAGTAGTGTGGGTTATATTACCTTTTAAAAGGATATAATGTGTGGTTGGAACACCCTAAAAAGATATGCAATGTTTATTCAAAATAAGTAAAAGAAAAAGGATACTCAATTGTTCCTTGGATTGGTAAAGGACTATTTTTTCTATATCATAAAAAGGATTATTTTTGGGTTGTGTTTCTAAGGGTTAAATAATAATGTCATGTGTTTTAATTTAGGGAATTAACTTTTTATGAAAGAGTTGTTCTCCTCTATCCATATTTATATATTCTATTTTAGTGTGTTACTTATCTATTGTTGTTTAAGGTAGATGAATAGTATACATTGGATCAATTTGATCTTATATAATAGAAAACACTTATATTAATAATTTATTTTCCAATATAAATCATATTTTATCTGATAATTGTTTAAATACTGTAAACAAGTAAATTCACCCCAATTATGATAATTCTTAAATTATCAAATTTCCACCAAAAAATTTGTATTAGATCGTAATCCTATCATTAATATATATATATATAATTGATCTTATAAATTCCTTATATAAATTTTTTTATGAATCGATCTATTTTACAAAGATGTAATTTTTATAAATAAAAGATGGATTATAGAGAATAATACAATGTTTTATGTATACAAAAATGGATATTGGATTTTTTTCAAAGAATCTTAACATAATAATCTAATCATTTCTAGTTGTAAAATAATTTTAATGCCCTTAAGTATATAAGTATTTGTCCAAAAAACCTTAAATGGTTGAACATTCATTTAGTTGTGTTTTTAACTACAACTTAATAATCATATTATATTTTATTATTTGTGTAAATGTTTATTTCTGTTTAGATATTACAGAAAAAATAGACATGATATTTATAAAATATTTCATGTATGTCATCTTCGATAGATAAGCTAATAGGAACTAAGGTCATCATCTTAATGGTCTAATATCAAGAAATAAAAATGTGGAATGCCGAATTTTTTGATCAATTATTCCACATATTTTTATTGATAATAAATGGAATGATTCCTTGAGGAAAAACTACATATAATTTAGTTTTGGATGAATGAAATTTATGATCATTAGCTGACAAATAAAATACGATGAATGATGAAATTTAAAAATTTAAACCTTTCAAACAAAAAAGACATAAATTATTTTAAAACAATTTAAATACTAGAAATATATCAATATTATTTTTGATGTATGTTTTTATTATGTATTCATATTATGCATTGTTTTTTAAAAAAATATAAAAATTTCCTATCAAAAATGTAATATTTATTATTAAATATTTTTCCGTATATTACATGGTTTAATTAAAAAGTAAAATTTCATTAAAATATAATTGTAATATTATAAAAATGATTTTATTTTTTATTCAAAATATAAATTTTTTCATATATATAAATTTTTTAGATTTTTCTATAATATTTTATTGATGAGCGAATTGTGAAAAGGTACAGTTTTTACAAAAACTATTAAATTTTTGACATCATCATAATGTAAGATGTAATTAGAAAACAATAAATAGTCATTTAAATAGAATAATATACAAGGAATAAATCATTTCATTTTAAAACCATATTTGTTATTTGTGAACTCATGATTGACATTTTTGGACAAATTTTATATTTTATTCAAATATAAAACTATATTTTGATATTTATATTTCAAGTTTCAGTTTGAAGATTCCAATATAAATTTCATTGGATAAAGATTGATTATAACTGTAAATAATATTATTATAATAAAATTAATTCAACTAGAGTAAATTATATTCATATTTTGAGTGAAAAATATTTTTTATCCTTAAAACCTGTATTTTTATAATAATCATTTATCATGTGTTTTGAATTAATATATTAAACATAATTTTTAACCTTTATAAATTATATTAAGTAAAATTGATTTTATAATATGAATCATTATTACATAGAAAATTTATATTGTTTAATTTATTTTTTATAAATTAATTAAATATTCTAAAAGATATCAGTTTGGCAGTGGCTGAAATTGGGTAAAAAATTAAAATAATGGGATTAGAAATTATGATTACATAATTTTTTTCCATATATTTAGTTTTTATTTTTTATAATTAATTAAATCACAATATATAATAAAAGTGAGTTTTTATGTTATTTTTTATATTTTCAGATGTTATATTTATATATGTAATCTATTTAAAATCATGTGAATCCCTTCACATATAAATATTATCCTTTTATCTACACTAATATATAAAATTTTAGCACTATATCTTGAAATTGATCTTCCAAAATCCCTCCATAACACTTCTTCTGACATACTTGATATTATATTCTCCAAAAAATAAAAATCAATGATAAATTATTGTGTAAGATGAAGCGCTTATCAAAAGAGGAGGTATAATCCCTAACCAGAGTCATTAATGTTTATTAATTATTTTATCTTCATAATATATAATAAAACAATTATAAAATTATTTTTTATGTATTTCAATGTACCAAAATTTTACTATGTTGATAGAAACACTATTTTTTTCATTTTCTATCACATGGGAAATGATAACATCACTCATGTATATGTGTTTTTAACAACCTCCTGGTATTGATGTTTTTTATTTTTCATCACAACTCAGTTTTATAGCTAAAACTCTATATAACTCAATATATATGTTATTCATTACATAATTACAAATATTAAATAATTAGATAGTATTTACCTTCAAACCCTCCTATCCTTTGGAAAAATATAATTTCTCTTATTTTTATGTGTGTACTACAACCTCCCCTAAATGGTATGTTTTAATTTTTATTACCTCCCACATTGGTGTTCCTAAGTATAGAAATTATAAATACATAATAATTATAGAATATAATTGTGATTTTATTAATTTAAAATATTATTTACATTCTTTATTTTAAACCAATTAGTGAAATAGAAACATTTTTCAGAAGTACATACAGAATACCACATTTATGGAATGATGTGTTATATTTTTCAGGACTACATTTCATGTATAGTTGTAAATGTATATTTAACATACAAATATAATTTAAATTACTTGAATAAGATTATGAATAAATGAATAATATAGGCCTAAGATTAAAATACATAGATATTACATCATTTTAGATGAATATTTGGCATATTAAAAAGTACATGCACAATTATTGTAATAGTTTTGTATCTTTGGAAACAAGGAAAACAATATTCTAGTTTGGTGAAATATATTCAATTTTTCTCATAAATGTTTTCCATTTTAGTACTCCTAATTAATAACAATCTTCAAAACCCGCAGAATAGAAAAATAATAAGGGGTGTACTAAGATCCTCAGTAAGGGTAAATAAAGAAGATATGCAAGAATAATAAAAACCTATGTGTATGATAACCCAATAATAAAAATTGAATATACTACCACACATATCAATGATCATATACATTATTCATGGAAAAATATTGCATATTAAAAATACATGAATCATATTTGAATCAAGATAATAATCCATATATCATTACATTGGAATATTATTTATAATTTTGGAAGACTCATATATTTATAAAATTATTCCCTATAATTCTAGGATCATTTCAAAAAAAATATCTAGGAATTTCATGGGGGATGAACCTAGGAAAAAAAACACCACCATCCTGAGCTATATATAATTCCTTATAGTGTAATTGATTCACTCACTAAACTATCTTAATGGTAATGGTTCACTCCAAATACACTCTTAGTTTTTAAGGATCTCTCTCTAGATCGTATGAGTGTTGAAGGATTACTCAAAAGACCTTATTAGTGGAAAAATTCCTTTACAAAACATATTTCACTCCCCATTCAATAAATTTCTATCTGATGTGATATAAATTTGTACCAAATACATTGTGGGGGGATATATGTCTCACCTATATCATAATGGAATCATAAATATATCTTCCATAAGTTAATAACACATTATTCATATCATGACCATTAAAAAGAGATGGGATCATAAACATAATCTCATAACCAAGGAAATAAAATTGGTATCATAATAATATCATCATATCATAAACAATTTAAAAGAGATAGATTTCATACTCATATAATATAAAATGAAATATAATTATGCTTCATAATCATATATCCAGTGAAAGTCAAATAGGTTTCAATAAACATATAAACCATGAAATAGAAATAGGTCATATAAACATCATTCCATAAAAAAAACAATTTAGAGAAAGAATATGAATTGTACCCTTGGATCATATCCCTAGTAAGAAGTTAGTAACACCAATATATGTCATATTATATGTAAAATAAATTTCATAGATATTGGAAATAGAATTCATGAGAAAATTTATTTTCATTGAAAAAAACATTTAACATCATTTTCATTCCAAATAACCTTTTCAAAACATATATGTAATGTTTTGAAGATCATTTAAATCACTTATTGAAAATAATTTAATTTATTTTTATTTGAAATTTAATTATAAACATATAAATCTATATTTGAATTTTTGTTATATATTATTATATAAAAATATACAAGAAGTAATATATGTGTATCTAGAAAATGTATTGAAAACATTTTCATTAAAATTATATTTTTAAACATGTTATGGAAGATCGAAAACATTTTAAAAACCATTTTGGAAAATAATAAAATTCAAAATCATTTCATAGAAAATGATATTAAAATATAATTTAAAAAAAAAATTTGAAAACATTTTTATGAAACATGGTAATTGAATAATATAGATATATAACCGAGGATAAGAATGTATTCATGTTATCATAAATGTTTATAAATAATATTAGGTTCAAATGAGTTGAAAAATGTTACAAATACATGAATATTACATGAAATAAAATTACTAGGATCTATTCACATATGGATTATTCAATTTCATCAATGGTAAAATAATAATAAATAATAAACAATTCGATGTTATTATAGAAAAAACTAACAACTTTGGTAACGTAAAATCAAAGATCCCATGAGATAATAACTTGTGATGAAACATAAAATATAATTAAAATTATGATTTTAATGACATAAAATTTAAACATTTAGTATATAAACATCATAAAATAATATATGTGAATATCATAAAAAGTTTATTGATGAAAATTGTTTTTGAAAAAAACGACTCTATCGATTTGGTACCATTGGAATTGTAAATCCCCCTGATATAGATATTCATGAAATAATAATACCAATTGAAAATTTTAATATAAATAAATAATGTTAATTCATGATATAACTAGTCGTTTGGATGATTATACACTCTAACACCTTAATAATTCATGAATATAGAATATATCTCATAGCAATAAATGCGAGTCGAGAAAAATGTTTCCTTATGTATTGATATTACTTGTAAAAAATAAAAACTACTATAATATATATATATAAATGTTAACAATATTATTATATATCATAAAACATATTATTTGATTGTGACGTTATATTACCGGTTTATTAATAATTTAATGTTAATGTTATGTTTTGGGAAAAAACAACTTTGTATTTTTCAATCTGTTTAGACTTTTTTTTCCTGGCCATCATACAAAGATCATGATTTATTTATTTTCAAAATTTTAAACATAATTTAAATATCATTTACATTCATTATAAAATAATTTTTTATAATATAGAAAATAATGAAATTTTAAATGGAATGAACCATTCATGGAGAAGGCAACCTGTATCAGATTTTAGGCTTGTTCAGAAATTGTAGGTCATGAAAATGGAAACCCCCCATTAAAAAGGAGGCAATTTGGGCTATTACCTCATTGATGGAAACATTAATTGCTTCTCAAATGTAATTTTTTTCAAACATGAGTGCCCAGAACAAATATATTGTGAGAAAAATGTGTGTGACATGGAATGGAAGGATCAGGCTAATGAACTGGGATTCGAATTAATGTTGATCAAGATGAGAGATAATGGTGTCCTTCCCAAGGTACATAAGTCTAGAATTGATGTTTCCCTGGAATCCTTGGTCTTTAGTGAAGAGAAATATGGTCATCATGATTCTGAAACTGAACTCGCAGTTCATGTTGAGATTTATGTCCATCTAAGGCATGAGAAAAATATAGTTGTAGACCAATATTTTATGAAAAAAAAAATCCGAGATTGGCTATATCATTTTACGTAAAAGTACACAATGCTCAAGTAAAATAGGTTAAATGAAAACATTTGTGTATCCCTTTGTTGGCATCAACCGGTAGCAAGAGAGTTCTCTAACATCTTTTGATGAAAATTTGATAGAAGTAAAAGCCATAGATGATGTTCCACCTGACCCTCAGGCATGTAAACATAGCATTCATGATATCCTGAACATGTCCAATGTAATGCGGGTTTTTATGAATTATTCAGTTTTCCCCATCAAGGCGATGACATTGGGATGGATATGTCAGCAGAACCAGGTCCCATGGATGATCGACCCCCACCAGATGATGGTGATTATGTGACATTTAAGAGTATGTAACCCAATAGGAAGAGGTGGTAAACAATTCCATAAATGTGTTTTGTGGTTTGAAATGGCTTGGCACAAGTTTATTTTTCCCATTTCCCATTGTACTTTTTCATTCATTATTCAAAATATTTTGGACCCATGGTATGATTCCCACCATCATGGGTATAATTTATATTTCATATACATTATATAGGTATACAAAATATTTCGATAATGAATACAATGTAATGTGTGAACGAATCACATTTCTTTGAGGATGTGGTAATCCACATGTATACAAAACATTTTGTCATATTCCCACAAAAATGAATGTATGAAGGTACATGTTATATAATAATTCAATAAAACTAAATATATCATAAATATTGTTTATATATATAATATTAAAATTTTATTTCCATAATTATTGTAATCCATTAATAGTTGTAGTGGAAGAAAGAACAACATCATTTCATCAAGTGTTAGTCCACTATACTAAAAAATAATGATTACATATCTTATGTGATGAATGTGTGTGTGAGAGTATGTAATAGAATTAACATAAAATTATTAGTAAATTTTTTATACTAGTGTTATGATATTCACAAGGAATAATAATAATTTAATGGGTTGAAAAACAAATAAAATAATATTTCTTATTGGTGTATGTTATATATTCTTTGGGTAACTCCTTTTGGTTCTCACAAAAGGTATTACATGGTTGAATTTTAAAAAATTGATGATTATAGAAATAAAAGTGGGAATTTGGGTTGTTCAATTTTCAAGGGATTTCAAAGTAAAAGGGATTGAGAGGTGAGAAAAATTGAGGGTGGGTGAGTGCCCTTTTATATATAGAGGAGTGGACACATTTGTCATTTTTCAAAAGGATTTATCTCTTCCCCAAACTTTCACAATCCAAGAGTCATTTATAACACAACAAATATGAGACATTAATGTTTAATAAATAAATATTCTCATCCAATTTAGTTTTTACTAGTGTTTGTTCATCATTCCCCTTATTCTATGAGTATACATTATGTAAACACATTTGTACCATAATTACTGTAATAAGTTTTAACTACTTTCAACATTCATGTGAGAAAAAAATTAATCATTCAATATAAAAAAATTTATATTATTCTTATCCCAAATGTGGAATCCAATTTTCAAAATAATAATAACATAATTGGTATAAATTAATTTAAAATTAATCTCATAGATGAGACTAGAAAAAAAATTTTAATGTGAAAATGTTCAAACATGTGAAATATTGTTATATCCAATTTCTATATTAAATATATTAAATTGAACTCAATATTATTAATATATTTAAAAATGATCTAAATATTCTTTAAGAAAAAATAAATTTTATTTAACAATATAAATAAATTATAATAAAATTTAGTTTTTAATTTTAATTTAATATTTTTACTGTTTATAAAAAATGAAACTTCTCCAAATAATACAAAACAATTTAATTTACAATAATATAAAAATTATTCTTTTAGAAATAAAGATTATTTTTTCGAATGGAATTTATAAATGAATAAATAATTAGATTTTGAATAGGATCTCTATTAAAAGGAGGTATAAATACCCTATAAACACACACACACACACACACACATATATATATATATATATATATTTCTGAATAAAATTGCGTTTATTGTTATCTCTTATCTATAAAACAAATAAGAAGAATGTTAAAAAGTTAAATGAATATATAAAATTATATTTAATTCATATCATTTGTAAAATTTTATTTAATTTATTTATTCCATTAGAACATTTTTTATTGCATAAATATATTTTCCAACAATATATTTCCTATATTTTCCTAAGGGCATCATTAAGATTTCTCATTAATTGGCCCCTAATATAATTACTCATATAAATGTATAAACCATATTATCATAACTTAATTAATATTATTCATAACAGCCAATAAAACATCTAGGTGACATATATAATATTATTTTAAGAATTAAATTAATATAACAATATAGTTTAGTAAAACTATGTATTGAGTGTAATGTACGATATTGAAGGAACTAATAATTTTCTGTAAAAAAATCAAAATTTACTGTTTCATGTATAAAATTATAAACTAAATGTAGTGTGTATGGCAAGATTAACATGGTGTTGTGTGCAAAACAATCCAAGCATTGTGGTTTCATATAATATATGTTATATGTTGTGTTTCTGGAAATGATAAACATCAATAAGTTTAAATTAAATATATATATTTCAAAAATATTTGGTTGTTACTTTCTACACCCCATAAAACTAATTTATCCCTCAAAGAAAATTTGTGTTGTCAAGGGTTTAATAAAAGAAATTTACATTCATTGAAACCCACATCATAACATTGAATACTAAAAAATCTTTCAAAAAGGAAATGTTTGAAACATATTGTTTACCCAATGTAACTGATGTCTAGGTTTCTATATAGGATACTATAGGAGTAATGTTAAAACTGGGAAATGGACGAAAAGTATCACTATCTTTTAATGTTGGAGAGTTATAGAGAACATTGATCATCAGAAGTGGATGATGCAAATAAAGTTATCAATCAAAAAATCATAACCTCGTGTGGAATGATAAAGGCCATTAATATACTTAAAAATTATTTTAATATAAAAAAATTATATTCCAATAACCCTTTGTAAATTTTGAATAATTTCCTTGAGAAGATATACATGAGTTATTTCAATATAATCACTCCATTTGTTATGCCTTGATCAATTTCCACTTTATCTCTTATTCCAGGAAATGAATGTGACTTTGGTAATTTATAAATAATTATAATATAATGATATCCATAAGTGGAATGATAGTTAATTATATATGTATTTTTCACAAAAACATTGTTAGAAATAATTTTTAAATATTAAAAAAACCTTATATAGAGAGGTAATATATATATATATCTAAAACCTCATTTGATGTTTAAAAAAACCATTCCATAAATGGTTAAAATTGTTACCCTTATGAATATTTAAAGTAATAAACATTATAAATAAAGTCACAAATTTTTTAAAAACCAGCTCATCATTGATCGCCCATATATATTATATTAGTTCTTATTTTTTAAATTGAAAATTTACGAATACATTCATCATGTATTCTCCTGAAACATTATAAAAACATGAATTACCATTAATCCTAAATGAGAACATGCATTTTCTAAATACAATTTTTTTGGATATATTCATTAAATAAATCATCCCAATTATGTCAGTTTTCTTGTTCATGTGAACTATTTGATATGTTCTTGTAAATCCTTAGTGTAAATAAAACCAAAAAAATCTATATATATTTAGGAATTTGTATATCATGAATGTAAAGACATAAAAACATTAATTATTCCACTTGAACCATATGACTTTAATTATGATAAATCAGCTAATTATTTAATAACTTTTTTATTAACATTTTACCTTTAGAATCACCATCATCAAGAATATAATCCTTTTTTTTCCACCAAGATGATTCATTTTGGTATCTCTCCACGTAGAACATTGATTTGTACAATTCCCATTCATTCCACATTTAAATAATTCAAACATAAATGTTGTATTAGTGATTGCATTATTCTCATTCATTGATTTAACCAAACTTCTCATTTTACCAATATAGTTACTTGATTTTTGTTCTATTTTTTAAAGTCAATGAATCTTCTGGTTTATATAAGAAATTTACATGGGTTCTTTTTCATCATTCTTAGAAAAAAGTAATCTAAATATTCTTTCCTCAATGGAATTCATTACATAACTTCTTAGTGAACTCCATCCTTCCCATATTTGGTTAGTTTGGGAGTTGGTTAAGTTATAAATTGTTACTCTTGTCTAATTAAATAAAATTAGGAATGAACATAACATTCTGCACTCCAAATCTCGTCATATTTAACTACTCATTAGTAAATTTTCAATAACATTCAGCATTAACACATTTCCTTCTAGATCCCAAAATTCATTATAACATGAAAGAGTAGTGTGAGTAGCAATCATCATAGTGTAAAACTAGATAATCATTAAAATTCACTTATTGTATTATGTAAAGAATTACACGATATTATAAATATATTTCACCTTAGTCTTATCCAAAAATAAATCCTTATATATATTATTTAAAATATCCCTAATAATGTTACTTATGTTTTCTCATAATAGTTTCCAATGGTTGAGTAAACCTTTCCCATGTTACTAACTATAGAGACTCGTGGTTAATGTAAATGGATAATAAATCATTTTAGACGAATATTATGTATATTAAAACATTATATTACTATGTAGTGTAGTGGATTAGTGTCTTTGAAAACGTGGAACATAATATTCAATTATAGTGAAATATCTCCTATGTTTCCCACAAATATATAACCATTATGTAAACCTACGTCAAACAATTCTTCATAAACTGGGGAAAGGAAATATAATAAAATGTGATATAAGATTATAAGTAAGGGTTAATATAAGTTATATGTTTTAAAAACATATTTACAAGAGTTTGAGAACATGCGAATAACATATAATGATCATGAAATACATATCAATGATCATATACGTGAGTCATGGAATAAATATTATAGGATATTAATATATGAATAATAAGATAATAATTAATATAAACCA
This sequence comes from Viscum album, assembly GCA_963277665.1. NCBI lineage: Eukaryota > Viridiplantae > Streptophyta > Magnoliopsida > Santalales > Viscaceae > Viscum > Viscum album. The sequence continues at coordinate 478,903,048 of OY728134.1, forward strand.
TAATATAATAACTTAGGAATAAGACATTTAGTTGTGGATGAGAACAAAGTATAAAAAATCATTCCATACATCTCAAGGATCATTGCCAAATACATATCAGAGAAATTCATGGGATATGTACCAACTAGTGGCGAGACACCTCCATATCCTTTTTTCATCCATTTTTTATAGTAGAATGTGATTAATCCCTAAACCACATTAGTATTCACAGTTGACACCCTATACCATTTAAAATCCATGGTTCAATCCGAAGACCATCTTAATTGTCATGGTTCACTCCCAAGGCCATATTATCAAACAATGTCCTTTACTGAACCAAGTTCACTCTCCATTTCATCAATTTAAATATCACGAGACATAAATAATTATTAAATTAATTATACGTAGATTTATGTCCCACCATTCCAATAATTAAATCATACATTCGTGTTCCACAAGATAATTAAAATTAATTATTTCATAACCTATAACTAGATATCAGATTTATAAAAATAATTTCATAACCAATAAAAATAAATGGGTATCATGCATATATCAATAAATAATAACATGTATAAAAGATACATGTTTGATAATAATAGAATAACCCATTAATTGGAAACATGTTTCATAAGAATATAACCGGTGAAGGAGAAAGAGGATTAATTAAACATAATTTAAAAAGAACCATTCAGAGAATGAATATGAATGAAACATGTGTATCATATACTTAGTAAGTCTTCATTAACCAAAATTTATGAATTGTTTTATAGAAAAAAATATTAAAAATAAATATAAAACATTTAATTAGAAAAATATATTTTCTTTTGAAAAACTATTTGAATATTCTTTTCATTGATAATATCATTTTGAAGACATATAAGAGATGCTTTGAAAATATTTGGAAACACTTTTTGAAAAAAAAAACCAAACTATTTTTCATTGAATAAATATGTGAAAACAGATAAATGAATATTATAAATTATTTAAATCCTTTAATTTTAATATAACCTTATAAACATATTAAAAAAGGATGAAATGAATTTGAAAATATTTCCTTAGAATATATATATAAAATATTAATATGGATGATATATTTTTTTTTACGAAATTTATAAAACCCAAATCATTATTTTAATCCATTTCGATGATTATTTATTAATATATCATTTAAATTCATTTTTGAATTTTTTTTAGGAATCATGGTTATAAAAAAAATGATTTCTAACGGAATATGGAAATAAAATAACATTTCCAAGAAAAAATTTTATTTATTATTTTTTATACCAAAGATTGAAAATAATTATTCCAATACCTATAAATATCATCAATAATAATAGATTAATAAATTTTATGAAGGTTCTTCGGATATATATCATAAGAATTCATCAATGGATGCATAATCATAAATAATTCTAATAACGATGAGATTGTAGCAATAAACTCTTACCACTTCGTTAGCGTTGAATCATAATAACCATAAAATTATAACATTAAATGTATTTTAACATATCAAAAGAATAAATATATTCATGATAGTAAAATTTAAATGGTACTATGTACTCCTCACTGAATTATATAGGTGCATAACCGAACATGTGTCTCAAGGAAGTAAAATTGTGACAAAATTACCTTACAAATTTGTTAACATTGGAAGCTTAAAACCCCATGAAAGTAAGATCAGGAAATTGATATGTGGATGACCATGAATTAATAGACAAAAATTATATAATAAATTCATTGTAATTATATTAATTAGACAAAATATGAGTGTGGTGAAAAGGTATAAGTCTCATAGAAATAAATGTTAGAATAGAAATCCCCTTATTACATGAGTAATATTTTAATTATGTACTACATGAAAGAATAAAATAAATTGAAACATTTAGTATCATTAGGTAATTTAAAATCATTATATAACATTTTATAGTATAGTATATTGAACAAGAAATAAGAATAATTTTATAATACAGTATATATATTTAACATTAATAAATGGGAGACTAGAAAACCCTTTCACAATGTCTTGAATTTCATCATAAACATTCAAACTTATAGAATTATAAATATAATGTTGTTATATATCTACCAAATAACCATATTACTATATATCATATCATATATTATTTTATTTTTACCTTATATTACTAGTTTATAAATAATTTTATATTAATGTTACGTTTCATGTAATGACAACATTGTTTTTTATATGTTTTGATTTATATTCATGATCCATATAATTAGGTCAATATTTATTTATTTTAATAATAAAAATATCATTATAAATATAATATAATTTAAAATAATATAAAAAATATTGAAATATTAATTATAATATTTCATTCATGGATACGGTAGGTTGTATGTATGCATGAATGTTGTTTTTATTTTATTATCGTGTTGAATGAAATGAAGTAAATAATGTAAATGATATATATATATATATATAAATTATTGTGGAATTATAATTTCATATATATCATACACATTTACTAATCCCATCTTTAAATTATTCTAACTAATATGTGAACTAATCAAATCACTTAGAGTATGCGGTAGTCCACACGTCCAAAAACAAACTTATTATATTATCAAAAAGAATAAATAATGAGGGTATGTGTTATTTAATAATTAAAGAATCATAACTAAGTAATAATTACAATATATATATATATATATCATATAATAACACTATTTCTATCATTAGTCCCAATGTTTAAAGGTGGTACTGGAAGAATGAGTGATATCTGTTCATGAGACGGTAGTTCTCCATACATAAGAACAATGAATGTTTATCACATTTAATGTTAGTGTTCTTGTGTTTAGGTCATACCCTTTATTTAATAGTGTCTCATTATATTTATTATACTTATTTTATAAATTTTTTTTGGAATATGAAAAATTGAAGTGGTGGAAAAAGATATAAAAAAAGATCTTGTTGAAGGATGGTAAGTCTTCTTTGGGTAGCTCAAATTAATTTTCCCCAAAGGGATTACACGGTTGGTATTAATCAAAATGGTATGAAACAAGGATGAATGGGGTAAATTTTGATGTATATTTGGTATGGTGGTTTCATATCTGGTTGGCTTGATAAATGTTATTAATTGAGGATTTTCAGTGCCCTTTAATAGGTTTTTGAAAGGACACACACGACATTGCAGAAAAAAATTTGTGTTCTCCTAGCATTATTACTAACCTTAAGGCTTACCTAAAATATTAAATCTGATCCATGAATTGGTACGTTCATCAAATTTAAATAAAATGGGTAATGTTTAAGTGAATTGTAATTTTACACCTTATATTCAATGTTTAGTCATTATGTGATCTCTTTTCTAGCCAAATCACTTTAATTAAATTTTACATATTTTACAAATAACATATGTAAAAATCTATGATATACTTAAAATATATTATAATTTATGATTATTGAAAAAAAACTTATCCATTTTTAAAAATTATAACCACATTAGTGGTAGAAAATAATATAAAATTAATCCCTTAAATGAGATGGCAAAATTAGATTTTAAAGTGAAAATATTCAAAAGTTTGAATATAAATTATTTAAAATTTACAAGATAAATTGATTCAAATAAATTAAATTTTATTAATAGATTTATATATGATATATATAATTTTTAATATAAAATGTTAATATAATTTTTTTATATAAATAAATTAGGGGAAATTTTAGTTTTCAATTAAAATTCGTTATTTTTCACCATTTAAAAAAACTTAAACATGTTATAAAAATAACAATAATTCATCCAATGAAAATTTTAATTTTATAATTTTTTAATAATTTTTTTTTATAAATATATATATATATATTGAAGTGGAAAAAAGTATTTACAGTAGGAACACCATTAAAAAGTGGAAAATTAAACTTTATAAAAATACATATAATTATGAGTGAAAATAAATCTATTTTTATCTCTTCTCTAGAAAATTAATAAGATGATAGTTGAATAATTTAATGAATATAATATACAAATATATTTAAAATAATTTATTAATATTTTTTTAATTAATATAATTATGTATAACATGTTTGATTGCATAAATATTATTTCGTAGTTAAATATTTGTTATTCATTCAAAATGGTGTTATTTTCATTTATATTTTATCAGTAACTGAAATAAATCATCTTATATATATGTTCGTAAATCATGTCAACATAATTTAAATAATATTATTCATAAAAACCATTCTAACAACTAGGTTACGAATATAAGAATATTTAAATTACAATATTAATTGAATATAAATGTTTGGTAAAACTAGGAATTGTATGTTACACAAGCTATTTAAGGAACATATAATTGTGTGAACCACAAAAATGTGTTTCACATATTGAATATTAATATAAGTGTTACATGTAGTGAAATATTTAATTGGTTTTGTTTGAAATTCAATCCATAATCAGGGATTTCATATAACACAAGCTATATTCTAGGTTTCAAGATAGGATTAATATAATAAAGTAATTATTAATTTGGGAAAAAATATTTTTCAAAATATTAGTATTTTACATTATCCCACGAATACATCAACAAATAATGGCTATCTTAAACCTAAAGACCAAAAAAACTCAAAACGTTGGGCATATATTTACTTGATTAATAAATTTATTTAACATAGTAATAAATGAAATTATAGGATTAAAGATTATAGAATGAACATTAAAAACATTCATAAAATATTAAATTACTAATATAATCTTATCAATAATAATTATATAATTTATGAAGTACTATGAGAATTTTTATAATGGATATTCCAATAAAACATTGATGTAAATTTTTTAAAATTTTTCAATTCTATGAATTTATATTTAAAATATTTTCAGAATATAAGTTCTTAAAATTAAAAGATATAAAATAGACATTTTTTTTTCTTATACACTGTAAAATTTTTTTTACACTGGATAATATTTACATATTTTGGGTGCAACATTTTATTATTATTTGAAAAATTGAAAAAGAATGTTTTTTATTATATACAGATGGAATTCAGTTTCCATAATAATTTTTATCATTTAACAAGATTCAACTTTAAAAATATATGTGTTTTTATATAATATATTTTTATAAATATTATCCAGGTTTTATATTTATATGGTATTCCAAAAAAGGATATTTCTCCTTATTCTTATGTGAAAATGTTTCGCCCATCTTTTATGGTCTAAAATTATTTTCTGTATAGTCTTCAAATATTAATGCTTAATTTTATAAATTTAACACTCATTATAAAATTTATGTTAATTATAGATGATATAGGTGTTGATGATGTAGCTCATAATGATGGTTGGGCCTGATATAGATCTCCAATATGTTTGGTAATTATTTATTATATGAATGGGAAAAATGAAAGAGATAACTAGGTATGTTACCCCAATGTAATTAATGGTGAATAAGTTATTTTTACATAGGTTATACATGATTAGACATATTTTTGTTATATTATTCAACAAAATAAATCATTTATATATTTGATTGGTTTTTAATGAAAAATTTTTATTTCATATTGTAATAAAATTTTATGGACATTTAAATCAGAATAAATTATTTTAAAATGAATGTTTTAATGAATTCTCATAACTCTAAGGATTCCTTTATTGTATTCCTGTTTTTAATAATCATATTAAATGATTTCATTTGAGAAATAATTTATTTTATCATGTTGATTTGTTTAATTTATCTTTATAATGTTTTATTAAAAAAAGTTTAACAATAAAATGGGTTTTCATGTTTTTCACTAGTCTAATGGGCTTCCTTTATTTTTATATCCATTATTTGGAATTTTATTCTTATCCAAAATTTTGAAATATTGTTCATAGGATCCATGTTTGGGTATGAAATATAACAATATAAAACATTCTACCATGGAATCATCTTAAATGTAGAAAAAAAAATTCAATGAATTATCTAATTAAAGGTACTGCCATGTTTTTTGTGATAAGAATTACTATATGGATGTGTCCCCATAACTATGTAATGGTTTTTAGTAATTGTTTTAAACTTTAAACAAAAGCGATTTAGATTTTTTAAAAAGTGCAACCCATATTATAAATCATAACGTCATGGGTGGTTTTCGAAAAAATGTTTTATAATTTTTATAAGATAGATGTATTAGATAAAAATATATTATAAAGGTATTTTTATATTTATATTCATGAGATTATAATTGATAATGCTACTATCAGTATATTGTTGTTGATTATTTCCATATTGATTCATTTAATATTTGTCTATTGAAAATGGTTTTCTACAAATGAAATTGGGAAACTAATGTAAAAAATAATATTCAGGATAATAACCATCCAAACCAAAAAACCATTAATGATTATAAAAAAAAGAAATTTTTTTATTATTAACATAGTTGATGCATACTATAAACAGTGGAACCCTTGAATGTGATAAACCAAATTCATTGAAGTGGAACATTTCTATAGTATATCATTTCATGAAATTCCACCCCTTAATGAATGGTGTATCTTTGTATCTAGTGAAATAATAATGATGTAATAATACAATAGAGAACATATTTGATGTTTTTTGGTTAAATATAACATCAATTGGCAACACTTGTAAATTATGTTTTTGAATATTAAAATAATTGATGTTGGTATCTAATTTTTAATACTAAAGAAAATGATAATATTTTAACCATGGAGTTTTTGGTTTCAAAATGATTTTTTTAATTTATGTATTTTCATTATGTTCATAAAATTAGAATGGAAATAAAATTTATAAAATTAAAGAAAAATAAATAATTCAATGTGGGTTAAAAAAATAAAATTTTACTTTGTTTTCTAGTTATAAATATTATTTTATTCTGGATAATGATTGTAATATATTTAGATTTTACACAAGTCTGAAATAGAGTTTACAATTACAATTTTCAAATAATTAATGTTAATGTATTGTGAAAATTGTTTAATTTGATATGAATGTTTAGATAATGTTTATCATCAAATACATAACTCATGGAAAAAAGACTATGAATCGGTCTATGTGGAAACCAATAGAGATGAATTTTTGTAATGTATATATATATATATATATGTGCCACTAAACTGTTATAAAAATATTAAATTAGATTACATATAATTCGTGGTTGGATATTGAATGGGATAAAAATATAGAAGGTCAATTTATTTGTTTAATACCTAGGAGTAATGGATTTCTTATCGAAAATGTAATTATAGAATAGATTATTATCTAGTAGTGAGACTTTTTAATTTCAATGTGTTTTCTTATTATGGTTACACATGCATGAAGTTAGTAAATGACGGTGTTAATCACCCTTATAAGAATACTAATGATGTATAAAAGCCTTCTTGTAATACTGTGTATAATGTAGAACCATTAAATTTTGTTTTTATATGTACATAATTCATTATTTAGATTTCAAAAATTTCTTGTTTGATTCTTGATTGGCATATTCTATTATTACCAAGACCTATTCATATTAAATAAAAATTCTATCCTAGGGGAAAATTTTATTAATCATTCTTAAACAACATAATAAATGTTTTAATTAATGATTAACAAATATAAATCCCCCAATTATCATATATTCATTGTTTTTTCCTAAAATATTATATCTATTTACAATTTAGAGTTTTTGGGAATTAATAGTTTGTATTGGTATTTTATTTGTTATTTTATGATATTTTTCAGATATAATGTGTTTTTTATAATGTGTTTTAGTTTTTGTCAAATAATGAATCTATACATATGATATTATTTTAATAATATATTAAAATGATTAAATATTGGAGTGATTGTCATGTTTTACATAATAGTAAAAATAATGGAACAAATAAATTTCTCTGAGGTTTTAGTAGAAAATTAACATCTTGTTGTATTTTGTAATGACTTTTCAAAATGTATTCATGATTTATATGTTGAATGAAAATTTAACTTACTTTCATCCGGTATAAGAATTTAAATACCCCCTTATCCAATGGCATTACGAGATCCACTATAATTGAAAAATAATTAATCATATTTTATTAATATTAGTTTCATTTATCTAACCACCTCACCTTACCATTATCATATATTTATTTCTGTTAAAACTAATTATTATTACATTAAAAATTTAAATTTATTTAGGGGAAATCAATACCATAAATATTATAAAAACTTATTTGGTTTCTCAAATATATGAATTTTTTATCAGAAATAGGTTGCTCAATAATTTCTAATGATAATATTAGGTCCTAGAATCACCATCTTAATGAAGAGGAAGACAAATCGAGGGTTTTAATTTGAACTATATAAGACCATTATATTTATTAGTTATTTCATTCAATTAAAATAATTGAACATTGTATTTTTAGATCATAAGAATAGAGTTTTCCAAGATTATTTAGATTAATTTTTTTCATTGATAAAATTATTTATTATTATAAAGTATGCGAATAATATGAAGAATTTCAAATTAATTTTTCCAAACATTATATAAAAAATATTATATGTGAAATTTAACTAATTTGATCACTAGTTACAAATATGTCATTCCATGTGTATATTTTTTCTAAAAAAGAATAATAAATGGTCCTACTAAAGCTAATGTCTCATAAGAGCTATCATGAACAAATAATATAAAAAATATATACAAAATTACTTAATTTTCATATTACTAATAACAGTTTTTATAAATAATATAATAGATATCTAGCTTACTAATAATTCCATCTTGAAATTGAGTTAAATCAACTTGATGATGTAATTGGATGAACTTTTTCAATAAAAAATAGTTTTATTAGTAAATTTTACACATGTATACCTTTTTAATTGTAATTTTTATTTTTAAAAGTATATTGATTCTTTTTTAATGGCCTTGGTAGTGTTTTGATGTAAAAATATCAACTGATTTTGTATTCATCACGTCAATTAGAACGCCATGACAAAAATACCATTTTCATGACCTTGAGAATATAGATGTAGATTTTTATTTAAAAACATGGAGGTAACATTTAAATTGGGGAAAATGTAAAATTTATACATATCATAAGGTTTTTAATATATTTTCACTCAAAATGAGTTGAACATTGGAAGATAATGTTGGTTGAACAGATAAATTATATTAATTTAATGATTTATAATAAACATGGTAATTAAAACAAAATAAATGACTCCTTAATATAAATCATAATTTTCCATGAAACATTTATATGAATAATAATTTTTTAGTGATAAATTATTGATGTTCTAGAAATTATGAATATAGGAACTACATCCCTTTACATTCATGAGTTATTGTAGTCATCATTATGATTAAAAAAAGGTATTTTGATATTTAATTACTTGATTTTAAATAAACGATATAATTAGTCACGAAGGGTAATGATACTAAATTTAAAATTGAAAAGTAGTTTTTTATTTTTTAATAGAGGATGTTTGATCCATCTGATCCTCTGGTGATGAAGTAATTAGTGTGGGATCTCATAACTCTCTATTTTTTTATTTGTAGCATAATCACTATTATTTATAGATACATTTGAGAGAATTATTATTGGTAAGGAATGATGAAATAAATGATGGTATTATAATGAAATATTAGACTTGTCAACTGTTTAAATATGTATCCAATAATAAAATTGGATTCTTCATCCTTTGATTGTTCATAACCAGTAAGGGGATAAAACATCACATGATTTCATTGTGGGATTACAAAATAAATAATAAGGTAATATTGTGATTTGGAATGTTTTTTATTGATTAATTAGATTTAATAATTTTATTTCTATTAATTTTGTTATAAATTTGGATTGACATTCATAAAATTATCCTAATGAGACTGTAATATTAAATGGAGTCTATCCCTTTATTTTATCAAATCTAGATCCTTGATTTTGAATTAAATTTTTTAATATACATCATAATTCATTATATAATAAATTTAACATCAATGAATCATTTCATTCATAATAAAATGGATAGTTATACAGAATGATTAATATACTAGAATATATAGATTAAATGTTTACGTTAAATTCAATCAACGTTTCAATGAATATACTCGATTAGGTGATTTTTTATAATAATAGTTATCAATTATATATGTATATGACTCCTCCTGAGTCATTATATAGAATATAGTTTCACCAAAGTTTTACAATAAATATTTAGTGAATGAAAAATATCAGGATTCGAAAAATTATATCAAATAACTGCGAAGGTATGTTGATTCAATATCATATGTGAAAAACACAGATATTAAGGGAGAGTTATATAGATAACTAAAGGAATGATTTATCATATGAAGTATGTGATCATGATTTTTATAAAATGTACACATGAAAAGGTATTATACAATTTTGATAAAATTTAATGTTAAGTCCATTTTTTATTTTCCATATTCAATTATTGATAATGCGAGATCACATTATTATAGAGTTTTGTCACTTCTGAGTTTATCCTATGTACTTGATGTGTTTTGTGCTTACTCATTCATGAAATATGTACTTGATTCCTATAATATTTTCAAACATATTTTGGTATAGTCAGACGATATTCTTTATTATATGAAATAGAAATCTTTTATTTTGGATCATAGATAGTAGGTATTATGAAATATGGTGATTTACGAAGAAAATATTTATAGAAGAATCACATGATTTTAGAGGAAATATGGGAATCATGAAAATTAATGAGGGAAATATATGATCACTTATTTAAGAAATGAATAATTTTTAAGGAAAGAAGATTAATATGGGGGAAGAATGTAAGAAATTATAAAATCCAAGAAATAAATAAATCATACTATTTACAAACAAAAATTTAATGGAGCATTATTAATTATATTTGTAGAATTTTTTAATCATTTTTAAAGGGAATTGTTTCAACATAAATTATATTTCCTTATATTTCATGGTTTTAGTAGAAATTTTTATTTCACGTTTTTTTATCTCAAAATTTTAAAAATGTATCCCTTTTTTGTTAATCATTTAAAATTATTCTAGTAGTAGGTTTGTATTTTTTTTAAAATAGTATATTTTTGATGGAATAATGAAAAAAGTATTCTATTGAAAATACCATAGATTATATGAAATTATCATGATTTAATATTGAATTAAAAAATAAAAAAACCATTTCATATGAAATTTATTTTTTATGGAATAAAACAAAGCTTTTTAAAACATTTTTTTTGAACCAATTCATGAGTTTTTTGATCTACTATTATATTTTAATCTATTTTTAAGTATTTGGTGACCATTAAACAAAATATTCTTCATTAAAAATAAATATAGTTTTTTTCATGATTATAATTTTATTTGACCATACTATTTTAATTTGAAAACCTAATAATGTAATTATAAAAATTATATACCTAGTTTTATTGTAAAATAATTTCTATACAAAAAACACCTATTTTTTAAACTATAATTCATGTATTTTTTTAGTAATATATTGTATATAATTTACACCAATTATAGAAATTAAATATGGATAAATAGATAAATAATTATTAATTATAGTTTATAAAATTGGTAATGAGGACCCTTTTATTTTGCTGATATAAATAAATTACCTAGTAAAAACGTTTTTGCTATAGTTATGTCTGAAATATCATAAAATGTTATAAATTATGGGTTAAGGATTTAAGAAAACAAGAAAAAAATTATTAATTCATATTGGTTGATATTATATTGACCGCCATCACTATATCATGGAAAATTGATCACTTTAGTGCGAGGTCGCCTATCCCAGAGCTGGGGATTTACTGATTGGAAGTTGATCTCAATTGGAAGAGGTACATTTCACATTGTCTTTCCCTCTATGGAATTGAAAAATGTGTCCTGGAGTTTTGGACCTATTGCGATCCAGCAGTGGGATCCTTTGATGAGCCCTCTTGCAATCAAGAACTGCTGTACCCAGACATGGATTTGAATCAGAGGGCTAAACTGGTATTTCTAGAATCCATCTATTCTATGGTAAATTGCATCTACCATTTGTTTTCCCATTAAGGTTGACAAGGAGACCAAATCATCCTAGGTATGACCATTTTTCCCTAGTCCTTGTTGAGATTGATTTGGATAATGTTCTCATTGATACTATTATTCTTGTTGCGGGTGAAATTAAGCTAGATATCTCCATTAAATATGAATGGAGGCCTAACATTTGTAAATCCTGTTTTTGCATTGGTCATATCCATTAACAATTCTGTAGGAGTTTAAAATTCTCCCTCTATAAATCACTGGGTCACACCTCTGATCAGTGAATGACGAAGCTTAATAAGGATGACTCCAAGATAAATGACCCTCTAAAGGAAGCCCCATCTTTTGCTGAGGCTGTTCAACATGGATCTCCAATGTCTGATTATGTTCAGTATGGCGCTGTTGATTCCTCTATGGAGACTGATAATTCTTTATGTATGGCCTCATCTGGAATTAAGGTTGGAACTGAGAAAAAGCCATGGTATGATATTGCGGAGGAGGAAGGGAATATATCAGAGCATGAGGTGGCTGTTCAAGATCATGTTATTCATGAACTTTACTGTACCGTAATGGACCCTATCTCTGGTAAGGGAAAGATGAAGACTGTTGATAATGAGGTCTTTCAGTTGGTAATGCACAAAAAGGTGAGAGGTGGCAATCATTCCCAGGAAAAAATGCAGATTGATGATGAGGTAGAAAATCTGCCTTTGGCTCATCAATCTGGAAATTCTCATGGTGATCCAATGGTGGCCTGTAATCCTGGATCTCTTGTTCACAAGGTAGGAAATATAGAAGCAGAAACGGCCCTAGTGGAGCTTGTCACTGAAAATTCCCCTGCCTACTCTCCCTTGGATAAAATTGAGAGTAGAGATGTTGATGAAGAAAGGGAGGCAGAGAATAAAGAAGAGCTACTAATAAAACCAGATTCCAATTTTTTTCTATGTTAGAATCTGTTAATACCCTTGAGTTTGATTTGTTGGAACTTGAAGGTCTGAAAAATACAGGTTGTAACAACAGAAGATTCATTCATACTACTGAATAGGATGTGGAGGGTTGTAAGGAGAATGAGTATACTGCTTAGTTTGATGCTGAAACAGTGAAGTACATAGAGGTGACTTATGTGGATGTATTATAGGAGAAGTATCCCATTGCAGGGCAGGTTACTAATGTAGTTCAAGGGGATGACCTGTATGACCACCCCACTATACATCAGAACGATCTTGGACACGATAGGGATCCCTCCCATGAGTATTCTGATTCTAATAGGATGGAGAATGAAGGCATGAAAAGGGGAAGAGGGTGTCATAACAGGGAAGGATCCATGGGTTGTGGCCGGTCTAGGAAGAGGTATCTCTGTGGTGTGCATTTTTATTGGTTTATGGTGTAGTTCTATGCATGTAAGCACCCCCTTAATATGTTTTATCATTCCTCTCTTTTTTTCAAATAAATTTGGGGCCTTGGTTTAGAACCCATGGTTGAACCTTCTTGGTATGTAATAAAATATTATTATTTTTATTTAGATATTATTTCATATCTCTTTTCCATCTTATTGGAAATGAAAACATTAGTTATGAATACATGTGGACATCCACCAACACGACGTGATGTTTTTTCATCACTGCCACATATATATGGTTAAAATAATGTATAAATCTAATGTATATTTATTTATATGATAGTTATTATTATATAAATATAACATATTTCTTACCTTCTAACCCTCGCATCTGTTTGGAAAATGATAATATCACTCATCCAAACACGGGGACTATCGTCATTTAGAACGTATGTGAATTATTTTTCATTACCAACTCACATAGATGGGAATATTGATGTAGATAACGAATAAATGTTATTATTATATAATATTTATGTTTCAATAAATATAAAAAATTTTTAATTATTTTGCAGGACATAGAAAAATGGAATAGTCTATTTTGTATACGTGTTTTCTACTTCCTCACAAAATAGATGTGTTTTTCATTTCTAGAAAGATTTACATGTTACGTTAAAATGGTTTTTAATCTATAAATATAATTTTTATTTTATTAATAATATTATTAATCAATTTATCCCTTGAACATAGTCAGCCTATAAACTCCCTCTCAAAAAGTAATTATTAAATATCATCAAAACATCTAACGTAAACATAAAAAATTTAGATATCTAATAAAAAATAATAAGAAATGAAATGATAAAAATAATAATATAATATAAATTAAAAAAATTATTAATAATTTATATAACTAATATATGTTTATTATTAATGAGTTATAGATTGTACAAGGCTAAAGAAGACCTACGGAATGTGATTTTCCTTTAAAATGTCGTATTAAATGTTTTAAACTCATTATCTCAAATATAACATTGCATTAAAATTTTTAAATAATTTTTATTTTTGATGAATTTTCTTTGTTAAATATTACTTCTATATTAATTTGATAATATTAAAAAAAATGAATATTTTTATATTTTCCTTACTTCAAATTTTGAAATTCATTACACAAGTGGAATTTTTTTTAATGTTCAATAAATAACTATAAATTCACTCCATCGTAACAATTATTAATTATCATGATTCACCTAAATATTAACATAGTATTTTTTGGAATATTTTTTCACCTATCTTGAACGATTTGTTTTATTTTTCAAAATAATGCATTATTGTTAATATAATAATGTGAAAATGGAATATGTTTTTCATATGGGTTTAAATATATTTTTCCCGGGTTTTATGAAATAAAATGGGAAGAGTATAAATTTTAAATCATTAAATGTTACATGGTAATTTTATATAATGAGAGGAGGCTTCAAATAACTAGTGAGTATTGGTTGGACGGGTATAACTCTCCAATAATTTATATAATTATTTAGTCACTGAACTTGTTTTCAACGTTATAGGGACAATATAAAATGTGTATGATCATTCATGATAAATTTTTTAATGTATTGTTTATAATAAAATGATCTCATTTGAGAAAAATACTTCACGTCTTTAAGGATCATCCCCTCTTAAAGCTATTAGGTCAAGGCCGAGTACTGCAGATGTTGTGAAAGTAGCTTCAGGGCCATCCATTTCGGATTTTCATGTGCCCCCACCTATGATACTGATGAAGAAGGGGAAGGTATCTCATCTGTCATAATATAAATAGTCGGCTGATGAATGAGTGA
Source organism: Viscum album (assembly GCA_963277665.1). Taxonomy (NCBI): domain Eukaryota; kingdom Viridiplantae; phylum Streptophyta; class Magnoliopsida; order Santalales; family Viscaceae; genus Viscum; species Viscum album. Next base: position 478,918,149 of record OY728134.1, read on the forward strand.
TTTTATGTGTCTACTTCATTAATGAACATGTATTGAATCAAAAAGGTGAGAACCTTTTAAAATTCAATGATCTGACTTAAATGATTCTGGTGACATAGGGATTTGATTATTGGATAATGAATATAATAGGATGGGGAAACTACTATGAAAATGTCTTATCAGATGAATGTAAGAGAAGAGCATGGATTAGGGGAACCATATCTCTGAAAAATGAATTTTTGAATATTGAATATTGGTACCGGAATTTTGACACCATGATTTTATAGAACACGCATGATCAGATACGGTTTAAAATGTGTAGTTTGAAGTGTCATTATTAGAACCCAAGGGTATTATGGTATATTTTTTAATTTGTAGTAAATCCCATTCGAAAGGAGCAAAAGACAGACAATAATATGTAATGGAACTGTGAACAGATTCTAGTAGAATTGGACATGTTAGTCACCCTTGTTGATATGGTTTTTCTCGCAACACATGATGACAGTATGAAACAAGATATTGTGTAGGATGGGAAGAAAATATTTTGTTTGTGTTGTATGTTTTTTGGTCACATAACTCTAGAGTGTAAAAGGGACAAGGAATTAAGGGTTTTCAAATTAAAATGGCATGATGAGTCTATATGTATAATGAAGAGATGGAAGTATAGGATACCCCTTAGTCCCCAGGGAAATGATGATGTATATAATCCCTGGGTGTAGGAGGGGCTGTCCATTTCTATGAAAACCCTGCTTTTTATTACAACATTAACATGCTTTATTACATAAAACATCACTTGATACAACAAAGAAGATCGAGAGGTTTAGTGTATTTGGGGCTTAGGATCATTACATAAAAACTGTAAACTTGAAATACAACATCTTTATTGAAAACTTCTTTTACATGAGAACTACATTCCTTCGTACATACCATTGCATGGGATAACCTAAGGACATGCATAAGAAAAGGGTGAGCAATAAAGCCCTGTAAGGGAGTACACTATGGATAACATGAGGAGTACAATACATGTTATGCAATAGGAATATCAATAGATCATAAGAGTAAAATGAACATAAAGGCATGATAAATCATTATAATCATAACATGGAAATGTGGCAACAACACTTAACATTAAATTAGCATGAGCCAAGTATCATTGCACATGGATCATGAGTAAACCTTCATTGCACTTGAAGCATGAGTAAACCCTCTTTTCACTTGAATTATAATGAGTCAACACTCATTGCACATGACGTGTCATGATACTATACTTTACCCAATGCATTGGAGCGCTATAAGGGCGCACCCTTCTTAAACATTTCATTTCATGCATAAGTGTGCCACATGGATCATAAAACATGGATTCATAAAACATAATCATTTATTCCACGATAAAGGAATGTGGAATTAATACATTAAACTTTACAATCAATAAGTAAATGTCCATAAAGGTGAATACCCTTGATGGAGAAATGGGCATGGTATTCACTACACAATGACATTGGCTTAGAAAATCGGTGTGATTTCGGCAGCGTAACGGCATGACATAAGAATTCATAAAAATGGATGAGGAGAGAGAAAGGGGTTCCTAATCAAATTTAAATGTAATGGAAAGTAAGGAGGTCATATAGATACATGTCCCAACAATTGAAAAGTAATTTAGATTCATGATGCAAAAGTATTGCTTGAATGTAAAAGAAGAGAGAGAAGTTCCTTTCGGAATTTCTGCATAGTAACGGGTGTACATGGGAGGCATTTAATGAGAGAGAAAGGGGTCTCCCATCATTCAAACAATAATAGGGCATTATGGGGGAGGTTCGAAACCATACCCCAACATTCATAATTGAAATTAAAAGGGAAATACAACTTATTGAAAATTGACAAAAAAGGGAAAGGAAGAAAAAACCCTTACTTGGAAGTGTGCTTCCACAGACTAGAGAGAGGATTCTTGGGAGATTGGGGAACCTTGAGAGGATTCTAGAGAGAGTAGGGCATAGGTTGGACGACCTCAAAGGGCTTTGAGTAAGGAGGACGTGGGAGCTTTGGTGGGTTTATATAGGAAAGGTGAGAGAATTCTTTATTATTGAGGTTTGGGACCCCTTCTATTAAAATAATCCAAATCATAACCCATCCCATGGTATTTGCCCATGGTTTCTGGAAAATTAAAGAGGAAAACAATATTTTACAAGGCCAAGGTCCTAACTTATTAAAATATTAGGGTTGCTTATGTGGAGGTGAGTCACACTACCATGGAAATTAATTTAAAAAGGAAAAGTGTTGAATAAGTCTTGAGGGCTCCATTAATGCTTTGAAAAGTAAGTCAAACAAACCCAAAACTTCATTATTTTAATGATAAAACATATATTGGCCGAACATATGGATTATGGTATTTTATTACATCACCATTTGGTCATTATGATGTCATAAAACACATTATATATTTAAATGGTATTTAATATTTACCCAAAAATTTGACTGTCTCAGAAAATTATGATAAATTCACCGTTGGATAATTTCGACGTCCTGATTCCAAAAATAATATTTATTTTATCTAAATAAATTTCTAAATATGTGAATTTTCTCTTTTAAAATAAAAACCGACATTTATAAAAATTCACGGGTTTTGACAGAAATGGCTTTCAAACCTTAATAAAAATTTTAATTTCATTCATAAAATTATAAGATCATTTATATTTAATAAAAATTAATTTAATATTAATAATAATATTTTATTAAAATAATATTTAATTCAAAAATCCTTTAATTTAATAAAATATTATTCTTCATTAAGTACTAACTAAAAACACCATTTGTACTTTAAAATCTTTTTACAAAGTATCAAAAATGACTAGAAATTATATTCATTATTATATAAAAAAATGTACATGAACAAATTACTACTTATTTGTCACAGAACCCCTTAAAATAGCAGCATAATACCTTAGGGTAAGTTGTGCGATGGTGATAGACTCTTGGGGTGGCTCGGATAACATCGCTCGAGTGGTAATCTCTATCAACTTCTACTTCTCCCGTAGACGGTCCCATTCAAGCTTGACATAATGAATCTTAGCTTGGGCTTGGTCAAGGGCGAAGCCCAAAGACGCCACCTCTTTTCCAAGATCCCAAAAATGGGCTTCGTATGGGGAAATTCTACTGGATGAGGCCATCGCTTCCTTTGTCTGAGTAAAATTGGGTTCGTTAAAGCCATATATTTATACTACTCATGTAATCACTGTTCAACGACTATAAAAGTAACGGTCAAAAATCTTATCATAAAACCAAAGAATTTGACATCTTATAAAAACATTTTTCACAAAGAGACATTTAACTGGATCAAGAGGGATTTTCATTAATGAAACTTTGGGTCGTTACAATATTCTCCCCTTAAGAAATTTCACCCTCGAAATTTTCCTTTTCCCACACTAAAACAAATGTGGGTAACTCAGCTTCATCATATCCTCCGACTCCCAGGTTGCTTCATCAATATTGTGTTTTCTCCACAACACCTTGATGAGGGGCATTGTCATATTTCATAGATCTTTTTCTCTACTATCTATGATCTTCACTGGTTGCTCCTCATAAGAAAGATCATCTTCCAATTGCACCACCTCGGAAGAGAGTACATGTGAAGGGTCCGGTATGTACTTCCTTAAGAGGGATACATGAAAGACATCATGCACCTTGGCCATAGTATGTGGAAGTGCTAGTCGAAAGGCCACATCCCCAACACGATCAAGAATCTCAAAGGGGACGATGTACCTTGGACTTAACTTCCCTTTCTTTCCAAACCTCATGACCTTCTTCCACGGAGATATTCGTAAAAACACAATGTCTCCGACTTTAAACTCAGTGTCTCGTCGACGATTATCTGCATAACTCTTCTGTCGACATTGGGCTGCCTTGAGATGTTGCTGAATGGGTTTCACCTTCTCCAACATTTCTTCGACCATTTCTGGTCCAAGCAGCTTACGTTCACCGACCTCATCCCAACATGCCAGTGTTCTATACCTTTTCCCATAGAGGGCTTCATATAGTTCCATTTGGATGCTCGAGTGGGAACTATTATTATAAGAGAACTCAACTAGAGGAATATGTTGATCCCATCCTCCTTTAAAGTCCACTGAGCATGCTCTTTACATATCCTCAAGTGTTTGGATAGTCTTCTCAGATTGGCCATCAGTTTGAGGATGATAGGTCGTACTGAAGTTCAGTTCTGTATTCAGAGAATGTTAAAGACTCTTCCAAAACTTCGAGGTGAATCCTGGATCTCAGTTAGACAGAATAGATAGTGGTACTCCATGCAACCTTACCACTTCCCTGATATATATCCGTCCCAGTTGATCCAATGATAAAACCTCTCGAATAGAAATGAAGTGTGCAGTCTTTGTAAGACGATCCACAACAACCCAGATTGCATTGTTTCCTTTGGATGTCGTTGGATGTCCGGTGAAAAATTACATGGTGATGTTATCCCATTTACATTCTGGTATGGGCAATGGTTGCATCATCCCCTTAGACTTATGCCTCTTTGCCTTCACTTGATGACACACCAGTCACTTTGATGTATATTCAGCGATCTCCTTCTTCATATTATCCCACCAAAATATTTCTCGGAGATCTCGATACATCATTGTGCTCCCTGGGTGAATAGAGAAATTTGAACTATGTGCATCATCCAAAAATTCCTTCTTCAGCTCTAGACATGATGGAACACATAGAATTTTCCCAAACCGCACAATTCCTTCTTCATTTACATTAAACTCTTAGGATTTTCCCTTTTTTATAGCTTCCACTTTTTCTTGAATTCTCGCATCATCCTTTTGAGAATCCTTTAACCTTTCCAAAGATATGGTTGAGCAATAATTTGTGAACGGATTGATGATGTTCCCTTCTTTATGATTCCCACATCCATCTTCATCAAGTCTAAGAAGATTGGATCCTTCTCAATTCTCCTCATTGATAGAATAACTTGATCCTTTCTACTTAAGGCATCCGCCACCTTGTTCGCTTTCCTAGGGTGGTAATGTATTGAACAATCATAATCCTTGATGAGCTCTAACCATCTTCTCTGGCGCATATTAAGCTCGTTCTGTGTGAATATATATTTAAGACTCTTGTGGTCAGTATATATCTCACATTTCTCTCCATAGAGATAATGCCACTAGATTTTCAAGGCAATGATCACTGCTGCCAACTACAGATCATGCGTTGGATAGTTTTGCTCATGGATTTTCAACTGCCTTGAGGCATAGGATATCACTTAATCATTCTACATCAGTACACATCCTAAGACCTTCTTTGAGGCATCACTGAATACCAATAAAAGTTCCCCACTTGTGGGTAAAGTGAGCACGGGTGCAGTGATAAGCCTCCTTTTCAACTCCTTGAAGCTTTCTTCGCATTCATCACTCTATGCAAACTTTACTCCCTTTAGAGTTAGCATGGTAAGAGGGTTGGACAATCGTGAGATATTTCTCACAAATCGTCGATAATATCCAGCTAACCCCAAGAAGCTACGGATATCAGTTACCGATGTTGGCCTCGGCCATCCCTCAATTGCATCTGTTTTGGAGGGTTCCACAGATATCCCGTTGCTTGTGATGATATGGCCCAAGAATGAGACTTCCTTCAACCAGAACTCACACTTGCTGTACTTTTCATAGAGCTTCTGCTTGCGCAAAGTATCCAGTACATTTTTCAAATGCTCCTCATGGTCCTCCTTGGTTTTGGAGTATATTAGAATATCATCTATAAATACTACCACAAATGCATCAAGGTAATCTCTAAAGAATCTATTCATCATGTCCATGAATATTACTGGAGCATTGGTGAGTCCGAAAGGCATTACTATGAATTCATAGTGCCCGTACCTTGTACGAAAAACAGTCTTGGGGATATCTTCATTCTTCACCCTTACATGATAATATCCCGACCGCAAGTCCACCTTGGAGAAGTATTGTGCTCCACGCAGCTGATCAAACAAGTCATCGATTCTTGGGAGAGGATATTTGTTCTTTATCGCGATTTTGTTAAGTTCACAATAATCGATGAAAATCCGCATTGACCCATCCTTCTTCTTGACGAAGAGGACTGGTGCACCCCATGGTGATGCACTTGGGAGTATAAACCCTTTATCCAGATTCTCTTGTAGTTGTTTCTTCAGCTCTTCAAGCTCAACAACAGCCATTCTACATGGATTCTTGGATATTGGTTGCACCCCAGGTATAAGTTCAATTGAGAACTCAACATCTCTTTTTGGAGGATGACCAAGAAGTTCCTCGGGAAACACTCCAGCGAATTCCCTCACAATAGGCATTTCATCAAGGGTGGTTTCTTCCTTGGACTCAATCATCTGATCTAGATATGTGTGCTCATAAGGCAGTAATATACATGCTTGAGATGATGGAGCTAAAGGAGATTCATCTTCCTCCTAACACTTGTAAAGAATCGGGGGGTGATTCTCCATATGGAGTGTGATTTCCCTCTCCCGACAATTTATGTTGGATTTATATAAGGAAAGCCAATCCATGCGATGAATTGCATCAAATTCCACCAGAGGGAGTATGATGAGGTTCGCCAGGAAATTCAATCCACAGATTATAACAGGGGAGGACTTATACTCGTGGGATGCAATGATTGCCCCATTTGCCGTACTCACCGACATCTTTACTTCCATGATTTGTGGTGGTGCTGGGATTGTTCTACTAAACATTTGAGATATAAAAGAATGCGTAGAACCTGAATCAAAAAGTACGCTCACTATTCTTGAATGAATAACTAGCGTACCTGTCACCACTTCGTTGTCGGGGTTCACTTCGGTAGAAGTGATGGCAAAAGCTCTTCCTTTGTGTCTTGGAGGATGTTTTTTGCCTTCGAAAACCCATGGATTAGGGCACTGATTTGCAAAATGACCCGGTTCTTTGAATTTGTAGCATTGAACAACGCGTTGAGGTTTTAACGGAGCATTACTCTCCTCTTTCGCAGTTGCGGGTCCTTCTTACCGACAGTTAATAGCAAGGTGCCCTTCTCTTCCACATCTGAAGCATTTTCCCGTCCACTTAAGGTAATTTCCAGGGTGCTTCTTTTCGCACTTTTGAAAATTGGGGTGCTAGAACTTCATAGCGCCGTTGGATTTATCCATCGGACCACCAGAATTGATGTCCACCTTACGCTTCTTGTCCCCATGATACCCCTATGATTATTTGATCTCCATTTCATCCTTGAGGGCATATCGGACAATTTACTTATAACTGTCGAATTCATGGATCACTAATGAATTCCGCAAACTAGGCTTCAACCCACTAAAGAAGCAGTCAACCTTGCATTCGGGGGTAACGACAAAGCTAGAAGCGTATCGTGCAAGCCTTGTGATGTTTGCCTTGTACACTCCCATAGATTCTTCATCCTTCTACTTGAGGGAAAGGAAGTCCCTTTCCATCTTAAGACGGAGGGTGCACAGAAAATATTTATCGAAAAACATCTTCCGGAATTCCTTCCATTCCAAAGCCTCGATCTCCTCCTCAGGCTTCGTATTTTTGATCAACGTCCACCATTGATAAGCTTCACCCTCCATACGATAAGCCGCTAGGAGAACCTTCTCTTGTTCAAAGCATTAGATGATGGAGAATATATTTTCAATGGATTTGATCCATTGTTCAGCGATCTTGGGATCAGATGATCCACTAAAAGTAAGAGGTCTTTCTCTCATGAATCTTTCAATAGCGACTTGTTCTTTCTTAGGGGGGGTTGAACGTTCCTCTTGACCCGTGTTTATATTCAAAACTTGAGTTAGCTGAGGGAGAAGCGTGATAAAGTTCGTGATTCCCGCTCCAATTGGATTGGGCATCTCATTAGTACAATCATCACACTAATCTTCACAACGGTTGTCAGCCCGAGTCCTCCTATTACCATCCATTGGCTGGAATAAAAGGATAGTTAGGGGTAACACATAAAGGGTAATCCAAAGACAAATGTTGATGACTTATAAATACACTTTAATCTCTTTAACTCATGAGACTATAGGATTCAATCCAGGCTTTTCATGATCTACCTTCTAACATACATTCTTAGGGGAATTTTTCCCTTAATAAGGGTTCATACTAAGATTGTGAATTTATCAAAACATATCCCCCGGGAGTTTCATAACCAAGAGTGCCGCACGGCCCGTTGTCGTGCACCAATTCTCGTTAGAGTCTAGCTCAAAGTGGTGTTTTCAGGTTTTACCACTAGGATACATCTGTGCCAGAGCCGCCTCTACCAGCTCGTATCCAGACAGGGATGTATTTGATTGATAAACTAGTTACTTAGTATTTACCAAAACTTAGGGATGTTTTTATTATACTTAGTCTTGTATATAAGGATTTTCAAGGGTTTCCTAATCCCAAAAATAAGTAAACCTATCCTTTGATACCAACTATGACAACCCTGCTTTTTATTACAAATTAAACATGCTTTATTACATAAAACATCAATTGATACAACAAAGAAGATCGAGAGTTTTAGTGTCTTTGGGGCATAGGATCATTACATAAAAACTTTGAACTTTAAATACAACATCTTTATTGAAAACATCCTTTACATGACCAATATATTCCTTTGTACTTAGCATTTCATGGGATAACCTGAGGATATGCATAAGAAAAGGGTGAGCTATAAAGCCCAGAAAGGGAGTACACAGTGAATACCATGAGGAGTACAATACATGTTAGGCAATAGGAATATCAATAGATTATAAGAGTAATATGAACATAAAGGCATGATAAAGCATGATAATAATAACATGGAAATTTGGCAACAACACTTAACATTGAATTAGCATGAGCCAAGGCTCATTGCACATGGAGCATGAGTAAACCCTCATTGCACTTGAGGCACGAGTAAACCCTCGTTGCACTTGAATTAGCATGAGTCAGCACTCATTTCACATGAGGTATCATGATACTATAATTTACCCAATGAATTGGAGCGCTATAAGGGTGCACCCTTCTTAAACATTTCATTTCATGCATAAGTGTGCCACAGGGATCATAAAACATGGATTCATAAAACATAATCATTTATTCCACGATAAAGGAATGTGGAATTAATACATGAAACATTACAATCAATAAATAAATGTGCATAAAGGTGAATACCCTTGATGGAGAAATGGGCATGGCATTCACTACACAATGACATTGGCTTAGAAAATCGGTGTGATTTCGGCAGCGTAACGGCATGACATAAGAATTCATAAAAATGTTTGACAAGAGAGAAAGGGGTTCCTCATCATATTTACATGTAATGGATAGTAAGTAGGTCATATAGATATATGTCCCAACAATTGAAAAGGAATTTAGATTCATGATGCAAAAGTATTGCTTGAATGTAAAAGAAGAGAGAGAAGTTCCTTTTGGAATTTCGGCATAGTAACAGGTGTACATTGGAGGCATTTAATGAGAGAGAAATGGGTCTCCAATCATTCAAACAATAAGTAGGTAGTATGGGGGAGGTGCGAAAACATACCCCAACATTCATAATTGAAATTAAAAGGGCAATACAACCTAAAGAAAATTGACAAAAAAGAGAAAGGAAGAAAAAACCCTTACATGGAAGTGTGATTCCAAAGGCTAGAGAGAGGCTTCTTGGGAGATTGGGGAACATTGTGAGGATTCTAGAGAGAGTAGGGAAGAGGTTGGAAGAACTACATGGGATTTGAGTGAGGAGGAAGTGTGAGAGTGGGTGGGTTTATATAGGAAAGGTGAGAGAATTCTTTATTATTTAGGTTTGGGACCCCTTATATTAAAATAATCCAAACCACAAACCATCCCATGATATTTTCCCATGGTTTCTGTAAAAGGAAAGAGGAAAAAAATATTTTACAAGGCCAGGGACCAAACTTATTAAAAAATTAGGGTTGCTTATGTGGAGGTGAGTCACACTCCCATGGAAATTAATTTAGAAAGGCAAAGTGTTGAATAAGTCTCGAGGGCTCCATTAATGCTTTCAAAAGTAAGTCAAACAAACCCAAAAACTCATTATTTTAATGATAAAACATATATTGGCCGAACATAAGTATTATGGTATTTTATTACGTCACCATTCGGTCATTATGATGTCATAAAACACATTATATATTTAAATGGTATTTAATTTTTACCCAAAAATTTGACTATCTCAGAAAATTATGAAAAATTCACCGTTGGATAATTTCGACGTCATGATTCAAAAAATAATATTTATTTTATCTAAATAATTTTCTAAATATGTGAATTTTCACTATTAAAATAAAAACCGACATTTATAAAAAATTCACGGGTTTTGACAGAAATGGCTTTCAAACCTTAATAAAAATTTTAATTGCATTCATAAAATTATAAGATCATTTATATATAATAAAAAATAATTTAATATTTATAATAATATTTTATTAAAATAATATTTAATTAAAAAATCCTTTAATTTAATAAAATATAATTCTTAATTAAGTACTAACTAAAAACACCATTTGTACTTAAAATCTATTTACAAAGTATCAAAAATGACTAGAAATTATATTCATTATTATATACAAAAATAATGTACATGAACATAGTACTAATTATTTGTTACATAACCCCTTAAAATAGCTGCATAATACCTAAGAGTAAGGTGTGTGATGGTGACCGACTCTTGGGACGGCTCGAATAACATCGCTCGAGTGGTAATCTCTATCAACTTCCACTTTTCCCATAGACGGTCCCATTCAATCTTGACATAATGAAGCTCAGCTTGGGCTTGGTCAAGGGCGAAGCCCAAAGACACCAACTCTTTTCTGAGCTCCGACAAATGGGCTTCGTATGGGGCAATTCTATTGGATGAGGCCATCGCTTCCTTTGTCTGAGTAAAAATGGGTTCGTTAAAGCCAAATATTTATACTACTCATGTGATCACTGTTCAACGGCTATAAAAGTAACGGTCACAAATTTTATCATAAAACCAAAGAAGTTTACATCTTATAAAAACATTTTTCATAAAGAAACATTTAACTGGATCATGAGGGATTTTCATTAATGAAACTTTGGGTCGTTACAATTTCTGGACATAATGATCATCTTTCTAAAGTGGGATATGCTTCTAGATATCCCTTTAATCTTCTTGACAAGTAGACACCAGAGAATGCAGACAATAGTTTGCAGAAGTTAGTTCCTAGTAAGGCATTCCTCAGTTCAGAGGTGGTGGTTTCTAATAGTGTAGAAGGTCCATCTCTGGGGGTCGATACTCTAGATAATCTAGTTGACCTTATTGATGATATCCCTATGGAGAATTCCATATAGGCTAATCCAATAACTGAGCTAGTCAGTCCCATTCTGTGCCAAGAAAATTTATTTATGGAGAAGGTCACACCTAAGATAATATGGGATGAAATCCATGCCCTATTTGTTAATATTCATGTTGGGCCATCAGTGCCACCCCCTGATGCAATAGGTGAGGATGGGCTTCATGAGGCATTGGCTGCAACTGATCCAGGGGGATTTCATGAAGTCATTTCTCTCAAAATATACTCAAAGGATGCCACATGTGATCCATGACCATTCTCACATACAGAAACATAATAAGTGCATACAACTAAGATGTACTTTTGGTCAGATCATGCTGAGGATTCACATCCCCCAAACCTAGTATCCACCACTCTCACAGTTTAATCATACACTCCTAATGTAGGATCACATGATCATTGTAGTCCAATTCATATAAGTTTTCCCCCTTCTAATCAGGCACTCCCTTCTTGAGTAGGTCCGTAAAACATAAAATATGGTAACTAATGATAATGATTCCCGGACTCTTGCTATAAGTGATTCTGGAATAGAGAGAAACTTGAACGAGATGAGAAACTATAGAAAAGGGATGTATGGAAAGGGTCAAATGGATATTGCACCGATGGGTGGCCCCCAGTTAATGGGTAAGGTCCATAATTAATAAACATCCTCTACTCGATCTATTAAGGGATAAGAAATTCCCAAAATCTTTAAAGACCTTATAAATTTTATTCTATCCAATTAACCTATGCATGTTGGTATTGCTGAGCCAAAACTTGACATTGATAATTGGAATGGGTTTAAATCGAACTCCCTTGGGTACATGATTTTGTCACAATATTTTATTGAATCTAATATAGATATTTTTTTTGTTTTTTGAAATGAATTTATTGACATCGATTCCTTCTTGAATGGGTATTAGAGTATTCTAATTTCTTTCAGGATAGATGATTATGAAATTTCAATATTTTTGTGTTTCCGTGCAACTTTTATATTTGGTGAAGGGAATTATTAGTGGAGACCAAAGTGTTTTCTGGAAGGATATTCCAAAAATAGGCATCTCTTGGAGACATTAATATTGTGCATATAAAGGAGGAAATTATGGAGGTAATTTTAATCGGATTGCTACTTCTGATTTTTCTTGATTTAATTAATCAGTGAAATCTTCTTGAAGTCCCAATCAACGAAGCTGAATTTACATGGTGTAGATACACCTAGAATTGGAAGAAATCAAGAATAGATGATAGATGTTTTGTCCAAATGGATAATGAAGATATTGATAATGGGATTTCAATATTTACAATCCATAAACATCACTCTTATAATAACCCTATCATTTTGTATATTAATACAGATTTGAAAAGGTCAGGTCCTATCCCATTTCATTTATAAAATTGGCCGATTGTGGATCTTGGATGTCGTTATATTTTACAAGAATATTAAAAAATTTAACCTTTTGGGACCCATTTCCGAGGCTAGCTATGAAATTAAAACACCACAAGACACTTCACAAGGAATGAAGTAGAAAATAATTCTCAAAAATTTATTCTGGAATAAAGGCTGTTGAGGAGGAGCTTTCTTGTATTCAGATCTGAAACCAGGGTGAGACTACTACATCTTGAGAGAAAATAATGGATCATAAAAAGATCGATTAATTAATAATTATCACAGAATAATTATTTTGAAATAAAATTAATGTTAGGTGGTTAAAAGATATGGATAGGAATTCAAAATTTTCCAAAGATAACATAAAGAGAAAAGAAAAAAAGTAGAGGATAAAGAATTCTGCATTAATGGCTATCTTTATTGTTATGAGAATGAGGTTTCAATGGATGTTGTGGAACATTTTAATGTGTTACACTCTGAATGTGGGATAATAAATATACAGAAAATGGTTAGAAACAAAAATCCATTTATTTAAGAGCATGATAACCAGTCCCTTGTCACACCTCCACTAAAAGAGTATATTTTAGAATCTCTTCTATCTTTTAATGTGGAGTGTGATCTTAGTGCAGATGGGTTTACAATAAAAAAATTTGGTCTAATTGTGATGTCATGTGGGATGATATCACACGAGAAATAAATTATTTATATAATCATTCCTACCTACCATATGGGATGAATTATTTCTTCATTTCAATAATACCCATGAAAGATAATGTGATGGATATTATGGATTTCTGGATTGTTACACTATGGAATACTATTCCTATGTATAGTATTATGATACTAATGAATAAAATATAAGTAATGGTAGGTGATATGTCCAATAAAATTCAATTTCACTTTGTTCATGGAAGAATTATTCAGGATCGTCTATTTACTGCCTCATAAACTGTCATCCCCAAGGGAATGAAGATAGAAAAATTAAACATTGCACTAAAAATTGATAACTCAACAGACATTAACACATTAAAATAAAGTATACTCAAGGATTTCAATAAAAGGTATGTCTTCTCCAATGCGTTCATTAAGATGATTATTACAATTTCTTGTTCATCATTGTTGTCCATTCATATAAATGGTACACCCAATGGATGTTTTCCTTGCACCAGAGGGACAAGACAAGGTGACAATCTCTTTGGACAATAATTTTCCATCAAGAATGATTACATAATAAGAAGCACCAATGACCATTCTCATATAGGTATATAGAAGAAAATTAATGTATGTAAGAATTTTTTATCCATCTCATTTGTTGTATTATGAGGACATTCTTTGGCATGGGAAAGATTCATAGAGAACAATATCCTCTATCAAGGCCCTCATAAAACAATACAAAGGGGTGGATGGTCAAGCAATTACATGGGATAAATCAATTATTGTCAATGTAAATGGAATAATGGTTGGTAAGTAGAACAATATAATTCAATGTCTTGGGGGGGGGGAAATGGGATTGTGCCATTTTCACTATCTTTGTGTTCCCTTATAATGGGAAAATTTGATGAGGAACCATATAGAAGGAATATACTATGGTATTGTTAATTATTTTTCAAGTTCAAAAAAGAAGGTGACATCCATGGCTGAGAGGGTATTTCTTTTTTAATTTAGTGATTGAAGAATACTTTTTACTCCTTTTATCATTATTCCAGTCCTCGGGGTCTCATCAAGGAGCATCAAAGAATGGTAAAACATTTCATTTGGATAGGGTCCACCCATGATCGGAATCTGGTTACTATTACATTGATAGAATGTATCAATCTAGCTGAATTGGAAGGACTTGGGGTTATTGATATCTTGGATTTAATTTATGGTATTATTGGGAAATTCACATTGCGTCAGATCTCCAATGATGGCTCTGCTGACTTCTTAACAAAAACATTTAAAATATTATTGCTTAATGGATATAAAAACTATCTCGCATCATATGTTTGGGTGTCCCTCTAGAAAAATTTATCAACATAATTCATAATGCAAAGTGGATGGTGTGTATGGGCTCCAATCATAATTTTTGGAAGGCAACATGGCTTGGATGACCTCATCAAGACATCTGGGTTATTCCTATTTATGTATTACACATTTTCATTTCTAAATTTTTATACATATAAATCATTTTGATATCATGGTACCTTCTCTAGTGAAGCTAGAAATTAAATCATGAACAATTATGGACTGTGAAACTCTTATATAGATGCATAACATAAATAACTAGTTTACGAGAATGGACTATTACCTACTAGTATATGGGGATTATAATCGTTTCACGGTTCTAGATTCTGAATTTCAAAACATAGTTTATTTTTCCTTCCAGATTTATTATGATCTAGAGAATCAGAAAAAATAGAGTTCCTACCCACAATCAACATATACAAACTATATTTGATTTTTCCTCAGCATCTCCCATGTTAATGTGTATAGAGGAAGTTGTACATCACCTAGTTATGGAGTACACTTATGCAAGATAGATATTGGCATATGTTGGAATATTGTTTGAGCTAGATATTTCCTTGAATATGGTACTTCAGGACATGCAGGAAAGAATTCTTGGTGATGGGTGTAGTGAATAGGTCGGTAGCATTCTGCTAGTGTTTGTTTTTACTCTGATGGCAGCCAAATGGGATGCTCACAATGCCGCACTATTTGATATCAAGAAGGATAAAATAGAAAATGGAATGGTAGTGATTCATATGTGTGTTCATGCAGCTTCAATGGATCAAATATGTATAATGAATAACAATATTTCTAATTTACAATCCCTCAGGTTACATAGAGTTTCAAATCAATCGATGAAACCCCGAGTAGTCAAGTACAATTTTTGAATTCCTCTAATCCACCCATGGATCAATGTTAATGTGGATGGATCTTCTTCTGTTCCACCAAGACCAACAATATGTGGTGGTGTTTTTTCACATATTGAGTATTTGTTAAGGGATTCTAACATCATTGTACTGTAGTTGAAGATGCTTATGATGCGGAATTTTAGGCGATAATTCAGGCAGTCAGGTATACTGGGAATTATTATTCGAACCATCTATGTATTGAATTTGATTCTCAAGTTGAGTTCAATTCCCTAGAAACATGAATAGGTATCATTCCTTGGATACTTCTTCCTTACAAGTTTTATCTCCTCAATATGTTAACTCATTTAAATTTGGCAGTCTCACATGCTTATAGGGAGGCCAACCAGGCGAAAGATGCATTGTCCATGAATACAATTCTTGATATGGATTAGATGTGGTCTTTTACAACCCCTAATTATTGATTCCCAATGGTGGAGGCAGACATGTGTGGTGTCATGTAGTCTCGTATTTTTAATAATCCATTATAAATATGAATGATTTTACCCTTTTGTTGAAATTTTTTTTAGGATCTTTTTTTGGCCAGATACGAGAATTTTGGAGTAAAAAATGAATGAAAAAAGGTTGTGGATATAATGATCCAAGAACCCTATTTTATTCTTTACTAGGATTTTTTTGTAAATATTATAATTTCTTTAGGTGAGTAGTGTTTATGAACTTTTAAAAGTGAATTTTTCATTTTCAACTAAATTTTTACAATGATTTTTATGTTTATAATGGTCTTGATGGATTTACAGGGCTTTCTAATAGGTTATAATGGTGGTTTTGAGAAAAGGTTAATTTTCCCAAAATGATAGGTTTTATTCATGTTCCAAGTGTTTTATTTAGTTTTATTTTTCAAATAGAATATCTAGTTTCATTTATTTTTATATCTATTAAAAATATTTTTTCTCATAAAAATATTTAAAAGGTTTTTCATATGATCATATGATGAGTATGTTCTACAAAAAAAATGTTCAATATTTAATAAAATTTATTGATCAAAATTTGACAAGATTGAGAAATGTGTGTAACATTAATGTCCTTGTTTCTAGAAGAATTGTACATTGGGGGGATGTTTCAAAATTATTATGTTATGGTTTTCAAAATTCTATATAAAACTAATACAAAAAGATTAATCAATTGTGTGAATGGGGAACCATTATTATATGTTATTTAATTATGTTTTTTTGTTAAATGAGGTGTTATAAATGATATTTTTCTATCATTATATTAATCGATATTTGAATTTATATTATTACTATTGTAAAAATTGAAAAAGTAAAGAATAATATCAAAAATAAAAAATTCATACTCATACTTCTCTGATTTAGTGATATGATGTAGGGAATGAGATCAGGTAGTTTTTGACTCCCATGTTAATATTATTAATGGATATATAAGGATATATTAAACTTTTTGTCTATAAAATGATGAATAATAAAACAAAAAATTTAATACATTACATTATTATGCTCGAATTTTATTTATTATTATTACGAAATCGAGGGAACATCAATCTTAAATACCCTCAGAAAAAACTAACCTGAATGAAAGAAAATAATAAAATAAAGAAAATAATATATGGATGTCAGATGGAGTTTTATGGTGGTCACAAATATAAGGGAATAATATAGTTCTGAATAGAACATTGTAAACCTATGTTTAATGGCCTCATAATATCATTCAGGTTCACCGAATTGTGATTATTCTTCTAAATTATATTATTAATAACTATCTAGAGATATAATATGAAGAAACATTAAGATAATAATAGTTTAAATATAAGAAATTTATTTTATGATCAATAATAATATAATTAAATATAACAAAAATATTTAATAAAATTAAAATAAATATATTTTTAATAAAAAAAAGCGTTTACATTAAATCTTCACAAATATATTTATAATTTACACATTTTAAAATTGAAAATCAAATTGTTCAGAATAAAAGAAACAATTAATTTATTTATAAAAATAATTAATCTAATTATAGGATGATTAATACATTTCTAGAATTGAATGACTAGATAAAAAGTGAAATATAATGTGTCAAAAGTGATATATATTGTTTTTTTTCAATTGAATAATATAATTAAATGGTATAGATAAATAAAATATATAAAAGTTATTTTCTTCATGTATATGATTACAATTTACCCAGACTGTATTATAATTAATGTATTAGGAATTATAATGTACATAGATCAACTAATATATGTTTTAGTTGTAAATTTAAGTGTCATTATATAAATATCAATTCATTAAATTTTCACAATCTCTTTCGTTCCATAATCATTTAATTTAACAATAATTATTCTCAAGATTACCTATAAATATAATGTTTGTAGTTATTTGGGTTTCTAGGGATTATATTTATATCACAATTGGTTAAATGTTTTATGAGTATTAATAATTTATTAAATATATATATATATATATATTTATATTTTAATCTTCTATTAGAAGAATAAAAAATGATATACATTATATAGTTAGTGTATTCATGTCACCTACTAAATCTGGTCGCAATCAAAACCAATACTCAACCTGGCCCATGAAAAAGACATAAAGGGAGTTTTCAATCCCCAAGTGCTGGAAAAAGTGGCCGGGAATCATAAAATAATATTTGGGAATGATTTTCCAGAGATTATAAACACTAGACAATAAACAAACTCAATAAAACTAATCTGGATTTTTCAAATAAAAATATCATTTACAAAATTTCAGAACTGAATTACAATAGTTAAAACTATGTTTAAAAACCATTAAAAAGGTAAAAGACAAAATAAAGACATCCCAAGAACCTCCACATTGATAGAGGCCCCACCGTCAGGACATCCCTACATCACTGCATCACGAACGACCGGTAAAAACCCGAACTGTTGGCATGAAAGTTGTACCCAAAATTATGAATCAAAACCATGTATACAAACACCCAAGGGTTTATGTAGGGTGTGAGAAAATTCCCATAGGATACCACCACTAATATATTCTATGTGGTAAACATTTAATGATGAAATTCTTGCATGTTTTCATAAAGTGGTAATGAAAGTTACAATTTAAAAAAGATGCAACTTAAAAATAAAAATAGGTCTTAAGTGGTCTTTTTTGAAGAATCATCACTATTAAAATAAATTCCAAAACTAATTAAATTTACATATAATAAAATTATATGATGACGGTAATCAAAAATAATTCAATGATCACAAGTAATAAGAAATAACCCCTAGGCAGTAGCTAGTTTTGTGTCCAAGGTACCTCATATCTCAATAAGAGGAACCATCACATTATCCATTCTTGTGCACATGATATACTAGTAGGGAGAATAGTCCTAACCATGGGGTCCCAATCATCATTAATATAATTTAGTTAGTGTTGTAAGCATCAATCTTGCTACGTGAAACTGAGGCCGAACCCCTACGGATTCTCTAGCATACTTGTACACGTCCACCTACCTTGATATCCTGATTTCCCTCTTGAGCTCAAAAAAGATCAACAAGTCATGAAATATAGTCTTCACATAAATATATCACATACACATCACACATTAACAAAACAACCCCCAGTACATCACATAATTATTAAAATACACTTTTCATTCAAATGTATTTTGAAATCAAACTCACAACAAAATATCCTACACAACATTTTTCCTAACTTTCACAATATAACACATTCTCAAGAAATTAAATAAAATAATTTAAAATGTTCTAAACATCACATAACATTCCACTCAAAAGTTTTATAAAACCCTTTTTAAATCAGAATCCATATATCACATCACACCAACACAAATAGCCCACATAACATTCACACCTCTTTCACATTTTAGTAAATCCACTAAAAATTTTATTAAAACATTTACAAAATTATACACATCACATGACATCTCCACTCACATTTAAAATGTTAAATATCAAAATATATATAATCTAAAACAGTTTTCCAATATGGTTTAACCTCTTAAATAAATCATTCATCCCTTCCAAAACATTCATTTAATAATTCCAAAGAGTGTACCCATGTTTTTCACTTAAAACTCATTTCAAACCCGTATATCAAGAAACAAATCACACCAATACCAATTCAAAACATAATTGGAATCCCAAACAACATTTATTAATAAACCACCATGTTATATATAAATACCTCAAACAATAAAACAAAATATTCACATGAAAAACACACATTTTCATAATCACTTTCAGGAAGTACAACATAGTATTAAAAAATAAACCCTTTAAAAAATCCACATTTAAACCCAATGGCACACTGAGACCCTACCAATGAAGAATTGGAATCCCAAACAAGATTTATTATCCCAATTTCGTATGTTCCAAAATACACCAATATAATACCCCATCTGTTAAATAAGAAACCACCCAATTTAAAGCTAAAATACTACTATATAATTAAACTCATAACCAAATCAATAATGAACAATTTTATCACCGCACACAACATATGATAACTATGAATAAATATAAAATATATAAAGGTAATCATAAAAAATTATTACACATGGAATCATCAACTGAGAGTGTCTAATTCCTCAAATATTGGTGTGAAACATCAAGCGCACCAAAACCTCACCACAAAAAAGTGAAGGGAAACCTAAAATATCAATATTAAATAAAACATACACCATGTAAAACCATATGTTATAACCATATCTTCTAGATACATTGTAATGTCATGAAAGAGGGATGAAACTCTAAGGTAATTGAAGAAAATGAAGGGAGGAACAGTTACTTGAACAAATCATAGAGAAATTGACCTAAATCCACAAGTATATGAATTTACAAACATCTATAAATTCATTGTAGGTTGGATAAAGGATGAGGAGATCATGTAGGAATTTGAACGGGGGAAAAGAGTGAGAAATGAAGGAGTTATTAAAGAAACAATTTTCCAATACAAATCCGTTCGAATTGATGAAGCTATAATGATTTGACTTAATCTATGAAGAAAATGAGCTCCAAAGTGGAGGAGAATCAGATGAGGGTGTGACTCAGTTTAGTGAGATCAATGTACCGGTGGAATCAATGAATAATTGTAAACATTTAATATGTTATTTAATAAACAACTATTTTTTAAACTTAAAATGCTATTTCGGGCAAGCCCAAATCCATAAATAAAAACCCAAATCCACTTTTACTTTGGATTCCTAAATAGTAAAAATTGGAATAGTGGTGTTAATTGGTCATGGGAGGCCTTTTTGCAATTTTAATGGGTGAAGTATATAAAAAATGACAATTTTATAAATGAAAAAAAAATTGTTTATAAATTTTGAAATGGGATGACGATTTGGCCCAAATCATGAAAACTCACCCTTTCCTAAAAAAACATGGATTAACCCCCAAAACAAATAAAAAATGTAAATTAAATGAAAATTAAATATAAAAGAAGACATATATGTGGCAATTCTCCGAACCATGAAAACCTTCCATCCGTAGAAATCCACTGTATGTCCAAATACAAAAACAAAACCCAACAGATAATCCCAGATATACTTCTTTTCCACGCTTCTCCCCAAATGGGAAAAAAACATCTAGTGACCAACTATAGAAGGATTACACTTTAAAAAAACATACAACAGCTTCCTAAAATTATCAAACACATTCATAGTTTTTCCAATAGAAAAGTCCTCAATAACAATCCCAACAAGACTCGTGAAATTCACCCAATCAAACAACTACATAAAACAAGGTTACACATATCTGGATATTAATAAACTAATGCGAGTTCTTCAACCCAATAGGTATAAAAGGATGATATAGTCAGCTAGATAGCTTCAAACGGGACTACCTACCATCATGCTATTACAATGGATAAATCTGAGTTATTGGTATGGGGGGACACAAATCGGATCCCCACCATAAGAGCCAACCTTTATTTTTCCTAAGGTAGAATCATGACACTAAAAAGGGTAGGCCTGAACGGAATCCCCAGTACAAAGGGTAGACTTCCATTCAAAATATATGATGGGATATACATGGGAATCATAATGGGTCTCCCAACTATAATAACCAACCGTCTTAACCAACCAGCATGGTCTGACACAGAAAGACCCAAAAATTTAAATTTTTGGGATAAACGAAAGGTTAGTACACACAGTTTGGGACACTGTGATCTAACTATGAAGATCATTTTTTCGGATGGCTTCTAGGCACATGGTCACTAAATATTGTGCACAAACCAAGTGCTTGACCTTTATATCCAAATATCCATCCATTCTCTAAATATTAAATGGATACCAAAGTGGTAGGCAATAACATTCGACAATGACATTGGTACAAGTCCCTCCACCTCTTTCTACCAAATGGTAACAACAGAATAAAGATAACGACACCATAGGTTTAAACTCTTCATATATTTAATACTGAGGATAAGACATTGTAAGGGGTTTAAATGACCCTGTGATTTCCCCTAAGTATAAGCCATCTTCTCTCCGGGACCTATGGCTGGAGCTCAAATGTTTGGAGCATCTCTTACATCACATTGGAAACACCCAGAATGGCAATTATTCTTACATTTCAACAAATAACTACACCACAATCCGTGATATGTTTTCCATGATATAACAAACTCTAAAATCACTTTATCCTAACCCAATATTTCACTAAAACATGGGCAAAGAAGATGCACATACATCAAGCCTTGTTTCTTCAAGTGTGAAAAAATAAATGTAATAAAAACCAATACTCACATTTCTCAAAAATAGAAGGTATTGATGTTTTTCCCAGGGATAAATTCTCCCAAAGTAATTGAGACTCTCAGTAGATTCCACGAGTTTCAAATTTTCAATCAATCGAGCACATGACATTACAAGGAATCGCTGAACATGACCATTCTGACTGATATACACAATGCATAGAGATGGACCTTATACAACATCCCTAAATGACACACAATTCTAGAAAGTGGTCACAATATCATCTCATGAAAATATTTCCCAAAATTGTAGTTTATTGTGAAATACAACTTCAAAGAGACTATGAATGACTCAGAGGCCCTCTTAGACACCATACAGACACTCATCCACACTAGAATCTAATACCACTTCTACCATCAACGAATCAGGCTACTTAAGAAACTATGGTCTCTTTCAACCTTCCACAAGCCCTCTCCCAACACACGAGTATACTCAAACACAAAAATGAAAGGGTGTTGAATCATTCTAAAAATCTCGAGAATAGATTCTATACATTGATCAACTAATGGATTTCCAACATCGAACCAATTCGGGTTGCACTTCAGGTTTTCACTAACCCTTAATGGGGGAAAACCTTATGCAAAGATAGAACCCAAGGACCCATCAAAAATGTTCCATTGGTTATAAATTTCCACAATCGATATCCAAAACCATGAATGAAGCCACCGTGAAGGAATCCTGAAACATTTCTCAGAAGATACAACTAAACAATCCTTCTACTGATCTTTCCGACCTAACACATACCCAAAACAGGGTTTAAACAGGACGGTTTCATGGACTCAAAACATCACACAACAACAAAATTAAAAAAAACACATAATACAAACCATCCCAATCTAGGTATCAAAAGTTCGTTTTTCTATTAAAACATTTCTTTTAAAGGACAACTGTTCAGCGGTTATTGTCTCCCTCTATGGTACACCACATGCCTCATATATGCGTGTTTCTGTGCCACAACGGGCACCCTCCAGATATCCATCAAGACATCCATCCATCCATGCCATTAACCATCCATCATCCCGTATAACCCTATGCATGTGGTTGCTCATAGAATTAACAAAGGTTAAAACAAAAATTTATTCCACTTTTAAAAACCAAAGCTATTAACCGATACATTTTTTTCTCAAAACTACTAACTATAAAATCAAACCCAAATTACATATTACCAAAAAAAATTAGAAAGAAACAATGATTCAAATAAAAAATCACTTTTATTCCATTCGCATCAATTTCAAGACATCTCATATCATTAAAACATCTTTCAACAGTTAAGAAAACTCTATAGGAAACACTTTTTCAAAACCAACCATAATATAGTTCAGGATTTCCAATGAGGTGAAAAAACATAATTTTCCATTTTAATAAAATTCTGAAAATTCAGTTCTCCCATTTAAAAAATATGTCCACTCCCTCTTTATTAGAGAACCATTTCAATGAAAAACATTACGCTTCTTAAAACCATTACATTTATCAATTTAAAACATAACTTACAATATTTCAAAACTATTTGACACAAGACAATGGAAGGGGAAACCAGTTCTGGTTGGTGACTAGGACATATGGTTTGATGTCATACACCAATAAATTCATAGTCACATAGATTGTTCTAGAAAAATATTCCCCGGATCTACATGGATTGCGAGGCCCTGGAGCTCACTCACAACATTAACCAAATTCTATTTGCATTTCCTCTAATCATCACCATACGCAGAAAACTAAAGGACTCATATATGTACTGACTCCCCTGGTGACGTGAATCCCATCATGAGGTGCGGTGATCGGTCAAACAACCCATAATGGGAATGATAAGTCCTAAAAATACTCTCTTTGGACTACTTCAAATGTTCCCCAAATAACATGACCCAAGGGGTTAACCTGATCCTCTTCTAATACCATTTGGCCTCAAACCGAATATGGTTTCCATAAAAACTGGCACCCGACCCGGCCTGTGACAAGACCTAAAGTGTATTACCAATTCTAATTATCTGGAACAAGTGCCAGGTTTCACGAAAGGAGTTTTGGGAATGATTGACTCGAGTTTATAAACATTAAACAACAAAAAACACAATATAAAATCTGGATTTTTCAACTAAAAACATCTTTTACAAAATTTCATAACTGAATTACATTAGTTAAAACAATGTTTAAAGACAATTATAAATTTACAAAACCAAATAAGGACAGATAAATAACCTCCACATGCAAAGGGGCACCGCCCTCAAGCCATCCCCACAACACTGCATCAAGAACAACTGGTAAAAACCCGATCTGTTGGCACAGAAGTTGTACACAAACCCGAGACATCAAAAAAGACAAGTTTAATTTATCAAAAGGGTGTAAGTAGGGTGAGATCCAATTACTAGTATTATACATCCACTAAGATATCCCATGTGATAAACATTCAAAGATTAAAATCTTGCCAGTTTTTATAAAGAGGCAATGCTAGTTACAATTTCTAAAAGATATAACTTAAAAATTAAAACATGTTTTAGGTGGGATAATTTAAAGTATCATCACATTATAATAAATTCCAAAACTAAGGAAATTTTCATCCAACATTAAAGTATTATTACTGTATGCACAAATAATCAAATGTGCACAAGTAATAGGAAATAACCCCTAGGAACTAGTTCGTTGTGGGTCCCAGGTACCTCGTATCTCAGTGAGAGTAAAAATCACAATATCCATTCTCAGGCACAAGATCCACTATTAGAGAGCATACTGATAACCTAGTTGTCCCCAATCATCATCATCATAGTTTAGTTAATGTTTTATGCGTCAATCTTACTATGTGAAACTTAGGCCAAACCCAAAGATTCACTAGCATACTAGTACACATCCACACACCAAGATATATAAGTTTCCCACATTTGATCAATCAAGTTCAACGAGACATGAAATATTGTTTTCACATTCAAATATCACATCCATATCACACATTGACCAAAAATCCCGATGTACATCACAGAAGTCAGAAAATTATCTTGTTTTTAAAATTCATTTTAAAATCAAACTCACACCAAAATAGCCCAGAACACATTTTTCATAACATTGACAATCCAAATAAACCATTAAAAAATTTATAAAATTGATCCAAATATTCTAAAAATCACATAACAGCCTACTCACATGTTTCATTAGACTCTTTTTCGTAAAAAAATCTATTTTCTAAATCACAATCAGACAAACAACCCACATAACATTCACACCTCTTTCAAAATTATTATAAATTCGTTAAACATTTTAATAAAACATTTCAATGTGTCTATATATCACATGACAACCCCATTCACATTTAAAATGGACCATTTCAAGATATAAAAAATCTAAATAGTTTTCTAATATTCTTTCACCTCTTACATAAATCACTAAATCATTCTAAACATTCATCAAACAATTCCAAGGAGTGTACCCAGGCTTTGGACATGAAAGTCATTTCAAACCCATCTTTGAAGGAAAAAATCTCACCAATATCAATTCAAAATAGAATTGGAATCCCCAAAAATATTTATTAAACAAAATTTAAGTGTTATTCAAATACCTCAAACAATACAACAAAATATCCACCTGAAAAACATACATTTTCAAAATCACTTTCATGATGAAACATGGTTTTACACCTTGAACCCATTCAAAACCCCAATTTCAAAACCAGTGGCACACCGAGACCGTACCAATTCAGAATGTTCAGCTCAAGAACGATTTATTAATACAAATTCATATGTTCTAAAATACACCCAAATAATACCCTAACTGTTACACATGAAAACATGAAATTTCAAGCTAAAATGAAACTATAAAGATAAAATAATAACCAATTCCATAATTAATTGTTTTCTTACGACACACAAGATATCAGAAATATAAGGAATGGAAAAATAAATCAAGATAACTCATCAATAATTTCTTACACATGAAACCACCCACTGAAAGTGTCGAATCCCTCAAATATTGGTGTCAAACATCAAGTGCACCACTTCCACACCACAAGGAAGTGATGAGAATACTAAAATATCAATATTACACCACAAATACACAATGTAAAACCCTAGGTTCTTATAATATCTTCTAGAAACATTAGAACATCATCAATTAGATATGAAAACATAAGAAAATTGATGAAATTGAAGGGAGGAACACTTACTTGAACAAATCAGGGGAAATCGACCTCAATCCACCATTATTTGAATATTCAGACATCATATCATTCATGGAATGTTAGAAAAAGGATGGGGAGATCATGTAGTAATTTGAATGTGGAATAAGAGTTAGAAATGAAGTAGTTATTAAGTAAATAAATTACTTTTATAAATCCGCTTTAATTGAGGAAGCATAATAAATTTTGACTTAATTTGAAAAGAAAATGAGCACTAAAGAGAGGGAGAGGAGAATGGTGGAACACCTCGGTTTAGTGGTCTTGGATTAGAGGTGGAATTACCAAATCATTGTTACAATTTAATATGTTATTAAATAAACCAGTATTTTTTTAAAACTAGAGATGTGTTTTCGACTGGTCCAAATCCTTAAATAAAAACCCAAATCCACCATTATTATAGAATTTTAAAGGGTTCAAATGGAAATGGTGGTTTTAATAAGTCAGGGGAGTACATTTATGAATCAGAATGGTTGAAAAATAGTAAAAAAATAAATAAACAAGTTATAAAATAATCAAAATTGGTTTTTAAATCTGCAAATGGGATCACGGTTTGTCCCAAATCATGAAAACTCGCTATTTCCTCAAAAAATTCATTGGAAACCCCCAAAACATAGTAATAATAAAAATTAAATGATAAAAAATATAAAGGATGTTATTGATGTGACAATTAAGGTGACATATGATTGATGATATCTTTAATCTCTTATCGTTCAATAAAGTTAATGTTGAAAATGTTAATTTCTATGGTAACTAAATAGGCAAAATAACATTACAAGATAACTTCCAATTTCATATTCTATAATCATTTGAAAAGTATTATATATTTAGTTTTTATGAAAATTCTAAATAATTTTTTTTATGAATAACTATTATGAATTAAAAAAAACATGTTAATTTATAAGATGTTATAAAATTTGATGCTTTTTTTGGGAATATATTATTAGTTAATCTTAATTTTTTATTTCTCAAAAATTCACACAAAAACCAAATTGTAATGCTTTCACACTATCATAATAAGGATAAAACCTATGTTTGTGACTCTTTTATAACTACTATACATCACAAACGTTTTTTCAAATGTATTAAATAATTAAAAGTTATATGAAATATTCAAAATATTCATTATAAATTATTTTTACTAAATGAATAGTCTTTTCTATCATAGAATAACAATTATGTATTAGTTGTAGATAATATTATGAGATAAACATTGTTTTACTTTTCTATATAGAAAATATGAAACATTTTATTTTTTTCTTGATTGTTGTAAATTCATTAAAAATGAAAATGGATACGTGATTATATCTATTATATTTAATATGGGGGGATAGTAAAGAAAATTTTAATTTATATATTGTTTTTGTAGAAATTGGTTATTATTTCAGTTTAAATATCATAGAACACCAAAATAAAATGGGGTTGTCGAATAGAAAAAATAATAATTCCATTAATGATTATATCAATGTTAAATAAGAAAAATTTAACAAAATTATTTTTTCTTGAGCTATAAATATTGTTTATTAAATATAAAATTTATTCTTTTAAGTCCAATAAACAGAATCTCTTTGAACATTAGAAGGGAATAAAATCTAAAATATTCTATTTTTTAGTCTTTGGATAAATTTTTTTTATTTCAATAATAATGATACCTGGGAATATTTTTTGGAAAATTTTTATGAATGTAAAATTTTATTAAATTAAAAAATAAGAAATTATTATAGGCTTTACATTGAAAGCGCCTATGTTTTTTATAATCCATTCATGTTATGAATACTAATTGTTCATTAATAGGGAAGAATTTTTATCTGGATCAAATAAATGAGGATTTTATATACATTAATTTTATAGATGATTGTCATAGTGAAACCAAACTACCTATTGGGGGTGAGAATGAACTCAAACCCACTCAACCAGATAGTTGGTGTTTGAAAATTCAAAAAGATCATCAAATATGAAATATCATTGGAAATGCGGAATCAAATGATCTAACTAGGATATATTCTATGAAAATTGGTGCATCTAATGCATTTAGTTTATATATTTTCAATGTAATATTGATGATTCGTTTGATGATTCACAAATTATATCTCTTATGAAGAATGTTTTTAATAAAGTTAATATAAATAATTTATTTTATTTATTTATTCCACCTAATGATTCTCGTATTATAAGAACTGAATGGATCATTAGAGGAACGCATTTTGAATATGTTCAAATTATAGAAAAAATAATAGAATAGTTTCTCAAGAATATTCTCATGATTAAGGGAATGAATTTAATGAATCTTTACCCATGTAGAATAGATTGAGTCAATAATATTATTTTTAAATTATAGATGTCTTCAATGTTATATTATTCATCTAATAATGTTTTTATGTTATTTTAAAAAAGGATTTTTATCTAAAGAATTATATGTAAGACAAACATAGGTATCTTATAATGAGTTGGGGGAATTTGTTTTCTTCCATAGTTTTTAATGATTGTAATTAATTTATGAAATCCCATTGAGCTCTATATGAATTATGGTATTTTTTTTTTTAAAAAAATGAGTTGAGATTTAAAAAATGGATCATATAATATTAATTAAGTATAATGGAAGAAATAATTTCCCTTAAAAAGACAATATTTGATATATAGGTTTTTTATCATAAAATAAAATTTTCATTAAATAATTTTATGATTTCATGATAGGGAAATTTGATATGAGTGTATAGAGAGATTATTAAATCTTTCCAAGACTTCAAATTTCATGATTCATTGATTTTATACTTCATAATAAATATATTTATACTACTGAATTTGTTAAAAGGAATGGGTTAGAGTCATGTAATTAAATTAATAACACATTTGATACAAATTATAATTTAGATTTATATAAATATTTAAAATATATTAATGAAAAAATAGATTTATAATCATTTGATTATTAAATTTAACTACTTAAAAGACTAATTTTATGTTTTTAGCTTGTTTGTGTGCTTGATTTCAATGAGATATGAAGAAAATACCCATTAATAATGATGATATACTTATAAAATTTATTAACAGATATATTAATCATGGATTATTTTCCATTAAAATAAATATATTATTTGATTATATAATTTGACTTTGATTTTGTTATATGACAGATAGAAAAAGTGCTCATTGGGTATATGTTACTTACATGGATAATATTGACATTTTTGGGGTTTAAAAAGAAAAAACCCTATTCATATTTCTAATCCTGAATCTAAATTTATTTCTACCATATATAATTCTTCAAAAAAATTATTAATTAATACAAAGATTTTAAATTTTGATTCTAGTTATAAATGGATTCTCATATTCTTTGAAAATAATTATGGAATTTCTCTTCCAAAAACTGGTTTTAAACACACCATAACAATGAATATTGATATAAGATTTCATTCTCCCAAATATCATGTTCACAAACTAAATATAAATTTCTTTGTTATTTATATTAATAATAATCATATATATATTTTTACAAATCCTATTTTATTTATTTATGTTTTAAAATATATAATATGAACTTGGTATGATGGAATTTTAATATTCTATGAGAATTTTAGGGGGATTTTTAATCATAAACTATGGAGAAAATGTCAATATATATTCAAAAAATAATTATTAGTTCAATACATAAATATTATTCTTTTTAAAATTTAAATCCCTATAGTGTCTCCATAACACATGTTCTGATATCTATTTTTTCAAAATTTTTCTGAAAATATTATATTTATTTTTATGAAATTTAACGTTATTTTATAATATTTTGGAAAAAAATATATATAGTAAATCTATTTTAATTTTTTAATTTTGGTTTTGGATTTCTAATTATTTTGAATCATTTGATTTAGATAAATATTAACTAAATTTTTAACTCAATATTTGGAAATTTTACTTTTAACACAACTAATTTTATATAACGTAATAAGAGTACAAAAATATTTAAATTTCAAAATTGGAAGGGAAAGTACATGCAACTCCAAAGTGAATTTTTTCTACTTAAACATTAAATATTTTGTTAATTTAAAAATATATAATGAAAATTTTCGTAATTAATGTTTTTATGTCTAATAAACATAGTGATTATAATTGTAAGCCCTAAAAACATTTCATGCATTGATTATTATAATAAATATGTTTTTATTCATGATATAATGAGAATTATAATTACTTGTTATGTTACAAATAGATAATTATAATATTATAGTTTTATTAATTATATTTTATACCGTCTTAATCTTTTATTTTATATTTTGGTTAATTTTTTTTATTCTATTATTTATGCTTACATTTGACTTTATGGAATTTTCTAGAAATCATATAAAATAATTTTTTACCCTTGATTGGAATTCAAATGATATTTTTTAAAATTCATATATTTTAATAGACTCATATTAAACTATTAATGGTGTCATAAAAAAGAAATATCATGGTCATATGAAAATAAGTGATGTCTTATATATTATTGTGATTCTATATGAATAAAATAGATTCCATTGAAGTAAAAATGAAATTAATTGAAAAACATCAATGTCATAAGACATAATCCTTGTGATACAAAATGGGATGCTTTTATATATAAATCATTAATGTTATAATATTTTATAGAATGTGATTGAATATCTAAAAGTATTCTCTATTTAACTAGTTTTTCAATAAATTTATTTTATACATATATTTATTGTCTTCTTACCTTGTTTCATTTCATTCAAGAAGAAATAATAAATATATTATGTAGAGAAAAATAATTTAAATTTTTTCTAATGATCATTTTTACTTGAAGTGGAAAGCATGAAATTTATCCACCATATGTTTTGATATAGACAAACCCATATCAACAAACCATAAGGATTGATGTATTATGTTTTTGATAAACCTCAAGGAATAAAGATGCATAACATTAGTTGTTTTTAATGTAATTGTCATTTTAATTTCACGGGTGAATCATGTATGATAACATTGATGACTACAATGATTACTGACTCTAGAACATACCATAATAAAAGGCCTTTTGATTTTTATAATCACATAACTAATAGGAATGAAAAAATTGAAACATAATGGTCATTTTAATAGGGGTCACAAAAGATTTATGATTGAAACATGTGTATTTATTTTGATTTAATCATGTTTTAGTAATGTTTATATTTTTAATGATTGAAATTATATTAGAAAATAACATAAAATATTGTCATAGTTAATCCTTGAAGGTTTTATGATTTTCCTTTATCATTTAATTTTTATAATATTTATGAGTATAAACTCTAATTAGATTAATTTAGGTCATATTGATAATAATATTATATATTTATTTATCAATATTATTTCTAGAAAAACACAACAATGTGATCATAAACATGGAAATTATCCTACTTCATTGTTATTGAGAAAAAATTTCAATTGATTTATTTTATATATCTATGTGTTTTGATAGTTTTATTAATATTTTTTTATAATTTCATTAATTATATGTTATTTATTTGGGTTTATAATTGAATTATGGAAAGTTATAATCAATTTCAATGGTAAATAGAATAAAAATAGAATATTTCTTAAACATGAAATATATATATCACAATAATTATCGTTAGAAATAATTTAACTAATAACTGTGGAAGTATAAAGTTTGATCATCAAGCTAATGATGCTAGAATGAATATATAAATTATATTTATGATAGAACTAGTTATGTGAAGTAGGAATTGGTAGTGTTTAATGTACTATAAAACCTAAAAATAGTTAAATTTATTATGTCGTGATGTGCACATGAAAATACATTATTATAAAAAACTAACCCATTTTACAAATTTCTGAATCATGAATTTTGTTGAGATCATTGTTCTTGTACATATTAGTAATACAATATATAAATATAAATTATAAAAATTTTACATCCATTAATGTAAAATTCTATATTCTACAATCATTTATGGAAAAATTAAGAACCCTCATAGATTAACCAGATTAAATATCAAATGAAATTAAGGACATACTAATAAAATAATTAATCATTTTGGAATCAATATCCATAAGAAAATTCTAGGGAAAATAAATTACATAGAATTTTGGATCATCATTTAAGATGTATTCATAATGACATGGTAGAAAGTTTTAAGATTATATGTATTTATATTTCTTAGACCTCCACATGTTTAGGCCGTTAATTAATAGGTAGTATTTATTGTCAATCCACTCACATTGCTTCATGGTACTTTCCACTCAGTGCAATATTCCCATCATTTGATCAATATATTCTTTCTCTTACATAGGCATCAGATTTTTCACCTCTATTTCTTCACCCAATGGCATGAAAAGTTCCATATTATGTTCCATAACCCCTGCTTCCAGTCATAAAGGGTCATCAGAAGTCCCTAATTCTCAATTTTTTAAAAGAGGGTGTGTATCCTCTTTCACCAAGTGTACATAATCTAATTGATGTAGTATATCCTCACAATGATTATCGGTATTCTTGTCTATGTCTCCTTTTGATGTCTTCAGAACATCCAATATACCCTCAGTCGGTGTAATCTTTTTTTCAAGATTTGGGGTCTTGGTGTCTCCTACTTGTTTATCCATCATGCTTCCTTTCACTATCTAGGGTTACTTATTCTTGTATTTACCAGCATTTTTTATAGAACCAGATAAGAATTGGTAGATATTAGTAGTCTTTGAGTCCCATCTATTCCATCTTCGAGGAGATAGTGCATCTCCCCAGGTCCAGGTTTTCTTTACATCACATCTTCCTCCTTGGACTATATAGGTCTTTATTGTACCCTCTTATTACCATATCATATGAGGATTTTCATTTTCAATATGACTGCACTTCTGTGGGAAAATTGGTGTTTCATTCAACCACTCCATCAGTACCCATGCTCAAAAAGTGTTTGTTCAAATATATATATGCCAAATTCTATTTTGGATTGGACCCTCGTTTGATATTCATCTGACTACCTAAACCATATATTTTCTCCTCCCACTACTATACATCCTTACAACTACTCTTTCCATTTAGTAGAATCACCCTTTAAGGGTGGTTACTACATCCTGCATGCATATCCATATCATAGGTGAATGAATTTGGGATCAAAACACCCTTATAATTTAATACATATTCTCCAACTGAATCCACTGAGTTATGATCATTAGTTTTTGGCATATCCTTATGGACACCAACCATTTCACTATCATGTGCATCCCCATGGACCATGACATCACTGATTGGATCTTCTAGATCACCCCACAACCAGTAAAAAATTTCAATTATGGTATCTCAGGAAGTAGCACCATATCATTATTTTTCCTTATTGGTACACCCAAATTCACAGTACCAACCCACTTAACAAAAAATATAATATATCCATCAAACTTGTTTATTGGCCCATTACAATCAACAGAAGGAGCATTCTACAATCAAAAAGAGAGAAACCAGGGGCCTGATTCGCCATAAAATCCAAACCAGAGCACTGTTACCACATCATGCGCCTGCGAACCACCATTCTATAACTAAATTATTGCACAATAAAAAAACTCAACACCATGATTAACCAATGTCCCACTATTTATATCATATTTATTCACCCAAAATAATCCAAACGGATTAAACAAGTGCCTTAGAAACATCAACGAAAACAAATACCCTCAATGAAATCAGATAAAACACTTCTCTTTTACTAATATCAAACTAGAGGTATCACCAAAATAGATTTCCTAGAATATGAATTTTCAAGGGATTTTAAAATGGGAGAGGTATTTTTGAAAAACATTCCAAGATATCCCTTATTGGTGATTCTCACTTAATATGACATTCATCTCACCATTACAGAGAAGCAATCTAGAACCATCACAAGTGAGAGGTGGGACAGACCAGGAAAGGATCGTATCATATTCAGAGAAATATTTAATAATGTAATATTTATAATTATGAAGCGTTGTTGTCTCTCATTCCTACATACACCATGATTCAAAAAGAATTTATATACGGATTTAACTTATAGCCTGAGATAGTTGAATCATGCAATCAAGGACCGATGAAATAGAGAGGATGAATCATTTAATTATGAACTTATTATTGGTAGTTGTGGGGATCCTTCAAATCATTATAGGACATTAGAGTTGATAGAAATTTAAGAAAATGAGGGTATGAAATTAGGGCTCAAGAAAGGGGTGAATGTAAGAGGTTAAATTCTTGAATGAGGAAATAGAGGACCCCAACCCATAGAGGTGGAGGGTTAAGAGTGGTAATCATCATCACATAGGGCTTACAGTTGGAGGTATCAACTAAGCTCATGTTATTCTAGGTAGAAACATTCTACATCGACTCTCCATCAATCATCATTTCAAATATGGTTCTTTAATATCAGTTCATTATAATATATTTTATATGCATCATTGTATTGGTTATTACACCATATAAAATTATGGATTTTCATGTTATTCCTCCTCAAATAAAGGTATGTGTATTTTTTATTATTTATTAGAATGGAAAAGGGGATTCAGATGATCTGTAGTCTAGGAAGAGTTATGGTTGGTGACATCAACCACTCTAAATAAGAGCTAGTTGGGTAGTACCTCTCGGGGATAGAAAATGGATGTCTGGGAAAGATTATAAAAATATTAAAACTATATTCATAATTAAAAATGACTGTCAATAAAAAATTATATATTCAAATTTAATGAGTCTCTTTTATCTATTCCTTTCAGATAGGTGAATAATACAGGCACGCTCAATTTTATACAAATTACTATAAATATTCTTGTGTTACTATTATACTCATTCAGTACAATATTTTTAGTAATAACTATTAAATATTTTATCATTTTCAATTCACCCCACCATAACTATTTTCTAATTCTCACATTATGGAAAAATAATATCCACAATGTATTTTTGTGATTGATTTCCATCATTGGAGGAATGGTATTCCATCCTTCTATGTTGAATGACATCCATATTTGTTTTAAAAATATAAAACATTAATAATTTCCATTTTATGTCATCAATATTATTTTGCCCATTTAACATTAGAATAATTTTATTTTTCATAGTTAAGAGAATATTTATGGAATTATAAACTTCTAAATTTTTCTAAGGTTATAATTTTAGTAACTTTCAATCCATTTGAATATCTGGTCGAGTAAATATTTTAATATGTTTCTCTTCTGGGGACTAACATAAATCATTGTGTAACATTTCATACTTCCTTGATAGAGGTCTTTTGAAAATAGTCATCTACTTGTTTTATATTTGAAAAAAATTTTAGAATATGTATGTGACTAACATCCATTAGTTTCATGAATCAGTAATTCTTATTTTGTATATTGACATGTATTTTTTAAAATATATCCATGCCTTCGGAATCAAGTAGTTTAATTTTAAAAAAAAGTTCATAGATTCATAATTGACCATCGATATTTATTAATCTTTTGAATTAATGGATTTCATAGAATCAATTACCCAATATTCTACAAATGTATTGTCACTTAAATAAAAAGTATTTACGCTTTTCAATACTCTAAATATATTTTAACTACAAGTTGTTAATTATTTTAAAATTCCATCCATAAAACTCATTAAATTATAAAACAATATTTAATTTCTTCCTATGAATCCCGAATATTGGTCCAAGACAAACCAACTTGTTTTATATTCATTCTAAGGAATAATCACCCATTTTGATAATCATGTAATTTATGAGGTGATTTACGACATCTATCTTCATCGATTTTATCATTGGAAGTTATGTAATCTTTTTTCAGCCTGATCCCTTCATTTAGGATTAGATTATAAATATTAGCAATCATCAAATCTATTTTTAAAGTGGAATAATATATGGGAGTAATAAATAATCATAGTATTCTAAAATTTAATATAATAGATACAACAACCATATATCAACAGTGAATATTACCTATAATGGTTCAAGATTCCCATCGATCAAGTTAATGAGATTCACATGATCTAACATAGGTTTTCCCTATACTAATATAATGATGAATTATCTCCATAAGAGAAAATCATTATTAAACTCTATTCAATTCTCATAAAAATCAGTTAGAGCCTTCATACAATCCATTGTGGTTTTTATTTGATGGGTTTTGAAAAAATAATTACATTAATGAAATTCTCACAAATTATATAAAATTATTATCAATATATTTCCATTTTAACATAACTATATCTCCAAAACATTTATTTTATAGTAATATGTCAATGAATTTCTACGTAATATTGTCCTCTAACCAAATTATTCATAACTAAAATTTTTCCCCTTCAAACTTGTATATAAAAATATTGACAACATATAACTAAATATATTCAATAGATTATTAAATCTAACAAATAGAAACTACTTTTAGTTAAAAATTTTTTTTGATGAGTACAATCTAGTTTATTGATTAATTTTTAGGTTATAGGCTTTGATACTCATTTTTGGGAATTAAATCTACCTACATGAGCTTTTTATAATTCCACAAGAACAACCCACACTGATCCACTATAAAATAAACTCAAATAAATATTAGGAAAACAAAGTATTTTTATTTTCAACAATACTAAATTTGTATACTATAAGTAGTTAGTCATGACAATTATCACATTAAAACAATTAGACCTCATGTATAACATATCTAACACATTTTAACAATTCAAGGAAATGGAAATATATTTTATGGAATAACATAAAATAAAGAAGGGACATTGAAGAATTTACATTCTTTATAAAATATTTCCTATTTGCAAGAGAGAAAGAACATGGTTATCGATCTATTCCCAAGAATGTAAAAATGTATTGAATTCAACTGACAAAATAGTATATAAGATTTAATTAAAATGATTTACTCATTGTATATGTCTTGTTACATAACACATTACTCATTTGTTATTCTAAATTCATGAATACATTACGTAAGATCTCCACTTCTATTTAATGGATAGATCATACAGGATACTCAGTTTTATCATCATACAATATTCACTTAAAATTATCCATATGAAATTCAATGTGTTGTCTCTTAAAACTACATTGACCACACCATATTTCATTTTAAAATAATTAAATACTCTTTTCTCTAGGGTATCATATTTTTCCAACATTTATTGACCATCATAATACCATTAGAGAATATGAACATATGATATCCTTGGTATCTAATTGAATGATTGAATAAACACTTCCCAGATATCAAGTCAAAACCACCTATGAAGTAATAATTTTAGTGACTAAAATTCCCATGGATTAAATTTTAGTAAATTGAATCTTAGATTCATATAAAAACATTTTTTTCATTATAATGTCAAAAATACGACAATGCACAATCCTTTATGAACTTGATATATAGTTTCAAAACATGTGTATCTTTTTAATGAAAAATTATTTTACCTCCTCATACAGGATACAAATATAGATTCTTAATCATTAATTTTCACAAAAAATATTCTCTTGTTCAAGGATGACATTAGATAAAACAACATGAACAATTATATGGGTTCTTTCCTCTCCATATTTTGATTTTTCTTCAGTAAAAGAGCCTCAAATATTTATCAAACCACAATTACTCTTAAAGAAAAGTGTCCTAAACCCACACTACTAAATAAATAAATGTTTTAAGGGATTTTAATATATAAATGAAAATGATTTGTTTATTTATTTTCATTACCTATGAAAAAAAATTACATACTAAACATTATCCCCCATTCATATAACAATAATAGCTTCATATTAAAAAAAATTAATTTATAGATTTTTGTACTTATCTCTCACTTTGTAAAAAGAACCCAACAAATATTTATGGGTAAGAAAATAAATCCATAAGTATAAGGGTAATATAAAACATAGTGTTTCATCATAATCC
This sequence comes from Viscum album, assembly GCA_963277665.1. NCBI lineage: Eukaryota > Viridiplantae > Streptophyta > Magnoliopsida > Santalales > Viscaceae > Viscum > Viscum album. The sequence continues at coordinate 478,956,416 of OY728134.1, forward strand.
TAAAAAATCATTCCCTTCGAATAGGTTTTGTGAACATGAAAACAATTTTATAATTTTTTAGAAATATAATACAACAAAAAAAATCATTGAATTGATTTCTCCTTGATGAAATTATATTTTATATCATTGTGTATGGATATGGTCTTCTACAGTAGGTTATTTTAATGATAAATCAAACATTAAATATCAAATGAAAATTTCAATATTTTTTAAACATTCAATATTATGTCATTCAGTTATAAAAAGATCCAAAAAAATTTTATAATAATTTTATGTAAGAAATATACATAGTTTTATCTATAATTATTGTCATAAAGCATTTACATTTTACTATCTAATCTCATAAAACATTCTCTCAAAAAATACATTTGTAATGTAAATTTTTTATTATTAGATTTCTTAACCAATTCACGATCACTGAATCTCAGAATGATTAGTTATTTAATTTTTGATAAATAAAAACATAATTATATGTTCCATTTATATAAAAATGGTTTCTATTGGAATCCAAAATTTTTATTTCTTCTAGATCACAATTATTCCTTTTTCAAAAAAAATTTCCCTATGCAATTCAGTCTTTTAATTTATAAGATTTTGTATAACTTCAATTATCTTCAAAAAAACAAATCTAATTCACAATTTTTCCATTTTCCTCTTTACATATATTCAAACCTACATTAATTTCATACAAACTCTGAGTAATATATTTCAACATTCCATAAAAATTCCATGGAATACCTGTTATGATAAAAAAATGATATTTTTTTTACCTTCATCACAACATTAATTCCATGAAATTAATCCATCACACAATGAATTAACATCTCAAAATGATTTCTCATTTTTTATACTAATTCATTACCAGAATAATACCAATCAAAGTAAAAATTTATTTGATAAATATAAATATATAATATTAAATATCCTCTTCTCATATACTATATTTATAAGTTCTAATCAACATTTCCTTCAGAAAATATCAATTAGTTAATAGAACTATCACATATGGAGTATCAGTCTCTAGTGGGATTAATTAACCCATACAAGGATTTATTAAACATTTATAAAATACTTCAATAACTATAATGTATAAACATTTCAATTTAATGAATAGAAAATATTCATCATTATATCGATTTTGTAAACTAGATATTGTATACATATGAATCATAGTTTGGAATTTTCAATCTATAACTACAGGAAATATTTTCATAGCTTCATGATTATAAATATGTGAAAGTATTTTCTATATTTCAACAAAGTTTACATGTGAATAATCATTATAAACTAACTCTAGATATATTCCATGATATTTCACCAATTTGGGTGAGTTTATTTATATAAACCCACTTATTTTCACTAAAATTGTTATGTTATGGTGTAGAAAAATGATTATAAGTTTCATTTTTTCCAATATGATCATGATATTTATTTATCACATTTAAAAACACTTTGTTATAAAAATCCTTGATAACTGATTGTGGAAAAAATTTTGATTCATGCACTAAATTATTTCTTATCCTCAAATTATTTATATTCATAACTAGATTTTTCTGACATATTAATTGTTTGAGTTAATCATGATACTTGTTGTAATAAAATTTAGGTTTTTTCAAAAATTGGATAAATTTTTTAGGACCAATAGTAGTAAGTGTTAACCAGATTATTCTCAATATTATATTAATTTACACTAAAATTATTTAAATAATACATTTTTCTTAAATTAAAACTTCTTAACTTAATTTTTTAACTAAATAATTATGTACAATGACTATAAATTAATATAATAAAATAGATTGAGAAGTATTTTATTCATAAAAATGACTTCATCCATTTGTAAAATAACTGAAGGAATATAACATTCTTATATTTTTTACCAAACATTCCCAGATCTGAATTATTAATCATCATTAAACATAGAAATTAAAAAACCTTGACATAATTTAACGCATGAAACATTGTGTACCACATTTCATAAGGATTTATATTTTCATCCAACCTCATTAATCATTTATTCATATTGTTAAAATTTCTTTTTACTACACTTATCTTGATGAATTCCAAATTTTTTAAAATGATTCAAAATTTTATAAATAAAATTCATGTTATTATTTAATTAAATGATCTATTATGTATCATGGTAATGGAAATAACATGAAATTATTTGGTATTATTATATACTATTGAATAAAAAAATATCAAGAATCATAACTATTCATAATATATCCATTGAACTTGAATCAGATGATTAGTATAAAATAGTGTTTTCATAAATCATATTGATAATGTCAAAAACTAATGAATCAAATCAGTTTTATCATACCCTTTTAATCCCATTAATAAATAATTATGAGGGATATAGAATCATTAGTATTTTCCATTTACTAAGACTAATTTATGATCCAATAACTAATACATTTGAGAAACCATTTATTGGAGAAGATCAATATCCCAAACATCACGACCAAAACTATATGCACCAAACCAACACACAATGGTCTCTCCATCACACTCCTTACACTTAGGGTTTTTTCTAAAATAATAAATCTATATATATAAATAAATAACAACATTAATATGTTTTTTTACATTCAATATAATAAATATTGTATTTATTTATTATTTTTATTACTTTATAAATGATATAGAATATGATATGCTAAAAAAATTGTGTCTAATATTAAATTTCATTTAAGACATTATATTTTTTAAAATTCATGAATTATGAAAATAAATGATTCATTAATAAAATTTTATTATAAAATAAATTTTATTAAATATTAATTATAGTATTATGAAGGAAAACACAATTTTTCTATAGGGGTTCAAGAAAAATAAATGTTAAAATAATACTATTTTTCTCAATAAATTTTGATTCTTGATTAATAATTAAAAAATCACATTTTTAGAAATTATTTTATTAAAATATATATTATTTTTGGAATTATCCTATCAAAATTATCAAATAATTATCTTTTCTTAATTTTATAAGATAGTTAATTTTTTGTGAAATTTAAATTGTGTATGAATATACTACAGGTTTTATGACATCATAATAAACAAAAGTGATGTTATAATATTTTTAATGTTATATATAGAAAAATATATGTTTCTTCATTAAAATAATGTTATTGTAGGTTATTTTATTATTTTTATAAATACTTTAGGTATCCTACAAAATATATTTTATATATAAAGGGTTTGTAATCAATTTATTATGAACATGAATAACTTGCAAATAAAAAAGGGTTATACAAGAAGATATTAGTCATATTTTCATATTAAATAAATAAAACAACCACCCTTTTGATGAAAAAATATGATTAAATATTAATATAATTTATATTTGGGCTACTTATTAATATATATCACATAAGATAAGTTTGAGAAATAATAAAGATGGACTCCCCTTTTCCTTTATAAACCCATCTAAAAAGCTATTAAAATTCACTCAAAATACATTTATACCATTATTAATATTCATTATATTCTAAATAGTCTGCCCAATGTTCCCTAAATCTCTCAATAATCTCCTCTTAAGCATTTGGAATCATCATCTCAAGGTAAGGGATCCTCTCTTTCTCCATATTATTCAAGAATCTTCTTCAAATTTTGACTTTTATATCAAAATACTAATGTTGGGATGTTTTTTTAATCATCCAAATAATTTTAATTTTTATGTTAAAATAATTATATATACATTTACCTCTCATTAAATAACATTATTATTTTTCATGTACAATCATAATGATCTCGAGATGTTCTTGTCAATTTTCCACACCATGTTTTTATTGAAGAACCCTCCATCTCTAGTGCATATTAACCCCGAAATGTTTTATTTGTATTATGTTATTAAATACGCTTCATAATTGTTTTTTCAATTTTTGAAAGGCCCCTTTATATATCATTAAACCATATTACAAATATTATGTCCTACCATTTTGTGGTCGAATTTTCATTAAAAATTTCTGTACCAAACAAACGTCTAATGTATACATGTAACCTTTTCCTCTCAAGGGTATTCATGTAGTACTATATATACATAATTTATTTAGGAATTACATGTATATAACTCATAATACATAATCATGGGATTAAATGTGATGATATATTTTCTTATATTTTATAATTAAGGTGGCACATTTGTGAATATACATGATAAGATTAAGATGGGTGAACCAAGATGACACTCAAAGAAATTGGATAATATTTTAGTCTAATGAGATGACATGTATGGTGATGAACATGATATATTATGAACATTTTTTTAGGATGACTTTCTAGTTCACTATGGAATATTCCTATGACACCGTGTTTAATGTTATTGATACGTTTCAATGTTTCTATTATGTTATCTAGCCATATCAGGCCTCATCATTCATGATTATTATTTTCACTCCCATTATATCACAATGAAAAAAGATATTATCTAAATCTTAATACAACCCTTGTTTTATTCATTGTTATTCCCCTAATGTTATTTATAAATTAACACATTCTTATGTAGTATCTAGGTTATCCTATGTTATTTTAAGAATTATTGAATGTTAATATAATGTTAAGGTATCTTTCAATAATACTGATGTATAATATTTTTTTATGTTGTATTGAATTGTATATAATTATATGAAGAAATTGTAATTATAAATATAATATATCTAAATATGTGTATTATGATGAAATATATCATGAAATAAAATGTAATAAAAACACAGGTCTCCATGTTTGGTAATAGAAAAACATTTAGTAATTGTTGGGATTGTGATATAAAAACTCTTGAGAAATCCATAGATATAAGACTTAATATAATATAACATATCCTAATTTTTGAAATTTATAATTTATATGGTTTATAATAAAATAAATCCATTTCTAGATATTATATGTGAATATTACATCGGCATTGAGGTACCTATGTGTTATAATCATGAATGAGTATTTGTGATAAACTCACTCTTATCCTAGTACTTGAAAATTGAACCTCATTTCAAATTGTGTTTTTCACTATTTGGGGATATGATTTAGTAAAATAAAATTCTCATTGTGAACCAATATAAAATTAATAAAACCCCCATAATATCATATATTATTAAATCGATCATGCATAACATAGATTGAAGCCTGTAAATTTATAATTTAATTAATAAATTAATTTATAACTAGTACATATAATGTTATTGGATTCCCATTTTATTGTATAATAGATTAATATTACTCCTACTTAATTTTACATTTACTATAGATGATGGATGAAAATAATATGTACATATAAAATAACCAATGTGAAGGAAAATGTAATGACTACCCAAACGAGATTCTCAACACGATGGGAGCGGGATATGTAAATTTTATGATTATAATCTCTTATTTGAAATAGGATGTATATATCAAGAATAATGAGGTGTAATTAAAAAATCTCCTTAATAAAAAAAGATACAATTGAGACTTTTATGTGACAAAGGGCTCCAAAATTTAGTGGATCCTTTCATCCCATAATCATGGAATAATGGATCATATATATTGAATGGATATTATACATACTTTAGTTCACTAATAATGAGAATGTCAAACATTCTATTTACCATATAGATTATGAATCTAATCATTGGTGTACATAGATCAATAATATGAAGGCTTAGAATGTGATCAATGTAAAGTTGTGAATTGAATTTCAGATGTTTTATTGAAAATATATTCCTCAAACTATGTGAATTAAAATTGAATCAGATTTTCTTTCTTTCTAGAATAATTATGATGAATAATATGTGTTTTAAAAAGCAAACATCATAATACATGAATAATATTATTATAGATTTTCCATTACAACTGAATAAAATGTTGAACACTACTTTTTAGGGGTAAAACCGATTCTCTGAAAATACTAGTTGATTAAAAAATTTGATATCTAGGTGTAAATTTAATAATGATCCCCCAAATTTGAATCATATATTAGTGAATCTCAATGGTTTCATGGGGTTGATATTTTGAAGTTTTAGTTTACTTCATATGGTACGATTTAAAAATATAATGGTTGTTATAAATTTGAAAATCCCACTTGTTATGAGGGTAGAATGAAGTACCATGAAAATTTCCTAATGGGTATGAGGAAATTATTTATTTGTGAGATGGAATGGAACACCTATTTAGGTAAAAATTTGATTAAAACCAATAATGTGGTGGAAGACTATATTTCTCCAGTAATTTCTCATCTTATTTTCAAATATTTATACTACATGGAAACAGGTAAATATGTTAACCATTTCCCAAATCGAAGGATTGTCAGTTAAAATCAATGACAACAACTTTGGAGAAAATATGGCTGAGAATTTGTGATCAAAACCATAATAGTGGATACTGACAATGACGTTTCGACAAGTATTATAGTTATTCAATAAAAAATAATTAACATACATATTGATTAGGGTTCTATGTATTCTTTCATATGTCTCTTTTTTTAGAATTATCCAAATACCACAATAATGAATTGATGTTGTCAAATTTTTTATATTATAAAATGGAAAATGATTGCATCCCAAGTATAAAAATTATATCCAATCAAAATTTTCTAACTAAACATCCCTACAAACCTTGTGATATTCCCTTTAGTGGAGTTTTATGAAATTCTAGTTATGGATTTTACTTATATAAATCCAACAGACATTTTCATATGATGGAAATCAGTCTCTGTACCATGGATAATCCTCTAATTTTTTACATGTTAAAAGATATGGATAAATCATCATGAGAACCAATGTCTCTAGAATAAATATTTTTTTTATTTTAGAAAGTGTATCTGACTCAAATGATGGATTCTAAGTAAAAGTACAATCTTGATTACATTCCCACAATGACGTAATACATAGATGTGATTTTTGATTAATTTTATATTATTCCTCATAGCTGGAAGGTTGGATATTAAATCAATATTATACATAGGGGTTTACCAAAATCCATCAATACATATAAAAATTATATTTATATAATTTATTATAAAAAAGAAACAACTATAGTATAATATGGGTAGGGGTTTATACACTGAGTTTCTTTATGTAGTGGTATACATGTCCCATTTTTTAAGAATATAGATGGGTAATTTATCCTTTGTATTAATTATTGTGAGCTCAATATGAACATGATATAGAAAAAGTATCATATTATCTATATTAAGAACTTTTTAAATCAACTATGTGAATCCCCATACTTCTCTAATGTAGATAATTGTTTGGTGTATTAAAAATTAATAGTGAAAAGGAGTAAAACCCCAATACTACATTCAATACAAGGTATTGGAATTTTGAGTTCATTGAATTACCATTATGAATTTTTAATGATCTATAAATATTTATGAAATTTATTAATAAGGTCATTATATATTTCCTGAGAATTTTTTTATTCTTTATAGATAATATTCTAACATTCACCAATATAAGGTATTAACATGAGTATCATATAAACACTATTCCAAAGGCCTTATGAAATGATAAGCTCTATTAATTTTGTAGAAATTGTGAATTCTAGTTGATGAAGGACTCATTATTTTATCATGTTATCACCAAAAACTGAGTATCAATGGATCCTTCAAAAAATAGAGTCAATTAATGGGTAACCAAGACAGAAAACGATGATTTAAAACCGTTGTTTCCATGGATTAGCTGGGAATTTTTTAGATTTCGTAAAATTTTCATGGATTTTCAAACCCCCTAACCAAGATAAGTCATAATCGAGTCATGTTTTATTGGAATGATTATTATGAAAATATATTAAAGGATATGAATGAACATATTATCACTGAACATATACTTAATAAACCTATAGGTGAGGAACATTTCATGATATAAAATAGGGAATCAAATAATCTATTAGTCTGTGTATTATTGAATCCTGTTATATTGATATCATATTCCACAAGGTAATTGATATTTCATTACTTGAAATACCCAAAATATGATCTAGAGTGTGTTGTAATGATATTTGCATTGAAAATATCTAAAATATTCCCAATCTATGAGGACTATCCATACACATGAGGGAATATTGAAATAATACTCGATATAATTCCCATGAGGAAAGGATCTACATATTTTTTTATCTAATTCACATACAATAACATTATCCACTTAGTAAAATAAAATATCTATATAAAGACCTTAATGGAAGAGGTGAATAATAGATACATGTTAGGATTATATTAGTGAGAACTAACTGTATGGTCCTCAAATGGTTGATGAAATTGTGGAAAATGTAAAGACTAATTAGTAACACGTTTGGAATTCTATGATCTAATAAAATTGATAGGATAGATATATTTGAAATTATTGGATAATTTAACCTAGATATAATGAATTCCTATTCATATATCCATTTAATAAATTAATGGTATTTAGGAAAAATGAATGAATATTACAATATACATCAGTGTCTTGTAGACCATATATCACATCGACGTTTTTCCTTATCGAATTTAACTCCTACATAACCTATCTCAAGTACACAATTTGTTCAATGTATCCCTATCATGGATGTAAAAAACAAACCCCTCACATGTGATGAATCCATTAGTGGTACCATATTATAATGATCTTTCATATGAGGAGCATCCAATGAAATTTTTATATCATATGTAAAATGTTCTACGAAATATGACAATTAAACTGATTAATGTTTTATGGAGAATCAAACTTTTTGGAGAAAAAATATGGGAAAAAGAGGATGTGATGAAATATAATTACCGTCGTCTATTTTAGTTTATGAAATGAGCATGTTTAGAGTAAAATATTTGAAGAGGATGTACTAATAAAGCATGTACCTTTACAAACAATATTTTATTTGTGATTAAATAAAATTCCCTAATATGTATCATGTTTATTGAAGAAAAATTCACTAGTTAAATGGATATATAATCAATAAATATAAAAATGAAAACAATTTATGGTATATGGTCAAGATCATAGAGATAATGACCCAAACCATGTCAGCTGAATCACCCCCATGAAAGCCACAACATCACACACCTTACCATTATGAATTTATTGTTATAATAAAGGTATATGTATCAAGACCCTAATAATATGAATATAAATATTGAAACTTCCATTAAATTGTGATTATAATTAATTTTATTTATTTTTACATTATAATATTTGATACTCGATAAAACAGAAATTATATTGTTGTGTTACAAGAACATCTAACAGAAGATTGATTTTTTAAAAATTCATGAATTTAAATATTTTTAGATATTTTACGAAAATAATAAAACTAAATATTATAATTAAATAAAACTATTAATAATATTTATTCAAATGTTATTTTTTCATGGGTTTAAAAATAGTATTTTCAAAAAAACAAATAATTTTTAAGTAAATTTAAATTATTAAATCAAAAGTGAAAATTAAAATATTTATCAAATTGAATTGATAAAATAAATATTATTTTTGAAATAAATATATAAAAATTATCTAATAGTAATTTTTTGTAATTTAATAAGATTGTTGAAATTTTTGGTAAAAATTAAATATGGTATAAAAATATTTTCTATTTTATGAAATAATAATAAACCAAAATTGTTGTAACAAATGATATAAAAGTTCTCGATGAAAAAATTTATGAATAACCTTCTAAATAATTTTTTTTTCATTAATTTTATAAATCCTTAGGAATCATCAAAAAAATATTAAATAATATTGTTTTGAAATTAATTCTTTATGAAAATTACTAATTTACAAATCAATAAGGGTAATATTTTAATAATTTCAATGCATGTGCTTATAATAAAAATAAAATCAACTCTTATTTGGAATAATAAATGTGAAAAACCCATGATATGGGGTGTTTGTTTAATTAGTTTATTTTATATAGTCCAAAACCAATGTTTTGTAAATAAAAATGAACTGCCATCCCTTTTTCTATAAAAATCCACCCATGATCCCATTTTTCATTAACCAAAAAAATTCGATAACATCCTTACTCTTACCACCACTCGATAGAGTCCAAATAATGTTCCCCATGCACTCATGAAGCTCCTAAAAATATTTTGGAATGATCCTCTCAAGGTAAGAAATCTTCTCTTTCACATATTTATTAAATACATTCTTCATTTTATGCATTTTATTTTCAATTAAGAATGTTGGGATATAGTTTTACAAATATATATTACTATGACTTTTATATAAATATTATTATAGACCGCTTTTTATCTCATTAAACCATCTTATTAATATTTAATTACTGCCATTATGATGTTAAAATGATGATTTGATTTTTTCCCTGAAATTTTTTTATTCTAGAACCCATCTTGTCTTATGATTATTTATTCAAAAATGCTTAAATTTGATTATTTTCATACATATAACCCAAACACTAATTTTTTAAAAAATATTTGTTTATAAAAAAATATCAATATCATCTAACTATGTTATGAATCATTAAATATCATCATTATACTAACGAAATATAACCAAAATTTTACATGCCACACATTTGGGTGATGTATACCCATAACCCTCCCCACTCAAGGGTGTCCCCCTTTTTGTGTCAAAAAATCATTGATTAGGGACACCCATTTAAATAACTGAAAATAATTATTTTTTTGAATAAATTTGATGAAATATTATCATATGTTATATGATTAATGTTGAAAACTTATGCATGAAACGATATGATTATGATAAATGCACCAAGATTGTTCTCCAATGTATTATTGACTAGACTAGGCCAGTGAGCCTTGAGTAGAAAGTCAAGTTGTTGAGAAATAATCTTCCAGATATTCTCTAGTGATGATTTATATTAGTGTTCGAGATAAATGAGTTTAGAGTAGTTATGCATTTGAAGAAGCTTTCATTTGAATAGTTAATGTTTTAGTCATATGAGATGCCATGTATGGTTCATGGGATGTTATCATATTCACGTTCTATTTTTATTTCATGGTGGTTAACCTTGACATGATATTTTTATATCCTATTAAATGTTGTTTACATAATCCCATTTTGGTTTTATGTTATCATGAAATAGTAGGAATCATTATTTTTATTTATGATTCTCATAATATTTATATGCAACTGGAAATATGATTTTATAACATGTAATAAATTCATAATGTTTCGAATTTTTATTTACATAAAATTATTTATATATCACCTAATTTATATGTATTTCCCTATTTTATCCCTTTATTGTTTTGTAATAATTTAATATTAAGAACATGTTAAATAATATTTCATTAATTCCAATGTAAAAAATGTTTTTAAGTTGAATTATAATGTACCAACCAATAAAAAAATATAATTTTCATTTTTTTAGGTTTTATTAGTTGTATTACTATTTAATAAATAAAGAATTTATTTTCAATAATGTCAAGGTTTGTCATAGACTTTATTTAGCATGATTAATTCTTCCTATTTCAAATAAAAATTTATACTTCATTATAGAAACATTATTCTACTATGTTGTTCAAAGAGAACTATATTATTGTTTAATCCCATGAAATAAAATATATAATTTAATTAAATTACTAGTGATATAGTTTAAATTATATATTATATACATCATTACAAATACTACCCATTCATTCTCAACATCACATCTGAATATCATTAATATATCCATAATGTCATATTTAAGTTCTATGTACATCAAATTAGTCATCATAGTGAATTGATTTTTGAATGTGATATTGGAAATATAACTTATTTTTGGATTTATGACTTTTTTTCATCATAAATGGTGGATCATATAATCATTTTATTATTTGGAATCAATCTCTACTGTTATTTACTATAATGTACTATCATGACCTTTCTAATGGTTCACGAAAATTGTATCTTTTTTTCAAGTGGGGTAGATCTCTCACCAGATCTATTTTATGTGATTTAAATAATATTTTATAGATAATGATGATAATTATCTATTTCTAATATATATTTTCATTGTAATCATATAAATGGAATTAAATAAGTCTTTCCGTAATTTGGAATATGTTTTCACATATTATTTCTTAACTATTTGAAAAATCGTCAATCAGTTGAACACATAATGATACTATGGGATTTAATTATATATAACTCATTCCCATATTCTATTAGTTTTATAGAACTCAATAACTTCTGTTGATTACTGTTAAACAATAAAACATCTATTTATTTAATTTTTCAAGATTCAATTTCAAATTTACCAATACAGATAAATTTTTTGAAATAATAATTCAAAAATGAATAAAACTCTCCATAATGTAATAAAATGTTATTAAATTTTTTTAATGACCTTTTATATAATAGGAAGTCTTGTTATCAAAAAACATAGGCTATATTTTACTAGAATATTTCATAGAATCATCAATATCAAATGATTTTTCCAATTTCTTTTTAAAACATTCCAATCCATTTCGAACATATTGAAACTATACCTAAGATGTTTTCAAACATTATTCATAATATTTATTATATTTTTCGTATCTTATGATAATTTCATCTATGTATTAAAATATATTCTTTGTTTATAGATTGTACAAAATTTTAGTTGACGATTTTTTCAGTAATCTTTTTTTCATATTCCCATAACTTCATTCTTTTCTTTTAGAGTTTCTCCCTAACTATTCATTCCTACTCAAATTGATTGAAATATACTATTATGAAATATAACTTTTATAACCCAATATTCTACAACACCATGAATTGAATTTGAATTGGGATCTCTTATATTATTATGAGTTCATTCGTTGAATTTTCTGGATGTCAAGTCCAATTGTATAATACATGTTCCCTATAAAATGTGGAAATATTACTTCATGGGATATTATAAATTTACAATGATGTAGAAGAATAATTATATTTATTATTATCACAAAAACAATAAAATTATTATATTTAAAACTTTTGTAACTAGAAATTTTAAATTTATTGACTAGTATAACATAATCATATTTAATCAGATCACATATGAAAGATTCATAGTGGTGTGAGACAATTTACCTTCACCTTTCAATTTTTTGGGAAAATATTCAATCACTTATTAATTTTATAATAAACACAACGAACCCTTTATTATGTTTTAATATTATCATATTCTTTTATAAGAACTCTTTTATATATGTCTTTATTTATCATTACCTTATATATAACATTTGAAATGGTATTTTTTGGTGTATAAATGTATGAATATTTATTTTTCATAAGCTTAGATTTTCGATAATTATTCTTCCCAATATTTTGATAATAAATATTATGACTTATTAATATATATTAGTGGTTTCCTCAAAAAATACATAATTTTATGATTTTAAAATATGTTCTATGTAAGGGTCATGATCATTCCCTTTTTAACAGCTTTTTGTATCATCATTATATTAATCATCAACCATGATGTTACCCAAAAAAGTTTTATTATTTAATAATAAATGACCAATTTAGGTGGATTAATATTCAACTTCATTACCTAAAAAAATTATAATTTTGAATTTGAGGACAAATTTCTTACCTTTGAATTTATTTTTAACATAATTTGAACATTTAAGAAATTTCCTTATTGAGGGTTTTACTTCATTATCATCATCCCTGTAATCAAAATATTAATTCAATATACAAGTTACTATAAGCATACCAATTCCAAAAAATAAATATAGTTGAGTGGGAGTTTACCTTTATATATAAAATTTCCATTTTATAATAAAATTGAGATAATATACATAATCATCTTACACACATCATCCTTTTCATCTTCATATTCTTATCCATCGAATTATTCATCATCCCATTCCCTGATTTTATGAACTATCATAGCCTCACACAACAAATTTTCCTTTTTATTATTCTTAAATTTAAATTATTTCTACATCATAACAAAAAATATGAAATTTAATAGTAGGTAAATAATTATAACCATCAATTTTAGGAACTTTAGAATCATCCATGTCGAGGAACATTCTTAACAAGTTAGTGATGATTATTTAATCATATTTGTTTTCCCTAAAAAATATTATGATTCTCATTATTCTATTAAATATTATAAATTAATCATTAATAGTTTAATCACCTTGCATCAATACATCATGAATCTTACTTATACAAATATATAGCTTTGGTTCTGTTCCTCTCACATTCCCTTCAATGATTTATTCATGTTTATCCAAGAATTACTTAATAATTAGGAGTTTCATTACTATCGTATATAATTTTTCTATTAAGTCCATGATAATTTTATTATTTTCATTTCAATAAAGATATACATTTACATTGTCAATAATATTTATGTCGCATCATTTTCTAGTAGTATAGGCCACATAATATAAACATCACCAATCTTTAGGCCCTGTGAATAAATATATAATATGTGAAAATACTTATATGATATATGGGAGATCACAAAATGGGGGGAGGTATGGGTTGGTTCCCTATTTTTTCATCCCAACCCCATTGGCATTAATATATTTCCCTAAAATGATCGGTCAGAATGATTCAAGAGAACCTCTCCATGTGTCAGAGGCTTCAAACTACATACCATAGTCAGATGTATGTATGATGGATTCATTATTCCTTAATGGTAAGATTATCATAATAAAATAACATAATAATGAAACTATGGATGAAATATAAAAGAATTAAATATAATAAAAATAATTATAATAATTGATGAATCGAAATTGACAACTCCAATTGTACAATAATGCTGGTCAACGTACTATCATATACATGAATATGAAATAAAACATTTAAAAAATAAATAGTGTATATAGAAAATTAAAAACCCAAAATTAATAACTCTGTGAGTATCCTAATCAGAAACCTAGTCGTATGTTATTATCTCCCATATACAAGCACAACAACACAAAATAATCAAATGAACGCAGTTATGATACCATGTGGATTTTTCAGGTAACCGGGTGTCCTTGATGCCTAATCCGAGTATAAGAAATAGTTATTATGCCATCACTTCTGGTTTCTAATTCATTGTATAGTTTTTGAATAATAAATATTTCAGCCAATAATAATAATGAATACATTCGGAAATAAATAAATAAATGTGACCTTCTCAGGCTCATCTTCGTCAACGATACCTATCAGACCATACCTTATTCTGATCGGTCTATAATACCATTATATATATATATATTATCATTATAAACATGGTTAGGTTTATATCCCCATATATATATATATAGTATTACACAGGATGTGAGGCATAACATAGATGTCCCTGCATAATATTACTCACCAAAAAAAGATTCTCATAATTAAAAATAAAGGGCCATCATTTCTTAAAATAATAATAAATATAGTATTAGATGGAAAATATCATAATTAATATAGGACTCTACAGTAAGTATCATAATCAATAATGAAGATGGTCTTTCCTATCCTTTTATTCTAGGGGCGTGGAACACCATTCTCAACAACCCAATGGATGTGAACATCATGCCACCATCCTCGACCATGGGGGTGTGAAAACCATGGCCCAAACCCCCAATCAATTTCCATTTGTAATTATATAGAATAAGGTAATCCATAATTCTATACAATACCTCATATTGACATTCCATAAAGTGGAAACTGACATCACTCAATGCATATTGGGTCCTTTTTAATATAATTATTTTGAAAACATACTAGTAGGCAATGCAATCATCCTATAAATTTATACCGTTCAATAATATATAATACATAATGATATTTCCATAAACATATTATTCCTCATAATGTTATATTAAAATAAAAGGCCATGTCTTCAAGACTTACATTTAACTTTTAAATAACTCCATTTTATTTTCCCATTTCATTAAATAAGATTGCACACCTAAATGTTTGTATTATTATAATCAGGGATGAGGCTACTATCCTTTGTAAATATAATTAAATTTCATTAACATTGATAAGATATTTAATTCTTCATATATAAATAGTAATAATGTGTTATAAATATGATGCATCATCATATTAAGCATTTGAAACAACAACCACATATTATAGTTTAACTGTGTATACAAGAATGATTGTTAAGGAGTATAAAAATATCACACAATGGGTTGGTTTTAATTTAGTTAATCAACCACAAATGGTTTAAATAAAATAATAAAAAAATATAATTTATGTTATTATGACTTACATAACTAATATTACATTTAAATGGTAACAAATTGATAATCTGATGTGTGATACGATGCCATATTTTATAAAATGTATTTTCATTAAGGGATAAGCTATAGTCAACCTACATTATAAAATATATTATACAAATATAAAAATCCAAACTTTATTTGAATCTTTTTTAAAAGAAATTAATTAATTGTAAAAAACCTTGAAAATAGGGAAAATGAGCACACATGAATATAATGAAAATTATTTTGGTACAAACATATAAAGGGAGATGGATATTCCATAAATTCATTGATACTATTACAACATGAAAAAAACACATTATATGGTGGTTGGGAGAATAATATCTCTACATAGAATAATGAGAGGAGGATGATCCTCACAAACGAAATATTGCACATAGATGGGCGGAGAATGGAGGGGGATAAATTAAAAACTAATGAGGGAAAATGTAAAATAAACTTTTTAAATAGACATGGGTTTTTCACGTGGAATGGAAAAAAATGTACCAACCATGAAACCTATTCTTCTTATCATGAAAACCCTCCATGGAGAGGACACACTATTTCATCTAATTATGTGCAAACCATTCAGTACTATAGTGTAACAAGAACTATGGGTTAAAGGTAGGTGTAGTGTTTGGGAAAGACATGCCTAACATGTGATGATCACAACATCACACCTGAATCATGTCATAAATTATTTCTATAAATCTTAATATATTATGAAAAGCATTCTCATTAATAAATGGTGTCACATGGAAGACCCACATGGTTAAACTAACCATATTCCAACAATGCACCTCATTGTTTCTCCAAAAATTGATACTTTTCGATCCCAATGCTTCTAAAACTCAACAAAACTCATGGAATACCACCCGAGAATTAAAAAACTTCCAAAAAATTAAATTATAGTTATCTAACAATTAAATTGAAATTCTAAATCTCCACTCAATAATTTTTCCATCAATAAAAGTTAAAATCAAAATTCCTTTGTAATGAAAATTTCTTAGTCCAAAAAAATGGGATATTATATCCGCCCCACAATAGAATATATTATCCCCAAGAGGCTTTGGGGAAACATGTAAATAATCTCCCAAACTATTTGGGTTATGAGGTTTCATTTGAATTGGTCTGTTACATTTCGGATGACGAATAAAGCACCAAATATCACATTTTGAATTTTTCATCTAAGATGTTAAAACATGATCCAATGCTCATACTCCAACCATATAAACAATATGGACCTTACCCATGATAATAAATATAGAGACTTTGTTAAATTTATTCATTATAAACAACCAGCCAATAGTACCCCCACTACATGTTTTAGTATTTAACTTCCAATTTCGAGTCATGTTACCTTCACTATTATAATTTGCTATTTTTACATTTCCACTGCATTCTAAACACTCGGTTGGAATTACCAATAGTTTAGTTAAACTATAGAATCTTAATCATACCCAATTTTCTATCTTAATATCAAATTTCAAGAATGGATCAACCATATTTCACAGCCCACTCCCCCATATCAATGATGTTCTAGGAAATGGTACCTCACCGACTGCATTTATAAAAAATGTATGTCAACGAAAGCCATACTAGATTGACAATTCTCAAAATTTTCTACATAGGATGCTGCTATTTAATAACCCAAAACAAGATGCCTTCTCAAAGCAACCTTGAGTTACAATAGTCAAATCCATTAAAGCATTTAACTGGCCGCCAAGGATTCTGAAACAAAGACTTTTATTTATGTCATTGTGAGTCAACACAAATATAGGTGTATACTCTATGTAAAACACTTAGATCAAAAACCATACAAAATCCAAACCAATCCCAAATTTACATTTTATTTAACCTCATAACCATATATAGAGTTCAATGAGCTCAACCAAGGTAGTACATGTGCCATCATTTATAAGAGTGATGTTGGTTAAATTTATACATACATATATAACAACACTTACTTTCCCCAACACAATTCAGGTCAAAGTTCTGTCTCGTGTCCACAAAACTATCCAAATTGTTTCTACTCCAAAATCATTGTATCACACCATGATAACGATTTATTTATGATGAATAGACATTATGGCACAATACTCTCAGAAAATTTAATTTTTATATCATAAGGGGGATTTGTGTTTTTATCTGAGAATACTACCAAAGATCAGTTATAAAATCATATAATATGTATGGATAAGGGACATGAGTGTCCATCAGATAATAGTTTTTTCAAAGGATCTCAATTATTTCTTTGAATTATTGAGGCTCCCACTTCATATAAATGTTGAAGGTATCTATAAGGTTACTAATTAAAAATATCAAACCATATGAAAGAAGAATTCAAAAAATCTATAGCTAATTCATTTCAAGATTAATAGATCCACCCATCGAAACATCGTCACAACTCGACCATAATGTCCCTCCCTCATGAGGAATCCCTTTATTACATTAGAAACAGAACCAAAGTCCATCTTTGAAAAATAATATCATCAAAGGATGAACACATAATGAACCATTTCATCACCATGCGTCCTTACAAGCACAAAAACATTTTCATCATACTAGCCCCGATGGAAATTCAAAATAAATATCGACCATTTCCAAATGTTCCTCAAATCTTATTTTAATTCTACATGGAATTAAATTTATTACCCATAATGATAAAATTCTCCCCACAATTAGAGTTCAATATTTATCATATTTACAAAAAAAAATGATACTCATCCCACGAAACATTATCGTTGACCAATATACATGGGTTTTTTATTTGGATGGAAATATTTTTAAAGTGCTAAACAGAATGATATTAATACTATACTACATAAGGACTTCTATATTAGATTCATATTTAGAAATATATCTGATACTCCTTCCATGTTACATCCACGTTCTCCCAATATGTAATGATTGAATAAAAAAGAAATTGAACGACATATCAAAACACCTGATTCATTTTACTATGTCTTCTTTAGAATTGGAACATGTCCAATTTTAATTTATTGTACTCTTCACACTACTCTACAGATGACATGAAAACATATCACACTAAATCAATACATAAAATTGTACAATCAAACTCACACGGTTCAGTATACATTTTTCCAAATTACTTGAAGACCATTTATAACCACACACTACCCTAATAATCCACTAGAAAATGTAATTTAATTGATACTATCGATAATATTATAATCAATTTTCATCCCAATGTCTGTAAACCATAAAAAGAACAACCCCTGAGTTATATTATTATAAACTTCAGTAGTCTTGGATGACAACCTATTTATTCATCCATTGATGAAGGATAATAATTATGACATAATCTACAAAGAAGAGGTTATGAACCAGATTTTTCTAGCCCGATAAAAAATAACATTAAATGATTCTCATATCGGTAAAAAGGGTCAATATTATAAAAATACCCACTCATCAAGTTGAGGTTTAATTTTACAATGTAAATGGCTTATTTGGAAAAATGAAACTAGAACGAAACCATTTATACGAATCTTTTCACTAGTATATAACATGGTTTAAATGTTATATGGGAGTAAACGATATCAAGAAAACCCCTTCACTAAAACAAATTTCAAAAAACCCTACTAGGGGGTCATTCCTAAAAATTCATTAGGCTTGTGTTTCAATCATTTAAGATTTATTGATATAAAAAAATTTCTATGAGTAATGATCATGTTATAGTTTTAGGGAATAACCAATGAAAGTATTTTACCTGCCCATACACAGGGTTTAAACTAATAATACCACTTATGGTTTATTTTTAACTAATTTATATGCTTACATTTTCAATCAATAACATTTATAAAGATTATATAAGAAGATCATGTACTCATTATAGTATATCTATAAAAATTCCTTTATTTTCCAAATTCGACAAGAATATTTTAAATTAATTATAAAATGTCCTTTAAATATTTAATTATTAACTAAAATCCCATCATATTTATTAATTTTATTTCATTATTTTATTTAGTTATTAAGTAATATAAAAATGATAGTGACCTATGAGGGTCCAAATAAGACATTCGATGTCCATTTATATTAATCCTTGTAAATTTTTAAACATTAAGATTGGGAACAAAACTATGTGGGTTCAACACATAAAAATAAGGAACCAAGACCATCCTACCTCGGTTGGGTCATGTCTATCTCATGAGAAACTTTCCCATATAGCCTAATTTTATCTAGTTTAGAATTTCTGAAGTAGTAATTTTAGTTATCATACAAAATTGATTAAAGTAAATTCCATTATAAGGAATCCATTTCATTTAAAAATAGAAGTTCAAAAAAATTATATTTTATATAATGATATGATGTCATGTGGAGCTCATATATGGGGGTTCTATTATATGGGTGACCGTTTCCGTAATTATAGAGAACCTATACACCATATAAAAAATTAGATCCCATTCAATCAAAAAAGTTTTATAAAACCCCTGCGACCATAGATAAATGAATCAAACATGTTCTGAATGGTTAGTTAATGTTCCACCATTAATATATATAGGGTAAACCCATTGAGGATGACGTTAACACTTTAATAAATAATTATATATCAACATTATAAAAGTATTACTATAACAATTATTAAATTCATAGAAACATAGAACATTATTAATTATTCATTTGATTAACATAAAAAAAACAATATAAATCTTGACGCATGAAATAATAATTATATAAACATGACCAATAAGAATGAATTCTATATAAATCACACACATAACATCTTTCTATGAAACTACATGGCAAGAGATATGAATACAATGTGACTATCTATGTTCTTATAATGATGCATGAAATTATATATCCATTACACACATGGACATGACTAAAATACCATAAGTCTCATTAATTATAATATAATAAAATATACACCAATTGTTGGAAGTTACTCTTTTTTAAATGTAAAAACAAACAACCCAAAAAATAATGTCATGCCAAGAAACATGGTATTTTCCATGTGAATGGTTTGATAACTAATGGACAAGGATATTTTCAAAATTCAAAAAAATTTATATTATATTAACAACCAACCAAAAAAATCAGATATACAAAAAGAAAATATATTGGATACCACTTCTTAATACACCGAATAGATAGAAAATAAAATATTTCCTTGAGACAGTTAGTCATATGGCCTCAGGTGTGCCTATCTAAAATAAAGAGGCCTCTAAATATAAGTGAGTGTTTAATTATGTTACAATGGGTAGAATATGACATCATTTTCAATATAGGAAAAAGTTATCATAAAAATTAAAAAATAGAATCATTATAAATGAATGAAAGTGGAGAAAAATAATAATTAATACTAATGAAAATAGTAATATGAAACACCAAATGTAGAACAATACATATCTAAGTGACTATAATACATTAGTTTATTACATGAAGTTGATAATAAATAAACATTACATGACAAAATGAAAAAATACACAAGGTCTATATAAAATAGCATCCCTACCTCCAGATCATCCTTATGTTACTTTATCCTTAGTAAAGAAAAATAGTAAAACATAATCCAATGTGTCTAGTCAAATAACTATGGGATATTTTTGGGTATCCCAATGAAATGGAGGTTATAATACGTTTTATGATATATACTATAGGCCACCACTAATATAATTCAATTTATAATCCATTATATGAATATAAAACACATCTTAGTGTATGGATAATCAATAAATTTGGAAATAAGTAAATAAATATATCTTGGTCGAGCTCAGGTTTCTCAAGAATACGTAGGTGACCATAAGAAATTTGGCCTATGAAAGAATAACAGTGAATAAATATATGAATCCAAAGATATTAATATATATATATATATATATTCATGATTAAAATTGTTCTATTTGTAACCACATATATCGATACATATTATTATCTAGGACTCGTGGTGTAACTCTAGAATTAATTTGTAATACTTCTAATAAGAATAACAAGAGTCAAATAATAAATGATAATTTCCATCATTCCTATGAATCATAATTTATATGAGAAACAAGGATGAGTATCATAATCAAAATAGGATACTAGGATTATTATTTTAATAAATAATAACGAGGTTCTTACAAAACATCTTATTCAAGGGGTTCTGGAAATTTATAAATAGCATCCCAAGTGATGTGAAAATCATGAAAACGTCCTCAACCAAGGGAGTTTGACATGTCTTGTCCAGTGACCCTACATTAGGTCCCTCAGTAAATATGTAGAGTTAGTTAATCCAATTATTCATGTTATCTTTTAGCTGGATGATCCTTAAAGAGGAAACCAACATCACTCAATGATTATTGGATCTTATTTTTTATGAAAATCCTTTTAATAAATTTTAGTAGAGAATGTGTTATTCTAAAAGAAATATGAATTTTATCTCTAAATAATAACAAATTACATGAAAATAAGAATGTCATTCCTTATTTTTAAAAGTAAATAAAATGGAATGGCCATCATCATTCCATTTACCATTTGATTGAATACATTTGATTGTCTGATATCATTATAGAAGATTGTGCACTTCAAATGTAGTTGTCTCATAAATAAGTATGTGGAAATTATCATATGTGAATATAATATAATTTCATTAATTCTTTTAAGAGTATGTGTTCTTCAGATCAAAAGAAGAAACCAATTGTAATAAAAACAATGTACTATCATTTTAATCAGTTGATACAACACAATTGGAGGGTATTTTTAATATGTAAAAAATAATTTATGTTAAGGAATATAAACATATAACATAAAGGGGAGTGGTTTGGGTTATGGTAAAAACACATAGATGGTTAAAATTAAAGAATGGAGACAATATAATTTAATTAATAATTTTCAGCTAACTAATTTCATATTTTAAAGGAAACACATAGAGAATCAAGATTGTGAAATAAGGAAATACATTATAAAACGATAATAGATTAAGGGAGAACAAATATACCACTAAAATTATAACATAGTCAATTAACTCATCCAAACATGATTTTATTTTAAACTAATTTTTGGGAAAATCAATGGAATAATAAAAAAACTATATAATAGTGAAAATTATAAAACTGGATTAATGCACTAATTATGGTGAATGAAACATGAAATGGATGATAGGGGAGTCATAGACTCATAGATATATTTCTTACAAGATGAATGAATCTAAAAATAGTTTCCAAATGAACATGATCTCTCTATGTTTAGAAGAGATAAAAAGGCAGAGCCTCCCAAAGGGGCTATTATCGTTGGATGGGATGAGAAAAAGTGGGGGAGATATTAAAAATAAATATGGGAATAAAATTAATGAAACACAAATTAAAGAGCCACATGGTCTGACTTTATATTTTGGGTAACCATGGACTAACTGTGAAACATCATCTACATTGATCCACACCTTGAATGGTGTTGTTCTTGTGTTTTCTCTAACCGTTCACAGATTGTGTAGTGCAATTAGTTATGTACGACTAAGAAATTGGGTTAAGTGAATGGTTTGGGAAAACCATGTGTAACCCACGCAGGTCACCATTTCTCACCTGAACAATGTTTCATAGATATTCATAAGAGGTATCGCGGTTTTAATAAAATAATCTCCTCTAAGAATTGATGACACATTATTGACCTGTATGGTAAATCTAACCATGTTCCTTATTATTATTATCAAGAAACCAGTTATTTCGGAACCCAGTGCTTCCAAAACACAACATAAATTCTATGTCATAATCCATAAAAAAATATCACATTAAAGTGATCACATGTTTGGATTTACATTAAGATTATAAACGAAATATTTATCTCATCCAAAAAAGGGAAACTCCAAATTTCTTTATAAAAAATTGTCCCCATCCAAAAATAATGAAATTAAATCTTATAATATTTAAAAATTTATTTTAAA
The DNA here is from genome assembly GCA_963277665.1 of Viscum album. Classification (NCBI taxonomy): domain Eukaryota; kingdom Viridiplantae; phylum Streptophyta; class Magnoliopsida; order Santalales; family Viscaceae; genus Viscum; species Viscum album. The sequence goes on from OY728134.1 coordinate 478,980,385, forward strand.
ATTATATTTCACCATATGATAAACTGTAGTGATATATTCATTCATTACACATACATTATCACCAATATATAGCAACATAATATATTTATAATGTTAACTCATCAGTAAGAGAATTCCTTTCTATTATACGATATAGATTCCACTCAGATCACACTACCCACTAAAATCATTATATGAGTATGAGAAAGATATTTCCCTAAAACTCACATTATTAGGAAACTCTACAATTATTTGGTTAATCCCATACCCAAATGTATCCATTATATTACATTACTATATATTTTATGTGACAAATTTTCGATCTTCTTCATGTCAAATACAATATATTTATCATATGTGTTGAGTATTTTTCTTCAACTACTCTTACACAACACATCTCATTTTCCTCCTGTAAGAAAAAAAGTATATATAATGACTTCTATATCTCTTCCTCTTCATGTGAAATTTAAAACAAACATTCACAATCTTTCTTGAGAATTATATTTACAATAATCAAGTTTGACATAATTTTTATTCACATTAAAACAAATATATATTCTCATATACATGAATAATATTTTATCTTCTTCTCTTTATTTCATGAATCACACTTTTAATAACTATTATTAGAATTTAAATTTAAATTTCCTCAATACATCGTTCATTATCATTAAATAATTTAACTTCTTCTATTCCTAACTAATTTAATAAACATTTGTAATAACTATATACAATAAATGACACAAAAATCTTGTAAATATTTCATAATAGTACCTGAAAACCAATATTTCCAAATATTCCTGATATTTATCATATTTATGATAATTGTATATGGAGTTAATATTTTGGATATTTATCTTTTCCTTCCAATTCCCACTATATTATAATTACGATGCATTTATTGTGGATATATGCAATCATGAAATACTATATAATGTTTATTAACAACACTATACTAGATAAACAAATTTTTTGATGGAATTAAATCCATTATTGATAAGAAATTTTATTCAATTGTTTTTGATGGACTCCCACTGAATTAAAAAAGATAAATTTTCCCAACATTTTTATAATAAAAATAGATACATATTAAAAAATGATAAATTATAGAGTTTTATACTTTTATCCCTCATAGAAAAAATAATATATTAGTTTATTGTGGTAAATAAATACATCCATAAGTAATTGGGTTTTGTGTAACATAATGATTTATCCTAAACTAATCAAATAATTTCTTTGAAACAAGTTCTGTGAATATAAAAACAATAAAATATTCGGTTGAAATATAATCCAGCTCCAAATCTCGTATAAAAATTTAATACTTGAGGAAATTATTTTTCGTATTAATATTTTAGGATATGTTGTGAATCATTTTGTTATGGGAATGATCAATTAAACATTTATTATAATTAAAAAATTTCAATAGTTTTTCAACATTCCTAACTAAATATTCCGGTATTGTTATTATCCAAAAAATTTATGTAGATGAATTTTTGAAAGAAATATATATATATTTTTATTATTTTAAATAAAATAAAATATTATTCTTACACTAAAATATAACAATATATTTTTCAAAAAAAATGATCCTCATAATGTAGATTTTCAATTATTAAAATCCATGTTTAATTCAGAAACATTAAAAAAAAGAAATTATCGATTCTACAATTATAATATACATAAGATCATAACTAAATACTCTCTTGATATAATAAATAACTCATTTGGATGAAAAATTTTGGTATTCCTTTGGATCACATTGATTACATGTAAAAATATTAATGTATAAAAAATATATTCTTAATGTTTTTATATTATATATAATTTCCTTTATCATCTCAATGTCCAAATATTCAAGCATTTTTATACTTAATTATAAGGTTTCGTTACATAAACAATCTTGGGTATTGAAATATCTATTGAATCATATTTATAAATATTTTAAACAATTTCAGGGAAAATATTTAATAAGATAAAGAAATATTATTTTTTTTCATTCATCACGTCGTAATGTTCTACAAACAAATCCTTCACGTAGTGCATAGAAATATTAATATAAAAATTCACTTTTCCTGGAAATTCATTACCAGAATTATCTGTGTTACATGAAAAAATAATTTTTCCAAAGTAAAAAATTTTATATTAATGAACCAAACCTTATATTATATCTATATAAGCTATTATAAACATTTCAATTAAAAATATTTAATTATTTCATAGAACTACCAAATTTGGATTATTAACCACCACTGGGTTGTTTAAACACATATAAGAAATTTTTTATCAAATATAATACAATATACTTATATCTATCATGTATATAACCATATATTTTACCTATCAATTCATCTTACTAGAGATATCTATTTAATAAAGAATACGTCACTTACCTATGATAAATTTTTTGAATCTGTAATCTATAAATACAAAAAAGATTTCAGTTGCATCATGTGTTCAAATAGGTGAAAATAATTCTTCAATTTTTACACATATCACATGGGATTAATCATTATAAAATAAGATGGATATTTTAAAAGATATATCACCTTTTTTATGATATTATTTCTAAACAATTATCTAGTTTCTATAAAATTATTCCAATTATGTCTATAGAGAAGATTATAGGTTTCATTTTTATCAATATGAAAATTTTATTAATTCATCCCATTTATCCACTAATTGTAAAAAATATCCTCCATAACAAATTGTGGTTAATCATTTGAAATATTAACTATTAGATTTATATTTCTTAATATCATTTTTTATGAAGTATAACTTCCTCACATTCTAAATTTTTTTCAATTTCTGTATTAATTTTCATCTACGTAAATTTTTTTATTTTTTTGGTTTATATATAGATTCATAATTGTATGAATGATCACAGTATATATTAACCAGATTAATACTAAGATAACATTTATTTACTTTGACAGTATTTAAATTATTCATTTTTTTCTTACATTACTTATTAGAAATCATCCTTACATACATTATTTACACACAAAAAAATTGAATCATTTTCACATAATATATTTTAAAATCATTTGATGGTTTTTATGAGAACACCTATGAACTATTAAATTTGCAGAATATCCCATGAATCCAACATACTCACATTGTTTCAACATAATATAACTAAATATAAATTTTTAATCTACAATAAACCATGATATTTGGAAAAACAAATTTGTATTAAAATAAATGAAACATCCTGCACCATATCTCATAAGGATTAATATTTCATTATAACCTCATAAAACAATATATTCAAAATATGTAATTTTCTATTTACTACTTTTATCTATAATAATATAGAGTGTATATAATTAGGAGAATCCATTTTTACCATTCCAATGAATCATTTATTATTCCTTTCAAAAACATTATTATAATAGTGATTGTAAGGAGAAATATATAATTTTTTAATACCATTCAAATAAAGATGTGTTTTAAATGAATTTATAGTGAGATCCTTTATGTTATGTATTATAAACATTATTACATATAATACAATTTCTTCTCAACGTCTCATATAAATATTTTTAATATATCTTGAGTGGAATATTTACATTCCATAAACATTAAATTAGTCATAATAGTGAAATAATTAATGAATTGCTTAATGTGAAAATCACATTTTATTCGATTAATGCCACATATGCCTACATAAATGAATAATCATAAATTCAAATGTTCTAGTGGACATAATATCTTCTTTATGCAAACTACCATTTACAATCTTCCTATTTTAACATGTTTCCATGAAAATATATCTTTTTGGTTTTTATCTATTGTAGATCTCTCACAAAATAATATTTTGTGTTTTTTTTCAAATTACATTGACAATGATGTCCAATTATCTTATGAAACATTGTATTATTATCATTATAATTTAAATAGAATAAAATAATTACATCACCAATTGTGAATATGTTATATATAGTTCTTTCCCACAAAGTTATGATTATTATGTCACTTAAAAAATACTGGGGTTTTTTTAATGAAGAATAATTCATTATATAATCTTAAAGATGGGTAAACTTCAATAAAATGTGTTAATCCTATCCAAAAATTATAAAATAATTATATTTAATATTTTAATATTCAATTTTATAAATTATAGTTCCCATAAGTTTAATGTTACTATCATTCCCAATGGTAAAATCATTTCCATCATGTTCTCAAATTTTATTCAATATATTTCTTTCACGTTTCAAATAAGTTGAATAATTAGTATAAAATATGAAAGAAAAAATATTCAGGGTATATTTTAATGAAGGTTCATAAGAAAATTATTTTACCTATAGTTACTAAACATCCATCCTTTTTTATAAAAAGAAAAACATCCTAGTGTATTTTCCATACATTCTTTATATTAGTGATTATATTTGTCACATATTATTATAACCACCTCTATATAGTAAAATATCTTATATGTTAATATAATATATGAAATTTTAGTCATAAATATTTTCCATTAATATTTATTTATATTACTAGAAATTTAATTGTTTCCATCAGAGTTTCTCAACCTTAATTCATACAGACTCTAAGGGAGTCAAATATTATACATATTGATATAGGTTTTTTGGAAAAATATTCCACAAAATAATAAATAAACCATGAAATGTGATCTCCTAAACTAATATGAGTTTTTTTTTTTTTTTTAATGTTTAGTTATATTTTATACATCCATTTTGCAATAGAATGTGGAATAATTTCTTCCTAGATCCCATAAAATTATACTTTTATACAAGGGAGGATTTCTATTGATTATTATTTTCACAACATAACCCACACCGGTGATTGAGCCGCACCTACAACAAACCTGCCTCAATAGGACTTGGGGTGAAGAGTAGTTCTGAAGGCACCAAAATTTTAGGGAGGCATTTTCCAAAGAACCTATACACATGCACACTACAAACACAATTAAAATTTCCACAGGAAAATGAAAACATAGAACACTTCTATATATAAACCACAAATATTCATAAACCTATAAATAGTAAAAGTACAGAAAATAAAACTAAAAGGGAAAAGGGAAAAAATACACACCCAATAAGAAATGTGGCACAACTCATCAAAAAGTGTAAATGTAAAGAAACCAATAGATCCCCAACACTAGATCCCAAGCTATTACCTCAACATGTGGTCCATGCAACCCATGTCCCTAATCTTCCCTATAATCACGATCAACCTATTAATCATCTACAAGGGCACACTAATGGGGAAAAATCCAAAGCAGGGGTGATTATAAAATTATTAAGTAGGATTCCCCAAAGGATCATTAAAGAAACATATGATGTACTAAATGTCCGGAGTAGTAGATAGGAAAATGTATAGTAAATTTAGTACAACTCAGCAAACCAATTGAGTGTTGTAAATTTATCCAAATGCAAGGAGCAAGAAATGGTGAAAAGATTAACTTCTCATTGTGTATTTTCAACCTATAGTAGAATTGTTGTCTCATCCATCCATGAGAATCTAGACTTGGAAATAACATGTCATACCCCATGCATCATATCCTCTCCAAGAATAAGAGTAGCCCAAACCAATGAGTGGAAACCCAAACATGATATATATATTCATATATGCTAAAAAAGAAACCCAATAGATAGAGTAATGGGATCTACATGTCACAAGCTCAACCCAAGAAAAGAGTATCCTGCAATACCATAAGATAACTAGATCATTTCCAACCATCCCACGTATCTAATCTTAACATCAAATCAATGGGAATCAATCTTTGACCCATGATTCTATCGTATTTTGGTGTCAATATCTCACCCACATGGTTTTAGGTCACATCACAAGGAAGAATCATGGTATTTAAAGAGTACATCTTCCTTAAGAGACTAATGATACTTTATTTTATGCATTGTCATTGTCCCACAATTGAGATGTCATGTCATAAAATCAAAGACCCATGTCCCACATGGCTGATGGGATCCAATGTAGTCACTGGGTATTTGTTCCCTAGTCTGTTAGGGAGGATCAACTACATGATGTCGACATGGACCGACATCCTAGCTCAGGTAGATGGTACTATCTAGAAAGCACTTTTGATGGGAACCACATTTGGGACCCATTGGTGGGGTACTTGTAATTTCCATAGAAGACCACTTCGCATCCAAGCTAGATATAACTTGGAAATACAATTGGGAACCACATCCAAAACATGAAAGTGGTAATCACAGATCTACCATTTGGGGTATCCTCCCTGACTAGCTATAGGTAAAATTGAAGCTACTCTGGTCATCCCAACTATGTAGTACCTCTCTGAAAATAATCATGGAACTCCGGCCATCCCTACTAGATGGTACCTACCCAGAAATCTTCAATGGACTCTAGTGAGCTCTGATGGATGGTACCTCATAGAAAAGCCCCACCACAGTTATCAAGTATCACCCTGAAACTGCTCACATAATAACTCAGAAGCCACTATAGAGGGAATCATCACATTCCATAGAGAAAAACTATAAGGTTATGCTACCCACAGGCCTTGATACAAGTCCAAAAGAAGTATATGTGAGAGATAGAAGATTCCTAATGTAGTGTATGACCTATGTGGGGCCCTCATGATTTGTGAACCAACCTCATCACCAGACTATGCACCTAGCCAAACATAGTTACTAAATTGTGAACATGTACCCGAGAAAATACATTGTACTCCCATAGTACATGGAATATGTAGACAAAATGTCGACAAGTGCACAATACTCATCATTAATTTTGATGGTAAAAGACATACATTCACTAAAACGCCTCCTCAAATGACCATATAACATTTGACCACATATCATCATACTTCTTCATAACTCTCACAAGAGTCGAAGCAAATCAAGTCCTTGGGTTCTCTTTAAACACATGATTAGGATCTTTAATGATACTCATTTCATGTTTCTAGATTTAATTAGATCACAAAAAACGATCCAAACATCCAAATGGATCACACCATTGTGATATTTAAGAAAAAACATGTCTGATCGACTATTTATTCTCCCCAAATAGAATTCTGGGGGAAAAGTTTTATGTTGGTACAATTAATTCAAAATAATTCCATGGAGACCACACTATATTCCTGAAAAAAAAATTATTTGGTTCACTTAATTGTGATCATCATGATAAATTACATGATATTGACTACTCATTTGTCCAAAATGGATAACAAGTGGAAAATATGAATTTAATAGAAACACATAAAAATAATGCATCATGGGTCTCAAACACCAATTTTTTTTAAAAAACCATAATGTAGTCTTCAAATTTCCTCAAAATGATCTAGGTCGTTCCGCAGCTGATGGTGCATCAAACAGACACCACGTTTAGAAGATAGATTAGATAAATGAATTAGTAATAATACGTAAATGATTTATTATTATTGATGCACGCAATTCATATGGAGTGTAAAAAGTAATTTATATTCATATTGTATCCCATTGACTGACTAGGGTCATCTCTCTTGATTAGTGTTACTGTTGGATCAATCAAAAATTCTAATTATCTTAATCTAAATCTTCATTGGTTTTTGGAAAAATAGGAATAATGAAATGTAGAATATAAAGCTAAATTAAAAGGAAGTCAAAATGCATATTATAAAGAATTGTTGTTGTTCTAGGTTTGACAATAAGGGTTCATTCATTATTTATTTATTTTTTATATTCAATTTGATAATTTGTTTTATGAACCTCATTAAAAAATTGTTTTCCCTTGATTTATTTTTTGTGTTATTTTATCACGCATCTAACAAACCAAACCACACCTAATCTAGTAGTAATGTAGGGTAACACCTCAACCAATAATGTTATTCCAACAAGAGCCAACTCCACCGAATGACATTTCAACCCTTATGGTAAACCCAAAATCACCGTATGAAGGGTATTACTATGTAACGGGATGGAAAATTAAATAATAAAGTAAAATTAATGTATTTTAAAATAGTGTTGTGGTGGAAAAATTCAGTACCCGTGCAATATTTCCACCTCCACTACAAATTAATTTAAAACATTTTCAATTTGAAGTGCAATAATGAAGAACACCGTGAAACCTCCACTAGGTAAAATACTTGAGTTGGGAACATTTCATGGAGAAGTTCATAAGGATCATGATGGAATGATGGAAGATAGTGAATGATATTGATATTGTAAGAGAATAGGGGTGGATGAAGAAAGGGAATCACATTAGTATCAAAATGAATGTGTTACATATAAAGGAAGACTAAAATAAAGTGAAATGAAACGAAAATTATAATTTTAGTAGCATGCCCCTAGGCCTCCTCTCCAATTGTGGTTTTGAACTCCTCTACGGCATGGGTAAACTTCTACTTATATAAGCCAATGGCTTCCATCCTTCAGTAATTATATTTCAGATCTATAAAATCTCCCTTAATGATTTTTAAAGATTATGTCCACGGAAATATTCATCATGGAGATCCAATTTAATTGATTCATTTTTTCATTTTGTCTTTTTAAAATATGTTCCAAAATATGTTCTATGATTATCCACAAAATTTCAACTTTATCAAAAAAAATTATTAAGGGAAATGCCGAATTAATTTCAAGATTTTATTTTGGCTGACAGATTCCTCTTTCTTCCACAAAAGTCAAGCGTCCATGACCCACCATAATGAATAAATTTCTCCCTGATATTTAATAGCCAAACTCATCATTTATGTTTCTTTCTATTACAATTTGAATCACCCCAATTTTAATTACTTGTATGATTTATAATCCATTCATTGATGTGTGGTTCACGCAGTCATCCGTAGTAATTTTACAACTTGAGTGCATTATTCGAACCCTTATATATCTGAATTAAATAATTGTTTTGAATAAATATATTAATAAAATTAATATAGGAATCCAATAATAAATTAATCACATAAATTGGAGTTATATTTTAAGGGAAAACACGAATTATCAATGTGATTAAAATATCTCAACATTTTCAAATTTAGATGTTTCCAAATTTTACCTCAAAACACCTCATAAATCCACAATTAAGGAAAATAACTCATCTTTTTCAATTAATATGGATTATATTGTTGAATTTAAAATATTTTTTTTGAATATACTATCTCTATAAGTTCCCCTATACATAATATATGCCTATCCCCAAGCATAAAATCTCAACATCTAATTCAAAAGGCACCAATGTTACCAATATTAAAATTTCAATGAAAAAAATTCAAAAAATTATCAATTTATAATCAAATTTTTATGTTCCAAAAAACTATCAATTTAATTTTTCATTTTTCAATGAAACAGTAAATTCAATAATTTTAATTTTCCCTATATAAAATTATGGAGATCCTACATTCATTCATTCATGATTCTCACTTTTTTATTATTAATCTTATCAAATCATGATCTATGTCTCTTTGGAATCTTTTCCATCATCACTCATGATACAATTAGTGTGATGTTATGATCGTATAATGAGAACATAATCCTTATCCATAGGCTTGTAAAGGATCTAGTTTCTCTACTTTTTAGAGTAAAAAAGAATATAAAATCATGGAGACTTGAAGTAATGGTTAAAATGACGAAGTGACATATGGTTGTTGTGTAAATGTATGAAATAATGTATGTCCAGATATAGGAGGTTAGACTCTCAATCACTATTCATGATTAATAAAGTGAAAACACAAGATGAAACTCACTAAAATACCTTTTAGAATGTGAAACATTACAGCCCCCTTATGACATTAGACAAGATTCAATAAATGATTACAAAGAATGGAATCATCTGTGTTATCTGCCTTATTTTAAAAAAAGAACCAGAAAGGCACACCATATTCTTTTCCCTTTTTGTAATTCTCTAGAAAGGCACAAAATTATATTTATTTTTTTCCTTTTTTATGGTGATACAGATGAAAGTAAAGAAGAACATTTAAATGATGACTCATGACCAATTTTCTAATAATATATTTCCCAAAATGATGACTCACACCTTCCGGAACTCACAAATGATACAGATCCCAATGAACATACACAAAAGGCCCTTCCTCCACACTCAAACATTAAATATTAATGAAAAAAACAAATAGTGCAGGTAGGTAAGGAAATATCATCTTGTAATATGGCTTAAACCTCTATTGAAATTATTGGCTTCTATGGTCTAACAAAGAATAAATGTAAGTGTGGGTTTTAGGTTAATATATGGATTTCCACAGTAGAGCCTAATTATTTTTTAAATTTGTTTTCACATAGTCATAGTGTTGAATTGTTTTGATACATGTTCTGGCTGGTGGCATGTCCCATGATCACTCAAGAAATATGCTTAAGATAAAATAAGAATTATTTGGTCTATAAATCCTCTATGAAAAGGAACTATGTTGTTGGACAATAACTCTTGGCATGATTAATAATAAAAAATTAATTCACATGAATTTATGAAATTTGAATAATGAAAAATGGGTTGAGTATATCATTTACATGAATCAGTTAATTCCATCAAATAATGAGTCCTTAATTCAATATCCATGTTTCAATTAATATTTGAATTCTAAATTTCAATCATTCTCTATCATTAATATTGAAAAATGAAAATGGCATCAATAGATTCCTAATAAAATCATGTCTACCAGATATTTCAATTAAATAATAATTCAAGATAGGAAATTCGATTAACGTTTAATGCACCAATGAAAAATGTAAAGAGTTTAAATGTTGAACATTAAAAGTGAACTCCCTTTTTAAATGATGTTTTATTGTTTTCTGTTGTGGGTTTCCCTTCTCTCATCACGATCCTACAAATGATTATGAATCAATTTTGAGAAAGGATCATGCCATTAATGCTCAAAAATATTGGAGGGAATGGGCATCATGCTACAATACTTCTATGAAAATAAATTTCAATCTACATTCATAGAAAACAAGTAATTATATTTCTTGGTAAGATCACTCATGTGGGCCCTTGATTCATTTAGTTCTTTCAGAGGGAAGTACCGGATGTTATTCATAATCTAGTGGTGTGTGTATCTTCTTGGACATGAACCACCACTTGTTGTTTTACTAGATTAGAGTTATTTGTTCTTCTTAAGGATGAATCAATATAAAATGTACACCGGATCCCCCCACCCCCTTCACAATGTGGTACAAAATGCATGGATAGGGTATGATGAAGTATGTAACTTCCTCCTCTTTAGTTGCTAAATGTAAATATTCTTCTTCAAAATCATGTGGTTTCTCCAAATGATCAATATGAAAATAATAATGAAAAGGAGTTTCAAAATTTCAATTTAAAATTTTATTTTAAAAAATTCCCTTTTATTGTAGGCAGTATGTAGATTTGGTTCTTCCGGAATGGGAATATTTATCTATTCATGGGCATCCTCATGTAGATGATCAATATCCATAGGGAGATCCATGTGTTCCTCAACAGGTTCCAATTCATCTTCTTTATCCAAGGCATATAAAAGTCTATCTGATTTTGTAAAACAAGACGGAGGTTCATAGAAATTAGATTCAATAAAACCAAAAGATTCAATCAATTTTTCAACTCCCTGGGTCAGTATTGATTCAATATATTCTTGATTTGAATGTGCATCATTAAGTTTAATGTCACTTGATGGAGGTAGGTAGTCCGTATCCTCTACACTTTCTTCAAATTCTACCACATGGGTGGTATCTTTATCTTCCACTGATAGTGATATGTATAAAGGTGGTTTCTATTCTACTTTATAAGGAATTAGGAGATTGGGTTTCATTTAAAATTGTTCTCATGCACATCAAATGTTTTCCAAATTAATATTTTCACCCTCTTGTAAATTAGTATAAATTTATTTTTCTTCTATCTCATCTAGCATTGGCTATGAGAGGTGGAATTGATCTTTAAGAGGATCCTATTTTTCCACCTCATGTTCTTCTTCATCAAAAACTAGTCGGGAATTTTCATCCATAGCTTGCTCATGCTCTTTCTCAAGATTAAGCTCGAGTTTCTCACATTGTGCTAAAACATAGTGAAACCCTATATTAAATTTTTTCCTCATGTCATCGAGAGTATTGCTAATCCTATCCACACAAGAATATAGATCTCTATAATCTACTTCCGGTTCATGATATTTCACATGCGAGTAATCATCCCATGCATAATAATTTGAATTGGAATACATAATGGAAATTTTATTTTAATCGAAACAAGGAAAAATATTTAAAAAAAATGTTAATTTAAAAAAAATTATTGAAATAATTTTTTAGCACCCCAGAAACGATGCATGTTTTGATACACGCCTGTCGTAGGGTGTGGAAAAAGTAATTTATATTCCTAGTGCATCAAAGTGGCTGACCAGGGTCGTCACCCTTGAAGAGAGTCACAATTGGTTCAATAAAAAATTCTAATTCACCTAATCAAAATAATTTTTGGTTTTGGGATCATTTGGAATAATGAGATGCATAATTTTAATCCAAATGATAATTCAGACAAAATGTAGATTATAAAGAAAGGTCATGGTCTTAGTGTTAATATCACGTGTTCATTAATTAATTATTTACTGTCTATATTCAATTTCATAATTTCTTTTTGAAACTTCATTAAGAAATTAATTTCCCATGATTTATTGATTATAGTATTTTATCATGTGTCCAACACACCAAATGACACATCCTCTAGTAGTAAAGTAGGGTAACACCTCAACCAAGAATGTTATTCCTACAAGACCCAACTCCACTGTAAGTCATTTCACACCTTATGGTAACCCCAAATCCACTTTATGAAGGTTTTTCCTAAGTTACGTGATGGAAAATTATTTAATAATGGAAAGGAAATGGATTTGGGAATAGTGTCATGGTGGACAACTACCACACCCATTCAATATTTTCACCTCCACTACTAATAAAAATAAAACATTTTCAATTTGAAGCGTAATAATGATGAACACCACGAAACCTCCCCTAGGTCCATGTCTTGAGTTAGTCTCTTTCCATGACTATGTGAATAGAGATAATTATGGAAATTGAAGAGAGAGAATTCTATCGAGTTTGGAAGAGAAATGAGGTTGAAGAAGAAAGGGAAACACATAAATACAGAAAATCATATTTTACATATAAAAGAAGACTAAAATATAATAAAAATAAATAATAATTCAAATTTTATAGACCCTCCTTAGGACTCCCCTCTAATGGAGGAGTTGAAATCCTCTGCAGCAAGGGAGAACTCATCCTAATATAGTTCCGGGGTTTCAATCCTTCGGTCTTCAAATTTCATATCTTCAAAATCACTTTTCTTTATTTCATGTAGATTCTTTCCATTGAAAGATTCATCATTTTAATCAAAATTAATTGAATAGTGTTTTCATGGTGTCTTCATAAAATATGTTCCAAAATATATTCTATGATTCTCCAAAAAATTAAATTTTTATATGTAATTTTTATTTAGGGATATGACCAATTAACTTCTAAATTTTATTTTTAATGAATGTATCTTTTTCATCAAATAATGATGAGAATACATGGTCCTCCTTAATGAAGTTGTATCTCTATGATATTCAACAAAATAAATTCTAATTGAATTTTATTACAATTACAATTGTTATCATCCCAATTTGATGTATTTTGACCAATTTATAATCTATTCATTAATGTGATGTCTACGCAGTCGTCCGGAGTAATTTTCCAACATGAGTGAATTTTTTGGACTTTTGGATGGCCAAATTAAATCCTAGACCATAAAAGAAGATAAAATAAATAAATACATGAATCCAAAAAAAATGAACCACATAAATTTTATTTATATTTTAAATGATATGTAGGAATTATCAAAGTGATTTAAATTGCTCAATATTTCCAAAGTAAGCAGTTTTCCAAATTTATCAAAAACACATCATAAATTCAATATTGGGGAAAATATCTCAACTTATTCAATATTTAGGCATTAAATAATTATATTAAATTTAAAAATTGATGTGTATATCAGCTCTATAAATTATTAAACATTTTAATTTCACGAAATAGGGTAACAAAACTACTAATTAAAATTCCATAACCATTCAAAAAATGTACCTGCCAATGTGAGAGACATTATTCTTCATAAGGTTTTTCAATTGGGCACCATGTTCAGAAGATATGTGTTTCTAATTAGGTATGACATTGATTTAAACCATTAATTTCAATTCTAGATAGATCTGTCATCCTAGGCTATAATGATCTTGTCACCCAAATCATATTCCACTAGCCCTCAGCTTAGCCTCATTGCACTGCCTTCCAGGCACCAGTATGGCCTGCCTGCCCATGCTCCAACATGCTCCTTCAATAGCCTCACTGGTGCAACTCCTCAGGTCTCCACATACTGGTCGCATCAATTCTACAACCCTGTTTTTAAAAGAGCAATGCCTCATATCAAGTCCCCCACCAAACTATGACATATCCACCTCACTTATCCTGATTTTTATCCCAAACAAAACCCAATGTATCTATCCTCAATCCCCAGTCATTCATCTCACTCCACCTATAACATTCAGCTCTGCCTTCTAGTCTACATAGTGGGATAACTACCCGAGATAGTCATTGACCAACATTTCTCAAATGATCCCTTCTACTGACCACCACTTCTTCATCGAGTGCCCAAAAATTAATATGAATCCAGCCATATAATCATCAGGTCGAGCTCTTTATAGCCTTATTCATCACTCGATTATCCATAGAAGAATTGATGTTCCCATGAATAAATGTTGGAGAACCCAATGAATGATTTAAGAATAGGATGAACCATAGTGATTTTCAATAAGGATTGATGGTCATGTTAGTGTGGCCATTGGTAATGATAAAAAATTATGAAACAAATAGGCTACAAATTATTCTCAATTAAAATCCAGAATCAGTGGTTCATAGGAAATAAATCCTTACACGATTTATCAATTTATCACTACCAATGTATTTTATGTGATACTACATTAATATAATGAGGTTCCATTGAAAATATCATTCATATTAAATGATGAGGTGATGAAGAATTGTAGAAAGGGAGAAAAAGGATTTTTAGAGAGAGATAGATAGAGGTATAATTTGGTCTAACCCTAATTCTAATTCCTTAAAAATTAATTTATAGGATACTCACTCAGTGCAGAATCTGAAACCTCTCATCCCTCTTATTTTATATTTCACTTATTTAAAAACACAATGTTTCAAACTCAACATCGATCATAGATTTTTAATCCTAGTCTCCAATAAAAATTTATTATATTCATTATTTGAGATAAAATAAATAATATTAATAATTTTTTTGATGATTTTTCTCTCAGGTTACATTTCTCATAAAAGCCCCAAAGAGACAAAATTTATTCCCCGCCTATGGTAATCACCATTTTTCGGAGTATATAGTGGCCTTGGATTTATGATCCTAGTTAAATTTTCAGTGTTATTTCATTTCATCACATAATTTCGTTACCGTATACTTAATATTTTTTAATCATTTATTAGAGGGACACTAGGCCTCAGAATTGTATATCGTCTAAGTGTGCAGCTGAGGAAATATTTATATAAATATTTCAAAGTCGTACAAATAAAAAACTAGGTCCCTACATCATTCCCTCTTATATTATAATCCAAAAAAAATGAGTCAAATAAGTCATGAAACTAAGGTCATTACTACCTCTCCCACTCAAAGGGAACCATATACATTTCCATTTTAGCACAACACCAAAACCATTGGGATGGTCAATCTATATTATGTTTTCATATATTGATGATGTGCGTAGAAACATGCATGTATCTCCTAAACAACTACATATGCAAGATGTTGTGTGCCCCTCCTCCAGCTATTAGATTGAAAGGAAGAATGGCAGGAAACATCACCATCTCATTGAAATGTCATAAATGACCCATTGATAAATTGGAATAGTTTTCCTTTCTGGTCGATCCTCCACAACCCACGTCGTGACTAGAATCAATATTTTTCCTTACAATAGAGTCTTATGATTCCATCCTTCAGAATATACATCTACTAAACCCCTAAGGATATATGGTTACACAATATTTCTCAGTCAATGCACCACAATTAATAATCACTTACATTATTGGGTATTCAAGGGGTCATCACCATCAACTAAAGAAAAATTGTACCCTACTACTCCACCGGGGTTAGCTATAGGGAATCTAACTACTCCAAAACATCCCGCACTAGGTGAGACTTGGAATTATGACCAATGGAATCTACTAAAATGCTATTAATTTCTAGAGTATAGACTATATAGAATTCATAATATTATAGGATGTTCAACAAGAATAGTTCCATAATTTTCCTGTCTCTATGGGTGATGAAATACATGAGACATTAGGGGACCAAATGATCCCCAAAGTGCTATCCTAAAAATATAGTCTATACATTCTCAGGGCGAAGACTACCACTACCATTACCTGATTATATCCTCTGTCATTATATTCATGGGTTCCCCATCACCTCAAAGTGTACATGATAATTGTAGTATCAAGACTTGAAATTGAGCACACAATGTTCCACTTAATAGAGAAGGTGAGTAAACGCATCCAACCAATAAATATAGAAATAGAATGCATGTTGAATACACCATGGTTATTTAACTCTCTTGGATGGAGATTAATCTTCAAACCATATACTCTGATACACCCACTTGAAACATATTTAGAGAAAAGTGAGATATTGGGATGAATCCACTAGAAACTCCATGACATGATCTGAAACTCCATCACACCACCTCTCCCTAAATCACAAGTCATAGGGACTCATCCAAAAAACCATGATTCAATCCAAATTTGGTGGCATAGACATTTGGTCACTATTTTTCTCGAATCACAAAATGAATATTAGTGGGGGAATGACTACTCCTATTCATGCATTCAAGATTTTGTACAAAAAGACCAGAATAATGTTACACTCACTCCATTTGTTACCCTTATATAAACTCAATCATGGATAATGGAAAAAAGTTTACTTCACATAGTGTTTAATAGGTTATACTACTAAAATTAGAAAATACATAGGGGTACCTCTAATCGTCTTGTGTTGAGCATGATTGTAAACATTCAAAGCGTATGACTATCTGTGGCCCAAGATGTTAAATTTCAAATCCTAATGCTGCATGAATAGATGGGGTGGATGGTCCACATAATGTCATACAACTCCCATGGAAACTACATCCCCTCTTCTAGCACTACATCTCTTGGAACCACCATGATCAGGACGTTTTCTCTGCTGTGATTGTTCATCTGCTGTCTGCTTGGTTTTTATAGCATGTATATTCTGGTAGTTTTGTTCCATGTGACCTCACCCTTCAAAACTATATCATTGGTTCATAGTATTTCCCCACACATGATTTTTCATCATCCCCATATGAAAACTATAATGAGACTGATTATTGGGTGGCCCTGTACATCACGATATTATCGAGTTGTATCAACTAGCTACGACAGATGTTTTGGATTCGTTGCGCTCAATACCACAACAAATTGTATGATGTACTTAAGACTGAATGTTCTATGATAGTGGTGAATACTATAGCACCCAGTAATAAGAGAGGAGGAAAAAGGCTACTAATTTAGTACAATTCTCTCAAAAAAGTCCATGATCAATCATCAATGCTCAGAAGTAGCCATCATGTATCATGTCATTAGAGTAGCGTACAATTTGTGTCAACCTATTCTCATACATAGTCACCTTCAACCCTCAAAACAGAAACTAATGGGTCTCCTGAAGTTGAATACATCACCCAAAGGATGGCTAGTACTCATAAAAAAATAGCTTCTAGAAGTCATCTCAAGAGAGTTCTTACTCATTGTGGATATGAGAAACCACACTCCACCAACACCCAGCTACTATGTGGAAAGGCTAGTATCCAAATCCACAATATGATTTATTAGTGTTTGTAAAATACTTATATGGTGGACCACCAACATTACCCAAAACTATATTTCCATAAAATATTTCCCATCACGGCTTCTCAACGGTCTATGTTGATGGATCTCACGAAGTTCAATTAGGTTGTGCATATCCTCAGCCTGCTTTGCTGGGGCAGTCTGCTACTATGTAGGTGAAGGTGCTGCTACATGTCCACCTATTCAAAGGGGATCGATTGATGGGTCTAAAATTTATGACACATTTCTCAATGTATCTTCATCACAAAACAGATCTATTATCATATCTTGCTAGAGTCATAGAGTTGTCCAAAATGTTATAGAGGAGTTCTGGAGTCAAATGAGAGTGTATATATATATAAACCATTGGTTCCTGAATCAGTATGTACATTCATAGACTAAATACAATATGATTAATGTTGTATTGTTCTATGGAACAACTGTCATAGGGTTTGGAGTCATCATGATTGAAATCATTTTCCCAATGAATGAATACATCACCCACCCATACCATTACTAGACTCCCTAGCCTAAAAGATACCATCGAGACACATTATCACTATTACCCTAATCGAAACAAATATATTTATATGGAAATGTCTAAAAAATATCCCAATGGTGGAACCACCGTTGGTACCACATCATCAAAACCGGACCCATGCCATAGCATTAGCTGCAACTATACCAAGATCACCTCCATGGGCTAGGGGTTGCTGACTACAAAAAAATGAAAACCACTATCAAGGAGGCCATTCCCTAAGAACATGTAGAGACATACAACCAATTCCATACCAAAGTGCATTGGAAAATGAAGTGATTGAAAACTTCTATATAGAAACTTCAAATATGCATCAACCAATTAAAATTATCTATATAGAAAAGTAAATTAAAAGATAAAATGGAAAAAATAAATGCCCACATAGAAACGTGCGACAACCATGAAACAAGTGGGAATGTAAAAAAAATAAGAGAGACAAACTATTGGATCCTATGATACAACTACATCACTCAGTCTATGCACCACATATCCTTAATCTAACCTAATTTCATGATAAACATGTTAGTCATCAAATAGGGAACACAAAGGGAGAGGTAATCCTAAAAAGATGTGAGTATAAAAATATTCAGTACTATGCCCCGAATGCTCATAGTATCATAAAATCCTGTAATGATGTTGGGAGAAGTAAATAGAACAAAGTACAGTAAAACGAGTTCATCTCAACCAAACAAGAGAGTGAAATAATCTCAACAAAAAATTGAGATTCAAACATGAATAATATGAAACTCTCATCTAGTCTTTGTTAGCTATAGTAGGAGAGTAGTATTTTCCAATCATGGGAAGATAGACAGAGAAAGAACATGGCATACCACATGCGTCTTCAACTCTCCAGAAAACTGAGTTTCCAAAACCAAATGCATGGGTACTGAAACTAGATATATATATATATATATAATCAATCAAACTAACCCTAATGGGGGTGTAAAGGGATCTCCTTTACACAATCTCGGTTGATGAAAAGATCATCTAATAGTCCCAGAAGTAGTAACCATCATTGACCAACATCCCACACGTCTACTCTAAACTGCATGTCATGGGGAAGAATCACCGCACCTTGATACTAACATATTTGGGAGTAACTTTTCAATCCACATGTTTTTAGGTCACCACACAAGGGATTTTCATTAGGGGAAAGTATTCCTTTTCCTTGAGAGTACAATGGTATGTCAAGGCATGCCTTGTCACTCTCACAATGTGGAAAGGTCGGGATACATGGTCGAGGAACCATGCCAGCCTGACTGGAGTCTTCCACACTTGTCATAACATATATGTTCCCTAGTAGTCTGGGGGGGTTCATCAACTGGAAACCGATGCGGGCCCACTACCCAACTGAGGTAGAGGGTACAACCTATAATTTACCTTTGATTGTACCCACTATCTTGTCCTAAAAGAGGAAATCCCAGAACTGCTATTGGGGACCACTTCCCAGACTAGCTATTGGTAAACCCAAAACCACCATTGGGGACCACTTCCCATACTAGATTAAGATAAACTCAAATTGGTCATTGGGACCACTTCCTAGAACATTTGGAGGTTAACCCAAAACTTCTTTAGACATCCCTATTAGATTGTCCCTCTAAAAAATTAATTGAAGAACTCTAGCCATCCTTTTTGATCGTACATCTTAGAAATGTATCAAGGAACTTTGGCCACCCCTGCTAGATAGTAACTCTTTAAAAAGAATTTCTACAGTCATCAGGTATCTCCCTCAAACATCTAGAATCATATCATAGAATCCAATACAGAGGGAACCTCCACATTCCATGAAAAAAACACTCAGGATAAGATACTCACATGCCAAGATCAGAGTCCAAAAGAATAAGATATTGGATATGGAATATTTTTAATGTGGGGAATCGTACATGTGGGGCCTAAATGACATGTGACTCCACCTCATTTCTAGGTTGTGTACGTAACCATCATTGGGTACTAAATTTTGAACATGTAACCCTATTAAATCTAGTGTAAACCTAGAGTACATGGAATATCTAGAAAAAAGGTTGTTGGATGCATGAATTTCATTGTTAATTTCGAGGGTCAAAGACATACATTTGCTGACACACCTCCTCAAATGGCCCTTGAATATTTGGAAACATCTCTCCATGAATCTTCTCCACTCTCATGAGAGTAGAAGCTGAAATATAATTCATTTTCTTTTCAAATAATAGATAAGGAACTTCCACCGATAGTATATTAACTAATCTTCATTTAATGAGAGCATGAAAAATGATCCATACGTCTAAATGGATCACAACAATGTGATCCATCCCAAAAAACAAACAAGATCGACTATTTAATCACCCAAAATGGACCTCTGGCGGAAAATTTGTATATCGCCACATTGTGGTTGAAAGGAATCCCATGGGGTCCATGCCTAATGTATGAACCCATATCTTCTTTTCAGGTACGTTTTCCATCTTCTATTTGTTTTTGCGAAAAAGGGGATATTTTTTAAATTTTCGAAGTAGATTCCATGTACTCGGATACTATGGGTAGTCGTGTGCTGGTCGTGTAGTGGCCATGCCCACTCCCTTGTAAGGGTGACCTGGAGGCTGCTTAATGTGGAGTAAGAAAACAGCATGCACACACCCTGTACTTCAAAAGTACATGCTGTGTACTTTTTCTCATTAAACACAACAGGGTCATGGCTAATCACCGGAAAGGTCTTGTTCTAGGTTTCATTCAGCCAAGAGATCTCATACAGCCATGATCTTCATCTAATCCCCTGACCGAGCATCTGAACATCGATTTGACCACCATTGATTGTGTTGGGATCGCCTCAGTATTCTCTCTCCTCAACTTGACCTTCATTTCATGATTCAGCTTCTTTCTCAAGTTATCCTATGTTAAAAGTTAAAGATGTTTCTATAGATATTCTCCATTTTTATGCGATTCAATTCCTGATACATAAGTTTATTGATATCCCAATGATAATATAGATTTTTTGTGCCTTTCCATTAAAATACATTGAGTTATATGTGCAATTTTTCCAAATACCCATGAACATGGTATTGTGTGTTTACCATTTTAGCTATATTATTTTTTTCTATGGTTTTATGCTTGTGTAGAGGTCTATTGAATGTGAATTGGGATAATTACTATGATTCAGATGTTTTTTTCCAATAGATGATTTCCTGTTTTGACAGTTGGGACTAGTTTGCCTCTTAGGATGTTTTTTACAATCCCATTCCCATTTGTAGGATGGTGTGATTGTTCTATGATGATAATATGTTGTAGACTGTTATCCAAGTAGTTCTTGAGGTTTAAATTGGCTGATACACATTGCTATACCTAGTTGACATACACAGTGTCGTGGGAAGTAGTTGTAGTAGACTATAGGGAGAATGGAGGTAATGTATTCTCTAGAGTGAATGTTTTACATACAATGTGATACCATAGGGGGAACTGACATAAGTGCTTCCTCAGAGTGTTGTTCCTCAATGCGTGCCACATGGGGAATAGACATTGAGTGCATCCCCAGAGCACCATTGGACATGATATGAGATTACATGAGGAATTTAATGTGAGTTCATCCTTATAGATTCTATCCATAAGCTGAGCCAGAGGGGTTAAACTATGTGTACTACCTAGAGGGTTGCTTGAACATTTTAGGTTGGACTGAAGGGGATAGGCTGTGAGTACATCCCAGAGGGATACCTATTGTGTTATCTGTTAGCTTATATTGCAAGGTAGGATAATAGGGGATATGTATAGGGTACTTCTTAGAGTGTTACCATTTGTGATTATTAGTTTTTATTTTCTTTTGCTTGATATATGAAAGTTAATGCATTGAAACTGTGGACTACTTACTGCTGAGTACTTCCTTGTTTACTAATTTTTATACTTATTATAGGTATTATATTCACTAACTGTTAGGAATAATTATTGTGGTGTTTTCCTACTGGGATTTAGCATCACACCATATTTGGGCCATGCTTTTGGGCCCAAATATAATATAATGTTGCAGGAATAGATAAAGGAAAGCACCCTTCTACTTCAGGTACTTGATTAGCTATGGGGCTAGAGAGCATGAGACCAAGCTATGTCTTGTGATGCTGTGGATATCTTTATCACAATTTTGTTACTTTTTCATCGTACTATTTTTTATTCCAGCATTTTGATATATTTATCTGATTTCTAAGATGTATGTATCATGAATCATTCATATATACATGTGGTCTTGTTTATTGTTTTCTAGTTTTCTACGGTTAACTTTTGTATGGATTATTCTTGCTTTCTCAATTGCTATTTGTTTTACTCCTGCTGTGTTACTCTTCCAATGAAGGCATAATTTCCCCACTATCACAACCAATTCCCTCACTGCTAGGTGGCAGCCTCTGGTGTTCTGGAAAATGTGTTTGAGGCCATGTGACCAACCGGGTATGGGACGCCTCTAGATGGATTCCATAATTGGGATGTTACAAAGTGGTATCAGAAGAATTTTGGTCTATTTACTTACAATTTGGATCATATATCCAGTGATAGGAAGGAATAGGTACATGGTATTATGCTATGCCCGGGAGTAGCTAACCCGTGTATAAGGAAAATCCAAACTGCCACGTTATTGTAATTTTTCTATTTTTGAAAGTTTACTGTTGATTTGATTTTCACTGTTGGGGGACTAACATGTATTGTTCTATTATTGATGACGTATTTAGGTTCTATATATATTGAAACTTGATTATATGAGGGTATACCATCTCATGCATCATTTAGGAACTTGCTATAAATCACATGTCATGAATTCTTTTAATGCTAAATAGTGTTCATTAGTCATTGCATGTTTCCTTGATATATGTTTTTCTAGACAGTCATGTTGTTATGATAGTTTCCATGATAAAATAACTGATGTTTGAGAGGGTATTGTTTGTGTAAGGTTTTGTTTGAATGAATTCCAAACATTGCTTGTTGAGGGGTCATGGGTCATCATTGACTCGAATTTGGAGGATTGTGGACTTATTTAACTTGTTTATGACATGTATGAGATGCCATTATTTGATTTACAATGTGTGTGGGCCCTCATGAATCAGAATTTGGAACCTTGAGGTTTTTTATAGTTTTTTCTATGTTTGGAAGTAGTTTCTGAGGCATAATGTCTCGAGAAACCTAGAATACACGTTGTGTAATGTAAACTACATGCCATGTGCTCTTCTATTCAGGAAGAAAATTTTATTCTTAAGTACATGATGTGTACTATACATACATGTTTTGTAGTCTCTAACCGTGTCTCAGACTGTGTGCGCAGGGACACGGGGTTTGGAATATTTGGTAAGACACACCGTGTATAGGATATACATACCCTGTCATAGAACCGTGTAAATGGATTTGTCACGAACAACATGGCTTTGAAAAAATCTACATAGTATACACCGTGTCCTCCTGGAATGCATCGTATAGTGTGAGCTATGTAACCGGTTGTGTACCTAACAACACGGGTCAGTGAGGTTCGTTTAGTACACACTGTGTATAGCACTAACTCACTAGGTAGTCTCATTATAAGGAGAACTGTGTTGTTTAGACATGTAGAAGGACTTGGACAGTGGAAGAGGATTCAAGTACACACCGTGAGTTAGGTGAAAGCGTCGTGTGTATGGGGTGTTAAACGACCAGTTTTGGTAGGTGTACACACCCATGTGAATGGCTGAAGGGAACATACTGAGTAGGTGTTATACAAACAGTGTTGTAATGTTTTTTAAATGATTAATGCTTCCCTTGTAATGTTCCTTCTTATATTTTATGTTTTTTTCCTTGATAATCTTGATCTAAGGTGTATGTTTGACCTTGCATTTTCATGCCAATGAGACGTCCTTCCGTTGTATTCCAGTTTAAGGGAAGTGATTGGACTACATATATGGCTGATCAAGGAATACATGTATATCCTCCCGTTGTTCCATACATGGCACTAGTCTTTATACCAGAGGCAGGTGATGATGCATAGTTCAGGGAAGGCTTTATGTGGATGATGCAGACCATTCAAGGAGCAACACCTCTGTCCTCGGCGATGGAAGAATTGATGCGGGTCTTTCAGCAACAACATCATCCGACATTCTTAGGGGATGGGGGATACAAGGATACATATTCATCATTAT
This sequence comes from Viscum album, assembly GCA_963277665.1. NCBI lineage: Eukaryota > Viridiplantae > Streptophyta > Magnoliopsida > Santalales > Viscaceae > Viscum > Viscum album. The sequence goes on from OY728134.1 coordinate 479,004,837, forward strand.
AACCCATGTTGATGATCTATGAGCATCTGGAGACTCCTCGAGATAGGCGAGTCATTCTCACTACATATATGCTTATGGATTCCATCATGAGGTGGTGGGATGTGATCTCACATAAAGGATGCCAAAAAGTAATGACATGGGAGGAGTTCCAATGTATCTTTTATGAGTATTTCTGTAACAACCCAAGCATCCACGGTACGATTCTCTTTCAATAATGCAATAGCCTTCATTGTACGCAACTTCGAGTTCTAACACACACCACAACCAATCAAACTAGCCGTTATGAATAGTAATACCTACTTTTTGAAATTTTATAAATTTCATTTGTCAAAATTGACTTAATTTTTTGATTCAGAATATCGAATTTATCCGAGGGTGAAATTTTGGAACTTTTCGGATAACTTTTATATTTTGATGAATAGTGAAAATTACTAAATTTTAATTAAAAACAAATTTTTAATCCAAATAATTAATAGTGATAAATTATAATATTGAGTAGTTTTAATGAATAATTAAAATATAATTTTACAATTTTATCCAATGGTGGTCATTAGAATTAATTTCACTTTTAAATTGGACATAAACAAATGCCAATTTTTTGATTGATAATGTTTCTTAAAAACATGCTATTTGTTTTGACAACGATAATTGATTATAAAATAAATTAATGAAACATATATGTTTTTAATTTCATAAAATAGACATCATTTTTGAATTTGGAATAGAAAATTTAACTTAGAGTTAAATTTTGGTATTTTTCTAAAAAACATCTATTTTTGATGAATAGTGAAACCACTAAGTGGTAGATAAAAAAATAATTTTTCGTTTAAATGAAATTTTACCACCTCTATGATTTAAATTTCAAAAATATGACATACATCATTTTCATTAGGAATTAAATGTGGTTCAATGGGATAAACTTTTTTATGGTGAATAGTAACTTTTAAGTTCTATTAATCGCGATTAGAGGTAATTAGGGTAATTTAAGGTAAAAATGATATTATAAGAATATAAAAATATTTTGACACATGTCCTAATCATATTGGATGAGTCATGGACGACCATGAAAAACCATGGGACGATTTTTGGGACACCATGTTGCCACTTGTGTAAGATAATGACATTAATACCTTTTATTTAAAGTAAAAATAAAAATGTCACAAACATGTATTGTTTTACTAAAATAATTTTTATAAGGGGTTATACAAGTCATATTTCTGAATATAAATATTAATTAGAAATATAACAATATTTCCTACAACATGGTATTTTTTTATAATTTTTAGACATTAAAAAAATAAATTTATTTATGACACCATGATGATGCAGCGATTACCTCATTAATAGATGATTTAAATTAAATGAAATGATAAGGTAAAATCTAAGACATAAATTAATCAAAAACCTATTTTATGGGTATATTTCGAACACTTATCACCTTATACTCGAAATATATCATTTTTTGACCTTCATAATCCGAAAATCATTTCATAATAATGTAACATTTCATGACTTTCCAAGAGTGCCCTTCCTCTCCTCTTATAAAAGGCCCCCAATTCTACCACATTATTCATACCATAAAATATATTTGGCTCTAAAATACTATGCCCAAATACTCTCTCAACTTCCCTCTCTTACTCATAGAAGCCTCACTTTGGGAAGAAGTCTTCTCAAGGAAGCCTTTGGCTCAAATCAAAAAGAGTTACCCGATTTTAAGGTAATGTCTTCTCTTATGTTTTTTTTTGTTTTATTTTGCTACATTAACCCCTAAAACTCTATTTATTCCTTTATTTTGTAAGAAAACGAGCATCTTAAATATACTAGGATTTTTTTATGAGAAATATTTGATTTACACTTACACACATCTTCAGTTAATGGTTAAAGAACATACTGTTTCTTTGGGTGGCGAATTACTGCCTCACGAAACGATGATTGTTCAATCATCATTTAACACATTTCATTATGTCCATTAAGATTTCAATATATTTATATATGATATATATTATTTTTATGTTTTCCTAATGCTTTTTTATTTCACATTTATGGAATACCATTATGATTTCCATTATGGGTAAACACGATAATTTCATTTTAAGAAATGCGGACTACCGCCCCCTCAATGTGATTTGAATCGTTAAGGCCATATGTGGGACATATAAAGGATGGAGTAAATGATATTATATATGATATTATACTGGAATTATAATATACCTTTATATCATTATGATTTCATTCCATTAGATACGAAATATAAAAGGAAGTAGCGTTCATGCGTACGTACGGTTTGCCGTCTCCATGAACGGTGCATTTCATTTCTTACCTCTAAATGTTATGTAATATTATAAATGAATGTATATAATAGATATATATTATATATACAATATCTAAATCATGATTATTATCTTGTATATAATGGATATTTTACCACATGAACAACTTGTAATTATAAGAAGTTTATTTTTGACTCAAGTACCAAAGATCGAAAAAATTACCATTATTAACTTAAATAGTTACATATTGTTCATAACATGGTAATAAGTGATATAAAAGGAAATATGAACTTGAAAAAGGTTATTATGAAAGTAGAAATTAACTCTAGTTTATTATTCAGGCGGTTAAAGAACAACCGAGTCAAGTTGGACACGAGGTAAGGGACTTCATCTCAATCTTCTTTCATTGAGGCATATATTGTTTTAAACACAACTTTCTTTTATAAGGTGTATAAAGCACTTTGACTTTTACATTTATTCAAAATTAATTTTTTTTATACGAATCATTTTACAAAATGAAAAAAGAGAATGTTTTTTTGTCTTACGTATGTGGCGACAACGACTTCTCCACCGCCGTGACCATTATTTGAGTTTCAGATTCCTCTACAAGCCATAATTTTTTTTAAACTGAAATATAAATACCATGTTTTACATTTATTTTATTTTGGTATTGAAAATATTTTTATTATATCAATGTGTTGTATTGATATCTTGTTATTGAAATGTGGAAATGTTATGTTTCTTTTATTGCATGTTTTATGTGATATGATTATGTTATGGTTTATGATATGTTTAAACCTTTTCATATAAGGAATGCATTGGACATTGTATGTGATGGGTGGAGCCCGCTATAGCTGATCGATGCATCAGTAGGTCTCATGAGACAAACTAATGTCTTGGAACGAGGCATTGACAAGATCTTATTTGTAGTCTTGGCACGAGGCCTTGGCCACGTGGTTATGATAGTCTGGAATTATGCATTCCATCATTATGAAAGTTGTTATTGATATTTCATGTGATTATTCAACTAGTAGAATATCCATGTGAATATGTAAATGGTATTATTTCATTTTATTTTTTCCATATTATGCTGAAGTTCATGTTTTAAAGGCTTTTGTTTTAGTTATACATTTCCTTTTATGTTTATGTTTATTTATGAATGTTTCTGCTATATTGATATCCTTACTGAGCATCTGAGCTCACCGCTTTCAATGTTTTAAAATTTTACAAGATGTGAAGAAATATTTTATGAATGAACTTTAGGGATAGTATGGGGGATATGAAGACAAGATGTTGTTGTAGTGTTGTTTATCTTTATGATGTATTGAAAAACTTATGAATGTATCTAGTGTTTCAAGGCTACTAAAATAATTGTTCTTTCAAGACATGATCTTTGTGATCATGCCAATGTTACGTAATAATGCACTGAATCTGGGTAACTAGGCGCAAGGTGTTACAGTTGGTATCAGAGGAAGTTTAGTACTATACTTGAAAACTAGATTTAGATAAACTCTGATTACAGCACATATCCCTAAGGTTGGCTTTGAGGATTATTATAGACGATCTTCCTAAAATATTTGTATTATATAAATTTTGTGAGTTTTCCAAGAAATACATCTCTGTCTAGATACGAGTAGGTAGAGGTGGCTCTGGTACAGATGTACCTAGGGGTAAAACCCAAAAACACCACTTTGTGCTAGACTCGAACAAGAACTGGTTCCCGACAACGGGCCTTGATGCACTCTTGGTTACGATAGTCCCGTGGATATTCTTAGGATAATTATCATTTTTTTACAAACCATTATGCTGGTTTTATGAGAATATACTTCCTCAATGAATTTTTTTTATGATTATGGATTACATCCATAAAATTCTCAATTTATGTTAAGTGTTTTACAAGTATGGAATTATGTATTTTGATTCATGAACATATCTAGTTTATGACATTGTTTTGAAATGGCACATAGTAGAATGAATGGAATCTGTATCAATGCATGAACTGCATATAGGGATTTCCCTCCTACTCAAGATAATTATAGTGGAGCTGGTGATACAACTTGTACTGATCAGCTTATCACCATACTGGGACAAATCAATCAGCTTATGAATAATTACCTTACTCGTATGGAGCACCCGAATCCGCAACATGGAGGATCAATGTTAGATCACTTCATGAGGAAAAAACAACCAATATTCCAAGGGAGTAAAAACTACTTAGTAGTTTGGCAATGTATAAATTCCTTAGAGAAAATATTTCATGCCTTTGAGAGTAGTGAATGGGAAAAGTTTATCATGGAAGTTTACTGCCTCACTGGAGATGCTGATCAATGGTGGTCCTTGATTAAAAATATAAACGAAGATGATAAAGTATAAAATTTAGAATGGGGTGAGTTCAAAGAGATTTTCATTGAAAAATACTTTCCTCGTGACCATCGAGCAGCTATGGAAAGGAAATTTCTGAGTCTGAGACAAAAAGAGGATAAGAATGTTGCAAACTATAAGGATTACTTTACAAGGTTAGCGAGACATGCGGCAGATTATATATATAACCCAAGAAGTAAGACTAATCATTTCTTTGATTGGTTAAAACCGTTTATCTATCGAGATTTAGTATCATAATATTTCTCAATGTACGAAGATATAGTCTTATGTTCTATCAAGACAGAAAATCATTTCTCCAAATCTTATGAATATAAAGTTAAGAAAGAAATTTAGAGAACGGTGGAACAAGATACCGATAAAGTGAACAATGGAAAGAAGTATTTTCCATTATTTGATAATTGTGGGAAGAATCACTCTAGTACTTGCCTAAATTGAATGAGAGTTTGTAATAAATGTGGAGGAAAAGGTCACCAGGCTCGTGATTTCAAGGGAAAGGAAGAGGCTATCAAAATTGAATGATACAATTTTAGGGAAATGGGGAATTATGCAAATGAATTTCCTAAGAATCAGGAAAAATTACCTCAGAAAAATCAAAGGGATAAAGGCCAATCTTATGTTGTTACTATAGTTGAAGTGGAAAAATTAATGTATCAGTGCTTTGGGATTCAAGGATTATATTCTGGTTATAAAATTAAAGTGATATATATAAGGATTGTACTATAGTACTTTTGGTTTTCATTAAGGTTTTAATATGATTAAGGTAATCGTATTTGTATTATGTGACAATAGGAGAAACATTACTTTGTTTTGGGAATCTGATGAATTGATTTTGGAATTTAGAGACCTTTTAGAGAAAGTTTGGACATGGGTATTTTGGATAACTATAAAGGTTGGAATGGATTAAGTTTAACATTGGATTGTATTGTTTAAGGTTAAAAAATTTCTAAAGATGATTTTTTTAAAATTATAATACTATAGTTTTAGGAAAAGGACAACCTACAAGTAGGGGGATAACCCGTCACGTCGGACAATGTTGTAGGAATCGAACAGACAACCATTGTCCGACATGACTTTATTACCTACCACTAGCCTACAGGATGTCCCTGGTTATTACAAAATATTTTTCCTAATCTAAATGGAGTGTGTTAATATTTTTAACCTTTTACCATTAGGATAAATATTATATTTTTTAGTTATATTATCTTTTTGACTGAAAGATTAGTCTGTGGAAGAAATTAGTTGAAGGTTGAAACTCTACTTTTCAAGCATATATATATATATATCTATCTCTTATTATATGAATAAATTAATTCTTAAACTCTAGGAAAGGGATATTAAGACAAAAAATGTGTGATCTTAATACGATAGGTTTTGTTGAACTGATGATATTTTAAATCAACATATATTGAAGGCTTTGAGGCCCTCAATTTTACCCTTGTTTGTGATTGATGACCACAATCACTCGCTACAAATATTTATATTTTCCCTCCAATTATATTTCTCTAATTGACACCAATGTTCTCTTAATCGAGATTATAATTTGGTGTTGACTTTTTCATTTCGATTTCCCCCATATTAAGTCTAAATTTTATTAACCTTATTTGCGATGTGGGTTTTCCACAAAGGTATTTTCTATTTTCAACCTTTTATTTTTGAAGAACATTTTCAAATTTCGAGGACGCAATTTATTGAAGGAGGTGAGAATGTAAAAACCCAATATTACATGGTACAATTCTCTTTCATTAAGGCAATATCTTGCAATGTACGCAACTTCGAGTTCTGACACATACCACAATCAATCAAACTAGCCGTTATGAATAGTAATACATACTTTCTTGAAATTTTATAAATTTTATCTTTTAAAATTAACTTTATTTTTTCATGTGGAAAATTTAATTTTTCCTAGGGTGAATTTTTGGAATATTTTAGATAACTTTTATATTTTGATGAAGAGTGAAAATTACTTAATTTTAATTAAAAACAAATTTTTTAATCAAAATATTTAATAGTTATAAATTATAATATTTAGTGGTTTTAAATTATAATTATATTATAATTATACCATTTTATCCAATGGTGGCCATTAAAATTATTTTCACTTTGAAATTGGACATAAACAATTGTCAATCTTTTGATTGATATTGTTTCTTAAAAACACGCTATTTGTTTTGACAATGGAAATTAATTATAAAATTATTTAATGAAACTTATATGTTTGGAATTTTTTATAATAGACATAATTTTTGAATTTGGAATATCAAATATAGCTTAGATTGAATTTTTGGTATTTTCCTGAAAAACATCGATTTTTGATGAATAGTGAAATAAGTATGTGGTAGTTAAAAAACTGATTTTTCATTTAAATGGAAATTTACCACCATTGTGATTTGAATTTCAAAAAACCAACATACATCATTTTCATTAAAAAGTAAATTGTGGTTTAATTGGATTAAAATAATTTTTTTTGTGAATTGTAACTTTTAAGTTCTATTAATCGTGATTAGAGGTAATTTGGGTAATTTAAGTAAAAATGATATTATAAAAATAGAAAAATAAATTTAAACATGTCCTAATATTATTGTATGAGTCAAGGCCGACCAAGAAAAACCATGGGATGATTTTCAGGAACCCATGGATCCACATGTGTATGATAATGACATTAATACCTTTATTTAAAGTTAAAATAAAAATTTCACTAACATGTATTTTTTTACTAAAACAATTTTTAAACGGGGTTATACATGTCATATTTTTGAGTATATATATTAATTAGAAATATAAAAATATTTCCTACAACAAGGTATTTTTTAATAATTTTTAGACATTAAAATAATAAATTTATTTTTGACACCATGATGATGTAGCGATTAACTCATTAATAAATGATTTAAATTAAATGAATAGATAAGGTAAAATATAAGACCCAAACATGTCAAAAACCTTTTGTATGGGTATATTTGGAACCCCTATCACATTATCGTTGAAATATATCATTGTGGGACATTCTAAATTTGAAAATCATTTCATAATAAAGTAATATTTCATGACTTTCCAAGAGTGCCCCTTCTCTCCTCTTATAAAATGCCCCCACATCTACCACCTTATTCACACATTAAAAGCGATTTGGCTCTGCCAAAATCTGACCAAATACTCTCTCAACCTTACTCTCTTACTCCTATAATCCTCAATTTGGGTATATGTCTTCCCAAGGAATCCATTGGCTAAAATCAAAAAGAGTTACCCGATATTAAGGTAATGTCTTCTCTTATGTTCCTTTGTTTTATTTTTATTCTCCAACCCCTAAAACTCTTTTTATTCCTTTATTTTGTAAAAAAAACTATATCTTCAATATAATAGGATGTTTTTATGAGAAGGATTTTATTTACACTTACACACACCTTCGGTTAATGGTTAAAGAACATATTGTTTCTGTGGGTGGTGAATTACTGCCATACGAAACGATGATTGTTCAATCTTTTTTTAACAGCTTTCATGGTGGCCATTAAGATGTAACTGTTCTTATATATGATATATCTTCTATTTATTTTTTCCTCATTCTTCTTTATTTCTAATTTATGGAGTACCATTATGATTTCCATTATGGGTAAACACGATAATTTCATTTTAGGAAGTGTGGACTACCACCCCCTCCAAGTGATTTGAATCGTTAATGCCATATGTGGGATGTATAAAGGATAGAGTAAATGATATTATATATGATATTATACTAGAATTATAATATACCTTTATATCATTATTATTTTATTCCATTAAATACGATATTGAAAAGAAAGTAGCGTTCATGTGTACATACGACTTACCGTCTCCATGAATAGTGTATTTCATTTCTTTCCTCTAAATGTTATATAATATTATAAATGAATGTATATACATGATATATATGAAATATATGATTTCTACATCATGAATATAATTCTGGATATAATGGATATTTTACCACATAAACAACTTGTAATTATAAGAAGTTTATTTTGGACTCAAGTACCAAAGATCGACCAAATGACCGTTATTAACTTAAATAATGACATAATGTTTATAACATGGTAATAAGTGATATAAAATGAATAATGAACTTGAAAAAGGTTCTTAAGAAAGTATAAATTAACTCTATTTTATTATTTAGGAGGTTAAAAAATGATCGAGTCAAGTCGAACACGATGTAAGGGACTTCTTCTCAATCTCATTTCATTGAGGCATATTTTTATATACACAATGTTCTTTTATACGGTGTATAAACCAATTTGAATATTATGAATATTCCAAAGGAATATTTATTATATCAAGTGTTTTACTAAATGATAGAAGGGAATGTTTTCTTGTCGTACGTATGCAGCAACAATGACTTCTCCACCGCTATGACCATTATTTGAGTTTCAGCTTCCTCTACAAGCCATAATTTTTTTTAAAATGAAATATAAATACCATGTTTTAATTATCTTTTATTTTGGTATTGAAAATGGTTTCATTATATCAATGAGTTGTATTAACATATTCTGATTGAAATGTGGAAATTTTATGTTTCCTTTATTGCATGTTTTATGTGATATTATATTATTAGGGTTTATGATATGTTTAAACGTTTTCATATATTGAATTCATTGGACTTAGTATGTGATGGGTGGAGCCCGCTATAGCTCCTTGATGCATCGGTAGGTCTCATGAGTGTTTCTTGGCATGAGGCCTTGACAAAATCTTATATTTAGTCATGGCATGAGGCCTTGGCTACGTGGTTATGATAGTCTGAAATTATGTATTCCATCATTATGAAAGTGGTTACTGATATTTCAGGTGATTATTAGACTAGTAGAATATCCATGTGAATATGTAAATGTCATTATTTCATTTTTTCCATATTATGTTGAAGTTTATGTTTAAGAGTTTTTGTTTTAGTTATAAATTTTATTAAATGTTTATTATTATTTATGATGGTTTCTGCTATATTGTTATCCTTACTAAGAATCTGAGCTCACCCGTTTAAATGTTTTAATTTTTCCTGGATATGAAGAATTTTTTTATGAATGACCTATAGGGATAGTATGGGGGGATATGAAGACAAGACGTTGTTGTAGTTTTTTTTACTTTATGATGTAATGTAAAACTTATGAATGTGTCTAGTGTTTCAAGGCTACTAAATTAATCAGTCTTTTGAGACTTGATCTTTGTGATCATGAAAATGTAATGTAATAATGCACCGACTCTGGGTAACTGGGGTCGGGGAATTACAACTTCTATCCAGACACCTTGAGTTCTGATAGATCCTGAAATATTACGATTCTAGATAAGGACACTCTTTTGTTAATGAAGTATTCCTATCCTTTAAACAAGCTCCAGCCTTTCGTTACTATTTTAGGAGGTGATCAGTTATTATTGGCAAGGATGTTTGTCGAAGGTGTCAGGAACATCATCTGATCATATATGAACATCTTCTGGTTGACCTATATCACATTCATCATCAATCAGGCACTGATCACTAAGTGTAATCTGAATGATTTTGGAGTTTTGTGCCAGGGTGGCTCAACATATGAAGTTATTATTCCCCCAAATGACATCAAGAAGCATTGTGGAGAGTCTATATGGAAATATCCAAGGATGAAAGATACATCTTCTGGTAGTTTGGTGGTGTGCAACCAGTGTGAGAAGAGCTGGAATACGAGGCCACACTACCCAAGAGACCTTGTGGAGTGATGATCTTTTGGAAATATGTGTCATCTTTAGCATTTTTTCCATATCCTCTCACCGGAAGCTGGTGACATGAGTTCTTCTTTGACTCCTTGTTCAAGATCAGCACCACTTGTTTCTCACTAGTTTGGAAACTAAATATTTTTCAACCATTCATGATGAGATAAAGGTTGTGGCTATTGTATACAGTAGCCTAGTCTTTAGTGATTATATAGTGGAGCAGTTAATGGTGGCCAGACCGGGTCACATGGCTGTGGTACATGTCAGACATTTGTGGTGGAGAAGTCCCAATAAGAGCAGGATCTCAAACCCTCTACAGTTCGAGGCATGATCATAGTTGCCTTAATTTTAGCTTTTGTTTTTTTGATACAAGGGATTCCCAAAGTTTTATATCTGTTGTGGTTGTGGAGAGCCTTGGGCTCTGCATCTTTTCTTCTTGCTGATATCCTGACGCTAGACATGTCGTTGGGGGACTAGAACAGTGAGTGTACGTCGGTGCAAGTAGTTCCCTCAAGAGGTTGGTGGGTGTCACTTTTTATGGGACCTCTATGTCCTAGAAGTGATATGCTATGATATCATTCTCGAAATAGGCTGGTTAGTTCCCTTTGTGTAAATCATAGACTGTTATCATTGCAGGGTCAGTTTCATATCACAAGAGGGTGAATCATTTCTTTATAAGGGCAAGTAGGATGTCTAGGAGAGTAGAGAAGAACCCAAGCATCATGGGTTAGAAATATTTAGATCCCATATTTCTAGTCTATATCTAGATTACTAGGGGATTTCATAGATGAACATTCCCCCAGTGGTGGACCTTTTCAGAGATGTCTTTCCAGAGGACTCTTTAGGTTTTCCTCCAAAACGTGACATAGACTCTTCTATTTACCTTGTGCCAGGGGTAGCACCGGTGTCCATTCCACCTTATAGGATAGCTACATAAGAGTTACAGTAGATCAAGAGGCAGTTGGAGGAGTTTTAGGAAAAGGGTTTCATCTGACCTAGTACTTCTCCTTGGGGTTCTCATGTCTTTTTTGTGATGTAGGAAAATGGTACCCTCAGGCTTCGTATGGAATATCAGAAGTTGAACTAGTTGACGGTCAAAAACCGATATCCTTTGCTAAGGATTACTGTCCTATTTGATCAAATTCGAGGAGCCTGGGTGTTATCAATGACTAACATGAGGTTCGGATACCATCAGTTGCACGTTAGACCATTAGATATACCTCTCACAGCCTTTCAGAGAAGTTATGGTCTATACGAGTACTTGGTTTTGTCGTTTGGTCTCACGAACAAACCTGCAGTTTTCATTGCGCTGATTAACTGAGTGTTTAATCCATACTTGGATTCATTCATTTTCGTTTTCATGGATGATATCATTGTGTACTCTCACACTCGACCAGACCATGCAACACATCTTGATATTGTTTTGAGAATACTGAGAGAGAATCATTTATATGATAATCTCTCAAAATTCCACTTTTGGATGGATAAGAATCACTTCATGGGACATGTAATCTCAGAGATAAGAGTATCAATAGACCTAGAGAAAGTGAGATCAGTATTTTCCTAGGTTAAAATGAAGAACATCTTTGAGTTACAGAGTTTTTGAGGGCTGGTTTGGTACTAAAAACACTTTATACATGGATTTTCACACTTAGCAGTACCACTAACGGTTCTAACCAAGAAGGGTGTAATATTCTTGTGTTCATATTCTTGTGAGTTAGGCATTCAAATGATGAAAGAGAGTATGAATTATGCACCCATACCAGTGTTTCAAGAACAATTCAAGAGCTATATAGTGTACTTTGATTCGTTAGGTATCGGTGTTGGAGCTGTGCATATGAAGGGAGTAAGAGTCATTGCATATGAGTCTCTGTAGTTGTGGCCACATGAGAGGAATTTAATGAGGCACGATCTTGAGTTAGCAGCAGTTGTTTATCCCTTACGTTACTGGAGACATTACCTTCTATGAGATAATTTTGTGGTTTTCACCGACCATAAGAGTTTCACGTACTACATCACTGAACATGATCTAAATTTGATATAGTGAAGGTGGGTAGAGTACCTTCAGTATTTTGACCTTGAGTTTTATAATACGTCTGGGAAAGGAAGCGACGTGGCTGATGCATTGAGTTAGAGGATTTAGATACAGGCATTTCAAGAGTCCAATAGTGAGTGGATGCTTATATATCTATTCTCTGAGATGCATTTGGGGATGCAGAATAGATGGGGGTAGAAGTTTATTTCTACTATAGTTGTTAACTCTACCGTTCTTGATTGAGTGAGAATGAGGAAACTATCAGAATCAGAAGGCCTAGTCTTACGAGAGAGTGTGTTAGGAGAGGACCATATTTTGGGGTTAATCATAGTTAACGATGAGAATTTTTGTTTCCATGGGAGCGTTTCGGTGCCAGTAGACATACATGAGGAGATGATAAAGGAATTTTATTCCTCAGTTTTAGTATTTCATCCTGATGTCACCAAGATGTATCATGATCTTCACCATTAGTACTGGTGGACATGCATGAAGAAAGATGTTGTTGGTTTCATTATGAGGTGTTCAATCTACCAGAAGGTGAAGGCAGAGTATCAATGACAAGTATAGATTTTACAACAATTTTCCATTATTTAGTGGAAGTGGAATGATGTCGCGATGTATTTCATGAAAGGTTTACTGAGGTCACCTCAAGGGATTGATGCAGTTTGGGTTGTCATTGACAGACTCACAGAGGTTTCTCACTTCATGCCGATAACGGAGACCTTCAGTTTTGATGAGCTGGGATGGTTGTGCATATGTGAGATTTTATATCTACATGTTGTTCCACACTCCATTACTTCAGACATGGATGCAAGTTATACTTCTCGGGTCTAGTAGGGGCATCAGAAGGATTTGGGTACACAAGTAATTTTGAGTATGACATACCACCCCTAGACAGATGGCCAGTCTGAGCGTCCGATTCTGGTACTGGAGGACATGCTTCGACAATGTATTCTAGATTTTGGAGGTTCTTGGGAGAAACACATACCTATTTTGGAGTTTTCCAACAACATTAGTTTTCAAGAAACTATTCAGTTGGATCCTTATAAGTCTTTGTATGGTAGTCCATGCTGATCACCCTTATATTGGAAGGTGGCAGGAGAGGAATCTATGCTAGGACCTCATCTTGTACATGAGACCTCAGAGCAGATTGAGTTGATTCGTAAGAGGATGGCTATTGAATAGTCCTGAAAGAAGTTTTATGCTGACCATCAGAGATAACCTCTTGAGTTTGAGGTCGGGGATCAGTCTATCATGTGTGTCACACTGTGGTTGGGACACAAGAGGATTAGGATATAGGGTAAGATTTTTTTGAGGTTCGTCAGCCCATTTAAGGTGTTGGAGAGAGTTGGGATGTTTCATAACAGTCGTAGTTATGTCATAGGTACCAGGCTATGCATGACCTTTTCCATGTTTCTCAGCTTTGACATTACATCTTAGATCCGTCTCATGTTTTTCAACCCGTGGATCTTGATTTAGAAGCGGATGCATCGCTAGAGGAGAATATTATCTGGATTATTGATCCAAGTACAATTGTTCTTCAGGGCCAGTATGTTCCTTTGAAACTAGTGCTATGGCAGCACGGGCGAGTACTGGATGAGATGTGGGAGAGGGAGGCCTATGTACGAGAACATTGGCTAGAACTATTCAGGGGTTCTTCTTCTACACCTCCCTTATATGGAAATTCGAGGGCGAATTCTTTTATGGGGGGATGTTTGTATGAAAACAGATCTTCTTTTAATGTATGTTTTCTTTCTTCGGGTTGTTATTGTGAAAAAAGGGAATTTCTAGAAATTTTAAAAGTGCACTTTGTGTAATCGGATATGACGGGTAGTCGTGTTCTGTCCGTGTATCGGCCATGCACATGACCATGTGGGAATGACCTATAGACCGCCTAAAGTGGAGTATAGAAATGGAAAGTACATACTATGTAATTCCAAAGTACACATCGTGTACATTCTGTTTTTTCAGTAAATGTACCATGGTCACCTATAATCGCCAGAAAGGACTTCTTATAGGTTTTTTTCGGTAGAGAGAACCCATAAGACTACGATCTTTGTCTGAGCTTCTGACCAAGCATCCAATATCTAATTTGACAGCTGTCAATTATGTTGGTATCACCTTGGTGTTCTCCCTCTTCTGCTTGAGCTTTGTTTCATGATTCCTCTTCTTTCTCAAGTTATCCTATGTTGAAGGTTTTAGACATTTTTTATATATCTTCATAGTTCTATGGTGATTCAATCCATGGGACTCAAGTATATTGATCTCCCAAATCCAAGGTTGGTGGTATTCGCCTTTCTGTTAAAAGTCTTTGAGTTATATGTGCAATTTTTTCCAATACCCATGAAAAAGGTATTGCATATTTACCATTTTAGCCCTATAGTTTTATTTTTTTGTTTGTATGCTTGAGTAAAGGTTTATTGAATGTGAATATGGTTAATTGCTATGCTTTGGATGTTTTTTCCCATGCATGAATGCCTGTTTTGACAATTGGGTGTAGTTTTCTTGATAGGATACTGTTTACCTACCCATTCCTAGTTGTAGGATGGTGTGATTTTTTTGATATGCATATATGTTTTACACTGCTATCCCAGTAGTTCATGAGGTTTAACTCAGAAGATAAGCATTTTTATTCCCACTTGACTCACACAGGGCTTTGAGAACCTAGTGTAGTTGACCATAGGGATAATAGACATATGGTCTTCTACAGAGTGTCTATTTTACTTAGGATGCGAGTCCATAAGGGGAATTGTTGTTCGTTCTTCTTCAGAGTGTCTATAGTTCCTCGACGCTAGCCACAATGGGAATAGATGTTGAGTGCTTCCCCTGAGTGCCTTTGTTTATGATACGAGACTATAGGAGGAATTGGTGATGAGTGCTTCCTCAGAGAGTCTATGCCTAAGCTGAAACGGAGGGTTCAGACTAAGTGTACTTCCCAGAGGGTTTCATTTACTTTTTTGGTAGGACTAGAGGGGATAGGTTGTGATTACTTCCTAGAGGGTTACCTATTGTATAATTTGTTTGCACATTTTTCTAGGTAGGATTAGAGGGGATTGGTTATGGGTACTTCCTAGAGGGTTACCTATTGAGATTTTCTATTTTCATTAGATATTGCATGATATATGAAACTAAATGCATTGAAACTATGGATTGTTTACTGCTGAGTATTTCTTTGTTAACTGATTTAAATACTTATTACTTGCCATATATTCACTAACTATTAGGAAAAAATATTTTGGTGGTTTCTTACTAGGATTTAGTCTCACACACTATTTGGGCCATGTTTTTGGGCCCAAAGAGATTATATTGTTGCAGGTATATATAACGGCATGCGCCATTCTACTTCAGCTACTTGATTTGTTGTGGATCTAGAGAGCATGGAACCAAGCTATGTATTACGATGCCGAGGAGTGGTTTATCTGTTTTCATTTGTACTTTGGCTTAGTACTATTTTGTATTACCACGTAGTGACTTGTTTCAATTCTTTCCAAGATGTATGCATCATGTATCATTCATATATACGTGTGCTCTACTGTATTATTTTCCAGTCTTCAGCTATTTACTTTTCTATGGATTATTCCTAATTTCACCATTGTAATTTGTTATACATCCACTTTATTACTCTGCCAATGAGTGAATATATTCCCCACTATCACACCCAAGTCCCTCGCTACTAGTCAGCAGCATCTGGTATTCGGGGTAATGCACGTGAGGCCATTTGACCAATCAGGTCCAGGGTACCTCTACGTGGCTTTCGGAACCGGGACATTGCACCTTAGTCCAAAAACAAATTATATAGATAACGCCATTGTGATCCTCTTGAAATGACACACCATATGGACTACGAATTCATCCAAAATGGATTTCCATTGTAAATGTTGTATTTCACCGCAACATTTGTGAACTGGGACCTGTGGGACCCTCAAATTTACTTTTCTTTAAAAACCCAAAAGTAGTATTGAAAGGTATGCACAATGAACAGGCTAATGCAACTGATGAAGGTGCGTCAATCAAATGTCCCATTTATAAGATAAGCCCAATAAAAGATTTATGAATAATAAATAAATATTTTATTATTTTTAAGCATATTAATTTCTTGAAAAAGAACAACAAAACAAAGATTTAAATGTCATTAAATGGTTTAAAATATATTTTTATTCATGTGAGGGACTCATGACCAAAGATGGCCCATAATTCGGATCCCTGGTGCAGGATAAACTGATTTTTAATGTGTTATGGCATCAAATTGGACCGGACCAGCCCGTTTTGGCTAGACCCATCCACCTGGGTTTTCCGAAGCCAGCTTGCTCACTAATAGTCAATAGTAATGTGGACCAAAAAAATGGGATGTGGCCCAATCACAAATCCCAGCCTGGGGAAAACCACACGCCCTGGATGGTGGCCTAACCACACATCCTAGCCCTCTAATTGCGGATCACGCTCCCTCCTTTTGTAGACAAGCTGATGCTCCGTCTGGAAACGTCAACAGGGAAACCTCACATTTCTCAAATCTTTGTCATGCCTCGTTTCTTGTTCCTAACTGCGACCACACCACTTCCATACTACAGCTCATTGGACCACCTCATCCCAGTTGTTTTTCTGTCCAGCCCCAACTATGCCCCATTCTCTTCTTGCTGCTCCCAGCTCTGCCTTCTACTCCACTCACCAATCTAACTGCACTAGACCACCATCACTGCCAAAATCTGTGACCACCTGTGGCTTCCACAATTCACTGTCTGTAGCTAGACTAGCTTTGATGGTCCCATCTGCTAACCACCGCACTGTTGATGAGTACCAAAAAAATTAAATAGAAACTACTCATGTCATCACTGGGTCAAGATCTTCAAAAACATATTTTTCTTCCAATGTTCAGTTTAATATTTGACGTGTCGAAGATTAAATATCCATGATATCATAGAACTAGTGAAGAACCTGATGAAAAAAGAGACATTTATCAAGGATTTATGGTTGTGTTAGTGTGGTTAATCTATGAAGATAACAAATGATGAAAAAAATAAGAAATAAAATATTTTTAATTAATGAAATTAATCAGTGGTACAAACAATATAAATCCAGCCTCAATTAATCTACTTATTATTGCAGACATGTTAGTTATGATTTTGCATCAATTTGACGAGGTTCTATCAAATAAATCACCTTGATTCGATGAACAGTGGATAAAGAATGATAGTGAGTGAGATAGATAAAGGGATATATGTTTTTTAATGAGAGAGAGAGATAATTAGGTCCAATCAAAATAAAAATTTCATAAACATCTATGTATAGGAGCTTCACTTAGTACAGAATCCGAATCCATGACACCCTCTAATTTTATGTCATGCCTAGGAAAACACCCCATTCTAAACTCAACAACAGTCTCAGATTTCTATTATATGAGTCTGATCAAAAGATATTTGATTCAGAGTTTGAGATAAAATAATTAAGGATAATTTTTTTAATAACTAGTTTTCCACTAGATGAATTTCGTAGTAGATGTCCCACACCAACAAAAGTTATGCCCGACATAGGGTAATCACCATGTTTCATACTCAACTCTTGCCTGTATTTTTTAATCTAATTTACCATTTGAGAGATACCCCATTTCTATTATTTGTATATTATAAAATATACATTATATTTTTGTATAATTTATTTTGGGCACACTAGGCCTTGGAATTTTATATCATCTCAGCACCTATCTATTGAAATATTGCATCAAATATATCAATTTCTTAAAATAAAATCATCGGGTCTCTAAAAATATCATCCTAAATATGGTAGGTTTTAAATTTTTAATCTTAAATTAGAGGTGAATATATATTTATTATTAGGATTAATTAAATCAGACAAAACTCAATCTCATGGGAATGTATTCATACTGACTTGGGATGATTGATATACATCATCCAAATAATTTATGAAAGATTCAATAATTTTTTTCAATGTATTATAAACGTCAATAAAACTTTAAATTTTTACCAATATAATATTCACGTAAAATATGTATTCCATCTATATTGGTCACCATATTTTCGTTCTATATAACCTTAATCATGATATTTTTAATTTCATGAAATTTAGAATATTCCCTTATCAGTTCTCATAGTTCTTCATCAATTATTTGATATCCTTTTCTATTTTATTGTTTTCCTCCAAAACCCATCTGGTGATGATTTTAAAATATGTTATATTTTTGTTTCAGGAACATTCACCTCTTCACTATTTGAGACTTTTTCATAATTTCCATCATGATCAATGAAAATTTTCAACCTTTATAGTATATTTAATACCAAATAACTATTGAATATGGATTATTCTTTATATTAATTTATAATAAACATATATATATCAATTTTATGAACTATTTCATAAATATGACATAATATTTAACTTTAGTTTACCATTTTTCTCATTTCTTTCTCTATAAATTTTCTTATTTATCGTCATCTATATACTAACATGATTTGTCCATCGGAAAAATTACTATGATCATTCAAATTTCACTGAACATAATATATTTTATTAGGAGATTATCTTTATATGTTAGATTTCATTTTCAGATGATATTTGAGATAATACACATAAAAATTTTATGGTTTTCTTTCATCTGATATTCAAATTTTTATACACCATATTACTCATCTAAATATTCCTTGGATTTATGATTTCTCATGGCCTCATACACCGAATCCTCCTTGATCGTATTTGAAAATAAAAAATATTCTATAATATTATAAACAACATATATGATATAAAAATAAATAATAGGGAACTCATAATAATATTCCAATGCAGGAACCATAGAATCATAAATATGGAGGAAATTTACCTTAAACATCATAATGATTATTGAATCATATAATGTTTCTATATAAAATATGTTAATTCTCATTATTTAATTCACCCTTATGAAGTAATAATCAATAGTATATAATCAATCCATACACACTTCTTCAGATGTCTCAAAGATTGTTAATTTAGTTTCTTAACATCCACATTTGGTTCTTGGATTCATTTATATTTCATACAAAATTTCTTTTCCATTTTCAATCTCATTACTACTGTATATAATGTTTCTGATTAGGTGACGATTATTTAATTTGATCCCTTGAAATTCAACTATATGATTCCCATATCATAAAAATTTATGTTCCATATGTATTTATCCTTATAAATACCATAATATTAGCATAAAATGCATCTTGGTCCTGCTATATAATATGTAGGATTTGAATACATATATATGATATGTTAGAGATCATATTTGGTTGTGAGGATAATCAGTGGGTTATATAAATTGAAAATTTTCTTGTATGAAAATGACACCATGTGATAACATATTGTTTTATAATTTTTCCTCAAAACAACATGAACACCAATATAGAGAAATATAATAGATTTACAACGTTCACCTATAAAAAGAATAAATATTTTCAATGGTGTAATGTGTATTTTTATTATATCACACTACACATTAGAATCATAATAAGAGCCTAATGAGTAAGGTATTACCATGAATCTCAAATCATCATATTTCTCATGCATGCTTCTGTGATTCCCTAACATATGTATATCCTATAGATTATAGTATTCAATACAATGAATGAAAATTGTAACTTCTTCCTCCTATAAGACACTATCAATTTATAATATGTGTTTGTTTTTCCATCAACTTCTTAAAAAAGAAAATATAATAATATTAGGAGATAAATATATTTAGTGACTTTCTTATCCCTATATCTTCTTTTGAACATTTAAATCAACATTATTTTTCCTTCGTTAAAATAATATTGAAAATAATCATATCTTCAAACATTTGTAATTCATCATAAAACACACACAAATATATGTGTTCAAATATGAAAGAAAATTATTCCATTTTTTCCCATTATTTTTTGAATCTCTATATTTATAAATATTATAAGAATAAAAATTTAAACTACCTAATTACATGGGACATTCTCGTAAAAAAACCCACTACTTCAGAACATAACTAATGTAATAACCACAAATAATAACTGAATATAACGATTTCAAATAATGATTGCATTCATCCACTATAGAAATGTCGAACCCGAATTTCATTTATTGTATGATATTTTCTATATTTATGATAATTTTAATTGAACTAAAAAATTCAAATATTTTAAATTCAATACCTCTTCTCTTTTTATAGTAATTCACAAGAGTTTACTATGAATACATACATTCATACAATATAATTATCATGTTGCCATTTATGAACAAACATAGAGATATCTATTCATAAATGAATAAAAATTTCATGAAAGTTTAATATAAATATAATTATTCCACTTCATATCTACCTAGATCAGGATGATAATAAAATGAAGTATTTTTTTAATCAATAACTATAATACATTGAACAAGTAGAATTATTCAATGATATCATCTCCTTTAAACCATGAAAATTTTCACCCATGAAAACATCATTCATTCTTGCATGAAAAACAAATTTAGAGACATATAAATATATGAATTCATGGAATCCTCAATAGTGTTCCTAAAAACCATATTAATACAATATCTAAATTCTTTATTATACATGAATGAAACATTATAAAATTATTTTGATATTTATTTTTCAATGATACAAAAACACAAATAATCTTATAGATTTATATTGTTTAGAATAAAATAAATATAGAATGATCGTATTATTATAATGATCAGATATATTATTATTAATTTATTCACTAGAAAAATAATGGGATTTGTAATCACCTGATTGAGTATAATTTATTCTATTACTAAATCATCCTTGAAGTCGATAGTTATAATATTGACACTATCTTTTATTCAGATCACCACAATTATATTATTAGTGGCCTCGTATTTTCAAGTAGATATAGCTAATGTTCACTTAAATATATAGTTAATGAAGCAAAACATATTAACTTTATGTGATCCATTTGAAAATCATATGACCATTATATGTTGAGTTCTTTTTATAGAATTTCCATTACACATATAGGTCAAATGACGTTTACAAAGTTCCCATTGTTATATCCTAAACCCATATGATGTATAAATCTAAATATTATCTTGTTGCTTTCTCATAATATTAATCATCATTATGTGGTTATTACTTCCTTAGGTAGTTCATTTAGTCCTTCATTAACATTTATGTAGCAAGATTAATAATCATGTAACCATTATAATGATATTTCATTTCAATTTTAACATTACACTACCAGTGAATGAGATTTACATGAATAATTTAAATTTTAGATTTCATTTATGTAATTCACATAATGTCCTTATGAAAATCTTTTAATTATGTATTTTCCCATACACAAATGTTCAAATTATGAACACAAAATTGGACTTGTAACAATTCCAATTCAAAACATAAAAGGCCAACTCTAAAACTTCTCAATCATCTTAATCTAATGTACTAATAATATATATAGTGATATATCTCTTTCCTTAAATTATAATGTAATTGAAAAAAACATCCCATTACGTTTGAATATATGTATTGATACCATATAAAAACACAATAATGATATCCACTTAAGAAGTCCCAAATTGTAACACTTATATTTCAATTATATTAATTGTAAATTATAATTTAATTATAATATAACTTTTTTAACAATGTAATTTTTCATGGGAAAAAATTATGTAAAGAATATTTATTTAGAACATACTTGATCAAAATAAGCGTAGAATTAAAATTTGAAAATTATTATTAAAACTGTTTTTTTATTAATAAAAATCTTATTATTTAACTATTCCGATTTCTAAATATAAAAATTTATAAGAAATTTTTAATTAATATTTTATAAACTATACATTTTATATAAACAATGATAAGATTATTTGGAGGTAAAGTATGTATTTTTAAAAAATTATAATATTTAGATTTTTTTTGTTTAAAACGGCATCATAACAATACATTTAATGTGATTAAAATAAAACATGATAATGAAAGTCATAAATGAAATTTATATAATATATATATATATATATATAAATTTAAATCCAAATATATATTATTTCATTTCATTTATATAATATAATATCATCTTATGCTTGAATAATGAATTTCATAAAAAATGAATTTTCATCCATTTTTTATTAATTTTAAAATTATGTTATTGCACATATATGGATGGAATTTTATAAAATTGGGTACATATTTTAAATAATAATTTTAAATATTTTGTAATTAAGTCAGATTTTATTTTTTTCAAAATTAATCGTAAAAATAGTAAATTCGAATTACTATAGTTAATGTCAAAATAGGTATATCAGGATGTTAATATATAAATATAAGTCACCATATGACTTATAATCATTATAAAACCCCATTGGATGGTTTTATCTAGACCATATACTTTTACAAAAATAACATGATACATTTTAGAACAATATTTCATGAAACATACATGACATTATTGAAAAATATTAAATAATTATAATTTTGTTACTCACATAAATTATAAGTGGGAACCTCTTATCATCACTCACTCACACATATCAACAGATTTATCCTAACACAAAACTAAACCAATACGTACCCAAAATCCAAATAAACATTATAATTAAATTTTACTTCCCAATTTAAAATCACAGGGTCCCTTCATAATAGATCCCAAGGAGGTTCTTTTATGTGAGGGAAATTGTCATCACTGTTGTAATTTTTTATTACACTATTGGTTACCACCATCAATTATATATTTAAATTTAAAATATAATAGCACAAATTAATACTATAAAATTATATGTAATTGTTTTTATGTGACAAAATTTATCTAACTCATTCTCCATCAAATGAGATACAAAACCATTACTCATTTTTATAGAGGATACCGCCTCATTAACAAATACATTTTGTTTTCTCTCAAAAACTCACATGGAGAGTCCTAATAACAAAAATAATCAAAAAATATGATATTTATGACATGAATCTAATATTTTGAATTAATTACATCATTAACATTCTTACCCTTTCACTGATTAATGAAATGATGTTGTCCCTTGTGTGTACATATAACCTAATTTATTTACGAAGTGATGTGATTCATTATCCATGACAAAATTTTAAAATGATCATAAAAATGAATATAATGATTTAGCATGAATTTTAAATAATTAATATCATTTTTAGATTATAGAACTATGTGATATACATGAGATCTGTATCTTTCATGAAAATATATGTATGAGAAAACTTGGCAATTAGTACTCTTAAAAATAGTAAAAACAAAATATTATCAGCAAATGCTTGATAAAATCCTATAATAGATAATTCATGATTGTATAGAATTATTAATACGGTTATAGAATAGTTATATGACTTGTTTAAAATCATAATATTGATTTTAAATTTGTATTCATCTTATATGATGCATGATGCAAGAGATTTCATCTCAATTTCCATTCCACTGATAAATTCAAATTTTAATGAACATATTCAATTTTAACTGGTGTATTGGATTCTTTTTTTAAATATTAAACATCAACAACTAATTATTTATGATTTTTAGTTTTTCAATTCATGTTTATTTATTCATTTATTTCCATTTTTGACTG
Source organism: Viscum album (assembly GCA_963277665.1). Lineage (NCBI taxonomy): Eukaryota > Viridiplantae > Streptophyta > Magnoliopsida > Santalales > Viscaceae > Viscum > Viscum album. The sequence goes on from OY728134.1 coordinate 479,028,786, forward strand.
TAATAATTAATATCACAATCTCAATTTCTTTTATTATTACTTATATATTCATTGAAGGAATATTATCAATTATCCTTAATAGGATCTAATAACTTTATAATAATTTTAATATTTAAGTATCTTTGAATGTTTTACCAAATTTTTATTCACTTTGGAACATGAATTTTAAAAATACATATTTAAAAGCGAACACAATATGTTTCTCATTTAACAGTGTTTATTTTTATTCAATATAAATATTTTTAGAATATATCAATACAAAGGCATTTCTATTAATCGAATAAATTATTAAAGAAATATTATTTAATTGATGAATGTTTAAAATGTTTTAAATGAATCATTCTAATAGTTTCTAAATGGGAAACTTTTGATAAAAATTAAAAATGATTTCTCAATTTTATTGATTTGATATTAAAAAAATATACCACTATCAAAACCATTTTATAATATTTATATTTCAATACATGTTTTTAATTGGTTTAACTCAAAACATTCAATGGAAAAATACTTTAATAATTCACTTCTATTTTAATTATTATTTAAATAAAAATGATTTTCTTTCAATAGAAATATTCTTTCTTAACCTATGGTCTTCTTTTATCAATTCTTAATTTTCTAGGTGTTAACACCCCCTTGAAATGTTCACATTCCAGTAATAATTTGAAATTAAATTTATCTTAAATACCCATATTCATTATATGATGTATATGATTATATTCTAAATCTTATACAATTTTATCATATGACATTTTAGTATAAAGGTTATTTGAATTAATGTGGAATTTTTTTTAATCATTACAAATATTTTGTGATAAGTTATTTTATTCATGAATTATTATTAATGTTTTAAATAAAATTAATTAATTATATATGTAATTAATGGTGGGGACCAATTATAGATCAACCCTAGATGCATCGATAGTCTCATTAGATGAATTTATTGGATAAATAAAGTGGGGGTTTTGTGGTATAAAAACGATAAAATAATATAACTCTCTGGAAGGTGTTAATGGTATAAATATCATGTTGTCTAAGATCACAATATCCAGTATTATTCTTTTCCTTCATTTAGAATTATGTTATTTTTATCCCTGAGATTATTATCAATGGATGTATTCTTCTACTCATGTTATTGATTAAATTTAATGTATTTTCATTTATAAACATTTCTATATTAACTATATTATATCTAATCATGATATTTTACATTTTATGTAACCCATAATGGTTATAATTCAGCCTTATTTTCCTTTTCTATATTATATGTAGATGAGTATATTGATTGAGGTTAAAGGATGTCGAGAATTGTATTATGTTGTCATTTATATTCTATTCCAAATGTAAAATGGGTCCCATGTGTTTATTTGGTTCTCAAAAACTTCTAAAATAATTTTTAATTTCATAATAAAAACCTTGTATTCTTGAAAATGTGATCATGTTGCCCCTAAATTCGGGCTACTATAGTCAGTTTCTTTATAGTTGGTAGCAGAACATGTTTAGTAATAATGTTGGGAACTATATTTTAGAAATCATTGACCACGATATATAACTCTATGACTAAATGTTTGGATATATCCAAATGAGGAATAAAATAATATTTTTTAATGTAGATATTATCAGGATTTTTCTAGTAACACATCCATATCTATATACACCATTTGATCTTGGTTTATGAACTATTGTACCCAGTGGTGACGACTCTTAAAATGTGCATTAGGATTTTACATTATCATCACCTGGGACACAAAAAAGATACATACTAAATACCTACTATGATAATTCTAAGTGAATTACTTAGGTAAAATCTGATATTATTTAAAAACAATTATCAATGATTTAAAAATATTTGTATATTCCCAATGAAACCATGTATATGATTCCCTGAATAAAAAGGAATATGTATTCAATATATATTAAGTGGTATGTCATATTTATATTTATATACCATGATTTAAAATTTATAATTTCATGATATAATCATGTATCTAACATGTTTTTAAATATACCCTAGAAGAAATAATTTTTTCAACACTTTTACGAAATCTGTAAATTTACCTGTTTAAAAAGACAATACAACTCCTGTTGGAATTTAGGAGATCATGGATATAATATTGAATTTGACAAAGGTATTATCTAAAAACATTTACTCAAAATAGAAACACATTATTTGACATCATGATTCTACAATTTTTGATTCAATGATGTGATAGAATTACCTCTAATTCAGTGGGACAATAAATCTATTTTTAGCATAGAAGTGTATTAAGTCCCTTGAAAAAGTATTTATTGACAAGGTATTTAATAATAAACTTAGTGTTATAATATTAGTACATTTTATGATAGGATATGTTGATCAATTTTGGTCAGTAATTCAGTGTAATATAGTGGAAAAAATAGATCATATATAATGGATATCATTTAAATAATCACTATACGAAAAATATATCCATCATTTTCTAGAGACTGAATGGATGATAATGTTATGCATATTAGTGAGAAAAGATGAATAAAGTGTTCCAAAAAATGAGGCTACCAGTACAAAAATATATTTGTATGATATATATTAATCATTCAATATAAAATGAGTAATATACCATTTCGTTGGATGTCTTATCGAAATCCATTAGAAGGAAATTTACTCATGATATTTTTCATCATATAATGAAATATTTTTCAATCCATAAAAATTGTAAATTAATTTTATAGATCCAATATATTTTATTGTCATCAATTTGAAATAAAATGAAAAATGTAACACATCAAAAAACAATACTAAAAAAAATAATGTTTCAAAAAAAAATTATGAAAAGTAAAAACCAAAAAAAAATCTGCAAGGTAATGTGATGTCATTATTAGTTCAAAGATAAGGTTCATATATCTCTTAAATGTATATGGAATAATGATTCCACTTATATCTATTTATTCAACAACAATGAAATGGGTAATTATTGTAACCAATTTCCCAAGCATGAGGGAACATAAAATAGAATATTAAAAGAGGGAAATGACCAATTATATGTCATCACTACTTCTAAGGATGAAATTACAAATTATATGGTTTCATGTACTTTAATAATATCACAAAACGTACCTATTTATTTATTTTATTATAGATCCAGACATTAATTTATATCTTCCTCTATTTCCATGATTTTTTTTTATTTTTTAGAATGCATTAAGAATGTATTTTTTAGTCAATATTATTAATATAAATATCATGATAACATGGATATATCTGAATGCTCCCATTGTTACAAAGAAACATTACCTATTTTATAACATTATTTTCAAACAAATGGTTATAATAGATCTAATAATTTCAATAATATAGAATTAAAAAATTAATGAAATTATTTATTATTATTAGAATAAAATATTATTCATAATAAATATGTATAATTAAATATATATACTGAAGAGTCTTCATAATAGGGGTTTGTTATAGATCAAGACCAAGTAGCTCTTATGAATGAGATTATTACAGAATAATAGAAAATAATATATATTGAAGGAAAAAGTAATTATAAAATTGAAAATCTACATATTATAAAGTAAAAAAATAAATTTATTTCCTAAAGAATTATATTGACATCCACCAATGTGTTTATAAAAAAACCAGATCCTAAACTCCCATATTTTGTGCTGAAATTATAATGCTGAAATATGTGACATTGATGCCAATAAATATAACCCATTTTTCTTCAAAATTAAACAAAAACAAAAGGAATAATTTTGTTAAATAAATTATTTAGGACCATTTAGTTTTATAATATTAGATAATTTGGTAAAACTATTAAATAAATAATACCCTATTCTTCAAATGGGAATTTATGCCACTTAACCTAGTTTTTTGTTTTTAATATTAACCTACATAATCAATCACATTAAATACATTCTTGAAATTTTTTTTAACCCTTGTTCCTTATAACAAGTGAAATATAAAGACAATAAGGGTGAGAAAAAATTATGAATACATGTATATATTAAAATTATAATTGTGAGGTAATAGATGAGAAGAAGAAGTGTATAAGGGTGTGACAACATAATCAGAGTGTATGAGGGAATTATGAAATAAATCATACCCATGTATTCTTGGATCATAAAATATGAAAACATATAGTGTGAAAGAGTAATGAAAATCTATAATCATGATCCCTATTATATTAATCAATATCATAAGATACATTATAAATCCATAGAAAGAAATAACCTATTCATATTGGTATCGTGTTAATTTTTACTTTATAACTCCTATTAAAACTATGTCAGAAATAATGAGAGCCTGGTAAAATCATTCATTGATATATCATAATTTCTATGAACTTATGTATTCTCATTATAAGGTACATCACCCAATTCATTATAGACATATATGGACATACCCAATATTAACATTAAAATGGGCTTACTCAGTTCCATTCGGTCCCACATCAAATAATCTCAATTGTCACACCATACACGATCAGGGTCTCCCCTTCGTATATGGTGTAATGGGTAAACCCTAACCTATATGGGATACCACAATATATAACTTCCATCAATATAACCAATGCATTCTACATCAAACCATCATATAAGCTGTAATGGGATCACCCGATACTATTTGGGACTCCACATCCTCTAATTAATTCCTAGAAAGAAAAATGTAAATTGTAACACCCCGAGCTTCCACGATACGCTTATCATTCAATAATAAAATGGCTTGTATTGTACCCAACTTCGAGTTCTAAAACACCGCGACTAATCAAAGTAGCCATTATGAAGAGTAATAACCACTTTTTAAAATTATAGAAATTTTATATTTCAAAATGGACTTCATTTTTGGATTCGGAATATCGAAATTAGCCTATGTTGAATTTTTGGTATTTTTCTGGGAACATCCAATTTTTTATGAATAGTGAAAAATACTTAAAATAACTTTTTTAATCAAAATAATTTATTATGATAAATTATAATATTTAGTAGTTTTAAATTATTATTGGAATATATTTTTACCATTTTTTCCAATGGTGGTCATTAGAATTAATTTAACATTGAAATTGGACATAAACAATTTCCAATCTTTTGATATAAATTGTTTCTTAAAAACATGATATTTGTTGTGACAGCGGAAATTAATTATAAAATTAATTAATGCAACTTATATGTTTGGAATTTTGTAAAATAGACATCATTTTTTAATTTGGAATATCAATTATATCTTAGGGTGAAATTTTCGCATTGTTCTGAAAAACTGCAATTTTTTACGAATAGTGAAACCACTAAGTGGTAGTTAAATAACTGATTTTTCGTTTAAATGAAATATTACCACTTCTGTGATTTGATTTTCAAAAATCCGACATACATGGTTTTCATTAAGAAGTAAAATGTGTTTCAATGAGATTAAAATAATTTTTGGTGAATAGTAACTTTTAAGTTCTTAATCGCGATTAGAGGTAATTAGTGTAGTTAAAGGTAAAAATAATGTTTTGATAATATGAAATGAGCTTGACACATGTCCTACCCTCAATGGATGTGCCATGTCCGACCAAGAAAATCCATGGGCCAACTTGGGGACCCCATGGAGCCACTTTGGTTAGAAAATGACATAAATACCTTTTATTTAATGTTAAAGTAAAAAATGACACAAGCATGAAATGTTTTACTAAAACAATTTTTACATGGGGTTGTACAAGTCATATTTTTGACTATAAATAGTAATTTCAAAGATAAAAATATTTCATACATCATAGTATTTTTTTTATAATTTTTAGACATTAAATAAATTAAATTATTTATGACATCATTATGATACAGCGATGACCTCATTATTTAACGATTTTAATAAAATGAAAAGATAATGTACAATCCAAGGTATACACTTGTCCAAAGACTATTGGATGGGTATATTTCGAACCCTTATCACCTTATCCACGAATTATATAAGTGTCGGACCTTTAAAATCCGAAAATCATTGTATAATAATGTAAAATTTCCTTACTTTCCAAGAGTGCCCATCCTCTCTTCTTATAAAAGGCCCACACCTCTACCACCTCATTCACACATTAAAGACATTTTTCTCAGCCAAAATCTACCCAAATACTCTCCAAACTTCCCCCTCTTACTCCTAGAAGCCTCACTTGGGCAGGACTCTTCCCAAGGAAGCCTTTGGATCAAATAAAAAAGAGTTACCCTATTTTGAGGTAATGTCTTCTCTAATGTTGTTTTGTTTTATTTTTCTTCTCCAACCCCCTAAACTCTTTTTATTCATTTCTTTTGTAACAACACCTGTATCCTCAATATGCTAGGATTTTGTTGTAATAAGGATTCGAGCTACACTTACACACTCCTACATCTAATGGTTAAAGAACATACGGTTTCTGTGGATGGCGAATTTCTGCCTCAGGAAATGATGATTGTCCAACACTCATATAACACCTTCAAAGGTGGACATTAATATGTCACTATATTTATATGATATATAATATGTTTATGTTTTACTTAAGGTTCTGTATTTTTCATTTATGGAATACCTTTATTGTTTCCGTTATGGGTAAACATGATATTTTCATTTTAGAAAGTGCGGACTACCGCCCCCTCAAAGTAATTTGAATCGTTAATGCCATATGTGGGATGTATAAATGATAGAGTAAATGATATTATATATGATATTATAATGGAATTATAATATACCTTTATATCATTATGATTTCATTAAATATGAAATATAAATGAAAGTAGCGTTCATGCGTACGTACGGCTTACCGTCTCCATGAACGGTGCATTTCATTTCTTACCTCTAAACGTTATAGAATATTATAAATGAATGTATATACTGGATATATATATGAGATATATGATATCTATATCATGAATATAATTCTGGACATAATGGATATATCACCACATGAACAACTTGTAATTATAAGAATGTTATTTTTGACTCAAGTACCTAAGATCGACAAAATGACCGTTATAAACATAAATAATTACATAATGTTCATAACATGGTAATAAGGGATATAAAAGGAATAATGAACATGAAAACGGTTATTATGTAAATAGGAATTAACTGTAGTTTATTATTCAGGAGGTTAAAGAACGGTAGATTCAGGACAGGACGCAAGGTAAGGGAACTTCTTAACCCAATTTCCATTCTTTGGGTTAATCTCCTACTTTAAAATTATTTCATGATATTATTATGTCCTATCTTGTATTTGTAATTTATTTATGTGTACTTATAGTGAATACACATAATAGATCTATTTTATTTTTAAAAATGATCTTTTTAAGGACATCGTCTCAATCTCCTTTTATTGAGGCATATTTGGTTTTATACACAACTTTCTTTTATACGGTGTATAAACCACTTTGACGTTTACGTATATTCAAAAGGAAACTTTTTTATACGAAGCGTTTTACTAAACAACAAAAAGTTAATGTTTTTCTTTCCATACATATGCAGTGACAATGACTTCTCCGCCGCCGTGACCATTATTTGAGTTTCGGCTTCCTCTATGAGCTATAATTTTTTTTAATGAAAAATAAATACGATGTTTTAACTTTCTTTTTTTTTTGGTATTGAAAATGGTTTTGAAAGTGTTTTTATTATAACAATGTGTTGTATTGATATCTTGTGATTGAAATGTGGAAATGTTATTTTTCCTTTATGCATTTTTTATGTGATATGATTATGTTATGGTTTATGATATGTTTAAACCTATTCATATGAGGAATTCATTGGACTTAATAAGTGACAGGTGGAGCCCGCTACAGCTTCTCGATGCATCGGTAGGTCTCATGAGACAAACTAGTGTCTTGGCACGTGGCCTTGACAAAATCTTATTTGTGGTCTTGGCACGAGGCCTTGGCTACGTGGTTATGATAGTCTGGAATTATGCATTCCATCATTATGAAAGTGGTTATTGATATTGCATGTGATTATTCAACCATTAGAATATCCATGTGAAGAAGTAAATGGAATTATCTCATTTTACTTTTTCCATATTATGTTTATGTTCAAGTTTAAAAGGCTTTTGTTCTAGTTATACATTTCCTTAAATGTTTATGTTTATTTATGAAAGCTTCCGCAATATTGTTATCCTTACTGAGCATCTGATCTCACCCCTTTCAATGTTTTAATATTTTCCAGGATGTGAAGAAGTATTTTATGAATGACCTATAGGGATAGTCAGAAGAGGATATGAGTGTGGAATATGGAGACTTTTTTATTGTAGTTTTTCACCTTATGTTGTAATGTAACATTTATGAATGTATCTAGTGTTTTTCAAGGCTACTAAACTAATCAATCTTTCGAGACTTGATCTTTTGTGATCATGCCAACGTTACGAAGTAATGAACAGACTCTGGGTAGCTGGGGTCAGGGTGTTACAGTTGGTATCAGAGGCAGTTTAGTACTAACCTTGGAAGATAGATTTAGATAAACTCTGATTAGTGTACATAGCCCAAAGATAGACTTTGAGGATTAGTATAGAAGAACTTCCTATTATTTTGGTATTATAGAGATTTTTTGAGTTTTCTGAGCAATACATCCCTGTCTGGATACGAGCAGGTAGAGGTGGCTCTGGCACAGATGTAACTAGGGGTAAAACCCGAAAACACCGCTTTGAGATAGACTCGAACGGGAACTGGTGTACGACAACGGGCCTTGCTGCACTCTTGGTTACGTCACTCCCGGGGGATATGCTTAGGATAATTCTCATTTTCTTTACAAACCACTATAAAGGGTTATGATTATATATTTTCTCAAAGAAAACATTCCTTTTTATGATTATGGATTATATCCATAAATAGTTCAATTTATGTAATGTGTTTTACAAATATGGAATTATGTATTTTAATTCATAAACTAACCTAGTTTATGCCATTGTTTAGAAATGGCGCCTAGTGGAAGGAATGGAAACCGTATCAATGCATGCACTCCGTGTAGGGATTGCCCTCCAACTCAAGATAATTATTGTGGATTTGGAGATACAACTGGTGCTGATCAACTTATTACCATACTGGGACAACTCACTCAGGTTATGAATAATAACCTTACTCGTATGGAGCACCCTGATCCGCAACGTGGATGATCAATGTTAGACCGCTTCATGAGGCAACAACCACCAACATTTAATGGGGGTAAAAATCCATTAGTAGTTGAGCAATGGATAGACACCTTAGAGAAAATATTCCACGCCTTAGGGAGTAGCGAAAGGGAGAAGGTTGTCATGGCAGTTTACCGCCTCATTGGAGATGCCGATCAATGGTGGTCATTGACTCAAAACACAAAGGAAGATGAAGAAGTATCAAATATGTAATGGAGAGAGTTCAAATATCTTTTTTAATAGAAAAATAATTTCCACATGACCATTGAGCAGATATGTAAAGGCAATTTCTGAGTCTGAGGCAGAAGGAGGATGAGAATGTCGCAAAGTATGAGGCTAACTTTACAAGGATAGCGAGGCATGCTGCAGATTATATACGTAACCCAAGAAGTAAGATTGATCGTTTCTTTGATGGGTTAAAACCATTTCTCCGTCGAGCTTTAGTATCACAATCTTTCTCAACATACGAAGATATTGTCTCATGTGCAATCAAGATGGAAAAGGAATTCTCTAAGTCTCATGACTTTAAAGAAAATCAAGAGAAGAAGAGAACGGTGGAACAAGAGATAGATAAAGGGAAAAAGGGAAAGAAGGATTTTCTAGTATGTGATAATTGTGGGAAGAATCACCCTGGTACTTGCCTAAAGGGTATGGGAGTTTTTTACAAATGTGGAGAAAAAGGTCACCATGCTCTTGATTGCAAGGGAAAGAAAAAGTCTATCAATGTTGAATGTTTCAATTGTACGGATATGGGGCATTATGCAAATGAATGTCCTAAGCGTTAGGAAAACATACCTCAGAAAAGGCCAAGGGATTAAGACCAAGCTTATGCTGTTACTACAGTTGAAGTGAATGATTAATGTATTGGTGCTTTTGGACTCATGGATTATATTCTGGTTATTAGAATAATGTGATTTATATATAAGGATTGTACTTCAGTACTTGTTGTTTTAGTAAGGTTTTAATATGATGAAGGTAATCATATTTTTAGTATGTGACAATAAGAGAAACTTTACCTTGTTTGGGGAATCTGATAAATTGATTTTGGAATTAAGAGTCCTTTTAGAGAAAGTCTGGACAGAGGTATTTTGGATAACTATAAAGGATGGAGTGGATTAAGATGATCTTTGGATAGTATTGTTTAAGGTTAATTTTTTTTATCAAGATTATTTTTGGAATATTATACTACTATAGTTTTAGGAAAAGGAAAACCTGCAGGGTGGGGTATAACCCGTCACGTCGGACAAAGCTCATGGAATCGAACCCACAACCATAGTGCGACATGCCTCTATTTCCTACCACTAGCCTACAGGAAGTCCCTGGTTATTACAAAATAATTTTACTAATCTAAATGGTATGTGTTAACATTTGGAACCTTATAAAATTAGGATACGTATAATATTTTTGAGTTCTATTATCTTTTTGAGTAAAAGATGAGTTGAAGGTTGAAACTCTAATTTTCAAGCATAAATATATATATACCTATCTCTTATTCAATGAATAAATTAATTCTTAAACTTTAATAAAGGGATATTAAAACAAAAAAATGTGTTATCCTAATACCTTATGTCTTGTTTAACTGATGATATTTTAAATCAACATAGATTGAAGGCTTTGAGGCCCTCAATTTGATAGTTGATTGTGATTGATGACCCCAATCACTCCCTAACAATATTTACGTTTTTCCTCCAATTATATGTCTCTAATTTCCACCAATGTTCTCCTTATCGAGATCATAATTTGGTGGTGACTTTCTTATTTACATTTCCCTTTTATTAAGGCTAAATTTTATTAATATTATTTCCGATGTGGGTTTTCCAAAAAGGTATTTTCTATTTCAACCTTTTATTTTCAAAGAAAATATTTCAAATTGCGAGGACGCAATTTATTGAAGGAGGGGAGAATGTAAATCCCCGAGCTTCCACGATACGCTTCTCATTCAATAATGCAATGGCTTGAATTGTACGCAACTTCGAGTTCTAAAACACCGCGACTAATCAAAGTAGCCATTATGATTAGTAATAACCACTTTTTAAAATTATAGAAATTTTATATTTCCAAATGGACTTCATTTTTGGATTCGGAATATCGAAATTAGCCTATGTTGAATTTTTGGTATTTTTTCTGAGAACTTCCAATTTTTTATGAATAGTGAAAAATACTTAAAACAACTTTTTAAATAAAAATAATTTATTGTGATAAATTAAAATATTTAGTAGTTTTAATGTATAATTAGAATATATTTTTACCATTTTATCCAATGGTGGTCATTAGAATTAATTTAACATTGAAATTGGATATAAACAATTGTCAATCTTTTGATATAAATTGTTTCTTAAAAACACGCTATTTGTTATGACAGTGGGAATTAATTATAAAATTAATTAATGCAACTTATATGTTTGGAATTTTTTAAAATATACATCATTTTTGAATTTGGAATATCAATTATATCTTAGGGTGAAATTTTGGCATTGTTCTGAAAAACTTCAATTTTTGATGAATAGTGAAACCATTAAGTGGTAGTTAAATAACTGATTTTTCGTTTAAAAGAAATATTACCACTTCTGTGATTTGATTTTCAAAAATCCGACATACATGGTTGTCATTAGGAAGTAAAATGTGTTTCAATGTGATTAAAATAATTTTTGGTGAATAGTAACTTTTAAGTTCTTAATCGCGATTAGAGGTAATTAGTGTAGTTTAAGGTAAAAATAATGTTTTGATAATATGAGATGAGCTTGAAACATGTGCTACCATCATTTGATGTGCCATTTCCGACCAAGACAATCCATGGGTCAACTTGGGGACCCCATGGTGCCACTTTAGTTAGAAAATGACATAAATACCTTTTATTTAATGTTAAAGTAAAAAATGACACAAACATGAAATGTTTTACTAAAACAATTTTTACATGGGGTTATAAAAGTCATATTTTTGACTATAAAGAGTAATTGGAAATCTAAAAAGATTTCCTACATCATATAATTTCTTTTATAATTTTTAGACATTAAATAAATTAAATTATTTATGACATCATTATGATACATCGATGACCTCATTATTTAACGATTTTAATAAAATGAAAAGATAATGTACAATCCAAGGCTTACACTTGTCCAAAGACTATTGGATGGGTAGATTTCGAACCCTTATCACCTTATCCACGAATTATATAAGTGTAGGACCTTTATAATCCGAAAATCATTGTATAATAATGTAAAATTTCCTTACTTTCCAAGAGTGCCCCTCCTCTCCTCTTATAAAATCCCCCCACCTCTACCACCTCATTCACACTTTAAATCCATTTGGCTCGGCCAAACTCTACCCAAATACTCTCCCAAATTCCCCCTCTTACCCCTAGAATCCTCACTTTGGGCTGAACCTTTCCCAAGAAAGCCTTTGGCTCAAATCAAAAAGAGTTACCCGATTTTGAGGTAATGTCTTCTCTAATGTTGTTTTGTTTTATTTTTCTTCTCCAACCCCCTAAAATCTTTTTATTAATTTCTTTTGTAAAAAAAACAGTATCCTCAATATACTAGGATGTTGTTATAATAATGATTCTAGCTACACTTACACACACCTATATCTAATGGTTAAAGAACATACGGTTTCTGTGGATGTCGAATTTCTGCCTCACGAAACGATGATTGTTCAACACTCATATAACACCTTCAAAGGTGGCCATTAAGATGTCACTATATTTATATGATATATAATATGTTTATATTTTACTTAAGGTTCTGTATTTTTCATTTATGGAATACCTTTATTGTTTCCATTATGGGTAAACACGATATTTTCCTTTTAGAAAGTGCGGACTGCCGGCCCCTCAAAGTGATTTGAATCGTTAATTCCATATGTGGGATGTATAAATGATGAAGTAAATGATATTATATATGATGTTATACTGGAATTATAATATACCTTTATATCATTATGATTTCATTAAATATGAAATAGAAATGAAAGTAGCGTTCATGCGTACGTACGGCTTACCGTCTCCATGAACGGTGCATTTCATTTCGTACCTCTAAACGTTATGGAATATTATAAATGCATGTATATACTAGATATATATGAGATATATTATATCTATATCATGAATATAATTCTGGAAATAATGGATATATCACCACATGAATAACATGTAATTATAAGAATGTTATTTTTGACTCAAGTAACTAAGATCGACAAAATGACCGTTATAAACTTAAATAATTACATAATGTTCATAACATGGTAATAAGGTATATAAAAGGAATAATGAACATGAAAAAGGTTCGTAAGTAAATAGGAATTAACTCTAGTTTATTATTCAGGAGTTTAAAGAACGGTTGAGTCAGGACAGGACGCAAGGTAAGGGAACTTCTTAACCCAATTTCCATTCTTTGGGTTAATCTCCTACTTTCAAATTATTTCATGATATTATTATCTCCTATCTAGTATTTGTAATTTATTTATGTGTACTTATAGTGAATACACATAATAGATCTATTTTATTTAAAAAAATGTTCTTTTTAAGGACTTCGTCTCAATCACCTTTCATTGAGGCATATTTGGTTTTATACACAACTTTCTTTTATACGGTGTATAAACCCCTTTGACTTTTACGTTTATTCAAAAAGAATATTTTTTATATGAAGCGTTTTACTAAACAACAAAAAGGTAATGTTTTTCTTTACATACTTATGCAGCGACAACGACTTCTTCGCCGCCGTGACCATTATTTGAGTTTCGGCTTCCTCTACAAGCTATAATTTTTTTTAATGAAAAATAAATACAAAGTTTTAACTTTCTTTTATTTTGGTATTGAAAATGGTTTTGAAAGTGTTTTTATTATATCAATGTGTTGTATTGATATATTGTGATTGAAATGTGGAAATGTTATTTTTCCTTTATGCATGTTTTATGTGATACGATTATGTTATGGTTTATGATATGTTTAAACCTATTCATATGAGGAATGCATTGGACTTAATAAGTGATGGGTGGAGCCCGCTACAGCTCCTCGATGCATCGGTAGGTCTCATGAGACAAACTAGTGTCTTGGCACGAGGCCTTGACAAAATCTTATTTGTGGTCTTGGCACGAGGGCTTAGATACGTGTTTATGATAGTCTGGAATTATGCATTCCATCATTATGAAAGTCTTTATTGATATTGCATGTGATTATTCGACCAGTAGAATATCCATGTGAAGAAGTAAATGGCATTATCTCATTTTACTTTTTTCCATATTATGTTGATGTTCAAGTTTAAAAGGCTTTTGTTTTAGTTATACATTGCCTTAAATGTTTATGTTTATTTATGAAAGCTTCCACAATATTGTTATCCTTACTGAGCATCTGATCTCACCCCTTTCAATGTTTTAATATTTTCCAGGATGTGAAGAAGTATTTAATGAATGACCTGCAGGGATAGTCAGAAGAGGATATGAGTGTGGACTATGGAGACTTTGTTATTGTAGTTTTTCACCTTATGTTGTAATTTAACATTTAGGAATGTATCTAGTGTTTTCCAAGGCTACTAAACTAATCGGTCTTTCGATACTTGATCTTTTATGATCATTCCAACATTACGAAGTAATGCACCAACTCTGGGTAGCCGGGGTCAGGGCGTTACATAAATAAAGTAAAATGAAATTAAATTTTATCATATATCTAAAAAACTAGTTTTTATTTATTCATAATCCGATTAACCATGGAAAAATAATTGGATTTCATTTCAATCTATTTGAAAATGTTTTAAAATGTGGAAAAAAGGGGTCCCATAACAACATCTTTGAATGCTTATTAACCACTTGAAATGAATTTAATTCAAGTGATTTCTATTTTAGACCTGATTAACCTAAGTAAAAAAGAGTTCCACAATAATATCTTGATATAACTATAATCCATATCTAGAAAAAATATGGGTTATATAAAAAATAACCACATTTGAACATATGAAACAATAATGGTCATTGAAATTGAGGAAAATAAATATCAGTATAACCTACTAGAATAAAATATGCTATTAATATGGAATAAGACATTTTTAAATGTAATACATTTTGAAAATAATTCTCTTTGAAAATTATTTGTTCAAAACAATGAAATTCATGAATATTGATAATGCATTTTCTGTAAAATTAATAATTTAAAAATGAAAGGGGATATAAAATGAAATAATAGTCATGTATATATGTAATATTATATATTTTATAAATAACGAACATTTTATATAAAAAATGATTCAAAAGTTTGTTTTTTGGAAAGAAAAAAATGTTATCTAAAAAATGTTTTGTTAATAGGAAAAAATTATAAGAAAAGTCTTTAATGAATTATTTTAAAAATTTAAAAACTTTTATTGAAAATTTATTATAAAACATGTTTTTGGAAGAAGAAAAGATTACGAGCGAAAATAAAAGTGAAGTCAAATATTGATATAAATTTTTTCACAAAACAATTTACGTGCCAAAGAATAGAAAAGAGTACTATTAATTGTTGATATCATTAATAACCACATATAAAGAAAGATAATGTGTTTTGTAAGATTTCAACATTAGAGACTTAATCCCCCACAATCTCAATTTACTTGGAGATTGTAACAAAATACTCACACCGTGATTTTAAATTTGAATTTTATTTTCAATGATGTCATAACATTAAAGGAAACATATAATATCATAAAAAAGTAAAATTAATGACATGACATATCAATTATTATTTATATACACATCCTACTAGAATATTTTTGTATAATGTAACACCCATTTTAGATAAATAATATTCAGAAAAAAACTGTATATAGTTTTCGTATAACTGAAACCATAAACACATCAATGTGAGGTCCTTGAAATAACATGTAAATCCACATAAATACAATGAAATCAATTTAAAAATATATTCATGTTTAATATATATTGAAAAAATTAGAAATTAGAGGTGAATAAATCATTTACCACACATCAATAATTGTGAGATGAATAAACCCTTACCTTGAGTCTGACAAGTCATGTGTTTAATTATATTACAAAATAAAAAACATAAATAAAATATTTAATTTCATGAGAAACATTTTCTATTATATTATTAATTTTATTTCACTTAATAAAAATTTATATAAATTTTCATAATCTATTATGTATATATTTTTTGTATATACTATATTCATTTTATGTGTGAGAAATGGATTTGGTAGGTTGGGTATATAATAAAATATAATTATTTAAAAACATTCTGAATAATAACAAATAAAATAATAATCATATGTATACATAAATTATAATATTGAAACCAATTATGAGTGATTATTGTGAAAAATGAAGTAATATTTCAATTATGGATATGGTAGGCCATAATTATTCATGAGTAACGATTCAATTTTTCAATGATCATTATAGAAAGATGGTAAGCAATATAGTATGTTTCCAAAATGATTATATTACCATAAACAATATTATTTAATTACTTATAATTATATATATAATTATATTTATATGGTAGCAAAAAGGAAATAAGATGGATTTGAGTGGGCGGTAGTCCAGACATCCAGAAATGACGTTATCAATTTTTTTTGTGACTGAAAAGGGAAATAGAAAATGATAAATTATATATAAATGATGATTAATATTATATTAATAACATAAATATTGAATTTATATCAAATATTTCAGTCATATTTACCTTTATTACCTACCATGTAATGGGTTAATGAGAATCGAATCATATTACTTTGTGCGGTTGTTGTCTGTCGTACACACGACCGACGTTATCGTATCCCAAATAGAATTGAATCAAAAAGTATATATATTATATCCTAACTAAAGTGGTTTAATTAAGTTATAAATATCATATATAAATAGATCATACATCATCATATCCAACCATGATTGGTGGTAATGAAAAAATGAATGACATCATTTCATGAGGCGGTAGTCCACCTTATATACAAATGATGATTTCATAACCCATTTGATGGAGGTGTGTGTGGTTTTATATCATAAAAAAACATAAAAACATCTCACTATATGGAATACATTTATTTAATTATATTATCATTTTGTAAGATTATTTGTAAGGTGTGATAATAAAACCAAAATTTTCAATGACGAACGTTACCTATTTATTAGGTATCATCCATCAGATTCCACCAAAACATCCATAGATCATATAAATACCTAAAAATGCTTATAGAACGAGGGGAGGTGAGTTTGAATGTTATTGTGGATGGTTTTTGTCAAACCAAATTACATGATATTTTTGATTAATTGAGGGGAGTTATTTCCAAATAATTGTTGAAGAGGAAAGACATTATTAAAAATACCAAAATGTATTCAAAATTTTGAGGCATACCTTACATCCTTTGCCTAAAAAATAGATAAAAATGGAGGTTTGGTTTTATTTAGTTTATAATCTCATCCACTATACAAACTTAAACACATTTTTCATGTTATCCATTAGTCTTTATGTTTACTCAATTTAACCCTTTTAGTTTTTTTACTAAGGTAACTGGTATCTTTTATATAAATATGGTATTTATCAATTAATAGTACAATTTAAATGAGTTTTATTATATAAAATAGAAATAATTATACTATATATGAAATCTAATGTATTGAATAAAAATACCATGAGTGTGTGAAATTAATTTCAGTGAAAATTTGAGTAATGTTAAAAACCTTATTTCAACACTGACCGTAGTAATTAATTTTGACACCATTCATTGATCATTAAAGAAAGAAATTTAATTTGAACTAAAATATAATATAATTCATTATAATTTAAAATATTTAAATATTTTTCCAAATTTTACACATATATGTTTCATTATTTATTTTAAAATTATTCTTACTAATGTGATTTTATGGTGGGGTATTTAGAGTTAAAATCGTTAAAATTTTACAATATTTTTATATCAATATTGAATATGAATTTTTTAAAAATTTCATAAATCTTATTAATTTATATATTTTTTATCTAGTTTTACACTAAAAAATAATATTTATTTTGATATTATAAATTATATATATGAAAATGTAGTTTCCAATTAAAATTTCATATTTTTTAGTTATTTATAAAAATATGAAAACATCTTAGAATAATAATAAAATACAACCATGATAGAATATATGTATTTAAATAATAAAAATAAAATTAGTTTTTCCAATATTTATTATATATTTTTGAAAAATTAGTTTTTAAATAAGTCATCCTGAAAAATAATAAAGACTATTTTTTAATAAACTTTTACACATAAAATTAATTATATTTTTAACAATTGTCTAGAAACACTTCATATGAATGTTAAAATTATATTGAGTATATAACATATAACAATAATATAAATTATAAAAAATTTGTTATTATTAATTATATTGAAATGAAACATACCTTTGGGCATTAAAATAGTTTTTTGGAAAAATATTTTTATATTTTGAGAAGGGTTTTATTTTCAGTTATAATTAATTAGATGCTAAAAAGTTATATATATATTAATGTTTAAAACATATTTCCACATATCACATATTCCTATTCATACCCTTAATTCCATGATCTATCTGATTAATATAAAATTAAATAATTATATTTACATTAATAATGTGTTTTCTTTCAACTCAGTATTGTGTGTAACCCAAGATGAACTCATTTTTGTGTGTCATTAACGGTATAAAACATAATTTTATTAATTTAAAATAAAATATAAATAAATAATACCACCGCTAAAAAATTATTTTATTCAATAAATTAACTTTTTTTCTATATTAAAAATATGTAAATTGTGAAATAGTTTTTTTTATAAACCCACATTGTAAAAAGGGCCTATAAAACATCATCTTATTAAGAGAGATAATTTAATTAATATGGTCATATTTAATAACACATAATTATGTTTCTAAATATTAGAACATATGATGGAATGGAATAAAAGTGTAAATATTTATAATATTGAATTATGTCAATTATCATAACAATGTGAATGATCATTTGAAATGTTAAGGGCCTCAAAACCGTAGATAAGTGATGATGAAAAAGACCATCGGTTCAACATTATAGAAGGTACTATGATAGAATTTTATTTAATTATTCTTTTATTATATTTAATGAATTATCATACGTTATATACTAATATAATATAGATATATACTTACTTAATTAGGAAAAAATCATCCATTAATAAATTTCAACTTCAATCACGTGTTTTTCTCTAAATGATGTGTGTTTTAGATACATTTTTTAATACCTAAAGAAATTAGAATAATTATTTAAAGTATAAAATTAAAAATGGGACAATTGTTTCCACATGTCTCTTGACATTAACTAAAAATAAAAATTTTATGACCTGATATGATTATTACATCCCACAACCTCCACACCTGAATCCTGTGTTAAAACCAAGAACATTTCATTTCTGTGTTTGATGCTGATAATTGTAACCCAATTTGAACATATAAACCATACAATATGAAAAGAAAAAATTGGATCACATACAACATTAAAGAAATTTTTTGTTTTAATTATAAGGGAATTACAAAAAACACCAATATAAAAAATTAAAATAAATCTAAATGATAATTTTCTCTACTTGAACCATATTTTCATTTTTATATTAATAATTCATCCTCATCCATATTAAATCCCTTCCTGGTATGAATCATTAGACATATTTATTTAATAACTATGGAAAATAACCTAAGAATATAAATATCAATTGTTTATTTGGATTAAACATAAGCATTGACATAGAAATTTTATCTATGAGAAGAACTATAGAATAAGGTGTTACGACATAATCAAAGTACATGATTATAACACTTGAATATTTATACCCATTAACACTTATATCATAAAACATTAAAACATGGGATAGGGAATAAACAATGGAAAAATTTATATGATTCAATAGTCATGTGCCTTGTGTTATTAATCTTATAAAATGAAACATCATAAACACATAAAAAGAATAGATAATACATATTTGTATCTTGAAACATAATATCTTAGAAACCTTAGTGAACCCTTCTATAACATATAATAAAACCTTGTAAAACACATTAAATCGTAGTAATGAAAACAATGGCATCCAATATAATTCTATATAAAACAAAATCCTTACCAAATTCAATGGAGTTGTATCTAGGAACAACCATTGTTTTATTATAATTGCCTCACCCTGGTCTATTAGGGTGCCCACATCATTTATAATTTCCGTGAATCATATTTTTAATAAATAAAATATGGAATTAATTTCATTATTAATCATAGAAAAATATTTTATTCATTTTAAATCATGAATAAATTTCCTATAAGAAACTGTTTCAAAAAATATAACATTGTAATATTGTTACGCTCTGAAAATAAGACCCCTTCCCTATAATTATCTATGAAAAATGATTAAAAAATGGATATAAATGGGTTCCTAAAAATATCATCAAAACATTATTCACCCATGTAAAAGAAATAGGTTCCATAATAATATCATTGAAGCATGATTAACCCATGAAAATGAATAAATTTTAAAAACAATCTCTTCAAAAAAATATAATTTTATATACTTAATAAATAAAGATGGTATCAACCCCAAATATCCCCAGTGAACGATAACAATGTATAAGGGTTTTTGGTAATGATGAATGAAAATATCATTACAATATCATTAAAAACATTTTGAGTATAATGTACTCTTAATATTAAAAATTAATTTTTCAAACATAAAACATTTTAAATATCCTTTTTAATTTAAATAGAACAGAGGAATCATATATAGTATGTTTAAAAATCAATAAAAACATTTTATTAAGAATTTTATTTTTGGAATGGAATACTATTTTTAATTTTCATTAAAAACAAAATTTCAAAAGAAAATAGTTTTTATTCCAAAAAGTGAAATAAAATCTAATTTAATAAAATAATTTTAAAAATTATTACAAGTTCCATAGAGAATTAAAATGGTAACATTGGATAAAAATATCCTGAATAAATATATTATTTTTTGTTTCATTTAAATTATATGATTTCATCATAAGAGACCTAATCATTCAAATTCATGAATGATGATGACTTTGTTACAAAATAATCTTACCACATTGGTAACATTGAATTATAATACCTATGAACTAATAACAATAAATAAAACTTATAAAATATTTATAATGGGGATATTAATGATATTAAATTTCAATTTATATGTATATACACCACATAAAATAATATATCTGTACAACATAATAAACATCTCAATAAAGGAAAATTGAAGCATGAATCCATTATTGCATTATTTAATATGAAACCATGAACACCATGAATGATAGTAACTAATCGTTATATTTAAACACCAATAAATTTAAGTATAATAATCATAAAATACATTAATTTTATGTATATAACCAATAAAAAAACAGAAGTGGTGGATACAAAATATATATCGTTGAAAAAATAGCGAGATGGGAAAAACCATTACCTTACACGTCCTTTTGGCCTAATGTGAATTTAATTATTGTCTAGTGATTATAAGCAAGGTTAAAATTTATAATATAACATTATAAATATTTTTTAAAAATATTAATTGGTTTCTTATGACCATTTATCACCATTTTATTAGTAATTTCAGGTTAATGTTATGTTTCAGTTTATAACAACATTGTATTCGTATATGTTTTGATGTTCAATTTTGGGTCTGAATACTAAAATAATTCTTTAATTATATCCATATTATAAAAAATTATATTAATATCATAAATATTATATTTATAATTATTTAGATTATTATGTAAATTTCCGTAATATGGGATGAAATACATTGGCCACAGAGATGGTCAGCCAGACACATGAATTAACACTTTTTTGATTTTCGTATCATTTTGAAATATTTAAAAGTATATCATATATATATAGTAACATATAATAGGTATTTCAAATAAATGTAAAACATGTTTTTTAAACCCATCCTTAATACATTCCATGTATTTATTTAATGAATCACATCAGTTCATATGGGTTTTGTCTACCGTACACCTAAATGATATTATCATATTCAATAAAAACTAAAATAATGATGGAATGTATTTTATAAAAATTAATTAATAATAATAAAATCATAAATATCATATATATCACATACACATAATTTCTAAATCATTATTCCCCACCTTTTAGGGTGATACTTAAAAAATGAACGACATTAGTTCGAGAGGTGGTTGTGTGATGCACACAAGAATAAGGATTTAATACACCATTTTATAGAAGTGTGTGTGGTTTTAGGTATTAATAAACAACAACAATATCTAAGTATATTTCATATAGTTTTTATATTATACAATAATTTTATTAAAATAATTTAATGAAGTGTATAGAGAAATAAAATAACTATTTTAAGAAAACATTTCCTCTTACTCATTTATCATCATTAGAATTGAAATAAATCCTCAAATATCATTATCTAATTACAATTAATGGATTTATGCTTTATATTTGTGAAGAAGTGGGGAGAGTGTGTTCCATTTTATATTTGAGGAGGAGTAATATTTTATTAATTACTGAAAATTTTTTACTATTGGGGGAATTATTTACCTAATATGACTCTAAAATTGAATAATAATATAGTTAAGGTAGTATTTGGTCTATAAACTACTCCTACACATAAAAGATATATATGTTTTAACAATTTTGTTTCATAACCCATATGTCTCTTATTAATTCATTTTCATTTTTTATTATGGTAACTAGTTTTCTAACATATCCAATTCATCCACTAAGAATAATTTAAATTTATGAATATTAGAAAAATAATACCCACTTTTGATAACTTTTAAATACAACTTATAAAATTGAAATCCCATATCTTGTTTAAAGTAATTTCAATATATAAGCATGTAATGTTCAAAAACATTACTTTAAACCTAAATGTACCAATAAGTGTTGAAATTTTAAGAGGTCAAAAGTTTTATAATAAATTAGTTATTTTTCCATGATCTGAAAATTTTTTATATTTATTAAAATTTAGAACTAGATTTACAGTAGATAATTTTTTAATACCTTTTATCATTTAATAAAATATCATTTATTATTACATAATATTATTTTCTAATTATAAATTATTTATTTAATTTCAAATTTAAAAATATAAAGTAAATAATGGAATTAAAATATAAGAATTTAACAAATTATTTTCAAGATACAATCATCAACAAAAAATAATTGAACATAAAAATTTATTCATATTACATCACATTTAATATTTTTTGAATGATTTATTTTGTTTAATTATTAACTAAATAATCAATGATTTTTTTATTCTTTAGAATTGGATTGTTTTATATAATCTCTAAGATAGAAATATAAATTATTATGTTAACATAAATTGATTAATATTCCAGATTATTATTTATAATTTAACATAATTTGTTTTCCTTTATCCCTAAATCATTATAGTTTATAAAGGAAGGAATATAATTTTTTATCTTTCCTTATTCAAATATTATACGTGTTGAATTCAAGGAAATGATTTCCAAAAACACATAAATTTAGAGAAAAAGGTCATAGGGTTATAAATATGTCTAGATAATGGGTGTTGGAAATATTTTTTTTATTATTTTACAACTTATATTAGATGTTTAACAGCTATGTAAACTCATTTTTCCTCAATAATTATAATTAATTTGATCATTTTTCATAATAAAATTGGTGTAATCAATTTATATTTGTTATATATTATAAATTATTCTTATTCAAAATATGGATTTCATTTTTCCAAAATGAACGCAGTGAAATGGCAAAATTTATTATAAAATTGGTCCCATAGAAGTGATGAGAAAGTGGGGTTTTCATGTGAAATGTTATAATGTTTGAAAAGATTATATATAAAATTTAAATATAAAAACTAATCCAATAACATGAATTCTATTAAAATATTAATAATTTTACTAATTTTACTTTGTTTTAAAATAAAAATAATAATTTATCATCATAAATTATTTAAATAAAAAGTTATCACTTAAAATTTAGTATATTTCAATTTTTATCAAAAAACTGTCATGTCATAAAAATACCCAAAATCAACCCTAATATAATTTCAAAATATATATTTAAAGAATAAAGTTAAATATTTTCATGTGAAATTTAACGATTCAAAATTTAGTTTTAAAACAAGTGTGCCATTATAAGGTGGTAAAACTGTCAATATAAAAATACAGATTTTTTGCATAAAATAGGAATTATTATTTAATTATTACTATAAAATATAATGGGAGAATATAGAACATTTTATAGTATATATAATATATAATATTAATTAACATTAACCACTAATATTTAATAATGTAAATAATTTGTATAAAAATCCTTCACCGCATGAAAAAAATTATCTATAAAAAATTTCCTTTATACTCAATTGGTTTTCATATTCATTTGTTATTAGTTTCTAGGAAAATAATTCTATCATATATTTAGATACATTTTTTTAACATTATTTTAAACTTCCATCTTAGAGTCAATGGATAGTATTCATTTTGAAAAATAATAATAATTTTTTTTATTGTTCAGAAAAATATACTCTTTTGTGTAACATATGCTATTGAAGAAGCTAATTTTTGTTGTCATCATAAGATAAAATGGACTTTTCATATAACACATGATAATATCAGTGTTTCTTATAATTTATTTTATAGATATATTTTTATTTTGTTAAATATAAGGGGGTTACGTCCTCCCCCATTTAAAAAATTGTCTCCTCCCAATATGAATGAATCTATATATAAAAATGTTATAAAATTGAATATAATTTTTTTATAACCCCAAATTGAATAAGGGGTAACAAAAAAATCTTTTGAATTAAAAATGATTGTATGTAAAAAGGATTTATAGAATATCACATAAAAATGTTTCTAAATAATTGAAAATATGTTAATATAGGTTAAAATGATATATAATTATAGAAAATGATTAAGGTCATTGATCAAAAGAATGTGATTTATCATTGTAATTTTGAGGGAATAAAAACCATAAATATGTGATGATTGAAAAGAAAATATTTTCATTAAAAATTAGTATACTATAATATTAATTTTGTTTCAAGAAACATTCCCTGGAGTTTTGTAATTTCTCACACTCTCTAGAAATGGGGAATATTAAAATATAATTATATTATGAGTTTAAATCCATACATTAATAAATATACACTAGCATCACTTTTTTTAATTCAAAATATTCATATTCAGGATGTATTTTTTAGTTTCAAATATTGTATCATAATCTATTAAAATAGATATGACCATAAAATAGACAGTCATGAGTTTTAAAATATTTGAAGACATTAACCAAAACCAAAATTGTTAGCATATTTTAATATAATTACCAGTATGAATAAACCTGCATATGTAAAATCAATATTCAAAATTAAAATATAAAACATGAATTTGAATCTAAATCATTCCATAAGCATTTATCCCAAATAACATAAAAAAACCAAAATATTGTT
Organism: Viscum album; assembly: GCA_963277665.1. Taxonomy (NCBI): domain Eukaryota; kingdom Viridiplantae; phylum Streptophyta; class Magnoliopsida; order Santalales; family Viscaceae; genus Viscum; species Viscum album. The sequence goes on from OY728134.1 coordinate 479,054,332, forward strand.
TTAGAAAATAATTTTATCTCATACATTTAGTATTTTATTCCAAAAAATATAGGGATCCCATGTTGAAGTAACATTAATCATTTAGCCATCACTTTTAATATCGTGGTTATCTATATGATAAAACTAATTTTCACATAAAGAACTCAATATCCAAGATCATATAAACCATAATGTTTATAAATATATTAAAGCTTATTTTTTTCATAATAAAAATTCATACATAACATTAAACTGAAGTAGTACGTATAATTAAATCCAATAAAATGTTTCCTAAAATATAATTAATTTTTAAAAAATATATTTCTACAAAAACCCAAAATATGGGGTTTCTATGATATTGTACTTTTGATCGTACCTAATTATATATAACTAATTTTCTATCCAAAACATGTAAGATAACATAATATGAAAACAACCCGATCTCAACGGTTATCTAAACATTCCTTTGATACCAATTAGTACAAACCAATAACAAAACTCTTGTATCCTATGATGAAATAATAAATCATTAAATTTCCATTATTTATTTTTATAATTTTGACCAAATTTATTTAATCTGATCATTACAAAAAGAAAATGAAAAATTTGAATCACATTCAATCTCTATGAACTTATAGTTTTTGGGTTTTATAAAATCTGGAAAAACTATTAAATATAGAATCTATATGATATTAAATGAGTATTAATCCCCATATAACTCATATTTCCATTTTAAAATTAATACATCATTGTCATCCATATGAAATCCCTTATATACAACATTAATTCAACACAATTCGTCAAATCAGGGTTGAATGGAATCATAATATGGTTAATCACAACCTAGAAAAAGGAAAATATGCGATAAATAATGAATGGAATCATTATGAATAATAATAAAATAAGGATGCAAAAAAAATATAAAATTTCATGAGAATAATATGTAAATATTCATACCCATCAACACATGGATCAATAAACACGAAAAAATGACATAAAGAGTTATCATAAGAAAATATCATAAGAATCAGTAATCATGTAAGAATTTATATCAATATTGTTCACAAAAAACATCATAATCCTAGATCAAGAATAAATAATACATGTTAATATCATGAAAAATCATCTCTTAGAACCCATATAGAACCATTATAAAACACATTACATTGTTATTACCATACAAACTACTTCCACAATAATTACAAATAGAACATAATCATTACCGAATTTATTGAAGTAAAATCTAGGAGCACACATAATTAAGGATATAATGGGATACACCAATGCTATATGATCTTAGCCATAATTTATAGTGTTCAGTAAATGAATAAAGAATAAGTGAAATTTATAATTCTTTTCTTCAGTATTCATCGAAACAATATTTATTCTTTATAGAACATGATTAAATAAATGAAAGGAAACATGATCCATAAAAATCTATTTGAATAGTGTTTTACCCATAAAAATGAAATTAGTTCCATAGTAAAATATATTAAATTTTATTCACATGAAGAAAATATATGTGTTTCATAATAATCAATTTGAAACATGTTAAACCCGTGGTAAAGAAACGGGTTCCATGAAGATATTATACAAACACGATTAACCCATTGAAATTGATCATAAAATGGACATGAGAATCCCTAAAAATTAATTATTAATAATCAGAAAATTCCACTATTGGAATGATATATATAACACAACAAAAATAATTTGTGAATATAGAATATATCACACATAAATAAATGTTAGATGAGAAAAACCCTTAGACCACACTTCCATTTGTTCGAACATGATTTAACATCATGTATAGTTGTTTAAGACATTTTATTAAATTTTTAAATAAACATATTAATATTTTTAATATCATATATGAATCTATTTTTACATTTTTTATCTATTTATTAACAATTACATATTAATGTTACATTTCAAGTAAAAACCGCTTTGTTTTTCATATATGTTGATACTTTCTATTTTTGGTACAATTCATTCAATAAAAATTTAATAATGCCCATTATTTAAACCATTATATATATATATTATATTCTTTATATATATATATATATATAGAGAGTAATTTAACAAATAAAGTGATAGGAAATAAAATACAATATTAATGGAGACAGTCAGTCATACGTATGGTTGAAGGTTGCTTTATTTTATTATTATTTATAATGAATGAAAAGTAAATGATATATATATATATATATTCAATATATTTGAATATTGTTTTCATATATATATATATATAATAATTTTTTAAAACTAATCCTTTATACTTTCATGTAATACTTAAATGAATCTCATCGATTTGTGAGGTGGTTGATCGTCGTACAGAAGAATGAATTTATAGTATTCCAAAAAAATTAAAGTAATGACGGAATGAGTTAAATAATAAATTTATAATATTAATTTCATAATAAAAATAAAATTTATCATATATAAAATGTATATTCATCAGTATCCCTAACCATGAATGTTGGTAATGAAATAATTAATGGCTTTGGATTGTAGGTTAGTAGTCTTTTGTACGCATGAATGATGAATTCATAAACTATTTGGTGGAAGTGGGTGTGTTTTTAGGTTTTAACCATAGAATAAAAACAACAATTTGTATGGATGATACTATGGTTATTAAATAATAATGATATAAAAATAATTTATGTTAGGGGATAAATAAATAAAATGAAAATTAGTTTAGAAGAACTATAAGGACCCAACCAGAAACATTATATAATATTGAATTAAATTAATATTTCACATTGAATATATTTTCATGTTTATTATTTTTAGTTAATTAGGAAATAACTATTACATTAAATATCAAAAATTACAAGGTAGACACTTCTACTCAGTTTCCATAAAATAAGAACTCTTGAAAAAATGATTCTTGTCTAGTCCCATTTTTTAGACAACATGAATTGTCCATGATCCCATCCTTGATCCTTTTCATCTTTATGTCATATGAAAAACATTTCAAAACATTGGATGATCATAAAAATCTAAGCAAGGGTTATAAAAAAAATGAAAATAGTAGTTCATCAATACATACATAACATATGCATTTTAACATACCTCATGAAATCATATGATTTATGAAGAACACATAGTAATCACAAATCATGAAGGTAACTTATGGATCCATATCATACTTACATTGTAGCTTTCATAGCTACATAGGGAGTTACATTCGTAATACCCATCACCGTATATTCCCTAAATCTCTTAGGATAAACATTCATGTTTACCTTCGTCCTGCTACCCAATGCATTGGAGAGCTATCTCAGGCTCACCCACCCTTGATTTTTCAAGGAACCACCTATATATGTAACAATGCCAATAAACCATAACATATTCATAACACATAAAAAATATAATGGAAAAATAACATTTCCACATTTCTATCAAAATATAACATTTAAATATATTGACAGAAAAAATCAATTATCAAAACCATTTTCAATACAAAAATATGTTACACTGTATGTGGTATTTATTTTCCTTTTAAAATCATTATGACTTGTTTAGGAAGCAAAACAGATCAAAATAATACTCACGACAACGGAAAAAGACGTTGTCACAACTTACAATAAAAAATCATTGTTTTTTTATTTATTAAAACAGTTTGTAGAAAAATATTCTCTATGAATTAAATAAAAAGTAAAATATGATTATACAACATATAAAAGAACATCGTGTATTAAAACAACATATGTATCACTGAATGGAGATTGAGATGAATTCCCTTAACTCGTGTCTTACATGACCCATTCATTATTAATTCTCGTGAATAATAAACTAAATTTAATTTATACTTCCTCAAGAACCTTTTTCATGTTTATTATTCCTTTTAAATCACTTATTACCCAGTTATAAACATTATGTAATCATTTAAGTTAATTATGGTCATTTTATAGATATTTTGTACTTGAGTAAAAAATGGACTTCTTATAATTACAAGTTGTTCATGTGGTAAAACTTTCATTATATACTATGTGAAATTCATTATTTAGATATCATATACATCATATATATAATTTATATACATGTATATATAACAGTACATAACATTTGGAGGTAAGAAATGAAATCCACCGTTCATTGAGATGGTAAGCCGTATGTATGCATGAACGCTACATTAATTTCATTCTCAAATTTAATTGAATGAAAAAAATAATGATACATATGTATATTATTATAAATTTATAATTTCATATATATTATCTCATTAACATTATCCATTATACATTCCACGTAATGCATGAACGAGTCATATCACTTTGAGGGGGCGGTAGTCCACACTTCCTCAAATGAAATTATCATGTTTACCCATGATGTAAAAAATTAAGTTATGCTATAAGTGAAAATATAGTATCATAAAGAGAACATAAAAATAATATATATATATATATATATATATTTCCATCATAATGGACACTACAATAGGTGTTAGGATATGATTGAACTATCATTGTTTCGTTAGGCGTTCATTTGACGTCCACGGAAACATTACATTTTTTACCCATTAGATAGTGGTGGGTACCAGTGTTGTTTGAATACTTATCATATCGATAAACTACAATATTTAGGATACTGGTGTTGATATAAATTAAAGGAATAAAAATATTTTAGGGGTTTGAGAAGTAAAATAAAACAAAAGAACTTAAGGGAAGACATTACCTTTAAATCAATTAACTCCCTTTGGTTTGACCCGAAAGGGTATCATGAAGTACATTATGCCTACAATAAGGTTTAAGGAGAAAAATTGGGATCATGAGAGATTTTTTTGGCAAATTTTAGAGGATCCAATGGGCTTGAGAGATGTGAGTAATGGGTTAGAGGTGAGGATATTTTATAAGGGCGAGGAGGGGCTCTTTAGTAAAGTGTGAAAATATTATTTTATTATTAAATTATTTTTGGTTTCTAAATGTCCAAAACTTGTTAAAGACAATGATAAGCTGACTCAAGGTCAAAATATAATCATACAATAATAATTGGAATGGTTTTGGATATTATTTAATCTTTATTATCTTATTTATTGAAATCATTTATTAATTAGGTAAACATTGCATCCATATTGTGTCATAATTAATTTAATTTATATGTTTTCTAAAAATTATAAAAAAATAAAATGATGTATGAAATAATTTTATATTTTTAATCAATATTTATAGTCAAATATATCAATTATATAACCCCATAATAAAATTGTTTTAGAAAAAAAATACATGTTTTGGATATTTTTATTTTTACATTAAATTAAACGATATTAATATCATTATCTTAAAAAACTGGTTTTTAAAGGCCAAAATTCTCGCCCAAGGATAGTCTTTACTGGACATTACTCATAGAATATGTTTAGGACAAGTGTTATGGTAATTTATTATTATTATAATATTGTGTTTGTCTTGAATTACTGAATTTAACTTTTACTGCGGTAAATAAATGTCAAACGTTACTATTCTCCAAAACTTATTTAAATCTTATTGAACCAGATTTTACATACTAATAAAAACCATGTATGTTGGATTTTCAAAATTATATTCACAGAAGTGGTAAAACATTATTTAAATGAAAACATAAATTTTTAACTATTACTTAGTAGTTTCACTATTAATCAAAAATTGCTGTTTATTAGAAAAATACCAAACATTCATTCTAAGTTACATTTGCTATAGTGAATTCATAAATGATTTTTATTTTACCAAATTAAAAACAAATATTTTGTATTAATTAATATAAAATTAATTCTCATTTTCAAAAAAAAATGTGTGTTTTTAAGAAACAATAACTTTCAAAAGACTGACACTTGTTTATGACCAATTTCAAAGTGAAATTACATCTAGTGAACAACATTGGATTAAATGGAAAAAATATAATCTAATTAAAATTTAAAAACAATTATAATGATAATCTATCCATATAAATAAATTATATTAAAAATAATTGTTGAATTAAAATGCATTATTTTTTCCTATTCATTGAAAATAACTTTTTTCAAAAAAACAATAAAATATTACACAAATTCAATTTTGATGTCCTAATTCTAAAAAGGAATTTTATTTGGTCAAGTAGAACATATAAAAGTGATCAAAACTAGATTTAATGAGGGTTCTCCATCAAAAGGTGGTAAATCAACTATTTATTGTAAATAATGCTTAAAATTAGATTCATTCACATTTTAAGAATCTATCATTTATTGGATAAGTGTTAAAACATTTATCAAACATGTATAATCGTACTATAGTTAGTTCTGTTCATTTTCAAAAATTCAATGGCTGGGCATTTACTAATATTTAAAATAATAATATTATATTAGTATTCTTCAATGTATTATTTTATAGAAACCAATTGTTATGTATCGGGTACCCAATCGAACATAGAAACCCATTTAAAGTAATATCAATATTTAATTCACAAAATATTTATTAAAATGAAAATGTATTATTTCATTAATTTCCTGGGAGGTTACATCCTTTCAACATTTTGGAAATTTTGTCCTCGAAATTATATTCAATTATCAAATAAATAATGGTATTTAACTATCATACCATTTTTTATTCCCTCCGTGCATCTTTAGCCATATGGTTCTTCCAATGAACATTTACATGCAGAATTACCTTATTCCCCAATATTTTCTATCTACGGTCAATTATCTAGAATTCTTGTACCTAATAAGAGAGATTCTCTTCCAATTGAACTATCTCTGGACTTTAAACATGAGTTTGATCTGGTATATACTATCTCAACATTGAAACATGAAAAATATTATGTTCTTGGGATTAACATGGATTAAAATCCACTCTAAGTGAAATTGATCCAACTTTCGCTAGGATTTTACAAGGTCCAATGATCCTCAGGATCAACCTTCCCTTCTTACCCAAATGCATCACACTCTTCCATGGAGAAACATTGGGAAAGACATGTTCACTTGCCACAAAAGAAAGATCATTACTCCAGTTATCTGCATAAATTTTATGCTTAATTTGATATGTTCTAATGTGTGTCTGAATAATCTAAACTCTTTATAACATCACTTCGACTAATTTTTGTACCATCAAATTTTGTTCACCGACTTCATCCCAATAAGATGGAGTTTGATACTGCTTCCAATATAATGCATCAAATTGAGCCATCTGTATACTGGAATGAAAAATTTTATTATATGAAAATTTAACCAAAGAAATATCCTGGTCCTATCTTCCCTCATTATCTAGTGAACAAAAATGTAGCATATCCACCATGGTCTGAATTGTTCGTTCTGACGTCTCATCAGATTGAGGATGAAAAGCTGTAATAAAATTTAATTCAGTACCCAATGACTTCTGATGGCCTTTCTAAAATATAGATGTAAACATGGGATCATGATCAGATAAAATGAAGAGGATAAATCCATGAAAAATAACTATATATTTAATATACAAACAAGAAATTTGATCTAGAGAAAAAGAATATTGAATATGATGGAAATGAGCATATTTATTCAATCGATCAACAATAACCCGAATTTTATTATTTTCTCGAGATGTCTTTGGTAATCCCACAATGAAGTCCATAGATATATTTTACCATTTCCACTCAGTAAATGGTATAGGGTTAAGCATCCCATTTAATATATTCCACTCTGATTTAACCTATTGACAAGTCAAACTCTTTATAGTAAAATCTGCAATATCTTTGTTCATTGCATTTCACCAGTAATTATCCTGAAAATCAATGTACATCATAATACATTCAGGATCAGCAGAAAATGGGGAACTATGACCTTCACATAAAAACTCATTCTTCAACTGTGAATCACAAGGCACAAATAATATCATTACATTTCTCAAAATACAATCATTATATATGATAAATTCAAGAAACATACCATATGAACCAACTCTAACTTTTTCTGAAACTCACTGTCTTCATTCTACGCTTGATTAATTTTGTCTGATAGAGATGATCTCCTAGACTCCACAAAAAAAGAGGAATTTATTGCAACAACATCTTCTATGAGAATGTTCATTATATAAAAAACCAAAGGATCTCGTTCCAAACGTAGCATGGTTAATGAAGCATCAATTTTTCGACTCAATGCATTAGCCACATTATTTTCATTTCCTATATGTTAAAGGATAGTGAAATCATAATCCTTGATTAATTCCAACCATCTCCTCTATCTCATGTTCAATTATTTTTGAGTGAATTTATACTTTATACTATTGTGGTCAACATATATTTTAAATTTTACTCCATTCAAATTATGCCTCAAATTTTTTTTAAGAAAATCAACATTAGATAATTCCAAATCACGTGTCAGGTAAATTTTCTTATGAGGTTTCAACTGACAAGAAGCATAATTAATTACATGATCATTCTGCATAAGGACACAACCATGTCCTTTCAACCAATCATCACAATAAATTACAAACTCACCATTTCTGGAATGTAGTGCCAAAACTAAAGCATTTACCAATATTCTTTTCAATTCCAGAAGAAAATAATCACATTATTTTGTCCCAATGAACAATGCACCTTTTCTAGTTATCTTACTCAGTGGGCTAGATAATAGTGAAAAATTCTCAACAGACCTCTAGTAATAACCTGCCAAAAAATAAAAATATGAATCCCTGTTCTATTTGTGGGTATTTTCCATTCTTCAACATTTGTTTTAGTAGGATCAATAGTTATGCCAATTTTTGAAACAAAGTGATCAAGGAATGAAATTTTTTGTAACCAAAACTCACACGTGTGGAGTTTCCCATACAATTTATTTACATTTATGGTTTGTAATACAACATTTAAATAACTATCCTGATAGATTTTATATTTTGAATAAACCAAAATATCATCAATGAACACAACCAAAAATTTATCCAGGAAACTCAGGGAAAATTATATTCATAAGATCATTAAATATAGAAGGTGAATTTGTTACCACAAAATTCATAACTAAAAATTCATAATGGACATATCTAATACACCACACGGTCTTCGGAATGTCAGTTTCCTTTACTTTCACCTAATTGTACCCCAACCACAAATCATTCATCACAAAATACTGAGACCTTTATAGATGATCAAACAAATCATCAATATGAGGAATAGGATACTTATTCTTAACAGTGATGTTATTCATTGCTCTCTAATCAATGCAAAGGCTCATTAAAACATCTTTATTTTTAATATATGAGACAGAATCACCCCATGGTGATGTCCTAGGTTGAATGAATCATTTATCTAATAACTCTTGCAATTTCTTTTTTAACCCTAAAAGTTCCATTTGATCCATTCGATAAGGGGGTTTAGAAATTTTCTTACCATTACGAACTATGCCAAAAGAAAATTCATCTTCCCAATCAGGTATAATACTAAGAATATCATCAGGGAAAACATCAAGATACTTATTTACCATGGTCACTTCATTAATCAGAAAAGTTCAATTTTTTTCTAAAATATGTTGAAGGTAACATTCCTTTACATATTATACTAGTTTCTCATATTCCTGATATGTTATCCAAAGTAATGGTTCATTCCTATACACAAAATCAAAATTATTCAGAAAGGAAACATTTTTAGCTCTGCATTCAATCTTAGAATGATAAACTAGAAGCCTATCCATACCCAAAGTAACATCAAGCACAACCCGAGGCAGAACAATAATGTTTGCAGGTAGATTCTTTTTTTCACAAAAAGGCATCAATGTTCGTATAATTTCTTTTTGTTTGAAAATTTCTTCCAGGAGTTTTTACCATTAGTTCCGGATTTATATAATGAGATATATTTCCAACATACTAGAAAATTATTCAGAAATGATGGAGTGTGTAGACCCTGAATCAAACAACACATTGGCATAATTTGAACAAATAAACAGTGTACGTAATACTACTTCATTTTATGTCCCAACATCTACTGAAGTAATTACAAAGTATTTCACCACCACTTTCTGGATGTAATCTGGATGCTTCCCCTCAGTTGAGTTTATAGTTGGAAACTCATTTTCCTAATTACCCTTCTCATTGCATGTATACCATTTTACTGACTGTAAATAACGATTTTTCTTACCCTTACACTAATATTTTTTAGTGAAATTATGATCTTTATGTCCCATTTTACCACATCGTTATCACTTACCAGAATTCAAAAGAACTTCCCTAGAATTTGTTTTACCAAAAATTTCACCAACTGTAAATATAAGTTTGTTATAATCAGATTTTTTTGAAGAGTTCATCCCGTTCTCCTACCACCTTGACCTCTTATTCTTCAATTTTTTTAAAGATCACCTGATCATTGACAAACTCTATTTCCACCATCTCCTCATATAAAAAAATTGTTTCATAACTTTTGAAACCATGAGAAGATAAAACCATTCAATAATTTGTCTTTAATCCTGAGTAAAAATAGTATATATTAAAATCATGATCTCGTTTTAAATTTAAATCATACCTTTCCAGTAGAGTTAATTTTTCTTCATAAGAAGTCATTGAGTTATCCTCATACCGAAATACTAATTTTTTTTCATCCGAAGATGAACTATTATAGTAAAATATTTCTCATGAAGCATACATTTGAATTCATCCCAATCAAGAGAATCAATCTACTCAATATCAATAATATTTTTCACCATTGTCCTCCACAGATCAGCTCCACCATCAAAACAATAAACAACGAGACTAACCTTTTGATGTTCTTAACACCCTATGAACAAAAAAATCTTCTCCAGTGCTTTAATCCACCCTTCAACTAGCATAGTTTCAGATGATCCTCTGAATGATTGGGGACATCGATTCGTGAAATGATCCACTACTAACATGTACTTTTGTTGTTGTTGTGGCTAATCTCATGCATGGACACTGCCACTATTTTTAGCCCGAGTCAATTGTGCGATCACTACAACAAATTGTTCAGTTCCAATTCAGACCATCTCTAGTTGTTGATTTGGAAGGTTGTATTCCTCCTGATGTCGTCCCAATATAGCTTCCTTGTTTCCTCTGTGAAAAACCATTTTTATCACATAAATATCTAAGGCGAAGCAACATGGTAATATTTAAATTCTATATCACTTCAATCATACCATAAATTAATTTAGGGACATTAATTTAACAATACCCTAAATCCTAATGTTATCTAAAAAGACCTATGATACCAACTATAAGGACCCAACCTTAAATATTACATAAAATTAAATTAAATATATAATTCACATTGAGGATGTTTTCATGTTAATAGTTTTACAGTATTAGGCCATAACAATTACATTACATCTCAAAAATTACAAGGTAGAAAATTCTACTCTGTTTTTATGAAATAAACACTCTTGAAAAAAGAGCCATGTCAAGTCCTATTTTTTAGACACCATTAGTATTCCTTGATCTCATCCTTGACCCTATTCATCATTAACTCGTATGAAAAACATTTCAAAACATGGGAGGGGCATAAAAATATCAGTAAGTGTTATAAAACAAAGAATGAAAATATTAGTTCATAAATAAATACATAAAATAATCTTTTTAACATAACTTAGGAAATCATAAGATTTATGAATAACACATTGTAATAAAAAATAATAAAGGTAACTTGTAGAATCCATATCATACTTACATTGTAGATTTTACAACTATGTAAGGAGTAACATTTGGATTAACCATCACAATATATTCCATAAATCGCTTAGGAAAAACAATCATGTTATCCTCGGTCACATTACCAAATACATTGGAGAGGTATGTCGGGCTCACATGCCCTACGTTTATCACAGAACCACCCATATACGTGATAATGCCAAAGAACCATAACATATTCATAACACATAAAACAAATATATAGTGATGATAACATTTCCATATTTCAATCACAATATATCATTAAAATATATTCACATAAAAAATCCATTATAAAAAAAATTCAATACTAAAATAGGTAACATAGTATATGGTATTTATTTTCCTTTTAAAAATATTACAGCTTGTTAAGGAATCCAAAAGATCAAATAATACCTGCGGCGACAGGAAAGGTCGATTTCCCCACTTATGTCAAAAGAATCATTATATTTTGTCATTTAGTTAAATACTACATAGAAAAAGATTCCATTTGAATGAAATCAAAATTAAAATGTGTTTATGAATTACATAAAAGAATGTTGTTTATTAAAATCAAATATGCCTCAATGAATGGAGAATGAGATGAAGTCCCTTACATCATGTCTGACTTGACCTATTCGTTCTTTAATCTCCTAACTAAAAAAATAATATTAATTTATACATGCTTATAAACCATTTTCATGTTTATTATTTCGTTTAAATTACTTATTACCATGTTTTAAAAATTATGTAATCATTTATGTTAATAATGTCCGTTTTGTTGATATTTGTTACCTGAGTCAAAAATGGACTTCTTATAATTATAAGTTGTTCATGTGGTCAAAATTTCATAATTTCTAGTATAATATTCATCATTTAGATATTATATATATCATATATATCCACTATATTCATGTATTTATAAAATAACATTACATTTGGAGGAATGAAATGAAATGCACCGTTCATCGAGATGGCAATCCATACGTACACATGAACGCTACATTCATTTATATTTCATATTTAATATAATGAAAGAAATAATGATACATAGGTATATTATAATTCCATTATAATATCATATATATAATCTTAGTAGCTCAATAATTTATTCATTCCACCTATGGAATTAATGAGTCATATCACTTTGAGGGGGTTGTAGTCTGCACTTCCTCAATGAAATTATCGTGTTTACCCATAATGGAAACCATAAAGGTATTATAAAAATGGAAAATATAGAAGCATGAGGTCAACATAAACATGATATAAATCTTATGTAAATACATTGCCATCATAATGGCCACCATAACTAGGGGTATGAGAAGTTTTAACAATCATTTTTTCATGAGGCATTAGTTTGTCATCTATAGAATCAATATATTCTTTACTCAATAAATAGAGGTGTGTGTAAGTGTTGTTCAGATCCATATCACAACAAGAACCTAGTATATTGAGGATAAATGTGTTGTTATAAAATAAAGGAATAAAAATAGTTTCTGGGGTTGGAGAATTAAAATAAAACAAAAGAACTTAAGAGAAGATGTTACTATTAAATCGGGTAACTACATTTGTCTTGAACTGAAAGGGTTTCATGAAGTGTCTTCTGCCTATGTTAAGGCTTTTAAGAGGAATAAATGGATATTGAGAGCTTATATGGATATAGGTTAGATGATCCAATGAGCTTGAGAGTTGGGAGTAATGGGTTATAGGTGAGGGTGTTTTATATGGGGGAGGAGGGGCCCTTTTAGAAAGTGTGTAAATATTATTTTATTATATAATTATTTTGAGTTTCTAAATGTCCAAAACATATTAATGTAAAAGATAAGTTGACTCATGGTTGAAATAAAATAATCCAATAAGTATGGGAGATGTTTTGAATATTATTATAATCTTTATAATCTTATTTATTTAAATCATTTATTAATGTGGTAAACACTGCATCATTACTGCATCATAAATAAATAAATTTATTTAAAGTCTAAAAATAATAACAAAAATACCTTGGCCCAGGTAGTCATATAAAATTTATAATTAATATTTATATTTAAATATATCAAATATATAACCCCACATTAAAATTTTTATAGAAAAATAATATATGTTTATGATATTTTAATTATTACTTTAAATAAAAAGTTATTCATATCATTATCTTACCCATGTGGCATTAAAAGGCCAAAATTCTCTGACAAGGATTGTCTTGGTGGGCCTTTACTCATCCAATAAGTTTAGGTCAAGTGTTAAGGTTATTTTATATTATTATAATATTTTTTTACCTTGAATTACCCTATTTAACTTTAGCCGCGGTAAATAAAAGTCAAAAGATACTATTTATGAAAAAAATCTTCTTATTGAACCAAATTTTACTTATTGATAATATCCAAGTCTGTCAGGTTTTAGAAATTTAATTAAAAAGAAGTGGTAAAAATTCATTTAAATGAATAAGGAAATTATTAACTACTACATAGTGGTTTCATTATTCATCAAAAATTGTTGTTTTACAGAAAAATACATATATTTCAGCCTAATCTATATTTGATATTCTGAATTCAAAAATGATGTTTATTTTACCAAATTAAAAACATATAAATTGTATAAATTAATTTTAAAATTCATTCCATTGTCAAAACAAAAATCATGTTTTTATGAAATAATAACTATCCAAAGATTGACACATGTTTATTTCCAATTTCAAAGTGAAATTACTTCCAATGACCAACATTTGATTATATGGTAAAAATATAAACTATTTATGCTTTAAACCCAATTAAAATGATAATATAACAATATAAACAAATTATATTAAATAGAATTTTAATTAAAACATAGTATTTTTTCCTATTCAATAAAATAAATAAATTTAATCAGAAAAATATTATTTTTTTGGAAAAGTTAACTTTGATGTCCCGATTTTAATGAATAATTTAATTTTTTCTACTAGAACATATAAAATTGTCCAAAATGAGATTTAATTCGGGTTCTCCATCAAAAGGCGGTAAATAAACCTTTTAAAGTAAATTATGGTTAAAATTAGAATCATTCACATTTTCAGCCTCAAACATTTTGTGGACAAATATAAAAACAGTTAATATATATGTGTAATCATATTGTAGTTAGTTTTGTTCATTCACTCCAATAAAAGCGCTTGGTGTTAACTACAATTTAATGTAAAATTATAATATTATTATTAAGCAGTGTCAGATTTCAAAAAAAACATGTTGTTGCGTATCGGGAACGCCATCAAACTTAGAAACCCCTTTAAAGTTAAATTTATATTTAATTCAAAAATATTAATTAAAATAAAAATGTATTATTTTTTATTTTCTTGGGATGTAACAAGAACATTACCTCTTCATTGGGTATCCACGTTTCATTTTCACTAAAACCTAAAATGTTTCATTTATGAAAATATTATGGCTTTGATTATGCATAGAGGGTAGTTTTTAGGTGAGTTGGGAAGGGTTTTTATGATTCAAATGTCTTTATATGTGTTTAAAAGTCGGGAGAGTGAGGTCCTTTTTATAGTTGAAGAGGAGTGACATTCTTGTTAATACTCAATAATATCACTATTGGGAGGTATTTGTTACATAATGTGGTACAAAAGATGACTAATAATAAATAAGAGAGATTATTTGGTTGAAAAAAAACTCCAAATCAAAAAATAATAATTTTTTAAAAAATTTAGTTTTTGTAACTCTTATATTTCCCAATATTTAACATTTTTGTTTTTCATTTCTATAAGTTGTTTTTTAAACCATGTAATTATTAAATTCTAACTTAATAATGTAAAAATTAGTAGAAAAATTAAACCCAGTAATATTAAATATTATATCCATATTATTAAATAAATAACCCAATAATATTGTAAATTATTTTTAATAATACCTTATGTAACGTGGAATAACACAGCTTTATCTCTAAGCATGCTGGTACTATTTTTACTATTTATAGTTCAATATTTTCATCATAAAATATAAATTGGTAGATAATGGATGATATATGATATTTTTTTAAAATATTAAATTCACTTTATAAAAGATAGGTTTTTATTAATTTTAAATCATTTAATATAATATCATTTATTATAAAATATCATTATTTCCATGATTGAAATTATTTATTTAATTTTAATTTCAATAATATAAATAAAATAATGGATTTCAAATATATTATTTTAATAGTTTTTTATCATGATATATTGATCTACAAAAATAATGGAACAGAAATATTAATTCTATTTACATCACATTTTATATTTTTATTATCATTTATTTTATATCATTATTATATAAATAATAAATGAATGGGTGTTTCATAAGTATTTAATGTAATTATATAATCACTGAAAGTCCAATAAAAATTATTATGACAAAAACGATAATTTATCTTTCATAATAAACTTTATAACAAATCCTATATAGTTTTCCTTAGTCCCAAAATCATTATCAGAATTAAATATAAGAAAGGTACATTTTAAATATTATTTATACATAACATAGTTTATGGGTCAAACTCATGGAAAAGTCTCCAAATACTCCAATAATTTATTTCTAATATCCATAATTTAAAAATATGTCTAGAAAATTTGGTTTGTACTTGTTTTGTTTCATTTGTAAAACTTATATTCTATATTTAACAACCAAGTAAAATTGTTTTTATAAGGAACTGGCCATATACATTACATAATATAGTAAATTCTATTTGAAATAACTTTATTTTGTTCTAAAATTTTAGTTAGGTTTAGTGTTTTACATAATTGTGATATAATTCAATCAAATCAACTCGTATAAATAAAAAGTGTGCATTAATAAATACAAATCCATTTCTTCCATAATATTGTTTTAATAAAACATGATTTATTTTCAGGAAAAATATTCACAACATTCATATTGAATTATTATTGTCTCTTAAAAATCCTTAAAATCTATGAAAAAAAAATTTAAAACATGGAATAAGCCACAAAATATTAGTAAGGGACATAAAAAGATGGGCAGAAACCATTAGTTCCTTAATACATAAAATCATATAAAATAATTTTCACAAAAACCAAATTCTCACCCATAATGTATCATAAAACATCATTGTAAAAACATGATATTTACATAAAATAGAGAAAAATAAATAAAATCATAGTGGTATATTTGCGAAAACATACATAATATGGTATACCTCGCGGCTAACATATGATATGTAGCCCTCAGACTATCTTCCATTATAACCCTCATAACAACTTTATGATTCTTCCATCATAGTTACACATTGAATAACTATTAAGGTCAAATTACAATATAAACATACTTAATGAATTGTTGGTAAATATATATTCCCTCCATAATGATAAAAATACACAACAAACTATAACCTAATCATAAAAAATTAACACATTCTTTATAAAAACATTTCTTGAGGAAAACCACCAATTTTAAAATAATAATACGCAATAACAATGGAAATTTCATTCTCTATAAATACACAAGTAAAATTATAAAAAAACAACAAAATATTATGGAAACATAAAAATAGTATAAGATCTTCATTTATTATAAGATAAAAAGAAACATTGTTATTTTAATTTTTTTTAAAAGTAACATTTACAAGGATTTTTAAATGGGAAGTCAGTTAAATTGGGATTGACTTCATTAAAATGTGATAAAACCTCCAATAATGTTATTAATAGTGTTATTAATTAGTTAATGAAACATATTACTATTTATAATACAATACCGATTAATTTTATAATAACTTTTAATCTATTTATTGATAATATTATGTTATTTTGTTCTTTTAGGTGCATTTATTTCAGGGTTCCCAGGGCTGGTTCCGTATGGATTTTTATATCGAATGGATAAAAAAGACATATGTTTAATGACATGGTATTAATATGTATCAAAATTTTGAAATGATACCATATATAAATTTTTTATACGATGTTGACTAATTAGATTAAACATTAGTAAAAATTATGTAATTTTTTTGGTAGTTTTAACAACCATCATAGACTTATATAATCTTATTTAATACCATGTTAATATTTTTGTTCAATAATATTATATAATGAATAATATGTATGATAAAATATAGTTTAACTATAATTATTATTTTCACAATGATGTATAATTTACATAAATTCTATCAAATAAAAAAAACACATCATCCACAATGACGGTAAATCAACAAATCACAGACAACATTTTTATTTTTAAAAAATAAGAGGAGAAGTGGGGAAGATTGATTATAGATATTACAATTACCAATAAAAATTAAATTATTTGTATGATTTTCATGGTATCATGTCACTTGGATTTTGGGAGGTTATGAGAGATCAAGGAATAAAAATTAATTGAAAACAATTAAAACAAAACAAAAGTGGATTTACATGTTGACCTTTTTCTCCAGGAGATTATCCTTAATGAACAAGGATTTGGTTGATTTTTTAGACTGAAATGTCTTCAAATCAGGTAAGAGTCTTGGGAAGGCATTTTGTCATAAATTAAACAAGCTAGATGAAATTCTATGTGTGATGAGAAGAGGTGGTGTGGGGTGCTATTTACAATGGAAGAGATGGGTGTTATTTTGAATATTTTGTTCTTTAATTTATTATTTTGGAATAAGAATATGAATATTTTTAAACATACAACAAAATATAACAAAATAGTAAATTATATTTCCGGATTTCAAGATCAAATATTTCATACATCATCTATGGCAAAAAATAAATAAAAATTAAATACAGTAAATTATAATATTTCACTATTCGCCAAAAATTCAGCTATTTTAGAAAAATCCCAAAACATCACCCTAACAAATTATCAATATGTATAATTCCTAAATGTACTCTATTTTATGAATATTATTTATATATATATAATCAATTTCATTTTTAATTAAAATCATCAATTATTTGAAAAATAACTATTTTAAAATTTAAATAGATTTCTTGACACATTGAGAAGATAATTTAGGTGTCATGAAGTTATTTTATATTCACAAGAAGAAAAATACATTTAAATGTTTTTTTTGATTAATTTTTTTATTTAATATCATTATTTTATTTATAAAATTTTATATAAAATGTTTTGTGTCACAAAAGTACCAATTCTTAATTTATCATTATCAAAACAATTTTTTATTTATTCTATAATTTAATTTTATCACATTTTCATTGGACCAATACCAAAATTTTATTTATACTTTAATAGGATATATTATTATACTATTTGAATAGATTCCTTTTTAATATAAATATCACTTTTTTATTATAAATTTAAAATGAATTTAAATATTTAATTCCAGAGTGGAGAAATATTATTTTATAATATCATTGGATGTAAAATTATCCCCTTATAGAAATTATATCATTGGAATTTTTATTAAAATATTTAAAAATTATGGATACCTTTCGCTTATATGGTTTTCTTATTCCCATGTTGATTCTTCAACCATTTGGTTTCAACATAAAACCATAGCCTAGTAAATTATATTAATCTGAAATAAATCCTCTCTATGATCAAGAATTTGAAAAGGAATATACTCATAAGAAATGATATATTCTATATAAATAACTTTTAGGATCAAAACATGAGATAAGTCTCACAAAAAAATTTATAAAATTGTATCATGAAAAACATTATGTACCTAATAAAATCATGGAGTAAAAGGTACTCATTAGGCAACTAGTCTAGAATTTTCTAGGATTTCATAAGTTCTAACAAAATATGGATATTATTCTCAATTCATACCAAAATACTATACAATATTCCAAGGAAATATTTTATCAAAAAAATAATAACCAAAATCGAAATAAACATATTTCCTTCTGTTATCATTATATCATTCTTCCAACTCATATTTTTCCACATGGGTTTCTATATTATCATTAATTTCCCTACCACTTCCTCTCCTAATTATGGTCCCATCAACATCCTTTCCCTGTATTCATCCCAAAATATAGAGTTTAAAATTAATTTCCATATAATTATTCAAAAGTTGTAATCTTTATACTAAAAAAAATTCTATTATAAAAAAGCTGAACTAAATAAATATGTTGTTTTTTCTTTCCATGGTAAACTATTGAAAAAAAATGTATCATGTATTATAATTTAAAAAATGTTTGCACAATCTATCTGTTAGATTGAGAAGGAATAGATAATCTGATATTAAATTTTTTTCCCAAAAACTTCTCATATCCTTTCAAAAATTTAGATACAAACATAGCATCACAGCAAAATAAAATTACAATAGTAACTCCATGTAACAGAAATATTCATATAAAGTATAGTCAATAAAGATGATATAGAGAATGAGTTTCCCAAATATGAAAGAAATTTGAGGATTGGGTCATCCGATCAACATTAACCCAAATCGAAATATAACAATAATAAGTATTTGGTAGTTCCACCATAAAATATATGGAAATATTTTCCCATTTACATTGTGACATTATAATAGTCCTAACTATCCAATTTTGTAGTTTTCATTATTCATCAACCTATTTACAAGTGAGACATCTTGATATAAA
Organism: Viscum album; assembly: GCA_963277665.1. Classification (NCBI taxonomy): domain Eukaryota; kingdom Viridiplantae; phylum Streptophyta; class Magnoliopsida; order Santalales; family Viscaceae; genus Viscum; species Viscum album. The sequence continues at coordinate 479,074,396 of OY728134.1, forward strand.
ATAAGAAATATCATAATTCATTCCATCCCACCCATAAACACTCATATGACTCTACGTATCTTAGTGATTCCAAGATTAACTAAAAATGAATAACTACTAGAATCACTTAATAATTCATTCATTAACATGGAATCACAAGGCCCTTATAATCTCTATAAAAATATCTTGACACAATCATTATCTAAAAAAACTTGGAATATTACATTCCATAACCAATTATAAAATTTTATTCAACTCGCTATCTTCCTTCTATGCTTCCACAATTCATTCTGAGAGAGATCACTACACTGACACCTGAAGAAATTGAGTAATATACTATACCAAAAAACTCCAATCCAAAATTCATGAAATCATAATCATAGGGGTCATGTTCCAAATGTAACATGGTTAATTATGCATGATGTTGTCTACTCAAGGTATCATACAGTTGTTTTTATTTTCGAGGATGGTAATTGATCATGAAATCATAATATTAATCAGTTACTCACAAATTTTCATCCCCATGTTCAATTTCTTCTATGTAAATATATACATACACCTTTTATGGTCAATATATATTTCACATCTAGCTCAACAGATTTTATTTTGGTAAATTTTAAAATTGTGAACCATATATATTAATTCCATATGATATGTGGGTAAATTTTACTCATGAGGTTTCAATTGAATTGAATCATAAACAATTAACTGACTATTATTCATTAAAACGAAACCAATTATCTTAAGTCAAGAATCAATGTAGATGAAAATCAATCCATTTCTAGTAGGCATAGAAAAAACTGGTACAATCACCAATATTCAACTCAGTTCCTGTAAAAAAACATCATTGTCTTCTGTCTAAATATATATGACCCCATTTCATTTAAAAATAGTTTGTGAGCTGAATAACTATAAAATTATTTTAAAAATCAATCTGTAATAACCTGATAGTCCAAGAAAACTAATAATCTATGTAACATTTGATGTTCTTGGCCAGTCATAAACCACTTTTTTGGGATCAACTTTTATCCCATCGTTATTTGAAATTTTACCGAGAAAATAAATTATATGCATCCAAAAAACACATTCTATAAATTTTCCATATAACATATTTTACTTATGATTTTAAAAAATAATCTTTAGATGTTTTTCTGGATTCACATATCTTATTTAAAAACCCAATACATCATTAATAATAATAATATAAAACATATCTAAATAATCATGGAATATTATATTTATATGATCTCTAAATACATTAGGGACATTTGTCAAGACAAAATGAACAAATACCAACACATAATTCCCATATCTAGTTCTAAATACTGTTTTAGAAATTGAATCCTCCTTATCCTTTAGCTTATGGTTCATGGATCTCATTTCAAACATGAAAAAAATATTGCACTCCCATGGAGCTTATCAGTCAAGTCACCAATATGAGGTAGTGGAAAATTATTCATAAAAGTAACATTATTCAATGCTCTATAATATTAGAAAATTATGATTGAACAAACATTATAGTTAATGAATAAAATATGATCACCCCATAGTGAGGTGGTTGGATGAATGAATCCTTAATCAAGAAACTCATGCAATTTCTATATCCATTCAAGAAGTTTTACTTGAGACATTCATTATCGGGATTTCAAAATTGGATTAGCATAAATAATGTCAATGGTAGATTAATATTATAGATCTGGTATAACATCAAGAAACATATTAGGAATTAAATTTAGTTATTCATTTACCACGTACACATCATTAAAATGATCATTTTTGTAGTATTCAACAATATGTGAATGATAGATTTTATTTCGGATATTTTAACACATTATCAGCATACTGATATTATATTAGTGGTATGTGTTCATTACTGTATACAAACTAAAAACCATTCTAAAAAATAATTCTTTATCTTTACAATTAGTTATATCGAGATAAATAGAAATCCAATTCTTTATAGAGTAACATAAAACTTTTATAAGGTAAGAACAATGAACTATATAGGTAACAACATTCTACAAACCATAATTAAAATATTATTATAATTCTTTTTTACATTGATATTTCACCCTAGTTTTTAACCATATGTTTTTACTTTATTTATTTAGCTGAAATTTCAAATTTAATAGAATAAATCTCTGAAATAAATGAATATATAGACCCTGTACAAAAAAAGGAATTGTAAAAATATATATAAACAAAAAAATATCCATGTTACCACTATATTTGTTGAGAAAATATCTTCTGACATAATCACAAATAATTTCACTACAAATTTTTTAAAATAATCCAGTATCTCCAGATCATTTTGATCTTTCATTGGGACGGTATCTTAATAATTACCTATTTCACAATATTTAATTAAAATTATCATTTTCTTATATTAATTATATAAAAGTACATTTTTATTTCAATTTCGGGCCATATGTATAAATGTGAAACATTGGAAAAACATTCTTTATTTTATAATCCATTCCCCAATGATATTTTTACAACACATCCATCAAACATGAAACTAGAATTCATTACCTAAACATTTCTTTTATTTATTTATTCATACTACAAGTCATCTAGACCTTTCCAGTTTTTTATTTAAAAGTATATGTGATCATCAGAAAATTCCATCATTACCCTCTCCTCACATCTATGAAATTTCTATTCAAATTATAATCTGTAGGAGTGTAGTGAATTTCAATAATTTGGATTAAATCTTGAGTAAAAATGATTAATTTACTATCAAGATCCCAAATAATATTTTAATCATAAATTTCCAATCATGTGATGTTTTCTTCATACACAAAAAACTAATCATCTCATTTTGATACTCAATTCATTAATTTTACATCATATATCGAACCACCTTATGAAAATACTTTTCATGAAACATAATCATAAATCCATATCATTCTAAGGCATCGATCATCCATATATCTATAATATTCATATCCATTAACCAAAATAGGTTATATTCACCAAAAAATGATAAATAAAAAGACTATGATTTTGATTATCAAAACACCCCATGATAATGATATTTTTTAAGGGGTTTATTATGTTCTTCAGCCACCACTGGGTTTGAAGATCCACTGAATCTAAGAGGTTGTGGCCTCAAAAAATGTATAACCATCATCATGAACTATTATATCTAATAAATAATACCTATTAAATGTATTCCTACATCATTTATCAGCTTTTCATTTGATACATTACTATATAAAAATACGTGATTCTAATTCCAATCATTCAGGGTTGTGGATATAAAATGATATCATCCTCACGTGGCGTTCCTACATCAGGTTCGTTGTTTCTTTAATGGATAACTATTTAGACAGACATATAATATAGGAAGAATTTTTTTTATCATTATATGCTAAAAAATTTCAAACTAACCATAAGTTATAATTAATATATGTTATTCTATTAACATCATCTGGACCGATAATGTTATCAAAATTGGGATCTGATAAAAGATATACGGGCTTGACCATAAACATTAAATATCCAAGTAATTTATATTAAAATTATAATCCTTACATTCCCAAAGAACTTATTTATTTTTATTGATAGAAAATTGATAAATAATTAATACATATCAACCCAAAATAAAAAATTTGGTTCTACTAAAATAATATCAATTTCTTCCATAATACAATTGTTTTTTAATAAAACATGAAATCTTTTTTTGAAAATGATTTTCAATATTAATATTTTCTTTATAATTTCTCTTACCCATCCTTAAAAGTTTTAAAAAATACTTTAAATCTTGGTTGGATAAAAAAAATCATTAAGGGACATAGAAATAAGAAAATAAACCATTAGCATATGAACACTCATAAACCTATGAAATCAATTTTATTGAAAAATACATCTCAGTAAAAAATTATTATATACATTATGAAAAATATAGTTTTCTAAAAAATAAAAAACATAAATAAAACCTTAATTATAACTTGGAGCATTACACAGTCAAAGCTATAACATTCATGACAACCATATTATTTGAAACACTCATGGAAATGTTTCAATGTAACCGTAATAGATACCTTATGATGTAACCATCACAATTACACATTGAATAACCATTTTGATAAAATTACAACATAAATATGTCCAATGAATTACAGGGAGATACATGTCCCACCCTTCATCATAAAAAATTCCCATGAACAAGAAAATAATTATAAAACATAATCACTATTTCCATAGAATCATTTCTTTGGGATAATCAATTATTTATGAAAAATACACCACAACTAAAAAGGAAATAATTTAATTTATAAATAAACATGTAATATTTTAATTATTTCATAAATAAATTATGCCCTCATGAATATGGGATAATCCACTCATTTAGTGTATGTTAATTAGTATTTTGATTAATTTTGAAGAAGAGAAATTGTATAGGAATTTAAAAAGGAAAATCTCTCACCAAGATTCGAAATCAATAAAATATTTTGAAATATCATGTATAATGAATTAAAGAGATTTATTATATTAATAAAAAACAATTTCTATATTCATAAAAATTATATAATATTTTTATCACATCTTCTTACCCATTCATTGATAATATTTTGTAATTTTATTATTTTTGGTTAAATTATTTCTAGGATTCCATGGTTGGTTTATTATGGGTTTTCTTATGAAAGAGAAGAAAAACGACATATGTGGGATGAAATGGAAATGGTATGTTTCAAAAAAATTAAATGTCATTGAATGTCATTTTTTGGATATGATGATGATTCATTAGATAAAACATTAATTAGATTTATTTACATTATTTTGGCAGTTTTATGACCATTACAAACTTATTTCATTTTATTTAATATCATATGTATATATATGATCCAAAAAATTATATAACATATAATATGAATAATAAAATATTATTTTACAAAAATAATTATTTCAATAAAATCATTTCCAAAAGTAAAATAAAAATAAATCACATCATCCATGATGATGGGAAAAAGACACTTCAAGGAAATTGATTTTATTTTATGAAATAAGAGGAGAGTAGGAGAGGTTTTATGATGGATATTATATTAATATAATATCATTATAATATTTTTATTATAATCATGTTATCTTGTAAATTTTATTATGGGAGGTGGTGAATGAATAAGCGAATAGAATAAATTGAAAAGTAGTTTTAATGAAAACAAAATATGATTTTACCTCTTGAACTTCTTGTCCTTGAGAATCACCATAAGGAACTTAGTTTTTTACTTTTAGTGATGCCATATTGTCTTGTACATGTGTAAGTGAGTTGGGAGGGGATATAATTAGAAATTAATCAAGATAAAATGTTTTGGAGGATTGATTCTATGGGGCAGTTTGGGGTGGTTTTTACAGTGTAAGAGATGGGTGTATTTTGATTATTTAATCTATTAGTTTCTTATTTCAGATAAATACTATGATTACTTTAAATATTATCCAAAAATAGATTCATATAATTAATCCTTTTTATATAAATTATGCATAAATCGTCCATGCGTAATCTTTAACTCAATAATTCTTGAATTTGATAGATAACCTAAATAACAGTTTTTTAATATTTACCAAAATTTAGTTATTTTTTAAAAATACAAAAAATTTACCCAAAATAATTTTTGGCTTATATATTTGTAAAATTAAAACCATATAATTTAAATAATTTTCTATATAAGATAAATTTTATTTTTATTTAAAGCAATCATTTATATGAAAAATACTAATTTTTAAATTCTGACTCATTTTATAACAATATGAAAAAATATTTATGGTCTCATAAAATGGTATTATAATAAAAATAATAAAAAATATTAATTTATTAATATATTTAATGAATTTATATTTTATTTTATATAATTACATTAGTTAAAAAAATTCAGAATAAAAATTTTTGTGTCAAAAATATACCAACACATTATTAATCATTTCCAAAATAGTTATTTGCATATTCCATGATATAAATATATAATATTTTCATTCATAAGACACATAAATTTTATATAAAAATTTATAGGTTTGGTTACTATTATATTTTTATACATTACTTCATTTCAATAAACTGTTAATTTTATTATACATTTAGAATAGATTTTACTATTTAATTCCAGAATGAAAACAAAATATATTATAATTACCTGTGTCGTTTCATTTTTATATTCATACCTGTAATAAATTTTAAATTTATTCCCAAGCCAGAATTTTATAAAATTATGTTGGACATACTAGTTATTATAAATTATACTTAAAATAAATATGGAATAAAATTTTCCAAATTAATCTTATAAAATTATTTCAAATTAATTTAAAATTATTCATATACAATTGATGAGAATATACACTTTTAATGTGAAAATGTTCAAAATATTGTAATGTATCTATATACAAATTCAATAATAAAATAATAAATACATAATAAATTGTATTAGTTGATGTATAATTGATCTAATTTTATTTGAAAAAAAATTATTATATAATTTATCATTATAAATAATTAATATTAAAATTTAGTTTATAACTAAATTTCAATATTTTCTAATTTAATAAAAAAATAATATTCCACGAAATATATGGAAATTTAACTCTTATAATATTTTTAAATTCATATATAAAAAATTAAATTTATTTCATCAATATAATTTTATAAAATTACCAAAATTTAATTGTAAAATAGGTGTCAATTAGAAGGATGCATGGCTACCAATAGAAAAATAATACTCCTTATGCTTAAGAGAGATTTAATTCCTATATTATACCAAAAATATCTATTCATTGAATGTCACACAATTTTATTTAATATATACTATTTAAATTTTCTTATGATCATTAAATTATTTTAATTAATTTAATTTATTAGGATAGAACACATTTGATGCCTATTTGTTTTATAAAAATAATTCCTTTATATTCGATTAGTTTTCATATTCATTTTCAATTAATTATTTTAGAAATAAATAAACAATTTACTTTCATGGTTATAGTAATCGTATTCTCAAAATATAACTTCATTTTTTGGAGATACTTTTAATTTTTAATATTAATTTTAATAGTATACTATTGTTTTGGTAAAAAATTGTTTTTCTTGTAACAAAAGATAATAAAGTGAATCATTGTTATGAGCGTCATAAGATAAATTGAGTGATTAATGTAACACAAGATAAACTAAGTGTTTCATTTCATTTACTCTATGAAATATAAATTGCATTTTTCAAATATCTCAAGATTTTACAATTATAATTTTGAAAATTGTTAAACCCTATTATGATATATTAATTTTCAATTTTCAACAGCACCACCAAATTATTAAACTATATAAATTAAAATAATATATAAATTATGTGGGGTTATATCCTCGTATGTTATCACATACCTATAATTATCCAATCCAAAAAATATAGCGATATTGAATTTTTTAATATCATTATTCACTTTTTCAACAAATCACTTCTCAATATTATGGTTATCTATACGACAAGACTTGTGTTCCCATAATTACCTCAATACAAAAGATCTTATTAATAATAAAAATATAAACACCTTTAAAACCTATCCAAAAAAATTTAGTGTATTACATCAAATTAAACTAATGATTTAAAAACACTTTAACCCAATATGTCATCTAATAATGTTTTGTTAAAAAGATTCAGATCTCATTTCTTACAAACTAAAAAAGGATTCTCAGACATTGAACATATGATAAAACACAATCTTATAGATCTATAATGATTTGAATAATCTTTAATATAACATTAAAACACATCATTTTCACCAAATTTGTTTAAACAAACCTATAATAGAAACTATAACAGACCAGATGTTATACTCTGTAATACGGTGATTTAATCATAAACATATAAAATTCTAGCTATTTTTTATGAAAATTATGACCAATTTTTTATTCCAAACCATATACCTTATAAATGAAAAATTGGACCATATAATTTAATAAGGACATTTTATTTTTTTAGTTTTAGATAATTAGGGAAAACACCAACATAACAACCAACCATGCCTTCTAATGAGCATTTCACATAGTTTTCCTAGTTTTTCTTATTTCCCATTAAGTCAATATCATAATCCACATTAAATAACATATAAAAGTCATTTTTTCAATATTTTTATTTATTACCGAGAGAATATGTAATATATGAATGGTGAGATAAAATTCTCATTAAGGGTAGACATAAGAAATATTAAATAAATGACATCAATGATTATAGTAAGTGAATAAGGGTATAACAACACAGAATGATTATATGAGTGAATCATTAAATAACTAGTACCCATCAGTACTTGCATCATAAAATATGAAATCATGGAAAATGAAAGAGTCGTGATATATAATAATCATGATCTATGTGATATCAATATTGATAAAAAAATTAGTATCCAATAGATGGAATAAGAAGAATTTGTTTTTATTTTGGAATGTTTTTCTTCATAACTCATGTTAATCCCTAATTAGAAATAATATAAGACCATTTAATTATATAAGAAGAACACTTACATAACTCTTTACAACATTCCTTGAAACAAAAGTTATATTACCAAATGAATTGGACCACTGTATAAGAAAAACCATTGTCAACGCTATAACAAGATCACCTTATATTATTTAGGACACTCCATTATATAATCTACAATGGGTTCACTTAGAACATTCTAGTTTTCCCCATCATATAGGTTATAATGGTATCACCAGGTTCTATATAAGTTTCTATAATTAATTAGATTTAACACACTCACCCAATTCTATTTTGGAATCCCCATCATATAATCGAAAACAAAATCAACAAGTGATATATGGGACTCCATTTATATATGTAATGTACTTGAATAATTCAATTACTAAAATCCAAATTGGATTCATTTAATTATAAAACACATAATAAATAATCATTATTATTTTATAACTAGAATAACCCATGGGAAAGAAATATGTTTAATGTGAATATCATTGAAACAAGGATTAATTCTGGGAATGAAATGGGTTAAATCATAATCTCATTCAAAAAGTATTAAATAATAAAAAAGAGATGGGATACATGACAATTTTTTAACACATGATTAATATGTGGAAAAGAAAATCATTTCAAAACAATATTTATCCAACAAGAGAAATAGTCACGAAGATATCATTAAAGAATATCCCCATTGAATTATATGAATAAAAAAATAATTTTTGACATTGATTAATGGAAATACCACAAAATTATCACTATAAATATATTGATGAAAAAACCATTTTTTTAATTAGAAAATCTACATATAAAACATATAACATTTTAAAATTACTTTCATTGTAATTCATTTTAAAAAAATTGTGAATATTAAGATAAATAATTATTTAAAAATAAACATTTAATCCTGAAAAATACTATTTAGAAAAATGATGGTAATTTCATTATGTATTTATATACATTTTTTAAAGGGCATTAAATTTTCCTAGAATTTAATTTTAAAAAAATATTCTTACTTAAAATGAATTGAGAATATTTCAATGAAATGTTTTTTTTAAAAAGAAAAAAACTAGTAAAATATTCATTAAATAATAATCTTGAAAATGATAAAATATTTTTTTAAAATAATTTTTAGAAAAAATGTTTTGTTGAGGAAATAGATTTTTGACCAAAGAGGGAAATCAAGTCAGATTACAATTAAAAAAGATTTTTTAAAAATATTTCATATTGATGAGTGGAATAAATTTTATATTACATTTATTTAACAAGAATATCTAGATGATAAGGAAGATAATGAGTTTAAAAATATACCATGATAAGATACTTAATCATACACAATCATGATAAGTGATGAGATTGTAACAAAATAATCATATCACATATGTAACATTAAATCATAATCCCTATGAAATAGTAGCATTAAGAAACATATTTTATAATTAAAATAATGATGTTAATTATATAATATGTCAATTTTTACATCAATTTCAATGTCTACATACCTTCTCCATTTATCTTTTCCCACCTTACTATCTCCCTGAGGAGGCTCGATATGAATTTGTGATTCCAACACATATAACTTCCTCTCGTGGCACAGTACTATGAAAAGAACCTATAACACTCTTGGAAGTTATTTCTAATCAGGATATTTTCTTTATCCAAAATTGATTGCAATGATAATGTACTTGTGGTGTTGGTGATTACCATTTGGAATTTACATCAGATAAATATTTATCATTTTGTAATTTGTCTTGATTACCTTTTGACATATATGATTAATAAATTATTATATCATTTTAATTTCTCCCATTATTTTTGGAAAACCTTATTAACCATCACTATTACATTTTGAATACTCTATCGCTTGAATATTCTAATGGCAAGGATCCTCAAAACCTCCATTGTAGACTAAAAGAAATTTATATGCCACTACATAGAGGGTTTCAATAAAGTCACTATAATGGCCAACCACTGGTTCTTATTGTTCCTTGTGTTGCTGAGTAATGTCCCAACTCTAGGAATCTGAAGATGGTTCCCTCAATATCATTCCTATAAATTAATAGAACGTTAGCTAAGGATAACCCTTGATTAATCACATTAGTTATGTCGACTATGTTCTACCATGAAAATGCCTCGGTAGAAAGATGCACTCTCAACAATGGCTAATGAGCACACCAAAAAACCACTTTTGTTTATATGTTTGAATTGGAAGGAATTTATTGGAAATAATATATCTTTGGTGTATTTTTAATATTTATTGACAAATATAATCCATTTTTATTTATTATGTTCATGCTGGGTTGTCACGCTCACAAATGAACATGAAATAGAATATAATTTTTCACATCTTTATGCATTTTCCCTAGTTTACTATTCTATGTGATCTCGCAATAATCGTGCTGACACATAAAATAATAAACAAAGAATAAATAAAATCATGCAATCCGACTGGTCTTAAGCATTCTATAATGATTGATTCATAACAAATCAATCATTAACTAGGGGCATCCGTACCTGAGTCGAAACGTGACTCGTGTCACTACTAGATCCAGTGTAATGCACTCAACTCATGTCAGGACTACCTCCTCAACGTGTCAGGGTATGCATCTAGGATCATCACTGTATAATTACAAATATACTAGAATGCAGGCGAGGGGGTCTATTGTAAAAAATATAACTAGTGAAATGGATGTGCGAACCTTATAAAAACATGAATTAAAAGATGATTCCTAGACCATAATTTATCTAATTAAATATTACAATCATTTCATGCATATTATAAATAATTAAACAAAATAATCCAGACTTGCATGGGTCAGTCGCTACCTCAAAACAAGTCACTGTAAAAATGCACAATAAAATTAAATTGCAATAAATTTAATTAGTCCTAGGGTGTTCTAATAAATTAAATGAAAATGATTAAATTAAAATAATTTTTTATTGATTCTATTTTATTATTTAAATTTTAAATCTCCAAATTAATTTAATCCATTAATTTAATATTAATCATAAATTAAATAATTATTTCAGATTAAAATATATTAAACCCCAAAATAATTCTAAATAATTTAATTTAAAAAACTAAATTAATTAAATTTTAATTAATACAGGTTAACTCTAGCCTGAAAGAAGTCCAGTTGGACTACGAGCCACCGTGGGGTGTCCTCCTGGAGCAGGTCCAAATCTCAGAATTACCGCAGTGTGACCACGGCATAACCGTAGCGTGATTGCGGCGTGACAGCGGCGTGACCATGGCATGGTCGCACAGTGCTCGGGGCTTGCTCGTGGTGTGATTGCGGCATGATGGACCTATCAAGAGACATGTGCGGGGTGGAATCTACTAGCCAGTAGCGAAGGCAATGAGATGAGCCTGTGCAACATTCCGGCGTGCCGCAAGGGCAGCAACCCACTGCTCCGGCCAACCGACGGGTCGACTGCCTGGTCTGGCACGACTTAGTCCAGCGGCGGCTTGGTCCTGCAGGACAGGGAGTATGACAGACAGTAGCGGTGCAGGGCGGGGTCCGAGTGAGGCGGCGGGCTTCCTTTCTCCTTTTTTTAATTTAATAAAAAGAAGAAGACCTCAAAATGAGGTCTTGGTCTCCCACATTATTTTTATAAATTTTGTGGAAAATATTTTCCACACCCCTTTTGTGGATAATATTTTTCTACACCTCTTTAATTTGGAAAATATTTTGTAATAAAATATTATGTTATATTTTATAATAAAAAATATAATATTAAATATTATCTTAATAATGATACATATTGACATCAGATGAATGAAAAAAACAATGACGTTGATCGGATTAAATATTTTAAATGATCTTAGCTTGATCATTTGAAAATGAATCGACACGCGGTCAGATCCGAATGAACTATTTTAACACCTCACACTTAAATTTAATGATTCGTAATTTTGTTGACTCAGAAAAACCTTGTGATACCTATGATACCATTATGAGGTACATGGATTGTGTAGTGGAAGCCAATGGGTCAGGAATTTAAATTATTTTACATCACCGGAGTGATACAACCCTATCAACTCTGGTGGTATTGTCCCAGTTCGGTCCAAGGATCACACAAGTTTTCAAATAGAGAACAAATAAATTGAAAATGTACTTAGTTTGGCTCTGTCATGTGTGAGTCCACAATGGTTCCTTGGCGATCGTTGCTTGAATACTACAGCTTCGAAGCTATCTAGATCATCTACACATGCCTCAAGAATCTACTCATTATCTATTCGTCGAGATATGGGTGCTATCTCGGATCTTCAACGCTCAATTCAGTGCAGTGACGATCACCACAATGCAAGATCCATCAATCCATGATGGATGAACTTGATAATCTCCCTCTACTTAAGAGACTCTCTCTCTCTAGATTCCAGGAGGAGATAGAAACTCTCAATCAAAACACACAAATTGTTACATGGGAGAGCCTCTCTCTAACTTATATAAGGAATGTTTAAAACAGGCGGTATGGATTCCCAACCCCCGTGTAACAAATGTCTACAATATAAGTGTTAGAAATAATTATTTTTCACAAATAAAATTATTCTATAAATAATATTTATAATTTATCACTTAAGCATAATATATATATAAATATATTACATGATAAATATGAGTCTTTAACTCAACTCAGACCTCATGCTAATATTAAACAAATATAGGATATTAAAATCCATTCGAAAATTAATAATACTTGAATTTACTATATAAATTGTAAATACATGTTATAAATAAATTGAAAAAATTATTCTAAACATGAATAATTAAAGAATTTATTTATTCTTTGGTGATCCATAAAACCTGGATATTATTTGGAACCTTTGGTGATGCCAACTAGGTTCTTTATTTATATTTCCAAAAAATCGGTAGATTCTCTAAGTGCTATTGTGTGTGTCCCTCTAGGCCCTTACCTCAATAGTAGTGAATAATATCCACCGACCAAGAGAGGGGTCTATCCACCCTTCGAGGCCCCTATATAGATATGGAAAATTCAAAGCAATGACTGCCTTCCTATGAACACAGTCCATGTAATATAATCTATTGTTCATTAATATCTCCATAAAGAAAAATTCACACTAGTGTCATCATCATTTATCTATCGTTATTATATTTGTTTATTTTTCTAGATGGTCATACAATCCACTACCATTTACATGGATTGAATAAAGCTGAACCCATCCTAATCAACCAGGCCCGAGATATCTCTTCCTGAACTCGGATGTGACAAATCCATTCATGAAAATTCAATAAAATCCTTGCCATTAATAATGTACACGACACTAACTAACTTTCCTTGACTTTTTCACCATGGTTTTAGACTTATATTAATTGTATGTAATTAAATGAAATCAATTGACAATGATACCAAGTCTAAAGACCATTATACATGTTCGTAGATAAGAACAACCAATGACACCTGAAACATGTGGTGTTATTATTATGCGAGTATGTCCTCATGATCTCAACTACTAGAGATCGTCAAGAGATAACATCAGGAAATGAAGTCTCATTGTATATGAGCCTCCGACACTTGATGGTAAAAAATAACTTGTGTCCTATTTGAATGATGTAACTAGACCATAGGACATTATTTTAAGAATATTGTCATGGTATCTCAGGGTTCTAAATATAGTTTGGGTTCTACTGTACCCCCTTGATATGACATGTAATCCATGGAAATTTCCAAAAACAAATTGATGTAGAAGTGTCTTCACTATTATGGAATGATAACCACACATGTATTATAACAAACTGTATACATGTAGTGGTAATCATAGTACAATACAAGTTGGGTCTAGGGCACCACCTTTAAACAGAATATGGTTCAATATTTAAATTAATCAATATCTACATGAAAAATGGATATAATATATACTTAAATGTGGGTCCGAGTTAAATATATCCCATATATAAATGATTAGTCTAATGAGACAAATTATATAACGAACGTAAATATGTTTTATTGGGTGTTTACCAATACATTGACGAAACTATATTTGGGAAATGTCATGATGGTATAAATATAATGGCTTCTGATATTAGGATTTATAATATATATCATTTCCATCATAGAGAGTATTAATTATTATCCAAGATATAAATGAATTGATATTATCCATAGATTTTTTAATCATGTATTAGATTAAATTGAATGTGTTTAAAGTTATTCTCCTATATATAATGATCATTCCTTTTATAATCATGATAGATTGACCATACATAACCCTTAATTAGAATGTGATATAGCCTTTATTCGTTTTCCATTCTTAGGGATATGATGATGGATCATTCAAATGAGTTTCAAGGATGTTGAGAATTTTCAATTTTTAATTGTAATGTTCTATTTAAAATAAAAATGGGTATCAAATTAGAATTTGTTTCTAAAGAATATCTAAATTTATTTGAGACTCACGATTTTTACCCTTGAATCTATTATAACGACTTAAATCTTTTACCAAAACTAGGTTACTAGTTTATTTTTATTATGCCAATAATTTTCCTATAAATTATTCCTACACCCTAGAGGAATATCGTTAATCGTACGACTAAGTCTCAACAACACCCAAAAATGATTTTTTAATATAAGGAATAAAAATCAATTTAATACTTATTACACATATAATGGAAACATCATTCAATATTTTTATTGACTCACATATATGTTGGAAAAAGAATTTTTAAAAATATAATACTACATCCATAATGGAATATTTCATTTATATTTATAACTCATTTACCATCAAAATACCCAAATAACACAATGAATATATTTCTCAAAGTCTATTACATGTAACTAATTAAATAATGAAAACTATTTATCATAAAACCATGAAATTTTAAAAAATGAAACCATCATAAACACCAACAAACATATACAATCCTTTAAAATATGAGTATTACACATCATTGGACACACTAAAAATAGTTTTAACCCCCCCACAATTTAATTTTAAAAAAATATATTAGATATCTTTTCTGTAAAATTAGTATTTGAATAAATAAATATCCAAATAGATGATGATAGAGAGGACATGATAACTATAATTTACCCTTTATATGGATGATGTCTAATCCCCACAATCAAACATAGATTCATATATGTATCCTTAAATAGGTTATTCATAAACAGATATACACATTGTTTGTTGAATAGAATATTCACCAACATGAATTAATTTCTCTCCAAAAGCACCTTGATAAAACAATATTTGATATCAATTTTCATAATTTTTGATTAATGAATGTTAATCATAGAAGGATTAATTTAAATTTTATTATCATATCTAATGAGATAAAGAAACCACACTTCAACATTAAGATCATTCCCCTATGTTATTATCTAATTTAATTTATATACATTTTGGAGTGTTTAAATGTGTTCAATGATTCATGTGTGATTTGTGAAAGGTGTTTATGATGGTTTTTTATATTTATATGGATTAAAAGTGTTTTTTATAAATTAAATTGGATGTATTTCATTTGTGAAACCATTTAAAATAATTTTGATTTTTACTAAATTTTTTGAAACAAGTTTAATAAATTTGTCATGTGGTTTGAAAAGAGTTTCATAATCATTTTGTGGTGCTCTGGTATTTAAAATTTATTTTTGATAGTGAATGTAGTGATTTATCATGAATGTTTTTATTTTTTTATTAAGATATGTGAATGTGATGTTACATATGGCATGCGAAATAAATAATTTGCCATAAAGGGAAACATGGGAAACATAGTGAGTGGACAAGAACATGTATGCTTGCTTACTCATAATTTTCTTGGCATGGATTCTAATTTAGGGATGATGATACAATATTAACTAAATTATAATGGTGATTGTGGACCACTAGTCCAATTGGGTGTCCACTCCATGTGGCTCATGAATGAGAACTCTATTGGTTGTCGTCTATATAAAAAATTTCACTATGCAAAAATGTACACAGAGTCCTATTGAACTACAAAATAAAGTATTTCCCACAATATAGTTCACTTTTTTGATATTTATCTTATCATATGCATACATTGTACTTGGTATTTTATTTTTAATGAAAATCATATTTTTCATTTTAATTGTTTTCTATAAAAATCTTTTTATCAAATCATTTAGTAAATATTTTATGTTAATTTTATTATAATGTGTTGTCATGGAACCTAATTTCTTGGTTGTCATCATATTGGGATTTTCCTCACACCCTACATACACAATTGGGTGTATGTACACAAGCTTCTGTTTGACATAGTTAAAGGAATGATTTTTAGTGATGGATGTTTAGAAGGCTAGTGGTCTTCCACAATAGTTGTTCTTGTGATTGGTTTTGTATGATGCTCCCCATATTTCATGTTGAGTTTTTGGATAGGGTTTTGTTACGTTATGTTGTATCACATTTGGGATTTTTTTGAATGTTTTAAAAATATAATCTGAAAATTATTATTCCATGATTTTTTAGGATAAATCAATTTATATTTATTTATTTTATATAGTTAATTATGATTATTTTATGGGCTAAATTGTTCAAAAGTTTCTTTATTTTTACCCAAGAATATCTCCCCCCCATGGGGATTGGTAATTCCCTTCAAGACATGCCATGGGCGTGGTTGGGGGACGAGTTGGATGGAATTCTGGAAAGGTTTTGACTAAATAGTATCAAAAGATGTTACTCTCTTTTGGGTTATGTTTTTTCTGATGACCCCATATATATAAGAACTAAGGCTATCCAGACATGAAATTTTGGTTGCATTTTGGGCGTATAGACAGTACACCTCATAAAATAACATGGTTCTCTATGTGTTGTTGGTATTTTTTTCGATTCTCCCATATGAGATACATAAAAATGCATAATATCTATAGACACTAGGTGCATGTGGAGTGATTAATTTATTTTTTATTGTGATGTGATTTATTTTGTTTAATTTATGGAATATAGGTTTTTGAGGTTATTTCTGAAAATATTCAGAAAATTTGTATTGATGGTTTCCTTATTGTTACCGGTTCTTGTAGAAAAATGAATCAACAATGATTTAATATACAACTGTGGAAGAGGCTTAGGAGTGTTCTCACACACAATTTGATTAGAGTCTTGTATAAGCTATGATTAGGGATTTTCATGCTTTTTTATATGGAGAGGGTCATGGTCTTACTCGAGTTACATAATTTAAACATGGTCTTATGAAAGAAAAAATATTAATAGATCCTAAAGAACAAGACACATTCATTAAAAAGATGCACAAATCCTCATGATGTACAAGAGTGGATTGAGAATATAGAACTAATGATTGGATTTATTAATACTCTAGAAGAAGTTAGGGTGAAAATGACTCATTATTTATTTAAGGTCCTAGTCATAGGTGGTTGGACTCAGTTGTGAAAATATGAATGAACCAGCTGATGAACCGGAATGACATCATGTTCTTTCCTTGATCTGTATGATCTTATAGTATTTCCCTATACCAGATCCTTGAAATTTATGAATCATTTTCAGGGGGACCAGTCTACGATGGAGTCTACCAACGTCATTTATTAGCTATATTGTGATACACCAAAAAATTATTTCAAACAAATATTATGAAGACTCAGTGTTTTGAGTGGGAGTTGTGTCTTGAAATGTATTCTAAAGTATTTTTGTACAAGATGGAGTCCTATACAGAAGTGGTTGAATATGATTATATATTTATGATTTATTGTATGGGAAGTTATTCTTCTTCTAGTTCTATTTGTTAAATGTTTAGTAGTAGTTCATCATAGAAAAAGTGGAAGAAATACGATAAGCAGGAGAAGAAGGTGGTATATCAAATCAACCTTCCCGACAGTCTATGAATGTGGATTCTAATGAGGGGATTTTTTTGATCCATTAGTACAAGATGTGATGGAATATTTGAAATGTTCTCATATCTATTCCCAACCCCTTTCATCGATGTAGAGGGATGTCACACCTCTAGTTTTTATTCCAATTAATAGTGTCTTAATTAATGTGGAGTATGATTTTTGGAATCTAGGGTGTGTGATCCCTTTTTCATCCATTCAATACAATGGTATCATAATTCAGACATCGTGGAGACTAGGATGGATCATTTTTTGAGAAGAGTTTGTTCAGAATAGAGCCGCATGCTAGATGTCATTCTCAGGGTTAGGGTTTGATATGGAATCTTGATATGGTGGATCGAGTACCAACCTAATTGGAGACATGACCAAAAATAGTCTGAGGTACTATATTCATTGTTCCATCATTCTCTATTATTTTTTATACTATTTCTTTATTTTATTTTAATTCATTCTACTTGGATGATGTTTTGTATTTTCTAGCTGAACTAATGTCATATGTTATTGAGACTGCAATGTGACATGTATGAAAAAATAGTGGGGTTTTAGTTGTCCATCTTGTCAACTCAACTTGTGAGGGATCAATATGGTGTGTAGTTTTCTAGTGTTATACATGTAATTATTTTATGCAATCCATGTCATGTATTGGATGGTTTTCTATTAGGTGAATATAAAATTATATAGGTGATAGGTGTGTTTCACGTCCCATGATGGATGTACCAATGAAATTCATGGGGAATTGAATCCCCAGATAAGTTTTGCTAGTCCCCCACTCCCAATATTTTGTAATATAATTACACAATTATCATCTCTAATGTTAAAGGATGATTTTGTTGCTCTTCATGGTGTATTACGTAATATGTTGGATGATTTCCCAGTTTTTTTAGAGGATTTTACAGAATTTCCTCCAAAGAGGGATGTAAAGATCACTATTGATTTAGAACCAATTACATAACCAAAATCCCTTCACTCATAAAATATAGAAACCACCATGTTGAGGTAACTAAAGTGACAACATGACTATTTGGAATCCAACAGATCCATTTTCTTATCTGTATCTTATTGGGCTTCCATAGTCTTGTTTGCAAATATGGATGATGGATCTCATTGTTGAAGCATTGATTACCAAATGTTGAATTATATGACCATTATGACCAAGTATTACTTTCCCCATATTGATGAATGGTTTGAATAATAAAAATGGGAAAGGGTATTTTTCATGATTTACATGGGATGATTTTTAACAATTTTATGTTGAGAATGTCGGATGTTAGGAAAATGGATTTCCGAAGAAGGTGGGACCATTATTAATACATGGTGGCTCATCCAAGACAAACAAATGATCCAATTGTTTTTATGGTTCTCATGAATAGTGTTCTCTCCATGTATCTCGATTTATTTGTCCTAGTATTTGTAAAATTTGGATTTAAAGGGGATCACAAGAATCATTTTTGGATAAAGTTGGAAAATCATAATGACCATCTCCTTTGTTATAGGTTCTCTAAATGCACGTTTCGAATCAGGGGTGATTTTTCTAGGCCACATGATATCAGAATCTAGGTTTTATGTGGACATTAAGAAAAATAGTGTATATCTGTTTTTGGATTAGCCGAATAATTTTTTTAAGATCATTAAATTTTGGGGAAAGGTAGGTTATTATAGGAGGTTTATTCGAGACTTTACTCGAGATGCTTCTCTCGTGAATACACTCACCCAGAAGGGGTTGAAGTTTTAATTGGGCCCAGAGTTCCATGAATCCTCTAAGGAAATAAGGCTATGGTTTACTATCACTGATGTATTGATCTTTCAAAAATTTGTATGGGGCTATGTGTTTTGTTGTGATTATTTAGTTATGGTTTGTGGGTATGCTATTATATAAGATGACTAGATGGTGGTGTATAGATCTATATATCTCTGAACACATGTAAAGAACTACCCAACCCATGACTTAGAGCTAGCAGTATTGATGCATTATATGAAGAAGTGGAATCACTATCTTTTTGTTCAAAAGTTTTTGGTTTATTATACTCATCAGATATTGGCATACATTTTCATCTCTAAAAATTTAATTTTGATACAGTATGGTTGGTTTGAGTATGTAAATCAGTTTGATTTTGATATTGTTTATACCCTAGGAATGGGTAATGTTATAGAAGACGATTTGAGTAGGAATGTGTCAGTGCCGACATTGAAATAGTGTAGTAATGAGTGGAACTTGATAGTGATTTTTATTTGGATTCAATTGGAGACCAAAGATAACTCTAGAGTGTTGTTCTTTACTAGTGTTCAATTTGCCCTATCCCTTATAGAGTTGATTTAGTGGGAGTAGTCTAGTGATGAGTGTTTTTGAGAATTCAATGCAATATTTCCAGGATAGTGATACACATACTAATTGGCATTGTATCGTAAATGTGTTTGGTGTTTCAATGGTTTCCATGTGATTAAGTTATATCAGATGATAGTTGGGATTTAGGATATCAATCAATCATAATGGTTCGTGTATCCTAGTGCCACATTGAAAAGTTATAAAATTCATTAGTAGTTTTGGTGGCCGATTTTGAGACATTATATAAATGTCTTCATATCAAGGTGTTATACCTATTAGCAAGTAAAAAAACTTAACATAAATGGTCATTTGGTTTTCTCCAACCGCTACCCATTTTAACCTATAGGCCAAGTGGGATCGTCATTGAAAACATTATTAACTTACCTTTAACTCCTTAGTGTAGGAAATACATATGGGTGATGATTGACCATTTGAAAAAAAACATCCCATATCATTCCAGCTAGAGGTTAAAGAACGGAGGATGATTTGGGTCAATTATATATTCAGGAGGTAGTGAAGCTTCATAGCATGCTATCAGGAATTATTTCAGAAAAGTACCCCTATTTCACCTCTTGTTTCTATGAAGGCCATCAACTGAAATTGGGATCACATGTAAAATTGAGTGTGATATACCATCCTCAAATTGATGGTCCAAATAAGAGGTAAATTTTTTTTTGGAAGACATGCTTAGAGCATGTGTGTTAGATTTCAGAGAAACATTGGGTATCAATTTTCTAATGGATAATAAATCATATAAAAATAGATAAAAATCATCAATTCTAATATATATTTTTGAGGTGATCTATGATCGGTCATGTCAGTCCCCCTTATGTAGGGATGATGTAGGTGATACATCTTTGATGGGACCAATCATAGTGAAAGAGAAGTTTGAGATGGTTAAGCTAATAATGTAGTTGTTATTAAATGATCAGACTCACTCAAAATCTTATTCCAATCAATGATGTCATGATCTTGAGTTTTCTCTAGGTGACTAGGGGTTCTTGAATGTGGCACCCTTCTGGGTTCATCACTATTTGTGTAAGAAAGGGATGCAAATGTTGAGGTACGTTGGACCTTTTGGAATGAACAAGATAATTGTTAAGGTAAAATACAAAGTATACTTTAAATATTACATAAAATAAATTTCTTAAATTTTTCATGTC
This sequence comes from Viscum album, assembly GCA_963277665.1. Lineage (NCBI taxonomy): Eukaryota > Viridiplantae > Streptophyta > Magnoliopsida > Santalales > Viscaceae > Viscum > Viscum album. The sequence goes on from OY728134.1 coordinate 479,096,136, forward strand.
TACCAATTGATGAATTACAAACCATATATGTCTCATGTGGTAACATGGAAACTGTTGGAAATAGAACCTAATTTATCTGATTTTGAATGACCAATTGTGATTTTATATTCTTATGATAAGGTTCACTATAAGAATTCTATTTCCCTGGTCCTAGTTCATTTGAAGCATTTAAATGATGTTGATGAGACTTGGGAGCGAATATCAGGGATTGAAGTAGAGTATCTATTTTTATTTTTTGACCACGCTTCATGGTGAATTTTAGGGGGTGAATGTTTTCACAGTAAGTAGAAGTCGTACATATGTGTCTTCACTTTTATGTATATATTCTATTAATTTTCACCATATGTTCCTTCTTTGGTTTTACATTGAGTTTATTTCGAAAAATGGATATCTTGTCTTTGGACGGGGGTGGCGCAAGGCAAGTGTATGGTTAGGGGAAACCATGCAACTTGTCAAGGAAACTGTGTGCCAAGGATCCATTTTTGGAAAGATCCAAATCGATCAATAGTTGAATGGTTTATCTAACCATGTGAAAAACCATCTTACATTTCTTAATAGGGCAGTGTTAACATTACTATTTCTAAAATTATTCTAAAACCATGTTGGATAACCATATATCCTTTCTAATTCATTAATAATTAGGTTTTTTATTTTTTCGCATATATATATTTAACCACAAATAACAACTTTTCTTCCCCAATCAGGAATCTAAATAATTTTAGCCTTCCCCCATACCATTTTTCCCTTGAACCTCAATATTTTGAGTACAATTTTTGTGATAATTCTTAAATATTATTTAGGAAAGTATGTTTATCTCATGACTTCTTCCACCTTTATTGGGATTCTCCTCCTTTTTATAGGTGTATTATATTTCTAGTGGTTTGGATGAACTATTTAGTGTTGAAAATTTATTAAAATGGTTTTCTATAGATGTTTGTTGTACAATATTTCCTTTTTATTTTTATCTTGGGGTGCGATGTTGGGGTTCAACATTTTTGTAAAGTTTATTCACATGATGAACGATGTTCCATGCCTAAACATTATTTGAGTAATTTTATTGGTTTTCATTAGTTTCAAAATATTTTCTTTGATCCATGTGTGGTCCTTAAAAAGTGTTTTTGAAGTGTTTTCATTTGCATATGGCTTTAAAGTGAGTTTTCAAAATAAAACATGGTGTATTGAAAGTGTGATCCCTTGTGGTGGATTGTGATTATCTTTTGTAAATTATGAATTATGTATAATAAATTGTGCAAGTGGTGAGAAACATGATTGAGAATTCATGTGGGGTGAGTAGGGTTGTAAAAGTTGTTTTGGTTGTGATGGTATTGATTTATCAAACATGTTTACACTAATTGGAATTTGTAATGTGAATTTCATGTTGCACATGACATGTGAAATGAAAAATTGACCACGAAGGGAAACAAGGGTAACTAAGTGGGTGTACTGGGACTAGTACTCCGGATAAGTTATAAGTGGATTGGCTAGGATTAATCATGCATAAGTGAGGAAAAACACCAACAAAATTAAAATGATGGTTGTTGACCACTACTCCCATCGGGAGTCCCCTCCTAGTGGATCGTACAAAATAATGTTGTTTTTTGTTGTTTCTATACAATTCTTCAATGAGATATGATGTACCTAGTGTCCCATAGAGAATTTACCTATATGGTTTTCCTGTAATATAGTGATTTGTTTTTAAATTTCATATATGTCCAGAATAGAGTGCGCTTAGATGTTCATTTTGACCAAAAATCATGTTTTTCTTTCAAAATTATTTAAATTTGTTTTTCTATAATATCATTTTATAAAACATACAAGTGAATTTTTTTTAATGTTCAGAAAAATAATCTAATTTATTTGGTGGAATCATATTGGTCATTAGTTCACACCGAACTTACATCATTGGGTATATGTAGACTTGGTTATGTTTGACACAGTTAGTGGGAATCTTTTTCGGGATGGTGGTTAGGGATGCTAGTGGTCCTCCCACTTAGGTGTTGTACCGATGGTATGAGGAATATGCATTACTTTTTTCTTAGTGAGTACTGGAATATTGTCTTGTTCCCTTTTATTTTAGCACATTTGGGTTGATTAAATGTTGTTAACATTGAATTTGTTTATTTTTACGCAATGTTTGGTTTTTATTATTATGTTTTGGTTTGATTATAAAATTTAGTTTCTTATGATTATTTACATGGGTGAAATAATTCCCAAGTTTAATTATTGATTCTCAAGAACTAGTTTCAAGGTCATGGGGATCGGTAATTCCCATTAGTATATGCCGCACAATGGTTGGGGTGTTGGGATAGATCGTACATGGGTTGGTTCTTGAAATTATATAATAATTACTCCATTTCTATTATATTATTTCCTTTTGGATTGTGAAATAACTCCCATGTATCATTCATCCATATCTGATCGAAATATTTACTTCAATCATGCACCAAAACCTGATAAATTAAATATTCTTCAACATATTTATATTTAACATTATAGAGAAATGTAGTATGAGAAGATTCTCATAGAGAAAATAAATATTATATGTGATCATTTAGATATCAAATTATTTTTTGAAACTACATTTTTTATCTGCATTTTATATGATTGATTTGATTATTCCATATCACCTAAAATTATGGAATATTCTTTTTTATCATGCAAAAATTCAATGCTTTCATCTATATTTGAAATATCATATATATTTTAATAAACAATAATCATCACAACATCTGGAATATTCTATACTGTTTGGGAATTCCTTTATTTAATGTCATATAATTTTCACATATGGTATATCACCAATTAGTTAAAACTCCTTTTTAATATAGTAACAATCCACATATATTTAGAGGAAAACCAAATAAAATTCCATTATATCCTCTTAGGTCAAACGTAACAAAATATTCCCCTTCTTATTTGATAATAAAAGGCTTGAAAATATGTAATGAAACATAAATCATTGATATTTATAATAATACATATATTAATGGGAAAAATTTGACTTCATATTTTTTAAATAATTATAATTAATATAAATCAGTTCAATCAAAACATGCCTCAAAAAATAACCATGAGTATCATACATTACCATCATTTTCTTGGTAATTTCTACCAAAAAGAAGTCATTTTATTCGGCCACTGCATTTTTACAAATTGAATGGTTCACCACGTTCATATATGAATCCATTCATGCATTTATGAGATTAAAGATTCTTATTTTATATCTTATTTCAATAATATTTATAGAATATCTTCAAATAATTACCACCCATTTTTCTACACTTTTTCAAAAATAGTGATCCATTTTTAAGGCCTCTAACTTGTGATGAATACAAATAATAGAATTCATATGTTTAAATTTATAAATTAATATAATAATATAAATATATACATTAATTGATTTTATTATAATAGTATCACAAAAATAATAATGAATGAACTCCAATGGTTTAATAAGATGAATCTAAACATTATTGTCAATAGAGTTAATAATGATTATTTTTTTGGTGTTGAGGACATCTAATATATATCTCGTTCTAAAAAATAAATGTCATGGTAATTGTTTCCTATAGTTATAACTTCATTTTTATATTAGACAAGATGTCTTGGACACAAATTCCAAAATTGATTATCTCATTTCATTATTAGATAACAAAAAAATTCAACATAAACTAATTGGAAAAAATATCACTGGTCCACTATCTTGTAGTAACAATTCATCGATCTTCATGATTCATTACATTAAACCCATATATCAAAAAATCATCTTTTCCAACATCACAGTGATGTCAAACACTCAACTAAATTTCTGTTAATCCATTAACATAAATAGTTTTTTAGATATTATATTTTCTTCCCCCAAAAAATTGTGCATACCCATTCAAAATTAGGTTTTCAATCAGTATGAAAATTTAATAATCCAATATTTAATATTTCATTATTTATTTGGTGTAATTTAATATCTTATAATATGAGATAATTAGCCACTATCTATAATCCTTTTTCTTTTTCATCTCTTGCTCGTAGTAACATATCCGTAACTAATTTTCTATCATTACATTTTACCATCATATTTTAAGGATAATAATTTTTAAAAATTATAGTTTATTTGGTTTTTAAGGGCGAGAGATTCATTTTCTAGGTTATTCGGATGATCACACCTTCCAAAGATTTCATTTTTAATATATACCATATTTTGTCTCTTCTATAAAAAATATATAACCTATTTGTTAAAATACATATTTTGAGAAGGATAATACTCCACAAATTCATGTTTCTCAAGCTTTATAATAATGCTATGATTTTGGAATTTGATCCAAAACATTATTTCTCTAGTCTGATACCCAATATTGTACAGGAACCAGACATAGAAAACATTATTTAATTTAAAACCCCACGGTCTCTTTATCCATGAGTATGATTTATAATTTAATTTTAATTTCATTTTTTGACACATTTTTATGATTTATAATTCTATTGAACTCTTGAGCACAAATTCATAATGTTAAACAACTTATATTATGGTATAGAGTCACCAGTTATAATAAATTTCGAATCTATATTTTCATTATGTGATTTTATATATATTTTATCCCTATTCATTTTTAATGAAAAAGTGAATCATTTTGAAATTATTATTGTTTTTTTATCCCCTAATTAACTATTTATAAACTAACATAATCATATAAAATGCATTTTTTATATATTCTGGAATCAAAAGTGGCATCCTTTGATGGTATGACTAACCCAACATTTAGTAATAAATCTTGTTTATTCATTCAATTACATGATCGAAATGTTATTTCCAATGGAAATTATAGATTTCATAACCTGACTAAATGTATGTAATGATGGGATAAGTATATTCATATATAAGTTATAATTAATTTAAAATAAAATAATAATCATCATATATTTTAATAATATATTTATTGATTATATGTTGAATATTTTGCACAATAAAATTGTAGAGATGCATGTTCCATGTATAGAATCCATCAAGTTGTGATCCAAACATGAACCAAAATTTCTTAATGTTTTTGTATAGTTACCCAATCATATATCACATAATTCGGATCACTTTCATTGTCTATGGTTGACTTCATTATAGAATATATGATGTGCCTGATTTGGCTATACATTTTCATACATTCTATTGAGTATCAATACATGTTTTCACTTGATATTTGTGTTTCTTGGGAGATAAAATTCTCTAATTTTATGATCATGATGATTTTCAGGAATTGTATAGCCTAAGAAAGAAATTGGGAAAGGTTAAACCAAAATTTCATAAATACATGACATGTACCTCTAACACACACCATGTACCATTTCCCTGACACACATATCGACCTGATCAAGTACACACCCACATAACTAGCCATGATTCACACACCATGTAAATAACATTACACGTTGTCTACTCCATTATAGAATTATTTGGTGGATCAAGATGATTCTACACACCAGGTGGGGCAAAACAACATGCCATGTACCACCATCAACTGACCACCAATGAATCTAATGTCAAGGTCGGAACAGTAGATCATATTCTAGTGGAAGAATATGATCCATGTCAAGTGAACCTCACTACATTCCATATACAGTATAGTACACATAGTGTAGTTTGGAATACTATAAATAAGATGGAAGGACATATTAATTTAGACACTAAAAGAGGGGATAACTAGAGACACCAAATGGGAGAAGAAAGGAAAGAGAATAAGAGAGGGAAAGGGATAAAGAGAAGGGAGGATTTGTGGCCACTCTAATGTCTCGATGATCTTCAATCCAAAGATGATGTGATGATTATTTCATTTATTAAGAATATTTTATTAATTATGAACTCTATGTTTATCAAAATCCACTCTATGATGGGATTGTGGATGAATATGGTTTTCAATTAACCAGTTATCTTATTATATTCTTGTTATTTTTGTTTCTCCCTTAATACCACTAAATATCTTGTTAAATATCACAACGAACGTCATATTATACCAGGAATGGAATTTTCCATGATACAAAGAGGTATTATGAAAAATCACAACCATGATCATTTGGTGCACTTATCACCTCAAAATGGCCAACGCGTAATAAAAATAAAATTAATCAAATTATAGACCTTGGAATTGGTCTCTATTGATTCAAATGACTCTCACCAAACCAAAGGGGATTCTATTCTATTTGAAACATAGAGATATTTTTTATAATGAACAAAAAACATTATAATAAAAATGATTTATTGAAAACCTTAATAATCCACAATCCCATTTGCATTCTTCCCGTTTATCATAAAACAAAATGTTATTTTATGTAATATATAAAAAAATTAATCATGAAATATATGAATCAATTACATTAACTTTGAAACATAAAATATCAATTATATGTTCATTTATTCATGAATTAATTAAGTAAAAACTAGAAAAAAATAATGTATTTACTCTCTCTCTTTATCAATTGGCCCCATACTTTCACAATACTATTAATTAGTTTTGGTTTTTCAAATTGGGCCAACAAACATAAAACATTGGACAAAAACAACACAAAATTATGGTGTCGTTTCAAGGGGAAAATTAAATGGTGTTTTATAAAATGAAGTTTGTATTAATTAATGTGAAAATATAAAAATATTAAAAACATATTCTTAATATCATATCTATTATTTATTGCCTTACTCATTTATGCTTGGTGTGTGTTTAGTGTTGTACATGATGACAAGTGCATGAGATGATGAATCACTCTTTCTAAGTGTGCAGAGTATGGATGTTCTTCCACATCATCTGGAGGTCTAGTGAATGATCTTGAGTTGACAATGGGAACTTATGGGTTACCACTACCAAATCACCACACAGTCGAATATAGATGAGGTAGAACCATATTATTTCCTAAGTGTTGGAACACTGATCATGCTTGATAACAACTAAAATAAATTTCTAGGTGATGAATCTGAGACAAACCAACATCCAATAGAAAGTATTATGGCCTTTATTCAACAGAACTAGAAACTAAAACCTACTCATATCATTTATGTTCATGGACCGAAAAAACCACAATCTTACCATCCACAAGAGTGATTACCATATACTCCTCAACGTCAGGGGCCTTATTTTTCTCTTGAGTAGAAATTCATCCCCCACCTCCGCATAAAAACTACCCCATGTCATACCCTTATGAATTAATTTATTTCTTCCATCCAAGGAGAAGATATATATATTTTCATACACTAGTGAAATCTCAACACATTGAGATCATGCCAGCCATCATGCTGATCATCCAAAATAAGGTTCAACTTGGAGGATTACCATGAGAAGTCCCCAACACTCATCTTCTCAATTTTCTAGTCATTTTTTACACATTCCATTATCATTGGGTATATAAGGATTGAATTTTCCTTCGCTTATTCCCCTTCACATTAAAGTATAAATAGGAGTACTGTATTAAATTATTTCCTCAATGATTTTTCCTCACTAGGGAGTAATTGGCACAACCTTTTTTGTCAAAATATTTCCCACCCATCATGACGATGACGTTGTAGAATGAAATTCACAATTTTCAACAACATGATTTTGGATCATTGTATAAATCCTGGAAATATTTCCAAGAAATGTTAAGGATGTTTCCTCATCCTAGAATTCCATTGTAGATGAAAATATAAAATTTATATGGACGTCTTATGATAAAACCCAAATAAGTGTTGGATGAAACACTTGGAGGAATGGTGAAGAGTATATACCTATAAGAACTCTTAAACATGCTATATAAAGTGTCAAAAAATAGAATACAATGGAACATAGAGCGGATTACTCAAAATAAGAGAATGCATAAAATTTATTCCATTACGATGCTTCATAACCCACTCGATTTTGTGTCCTAGAATATTGATGCATTGAATCTAAAAAATGAAACACATGTTCAAGAGGTAAAAAACCCAACATACATAGAATGTGGTGAAAATCAAGAAATGGGTGAATACCTGGAGACATGTTTCAGTCCTTCAAAAAGTGAGGTCAGATATTTTTCTCATATCATAGGGCCAAATAGGTACCCTAAATACCAAAATATAGCTTCGAAAGATATTGTGAACACATGCTGGGGGAACCAATAACAAAATTATAAACCCCTTCACCAAAGTCCAACCATTTAGGGTCAACAATATTATTAGAATTAATTTCCTAGACTGTAGTACCAAAGATATTTCCAATAATAAGGGTATGAACCCACTCGACCGACAAAACAACAAAGGTAACCACAACCTCAACCAGCTGCACAAAAACCTTAGTAGGAACACACGTCCATTATAGAAGACATGATATCAAGATTCATAAAAAATACTAAGACATAGTTTCTGAATCCAGAGGTATATATTAGAATCCTTGAGAATCCTATTGGGTAGCATTATAATAAACATCATTCAAGGATTCCTAGTAAACTACTAAGTAACATAGAGAAGAACTCACTAGAGGAGGCCAATGCAATAACATTACAATGTGATAAGGAGCTACCCCAAAGAGTATTGGAAAATTGAGATTAAAATTCATCTCCACCTATACCTTATTCAAATAATGATGCTAAGATTGAGGAGTCCCCAAAAAAATAACTTATAAAAAGTAAAGGGGGAAGAAAATGGTTGGGGATAAGAAATTTTCAATCCTTATGATCCCCCGTTACCTTTTCCCACAAAAATTAAGTAGATGAAGTTAGACTAACAATATTTAAAATTTATGGTGGTTTTCCAAAAACTATATTTTTATATTCTTTCTATAGAGAAGTTAACTCAAATGACAACATATATGATGTTCATGAAGAAAATACTATCAAATAAGAGGAAGATGGGTGATTTGGAAACCATTCCTCTCACTAAGGAATGCTCAGTAGTAGTTCATCACTCGCTTCCTCAAAAAATCCATGATCCAGTAAGTTTTACAATTATATTCACAAATAGATCATAAAATTACGGGTATGCCCCATGTTTCATGATGGATAGTGTCAATATTATTCCATTTAAGTCTTTAAGAATATGGGGCTAAACAATTTACATCCTACTCGTGTGGAATTAATACTAGAAAATTTTTCAATCTAATATCTTAATGGGATACATAAATATTGGATAATGAATGTGGGAAGGCTGATTCATCCCAATGATTATATTATACGTGACCTAGAAAATGATCAAGAGGAAGCTCTTATTCTGGGATGACTCTTCTTGGATTCATGGAATTTTTTTTATCATTGTTCTCCTAGGAAAACTGATATTCAGATTTGGATAATAAAATGTATCTTACAATGTACTCAAATTTATAAAATAAGTATCACATATGGAAAATGAGGACTGTTATGAGTCAAATATAATGGCCAATAATTTATTCATCGTAGATGAAAAAATGGTATATTTTTCGATCACCACTGAACTAATCACCAAGGAATTCGTGCCTAATTAGTAACCAGAGTAGCTGCAATTCATTGTAGGCTAGGGTGATCGTTATCAGCACTGTACACTTATTCCCGATATTCTAGAATGAGACAAGGTAGAACTGATTGTTCCATTGGTTCTTGAATCCCCAAAACATGAACTGTAACCTATCCCGTATTCTCTAAAATATGGGTACATGGGATATAAACACTCAATAATAGTTATACTCAATAAATCTCTATCACTAGAGAATGAACATGAACTTCTACATGTTCTACACAGAATAAAATAGGGAAATTTGGGGACAGTTGTTTATCATAAAGGGATCAATCTGACAATTTTAAACCATAAGTTTCTACATTAGGAATGATCCAAGCCCTCTCAATAAGTAAAATGATGGATAAACCATCCAATGAAAGATTTTGGGAAGAAATAAGTGGCTAAGTTATTAGTTGCATGAATCATTTACCCCATCTCCGACAGCCATGGGTGTATCCTTTATAAGTAGTTCCCAAAAGGGTGTATCACCATAAATACCAATGATAAAAATGAACACATCTCTGAAATAAGGGTAATGAAATAGATATAGCGTGTGGACTATGAAAAACATAACGATTTCACATGAAAACATAACTTCCAACATCCTTTCAGGGATCCGATTTCAGAGCAATTTGAAGGGTATAAATTATATTGCGTTTTGGATGGTTACTCTATATACAACCAAATCACTATTTCCCCTAATGAACTAGAGAACAATACATTCACAATACCATATGTTTCTTTTTCCAATCGACTTATGTATTTTGGAAAGATTAGTGCCCAAACCACCTTCCAAGGGTGCATTTTGGAGATATTACATGACATGGAACAATAAATTATGGAATTTGTTTGGATTCTTTTTCAGTCTATGGGAAATCATTCAAAACAATCTAGAGTAATCTTTAATTGGTCATAGAAGGGTTTGAAAAAACTAATATAGTTATGAACTATGATAAATGTCAATTTAGGGTGCATAATGAAATCTTCTTTGGCCACATGAATTCTAAAAAATTAATTGAAGTTGACCCTGTGAATATTGAAGTCGTATCATGGTTAACCATTCTAACTTTTATCTGAGCAATTTTGATTTTTTTTGGGGCATGTCTGTTTTTACATATTTTTCATTGACGACTTTTCAATGATAGATCCCCAACTAACCAAGCTCATTTCAAATGATGTTATCTTTGAATTTGAAAAAACATTCACCATAACCTTTCAACTCTTGAATAAATGATTAGTCAAAAATCCAATAATGATTTTCCCAAATAGGGAGGAACAATTTTAAATTACATTTGAAACAAGTGATTATGCGATGGGATCAGTTATGGTATAGTGGAAAAATCATATATTTAGACCTATCTACTATGCCAATAGATCTCTAAATGAAGAAAAAAATTTCCACAACACCCTCATATATGAAATGATGAATATTGTTTTTGAATTTGATTTGTTTCACTCTTATTTGGCGATTTCAATGTTGTTGTATACACTGACCATACGATAATAAAATATTTGTTGAACTGGAAGGAATTGAAACCATGTGTCATCAGTTGGGAACTTGTACTCAATGAATTAGACATTGAAATATGTGAACAGAATGGAAGTGAGAATATTATCTCTTATCATCTCTCCAAATTCAAATTTCATCATTTTGAAGTAGAGAATGAAATTGAAATCAAGGAAGAATTCCAGGACGAGTATATTTTTTTATTTGGAATTACACCTCACCCATTGTTTGTTAACATCACCACGTACATGGTTACAATAGTTGTTAATCAAAATCTCACATTCCCAAAAAAATAAACTTCTTTTTTCGATTAAAAAAATATTTTTATGCAAACACCCACTTCTATTATGTTCACGTGGAGAATGGGTGATCCATTACTGCATTCCAGAATATAAAATTAAGTGAATTCAAGAGTTTTTCCATTCTTACCCAGTTGGGGGCATCACTGGCTAGACAGTATGATAAGAAAGATTCTACAATTATGTTTTCTCTAGACCAACATGCACAAAGATGACATATATTTTGTGGTAAGATGTTACAGGTTTCAAGGGACTGGTATCATTGGAATTCGAGATGAAATTACTTGAAATCCCATTCATCAGGTAAAGATCCACGATGTATGGAATATTGATTTCATGTGCCCTATTCCCCCATAATTTTAACACACATACGTTCTGTTTTATGAGGATTATGATAAAAAAGGGTAGAAGGTGTGGTCATGACAAACACACAAAAAGTTCATTTTTTCCTTCTTGATGAAGAATATTTTGAAATGGTTCAATGTTCTATGTATTATGATAAGTGATAGAGAAACACATTTCATCAATGCGTTGATTTAAAATGTGCTCATGAATCATGGAGTGAGGTATGTCATGGGGACACCTTATAATCCGAAATCTAGTTGCCAAGTAGAGGTATCCCACTAAGAACTGACAAACATCCAAGAGAAGATTGTGCAAACCTCAAGGAAGTACATGTACCCAAAACATGATAAAGATTTATAGGAATACTAAACCTCTTTCAAGACACCTCTGTATATATCCCCTTTACAATTAATCTATTCAAATCCATGTCATTTACCGGTGGAACTTTAGCCCAAAACCAATTCGTCTATTAAGGCCGTGAATTTTGAACTATAGACTGTGGAAGAGAAATAAAATTTTTGATGGACTAAGCTCGATGAAATATTGTGGGAGGTATATGAGAATTCCATCATTTATCATGTAAAAGAAAAAGCAGTCATTGAACACATGACCTCATCGAATTCCTTTTATCCTAGAGAATATGTATTATTGTTTAACTCCCATTTTTTATTGTTTATAGGAAAATTGAATCCCCAATGGTCGGGACCTTTATGAGTCAAATATTTTACACCATGGTGCGATGGATTTTTCTGGAGTTGATGGTCAACCATTTATAGTAAATAGGTAGCATCTCAAACCAAATATTCACATGTTGGACATGGTGTCGATGTTATCCTGCATAATATCTGGATAGCAAGAGGTTCAGGTATGGCCGAGTCAATGACATAATACAAAGGCACTACCTTATAGGAAACCCAGAGAATACACGTCGTATACCAAATATACACATAATGTGTACATTTTTTTAATGTGTATTATAATAGAACCAGTAGTATATGTTTATATTAATTAATTTAAAAAATAGAGATGATGCTTGGGCTGATTGTATTGTCCTCATAAAGTATCCCAGCCATCACTGGTTCAAATCACATAAAACCTACCTTTGGTATAGTTTTCATCATATTTGAACATATTTTTATATAAAAAAATTATTTATTTTCAAAATTAAATATAAGTTTTCCAAATAAAATAAAACCCATGATTGTGATGGACCAGCTGTCCAGGGTTGTAAACCATGAATCCAAAAGACATTGGTTCGAATCCTGACAATTGGCCTAGTTCCATAATTTTTATTATTATCAAAACCACACGTAGTGAGTTTTGATATAAGTAGTTTGAACCATTTTTAAATTAATAATATAAATGGATTTCAAAATATGAAAATACATTCCGGTGATGTTGGATGATTTTCAGTGTCTCGTCCCTGTATTCAAAATTCATGATTTCGGACCCGTCTAATCTCCCTAATTTGTCCTTAGCATTAAAACTAAAACCAGATGTCAGGTTTTTTCATCATACAATGCAAACATTTACATATATATATTAATTATTAAATGTAAATAATAGGGGAGAACTAAAACCATCATTCCAGTTTTTGAGGTCTTCTGTTTGGATCATCGGATCGCAGGTTATAATTGTATCCTAATCACCAGACCGAAGGTTGCAGTTCACTTTTTCAAATTTTAGAAAACATGTTGTGTAATCCTAGATAAACTACATGTATAGTATTATTTTGGTTTATATATATATATTTAATTTGATTATAAATATTATTTTATTTTTTTATATTCATGTTTAAAAAACTTATACAAGGTGTATCTGCTTTATGACACACTGTGTAGATCTGGTATAAAATCTAAGACCCTACCCGACCTAATCCTATGTCCAACAACCCGCCCACCCCACCACCATTTTCTTATCCCACATGATTCTATCATGCCCCTCCTATTAGTCCATCATTTTCCTTCTTTTCAATGCCAGATTTCAGCATTATTTTGATCCTCATACAAGATATGTCATTGACCACCCTTATTTCATGGTTCTTGTCATGTTTAGGTTCATTTCCAGATGAGATGACCATTCAGATTCCAACCATAGTATATGGATGGGGGGATGAAGAACACACTCCATGTACATATTGTACACGGACACATGTACTACATTTTAAAATTTGAAATACCAATGTAATGTATTTTCAGAACATGCCGTGTACAGTTCAATCCACTGGCCTTCTAGCCCAGCCCGTGTCATCTAGCACAATGACCCTATCCCATGTATTCCAACCTGGGGTGTATATTCGATATATGGCATTTCCCCATTCCTTTTTATGGAATCCATGTAGGGAATGGACACGCTTTAGTTTACCATGTTCACCCATAGGGTGTGTATGCCCTTCCCAAGACATGTCATTTATTTTCTGACCCCTCAGAGCTGAGCCATGTCGGGGCACTAACACTAGCTACACTTCATGTTCTTCTACACTGTGTGTACTCTGTATGACATTATATATAGTAGACACATCACTATCCTATTCCTAATCATTGTTTCAATCCAGAGTATGTGGGTTCTTCCCATCTCACACTACACACCGTGTACCCTGGATCCACACATCGTGTATTTTAATTTTTCTATATTCTCAATTTTCTTTCTTATTATTTATTTTCATTTTTATCATTTTATTTCATTCTTTTATATATTCCATTTTATTATCATGTAAGTGGTAAGCAGCCCGATTTTGATATTGAAGGTGAACAACCCCCTCACCGAAAGACTCATCTTTGGCATTCAGAGTGTCCATCATTTTATTTCCCAACATTCCATCCCCCAGAATTGGCATACCTGCCTCCTCTTCTATCATTTCCTCCATTGGTGATATCCTTCAGTCTGGTAGATTTCATTTCACCCACTCCTTCCACAATTACTCCTTTTATAGCTACTAACACACCTTCCACCATCATTCATGTCTCCGGTGTTGTTGTTCCCCCTTATAGAACTGTACCATTGGAGCTGAGCACTACATCAGCTGACCCGCTAGCACATGCTAAAAATTTATCTACTCCACCTCCATAAACCACTATTTTTCTTACCGTTCTAGAAAATAGAGCCCCACAACATCCCACTTTGGCAGCTAGATGACCTTAGAAACATCCCTACATGTTCTTTGTGGAGGGCCTCCCTGCCACTGGCTGATTGCAGCGCTATTCATCGTGGATGATCTAATTGAGTAGATTCTTTTTTGACATTAGTGTTCCTCTACATCTCCACAATTTGGATGATATTGTATAGATCCTTTTCCAAGGGCATTTTCTCGATAAACTCTAGGTAAGCACTCTGACATATAGAGAATTATTTTGGGAGTTTATCTAATCTATTGGTGTTGATGGGCCTGCATACCCAAGATGCCCACCGATACAACCACCCAAGTTATATTTTGTCTTGGAAAGAATCATTTTTATCTGAGCATTGATGAGATTGGTAGTGGGAGATTATTCAACCCCCATCCTTCCACCCCACCTCTTACATCCACCATTACCTACCTATAGTGATCCAACCTCATCGCAATATGGTAGGATCATGCTGGGACATGCCACAGGTAAACCCCCACATCCTAGAAGAGATGACTAACCATTTATCCTCCCCTTAGCATCCCACATTGGTGCATCAACACCGTTATTTTTCCCTCCATGATGACAAGGGTTTTGGGTTCAAATGAGACATCGAGATTTTTACCTATTTCATCTGGCACGATTATAGTAACCTCCCATGTCTCATGGACACCTACTTCCATTGCATGATACATTTATATTTGGTAAACCTAAAACATGGATTTTATGCCACCATCTTAGCACACATTATAAGTTTTTTTGAGCCATCTACCATTCATAACCCCTTAGTCTCTCTTCAGCATCTAGATTACATTAGTCTTATCTGCTTTTGAATTCTTGAGCATATGGGCTATGAATATGTGCTCATATGGGACACCCCAGCCCCAATAGGGGAGAGAGATAACTAAGATTCTCCTATTGGTGTTGTTTATTTGTTCACACACCATCTAAAAATGGTTTCTCCTTCACAACACCACCCCTTCTATATCCATTCCATATTCTTACACCATTATATCTTCTTTTGGGCCCTCCTCATCGAAACCTACATCGCCCCTTGGCTGATCTCCCTATCAACCTCTTACTGGCTGCAATGGAACACCATCTAGACATCCTTGAGAAACAAAAGACTTCCCTCATACAGTATATGATGCAGCATGAGTAGTGGTTGGGCCTTCTTCAACATTATTATAATATTCAATTACCCACATCCCCAACTCATCCTTCAAAAACACCTCCTTCCGCCACACATTCCTTGATGATGGAAATTTCTACTAATTCATTTCTCTTATCCACTACTACACCAGATTCCCCTACTTATGCTACCAACTAGGATGTGTCAGTAGAGACTCCCATATAGGGTGTTGTTGTTCTGTATCCTTCTACTACTCAACCTACTACCATAACATATGTTCTCGGTGCACCGTCCACTATGTTCACAGAGATGGTGCCACTATATTCCAAAACGGTTGATCCTCCTCTTCTAGATCATCTTCTTATCAGTGAAACCTCTTCTGATGTGACCCAGTGATGGGTTTTTGGCACGATTTTTATATATATTAATCTCGTTTGTGCTATGATTGTGTAAGGATGATGTATGTATCTGGATATTTCTTTATTGTTTTTCCTCATCAATTACAGGTAGCTTAGACCATTTCGTGGAACTATTATTTCTCCTCCATCACATATTTATCGATTCACCATTAGGGGAGTATTTTTTGGAGATTATTTTTCAATTTTCCTTTAATGTTAAAACTTTCACTACTTCCCCTCGACCAAACATCCAATGTGTCCAGACATCTTCTACTCTACCTTAGTGTTGCACCTGGGGGACCATGTGTTGTATTATGTATGGGGGAGAGTCTCTCACTGAACTAGTCATTAACCTTGAACTAATCTAGTAGATATCATTAATAGTTTAAATATTATAAAATTTGGATTTTTTTAATAATTATAATTATTAATAGTAATGAAATAAAAGGGAAAATTAAAATTTACATGATTATTTTAAGTATCAGCGTATTATTAAAATGATTTCTGATATATTTTAATTCTGGATTTAAATTCTTGAAAATTTACATTTATATCAATGATCATTTGAACTCATGTCATGACATGAATAACTATTTATTTGTACTCATTCTTTAGAGGTTTTTTAATCCTTTTTGACACATTCTTTCATATACCATCTTTCCCGAGAGTTTCATAGGATATGACTTACTACCAGAACATTCTAGTATTTATCTTGAAAACATGAATCTTTTGAATCACATTAAAATTATTTAGGTAATTGTATTTTTTATCAAATTTGACCTTGATACCTATACAACACCCATTCTTCATAAAACCCATAAAAACCATTAATTTACTATATATGAATCTACATTAGAATCCTACTTCCCCCTTACCCTAATTCTTTCATAATTCTACATGATTATTCTTTTGTGCTATAAAAAGATATTTTTTCCCTTTGTGGTGTATTTTGGTGAGAAACTAGGCATTTAGGTTTGGGGGAGTGTGCAACTTGTTCATCTAGATGGAAGGGTTCCATAACAGTTATTCATTTTATTCTCGGTGGTCCCTATTAGAAACAATTTAGAGAAATATTGAAAATTAAAAAATAGGGACAAGATTCATTTGTTACTCATTATTGATGGTTTATTAAACCGTGTTGATAAGGTAATATCACAGTGATGATACCCTTTGAGATATATTGACTCGAAATGCATTCTTATTGACCGCTATAATTGAGTATGAGGAACTATTGTTTATGAAATCATCGTTCTTATTTTTACAAATCTATGGCTTTATTTCACATCATTACCGAACAACCTGTAGCCTCAAAAAAATTGATCCTTATTGAAATCCCTCATGGTTTTTTTAATTAGAAATTTGAAGTAGATAATGACAACACTATCAATCTTATGGATATATTTCATATACTTGATATTGAGAAAAATGTGGATAAAATAATCTTAAGTGATGATTGTGGTACTTTTTGGTGAGGAAAATCATATAGTGGAATCTTTATTTATGGAAAGTTAAATAGTGTGGAAAAAAGAGAATGAACATCATTAATTTGATTATATAAAAGTCATGATTAAAATATCATTGGAATTGAAATATTTATTTCCCTTTTAAATCCAAATATTAAGGATATAGTATTCATACGTATAATTAGATGAATGGTTCCCTATTAATAGTATGGATTTTTCTGACAAGAGATTGTTATTTTATGGATTGGAAAATGACTAACTGTGGGTGAGTTTGATGTTCCCAATTTTTGTATACAATTTCATACATTCTATTGCGTACCAAAACATTCGTTCACTAGATATATGTGTTTTTTCAAAGATAAACTACTTTAATTCGGTTATCATGATGATTTACATGTATTTTTCATTATAAGACACAAATTGGGGAAGATAAGAACCAAAATTCATATATGCACGGCTTGTACTTCTTACACAGGTCATGTACCATTACCCCGAAACACAGATCAACATAACCATGTACATGCCCATGTGGGGGGGCCAATATTAACACATCATGACATCCCTTATTGATGATTTTTGTCATTAATGTTGACATTACATTCCATATGATGTTGTATTACATGATGTGTTCCCCCAATAGGCAACCGATGACGCCTCTAAAGTCAAGGTCGACACAGTATATCACCTATTAGCTGTAGAAGATGATATAATTCATGTTGACCTGACATCATTTTGTGTTCATTATATTACTCACCTTGTAGGTTTGAATATTATAAATAAGAGGACTGACTCTCTTAATTCATACACTGAAGGATTGGACTAATAGAGACACCAAATTGGAGAATAATGGAGATAGAATAAATGAGTGAAACAAAAAGAGTAAAGAGAAGATAAGAGGTTATCCAGCTCTACCTTCCTGATGATCTTTAATCCCAAATTTTTGTGATTTTTATTTATGGTATTATGTGTTTGTTATTTATTAGATACTCTATGGGTATCTAAATCCCCCATGTGTTGGGGATATGGATGATTTTGTATTGTTATTAATCAGTATACTTATTGTAATCATTTTTATATGTTTCTACAATAATACCTCTAAATACATTATTAAATATCGCTTTGAACCCCATACTATAACAGGAACAGAATTTCTAGGGATCTTCAAATGGATTACAATAGTGAAACCCCTTGATCATTGAGTGTAATTATCATCTCAAAATGGAATAAAAATAGTAAAATTAGTATGAATCAAGTCTCAGACCATGGAATTGTTCTCTATTGATTCAAAAAATGTCACCATACTCAAAGGATTATATTATATTGGAAACCAATAGATATTTTTTATTATAAAAAACACACCACGATTAGAAAATCATTTTATTAATAACCCTAAAAATACACATCTTAGATGCATTATTCCCATTTATCATCAAAATCAATTTTAAGCTTCCCATTATCATTATTGAAATATATCAAGAAATAGAATAATAAATTTATTTATATTTAAAAAATAAATATCAATTTTAAATTCAGTAAATCATCTCCCAATTAAGCACAAACTAGAAAAATAGAATTTAGTTACTCTCTCTCTCTCTCTCTATGGATCGACCCCAAACATGCACTATACTAATAATAGGATTAGGTATTTTAAATTGGGTTGCAAAACATAACACATTGGATAAAAATTGACACCATTATACTTGAGGAAGGAAAAACTATTGAAGATAACTCGTATACTAGAGATAGGATTGCATAAGACCACTCTATATCTGTTGATCACACTCAAGAAATTTATAGTCTCACTCTATCGGGTTTTCAAAAAGTGTGCCTTTGAAAACATTATATAATTTTATATATATTTTTAAAGGATTAGGGGTGGAAAAATTCATAATAAAACCATTATAAATTTAATATTATAATTTTAACCAATTTCCGATAATAATAATTAAATTAATATTAGTCTCATTATGTTTTTATTAAATTTAACAATAAAAATAAACAAATATTATTATTTCCATCTACACCATTATACTTAGTACTATTCCTATCATTCACATTTAGTAATTCATGAATAACCACAATTTACTGCATAAATAAATATCAATATATTATTATTAAAAAAATATTATAAATATTTTGTTTTCTAAACATGAAAAAAATTATTATAATTACTTAACTCACATAATATTTTTAATAACATGTTACAAAATAATGTAGATCGGCCAAATCTCAATAAATATTATTTATTCTAACTTATTAAATTCAGTACTAGAATTTTACTCAGATTGAGGATAATCATACATTATGACCATACCAGTTTTGTTTTCTATGGTATAATTAATTATACCTAATTTCCAGGATTGAAATATATGAACAGGCCATGGAGAAAATATAGAAATAATTTAACATTAAAATAGAATCCATCCTAATATGAACATTTACCATGTAATATAATAATTTTATCATAATATCTCAAATAATGTAGGTTTCATGATAATGTCGACAATATATAAAATCAATGCCTCTTTTATTGGCATTCCATAAAGGAACTCCCCCATAGAACACCATGACCATTTATTTATTTTGGTGGTACCACACCCATCATTTGGGATTATATATTAGATTTCATCAAGAGATGAAATTGATAAATCTGTTCTCACATTTTCCATTAATTAAATATTCTTCCGAGTGACTCCAAAGTATCATACATCACCACAACCATATATCATCATAGTTTTCATCAATAAATAAAAGTATGTGAGTCATGATATAAATTAATGAAAATCATAAATTCCAATTATCTATAAACAAATATTTATCAAGGAACATCCAATGACACATGGATATATGAATTTATTATTGACATGTTGGTTATCATAACCACAAATCTTGGATATTGTTAAGGGATAACACTATGAGTTTGTGTACCAATTCATTATGAACCTCCTACCCCCATCAAAATTCATTTTCATTACACAATAATACAATATCTTTATGCCTAATAAAATGGTCCAATAATGATGTCTTGGACCCTCTTGGTTATCATCAAAATATGAATCAACAAATACTATTAATTGTAAAATATATTCAACTAAAATTACTTAATAAATATTTAATGTTGAAGATTAATCAAGATATTCTATTAAATCTTCATTAATTAGTAAAATGTAATCCATCAATAAAAATTTGGTTCTTGGGTACCAACTATAAAAACACTAACATTCACTAGAGTGAACTTATAATATATTTTAGTCCACTAATAATCACATGATATTTGTGATTCTCTTGAGATGAATCAATAATAATGAATCCACATAATTTTTAACAGTTGATTTTTTAATCAACACAACATCAACACATTGTGAAAATACCTCAAGTGAAAAAACATACAATTTATATCCATTTTTCCATTAGTGTGCCCTTGGATTATTGGATAGATCCAGCACTATTGTGTTATTATAGTAAAATATTAGAATACCTTTCACTCAATGAACAATATTAGGCTCTTAGAAACATTTTTTAATCCATAATACATCCTTCAATGCATTAGAAGACGGAATATACTCTGAATTTATTGTACAATAATAAAAAACAATATACGTTCTTCTCTTCATGTGTTCACCTCCACTATTGAGATAAATGGAATAACAATACTGTGACATAAAATTATAATTTTTATTCTTGAAAATATAACCTATATGATTCATAGATGCTACTTTTATTCACCTCAAAACACCAAGAACAAATACCTAAAATGCCTCATAAATTTATGTATAACCTTTAGTATAGTCTAATATTGTTCACCTATATCATCTTGATATTTTTCTCCCAAGATCAAAGAATATGAAACATCATGCCTCATAAAAATCATAACATAAATTATGGATCATATCACATATGCGTATGGGATTTAACTCATTCTATTTATCTACTCATGTTTCCACAGAAACATTTTCTAGGAATAATACTCACCATGTGATAGTGAAACCAATATTATCTTGGATTCTTCCATTGTGAAGAATATTAGTATTTAAGAAGTATATAAATATTGGATATTCCATGAAACCTCTTGAAGCTATCACATATTATCTTGATCATTATAATATAGGATGCTTTCCCATTATCAATCATGGAGAAGAACATTTTAAATTATTCCATAACCATATGTAAGGATAAATTATCCTTTTCATGATTTATTTTGTCCTCAATATACACAATTATGAAAACAAATATAGTAGCACAAAACCACCTATTAAATTTTTTTAAAATTTGTTATTAGTGAAACAAAATAAATTTATAATGTCAAAAAATCGAATAATTTGTGAACTGGATACATCCATTAATCTATAAATTAGTTTCTAGAACATTCTTATCCTTTTGAAATTTTTTAGAGTCATAATACATTAACGATTTTTAATATACACATCTTATTGAATGTTCCCTTTAAGGAGTTAATTTTTCAAATAAATGTTTCAATTATCATATTCATGATATTGTGTTATGGGATATATGAATATGATTGATTTTAACATGGAAAATAGTAAAAAGATATCAACATAGTCAACTCCCTGATGTTTTATGCCATTTAGAAACCCTCCTTCCTTTATAGTTTTTAAATTAACTTTCTATATCAATGTTTCTCTTGAATTCAAAATTACACACAACATGATTTATGCCAATTATTTGATTGATAAAATTCAAAACATAGTTTTGATACATGGTATCCATCATTGAATTCATGGATTCTTTCCATCGTGCATCTTCATTGGTCTATAATACATCCTTGTATGACTGAGAAAAATCACCATAAACAAATAAAAAGTCACAATAATTAGTGACTAGAGAACCATATCATTCTATTTCAGATGCCTCTTTACTAATCTTATGATCCTCATGTGTTTTAGGAACTTCTTCTATGAGGAACTATACAAAGGGTTCTTGAAACAGATCATTGTTTCTAAGGAGTCAACATCCATGTTATCAATATTTCTCAAAGTATCCTCCAAGAGGATGTGCTCCCTCTCCACAAAAAAAAATTCCCAATAATATATAAATTGTTTACCAAAGGGTTATATAGATAGTATGTCCTTGAATTCTTGGTATACCATATAATTATTCCCATCTTTCCTTAGGTGCTAGTTTTTTTCATCAGCTTGACTTAAAAAATATCTCATAATTTATTTTGAGAATATCTCAATAAAATTATATCCACTTGATAATGAAAAGTGAATAATATTTCAAACATTATTTTTTTCGTAATTTAGTTAGTATAATTCTTTTTATAGTTTGTATCCCCAATAGGAGAATGAATGACTTGTTTTAGTCATCATCGTCCATACTATGTCTAAAATGTATTGTTCTTCATTTGACAAACAATATTCCAATATGGTGCATAAAATTTAGTTTATTGATTTAAAATCCCCAACTTAGTTAAAATGATGAAAATTTATGGACTATGATATTCAAGATATCAAATAAAACAATGTTTCTTTTTCTAATTTACAAAGTGATCCTCAACCTCATTTTTAATCTCTTGAACATCTCATGGGATTTATATGTGAAACTCATTATATAAATAAGTTCATATTATCATTTTTTGGTAAAATTTATAATGATTTAGTATCCACCTATAACGTATAATTTAAATGGACCTCACACATCAATGTTTACTAATTAAATAATTTGTATGGTTCCTTACCTTTTCTAACTAAATGGTTTTTTAGTCACATTATCTGATAAACAATCATTGCACCATTTATTTCGATTATCAAAAAATAGTATAAATAAAAATATTTATAGGTAATGTTTAAATGAATCACGTTTACAAGAACATGATGTGGATGCGAGAATTAAGAATCATATGATTCACGTGTATCATTTTCATTATCAATTTCAAATATTTCGTTTTTCTATAATTCAATACAAAAATACCATTATTCAATTGTTCTATACAATATCATAGGCCATATTAAATAAATTAGCAACCATTATTTCCAAATATGAATGTAAAACCATCTATATATAAGATATAAATTGAACTAATATTCTTGGTAATAGTAGTGACATCATATTATTAAACTAAAACCAAAATAAATATCTTTGGAAATGTGAGATGGTAGTCTCTATTGGAATGATCATCCATCCTCGCCCCATTGGCGGCTTGAAGATCCACCACATATATGTTAATAATCCAAAATCTACATAGTTTCTATATTTGGATACAAATATGAACACCAATTTTAGTATCTAATACCAAAAATTAATTATATTTAAATATTACAATCGATAATTATTGTAACTAAATATTCCCCATTTTTATTTTCCGTGGTGAAATTCCTCTCTAGTGGCCTTAAAATCCACATGAAAAACATATTGAAAAATATCATTTTACTTTCCTATGTATCTTCATGTTTTTAATGGGTTCATTCACTAGAGAATTATATTTTGAATGAGTCTTTGACCCCTTCACCATATTTATATTTTTATTATTTACTATAAGATCAGTGGGACATTCATTCCCCATGTATTTATCAACATGGAAAATTTAAGTAAATTTATTATAATGATTCTTCCCACTATTTAGAAGTATTTTAATTCCCAATTAATGTATAAAAATTTTTCGGTATTGAATGAAAAATGTGATTTTTTACATAGTTCATTACTGATGATAATGCCGAAGAAGTCTAGATGGTCAACGTATTTAATTATCTTGACTACATTTTCCCAAATATTCATCGACCCTCCAAGAAATCATGTGAATAGTTAATTGGATATCTCATAGTTCCCTAATATCACCCCTTCAAGATAGAGGTATTAAACGTGAGAAACTATGTTTTATGAATTCATATTCTAATATTGATTTAAAAGAACATGAAACATGGTGAATAACATAAAATATTATAAATTCAGTTCATTTTTCACGTACATCAGATATAGAGATACACCATCCTTGCTAGCCTATTTGGAAATTGACATTGGAAGTCCATTTTTCAACAACAATATTTTATATTCATAGTGTAGTATAGTTCCCAAGTCCTTATAATGTTTAATGAAAAGTATGTTAGTTACAAGGTTATATATATCTATTATGTATCGTAGTGATATTTTCTATGAAATTTGGGTTCCCCTTTCTAAAAATTATGATTAGATAAGTACTATGACATTTGATTATAAAAATATTTTACTAAAATTAAATTTATATTAGTCTCTAACTTGTTTTTGAAACCTAATGGCCCTATCCATGAGTATCTAAATATCTTTCCACATATTTATTATAGTGGCATGAATCCTTATTTTCTTTTCATATACTAGACATTGGGACAAAAATTTATTTGAAGGTTTTAAAATACAAATTACTTACTAAGTTCATTAAATCATAGTTCCATGATCTATTCATTGTTCCTCAGAATCTTGAAATCCTATTTTTATGATATCATCTACCTTTGTCTCTTATTTATTCCATTTACATCATGGGTTATTTACCCTTTATATAAAATATTTTATTTCAACCAAAAACATCAAACTAAAATTTCCATGATAATTGAAAGTACCCCATCATGGGTTTTTATATACACTGAACAATGAAGTTCATTATAACATTAGAAGGGTATGGCTAAGATGATTTAATATTTTAATAGAATGATTTTATCCTTATGCATGAAAACCATTTAATCATTTTAATTTCCTTGTAAATATTATGTTTATTTTAATTATTTTGTTAATCGCATTTCATAAAACATATATGGATAATATTATTATATTTCATTATATACTAAGCACTGGTAAATTCATTTATTAAGAGATCAAGAAGTATTCAAGAACACAAACAATTAAACATAAAAATAATATAATTTAAATATAATTGACATGATCATGATGTAATCAAATGGTTAGTTTATATATTGAATGATAATCTAACCCTAGACCATAGTGGAAAAACATGACATAAAATATGGTTCATGTTGTAGTAAGCTATATGGGCTCTTATGTATCACCTCAATTGGGTTTAGATTGCCTCGTTGACTCAGAATTCCTCCACTAACTTGGAATCTTCATCCATAGGTAAAATTTTACACACATGGAGGAAAGAGGTTCCAATTGATTGGATAAAGGTGGTTTTCATTAAATAATATAAAGGCTTGCAAGCTCATACATAATATGGATAACAGTATGAATTTTAGGCCATCTATAATAATTTATGCCAAATTAATTTAATGTAACCAATCATAAAATTTGGATAGTCTAGTCTCATGATTATTCCACCCTCAACAAATAAGAATACATTTTCAATTTGTTATCAATTATGTTGATTTGTTTTTAAATTAAGATAATGTGAAACAAATTATTCCAATAGGGAAAATTTATCTTATTTCCATCAAACCATATTTAACTCAATGTCACCTTCTATTAAAAAAATTCATTTCATTTAAAATTTACGTAGTAAATAAGGGTATTGGAAGAAACATCATGTATTCATAAAAATGATATCATGGATATTAATTAAAATTTTAATTTTTAGACCAATTACATGGTGTTTATTATCGAATAAATATAACAGTAGACACAATATCAATAGGATTAAAAATATATTTTATTATTCTTTCTGTGAATGTTTTAAAACACTTACAGTTATAGAATACATAACATGTATAATAGTTCATGGAATGCACTTATGTTTTTCCAATGTCTACAACACATTCCATGATCCGGTCATGTTTTCTTCCATGCATTTGTTTGAGGTACACAATGTGTATTCGGAATACATGGTGTGTAACATTGTCTTTCAAAGTTATTCATTCCCAAAATCATGAATATGATATATAAACCTCTCGGAAACCCTTTGTTCGAAGCTACATGAATAAATGGAATTGAAATCATGTAGTTGTACATTTCATGTGCCATTTAGTATGGATCCATATAGAGATCCATATTTGTTAGATCAAAGATCACATTAGATCAGATCATTTTGAAATTTTCACATGATATAAAAATAAAAATAGAAGTAAAACACATGTACACAAAATGTAAACACTATGTACTCTAATTTTTATTAGTAATAACCATTGGACCATTTTAATGGTGTTCTTAAAGATTATTCTATGTTAATAATCAATAAATTATTACTATTTATTTTAGAAATAATGAAGAAATAAATAAACAATTATTTCCATGTATTAATAGAATTTTTTTAGTATAATAAAATTCAAACACTTGCCATATAACAATTAATAGTAAACAAATATTGATAAAAAATAGTACCGATTTGATACTAATTATTAGTTTCAAGCACCACAGATGCATATAATTATTGTATGATGAACATGAATTTCAATTATTAATCACCTGTAATCATTCTAGTAACTAATCAAAACATTATATACAACAAAAACCATACATTAATTGGATATATTTAATTCACTTAAACATGTGTATAGAATCATAACATGTAACTTATTATTAAATTATAAGAATGTATAGAATTATAATAACATATAAGTACCTATCGATTTAATATAAGTGGAATATATCTCATAAAAACATCATTACATTGTAGGATCCATGTGTAGAATTATTTAATTGGTGATACAAACATGAAACCCAATATTTTAAAGACACAATATAATACCTGGGTTCTATAATAGTTGATCCAAATCAAATTAATTGTTCATGATTGACTACAATAGAGATTCGTCCTAGGAAATAAAAAATCATGATTATCTTTTATAGGATTGATAGATGAGGAATAAAGATCAAAATATCTATATCGATTTCTATTCAGGTTATGATAGAGTCTAACTATATCAAATTTGAACAATAAATTTACTTTAGGATGTTTAAATAATTATATTTATGTTATAGAATGTGTATGGTTGGAAAATTTAGAACTAAACCCTTAGAAACAATAATATTCCTAATTTAGCTCTTGTCCATGAATAATAAAAAAATATTACGAATCACTTGATATTTTCACTGTATATAGAAAATGTACAAAAACATTAATATTATTTGAAATTAGACATTTAAACTCATTATGTTATCCCTCATACCCATTTAGAGTTTCTTGAATAATGGATATTTATATAAAAGAAAAATATCACATAATCATTCATAAATAAATATAAAAATATTATATTATTGAAATTTTTTGGAAAATATTATTAATTATAATTTTAATCAATTAATTATTATCCTAAATTTTTATTAGATTATGGTGATCAATGAAGCTTGATTAATTATTATTTTTTATGACCTATAAAATTAAAAATAATAATTAAAATGTGATTGTGGAAACTCATAGTGTTTTACCGAATAGGGAAATTTATTTAGGGAAGTAGGAATAACCACCTATGTCTAAGGATATAATCAAACATAACTCTAAGGAGTTTATAAGAAATGAAGTTAATGGTATAATTCTATCCAACCTCCTACATATAATTACATTGTAATATAATCAACTTATCAAAATATCTCATATATAGATAGTTTCATGCATGTTTCCTCAGTGAATTCACTCAATGTCAATATAATTGAATTTATAAAAATAAATTAACCCATAGAGAATCATGGGAATTAACTCAATTATGTGGTTCCGTTATCATAAAATTCCATGTGAAATTAACATTTTTCATGAGAAAAAGAATAAGACTTTTATTGTATTAACTATTAATTTAAATTTCCTCATGATCCCCTAAATATATCCTACTTCACTAAAAACATTTAAATTAACAATTTTTTCAATATAAAAAATTATTCATTTGAAGATATCCATTACTCATAATCATAAATACAAAGGATCAACACACAATTATGAATATTGTATGTTATGGTAATTCATGAAAATATGGATTTCTTAATAATGGTCATGTTTTCCTAACCTCATATATTTTAGATTTACATGGTATAAGACCATGAGATGGTGCCCTAATGAATTATTAGAAAACTAATCATTATATCAAGTATTATTATTTTCATGTTTGAATAAATCAAACATCCATATTAAAAGGTTCAAGAATAATCCAGTGGATATTCTAGGTTCTCATTTTTGTGGGGAAAAACCATGACTTTTCCCTATACAATATATTTAATGGACACTTTTAGATACAATTATCATTATCAATAATGATCAACATGTTATTATAAAACATGTTTAATGAAAAAACATTAATTAAGAACTAAACATGTTCGTTATAGGTAATTAACTCTAACACTTTTTTAATATTATTATATAGAATATTTTGACCACTTTCCATCATGGTGAATAGAATTTTCATAAATCCTATGGGATTGGTTTTTATTTCCTTTTTAACAAAGGTAAATTTCTTTAAGAATACCATGATCCATCTCTATATCTTTTACATTTTCATCCAACATGACATACATGATCTTTAATTATCAAGAAACGTCTTCATATTATTCATATAATTCAGATTGATATATGTTTATAATTTTCAAATTGATTCCTTATTATTGAATAAATTATCATCTTTATTCTACATTGTCAAGCCTCCTAACTATATTTTAATTTTTAATTCTAATGAATTTTTATTTTTCATTTATGGATGGTATGAATTTGGAGATTTTTTAAATAGAATTTTTAATTTTTATAGATGTTAGTATGATTTTTTGGAGATTTTATGAGGAGAATAAAGGTAACTGATTTTTAGGTAATTTAATGTGAGTTCGTTTGCGTTTTGGATGTTTTGGAGAATTCTTTCTATGTAACATAGTCTTACTCACCGTGTTTAGAAAAAACTATATAGTTACCCTTAAACGGGAGGTATTATAAAACAAATACTACAGTTACATTTATACATACAAGTATTTAATATAGTATGAGATAAAATATGTCTTCATTCCAAGGAACCATGTAAGGTGGCCTGGATCTAGGACATGGAACATGATTTGTGCATTATTGTGATAAAACCTTGTGAGTTATTGTAGGGGGTTATAGTACATATTTTTTCATTTGGAACATAGTTAATAATTCATGGGATGTAACCATGAAAGGTAGGGGTGGTGGAGGGATTGTTTACCAAATGTTTGGCACATAATTTAGAAAACCATGGATCTGACAATGATCCCTTAAAAAGTTGGATTCTTCACATTTAACTATATCATTTAATATTACTATATGAAGTTATTTCCTTAACCCGTTAACCCAAATACCCTAAATAATGCATATACCCTTCCAATATTACAAGAGGGATATCACCCCAATATCTAAACCATCTCAACTATCTTATTTTTAAATCAATCACCTGTGGTAATTTGACAAGTCCAACTTCTCTCAACCCAACTCTACTAATTTTTTTTCATCCAAATAAGTTTTTTTAGTGATGATCCCATAGAATTGTGGTTCCATCACCACATTATTATTCATTTTTAATATTGTATGGAATGTGTATGAATCAAAATAATGACTACATTATATCCCATATTATTTTGATAGAGGTATGTCATCATGATATATTTTAAAGGTGTTTTCTGTTTATTTAATTAATTTAATTTATGTTTTTAAATACAATATACTGTTATTAGGTTCGTTTTAATTCAATAGAATATTATAGAACTCCTAAAAATGGATGGAATCCTTTTATGTGTGTACCGAGGAGCCATTGAGATAATAAAAATTTATTCATATATGGATTAGCTTGGTTAATTATTTATTAATTGATAATTAATTATAATTTTCTTATTATTGATTAATCGTAGATGTCTCAGTGAATTATATCATAATGGATGGTTTGGGAAATGGTCATTGATGAAATATGGGAAAGGAATCATCGTGTAAAAATTTATATGATTTATTTTAGATAATTTGAGATATTTTATGAAATGAACATTATTTTTTTAATCGGAACATAATGGATATGGTAAATCGGTAAGGCCCAAAAATTGGTTGGTTTTGTCTATTACTTGTAGAATATAGTCCTATGTTACCAAATTCCTTGATTTATTTTACATTTGTTTAGGATGGATAAATTTATGCTCAACATAACCCATGATTAAAAATTACTATGATTTATGGTAAATCATAGGGTAAAAATAGCCCTTTTGTGGATATATGTGTGATGGTTGTGCCTAAGGAGAACACAACCCCTAGGGTGGTTGATGGTATAATGGATAATCTCATTGTGAATATAGCCCCGAGGTGGTTATTGGGAATCTGGGGATGGGTAAATTACACCCAGATTCTAGTGATATATTGAATTATGTGTCTATTATATCCACTTGAATTTGTGTTTCCATGGTAATTATGACATTCTCAGAGATACCATATCATTTTTGGAAGCATGTTTTTATGATTTTATGTTCAAATATAGTCAAAAAATTTGTTTTCAGTTTAGGAATATAATTTTATAATTTTTAGTGGTTTTAATTTTCAATATTATCATAACCATTTCTATATGCATGGATTGTGGATTTTTTATCTGTTGGGAAAATACTGGTGGTGTCCTACTAAGTTGTACACATGCCACGATTTCGCCATGATGGCACATTTATAACAAAGTAGATTCCACATTCCAATATGATTTGGAATATTCATCATGGATGGAGTATGGAAGTTGGGATCGAGGTATGAATACGGGACATGTTTGGACATTTATCCTATTTTTTTCATTATGATGTCTAAGATCTAATTATGACTATTACATCAATTATTATACATGGAAAGAGTATCTTGATTATATTCCAAAATATTTAATTAATTATTTCATTTACTTATATATATATATGTACGATTTTTTTCTCTTTACAATATTTATTATAACCGGATATGAATTTATATTTTTCTAATAAAGCATAGTATTCTCCCAATTTTAGTCGGAAATGTGTTTTCAACTAGGAGGTGCACCAGAGGAATAGAATCTAATACTATTTTCAACACCATTAAATGGTCTAGGGTGGATAGAAGTTAGGAATTTTTATCATGTATTTTTTATTTTTTTGGTATTTGTGACTGGTAGATTGGTGAATAGGATGGTTATAGTACAATGTATTCAACATGTTCATGGGACTGGCCCCCAGACATATGTTGAAATTCCATGTTTTTTTATTATAATAGTATTTATTTTTTTATAACTATCAATATAATTAAACCTCATATGATGCACATGAATTGTGTCGTTATTTATTAGTGTAATTTTACTTATTGGCCTAGTATTGTCAGAACGGTTGTGGACCTGAATCAAATCAGGAATGTAGGATTCATGGGCTTAAATGCCTATAATTTATTCATCATCTATGAATAGAGTTCGTTATTTAAAGAGTCTCTAACCATTTATATCTATTTTTCTATAATTGTTTTGTGGAATCAAACAAAAAATAAGATCTAAATACACAATTAACTATTTTGTGTTTAATAGGTATTAGTTATTATGATTATGAAGAAAAAAACAATATTTTAGAACTGAATTGGAATAATCCTCTATAACTTGTATTTGACATCTTATTTTACTCAACCACTATTGTGAAACAATGTAGTTAAATAAAATGATTAAAATAAATATAAAAGATTATATGTTTGGGTTTTTACAATGGTTTAGAAAAATAAAATGAATATTAAAATATTTATTGTATTTCCTCTATATATTTTAGATGAAATTTTATTTAACAACCCTCATTGATTTAAAAATTATTGTTTATGAAAATGTAATAATGAAAAATAATAGAGTATATACATTTTCCATGGATATAGTGTGTAGTTTATGTTGATAATATTTAGGGGTTAACAGATATATGATATTACCCATGTTGTGTTGTATCCAAATTTCATAATGAGCCCAATGGTGTGTGATATATGGAATTATGAAAAATGTATACGTTTTAGAATTTGATGGATTTTGATTCGTTGACTTGTGATGGGTCATGTATACTTGTGAGCCTTTTAGGAATAGCCTGACCCAAGAGTGGGTTGGGTAGAATACGAATGAACTATTTTTGGGAACATAGAGTCAGTTGTCGGTTTAGGAATGTTATATTTTTTATGATATTTTGATAAGGTAAGTTTCAACATGATAGTTATTACCAAGGAATGTATGGAATTATGGTCAGTGTGGATGATCTAATGACTTTCCTTAATTTCGACTCTAGGTTTGGGATCTGGTTCAATATGTACATTGAGTGTGACCAATGATAGTGTTCACCTAACACTATTAGTTTTCTATGGTACATATGGTAGTTATTCATATATCAACTCATGAAGTCTGTATATTATGGGAGTTACTTGTTATGTAGTATATAAATACTTGTTTCATTTGGTCTTCCTAGGAGAAGAACCTATGTATATATACATTTAATTCTATAGTGAGTTTAAAAAGGATGTAGATCTTTTAGATGACTATCCCTATTAACTCCAATGCATGTTTTTTAGTAGGATATAAATGATAATCATTGAAGGTAGAATAAGGGGAAACACGGTGTGGCCAAGAATTATGTATGAATCAAAAACAAGGTTGGTTATATGGGATGCGTGGTTTATGGATTTTGAGATACAAAGAGAATGTTAGTATATATTAGGTTGACCTAGAGACTATGAGATTCATTGATCATTAGGTCCTGATTAATAAGAACACCATTAAAAGTAGTTTGTTGGGAGGCATATGGAAATGGATGTATCTCCAGAATGTAATGTACTCAGAGTGCAGGTTTTCAACAAAAGGACCAATCTGATTTACAAACCTATTTAATATGGATACCCCTTTTAATTTTTTATTATTCTATAAAGGATCCAATATGGAAATTCAATATTATTCTTCATTTTTGAGTGGTCATGTGAATGGTTTTTTCACAGTGTGATGCTCTAGTTTTAGTAAAGTGGAAAAGGTAATTTTTTATTATTGAGACCATAATGATAGAGATTCATTGACAATGGCTTCGATTCATGGTCCTCGTGGATTTTCATGATTCGATTTTTCTAATATTAGTCCTCCTGAAAAGGTTTAAAAGAATATAAAACCAATAATACATTATGGAATCTTGGTACAATGAATGTGTTCAAGTAGCATTGTGTCATTTAGTTTATGGATTGAGCGGTATATGAAAAAAAACCCATAACAAAAAAGTATTCAAGAATACAAGTGTTGGATAAGAGCCAACATGGTTTTTCCCTGGGTATTTTTGAAATTGAAGTATATAACATTGGTTGTGATTCATGGTATCCCTATGGAATGGGATGGAACATGGATTTATTTATTACGATTGAGAATTATATTAGTTATGAACCACAACAAGAGTGATGGTGTTTGGAATTCAAAATGTGATATTGTGGATTGAGAGGATATAATATTTCTATATATAATGTGATTAATATAGATTGTCTCACTAAGAGTGTTTGTGGATGAATCAGGTAGTTTATATTTAACGAATGTTTATTTAAAGTTGATTATCCTTATTTTTTGGATGGTTTTATGATGGGTATCTTTGGTAACAAATCAATGATCCTAGAATTTGATGTGTTTTAGATTTCGTAATTATGATTTAGGATAACCATTGTCTGCAGCATCCAACCATAATGTTATTCTATAGATATTGTCTAGTCTGTTGAGATTATAAAATGGATCTATGATGTAAAAAAATATTCCCCTAGGGTGTGTAGTGAGAGAATGATCATCATGAAATATCCCTCATCTGAGAGGAATTTTTGGCGTGCATGATCAATCAGTGAACGATTGTTTTAGTTTTTTGAGATTGGAGAAAATTTGAAGCCAAATATTATAGATTCATAGATAAATTATAAGTAGACTCACAAAATGGTATCTAAAGGGGATAGATCATTAGACTCATCTAAGTATTGTTTGGGTAGAAATGTGAATTAGTGGATTACTGGAGAATTAATTCTATCATTGTTTCATGCTGAAGGAAGAGGGTGGGTAATGGTTTAATGAAACAATGTCTCTAGATGTGAAGCTAATACATTGGTTATATTTATATGTAAATCATAATAAATAATAGGTGTTTTAGAAATAATGACAAATGATGTAAAGTTTTATCTCCAATTGAGTCCACTCAACTTTTGGGAGAATACTTCTAGGGGATGTTTTAATTGGGTACATTTATGTAATTGGATACGTTGGTTTGAAAACCAAAGTGGGTGCATCATTTTTTGATATGATGGTAGATTTTTAGAGGTTGGATGGAGATTTTAGATGAAAAATATATCTTTTTCTTCATTTCATCGATGATGGTTGTTCATCCATATTTTACTGAGTTGAGAATTATAATAAGTACCAAAATTTAACCAATGTTTTTGATAATATTGTGCGATGTGGATTAGGAACCACTATGAGATGAATATTTTGAATAATAGAATTATTTTCTAATAGTTAACTCTATTGATGTGAGGTTTAGTAGATACAAATTAGATGTAGTGATAAAAAACCTTTATTTTAGAGAACTAAGGGTTGGATGGGTTATTGGATGAAGACAACAATGGTGTCTCAAGGTGGATGGGCATGGGCGTGCACTATATTAGTGTGATAGTAAGGTTTTCATGTGGTTTGTTTAGTTTAAGTGATGTTCATGTTTTAATTCAATGATACAATATTGAAGTGTGTTGAGTTTCTGGGATGAGACCAAGTTGTTGAGAAAGTTTTTACTGTTCAATGTATGTTAGGACAATTATTTTTAATAAACAGAGGGAAATCTATGGAATTATTAATGTTGTTGTTGGGATTTTCTTAATGGATTGTGAATATACATGAATTTCAAAATTTAGTGCGATCTCCAAATTTCAATGGCGGAGGAGCCCTATTTTGAATCATGATTTTTAATGGAATTTCATATGGTTTTGTTTTCTAAATGGATATTTTTTGAGAATATCATTCCCCAATATATTCTATAGGTGTTTGGGTAATTATCCAGAATGTAAAAATGTGTTTCAGATGTAATGGGAAACACTTTGAGTGTTCTATATTATATGTCACGTGTTTTAGTCAAAAGAATTTGGTTACCCATACACGAGATGGTTTTTATTTGAAACCATTTAGCGCAATGTAAATTTTTAAAGTAACAGAACATTAATGTATAAAAATACGAATCATCAAGGGAAAAATTTGATGTATATTGGATATTGTATTTTCTTATGGTTAAAAAACATTATGAATTGTTCTATAGGGTTCCATAACCGATTCACAAGATTGGTGAACAATGAAATGAATTTATAAAACATTGGGTGTTGGGTATTATTCAGATAACATATTTTGAAATACCATATGGTGATATCCACAATCACCTTATAATGTGTGATTTTACCCATTTCCCTTTTAATATATAACAATATCCCCTCTTATTTTTCCTCTACCTTGAACTAACAACCCTATCATATACCCCACCTTCTTCTCTCTCCCCATGGAGTTATCTCCACCATATCACATCAGCTTTATCCACTATCACATGTTATCAAAGGACTAAATTAAGGTGAGGAATCCATAATTTCATCCCCATTTTTTGATTTTGATTCTCCAATTTGGGTTTGTATTGATGATCTGACTAGAGAATGGTTGAATCATTCCGTGCTGACGGGGTTTCATTCTACATTATCATAGAATTTCTCAAGGCATTACATGCACACCATATCCCATCATTTTGACACAGTTATGTCACTATGTGAGTTTTCAATGGTGTTTTGGTTTAAACTATACATTGTCTCTTATGGTTTAAAAATTGTTAAAATGTATTTATATTAGGTTAGTTCTAATAACATATAATGAACGTCCAATTACGTATTGGCCTTAATTTTGGGGTGGGGGAGTACCTAGTGAGAGAATATATATTTATTACAATGTAATTAATCTTGGATAATTAATTTAAATATGTTAATTAGTTATATATTGATTAAAATTAGTTATTTTTTGGCTTTAGGTTGATTATAGGACCACATATGACTTTTTAATAGGTAGTTGGCCCTAGATGAGATGAGGTTAGAGGTCACTGCCCTGATAATTAAAATTAATAGGATTAAAACAATATATCTTGTCCCACTAATTATCCATGAATCCTATTTATTTTTTTAAATGAATTGTTTTAGATGTATCACTAGCTTCCCAATTTCTATCCTCTAAAATTAAATTTACCTTTCAGGCTATATTATTTCTACAACTAAATACCTTTTAAATAATGATTGAGTTATTCCAAAATGGATAGAAAGTGACTTATCATGTGAATCAATTAATATGAAATATAAATTCAAAAATATTGATATTTGTAATTTAATTAGTATTGGTTTTAGTACTAATGATATTTTATCCACTAAATATAAAATAATTATATATGACATAGTATTTAAAAAATGACTTGAAATTGTTTTTCAATATTAATTATAGTAAATAAATGGAAATTTATTTTTAATGATTTAGAAATGGAATAAAAATTTCACTAGTGGATTTTTACAATTACAAAAGTTTTTTGATATTGATTTCTTTATATAATGGATTTTGGGAGGGGGCTTATCATGGTAAAATATATCATTTTTTTATTTAACAATGGGATTATTTTTATAAATGGTTCCTTGGTTTTGTTATTTCTATATAATATAAATTGTATACAATATTTTCCTCACACATTTATTTCAAATTTTTATTTCTCAAAGGGAATTGTTAAATCAGACCTTGAGGATATATTTAATTTATTTTATATTATAATTATTAAAATCAAGTATTGGTTTACCTACTAGATAAATTTTTGGTTTTTAGGTTCATCGCTATATTCTTAGAGTCTCCCCGACATTGTTAGAAGTATGTATGTACAATAATAATGTTAGATGTAGACACCCAAAGTTTGATAATTATTTATGAATATAATTTTAACATTTAATATTAGTGGATGAATTTTTAAATTTTATCTTTATAAGATCTTTATAAAAATATTAAGGACTAGACATTTTAAAAATGTTGTTTCTGGTGGCCTATATAGTTTTATTAAAACCCATCCTAGGACACCATGCACTTGATCACCATAGAATCTACCACTTGTTTTTATCCCTATGAAGAAGATTCTAAGATGAAGAGTGATCAATTGAACTAGTCCATAACATTTGAACATGTATATGAATATTTCATAGTTTTTCATTTTGGATGATTTCCAAGGAATGCTTAGAATGTCTATTATACTATTCAATTATTGCATTGTGATTTTTTGATTAGATATTGGAAAATAAATGGGATATAAATAATTGATTTTTATCTATATTTGCATCTTTTATATAAATTTACATTGTTTTTAATATAATATGTTGATATTTTCTCCCCAAAATTGAACTGTTGGCCCACACAACAAGTCATCAACCATAGGTTCTCAAGGAAACATGCATGCGGTATAGTATAGACTACCAGTCCAGGCCCCAAATAGTGGTTTGGGTCGAAATGAAATTATTTAATTCATGATTTATATTTTGAGAATTAATATTTTTTTGAAGAAAAAATACCATTTATCTCTTTAATAAAAATTCCATAATATTTTTCTCATCTCCAATTAATGAATTTATTCCTTCGACACTTGTAAAATTTTAACCACTCAGCGTATCAATGAGATATTATTATCAACATCACATTTAGTATAAACATATTCTTCTTCATCACTATAAATAAAAACTTATTCAAATTCATATATTAAATTCATTTTTTTATTTAATAAATTCATAACCTTTCTTCAAGAGGTATTTTTTTGTCCTCGATGAAATATTCTTTGAGAATTATCATGGTCTTTAATTTTCTTCATCACAATCATTATCTAAATTTATATTTTGGTAATTTTAAAAAAAATTCAAACAATCATAGAGATATTATATATAATTAGTAACATCCCATTGAGCATTTTCATACTACTTCTCACATTTTTATTGATGTGTGATATCAAATGTCAAAACATATTTCAAAAAATAAATTTCAAAATATTCATATGGATTCGCCTTCATTATGAATCAACATCATCCATTTCTAATATTTTGAGTATTAAAATGAAATATAGTTTTTAATTTTATATATTTCATTATATTGTTATCTTTAAAAAAATTATAAGAAATTAGAGTACTATTCACATCAACTGGATTTTTTTTAGTTAAACATATTTCATTTAATTTTGATGCTTTCAAGTCAAACATTCTAGCTATGTCTTACATGACACTCTCTATATGTTAAGAGTCTTAGAACTTCTCCCCATATCCTTTAATAATTTTTATGACATCAATATCCCTTATAATTAATCTCTAAATAGTGGCATCAACATGCTTCAATATATTTCTATATTTATAAATACTCAACTAAAATTATCTCACATCACATTGGTTTTCTCTTTATATATATTATATATTTCCATAAACATACTTTTTCTATGTATATTCAAATAATCATTATAAATAAACATTATGAATGATTATATAAAATATACTTTATAAACAGAATTATATTATACAAATTATTTCCTCATATCACTATTAGGGAAACACCTCTGGAATGTGGGGGAAATAATTCATTTGGGGATTCTAAAAATCTACCATTGATCAAGAGAATATATTTAAATACTATATCACCTAAAAATGAAATAATTTCCCACAAAAATAACGAATATTCATAATATTCTAGAAATACAAATTATCCGTTGTTTATAAGTAAAACTTGTGAAATATTAATCTTCATTGGTCTAACTTTAATATGAATTTTTCTTGGAACTTTTCTCAAAATTTTATAACATGAGACTGATACCACATGAGAATCCAAAGGTACAATGTGTGGTAGAACACTAAGAGGGGGTGTGGTGAATCAATGATTTATTTTATTTTTAATTTTTTTTTACAAAAATTATTCTTTTTAAAGTTTTCTAATACAATCTATCATTATATCCACACATTAACTTGTATATGGGAACCCAACAAATTTTCAAGGATCACCTCTGAATGTAAGATATTAATACGGTGGTATGAAATTGATTTTACTAGTATACACTACCTAATTGAATCAGCCTGGGAGTATAACCACCATGGTATATCCTTCAAAATAATTATATGATATGTCCAATATAAGATTCAATGAATCTTTCACAACATTTCATCCAATACTATACAATATTCATATATTTAATTAACAACTGATACCCCTTCATCCTATAAACTACAAATGGTTATTCAAATTTTTTTGAGTCTTTTTCTCCAACATATCATGCATATAATGTCACATATTATTCATGTATATCATAATTCCATACAATTAACTTCCTCGTTGTTTTTCTTCACTGAAACATCATAACAATCTCACCAGATCTTTCATCAGAATGATATGAAGAATTATCCAATTAACACAAAAATTTTATTTTCCACCAAGAATATATATATTTATTTATGTATAAATAATATTCCATCTTATTATCATTTTTTATTTAATCATGATATTATAACAATTTCTGTAATTAAAAAACTAATTTCTCAAATAATCAGGTAATTTTGATAAAACAATTCTACATATTCACTTTATAACCACTAGTAATTAATATATAAAATAATTTTAATTTTGTATTTCATTATTCCACATTAAAATGTTTAAAACCTTAATATACATTGTTCCAATGATTTTTTATTCTAATGTCACATTATGTGAATTAAATAAATATAATATTTATCATTTTCTTCCTCTTCTATCTCCATAAATATAAACACACATTAATTTAAAAAATTTTCTAGCATGAAATAATCTACTTTTGGATTCATCTATGGAAAAATTTATGGATAGTTCTACATCATGGAATGTCCATTTTTCGTCATGGTTAATGTGAATTTTAATTCTTCTTTATATATACGAATATAAGAATAATGATATAATATGTTGATATTTTTTTAATTTAAAAACTATATCCAATGTCATCCCTAAAAATACAAAATATTACCATAAAAATGTATCCATGAAAAGATTCAGCATTAAAAATCATTTCCTTGTATGCATGCATTGTATTAACAGTGACATAGATATATATTTGAAGTTATGGTTTTCTCATTCATTTCTAAGACCACGACATGATTTTTTAATATATATTATTCTTTAAATTAGGTTAAATCATGATATAGTGAATGTGATATATTTTTTCCATTATGGAATAGTGTTTCTAATATCTTATAAAATTATATTTAAAAAACTATGGTTTTATAAAATTATAGTGATTATCGGATCAAACATGAGACATATGGTCACATAATAAACCATGATTAAGGATTCATCTGATCTAACTTGAGTTTTGTGGCCACATTATCGACCATGAGGCATGCCATCAACATACTGACTATAAATCTACTAAGTATATCCACAAATGTATTCTAAAAATAATCCTACATACATAGTGGATCATCTTGAGTTCACTCCATTACTATTGAACTCTATATTAGTGTTTCTATTATATTTTCCATATAAAATATGTATAACCATTATTTTTGGGATCTTTTAGAGATTTAACATCATTAAGAAAGATCATGAAGAAATTACATATTTCTCTTTGTAATTAAATAATAGTATGTGGTATAGAGCTCAACATACCATCACACTAAAATTTTATCATCTATATCACATTTTTGTTATTTTAAACCTTAATTTTGGTTATGTTAGCCTAGAAAAATTATTATGTTTTTAGGATAATTTTTTTTGCAATCAATACACAGTAGATTGATTTTTGTTTTAAATTTATTTATCATCTGAATGTCCTTCATGAGAGCTTTGTAAATCCAAGATGACCATTTTCTAGTTCCAATAATACCCTTACATATATCATGTACATATGGGGTTACCCTTACCTATGTGATGAACTTATAAACATTCTTATATAATGATAAAAATTCTATATAAAAAACAACTCGGTCCTTGTAAAATACATCAAAATAAACAACGAATTTCAAAAATATATTATTTTAAATGAACCATAAAGATTCATAAACTTAAATATAAATTCAAAAACCATAATTATATTAACATGAATTATTCATTTTTAAAAAAATTATAAAACACAATAATAATATCCACTTACACTAACATTAATTTTCCTTCTAAAGATGATAAAAAAACCAAGTGAAATTCCATATAAAAATTGGTCTCAACTAAGAATTAGATTTCTCATTTATCTATGATAAATGATTTCATAATTTTTTTTATTCAAACACTATTAACCAAATTTATATTCTCTATCACCCACATTTTAATGAAATTTCTAATTGAACTACGGATTCTCTGAAACCATTTTTTATTTATAAGAATATGAAATTACATTTTAATTGGGTGTTAAATTAGTGGTTTTATTTTATGATTTCATGTAAATTAAAATTAAACACTTTTAATTTTTAGTGTCATTATTCTCCATAAAATATTTTCTTACCCATTTCCATGTGTAGTAGAAATAAAAAACAATTTATACCCATTTTCTTTTAAAGGATCACCCAAAGTGTAGAACACTAATTTCTTACAATTTTTGAGTCTATTTCGTTACTAATATTTTGTAAATAAATAAATCAATGGTTACATATTGTATGGCCTGGTAAAAACCCTTAAACAAGTATGTCAAAAAACTTATTTTTATATATTTTATATTATAACATATCCCACAAGTTTATATTGGAACCACGTACAAATTATATTATGATATCTTATATACATTTCTTGTTAATGAATTAAAACTTTTCTTCCTCAAAGCCTTATGAATTATCAAAATATTAATAATATCATAAATTAGAAATTTCAAAACATTAATATTTTAAAAATTAACTACTACAATTTCAACATATGACTTTCATACCTCAGTGGTATTCCAGAGTTTAAATTCTTCCTCCACACCACATAAATTATTTGG
Source organism: Viscum album (assembly GCA_963277665.1). Classification (NCBI taxonomy): domain Eukaryota; kingdom Viridiplantae; phylum Streptophyta; class Magnoliopsida; order Santalales; family Viscaceae; genus Viscum; species Viscum album. Next base: position 479,138,648 of record OY728134.1, read on the forward strand.
AATAACAACTCCTTTCCTTTTTCAAATTGAATAATCCAAATCATAAAATCCAATATCTCAATATATATTCACTAAAATTATTAAAAATAATACCATAACGATTTCCATCATTATATAATAATTTATACCTTCATATATATGGGGAACATGATCATCATTTCTATATTCTTCCCACTACCACAAATCGGAATTTTACATCATCAAATTATAATAATATTTCAATATATAACTTCATAAATTTATTGTAAATCTAGCATCAACCATATTTATGTAATTAAGAAATCTCAATTAGTATCAATGAATAAAAATAAAAAATATTATTTCTTGAAATCCATCTCATAATCATGTCATTGAATTTGATGTCACTTAAATTATTTATGAAATATTTTAGTAAATTATTGATCATTATAATCCATATACATATTAATAATTTAGTTTGAAAATAATCTTATTTCCAAATCTATATATACCTCACTTTTATTCCTCCATGAACATTTATTTTTTGAACTATATATGATTTTACATGGTAGGTTATGAAGTTATTCTTAAATTACATTGACAAATTAATTAAAAATTGGATAATTACTTACCATATTTTGTTTTCCAATTATCTCTATTAGGACCACCTAAGAGTATTATCATCTTAGCATCTAATAATCTCAAATTATAAATTATTGATGATTTTAGATTCTAGAAATATAATCTATTGATATTTTAACTATGAGTTTTTATATTCACATCATATAGGTAACATTTAAAAAATATTTTTTATGTCATACAAATCAAATTGAGGATAGAGTTCTTTTCAAAATAACAAGACATTTTTGTAATAAAGATACATCACTATATCGTTCAGTAGAACTCCACCTTCATGAATAATAATAAACCATGAAGTAATATAAAATAATAATATATTTTTCTATATTCAATAATTTTTTTACCATAATTTGACATAAATTATGAACATTCTCCTAGATCAAGCTCCAACACTCTCTTGTATGATCCACCTTCTAGGTTAAATGTAGTTTAACATATGTTACTCACCATGAAATAGATTATCATCTAAATGTACATCATATGGATTCATTATAACACTTTTATTATTTATTATTTTATTGATCTAGTAATTAAAAAGAACTCATTTGTGTTAGTAAGTGACAGTTATATATAACATTATGTTTTTCCCTTTTTTCTCATTTCCAATTTTTCATGTAATACATATTTAACATATAGAATATGCTTTGTCGTATAGAATATTATTTCTTTTAATACCTTTAACCTATGCCAAATATCTTCTTCAACAAATATTATATCATAAATTTTTATAATAATTTTTAATGAATTCCATATCCATGTACATCTAGACACACATGCCTTTATAAGAAACTCAACATTAAAATGTACACTATTCTGAATAAATAATAATTTCACATAGGATCATTTGTAAGTTAGAAATATATAATCCAAAAATGTAATATTATATCAACCAAAATTTATTTATTGTTTTTATACTTTTTTCATTTTATCATAGTTAATATGAATCATTTATATTTATCCCCATCCATTATAAATGTTAATTATTAAATACTTATTACAGAATCTTCATAACTGGAAAACCATTTAAAATATCCTTTTCACGGATATTTAGTGGTTGGATATTCTAATTTATTATTATAATTACATGTCTTAATATAAATTATAGGGATTCGAATTTTGACTACCTCGTATTTTGAAAATAAAATATCTAATTGAAGTTCATATTTTTTTAAATAATAAGACACAATGTTAATAATAATATCAAATTATTATTATAAATATAATATATTTTATATAATAGAATCTTAGGAAACTATATAAAAAACATAATAATTCCACTATGAGTAATTTAATGGATGTGAACATCCACCCTTTATGTTTCTGATGTGTAAATGCCTTAAAAAATATATGAGAAATATCATTAATTATTGAGTTAAATTAATATATACTAAAATTGATGAACAATTATATTTTATATTATATAGTAAGTTACATATTTTTATTATTTTTAGATATATTTTTTATATTTCAAATTAATCCAATATTAAAATTATTTTCAAATTTAAATAGGCATTTTTGGGGAAATTTGAAAGTTAAAAAAATAAAATGTTAGTTATTTTAGTATTATAATTTTCAGTAATTGGGATAATAAAATTGTGGGATTGAATGTAGTTATATGAATACTAATTCCAATGAAGGGGGCCCCAAGGTAATTGTCAATATTATATGAAAATTTGTGTGACTGTTATCTTATGCTTCCAATGGGGAATGAATTTGCACCAGATTCTTCATCCTTGGGTTATTTATTATATTGTATCCCCACTTTATGAATATCCCATGATGGATCACCTATACCACAATAGTTTATTAATTCTTATCATTGATAAAAATGAGTTAAATGAGATAATACTATGGTATATTTTGATTCCACAGATCCCCCCTTATGTTCATAACCTATTTCAGGTATCCAGTTTAAATCTAAGACATGTAATTGAATCTCATTCATGAAATAATATTTTAGTGGACACCATTTAATAATGACCAATTCCTTTCAAATAAGATGGATTCCAACAAGTATAAATTATAATGAAGCTACACATTTTATCCATCTATAAAATTCTTACTAAAATGATGGTATTTTGTATTTTATTATCTTAACATAATGATTATTACGTATAAAATAAAATAAAATCATTATAATAAAGAGGAAACCTAAAATATGTGGATAAGGATAATTGGTTTGTTATATATGGAATCCTATAACAATAACACAAGGAAGCACAAATTTTCTCATAAAGTAATTTTTAACTCATCAAGCTGGAATGATTATTATCATTACATAAGGCTTCCTAGTTACACTATATAGGTAATCATGTACTCATCATGTAGAATAATAAGATTGGTCCATCAGTTTAGGAAATAGATGTGGGATCATATTCATGTCATGTAGTAATATTATGAGAGGCACCAAATTATTCTCATGATTATCACATTAGGGAACTTCGTATGATTTCCACCAATGTAGATGGAGAATTTATCATGTTCTATTCACCTAGAATCTTACGGTAATCAAAAAATATTTCCTATGATCATTATTGAGGGTAATATTTTCTGTGAAACTAGAGGATTAATATGTTAAAAGGCAATTTAGGGATTTGTAAACATTTAGATTCATGTATAGATATAAATTTATATACACATAATGTATGGACCATTCGTTATATTAAATTTAATTGATTCCAATAAAAAATTAATATCATGTGGAGGGAAATTTATAATATATGGTCATCATGTACAAAGATTGACAATGGTTAGACTCAGGAGATAGTTATCGAATCCAATGAATAATTTTTATTTTTATAATGGCGAGTTTAGTGTACTCAAAAAATATGATTAATTGTTAATTTCACCATCTCCCATATAGAGTCTACGTGTTATATTATATTTTTTTGTAGAGGGTATGGTTATATCAGGCTTCTAAACCATGCTATAACATTTTATGGGGAAACAAGGTTGTTGGTGATTTCTTATTGAACCCCTAAGGTAAAATATAAATAACCAACAATGATGAAGGAGTAAAATGCCTTACTGATCAAGTTCCTTTTTTTATGGAAAGATCACATGACCATACGTTGTATGTATAAATCATATGGTGAGAATTCTTACACTGTTACTAGGGTGGAAATATGGGATGGAGTGAGGATTTTGCATCGAATATACATGATGGATAGGGTATTATCATATACTCATCACAAGATATGTCATGTTCCCTTAACACAAGAAATATTTATCTCATCAGTTAGGGAATCCTATGTTTTTCACATTGGGTCAAGAAACAGTTTACAATCACCTGTTGAGGATTTTTTTGTGAATATTAACCTCAAGAAACTAAGGAATTTAAAAAGGTATTTAATGTTATTGTAGATCAAATATTTTTCTACTTAGTTTAATGTATTACATCTCAAATGTTCTTTTGGTTATTAGGTGTCAATACCCCTCATCTCACAATCGTGGTAGGATTTAATATTATATGTATCCTCTATTTTTCCATGGATGGTAATAATGGATGGTTTCCCTATATAATGTCTTTATTTTGGATTACTTATCCATTTATCATATTTCTTTTTTACCAAAAAAAATCATGACAGATCCATGTTTTAAGAATTATTCATGGGTTTTATTATAAGAGTTCCTATTATTTTTATTAGAATGAAATACTATTTCTAATAACTCACATTATATAGGGGGTATGGATATTAGAATTGATACTATCTTTTTTTTATTTGGCATTATTATAAAAATCCAAGATTAAAAAGTTGTGAAGACCCTAAACAATCATTTTATTTGAAACAATGTTTAATAAAAAGATATATTAGTAAATGAACTATTGTATGGTTTTTGAGATATTAATCATCCTCATTAATCATAGACATATGTGGGACTTGGGTTTATACACAAGTGTTTTTCCTTGATCATCATGGAATGATTTTCCTAATAGTTATATGTTTGGCATGGCCAAGAGTTCCAATAATAATATGAAACTACATTATCTTTTTTTATTTATATATGGGTTTTTTTGAAATATTTATATCAACTATGAGAACATAATTTTAAGGCCCTATAAAAGGTATCTTCTAATGGATTTATACAAGTGTAAATCCATGGGTCTTTGAGTTAATGATGGAAGAAATTTTAAAAATTGATATATTCAATTGGATAACCAATGGTCGGATCCAAAAATGGTGGTCATATGGGGAATTTAGATGATAATGGGGGGTTGCCTTGGATTATTACTCAAATTATCAATATCATCATTGATGTCATAGTTTTGTGTAACATCCATCTAATTAAATGAATCTCAGGACCTTCACACAAAAATTCCCCTTAGTGTGTTTTGCATTATTTGTCCCGTATTTTTATTGGAAAAGTTTAATTTATTTTCGTTCATCCCTCAAGGAATTTTCCATTTTTAATATTTAGGATTAATATGAGTTAATAAATAAGAAATTCCATGGGGTAACATTGATAGTAATAACGTTCAATGATTATTATTTCTCATTTATAAATTTTAGGAGAATATAGGATTATAAATCCTATATATATTAATAATGTGATAAATGATAATTCTAAAAATGTAATTTTAAATTGAAAAAATAATAAATAAAATCTCTCTATTAATATGGGGAAAAATGTTAAATTTTTAATTAAAAATATTTTAGTGAATTAATCAACATTCATTTTTTCAAATACCTCATCTAATAATAAAATAATTGTTAAAAATAATTATAAGTGTAGATATTCTATACTATATAAATATAGAATCATTTTTAAAGGTTAAATCCAAACAAATACATATAAATAATTATATCTTATAAAATTTATTATAATTAATTTTATATGAATAGTTCACACCATAAATAATAAAAATAAAAAAATAAAATTTCTAAAATTATAACAAATTTAAAATCCTAGAATGTTTTTATCCTAGTGACTGTATTGTTGTATATAACATTAGTAAAGAATAGTAGATTAAAATAATCAAATTAAATGATGTTTTCTATAAATTTATCTATAATATTAATTTAATAATAAAAAACAATAATTTATTCATTCAATATTGTTATCAAAATTCATAAGTGAAATAAATATTTTTTAACATGGGTTTCAAAATGGGACCTTACATTAAATAATAAATTCCCATATTTAATATTTGTTTTATTAATTTTTTTTATTTGATAAAAACATATAATACCTCTCATAATTTAATATTTATATTTTATTCATGATTAATTAATATCAAAACATTTTATTACACATCTGTTTTCAATATTTTTCGATTTTTTTATACAATTTTTCAGAACAATAATTAATCACAATTTTATTATTTTCTTATATTCCATATAATTTTTTTAAAATTAATTATCCACATGTTCCTTCAAATGATAATAATATATAACTATTTTTGGTTAAATAGATGACTATAAAATATTTTCTCAACACTATTATCAATGTATTACCTTTTGTGACCAATTATGAAAATCAGTTTTTAATGAGTTATAATAATTTTAAAGGTTTAATTTTACCATAGGATAATACATTTCATTATTAAATGGAATTATATTTCACAAATAAACATGAATTATATAGATTTATAAATCTAATTTTAATATTTCAATATTTTATTTTATTTATATATTAATTATTAAGTGAATGTGATCTAATATAGTATATATTGTTGGGATGAAAAAACAGAAATGTTATAAATAAAAAATTAATAATTAATTTTTCTTTAATAAAAGAGTTTTAATTGAAGTGGTAAATTCACTACTAATATCTTTCTTCTAGAGAAAATATTTATCATGACAAAATTGCCAAAATTTATGAATCTGTGTATTTGGATTTACATTAGTAGTTATTTTCAAATTTTTCTAATATTAAATACATTATATTTGATTTTGTATTATACGGGGTCAATAGTTTAATAAATTTTATCAAATAGCATTTAAAACTAAAACCTATTTATTATGTATATCCTAATAGGTTTACATGATTCCTATCTATTCAGAAAAATAATATTTATTAATAAATAATTTTATTTTTTTAATATTTTATACTGTGTAACATTTAAAAGCTAAAATTTTCCTACATGATAGTATTTTTATAAGGGCTTATGGTATGATTTTCTTATTACACATCCCTCCATGAATATGGGATCTTTATCTAAACATAAAACATTGAGTATTAATGTATTCATTTCATTCATTTCATTCATTCAATTCACTGATTTTGTTAATAAATTTTCAAGAAACATTACTATAGATATTTTAATGAAATATTTTATTATATACTATTCCATGATTGTCCCATGTGAATCGTTGTGAAAAAAACAAATACCTATCCACATTTCCAAATGAATTGGGTTTTTCAACCGTAACTACTTTTAATCTCTATGTCATTTGTACAAATACACCTAAGAAGTAGGGATTCATTTTTTTAATATTTTTATGTAGCCATAAAACTATAATCCATTACACCACATAAAGAGTTATAATCCTTCCTCATATATGACCACATGTTATGATTATATTTAATCCAAACATATTATAAAAATTCAAACCTTAGTTAGCTTACATTTATCACCAATGTTTTGAAACATATTTTAATAGCCCCTTAGAAGAGTAATATATGTCAAATAGAATTTTTTTTAATATTCACAATCCAATTTAATTGAATTATTAGAAATAATTTATTTTAAGTAAAAGGGGATTCAATAAAACCAATGCAAAAAAGAAATATTTTTTCCCCAATAATTTGTTCATCTTGATACATTTCATTTTTACCCATTTATATTTGTAATATTTCCCTATAAAAATTCCAATCATGACATAATATTAACAATAAAACCACTCTCATAATACTACATGTACTGTCATATTCTATTAGCAGTACCAACATAATGTATTTAATTAATGTAATAGTAACCACGATCATAATTACTAAATACAATTTCAAATAATAAAATAAATAAAAAATATGTATTTTTTAGAATGGTTTGTAATATTTTAATTAAACCAGAATTGATGAATTCATGACTCCTTTATTGTCCACTATGGACCATAATAGATTACACCATTGTCTGATAATCTTAATGTTGAAGTAATTTTAATTTGTCAATAATGTTATTGGATGGTAGAAAGAAGTAAACTGACATTGTAGAACCTATATGATGGTGAATAATATAAAACAAAACTCAAATGAGTATAACTAGATCAAATTTATTCAAATTACAGAGCAATAAAACTCTAAAAACACCATTAATTTCATTCCAAAGGGATAAAAACTATACCCATTTTATATAATATTAATAGTGAAAAATGAATTCAATTTATTTCAAAAATGTTAATCCCAATAAATCCTTATTAAGGTGAGATAAATAACCTTAGGTGGTTATTTAAATCATTAAATTACATCAAAAATAAGATTAATTCATTATCCATGTTAACATTTAGACTAAATAGTTTCCAAATAAGTTAAAATTATCAAAAGAGGTGATTAAATGAATTCATTAATATGTCCAAATAATTTTCTTCAAGAAACGGGCCTTCAAAACCTATTACTCCATTATAAATCCCAAATCCAAATTATTCCTTACCATTTCCACTTTATTATATTTTAATATATAATTAAACTATTCTTTATATAATATTGTCACATTAATTGTAAAGACCCGTAAAATTCAAGGGAAATTTTTTCTTAATTTTCTTTAGAATTTTACAAGAGCGCGGTTTCAGACGGCACCTGATTCCGAGGCCCGGAGTGCCCGGAATTAATTTCCGAAGTTTGGCTCGGGTACGTTCAGTGAACGAACGAGCGGGAATTCCTAACTTTTGATCCGGTGCTCGGAATTGAAATCCGAGGGCACCGATGAACTCGCAACGCCGATATTCGCTTAAAGAGACCTTTTCGGGAGTTGCGTTTGTTGCGGGTTGTAAGTTAAGTTTTGGGGTTTTCAGTTGAGTTAAATAAAATTTGTGTAAGACAAATTTTATTTTTAGTTTGTTAAAATCCTACCAAAGGGGGTTGGAAGTGGGACCCACACCCACTTAACCTCCCTTGGGAGGATTAAGTGTGGTGGGGTCCACACGAACCTCTAGACATTTCAAGTTCCCTTAACCCCCCTCTTAATTGACTTAAGTTACTTAATTAATTTTGGGGGTTAACTCTTTTGAATTTCAAAATTTTGAAATTCTTTTATGTTTTGTAATAATAAAATAAGATGTTATCTTATTTTATTATGGGTTGTTTGTTTGTCCCCTTGAGATCTTTTTGAGAGCTTCCTCTTCATCTTCAAGCTCTCACGAAGAACGAAGAACGCTCAAACTCCGACGAAGAACGACGCCTCTCTTCTTCGTCCTCGGTGTCAACAAGAGGGAACGCCGCTTCCTCTTCGGACCTTCTTCGTCGGCATACGAAGATTCGACAACGACTCTTCCTCCGCGACACCGATATTTCACGACTACGTCAACGTGCGACTCTCGAGGTAGAGGTTCTTGAGTTCGTTGTTTTCTTTATATTTTGACTTTCCTCAAGACATGACGAGGAACACTCTTTTTCCGACGAAGAACGCCGCACCTCCTTTCTTCATTCACCGTGTCAACGAAGGGGACGCCACCTCTTCTTCGGACAACCTTCGTCGGCATACGAAGATTCGCCAACGACGTATCTCTTCGGGCATATCTCTTCGTCAACGGATTTGACGAACGACGACCGCGACGCCCGACCTCCGCGACGCCGTCTTCCGCGGAACGTAGACGAATCTTCGAATCTTAATCCCGAGGTAGGGGTTGTTGATTTAATATTTAATTATTTCATTCTTGCCCGTGGTTCGTATAACTAGCGTGAGGATGTTGATTCTTCTAAGTTGTGTAATTCTTTAACGTGAGGGGGGCCGGACCGCATGAACACGGCCGATCCCCCCCTCCATCGTTCATGTTTATTTTGCGGAAGAAAGCAAGTGGCGTGGTGCTGTCGCACCACGCGGATGAACGTGCTTATTTTTTTACACGGCGCCGTCACGCTACGCCAAGGAAAAATCTTCAAGAACGCGACGCCGTCGCGCCGCATTGAAAGGATTCATGGCACGGCGAAAGGGGCGCGGTGCCGTCGCACCGCGCCGGACGACGAACACCGCGGCCGGTTCCGGGCCGCGGCGGAAGAGAAGACCGGCGGCCGGGCCGCCGGCGTCGGAAGCCGAGGAGGGGACCGGAATATCCGGTCCCGTTGGAGAAAACCGGCCGGCCAGCTGGCCGGCCGGATGTCTTTAAACCGGGGGAAATAATTCCCCCGGCCAGCACATAAAACCCCCCTCTTTAAGAGGGGGGCGGTTCCATGAAAGGGGGGCAGCAGCCCCCCGGTTTGACCCTCCAAAACCGGCCCCCACGTGGGGCCGTTTTGTTACCCAGGCGCGGCACAAAGGCCGCGCCACCTTGAAGAAGCGGGGGCTTAGCCCCCCGCGTGCCACCCACATGCGGCGCCCGGCGCCGCCGCCGCAGCCCGCCGCCGCCGCGGCCCGCCGCGGCCCGCCCCGGCCGCCGCCGCGCCGCCCCGGGGGGGGGGGGGGGGGTCGGGCCGGGTCGGCCCGGACCCGGACCCCCCCGTTTCGAACCATATTTGGTTTTTGGCCCATAACATGAGCCTCGGACCTCCGATCGACGAACCGTCTGCGGCAGCGCGATCCTTGGATCGAGACGGTCGTTTCGGTATATCGCACTCAAGGTTTCGGTTTACTTTGAGTTCGGCCGGGTTGGTTCGTTCACGAAACCAACCGGGCCTTCGGAGCAGAAACGCTCATATCTTGAGCTACGGACGTCCGATTGACGTGCCGTCAGTCGCGTAGAGTTCCTCTTAGTGAGACGGATCTTTTGGCATACTCCGCCCGAGGTTTGGACGCAGGTGGAGTACGGTCGGGTTGGTTTTGCCTTAAAAACCAACCGGGCCCCGGAGACGAAAATGCCAATAACTCTCAGACCGGGCGTCCGATCGACGTGCCGTCTGTTGCGTTGAGTTCCTATTGACGATACGGAACTTTTGGATACATCAACTCTGGTCTTTGTGACAGTTGATGTATCAGCCTCTCGGCTCGTGGAGCGGACCCTCCGAACGAGTTTGCTGTGTGCGGGAACCCTAGTGCTGGCTGCGACTGTTCTACTGCTACGACTGCTACTGTGACTTCGATGAAGACAGTACAGAGATCCTGTGTGGATTCGACGACGACGACTACAGCACTCAGCGATCCTACATGGATCAGTGCTACAGGTCCTGTGTGGGCCCGATCCTGTGTGGGTCCTTGCGCTCAGCGGTTCTGTGTGAGCCAGCGCCTACAGGTTCTGTGTGAGCCCGATCCTGTGTGGGTCTTTGCGGGGGTTAGTTACCTATCGATCCTTCGTGGGTCCGACGACTTAGATGGATCAGTGATCATCTTTAACGTCCTTGAAGAAGTATACCTGTGTGAGCTGAATTCTGTTGCTTTCCTGTGTGGATTGTGTTGTGCTATCCTGTGTGGATTATGTTTTACTTTCCTATGTGGAATACGTATACTTTCCTGCGTGGACTGAGTTGTACTTGGGCTCGGAGGTTGGAGCGTATTTGAATTGATGACTTAGGTATATGTATGGGCATATACCTAAGCAGTGTCGGTTGTTACTTCGTGATTGTACTTTTCTTCGTGGTTTATCCTTTGTGGATTTGAGAGACCTTCAGGGGTCTCGGGGTCCCTACTGAGTAGCTTATACTCACCCCTGCACGGGCTTTACCCGCACTACGTTGTGTTGGTTGCAGACGACGGACAGCGTTGACCTTAGCTGAGGCTTGTAGAGCGGGACGGTACCCGGAGGTGGACCACTGGACGGGACGTTCTCGGAGTGGACGGCGGGACCCGTGGAGCAGAGGAGCTATCTGTACCCACCCTTCAGGTGGGATTTCCAGTGGACAGCTCGGAGTAGCGGTTTTTACTTTTCAGTTGCTGTTTTTCCCTTTTCGAGTTGTACTTTACTTTCAGTTTGGGTTTGTATTCTCGCCCATTTACTTTTCCGCACTTTCAGTCGTACTCTGCTTGTTTAGTGTTTACTTTCCGCTTGTTTACTCTGTGGTGTGTGTTTACTTTTCAAAGGCAATGCCTTCCCTTTTTACCGGGATTTACGCCTTGGTGCTAGTCGCCAACCCCTGGTCTATGGAAGGCGGGCTTGGGGTAGTCACGGCACGGACCCCGAGGGCAGGTCGTGACAAATTGGTATCAGAGGAGTTCGGTTCTACCGCGAACTCTGATCTTTTCTATGTGAAGCAATAATGTTTAGCGTATTGAGTGTGGATATCAGTCCAGGGAGTCCAGTGTTGGTGCGGCGGCCGACGTATCCGTACACCAGGACCCTGACTTCTGATTTCCGACTTAATGCACTAAAACATTGATTGCGTGTGTGTTTCAAAGTTTTCTTTGTGATTACTTATAACAGCTCACCAGGTATACTGTTCTAACCGTGGCGCACCTGTTTCCTTTTCAGGATGGCCCCACGACGGCAGCCAGCTAGGGTTCCGAGAGTCGAGCGAGACGACAGCCCACCGAGCGACGAGGCCTCGGTGCAGGGCCCTTTTCCAGTAGTGGAACCGTTGGTAGCTTTACCCGCCGATCCCCCGATGCTTCCAGCAGCAGCCGCTGACGATGCACGTCGCCTCAGCGCACTGCATGAGTTTCAGCGCCAGCGACCGCCCAGGTTTCGCGGGGAGACGGATCCTCAGGCAGCAAAGGACTGGCTGGAGGCAGTGGTTCGAGTGTTTAGGCTAGTGAGGACACCAGCAGACCTCATGGTGATCCTCGCTGCGAGCCTACTACACGCAGCAGCAGGACGATGGTGGAGCTTGATGCTCCAGGTTCACGATGAGGCATCCTTGCTCTGGACGGACTTCGAGAGCCTCTTCCGCTCTGAGTTCATCCCAGCCACCCTTCGTGCGGTGCGTATCCAGGAGCTTCTACAGCTGCGGCAGGGCAGCATGACGGTCGCTCAGTACTCGGCGAGATTTACCGATCTCTCGCGCTACTCGACCGACATGGTACGGGACCCATTCTTCCGGGCCCGGACCTTCGAGCAGGGTTTGAGACACGAGATCAGGGCATCGCTGATCTCCCTCAACATACCGACTCAGACAAGAGTACTGGAGCAGGCCCTTCTGATCGAGAGCTTCCTTGCTGAGTCCACACCAGCACAGAGACCCACCGCAGGGCGGCACGTGGCAGAGTCATCTGCAGCAGGCAGTCGACGGATGACTCAGGGGTCCAGACAGACCAGACCTTCAGGCAGACGACCTCAGGGCACTGGCTCAGCAGTGCGGGGCACACAGCGCGGAGCCAGTCTTACGAGAGGCAGACAGTGCTACTCGTGCGGCGGGCAGGGCCACATGGCTCGCGACTGCCCGACCCGTCGTGCCGAGGAGCAGCAGTCAGTTGATGGACCACCGAGGCAGAGGCAGAGGGTCGACCATGGCGGTCCGCAGGGAGGAGGCGGACGAGGCAGAGGAGCTAGACGAGCAGCTGGTGGTGGCCGACGCTTTGAGGCTCTACCACCACCACCACCAGGAGGTCCACCCCGACCACAGGGAGCTGGCGGGCAGCGACAGGCACAGCTCCAGGCAGTAGAGGCCTACGACCACGGCGCACCCGAGATGATTCAAGGTACTATCTGTGTATATTCCACCCTTGCTGCAGTTCATATAGACACAGGAGCGAGTCATTCTTTCATAGCCGCTGCCCTTGTTCGGAGCTCGGAGATTCCGACAGAGCCGTTGGCTCGATCCTTACAGCTAGAGACTCCTACGGGAGCAGACTCGACGATTACGCACTGGTGCCGGCAGTGTGATCTTACTCTAGGAGGCGAGAGCTTCGGCTGAGATCTTCTTGTAGCAGCGTCGAGGCCTTACGACGTCATCTTGGGCATGGATTGGCTGTCTACGGTCCATGCACAGATTGACTGTTTTAGGCGCAATGTGCGATGTGTACGCACCGACGGGAGCAGGTTCACCTTCACCGGCGAGAAGGGAGCCTTAGCAGCACATGATGGACTTCCGCGGAGGAGAGGACAGCCCATCACTCATCAGTTGGCTAGCCTTATCCTTGGAGCAGTTGACGTGCGGAGTCCTGGTTTTCCTGCAGTGGTGGATCAGTTTGCGGACGTTTTTCCCGACGACGTTCCAGGGATAACTCCTCGCAGAGAGGTAGACTTTTATATTGACTTGTACACCGGGACAGCCCCGATATCCACTCCAGCATATCGGATGGCCCCCGCCGAGCTTCGAGAGCTACGGGTACAGTTGGAGGACTTGCAGGGCAAGGGGTTCATCCGACCCAGTGTTTCACCCTGGGCTTCACCGATATTGTTCGCCAAGAAGGCGGACGGGAGCTTGCGACTTTGTGTTGACTATCGTCGCCTGAACCAGGTGACAGTGAGGAACAAGTATCCGCTACCGAGGATTGATGACCTCTTTGATCAGCTCAAGGGAGCACGGTGGTTCTCGAAGATAGACCTCAGGTCAGGCTATCATCAGCTCAGATTTAGAGACGAGGATGTGCAGAAGACGGCCTTCAGATGTCGGTATGGCCACTATGAGTTCTTGGTTATGCCTTTCGGTGTAACCAATGCTCTATCAGTGTTCATGGCTCTCATGAACAGGATCTTTCAGCCATACCTCGATCGGTTTGTCGTGGTCTTCATCGACGACATCCTGATTTACTCTACGACAGAGGAGGAGCACGCCTATCACTTGCGAGTTGTTCTTGACACACTCCGAGAGCACCAGCTTTATGGTAAGCTCTCGAAGTGTCAGTTCTGGATACGTGAGGTCCACTTTTTGGGACACGTTATCTCTGAGGCGGGAGTTGCAGTGGATCCCGCAAAGATTGAGGCTGTGTTAGCATGGGAGCCACCCAGGAGCGTGACTGAGGTTCGGAGTTTCTTGGGACTAGCTGGATACTATCGGAGATTTGTGCCGAACTTCTCCAGAGTTTCGGCATCACTCACAGCTTTGACGAAGAAGGGGAAACCCTTCGTGTGGTTAGACAGATGTCAGAAGAGCTTTCAGGAGCTGAGACAGAGATTGACTAGCGCACCTATCTTGAGGTTTCCTGAGGAGGGAGTAGGGTACGTAGTCTACTGCGATGCATCAGGGACCGGAATCGGATGTGTTCTGATGCAGGAGCGGGCAGTGATCGCCTATGGATCACGACAGTTGAGGCCGCATGAGCAGAACTACGCTACCCATGACCTGGAGTTAGCAGCAGTGGTCTTCGCTCTGAAGACATGGCGACACTATCTGATGGGCGAGCGCTTTACAGTCTTTTCCGATCATCAGAGTCTCAGGTATATCTTATCGCAGAAGGACCTGAACCTGAGACAGCGTCGATGGCTCGAGTTCCTCCAGGACTATGACTTTGAGATAGTCTATACACCTGGGAAGGGGAACATAGTAGCCGATGCCCTCAGCAGGAGGACGGGCATTCAGCTACATGAGGAGGCGACGGAGCAGCTCGCCTCTTTGCAGATATCCTTCATGGATAGGGATGGAGCAGCCTTTCTTCAGTCTCTCACAGTCACCCCTCCACTACTGCAGCGAGTCAGGGAGGCACAACGTGGGGACGCTGACTGTGAGACATGGCGTGCACAGATATCCTCGGGACAGGCACCTGATGGTTTCTCTCTTGGAGTAGAGCACGACATCCTTTTCAGAGGACGTACCATGATACCTGTCACTCTGCGAGAGGAAGTACTGAGAGAGTTTCACACTTATCCTTTGGCGGTACATCCTGGAGTGGCGAAGATGTACCAGGACCTCAGACGACAGCACTGGTGGCCGGGCATGAAGAAGGATGTAGCAGAGTTCGTTTCTCGATGCCTTACCTGTCAGCAGGTGAAGGCAGAGCATCAGGTACCAGCAGGCTTGGTACAGCCCTTGGAGGTTCCGGAGTGGAAGTGGGACGGCATATCAATGGACTTCGTGACTGGACTTCCACGCACATCCAGAGGTCACGACTCCATCTGGGTGATTTTTGACCGACTCACCAAGTCGGCACACTTCTTACCGATCAGAGAGCAGGGCTCAGTAGAGAGCTTGGGACGTCTCTACGTTCAGGAGATTGTGCGGCTCCACGGCGTGCCATCATCTATCGTCTCCGATCGAGATGCCCGCTTTACTTCCCGGCTTTGGAAGGGGTTACAGGAAGCGTTCGGGACGCAGCTACGTCTTAGCACAGCTTTTCACCCTCAGACGGATGGTCAGACGGAGAGGACCATTCAGACACTCGAGGACATGCTCCGCGCATGTGTCCTCGACTTTGGTCGTAGCTGGGAGGAACACCTACCCTTGGTGGAGTTCGCTTACAACAACAGCTACCACTCCACCATCGGGATGGCACCGTACGAGGCATTGTACGGCCGACCATGTAGATCTCCTTTGTGCTGGACAGACCCTGGGGAGTCAGCACTGGTGGGACTGGAGATGGTCCAGGCCACGTCAGAGAAGGTCCAGGTCATCCAGGAGCGGATGAGGACAGCTCAGAGCCGGCAGAAGTCATATGCTGACAGGAGGCGGAGGCCACTAGAGTTCGAGGATGGAGACCACGTCTTCTTGCGGGTCTCACCTCGACGTGGTATTCGGAGATTTGGACGAGGCGGCAAGTTATCTCCACGCTTCATCGGACCCTTCCAGATTCTCAGCAGGATTGGCGAGGTGGCTTATCGCCTGGCTCTACCACCTCAGTTGCACCTGGTGCACGACGTCTACCACGTATCTCAGCTGAGGAGATACGTGCACGACCCGACGCACATCATTGATCATGGGGAGCTTGACGTTGACGATGGGGCGACTTTTACGGAGGTCCCGGTGGAGATAGAGGATCGACAGGAGCGGGTCCTGCGTGGGCGATCGATTCCTCTTGTGCGCATCAGATGGCAACACGGGAATCTCCAGGAGAGCACATGGGAGCGGGAGGCTCAGATTCGTGCTCAGTACCCTCATTTGTTTCCCTAGTTTTTGTTGTATCTTTACGGGGACGTAAAGCCCTGAGGTGGGAGTAATGTAAAGACCCGTAAAATTCAAGGGAAATTTTTTCTTAATTTTCTTTAGAATTTTACAAGAGCGCGGTTTCAGACGGCACCTGATTCCGAGGCCCGGAGTGCCCGGAATTAATTTCTGATGTTTGGCTCGGGTACGTTCAGTGAACGAACGAGCGGGAATTCCTAACTTTTGATCCGGTGCTCGGAATTGAAATCTGAGGGCACCGATGAACTCGCAACGCCGATATTCGCTTAAAGAGACCTTTTCGGGAGTTGCGTTTGTTGCGGGTTGTAAGTTAAGTTTTGGGGTTTTCAGTTGAGTTAAATAAAATCTGTGTAAGACAAATTTTATTTTTAGTTTGTTAAAATCCTACCAAAGGGGGTTGGAAGTGGGACCCACACCCACTTAACCTCCCTTGGGAGGATTAAGTGTGGTGGGGTCCACACGAACCCCTAGACTTTTCAAGTTCCCTTAACCCCCCTCTTAATTGACTTAAGTTACTTAATTAATTTTGGGGGTTAACTCTTTTGAATTTCAAACTTTTGAAATTCTTTTATGTTTTTTAATAATAAAATAAGATGTTATCTTATTTTATTATGGGTTGTTTGTTTGTCCCCTTGAGAGCTTTTTGAGAGCTTCCTCTTCATCTTCAAGCTCTGACGAAGAACGAAGAACGCTCAAACTCCGACGAAGAACGACGCCTCTCTTCTTCGTCCTCGGTGTCAACAAGAGGGAACGCCGCTTCCTCTACGGACCTTCTTCGTCGGCATACGAAGATTCGACAACGACTCTTCCTCCGCGACACCGATATTTCACGACTACGTCAACGTGCGACTCTCGAGGTAGAGGTTCTTGAGTTCGTTGTTTTCTTTATATTTTGACTTTCCTCAAGACTTGACGAGGAACGCTCTTTTTCCGACGAAGAACGCCGCACCTCCTTTCTTCGATCACCGTGTCAACGAAGGGGACGCCACCTCTTCTTCGGACAACCTTCGTCGGCATACGAAGATTCGCCAACGACGTATCTCTTCGGGCATATCTCTTCGTCAACGGATTTGACGAACGACGACCGCGACGCCCGACCTCCGCGACGCCGTCTTCCGCGGAACGTAGACGAATCTTCGAATCTTAAACCCGAGGTAGGGGTTGTTGATTTAATATTTAATTACTTCATTCTTGCCCGTGGTTCATATGACTAACGTGAGGATGCTGATTCTTCTAAGTTGTGTAATTCTTTAACGTGAGGGGGGCCGGACCGCATGAACACGGCCGAACCCCCCCTCCATCGTTCGTGTTTATTTTGCGGAAGAAAGCAAGTGGCGTGGTGCTGTCGCACCACGCGGATGAACGTGCTTATTTTTTTACGTGGCGCCGTCGCGCTACGCCAAGGAAAAATCTTCAAGAACGCGACGCCGTCGCGCCGCGTTGAAAGGATTCATGGCACGGCGAAAGGGGCGCGGTGCCGTCGCACCGCGCCGGACGACGAACACCGCGGCCGGTTCCGGGCCGCGGCGGAAGAGAAGACAGGCGGCCGGGCCGCCGGCGTCGGAAGCCGAGGAGGGGACCGGAATTTCCGGTCCCGTTGGAGAAAAACGGCCGGCCAGCTGGCCGGCCGGATGTCTTTAAACCGGGGGAAATAATTCCCCCGGCCTGCACATAAAACCCCCCTCTTTAAGAGGGGGGCGGTTCCATGAAAGGGGGGCAGCAGCCCCCCGGTTTGACCCTCCAAAACCGGCCCCCACGTGGGGCCGTTTTGTTACCCAGGCGCGGCACAAAGGCCGTGCCACCTTGAAGAAGCGGGGGCTTAGCCCCCCGCGTGCCACCCACGTGCGGCGCCAGGCGCCGCCGCCGCGGCCCGCCGCCGCCGCCGCCGCGCCGCCCCGGGGGGGGGGGGGGGGGGGTGGGGTTGGGCCGGGTCGGCCCGGACCCGGACCCCCCGTTTCGAACCAGATTTGGTTTTTGGCCCATAACTTGAGCCTCGGACCTCCGATCGACGAACCGTCTGCGGCAACGCGATCCTTGGATCGAGACGGTCGTTTCGGTATATCGCACTCAAGGTTTCGGTTTACTTTGAGTTCGGCCGGGTTGGTTCGTTCACGAAACCAACCGGACCTTCGGAGCGGAAACGCTCATATCTTGAGCTACGGACGTCCGATTGACGTGCCGTCAGTCGCGTAGAGTTCCTCTTAGTGAGACGGATCTTTTGGCATACTCCGCCCGAGGTTTGGACGCAGGTGGAGTACGGTCGGGTTGGTTTAGCCTTAAAAACCAACCGGGCCCCGGAGACGAAAATGCCAATAACTCTCAGACCGGGCGTCCGATCGACGCGCCGTCTGTTGCGTTGAGTTCCTATTGACGATACGGAACTTTTGGATACATCAACACTGGTCTTTGTGACAGTTGATGTATCAGCCTCTCGGCTCGTGGAGCGGACCCTCCGAACGAGTTTGCTGTGTGCGGGAACCCTAGTGCTGGCTGCGACTGTTCTACTGCTACGACTGCTACTGTGACTTCGACGACGACAGTACAGAGATCCTGTGTGGATTCGACGACGACGACTACAGCACTCAGCGATCCTACGTGGATCAGTGCTACAGGTCCTGTGTGGGCCCGATCCTGTGTGGGTCCTTGCGCTCAGCGGTTCTGTGTGAGCCAGCGCCTACAGGTTCTGTGTGAGCCCGATCCTGTGTGGGTCTTTGCGGGGGTTAGTTACCTATCGATCCTTCGTGGGTCCGATGACTTAGATGGATCAGTGATCATCTTTAACGTCCTTGAAGAAGTATACCTGTGTGAGCTGAATTCTGTTGCTTTCCTGTGTGGATTGTGTTGTGCTATCCTGTGTGGATTATGTTTTACTTTCCTATGTGGAATACGTATACTTTCCTGCGTGGACTGAGTTGTACTTGGGCTCAGAGGTTGGAGCGTATTTGAATTGATGACTTAGGTATATGTATGGGCATATACCTAAGCAGTGTCAGTTGTTACTTCGTGATTGTACTTTTCTTCGTGGTTTATCCTTTGTGGATTTGAGAGACCTTCAGGGGTCTCGGGGTCCCTACTGAGTAGCTTATACTCACCCCTGCACGGGCTTTGCCCGCACTACGTTGTGTTGGTTGCAGACGACGGACAGCGTTGACCTTAGCTGAGGCTTGCAGAGCGGGACGGTACCCGGAGGTGGACCACTGGACGGGACGTTCTCAGAGCGGACGGTGGGACCCGTGGAGCAGAGGAGCTATCTTTACCCACCCTTCAGGTGGGATTTCCAGTGGACAGCTCGGAGTAGCGGTTTTTACTTTTCAGTTGCTGTTTTTCCCTTTTCGAGTTGTACTTTACTTTCAGTTTGGGTTTGTATTCTGGGCCATTTACTTTTCCGCACTTTCAGTCGTACTCTGCTTGTTTAGTGTTTACTTTCCGCGTGTTTACTCTGTCGTGTGTGTTTACTTTTCAAAGGCAATGCCTTCCCTTTTTACCGGGATTTACGCCTTGGTGCTAGTCGCCAGCCCCTGGCCTATGGAAGGCGGGCTTGGGGTAGTCACGGCACGGACCCCGAGGGCGGGTCGTGGCATTAATTTCATTATTAAATTATATTTATTTAATAAAATATTTTAAATTCATAAAATTAGAAATCAATTTTTTGTTTATAATAAACATAAATAAATTTATTCATGAAACAATTAAATTAGTTCAAAAAACACAGTTAGTATTATATTTGATGTGACACTAAGGGAAAACTATTTTATTGAAAATAACATTCAAACTAATTCATAATCATTAAATTTTCTGTTAATAAAAACCTACTATAACTACCAAAATTACAAATGGTTTTGGCGTTAGATATTTGAAAACTATATGTCAAAAGGTTTATATAAAATGTTCACAAAAGTAACACCATTGAATAATATTTGAAAATCCAAGCTATATAACATAATCAATTTAATATGAATAAATTAATACCAACAAATATAGTAATGTTATTTGTTTTATATTTATAAAAGTGATCAACGTCATACTATTAATAATATATCATCACACATCAATATGATGATAATAAATTAATGATACCATATAAATACCTATAATCAAGGAGGTATTTATTATATAATCTACCATGATTTACATATAAACATAATCAAAGGATAAATTAGTTCTATCAATTTATATTACCTGAAAATACATTTAGAAAATCTAACATCACATGAATTACTTTTGGTTATAACAACAAATATTCTTCAACATTCATTAATACTAGTCACCCATGTATTTAAATACCATATGATTGGGTAGTTCATTCAATTTTTTTTTATATGTAATTTTTTGACGATCTACAATAGTATACTTTATCCCTAAATTTTTTTTATTAAATGAGATTAACTTGAGGAAGAATTTATATAAATATCTGTTAAGAACTATGTACCATAGATCGTGAAAGAACTCTACTATTTTTATAGTGGGGATTAATTGGATGCATTGTTCATTTGTAATACATTTTTTGGTTGTAACACCCTGTCAGAAAAATACAAATTTAGGATTAGTCTATTGTTTCAACAATACCTTTGAAAAAACATCTATATATTCTAGAGGTTTGAGACTTACAATAAAGTAAAGGTGACAATTTTATCGGGACAATACCCTCTTTTAAAATTTAAACAATAATGTCTAATGACAAAAAATGATTAATATGAAAACAATTTTTATAATGTATAATTAAAATGAATGTAAAACTATAAAAATAATATAAAAATTAAATAAATGAAAACTGAAATTGGTAATATTATCAAAAAAACCTATTCATTCTAACATGTCTATTGAGCATAAACAATAAAACAAAGAAAATGATAAATAAAATAACATAATTCCCAAACAATATTATCTTCAACACATTACTTTGTATCCAAAATCCCACTAGGCACGCTGTTTTCTTCCACTATTACATGGGTGATCGACTATAATGTATTCCAAACATAAGACTTATACATGAAAAAATGTGTATATTTTGAGTGTTTCTGTAAAACTCCATAAGAATTGAGCAATGGTGTCCCTAATATATATTATAGAATTATTGTAATAGGATGTAAGATGTAAAATGATAATCATACACTATTCCCCAAATTTGGTGTTAATTTAGCTCTGCTAATTGTCAATATATACCTCATTCAACCAATGCCATGATGAGAAATTGCACCCATTATCATAACAGACCTCAAGAAGGATTTATATACCACTACTCTTATCACAATCCAGGGGAATGATACTTCACCAAAAAAACAACTCATTTCATATATTAATTTAAATTATGTGTCCCCATATCTTATAATATGGGTGAATGAATCATCACCCACACACTAGTCTATGTTAATGATATATCACTCAATCAAATATAAGGATAATGATATATCAACACCCAATTTGTCACGGTTATATGATGTTCCATGAAAATGAATTGGTGAATGAATAAATACCTCATTAATGATGTATCACCAGTTCATGAGTGAGAAAGTTGTTTCACCATGTACATAATACCCAAAAGTATAAAAACCGTGATGATAAAATTATGTATCACTATGGGAACAATAAATCACCAATATGACCATAAATAATGTGAGAGTAATGTATTTCTAGTAAAATCACTTTGAACTAATAACATCTATTGAATGAACCATCATTAAGAAAAACCATAGATGTAAAATATATAACATCACAACCAGTATAAGGAAAATACATTTTTAGTGAATGATGAAATATAATAAAATGAAAATGAAAATGATGTATCAGTAGTTAAATGTTGTACCACCTTTCAATAAACATGAATAGTTAATCATGTACTACTAATGGATCATAGTATCTCTAGTTTTATAATTTTACACCAATCAATGGTATCAATTTGAAGTTATTTATCCCATAGTATTTTAATAGTAAATAATCTATCACTTGTCCAAAATATTCAAGGTCAATGATCTATAATCTATAACAATAATAATGTTAATTTTCCATCTACATAACCTTATTAATCTATTTTAATGAATAAATACATTAAACACATGATTTATTTCAACACGACAAACACTGATGACATTCCATAAATATAACACAAACTTCAATACATGCCTCATGTATTACTATTTATGATCTAAAATTGTCTTCTATGTCAAAAGGAACAAGCCATAGTGGCACCCATTAAAATAAATTATAATGATAATGGTGATTTATCCATTTAAAAAACTGACACATGAGTTATATTTCCAAAAAACTCTTAATACTTCTATAAGATTGTCATGAAATCATATGGTTATAAGAAAACCCCTCATTATTCAATTAAATAAGAATATCTTCATTTCCCATGTAATCAAGGGAATTTCGTGCCATATACTCAAAAAATGATTTCAGTTACTACAATGATCTTACTATCCCAAATCATGACTCACTGGAGAAGGTATGTAAATTTTGGTTCATCCAATGTCATTGTAAAATAACAATAAAATATAAAAAAATTATACTACTACTACTAAATTATAAAATAAACACATAACAAAACATCAACCAAGGTGAGTACCACATAACATTTCAGGAAACTCATAAATCATCAGTGTTAGAGTTCATTCATAGTATATACTCTCCATTTCTATATCACTGTAACAAAACCTCTTCAAATAGGTTATATATCCATTAGGGACTAAATGTTAAAATGAAGACACTATTGGTCTCTCCAATAGATTAAGAAACTCCCTATCCTATGATCTGATATGGTAACTAAATAATCACACTAGTTGGAGTCACATATACACTCATAACCTCATATAGATTTCAAAATATATATGAATAACCATAGAAGATGTAATATTGGGCACCACATACCTCAACAAAGGGAAAATCAGCTCAAAAAAACCATCTCCACTCTTGAACATGTTTTTCAATATCTGTATCCTCAATTGGAAACCAATAAAAAGTTCTTATTATATTTTGGAATGATTCCAAAACTAAATATAATGTGATATAGATCACTCACGGAACACCCCAAAACCATCATTTATCGAAACCATAAAAACCGGTATTTGGTTATTAATTGATTACATAGTAGTTTATTGGATAAAAAAAATAAATTTTATAAATAGATAACCAATACAGAAATACTGGGAACCCCATGCATTTCTCTTCCATGGGCCTCCATTACACATGTTTTTCTAAAGAACCATCATCTCAGACCATTTTAATTATTCTATAATGATATCAAATTTAAAACAGTAACTTCATCCCGTGAATATTTATGAGAAAATAAAAGGTATTTAAATATAGGAGATTAATTGTTCCAAAAGATTCCTTAGATAATAATTTAAATGAATATAAATACTCATGAAATTAATGTGGGGATAAGAGATTAATATGGTGGTATGTTTTCCCCTTCGTAGATAATAAAAAATAAAGACCCATAAAGGGGAATTTATTTTTATAACTAACATGAACAAAGATTCCCCAATAGGAAAAATGGTTCATGGAAGCATTATTTACCCTGTCCAATATCATTAGAAATGTGTTTATCTATTGTGTACCAGATGATATTGTCCAACCACCAAATGGCCTTAGAAATAAAGGCTACACCACTAACACCCTCTCCATGTAATCACTATTAGTAAAAATGGTATCCAATAGCCCTCAATAGACACTATCCTACAAAATGAAGGTTCATAAAACCCCAAAACACACTATTTAACTACAATACATGAGTTAACACCTCAAATATGTTCACCCTATCATTTAAAATTATCATCAAACTGATAATTACCTATTTTAATCAAAATAGTTAAAATGATAATTGATTACCCATCCAATAAAAAATATATTTTCTATATATTCTATAAAACAATTTAGTTAAAGGAGTTAAAACCTTACCATTATAAATCTTATCACCCTTGAGAAGTCTTACATGTGACTCCACAAACCACATGGATCTCTAAATCACGATACATGGTTTAAATTCTTCTCACCAACAAGCTATCATTGTACTGATACTGAACTTGAACCAATAGAATAAAACCACAACCAAATAATTTTCATTTTTAGCTATCAAATTTTATATAACTAAAATAATTATTTTCAACGATACTTAAATGAATTATTTCATTTTTCAAAACTAAAATAAACTATATGTTATCATATTGTATTGAATTCATCCATGTAACATAATGGGTGCACCACATTGTTGACAAATTTCACCAAGTCCATTAATATTACCCTTTCCACTAGAATCCATGATTTTATTAATTCAACAATTCAATAAAAAAATAGTTAAATTATCATTTTCATATATGAAAACTAATTAATAGGTTCAACAATAAATCATGCACCACTATAAAAATAAAATCTCACCAGATCACTCCTATTATCCTAGTCAAATCATTATTCCCTGCATCAGGATGAACTTCACTATACTCAACTATGATAACTCAAGATGGGTTTCTGCACCAAATGGATTGGAATGATCATGCAATGCGTCTCGTCAGTTTCCTTCTGTATTAATGTCAATGGGGTGCTCACCCAAGGCTTTTCCCCGTCCCATGGGCTTCGCCTGGGAGATCCTATTTCACATTTCCTCTTTATTTTAGTGGCTGATGTGTTTTCTAACCTCCTTTCCAGGGCATCTTCATCTTCAAGATTTCATGGGGAGAAAGTTTGCCACAAGGGCCCTCTGATCTCCCACCTCTTCTTCACCGATGATTGCCTTATATTTTCCCGAGCTACCCTTAATGAGTGTACTGCAATCTGCCAGGCGATTCAACAGTATGAACGGGCTTCAGGACAAATGATCAACCAGAGTAAATTAGATATTTCTTTCAGCTCTGGATTCCCTCAGATGAAAAGAGATGAACTCTGCTCTTTAGCAAGAATCCCTGGGGTCGATAAGCACAAGAAGTATCTTGGGCTCCCGACAGTGGTTGGACGGTCAAAGAAAAAATCTGTTCAGCTATTGTGGATCGAATTGAAAGAAAAATACATGGTTGGACCCCCAAAAAAATATCCAAGGCCGGGAAGGAACCCCTCATCAAGGCGGAACATCAATCTGTCCCCAACTATTTGATGTCTATTTTTAAACTTCCTGATGTGGTGCTTTCACAGATTCAATCCAGCACATCTAACTTCTGGTGGGGTCGAAAGGACGGAAAAAATAAAGTCCATTAGATCGCCTGGTCTGCTCTCTGCCAACCAAAATCTGAAGGCGGAATGGGATTCCAGGACCTTTCTCATTTTAATGATGCTTTGTTGGCTAAACAAGGTTGTCGTATGATTAATAACCCATCATCACTATGCACGCGAGTTCTCCGGGCTAAATATTTCCCACATAAGGATTTCTTGGATTCCCATCTTAGCTATCGACCCCGTTTTCTCTGGAGAAGAATTTGGGGTGTTTGCAATCATCCGAGGAAAGGACTAGGCTGGAGGATTGGGAATGGTTTAACGGTAAAGATTTGGACTGATCCCTGGTTTATTGATCAGGCAGGCGCGAAGGCATCATCCCCTATTTATCCAGGCTCCGAACACGCCACAGTCTGTTGTCTATTTGATAATAAAGGTGCGGTACGGTGTCTAGAAAAAATATTTTCATGGTTTAATGAGAGGGACAGGAGAATTATTATGAGTATCCCCTGTGTGCCAGACGCAGGGCCAGATCATCTCTACAATACAAATGACACCTCGGGAGAGTACATGGTGAAAGATAGGTACCGGCGAGCTCTCACTGCTCAAATTATAGAAGGAGATGCGAGGCCCTGGACATCAATTTGGAAGCTTAATGTTCCCCCTAAAGTCTGCATTTTCTGGTGGCAGGTGTGCACCGATATCCTTCCTACTAAGAGCCTCCTAGCCTACAGTCACATTTCAAACGACAACTCATGCCCCTTATTCCCTAGTGTGCCTGAATCCCCTCTCCATGCTCTCATTCAATGCCCTGGGGCTCATGAGGTTTGGAATGGCTGGGGATCTACTACGGAGCAGTCCCTGGACGTCGCCTCAGATCTTACCTCTCTCCTGATGCGATGGTGCTCCTCCTTTTCACCGGCTAAAGCAGGCGCCCTGTGCATTCTGACTTGGATAATCTGGGATAGGAGGAACGAGGCCATTTTCAATCTTTTTCAGAGGCCCCCCAGATTTTGGATTGACCGGGCATCATCATGGATTGCGGTTTGGCAGAACCACCCTGAGCAGCACCGACTTTTCACCCCCTCTCCTCATTCCCAACATTGGTGCCCCCCACTGGAAATGATTATTAAGATCAATGTGGATGCCTCTCTCCCTAAGGATGGCCCAGTTGGACTAGGTTTGCTGGCCCGAGACAACCAGGGAAATCTTATCGCAGCCAAATACGAATAACGCTACGCATTTTGGGAGTCCTCAGTCGCGGAGGACACCGCCATCCTTGCTGGGTTAAAATTCGCAAAAGACCACAGTTGGGATTCCATTCACATCGAATCTAATTGTCTCACCGTAATCAATGCCATCAATCTCACAGATGGCGGTCTTCAACCTTTCGGCTCCTTTACTCAGTGTATTCACTCTTTGAGAAAAGGCTTCACATCCTTCAATTTCTCATTTATTAAAAGGGAAGCGAATGAATCCGCTCACAAGATGGCAGCCGTTGGCCCTCCTTACAAGGATTTTCTCTGGTTTAATCATTTTCCATCGTGGTTATGCGACTGTATTTCTGCTGATCACCATCATTAATGGATCCGTCTTATTTTTTCAAAAAAAGGTAACATGATACACATTTAAAATTTTAAACAAGCATACTACATTTACTCCGTCATTAATGATCAACCACCATATGTTGTTATCATCTATTGATTAATGATTATCGAGCCACTTCAATCCAAGAACCAATAATACCACACTCACACTCAGGTTTGATGTAATAATATTCCACAATGAGTATTTATATACATTATCAATAAATTTGGGTTTCATAATCAAACAATCAATCTTGTTGTACCCATAATAAAATTTCTATTGTTCACTATCTTTGGCAATAATACTAGATGGTATATACTATCAGTTGATCATAAACACTAAAGATACTCTCTATTTTATATCATGATATATCCATAGCATGTTCCCCACTCTAGGGTTTATTTCATAATGTTACCTATACCCTTCCTACATGATCTCTTTGACTAACAGACATTACACTATCATATCAATACTACCCTAGAATAACATAGATGAAACATTATAAATCATTTAATACCCATACTATTGTGTAATGTAGTAATTCAATCCAACCGGTTCCCAACACACAATATTTGAGTAAATATGTTGACTCCATAACAATAATATCGATCTACTATGGTACTTGAAATATCACCAAAATCAAGTTTTCATTGAACATGAATATGTCTTATTTTATATTTTATTTAAAATTTTACATTCAAATTATATTCAAAAAATTATTTAAATTTTTTAATTAATCATTAGTTATCTTTAGTTGTTCATTACGACATTGAATTTTTTATTTTTATTGTAATATTAATTTTTTCTATTTTCATATTTATGGTAAAAAATAATTTTTTTAATAATTATATCAATGATTTGGTTTCTATTACATATTATTATTGATATCCATAATATTAAACTTTTATGTAGACGTCTAGTTTAAGAAAAAATGAATATTTTTTATCATGAAACATTTCCATGGGTAGATACGTTTGTGGTACAACAATTGAAATAGCATATGACTATCTACTACAATCTCTAATGATTGATCATCTAAATAAAATTTAATATTTTATGTCAACATTTTAATAAAACCATGTTCTCATATGATTTAGAAATTTTATATATGAGTTATGAGAACCACTATTTATCTTCTTCTTATTTCTAAATATAAGCATCTCGAGTTAAATCTATGTGACATAGTGTCAAGCATAAATTTAATACTTGAACACATCATAAAATATCATTGACCGAAAATTTTTCTATATGGATATATATGATATGTACTCTATGATTTGACATAAAAACTAGAAGCACAAAAGGCATTGATCATTCCATGAAGCATAATTACAGGAATGTTGAGATCCTTGAGCAAGAAACATATATCCAAATATATTTTTCATCATATCATTTAAAATAGATGATGAAATTTAAAATCAATAAAATGATTTAGATTATGTTTAAATAAATAAGATCTAATTTTTAGGAGTGTTACATTAGCGAAATCCATTTATGATATAATAAAATACATTATCAATTAAAATAATCCATAATTTAAAATATAACTAGTTTGAAAATAATTAACTATTAAATTGGTAAATTTAGTGGAATAGGATTTCATGATTTGAAATTCGTTTTATATATTTTTAATTCAGTATATGTCCATACGTATTAAAAATTTTATATCATTTTCTTTTGTTATAAATCTTCAATACTTAGTGATGCTCATCTAGCTAACCCAATGAGTGATAATAGATAGTTTTCATTCACTCAATTCAGTCATTTATCTTCAATAAATAATGTTTTAATTCTACAATGATGAAATAATTTTTTTACATATGATTTGTAGAATGATTTTATAGTATTCAATGGAATATAAAATAGTTAAATTTCATCACATACAAAAAATTATTTCCCATAATTCTATTTACCTATTATACATACAATGGAGTTAGGCTAGTTAATATAATGAAGTAAAATATAATGAATCTAGGGTTAGGATCGTATCAAATAATCTATAGATATTTTTTTATTTTCATTTAAAGATTTAGATGGTGAGTCTTAGTAATTATATGATTTCTCATAAACGTATGTATAACCCCCAAATAACATTAGAAAAGGTGATCTATGAATTCTATTTATTCTTTCAATAAAATAATTAAAAAAAGATAAATTGGTATAAAATTATCCCAATTAGTAAAATCCATTATTCAGAAATTACATTTTAATAATTTTGTGTTTTCAATTGTAATGCTCAATTCATGAATTTCATTAACACACTCAAACACCATATTTTAAAGGAATTCATATTAAAAACCCAAAAAATAAAAATTAGTGAAATGTATTGTGAGTACTTTCCTATAAATATCCTTAAGAAACATCACATATGATAGTTACTATTATTTAGTATTTAGAGTCATAAAATATTATTTTCCACACCAAATGAATGAAAATGTAAAAACTAGTGCACAATTTAATATAATATAATGTACCACTCATTATTTCATTCACCCATTTTAAATATCATTATTTTCATTAATAAATAATTTTAATTTAATATTTATTGAATCAACCACTCTGATAAAAAAAGAATTTTTTTTCTTTATAAATAGTTGATTGGAGTCCATATTTCAAACAATATAGGGGTTTTTCAGAGATCTCATCAATGGACTTAGAAAGGACCTTGAGTATATAATTACTGGAGGCATCACTAGATAAATTATTATGTACCCATAATTATTTCTATTTCCCCATGAAAAAGTTTACAACAAATAAAATGATTATTTTCAATCCCTTCAACCATTCATGTAGAAATTAAAGATATTTAAGTGGTATTTTAAAATCCATTTTATCATCAAATATATTATTTATTCCTAGTATCCTCTAACGGAGAAAAAATAATTCTCATTGATCTCATAGAATAAGTGTAATTCAATTTGAATTCAATTAAATTTTAATTCAAATTTTTGATAAATTCTAATTCACTACCCATATTTAATATTTTCATAATTGTAACAATTTATGGACCTAGAGAGTGATAATGATGAAAGAAGATCTAACCATTAATAAGACAAGGGTATATGAATTGAATGTATAAGAAATAAGTTTCTATAAAGTAAATAAACATAATTTTCAACATATAAAAGAGAAAAATATAAATTATGGCTTAAAAAATGGATCACCGTTAATTCCTTATCCACCCCCATTATATTTTATCCCATTATACCTTATTTTAAAGGATTAGAAAAATATTCTTTTTTGTTTTTATATTGGGAACATTTCTCAGTGTCTATTAATTGAATCAATGAATACACATTTATTTTTTTCCAATTTCACATAACCTTTATCAACATTCATATTGGGGTGAATAAACAGGTACTTTTTTTCTATAGTAAGTAAGAACATGAAACCAATTTATGGGATTCCCCAATAATTGATTTGTTATATTTTCTTTCTCAATTTTAGTTTTCCTAAATAATTGTATTCTATATATATCTCAATTATTATCATAATGGTATAATAATTTGGAATCATGGTGCCTAACTCCATCCAAATTACATTGAATAAAATAGTTTTAATTTTTATTCCTCATTTGATTTGTTCCCAACAAATGATTATAAATTCTCTAATGGCTAAATTTAATAAGGTAGTTTCATTTAATTAAAGTGTAATGATAACCTATTCATAATATATATATATATATATTCAATTTTTTATCTATGATTATTATTTTATAAAATATTATAATTTATTATTATTCATTATCATTTTTAACTAATCATTATGTTTTGTAAAAGTTTCCATGATTTTGTAAAAATGTTCATTAAAATAATGTTAAATTGATAACTTTTAGATTAAAATCATTAAAAAATTATATGATTTAAGGTTTTTTGAAATGTATTCCCATACAATCAAACAAAATATATATTTTGTATCCCCATATGTACTCTAAACCATTTTGACATATTCGTCTTAACACCTCTACATTAATGAGTGAAACATGGGGTTTATAAGAAATCTATAGCATATGATTTTTTTATAAAAGATCTTTTGTTAGAATAAATTATTTTATGTTGATTATGTTATTTAATATGATATCCAAATTATTCCCTATGAAATATATTTTACATCAACCATTGTCATTATCATATAAACTATTGAGTGCATGTACATGTTATATGTAATATCCTAGAAAATTTTTAATAGGTAATTATTAAATGACTTATTTATAATTTAAATAATATATGATTCTATATATAATTAAATATAACTATATATTTAAATTAATCATAATAATATTTTATTTTATTTTAATTTAAATATCAAAATTATACTTAAAAGTAATTATATATCATATTATTTCATCAATTATGATTTTTTGTCAAATGTATTGTTTTCAAATAATACATTATAATATTTATTTAACAAATGATTATTTTTAGGAAATAATATTAGATTTAATATTTACTCTAAAAAATTGTTCTTTTTTATATATGTGGTATTATTCTTCTTAAAATAATATTTTAATATGAATTTGATAATTTTTAAATTTGTGACTTGTATAACCAAATAAAAGGTTTATTTAAAGGGATTATATCTTTATTATAAATAATGAAATAGAATTATATGTTTTAAATAAATAGTATTTTTAATCTATGTTTTTTTTATTAATAAATGTTGGTTAATAAATAACTCTATAAGAAAATATTTTTAGAAAATTTTTGAATCATGAAGAAACATGTGGTTTTAGAAAATAAATTATTCTACGTAAATTCAATATATAATTTATATATAAAGTTTTGTAATATTTTAATAACTATTATAAATTTATAAATTTTAATTATTTATTAGTAACATTAATATATATATATACATAATAAATTATAAATTTTATATAATTTTATTTATATAAAAAAATATAAAAATTATAAAAAACATAATAAAAGAGAAGATACATGGATCAGGATAGGGGAGTCTGAGTGATTTGGGGGAAATCGATATGTAGGCATCCTTTCATGGTGGAACCGAGTAATGATATAGGAACCACTAATATAGAGTCGACCTCGACTCAAGGATTCATGCTTCGACCATGAATTAAGGAATGAGTGTTGTGGGGTTCAAACATGAGTGAGGGAGTTCAGCTACCTGGGATGGATTTTAGTGAGGTTAGTGTTTATAATGTGATAAATATAGGTATTTTTTCATAGAGAGGTGTCTAAAATATACTATCATGAGTTGATTAGGTTTGGAACATGGAAGTGTGTGATCTATTAATTGTCATCATCATACTGTATTCAATTTGAATAACTAATAAAAGCAGGGTTTTGTTTTATTTATAAGTGAGAAATCATTATATATATCCTCTTTCAAGTATTTATTTCAACTTGACAATGATTTATTTGTCCATTCATTTAATTATATTCCTCAGTCAATGTCTATTGTCTCTTTTGATCAATGTTTTTTAATTTTATTCATTTGATGTCCCTATTTGCGGATAACAATATTAAATTAATATTTTTCAATAATTTGGTTTAATTTCATAACATTTCATTTATGCTTCATAAAGACTATTTAATTCAAATGGATTATAACCTATAAAAATGAAATCCACATACATATTTATAATTCATCGAATCCAATGGTAGTTGAATACAATTAATGTTTTTTGGATTTTTTTATCATATTTCAATTGAACACTTTCTTTTTATACCTTTCCATCATTTCAAATCCCTTTTTTTACTTCCAATTTATAAAATGAAATTTTTTTAATATTATATATCAATTCCATGTCGGTATTAATAAATTGGCTTCTTTACACTCATCTTGCTCTCTAATCTTGTATATAGCATTTTTTTGATATCTCTATAAAAAGGTTTTGGTCCACAAATAATTTTTTATAAATATAATATACAAATATGGAATTATTTTTATTATATATTTATATTTTCATTCAGAGAATTAATCACCTATAAAAGGAACTTTCCCAAAAAAAAATTTATTTAAATTAAAAAACTAGTTGTTAGTTACAGTAATCTTCCGTATTTGATGTTGAAATACTTTAAAATTTTAAAGGTATTTGATATTGTTTTGAAATTATTTCAATCATTTATTTATTGGTTTATGAAACAAATGATCACGTTCAATATCATCTTGAATATATGATTATTGTTTTAGGAAATTATACATGGATAACCATTTTTGAATAAATTCAATCATTATTGATTTTATTATAAAATCAAATTTATTTTCTATGATGTAAAAAATGTGAAGACCTTGTTTGGATAATTTATAACAATAAATTTAATGGGTATTTTATTTTATTAAATTGTATATTATTTTTATAATAATAAATTAATTTATATTTTTTGAGTTAAAATTATTTAATTTAATGTCAGAATTTATCATTTTACAAGAAAAATAATTTTCTGTGTCAATGAATTTCATTGATACATGTGGGTATGGGAATCATCTATAAATAATCACATACCATTGATTTATAAAGCATGTACTAGTATTATTATTTTTAATATGTATAAGTATGTGTATTGAATAAAATAGATCATTGGTAGAAACTACATTGACCATAGTTTTTATTATATTTATGAATGAAATAAATTGATGTAAAATATTACACAATTAACATACCATGTAATGTTAAATTGTTTTGAGATTTGGTATTTTTAAAAATATAAGATGAATTCTTATAAAATTATATACATATATACATATAAATGTATGCACATATGTCTCCATGATTTTTTGATGAAAAACTCCCATGAAAAATATATATATATAATTAACACATGCATAAAATGATTTTATAAAATTATTCAATTTACATTTTCAAACATGTTACATATGTGGGGAGTGAACCCATCCATCTAGAAACAATGTAGGTCTCGACACACTTCAATGTTTCATGTGACTCCATTGTCTGGTTTTCAAAATCTTGCATTGTTATTTAAAAAAGCACATACTTTTTAATATATTTTAAAAGAGTGTGTAATTTCAAAATATTATAGTATTTTTAAAAGTAAATTTTAAAATTTTTTACATTACACTTTTAGAAAACCCCTTATAATGAAATTATCATCTCCCTATGTTTTTATTAAATTATTATATGATCATTATCAGTCTCATGCATTTTAGCTTTGTTATGGAGTTAGAACATGAGAAGAAAATCAATTACTTTTCTTGTGATTATGTACATATCTCTAAATATGTATGGTTATTTTCTATTTCATCCATAACCTAGATTGGAAATGGTCTCTGTGTATAAAATCTTTTGTTTAGTTGTGATTTGTATTTATAAAAAAAATATCGCAATTCAGAATATTAGATTTTTCGTTTGGAATAATAATAAATGGTATAGTATTGAAGGTTAAATGTTCTAATTTTTCTTAATTCAGAATATTGAAATTTAAAAGTTTATTAAGCCAGAAATATAATTGTGAGGGTGTAATTATTTATATGGGGGAAAAATATAATATCCATAAAAAATTAAAATGTCTAATTATGAAATGAAATTTTTAAATTTTAATTAAAATATGCTACAAAAAATAATAAAACAAAACAAATAGTTTTAATTCATCAAAATATTATTTTATGATACGTAAATATATATATGTGAAATTATACAGTCAAAGAATTATATATTTAATTATTTCTTCAATTATAATTTTATCTCTAATCTATATTTTTAACATATTATTTTATAATATTTATAAATTATTAATTATTTTAAATAAATAATATTATTTTGAAAATTAATAATAAATAAATATTATATTCTATTTGTGTGGTATTATTAATCTTAAAATAATAGTTCAATATAAATTTTATTATTTTGAAATATGTGATTTTTAAGAATCAATTAATTGTTTATTTGAAGGGACTCTTAATGTATTATAAATAATTATTTTGAAATTATTTCTATTAAATAAATCACTTTTTGAAATTTGGTTTTGTTTCATTAATCAGTGATTGTAAATGTAAAATTTAATAAAAAAATATTTTCTAAATATTTTTGAATCTTGGAAAAATATTTTATTAATAAATAAAAGATGATTTATAAATTAAAAAAATAATTTTCTAAATAAATTATATCAATATATATAACTATTATAAGGTTATGATTTTTTATGAATTATAAGTAATGTTAATTAATTAATATATATATATATAATGATGCACTTTAGTTTTGTTAACATGATATATAATTGGGGAATGAACCCATCCCATAGTAATGTGGGTTGGCCTAGACAGATATAAATTTTCCAAGTGACCACATGGTAATTTTGTCAAATAATTGCATTATTTTTTTTGTTAAAACCACTAGATTATTTCTAAATCAAAATAAAATATTATGTATTATGAAAATATTATAGTGTTTTTAAATGTAAATTTTAAGAGACAATAATTTAATTAAAATTTTCAAAAATTCATTTATCAGCCATTCTAGAAAAACCCTTATCATTAAATTATGCTAAATCTATGTTTTTATTAAAGGTTTATTGGATCATTATAAATCTCTAGTAGTTTAGATTCATTTAGTAGTCATAACACGTGAAGTTATTTACTTATTTTATATTATTTAGTAAGGATATTATAGTATTTATATTTTTGTCCTATTATTCATTTCTTATACTAGAAAGGGCCATTTATTATAAAATGTTTTGTGCATTTTCTTGTTTTATTATTAAAAAATACCCATCATTTATATATACTTAATCTGAAAGCATTTGTTTGTTTATTTTCATTAGATCTATATTTCAAGAATGTTGTTTTTTTATCACTACCTTCAATCACTATATAATTAAATATATTTTTCATGCTTGGGAGTGGGGTAAGGATATCTCATATCTTTTCCATGAAAAAATTTAAATTTCGGTTGATTTTTCTGGTAGAATATTTATTTTTATCCCTTGAAATAAATATTGGAATAATTTTCATTCATTTAAAAATATTTATATTTAAATTCTTATAATAAAAATACACATTTACCATGTATATAGAAAATTATACATTTTAAAATGATATTTATTTATAAACTTTTAATTAGAATATGGATGGTTGTATTTCATAATGATTCCCTATTTTTATCATGGCCTAGAAAAATGGAATTGAAATAGAATTTTTTTTAATGAACATCAGTGAGGATTTTTCCAGGGAGTAGTTAAATAATCATGCATTTTATAATTGAGTATTACCTCAACTATTCTTACTTTTATTTTTACATGACCACCAACAAATCATCACCACTAAGTTCAAATTTTAAATACTTCAAAATTTAATTCCATTTCATGTCCTCACATTGTATAGTAATTAGCATACTTACATGATTATAGGGACATGAGAATTTCCTTCGTATAAGGAAAAATAAATTTTTAATATATCCTGAGTGAAGAGTGAAATCAATTTCCATGTGTTGTTAGTTTTCATGGGTTCTTGATGGATAGTTCTTTTCGATCAAATTTAGATGCTATAAAATAAACAAGTTTTAAATTTTATTATATAAATAAGACATTATGATTTTTTTAAAAAAAATACAATAAGAACCTTCATTATTAAATTGTGGATTTTGAATGGATGTATGGTTTTTTAAATGATATATTCATTTATTTGTGTGGGGTCATTGAACATTAATGTTTATTATTTTATACATTTTTAATTCATTTATTTAATTATAATTGTTCTTAGAAACAAATGGAATTTTTAAGTATATTTATTTTTTAGGTATTTATTGGATTTTATTATAAAACTTGGGTAATTTGTAATTTTTAGGTTCTATATTAATGTTATTTATTTTATTGTTTATTTAATATCCTCAAAATTAGGTTTTTATATAATTTTTACACAAATTAATTAATTTTTTTAATGGAATATATAATATTAATATTAATATATATTATTTTTTTATTTACAATATTTCACATTTTCATCCATAGGAAAAGACATATTGGGTAGAAAATTGTATAAAAAGATTATGTCATATGTTGTAACTTCTGATTATTTTTAATGCTGATTTACTTATGATTTAAATATAATCTCTAATGTCTACGTATGGTTAAAAACTAACATTCAATACTAATTAGTTTATTAATATGTTTAACAAGAACACTTATTTATCTTCCCCACAAAATAACACATTTGTGTTGGGAGCTGTATCGACACAATAGATTTTTAGATGTAATGTAGTGTTTGGAATATTCTTGATATTGAATAAACCAAAAATGTAGTTTTTTTATTCAATAAAATTTACTCATATATTATTCAATATAATCCCAAGAATCTATGTAAATTTTATTTCCTATGTTATTTCTAGGTTGTAAACTAATATCGTAATACCAATAGAAGGATCGTCTATATGTTCTGTTCAACCATATCATTTGAATGTTTGGAAGAAGATAAAAATAATTGACTTCATAGAGAAACTATTTACCTGGGTAATATACCATTTATGGTACTTATAAATGATATAAAAATAGTTATATTATAATATAGAACATTTAATAATGAATCAATCATATCTATTGTAAAGTGTATTAAACATTGTGGTTCTTTTTCTATGGAAAATGTTTAATAGAATTAATATCTTGGAATTTTTTTATTTATATTTTTGTGTTTATAGTTATTTCCACATTGAAGTCATTTTTAAAAATGTTTTTGAACACATTTCTCTTTAGTAAATCATGATGTTAGATTACCTAACCTTAATAATTATCCAAATGGAGTTTATATTGTATTCTCATATCTTGGTTCCTGTTTTTCTTAATGTTTAATTTAATTTTTATGATGCATTCGACATGTCATGTATTTTTCAAAAAAAAATTCAATTATTTCATAGAGTATATTGTATAGTTATTATATATACTAAAATCCCATTATTTTATGTCATTTAATAGACTATTCCTTATAAATTTAAATTGGTTTTGTCAAGGGAATGAAATATAAAAAATATTGGGAAATATTCTGAGTGGGGGAACAATTGATTATAGTGTTATTATAATTTGTTTATATTATAAGATGTTAGAATAAATGTACCACTGAGATATATGAAATTTAACAATGACCCACAATTATTGTAGTGTATGGGGATCAGTGAGTGGTATTATAGGATCATTAAATTAATTTTATATAATTAAAATAAGCATTAAATCATCCATTTTAAGTAATCGTAAGATCATATTCTTTATTATTGGAAATCGATTAACATGAAATAAATTTTTAAGGTTATATTTATCATTAAAAAAATAAAACCCAATATTTTCAATTTATTAGATTAAAAAAATATAAATTAACAATAGAAAAGAACACTGGTTGATTTGATAAAATTCTACTAGAGAGATGTCACATAGGTAAACTATTCTACATAACTGCTATGAGTAATTTAAATGTTATTTTATATATTCCATGATAGGTTCTATCAGTGTTAATTGAACTATATATCACATTACACATAAATTAAATCCCATCCCCATTTTAGATGATTTTTTTATAAGAAAAATAGTTATGACCCTACATTAATTTCACTAACTCTCTACAGAGACATTGTCTCAAACAGAAGTATTACCACAATTAACAAATTATCACTAGGTCATCAAATATAGATATCCCAATAAATTGTTTTCTCTTTAACAGTTCAATTTATATTATTAAATGAAAACAACCTTACCCACTTCTTAACCCATGTTCGCAACCTCATATATATTAACCATCACATCATATAATATCACTACACAATTGTGAGTATTAACTGAATTCTAGAATAAAAACATGACCGATATTTGAGAACTCCGTGAGAATGATTATTTCCTCTCCCCATCATGATATATTAGAACATATCTGGTTCATATTAACAGATTATAAAAAGGGTAAAAATATTCCCATTGTAACTAAACCCAATAAATTGATTGTTTTCTCATGCCATCACAATGAATTGAAAACATCATTATCAACTGATCCCACTAGAGAAAATGTCTTTCAAAAAAATATAAAAATATATGGGTCTTTTTTTGAAGTACAACAATTATAATAACCCACATTAAATCGAATCTGATCATGCCTTTCCACTAATAAACTCTTCAATACATAACCGATAATAGTACACATAATATCTAACATGATGAACTCACAGATAATTTTTTTTCTTAACTCTTCATTATAATAATAGAGAATTGAATGTTTCATACGATCCCTTGGAAAAAATCTAGGTTACTAGAGGAGGAACATGAAGGTCCAATGAGAATGAGAGAAATGGAAGGAGGTGATTAACAAGGTGGATGTTCTATGAATTTTGTTTAATTTTGTTCACATTACCTTGTATACTAACTATTATTCAATTAAAAATTGTAATCATTCAATATATACTATACATATTATCTATGAAGTATTTAGCTTCTCCATAAACATCATATATTTTTTGCGGTCAAATTTGAGAAAATGCAGCAGAATGCCCATGTGTGAATAGAACATGGTCAACCATAAGATAGGAAATTAGTCTTAAAGAAGGAATATGTACTATATTTTTGTATACCAGAAAATAATTCTATATAGTAGAAACTAGCCCAACATACATTTCCTATGATCATGAATATGATACACTTTCTTAAAATTCATAATATATGCCTTGATATCATCTTAAAAATATACCACAAGGTAATAAAACGTTAATGTTTTGTAGATAATAGATCAAGATATTTTAAAACCATTCCTTGAATATCATTAGGGTCATTCCAGATCTCTATTCATTTTCCATCAAATAATTCATAGTATCCGAAAATCTAATTTAGGGAAATATATGATCATATTTTCTGATTTCTGACAGAATATATGGTATCATGGATGTCCCCCACAAGATCATTCATAAACTATTTCATTTTAACGTGTTTTCACATGTCACAATAGAGATATTGAGTCTATGGTGACATAATGTTCATGTTTCAGAGCATTTGATCAAATATACTCTAAAAACATGATTTGTTGGAGGAAATAAGAGAATAAATATAGAGGGCTGAAATATCATGAAGAAATCAAGATAACTTATCTTAGCAGTATATAGAATGTGTTAAATATAAATTATTTCAGGCCTAAAATACATGATGTCATCATGAAATTTTTGGTATATGTCATTTTGAAATTCTAAATCTTTTTGAACTATATGTTTTTGACATGCAAAAAATATTATATGTTTATTTAATTATAAACTGGTATGACATACATATTTTAGATATCTTACTAGACCATTCATAAACTCATGATCCTTGATACATATTTTAGAAACCACATACAGAACTAGAGAAAATATCTGAACAATCATAATAGGATATGATTGGGTATCCATATTCACAAATGATTTTTCAAAAATAGTCCTTGAAATATATGAATCATTATTTTCAGTAATGAAATCCTCTAATATAATTGCCTAATTTTTCAAATAATCATAATATCATATGAGATTGACCAAATCAATCGAAATATTTATTTAAAAGGAATTAATTTCTATACATTATAAGCTCTCTTGAATTTAGGGATCTTACTCACGGCCTGGATTTAGTGATGGAAGATGTGGTGTATATTAATCTATACCAGTTTCCACAAACAAATATGTTGGTAAAAAATCCCTCAAGGTATCATTGAATAATTTTTTTGGTGATTGTGATTGTTGACAAAGTGGATATATGAGTGGTGATTGTTGACAAAGCAAAACAATTACATACAAATTTGTTGAAAAAGATGATTTCATGATGGAATGTCACGTTCAATATTTGAGGTCAATGATCCATGATTTATTCAAGAACATCGACAACGGAAAGAATGATCTGGAGGCGGTACAAAAGAATAGATGTCGTGAAAAGGGACTTGCGTGAAGTGTACTTGAAGTGATGGAATCTTGTTTGCCATATTTTTTTCAATATCAGATCATCAAAATATGGCAATGGGATAAGTGTCGCTCGATTATTGTTGGTGTGGCGCAAATGACATGCGTGACGTGAAAGAGACTTGCGCGCCAATGTCTTGGAAGCTTGAGAACATGCGGGCCTATGGTTTTTCAAGACCAGAAGATCAAAATATGGAAATGGAAAGAGGTTAGCACATGTTTGGAATTTGGTCGCACATGTGACTTGCAGGAGAAGAGACATGCGCACTGAGACATGCACGTCGAGGAGAGACTTGTGTGCCGTCATGCAGGGGTGACCAAATGCCTATAAATACTGGACCACCCCTCTCCATTTCTCACCGGAGTTCAACACATTGAAGATTCAGAGCTCCCGTCATGCAGGTGTGGTGGTCGTGAATGTGGTGGTGTGTCGCGCATGTGGGACATAAGAGCCAGTGTTGGAAGTTGTGCACCAAGTGTTAGTTTCACGCCTGAGGTGGTTTAGGCGAGGTAGGAAGTGATTCATGTAGGTTTGGAGTTGTAGAAGCCTGAGTCACACAAGTGGTTGTGGAAGACTTGTGCGCTAGTTGTGACTTGCGCAACGAGACTTGCACGCTGCCTTAGAAAAGGGATCCATGTAAGGTTGATTTTCCGACAGTGTTTTTGGGCTGCGTGGAAGCTGGATGTTTTCCCGATACCTTCAGTGCAATGAGATATTCATCTACGGGTGAAATTTGGACTTCAACAGAGTATCTACATACAATGGAAGGTGCATTACTTCATGCAAATGAAGATACATTCATGTCTATAAATTGTGAGTGGATCCTTTCAAAAGAAGTGGGCAAAGGAAGAGGAAGACAGTGATCCTCTCCACCGGCAGTGAGCCAGAGAGAGAAAAATAGGAAGTGACCATGGGAAAGTAGTGATCTGACCCTAAATCTTGTAAAGGCAGTGAGCCTGGGATATAGTGATTGTACCCTAACCTTGTAATCCACATCTTGTAATGTTTAGTGGAATTTGTTATGACTGGAAACTTGTCAGCGTATGCTCCTTGGTCGTAGCACAGTGAGGGTAAACCATGTAAAAATCTCTGTGTCTGCCTTCTTACTTCCCTGCATTGCATTTAAAGCACCAGAAATATATAAATAAGAATATAAGTGATCATAATAAACACACAATTGAAAACAAAGTGACCCCTATAATAAAGGGTTCAAGATCCAGTGGGGCAGGAAGAACTTTGTAAAAGAATATATGTACCCTGATTCACCCCCCACCGCTCTTAGGGTATACACGCCCCTATTGGCCCTAACAATATAACTATCTATATCTTCACTATCATGCGACCTTGAAATAATTAGATCAATTTTATGATGTTTGACTTCAACTTTTGGTCTAACTTAAGCACCACAAAAACAAGGAGATGTTTTAATATAATATATTTAGAATCTAAAACAGTAGATTCAATAAGATACATCACATGATGAAAAACATCAGTATCTCTGTAATATAATACATGATATCACTGAATTAGGTCTTCCACTATGGAACTGAACTTACAGAACTGAGGCTCTATTCTGGAAGCCACATAGACTCATGTACCTCCCTTATAGACATCATATCAGTAGGTGACACAACCCAGGGTGGTGATGTTTGTGACGACTACCCATGACTAACTCCA
The DNA here is from genome assembly GCA_963277665.1 of Viscum album. Lineage (NCBI taxonomy): Eukaryota > Viridiplantae > Streptophyta > Magnoliopsida > Santalales > Viscaceae > Viscum > Viscum album. Next base: position 479,181,532 of record OY728134.1, read on the forward strand.
TATTGACCTTTAGATTCAAAGAGTTCTAAGAGAGTCCTAGAAATACCCAAATTTCATCAAATTCACTATATACAAAGGTTTTCATTTTTGAAACATTACCATATATCCCTGATTCAGATCAACATCCTTTATCATTAAAATAAGGGATATCAACCAACTATATGGATTAAAATTCAATATACATTTCCCTTTACAATATTAATGAAAAAAATATAAAAAGTATATTGGCTAGTTGAGGTTTTAATTTTAATTAGAATATATAGAAGATAAATATCTTTAAAAAATACATTTTTCATATCTCTTGATGTTTTGGATATCACATGATGGTAAAAACTATTAGAAAAATCCTTCGACCAGTTAAATTATTTAAATGATTTCTCCCAAATTTATACATTTCAAACAAGAACAACGACACTTCATTTTTCCCAATAGAACATGTATCAACAAGATTCTGACTAAAATTATCCACCCTCATAGAGACATTGAATGATCTCTACCAACACAAAAAAATAGTCGTGCCATTTACATTGTTAGAGATAAAATCCTCCATTCTTGTGAACTGGTACCCTGCATTTTTAAAAAATTAATTTACCTATTCTTAAATTATGAATTTATTTTACTATCATGAAATTAAAATTACTAAAAAAAATTTTGGTACCATTATGACTAGCACCTTTGTAAAAATTATCCATTAAATATTAATGGTCTTTCTAGTAAGAACATTACTTTTTACATCACTTCCTATCGATTCCGTGATTAACTAGAGCTTAACTAATAAACACAATTTGACTTACCCTTTACAAAGTTGTAAGGATGATATTGAGCGACGAACTAGAGGCTTGGGGTTATGGTACAATATATGTTGGGTGGATCATGCACGAATTGTTTAACGAATGAGATCTGAATGTGTTTAGGTCTCGAACGTGATTCAAAAGGGACTTAAATACACGATTGGTTTTGGGTCTATTATAACTATATAGAATAAATAATAATAATAAAAAATTCAGACCTAAATAAAATTATTTTTTCTAAAAAATTGAATAATTTGAGAGGTAATATATAACATAATAATGAAATTTCCATAAAGATAAATTTAAATTCAGTGAATATCAGATTAATTAAATTTATTTAAATTAAAAAAAATGAAATTCTATTTTAATTATATCAAAATGATCACACAAATTAGGTTAAGAAGGAATATGTACTATTTTATTCTTAGTATAGATAAAATCAATTAAAATAACACTATTTTGATAATTTTCTCTTGAGAGAAGATTCCTCAACACTGTACGCTTCGTTGAAAAATGATTTATTGAAATATTTGAAATGTTGAAAGGATAAGTTTTTTATAAATTGATTGATACTAGTTTATAATTAAATATTAAATTCATTAAGGTGTGTCTCATCTATATTAAGTATTAACTATAATTACTTATGGTAAAATATTTTTCATACTTAGTAGATATTGAAAAACTGTGTTATTTCTTACTTGTCCTGGATATGAAATATTTACCTAAAAATTGGATGTTTCCTAATGTGCAAATCCAATCTAATCTAAAAGAAAAAAATGCATCATCTAAATAAGATGTTATATTGAAATCAGATGTTTTTTTTTAAAATCTAATGAAATAGAAATTTTTCCTTTTAATACCACGCAAATATATATATACCTTTTAAATTACATTCAATAGGATAAATTTGTAATCTTGGAAAAAAAATACAAAAAATATATTTTAATTTACATAAAAATTAAAAAATAATTTACACCCAATTATTCCTCTATATAACTTAGTATAATCTAGTTTTGTAACTCCATCCACCTAATCAATTTCATAAGGATTTATGGAAGTTGTATGTTAAAAATAACATTCATGTACACACTTTTCAAGATTGTTAAATATATATATTTATTATTTGATTTCAAACTTTTCAAATGTCCATTAAATAATTTAAAAAACTCTATATTAATTAATCTCACCCATAATGTTCATTTCAAATTATATTTTATATATTTTGAGTATTTATTATATAATATATTATTTTTAGAAAAAAAAAACACTTCCTCAATATATATTTATATTGAGAAAATATCAAAGCATTAGGTTTTCTTAAAATGTAAATGATATATCATTCCAACATAATATTCATTTCATGAATAAATGTATATTAAATGTTTATTCCACATTCTATGTTATTTTTTAAGGATTTAAACATATTTGTGTACTTTTAGAACTGAAATTTAAAAATTGGGATTTTATAAACTAGGATGTTGGTGAATATAATATTACGTCATTAGAAAACAATTTATAAATATAGATTTCACATCCATCTGAAATAATTTTATGTTCATTTTTGAATCAAAGGATTTAAATTTTTTCATGGAATCTAATATACATACAGATTCAAATGTATATTCATAATCTATAATTTATTTTTATTTATATCATTTTTCATCTATTAAAGCCTTATTCTTAGTGATCAGACAATTATCATACTATTTATTTTTTAAAACCAATTTTGATCTTGTAACTAGATAGTCAGATGGTCCAATAACAAATTACCATAAATTGATCCTCTTAAAATGCAGAATTTATTATTATATTCTTATAACCCAAATCACATAGACTAAGTATTTATATATAGACATAGGTTCTAGTTGAGATAGAAATTATGTCAACTGTACAATATTTATGACACTATTTACATTACATATATATATATATATATATATATATATGTTTTTTATTTCTTCCTAATTGATTGTTCTTATTATTTTTGTGATGTCTAGGTATCAAATGTTTGGGTTCACTGATATCCATCATTTCTAGATTTGGTTGTGTAAAATTATGTTCTAAATATTGATCATTTTCATAGGAATAAATATTTTTAGGTATCATTTTTTAATTAAATGACATTACTCATTAATTTATGTCATTTTGTGTACAAAAGATCACATTAATTAATTTTCACATGAGTCATTTATTAAAAATTATTTCTCTTGTATTGAAAACTATATATGATTTATGATTTAATAGAATATAAAATGTTGATTCCTTCATCTGCATTTGTATCATATTTACCATGATTATCTTTGGTGTTTAGAATATAAACCATATTTGAAAAAAACAATAATGTTTCAAACATTTTTCATCCTGTTATTTGATATCTCATATGGTTTTTTACATAGAATATGTATAATTAAATATTTTTTATCATATAATATACTATATTCACAGCATAAAAAAATTTATTAGGATGGTTATATTCATTTAATAGTGTTCTTGTAATTTCATACTAGCTATTATTCCCCCATTTAATAAACACATTATATTGAGGTGTCCTAGGGGATGCCAAATGTTGCCTAAAAAAATTTGTAAGCAATATTAATTGAACTCGTGGCTTTGAAAATCTCATTCTATAGTCACATCTCAATAAATAATTATTGGCATATTTCCCTATTTGATCCAATTTGAAAAAATTTATAAAAATATCCAAATATTTACTCTTATCAATATAAAATAAAATTAATGTTAATAATGAAAAAATAAACTAGAACATTAAAAATATATTTATCTTATTATTTCTATTCAAGATGGCCCAAAAATCCATATGAATAATCTCAAGGGGTTAGGAAGTACTAACCACGTTAACTGGTTTCCATGATGATTTTCGTCGTTTTCCAAATTGGAATGAATCACATACCTTGTTTTTATTCAAAATATGTTCAGTTAAATATGGTACATAATTATTTTTAGAATTTATTTAATGAATATAAATTATAATATCCTAATCTGCAATTCCACATACATTATTCATAATTATTCATAATTCAGAAAATTTATATTTTCTATACCCCAATAAATATTATGTAGAGTATATATATTTTTTGGTCAACGTTGCTTATATTTGTAAATATTATAGTAAATAATAAAAATTGAATTATATAAATAATAAAATAAATATCCTTCATAAAAAATTATAGGAAAAACATATTATATTAATATTTTATACCTTCGAATAATGAACATTGTTGATGAATATAGATATTGGACTTTCACGAAAACAAATCCTATAAATTTTCCTTGTGAGTTATAACATAATCAGACATATTCTTTACCAATCATTGAAATTTAGATAACTACTTGTTTTTATGAACTAAAATATAACAGTTATTGTATTCATTTAGATTCCTATTGCAATCATATGATATTTGATATTAATTAATCAACATGTTTTATAAAATAATTATCAACATTTGGGAAAATAATTGATGCATATTCGATTTCATGATCTTATTTTTTGAATTATTCAATATTATTTCAAAATTATATTCTTGATTAAAAATTACTATCTAGTATATCTTTCAATTTCGAAATTTTTAATTATGTCCCATCTTCAATAAAAATATAATTATTGGGCTTTTTGAGGGTTTTAATTTTAATTTTTTGATATTAATATCTAATTTTATCAATTTTAAATATTCATTTAATTACTCACAATATAATTAATCATTTTAATATTCATACTCATACTCATAAGATTAAATTCAATGTACCTCATTTGTGGGTTCTATAAATCATTCATTAATATTTTGATTTGAATGTAAATCATCTAATTCTAATAATAACTCATCATTCAAATCTTTTGATTCACACTGGGTGAATTTCATTTCCTTATTATGATTTGTAACCAAAATTCATGAAGTACCATTTATCTACCATTTTATTTTATAATGGGTGTGGAAAATGTAGTTGTTTATTTTTGGGAATTTTTTCATATCATATTACGTCATTAGAGTTTCTGTCATGTTTATTAGACACATTGACGGGTTTCTTAAAACCACCTATCTTATTGTATGAAATATTTACCTTCCTAGAAAACTGTAAATGTTCACTATATAAATAAGAACTACTTGATGTAACATTGTTATATTACTCAGCTATTTGAATTTCGTTAATTTTTGTTAAAAAAATTAATGAATAAAATTTTGAAGAATTATTCTCCTTCATGGTTGGTCTATTATATCTTATACTATCTTCCATATCTACCTCATACATCGTAATCATTTTATTAATATAATTTATTTCAAAATAATTGACCTATGTAGATTTTCTGAAAGATTTTGTGTTTCCACTCAATCATGGATATATAATTCATAGAATTTTTTATTATTCATCTTGTTCAACAATAGGTTCTCTTGAAGAAGTAAAAATGTTTTCAATATTAGTAAGTCATTCATTTAACTGTGTAATTGATTAACAATTGAACATTATAAATGCATTCCAAATTATCTTATTAATATAATATATGAGGTCTCACACATTATCTAAACATTCATATACAACAAATACAGTATTAAACATTTCATTTTTCCATTGGGAATCATTATTTAACCCATATAGACATTTTATAGAAATAATATCATTCAATAGTTTTGAAATTAAATGATTGTTTTTTTTTCATCCCCTAAATCCCATGTTTCCTGTGAATTCAATTGAATATTATAATTATTCATGTATTTAATATTACTGTTTTGACCAATGACATTTATATTAATAATCTTTAATTCATTCGAGTAACCATAATTATCAAAAATAGTGTAAGGATTTATTAACATTGTAATAAATTAATTTCTGTAATTCATCATATATATTTAACCAAATAAAATATTTAGGTATAAAACATTAACTACAAAGAACTCATGTGTCATGTCCTTGGATACCAATTGTTCTATTAGATAGACGACACTATTACCTTTGAGGTGTGTGAATTTAGTTCACTAAATTTTATATGGTTATAAAAAACCATATACTGGAAATGGAAAACTAAATATCCTTATTTATCTTGAGAATTATTATACAATAAATAAATATAAATGAAATCAGACAGAAAAATTTATAGTTTTTATAGGGAAATAAATACCCTTTTACAATCCACCAAAACTATTCACTTCATGTTTGGTGATTTCCACATGACCAGTACTATTACTAGGGACATCATGCCATTTTACCACTTACATTATGACTTGTTGAATACAACTGATACATGATACAATATCATGTTCTCTTTTAATTGGGCTCTAATAAGGATTTAAGAAATTGTCCATCAAGGTTAGTCAAATAAGTAATTTTATAATGAATGATAGATATAAATTCAGTGTTTACTATTAGAGTTTAGAGTAAATAAATAACACTAACTAATGGAATAAATATCTATGAGACAGAATACGAATGGATATGAACTATGGGATAGTATTCTTAAAAAATAGTATGGATCAATGATACATAAAAACTATAAATTGTGAGGTATTTTTATCTCCATGTGTAACACATATATGTAAACCATATATTTCGAAGTGAGACATTGAATGATAGTTTAGGCGTGTTTTTTCTTCTTTTATTGTGTCTATTTTTAAAATCAATTCACTTTGAAATAATCATATAGAATAGTAATTTTAGATTCATTATAACATATCCATAAAATCATTATAACTTTTCCTTAAAATATTTATCCATTTCATAGAATATAGTTTGGAAAAATTATTATATATTTAGTAATCATTGTACTTGTATCCGTCCTAGGCAATTTATTCATAAAACAATTTTTATTAAAATAAAGTGATAATTAAAAAAATAATGAACACATGAGAGAATTAACCACTTTCTCAAGTCAAACAATGATAATAAATACTCGGTTATAGACAGATGTATCTGATTTCGAATCACCACATTTCTAAATTCAATACATTTAAAATCAAATTGACAATATAACTCATATATGAATTTTTATATATGAGAATTGTGTTTGTAGAAGAATTTAAATAGGCCTTATTCACATAGAGATTTTTATTATCATGGTATTCGTCATCATGTATCAAAATTGAATGTATATAAAAGAATCATATAGCCAATTGGATCCATGTATCATGTTATTTCATGTATCAAAATTAAATAGTCGATTAAATTACAAACCTGATTCACGTAGATGATTGATAAATATAGCTGTTTATTCACATAGACACTCAATTATAGTATCTGGTTTTCATGAAAACTTTTCCATGAAAGAGCCATTACACAATGTTAATTACATCACATAAGAAATTTTAGTAGGTGGATGCACAATAGTTCAAAATTTCTCACATTGAAAATATTTATAGGCATATGAATATTTCATCCAATGAGTCTAGAATTATATACATGAATATTATAATAGCAGTAAAGCATTAAATCCTGAAAAAAAACACAAAAAAATTCAGAATCATTAGAATAATATACACAATTATTTGATATCATGAAAAACAAATGTACATGGGATATTATGGAAAAACATTTTGATTATATCATTTTCTACTTTCTTTATAATAAATGAGAAATGAAATTATCACATGTGTGTGTGTGTAGACTACATCCTCTAGGTAGTGATACGAAACATCATCCATCAAAATATTCTTAGGTTTATTAATATTATGTGTTTAATGTTAATATATTCTATTTATTTATTAATTATTCTTATATAATTAAACTATCATTTCTACTTTTTAATCTTTTCATCTGTTATAAAATGCTAATGTCGCTCATGAAACAATGTGGACTACCACCTCTATGAATATATTTATTTCATCTATCTTTTTTATTTTTCATAGATGGTAAAAAGGAAGTATATAATAAATATAATAAATATATATATATTTATATATGATATAATTTCTTATATATAATATTAAATTATTATTTTCATATCTTTGATTATATGTAATGAAAATTAAAAAACAAACCAATGTGTATGTGTGTATTAATATATCCACATAGTGACGTAATTAATTTTTCTTTACTTTATTATTTGAATGGTTATAAAATTTAAAAAAAATTTAATAATATAAAATTTTCATAATTTATAGTATTAAGATTATACATCCATGACCATGGATAATATATAGGAACCATTGATGATAAATATGCAAGGAAAACTAAATAGTTTCCCCTAAGAGGTTTGTTTTAATGGTTAAATTATTTTTAATAGGATAGTTAAAAAAGAGAAAGGAATGATAAATAGTATTTTATCTATTAATATAGTCCTACAACATATTTATAATAAATATTTATTTCTCACATTGAAGGTTTCAATCAATATAAAGATAGATAGGACTATCAGTAAGGGTTTATGTAATCATATCATTTCATATCAGGATTATATATACTAAATTTACATTGATGGACATTATATTGATATTATCATTAAATCACTATTTTATTTATACTTGGTTTTTTTAGGTTTTCCATGTTCTTCGAACATTACATATATTCTTAATAAATAAATGATGTAAATTTTTTTAGAATTGTCGACCGTATTTTTGTGTGGTTTAGTTTTTTTAACCCATCCTAGACTCTTAAAATTTGTTTTATGAAATTTTTTAATTATACATAAATTGTTTTAAAATGTTTTTTATATACATTTAGAATTTTTATAATTTTTAAATGAAATAATTTAATTAAATGGGTTTTACACTAGTTGTTTTTAACTTTTTACAATAGTGTGAAATGTATATTCCCATTTAAAATATATGGTATGAACATATTTTGACACCTCCACTACTATTTGTATATTTGAATAATCCTTTTCATGTTTTATTGGAGAATTTTATATGAAAATAATTTTATTTACATTATGGGTTTTTTGATTAATGATACTAAATCAGAATGATATTTTTTATGTTTTTAGAGAGATGTTCCAATGATTCTTTTTAGTTAATTTTCATCTATTTTAACACAATTTATGAACTGTTATGCATCACTTGGGATGTGGTATTTTTATAAAAATGATGTTAATATTCTATATATATTACATTGATAATTATATAATGTTGATTATATGAAAACATAGTATACACTAGTTAATTAGATTACGATGAAATATTTTTGAAGATCATTTGTATTCCATGGATTATTGAATGATGAAATTATAAAATGTCTATAAAACTAGTTTATTTTATCTATTTTATTTTATGATGGAATAATAAATGTTTTATTATATTTTGGAACACATTGTATAGCTTTAACTATTTTATTGGTGGTATCAGAATTATATATTCCTCTAACGCATTTGGTAAAGAGTGATTTCTCATGTGATAATAAGGATTGGGATATGTAGTAAAACATGATTATTAAGTGACTATTTAAACATTTAAATAAATTAGTAATGTTCCCTTAAAAAGATATTATTGAATCGAGAGTGAAAAAACCCCCATGATTACCTCGATATTGACCAGTGACCAACTAAATGATTCCCTATGATTTTTTATAACACAGTATTTATTATTTTTTAAGTATATTTTCTGGAGGAACATGATTAATTATTTTTTATTCCCCAATATTATAACATATCTCATTTTTTATGAAACCTCCTCATGAAATAATTCATTAATAATAAACTTTTACTGATTGGCTATGACATTCTTATGTCTTGATAACTTTCTCGTAAAATTATTATTATAAACACCTATAATCATTGACTAATATCTTCCATGTTTACTCTTATTGGTCCTCTTAGATCAACATTTCATATTTTTTCATTTAACAAATTTATGAATAAGAGTTTAATATAGTGTGTGTATAAGAAGTTTGCAATTAGAAATGAATATTCTTGGAGATATTGATGATGTTTTATAAAATAATATAATCATGTATGTTCTGTCAAGTAAATACTAGAAAATCCCATGGATTTATTTTAATAAATGGGAATTTTACGAGTCCTCGAATTTTTACGGTGCCTGATTCTGAGGTACGGTGGGCCCATAATCAATTTCAGAAGTAATGTTCAGGTACGTTTAGTAAACCTAAAAGGTGGTTTTTATAAAATTTGAACTGGTTCTCGGAACTGAATCTTCAGGGAACCGTTGAACTTGTAGTGTAAAAATTAGCTTAAGAAGACTTTCACCTTGATGATGGATGGTCGAGAATAAAAGTTAATATTTATCATTTTATAAAAAAGCATAAAAAAAGTGTACACGACTTTATTTTTTTAAAGCTGCCATGAGTGTGAGTGGTTGTCAGTTAAAAACTCAACTTGGGAGTTTGTGGTGGGACCGCCACACCATAACCTCCCATGAGAGGTTATGGTTGTGGGGCCCACCTAAACATATCCTCCCATGAGAGGTTACATTATGGGGACCACACATGACTATAACCCCAAATTAATGTGAGGGTGGAAAATCTCCCAACTCCCCTTATTAATGAGGAGGGAGTACCTTGACCTCCACTACCATTAATTGGTACCACCTTTCCCTTTTAATTAATTATGCGAATGTGTGTAATTTAATTAAGGGGAGATTCTTAATTTATTCCTCCATTTTTTAAATTACTGTTCCATTAAAATTATAGATAATTTATATTATTTTTGGGGTTATCAATTCTCATTTGGTGGGAGCGTGAGAGGAGAGCTTGGGAGAAAAGAAGATTTCCCAACGAATAACGAAGAACACGAAGAACATCGCCAACAACCTTCATCGACTTCCTCCCTCGGATCCTACTGATGTGGAGTGTCTTCCACGACAGACATAGCTCGGGGTAGGGAGTGCGTGACGAACGTGGAGAATGATGAACTTCATCATCTTCGTTCTGCGACACCGTCAACGAATGACGAATGACAACTGACGTATCAAAGGCAGAGGGATTATTACATGTTGATTTTGTACCTTTTACTTAATTTATTAAAAATATATAATGGGATTTTTGTGGATGTATTAATGATCATGATGAGCCAAATGATACCTTCCTAAACACGGAGGGTGCGGGCCAACCTATCATGTCCCGAAATCCTCTATTGTTTTCCCTCTTTTTGTGGCATTCTACAACAAGAAGATGAGGTGACAGTGATGATGGAAAAAATGACAACGGTCACACTACCCGTGGTCTCTATAAATCGTGCCACCGCCAAAGCGCACCGATGCTTCCAGCTGAACACCACCAGCCTGAGCAGCGCCCGACCCGCCTACCCGCAGCCTCCCAGTGCCCTTCCTGGCACATGGTCCGCATGCAGGCTGCCTCTCAGCTCTCTTCCCGGCACATGGCCCACCTTCGCATGTCCTCTGGACAATCTCCTTCACATGATGGCCGCTTGCCCGCACCCCCCATAGCCTGGCCGGCCCCCTATCGGTGCCCCGTACACTTCCCAACCATTGTTTCACCCTACCCGGTGCCATTGCGGACTACCCAGCTACTGCCGCACCCTACCCAGTGCCCCCGCGCCTTTCCCAGTGCCATGTCGACACCCCCACAGACTGCCCAGCGCCCTGCTGGTACCCCCACGGCCTGCCTGACCCCTACCATGCACTACCTGGTGCACCTGCGGCCTGTCCAGCGTCTAGTCTGACTACCAACACCACACGTTCTCTTCCCGCGGCCAGCCCGATCCCTGCATGGCTCTGTCCAAACCAGACCTACCTTCAGGACGAGTCACCTACATGGAAACCATCGGGACGAACCTTCCTCACACTCCGCTAGGCCGGGCCTAGCGGACTGGGCCAAACCTAGAGGGCATACCGGCCCAACTGTCTGGGTCAGATCCAGTGGGTCTTACCAGGTCGGCCCAGACTAGGTTGCCACTAGTTGGCCTGACCGGGTCGGTCCAGACCCGTTCCCATTACTAACCCATTACCTTCTTGGGAAATATATTTGCCACCAAAAGTCCGTCTGACGAACCATCAGTGGCACCAATATTCTTGGTGTGAAGCCTTTCCTTTGAGAATACCACACTAGAGTTCGGGGTATAGTTGAGATACAGTTAGGTTGGATTGTAGAAGAATCCAACCGTGACCTGGGACTAAATGTTTAATAACTAACAGACCAGGCATCCGATTGATGCGCCATTTGTTGCGTTGAGACCCTTTTGGCAAGGCATACATTTTTGATACTTCTATGTATGTCTTCATGATAGTTTTAGTTTCGACTAGTAGCTTGTGGAGCGGATCTTATAGAGGTGACCCGACATTTGTGCGGGAACCTAGTAGCTGGGTGAGAATTAATGACTATTGACCAATTCAACTCAGCGTGATTTGACTAGCCCAGGGGGAGCTTCTTTGTGTGGGAGCGGCAGACCCACGATCGGGAGCACCTTTGTGTGAGCACGACAGAGCCATGGTACTCAACACATGGAGTACCTGAGAAGGCTCCCGAGGGAGCACCTCTATGGGAGAGTAATTGAACCACGGTGGAGAGAGCCTCTGTGTGAGCGCAGAAGATCCACGGTACTCGACAGGAGGGGTACCTCAGCAGTACATGTTAGTGGGAAGTGCCTCTGTCTGACACAACATTCCCACTGTACTCGAGATAGGATGAGTTCTCCAGTAGCCAAGGGTTCAGATTAAAAAAAATCTTTGTTTGAGCTGAGTTAATAAATTTTGTGTTTTAATCATGATTGAGATGGGTTTCTTGATAACATAGGTATATGTATGGGAATATTCCTAAGTAATGGTTATTAATTGATTTCATACTTTTTGGTTTATCCTTGTTGGTTTTAGTGAGACCTTGAGGGTCTCGTGGTCCATAATATGTATCATTATGCTCACCCCTGCATGGGATATACCCGCACCTCATTGTGTTGGTTGCAAACGATGGACAACGCTGAATGAGGTAGTGAGTAGACGGACATGTTGGTACCCAGAGGTGGATCATTCAGTGTGACAGTGCAAGGAGGAGACAGACATATGTGAAGTACTGAGGAGGTCATCTGTACCTACCCTTCTGGTAGGAACCTCGGAGGATGACCCAATATCTGCTTTACTTTTCATTCATTTGTACTTTTACATTCCAGTTGGGAATCTATTTCAGGACCCGTTTACATTCAAGCACTTCTTTTGTATACAGTTTTACTTAGCGCTTTTCTTGATGTTTTGTACTCTGATTTCTTTGTTTACAGTTCTAAATTCAATGGCTTCACAGTTTAGGGATTTACACCTTGGGTGCTAGTTTCCAGCCCCTAGCCTTTGGAAGGCAGGCTTGGGGTAGTCATGATATGGGCCCTGGGGGTTGGGTCCTGACAAATTGGTATCATAGGAGTCGGTTCTACCTCATAACATAGAACTCTTGTATTTTTTATTCTATAAAGCAATAGCATTAAGGGTTCTATGTGAGGTTTTCAATTCAAGGAGTCAATTGTTAGTGCGAGCGGCTGACGTATCCATACACCAGGACCCTAACTTATGATTTTCAACTCAGTGCACGAAAGCACTGATTAAGTGTGTTTTTCAAAAAAAATTATTTATGTGACCTCTACTAGGTCACCTCACCAGGTATAATCTTTCTATCATGCCACATCTATTTAATTCAACATGCCTCCAATCAGATGATTAGTTCGAGCCATGAGAGACGTACGGACAGATATCCCACCGATCGATGAGGCCTCGATGCATGGTCCTTTTACAACGGAGGCACTTGTGGTACTACTTTATATTTGGCCACTAATGGCACCATCCCCAACAGCGGACGATGCACGCCGCTTGAGCGCGTTGCACGAGTTCTAGTGCCAAAGGCCACCCAGGTTCAGCGGAGAGACGGAAGCACATGCGGATGAGGATTTTCTGGAGGCTATGATGAGAGTTTTCCAACTGGTAGGGATACCATCAAACTTCATGGTGATCCTTGCTGTGAGTCTCCTTCAGGAAGCAACAGGCAGATGGTAGAGCCTGATGCTCCAAGTTCATGACGAGGCGACCATACTCTGGGCAGACTTCGATAGCCTATTTGGGGTGGAGTTTATCCCTAAAACCCTTCATGTGGTGTGGATACAGGATCTACTTCATCTGCAGTAGGGCTACATGACTGTAGCATAGTAATCAACAAGGTTCACCGACCTATCACCCTACTCCACATATTTGATATGATACCCATTCTTCAGGGCCAAAACAATCGAGCAAGGGCTCAAGCGAGAGATCAGAGCTCCAATGATCTCACATAGAATCCTGACATAGACGGGGGTTCTAGAGAGAGCCCTCATGGTGGAGAGATTCCTTTCCAAGAAGTGTCCAGCAACGATACCCACCACTAGCTGACATGTAGTGGAGTCTTCTGAAGATGGCAGTAGGTAGATGTCGCATGCGTCCAAGAGGACCAGACCTACATGTGGTCAACTGCATGACTCAAAATCAGTTTTGTAGGGCACACGGTGTAGAGACACACTTGTCAGTAGTAGGCAGGGTTACTCATGCAGCGGGAAGGGTCACATGTCTCATGAATATCTGACCCACCATTCAGATGATCACCAGACAGTTAAGAGACCCTCCAAGAAGAGGTAGAGGTTTGAATGAGGTGGTTTGTAGGGACGAGATGGATGTGGTAGAGGAGTTGGACGTGCAGCTCGTAGTGGACAACTAAAATGACCCATTCTATACATACATGGTTATCACTTCAGAATTGAATCATACTTATTACAACATATAACAAAAACATGATAGTACCGTATAGGTATATTGTCTTTAGAAACTGGGAAACATAAACAACATGTTCATAAATCATCTACATTGTCTCCCATTTCATTCATCATATCTAGAGTCCCTTTTGGAATATCCTACTTAATACCCTTCTTCTTGACGTAGGAAATAGGAAACATAAAAAAGGGTGAGCTCAAATTCTCCGTAAGGGTAAAAAAATGAAATATCAATCATATCACATTCATAAAAGCATAACATTTTGAAAATATTAACCTGCAAAAGAGATCATAATATCATAACATGGGATAAATCATAATAGTGAAATAGAATCTCAATAACCATAACATAAAACATGAAACATTGAGTCATACACATATAATCATAAAAAATCATTTCATATTATTCATGGCTCTTTTCAAAGACCATTATAGCAGAAAAATCCCATTACTAAACCGAGTTCACTCCTCATTCATGTCCAGTATCACTGAACCAGATTAACTTGCATTACAGCCATGTCTATCTCATGAGATATAAATTATTAAACAATGAATTTGAGGGAGATATAGGTCCCACCCATCTCATAATTAAACCATTATTATGTGTGCCACAAAATCTTAACATAACCCATGTAATAAAAATGGTATTCTCAAACATCATGCCATCATAACACAATCCATATAAGATAAAAGGACATAATAAAAATAATTCCATTATAAAAAAATAAAATCAATGTAAAAATAGGGATATAAATAGAACCATATATTATCTTATATGTAAAATAATTTTGATAAAATACTTGAACTCCATTCTTAAGGAAAATATCATTTCTACTTCAAAAATATTTTTCATTTCATAACATGTAATATAATTTAAAACTAAAAGAAGTTTATTAAAAATAAACATGAAAACATGTTAAGTAATCTTAATTGAAATAATGTTATCTGAAATCATAAAAATCCATTCATTTCGTATAAGTTAAAAAAACATTCTTCTCGTACATTGGCTTGAAAAGTAAAAAAGTACCTTATAGTAAAAAATGAAAAAAGATTCCTTTCATATCTTTTACAAAAAACTCACCAATGGGTAAAATTGGATTTAAAAAAATTGTATGTGGATTGAAATAATATTAAATATTGAGGAAACAAGGATGATGATGGGAAATATTCCATAGTAAATTTGGAAGTATAAACAATCTCATATAAAAGTATGATTGTGAGATTATGCCTTACCTTTGGTCTGATTTGCTTCGTACGTATCCAAACCTCATGTATAATGATTTTAATAATGTCATTGACTTATTTAGGAATCATATTAATTGTTATTATATCATATATTGTCATATCTGTAACTTATTATTAGTAATATTTCATTGCTACTTGTTATTCTGGTGTTTATTACTTTATATTCTTATGCATGTTTTATTGAATAAATTATTATTATTATATTTAGGTTATAGATACATAATTTCTTGAATGGTGTTAGTTTAATATATATCATATTTATTCATTCAATTCATTTATATAATAATTATTCAATAAAGATCATGTAGAATGAGTCGCATCAGACCGTGGTGACGGTAGGCCGTACGTACGCACGAGCGATGATATCATTACCATGATCGTGGAATTGTATTTAAGTGTATATATACTATTTAAGAATCAATATCACTTTATAATTATCATATATCATTTTTATTAACACCATTATACACATCCATTTAAGGTTGTGGTGGAAAACAGATTACACCACGGCATGGAGACGGTATTTCGTACGTACGCACGCACGATGATTTCGTTTTCCGTAGGATGGATAGAAGGTTAAATAGGGTTGTTTTATATTTATAATAAAATATAAGTATATGATTGATAGTTATGTTATTACTTCATAATGAAACAATAAAAAAGAGTATCTAGAAGAATAAATAAATTTGAAAGAATATGTAACATATATTACCTCTTCTTCGACATGCCTCTTTGAAACCTCTTCTTAGGAAACTAAAATTGATATTTGAAGAAGACCAGGACCTCTATTATGTTTCTAGGGAATTTGATAAGAAAAATGGGAAGTTTTTTTCCATGATATAAGGCTCAACAGTTTGTGAGGAGGAGAGGGAGGAGGCGCCCTTTTATAAGGGAGGATAGGGCCACCTTTGGAAATATAAAAAAATATTAATTTATAATAAATTCAAACCCCACATATAAAATCCCATATTACTAAAATTATAATATTATATTACATTGGGTTTTAATCTCATCAACCTACAAAATTTAGACATGTTGGGAATTTATTTTAAACATTATCAACTTGATTTGTCTTTATTTAATCTATTAAATTTTATTTGTGTTAATAATATTCTAAATTTTAAATTGATATAAATAATTTCTTATGTTATATTAATTTTCTATAAGTAGATACATAATGAAATTTTAGACCATGTAAATTTAAAAATATAATTTATAAATATTGTTCTGATTTTAAACAATTTTATAATATGTTAATTTTATAAAATAACAATAGTGTCAATTTTGACACTATTAATTTATTTGAATTTAAATAAAATCTACATAGAGGATATATTTAAACTAAAAGAATTAATAGATACATAACAAGAAATATTTTTCTTTAAAAGTATTGGAGCACATTTAATAGTTCATATAATATTTATTTTAATATTTTTAAAATAATTTATTTTATATTTCAATCAATAAAATAATTTCAACATTACTATTATGTCATCTTTAATGATAATTATTTAACCCCTAAAAAAAATAAGTAAATTCACATGATGGAGATAATATTATTATATTTTTCGAGACTATTCATGTTCGAAGATTCATGAAGTTTTTCACTTAATTAAAATTATTATACTTATAAGATTTAAGAGAGTGACATGTTGTGACTTTCTTTAGTTTTATTAATAAGTACATCATTTTCATGGTCAAAGGTCCATGAAATGAATCTATTCCGACTCTGAGGTGATATGGGTCGACTTTTATTCATCCAAAAAATATTTTCTCAAGTTTTAGAGTAATTTTACATTCTTATTTTTACCCTCAATTACCCGATTTACCTTTAACTATAGTAAATAAAAATTACCGTAGTTACTATTCATAATATAAAAAATAAAAGTAAACTACTAACATTATTTGGACCCACCGAATCCAAATATGAAATCAATTTTTCAAAATTAAAAACACTAATGTTGCAGAAATTATTTTAAAATTAATCTCGTTGTTAAGAAAACAGTTTTTAAAAGACATAAAATTGCCAAAGATTTAAATGTTTTTACCTATTAAATAAATCTAAAATTATTGATAATGACATAAATTATATTAAATGTTTTATATATATTCTATTTATAATTTAAATCCATTCAATAATATATTTTAACCAAATAAATTATTTTGTTGAAAAAAGTTTTTTTCAATTAAAATTTTGCGTATTTTTACTATTTATCAAAATATGAATGTTATCAAAAAAGTATAAAAATTTATCCAATGTAAATTTTTATATCATAATTCAATGAAATAATTGTAACTTGTAATATTTATCTTATAAACCTGACAAAAATTATCATTAAACTGGGTGCGACATCAAAAGGCGGAAAACTGCATTTTTTAAAATAATAATAATAATTCTTTAACAAAAAAATTGATTTTTATCTATTATCATATGTAAAATGAATTCTAATGTTATCTAAAATTCAAAATTTTGTTAATACTATTTAAATGGCTACATTATATAACATTTTAAAAACATATCTTTGTTTAGTGAAACTCGATTTTGCGTATAGCACATGCTATCGAGGAAGGTTTATCTTGCGTATAACGCAAGCTAAGCTAGTGTTGTGTGTAGTGAAAGATTCCATTGATGATTCAGATAACATAAGACATAAAAAATATACCTCTCATAAAATATCATGGTGTTACATTCAACCCCCATTAAAATGAATTTCTCCCACAAAAATCGTCAATTCAAAACAAACAGTTCATCATACCTCTCATTCATCATATCCTCAAGCTCCCATTTAGCTTTTTCTTATTAGTGGTTCCTCCATAAAACATTCACCAAGCGTGTGGTCTTGTTCCATAGAACTTTTTCTCTATGATATAGAATCACTATTGGCTGATCTTCACAAGAAAGATCTTGCTCCAGTCGTACAACTTCTGAGATTAGTACATGTGAAGGATCGAGTATGTACTTTCATTAGAGAGATACATGGAAGACATCGTGAACATGAGAGTGATTCAGTGGAAGAGCCAATCAGTAAGAAACCTTCCCAACATGATCCAGTATTTCTAAAGGACTGATATACCTTGGGCTCAGCTTTCCCTTCTTTCCAAATGTCATTACTCTCTTCCAAGGAGATATTCGTAAGAACACTTTATCACCCAATTAAAACTCTAGGACTTTTCTTTGGTTATCAAAAAAACTTTTTTGTTGACTCTAAGCAGATATTATGTGTTATTGAATAGATATGACCTTTTCTTCCATATCATCAACAAGATCAGGTCCTAATATCTTTCTTTCCTCGACATCATCCCAGCAAGTTGGAGTCCTATATTTCTTTTCATAGAGAGATTCATAAGGAACCATATAAATAATGGAGTGAAAGATATTATTATAAAAAAATTCCACCAAAGGTAGGTGTTGATCCCAACTACCATTTAAATCCATAGAGAATGCTCTGAACATATCTTCTAGAGTTTGAATTGTTCTCTCTGGCTGACCGTCTGTCTGACGATGATAAGCAGTTATGAAACTCAACTCTGTATCTAATGTATGCTTAAGACTTATCCATAACATTGAGGTAAACCTCAGATCCTGATCTAATATAATGGAATGTTTTACTCCATGAAATCTTACCACTTCCTTCATATATATCTTAGAAAGCTAATCCAGAGAGAAATATTCTCTAATAGCAATGAAGTGTGCCAACTCATAAGACGATCAACTATAACCCAGATTTCATTATTGCCATTGGCTGTTTTAGGAAGTCCAGTGACACATTCCATAGTGATCTTTTACCATTTCTATTCTGGTATGGGTAGTGGATGTAACATCCTCTTAGAATTCTATCTCTCTACTTTATCTTGCTGATAAACCAAGCATCGAGAGACATATTCAGCAATATCTCATTTCATGCCATCCCAACAGAAGTAATCTTTCAGATCCCTATACATCTTCGTGCTTCCAGGATGAATAAAGAATGAAGAACTTTGAGCCTAATCTAATAGCTCCTTCTTTAATTTTGGGATGGGAGGAACAGAAACCCAATTCTTGAACCTTATTATCCCATCACAATGAAGCTTGAATTCATGATCATTTCTCACATTCTTTTATAACTCTAAATATTATTTTTGTGCCTCTTTAATATTCACATGTATATATGGTTGAACATTCATTTTAGAAAGATAATATTATCCCCTTCCATTATAATTCCAAGATCAATCCATTGTAAATCCATAAAAATTGGATCTTTTGTGATCCTCATCATGGATAAGATAGCATGGTCTTGTCGAATTAATGTCTCTGCCACCTTGTTTTCTTTCCTAGGGTGGTAATGAATCCAGTATTCGTAATCCTTAATCAACTCCAACCATCTTATTTGGCCCATATTCAGCTCCTTTTGTGTAAAAATATACTTTAAAATTTTTTGATCAGAATAATTACCACACCTTTCACTATAAAGATAATTCCCCCAAATCATTAATGCAAACATTACCGCAGCTAACTCCAAATCATGAGTTGGTTAATTTTTCTCATGTATTTTCAACTATCATGAGGCATAATCTATCACCATATAATTTTGCATAAGAACACACCCGAATACCTTCTTGGATGCATCACTGTAGATCACACACCATTCTCCACTCCAAGGCATTATGAGCACAGTTGCACTGATTAACCTTCTTTTCAACTCCTAGAAATTCTATTCACACTCAATTGTCCACAAGAATGTATCTCCTTTTCGAGTCAACTTAGTGAGTGGATTAGATAATTGTGAAAAATCATTCACAAAGCGTCGATAATATCCAACCAAAACTAGAAAACATCGGATCTCAGTTATTGTTGAATGTCTTGACCATTTATCGATTACCTCTGTTTTTGCTGGATCCACAAATATCCCCTTGTTTGAGATTATGTGACCCAAAAATGAATTTTTTTGTAACGAAAATTCATAGTTGGTAAATTTGGAATAAATCTTCTCCATTCTCAGGGTCTTTAATAAAATTATCACGTGATCATCATGTTCTTCCTTTCTCTTTGAATAGAAAAGAATATCATCTATCAAGACTACCAAAAACTGATCAAGATATTCTCTAAAGACTCTATTCATCAGATCCATGAAGATAGTAGGAAAATTAGTAAGACAAAATGGAATCACTAAAAATTCTTAGTGTCCATACCTTTTATGGAAATTCATCTTTGGTATATCCTATTTTTGGACACTTAATTGATGATACCTTGAACAAAAGATCAATCTTGGAAAAGTATTTTCTTCAATGGAGGTTGTCAAATAAGTCGTCAATGCATGGGAGATGATATTTTTCTTGACAGTGATCTTGTTAAGTTCTCGATAATCAATGCAAAGTCTCATTGATCCATCTTTCTTCTTAACAAAGAGAATAGGTTCTCCCCAAGGTGACACACTAGGGAATATGAATCCGTTATCAATATTGGCTTGGAGTTTCTTCTTCAATTCCTAAAACTCAATTGGGGCCATTCTATATGGTGTCTTTGAAATAGGCATAGCACCCGGTATGAGTTCTATTGAAAACTCAACTTCACGATTTGGTGGAAGACCAGGAAATTCTTCCGGAAAGACATCATCAAACTCCTGTACTGTGTAAATATTCTTAATATTGAGTTTCTCTCCAACCATTTGAGATAAATGAACTTCATTTATTGGAATCAAGACTCATTATATGGAAGAAATTTCCACAGGAATGATATATTCATCCTTGCATCGATAGATGATTGTAGATTGATCAGGAATATTAAATGTGATTTCCCTTATATGAAAATATATATAAGCTCCCTAGAAAGAAATCCAATCCATGCCAAGAATCGCGTCAAATTCCACTATTGGAAGGATCACATGATTTAAAGGACGCACTTTCCCATAGAAATCAATTGGAGAAGAATTATAAACTTTTGTTGCAACCATTGTTCCATTAAGAGTTGTCATAGATAACTCCACTTATATTTTTTGAGGTAGTATGTAGATACCCTTAGAAAATTATGCAGAAATAAAAGAGTGGAAGGATCCAAAATCAAATAATAAATTTACTACTTTAGAGTGGTTGATAAGTGTACCTTTCACCACTTCGTTATCGTAATCCAGATCGCCGATAGAAATTGCATGTGGCTTTCCTTTGTCTTTGGCCTTAAGAGTTTGTTGATGTCGATAATCATCAACAAACCTTTGATTATGGCATTGATTGGAATAATTCCCTATTTCGTTTATCTTGAAGCATTGAATTGTAGGTGGTGCATTATGTGTATCCTTTTCTTTGTTCACATCATTAGGTATCTCCTTCCCATTATTTTGACATTAAACCGCCCGATGACCTTCTTTTCCATACATAAAACATTTACATGTCCCTTTAAGACAATTCCCTCCATGTTTCTTTCCACACATTGAGAATAAGGGAAAACTCATCTTATTTTCAGTGTAGTCTTTATATTTTCCATTGAATTCTATTTTCCTCTTCTTATCAAACCCATATGATGGATGGGTTACTCCATTCTCCATCTCAACCTTGAGAGCTAATCGAACAATTTCTTCATAGCTATTGATGTCCATTATTTATAATGCCCTTCGAAAACATGGCTTTAAGCCACTAAATAATCGATCGATTTTACTCTTAGGCTGGATAATAATTCCGGAATCATACCTTGAAAGTCTTGTAAAATTTTCTTTGTAGGAATCAACTGGTTCATCATACTTTTGATTCAGTTAAAGAAACTCCTTCTCTATCTTTGATTGAAGAATATGAGGGAAATACTTATTGAAAAATAAGTTCATGAACTCATCTCATTCCATGGACTCAATTTCATCCCTTTACCTCATATTCTTAATATGATTCCACCATTGATATGCTTAACCTTCAAAAAGATATACAACTAAGATGTCATTATCATGGTCGGAACATTGCAGAACATAAAATATCTTTTCAGTGGTACTGATCCATTGTTCAGCCACTAATGGACCAGAAGATCCGCTAAATGAAGTTGGACGCTGCCTCATGAAGGATTAAATAGAATGTTTCTCCTTACTTTTTTAATTTTTATGTCCTGTATGATTCATAGATTGAGAAATTTATGTGAGCATGGCTACAAGATTTTCCATTCCATCTCCCATAATTTTGGGTTGCTCAGGGGGGCAATCATTTCATTTCCCATCACATTCATCATTAACATGGTTCCATCGGGTTCCAACCATTGACTAAAACCATTAAGCTTAGTGTTAGAAATACTAATCATAATAGGAAAACTACATAATCAAGAATAAAATTTCACACTTTAGGTCTTATCATAGGTTGTTCATGGACATTCCTAAAACACTAATATTGTGTTCTTTGTTTAGACATATCCGTAGATTTCTTAATAAGGCTTTTACATCCTAGTTTCCAAAGGTTGAATATACCTTTCCTATGATACCAACAATAACGACCCATACTTGACATAAATGGTTATGACATCAATGTTAAAGAATACTTATTACAACATATAACAAAAACATGATATTACCATATAGGTATAGTGTCTTTAGAAATTGGGAAACATAAACAACTGGATCATAAATCATCTACATTGTCTCCCGTTTATTTCATCATATCTAGAGTCCCTTTTGGAATATCCTACTTAATACCCTTCTTCCTTACCCGGGGAATAGGAAACATACAAAAGGGTGACCACAAATGATTAGTAAGGGTAAAAAAATGAAATATCAATCATATCATATTCATTAAAACATAACATTTTGAAAATATTAACCTGGAAAAGAGATCATAATATCATAACTTGGGATAAATCATAATAGTGAAATAAAATCCCAATAATCATAACATAAAACATGAAACATTGTGTCATACACACATAATAATATAAAATCATTTCATATTAGTCAAGGCTCTTTTCCAAGGTCATCATAGCGTTCAAAGTCTATTACTGAACTGAGTTCACTCCTCGTTCCAATCCTGTATCACTGAACCGAATTAACTTGTCGTTCTAACCATGTCAATCTCATGAGATATAAATCATTACCCAATGCATTGGTGGGAGATATAGGTCCCACCCATCTCATATTGAAACCATTCTTATGTGTTCCACGAAGTCATAAATCATAGCATAACCCATGTAATAAAAATAGATTCTTAAAAATCATGCCATCATAACATAGTCCATATAAGATAAAAGAAAATAATATAAATAATTCCATCATCAAATAATAAAATCGATGTAATAACAGGGATAGAAATAAAACTCTATATTATATTAGATGGAAAATAATTTTTATAAAACACTTGAACTCATTCTTGAGGAAAATATCATTTCTACGTAAAAAATATTTTTTATTTCTTAATATGTCATACAATTTTAAACTAAAATAAGTTTATTATAAAAACATGAAAACTTTTAAAGTATGTTTCATGAAAAAAAAATTCTACGAAATCATAAAAATCCAGTCATGCCGTATAAGTTAAAAAAACATTCTTCTCGTACTTTGGCTGGAAAATTCAAAAAGTAACTCGGACTAAAAAATGACAAATGATTTGTTTCTTATTTTTTACTAAAAACTCACCAATGTGTAAAACTGGATTTAAACAATTATAGGAGGAGAGAAATAATATTATTTATTTAGGAAACATGGATGTGGTTGATAAATATTCCCCAGTAAATTCTGAAGTATATACAATCTCAGATAAAAATGAGATTGCGAGATTTTCACTAACCATAGATTTGATTATCTTCGTACGTATCCAAACCTCCTGTATAATGATTTAAATAATGTCGTTGACTTATTATGGAATCATATTTATTGTTATGATATCATATATGCTCATATTCATAACTTCTAATTAGTAATATTTCAATGTTACTTGTTATTCGGGTGTTCATTGCTTTATGTTCTTATGCATGTTTTGTCGAATAAATTATTATTCTTATTTTTAGGTTATAGATACATCAATTAAAAAATGGTTTTAGAGTAATATATATCATATTTATTCATTCAATTCATTTCTATAATCATTATTCAATGAAGATCATGTAGAACATGTCGCATCACATCGTGGAGACGGTGGGCTGTACGTACGCACGAGTGATGATATCATTCCCCTGATCATGATATTATATTGAAGTGTATGTATACTATTTATGAATGAAAATCAATTTACAAAAATCACATAAAGTTATTATTTACAACATTATACCCATCCATGTAAGGTGGTGGTGGAAAACAGATTACACCACGGCGTGGAGACGGTATTCCGTATGTACGCACGCACGATGATTTCATTTTCTGTAGGATGGATAGAAGGTGAAATATGGTTATTTAATATTTATAATAACATATTAATATATTAATGATACTGATTTTATTTATTCATAATGAAAAAACTAATGAAGAGTAAGTATAAGAAGAAATAAATTTGAAATAATCGGTAACAGATATTACCTATTCTTTGACACACCTCTTTGAATCCTCTTCTTAGGGCACTAAAATTGGTCTTTTAAGAATACCATGTCCTCTAGTACGTTTCTAGGTAATTTGAGAAGGAAAATGTGCAGTTATTGGACAAGATTTAAGGCTCAAAATTTTGTGAGGAGGAGTGGGAAGAGGTGCCCTTTTGTAAGGGAGGATAGGGGCACCAATGGAAATCTAAAACAATATTAATTTATAATAAATTCAAAACCCACATAAAAACATCCAAAATAAATAAAATTAGAATAATAGATGAAATAGGGTTGTAATATCATCATCCAATATAATTTATACATGTTGGGAATTTATTTTAAACATTATCAACTTGATTTATCCTTATTTAATCTATTTAATTTTATTTGTGATAATAATATTCTATATTTTAAATTGAAAAAATTAATTACTTATGTGTTGTGAATCATCCATCATTATATAATTTATGACATTTTGGACCATATAAATTTTCATTTATAATTTATAAATATTTTTGAGATTTTTATACAATTTTATAATATGTTAATTTTATAAAATAACAATAGTGTCAATTTTGACACTATACATTTATTTGAATTTAAATAAAATCTATATAGAGGATATATTCAAAATAAAATATTAAATAGATTCATAAAAACTCATATTTCCTAGAAAAGTATTGGATCACATTAAATAGTTCATATAATATTTATTTTAATATTTGTAAAACCATTTATTTGATATTTTAATCAATAAAATAATTTCAACATCAATATTGTGTCACTTTTAATGATAGTAATTTAATCCATATAATTTATAAATAATTTCACATGATTTAGATAATTCTATTATAATTTTGGATACTATTCATTTTTGAATTTTCATTAAGTTTATCACTAAATTAAAATTATTATACTTATAATATTTAAGAGAGTGACATGTTTTCACTTTCTTTAGTTTTAATAATAATTACATCATTTTAATGGTCAAAGGTCCATGAAATGAATCTATTCTAAATCTTAGGTGATATTGGTCTACTTTTATTCATCAAAAAGAATTTTGGAAAGTTTTAGGGTAATTTTACAATCTTATTTTTACCCTTAATGACCCAATTTACCTTTAACTGTAGTAAATAAAAATTACCGTCGTTACTATTCATAATATAAAAAAAATTAAAGTATCCTATTAACACAATTTGGACACACTGAATCCAAATATGGAATCCATTTTTCAAAATTCAAAACATATAAGCTTTAGTAATTAATTTAAAATTAATCCCATTGTTAAGGAAACAGGTTTTAAAAGTTAAAACATTGCCAATGATTGAAATGTTTTTCCCTATGAATTAAATTTAAATTAATGATAATGACACACATTATATTAAATGGTAAAAATATATTCTATTTATACATTAAAACCACTGAATAATATATTTTAACCATATAAATTATTATGATGAAAAATGTTTTTTTCAATTAAAATTTTGTGTATTTTTACTATTCATCAAAATATGTAAGTTTTTAGAAAAGTATCAAAAATTAATCCAATGTAAATTTTTATATCTTGATTCAAAGGGATAATTTTATTTTTTTAAAATTGAACTTATATACTTGTCAAGAATTATCTTTAAAATGATTGCACCATCAAAAGGTGGAAACCTGCATTTTCGAAAAACAAATTAATAATTATTTTATCCGAAAATTTGATTATTTTCTCGTATCATATGAAATATGAATTCTAATGTTATATAAAATTTAAAATATTTTTAATACTATTTAGAACGGCTACTTTGTATAATATTTTAATAACATATCATAGTTTAGTGAAACTCGATATTGTGTATAACACACGCTATCGAGGATGGTTTCTTTTGCATATAATGAAAGAAAATATAGTATTGTGTGTAGTGAAAGATTCCTTTTATGATGCATATAACATAAGACATAAAAAAAATTACTTCTCATAAAATATCATGGTGTTAGAATGATGTTTCGAGGTGTTACCACCACAACCACCAGGAGGTCCACTCCGAGCACATGGAGTGGGTGGAAAGGGGAGAGCTCAGCTTTAGGTAGGTGAGGCCTTTGATCAAAGTGATCCAGAGATGATTCGAGGTACGATCTGTGTCTACTACACCTTAGATATAGTTCTTATGGATAGAGGTGCCTGTCACTCTTTCATTTCCACCACCCTCGTTTGGAGCTCAAAGATTCTGATGGAGTCGTTGGATCGATCATTATGTCTAGAGACTCCTACGGGAGATGATTCGACATTTATGAACTGGTGCCGGAAGTGCGAGCTTACTAAAAGTGGTGAGAGATTCGGCTGGGATCTCCTAGTTGTGATGTCAAAGACTTACGATGTCATCTTGGGTATAGACTGGTTATCTAAAGTTCGTGCCCAGATCAACTGTATTAGGCGAAAAGTGTGGTGTGTCCATATGGATGGGACTAGGTTTACCTTCATCGGTGAGAAGTGAGCCCTTGTAGAATAAGACAGACTTACTCGGAGGAGGGTGCTGCCGTTCACTCACAAGTTGGCATTCCTAACCCTCAGAACAGTTGATGTGGAGAGTCCAACATATCCTGTAGTGGTGGACCGGTACATGGATGTTTTCCCTGACTATGTTCCAGGATTACCTCCTCGCAGAGAGGTGGACTTCTACATTGAACTATACCCTGAGACGACACTAATATCTACTCCTACATATCGGATGTCTTTCACTGAGCTTCACGAGCTGAGGGTATAGCAGGAGGAATTGTTGGATAAGGGATTCATCCGGCCCAGTGTTTCTCCCTGGGCAGCCCCGATTCTTTTCACCAAGAAGGCGGATGGGAGCTTGAGGATTTGTTTCAACTACCATCTCATGACCCAGGTGGCCGCGAAAAACATCTACCCACTACAGATAATTGACTACCTCTTTGAAAAGCTGAAGGGATCACATTGGTTATTGAAGATATACCTCAGAAAAGGATATCACCATATCATATATTGAGACAAGGATGTGCAGAAGACGACCTTCAGGTGTTGTTACAACCACTATGAGTTCTGGGGTAGGCCTTTCAGCATCACCAACACTTTAGAAGTGTTCATGGGACTCATGAACATGATATTCCAACCATAGCTCAATCACATTGTCATAGTCTTCAACAACAACATTCTGATCAACTCGTCTACCGAGGCGGAGCATTCCTACAATTTCAGGTAGTTCTGTACACACTCCAAGGGAACTAAATTTATGTTAAGCTCTTGATGTGCCAGTTTTGGATTCAAGAGGATCACTTCTTGGGACATGTCATCTCAGAGGCTGTAGTTATAGTGGATCTAGCTATGATCAAGGTGGTAATTGCTTGGGAGCCACCCAGGAGTGTGACGATGGTACAGAGTTTGATGGATTTGGCAGGGTACTGCTAGACGTTTGTACAAGTCTTCTACAGAGTTGCAGCATGACTATCAGCCTTGATGAAGAAGGGGAAACCCTTCGTGTGGTCGGCGAGATTCCAGCAGAGCTTTCAAGAGCTGAGGCAGAGGCTATGTAGTGCCCCCATCTTGAGGCTTCCGAAGGAGGGCGTTGGGTACGTAGTCTACTGCGATGCATTAGGGACCAAACATGGGTGTTTCCTGATGTAGGAGTGATCAGTGATAGATTATTGTTCTCGATAGCTGAGATAACACGAGTTGAACTATTCTACCCATGACCTGTAGTTAGAAGTAGTGGTCTTCGCCTTTACGATGTGGTGGCACTATCTAATGGGTGAGTGTTTTACCATGTACATTGACCACCAGATTCTCAGGTATATATTCACTCAGAAGGACCTGAACTAGAGACATCGACGCTGTCTTGAGTTCCTCCAGGTCTATGGCTTATAGATAATCTATACTCCGGGAAAGGGGAACGTTGTTGTAGATGTGCATAGTAGGAGGACTAGTATACAGCTTCTTGGAGAGGTGACATAGGAGGTGGCTTCTTTATAGATATCATTTTTGGATAGAGTCAGAACAACCTTTCTTCAGTCTCTTATGGTCACTCCGTTAATTCTTCAGCGATCTAGGGAGGCACTAAATGGGGACACTGACTTCGAGACACGATGTTTTTAGATATCCACAGGGTAGGCACATGCTGGATTCTTTGAAGGTGGGGATCACGTCATCCTCTTCAGAAGACGTGCCATGGTACCATTGGAACTTCAAGAGGATGTTTGGAGGGAGTTCGACACATTCCCACTAGCGGTACATCTAGGAGTGGAATATATGTACAAGGACCTTTGAAGACAGCACTGGTGGCCATGTATGAAGAAGGCAATAGTAGAGTTTGTCTCACGGTGCCTCACTTGTTATCAAGTGAAGGAAGTGAACTAGGTACTAGTAGGCTTGGTTCAACCTTTAGAGGTCTCAGAGTGGAATTGGGATGTGATATATAAGGACATCGTGACCCGTCTTCCACGTACATCCATGGGTCACAACTAGATTTGTGTGATCATCAACTGCCTCACCAAGTCAGCCCACATACTACCAATCAGAGAGTAGGGTTCAGTAGAGAGCATGGGTCGCCTCTATGTGAGGAAGATTGTGCGATTACATAGAGTAACTTACTCTATTGTCTCTGACCGTGACACATGGTTTACTTCCCAGCTATGGAAGGGGTTGTAGGAGGATTTCAAAACACATCATCACTTGAGCACTTCCTTCCATCCTCAAACATAGTGTCTAACAGAGAGGACAATTCAGACCCTCGAGGACATGTTGCATGCATGTGTCCTCGACTTTGTTTGCAAATGGGAGGATCACTTATCACTCCACCATTAGGATGGCACCTTTTGAGTCTTTGTATAGGTGACCTTGCAGATCACCTTTGTTTTGGATTGACCCTAGGGAGTCAGCACTAGTGGGACCATATATGGTATGAGCTACTAAAGGTAAGGTACAGATCATCCCAGAGTGAGTGAAGACTGCACAGAGAAGACTGATGTCGTAAGCTGACAGGAGACAGTATCCTATGGAGTTCGAGGATGGTGACCACATATTTCTATGGGACTCACCTTGATGAGGTCTACAAGGATTTGGATGAGGCGGAAATTTATCTCTGAGATTCAACATACCTTTCAAGGTCATCAGTGGAGTAGTCGAGTTGGATTACAACTTATCTCTTCCACCTCAGTTGCATCAGGTGCATGACTTCTTCCACGTATCTTAGCTAAGTAGATATGGGCCCGACCCTTCCCACGTCATCTACCATGGAGAGTTAGACGTCGACGATGGGTTGAATTTTATGGTTGATCCAGGGGAGATTGAGGATCGACAAGAGCAGTTTCTATATGAATGGTCGATACCTCTGGTGTGCATTCGCTGGCAGCACGAGAACATCCAGGATAGTACATGAGAGCGAGAGGCTCAGATGCGTTCTCATTACCCACATTTTTTCCCTTAGTTTGAGTTGTAGCTTATGAGGAATTAAATCCATGAGGTGGGGAGAATGTAAATCCCCATTAATTTTTTAGAATTTTTTTAAATACATGGGAATTTTATGAGTCCTTGGATTTTTACGGCACTTGATTCCAAGGTTTGGTGTGCCCGTAATCAATTTCTGAAGTTTTTTTCAGGTATGTTCAGTAAATGTACGAGCATTTTTTATTAGTTTTGAACCGGTGCTTGGAACAAAAATATGAGGGCTCCGTTGAACTCGCAGTGCCTGTATTTGCTTATAAAGACTTTCACTTCGATGGCGTATGGTCGAGAATAAAAGATAGTTTTTTCTGTTTATAAAAATAGAAAAACATAATGTGTATAACATTATATATTTTTTTTTTTTGAGCCTCCATGAGAGTGTGGTTGTTGGTTAAAACCTCTACTTGGGATTCATTGGTGGTACCACCACACCCAAACCTCCCATGAGAGGTTATCGTGGTGGGGCCCAACCGAACATAACCTCCCGTGAGAGGTTACGTCATCGGGACCAAGCTAGACTAAAATCCCCAATTAATGGGAGGGTGGAAAAACTCCCAACTCCCCACATTAATGATGGGGGAGTCCCTTGACCTCCTCAACCATTAATTGGTGCCACCTATCCCGTTTAATTAATTTCACCAACACATGTAAATTAATTAAAGGGAGATTTTTAATTTGTTATGCCATTTTTGAAATTGTTGTGGCAATAAAATAATAGATAACTTATATTTTTTTTGGCCTTGGCAATTCTCATTTTGTGGGAGCATGAGAGGAGAGCATGAGATAAAAGAATGTCTCCCAAAGAAGAATTAAAAATGAGAAGAATGCCTACAACAAACTTTTTCATATTCATCTCTCGGATCCTACCGATGTGGAGTATGTTCCATAGCTGACGCTGATTGGGGTTGGGAGTGCGTGACGAATGCGGGGAACGATGAACATCATCATCTTCTTTCTGAAACACCATCTACGAAAGATGAATGATGACTGAAGAATCAAAGGTAGGGGGATTATTAATTGTTGATGTTGTACCATTTCCTTACCTTCATAAAAAGATAAAATGGCATTTTTTTGGACAATTTAATGATCATGATTAGCCAAATGTTACCTTCCCAAACTCGGAGGGTGTGTGGCCAAACTAACCTGGCCCAACATCCTCTATTTTTTTCTCTTTTCTTGTGGAATTATACAACTAGGTGATGAGGTGACTACGACGAAGGAGCCATCGATAAATGCCACACAACCTATGACCTCTGAAAAATAGTGGGGATGCCATGGCGCACCGATGTTTCTAGATGAACATCGCCAGCCTGAACGGCTCCCGGCCTACCTACCCACAGCCTCCCAGCACCCTACCCCTTGTGTGGCCCGCCTGCCCGTGGCCTCTCAGAGCTATTCCCAGCACGCGGACCACCCGCCTGCGGCCTCCCGTCACCGTGTCCGGCGCATAGCCCACCTACCCGTGACCTCCAGTCGCTCTACCCAGCGTGCGGCCCGCTGGCCCGTTGCTACTGAGACATTCCCGAGGCCCTGCCATTTCCCCCCTGTCCAGCCACTGTTGTTCCCTACCCCCCCCCCCCCCCCCCCGCGGCTGCACGAAGTCCAACCGGCCTGCCCGTGACCAGCGTGCTCTTCCCCTGGCCTTCCCATGACCTGTGTGGTGCTGGCCAAACCATCCCCGGCCTTCGTGCTGAGTCGCCTACGTGGAGACCTCCGGGCTGATCCACCCTCACAGTCCACTGGGCCGGGCATAGAAAATCAGGCCAAACCTAGTAGGATGACCAACCCAATGAGTAGGTTTAGACCCCGTGGGTCTAACCAAGTTGACCTAGATTGGGTCGGCCTATACTGGGTTGCGGCGAGTCTATCCGACCAGGTCAGATCGGTCCTGGGCCCATTACTGACCTATTAATTTCATGGGAAATTTCATTAGCACCAGTTGTTCGTTTGATGAACCATCAGTGGCGCCAATATTATTTGAGTGAAGCCATCCCTTTGAGAATACCCCGATGGAGTTCGGGGTATAGTTGAGATATTTTCATGTTGGATTGTACATGAATCCAATTGGCTCCAAGGACTAAAAGGAAAACAACTAACAGACTGGGCATCTGATTTATGGGTTGTCTGTTGCATTTAGACTGCTATGATGTGGCAGTCCTTTGAGATTCTTCTACGTGGGAATTCATGACAGTTGAGTTTTTAACCAGTATCTTATGCAACAGATCTTCCAGAGATGAGAATGAATTTGTGCAGGAACCTAGTAGCTAGATGAGGCTTGATGAATGCTGAAAAATTTGACTCGGAGTGATTCGACTAGCCCAGTGGGGAGCGTCTCTGTGTAAGCACAACCGACCCACGGTTGGGAGTGCCTTTGTGTGAGCGTGGTAGTCCCATGGTGCTCAACACATGGAGTACCTTAGCAGGCTACCAGGGGAGTGCCTTTGTGTGAGTGTAGTAGACCCACGGTGGAGAGAGCCTCTATGTGAGCATATTAGATCCACAATACTCGATAGGAGGAGTACCCCAGGGGTCATAGTTAGTGGGAAGCACCCCTGTGTGATGCGGAAGGCCAACTATAATCGATAGAGAAGGATTTATCCAGTATCTTAGGGTTCATATTAACAAAAATCCTAGTTTGAGATGAGTCTATGACTTTTGTGTTTTCCTCATGATTGAGATGATTTACTAGATAAATTAGGTATATGTATGTGAATATAACTATTTAATGGTTATCTATTGATTTCATACATTATGGTTTATCCTTGTTGGATTTAGTGAGACCTTGAGGGTATCAGGGTCCCTAAAGAGTAACGTTTTACTCACGCCTGCATGGACTATGCCCGCACCTCGTTGTGTTTTTTGCAGATGATAGACATCACTGACTGACGGAGAGAGTAGAAGGACTGGCCGGTACCTAGAGGTGGATCACTTGGGGTGACGGTTCACATAGGAGATGGACGGAAGTGGAGTGCTAAGGAGGCCATCATTACCTACCCTTCATATAGGAACCCAGGATGATGACCTAGTAATTGGTTTACTTTTCAATCAGTTGTACTTGTACATTACTGTTGGGATTTTATTTCCAACCCCTTTTACCTTCCTTCAATTATTTTGTATAATGTTTTACTTAGTGATTTGCTTCCAATTGTGTACTATGATGTGTTTTTTATAGTTATAAATGCAATGTTTTCCATGTTTAAGGATATACACATTTGGTGTTAGTCGCCATCCCCTAGAGTATTTGAAGTCTTATCATTGGATTGTATTTCTGACCCATGGTTGGGAGATCCTCTAAATAAGTTGGGTGCACCACTTTCTAAAATTAATTGAGGTCGTGACATTGGGAAAAAGTAGAATCTACCAGTTCATAGTTTCACATAGTAAACATATTAGTAATTTGTGATCAAAACTAATTGGGAAAGACTAAAAAAAATATAGAGGATAATGATGATAATTTAATATTGCATAATAAAATCATATCCTAAAATCATAATATAGATGATCAATGATTATCCTTCAGTAGATCAACAAAATTATCAATGGTGATGTCATCCAGTTTGTTTCTGGAGTATTTGAAGTCTTATCATTGGATCCTAGTATAGAAATTATCTCACGGTTAGATCTATATAATGAAGTATCTAAATTAAATATAGTTGTAGGATATGGATGGGTTAATATCCAACCATGATAGAAGATTTGCATTTTAGGGGGGTATAACCAGGATCAACTAGAGGATGACTACTGGCATCAATAACTAGTTTCTTCCTAAATGATTTTAATCAGTAATAATATTGATGTAGAGAATCAATGATGAGGAGGAACACATAAATAATTGTTCTATATATGGAAAATTTTAAATAATTTATATTCTTATATCTTTATTTGAGGTAAGGCTGAGAGACACAAGAAGAGTTGATAGTGGATTTGGTCGTGCATAATGGTTTAAATGAGAAGAAATTATCTTTCTAATGAAAAGGATTCCCTAATTCACCCCTATCAATAATGTCACACTTATTTGGGAACTCAAAATGTTATTATACATAATATAACCTATTAATTATACAATACACTTTTGAGGATGGAGAACAAGAATTCGTTAAAAAATAGGGTTTCTACCATTTTAAATGTGTTTAATTATCATAAATGATAAATAAAGATGATAACATATCTCCTATAACATGGGGGTGGAAAGGAGATATGTAGTAACATTATGATATCCAACCTATTCTAATAATTATACTTTTACTATTTATGACAATACAAATTTATAGATTTGATGTAAATAGTGAAAATACTCTATTGATGGCTTTATCAAAATAAATACACACTAAAGTGAGGTGTATCCAAACCTTAATGGGATTATAGGGAAAATGAGAATTATTTTTAATGAAACATTAAAATCAAAGAATCCTAAACAAAAAATATTTATCATTTTATTTTAGGATATCCAAATGGGTGATGAATAATGTTATGATGATTACTTTACAATAGTAAATGATATTGTTAGTATTATATGGGGTTATCAAAATTAAAGGATAACTATACTTTTGTAAAGATGTTAATGAAAAACCATCTAAATGGAATTTATTTAAACATTTCTACACACAAATACTAAATATATCTATCTCTAAATTAACTTCATAATATTAACAATGAACAATAATTAATAAAACAACTACCTTTCATGATGAAATCCAATGAAGTGATAGCCTTTTGGGCGATGCTGAAAATTAATGCTTGAGTTAAAGGAGAACTAGAGTAAATTTATTCTATGTATATTGATGTTGAAGAGAAATATAATAAAATGATAGATTTATTTTATTTTATTTTAAATGTAAATTGGTAAATAAAAAAATCACAACCACTTGATTTTCATAGAATTGTACAATTTTATAAATACATATCAATGACGAAGGATGTTGGCAATGACTTCGATGAAGAATATAATAATTCCATTAAAAACATTTTTATATTGAATATGAAGATGTTAAAATTCATTAAGGTAATTATAATTCGAAGAAAACTAAATTATTTTTCATAAACTAGTAGTGAGTCAAAATATGGGAGGTCATCTATGAATCAGAAGTGTTTATGGTAAATGTTAAAAATTCTAAAGGCTTGTTTGAAGGTGTTGAAGATGATGATAGAAATATACTATAATAGATGTTAAAATACATTATTTATGATTTAATTTTTAAAATATTAATCTCATTAAGAAAAATAATAATTTAAATAAAGATATTAATAAAAAAACATTTTAGAATAAAATCTGATTTCATAAAAGGAAAGGAATATTGTAATGAATCACGATAAAATATTATGTTGATAACATAATTTGAATGAAAAATAAAAATATTAAATTAAATATTCTCTTAAAAATAATATGTATATATTGAAAAATGAAATAATATTGATTAGATAAAATAAAATTGTTTTAGGATAGATGAATATAAAATGATAGGGAATGATTATGAAAAAATTATTATTAATAAAGGAGTTTAATTATCTAAAACACTATTTATATTGCTTTTAGATCAATTTGTGTGGACTAAGATGAATGAATACATCGAAAAAAATATTTTCGAATAACATTTAATCTTTTAATGTATATAGATGAAGGTCTAATAGTGAACAATTTTAATTTTTTACAATATAGGGTTGAGATACAAGACTAAATCTTTATAGAATAAATGAAAAAATGAGAAAATGTATTCAAGAAGTTTAGAGTGGAATAATTAACCAATAAGGCTTCCCCATGATAATAATTACTCATAACATATGAAAATAATGACTCAAAAATATTCTGAGAATAATTACTATCATTCTAGATGTACAAGGATCATATCCCACAACTGGCGAAATAGATTGTTTGTTAAAAAAGCATATTTATAAAGGTCTATCAAGTCACTCCTTGTAATGATCCATGTATCAAGGTGCATAAATACCAAAAAAATCCATTCTATTATGAAAAATAGATTCTTATAACCAATATATCAACTAGTATGTCAACAAATAATATTAATGCTTCAATGATGTATGTGGATGATGTAGTAAATAAATCCAAAATGATGAGAAAAATCAATTAAGATCACGACGTTGAATTTTATACAATTTAAATGAGAGGATAGGATTATTATAGGTTAAATATATATTGAAAATTGAATTATGTGAGAAGAATAATCACTTTTAGAATGTTAAGAAAGAAGTTGCAGTCATCTCTCATAACCATGTAGCCAAGGCTAAAAGTGGAATATGGTAATAATCATGTTGAGGAAAAAGGAAATAATTTTTTGATTGTAGTGGATATTACTTTTTTGTGAAGACATCTTAAAATTATGGATAGAAATTGGAAAAATTAATTGTGTGAAAAAAACTAAGAATGATAAAAAACATTGTATGATAGTACAACCATCCCAGAATAATTAATTAAAAACATGTCTCAAAGAAAAATAAGGGATTATAATACCTATGAGAAGAAAAATACTCTATTAAAATAATCAATTTATAAGAAACAATAATAAGACACTCTAAAAAAGCCAATAATGGAGACACATCTCATGATGAATATAATCAGATTATGAATTCATGGTTGGGAGGAGGCTCTAGTGTAAATGTTATTTCATAAATTCCAAGAAATACATCCATATTCTCTTATATATTAATGATCATTTGATAACATATAGGTAATTAATGGAAATATTTTAGTCCCTTGAGTGGGATCATTGATGATGCAGAGCTATAAAATCATCACTATATAGTGATTTTAGGATTTCAAAATATATTTATTAAATTTAAAGGTGAGGTATGTGATTTAAAAATTCAAACTGCATTCGTAATTTCATTAATCAAATAGATTAATAGGTTTCACTAGGATGACGAATAAAATGAGACAAAGGGGGAGCTATATCATTTAAACTTGAACATTATTATGTATTTTTTCATTATGTGTTATGTTTATCTTTTTATTATTAATTATGAATATTTCAATAACATTTAATAAGATTTGAGAAATTTTTACAATGATTTCACTTTCATGTTAGCTTATGGAAATCATAGGAACCCGAGGTTTTTTAGTATCTTGTATTCTACATCGGGTTACAACATATAGAAATATAATTGATTTACTAAAGAATAATTTATAAGATAATCATGGGATATCATCCCTATCGCTGATGTTTTGAAAAAGATAATCATAGAAGTGAGGGAAACTTGTTTTTGAGAAGATATATGAGTTAAGAATAACACATTTACCCATTCCAGTTGATTTATAATAAGTGGTAGATTGTTTGACCATACATAGGGAATTTTATACACGGGAATATATATTAATAACAATATAAAAAGATTGATATTTTACATAAAAATGTTTCACTTATTTTCATTGATGTTTCAATATGTTTTTGGATAATTTCAATAATGTCTTGCTGCATAGAAAATTTTAATGTAATTGTATAAAATAGCAGGATACAATACTTGATAAATATTCCATGTTAAACTCTGAATAGTATTGATGTGATATTAAGTTACAAAGACTAGATTTAATGAAGAAAAATTGATCATTAAATTGTTTGGTAATAATTTAATATAGTATGAAGATGACACAACTATGAAAAAATCAATATTCATGAAGTAATTCCATGTATAAAAATAAAACAAAATATATATCATTATTTAAGAATAATTTATAATATAAAAATAATTTCCTTATTTTATGGATAGAATTATTAATAATAAGAATAATATTATACACTTAAAATATATTATTCATATTAGATGGCCTTTTATAAAAAATATTGGGCTCCCCAGATAAACAACCAAGGCCTAGACCTCAACCAATATAATTGGGCATCATGTCAACTGTAAGGGATAAGATTACCAAGGAGGAAAAATAGAGTCATAGGTTGGAACATATAGTGTGATGGTCTGGCATAATCTTAGAGGTGATTCATTGTATTTGGAATGCAGGTATAGGTAACACTATGTAAGAAGGTGTCATTGGGCCTACTTAAGTGAGGCACGACCCTTTGGGTTTTGGGTTCTAGGGGTGATGGTTGTTAATACCCTCTACCCATCTTGAACAACGATCATACAAAAAATTTCAATTAAATTTGAACAAAGTGAGATCGAATATATAATGTGTTTAGCTTAGAAGATGCGAACTATCCCACAATAATTAAAAATATATATGAAAAATGATCCATTATATTGAACTAATATCCTCCATTCAATCACCCACACCACATATATTATAAATCTCCCATTGTCTTCAACTTATTGTTACGTCTTCTTCCTACATGAATAAAGACAACAAATAATTTTTTTGTATCAATCCATGAAAATTATACATGCTTGAACATACATAGGACATTCATGCAATCAATTTCTTGTATTAATTTCATGACATGAAGAACTTGAGTTGGTTTAGGAAGGTTTTTTGACACATAAATCCATTAGATGAAGTTATTTAATAAACCATTGAAAATAACTTGAATACAATAACACATCATGTGACGAAAATAAGATCACATAATTGAATAGGGAAAAAATAGGGGTTCCACATAATCATGGAAGCGATCACGTGAAGCGATCATGCGAATGATGTGATCTATTCATTATTTTATAAGCCTTGAATATGCTGGGAGTTTCTAATGTAATGTGATCCTGATATATTTGTGACTTTTTAGGATTCCATGACATAATATTCAAATTAGAGATAAATTTTGTAAACATTCCTACATTAACCCAATCACGACTGAG
Organism: Viscum album; assembly: GCA_963277665.1. NCBI lineage: Eukaryota > Viridiplantae > Streptophyta > Magnoliopsida > Santalales > Viscaceae > Viscum > Viscum album. The sequence continues at coordinate 479,220,843 of OY728134.1, forward strand.
AGTATTGAATATGAATATCCATGGGATCTCTTGTGAAATTGATCTCTCAAGTGATTAATTAATGTGATGGAGAAGATTCCCATGTTATCCATTCAAGTGAATATGATATTTAGAACTAATAAGGTTTACTTATGAAAATGTGTAGGAACCCATTGATAATCAAATGTCACATAAAGTATACACTCATAAATAGAATATTTTCATGTGAAGGAACTGAAAAGAAATAATTCTCATCATTGAAGACACATGAGAAAACACCCATGTGAATTCTTCTAGATCACATAATGGTCTGAGTGAGATACCTAGAGATCCCTTCAAGGAATTTCATAAGTGTCCCACATGGTTACATATCACTAGATGGGTTGGTGCATCACATTTTATTCTGTTTATCACAATATCACATAAACATGGAAAGGTAATTTGATTCTCATAAAATAATGAATTATTTAGAGGAGTGGAAAAATAGTGCATGAAAACAATTCATGTAAACAAGAAAATTTTAATTTATAAAAATTTTGTACCAATAATATATATAATGTTGAAGAAGGAATCATGAAAAAATGTTCATAACCCAAAATGATGATATACAATATCAGATTTAACATAAATTAATAAATGTATAATTATTATATGGAATGAATTACAAATTATAGTATACAATGTACTATATTAAAAATGCACAAGGATTGTTAATTCATAAAAACTGGTATATAATTATGAATGATCATTGCATGAATATAATAATTATGAAGAATTCATGAGAAAAAAATTAACACATTCATTGAGGAAGAGCATAAAGTAGAATGAAGAAATATCCTAGGTGTAGTTGATCTATGAAAATTGACTAATTATAGGTGATCAAAGTTGATTGATCAAGAATGAGTTACCTTCTAGATGATGTTGAAGATACTAGAATAGTACCTAAGAATGTAATATCATACAAGAAAATTGGTGTAGATGGACTCTAATCCTTCAACAGATTATTCCTTCATCAATGTTAAATTATTCCATTTGGTTCATGGATATGATTGGGTCTTTTATTTATATCCTGAATCACAAGGATTCTCATAGTTTGATCTAGATCAAGATCTCTCTTATTTGGAGTTGGATGCAGGAGACGATTGTGGGGTATATCCAGAATAGGGAGGAGAGTTGTATTTTTTTGGGGATTAACCTAGATTAATTATGGGATGTATATTAGGGAATATAACCAGTTGTTTATTAAACCATTGTAATTAATTCTAATATTATATTGGCTACTCTATATGTGTGGGGGGGAGGAGGGCTTACAAACACGACAAAGATTTCATCTCTCTACCGAACCTTGTAAATAATTTTGTTCTATTCACTAACATATACATTATTATTAAAGGTGAGTCTATGAGACACAGGAATGTTGGATAAAGAAAATAACCCATAAAAAGGATTATTTTAAAAAAATGTAAAATGAAAAGACATCAATGAATAAACCCATACCTATGTCAGCGAACACACACTGATCTTGGAACTCTAAATTCAGTTTAAAATAATTGTTATCTTCTTTTTAAGAATCATAATCTTACTTCATATCATATATATAGTAGTTTTTATGGATGAAATAGTTTTCAACATTAGTGTTGATAATATAAGATTCCATTCTATCTATCCAATACACTTATTCATTACTAAAAAAGTAGTTTTCATATATTGATTTTGAGTTTCAATTAATTCTACATCAATACCATCCTTACAAAAAAATATCCACACACATGTTATTTTTGATAAATCTAAAATATAAACATATGATATAGTAACTAAAAATCATGAAATAGAAATATAAGGTTATTTTTCTTATATATAAACCTCTTATGATACCAAATATATGGTACAAATGTATTAAAATAATACTACAAGTGGGGTTGAATTTTTAGTTTGATACAAATTAATGGACAAAGTCATTCTAATGATAAAATAGGAAAATTATTTAAATGATCTATTATTCTCATTGTAAAGTCAATTTAATAAATGTGTAACATGATATTAATTTTATTTTTGGATATTATTCTAGAATATATCATAAACAAATTATCAAAATAATAATTACTGAAAACTATTGATGAAATTTTTAATAAAATGAAATAAATAATAAACATAAATAAATTTTCATCAAATGAAATATTCCTTTAGTAAATATATTTTAATCCCCAGTATTATGCCAAAGAGAAAGGTATATATGTAATTTTGATATGAGGTATCTATATGTCTAAACCAATTAAGATGATTCAACTTTATAATGTCTAAATATATTACTTATCTTCCCTGCCCTATAATACCCTAATCGACCAAATCATAACATCACATCGAGAATAACTAGTGGATTTGTTTATCCCCACTGTTATATCATGTTTCTCAGTAATCATTCTATATTACTGGTTACTCTGATAAGGAGCCATTTTACATTGTAGCTGAATGATTCCACAATAGAAATGGTATCCAAGATTAAAATAGATATACATAAATTTATAATAAAATTAAAAGTAAAGCCGCATAGAAAAATATGTTTTAGTATTGACACTAAAAAAGATAAATATTACCCAATTTAGAAGAATTCAACATCAAACATATTTTATATTTTAAAAAAAATTATTAAAATTTATAATTTTAAAAGGTAATTTAAATTTTTTGCGACTATTATTATCATCCCTGATATTAATATCTATTTATAATCATCCTAAAATGCATGGGTTCCTCAAATCCTAGGGTTAGTTATAATGTTATCAACAACATGTTTCTTTTTCATATTTTAATTGAATTAGATTTCTTCCAAATGTACTGATTATTTAGTTTAAAATGACAAATTTGATTTTATTAAAACATAAACTTTTGGTATTACAATATTTCTTAGGTTATGTAATTTTTTCATAAATCAACTTCATTAGTATTTCATTCATTATAGTGTCATTCATATTTTTTAAAATTACTTTATATACTGAAAACATAAATGATAATTCAATGAACATATGTTAGATTGAATATATAATTATTTTTATCTTGGTTTTAAGAATAAGTGATGTGAAGTGAAATAATGACTAAAATAAACAGTTAAAACATATGAAATGACATTTTAACATGAGATGAAAGTAATGATCCTTATGTTGAAATTTGATATAATAAATAAGGATATAATAAGAATTATTTTTTAAAATTATATGACTTCATACTCTGACTATTGATTATTGATACAAAAATTTAAATTTTGGTTTCTGTAAAATGATAGAACCAAATGTAATCGTGTTAATTCATAATCTGATTTTAAAAGATAACACTATCCTCATTATCAAAAAAATTAAATGGGAATTTTACCTAAATATAATATGGATCTTTACAACTAGAAATTCTGATATATTATTAACAAACTCAAATTTTGTGATTTTATAAAAAATATTTTTTACATAAAATTATAGATTCATTGGAAGTCAGTTCATAATGAATATAGAGGAATACTGAATCAATTTCATACATTATATTAAATTGGGATGAATGACCCAAGGAAATGTATCAATAAAACATTAATACATTTTATATGTGGAGAACGTGGTTTAAGAGAGGGGGACATGGACACTATCCAAGGAAATGTAATAGGCCAATTCTTTATGAGAGGGGGACATGGACACTATCCAATTCAATTTCCAAATCTAAGTAATAACTACTCTAAAAATAAATAATCAATGACATGTTAATCATTTATGTGACACATAATGGTTAGGTAGTTATTATCCTCCAAAACAATGATTGTGATATCATGTAACTCTTTGTAATAATGTTCCCTATGAAAATCATAATATTATTCCTTTACTAAAATTTGATATGATTTTTATCATTGCAAAGACTTGCCTATAGCTATCCCAATTAATATTCATGAATTAAGAAATAAAATTTGACATTATAAACCAACTTATTATAATGTTTTAATTCATTTATGAATTTAAATATACTATCAATATTGTCTTCATCGTAGGGGTCTTTCAACCTATTCATGTTGTATATTACTTTCAAATTGTTGGGGGGAAATTGAAAAATAAATATATGACTACTGTATAGGAATATGATGATGTGTCTTTAAAAATATCTCTTAGTCACCCATCCATAAATAATTTTATTATTCAACAAAACTCATACTTATTACAATAACTATTCCAAAGACTGCATATAGAATAGACCTGAGTGAGTTCAATTAATTAAAAAAATATAATATAGGATAATTTTGATAAGGGATTTATCCACCTTAGTGAGTCACCTTTGGGAAAACTATTCTATTTTTAAAATAAATATTCCTAAATGAATATTATAAGTTATTATTGTGAACATAAAAAGATCATAATCAAGAACATGTATCATATACCCAATAATGATGACTTATATGATCAAATCATTGGAGGTCACTACATTTAATTTATTAACCTTCAATATGCATTCCATTAGTTGATAGTAAAAAATTAGGATACATCTAATACACTATTCTATATGATATAATATTTTTATGAATTTGCTATGATTCCATTTGGACTTATTAATATCCCCTCTACCTCCATTGATTTAATCAATTGAGTCTTTATTGATTTCTATGATCATTTTCTAAAAGTCTTTAGAGATTACATTCACATATATTAAAATTGAATGAATGATAAATATAATCATATGAGGATTGTATTGGGTACATTTAAGAATAAAAATATATATTCTAAATATAGTAAATTTTATTTTTTTATACCAAATAATAAAATCTCGAGTAATAAAATCCTATGAGAGAGTATATCGATAGATCGTTGAATGATTAATGTAATTGAAAAATGAACAAGGCCTACCAAGGATATCATGATCCATTATTTTCATGGGTTTTATGGATACTATCAACACATTGGGATGTATTTATCATAAACATATAATAAAAAAATATTAACTCGTGAGGGAACCGTGACTCTATAGATTGTTGAATGTGTGGGAAATTTCAACAATATGAAGAGAATGTTGCTTAGTGAACCAGTTCTCCGACTTCCTCTTATAAAATGGATTTCCATTTATACATATTTAAACAATAATGGAAAATAAGTAATCATATCATATAATTATGTGGTTATATATTATGCCTCGTACCTATGGAAAATTCATGAACCAAATTACAAGAATCATGATTTGGTGAACAAGGTAGTTGTTTTTTCATTGAAAATATAGAGGCGTTATCTTTATGGTGAAGCATAATATATATATTTTTATCCTAAAAAATTTAAGAATATATTCATATAAAAATATATGAATATATATTAATCTATATGGTTAGTTTTCATAAATGATTAGGACGACTCAACACATTACCATCAAGTGAAGATAAAAAATTTGGTTAATAGTCCATATCAGAATTTCCATGATATTGTTTACATGATAATGATATAAATACATCCAATACTTGTGGAGTTCTATAAATTTACCTATAATCATGAAAAATAGCGACATATCTTTTGTTTATATTTTTAATTTTCAACCAAATATTAGTAATAGGAAAAATGATGAGGAGAAATAATATTTTGATTTATTGAAGAATGTGAGAACTATTATTGGGTTCCAAAATGATTTTTATGTAATTATAAGGTTTAATAGATGAGTATGTGTCACATTAGAACCACATAAAGAAATGGATGTGTTTGACTAAGTTCATAGTTTATCAGTATTAATTCAACTTGGATGTATGAAAATATATAGATATCTAAAAATAGTAATCATTTTCCTCAAAATTATAATAGATATTTCAATGTATATATCTAAATTTTTATTATGACAGTATCTTATGGATGATAAATTAAAATCTTTTTGGTTGTTACAATAATTAACTCTACTATAATAGAAATGCGAAAACATCACAATTTTTTTCACGACTCCCCAACAGATGTGAAGACAATAATTTCATTGGTTTTTAGTTGACCGCGTTATGAAATCATTGCATTACATTACAATCATTGGAAATTTCCCTCTTGATCAAATTTATTGGAATTGGATTAAATAATTGTTATGGTTTTATGGAGTATAAATATGTAGTATGTTATCAGTAGATAAACTTTAACCCAATATTATAAATAAGCCTTCAAAAGGTATTAAATAATGGACAGACCATTATAACTATATATATTTATCAAATAGATGTTATATTTTTTATGAAAATACATCCTCTAGTAGATTTCATGAGATAATGATTGATGTATGTCAACAGTGGTTGTGATCAAAACTATTCTCTTGTTGATATTTATTATAATAATAACTATCAATTATTTATTCAGATATATCATTCAGATGTACATTATAAATAAATTTTTTTTTATCGATCATAATGTGATATTGCTAAGGATAATGTCACATGGGACATGAGAATGTTTAGGCAATGATATCAAAGGTTATATACAATCAATAGAGAATATATGAATCACTGAGTCAATAGAAAATTTATATTGAAAATAATATATTAAACATATTGTTTCATGTATTGAGAAGGCATTCTAATGAATATCTCATTAGAAGAAGGATGTGATATTTTGAAATATCATCATTATGTCATCTATATATATCAGGCCCTTAAAAATTAGTGATCATATCAGGATGGATCCTTGTTTCACATTTCTTCCACTAAATCACTATAATGATCAAAATTTGTTCCTTTTATTTATTTTATGAATGTAAATACTATTGTGAAGGTATTGTACCAACAATAATATATAAATCTTATTGATTTTGATTTTCCTAAATAAACTTGTTTGTTTTAGTAGTGATGTTAATTTCTGTGTAATTTTGGAAATTATTTTTCAATATAATATTTTTTATTATATTTATCTTTTTAATCTACATGGAATATTAATCAAATAGGTCAAAAATTGATTTACTGTTTTTGGAAAAATTGTTCATACCCTACATTGGTAACTACAAAATAATAAGTAAACCCAATGCTTGGAACCACACATATGAATTAAGAACCCAACATTTAGAGTAGCACATATGGTTTATCATCCCTATGCTGAACAGTTACTGTATGGTTTTAAATACTTTTTCTAGATAAATATATGGAATATCTACCCAGCGTTGAAGTTATAAATCACTAATCATACAATTCTTTCATAGAATGAATGTATCGCTAGTCATGATAATGATTTGAATCAACTGAATTATGGAAGGTTGAATATATGGTTTCCCATCTCCATGTTACTTTTGTTAAATACATTCAATGTAGTTGAAATTATGGTTTAGGAACCATTCATTGGTAAGAACCCTATGCTACAAAAAGGAACCATATGCTTTGCAGTTCGACCCTATGTTTACGTATTCGACAAAAAATATTTTAATTTGTGATTTTATCTGGGATTTCTGCAATAATGTTGAAAAAATTAATGATCTGGTAAAAAATAATTCATGAACAATAAAAATTTTTGTTTTAATTGTAGAGAAGCACTCTTATTATAAAGTGATGTTACACTTACACTATTTATTTTGTATTTCAAAATCTGTGTTCTATCAAATGATTTTCATGGATCTGGAATATATAAGCAAACCATCTACACTATATATTCATATGGAACGTCATTCAAAATATAAAAGTAAAACTATATAACTATGAATATATTTTATAGTGTTGTTATAATGAACGATCAACTCTTTTTCCGATTGAGTCTAACCATTGGTGATAAATATTTTTCACAGTAAGAAGCTACATGTTTGTTCTTACATTATATGAAGATCATTTGAAACAAAGACATATTTAGATTTATTTTTTCATAAATACATTTCATTATGAAGAATAAATAAACAAATAAATTTCCATTTTAGACTTTGTGTCATAGAATATCAACCCAACCCATCACCAAATCAATATCATTAGATTTAGTGGATTTTAGAAGGATAAGATTCGGTCTTAGAAAAATTTCATCCTAATATTCTACGATGTTGATAACTAGTTCGCTATGAAAGAATCATAGGGTATATATATTTATTCTTGCAAATGTTTCAACTTCTTGAACATAGTTTTGGGTTTAATGATCTTGTAACAATATAATATTTCTAATAAAATTCACTGAGCTCATAGTGGGAGCATTGGTGGAGTAAACTATGGGCTCATTGTGCCCCAAACCACGATGAAATTATTGTTTATATTCTTTATGTTCATTATATTTTCATACATATCAGAAAAGATAATGCTACATATCTACATAAATCAATAATAAATTTAAAACCAATATTCTGAAGAAATTTTGGAAAATCAACAATTCACCACCCAACCCCCTCTTATGTATATTTGTATTATTCCAACATAACAATTGATATAAAGGGAAAGATTTTTTATAAATATATAGAAATCATAAGGAAATAATTTCTATACAATAAATATGGAAATGGTTAATCAAGAAGATGGTATGTCTATGGTTGTGCTATATATTTTAATAGTGACAACTATAAATGTTGTAAATCATGTGTGATATTTTCTCGGATGAATTACATCATAAAAATCTTTTCAAATACCATCACCCCTTAGTTGAGTTCTGAAAAAAATGAAACATTGGATTTTGTAGGAGAAGCATAATATGGAATCAATTCAAAATCTATGAATTATATAAAATGTGGATATAGAATTGATGAATTCAATTGAGTCTCACAATGTTCAACTGCCTATCAGATATAAAAAATAGTTGCAGTTTCTTATGAAAGAACATATATCATCAAACAGATTAGGAATGATACTACCAAGATAATATTTTACACCTTTAAAATATTGTATGGTGAAATATTCATGAAAATTAATGGATGGTTAACAGATATTGTCAAAAGTATTATCGTCTTAGGAGATCCCATCAGTGAACCTGATTATGTGGCGACTATATTTAGAGTACTACCCTATAAATGGATGGGAATATCTATAGCTATTTGACTACCAACACCTACCAAAAAATTTAAAATGAATTAATTTATTGGAACATTCTTTATTTATTAAGAAGTAAATAAATATTAAGATAATGATCACAAGAATATAGTAAAAATTGAAAAGAAATCCCATAAGGTAACATATCCGATGTATGAAATAAAATCAAAACAAGAAGATATAAAAAAATTTAATACTCCTCATATTCTTTAATAAAACAAGAATGAAAATCCAAAAATTTCTTAAAATTCAAAAAACAATTGTTCATTAGAAAATCCTTTAATATTGAGTTAAGTTATCCTTGAAAAGTACGATTCTAGGAATGAAAGAAGATGGTTCACATCAGACATTAATTCCCTCAAATAAAAAATTATAGAAGAAATACCTAAAATAAATACATGGAGAAATAAATCTATTAGAATAAATGAAAAGGATTCATAAATGCTATGTGGAGTGTATTTTAGGATTCTAACATTTATTCAAAATATGATTCAATAAAAGGGACAAAAAATCATTACGAAAATATGTAAATGATGGCTATGGAAGTAAAATAAGTAAAATTTTATTATTATTCTACCTATGACTCTGGTACTTGTTCAATTGATAATTTGGATTAATACACTTATATGATTGAAGAAAAAAATGCTTATTTAATAATAAAATAGGAATCATTAAAAAATATACATAAGGTGGTTTTATGTGAATGTTACTCTATGATGTAAACTTAAACATGTAAATATATAATTTTTTTAGTCTACACCAAACTATATTGATCATGAATAAATGATTCATGATATAGATACTGATGTATAATCTTATAAAAGTTCTACATGTATTTTAACAAAAGGATAAAATACCCTAAAGGATATTATTGGAATGAATTTAATTAAATGATTGATTTTTGGAATATGAATAAAGGGTTACAAGAACTATATTACATATATTTTGTGCCCATTTCAAAAATTGGCAACCTATTATTACATTGGAATAAAAATTAATTTCAATGAGAAATTTTACTAAATAAATCCACAAATTATTCATATTAAAAAGTATTTTATTCCAAAATTTATATATGAAGAAAGTTATATAACTTAGGGAAATATAATGTAGATCTGGAATCAAATATATTTTCTTATTGACACTACATGACCCACAAAAATATGGGTACAAAAACAAACATATTCTTAATTTCATTTCCCAGAAAAAGGTCACAAGAATAGAAATCTATTTGGAATATAGATAGTGGCTTCACCTGAAAAAAGTGGAGACTCCTCAAATTTCCATACATTGACTCAAATGAATTGAGGTCTAGTCACTTATGGTGAAAATTAATGAGGAATAATTGTAATAGATGGAACTTTGAGAGATCCAAAGTCTATATATATCAAAACTGTACTTTATATATTAGGGCTAAAAAACCTGATAAATATCTCTAAACATTTCGATGATGGCTTTTTTTTTATTTCTCTAAAAAAAATTATCTCAGTTTTCAACGATAAAATTCTTAATTTTAGAGCCCCTTGAAATGATAATGTTTAAACATAGGATATTAGTTCCTTATGTAAACAAAAAGGTAACTATTTAACTTCTAAGAATAATGAGTTAGATATATGCCATATAAGACATGGATTTTAAAATATTTATCATTTATGTATATTATAGAACAAATAGTAAGATTTTTATTTTCGACGACTTTTTTTAGAAATGATATATTATGTAATTCATCTTAAATCGACATAAAAATTAAATCATCTTTTAAATCGATTATATAAATTGATACATTAAAACCACTAGAGTTGTCCATATATATTTTTTGTTCCATCTTAATTTGAATGTTTGGCTGGTAAATTATATGTTTTGGTATTTGTTTATTATTTTTTTATATTTACTTGGGGTTTTTTTCTAAAATTCAAAAGTGATTTACTAACTATTTTTCAAAGATTTTGCAAAATTGTTCAAAATGAAAAATATTTTAAAATAATTTCATTGAGAGGTGATCAAGGTAGATAATTTTTGAATAAATAATTTTTTCTTTAAATCTATGTATAAAACACACATTCTATTAACCAAGAACACATAAACATAATATAATTGTTTAAATAAGAAAAAAAATTATTCAATAATTTTTATGGAATATTCTAAACGAATATAGTCTTTTAATATGATTCATGGAAGAAGCAATAAACCTAACATTCTATATATTGAATAGTGATTTAATAAGACCAATTATTAAAAACACATCATATGATCATTAGAATAAAATAAATCCTAAAGTAATATACATTAATGTTTTTTGATTGAAGGAGTATATTATGAGTACTATGGAAATCCATGGTTAATTCGATCTAATATCTTGAAATGAAATATTTCAGGGATATTCTGCAACTACTAAGCCATATAGAGTTTTTAATAAAAAATAAAGGATTGTTTAAGAATAATTTTAGATGATGTTTGATAAAACTAAGCCTTTTATTATAGAAAATGTTTAAATATTGGAAATTACTAACTCAGTTGATAGCATGAGAGTTGGGTCTCGTAATTATTATTTTGGAAAGTTATTTTAATAAAATTTAGTATAATTTAAAAGAACTTAAAAATGATGAACGTAAAAGTACCTTTCCCATAAATTCTAGAGCCATAAAAATCATCATTTAGAAATAGTTATATCTGCCCTAGAAATATGAATTAGAACTAGATGAAATTAAGGACACTAAAGCTAATTCTATAAAATTTATTCAATTATTGAATCTATATCATTTGAATTAGATTTATAATATGGTTGTTGGATGTTATCTATTTAGGGTGAAATAAAAAATTCAAATGAAATGATGCTTGGGAATAAGTATAAAGACCATCCAATAATCTTGTAATAAGAAAATAGAAGATCATTGGAAATAAATATGGTGATTAATGGATCCTAACTAGAAACAATGAAGGATTAATAGTTAAAGTATATAATTAGGAATAATTTATATATTATGTTGAAACATTTTCACCTTTATCTATATTAAAATCCATTAGAATAATTTTTTTATTATACATATCATTAAAATTTTAAATTATATCAAGTGAATGTTAAATATACCTTTTCATATGGTTATTTAATTAATTTACATTATGCTGAACAACACCTATGTTTTGAAAACCCCCAAAAATCCAAATTCTATTTTAAAACATACCAACTCACTTTACGGTCTTATACAGACACATATAGCTTGGTATGAAATATTAATCACATTTTTGATAGAAAAATGATTTCATTTGTGATTAGAAAATCCTTATATTAATAAGATTTTTTTGTTCTTGTATTTTATATGTTAATATTTATATTATTGATGTTTGTTTCAGTTCATCTAATAAAAATATTTATAATGAATTTTCAAATATAATTCAAAAAAAATTTGAAATTAGTATGATGGGAGAACAAAATTTATTACTAGGATTTCCTATTTTTCAATAATATTATGGAAATAATTTACATAAATGTAAATATATGATAGATTTTATAAAATATTATGTACATGAAAATAGTTATACCAACACAACCACCACATGTACGAATATAATATGTTATTTCAATGTACCTATAAAAGCCATCTGATAACAAATTATATTGAGTTATTATTGGTTGTTTATAATATTTCACTTCAAGAAGAAAATAAATAGTTTCATCTTTATGTTTATATTAAATATTTTAGTCAAACCCAAAATAATCCCATTTTAGTACTATTAAAAATTTATACATTTTAATAGAACTATTTTTCAATGTCTTCTTTACACACAAAACATTCGATTTTTTTTATTACCATATTAAGATTCCAATTTAGGAGGTTTTAGATATGATAGAAAAATCACCTACTGGACATATCAATTTGTATTAAAATATATAGTGTCATGGTCATCTATGAAACAAAAAATATTTTTACTATCAATATACGAGGCATAATATGTATCTGTAGGTAGTTAGAGTGAGAAAGTGTTATGGATGATACGAGCTACACTAGTTTTTGGGCTAAATTTTTTTAATATACCAATTTTTTGTGACAATAAAAGTGCAATTAATATTTTATAAAATCATATAAGTGATCTTTAGAATAATAATATTGTTATAATAATCATTTTTTAATTGATAATGTTTTTAAAAATGATATATCATAAAAAATTTCAAAAAATGACTTTAAATTAACTGATGTTTTTAATAACCTACTTTACATTTCCTCTTCTTTTTTGCTAATGGGTAGTCAAGTTTATCTAATTTTATAGATTGTTTTATAAATATATTTCAATTAATTTATTTATGGTTATAGTTCGTATAAATTTACATTATATGTTAATTTTACAATCATTTTTTTTATTTCATTTATTTTTTTAAAAACAATTGTGCAAATATTATTTTTAGAATGTGTATTTTCCAAATTATAATTTTAATGATTATTCCACATAATAGTTATGAAAAAACAAAAACAAATCCATCATAATTCTCCCACTCTCATTCATAATACTTCCATCCATTTCAAATTACATAGTATCTCTCCATCAAGTTTACAAAAACCCCAACCTTGAAACATTAAATCTATGAACCATCAGAAGTGGAAACATCAAACAATGTTCAAGAAGTTAAACCATGAAAGTATGTTCAATATTTGAAATAATACAATTTTATTCAAGGGATGGGAATTGGTCCAGATTGGTTAAACTAGATAATATATATCATTAAATTCATTAAAGACATTTCAAGGCATGTAGTTCATTTTTGGTGATAGGAATAATATTTTTTATATAGAAGAAAAAGAGTACTATAAAATCGACTCTTTTTTTGGAAATGATGGATATTTAGTCATTCCAAATATTTATAATAATGATATTTCTATATTTTCTATGAAAATTGATTATATATTAGTTTTTCTCCTTGAGGGAGGATTTCAATTATAATTTTAGAAATTTAGTAGATGACAAATTAAGATCACATGATACAATGTTTTATCTTCTAGTAACTTGAAACATTTAGAAACTAATGACTATAGATCTTAATAATGATAATAGAGTCTTAACAACGATCACAAAATCTTGAATTGGTCCATGTATGGTCGATTTAGTGAATTTTTTTTATCAAGATATATATGACTATGTTTTGTTTTAAAAAAATAATAAACTGAACTTCAATATGTATATGTTAAATTATTTTAATCAATGAACATATAAGGAGGTAAAGATGAGTTTTTAACCTTATGTATGAATTCTATACCTTTATTTCTAATGCTTGGAAAGGTATGAGACCTCAATTTTGGTCAGAGATGTCCTCAATGATATATTCTAAAAGATAAAACATTTAAGATTCATGGATTTTTTTGGAGTTAAACATGAAATTATATTTAATCAGTTTTAATATGAGAACAAGAAAGTTTTATAAAAGATATTTATGGGGAATTTAGTACCATCCATTTGTTTGGTAAGACCAAGTCTCGATGAAGATGATGATGAAACAATTTATGTTGTTGGTTTTTATAAGTGAAGAAGAATTTCCATAAATATTTCTATTGCTGTAGAATTTTCTGAAACAAGAGAAGAAGAAGTTGTTGAGCATGCAAATCATATTATTGATAATGTTGAGAAAAAATTAAATAGAGATGATAAAACTAAAGAATTTTTTCCGAATGATATTCCTAATGTACCTGATAATCCTTGTATTTTCAATAATGATGACATTGTTACAGGATAATCTATATTATGAGAGGAGTAAGATCCATGTTTGGATGTGGATGAAGAGGTTAATACTAGATAATAATATACTATGTCTTCTCAACCATTGAAAAGAAATAAAAATGATTTGGTTTGTAGATAAAACTATGGGAATGAATAAAATTTTACTCTAATATAAGAATTACAGACTGAGAAGAAGAATATTGAATCGATCAGATGTACAAAAGTAGATAGGTATAAGTTTGTGCAACTTTAAACACCATAAGAAAAATTAAAGAAACTGTTGTTTTTGTAGGTGAAACAAATGATTTCATTTGAATGCTAAATGTTGAGTTCATATCAGTAAAGGAATAATCATTAATCAAAATCTGATTTTATGCGTCGAATTAGTTGTTAGGTAAAGAGTTTCAATCTGTCATAACAAGACATCATGCTTCATCATCATCTGAAAATACTCCTCCTAACATGATAAAAATATTTGAAGAAATAACATCATTTTTAGATGATTTCAATGAAAGACTAAGAAGTCTTCAATTTGATAGTAAACCATTAAATATTTTATGGGGAATCATAAAAATTAGGTAAGTAAACTATCCTCTAAGGATTCTAAAATTTCGACTAGATATTCATAATGTTTTTGATAAATTGTCTATATTCATTCAATATGAATAAATAGTTAATGATTTTTTTAAGATGAATTTCGTTGAAAGCTTCTTGATTGATCGAGAGTCAAGGAAAATTATTCAATAATTAATAGATGTGGTCAGAAATCATTTTTAGATCCAATAAGTGAAATTCTTTGATATTCATGATGTTGTTTAATCAATTCCTTATTATGATGTACCTTATACCAAGGGAAATTACAATTAATAAATCCAACAACAACTATGAAAAATCATATTTACAATTTCATTAATTGATTCTGGGAGGAACACATTATTTTTTTAAAAACAATTATCCCAATTTCAGTTTATTTTAATATAATTTATATTTTTGGGATTAATATTTTTAATATTTTTTTCCAAGTTTACATAGCCATATCAGATGACTTATTTGTCAAATTCATAGAATATAATATTCATTTCTTATGCTGTAAAACATTTATGTTGATTTTAAATTTATTTTCAGATAATTTCCTTTTTTATATGACAAAAGAGGGAGAAGTTTCTGTAAACACAAAATTCACATTTGATAAACCATGTATTTTATTTTGTATATGAATAGTACTCTGATATCAGGATATTATAATAATAAATTTAATTTACACAACAAGAAATTTTTTTTTTTTAAATACTTTTCCCTATTTTATATAAATTCTAAATTTTGAATTAATTAGGTAGTCTAATCTATGATCATCAGAAAGGGTGAGATTGACGGGTATGTATTATCCCAAAAATAATCTATAAATCATATTGATTTTTATGATAAAAATAATCTTGTTTTTTTACTAATTCTGTTACTTTAAGTGCATTTCTGGAAATTAATACTCTTTTTCATATTTTGGATTTATATTCAAAATTTAAATTTGTAAGGAATATTTGTCCATGTGTTTGAAAAGTGTTTTAGTGTTTTCGAAAGAATTTTTCATACCCATCATAGGTATGTGTAACATATTGAAATCATTCTATTATTTTAACATCATGTATGGATCATGAACAATATATTTAGAGATCCATGTATGGTCTAACATTATTACACTAAACAGTTTGTGTACGGATCGACAACACTGTGTTTGGATAAATGAATAGAAATCAAACCAATGTTGAGTTCATGAATAACTGTTCATAACATATGTCTAGAGAATGAATGTATTATTAATTAACATTACATTTGGAATCTACTGAATGATGGAAGGATGGAGATACAGTTTCTCATCCCTATGTTAATTTTTTTTATAAATCACATGAAAATGAAAGTTTTTCATTATAACTATAATGTTTAAGGAACCCTATTATAAGAAATGAAACCCTATACTACAAAGTTTTACTCTACATTTTTTCAAACACATAGATTTAAATTCATTATTTTTTTTGGGATTTCTGTAATCTTACTGATAGAATTGAGGATCTGATAAATGTTCAACTTTGAATGATTCCAAGGCATGATTTCATGGGATAAAATCACAACTATTTTTATAGTAATTTACTCTCATGATTATTTCATATTTTAACATTCACATTTGAACTAGATATTTTCAGGTATTTGGAATACCAATGATAGTCATATGCTATGTATTTTCAATTTAAATTTCTTTGGAAAAATTCACATACTAATGTATACTTGGAAATATATTTTAGAGTGTCATTGCAATGAATGGTATACTATTTTTCTAAAGAATCTATTACTTAGAGACATACTTTTTTCTACCATGAATTGATGATTGTTAGTTGCCACATTAATTGAAGATCATTTGCATCTAGGATTGCTTCATTGTTATTATTTCATGAAGAAATATATTTTTATTGAATAAGATCCATTTACTGTTATTTGATGCTATGAAACAATGTTGTTCAACCCAAAAAATCATCTAATAAAACTAATTTTATTTAGTGGTGTTTTGAAATCTTAATTTAGACTTGGATGAGTTTTTAGATTCTTTTTCTAAATTGTTGACATTTGGTTGCTTATAAATGAACAATAATACTTTTTTAGCATTGTATTAATTGTATCAACTTTCTGCACATATATGTGGATTTAATGATCTTGTGATAAGAGGTTTTTTGTGGAATTCAAGATTTTCATAGAGATATTGTTGGTGGAGTGAACTACCTGACCTTTTTACCCAAACAGTTATATAATTGGCATGTTTGTTATTTTTATTTATTCACTACTCATACTGATCATAGAAGAGAATTTTTAAATATCTTCATAGATCAGAATGATATTTAATAGAAATAATCTGTAGATATTTTGGGAAAGACCCAATTCACCCTCCACCTCTTGTGTTTAATTGTATTATTATGACCTAACACATACATGATTCTTCATATATATTAAAAACAATGTTTTTATTACTGTATATTGATATCTCTTGTGTCAAATAATATATCAAAATTCTATATTAATGAGAGAAATTATTTTGGCAGAAGACCACTCATATGCTAAAATATTTGTGGTGAAACCATGAATTTGAGTATGATATGATAGATCTTGGGGATGTGATGAGGTTGAGTATCCTCAATGTTTATTGAATGACTGGATTTGATGGGATAATTTCATATAAGAGATGTTGAATGTATCACCCAATGATTTTATAATATAATTCATTTTATATAAATTTTATATCAAGGATATCTTTCTAAATAAACAACAGATATTTTTAATTATCTATGATACATTATTGATATACTATTATTTAAAGTGAGTTCAATCACCTATTTGTTAGATTAGAGGGAATGCATATAAGAAAAATAAATTTCAAAAAATTGAAATTTGAACTAGCACAAAATTAATTTATGTAATATTAAAATTGATAGAAATTAAAATTATTGTATTTAGACATAAAAAGATATGTTATTTAGGAAAATTATTTTAATCATTGTATTGCATTTTAATATTAAAAATTAAATTATTATCTATTGATAAATGGTATTTGTTAATTTTTTACATATTCATTTATATAAAATAGTTTACCATTAATGTAATTGTTTTAACAATCCACGTAACAAGTAAAAAAATTCATTTTATTCTTAAATTTAAATTGTCTATAAACATATTTGTTATGTTTCTTGCCAATATTTTAAAATAAATATCATATATATATAGAAATTGAATCATATTGAATAGATTACTTTTTTTATTATGAATATTACATATATTACAATGGGTTCAAATTAAAATTTGTCAATATTTAATAGTAGAAACTTTAAAAAAAATAACCATTGTTACTGTTAATACAAGTATAATCCGGGTTAAACTAAGAGATAAGAATAATAAGGCCATTAAAACATGTATAAAAAATATTTTTTGGTGATATTTCAACTCTACAGTACTATACCAATTAATTATCAAACATTTTGTTCCACTTTCACTAGAAATTGAATTTACAATATTTAAATTGCTCAGGTAATTCCATTTGTGTCCCTATCTTATTTTGCCATAGTGAGGCTTGTATGTTCCCTTATTAACACAATTTTATCCATCTAAATCCGTCATTACCTATAGAAAACCACCCTTGAATCATTAAATTTTTTCTTAAGAACTTTTTCATATTTTAAGTCCAGCCCAAGAATGCTTTAGCTTTACCCCAAAGGAGGTCTCTCACAGAAGAGTTAGTTGTCAAACCTGACTCTTTAATTGATATTTTTTTCTCTAACTACCTATTAATATATTGAATCCATAATAACCAAATTATTAAATTATATCAAATATAATGATATTTTATTATAATAAAATAATAAATACATTCCACTACCTTTATATTGAATGAGAAATGAATGTATCTATCATGCATATTCATGGAAAACCTATTCCACCTAAGGATAAGACTCATTTTCCATTAACATATTCCATTTTACAATATTATGATGTAATTAATGATTATGTATGATTTTAATTACATAATGTTTCTTCTATAATAATATGATATTATCAGAATTCATACATTCCCATTAATGGTGGAATGATAACGTCCCTCGAGATTATGTTTTGACAACCAACTCCATAATGCGATGTGGCGTGTTTATAATTTTTTATTTATATTCATGTATATAAGAATATATTTAATAAATATATATTATATTTATGATATAATAAGGTTTCTAGTAAGATTACTTATAATTTATATTATATTATCCCATCCCCAACAATATTAAGACATAACAAGTTCAAATGTATAGACTACCATGTCTATGAAATGATGAAATAAATTTCCCGTTATATATTTATAAAAAATGATATTAAAGTATATATAATTAATAAATATGATAATTATATCACATTATGATTCCATTGATCAAGAAAATATAGACATATTTTATGTAAAGGAATTATCCAATTAATGAAGGTATTTAAAAGAAATTATTTTTCAACCAAATATTTATTTTTATTTATAAATTTTCAACAATATGATCATTCAAAATCATTAAGAAATGATAAATATTATGTTTTATATGATTTATTTTTGAGAAATTATTTATGTGAAATATATAATATTTAAAAATGATTTTTAATGTTTACTGATCAAGACAGTACTTGATGTATGGGCATATGTTATGATCTAATTCAGGTTTGAGATTATCAATAACAAATTTACAGGGAGTTAATTTATATAGGTAATATTATTTAAACCACAACTATTTTTATCCCCTATTTATTTTTTTGTAATACATATTTTCCATTCATTTTCCTAAATTTGATACATAATATTTTTAATAAAATGTTATTAAGAAAACCCAAACTTACCTCATTTTTGGTCAACATGATTTTTCTTCAATGTGTATAATCTCAAAAAAAAAAATTAATTTTTACCTATTCATTAAAGGTTCAAAATTTTTCTTTTTTAAGCCTTTTACATTATTTAAAAATGTTTATAACTTATATTTATAAAAATGGTTTTATGAATAGTTTTTTAAGTTTTTAATGAAGTGTAAAAGAAATTTTCACTTTGAAACTATAATGAATGAACTGATTTTCCCACTAGCATTATGATTATTTTATTGGGATCATCCCTAACAGGTTCCCATGGTCATTTTATGTAAAATTATTTTTTCAGTACTCTTGTATTTTTTTTTTAAATTTACAGAAATAAGATGATATATTATATGTTCTCAAATGACTTATTAAATTTTATTTTAGTGTTATGTTTTATACATGATAACATCCTTTAAGGGTTTTTGTACTTTACTTTGTACATTCTCTTCTGATAAAATCAAATTTATTTCTCTTAATGGCATATGATGATTATGATTTAAGGCTAATAATATGAATCTAATTACATTTCCATGGATTATTGAATTTTTGATGAAATCATTATAGAACATAATTTTTTAATGGAATAACCTTTGATGAAATGATGGAATATATATGAAAACCATTTCACTTCCATGGGTAATTATATTCTAAAATGATTAATTTTTGAGTATATGGCACAAAATGCATGTTTTCCTTATGTGGCTGATGGGCCTTGAATTATATTGAACTCCAATGAATTGGGTAAAGAATGATATCTCATGTGATAATAATGATTATAATTATGATTAATCCTAGTTTAGTAATAGAATATATCATTTATGATAGTACATGGAGGGATCCTGGACTAAGGAAATGATGTAATGGGAATTGAACCCATTCTAATATGATATCCTTGGATGTCATCCATGAATATGTAAATTAATTTATTTTCATATTTGTATTATATAATATAATATCTTTTGCATATGCTATATTATCGTGGATCATTAATGAATTTTGATGATTCTAAAAACTTATAAAAGCTATATTTTGGTATCAAAAAACCTTATTCCATGATTCAGGATTTAAAATTATAAGATAATATGTGTTTAAATTCATAATTTAGAATCTTATACTCATACCCCTATTATTCATCCCACTTATTATGATAAATTTATATCTTCTATTTATATCCTTATTTGAGAATAAAATCACTCCTTATATTATATTTTCATATCCCAAGGATATGATATAGGGTTTAATACATGGTTTTCCATGATTATTATAATGTAATAATTATATTGTTAGATATATTGATTATATTTTACAAAATATGCTGATCATAAATATAGACTCTCAAGACACTAAAAAATAAGGGTCCATATGCATGAAATATTTCTAAATGTATTAAATATTAATCTACAATAGTGAAAAAGTTATATATGTTATAATTGATTGTAATGAATATTTAACAACTCATTTGGATTATTTCATTCATCTAAAAATAGAATATTAATGTAAGGGTTTTTAGGTGATTGAATATAAAAAAAATTGCCATCGTGACTTGGGTTAAACACATATCAGCTAAAAATTGTGGGAAGATTGATTTGGGTTTGATTCAAATCATATTCCTTAAAATGATGAAATATCGACTAAATAGTTAATTAGGATGTATAAAACTATACCTCAAACCAGTTGTTATAATTAGGTAATGATTGGATATTCTCAAGTTTAATCTTCTTTTAAAAAGAGGTTTTATAAGAAAAATATATATATGGAAGTTTAGATGGAAATAATATTCCTCTTATTTTTTAAATGATTTCTATTAATGATTTTGTGGAAATATAATTATTTACTCATGTATCACATTGAATCTATGAAGTAATATGCCAATAGACAACATATATTATTAAAATATTAGTTAATGAAAATATATATAGGGATAAAATAAAAAATATCTTTAACACATTTTATGGTAATGTTAGTAAATAATATTTGGAGGATCAATCATATAAATCACCATTACATGTATGGAAAAAGATATGGATTTACATTGAATTTTATATAAAGGATCTAGTTGTAGATATGTTTCTAAATGTCATAGATCGAAATAGATTATGGATTCCATAGAGTTGTTATACATTTAATGTGATTGTAAAAAATGATTTTATCATATGAAAAACACACAAGAAGGATGGACTTATACGATTAGAGATGATGACTTAATGTTAATTGATTATAAAAAGAATCAATTTGAAGCAACTATATGTGTCATGGTGATTTTATTGCTACTAAATTAATCAGTCACAGCATTCCATGTGGCTTTGATCTTGGTAACTCGTATATGATATAATATTCACCAAAGATACTTATAACATTATGGGAAACGGTTGTTTAATTTTAATGTAAGGGAAGATAATTATTGGGAATCAATCACACATTAATGGAGAATATTATATGTTCATTCAATATAAAGAAGACAAAAAAAATTGGTTTTCAATAAATTCGTAGACATTGGAGCCACGTATGTATAAAATATCTTTAATGTGGTCATTGTTTTTGTGATATATGAAATATTAACTATTATCTTACTCATACATGTAATATTTTTCAAATGAAAATGAACATTTTTATAACATATAAACCAAATGATGGGTTTTTAATAAGGATTATAGAATTAGATCACATTTAAATTTTTTAGATGATTTCTTCAAGACCCACTACAATAAGGTAATATATTGTAATCATTAATGATTATATAAATATGGAATGATTAATACTAATCACCCCACATCTGAAGTTTTTATATTCATTTATCAGTATCAAAGAAAATATGACAAGGATCATGGGTATTATATTCTTAATTTTGGAACAATGAATAGATTGGTGTCCACAAATATACATGTGAATGATTATGATTAGAAGAATGTAATAAGAAATTCAATATCCATAGTGATAAAACTTCAAAAAATGGATTCATTTATAGAAGAAATAATATAACAAAAAATTGAAAAATGATTCTCATAGAGAAATACCTACCTATGATATATACAATAGTTATTATTTTTTCATTAGTCAACATTAAAAATATAGATTTATTTTGTCTTGGAGATGATAAAACTCTTTAGGACATTTGATATAGGAAGAAATAATTACTAAATTACATTAACTATATTAGATTTAAGTGGGTCATTGTTAATTTAATGAAAAATTGAATGTTTGAATCTCATTTAAATGAATGGATGTGTCATTGATAAAAATCAAATATTAAGGAATAAAAAATCTAAAAGAAAATATGTGGAATTAATTTCAAAATATAATATATACTTTTTGAGGGAAATACTGTATTTTGAAATAAAATATTGAAAAACATCTATAGGAATTTGATGCGATTTTACGAAACAAACATGGTAAAAAAGGGATGTTATTTATTATGAATAAAATACTGATATTGAGCCTTAAAAAGGTAGATAAATTATTATATAGATATATAAAAACAAGGACACAGTTAATTATTAGAATATTATCAGTTTCAAGGAAACTCTAAGGGGGATAATGATATTAAATAATCCAAACCCACATTCACTTTTATCTAATGTATAATTATGGAACATTTAAGAGACTACTTTAGAAGATGTGTAGATAAATCATATTCATGGGGATTTTTACCAAAGTTAGAATGATAAGACTTTATTGTTAATTTTATTGCTGACAAAAAAGAATGTTCTAGGAAACAAATAAGTATTGCCATAAAAACTATATTAATATACAATTTATAATTGTTGCAAGGAATATCATTCATGTATGCTATATTATAATACTAAATGATTCATTAGAAATGTAACATTTTCTCTATTTGGTAGGTTAATAATGCTAAATTATTAATTTACATAATAGTGAAAATCAGGGTCATTGTTTTCAGTATGAATGATAAATAATCATTTGTTGATAGATAACATAAATAATAGGTTTACGTCAAGTAAAAAAATAGTTCTATTATTCATGAACATGATAAAAGATTTTATTGGTTAAAAAGAGTGCCTTATAGGTTTTATCATTAGAAAATACCATTATATTATAGGCCTTAATCATAATTAATGTATCTTAATTTTCAGAATCAAATAGATTATTAAAATATTTATACAATAATATAGTGATAAAAAACGATTGACATTATTTATGTAAATGTTATAATAATTTTTAGATGGAAAGAATATTAATTAATATTGTTTGAATAATTTATTATTTGTGGATAGATAATGACACTGATCAGGGAGTTGATATTATCCCTTCGTTTTTAAAAGGAACGCCATAGAAATGGAACATTCATATGTTAATATAAATATGAATATATGTTTTTAAATCATTTAAAATATTATTTCAAAACTCAATCTCAACACTTGTTACGACATTATTAATATTATCGAGGGAGGGGTGATGAAAAATATGTTAGCGACGCATAGTAAAGGAAGATCATTGTGATCATATAATATATAATAAAATAACTCCAAATTTGTTTACCAACTTGTCACACCACTAGATAATAGTGTCATACCATTGAAAAATAATTTCATATTATGAAGATTCTAATATGGTATATTGATGGAATAATATAATATAATTTTTTAGCAATGAAATATCTTAGAAAGAGTTATAGGGATATATAGATTCTTATTGGGATGATTTAGTAGATCAAATAATGTTCTGATCATCAATTTAATTCTATCATAGTGTCTGGAATATTTCATATCATTTCATGAAAACTGATTATATTTCAGTTAGCCCTACATAGGCTAAATATATTATGGCCAATAATTCATGTATGAGAATTATTATCAATTCAATAAAATATAAGTATATTATCGTTTATGAAAAATATATTATTGATATATTATGTGATAAATTAAGTGATATTAGCCATAATGACATATTAGTTCAAATTCCAATTCAAATTTAAGAAATCAATATAAAGGATTTAACCAATCTATTTATTGGGAACAATAAATTAGATCAATTATCTCCCCACAAATAAATAGTGTTGAAGTGGGACCCTTACTCATTAAGGTATTTTTTGGATTCCCTCTTGTGTTGTTGTACAAAATTGAGTGAATATTTTATTTTTAAACAAATAAAATGATATATATATTATATTATCATAAATATAGGATTGGTTCTTTAGAAATATTAGCATGGTTGATAATTAATTAATGCTTAATGAGGTGGATAATTTGTGAAGAGGCTGAGGAATTTGTTTGTATAGATTTGTTATCAAGTAAAAGGTGCTGATCCATTATAATAATTTAATTCAGTGTTGAAAAATTCATGTTAATATTATTTCCCATGTTGGAAAATACTACAGTGAGAATAGGGTTCTTGTTAATGGGATATTGGATTTTTTCTGTAGATCTGTATTTGGAAATAAATTGTACAAATATTAGGTTCCCTTTTATCCAAATAATGGCTCTATATATAAATATTAAAAAAAAAACCATCACTAACTATGAAAACATATATTATAAGGGTTCGATATCATCCCATTATAAGGGAATGTGGTCCTTGAGTTGTTCTGAATATAATTGAAAACTAAGTTGTTTTATGATGATTGTATCATGTACTAATGATAATAAATAAATTAATATACAAACATATCATTGAAAATGGGGTTTAATATAAATTATTATTGATTAACTCAAATGATAGTAACACCCCCTCTCATCGGTTTGTAGAATCAAACACAAATTATAATAATAATTAATGTCTATAATTGTGATTAAAAATAAATTGAGAAAAAAATCCTTCTACTGTAGACCCCTTGCACATAATGTGACTCGCCATAGGTTAAATTAGTGTAGCCCATCACAAAAGAATTATTCTTCCTAAGATCCAATCAAGAGAAAACCATGATATGGTGGGTGGTTAAAAATTAATTTACATGAATCAATTACTAAAATCCAAATGCTATTAAAGGAATGAGAGAAATAATTAAATAACATAAAGGAACAAAAAAATAATGAATAATATAAGTGAATTTAAAACCTCAAATGTAGACTTGACAGAACCTCCAATATATAGAAAAACAAGTGTTTTGAAAAGTGTGAAGATGATGAAATATTATCTAAAATGGATTATAAAATTGGTTCCTCCGTTATTACCAAAATTCATCATGTCATAGTTTAATGCATCCCACCAACGTCTGTTGTAATTCTTTATCTCTTTTAATTATATTAATATTCTTTAAAATCATTGAATATGGTGTTAATGAATTTATGGGATCTATTGTCATAAATAATTGATTTAATAGATTATAAAACAAAAAGGCATGGTTTTGATGATGACTATTATGCTCTTACTGCTCAATTCAGTATCTCTTGTGCATAGAATTATTACAATAAATCACACATGAGATGCTTATACAATTCAATTGAGTGAAATATCTAAAATCCATTCATTGTGTGGCTTAAAACGTCACAACAGGGTATAAAACTTCATCAATGGATAAATAAAAAGATATAACTTCTACTTAGAGACTGAAAAAATATTTTTATTATCATTGAAAAATATTACACACATGATATTTTTGGACAATGGAACGCTTGAATTGTACACCACTTATCAGTCGAAATAGGAATGAATTCCTCACATAAATAATGAATCCTATGATTATTGGTAAAATATTTATACACATAAAAAGTAGAAATATATTATTTTGATATATTCTTATAAACCGTTTTTAAAAAACCCTTATTTTATTTAGAATATTTTTTTAATA
The DNA here is from genome assembly GCA_963277665.1 of Viscum album. NCBI lineage: Eukaryota > Viridiplantae > Streptophyta > Magnoliopsida > Santalales > Viscaceae > Viscum > Viscum album. The sequence continues at coordinate 479,247,632 of OY728134.1, forward strand.
ATTTATATTCTGTGGCCATCCAATAACTGAAATATAATAGATAAATGAAATTATGACTCCAATTATTCTCTTTTATGTTAAACTCTTTTATATTTAATTTATCTCGAACAAGATCATGACACCATGTGTATTTTTCTCTCAATAGTATTTACACTCGATTGTTCCTTATACACTATTATCATAGATTTATATATATAAATTTCCATAATCTCTCCAAAAATCATATAAACTTTTTTATTGAATGAAATTTAATAAATAAATATAATTACACTAAATTTGTAAATATTAATCATTGATATAAATAATAAGGACCTTGATAACTTACGTATAATTTACAAGTATCAATTAAACCCCTGATACATATTGAATTTCTTACCCTCGATCAAAATTAATCTATGAAATTATTAAAAATATAAAAAGTATAATTTAAATTATGTTTCCATTTACAACTATTTTAGTGAATGTGGGCAGGATTTTTAAAGTTAGGTGGTCACATAGACTATACTAGTGACGTATTTCAAATTTCATCTTTCAAAATGATGAGAGGTCAGGATCACCAGACCCTTTTGGGAGGGATTATTACCTACTCCTGGACTCTCTTATAGATTTCACACCTATCCATGAAAAATAACACGTAATGTTAGTAATTATACTAGTTACCTTTATGATTTATGTTCAATAATTTATAGATTTTTAAATTAATTTAATGATTCATTATTCATGGATATAGAATTTGGTTTCCTATAAAAAATAGTTGGTACTTAGTTTGTATTATCATGACCATTAAATGGGTATCTTATAGACATCTGTTATTGGAATAAAATTATTTTTAGTTCAGTTATTTCAATTAATACACCTCATATCTATTATGGTTACATGACAAGGACTAATCAATGTAGTTTAATGACTTGGGTTATGTAAGTTTATGTGAATTGTTTATAATAATATTTAGTATGGGGAATATATGTAAGAGGGCCATGTTAGTTCACTATTTGGTTATTATTTCACAAAATGGATTGATGGGGTCTAATGATAGTGATACATCATGGTAAGATATATTATCATCTCATATATAATTTGAAATAATGAATGATATATGATGATATCTAGATGGGATAGGGATCCCCTTATAGTGAAATGATTTCATGAATGATATTTCTTGAACTATTAACATAACTATGTTAGAAATATGGTGTTTTAGGGTAGTTATGAATTTTTGAGGATTTAGAGGCGTATTATTTTGGACTTAATGTGGAATCCTATGTGCCCTAGAAAATATTGGGATTAGTAACCAACTAGTTTGACTAATATAATTTATGTCTAGATTCTACTACACCAATATATAGTTTAATGTAATGTGGTAAGGATTTTTTGGGTGACTTGGATGTTTCCCATAAAGGAAAACATCATATTTTGGGGACATTATTTGTTTTTTTGAAATGAATAAAATCATATTATATAGTATGTAATATTCATTTATGTTTCCCCAAAACATAGGTTAGGTTTTATAGTAGCATGATTCATATTATAAGGATTTTTTTTAATTTAGTGGAATGATATTTATTAATCTATAACATCATCAATTACATTATTTACATGAGAAACATGAGAAAAAATATTATTGAAATAACAATTTTTTTAGATAGCGATTAAAAATATAATAAAATATATAAATCAAACATCTAGCCTCATTCACTGATGGATGATAGAGGGGATATGAGGGCTATAGGGGTAAGGTGTAAAACACTGATATTTAAAAATAAAAAAATATCTGATAGTGTGTGATAAAAACACCAAGCATAGAAGAAAATAAAATAACCAAATAAATTATGAAATATTTATTTTTTAAATAAATTAAATCTCTTCAATATCTTTCATTACATGGAATAGTGAAATTATCTTTCATAACACACATTTCCAATTTTAAACAAAACCTGACATTTTATTGAAATATTATTATATAATATCACAGTTATCAAATGTATATTGAAATGGAGGGTATAAAATTGATTAAATAAATTATGAAAATGTGGTTTAAATATATATATATATATAATTAAATATTTGGTGATTAATTAATTATAAATCAAAATAATATCATTTTGAAAATAAAGGAAATAATTTTCTGGAAAACATTTTTATGTGAAAAAATGAGTTATACATAAAATATATAAAAAATTCAAATAATTTTATGAATTTATGTTATTATATATTCAATAAATTTTTTACCATTCATATTTTTTTTATTCATGAGATGTGAATAAATCTAATTTCCTACCCAAAAAATATATCACTTAAAAAAAATAAGTCTCTTTTAGAAAAATTATTATTAAAATGATGTTTTTAATGTTTCATATAATTGTTTATGAAAACTAAATATCATTTTTAATTAATAGTTTTTTATAATCTTATGATTATTTTTTGGATATTTTTGTAAAAAAATATTTTGGATTTATAGTGAAACATAATGAATTAAATTGAAAAAATATTTTTATATTATTTAATTTATAATGTGAAATTATATATTGTATTTTTTTAATGTAATATAAGTTCATTTTTATATTATTTAATAGAATTTTGGTCATTGAAATATTTTTCAAATTTAATTTTTATATAAACACATTAACAACATTTTAATATTTTATCTTTAAAAATTATTTTTCCTATCCCATCTATGAGATTAAATTTAAATTAAAATATTCATCATATATGAATGTAATTTATAAAAATATATTCCATATATTTATTCACAATATTTTATAATTTATCATAATTTCAACATAGTTATTTACCAAAATGAATAGTTAAAATAAAAAAAATTAATTATCCCATCTAATTTAAAAAAGGATGTACCATGGGATAAACTAAGATGATAATGGATAAAAATGACCTAGAATTATGTAAAAAGATAAATTTATCCTCAACACATATACCAAATATCTTTTATATAACAATATAGCCCATTTTGGAAGTGTATTGATTGATACAAATGTGTGTATGATAGAATCCTTCCAAAATCAAATAAAATGTTCCCCTAATCTCACTTATAAAAGACCACCCTCCTCTATATTATACATACAATAAAACCCATTTAGATAAACATATACCAATAATATATATTCCCAACACCCATACTCTCTTTCTATGAGACTTATCATTGTGATAATGCTAGCCTAAAAAGGTTTTTTGCAATCTTATAGAAGGTACCCAAAGAATATGTAATACTCTTCAATGATCATTTTTATTTAATTTATTACTATGCCTTTTAAATTATTATTATTCAATGAATATATAGAAAACAAAGTATCTTTTTTATACATGGAAGTTTTTCTATTATGTTAAATACCTAAAAATACCACCACTTCAATCTAATTGGATTAAAAAACATCGTTCGTGTGTACGGTGGACTACCGCTCTGTGAACTGATGTCATTCATTTTTCATTACCATTTATCATGATTGGTTATGATGATGGATAATATATATATATATATGTATATTTGTATGATGTTTATAAAATAAATATACCTTTTTATTCATTATATCATATACAGTTTTCAAAAAACCATTATATAGGGGATTAGATATTGTCGATCGCGTGTTTGGCAGAGTACCACATTACAAAGTGATGCGATTCAATTTTCACTAATGTCTTACATGGAATTTAATAATGATAATGTAAATAATAATGATATTAATGATATTTTTAATTTATTAAAAATAATATATCATTTTGATTCTTAATGTTTCATTCACTTAAAGATGAAAAAATCATTTCTGTAAGAGTATGATTCCTCCAACATAGAGCGATGTGTATCTCTTTTCATCACCTCATTAAATTAATTATATATTTATATATTTGAATGTAATATTATTATAATTATGATATAACTATAATTAAAAAATGATGATATATTAAATAACTCATTTCCATAATGATCATTAAACAAATTAAACATTACTCATGTGTACAAATGGTCCACCATCTTCATGGTCACCACATATTTTTCTACTCAAATCCATTATTATTGAATTGTAATAAAAGGAAATTTTGGATAATTATTATGATACTAATTTCATGATTATTTTTCTTTATATAATAAACTTATATAATATTCAAATCTATATAACATTCTTAACAAAGAAACAATGAGAAAACTATGAAATTAATACCCCTAATAAAGGAAAGTATGAGAGATTATTAATGAAAGAGTGATAATTAATTATAAAATGATAATATATGATACTATATATATATGTTTCTAATATAAGATAATAAAATGTTTAAAACCATTATAATTTATGTTAAATAAATTTCATCCAAAATGAAGTTTGTGGTAAGGGATTTCATGCCAATTTCATTCCATTGAGTCATATATTAATGTTGTGTAATTAATTTAATTTTTAGAGTGTATATATATCCCATTAACATAAAATATCATGAATAATTAATACATGCTTGTATTTATTAGTTAAATTTTAATTCTTTCAATGAATGGTATTTGAAAAGAAAAATTCTAAATGGTAAAATTTATTGGAATGTATCACTTTTTTACTAATTTTAAAATTTATTATAAAAAACATCACTTTATAATAATATTTTTTATCATATATTATTTATTAAATATATTCTTCGATTAAATAATGAATTATTGATAAATATTTATAATTTACTCAGTATTGATATTTGATGGTAATTTATATTGATTCATTAAATATATAAATTATTTAAAATATCCAGATTGATTTATACCTATAGTGATTGGTGGGGATCAATATAATCTAGCGCCTCAAATCCTGGGTTGGTGTTGTGGGAAAAATAAATTTGGAAAATTTAAATTTCATTCTACTTGTTTTTTAAACTACTATGTGAATGGTAATGAGAGTAGAGTTATAATAATCCCTAATATCATGGAATCCAATATTTAAGCAATACCTTCATTTAGAATTAAATTATTAGTAATAACAATGAGATTTTTTAAATTATATTATCTCTGGATGAATTTCATTTTTTCTTATTGATAAAATTAATTGTGTGCTTAGTTATTTATCTTTCCATGTTTATTCTTCAATAAATATTCATACGAGAAAATTATTTAAATGGAATGTGTGTTATATTATGTTCCATTCCATATTTATTATTCTATGTCTAATTATGATATCAAACTTATTTATTAAATGTCTCTTGTGATCAGTTATTTTCCATTTCAAATTGATTATACTTGATGATTCTTTATATATTCTATTATACTTAACACATATTGATAATTTGATATCACCATTGTTTTTTTACTTCCCGAGGGAATGATGAAGAGATGTGTGAATGTGTTTTTAAATATTTATTTTATAATTTGGTGTAATTTTTTATGTTTTATTTTCATTTTCCAACGGAAATTTTGTATCATATATGTGTCTGGTTCTCCAAAACTACTAAACTGATCGACCATTATGGATTTGAAACATTGTATCTTGGACAATCTAGTAATGTATCACACCAACTCTAGGTTACTATGGTTGGTTTCATTACATTTCGTATCAATGGGAGTTAAATAGAAATTTTCGGATCTATATTTTGGAAAAAATATATTAGAGAACATAATCCCTAGATAGAAATTGAAGATAATCATAGAATAACATTCTTATGTTTTGATAAGGATGATATTATGTTATTTTTACATGAAATACATCCATATTTGGATGCAACAGTATAAGTGGTTATATCATAGTGGTAACTATGGGTTATAAATATTAAAATTGTGCATTGGTCTAGACCTGATCCTCAAATAGCACACAAAAAAATGACTTACAATAGAATTGGTTTGACACTCCCTTGGGATATTATTAGTACAATTAAGATTTTATTTACCATATATTATAAAGGAATTGATAATGGTGATATCACCAATGTATTCATGTTCATTATATTGATGTTATCTATGAATACATTATTCAATTTATGTAAAATATTTCACTTCCTTTCCTATTATACTTATTTTTTTCCTAGTTAAATGTTCTAATCTAGTGTATTTCATAATTTAAAAAATCCATCTATAAGAAAGAATGTGAACTTTATTAGTAAAAATAATCCTAAGAGTAATAATTGTCATTTATTTGATTGTATTATGTTAATATTTTGAATCAATTTAGTCACCCAAACATTTTCATTGTATAGGGATGAAATATAATGATTAAAAATTACATCGAAAAAATTATCTACTAATTATGGATTCAATGGAAAAAAAGGAATATGATTTTTGTATGTAAAATCGATATTGAGGGGAAGAGAAAGAAAAATTTTCCCACAATATATAATTTTTGTAATGAAACAGCCATGTAATTTATTGAAGGGGATGTATTTCTCATCATGTTTTGATTTTAATGTCCCCATGATCATGAATTCAGGGGAAAGGAAAACAATTCCAATGTATAATGCATCAACAATAAGGATATAGGTAACTACACTAATTAATTTCTCCAGCGTTAATGGAATATACCTCAAAAAGAGATAATAGATCGAGGTCAATCTTAGTCTATTGATAAAACAAATATATAATGATTAATTTTATTTGTTGTTTAGATCCTTGAAGTATAATGTATAAGTACATTATTTAAGATAATATGTTTATAATAATTGTGTAATGTATAAGGATTATACTATATTACTATTTCAATAAGGATTTGAAAGCTTGTGTTAAATGATACTAAGAAAAGTGATTATGCAAGATGTTGAAATTTTTGTAAAACACTGGATTGGGGTATTATTACACTTGGTATGTTCACAATGTTGAGATAAAAATAACAATAATATATTTTTTTTATAATAGAGGTGACTATGAAATTTTTTAGTGATTATTTGGTTTTTTTTGTCTTAAATAGAGTTTACTACATTTATAGAACTATATAATTTATATTAAAATTCATAATATTTTAGTTTTTTAGTAATTAATGTTTTACTTATGTTTCATAGATATATATATATATATATATTGACATATACAGAATGTGATATTAATAACAACTTTTTATTGTCCAGGGTAAATATATTTGATTTAGTTAGCATCATTTTAAATTTTCATTGAAAAATATTGGATGATTCTTATTGTCAAATATTTATGAAATGGATTATTTTGGTCATTAGGTGTAAATGGGAATCTTTTTCTAAAAATAATTCGTTTGTAAAATAGTAAGATACACAAAGAAATTAATCTTACTCAGTCATGGATTTTATGTTCTGAAATAAAAAAATTTATTACTTTAGGAATTTTCATTTCAATTTATGAAAATAAATTATTGTATTAAAAGATTGAGTGAAAATTTATAAAGTAACAACCATGTTATAAAATTGTTCCTATTAATTAAAAAGTATTTTTTATATTCAAATATAGTGAATATATATAATAACTCAATGAAAAGTGTATTGAATAATTTATTTTACTATTATCATCATTTTTAGGATTCTAATGAACATTCAAACACATATAGTATATTTATTTTTGGTTATTAGCTTCCTCTTAGCTATGTTCCCTATCACTCTCCATTACTATTTGGGTGTTCATTTACTCTTCTGTCTTCATTTTTTCACTTCCCACCGTAGTCATTACATTTAAAAACCTATTATCTGTTATTCTATATGACCTTTATAATTCCAATTCTCACCAATTAATATTATTTTTATTAATTCTTACCCTAATTTCATATTCATTAATGTTCGTTTACTAAGATAGAACTCTGGATTTCTATGATCATGGTAAAATTTCATGGATATAGTTTAATTAAGTTGGGGAGAATGAAACACATTTATATTTTAAATTATGACCATCATATTTGTTAGTGTGTATGAAATAAAACAATAATAGTTAAAAAATATGACACCCCAAGAATTTATCATGTAATTATTTTTTAAATGGATTAAATCTCTTCAATATATATCATTTCACTAAATAATGAATTTATATTGTGTTATATGAAATAACATTTTTTAATGAAACATGTAATATTATTAAAATAAAATCATTTAATATGATAGTCTTAAACTATAAAATAGAATAGAGGGTATGAATAATATTAAATTAAATATGAATATATGTTTCTAAATTTATTTTATAATGAATAATTTGGTGAAAAAATTAATTATAATTGAAAAAACCAATTTGAAAATAAGGAAAATATTTTTTTAGAAACTTTTTTTATAAACAGAAACGAGTATTACTTCAATAATATAAAATAATAATTTTTTCAGAATTAATTTAATGAAAATTTTATATTATATATTCAATAAAATATTTAAAACTAATCTTCTATTTTTTAGACAATATATAAAAATAAATCTATTTTTATAACTAAAAGGATGATATTTCTAAAAAAGATTCTTTATAATCTTTTGTGCATTATTAAAAATCCTAAAATTTTAAAACATGTATAAATTAAATTTTAAACATTTAAACTAATTTTTTAATACATATTATAAAAATTATATAGAATTTAAATTTTTTAATTTTTTTAACATGTTTCATTTTTTTGATGAATAGTAAAAATTTATAAATTTTTATTGAATACTGTTATTTCGTTAAAATAATTTAGAATGTAATATTATATTTTTAATCAAATTTAATGTAAAATTAAATCAATTTTATATCAATGAATCAAATTTTGGGCATTGTAATAATTTTCATAAATAATATTTATATAAAAACATTTTAAACATTTGAACATTTACTATTAAAAAATATAATTTACCATCCTCTCAGTGTGATTAATTATGAATTATTAATTTACCCAATTGTAAAATATTATTGAAACAATGATTCAGTATTTATATTCATACTAATTTATAATTTCTAATAAGGTCAACAAAATATTTGTAAAAAAAGTAATTGAGTAAACAATAATTATTAATTACCATAGTTAAGGTTAATATAGATTAATGATGTTTAAGAAAATATTAATAGGGTTAAAATGACCTATCAAACATATAAAACACCTATATTCTAGAAATATGTTCACAATAAATCATATAGGATGATATTTCCCATTTTTTGTATGTTCAACCATGATTAAAATGTGGGTATGATTGAATATTTCCAAAAAAGATATCAAGTCTGCCACTCAACTAGGTTATAAAATGCCCCCCATCTTGTCCCTTCTATATACCATGAAAATTTTTTACCTACCAATACGTACCCCAATGAAATCAAAATTTCCATCATCACTTTCTACAAGACATATTTTTGGAATAAATCCATCCTAGTAATGATTTCTTGAAAACATAAGGAGGATACCTAAAGAAGAGGTAATGTTTTTAAAAAATGTTTTTATTTTATTTCTTTCTCCACTAACTAAAATTATTTCTATGCCATTATTATATAACATACACATAATATTAGATATAATAATATTTTTTAATTTTAAGTTAATTATTTAAAATCACTCCCAATTCCATTGAATGGGTAATGAAATCATTCTTCATTTGTACGGTGGACTACCTCCTAACGTAAAGATGTTATTCATTTTTTAATTACATCCTATATCAGTAGAGTATTTTTATGGATATAAAATATATATATATATATATATATTATTTATAACATCAATATATATATTTATTAATTTTATCATATATATATTTTTTATATCCCATTTTATATGGGATCCGACAACATCCATCATGTGTATGGTGGACAACCATCATGAAACGTGATGTTATTCATCTATCACTATTGATTTACATGGAAGGTAATAATGTTAAATTTAATAATATAAGGTGATATAATTTATATAATTATTATACTACTTCAATATTTGTGATTATTTAAATACAATATTTTATTTTAATTCATACCTTTTCACATACCTAAATGTGAAAATATCATTCATGAACATGTAAAATGTCAGATTCATGAATTGATTTGACTCTCTTTTCATCACAAAACAACATGTATTAGATATATATATATATTAAAAACAGGTATTTATTTTATAATTAGCATTCTGAAATGATGAAATATTACTTACCACCTTTTCAAAATGATCATTGAATAATTGATACATTACACATACGTTTGTATGATCTACCATCTCTATAATTGTAATGTACTTCATTTCTTAAAACCATCTATCATGATTGATAATAAAATTAAAATTGACATATAAATATTATAAATATTTTATTATAATTAATCTAGTGATGGTGAAACTATATGATATGCATTCAAACTAGAACATTCATGAAATAGAATGAAAGGGTAAACAAGGAAATTAACAAATAATGTAATGAAAATAATGTAATATTATTAATTAAAAAATGATAAGATGTTCTCAAAAAATTGATTTAAAAAAATCATAAATTTGGTATAAGTTAATAGTATTATTAAAATGACTATTCGTGAGGTTTAAAAATGTTCAACCAAAAGGATGCCTGAGGTAACAAATTTATTCTCAATTTTATGCTATTGAGGAATATTGTACTATAATAAAACTATTTTAATTTATATGGTGCATATAATCCAATTAAATATATGATATCAAGAATAATTAATATTTAATTTTATTTTAAATTTTAAATTTTAATTATTTCATCCAAGAATATTTTCCATTAAAATTACCTATTTGTAAGAGTTATTGTAAAATCTAACTTCCTTAGGTGATTCATATATTATTCTTAAAAATTAAGCTTTATAGAAAAATTTTCTATTAAATATTACCTATCGATTAAAATATCTAGTTTCTTGTACAATGAATATTATAATTTCATAAACTATTTACCATTTTACAAGCATTGTTTACATTGTATGTTATTTGATTTGTTGGGGAAATTTTAATAAGTCATTATCCTTTACTCAATAAATATATTTGATGATATGGAATATTCATTCATTAATTAAATCAATTGTTCGATATATTTGGAATTCATTAAACCAACACATAATGGTATAGCTTATTATAACATAACTCCTCAATGTATTGGTATGTCCAATGAGACAAATAAAATCTTCCAAATTGAATGAGTGTATACATGAATTTTGAACTATATTGTGAAGGTTCTTCTCCATAGAGGTATAATGATTCCTAAGATCATAGAATGTAATATTTTAGCATATTAGTTTTTAGAAATTCATTAATTATTACATTCAATGATACTTTCACAATGATATTATCTATGGACTAATTTAATTTTCATATTATTAATTATATGCATGTATTTTTAGTTATTTACCTTACCATGTTGATATTCATTATATTTTGTTGTATTTTGTTTATTTATATCAAATGTGTTTCCAATTAAATACCTTTCCATACTGATTTTACTTATCTAGTTATAATATCAAATCTATTGATTAAATGGATTGTGTATTTAGTTATATAAACTTCTATATTTATTATCATTATTTATTCATAATAGGTTTTACTGTAGTTAACCCTTAATAAGCATTTGAACTCAACTTGATATGGTTTCATATCATCATGATATGAAGAAGACATATTTGAAAGAGGATTTAAGGATAAATTTTATTTTCCATCATTATGTATTATGTGTTATTTTCTTTTCCCCATGTAAAATGGGTATCCTGTTAATAACTACTTCTACAAAACGACTAAACTACATGGTCCTTTATTATTCAATGCATTGTATCTATTACAATTTATTACAGTAAGTCACTAGCTTTAGGTTACTATGTTCAAGTATATTGCAAATATATTATCTTCTTATGGGAACAATTACATATAAACATGCACATCCCCACCTACTAATGGGTGAGGGAGGGGAAATGGTGGATTTCATTCATAGACTCCAAGGGTCTTATTCAATAATAGATGTCCATTATCATTATCATAACTACATAAACCCTACATTGAGGATTTTGAAACAAATAGTTAAGAAAAATATGTAATATTTGTTTCCACTATACCTTCACATTTAATGTGGAATGGGAATGTAGATACCATTGTCTGAAACACAAATACTCTCACATATAACTCACAGATTTTGGTCCTCGTTACTAAGGGGATACACGAGTAAAAACATTTTGATGTCCCTATAAATCATGGAGATTATATGGGGTATTTATTTAATTATGTAAGTTTTTTATCAGAAGGGGGAATGTTATCTTTCCTTAATCATTGATCATGTGGATCTAGAGGTTAGGGGTTCCCTCAATGTTTTTATTTGGGGTTATTAACATAGGGAATCATGGATATGGGGGTTATAAAAGCACCCCAAATTTATAAGAGATTCATTTATAAGTACCCCAGAGAGGGATAAGATGTCACATGTAGTTATACATTAAAAAAAGAATCAATAACATAGGGTTCATGGAAGGATATTTGTTATAAGGACCCATCGTTAAACCTTACTTAATATTTAATTAAATGAATAATTCACATTTAGTATATTTTCAGTTTTAGAGTTTTAGAGAATTAGGATATAACTATTACATCTCAAAAGATTACAAAGTAGACACTTCTACTAAGTTTCCATAAAATAAAATATTTTTGAAAGAAACATGTCTAGGTCCATGTTTTAGATAGCATGACTTTTCCTTGATCCCATCCTTGACCCTATTCCACATTAGGTCATGTGAAAAACATTTCAAAAACATGGGATGAGCATAAAAAGATCAGTAAGGGATATAAAAGTACGAAATGAAAACATTAGTCCATGTATGAAATCCTACATTACTCATAAAACATAAGCATTTTAACATACCTCATCAAATCATGAATAAATCATAGAAATAATAAAACATAAAGGTAACATGAGGCATTCATAACAATCTTACGTAGGGAGTAACCCTCATGGTTACGTTTGGAATACCCATCACAGTATATTCCCTAAATCTCTTCAGAGAAACCTTAACGTTTACATCCTTCGTGTTACCCAATGCATTGGAGAGCTATATCGGGCTCTCCCTCCCTTAGATTTTCACAAAACCACCCATCGTCATAACAATTCAGAAGAACCATAACATAATTGTATCACTTAAAACATTCATAAAGGAAACATAACATTTCCAAATTTCAATGACAAGATTTCAATACAAAACATTGATATAATAAAAACATTATGAAAACCATTTTCAATACCATAATAAAAGATAACTAATACCTGGTATTTATTTTTTCCTTTTAAAAAAAAGTTAGGTTATGGCTTCTTGAGGAAGCCAAAACTCAAATAATGGTCATGGCGGTGGAGAAGTCATTTTCACTGCATATATACGACCAAAAAACATTCCTTTTGCCGTTTACTAAAACGCTTCATATAAAAAAAATATTCCTTTTGAATAAGCGTAAAAGTCAAAGGGGTTTATACACCGTATAAAAGAAAGATGTGTATAAAACAAAATATGCCTCAATGAATGGAGATTGAGAATAATTCCATTACAAAGATCATTTTTAGATAAAATAGATTTATTATGTGTATTCACTATATGTACACATAAAGAAAGTACAAATACAAGATAGGACATAATAATATGATGACATAATTTGAAAGTAGGTGATTAACCCAATGAACAAAAATTGGGTTAAGAAGTTCCCTTACCTCGTGTCTGACATGACTCAATTTCTCTTTAATCTCCTGAATAATAAACATGAGTTATTTTATACATTCATAAAAACCTTTTTCAATTTTTTTATTCCATTTATATCACTTATTACCATGTCATGAACACTATGTAATTATTTAAGATAATAACGGTCGTTTTAATGATCATTGGTACTTGAGTCAAATATTAACTCTTTATATTTACAAGTTGTTCATGTTTACATTATATCCAGAGTAATATTATTTATGTATATATCATATATATCATATATATTCAGTATATACATTCATTTATAATATTACATAACATTTAGAGGTAACAAATGAAATGCACCGTTCATGGAGACGGTAAGCCGTACGTACGCATGAACGCTAGTTTAATTTTTATTTCATATTTTATGGAATAGAATCATAATGAAATAAATGTATATTATAATTCCAATATAATGTAATATATAATATCATTAACTACATCCTTTATACATCCTACATATGGCATTAACGATTCAAATAACTTTGAGGGGGCGGTAGTCCGCACTTCCTAAAATGAAGATATCTTGTACACCCATAATTGAAGCCATAAAGGTATGCCATAAATAAAAAATACAGAAGATTAAGGAAAAAATAAACATATTATATATCATATATAAAAACAGTGTCATCTTAATGGCCTCCTTTGAAGGTTTTAGAAAAATATTGAACAATCATCGTTTTGTGAGGCAGAAATTCGCAATCCACAGAAACAGTATGCTCTTTAACCATTAGATGAAGGTGTGTGTAATTTTATCTCTAATATTTCTCATAACAACAAACTATTATTTTGAATATATTGTTGTTGTTATAAAATAAAGGAACAAGAAGAGTTTAGGGGGTTGGAGAAGCAAAATAAAACATAAGAACACAAGAGAAGACACTACCTTTAAAACGGGTAACTTTTTTTGATTTGAGTTCAAAGGCATCCTTGGAAAGACCTCTTCCCAAAGTGAGTCTTCTAGGACTAATATAGAGATGTGTAGAGACATAATGGGTAGGGGTTGGCCGAGAAAAATTCTTGAGAGGTGTGGGTAAGGTGGTAGAGGTGGAGGCCTTTTGTAAGAGGAGAGGATGGGCACTCTTGGAAAGCTATAAAAGGTTACTTTATTATAAAATGATTTTCAGATTTCAAAGTTCCAAAAATTATATATTTCTAGGATAAGGTGATAGTAGTTTAAAATACACCCATAAAATAGGTTTTTAAAAAGCTTAGGTATTAGAGTTTACATTATCATTTCATTTTATTTAAATCGTTAAATAATGAGGTAATCTCTACATCATCATAGTGTCATAAATAATTTAATTTATTTAATGTCTAAAAATTATAAAAAAATATCATGGTTTATGAAATATTTTTATATTTATAATTAATAATTATAGTCAAAATAATGACTTGTATTACTCCATTTAAATTATTTTTTGTAAAACAACACTTGTTTGTGACATTTTTATTTTAACATTAAATAAAAAGTTATTAATTTCATTTTCCTACCACTGTGGCTCCATGGGGTCCCCAAGTTAACCCATGTATTGTCTTGGTAGACCATGAAACATCCAATAAGGTTAGGACATGTTTCAAGGTCATTTAATATTATTAAAACATTATTTTTACCTTAAATTACACTAATTACCTCTAATCGTGATTAAAAACATAAAAGTTACTATTCACCAAAAAATTATTTTAATCCCATTAAACAAAATTTTACTTCCTAATGACATACATGAATGTAAAAATTTTGAAATTCAAAACACATAGGTGTTAAATTTTCATATAAATGAAAAATCAGTTTTTTTAGTACCACTTAGTGGTTTCACTATTCATCAGAAATTGATGTTTTTCAGAAAAATACCAAAACATCACCGTAAGCTATATTTGATATTCCAAATTCAAAAATGATATCTATTTTACAAAATTAAAAAACATATAAGTTACATTAATTAATTTAATAATTAATTCCCGCTGTCAGAACAAATAGCCTATTTTTATGAAACAATATACAACCAAAGATTGACACTAGTTTAATTCCAATTTCAAAGTGAAATTAATTCCAACAAAAAGTATTGGATTAAATGGTAAAAATATATTATAATTTATCTTTAAAACCAATTCAAAATATAATCTAATAATATGAATAAATTACATTAAATAGTGGTTTTGAATTAAAATATAACATTTTTCACTATTCATAAAAAAATAAACTTTGTCGGAAAAATACCAAAAATTTACACAATGTACATTTTGATGTCCCGATTCTAATAAAGAATTTTATTTGGTCCAAAATTATGTATAAGAGTGACCAAATCTATATTTAAATAGGGTTCGCCATCAAAAGGTGATATGTGGACCTTTAGCGAAAATTATAGTATATATGCCTAAAATTGAATTCTTTTCATATTTTAATCATTTATCCTTTATTGGATAAATGTAAAAACATTTAACAAACATATATAATCATATTTTAGTTATTTCTATTCATTCCCACCAATACAACGGCTACGTGTTAACTACCATTTGAAATAATATTATTTTATTACTAGTGTGCAACGTAAGATTTCAAAGAAACTCTTTGTTGCGTATCGAGTATGCTATCGAAAATAGCAACCCCTTTAAAGTAAAATTAATATTTAATTCTTAAATATTAATAAGTATGAAAATGTATTACTCTTTATTTACCTGGGATGTTACATCCTCCCCCCTTTTGGGGTTTGCATCCTCACAATTTTATTCACTTATCAAAATAAGTGGGGGGTATTTATCCAACATAGATTTTTTAGAATCCCACGTTGCCTCTTCAGCCATATGGTTTTTTCACAAAACCATTACCTGATGAATTACCTTATTCTGTAACACTTTCTCTCAATGGGAAATAATCTAGACTGGTTGTTCTTCATCATAGAGATTCTATTTCAACTGAACTACCTCTGGGCTCAAAACATGAGATGGACATGGCATATACTTTCTCAACATTGAAACATGAAAAACATTGTGTACATGAGATAAACACGGAGGTAAAGCCACTCGGTAAGCAACTGATCCAACTTTTTCCAGAATTTCATATGGTCCAATGAACCTTGGACTCAGCTTTCCTTTCTTACCAAATCGCATTACACATTTCCACGGTGAAACTTTGGGAAAAGCATGATCACCTACCTCAAAAGATAGATCCTTCCTCCAGTTAACCACACAACTCTTTTTCCTGCTCAGAGCTGTTATCTTGTGTTTCTGAATCAACTGAACTTTTTCTACAATCTCTTCTACCAATTCTGGTCCCCTTAGCTTCCGTTCACCCACTTTATCACAAAAAGCTGGAGTTCGACACTGCTTCCCATATAATGCCTCAAACGGTTCCATCTGTATACTGGAATGAAAACTGTTATTATATGAAAATTAAACAAAAGAAAGATGTTGGTCAAATCTTCCCTGATAATCCATCGAACAAGAACATATAATATCCTCCAAAGTCTGAATTGTTCGTTCCGACAGCCCATCTGATTGAGGATGAAAAGATGTACTAAAATTTAATTCAGTACCCAACGACTTCTAAAGGCCTTTCCAAAAGTTATAAGTAAACCTGGATCACGATAAGATACAATGGATAGGGGAACTCCATGCAACCTGACTATCTATTTATGATACAATTGATAAAGTTGATCTAGAGAGAAAGTATCTCGAATAGGAAGGAAATGAGCAGATTTAGTCAAGTGATCAACAATAACCCAGATTTCATTATTATCTCAAGATGTCTTCGGTAATCCAACAACAAAGTCCTTGGATATATTTTCCCATTTCCACTCTGGAACTAGTAAAGGCAAAAGCATCCCTTTCGGTAACTGCCGCTCTGATTTAACCCACTGACAAGTCAAACACTTCACAGTAAAATCAGTAATATCCCTTTTCATTACATCCCACTAATAATACTCTTGCAGATCTTTGTACATCTTAGTACTTCCAGGATGAACTGATAACAGAGAATTATGAGTTTCAAATAACAACTCTCTCTTCAACTGTGAATCACAAGGCACACACAATATCTTCCAAAATCTCAGAACACAATCATTATCAATGTTGAATTTCAGAAACTTACCCTCCTGATCTAGCTCTACCTTTTTCTGCAACTCATTGTCTTGCTTCTATGCTTGGTTGATTCTGTATGATAGAGAAGATTTCACTGATACCTGAAACAAAACAGAAGGACATCCTGCACCAATATCTTTAATTCCAAAGTTCATCAAATCCATAACCAAAGGATCGTGTTCCAAACGCAACATTGTTAATGAAGCATTACTTTTTCGACTCAAAACATTGGCCACTTTATTTTCCTTTCCTGGATGGTAATGAATTGTACAATCATAATACTTGATTAAGTCTATCCATCTCCTCTGTCTCATGTTAAACTCTTTCTGAGTGATTATATACTTTAAACTTTTGTGATCGGTATATTTTCACACAATACACCATACAAATGATTCCTCCAAAATTTTAAAGCGAAAACAACAGCAGCTAATTCCAAATCATATGTATAGTAATTTACCTCATGAGTTTTTAACTGACATGAAGAATATGCATTTACCTGATGATTCTACATAATGACATGGCCATGTACCTTTAATTAAGCAACACTATATATAATAAACTCACCATTCCTGGAAGGAAGCGCGAAAACTGGAGCATTCACCAATCTTCTTTTCAACTCTTAAAAACAATCATCACATTCTTTTGTCCAGACAAACTTAACACCCTTCCAAGTCAGCTTAGTAATTAGACAAGATAACCATAAAAAAATTTCAACAAACATTCGGTAGTAACCTTTCAAAACAAGAAAACTACGGATCTCGGTTACATTTGTGGGTCTTGGCTATTCGTCAACAACTTTTGTTTTAGAGGGATCAACAGTTATGCCAGTTTTTTGAAACAATGTGACCAAGGGAAGAAATTTTTTGTAACCAAAACTCACACTTTCTGAATTTTCCCAACATTTTATTTTATTTTAAGGTTTGGAAGATAACCATTAAATGACTTTCATGATCCTCTTTACATTTAGAAAACACCAAAATATCATCAATAAAAACAACCAGCATTTTTCACCTGAGTTAGCCGAGCCATCACTGCAACAAAATATTTAGTTCTAATTCTGACCATCTTAGGATATTGATTTGAAAGGTCATTTCCCATAGCATGACTTCCCAAAAAATCTGTTCTGTTTCCTCTATGAAAAAACATTTTAACACAGAAATATCTTAGGATATGAAACATGGTAATATTAAAATGATATATCATTTCAATCATACCAGAAATTAATTTATAATTTAACAATTTTATAACTCCTAATGATGTCTAAACTGACCTCTGATACCAACTATAAGGCCCCGGCATTAAACCATAAGTATTATTGAATTAAATTAATAATTCACATTGAGGATCTTCTCTGGTTTAAAGTTTTAGAGAATTAGGACATAACTATTACATCTCAAAAAATTACAAAGTAGAAACTTCTACTAAGTTTCATAAAATAAAAACTCTAAAAATAAAACATGTCTAGGTCCATGTTTTAGATATCCTGACTTTTCCTTGATCCCATCCTTGACCCTATTCCTCATTAATTTCTGTGAAAAACATTTCAAAAACATGGGAAGAGCATAAAAAGCTCAGTAAGGGATAAAAAAGTTCAAAATGAAAACATTATTCCATGTATGAAATCATACTTTACTCGTAAAACGTAAGCATTTTAACATACCTCATCAAATCATGAATAAATCATAGAAATCATAAGACATAAAGGTAACTTGAGGCATTCATAACATTCTTACGTAGAGAGTAACCCTCATGGTTACGTTTGGAATACCATTCATAGTATATTCCCTAAATCTATTTGGAGAAACCTTAAAATTTAACTCCTTCTAATTACCCACTGCATTGGAAAACTATATCGGGCTCACCCTCCCTTAGTTTATCATGGAACCACCAGTTTTTTAACAATGCCCAAGAACCATAACATAAATGTATCACGTAAAACATGCATAAAGGAAACAGAAAATTTCCACATTTCAATCACAATATATCAATACAACACATTTATATAATAAAAACATTATTAAAACCATTTTCAATACCAAAATAAAATAAAAGTAATATGTGGTATTTATTTTTTCATTTAAAAAAAATGTTAGGTTATGGCATGTAAAGGAAGCTGAAACTCAAATAATTGTCATGGAAGTGGAGATGTCGTTGTCGCCACATACGTACGACAAAAAAAACATTCCTTTTGTCATTTAGTAAAATACTTCATATAAAAAAAATATTCCTATTGAATAAGAGTAAATTCCATAGGGGTTTATAATCCGTATAAAAGAAAGATGTGTATAAAAAAAATATGCCTCAATGAATGGATATTGAGACGAAGTCACTTACAAATATAATTTTTATATAAAATAGATCTATAATGTTAATTCACTATAATTACACAAAATGAAATTAAAAATACAAGATAGGACATAATAATATCATGACATAATTTGAATGTAGGAGATTATCCCAAAGAACGAAAATTGTGTTACGAATTTCCCTAACCTCGTGTCCAACGTGACTCGATTTCTCTTTAATGTCCTGAATAATAAACTTGAGTTAATTTCTACTTGCTTAAGAACCTTTTTCATTTTCATTATTCCTTTTATATAAATTATTACCATGTCATGAACACTATGTAATTATTTAAGTTAATAACGGTCGCTTTAACGATCATTTGAACTTGAGTAAAAAATAAACTCTTTATAACTACAATTTGTTCATGTATCCATTATATCCAGAGTTATATTCATTATTTATATATCATATATATCATATATATACATTATATACATTTTTTATAATATTACCTAACATTAGAGGTTTGAAATGAAATGCACCGTTCATGGAGACGGTAAGCCGTACGTACACATGAACACTAATTTCATTTATATTTTGTATTTTATGGAATGTAATCATAATGACATAATGTAATATTATAATTCCAGTATAATCTCATATATAATATCATTAACTCCACCCTTTATACGTCCCACAAATGGTATTAACAAATCAAATCACATTGAGGGGGCGGTAGTCCGCACTTCCCAAAATGAAGATATCTTGTATACCCAAAACGGATGCCATAAAGGTATGCCATAAATGAAAACTACAGAAGGTTAAGAAAACATAAAAATTTTATATACCATATATAAATATAGTGTCATCTTAATGGCCACCTTTTAAGGTGTTCGAAGAATATTGAACAATCATCGTTTCGTGAGGCAGAAATTCATCATCCACGGAAACAGTATGCTCTTTAACAATAAGATGAAGGTGTGTGTAAGTATATCCCTAATACTTCTCATAAAAATACTATTATATTAAATATACTGGTTTTGTTACAAAATAAATGAATAAAAAATGTTTTGGGGGTTGGAGAAGCAAAATAAAACATAAGGACAGAAGAGAAGACACTACCTTTAAAGCGGGTAACTCTTTTTGATTTGAGCTCAAAGGATTCTTTGAAAAGACTTCTTCCAAAAGTGAAGCTTCTATGAGTAAGATAGGGATGTGGAGAGGAAAAATAGACAGGTTTTGGCCCATCCAAATTCCTGAGAGGTGTGGGTAAGGTGGTAGAGTTGGGGGCCTTTTATAAGAGGAGAGGAGGGGCACTCTTGGAATGATATAAAAGGATACTTTATAATAAAATGATTTTCTGATTTTAAAGGTCCAAAATTTTATATTTATAGTATAAGGTGATAATAGTTATAAATAAACCCATCCAATATGTTTTTGAAAAGTTTAGGTCATAGATTTTACATTATCTTTTCATTTTATTTATATCATTAAATAATGAGGTAGTCACTGCATCATCATGGTGTCAAAAAAATTTAATTTATTTAATGTTTAAAAATTATAATTAAATATCATGATATAGGAAATATTTTTTGTTTTCTAATGAATCTTTATAGTCTAAATTATGACTTTTATAGCCCCATTTAAAAATTGTTTTAGTAAAACAACACATGTTTGTGACATTTTTATTTTAACATTAAAAAAAGGATATTAATGTCATTTTCCTTCCAAAGTGGCTCCATGGGGTCCCCATGTTTACCAATGGATTTTCATGGTCGGACATGACACATCCAAGAAGGGTATAACATATGTCAAGGTCATTTCATAATATTAAAACATTATTTTTACCTTATATTACACTTATTACCTCTAATCGTGATTAAAATTTTAAAATTTACTATGCACCAAAAAATGATTTTAATCCCATTGAACCACATTTTACTTCTTAATGACAACCATGAATGTAGAATTTTTGAAATTCAAAACATAGAGGTGGTAAAATTTCAAATAAATGAAAAATCAGTTTTTTAAGTATCACTTAGTGGTTTCACTATTCATAAAAAAAATTGATGTTTTTTCAGAAAAATACCAAAACATCACCCTAAGCTATATTAGATATTCTGAATTCAAAAAATGGTGTCTATTTTAATAATTTCAAAACATATAAGTTAAATTAATCAATTTAATAATTAATTCCTGCTGTAATAACAAATAGCATGTTTTTATGAAGCAATATACATCAAAAGATTGACAGTAGTTTATGTCCAATTTCAAAGTGAAATTAATTCCAACAACCACTATTGGAATAAATGGTAAAAATATATTTTAGTTTCACTTTAAAACCAATTCAAAACATAATATAATCATATAAATAAATTATATTTAAAAGAGGTTTTTAATTAAAATACAACATTTTTAACTATTCATTATAAAATAAACTTTATCGGAAAAATACCAAAAATTTAAAAAAAGTAAATTTTG
Source organism: Viscum album (assembly GCA_963277665.1). Lineage (NCBI taxonomy): Eukaryota > Viridiplantae > Streptophyta > Magnoliopsida > Santalales > Viscaceae > Viscum > Viscum album. Next base: position 479,270,046 of record OY728134.1, read on the forward strand.
ATGTCCCTATTATAAAGAAGAATTTTATTTGAACCAAAATAATTTATAAGTTTGACCAAAACTATATTTAAATAGGGTTCTCCATCAAAAGGCGATAAGTGGACCTTTAGTGAAAATTAGAGTATATATGCCTAAAATTGAATTCTTTTCATATTTTAAGCCTTTATCCTTTTTTGGATAAATGTAAAAACATTTAACAAACATATATAATCACATTTTAGTAATTTATATTCATTACCACCAATAAAATTACTACGTGTTAACTACTATTTAAAATAATATTATTTTATTACCAGTGTGCAACGTAAGATTTCAATGAAACTCTTTGTTGCATATCGGGTACGCTATCGAACATAGAAACCCCTTTAAAGTAAAATTAATATTTAATTCGTAAATATTAATATGAATTAAAATGTATTATTCTTTATTTACCTGGGATGTTACAATTGTGGAAGGGGTGAATGTTTGGATAACAACAAATAGGTGTTGAATTACACGATCAGGGTATGAATTTATTGTTCATACGTGGAAAGAATCTTTTTCCTTGTGGTGTTCACCTTATAATTAGGTTATCATTGGAATGGTTCTCATAGTGGCTCCATGTAGAGAATCTTGGATTATAGTATTTTTTAGATTCTAGGTTTCCTACCTGTGAAATCCTACTATTTTGGCATCCAATTTATCTCACATTCTTCATTTTCATCCCATACTATATTTGGAATTTATTATTTATAAGTGATAATCAATGTTTTGAAAGTATATAAATGTGTTTGTTTCCAAGAGAAGAATTTGTTATAAATATTTGATTGACCACAAGGGAGACATATATCTGAGTAAAAAAAGTAGAAGTATGGTCTATGGCTATGTTAGTGTCCCATCTATGAGTCACAAATGGTGTGTTAATAGGGACAGACAGAATGAATTTATCAATCTATTATTTTTCTCTATCAACATGAGATTGATTTCTCTACATAATTTCTAGAATGGGGTCGTGAAACTAATTTTTTAATTTCATCATAATTGATTCTCCCATTTAATTATTTCCCTTTAAAATATCCAATGAACAATTATTCTTATCATTACTTATTGGAATCCATTTTTGAGAATTAATTTGTCAAAAAAATTCCCTCCCTTCATAAATTCAGTTCAAGCAGTATAAGAAGAATACATATTGAGATGTTTTATTCCCACCTGAGGTACATGATTTCTGAGGGTGGTAACCCCTTATAAATATCCTAAAATGGTGGCCCCGAAATAGTACCCTTTTACTTGAATAACATTCTGAGATTTCTAAATTTCTTTATTAGGTCAACAAAGTAATTGATTCATGAAATTGAGTAACATGAGTGTAACCAAGTGGGGTAAATCTCATAGAATCGATCTTATATCTTGAGATAAAAATTTATAACGACATAATCATAACTATATTAAAAATTGGTAACATTCCCATTTCTCATGGTTCGAATATTAATGTATTATTTTTTATTACACTTTATGATAATCTGGACCATAAAATGGTCAAATTATGATCTATACCTCTCAATTATAGAATTATTTGAATATATACTTTCCTTTATCATGTATATTTGTATTATTGAATGATTGGTTTTTGGTGATGGTATTGAATATTGAGATAGGTATGAGAATAAGATCTGGTTCACATGAGCATAATCATTCTCTCTAAAGATTTCCTTCCAACAATTTAGGGATACATATTGTAGATTATATGTTATCATATTTTAATCCTCTGTATGGTTTTAAACTCATCATCTGTACCCCTTTATAAGCTTCTTTAAAGCAGAATCAATATAAAATTTGGATTATCAATATTTAGGAAGTAAACATTATAGACCCAAACATGACATACATAGACATTACATTACTTTTGTATAATACATAATACTTGAAAAAAACAGACACCCAAAGACCATATTAGTTTAGTGTCTTTGGAAACTCAGAACATATTCTTATAATCGTGCTGAAAGATATTCAGCATCTCCCATAAAGTTATTCTCATTTATGTTTTCTTAACTAAAACCATTCTTTATGTCCTGGGAAAAAGAAAACACAAAAAGGATGAGCTCAAATTCTCATTAAGGTTATGCATAGAGAACACAACACAATAAATAAACATTTGAATATAAAAACATGAACATGACATAAATCTTGGCAGTATATAAGATTATATCATAAAGGAACAATAAACATGATAAAATAGCATGGGAATAAAGCAGGTAATTATTTCAAACCATTAATCACATGATATGATTTCCATAGTAACCAAGGAATTTCTTCCAAGACCATCATAGTGTACAAAGTCCATTACTGAACTGGGTTTATTTTCCATACCAGCCTGTATTACTGAAGCAGATTTACTTGTCATTCTAGCCCTGTTTATCTCAAGAGATAAAAATAATTATCCAATGCATTGGAGGGAGATATAGGTTCCACCCATATCATATTTAAATCATTCTTACGTGTGAAACAAAACAATCATAAATCATTCCACATAACCCAAAGAATAAAATGGGTTTCATAAACATCACCCCATCATAACATAATCCATATAAAAAAAATTGATATCATTTCATCATAAGAAAAATCAAACCATGTAAATAATATAGACATTATACTTGAAAAACTAAAATAATAAATAATTTCAACTTAGATGAAAAGTAGTTTTGATAAAACAGTTGAAATGAATTCATCAGGAAAATATCCTTTCTTTATCAAAATCATGTTTTTTCAAAAAATGCCATTCAATTTTAAAAGAACGAGATTTTTTTTGTTGAAAATAATCATGAAATCATATTGAGTAAGATTCAAGAAAATATGGTTTTATGATACCATAAAAATCCATTAATTCCGTATCAGTTATAAAAACATTCTTCTCGTACTTTTGCTGGAAAAGTCAAAATGTACGTCATATGGTAAACAAAATATAGATTTCTTCCATACCATGCGGTAAATGTCAAATATGGATAAATATGACTTTAAGCCTACATGGAATAATAGTAAACATTTTAAAATAATATTTTTATAAATCATGGAAATGGATGATATACATAACCCCAGTAAATACTTACGAATAAACAAACCTAGATAAGAACGAGATTAGAATAATTATCCCTTACCATATTTGAAATTTATTTTGAATGTGTCTGAGCCTCTAGTATAATGGGAATAAACATATTATTAAATTTTAATAGATCCATAATAATATTTATGATGTCATGTATGATTCACTTATGACCTTATATTACTCTTTCTTTTGTCAATTTCATGTTAAAGCAGTGTTTTGGTAGAATAATTTCAATTCTCATATGTGTTTTTCTTCTGATTATTCATAAGATTACATATATAATGATTACATACTTCCAGAATTTAAAACAATATTTATATATAATATATATTCAGAATATATGTATTTATAATAAATTGATAAATGGTATGAAATACACTGTTCATGGAGACGGTAGGCCGTACGTATGCATGATCACTATTTTCATTTCCTTATTAAATTTAATGGAAGTAATTAGATGAAATACATGTATATATATATATATAAATATAGTATCATTATTATGTCATATATTTCATTATTATTGATTATATATACTTTATAATCACTTTTTAATGGTTAACATGGAGATTGAATCTCATCGCGTTGTGGAGACGATAATTCGTACGTACGCACGAGCGATGATATTGGTCCCATAATTATTTAATGGAATTGAAGTGGATGATAAAATATCTCATAATTAGTACCATGTTATATTAATCATATATAGTTATTATTTCCACCATTATACCCATCCATGTTAGGTGGTGTTGGAAAAACAGATTACACCAAATTGTGGAGACGGTAAGCCGTACGTACGCACGTGCGTTGATTTCATTTTTCATAGGATGGATATAAGGTAAAATAGATTTGTTTCATATTTATAATAATATATCTGTATATTAGTGATTCTGATGTTATTACTTTATAATGAAACAAATAAATAAGAGGAAGTAAAAGAAAAAATAAATTTGAAAGAATCAGTAAAGGATATAACCTCTTCCTCGACACGCCTCTTCTTAATCTCCTCTTAGGGCACTAAAGATGGTCTTTGAAGAAGAAAAGGTCCTTTAGTTGGTTTATAGAGAAGTGTAGAAGATGTAGGATAGGTTTTGGCTGAGAATGAAGGCTCAAAATTTTGTGAAGAAGAGAGGGAGGTGGTTCCCTTTATAAGAGAAGAGAGAGGAACTTTTGGAAACCTCAAAAATATTAATTAATAATAAAATCAAAATCCACATAAAAATAACCAAAGTGAATCAAATTAGAATATTAGGTAAGATAGGGTTGTAATCTCATCAAACAATCAAATTTATAAATGTTGGGAAAATATTTTAAACCTTATCAATATGATATATCCATATTTAATCTACTTAATCTTATTTGTGGTAATACAACTCTAATATTAAAATTGTTAAATATTCTTGTGTATGTTACGTGAATTTTCCATAATTAGATAAATTATTACATTTTAGACAATATAATTTTCAGTATCTAATTTCTAAATATTTTTATGATTTTTAAACAATTTAATAATATGATATTTTTATAAAATATCAATAGTGTCAATTTTGAAACTATTCAATTATTTGAATTTAAATTATATCCAAAGTAAAGATATATTCGAAACAGAATATTTCATAGATTCAGAAAATGTCATATTAATCTAAAAAATTCGTGGGGAACATTTATTTTATCATATAAAAATTATTTTAATATTTTTAGAACAATATTTTGATATTTACCTTAATAAAATAATTATTACAACATTTTTTGTCAAATTATTTTATGTACTTATTTGTTCATAAAAATTTAAAATAAAATAATATGTGTAGATAAATATAATATCTTCCATAAGAATATTTTTACTCGAATTTATCATCTTTAAATAAAAACATTTAAATTTTTATATTTATTAAATCTTGAATGTGACAACTTTGACATCATTTAAAATAAAATAATATAAGTGTCATAATCTATTTTAGGAGGCTTAAAATGGTCAAATATTATACCATTGTATGCTTAGGGTTTACAGTTACCAGAAAAATAAGTTTTGGTCTGGTGTTTGTTCATTTTATGGTCACTATTAATTTAATAAAAACTATATTACTAATTTTTCACTAAATAAACAATTTCTGTATCACTATTGTGTCACCATTAATGATAATTATTTAATCACTAAATATTCTAAATAAATACACATGATATATATAATTTTATAATATTTTTGGTGACTATTTTTGTTTGAAGTTTTAAAATATTTATCAGTAAAATAAAATTATTAGACTTAAAAGATATAAGAGGGTGACATGTTGTAAGTTTCTTTGGTTTTAATTATAATTACATCATTTTCATGGACAAATATCCATTAAATAAATATATTCCAACCCTTAGGTGATATTGTTCGACTTTTATCCATCCAATATAATTTTTTCAGGTTTTAGGTGAATTTTACGATCTTATTTTTACCCTTAATTACATGATTTACCTTTAACTTTAGTTAATAAAATTTACTATAGTTACTATTCATAATGTCTAAAAATAAAAAGTCACCTATTAGAATAATTTTCACCTACTGATTCCATATATTGAATCAATTTTTCCAAATTCAGAAAACAGAAGATACAGTATTTAATTTAAAATTAATCACACAGTTGAGAAAATGAGTTTTAAAAGTTAAATCATCACAAAAGATTGAAATATTTTTAACTATGAATTCAATGTAAAATTAATGATAACGACTTGAATTATATTAAATGGTAAAAATATATTCTATTTATACATTAAAACCATTTATTTTTATTATTTATTAATATAAATTATCTTGATGAAAAAAGTTGTTTTTAAGAAACATTTAGCGTATTTTTACTATTCATCAAAATATGAAAGTTAACAGAAAAATATAAACAATATATCCAAAGTAAATTTTTATATCCATATTGTAATGAATAAGTTCATTTTGTCTAATTGAACTTATAAACATGTAAAAAACTAGATTTAGAGTGGGTGCGCCATCTAATGGTGGAAAAACTGCATTTTTTTAAAAATTATTTATTTTACCCGAAAAAATTATTTTCTTATCATACCATGTTCTAGAATATGTGTATGATGAATTATTATTTAATAAAATTCAAAAAATAGTTACTACTATTCATAATATCTAGTTCATAACAATATATCATTTTTTATTTGAACTCCGTATTACATACGACACATGTTATCGAGGAAGGTTGCTCTTGCGTGCAACAGATGCCAAGAATAGTGGTTCTGTATACTATAAGATAATAAGATGTTGCATATAGCTAATGCTAATATTGGTGTATCATACAACAAATGACATCAATTAAATTAAAAATAATATTTCTCATAAAATATTTGGGTGTTAAATAAACTATTCTATTATGTAATATAAGGGTCATTTTAATGAGACTGAGGTGTGTACATATATATTTCATTACTGTACACTCTGATGAACCATTAAGAAGTGTATCAGGTACCTGATCTCAATATTTATGTGTTTTAGTCTTTCATTACTCAATCCTCCACCAATCAAATGATTGGTTGGTAAATAATGTCAGATACCATATTAGGAGGAACATGCATCATATACTACTAAATGAATTTCTAGGCCCTAAAGATCATTCAAGAACTAAAATCAGAGATTATGATAACTAATATGTTGGATGATATATTGGTTTCATGTACACTATCATCGAAGAACACATTACTCATCTCAGAACTTATGAGTAAATGTATTCTAGAAACAAATTCATTCTAATTTCATCTATGAAGATAGAAGGATGATACATTTTGATGCATTTATGGTCTTCAAAAGCAAAATATCATGGGATACGCATGATGAATTCACCCCCCCAATTATTGAGTTGAAGGTCACTGAGCTAACCCCCCACCCTGCTTTGATTTCCAAACAGTTTTTTGATTTAGATAGTTAGATTCTATTGAAATATATCATTAAAAGGAATAAAATACCATTTATAACATGGGTGGACCAATTCTACATTAAAAATAAGGATATGTAAAGTGGGAGGAGGCCCAAAGTTTTTCCGTCCATCAAATCTCTTATACCCATGAAGGATTAGTATCCAACCAAAGTGGAATGGAAATATAATTGATGTGTATGGAAGAAAACATCAAAATATTATTGTTTGGTATTATTTTATTCATTACTGGAAATATTTTATATTACATATATACTCATAGTTAAGGAATCAAATATAAAAAGAGAGTGTCAGCGCCTTTTTTATGGATGAAAAACTGTCCAGTAGATTACACATCAGATTTGATGTCCTGGTATATAGAACACTATATCATTCAGTAGGATATTTATTTAGGGACAAGATAAATTCATATTTTTTGGGACCTTCCAAATTCTATCGAGAATATATGACTGTACACTTGGGTGGATATGAAATCTTTAAAATCTGAGAGATTATTTGTTCTTATTTCACGTTGATTAAATCAAACATTAGTGAAGTACCACCAAATAAACCCATGAAAAAGAAGATTAGAATGTAAAATCAAATTAGTATGATTATTTTGAATTAATACAATATGATTTACCAACATCTGACACATTTGGTGATTCAATGGGTTATCATGATGAAAATTCATACATGGTATCTGTTCAAGATGTAAAATTGGATGCCTAGATAGATGTAAATATTTTTATGAAGTCTATTTTTCATTAATATTAATTAGGAAATACAAATTTGTCTAGAAGAACTTTATATTTCCTCATTATAGTGTATGAATCATGAGAAAACATGTAATAGTTCATTAGTTTTCACTAATTTTAATGGGTGACGATATTTTCCTCACAATGATGCAATCAGATGTTGTTATATTGATTAAAAAATATTATTATTATACACGTATCTATTCATATCCAAAAAATAAACTAGATGAATGAGATAAAATTATTTGAGGGTGTATTTTTGTCAAGGAATTTGATAGATCCATTTAATACTAAAATGTGAACCCATTTTAGGAGGACTCTAGTGTTCTATATATTGATAAAGAAGATAATTCATTTATACATGACCCCATCTTCCATTATATTAATTATTTTACTTTTTATATTCATATCTTTATATATTTATGAGATTCTTATAATTAGTGGGATTCTTGGAGTATGAATTTTTTTGGAATAAAATCATAAAATACTTTAATGGGAGGATACTAACATATAGATAATCTAACATGTGACTTCTCCTTAGAATATAACGTTCTATGATAATCAAAAAAACAAGGATAATATGGATGATGGCTATCTCAGCGTATTAGAGCACAAATAAGTGGTGATGGTCGAACCCTTAGGATAATCTCATCCTCTACCACTTTTAGTAATTCCACCAATGAATTTTTTTGACTGGATGCTACCCAATAGAGCAATGTGATGATGCTGGTGATACATATATATTTGAGGGTGATTGAGGATTATTTCTTATCCTTATACATTTCATTGATTATCCCACTAATTTATTATTAATGAATAAATGTTTGTAGTAAATAGCATGAGCCCCCTATAAAAAGGGTATGTTTTCATTTCCAAATAGGTTCTTCACATGCCTTTCAAAGGGTATAACAATATTTTATGGATTTTCGAAAAAATATATGATCTGGATTCCCTGATCATTACCCACCCAAAGAATAATTCCTCAATTTGTATGTAGGATGAACCACAAATATGGTTAGTGGAAACATCTATGACCACTCATGCATAAACCATCATTTTATAATTATACATCCGGGACCCTTGAAGTATGTTTTTCAAACCACCTATCATAGAAATAAACATTATATCTAGAGGTGGGATAAATATATATGGTGGTGGATGATGATTATGTAGTAGAAGGTGTAGTATTATACGCATATCCAAAATATGTAGTTTATTATTCCATTCCACCAAAATAATTTTTACCACATGATTCTAATTTAAAATATGACTGATTATCTATTTACCATTGTTTAATTAATTATATTGTATCTATAAGAATGTTATTATCTCCTCAAGAATAGATATTCCCCTTTTCGATTTTATTCCTTATGAAAACAATATCGAATATATAAAATTTATTTTTCCACTCTTATTAATGGTTGAACCATGATGCCTACATTATAGAGGACTATTCTGTCAATTTCTGTAGTAAATGACACAATTTCATTAGTGACAGTGGAAGAAATAACACACATGAAAATAGAGGTAGATACCTTTTGATCAATATATGAATTTACTCATTGTAATCTATATAATATTCCTGTACTTTTGTAACCACATGGTCAATAATAGGAGTTTATAAATTCATATTTTCAATTTCATCCCAACTATGACAACCATTATAAAAAAATTACATTTTTTAATAATGCCTTTGAAAATTTATAATGTACATGAAGTGGATCCACTAATATCTAAATCAATGGAAGTGAGTTAAAACCTACATGTAGTACATCATATTTATTATAATATTATATGATATATTTTATTTCCATTACATCAATTCTACAATAATTAATATCATTTTATAGTGAGAAAAATAGAAAATATCTCAACAACTTTTAATTAAGGATAGACGGTTAGAGTAATTGTTTAATGTTGAGGATGTGAAATCTCATGTGGAGATTCATTATGCATTGAAGGAGGTGGAATATCAATTATAAATTGATAAGGAATAAATAGTGGTTGTTTTATTGAACAATAATTGGACTCATCAAAAGAGAACTATGTTGAACACAACAAATTGATTAACACAACAAATTATTATGGTATGATAACTAATGTTCACATAGTAGTAAATATAATTCCTGATGAATTGGTTGAGACATTCCATCTTTCATGTATTATTAATGATAATAATGTGCACTAAAAATAAATCCATCTAAACTAATCTTTTATTAAAATGTTTTAGGATGTTATTCATTATATAGAGAGAGTCCATTCTATTGGGATTATGTTACCATTTTAGACAATGAATATTAAAATAAATTCATGTTGACATATTTTAGTTATGTAGTTCTATAATTATTTATCAACATTTTATTGATATAATTTTTAAATTTCAATGGTAGAAATTGCAATAACATCATTTCATTTAGATAAAAAATATAAATCATAAAATTAAATTTTCTTTTACTAGCTGTTATATTTTAGACCCCATGATTTTTTGGTACATTTATTTTAATTTTTCCATTGAATTTTTGGAATTAATTATATGATTGAATCCCATAAAGAATGTTATTTAACATTTTTGGGACACTATTTTTAGATTTTTATCAAACAACCTCTTATGACTAATTTATTAATATTATAAGACATGTAATACCTACAAAAGGATTATATGGTCTTGAAGTGTGATGTGAATTTAAAAAGGATGAATAATGATATCTCATATTCATTTCATCATGATTATTACTGTATGTATAGGTAAAACATTGAGGATGTATAATCTATTTGAACAGTTGTATTTTTGTGTGTGGAAATAATATTCAATGGTGTTTGATCAATGGATGATGAAATTATACCTTTATATGATGTTTTAATGGATATAATATCTGAATGGTGAGTTCTATTTTTATGTTACTAAGTATTATAGATGATCGACTTCATTACACTGAATATTATTTTATTTTGTTCGATAGGATAAAATGAGGGTGAATATTTTGGGTTGTATGGGGGAATATATGATTAGTGAAAAAAATATCCCTTAGATACTAAACTATCTTCCACATAAATACATGGTATGTTACAATGATTTGAAATATTAGGGATTGATGTTGGTTATAGATTGAGGATGTTCAAGGAGTGAACTAGTACCTCAATGGTCACATTGTAGGGTAATGTATAAATCAAAATATAATGGAAACATAAATATAATCTGTCAAACTAATTATATATATATATATATCCATTTATATTAACATGGATTTTTCTAGGCATATATATTTGATTGTAAACAATTTTTGAATTTTTTTATTTTCATTCAAATATTTTCAACTTCCTTAAAGATGATAGGATTAATGAGTAGATACTCAAATTTCAATCAGACTTGTTTTTCTAGTTTTAACCATCACAAATTTTATTTCACTTTTATATCTAATTCATGTTTATTTTAATGTCTTTTTATTTAGACTCTTAAGGCATAATGCTTATGGACAATAAATGATGAATGAATTGAATATATTCCAAGTGATTTAATGAATCCAACAATGTGTGGAATGAGTGAAAAACACCATCATAGAGGGTGGGGAGTATGGTACAAAAAATATAGATTCTAAAATGTGTCTAGAATGAGGGATGATTATGACAATAAATCCATTAAACAAGAATCCCAAATTGGAGATAAAAAAATGGGGAAGGATCTTAAAAGATGGATGTAACTCTTATATAGATGAAGGGATCCTTGTGATGATATATAAAAAAATGGAGGTTGGATGCCCCTCTAGATATAAAGATATTCATATGGTTGATGTGATAGTATGGATGAAAATATGTTGGGTTGTATGTGGGAATTTATTCATAGTTAAATAATAATTCCTATAGTGTGGTTGAATTAGTAACCAAAAGCAATGCATGGTAATAAATATATGAGTAACTGAATGTATGAAAAAAGATAGAATGTGAGGGGATTTAGGTATCAAAAATAATATATCAATAAAATCACTATCCAATGAAAATAGTTGAAAATAATTTTTTTGTGTGGATGGGTCTAGAATTTATAGTCTATACATTTCTATATATCCATAATTTATTATGAATAAATCCACATGTAGGTATTTTAGATGTACCATATATTTATAGAGCTCAAATTGAGGGGTAATTTTTTTTGATTTTTTAGAATTATTTCATGGCCTTATATAAGAGTTCATGATGTCAATACAGAGTCCATTTTATGGGAATCATTCCACAATTAGTTATTGGAGATGTAACCAATATAGATCTAGGTCATATGAAGTAGAGGAAAAGAAATATCAATTTTAATTGAATTACATCCTTTACTAGGATATGTGATATTACAATCACTATATATACCTTTATATGAGATCCAAGATACACAATGTATATAGAGATGAATCACCTACGTATATATGGATTATATGTTGGGGAATAAGAAAATATATCCCAAGGTAGGTGGACTGTGTTCTATATATGTCTAAATGGATCAAGATCTAATGTAAGGGAAAATGAGTTAATATGAGATTGAATTCCCCATCCCAGTATACCATCTTGTAGTTATAATGAGAATCTATATATTTAATGAATCATAGTTAGACCATTTTAAGTGATTCACCAGGGTCTGTAATATCATCTTGGTCATTATTATTGTGAGAAACAAGAGTTGATTGGGAAATCACTAGTGAAGGTTGAGAATTCATTGATTGGGAGATATGGAATTATATGTGGATTATCACATTGTTCCATATTACATAGGACATTTGCATTTGGATCTTCTGTCTAATTCAATGGTTTGGGTGCCAAAAAACACCACAGTTGGGTATAATATAAATGATCCTATATGTAACTATATTTTCTACGTAGACATGTGTCATGAAACCCATAGTTCTCATATCCATACCCAATATTGATATTTCTCATATTATGGGAATGGTAATTTTTAATTATTCCCTGTGTGATTTGTGACCATATTTTCGGTTAACTATCCCTTGTGAAGATAATGGTCATACATAAGGGGGAAAAATTTTAATATCATATTCTTATATGCACGTGAAACATTTAATAATACAATATATATCGTTATACGGGAATATTACATGCTCCCTTTGAATGATCTAGATGTCATATATTCGAGGATACCCATAGTATGTCCCAATTTATGTATTTTATATTGTTAATGAATTGTTCATGTGTAGTTCTATTTATTATCATTCGAAAAGGATTATGTCAACATAGTTCAAAATAATTCAATGAGGATGAAGATTCTATTCAATTTAGAGTCATTCTTATTGGTATCTTTTAGTGTAATTCATCTTGGGATTTATTTAATGATGAACCTTTCATTGGTGTTGGGTGCTACATTCTCGTCATCTATAGTAACTATTTTAAATGTCCCATTAAGGAAATTCATATATATAATATAAGGTTCTTCCCATTGTGGTTCTAGTTTCATCAACTTCTTCATTATTATCATTTCATCCTCAATGGATCACATGATCTCTCTCTAGATAAATGAACTAAATCATACTTGTTTATTAAAGGGTACCTCTATCCACACATATTTACCCCATTTTGAGATATTCATCTTAGTATAAACCATTCCATTCCTCTTCTCAACTTCCTAATCCATGTCTTGGAGTAGATGACCTCCCTTAAATAATAATATTATATTCTCTAATAAAGGAGATATATAATTTCTCCCAGAGACGATTAATTATCTTGAGCAACCTATTTCAATTTATTTATTCATGACCTCATCTAAATATATAGTATTGTTCAAAAACATCTAAAATACATAATCACAATATAATAATATGTTTTCATGATTATAAATCCCCCATTATTCTACTTCTTTCCCAGAAATGTATGTGAATGTATTTAAAATGCCTTTGTATAGATTACCATCTCGTGATAGTGATACAATTATGTTTTTAACACCTTATTTTTTATATTGGAATTGTTATAGGTATGATATATATATAAATATATATATATAAGATATTAATACATTATTATACATCGAAAATAATAATGTAAACTATTCCTTATCATCTTCTTATTACTTGGGAATTAATAACGTCCCACATGAATACATGTGGACTTCCCACTCAATGAAGAAATATTATATTTTTCAGTTATATTATAAATGGATGGTAAAATGTTTGTATTACATAACTAATTTTATTTTATTAACCATCCTTAAATGATAACATCATTCATTTTCACATACAGTATACACTCTCCAGGAATGGTGTAATTCATTTATCTAAATATAACATTAATAGATGAATTTAAATATATATATAATTAATATATATAATATTTATATAATTATTAACAATTTTTAGATGATTTGACCACTATAAAAGTACATAGACTGAAAATATCAAACCAAAACATACAAAAAAATGAATTTAGTATCACCTCGAACAATGGTTTTTAAAATGAATGTTAATAAATAGATGATAAAAAATAATATGTTTAGCATATATGATATAATAAATATGATTATAATTTTTGATATATTTATTATAAATATATATTTATTATAAAGGAGTTTTGTAAATAGGAAATGGAAGTCACCCATAAGGTAATGGTTTCACATCAAACTATTACTACAGTGAGACAAAATCTATTTTTAAAAATTAATTTAATGAGATTTACAGACTACCCCATTGAAATATAATATTAGTAACATCTATTTCATTGTGGAATATAAATTTTCATTTTATGTTTTTTCTTTTTTTGGGATTCTGATTCAAAAGAAAACCAAATGGTAAGGGTTTATTTCACCTTCAAATCATTATTCAGAATTTTTACATTAAATTATTAATTAGGGGATATTTACGTTCCATGTGATTTTTTTTAATAATGTCTTCAAAAAGGATTTCACAACTCTTTAATGATTTTAAAAATTCATTTTTACACATAATTGATTTTATAAAAAAAATTAATGGAATATTCCTTTCATTTTAAAAATTATTTAATTTTGGAATTTTCAGATAAAATCATTAAAAGAATATGTTTAAATAATAAAAAATGATCAAAATTTCATTCTTTTATGAAGTCTAAATTATTTTAATACTCATATAAATTTATACACAGTGAATTTTTATAAAATTCGATTTTTTCATTATATGTGTAGTTTTTCAATTCAAAAAATATATTCAAACTAGAAGGGGTATATTCCTTAAAATAAATTTAATATAGAAAATTCAATGTATTTTTCATGATTTTAATTTTCCTTTGTATAATATTTCATGAAGATATAATATAATGGAATTATCCACTATATGTTTTCATATTGTTCATAATCATTTTGACTGGAGAAAGTATTAACATTTCGTAAAATATTTCTTATAATGCAGATAGATATTTATTGTTAAGTAATTTTGATTCAGTTATATTATTTATTCATATCAAGAATGAATTTGACTTAGTATGTGATATTACGAGCCATATATAACCCGTAGTTGAATTAATTGGTATCATGAGTCTATATAGCTTATACTGTTTCTGAAGAATTACCCATTTATATAGATCTCATGGTCCAATGCATTGGATGTTGTTGTAGATGTTTTGTATGATGACTCAATGTTTTATTTAAGATTTCTAACATTATTCGTTCCATCATTTAGAAATCATATATTAATTTCTATTTGATTAATCGATTAGATAGAATATCCTATGATATTTTTTGAGAACATGTAATTGTTTATATATCTTATTTGATCATCATTTATTCCTTCTATAGTATGATCATGTTGTTATTTAGATGGAATGTATTTTATTTATTTACCATTCTATATTTATTATGATTATTTACTCCAGATAAATTTTAATATACACATACTCTTGCCAAGAATCTGAGGACACCCCTTTCGTGTGATTGATTTTCCCCGACTTAAAATAAATATATGATAATTTATATGATGGGTTATATAATAAGAAATTATATTTTCATATAATAAAACACAATGTCATATTTGATGTTTTAGATGTAATATATAATTCATGAGTATATTGTTTTTCATAGTATAATAAACTATTTGGTCATTTGAGATGTGGCTACATGTATCTACAACTTATGTAATTATAAAACCATCGTCTTTGGGATACTTGGTTGGTGTCAGTATTTTACTAATGTGATCCCATAACAAATATAATAATGATCTGTTACTAGAGACACTGAGTGGGTGAAATTTTCCTCCCTAACGAAAACACCACGCCTTTACAGATAAGATAGAATTATGATATGACATTTGATGTTGATTATATATGTTTTCATGAATTTTATTTATCATGGAATACTATAAAATATGATGAAAAAATAGGAATACCCACCATTGAAACATTGTATATAAATAAAATATTGATTATATTATCCTATCATTAATTTAGGATTATAATTTTTCATGTTAAGTTCAACATTTTCCCCTTTTAAATTTTTAATCCTCACTCATTTTGAATTTACGGTGATATTCATTCCAAATTATTTTGTTCATTTGATATTACCAATGAAATCATAGATTTTTTTTGATATAATGATATTAGGTAATTCTCACCAACACATTTTAGTGGGGATTACTGCATAATATAGGTCACACTTATGTATTTAATACAAGTTTGTAAAAAATTCCCTATAATTTTAGTAAAATTACGTTTTACCCTCATGAATGCAGATCAATTATTTTGGGAATAGTGAATTTTTGGATATCCTTTTAATTACGGGAGCTCTAAAATTTTTTGTCATAATGTAAGATAGTTGTATCTTATATTTCAAACTAGGCCCATTAAATTGGTTTCTAATATACCCCTATGATGGGAATCTGATTCCACAATGTTTAATTAAATTTAATAGGTAAAACTATTTATTGTTAGGTTATAGGTAATGAATGAATCTATTTGGTTTAATGTCATTGGGTATGAATGTTTTGTTGAATGATTCCATGAAATATTAGGTGTGGAACATACACATAAGAAAAACTTTCTAATACCAAATGTGGCAGGTATAGTCTCTTGTGAATAGATGGAGTAAACTAATAGGGATATAGGTGACCAAGTATAATTATTCTCTCATTGGATATATTCTATAATAAAGGAAATACATTGATACATATAGGCTTTAGTACACTCTTTATGGAAATATAATGTCTTCTAGGACATTTACTATAATTGGAGTATGAATTTTTTGTGAATATGGATTATTAGTGTACATTTTAAGTAATAATGAATTATAAAATTAGGATTTGGGCCATGATATGGTAGACTATTTTTCCTAGTAAAAATAAGAGTCTGCGATGTTTTATTTTGAGTAATAGAGTTTTTGTTCAAATGAAAGGACCAAACTATGTTGTTTTAAATCATGTGGTAAGGATGTTGTCTTATAGATTAACATTGTGTTATTAGGATACTATCAATATAAATTAATTTAATGATGGGGGTAAATAAAATGTTTCATGAAGGTTATAAAAATAAATGATAGATATTTACCTATGAATTTTTGCTTCCCTACAATATACTAGATGTCTTACATGTAGTATGTGTCCTAGTTAAAGAAATTTTTGGTAATACTATTGGATGGGACATCACTGATCTGTAATACCATGTGAGTCATGCTTAGTGTGAAAAATATTAGATGGATAAAGATCCATCGCATTTCAAAATTTTATTTATATAGGACATATTCCTATATTCGATGACTAATATTAAAGATAAATCCCCATTTATAGATTGATTATGAAGGGGATATGATGAAAAAATTGATATATAAATCAATAAGATGGATTGGGTCCTGTTCTAAAAATTATTCCCCGAAATAATCTACTCCCCACCAATTGATTGATGAGGGATACCTATTTAGGTTATTAAATATGGAATTCTAGGGGAATAATCTATGAGGTAATCCCAATATCATCATCCTATAAATTTATAAATTCAATAGTTTGGAATAAGAATCCACTTATTATAAAAAAGATTCCAAAATTGCTATCCATGTGACATCATATTTCATTAATCATGAAAAATGTAAATTTTAGTATCTGAAACCTGAAGATTCCCATCACATACTCCTGAATTTAATTCCTTATTACTTAGGGGATATATTATTTCAAAAATATCTAGGTCTCCATCAATATGGGTGTTTATATGGGGGAAAATTATCAATGCAATGAATATGTGTAATGGAGAAAACTGGTGTTCAATATTATTTTTTCATATGGGTTGAGGGGCATGGGGAAGACATCAATATTAATTCATTGGTGTTATGAGCCTTGAGAATATTGTATATAGGGGTCATATGAAAACCACAAATATTTTATTGATTCATATATAAATACCCTATAAATCATGAACATATCACTGGTGATAATCCTAAAAAATAAAGTATGTATTAATTATTGACCACGTAAGGGTTAGTGGAAAATAAAGTCTTCAAAAAGAAAACAATGAAATTGTGTGGTATCACAATATTATTGGTTAAATCCATGATTTATTTGTGTAATACACTATTTATTGGAGGTCTACTAATATTATGTAACAATATTAGTATATAGTGTGGTGGTATTAAAAATTGAACCTTAGGTTATTTTTTTTTAATTGACATTTATTACCTGTGGAAAAAATCACATTAAATATTTTATTAAAATATATTTCTTTTAAATGACCTTTCTCAATGTTATTTGATGTGAGTATTTATAAGATATCCCCAAGGATTTGGTTGTTCAATAACATGGTCATTTCAGGTAGAATAATGTAGTAAAAATGTTCACTTATTTAAGTGGAGTCATGATTATATATCACCAAATTATACCTATGGTCTAAAATAACATGACTAGCCAGATTAGATTTCAGAAAACAAGTCTTTTTAGGGTCACGTAGACCAATGCTCACTATAAATTTTTACATTGACCAAAAAGACATGGATTGAGTTGCGTGGTTGGGAGAATAGGAATATAAAACAAAATATATCTATTTGTCATAATTTTCACTCATAGTAGATTAATTCCATTTCAAATTTAATTGCAACATTTATATAAAAATTAATAATGATGAAATCCATTTTAAGAGAATATTGCAATCAAATGATATAACCTCGGGAAAAATATTACCAATCTTTTCAATGAGATAACCAAATAATGGAAAATTATTATATTTAAATAAATGTTTCCCCCAACAATATGATCATCCTTCATCATTAATATACCTCTTTATCTACCCTTCCCTCACCCCCTTATCAGTCAACCATTCTATAAACAAATTTGTATATTATGTGATCAAATATTATAGAAATTACTTACCCATGACCCTTGTTAAATTTAATATTAATATAACCCTAGTCTCATGTTTAAAAATTCTATCAATGGGATTTCATAAAATCATAGCTTCAATAATAGAGAAATAAAATTGAACTAATCAAAAATAATTTTGGATAATTCTATAATTATTCCATGGGTAAATGTGTTTGGTTTATGATGTATTCATAAAAATTCAGGCTATAAGAAAATTACCCATATCAATTAGCACACTGTATGATATAAAAGTCAACCCTAATAAACACTTACCACATATTATGCATCACTGTGTTACTTCATCTCCCAAATGTCCTCTATCTCCAAAATTATAAATATTAAATTTAATGAAAAAATTTAAAACTTAATCCAACATTTATAGTATTTTGGATTTTTTTATTTTTCTATTGTATGAATTTCTAATTTATTTCATCAATTTTTCCATAAAATGAACCTTTAAAAATAGAACTCCTTTTACAGTATATTTTTTTTGATCACCCTATAACAGTAATTATAATATTTTTATGAGAATCATAGGTTTGATAAAAGGTGATCATCAATCACTCTATTAAAAAACCCACAACAGAAATTTACTATTAAATTTGTATTAAAGACAAAAAAGTATAATATAAAATCATATTTCAGTCAAATCTCATACTTCCAATCACACACTCATGCATTCACTTCGAAGAATCCTCACTATGTAGTTCTAAGTATCAAAAATATTCATCACGTATAAGAATAGAAATGTAATGTATCCATACGATAAGAATTACGACAAGAATATTAAATTTGAATGCAATGTTGGTTTTTTTCAAGGTTGTTCAATTTTGTTATAGGATTGAAAATAAAGATGAGTGAATTATATTTTTTTGATATAAATGTGTTAATATAAAATTTACTAAATCATAATTGTGTAATTTGAATAATATTCATTCATTAATGAGATAAAATTTAATGTTCTGGTAGTGATGTACCTCTCGAGTTCTCTTAGGAAAGAGACTACATGAAAAAATATGAAATAGTAGTACAGAAATAAAATTTATAATAAAATTTATGATTACAATACAATCACTCAATACATTAGCAATAAGATATTATTCAATAAAATAATATCATTTTTAAAAAAATCGCTAAAAATATTTAATAATCATTGAATATTTCATTGGAAAAGTAATCAAGATATATATTTTTATAAATTTTCACAAAAATTAATTACTTCAACTTGTATGACTGCTCAAAATTTCTCAATTAAAATGAATAAATTAAATAAAAATCAACTTATTGATAAATTATTTATTTTTAGGAGTCACATGGGTTTTATGAATAATCATTATAGATTTATAATCAATAATAAACCTTGCAATTTTTAATCAAGGATAGAAAGTATTAAAAAACCATAGTTCAAACAGAAAAAAAGGAATAATGTGTAAAAATAAATTTACAAACACTATAAAAAATTTGTAAAATAGAAGGGTTTATTTGTGACATTAGAAGGGGTTATAACCTCTTCTCTAGACATTAGCAGTGGTCGTTAGAAACTGCTGATAATGTGGTCGCCTACTTTCTTTAGGGGCGGTTTTGAGTAAGCGCTTCTAAAGTCATAAGGACTTTAGAAGTGGTATCATTAGAGGGGGTTTAAACCCCCACTAAAGCTAACATAATAAACCAGTATTACTACAACAGCCACTAAATAGAAGTATTTACAGGTGGTTTAATCCGCCCCAAAATAAGGGATTACTTTGGCGGTGGTCCGCACAACCGCCCCTAAAGCTTTGTAATTTTTTATGACCAAACTCAAGCCCACAGCGCCTCCTCCCTGTCTCCTCGTTCCGATCTCATCCCAGCGCCGGTTCATACTACCTCCCTCTGGTTAATACCTCCCACCCCAAGCCCCTAGCCTCCTTTTCGCACCCCCTTCCCTCTTGTTCACATCCTGCCTCGAGTCCCCAAACTCCAGTTCGCACCCCCTCTATCATGTTCCCTCCCAGTTCCCTTCCCCACCTCTAGTTCAAGCCTCCTGTCCTGATCCCCCACCCACATTCTTCGCCTCCTAGTTCCCACTAGATCCCTAATTCCCACACTCCAAAGTAAAAATGATGTCGTCGAGAATAAATCATGCACCTCCTCAATGGACCCCCACCGATCAATATAGAACCAAAAAATAATGCAATCGTTTATTTGATACATTTGATGCACATTATTGTTTTTATATATGTTTCACTATTTATTATAATAAATATTATTAGCATAATATATTTACATACATTTAGATAATATATATATATAAAAATATATATATTATTTACTATATTTATATGTATATGAAATTATATATATTCTATATAATATATTTACATATCACTTAAATATATTACACAAATATATATATATATATATATAATGCACTTATATATCTGTGTGTGTGTTTGTGATAACAATAATATTATTAATTATTACGATTCTTATCACATCTATTTTTTAATTTGGTTTTATAAATGCAACTCATTTGTTTAATGATTTATATCAAATATATATTATATTAAATACATTTGTATTATATATATAATTAAATTATTTATATACGTAAATACATATTTATATTATATATATATATCAATATTTATTTTAAGAATATATATATAAGTATTCACATAATATATTTAAATTAGATCTTTAAAAATATATTTATATAAATTTTTTAAAAAACATATATTTATTATAATTTATATTAACAAACATATTTATTTGTATAGAATGTGTAATGTTATATAAAATTGATATATTATTATTATTATATGAATAAAAATTTATATAAATATTAATATTATTTGTAATTAATATTATATTATAGGTAATTAATATTATTTTATATCTGATTAATATTATATTCGATCTAATTGATATGTATATTATATACAATGAATATTATATAAAATAAAATTTAATATTATATATAATTAATATGTATATTTTATATATTCATTATTATATGAAATACAATTTAGAAAAAAATGTAAAAATATTATATGAAATACAATTTTATATTATATACAATTAATATTATATGAAATGTTATTTGTAAAAGTATTTATATAGTGCATTTCAATACATATATTTATTATTATGTACATTGATATATATATATATTAGTATTTCAATTAATATACATTAATATATAATTATTTGTTTAAATTATATTTCGTATAATATTAATTATATATAATATAAATGAATAAAATTATTATATAAAAATTTATTTATTATAATTATTATATAATTTATAAAAACCACAAGCTTGGGTTTTCATATGATATATTATTTAGATAAATTATATTTATGTATTTATTAAAATAATATTTTTATAGATTTATATTAAAAACTATTAATATTATATAAAATACACATTATACAGGTAAATACATATCAATTTACAAAATATTATACAATTATATTTATGTGTACATATAAATACAATTAAAAACAATCATATAAATATTATATATAATAGTTCATATAATGTATTTAAATAAATTTATAAATTTTGTTATAATTAATTATATATGTATGTATGTATATATTTGTTTCTGATGCTTTCACCGGGGCATGCGCGCGCGTCTGTCTGCAGGGAGGACGCTCTGCTTGTTGCCCCGTATTCCCGCTTTCCAATGGCAGGCGGCATCCGTTCCTTGTTTAGGAACGTCTGCTCCTTGATCGAAACCGGGATGATGGGATGTCGGCTCTTCCTTTCATGGATTTCTCCTCGGAGCTCATCACCTAGTCCGGGTCTCCCTCATAGATTTAAGACGGGTTCGTGAAGCTCATTCCTGGTGCCACATCTACATGGACACCGGTTAATTATGCTGCTTCCGCCAAGACGCTTCAAGGGGTCTTGTCGGGGCAGCATCCTTCAGTGAGGGGAATGATCATATTAGGGCGTCGTTGGCATGTCTGCCTTTGGTCCCTCATCAAAGGGCTTCTCGAGGGCGCGGAAGCCCAAGGCATCCCACATCGAACACGGGGAATGTGTACCATCTAAGGTTTTCCTCAGCTTCCCATGTTTGACACGGGGTATGCTGTGAGTTTAACATCTTGCGTAGACAGATCGGATTGAAGGGCCCCTGGGGGAACACCGATGTTGGGGCCAGCACATGGGCGGCTTCCCGGATGATATATAATGGAAGGGGGTGGCATGATCCCACCGGGATGTGGCGGCCCGGGTAAGGATCAGGATGGATGGTGGAGTGAGACATGGGGCTTACGCTCTGGGGCGGCCCAAGATGAGGAATACAGTTTAACATCATGCGGGACGATGGCATATGGGGCTTACGCTCTGGGGCGCCCCATGGTGGGTATGGGGCTTACGCTCTGGGGGTGGCCCAGGGTGGGTATGGGGCTTACGCTCTGGGGCGGCCCATGGTGGGTAGTGAACCGATGTGAAGAGGTCGGAACAACTGGGTGGTGGGCTTGAACCTCGAGGAGGCTTCCTACGTACCATGCATTAGCACATATCAATGTCCACATAGTTCACTAGGATGGGACTTACACTCTGGGGCGGCCCAAGGTTGGTGTCATGGTCGATTCGCGCTCTAAGCCCACGTGAGTCTTGCTCGATGTGGGAAACAAGAGGCAGCATGGACCAGACGATCACGTCGCGAAGGGTGCATCCGTGAGAAGTGGAATGGGGCTTACGCGTTGAGCGGCCCAAAGAGGAAACAGGGGCTTACGCGTGGTTAGCGGCCCTTGGTGCCGGGGCTTACTCCAGGGTGGAGGCCCGTGGTGCGACAAAGTGCAGTGGGGAAAGGGCTCCACTAGCCTTGGCAGGGGAAGTACGGAGATGCACGGGTGTAGTCATCCGCAAGAAAGTGTAGGGGATTACGCTCTGAGGTAGACCTTCCCCCACGGACAAATGCTGCTCCGACCAGGAGAATCTCATTCCATGTGAGGAAGAGTCCATTCCCGTGGAGACGAGTGGCTTAAGGAATGTCCGAGCTGGGGGGACCCTGCGTGTGAAGCACGGGGTCGGAACACAGTTTAAAGTCTTGTGTTAAGGATGAGGTTCTTAGCAGTTTAACGTCTTGCATCTTGGATAGTGTGGGTTTTCTCCACACCCCCTACAGCTTACATGCCCATCGCCCACTACCCCTTGTGGAAGGGAAGGCATCGGCAAGGCCGTAGTGAAGGGGGGCCATAGGGCAAACCACCGGGGGGTCCACGTTAGCTCGGCTATGTGTAGAAACGATAGCCGTTAGCGTGCATATACGGAGAAGCATAAGGCAAAGAAACGCAAAGGAAAACATGGCCCAGGCGACCTTGAGGTTACTTCGTACGAGCCTGGAAGGACATACAGGAAAACAACGCATGGCGCGCATGCCCGAAAGGGGAGACATCAGGTACAGGTGCAGGGGGCAGCCAAGGGGCGTCAAGGTGAGAGGTCCCGGGATTTGCGCGCAAAAGGGAAGGGTTGCGCGCAAAACACTGGGATAGCACGCAATCAAAGCAAATGGAATTGCGCACGAAAAGGGAATTCTGCGTAGGGTTTTGCATGCAAGGCAGGGTATTGTGTGCACAGGAGGAGAATTGCGCGCAAGGCTGGAAATAGAGGGAGGGGGCAAAGTCACTGAAGCCGGTGGAATTGCGCACAGAGGAGAACTCAGGGGCAAGGTTGCATGAAATGAGGTATTACCTGGATGCCATCTTTCGCGCGGGGGGAGCCGAATTGCGCGCAGGAGAGATGCTTCGGATTCCTCAACCCCAAAACCATTTGGGGACACCTTGTATTTATAGGCGGCCTCGGGCGCGGAATCTAGGCAGCGCACGAAATTTTCCGCGTCGGAACCGCTTGCGCACAATATCAGGGCGCGCAGAACCGGGGCGCACAGTTATTGTGCGCCTCACTGGCACAATTTCGCACATCCCAGGAGGACTTCTCACATCTAACATTTTTTCGTGCGGATCCTCATTTATTTCGCGCACCACTTCTCGGGCCTCCGGTTCGGGCCTCAGATTCCGAATATGACTTCTCTTCATCATTTCAAAATATCCTCTGGCAGTTACAGACCTTTTTTCGGCGTCAACATTAATATTGAAGTAATTTTAAACAGTGGGTGTTCAAAACCCCTTTAATCTCTTAAATTAGAGGGGGGTTTGAACCCCCTCTAAATTAAAGACATTATAGGGGTTTTTTGAACGCCCACTAAATAAATGACATTACAGGTGGTTTTGAACCCCCTCTAATTATAGACATTAGTGGGGATTTTGAACCACCTAAATTTTTTGAAATTGGGTGGGGGAGGTTGAACCACTTCTATTTTAAGATATTAGAGGGGGGTTTTAACACCCTCTAAAATCGAACTCAATATTAAAAAATAATGTTAAAAATTTAGAGGGGGTTCAAAACCACTTCTAATTTAATAAATTAAGTGGATCTATAACACCTATAAATTCAATTATAAGAGAGAGTTTTAAATAATTTCATCTCATTTTTAAATAAATATAATTTAGAGGGGGTTATGAAGAAGCCCCTATAATGTTATAGAAAATGATGTTAGAGGGGGTTCTGCAGAACCCCCTGTAAATAACCCCCTCTAAAGTACTATTTTTTTGTAGTGAAACCCATGTCACATAATCTACTTTTCCATGTTTATTTTTTAATTATATGAAGTTTGAAAATTTTATGTGGTTCCAAAAATGATAAAATGCACATTAAATTTGTTAGTTCATATAAAATAATCAAAAACCCTAAACATGAAATGTCCAAAGCAGTGTTGTTCCATGTATTTTCGGAAAACAATTCAATATATAGAGAAATTTGGATTAAAAAATATAGAATACACGATAAAACCGTGAAATAATTGAAAATATAAATAACACACAAACACGAAAAACTGTAAAGCAGAAATATTCTATGACTCTAGAATAATATCCCCAAACTCCCCATTATTATCCACCTCATGTGTTGGATGTTTAATATGTCAATTTAAATTAACTACATTAGTGGTAATTAAACTTGTATTAATGGTTTCTAATTCATTATTAACTTAATTATTTTTTGAGTAACTCTCTTGGGACTTAACCATTTTCCTACAGGCAACTTTTGGTATCTATAGAGATGATATAGTAATTTATGGACTTTATGAAAAGGTATTCTCATTGTAATGGTTTTAAATATATTATTTATATTAATATGGGAAACTCATCCACTTTCTTGTTATAAAATAACTTTTCCTCTCTTAATCCAAAAAACAAATAATCCAATAGGTTGATTGTATCAAAGATGATATTTGGTACCTCAAAAACATTGTCACCTACTAGTAATGGATAATATAATGTTGTGATATGGGGACCACATTAATTATGATACACCATTATGTACATATATATGTGATGGATGAGGGGGAAGATTAATTTGGGGAATTAGTGGAATAGGAATTGGAAAAAATATCTGTAATAAGTTGACATTATTCCATGTTGAACAAGAGGGAAAAACTAATATAAGGATAAAACTCCTCCTTCATACTGACCTATACTTATAAAACATGGATATAACTTCATTTTCGATGAATATTCACTACATAGAAATAATACATGCATCAGGACCATAATATTTTAATTTATTTGAAAACAAAGAATCATAATCATCTAAATTGTAGAAATATTGTTAATATTACCCTTTAGGATCACCCCTTTATTACTCCTACTTAAAACCTATCATCATAACCCTTAGAAAGAAAACATATGATTGGGGTTAGCTTAGTTGCCTAGTAAGGGAAAATGGTTATATTTATAAATTAATGATAACTATAAGAACATTCTAGTAACATTAGAAGATCACACACTTATATCAAATATCATAATCTTGTGTCACGTCTTAATGATTTGATCTTCATAAGAAATAAACCAAAAGATAATCAAGACCATGAACCATGTCATCATATCATAGGCATATGGAATACAATTTGTGGTAAACACATAAACATGTAATACCATTCCCTATATTTCAATTCTAATTTTCAAAAACATATCAAGGCACTTAATGGGGGATGAACCTACTTGGTATGACACCACACCATCCGTTGTCTTAGTTTATTATATATAAGGGATCTTGTTTCCTCATCATCCCATTTAAGATAAATTGTCCACACCTTCCCATAATGGTCCAATATTCCCAACATTACAATACTATATTGGGGTTCCCTAGCTTCACATAGTGTATCAGGTTTCCCCATATTCTCATAGTGGACCTAGATACACCTATTTCAAAATTTGGATCATGACACACCTATTTCCCATTTTGGATCACCACGCACCAATTTTCCATTTTAGATCAATCCTCTAAATGTATTCCCCATAATTATATCATGAGATAAAAGTAATTAACCAATTCTTTGAATGTAGATATAGGTCACACTCATCTCATAAATCATACATTTATGTGACACATGATAAATAAACTTTTTTCATATCAAGACACATAAAAATGATGGGATTCATAAAAAATATATCGCAACATATGAAATGAAATTGGTACAATAAAAATTTCATCATATCGCTACCTATGAAAAACAAATTCGTCTCATAATAATTTTATTAATGTATTTCCCATGAAACAGAGTAGGTTTCAAAATTATATAACTCATGGAAAATAAACATTTATAAGAAAAATTATTCCATAAAAACATAAACCGTTCAATAATAAAATAAAAATATTATTGATGGATAGTATCACCAGTAATGAATAATCTATAAAAATCAATGTAATATTTTATGGATAAGGTTGTCGGAGGATTACATGGAATATTTCTTAAGAAATATTACCTTTCTTTGAATGTAACATTCATAAAACTAGTTCAATGAAAATTTATTATCAAGAATTATTTAGATTTTTATTTATAATCTTTATCTAGGAAAATATATTTTCAACTTCAAGAAACACTTTTTAAGAAATTAAATTTTTTTAAAATATTTTATTTTTATAATATATATCAAAAAATATTACTTATTATTGAATATATTTTTAAAACCATTTTCTTTTATAATAATTGTAAAATCAATAAAATAAGACTTCAAATCATTTTGAAAACCATTTACAACAAAACTTATAAAGGAATCTTGAAGATATATTGAAGTCGTTTATAAAAAATAAAAAATAAAAAAGTATTGAAAAAATATAAAAATCTTTTTAAACACAAATAAATTTTGAAAACCATTTTTATAAAACAATCTTTTGAAATAACACAAATTTTCAACTGAAGAGATAAGTAATGGAGGATTTTATTTAAAACAATCTGTTAATTATATTATCTACCAAATATATAAATAATGGTAATAATAAATGATGAAATAATTAGTAATTTAAGTAAAATAAAACTAACAAGTTTTATTGATAAATTTATCATAAAATTTCATCAATTGAAGCATAATCATAATCAAACCTGATAAATAAAGAGATTGTGACAATAAACTATTACCAATTTGTAATTTTGACTCATACACTACATGAAAAAATAAAATTAAATGAATATAATAATATCATAACACAGTTATATTCAGGATATAACATTTTAAATGGAGGTATACACACCCCATAGAAAAATGTATGCCCATATCATGGCAGGTATCTCAAAGAAGGTAACTTGAGAAAAAAATACATCACTAATTCGATAAGTCATTGACCATAAACCACATGAAATAAATATCATAAAATAGATATATAAATAACTATAAATATATGTATAATAATTATAGAATAGATTCATGGATAGTATATAAACCACAATAATTAATTTAGTGGAAAATAAGGCACGTATGTCTCGAATATAAAAATTAAGATGTGAAAACACTTACCTAATGTCTTTAATTAGTTCATTGGAATTAAAAACATATATAATAAATATATGACTGTTATATAAAAAAAAATATTTATATATGTATATATCATACCATGTATTATTTTATATTGACATTATATTACCCATTTATTATCAATTCCATGTTTATAGAAGGATTCAGGTAAAAACAGATCTATTTTTTATAAAATATTTGACCTGTTATTCATAGTCTTATTAGATATATAATTATTTATTTATTTATAACATTTTTATCATTGAATAATTATCATATAAATTAATTAAATATGTATTTTTTATAATCTGTAAATGATATTGGTTATATATGGAATAGACTATTTGTGGAGAGAGTAGGATGTGTTTTTTCATGGACAGTGTTTACATACTATTTTTGTATTGAATGAAAAAAATTAAAAGAAATATATTTGTATATATATATATATATTTATTAAATTATCACAATTAATTTTTATAAATCAAATATTTTTAATAAACCTATTCTTAAAACATTCCATGTAATCTATGAACAAATCATATCTCTTTGAGGTGGCATTTGTCAACATGTCCACCAACAGTGTTATCATATTTTATTTAAAAATATATGAAGGAATGTTTAATATTTTTATTATAGAGTCATAAATAAATGATGAATATAATATATATCATATAAAAATAGTATTTCAATCATAATTCACAACCAAAATAGGTAGTTAAGGAAAAATGATCAACATTGTTTTTTGAGTAGGTAGTTTAATGTACAAAAGAATAGTAAGTTTGTTACTCATCTGATCAATGTGTATAATTGAGTAGCTCAAAAAATTTGAATAAAAAATTCAATAAATTTAGTATGATTTGGTTATTATATGAACCTAGAATTAGAATATTTGACGGGGTGGACAATGTTATCAAAATAAAAGTGCTTGAAGAAGGATTTTAACTATTTATTGGGTAACAACTTTTGGTTTTCATAGAAGGGATTACATGGATGGGTTTCATCCCAAAGTGAGTATTTTAGGTCGGGATTATTGATTTTGAGGTGTTATTTTGGAATGTTTTAGTTGGCCAAATGTTGTTTGAATGGTGTTATGAAGTGGTAGACTGAATGTCATTTTACAGCGGATGAGAGACCATCTTTCATATACTAAAAGTTAAACACTATTTTGATGTCATAATTTCCTCATGTGCTTTTGAAATGGAAAAGTTGTGTTTTAAAAGCGAATTGAGGAGGAACAAAACCTCCAGAACAGAAAATTAATTTTTGATTTATAATTTTGTTCCCTAACTTCTATTTTTCCCCACTTTTATTATTTTGCTTTTTAACAGGGAAAATAGATTTCTATCCTGCATATGTCATACATTAAGACTATATTAAAATGTTATTAATTAAAAAATATATAACAACTTAAATAAAAAATTAATATCTAATTTAAAATAACTAAATTCCATTTGTGTAGGAATGTAATTTTAAAACAACACATGTATTGTCTAAAAATGGATTAACCTGAACTATGATCCTAATTGTTTTCTATTTAAAGTGAATTATATTAATTATAAAAGATAAATTATTCAATGAATGGAACATATTTTATTTTTATTAACTTTTAAATATAAATTAATATAATATATTATTTTTATTAATTTAAATTCTTTTAAAAAAAACTCACTTACATTAAAATAATACTAATATCAATTTTGACATTATTTATTTAATTTTAACATAAAAATATCAAAATATTACAAGAATTTAAATATGTAATGTATAAATATGTGTTATATTAAATATTATATTAAAAAACAATGGAACACAATATTTAATTAAATTTACATTACTTTTAATTTTTCTATTAGTATTAATATTATTTAATTATTAACTAAATAATCCATGTGTTATAATTTCTTATCAATTTAATGAAAATATATCATATCTATATATTGTAATTAAATTACTAGAATAAAAATAAATTAAATTTGAAAATAAAGACAATAAATGAAAATATGTAGCTTCTTCGGTACTCCAAGGCTTAATGAATGTTAAAGGTAAGGAAGATAACTTTTTTTTCTACATTCAATATATAAAATATTATATAAGTCATATTCAAGGAATGTTATCAAAAAAATAATTAAAATAAAAAATGTGATTAAGTAGATTTACTGGTTGAAAATTTGTTTTATATACGATTTTAGGTCATTCTTGCCTTGATGTTTAATGTTTACCCCTTATTAAGGTTAATTTTATCTTAATCACTGTAATTATTTATTAATTACATCCAGTAATGTTTTTTTTTCAACCAGTTATTTGACCTTATTAGAGTATAAATATTATAATTATTAAAATTCATTATTTCGGTCTATCCAATTTCAATTAACTAAAGTAGAAATTTATATTTAAGTTTAATACTCCAAACGTTGTGAGAATGAATGATTTTAAGGTGAAAATGATCAATAGTTCAATAATTTTTTATATCAAAATTATATATAAAAATGATTATAATGAAAAATACATGATTAATATATGAATAATTAATCGATTTTGACATTAAAACCCAATTTTGTATAAAATTTAACATAATTATTATTTGAATTAAACATAAGTTTTTAATTAAAATATATTATTTTTTACTATTCATAAAATAATAATAATTCTCAAAAAATAACAAAAGATAATCATAAGCTTTTTATAACATTCCAAATTGAAGGATGTTTTTTATTTTTAAAATTTAAATATTTAAAAGTGTAAAAATGTAGTTTTAAAATATATGTGACACTAAATAGTTGCATAACGTAGTCTTGCGTGTAACATGAGCTATCTCCACATTTCATGTAGAGTAAGCTTATCATGTTGATGTAAATAACTAATGATTAATATAGTGTACCATTAAAAGTATGAATAATTTGGTTCGTTCATATAATGAAATTTCTATGTAGTTTTTCATGAAATGAAAAATATAAAATTATTAGAATTATTTGAAAAAAAAAATTCGGAAATCCTAGTATGTTACATTTCACCCCCCCAAAAAATGAACTTCACCTAATAAATTCATTTGGCTTATTGATGAATTATCCCCAAAAATTACCATTTATACAAAACCACACTGTAAAAATTAATTCTAAAACATCATTTAAAAAAATGTTTAGAACATAATGATTACACATAGTCACATGTAATTGGGTTTCAACATATGATAATAAAGGTTTAAAGTAAAAATATAGACCTGGAATAAATCTATAAATAATCATAGAGATAGATAAATATGATTGATCATAAGAAATTTTGTGATCTTGAGAAAAATAACAATCAAAAAACCATCAATCAAAGAATCATAATGGATATAATTATTTTTAATAACAGAATCCCCATGAGTTTCCTTTTCTGATCCTCCACCCAAGGAACCCCCTCACCATGAAGTTATCACTCTGGAGAGATCCCCTACTAGGAGGGAGACATTAAAGCCAATATGGAATAACTTCCTAGAGTATAACATCCTAATCGGTGATTGTTCTACATTATAGGCCGAAATCTAGGAGGTTTGTGCCCTTCATCCCACTTGGTGCCGCACTGGGTGACCTAGAAAGGTAATGAGACAGGTGGAGGAGTAAATCCCCCCAAGATTAGGCTCCATGATTCTAACCCAGAACGTCAATTGAAATGTAATTGATATGGCCCTTCTCCATTTTTACCATGCCACCACTGAATATTCCTAAAATAGGACATTAATACCATCAAAATTGATGATAATATGAAAAAAATTATTTCAATAACCATCTCATAATGTTAATGAATTTAACTAAGAATATATTCTTATATGATTTTAGAAAAATAACACCATATTTATTTTTTTCATCAATTTCAACGTTATCAGTTATTCAAAAAAATAAAGGCGAGTCTTTCATTCTTGAATTACAAATAGATCAATTGTTAGAATCATAACTCATTACATCTATAATTAGTTAGAATCATAATAAAATGGTTAAAATGGTTTATATGACATGCATAAACATTTATCTGGCTAGGTAATAGTTTCATCCTTAAAACCTCATCCAACATTTAAAATTACCCATTCCATAAATAGATAACCCTATAACCCTTCAGATATATTAAAATCCAAATCATTACAATGAATTTCAGAAAATAAACTTAACATTGATCCCCCATATATCATAAGGTACCTAATAGTTTTCAAATTCCAAACATTTTAATACCTTTGATATGTAATCTCCTCAATCAAGGTAATATCCTCATTTACTTTACATCATTATTGAAAATATGCATGTTTTATTATTACAAATCCTGTTGGAAAAATTCATTAAATACAGAAATACTATAAAACTTGTCAATTACCAGACATAATTCTTTTCCAAAAAATCCTATAACAAAGTAAACATAAATAGTACCGTACTATTCAGTTATTCATACGATAAAAACCTTTATGAAAACATCATTTTCTCAACATTATAAACATATTTTGTCATATATACCCTTAGTTAAAATATAAAATTGACAATAAATAACATTTCTAGTGGATTAGAACAATTCAATATATTATTCTATATCCTTATTAAATAACATAATATAAAAAATTCATATATATTTCATAATTACTGAGGCCAAATACATAGGAACATCAATCCTTCTAATTCAATAATTTTTTGGAATAGGTCCTTCATTATTTTTTATGTAAATTCTTAGATTTGTCCATTTAGTTGGGTAATGATCATATTCACCAAGACTAAGACTTTAAAATCCATGAAAATCCTTTAATCTATAACCCTTTTCCCCACTCATATAACATATTTTCCACTCTTCTTAATGATTCACATGGTTCTTCTCTATGTTTTCATCATATGAAGGATGTTGAATCATTCATCCTCTATGCTCTTTCTCAATTGATAATTTATAAAATTAAATCTTACACGTAATAAATGTTTTATCAATATTATTAATTTTAACATTTTTAATCATATATCATGATATATGATTTGGAATAATTAGAATATCCTTCTGTCCAATCATTATCCAATTTATATTGTCCAATCACAAAATTTTCCATCAGATTAAATGTTATCCCAGTTTCTTATGGTTCCCTAAATTCAACAAAACCTAAAATCATAGTGTCAGAAACACATAACATATAGTAAATCTCAATAATCAATAACTATTTCATATTGGATCATTAAATCATGAAAACATTAATTTAAAATTATCACACCATAGGATTATCCAAAGTGACATCCAAAAACATATCATCCGAAATATTCCTAGGGATATCACTAAATTATTCTCATCAAATTTTCCAATGGATAACTAAACATATCATTTTTACCAACTATAAAAACACAGTATTAACATTCATGGATATTACATAATTTTTTATTAATATTCAACACATAAAAAAAAATACTTGTCTCCAAACAATAATTGTTTGGTGTCTAGAAATATAATATTTACTGATGTTGAAAGATATTCAATAACTCCCTTAAATATATTAATCTTTAGTGCTACTACATGAAACAATTATTTATAATCCGGGGAAAGGAGTCATAATAAGGGTTTGAGCTCAGATGCTCTAAAAGGATAAATAAGAGGGATATGAAAGAATAACCTGAGAATAACTGTATGAGAACATGATCATAACATTAGAAGATCAGATGTTTCATATCTATGATCATAATCACATGTCATGTAATGAAGATTGGAATTTCATATGATATGAATCATAAGATAATCAATGAGACTAACCATGTGTGAATATCATATGAATAATACATAGTATTTGTGTCAAAATGAATAACATGTAATGTTATTCCCAATATTTCAAGGTTCATTGCAAAATATAGTTCATATCCTTTTATGGGGACTACACCTACTAGGTTACATACACCACCATCACCAGTCGTAGTCATTTTTATATAATGGACCAGGTTTCTCATACCCCATAGTTGATCAAGTTTCCCTATCTTCCAATAGAGGATTAGGGATATAAATATTTCTATAGTGGATTAGGATTCCCCATCATCCCATAGTAGATTAGGAAAATCACTTTTCCCATTGTAGATCATGATATCCCTATTTCCCATTTTGGACAAATAATCACATATTTTCTATTTTTCATTTTGAGTGTCCACTTGTTTCCCATCATCATATCATGTGATATAAATCCATTAAAAATTTAATATAGTGATATATAGGCCCCACCTATCACAAAAATAATATATATGTGTTCCTTAATATAATAAAACATCTTTTATATTCTGACCCATATAAATAGATCAGTTTAATACATTTCATATCATAACCCATGAAACGAAATGGCTAACATAGAAATTTCATTAAGTCATTAACTATAGAAATGATATATGTCTCATTATTATTTTATTAAAGAATAACCTTAAAAGGGATGAGTTTTTTCAATAAAATATAACCCATGGGAGAGAAATAGGTCTAAAAAACATCATTCTATCGAAACATAAACAATTCAAAAAAAAACATGAATAGTATTTTGGGTTTATATACCTAGTAATGAATAATATTTATATAAATGATTTTAATATTAGATGGAGAGTAATTTTTAAGTATAAATTGATATTTACATTAATAAAATTTCATTTATATGAAAATAACTTTTATAACACCATTCAATAAATCAGTTTTATATAAGGATGGCTTCAAAATTTCAATAAAAACATTACTTAATTAAAATATTTTTTTCGATTTGAAAATCAAATTTTTATAACATAATTCAATTTGAATGTAATTTTATTTTAAAATAACATTGAAAAGATATAATAGAATATTATAGATATTTTGAATAAAAATTTCAATGAAAATTCATTTAAAACATACAATGTCAAATATCATACTCATATAGATGAGAAATATTATAATCATCATACCAATCAGAGTCATACTCCAATAGACCATGAGACTTGGTAATCATATTTGGCTTCAAATGGGAATAATATTTCTTATGTCTCACTTCCCTTGGAGAAACATCAACAATAACACCTTTCTCCTTGGAAAACTTTTGAGCATATGATGTTTTTTGGGGAGAGACATCTTCAACATCTCCCCACCTTCAATAGATCCCATGAGATTCCCTTAATTTATGAATTTCCTGTTGAATTCCTTAAAGGTTACCTCCATCATTCAGATTTTGTTTCCACTAGATTGTGAGAGTATCCATTTCCTGAATCACTCATATTTCAGTGATTCCCTCACCCACTTGATTAGACACCACTGGGAGGATCATCTCTAGCTCTAATCCATTTGCGGAATGGCTACATTCCTCAATCTCATTATCAAATATTCCATCTTCATTATCCATTAACACCAAATTTTCATGCACCATCTCATGGGGTACATCAACAACCGATTGTGAAACGACTTCATTAAATGCCTCATTTCCCCTACCAAGAGGGAACTGTATTCCAACAACAAGATCTTCCTTGAACTACCTCAAATTCTTTCTATAGGAATCCTCATGATTCCCTTGTAGAGAGAAGAAAGGGTAGACCACATTCTAATAACATCTATCATTGAAAAAACCAATAGATTGGCAATCTGATGAAAAAATCAGGTAATTTCTCATATTCCACTTTCATAGGTATTTCATCAACCAGTGCCGAAACAATTATGATGTAAATAAAGAACGATATGAGGGAATGATTATTTGTATGAACCCACCCATCATTTCCTCATGTATGTTTCTATTTTCTCCTTGAAATAACTAGCTCTGCCTAAAAATTTAAAACATAAAAGTAAATCATGAAAGGATTTGGAAATCCTAAATCATGAAAACTAATATATGATGACTGATATTTTTTTGATAATAATTTTACATGGAAACATATTAAATTTGATTAATGATATTTAAATAACATTTTAATCAATAATAATTTTTTAAATAATTTTTTATAATACATAGTGTTTTTAAGAACACTAAATTTTCACCGAAGAGATATATAATGTAAACTTTTATTACAAATAAATTATTAATTAAATTAATTTGGACGTAGTGAAATTTGTCACCAATACATGAATATATCATTAAAAAATAGTGGATAATAAAATCCATGGGGTTTTATGAGATATTTATTATAGGATTTCATGAGAATAGTCGTAAATAATCCTGATAAATGATGATATTTTTGA
The DNA here is from genome assembly GCA_963277665.1 of Viscum album. Lineage (NCBI taxonomy): Eukaryota > Viridiplantae > Streptophyta > Magnoliopsida > Santalales > Viscaceae > Viscum > Viscum album. The sequence goes on from OY728134.1 coordinate 479,307,079, forward strand.
AATAAAATGTTATCATATTAGTAATTTTGACTCATTATCTAAATAAGAAAATAAAATTAAATAATGACTAAATTATAATTAATTATATATATGATATAACTTCTAAAAGTTCATTATATACACACCATAGAAAAAAATAGCTGTATAACATGTCATGAATCTCAAGGAAAAAATATGAGATAAAAATTTCATTATCGGTTTAGTTACATTTCAAAAATACACCCCATGAAATAAATATAATAATATCTATATATGAATAACCATAAAGTTATATTTAATAATCATATAATACATTCCTGTGTAGTATATATCCCACACAAAATTAAAGAGTGGAAACAAGGTATGCATGTCAACGATATAAATAGTGGGATGCGAAAACCCCTACCTTAAGTCTTGACATTATTAACACCCATAAAACCTCAAATATAATAAATATAAGTATATTATTAATATAACATATATAAATTGACTTATATATCAAATCATATTTAATTTTATTATGTCTTTATATTACTCTTTTAATAACAATTCCATGTTTTCGTAATATTTTCAGCAATAACAACTATGTTTTGCGTTCATGATTTCATCATCAATTCATAGTCCATTTAAATAGATCAATATTTCATTATTTATATAATGTTAAACATGGTATAAATATAATATATTTTTTTTAAAAAATATATATATATTATGATCTATAACTAATATAAATAATAAATTGAAAACACGATTCTTAGAGATGGTAGCATGTATGAACACTTGAACACAGTTTTTTGTATTCATGTTTTATTGAATGAAAAAGTAAATTATATATATATAATAATTATTGAATTATTATCTATATATATATATAATATGCATAACAAACCCATCCTTTATTAATTCTATATAAAGTGTGAACAAATCACATAACCTTGAGGGGGCGTCAGTCCCAACGTCCACAAACTAAATTATAGTATTTCTAAAAATGGAATGTAGGAGTATAGTTTTATAAAATATTTAAACAGGATTAAATATATCATAAATATAATATATATATATATATATATATAATTTAAAAATAGTATGTCTATAATAATTCCCATCAATGAGAGGAGGAAGTGGAAAAAAAATAAACTACATTGATTCATGATGAGACAGTTCACTGTACACAGGAAAGGTATATTTGTTACCCATTCAATTGAAGTGTGAGTAGATGTATATATGAAACATAGAAAAAATATTATTATATTTAGGATTCTAAAGATATTTTATAATAATGTAATAAGAAAATTTTCGGGGGGGGGGGGGGTAGAATTAAAATATAATAAAAGTGTTTGAGGAATCCCGATACATCTTCATTGGGTAGCCCCTTTTTGTTTTCACCAAATGGATTCAACGGGTTGATTTTATCCCATTTTGAGGATTATGGGTTGTGATTAGGATTAATGGGAGGTTATTTGGGATGTTTTTGTATGATAAAATTCTTCATGATATGTGTATGGAATAGAATGATTAAATGATTTTTTATAGAGGAGAAAGATAGTCATTATTGTAAATACCAAAAAATAAACAATGTTTGGTGGTATACATTACGTAATGTTTTTAAAATAAAGAGAAATAATTTATGAAATGGGATTTACGGTATATAAAAACCCCCAACACAAAAAATTAATATATTTGTTTTCAAAAACTTCCTCAACTTTGAGGTTTCCCCACTTTTATAGTTTCCATTTATATTATGGAAAATAGTTATCAATCCTAAGTATATTAATGATTATGATATATTTAAAGTGTTATTTATTATAAAATATAGATTCAATAAATAATAAATTTAATAACTAAATTATAGAAATTAAATTATAAATGTGGTGTAAATTATGTTTAAAAATCATATGTAACTCGAAAAAACATATCTTTCATCAGTACCATGATAACAATGTTTTTTATTTAATGGATACTACGATTATTATAAATTATCAATTTCTCTATTAGTAGACCATATTTTATATATATGAACATTTTAATACAAATTATAATGATATAGGATATTAATGAATTTAAATTATTTCATTCCAATATCATTTATTGTAAAATAACATTAATGTGAATTTTTAAATTTATTATTTAATATTAAAATAAAAAATATACATAGTTATTTTAATTAAAATATAATCATAAAAAATCTATGTAACATTATATATTCATCTAAAAACTAATTGAACAAAATATTTCATTAAATTTACTTGACATTTTATGTTTTAAGCATCATTTATTTCAATTAAATTCAAAACTATATAATCCATGAATTAGCATTTTTTGAATCATTTATTATTATTATATCATCTCTAAAAATTAATTACAAAATTCAATGATAAATAAATTACTTACCATTCAATTTAATGTTTTTAAATGAAATTGTTTATCTTCTTCCGTACTTAAAATCCTAATAAATGACAAACATTATAGATGTTTCTTTTATAATGTTTTAATACATTAATTATTATATAAGTCGAATTCATGGAATCTAATACCACTAACTAATGAAATTTGAAGAAATATGGGATATGGTCGATCTATTAGAATAAAAAAATTGGACCAGTTTATAGGTCTTTTAGGCCTTATGTTTAATGTTTATCCTACCATGAAGCTTAATTTCACATTGATCGCTGTAATTAATTTTAATTTCTCCAATAATTTTTTAAAATATTTAATTTCATTATAATAAAATATATATATTATAGATATTGGAACATTTTATCTCCACCTTTTCAAAATTCAATTCATTTAACAAAACAAATAACTTTAATGTTAATCCTGTCAATGTGGCAAGAAAGTGGGTTTTAAGGTAAAAATGTTCTCAAGTTCAACAGTGTTTATATTAGAATTAAAAATAAAAATAATTATAATAAGCTACATTAGATTAATATATTTATAATAAATCTATTTTTACGTAAAACTAAATTTAAATTATTTTTTTTCCTTATGAATTGTTTTAATAAAAATGAACTTTTAAACTAAAATGTAGCATTTTTCATTATTCATAAAAAATGATAAATCTAATTAAAATAACCAAAAAACTTCAAAAACAAATTTCAAAATTACAAATTAATAAAGAACTATATGTTTATAAAATAAAATTATCAAAATTGAGTTTTAAAATAGGTACGCTATTAAAAGGCAGTAAAAAGTGGTCTTGAATGTAACACAAGATATATTCATTTTTCATTTAACACATAAATATCATAGTATATAGTATAATGAAATTATAAATTTTTATTTTTTACAAAGAAATAATAACCTCGTTAATTTATAAAAAATTTGCTATATTTAGTCTTTTTTGAAATGCAAACTAATTGAAAATATTATATTAATTCAAAAAATTCATAAAATCTTTGTGTGTTACATCCTTTGTGGTGGAGGGTTGAAATGAAAATTATTATGTTGTGAATAACATATGATGTAATTATGTAATAGTTATCATGTACATAGAAGTGACCAAATAATGTTTTTATAGTGTATCATCATCCACAAAAATATGAACATAGACATCCAACCATTCTTACTTATGGACCTTTATTAAAAGTCCCATCATGAAGAGACGAACTTTCATAACCGGCTACAAGATCCCCAGATATGAGAAGGAAATCTAATTCATAAAATCACCTTATTTCATGGACAATTATGTAATAAAATTACCCAACCAATGCCCCATTTTACATCATCTCATTGAAGATTAAAATTAGGGAAACATTGTTGGGAAATGATGATGTAGAATAAATTTTAAATAACTGGTATAAGATAACCAAAAAGGAAACATGCACTTTTGTTATTCACCTTAAAAAACAAATGTGGAAATGGTACTGATGAATAGTCTATAGAATTGGCACTATAATATAATTTCTCTTCTAGATCTATATGTATTTTTTATTGGAAGGAATGAACTTTTATTTTTTCACCTATATTATGGTTAAAATTTTTTGATGGATTATTTATTAGTATTTTGAATTAATCACAAAATTCAAGCTATAAATTCCCACCCTAAATATAAACTGAATGGATGATATACTCATCTTCTTATGACATAGTCAAAGGTAATAATCCCCTAATATCTACATCAGTGTATATAGAAACTACCAAAATGTTCTATGAGTTCCACCACTCTAACTTATAAAATGTCAATGAATTTAATTCCCCAAAAAAACTTCATGGACTTATCATCAAATTTTATATCTAGAATAAATTTCACATCCATTGTATTGTTTATTTGATAGGAGGTTATTTGTAGCTTCAATAATTTCTTCTTTTATTCTATTATGATCAATTACAAAATTTATTGATGTGGTACTATGGCTTATCCACCCACCCATGATATGTTTTGGATGATTTTATATTGTATTAAGATGTGTTTGGGGAATTTTTACTACAGGTTATTCTGGATAAATACATTCATTTCTTGGATGGATTCAATGTTCTCTTTGATAAGAATTTTTCTTTTCATCATTTAGTTTGGGATTCTGGGATTGTTTTTTTAACACCCAGTACAGATTATGGGATGAGGGATTGGAAATGTACAATATTTGATTTTGAAGAAATTGATGGGTTCAGATGGAAAGGGGAATTAGTTCTTGTGGGTTGAATTTGTAAGGATTATAAGTATAAATGGTGTTTAATGGAACAATTAAATGGTTGATAATGGAAATGTCAAGGGGTTATCAAATTGGGGATATGCCCATTAATATAGGGGGATTAATGAATAGATTAAATACACTATATATTCTCATTATATTATAAATAAATTGTAGATCTATTTTAATAATATCATAGGTTTTAGTGAAGGTTAGTTGTCATGATTTAATATAAGGTTATATCATGGAATATTTTAATCTCCTAAAATTGGGCCATCAGGGGAATATTTTTTTCATATATATATATTCTCTAAAATTAAATCAATTTTATATCATAAATATTTTTACTGATTAGATATTCCTAATTATAGAAGTAACTATTACTTCTCCCAATTAAGAAAAAAACAATTCTCATCACATATTTTAAGGACAATGTTTAGATTTATCCATCACACATCAATGACTTCAATTTGATTGAATATTTATCCTTGAATATTTCATATAATTCAACTTCCGTGTAATATAATTTGTGTTCCCAGATGAAATTTATAGTCAGTGGGGTGTTTTTGAATTCCTAGTAATATGTAATTGTAGGAAAATGCATTATTTGTTCATATTAATGTGGCAATTTAATATTCATCCAATTCCATTGGTATTTTCTTAAAACTAGAGTACTAATCTAGGAAACAATAGAATAATTTTATGATGAATCGTTCATATATATATTCCATTAATAGTACTATAAATTCCGCAAAAAATTTTCCAATTAAATTTATATATTATAAAATTCATTTCATTTAGTAAGAATTCTCATCTTATTATGATCATTTTCATTTATTTTACCTAATGTTAATCCTCTATTTTAATGTAAATATTTAATAGTGTTGAACCTTTAACTATATAAAATGTATGGAAAAATCCCTTCATCTATTAATTTAAAAAATTCATTCTCAATAATTTCATTCATCAATTTGTTAATTATTATATTGGGATTATTTATTAGATTCAATTAATGTACGTTAAGAAAATTTTGTGTATAAATCATGTGATAGATACCATTATTTATTGAGAATTGTTGAAAAAATTACTATATTTTTATATTCTAAATTTCGAAATTTTTTCTTATTTATCTGTTATAATATCTAAAAAAATAATGAATTTTAATGTATCCTTTAGCCCTAAAATTTAGTAACATAGTTACCTGGAAGCACCATATACTCAATCATTATTTTAAATATGTTCAAAAGGAGTGAACTCCTTATAAAATACATTTGATAAGTGTTTTTTCTATTGTATACATTGAATTCCAGTTTTATCATCACACTTCAATATTCCCCTATCTCCTAAACCATATAATCAATTTTATTGAAGCATATATTCTATTATTATTTTTGTAAAATCCAATGTTAATTTACTTATTTAGTAGTAAATGTGGCCCAAAATTTTCATAATTAGTCATATTTATAACAGATTTACAAATGTCAATAAGAACCCAGTCCTTGAAATCTATATAGATTGTTCTACAATGTATAAAATTGATTAATACCATTATATTAGTATGTAATAGTTATTTCATGATGATGGGAAATTACCCTTTTTCTTCTATCTCGTGGATCAATAAATAAATGTGTAAATATTTTCCCCCATTGTCAAGAACAACATCAAGTATCCTTATAGCAGTTATACTGAAAATTAACCATGTGGTAGTGCTAGTATTTTCAAATTTGGTTTTTTGATTAATAAATTATAAGTAAAATCATTAGAATATGATTTATATGGGAAAAATGATAATACAAATTTACAAAAGATAATGTGATAATGGTGAATGGAATTGAAAACCTTCATAGATTACTCATCTTTTGGGAGATCCATATTTGAATGAATATTAATAATAATTCTTTAATGAAAATAAATCCAAAATAATTTTTTTTTTATTTTAATAAAATATAATCTATATAATTTCAATATGTAACCATTTCTGAAATAAACCACTCAAAAAAATATATATAGGATAATTTATTATGACGTAATGATTGTTTTTCTTTCTCTTCGATATGTCCTTAATTTGTCCTCTATGGGAATATAAGAGGCAGATGATAGGCTTATGGCTTCATGTTTTCATCATTTGTTTTTAATCATAAATCCTGAGGAATATCTCATACTTTATTCTTATATTTCTTCTTCTATATATACCACTCTACTTTTGAACAAACGTATTTCTTAGTACTAGTCACCACATATTTAATATTACTCTATTAAACATAACACCATTATAGTTGATTATTGTGCACATTTTTTTAGACATAGTTTTATTCCTTCTATCCATCGCACACATAATTCATAAAATTATATCATTTTCCATTTCTATTCAGTGACTCTCCGTGTTACCCAGTATTGAACATGATAAGTAGTCAAATACTGTTTAAACAATGTTCCCAAAATGATAAATGTGGATTAATATTTAAGAATAAATGTGACCCATTATAAAAATAACAAAAATAAACTACAAATTTCGTTATTTAAATAATCCATTTCAAAGATATCCTCACAAAACCAATGAAAAAAGATTAATTTATTTGATATTAGGTACAATAACCACATATTTTAAAAAAAAGTGAAACATTAATCAATAATTGATATCTTTTATATCCATTTCCATTTATCATTTACAGAGTAATTATCTTTATAAAATTCGGATTATATAAATATTAAAGGCTCTATCTATGGCACTTAGTAATGAAAATTAATATCATAGAATGAATGAAAACATGAGGAAGACATAAAAATCACCCTAAAATACCTATTTCCCTAATATGATTCTCATACAACATTTCTATTTAAAAAATGATCCGAAAAAACATTATTGAATAACAATGATATTTATGGCTAAAAACACATCTCAATAGTCATATAAAATTGGAAAATGATAGAAAAGTACATAATTCTTTAAAAATAAGGCATAATCATGAAATCGTGTAATTTTAGGAAAAATGGAATTCTTCATGAAAATATGACATATCATTATAAAAAACATGGAAAACTAAAAAATAAATAAAAATGATTAAATGTGTGTGAAACCCCATTCATCCCACACCTATGTGAGTAGGCTCATTATACTCATTCCTGAAATGTGACAAAACACTTAAATATCACACATATCTGAAAAAATTCAATATGTATATGACTAACTATCCCATGGGATAATATCATAATGAAATTAATTATACTAAGATATAAGACACAAAAAATAATAATTTATACATATGTGTTCCATATAAAATTATTCATCAATATATATCAACTAACCAAAGAAAATATTAGATGTTTTTTAGAAAATGACCCTAAGAAATCATGTATACAAAAATATCATTCTATAAAATAATAAGAACAAAAAAACATATAGAAGATGATTAAAACATCTATTTTTGAGTGTTTAAGCATGGTTAAATTAAATGTGAGTATAAAAATATGTTCATAAATATATTTTTATTTTTTTAATAAATAAAAATCATAAATTTCTTTCAAAAAATGTGCCAGTAATTTAATATTAGTTCAATATTGAAAAGAATAATAAATTATTCCACAACATATATCCTTTAACATATATAATGGAGAAACAAAAAAGTATGGTGTTGAACTTAAAATATATGAATTTTTTAAATCATTAAAACCCATTTTTTTCTTTTCACACATTTTTGTTAGAAAATCCAAATCCTTAGATGCTTAAAAAACGATAAAATAAAAATGAACTAATAAGAATAAATATATGATTATAGAAAAACACAAACTAAGTTCCAATTAGTGAAATGATAACATTGGTGGTATGTAAAAAAATTTGATATGGAAGAAAAATATAGGAAATAAAAAGGTAATCAATATTTAATAAATTCTTTTAATGAATCAAAAAAATCATAAAGGAATGATAATTTTATATAAAATAGCATTTACCTAAAAAAATAAATTTTATAAAGAATAAAACATAATATTAGGTTAGAATAAATAAATTTCAAATGATAATAGTAAATGAATAGTTATTAAAACCGATGGAAAATATTTGAGTCCACAAATCTCCTTACAAATTTAGTAACTTTTTAATCATAACCCTAGGATATGTATTAATATATATAGAAATATTTATATTATAAATTATTATTTGGTCATGATAAAAAAATTTAAGTCAAATATTATTTAAACTATTTAAAAGATAGAATGGTGTAAATTGTTAACATGCCTAATGTTATTTACATTTATGAAAATGATACCATTACTTTGTTTCCATAATTAGTTAGTTATAATTTAATATCCTACATAAGAAACATAAATATTATGATAAATATTAATATAATTAAATTCACACACAAAAGTATTTTAAATTCCCATTTAAATCCATATCAATACATATTATTTCGTTTTTATTCTTATTTTCCCAAAAAAAGTGTTTACAGATTTGATAGTTTGGAATATTTTTGTTGTATCTATGATGATATTCATTCCTATTATAATGTTATTTAATCCATGTTCATTAATGTTTCATTAATATAGAAAATATATTTATATATTTTGTTTAAATTTCAATTCCTATGTACTTTGGCCTTTCACTTATATGATGAAATCGATAATGAAAATTATTTGGTGAATTTCAAATTTTGAGTTTCCTTTTTTTAATTAATGTATAAAATATTAATTTACAAATTATCTAAAAAGTATAAATTATTGTTTATATCATTTGACAGAAATAAATTTTCTTCATACTCATACATGATATAATTTTAAGGATTTTCTTAAAAGTAGGTGGTATAACGGATCCAAACCTGAACATTCCATGATAGTTGATGATTATGAGGTGATTATTTGTAATACAACTACATTAATTGAATAATGATATAATTTATCATTTTTACATTCATATAATTAAAATATATAGTGTATTAAATATGATTTAATGCATATTGAAATATTAAAAAAATTATTTAATCATTTTCCACCCAGTGTTCTGGTCTAGAAATATTTAACTTTTAATAACAAATTTTTATCATATCATTAATTGGTTCTTAAATTTTTCAAACCATATCCCTAATTATATAATTAAAATTATTTTCATTAACATTCACATATGATGCTGATGAAATGAAAAATTGATATCAATCAACCCATGTAGGTGGTATTCCTCATGTATACTCATTTGGTGATTTCATTTTCTGTATAATAAGGATAAAGAGTAGAATGGATTATCATATAAAATAAACTATATATTGTTAATATAATAAACATATATAAAATTAACTATTAGCACAATCCTAGTAAAGAGGTGAAGGAAAATTTAAAATTATGTGTCGTAGAGGTGGTAGTCTGAAAACAAATTTTTCACATTTCAGTTTTTTGTAATGTAAAAAAGGGATAGTGGTAAGTGATTTTACCATCATGATAATAATAGACCATAAAAATAATAATACCGAGGTTATGTATTTAATATATTGAAATTAAATTTTTTGGATAATAAATTAACTTACAGATATTGAAAATAGTATGACAAGATTGTAAAATATATCTCACATCCTAGAATTTCTCAATTTAAAATTTGTTAAATGATTTTATGTATGGTCATGGGAGAATACCATTACCTACTTATGTTTCCTAGAAGTGTTCAAGATATTCTACTGTATAGTTTTTTCTTGAGTTATGGTTTTTTTTGTATGAGGGGAAATGATGATAGGTGTAGACCTATAATAAGTAAATTGGGTTAGAGTTTTTATAAATACAGAAATATTTTTAATAAATGGAAGTCCCTTTAATATAATTTGGCTCAACTTTTTTAAAGTGGAATACCGGAGATATAATATCAAAAAGAAATTTCACATGTAATTATAAATGTTTTTAAACATGTTATTCCCTTCACCTCAAGGGTTACTCTTTTTTTAAAATTTTAGTATTCAAAATGGAAACTAAATTTAAGTAACATAATACATACATTCTTCCAAAATATGTTAATTTCATTATTATTTAATTTGAATCTATGGATTAATTATCAATTGTTTTGTTAAATTTTTAAAATTGTTAAAAAGTAATTCTAAAATACAAAAGATATACTTTGTTAAAAAATTATAAAAATTAATATTTTAGTTATAAAATGTAAAATATTGTATTATAATATAAACCCAATTTTTATAATATTGTTAATTAACTTGTAACATAATAATTTTGTCATTTAAAAATGTTTTATAAATAAAAAAATAATTACGTATATACTAATAATGTAATAAAAACATTTTATCTGTAGAAATGGTATTTCAAAATACCCAATTATATATCAGTATTATATGAAAAATATCAAATTGTAAGAATAATATATTATTTAGATTATAGATCCAAAATTCATGTCAATAATTTCAAATTAAAATCTGAAAATTTATAACATTTAATTTCAATTATGGTTAAGAAATGTAGGGAAAATTAATTTTTTATGAGAAAATAACTTTTCAAATATTTTTTATTCTTACTCCTATATTAATTAAAAAAATAATTAAACTAGTGAAAATAAATTACCAATATAAAAATTTATATTTCATAAAATGATTTAAATTTTATAAAATATATTTTTTAGTTTCTTACAGATAGTAATGGAGATGATTTTTATATTAAAGTATATTTTATGAATATTGATATAATTATTCATAAATGTGTTAAAACTGGTTATATTTCCCAATTATAGAACATCATTTAAAAACATATTTATTGGGTTTTGTGTTTTTTGGGGTGAAATCCTTCAAAATATGCATTTAGTTAACCTAGAAAAAATTAGTTCATTAAATTCTAAACCATTAAATAATTTTTTTACTATCTATTTTAATTATTTCATAAAAACTACATTAGGTTTGTTTATCTATAAGATATGTATTAAATATTGCAAAATATATAGAGAGATATCAACATTACAAACATGTATACAATACTTTCATATTAGAATATGATTAACAATAATATTGAGTTTCTCTCTAATTATTTGGGACAATCGTTTTTCATTGTAAAATATCATGACTCACAATAGATAATTTTTGGCTAACGAGTATTCATGATCACAATTACAATAATATACTATCACAGTTCAATATAATATGAGATCTTGTAAATATATTTTATTATTCCACTTAGTGGATAAAACCAATCCATTTCAAAAAATCAAATTAAATTTTCATAAAGGTAGAGTAAAAAGATTTTTCCAGAATCATATTTTCACAAATTATAACATGGTAAACCATATATTATTAACTATAGGTTTTTATCAAATATATAATCATCATGGTGATGATTTAATATTATTATAAAAACCTGGGTTTAATATGTTAGATTGATTACATTTTAATTACCAAATATCTAAAATGGTGGGTGATTTTACCATTTTACCACTACATTCATGATCTACTATTGGTAGAAGTGTTAGTCACATTCATGATGAGGTCATTAATGCCTCATACCCTCAGAAATATATGGTTCAAAAAAATAATTTCATAATGAACAAAATCATAACATTTTAATAATTTATGAGATTGAGAAGCTATAATGTGGACCTTTTTACTTCTATTTTTATTTTTTTATCCTTACAAATTTTACAAGCATGATTCCCATATCTACCATAATTAAATAATCTATTTCAACTCTTTATGGAATGTCCAAGGTACTTATTTCATATGTTTTATTATATATGTAATTGATATATTATTCCTTAAATAAGTTCATAAATTTATATAAAATGAAAATATATACTTACCATCGTTGGTGTATTTGGAACATAAAATATGTTTAAAATTATAAAACAAATTCTACATTGATAGATTTATATCATCATGAGGTTTTTCATTCTCAATAATATTCTGATGAATTTTCAAAGAGATAATATATATGTCAAAATTTTCACCCATGGCTCTATTTATTTCTACCATAAAAATTAATTGTATTCAAGAGTGAAAAAATAGTATCAATATTGTGAAATAATCAAAATTTTAACTCAACCAAAAAACCCCTTTCATGTATATAGTATCATGTTGTAATATAAAATCTTTAGTTATACCACAATTAAACTATAAAATCAATCATTTTTACTAGTTTTTAATGTTCCAATGATAAACTAATGAAAATTCACCTACAAATTCAAAACATGTATGTATTTATGCATTTTTATTGTGCACTACGTGATGATTGAGTTAATAACCAACATTCACATTTTTGGGATACTACCATATGTATATATATTCAAGATCATGAATCCATTTTTATTATCCAAACATGGATGTATTTATTGGGTAAATCATATAATCAATAATTAAACAATTTTTAATGATATCATCATATACTTGAACACATCTCTAAGTCCATTTTATTTTGGGTTTTTCTGATATTTTGTTAACTATTATTTAGCAATAAACTAACAATTATATGATATATACTATATAAAACATTTTTATTCCTAATATAAATAATACATTAATATTATGACTTTACATACGAAAAACTTTCTAAAAACACATGTACCAAAACAATTAGTTTCTCAGATATCATATAATTAAAAATATCATATTATAGAAATAGAAAACATTTATGCATAAACATTTTCCTCAAGACTATTTTTAATGATATCTCACACGATATAACAATTTTAAAATCCTGGTAATGGGAAACATAAGAAAGGGGTGAGATCAATTGACCAGTAAGGAAAAAAATATACTATTGTGAAGGATAACATGTAAAATAATTATATTTCAAAACAAAATAACAAAATATGTTATATTATTATCATAAAACGTTTTACATTTAAATAATTTCATAAAATGGTGATTAATATAGAATAAAATCTAATCCAAATAAACAAATAACATTTGGGAATGAAAATATAGTGACAAATATGTATAAGATTTAGTTTAATCATGAAAACATGGAATATTAAGGATATTAAATGAATCCTAAAAATTAATCATAAAATGATAAAAACATTTAAATGTATCACATCCATAAACCATGAAAAAACCTATGTGAAAACACATTCATCCAATCTATAAGTGAACACACTTGATATATCCACACATGATATGTGTGAAAACTCACCATAAAAACAATTGTCTAAAGAAAACCAATATTTCCATTATTTATTATAAAAAGAGATGTAAAATTAAACCATTTTATTATAGGGTGATATAAAACCCTCCCATAATTACCCATATATATGTGTGAGACTTAATATCCGTCATACACATGTTTTAATTGACCCACAAAAAAATGTGTTTTCCGATAACACAATCATAATAAATAATGGTTATAAAGAAACAATATTCCAAATTAGACAATAATATAATAACATATAATTTTTGATAACATCTCATCACGTTATAAAAAACTCAGGGGACAAATTTAAGAGATGATATGATTTTTTTAATAAAACATTTTATTAATTTTAAAACAATATGGTGTTTCAATGAAACTAAAAAAAATATTTTTGAGAAGGGAAAGGGGTGACATTTTCATGACCTAATTATAAAAAGATAAAAAATAATAAAATTGAAAATATTTACTCCTTATTCAAAAAAATAGAGTTGATGATAAAACATTTTATTTTTGAAGGGGTGGTAAAACCTTTTTTCTTTTCAAATACCTTTCTTGAATACCAAAATTATTATAATAATAGTGACACGTTTTTGTTAATATGATTTTTAGAGAGTAAATGGATCAATGAAGATAATAAAATTCAGTTTAAATTAGGTATAAGAGTTTATATGTGAGATTTAACATCATTGATATGAATGAAAAATCTATTAAAATTAATGAAAATTATATATAAAAAATTAAATTTTAATGAAATTATATAACCATGATGGAGAACTAAATTGTGTTGTAATATAATATACATGGAAGTTGAGGTGTAAATGTGAAATAATATAATAATACTTTTGAATATATCATTCTTGGATGATTTTTTTCAATGAAGAGTAATTACAACCCACATTGAATATTTGTGTCACAAATCCTCTTAAAACCTATATATGTAATTATGAAAAACAATACGAGAGGTATAACATTAGATATAATTTTGAATAAATTTAAATATAATATTTCATGATACAATATTATAATATATATGTATTAACACCAATTAAAATTAATTATATTGAATATCACAATCAATTCACATGTGATTAAATTTTAGATAACGAAATCGTTACCTTGTTTCCATGATTAGTCATGTACATTATAATGTCATGTATATAAAAGATAAATTTTTTTAGGAAAAACTTTATAACAATATTATAACCTAAAATTATATATTAGTTTAATTTATAATCATTATCTTCATGTATATTAGTTATCTTTTTTCTGTTTTCCCACACCCAGTATTTATAATTTTTGAAGACTTGTAATAACATCATAGGAAATATATTTTTGTTAAATCCTATTCCAATGTTAATAATTAAGATATCATTAAATTCAATTTTACAAATTACATATAGTCATTTATTAATTTTAAATTTATATCCAGGATTACTATATTCTTTTTCCATGAAGATAAAATCGAAAATGAACATTTAATTTTGAATTTCAACCTATGATAGGATTTTCATGATTAATAAGATTCATGTTGACAAATTATTTCTAGAAAAAAATTATTTTTTTCATATTATACCATTAATTATGCATTCATACTCATACATTATATATTTTCATAATATAGATCAAGTAGGTGGTTAGACCGATAAAATCATGAACATTCCATGATTGCCAATAATAATTTGCTTATTTAACTACAATATAATTAAAATATTGGAATAATGATGTTATTAATTTTTTATTACTATTAAATTTCAGAATTATAAATTAATAACAATATGAATTAATGTATATAAAAATATTACATAATATAAATTAGTTATTTTCTCCATTTATTATTATTTTAAATGATTGAAATGACAAATATAATTTTTTTATCATATCATTAATAATATATCATTCAAAACAATTACCATGGAGATCATTTTAATGGTATGATGGAATGTAAAAATACATTAATTACATGGAGGTAGTTGTGTATAAATACACATGGTTAATGATTTTATCTTATATTGATCAAATAAAAGCATTATTATAGATTATAATTTCAAAATATAATATATCTCCTTATCATCATAATTATATGTAAAATAATGAATTATTAAGAGGAATAAATTGATGTCAAGTTAATTAAAAAAAATTTGTTGTGGAAGTGGTTGTTTGAACAACACAAGATTCATGTTACTATTTTTCTTAGTAGAAACAAGAGAAAGATTAATGATCATAAAATAATTATAAAAACAAAATTTATAATATTAATAAAAATTATTTTATCATTTTAATATGATTAAATTAAATTTATGGATGGGTAAAATAACTTAAATTAATAAGTAATTGAAACAGTTGTTAGGAACATAAAGCAAACTTCTTGAGTTCTCTCCTTTAGGAAAGGGATTTATAAATTAATGGTTGGACTTTTAAGAATAATAGAAACTATTAAAATATTTTTATAGTTTTCAGTAGAGGTTTGGGTAGAGGTTGTATGATATTATGGGGTTTTGGTGTGAGGGTATGTAATGATAATTGTGCCCATTTTATAAGAGAAATTGGTTGGATTTATTTTTAAATAGAAAATAATTTCTAATAATGGGAAGTCACATTCATGGAAAATCACTAAAAATTGTTAAATAGTAAATTGTAGAAGTGGTAATATTTATCCACTCCTCCAAAAAAATATCTAAATATTATGTCATTTGTATATAATGTTACTCGTTCTGACCATTTTAGTTTTCAAAATGGTAAATAGTTATTTCAATGTTAATTTAACATGTCTGAAGGAAAATTATTTATTAAGATATATATACCAAATTAATCCTAATTTGAAATCAAATTTAATAGTTCAATTTCAAAAATTGCTAAAAATTAAATTTAAAATATTGGATGCTTAATATATTAAAAATATTTATATGAAAAAATATAATTTATATTATATAATATTAATTATGGTATTATAATTTTAAAATATGTTTTATTAAAAACAGTGTCAAAATAAGGTTTTATAAATTTATAATGTGTACCTGTATAATAATAATGACTTGATTTAAGGAAATTTTTTAAAATGGTAATTAAAAAAATAACATAAAAATTAATATTTCTAGAAAAATATCCAAATATATTTATAATAATTTGAATATGATAAAAACATAAATGATTCTAATTTAATGAAATTCACATCCCAAATTTTATAAATTTTATTTTCAATAAAAATTAAAAAATACAGAAAAAGGTATATTTAATAAGAAAATAGACTTTTACCTTTTCTATTCATATTATTAACTCATTTAAATTTAAAAATAAACATATGTGAATCCTTTATTCTTATAAAAATACAATATTCATTTATATAAGTATTATTTATTTGAAATATTATTAGATTCCAAGCCTTCCATTAAGAGTATATATTTAATATGAACATTTATATATATATATATATATTCATAATCCTATTAAAATTATTTATACCGTCATGTTCAATAGAAACTTACAATGTAATATATATTTTAATGTTTTTGGTTTTCTTGTGAACCAATACATTGAACATATGGTATAATTATATATGAAAATATAGATTCGTTATAGGACCTCTTATCTATTACGAGGGATTCATAGGAAGTCATCCAAAAAAACATATTTTAAATAATGGATTATGTCATATCCATGATAGATGAATGTATTTTGTGGTCATCCTTCTGAAGTCTTGATTGAAATTATTGATTCTGATGGGTATATTTTTTATTCTGAGATTATAAATATAGAGTTTATTTAAATAGAAAAAACATCTATGAAATTATAGATGTCTTGGGTATCCAAGTGTACCTAGATTTTAGTTTTTGTTCTCAACTCTTTTTTGTTTACTATAGTGATGATTTTTTTGTTTTATAGACATCACTGGCTTCCGATATGCCTAAACAATATAATACTATTACAGAAATGTATTATACATAACATAGATTCAATCGTTTTTCTAGTTATCTTATTCTCCTAGAAGTAACGATTAATAATAATGATGACGGCCATATTGTTCCCAATACTAAACATCCAATGTGGGTTCTTATGATGATGGAAAATGTGTGAGAAATTTAAATTTATATAATTTAATTGTTTTCTCCTCCACTAGAGTGGTCGAACACCTTTTATCTTCAACCTAATGAATTCCTCTTCAATGTGGACCTTTATGAATCTATAAATGTTGGTAATTATAATATATTTCATATAATTATCCCCAAATGAAATGTATAATATTTTTTTAATTGGTCCACCATTTTATAATCATATTCCACAACACGATAAGTGGTTTGTTATAAATAGCAGAATATTCATATTTTTATCCAAACATTCAAGTTATGTTGTGGTCCATTTGTACATATCTCGTTAAATATATAATAATATTCCAATGCACAATCTTCATCCAATTGGAAATTTTTTTAATATATCACCAAAACATCTGTGCGCATGCTGGTGGGTAGTACTTGTCTAGAAATAATCTTTCTAGATCATCCTAGGTGGTGTTAAATCTATCTATCTAAATCATCATAGAATAGTTTTCTCTGTCTCTTAGTAATAATTAAGACAAACACAATCTGCGAGTATTATATATTAATATATTGTGTCTTTAGGAATCATAAATCTATAGAAAATAAAAAATATGGTTTTGTGACTCCTCGCTATATTGTATATTCATATTTCACATGCACTATATCATCCAAATAATACTAGGATTGATATTAAATATTTCCACATTTAATAGTTGAAAATAATTCTAGTGGAATCTCTATATTTTCAATAAAAATCATAGTATATTATGGTGTATTACCATGGTAATTTTCCCTCCATTGTGTTGATCCACTTGGGAAATCTAAGCATGATATCCAACAAGTGAATAGATGTTATTTTGGTCATATATGAAATCATGTTTATAGATAAACATGCCAAACACAATATTTGGGTTATGTTAATGTTTTTCCTAAGGGTCAATTTTTATAATGTAAGAACCCAACTCTTATTCTTGAGGTACGAGATTCGTCTTTTCCTTTTTTCCATTATTGTATTTGATTAAATAAGTAAAATGGCGAAAATTTCAAAATTTTGTCGGTAAACGCCATGTACTATTCCATAGTCTATGTACTTTGCCCATGTGGGAAGAGTACATAGGGCGTGTAGAACTGTCGGTGATGATTGGTGTAAAAACTGACTACACACCGTGTAATTATAATTGAAACACCATGTAATCAGTTAGAAGGTGAATAGTAATGTGGTGGTAGTAGCTGCTAGCTGCGAGATAGTACATGCCTCATTTTCCAAAATACATGTCGTGTACTAATGTCGGCAAGTGAATAGTTTGGCGGTGAAAAGAGGCCGCCAGAGGAACAGTTAAATGATGAAAGTACACACTATGTACTAGATAGTACACACCGTGTAGACTATTTTTTCTCTTAAAATGGGAAGTAGACTACTCATTCGGTAGAGGAGTCTTTGAGTTCGTTTTGGATCCCAGAGAGGAGGCCGTAGGTTCGGAGATCTCCCGACCTCACACTGAAAATATGAATCATTATCTGATGGTCTCGATTGAACTGCATATGTGAGTTCTTCCCTATCCATGTGTGTTTCGTACCAATTATTTCTTGAGTTATGGTTATTTGGGTTTGAATTATTGATCATTTATCTATGATCTAAGTCATTCTTGGATGATTTGGGATGCATAATTCACGTATACCGATCAGAGACGATTGAGGTAGGTGGTCTGATGTTTATTCTCAACTATTGTGTTGAAATTGTGTACCATTTTTTTATGTTCCCATGGTAGGGGTTGTCATATAGATGAGCCCTTTTCTAAAAAGATATCTAGAAATGTGTAGAAAATCTAATGATATGTTTAAATTGTTGTTTGGTAGCACTGCTTGGATCTAGGGCAGGCCCAGGGGTGCATTCCTCTATTTTCTCATTTGTCCAGGATACCTGAGGGTATGCCATGATTATATTGTGCATTGGACTTTCTTGAGAGAAAGTTTATATAAATTGATGTTTATGCATTTGGCTCATCCAAGTTCTTTTAGCCTGATGGAAGCGTTCTATTAGCATGTGGGCGGTGTTCTATTAGCTTGTGGGAAGTGTTTAGTTAGCCATAAGGTAACCTTTGTTTATTCTTATGGGTAGTAGTCTTTGTTCCTGAGACAAATATCACGTATTCTTTAGGGAAATGAACGTTATACCTATGGGAAATCATATGGGGTATTTGATTCTGTTACCTGAGGGTAAGGATAATATGTCTGAGGACATGACTATTTAGAATATTCACTGTGGTGATTTTCTATGTTGTATGTGCCAAGCCAAAGAACAATCTTGGGGGTGATAAGTAATAATTAAAAAGGCAATAAAACTGGTATTTTTATTTACTTTTGAGTACCTACTAGTTTGTGGCATTTACATTTGCACACTTCTATTGTACATTTTGACTAATAGTTGGGCATGGGCCTTTGGTGGGTGCCTACTGAGATTTATTTCTCACACCCTGTTTGGGTCATGTCTTCGACCCAAAGAGACTATATTGTTGCAGGTGTCGATAGGGGAAAAGGTCCCTATACAGGTACATGATTGTAGAAGAGGAGTTGGAGAGCATGAGACTGGTCTTAGGCTTGCAATGCAGCAATATTCTGTTCACTCTGTTTTGTTATATTTGTTGTACCCCATACATTGAGTTTTATTGTATTGTGTTGTAGTGTATCATGTTTTGGCTGCTTTCATAGAAATAGTGACATGCTTCATTTTAATATATAATTGTGGTCCTCTTTTACTTCATTTGTCTATTTCAGTTGTATATTTTTTAAAACTTCCACTATAGTATGTTATATTTCTTTTCCTCTTCACTACACCTTAAGAAATGAGGGCAGTTTTTTCCCACTATCGAACCTGGGCCCTCCCTGCTAGTCGATAGCCTCTAGCATTTGGGGAAATGCGCTTGAGGTCATGTGAAAATTCGGTTTTGGGGCACCCGTTGTGTGGCACCCTAATCCGGGACATTACAAAGTGGTATCAGAGGGGAGATTTCTTTGACTTACTATTTGGAGCATTAGTCCGGGTTAGGATGGACATGGTTGTTCTTAATAAGCTATACCTGGGAGCAGCTAACTCTTGTACAAGGAAAATCCAGTCCACCTTGTTAATTACAATTTTTTTGATTTTGAAAATTTTACAGTTGACTTGAATTTCACCACTTGGTGACACACTTTCACTATGCATTTTATATTTTATACATGGGTTCAATTTATTTTCAACCCAATAAGATGAGGGTATTCCTTCTCAAGAATCATATAGGAACATGCTAAAATAACATTTTAGGAAGTTTTTCCATTCCATGTAGGTGTATTAGAAATTACATGTTGTTGTCATAGTTTTTGTGCTAAAAAAGCATTCTATTGTGATAGCTATTTTTATTAATACATGTTATTTGATAAGGTATTGCAGTTTGAGATTGTTGATTGAATAAACACCAAAATTTGATTTTTGGGGAGTATGGGCCCTCAATGATCAGAATTTTGGTGATCATTGATGATTTTACTTTATTAAAACATGTATAAGATGCCATGATATGATTCGTGGGGAGTATGAGCCCTCACGGATCAGAATTTGGAATAAAGGAGTTGTTCAGTGTTTTTCTTCTGGGTTCTGGAGTAGTTTCTGAGGCTTACTATCTGGAAAACCCAGGATACACACCGTGTCATTTTGTGGACAAACACCATGGGTTTATCTATTCATGAAGAAAGGTAATATTTTTAAGTACATGAAGTCTACACAAAGTACACTCTGTGTATTATCATACCGTGTCATAGGCCATGTGGGTAGTGACATAGAGTAAGGAATGGCTTGGGGGAACACAACTTGTATCAGTTATACACGTCGTGTAATGTTGAACCAATTTCCGCACGTGTAACTAACACCATGGACTGAGGAAACCTTAAGACGTACTCGCCGTGTCTACCTTAAACACGCCATGTAGTCTGACACAGGTACCCGACCATGTCACTAACAACACGGGTCGGTGTTATCATTCCATATACATGTTGTGTGCCAGTGGTACACGCCGTGTAGAATGACTCTGGTAGGGAAGAACGATTCATGTACATACTGTGTATTCAGAAGACACGACCTGTGTTTGGGGTGTTACACGAATAATTTTACATTTAGAACATGCCCATTTTGATGGCCTATGAGAACACGCCGTGTAATATTTATACATGCCATGGAGTTATGTTTTGTAAATCATGAATGCTTTCTTTCTCCTGTTCCATTCATGGCCTCCTCATTTTCAGTCATCGATAAATCTTGATCTAAGGTGTGTGTTTGACTTTGTAGAGTCATGTCGTCGAGACAACCACCAATATTTCTCCAGCAGAGCGATAACGATTATACTCCTTAGATGGTGGGACATGGGCTATATGTGGATCCTCCAGCAGTTCCAAATGCGGCACTAACCATTATACAGGACACAGGCGCATATGCGCAGTTCCGTGAAGGCATCAAGCGGTTCATGCAGACCATCCAGGGTGCACCACAGACCACCACTTCTATGGTAGAGCTGATTCTTATATTCTACCAGAAGAATGCACCTATGTTTTCAGTGGATAGCGGAACATAGGCTACGGAGTCTTGGATGGGTTCTATGCAGACTATATTTGAGCATCTAG
Organism: Viscum album; assembly: GCA_963277665.1. NCBI lineage: Eukaryota > Viridiplantae > Streptophyta > Magnoliopsida > Santalales > Viscaceae > Viscum > Viscum album. Next base: position 479,329,457 of record OY728134.1, read on the forward strand.
AGACTTCTCCTGGGTGGAGGGTCAAACTCGCTACATACATGTTGCATGATTCCGCCAAGAGGTAGTGGATTGTTACCACCCAGACTGAGCATCACTAAGTCATGGTTTTGGAATATTTTCAGGTAGTCTTCATTGACTTATTCTTCTAGGATATGTTTAGGGTAGATCATGATTGAGAGTTCATGAATCTGCAGTAGGGTGCCATGTCACTGATGGATTATTCTTCTTGCTTCACCGAGCATCATCATTTTTCAGTCATTTTGGTGGGTGATGAGGAATTTAGGGATAAAGGCTTTGGAGATGGTCTTCGATGTAATATATGAGCACTGGTGAATGTTTTTAGGTTTCCTACCATGCTTTCTATTGTGAACATGACACTAATAACAGAGAGGGACCTGTGGGAAGCTAGTGGTGCCGACCAGGGCAGTTTAGCACCAAATTCTCAACCTATTTCTACCGGTCAGATGAAGAGAAAGATGGATTTATCTAATAGTGGTCGTACTAGCGAGATGATTTCCTCAGCTGTCCAGGTCATTTTCTACTAGTGTGGTATATAGGGGCACAAGAAACCTCAGTTTCGTTGAGACCCAGTGGAGTTCCAAGCTTTTGGCAAGATGGGTCATCTACAGTGCTCTTACTGGGAGTCTCTACAAGTGGCTAGTGAGAGGGGTTCTGTGCAGACTCCACATGTGGGAGCAGGACCAGGATCTTCTTTCCATTGGGGAAACTAGAATACGTATGTTCATTCAAGAGAGATGGTGGTCGTTGTCGTGGTAGCTAGACACATGGATCTTAGGGGCAGCAAGGCAGGTCAGCTCAGTGTAGCCAGGATGTGTCGCAGGGCCACATCACTAGGTAGGCATATGGAGTCCACAAACCCAACAAGAGAAGGAACCAGGACCTTCTACTGTTAGAGGTACTACTCTATTAACATCTGTTTTATATTCAGAACTTTTTGATATGGGTGATACACATATCTTTGTATAATTTCCTGTTGTGGATAGCCTTGGGCTCTATGATTCTTTTTCTTCAGATGTTATGATGCTAGATACTCTATTGGGTACTAGAATGGCTAGTGTGTGTCAGTGCCGGGAGTACCCCTAGAGGTTGGTGGGTGTCACTTTCTATGGGACCACTACATCTTAGAGATGACAACATATGATTTCATTTTTTGGGATGGACATTTTGGTATCCTTCCGAGACTTTGTGAATAACTATTGTCACAGGGGGAGTATCACGTCACCAGAGTTCGGAGAGTTTCTATACAAAGGCGAATGGGATGTCCATGGGAGTCGAGCTAGTCCCGAGAATCATGGGTTAGGTGAAGTAACATCCTAGATTGTGGGATAATGTCTGGATGATCAATGAACATATCATAAGTACATCATTCTAGTGGTTGATCATTTTCGAGATGTCTTCCTGGATGAATTTTCAGTTCTACCTCTATAGTGTGAGGTGAATTTCTCTATTGGGCTAGTGGCATGAGTAGCACTGGTGTCCATTACTCCTTATAGGATGGCAACACCAAAGTTGCGGACGGTACCCTCAGACTCTGTGTGGACTATCAGAAAGTGATCCAGCTAACAGTTAAGAACCGATATCCCTTACCGTTGATTGATGATAATTTTGATCAACATTGGGGGGCATGAGTGTTCTCAAAGATTGACTTGAGTTCCGGATACCATCAGTTACACGTTAGACCATCAGACGTACCTCTTACAGCTTTTCGGAGCAGATATGGTCTATACGAGTACTTGGTTATTCCATTCAGACTCACAAACTCTCTAGCAATTTTCGTGGCACTGATGAATCGTGTGTTCCATCCATATCTGGATTCTTTTGTGGTAGTCTTCATGAATGATATCTTGGTGTACTCTCACACACGACACGACCACGCCACCCATCTTGATATCCTATTGAGTACACTAAGGGAGAATCAACTATTTTCTAAACTCTCAAAGTGCCACTTTAGGATGGACCAAATTCACTTCCTGGGTCAGATTATCTCAGAGGCAGTAGTTTTAGTTGACCCAGAGAAGGTGAGAGCGGTAGATTCTAGGGATAAATCTAAGAACGTCTTTGAATACAGAGTTTCTTGGGGTCGGCTGATTACTACAGGAATTTTATATAAGACTTCTCCCACATAGACATGCCATTGAAGGATTTGACTAAGAAGGGTGTGAAGTTCCTTTGGTCAAAAGCTTGTGATACATCCTTTCAGGAGCTTAAGGGACGGTTGAACTCAACGCCAATCCTGATACTTCTAGGGATAGAGAAGAGCATAGAGTTTTCTGTGATACATCGGGTATTAGGAAAGGAGTAGTGTTGGTGAAGGTTGATCGAGTTGTTTCATACGAGTCTTGATAGTTGAGGTCACATGAGAGTAATTACCCAACTCATGACCACGATTTGGCTGTAGTCTTTCATTCATTGCGATGTTGATGACATTATATCTTCGGAGAACATTTTGTGGTGTTCGCTGACCCCAAAAGTCTCAAACACATATTTACTCAGTGTGACTTGAACCTGAGATAATGAGGGTGGGTCTATCACCTACAGTTCTTCGACATTGTGCTTTCTAATACACCTGGTAAGGGTAACGCAGTTGCTGATTCACTGAGCAGGAAGACTCAGATACATGCAGTTCATGAGGCCAGTGATAAGTGGAAGCTTATGGCTTTGTTCTCCGAGATGCATTTAGAGGTCCATGATAGTCAGGGTAAAATATATCTTTATTCCTTAGCTGTGACTTCTAACCTCCTAGATAGAGTGAAGATGAGAAAACTATCAGATTCATAAGGCCTAGTTGTACGATAGTCAATTGAATGTGAGGACCCTCCTCCTGGATGGATTATATGAAAATGATGTGGTTCTGTGTATCCATGGACGAATGTGGTTTCCAAGTGATATACAAGATTATATGATTCAGGAGTTTCATGCTTCAGCTCGGGATGTTCATCCTAGAGTCCCCAAGATGTATTGTGACTTGAGACATTAGAATTGGTGGACAGGTATGAAAAGAGAGGAATTCAGTTTTGTTACGAGATTTTCCACCTATCAGCTGGTGAAGGCGGTGCATCGGAGGCCCGCCGGACTATTACAACAGTTACCCATTCCAGAATCGGAATGGGATGCAGTATATCAGAGAGTTAGTATGCCTTCATGGGGACCCTCGTTCTATAATTTCAAGTAGGGATGCCTTTTTTACGTCTCCATTCTGACAGAGTTTCCAGTGGGCACTGGGTACACAGGTGCTTTAGAGCACGACATACAACCCTCAGACCGATGACCAGTCTAAGTGTACGATACAGGTGCTATATGACATTCTGCGTTCAAGCGTCCTAGACATTGGGGGCTCTTGGGAGAAGCACATAACCCTAGTCGAGTTTTCCTAAAATAATATTATTCAAGAAACAATTGATAAGGAACATTACAAGGCTTTATATGGTATGACATGTTTATCACCCTTGTGATGGTTAGAGGCAGGTGAGGTAGCTTTACTGGGACCACGTCTCATGTAGGAGACATCTGAGCTGGTCTGGTTGATTAAGAGCAGATGGCTAGAGAACACTCTCATGAGAAATCATATGTTGTTCACTGTAGATGACCCTTGGTGTTCATGGTCGAGGATCTGGTTTGCTTGCGTTTTTCACTGAGGTTGGGCCATGTGTGAATCATGGGAAAGGTAAACATTCACCAATGTATTTGGGGCCATTTGAGATTCTGGAGAGAGTCATGTTGGTTGTCTACCGATTTCAGTTACGATAATTGTACAGGACCATGTACGATGTCTTACTCGTATCTCAACTTTTCCATTATCACTCAAAACCATCTCCCGTTTTTCAGCCCGAGGAGGATGATCTGCAGGTCGATGAATCATTTGAGGAGAATCCAATTCATATTGTTGATAGAAGCACGAATGTTCTTTGAGTCCAGTCAGTTCCTCTCATACAGGTGCTATGGAAGCATGGCCGAGTGCATGATGAATCCTGAGAGTGGGAGAACGACATACATGCTCAGTGGCCAAAATTGTTCTGAGTTTTATCTTCACCACCCTTGGAAGGGAAATTTTATTATGGATTTCTTTAAAGGGGGATGTTAGTAAGAAAATAGATCTTATTCTTCAGGTATATGTTTCTTATCTTATTTTTTTCCTTTAGTGTTTTTTATAATAAAACTAAAATGGAGAAAAATCTCAAATTTTATGGGTGCATGCCATGTACTTTTCCACACACCATGTACTTTGGTCTTGTGGGAAGAGTACACAGGGCGTGTAGGACTATCAGTGATGAAGGGTGTTAAAACTAACTACACACCGTGTACTTAGTATTTACAAGCCGTGTAATCAGTCGGCAGGTGAACAGTATGGTGGTAGAAGTAGCTTCCAGGTGAGCGACAATACACACTGTGTTTTCCGAAATACACGTCGTGTACTCATGTTGGCAAGTGAACAATTCAGTAGTGAAAAGAAACCGCCAGAGGAACAATTAAATGACAAAATTCATGTCGTGTAATTGAAAGTACATGTTGTGTAGTCGTTTTATTTCATTTAAAATAGGCAGTATCCTCATCATTCGTCAGAAGAGGATTTGAGTTCGTTTTAGAGCAGAGAGAGGAGGCCAGAGCTTCAGAGATCTCCCAACCGAAAACTGGGAATCTAAATCCTTCTCTGACGGTCTTGATTGAACCATGCGGGTGAGTTATTCCCTCTCCTTTTTTGTTTCATACCAATTAATTCCTGAGGGAATTTTATTTGAAATTGAATGAGTGAGATTTTATCCCAGATCTATGTTGGTCTTGGATGATTCAGGATCCATTGTTCACATATACAGATCAGAGACGAACAAGGCAGGTGGTTTGTTGTTTATTCTCAATAGTTGTGTTGAAATTGTGTACCATTGTGCTACGTACTCATGTTTGGGGTGTTGTATGGTAAGGAATTTTCTTAAAAGATATCTAGAAATTCTTAGATAATATAATGATATGTTTAAATTATTATTTGGTATCACTTCATGGATTTAGGACCACCGTGGGGTGCGTTCCTCTATTTATCCATTTGGCCAGGATACCTGAGGGTATGCCATGATTATATTGTGCATAGCATTTTCTTGAGAGGAATATTGTATAAATTGTTGCTTATTCTTTGGGATCGGCCAGCTTCCTTTATCATGAGGGTAGCATTCTATTATCTTGTGGGTAGTGTTCTATTAGCCTGTGGGTAGTGTTTTGCATAGCCTGTGGGTAGTGTTTGGATAGACTGAGGGTATCCTTTAATTCAACCTATGAGATATAGTCTTTGTGCCTAAGAGGAATATCACATATGCATGAGGGAAATGATCATAATTCTTGAGGGAAATCACTTGCGGGTATATTATTATGTTACCATAGGGCAAGGATAGTATGTCTGAGGACATGAATATTTAGAATATTCATTATAGTGATTTCATATGTTGTACCTACCAAGATAAAGCATAAAATTTGGTGTGATATGTAATAATTAAAATGGAAATGAAATTAGTAGTGATAGTTACTTTTGAGTACTTATTAGTTAACTATATTTACGTTTGCACAAGGTTGTTGCACATTTTCAATAACAGTTGGGCACAAGACTTTGTTGGGGGACTACTGTGATTTATTTCTCACACCCTATTTGGGTCATGTATTTTTCCTAAACATACTATTTTTCTGTAGAAGTTGACAGGGGAAAAGGTCCCTATATAGGTACATGATTATAGTTGAGGAGTAGGAGATCATGGGGCCAAGCATAGGCTTACGATGCTGCTACGTTCTGTTCACTATGTTTTGTTCTATTGGTTGTACCCTGTACTTTGAGTTGTATTGTATTGGATTGCATTGTTTCCTATTTTTGCTGATTTCATAGAAATAGTGACATGTTGCATTTTTATACATAATTGTGGTTCTCTTTTACTTCAGTTGTCCATTTCAGTTGTATATTGTTTCCTACTTCCACTTTTGTATGTTACATTTCGTTTTCGATACGCTACACTTGGACTAATGATGGTATAGTTTTCCCACTATCAGACCTGGTCCCTCATTGCTAGTCAACAGCCTCTAGCAGTTGGGGAAACACACTTGAGGCCATGTAACCAACCGGGTTCAGGGCACCCATTGTGTGGCACCTGGTCCTGGGACGTTACACTTAATGTGGAAGCATGTTTCTTTTTCATGGACTACCTCTAAAAATAAATAATAATAATACACCACAAACATATATAAAAGAAAAATTTAATACAATTATATGAGTAAGGGGAAATTATATAAATAGAACTTCACAACTCCTAATTTAACAATGAATCCCTTAAAATGGTAGCGAACATGAAATGTGGATCATAAACCCTTAGATTCCCATTAGATACATATGTTTATATATTTGGAATCATGATTGATTATTCAAAAACTAGGATGATAATATTATGAGAGTATGTGGGATTCTGTTAAAAAGTAATTTGAATATTATATGTTGATGATTCTAATTTTTGAGTCAGTTTTTCTATATAAAATGATTCTATAATTTGTGAAACTAAATTTATTTTGTTGAAAAGTTAATAAAAAAATGGTTTTATTTATATTTGATTGTATTAATCGATTTTCTATTTACTCTCCTTTCCATGGATTAGTCATGTAAATTAGTTACAATGTAATTCTAATGCTACCATCATAATATTGTCATGGTCAATGATAATTACAGTACTTGTGAAAGTCCATTAGTATTGGATATCCATTAACCAAGATTCATTTTGAATGAATATTTAATGAAAATAATGATATAAGATAATAATTATAACAATATTAACTAAGTGGATGTTTGTTATATTCGTCCACACACTAAATGAAAACATATCTGAAAAGGAATTATATTCAATCTACTACAAAAACCTATTTCGTGTAAAAAAATATTTGAATGATATTTGAAATAAATTTATTATTAATTTCTTAAACTCTTCATCCCTAACACACATATAAGATCTCTATGAAATAATGGTTATAAAATCATCACATTTGAGTGATTCATCTAAACATGTGATTTGAAAAAATAATTGAATTAAATTTAAAAAATGAGTGATGAAAAAGGAAATTTATAGAATCAATAATTATTTCCCCAGTATAAAGAATATAATGAGATGAATATAATATAACAAAAGTTGAACTAATAATTTGAAAAAAAATCATATGTACTTTGATTCCACCTAAATTGACATGATCAACCCTCATATTTATATCAAACATTTGTCATGACATTACAATAATATATGTAGTGTAAAATATTAGGGGCCACAAAAACGATCTTACTTTATTCCTGCTATAGAGATTTTTTTGTGTGAGAAATATGTTTAGTATGTGATGTATTTGTTTAAATTTTACAAAAAATTAATCTTCCCATTAATCATGGCATGAGTTCTCTATTGATCCATTGTGATGTTTTATTTTTTATTAATGAAAAGAAATGTCTTGGTATAGAAATACATGTTCCGTATTACAACTATGGTACACATCATAATTTAAAAAACTTCTCTTGAATGAAATTTTATCACCATTAACCAAAAACATATCATATATAAACTTCATCTAATAACCCTGATAGAGATCATGTTGTATTGTGACAACAGTCATCACATTTCATCCTGAAACATCATTAGTATCTAAGAATACATCTATATATTATAAAGATACTATTCTAACCCATATTACATTACACGATGAGTTTTATACAGAGGGTATATATGGAGAGTATATTTGATAAATTATACCTAATTCATGGTCCACTATGTTACTTTATGCATCTTGGTGTGAATGAATATATCAATTTCTTGGAATGAACCTTATAGACATTACAATGATTCATGGTGTGGCCTCAGAACATGAATTCGACCCAAACAAAAATAGAAATACGTCATAAACACAACTATGTAATTCCTTTGAACTCAATTTTTCTTCAACCTAGTGACAATACACAAACTCCTATTGGAGTGTAATATATTTTAAATTCATTAAAATATCTAAAAATGTAATGTAAATATTATTAAAATAAATATAAAAAATAATAATTATTATACAACATAATGAAATATTGTGTTTACAAATCATTAATAATAACACTAAAAATGAATTCCTAATTTAAAATAAACAATGATACTCAAATATGTTATCATAATTTTTGTTTTCAGAAATTTTTTTTATAAGTTTTACCAATAAATTCACGGGTGGACACTATAATAAAAATTCCTCATGAGTGACTTTGATTTTGTGGGGTTTTTGAAATATATATTTTTTGGAATTTAAAATAGGGTGAATGATGAAAAATTTTGTAAGTTAGGGTTTTAGGAATGTTTTAGATATAGTTTCATGATAGTAGTAATAGTTTAGATTCAATGGAAACAATTACGTAGAAATTTTTTTGAAAATGAAAAGATCCCTCAAATGAAATACATGGGAAATAGATAGAATTACATAGAATAAAATTGACTGAAATTGAATAAATCAAAAAACAATATTAGACAATGAAGTAAATATGTGGTTAAAAATCATTGAAAATAATTATATCAATGAAATAAATATGTTGAGATAAAAAATATGTTCTTGGGGGTACGTTTCCTAGAAATGAGTTGGTAGAGGTTTAATAGATTGTGAAAAGGAGGAAAACCAACCATGAAAGATATTAAGAATGATTCATTTTTCAGATGAGTGGTATAATTTTCAATGGATTTATAAGGTTCAATCGATTATTCCACATAAAATCCAAAAATAAAATGAAATGTTTAATGAAATGTAGTTTTATAAATATGTGTGAAATTCCATATTATCTAGAACATGTCTAATATGATCATTTTCATAAAAATTTTCCCAAAATAATCACATGTTCAAGGAATGAAGTTGATTTTTGTATATTATATTGATTTTATCACATTCATTATAAATAGTTTAACTCTACGAAAATATTATGGATATAATTTCTAATGTAGGGAATTTATGTGATAAGAAAGCTATTGTGATGAACTTCTGTGGTATATAAGAAATCATGAGAAAATTACATTGAAATGCATAGCATTATAATTTTTTTCCAATTAGTGCATGGGTAGAGAAATTATATTGCCAATCACATATGGAGATTATTTTATGTGATAACATTTTATATGAATTAATTGTTTTTTTTATAAATGATATATAATAATTTTGATGGAAAAAATATTCATGGAAAAACAACATAAGATTAATTGAAAATTTTTCTAATTCTGAATCTCTATAAATTTATTAGTTAGAGATATGTGTTAATTAAATTTATAAATAATTTCATTATAAATTTGTATTAGTTCTAATAAATAATGGATAGTGAGACTACTCTAAACATATAAATAGACATGAAAATTATTTAATTCTAGAACATTTCCACATAATATAGTGTATGATACATATATATAGCATAGAAAAAGATAAACAAGTTCAAAATGATGTCACAAGTGAATTATTTTATTTTTATTACCAGTGTTTGTGAGATAAAAAGTGATTTATTTTTAGTTTCCTAAAAAATTTTATGTGTATTGAATTTGTTTTCAAAACAACCATACCCCTATTCACTTTTTACTATGGGTATTTTCCCATGTGTGGGAACTAAAATCTAACTTATCCACACTCTTCCTCACACTCGTGAATAATATGGAGTGAAATGGTTAAATACACATGGAAAATTTACTATTCAACACTAATCCAGGTCATAATATAAATAAACACAGTCAATATATCATATAAAACTAATGAATATATAGGCTCTATCAAATTTCTATTAACCCATTGTTATTATACAATGAGAGGATTTTAAAAAAACAACTAAAATAATGATTCATCTAGATGCATCTTAGTGTACTCAATAATATCAAATATATCATATATAAAAAATGATACCATGTGATGATCCTAATGGAAAAATACCATGATCAATATAATATTTTGGAATCCCCAATCAAACATGTATATAAGTATGTTATGCCCATATCTGGAGGTAATATCTCCCTAGAGGTCTCATATAACTCCCCAAATTATCCTTTGATAATAATAAAATTTTATAACCACTATTAGGTACTTCTAGATTAAAAAATGTATTTTCCCCACACATATTCCAATGTTCAACACATGAATGTGATGCAAATGATACTCCCCTTTTATTTAGACACCTTTATTATTTTTAATAGACTATATATGATAAATCAATCTGTCTTTATTCCCAATTAATATTAGTTAATCCAATTATGACTATTTTATCATTCAACTAATACCTCACACCTTACCTATATCCATAATTCTATCTGTCACACTATCCTATTGTTGAATTTAGTGGAAAAACGAAAAATTGTTTTTTATCAATATATGGTTTATACACCTCTTCTTTTTAACCAACCTAATAGATAATTCCACTATGGCCATTAACTAATAATTAAAACACAAATTCATATAATACATCCATCGAACATGAAAAATGAACATCATTTTAAATATTTCATTATCATTTTGTATTCAACGTATATATGGAAAACGGATGGTCATTCCTATATATTTCTCATACTTTCTTTCCCATTGTAATGACTACAAAAAGTTTAATTCACTTGAAAATATATAAAAAAATTAACAGTTATTATGTGTCATTTATTATTAATTAAATAATTTATGACCACTTTGTGTATCTCATGTATGGGATAACAATTTTCTCATTAGTAGCATAACCATCCGACATGTCTCAAATAAATGAAAAATTATGTACGGAGTACCTAATCTCCCACTTGATGGTTTTACCCTAACCTATTACATTGTATAAAACATTCCTAGTCCTAATGCAGATTCCATGAACCAAAATACCCAAAAAATTCCTTTAAAACTGACATTTATATAGGTCAAATATTATTAAATATTAAAAAGACCACCTTACCAAATAATAATAGAGATATATCATCTAATATCATAATGTGATATGGCTTGATTTACCTAAAATTGTTAAATCAAAGAAACATGACATAAAATGAATTTTAAATTTATTCTAATGTCAAGTTTTAATAATGGTAGGATGATATATTGGGTTTACCATACCCTTCAAAAGATTAATACACCGGTTGAGATGATGCATTGATCTATCAAGATATAACCATAGCGAGGGATTATATGTGTACATGGAGAGGGGATAATGTAGGGGAGAAGGGGAAATCATGGTCTGGGTTATAATTCCCAATAGGTTGGGAAAGTAATTTTAGGTTATTAATAAAATTTAATAAAATTATAATTTAAAAAGCAATATCAAGTAGCCACCATGTTCTCATTGGATGACGATTAGGTACTTGGTCACTAAAAATTGATTCACTATCCATTATATACAACATTTTTAACCTCATGAAACCCCACCACATACATGGTTTACTCTACATATTACTATATCAGATAACATGTGTTCTCTAACCATCACCCATGAACTAATTTTTTTTTCCGATTTATATTCCTTGTATTATAATAAATAAATTGTAATTGATATCCAAAGCATGAATAATGACTAAAATTCCAAGATAAATACCTTTAATTCTGATATTCTAACAATATTCCATTATTCATAACATTTTACCATAAGGATTCGTCAAAGTCTTGTTAAGGTGTACTATTTTTTACACAGACCAAAGAATTGAATACCCACTCACTTAGTATAATGCAAACAAATGACCATCAACCATTATAACAGTAGATATTATTGTCATTTACTTAGTATGATTATATATTAATTCTATAGTAAAATAACTAGATTCTTCATTTATATAGGAATATTTCCCATCCCTAAAGAAATTAAAGATTCCATCATGAACATTATATTTTTCATTGATCAATTATTTCCCCCATAAAATCATTAACCATATCCTAGGAATTTAATAACTAATCCTAACATATATAAGGGTTTTTTATACCATTTTATAAGGGGAATAAGATCAAAAGATAAAAGAAATAAAAAAAATTACTCTGAAGGATTAAATTATTTATTTATCTCATAATATGTTATTGAAAAAAATAAATAATTACTTATCATTAATGATTCAATTATTCAAAAACTATGATTCCAAAAAATTAATAAAACCCAATGCCTTCTTGGAAACAATTTTCTAAAACCTCTTCCATATAAAAAGTGTTTTTCATTCACAAATACACATGCACATGTCAAAAACTATATACCTAATTTGAGGAATCAATTGATGCACATTTATATCCCTACCGATTGAGTAAAATTATTTTTAACAACATATAAAACATTTTCATTCCATAATATATCCTTCACAATGTATCTCTTCTTCATCTTAAGGTTGTTCTAAGGGATTTCATCATGTTTGGGGTGTTAATATTCAATGAAATATTCTCCTATATTCTTTATGTTCCTCCTTCATCCAATTTCTCATGATAAATTCTTCTTCATTGGTATTGTGGATATAGGGTTCTTTTTTATTTGAGTTTAAATTCTTGTTTTTGGTTATTTATGTTTCATTATAAATGTTCATCTTTCATGGAACCACCGTGGAGCAATTTTTTGTTGTCATTGTTGAATAGCTAGTGGTTAGAGGTATGTTTCCCTTCTTCATATATACATTAAATCTAAGAATAATTTTTTTCATTCTTTTTCACACCTTACATAGATGTTAATTAGAGTTTTATGATTTTTTAATATTTTTTAACATGGAATGAGGTGATTTCACCTTGGTTAGTATGTATATGGAATTATTTTGTTACTTATTTATCACCAAGTGTATGATATAATGCTCAGTTGGATAATTCAAGTGATTTATGTTTTATAAGAAATGTTTATTATTTTTTAATGGAATTCAGATACTAAAATGTTGGTTTAGGGTTTTTAATTGGATTTATAAGTGGTTTAGTATTTTTAAAATATGTGTTGGATTATTTTATAAGTTTTATGTTTTTTTGTGGATGCTTGATTCTTGTTTAGACCAATGATAAAATAGGTTTTGTTGAAAACTATATTTGGAAACTATCTTTACTATAGTCATGTTTAATAGGATGGGAGTTCCTTGGTGTGTAACCCATTTTGATCACTTTATTGAATGTAAATTGATTGATCTGTGGGCTTATTCATGGTGATGCTCATGTGAATGATATATGTATATGTGTTTGGCTTTGTTTTTTCATATATTTTCACACTAATGTTTTTATTTCTGCCAAAACCTAGCATAGAAAGATGATTTCTAGTGAACTGTTGTTGCACTGTAATATGATTCCTCTCTGGCTAGTGGCCCTTATTGTGGACCTTTTCAAAAATTAGGATAGGGATCCATATTTATTCCAGGTAGGGAATAAATAGTTTTTGTGGAAAAAATGATTTCTTTGATTGAGACATTCTTACAGGATGAGTCTTATGTATAGTATGTTCTAGAATATCCACTAAGATCCTATTATATATGATGTACATAAAGAACATAGTTGTCTGTAGAGAATTATGGAGATTCCTTGTTTGGTTGGTTACCCATAGGTGCTATATTATATTGACCTTTTAATGGGATCATTTTTCCTAATCTCTGATCTATTGAAATAATTTGATAAATGTTATGTGTAGGTTTGAATTTTTTTATGGAAAATTATTTAAAATCATTGGAACATTCATCATCCCTTACAATGTGAGATTAGACATTCATTTTCTCTAAAAGGATAATTTTTCCTTCTTGGAAATGAATATAGTTTTTAATGTAAAATGGTTGTGGAGTAGGTTTAAAAAAATTATCAAAACAATTTGATGTGTATATTATCTTCCAAACATGTAGTTATTTAATATTACCTAAAATGAAATTCATTAAGTTTTGAGGATTTTGAGAATTGTTAATGAGTATGAGTACTCATTCTTAGAGTTCTATTTTATTTTTAGCTTCTTATAATGGTTAGAATTTTGTTTCGATCACCATAGATTCTGTTGTTTTTATGATCATAGAGTGAACCATGTGGTCACATAGATGGTTTATGTTTGTATGGTTTGGTTTGTTTTAGTTTTCCTTTTTTTATTATTTTTTATGTTGGTATGTTGATTAGTTATTCAGATAATTTATTTATACTATGATGATATATTTATTTACACCTCATTATTAATTTATATTGGTCAAAATCATTTCCTCGGGCTCTCATTTATTCCTTTAGTTCTGGTAGTTACTCCAGGAGGACTGAGACTACTTCTAAGGCCTTGTCTCTAGCCAACTCAGGTGGCCATTTCATGGTCGACCTCGATTAGTTTGTGTTAAAATGGTCATAAATCATTGGTTATATATAAGACCTAACATCCAGATCACTATTGTAATTTTTAATATATATTTAGATTGATTATGACTATTGGAGCTTGGTGTGTAGGCCTTGTGGAGAGTCTGGCCAACACTATCTGAACCAATCATTGATTTACTATTGGAATTTTGGTTTTACCATTTTATTTTGATCTTATGAGAAGTTTTTTATTTGGGAAACAATGAAACTGTTATCCCAATTGTCTTTGTGATATCATAGGTCCTTAAAATCTATGTAGAGATAGTGATATTTCCCAAAAAAAATATCTGTGATTGTGGTTTTATTTATATATGGATTCCAACCATATGGTCAACTCATCCATTTAAAATAGATTCCCTTCATTTTATGCATGTTTGAGTCTCCATGATTTTGATATCATTTTAAAAAACATTGTTTATTATTATGAAAACATTATTTCAATGATTAATGTTTTGGTTATTAAAAGATAGAAACTGAGTTTTATTGTTTCTTCAAGTGATTGTTTTTGAAACATGGATCTTAATATTATAATTTTAAGGTTAATTGGAATTTTTATATTTGAGACTAGTTATATATAATTAAAAACTATAGATTATAACAAACAATTTAGTGGGAATAGATTTTTAAAGTGAATTTTTTTTTGGAAAATGTTATTTGTATGTTTTGAAATGTTGGAGGTGTTTGAAATGATAAATTGGTGAAAATATTGAAATTGTGTAGAATGATTTTTTGTAACGTTGAAATGTATTTTAATTTATTATTCTTATGATCACACACATGAATGGATATACATGATGTAGTGGAGGGGTGATATAATGGAAGGATGAGTGCCTAAATTGGAATGAGAATATTTTTTTTGTGGGTATATGGAGTAATAATGGTGAGTCTAATACCCCCAATTTTTTTTCATTACAATAGTATTTATAAGAGGTAAATTTTTATGTTTTTATAAACAATGGTTTTGTAGTTAATTTGTCTTGTGATTTGGAATTTTGTTTTATGTGGTGTTTCAAGATTGAGATTGAGTTTTCTATTTGGATTTGATTGAGTTCATTGTCCCCCTAGTGTTTACAGTATAACTCCACAAAGATATAATGGAGCTTAGATGTACTGGGATGAGTGTTTTAACATTATATGACCTTCTAATTAATCTAAATTATGTTCTCCTTGAGTTTTAATTGTTGAACTATCCTCTCTTTTCTGGTCAAGATGATCATTTAAACGAAGAGGGATAGAGGCCTAAAATAGAAAGGATATTTGTTTTCCTTGTGTTTCATGTGATTCTAAATGTTTTTATTAAACTTATATGATTATAGAACTTGATTTAAGTTGTCGAATTAATTCATGTATACCAGACATCTAGAAGGAATTTCATAGGAATTATTCATGTCCTCTTTCATTCAGTGGTATTTCTCTGAGGTTGTTTACAAGAAGAAGTTTATGGGGATGTGTTTACTTCATCAATTTTATTTTTCAGGTTTGTAATTATTTCATTATATTGAGGACATAATCCCTTATATTTCATATTTTGAAAAGTATGATTATATAATGGATAAATTTTTTGAGAATGAGCTTCATACTGGTTTAGAATTGATGGTGTTGGATTTCGGCTTATCTTTCTTTGTCGACCTGGTGAGGAAAGGTGTTCAAGGTGATGCTATGTTAGTATAAGTACTCAAGTTCTAAAAAAACACTCTACTGTATAGAATAAGTTAAATGAATTCTAGAGAATAAATGAGAAATCAATATGGGGAGGTGGGTGTGGGTAAAATAATAAATACTCTTCTAGATCTGTCATCAGTTTCTTCCTAGTTACAGATAATTGTGTGTCATTAGTGAGGAAACAATGGTCCCAAGAAGTCATTGTAACCATTTTTTCAAATTACCTTACATACCAATGGATTCATAGGTCACTTGAAAAATTTATATTTCATCTCATCCAGGAAGATACATGGAGCATGATCTGCCACTTTAAAAGACACCTCATTCTATTTGTACGAGTGAGGTGCTAGTTTATATCTAGTTTAATGACCCTCTATGTTGGAATTTTCCTTCAATTATAGTTTGGTTTTGTATTTTTTTCATTTCAATGTATATATAGTTAATTTTAGTGATTTCTTTATGATTGAAATATTAATGTGGGACTGTGATTCTCTTGGAAACCTATGTTTTAATGGAAGCATTTGTTATATAATTTCTGAGTTCTACCATATTCAGTGGTGGTGTGTTCTATTGTGTGTGTTATTTTTGTTTCTTATAATTTTTAGTGAAACATTATTATATATGTATTTATATTTTAAATCAATTTTTTTGAATAATTTCTTTATTGGATTGAATCATGTCTTTTAGACTGTCGTGTTCATTTGATTCCTTATGTAGTTTAGTTGTGGTCATTGTAGTCCAAACCGTTACTGATTGGAGAGTGATGTTGTTTGGGAATATAAATAAAAATTTTAATTAGTTAGGATTACATTTTATACTCCCTTCATGAATCTAGTTAGTTTCTATATCCTTTCATGTAATTCTTTATTTATCATCAAATTGTGGATGGTTGGACTCTGGGATTTCACCTGATTATTTTATTTGGGTTGATATTGATGATGTCGTTTTTTGAGTTTTTTTGAAAATTATTTTAGGTTTGTGGGATTTTGTGGGTAAGATGAATGAGTTATGTTTGGTGTTTGTTGAGGTATTCTTGCTTTGAGTAGCTAGGTCATGAAAGAGAGAGAACCTTTATCTTTGATCATTCAATAATAGATTTTGTGTCTTTTGGGGAATAAAATATGTGATTTTGGGATGAAATGTAAAAACCTAGTTTTTATTTTATTATTTTAATTTATTTTATCATTATTACCTCATTTTCCCGATTAAGTTTTTGGTATTCCATATTTATATTAAATTTATTTTAATGATTTAAATATGGTGCACAGTTTAGGTGCACAGTTAAGGGGAAACCATTCGAACTCCTAATGTCGAACTTCTCTTTAGTTCATTTTGAACTATATAGGTTTGACGTGCACGAATTCATCATGGTTTTTTCCAAACCATACAGATCTCGTGGAAAATAATGTTGTTCATTGGGAGTCCATAGCCTACGGTGAACGACATAAGAACAATTTTCCAATTCATGTGAATAGAATTCACATGTTTCTGCAATTATGGAAAAAACGATGTCACATGATCGACACACAATGAACAAAACCATGAATCCAAATTGTGTGGGTTACCAATATTCCAAAAATGGGTGTACGGTTGGTGTACGTCATGGGAAACTGTTCTACCTAACTATGTAAAATTCCCATGTGTTTTAAAATAGTTATTTTATTTTTCCACCCTCTTGTATTTTAATACCCAAATACCCCTTCTCCCACTCTTACCTCATATGAATTAGTAGGAGTTCCTCCCTCCTAGTCCATTTCTTGCCTCTTAATACTATGGGGGATGTATGGGATTTCTTCATGTTTTTGTGGTGAATCATTACAATAATCTCTTACTATCTTTTTCTTCTTCTTCCTTTATCCATTTTAACATGTGATGTTCTGGATCCATGGTAATGTGGATATATGTTTTTTGTTTTATTAATTTTAAATGAGGGGGGTTTTCAATTCATTGATGTGGATGTTCATGCATATTAGAAACCATGTGGAGTCCTTTCTTGTTTTCGTCATTGAAATCTTTGTGGTTTGAGGTAGACTTCATTTTCAATAGTCTATCAGTTTTAAGAATCATTGGTTTCATCCTTCTACACGTTCGCATTTTGTTAATTATTGATGTAATGTTTATAAAATAATTTTATAACATTAAATGAGGTGATTTCCATATTATATCTACGTATATGAATTTATTTTTCACATGCTTATCACAAAGTGTCCAATAAAATTCAATGTTGGATTTTTTAGGTGATTAATGATTTCCAAGGAACACATTTTCATTAGTAAATGTATTTGGCTACTAAAATGATGGTTTGGGATTTATTAATTGGATTTCGATGATTTTTTAAAATTTTAAGGATGGGATGGATCCTTTTGGAAATGTGTAGTTCTTGAGGACTATTTGGACCACTGATATAATTTTTTCTCTTGAAAAATATCTTTTGATAATATCCTTTGCATTAGTTCTGTTGAATCAGATGTGATTTCCTTGTTGTGGACCTCCTTTGTGGTCTAATGGTGGAAATGAAAGAGATTTATCCTTGGGGTGATTACTATGTGTAAATATTTATTGTGAGATATATGTATTTGTAGTTGGTTTCTTGTATGTATTGATTTTAACTAGCCAGATTATTTGTTACATGGTAACTAGGAATAATTTGATGACTTTTGGGGAATAATAGTTTTACTCACACTGGATTATCCTCTATCTAGTAGCCCTTTATATAGACCTTACTCTAATTTGGTATAGTGCCACTCAGTTAATCCATATAGGGAAATAACGAAATGTGAAGATGAATTGATGTCGCTAAGTGAGTCGTACCTATGGGATGAGTCTGGTGTATAGTATCTCTTAGATTATCCACTGATATCCTAGGTACTCTCATGTACTTTATCAAATGGTTTTCAGTGGAAGATGATTGATATTCTCTATTTAGTTGGTTTCACATATGTCTTATATACCACCGCCCTTGATATGTGACCATTGATCATTATCTCTGGGTTGTTTTCTTAGTTCGTTAAAATAGATGTGATGGTTTTAAATTGTTTACGGAAAATAATTTTAAATTGTTTTGTACTTGATTTATCCCTTTTTAAAGGAGAGGAGCATTTAATTTTCTATAAAAGGATTGTGTCTTCTTCGGCGAAAATAATATGGTTTTAAATAGAAAAGGTAAATAGCCCATGATATTTTTCAATTATAATATATGTGAAAAAATATATCTTATAAATTTTATTTCAAACATGGATTTATTTAATATTTTATTTAATTTAAATTCATTGGGAAATTATTTTTTGGGATCATATTCAATGTTTTAATACTCATTCCTATTGTTTCTTATTATTTTAAGCATCTAGTGATGGTTCCAATTTGGCTTTGATTACCATGTCTGATGTTGGGGATGATATCAAGGAATAAACCTCAAGTTAATGTTGAGTCTTTATGTTCCACTATTTTTGTTTTTTTGTTTTTTTGTTTTTTGTATTATCTATTTATGTGATTCTTTTTTATGGTTTTAATATTTATTTATTCATGTTCGAAAACCCTATTAATTTCTGATGCGTTGTTTATTTATATTGGATGAAATAATTCCCATAGGTTCTCATTAATTCCCTTGTCACTTATCAGCAACCCGAGATGATCGAGAATGCCTCTCCAGCCTTGTAGTGGGTTGACTCAGTTTTCTATTTTTGTGTCAGCCTATGACGGTTTGTGAGACCCCCAATCAACTATTGGTTTATCCCATATGAAACATACTACATACAAGTAAAACAAATATGCACCCCAATGTTCCTTTGTGATATTTGGTCATAAAACAAAGTGGGGAAGACCAATGTTTTCCCTTATATATTCTAAAAAATCTATTTTATGTATCTTAGAATATAAAATAAATAATTTAGTAATAGAATTCTTATAATAAAGCAGGGCATGCCATCTTTTTCTAACCAGGACACCATGAAATCCTAACGCCTACATCAACCAATATTTATAATGGTCCAATCACCAGAAAGTATATGTACTAATAAATTAATAATAAATCTAATAATGCTGTATCTTCAATGGTTAAATATTTTAGAAAACTTAGTATTTATTTTTATGCCTTAAAGATGTGCTTTATATTCAGCTCTGAAAAATTTAGCACTTGAAATGAGGCAGAGTTAGATTATTATTGGTGATTTCAACACGGTGCTTAGGCATGAGGATAAGATAGGGAACAATTTCAATCGGCTTGCTGCTAATGATTTCTCTTCACTCATTGACACTTGTAATTTTTTTGAGGTTTCAATAATGGGAGATAATTTTATTTGGAGAAGATACACTATAAATTTGATTCAATATAGAAGAATTGATAGGTGCTTTTATCATATGGATGAGGGAAGTCATAATTTTTCCATATCTGGTATCACTCTTCCAAGAGTTCATTCTGATGAAAATCCTCTCTAAGTGGATTTATGTTCTGACAGGGTAAGATCATTTACCTTGCCTTTTAAGTTTAATAATGCCTGGTTATCTATACCAAGTTGTAGGTATCTTTTTATTGAATCATGGAAGACAACATTCATTGGATTTCTATTCTGTATTATGATTATGAAACATAAGGATTTGAAGGATAAGATTAAATCTTGGAGTAAACAGTCTTTCTCAGGCCTTGATCATGATATTCAAAGTGCAGAGGAAAATCTCTTGAAGTGTCAAAGAAATAATGAGGGTCAAGATCTAATCTCTAGGGATGAGTTCCTTGCACTTTCAAAATATAATGAGATTCTAGCCTAAAAGTAAAGCATCTCTTGAACCCTAATTACTGTTAGGTGTTTGAAATATGATGATATAAACAAAAGATTCTTCTATTTCTTGCATAAAGAAAAGTAGGTGAAAAGTGGCATGACTCCCTCATGGTGGATACAGTTCTTTTTAGCTCTGATAATTATATTTATGGATCTATTTAAACATACTATGAAAGTATCTACAAGGATTTAGATTCTGAAAATACTTATAATATGTTTTTAAATATTCCTTATATGGTTCATGCCTCTCAAAATGACATGATCACTTGTATCCCCACTAAGGAGGAAGTCAGGAAAGCTATCTTTTCAATGAATGATGATAGTGTGGTATGTTCGGATGGTTTCTCCAATATGTCTTCCAGGTCTTATAGGGATATTATTCATACTGAATTTTTTAATGTTGTTAGAGAGTTATTCTATCATGTTTACTTCGCCTTTGGTACCAATGCTATCTTTATTGCTTTGATTCCAAATAAGAGGAATACTCTTGATATTTTTGATTTAAGGCCTATGGAAATTGGGAATACTCTTCCAAAAGTTATCAGTAAAATTTTGGCTAACAGATTAGGAACCATTTCTAATGATCTTATCTCCACCAATCAATTTGGTTTTTACCTAGAAAAAACATTCAAAACTTCTTGTTTATAGCTTCTGAATGTGTCAATATTATGGAAAATAGAGGTAGGTATGGTAATATGGCTCTTACATTTGATATTTCAATGACTTTTGATACAATGAAGTAGGGTTTCATTTTTTCAGTCTTAAAAATTCATGGCTTCTCAAATGGGTGTATCATGTTGATTTTCATCATTCTTAAAAGCTCCATAAACTATGTTCTTGTTAATGGTTCTCCTAGAGGATTCTTTGGGTGCTCAAGGGGAGTGAGACAAGGTGATCTGTTGTCTGTACTTCCCGTTGCACTTGCTAAGGACTATCTGAGGTGTTGTATATTAGATCTTCTGCATGATGGTTTTTTTTAACAAATGAGTTTTCGAAGAGGCCTTTTTTATCCTTCACGTATTTTTTTATGCTAATTATATTATATTGTCTAAAAAGGCTAATAGGATCAGAATTTGATATATTAAGGCATCTTTTGAGCATTGTGATGAGGTCTCTGATCATATAATCAACTAGGGGAAATCCTATGTGTTTTTTGGAGAGGGGGTGATCATTTCCAAGCAAAAAATAATTGCTCAGAGGATTGGGGTTAAGTGGGGATCTCTACCTTTTAATTATCTTAGGGTTCTTCTCTTTTAGGGTTCTGTTAAAGGATGATACATTGACAATATTTATCATATAATTCATAATCATTTGGCTAATTAGAAAGGGAAATCTATGTCACAGGTAGGGTATGTATGAATAGTCAACTCTATGATTACCTTCATGTGTGTCTATGTCTTTTCACTCTATAGATGTCCAATAAATATTATCAAAGAAATTTAGATATTGATTCGTAATTTCATTTGGATTAGATCTATTTATGAGAGAATGATTGTTACAGTTTCTTGGAGTGATTGTATTAGGGCACTTGACATGGGAGGTATGGGGCTCAAAGATCTTAAGCTTTATAATGAATCTATCATTAAGAAGTTTACCTTTTCCCTTTTGAATTTTAATGATTAATCTTTGGAATTCTGGTGCAATAAACTTGGGTCCAAGCTTTTAAATCAGTATTCTTATTATGTACCTTCTTTGATTTGGTATTCAATCAAGAATGATTATCTCAGCTGTTCCCATTCATCCAAATTGGTGGTTTGTAGAAATTCCGCATTGAAATGTTTGCGAACTATCTGGTTACCTTTTACTATTGATAATTTCATTGTCATTCCCCCTTTGTTGAATGATCTCTCTATATTAGAATTTCTACATACTGGCAATTCTTAGAAGCTTCTTCCATGTCCTTTGAATATTGAATTGGACTATTATCATTACTCTATAATGGATACTATGATTTGGCTGCCTAATGTTCTTGGATCCTTTATAACTAAGTAGTATTCTAGATCTATGTGTGATACTCTGTTGTTGGTCCCTTCTTTTTTGTTGATGTTTCACACTACCTTTATCCCATCATCCCATTATTTGTTCGTATAGAGGATTTGGAACTGGATGATTCCTATGCAATGGACTTTAAAGAATGCTAGGTTTTCTCTTGAACATGTTTTCCTCTATTTTATTGTTGTAGATGAAACTATTGATCATTTATTCATCTCTTATAAATTTTCATCTTGTCTACGGAGATATTTTTAGGGAATTTTTGAATCTCAATTTCACTTGGAAGGTTTTTGACTGCTTATAGAGTTTGTATATATGGAAGATAGCATTACTCGTGTAAAACCATTTCATCACTTTGATGTTTCAGTGCCTGTAACTTTTATTTAGAGAGCTCATAATGCTCTTGCTTTCAAGAAAAAAAATTATCTCGTCTTATATTTGGATTTGGGAGCTTCATATTGGGGTTATGGTGACTGCTCGGGCTTGCATTGGTGTTATGCGGAATGATATTTCTGATCTGCTGATCTTGATTTTTCTTTGGATTTATGATAGATGTAAAAAAACTCGTGTGATGAAGTATATTCTGTGGATACCCCCGATTTCACAGTGTATAAAAAATAATGTTAATGGGGCTTCCTCAGGTGCTCCAAGACATTCGGGTTGTGGTGGCGTCTTCCTCACATACAAAGGTTTTGTTAAAAACATTTTCTATCATTTTCTTGGGAATGGTTTGGGAAATGAGGATGAGTTATGGGTTATGATTAAGGCTGAACGATATGCTTGTTTTCAATTTTGTACAGTTTTATGGCTTCAATCTGACAGTACATTGGTTTTTTACATCCTTCGAAACTGATCAATGAATGTTCCATGGGGAATGACTTTAGATTGGGATGATTTTCTGAATCTTGTGGTGTGGATTTTTTTGGTTTTCACTCATGTTTATAGGGAGGTGAATCTGGTTGATGATTCTCTTTCTAAACATGCCATTGAGGAGGTTAGTTCTATTTGTTCCTTTTCCACACCAACATTCTGTAGTGACTTGGTGGTTGTGAATGCATGTCGTGATGTGTACATGTTGTTTTTAAGCCCCTCATGTTTCTACACACTTGCAGACATTATTATTTTCTAATAAAATTTTCTATGGACTGGTTGTTTGCCTGTTTCTGATCATTCTTGTTTAATCACTTTGGTGGTGTACTCCATATCCATATTCTATGGGTTTCCCCTATAGAGAACTACATCACCTGGTTTAAATAAAAAAATATATATATATATTTATAAAATGTAACACCAATATTTACTCATGAAGATAATTGAATGGAGATCACCCCAATCATAAATAATATACAAATAATATAGGAATAACATGAAACATCATTTGTATAATATAAAATTTAAATTATTTGATCCCAGGAATAATATTCATCAACAAATACATAAAAATTTTCAATATAGAAATCAATATTTGAAACATATTACATATACCAATTATGAGGTATATATTGATCCATACTGAGAACACAACTAGGAAATTAGACCATAATAACGAAAAAAATTACTCATCCTAACCCATCTAACTCTACTGTATTATTTAAAATATAACTTAAAGGAAAAAAGGATACCCTGGAATGATCCTTATTTCATTATGTCATTATCAATATTTAATCTCAGACTCACATATCAAACATGGACGAAAATTTGGTTATAATCATATAATATAGTAAACAGGCCCAAGAATACTCAAATAGTTCGCCTCAAAATCTTTTGATAATAAAAAATTCATTTAAAAATCAGGAAGTGTATTAATATTAAAAAATAAATTTTTTTAGGTAATTACCATGCGTTATGCACGTAAATGATGATATTAGATACTCCAAATTGATATATTATCATGTATTACACTCTAAGGATTATTAAATTTGTGTCAATTTCTCACCATGCCTGAGGAATTGAGAGGAGTTCCAACATTACTCACATGTTAATATACTTATTTTTCACACCAACATAATCCTTAATCAATCCATATTCTCACATTTACACTGTTGTTATAGGTATAAATAAATATTGTCAATATTATTTTTATTTTGTTGACAATAATTTTTCATATTAAACCAAACTAACATATATTTAAATTGATTACATTTCAATATAATAAACACTTAATTTTTCAAAAAGTGATACATCGAACCCAATAAAACAATAGTAGTATCATTTTATACCTATCAAGGTGTTTTAAAGGAATATTTGGAAGAAATGAGATAATTCTAATACAATTTCCATTAATATTCACTCACCAAAACCTTTGAATAAAATCCGAAAAAAATTTAATTACTCAAAAAATCTGAGTAAGGATCATTATAAACCATTAAAAATTAACTACTTGAACTAATACATAAATGAGATCCAGATCGTATAACTAAATTTGTCACCCACTACCCATATATCCAATGAAAATCACAAATATTTTATTCAAAATCACATATTACATTATTGTTTTAAATAAATACATACAATGGACATTAAACTAATAAAAAATTACATGGTTGATAATAATATTTGAAAAAATTGAATCCCATATTCATGCACATGTATTGTTAGATATATGTGCACATATTGTCAAACAATAATATTATACCTACAAAGAGCATGGAGTTGTCCACTCTTCTACTAAAAATCTTTTTTCTAAACTAGATAATTTTAAATTGATAAACTAGATAAATAGGCCCAAAAAATGTAACATACCAAGATATCATAGTATGTTTTCACTTTAAAGTACTGCCACAGCTTGCACTAGACAGAACACCAAGTTCAAGCGCATCATGAACTATCAGACTAGATGTATAAAATGCGGTTATGAATAGTATTAACAATATTTTGAATTATATATATATATACTATATAATTATAAAATTCATATTTTGGGTTTCTTATGCATTATATAAGGAAAAATTCATTTTTTCAGATAAAATAAATATTTTTCAAAAAATTGAAATTTTACCACCTTTTAATGGAGAACACTTTTTAAATCCCATATTTGACACTTTAATATATGATATTCTAAAAAATAAACTTCTTCATTAAAGTTGGTGATAAAAAGTTATTGTTTATAAATGTTTTTTTTTTTCAAATAAAATTCATATTTTGATGAATAGTGAAATATACTACATATTAATTGAAAACCACTTTTTTTATCTAAATATTTTATTGGGTTAAATTATAAATTTGAATGGATTGGAATTATAATTATATTTTATTTTTATCATTAAATTTAATATTTGACATTAGAAGTAATTTCACATTTAAATTGGACACAAACACATATCAATCGTTTAATATTTTCTACATCTCAAAAACTCGCTTTCTGGTATTGAAAATGAAAAATAATATTAAATTAATTAATTCAACTCCTATGTTCTTAATTTGGTAAAATATATATCAATTTTTAATTTTGGGATATCAAAATTAGATTTGGGTGAATATTTGATATTTTCTAAAAACATGCAGTTTTTTATTAATAGTGAAAAACACTTCTTTGAAGATAAAAACCAACATTTTCATTTAATTTTTTTTAGAAAAAAATTATCTTAAAGTAAAAAATATATACATATTACATATATTAGTCCAATGAAGTTCATTGGAAACATTTTATAACATTATTAGACATATAAAATTTAATTGAACATTTTAACGTTTTTTACCCACATTCTAAGCACATTTTCAAATTTTCATAAAATATAATTTTACTGCATCAGTGAATTGATTTTTAAAAATATGAGCGACACGATTGATATATGAAATAAATATGTGGTTTAATAGGATGAAAATAATTTTTATTGAATAATAACTTCTGAATTTGTTTTACCATAGTTAAAATGAAACACGGTAATTAAAGGTAAAAATGATATTATAATTAATCTAACACATGACCTATTTTTATTGAATAATAGTTTCTACACCCAAATCTACCTTATGAATAAAATATAATCCTCCATGATAATATTGGATACTATTATGACATTTTTTATTTTTTATTTAAGGAAGAGTTAGAAGTATAAAATTCAATGTTTAATTAGTAAACCATTTTTAATATAGGGTTATACATAAGTTAAATGTGAATATTAATATTAATTAGAAATATAAAAATATTTCCTACATCATGGAATTTTATTTATTATTTTTATAACTTATATATTTAAATTTATTTATGAAACAATGATGATGCATTAATTCCATTATTAATGAATGATTAAAATATTTGATATTATAAATATTAAAATAAATGAAAGATGAGACTTTTGTGGAATTCCACTAATTTTTATAGGTTAATATGAAATGTTATGGTTGATTTAATTTATTTTAATCAAAATAATAAGGATTGGTTGACATAAAACAACTATTACTAAATAGTGTCAAAATTGACAAAATTTGAGTTTTTAAAACAAATACTATATTATTAAAAGATATAATATTTCTATAAATATAATGTTCTGCCAAAGGACTTATATAATAAAATATATTCCATTAATGAACAATTTGAAGTTCTATTATATTTTAATATTATCTTTATTAACCATGTCATATAATAATACATGAATATATGCTATAAGATAAAGTATTTAACTAAGAATTAAATCTAAAATATAAGGTTAATATTTT
Source organism: Viscum album (assembly GCA_963277665.1). Classification (NCBI taxonomy): domain Eukaryota; kingdom Viridiplantae; phylum Streptophyta; class Magnoliopsida; order Santalales; family Viscaceae; genus Viscum; species Viscum album. The sequence goes on from OY728134.1 coordinate 479,356,834, forward strand.
GACATAAACATGTATAAAATCTATTGTATTAGAATATTTCAACCACTACACACCGTATCCTCAAAATAAATCCATTTAAAGAAATTAAAAACACATAATTAGTATAAAGTAAAAGAATATGTCTCACTTTTCATAATGTGACCATTACATCTCTTAAAAACGGTACTTCCCTTCCTTAAATTTCACACCTCCAAAGCCATTTTTATCAGACAAACCCTAATAAAATATTATTATATCTACCATAAAATAAATTTAGAGGCCTTAATTTTCTCATTTGTTCAATCTATGGAGACCTTTTGATCAAATCAAAAGGAAGCACCTGAAAAAGTGATAATAATTTCATCACCACTTTCAATGTTCTTTACATCATACACATCTTCTTTGTTTGTTGTTTCCATTAAAAAAGTAATTTCAGTGAATTCTATATATTTTTGTATTATTATAAATATTGTACAACCATATTTAATTTATATCCATCATATTAATGACATAGTTATTATATATGTGTATGTACAACTTTTCGTCTCAACATTGTGGTGTAGTTTGTTATTCAACACTTCATTATTGGGATGGGTATAATAATGAGTATTATTAATTTAAATAATAATTATAACTTGTAAATTATTATTTATATATGTTATAATATACAATTACATACTATTTCACCATCAAAAGAATGATATTTGCGCTCATGTGTACGTATGGATTACTGTCTCCATGAACATGATGAGATTCGTTATCCATCATAACCATTCACGAATAATTTTCATTTTAGGATTTAAAATTATTTTTATGAGCTTAATATCATTCTATATATGAATCAAATACATCATATCCATTCCAAACATGACTTACATAACAAAAAATATAATGTAAAATGAATCAGTTTACACCTAAAACAATGATACTACTAAAATATTATTAATAATGAAATATTAAAAGATCATATATGATCTCATATTTATGTATGGGGTTGTTGTATAATTTAAAAAAAATTACTTAACTTTTATACATGAGGTCAAATTACCCTCGACTAAGTTAAATTATAAGGTAAGGTTTAATTCCTCAATCTCATTATTATCCTAGATTGTTTATGTGTAAATATATACTGGGACATATTTATCATCCATGTCCATGTTTCAAAAAAATGATTTCAAAATAAATATTTTAATGTTTTGTTTAAGGGACACTTTATCAAGAACATCATTTGATATTTTGTAATGATTGTTTCTTCAAAATATCAATAATTAATGTCCATGTTTTCAAAATGATTTTAAGGATTTATTAATATAGACATGTTTTTTATAAAATTTATATTACTTTCAAAAGTTTCAATGTGGTATGGGAATATTTGATTCCAAAATATCTTTCAAATGGATTCTTTTTTAAACATGCGACTTTTAAATGACTTCAAAAAATCAGACATTTCCCTCAAAGAGTTTTACTATATATTTTCAACTATGTCAACATCCATAGTAGATATTATTATTGATGGAGTTTTATTTATTATAATACAATCTAAAATATTATATTTAATTAGTTGTAATATATTTAATTATGGATGTGCTATTTTTTACCATTCATGGTTTCTGGTTAAAGTATTGATATTTTTAATGCTAGTTTAAATATGAATTTTTATGTTATGTTTCTACATTTTTATATAAGGAATGTATTGGACTTAGTAAGTGATAGGTGGGGCCTGAAATAGCCCCTATATCCATCTTTAGGTCTCATGAGACATATTAGTGTCTTGGCACAATGCCTTGAAAAAATTTTATTTGTAGTGTTTGCACAAGTCCACGATGAAATGGTTATGATATCCAGCATTATGAACTACCTCATTATGAAATTAGTGATTATAAAGATTTATTGGACTATTAAAATATCCATGTGCATATATATATGGTAATGGCTGATTTAATTTAGCCAAATTATGTTGATGATAATATTCAAAAGACAGTTGTTTTCATTACACATCTTTCCTTATAAGGTTATGGCTTAGACAAAATTATTTTCCCTTTCTGAGCATCTGAGCTCATCCCATTCTTATGTTTTGTTTTAATAGGATGAAAATAAGTATATTTTTATTTACCTTTAAGAATAGTCTATGTTATATGAGTTTTTTCAAAATGGGACATAATGTTGTTGTTTTTCCATTTCAAATTATAATGTTAAACTTATGTATGTATCTAGTACATGAAAGTCCTTTAAACTACCCAGTATTTTGAGAGTTGATCTCTTGTGATCATGACAGTTTTTTTTATTAATGTACTGAATCTTGGTAACTAGGGTTGGGGAATTACAATTTCTATCAGAAAAAGTTTAGTACAACCTTGGAAAGTTGATTTAGATAAACTATAATTAAAGAACATTACCATATGATATACGTTGATGATTACTAGAGAAGAAAGTCCAAAAATTTTGGTAGTGTGAATATTATATGTTTTTTCCAAGAAAATACAAGACATTCTAGATACAAACCGGTAGAGGTGGCATTGGCACAGATGTTCCTAGGAGTGAAAACTGCCACAAGAACTTTCGGCATAACCCACTGTATCCTCGTACACGAAAATGGTCCTTGATACACTCATTGTATTGACACTCCTAAGGGATATGGTTAGGATAATTCATATTTTATATACAAATCATTACTAAGGATTTATGAGTAAATACTTCCGTAAAGAATACATTTCTATGATTATGGTTTATATGAACAAACCTTTCAATTTACATTAGGTATTTTCCAAATTTTTAATTATACATTTCGATTCATATAATAAATATTGTATACCATTGTTTAGAAATGTTGTGAAACAAAAGGAATGAGAACTCTAGTAATATTCATTATCTAAAGAGTAATAAGGATCATATCTTTATTAGTTTGAACCCAAAATTTATATGGGAAATAGTCATCCACATATTCTCATTATATTGAAAAATAGTTTCATGTTTTAATAAGATAGGTAATTATTTCTCTATGTCCTATGGATTTGAAGGTAATAAAGGGAAAAAGAGGATAGTAGGGAAAAATATTATTAAAGGGAATAAGAGAATGGAGGATTTTCCCACATTTGAGAACTGCATAAATAATCACCTTTGTATCTACATGAAGGAAATGAGAGTTTGTTATATGTGTCCAGAAAATGGACACCCATTCACGATTGTAAGGGTATGAAAAACCATTCAAATGTATAATTATTCTTCTATATATAATTGGGACACTACACGATTTAATGTCCCAATATTATGAGTGTACACAAAATGATGATATTCGATAATAATCACGTTATGATACTACCTCAGATGAAGAGGAATGGTTAGTTTTATAATGTTGTTATTAAAGAGTTATGTCATTTGAGTGTTGTATCAATGATTTAATGGTTATATGAACTATGAAAATAAATAATGATTGTACTACAGTACTATTTCATTGAGGATTTGAGATTATATGGTACTAAGAAAAGTGACTCAACAATAAGTTAAAATGTTGCGAAAATATAGTGCTGATGGAAATATAAACCTTAATATAGTATTGATACTGAGGTGGTAACTTCGCAATAAGATATGTTTGATTTGGAAAAATTATATATGATATTCTTGACTACCGTAGAACTGGGTAATGGTTTGTTTATTCAGGAATTTTCGAGGAATTAAAAAATAGTTATATAAGGAATATATCAAGTATTATATAACGAATAGGATAGCATGACTGTAATAAATAAGGTTTTACAGTAATTCTTGGTGTTGTGATGTTTTAACAGAATACATGATGAAGGTATTCACATATATTTAGGTGGAAAACGATATCTTCTTTATGTTTACATTCCTTATAAATATAGTACTGCTAGTTTGGACAAAATTATTTTGGATATGTCTAAATTATTTAATAGAATAATTTAGACATTGGATACTATTTTTAAAGTTTAAAACATTTCTTATGATTAATTTTGTATTGTTATAAAAATGAAAAACCAGAGGTCAGGAGACAACCTATCACGTCTGGTAAACCCACGAGACTGGAACCTGCAACTGAAGAACGATAAGGGTACATCACTTACCAGTAGCCTATGTTATGTTCAGGTTTGTATAATGTAGTTTTTTTATATTGTGTCAATGATGAATGATAAATTAATTTTTTTGAAACAGTATATTATTATCTTGAATATAATATTTTTTATTTAAATTATTTTTTGGAGGGAAAGAATAGTTTGTAGAAGAAATTATTTAATTGATGGAACAATACATGTCAAATATTTATATCCTTATTCTATGAAGTAATTAATTATTAAAAATTAGGGAAAGGTTCACAAAACCAAAATGTGGTTTTTTAATACCTTATGTTTAGTTGAACCCATGATATTTTAAATAATCATAGATTTATGGTTTTGAGGGCCTCAATTTTCCTTTTATTGTTCTCATGTTAGTGACTGATGACCTCAATAACTCCCTATAAATATTTACGTCTCTCCTCCAATTATGTGTTTATAATTTCCACCAATGTTCTAATATTTGAAACTATACATTTGTGGTGTCTTTTTCATTTCCCTTACCTTCTTATTAAGACTAAATGTTATTAACCCTAATATTAATGTGGATTTTTACAATGGTATATTATATTTTCAAACATTTATTTTCAAATATCAATTTGATATTGTGAGGAATCAATTTATTTAATGAGGGTATAATTTAACACCCCAATATTTCATAGTATTTTAACTCATTAATGTAAAGTATTAGCTTGTGCTACACGCAACACCGACTTCAAACGCATCACAACATATTAATCTACCCATTTAAAAAACTGTTATGAACATTATAAACCATATATTGAATTATATATATATATTATATAATACAAAAATTTATCATTTTAGTTTCATAGAAAAAATATAAGGACAAATTCAAATTTTTAGATTAAATAAGTATTTTCCAAAAAAATAAAATTTTACCACATTTTAATGGTGAACCCTTTTTAAATCCAATATTTGACACTTTTGATTATATTAAATTTGACAAAATAGACTTCATCATTAGTAGAATGACATAGAAATTTATTTGGGATAACTATTTGGGGTTTTTCTGTTAACATCCATATATTGATAAATAGTGAAAGATACTAAATATTAACAGAAAATAAATTTTTTAATCAAAATAATTTATTGTTATAAATTTTTCATTTGAATGGTTTTTTTGTATAATATGATTATTTTTCTATAATTTATTCCACTATTGGTCATTATATGTAATTTCACAATATAATTGGACACAAACACATATCCATATTTTTATTGTTTTTATCTCTCAAAAAACCCACTTTCTGGTTTTGAAAATGATAATTAATTTTAAATTAACAAATGAAAATCCTTTATTTTCGATTTGGTAAAATAGAAATAATTTTTGAATTTTTAATATCAAAATTACCTTTGGGTGATTTTTTGGTATTTTTCTGAAAACATTTAATTTTTGATGAATAGTTAAAACACTATGTTATAGGTAAAAAATGAATTTTTCATATAAATATTTAATTTTGAATAAAAATTTATCATAAATTTAAAATAGATATATAATACATATATTATTCTAATGTAATTCATTAGAGACATTTTATAATAATATTAAACATATAAAATTTTATTGGAGTTTTTAACCTCTTTAAACCACCTTCTAGGAATATTTGCAAATTTTCATAAAAAATAGTTTTACTGCTTCTGCGAAATGAATTTTTGAAATTTGAAATTCAAGATAGAAATCAGCATGAAAATTTGGTTCAATTTGATGATTTTTTTAATAGTAACTTTTGAATTTCATTTAACAATGTTAAAAGAAAATAGGGTAATTAAATGTAAAATTGATATTATAATTATCCTAAAACATGTCCTTATTCTATTAGATAAGTGTTTTTTTACCAAAATTATCCATAGGAATAAAATTTTATCCTCTTTGATCCACTCGAATTAGATTAGGACATTTATTAATATTTTATTTAAAGAATTGTTAAAAGTGTAAAAAACAAATATTATTTTCTAAAACATTTTTAATATATAGTTATACATAATATATGTAACACCCCGAGTTTCCACGGTACGCTTCTCTTTGAATAATACAGTAGCGTGTGTTGTATGCAACTTCGAGTTCTAACACACACCAAAACCAATCAAACTAGACGTTATGAATAGCAATACCTACTTTTTTATATATTTTTTATATTTCAAAATGGACTTCATTTTTGGATTCGGAATATCGAATTTAGCCTAGGGTGATATTTTGGAACTTTTCGAATAACACATATATTTTGATGAATAGTGTGAATTACAAAATTTTAATTAAAAAACACTTTTTAATAAAAATAATTGATAGTGATAAATTATGAATTTGATTTTTTTTAAAGCATATTCATAATATTTTTTTACCATTTAATTCAATGTTGGTCATTGTACATAATTTTACAATTAAACCGGACATAAGCAAGTGTCAATCTTTGGATAGTTATTATCTCTTAAAAACACGCTTTTTGTTTTAACAACGGGAATTAATTTCTGCCACTTCTGTGTATTGAATTTGGAAAAATGGATTCCATATTTTGAATCAGGATTTTCAAATTGTGTAAATAGGTAACTTTTATTTTTAGAAATTTTGAATAATTACTTCGGTAAAATATTTTATTTACCATGGTTAAGGGTAAATCCGGTAAGTAAGGGTTAAAAAATAATATTATAATAATACTCAATTACCCTAAAACATGTCCTAGACTCATTGGTTGATACATATTTGACCATAGGCATCTTTGGGTCGATTTTGGGACCCCATGGAGCCACTTGTAGGTGATAGGGACACTTAATTTTAATTAAGTTTAAATATGTACAAAAATGACATAAGCATATATCCTATAGAAAAACAAATTTTACATAGGGTATATATATTGGATTTTCTACTATAAATATTCAATAGAAAGATAAAAATATTTCCTAGATAATTATATTTTATTTATAATTTTTATAGATTACATAATGTAATTTATTTATGACACAATGATGATGCAGTAATTACCACAATAGTGAACTTTAAAATAATTGATATTATAAATACCCAAATAAATATAATCTGAGACTTTTAATGAATTAAAATAAATTTATTAGATAATATGACATATTAGTATTGATTTAATTAACTTTTTTAGAATTAAAAATTCTGTTATGAGTTTCACAAAAATCAACTATTGAATAGTGTCAAAATGGACATAAAAGAGTTTTTAAATCAAATAATATATTATTAATTGATATTAAATTCCAAAAAATCTAAGGTTTGGCCAAGAGACATATATCATGATATGTGTATCATTAATGGACAAATTGTGGGACGGTTGGATGTATATAGTACGTTTATTAACCATGTAATATAAAAATATAAAGACACATTGTAAAAGTGAAACTAATTAACTTAGAGTTAATACTTAATGATAAGGTTAATATAAGTACCCAAACCTGTCTAAATTCTATTGGTTGAGTGGTTTTCGACCCATACCCACCATAAAATTTAAATAATATACTTCGAAGCCTTTAGAAACCGAATATGAATTTATTATAAATTAATATTTCTAGCTTTTCCAAAGGTGCCCCTCACCCCTCTTATAAAAGTGCACTCCTTCTCATTTCTTCACACCTTCAAAGTCTTTTGGTTCGGACAAAATCTGACCAAATACTCTCCAAACAACCCTCACTACAACCTAGAGGCCTTATATTAATCATAAAACCATCCTAAGGATCCCTTTTGATCAAATGAAATGGACGAACCCGAAGAACAGGTAATGATTTCGCCACCCTTTTCCAAGTTCCTTTCTTCTTCCACTTCTTCTTCCTTTGTTGTTACCATTCTAAAATAATAACTCCAGTATCATATATATACTGTGATGTTATTATAAATATGGTACAACCATATTCAGTATTCTATCCACCCTTTGAATAACATTTCACCATACGTGCGTACGTACGGCTTACCGTCTCCATGTCGTGGTGTAATTGTTATTCAATATATTATTATTTGGATGGGTATAATAATGATGTGTAACTCATGTAAATAATAAATAAAACATGTTAATGATTATTTATATATTATATACAATCCAATTATATATTATTTTAATATCAAAAGAATGATATTTTCGCTCGTGCGTACGTACGTATTACCGTCTCCACGACGCGATGAGATTCATTTCCAAGTTCACCATTCCTCGACGATTATAAAAATATATATTACTAATAAGTATGTAATATATGACCTAAAAATGCTACTGGATATATATATACATATAAGGATTTATGTACTTACATATATCTTATTCACTTACTTCCGTTCAATACTATATGAAAACAGAAACAACGTTTATGCCTACGTACGGACTACCGTCTCCATAAACATTGTTTTCCATTTCATATATATGTCTATTATACATATTTATATTCTAAATATATATTATATATTTATCATGTTTTATATTATGTAATTATTTATATCATGATCTAAGTGATACAACCAAGAGTGACAAGATAAAACACGTATGATAAAGAAAGTGATTATTACACGAAATGTTAACTTAACATGGAAATTATTATTAAATGGGCAATATAAAGTCATAAATGAATCATGTATGATATAATAAATATTAATATGGTTCTGGTATAATTTAATAACAAACTATGATCTTCGTTTAGGAGGTTAAATGTACCCTCGACTAAAAGAAATTCCAAGGTAAGGGGTTTTCATCTCACTCCTTATTCCCGTGAGATTCATGCCATATTGCCACCATTAACTTTTTTGTGGTGTATGTACTGCCCATAATTATATTCTTTGTGTAATAAACTTTAATTTATGTGTATTTACATATTCATTGTATGATACCTCTTTCATGGGTTGTATGTTTCGTAAGCTACCAAATTGGTAAGGGTTTATTTCACAATCTCTTCATTATCCGAGGTTGTTTATACATAATAATCTACTGGGAATAATGCAGATAACACTAGTAACATAGCTAGAAACAGAGCTAGATTATATGCAATAGGTTATAGTCATGAAGAGGTAATTTACTACGAGGAAACATTTACACTAGTTGATAGACAAGAGGCCATTACTGTCCTGCATGCCTATGTAGCTCATCTATATTTCAATCTTTATCAAATTGATTTCAAGTGTAAATTCCAAAATAAGTAAATAATTTAGGATTTTTTTGTGGAACCACCTCTAGTTTTTCAAACCCTCCTTTTTTAAATAATATTTTTTAATAAGAAAAATAATTATACGGTTTCGAGTATGCTTCAGTATCTTGGTATGATAGGCTCGACACTTTTATAATTTACAATGGTTTTAAAAAATGTATTGTTGATCCTAATATCTTTAAAAAGAAATTTACAACGATTTTTTTGTATTATAAATTTATCTAGATGATATTATTTTTGGATCTTCTAAAAAATTTAATATGACGGTTTTTCAGAGATGATGAAAAATGAATTTTAAATGACATTAATGGACGAAGTCAACATATTTCTGGGATTTAAAATAATCAAAATATAGAAGTTATTATTTTGAATCAAAGTAAATATACTATGGATATTTTATAAAGATATGGATTTTAATACACTAAGAGTAGTGAAAGTCAGATTAGTACAACATGTAAGTTAGACATTGACGAAGATGTTAAATCTATTTATCAAGCCACATATAGAGGAATGATTGGGAGTTTTCTTGAATTAAGTTCTAGTTGAATCAAAATTATGTTTAGTGTGTCCATGTGTGCATGTATTCAAGAAATCCCAAAATAATTACATCTTTTTTTTGTTAAAATAATTTTCAAATACCACATACATACCACCAACCTATGACTATTCCATACTAGAGGGAAACTAGTTGATTTTGTGAGTTATAAAGATGAAAATTTTAGTGGTTCTATGTTTGATAATAAAAGAACTTCTAGAACATGTCACTTTTTTGGAATGTCTCTAGTATTATTGTTTATTATCAAATAATATTAATTTACATTATCTACTGCTGATGTTGAATACATAGCTAATGTAAATTATTGTGAGCATATTGTTGGGTGAAACACACATTACAAGATTATGGATATAAATTTAGACATGCCCCAATAAGTTTTAATAACACAAGGACAGTTAATATTTCTATGAACTCCATTTCACATTCTAGAACAAACACAATGATGTATGTCATCCCATTATTATAGTCAAATATAAAAAAATGAGATATAAATTTATAGTTCATTTGCTCTGAGAATCATCTTGCTGAAATTTTTACTAATCCCTTGATCACTAATAAAATGAACTATATCAGACATAAGGTGGAAAGTATCAATAGATATGACCTTATTATGATGTTCAATTGATAATTTTATGGGAAATTTTCAAATCGACACTAGAAAAGTCGAAATAATAGTGTCACTCTAACATTGAAAGAATGATGCCGACAAAGTCCTGCTAACACAGATAACATTGTCTTGTCGACATAGTTGTCATGCCGACATAGACATTCTATCATAGTGACATAGTTGTCGTGCCTACACTGATTCTATGTCAGGATGACATCAACACATTGTTATGAATGTATCCAATCATGCTGACTCCGATTCATTTTCATGATAACAACATTAGTGTTATTAAATATCTATCATGCCAAAAATGATGACTCAATATTGTTACATGTTTTAGGTTTTTACCAAAATGACACAGTTTCATTTATTTTGCTGAACCAGCTTCACTATTCCTAGATTTTTCAATTTCTAAATCACAAAAAAATATATATTTTAATTGATCATATATAATCCTTTTCCCATACAGTCACTCAACCACTTCTATCCCAACCCCCAAACATCCATCCTCTGATCTCCTGACTGGACTATTGATGTTGAGTGTGTGAAGGGAGCTATTGATGGTGGAGGTTCTCATGCAACTAAGAAACAGAAATGTGAATCGAGATAATATTATGGATATGGGTATTTGGCTTGGGAGAACCGTATTGTAACTCTAGATGAAGAGGATCTTCTAGAAGGGTTTTGGGAAATAAAGTGTTTTCTTTTCAATGTACTATATGATTAGTGACGGATTCATTAGTTCTTAGATATTTATAGACCCTTTAAACAAAGCTAGTTTATGAATTTAAAATGAATATCGATTTCATTTTGAAAGGAAGTGATGTTTCCTAGATCAAGTCCATAGTGAAATGTAATAGAATTTCGTTATCATCATGAAAATGGGTTGAATATCTTAATATCCCTCATATAGGTGTTTTAAATTATTATAAAGGTACCGCAACATCTGATAGTGTTGTTTTCTACATTTATATAGCTATAAAAGAGCATACGAATAATTATGAGCATAGGAGACCCATTGCCATAGAGTTATGTGAAGAATGTGGGAATTTGGTCATGTTTATTCAGTATTGGATCAATCCTAAGAATGGGAAGTATTTATCAATGGAATATCCATATGTCTACATGTTTTAGATGGTACAAAAATAGATCAAGGTAAATTTTTGTAGATACCCTGATGTGAACATGAATGAACTGCTCAAACCTTAATGAAAAACCAATTCTATATTTTATCCCAGGATAATTTCGACTAATTTGAAAGAGAAATTCTATGTTAATGTTGGATAATAATTTATTTATGAATGTTGTGGTATCTTCCTCAAAAAATATATTTATAAGAGGATTAATATCAACTTGATCCCAAATAAGAGAGAATTGGTTGGACATGCTTATACGATTTGTGATAAGTTAAATCCATTGGGCCATCCAGGTAGTCCTAAAAATATGTCAAATCCAGGTTTGTGACCATGTGAGGATGTTTTCTACTTCTAAAATGATAAATAAGAGAAACACACTATATTTAAATATCAAGGGTCACCTATCTATGATAAGAGTGATCATGAAACCTGTCACGAACTAACCCGGGTCGACCCTGAACAGGTCACCCAAGCCGGTCCGCGACATGGCATGAGAGGCGTTCCTGATCCCCCCGAGCTAAAGACAAGCGCCATGGAATCAATAGAGGCTTCGACAATGATTTCACCCAAATAAATAAATTAATAAAATAGAAATAATACAAAGTAGTGAAAAAGTAAATAAACTAGTAAAAGAAACTAAACAAGAATAAATGAAAAGAAAACTAACTAAAAGAGAAAACCACTATCTCTGTGTGACCTCGCGGGTCACTCTCCAACTCATTACCAAACATCACCCAAGGAGAGTGAACCCAATATTTAGCCTACACAAACACTAGAAACATAAATGAATTGTAGGTGTGTTTATTAAAACTCAGTAGTCTAGCCCGATATCTATTCCCAATGCACTACCTTTAAAATAAAGAAATTTAGTAATTGCAGTTTTGAACTAAATGATACAAAATATTGATTTTCACACACACACAACCATTTCTAAGACAAGTAATAGTCCATTTCCATTTTTAATTTAAAAAATGTTTAATGATTGAAAGGAAGAGGTGTATTGAATTTTAAAACATTTTTGTGATCAATTTAGAAATTCCAATTTTAATGTCTAGTCAAAGGGAAAACCACACACGACACACCACACACACCAAGGGAAATTTAAAAGAAGTGGCACACATGGGCCAGCAACTTAACTAGACCTCTCAATCATCCACCACCTAAAAATAAACACTAATTGAAACATGGGTTGAACCTAAGTGATCGTCAAAAATCCATAACATACAATACATGTGACTCATCCTGAAGGCATGACCTAACATGATGACGTCAAAACGCACTGACGCTCATCACAGCCCTACATGGCCTAACCGAAGAGCCCAATCCTCATAGTAGCAATAACTCAGTATTCCCATTCTATGGAGCCACTAGCCAGTGCCTAATCTTAACTAGTTCATTAATCATTTTCAAAATATTCCCTACTATGATAGGTTCCCATGTAAACATTTTCAATAAAAAGGGGTGCACCCACAATGTAAATCAATCAGTCACAAGGCACATATATCACACACAACTCATGAATCAATGCACACCAATGATCACCTCTGAGTATCCCCAATGTGAGATTTCCAAATATAATTTATTTTATTAATGTTCCAGACAGGCCTTCACCGACTTTAAAGAAAAACCTCATATATCAAGAAATCACAAAACACGTGTTCAGAAGAAATCATTTATCGTAAAAACCAGAACTACATTTGATATTTTGTGAAATTATGTTTAAAGGACAAACTGGAATTCGTTCACTACTGGGTGTCCGTTCAACATGAAAATATTTGAAGCATCATGTATAAAATAAATGGAACTTTATACACCAAATAATCATTTAAAAATAAATTATCTTATAGTATTTCACATTTATTAAAATTAATAAAACATCAATAAATTAATAAATTCTAAATTTAATGGTGAGTGTAGTGGGGGACATACCTCAAGGTGGAATCAAGTCATCCACTCAGCTCATGACACTTTTTAACAAAAAACAGCTGCTCTTGAATATGATAATCTGAAACCGCTTCACCTATACAAATATAAATTTTAATATATATATATATATATACCATTTAACCCCAGTACATATTTCTCGCTCCCTAAGGGAATATGCACAAGGAGGATATACATATATACATGCTTACCCATGTATATACCTATATTTTTTTGTCACTGACGACCAAAACCCACACCGCGATGAGAAAAAAACCCGTCAACGATGCAAGTGAACCCAATAACATCCCAAGGCCTCAAACTGAACTAAAATAATTTCACTTCCCCTAAAATAATATTAATTAAGATGAACACATGAAAAATACACCTCTCATGGAAAACTTGTCACAATTCCAATTCACATCATTGCCAACATAATAAACCATTTAAGTAATTAATGAAATGTTTCCAAGATATATAACCAAGCTTTACAAAAGAAAAACCTACTCCAAATTCCCTCTATAAAATTAAACACACAATAAAACATTTTCTTAGACATGGTGCACACACTTTATATGATTTAATAATCGACATAAAAATATTTTGAAGAAACTCAAAACAATATCCCAAGTCTTTGAATGCAAACGACCACCCAAAAACCCCTTTGTGAAAAAACACACACCACATACATGTGAAAACATATTTCGTAGCCCTTGTGCGACATAATAAAACAACCAAAAAGTTTAGAAAAACACAAAAAATTGATCAATTTTTTTTCATAAAATCAAAACATAATAAAACATTCCCAAGATGAAAAACCAAACCTCACCCCAAAACACACTCAATTTCAAGTACGATAAGACACTTTAAAAATCAAATGCACAATTACTATTTTTGAAGACCACTTTCGCACAACACATGAAATTTAATACATCAATAAAAAAATTTATGAAACACTTCCAAATTGGCTTTATAATATTTACACAAAAAACTCACATGATTTCGAATCAAAGGACCACTTTAAAACCATTTGTATTTCATAACCATGGAAAAACATGATTCTCATGAAATTAAATACCAAAAATCCATCCAAATCTAATTTTTTGAATAAACACATATCGACGCCACACCAAAACTCAAACTGGACAATTTATAACATACTAGTAAAACGCTCAACATATTTACTTATTGAAAATTGCACACATATGTAATCACATCTTACTAGCCAATCAAATGTATATCAAATCAAAAACAAAACCAAATTCAAAGCCTGAAAACTAATAAATAAACAAGATGAATTAATTAAACTTTCAAAATAATTTATCAAATGATATCCATACATAGAATCACCTACCAGTGTGGACAAAACATCACAACCATGGTGCTCGCAAACCACTACACGCCTATCGCACCTCAAACAACGTGATTAAATCCTAAATCAAAACTTCAAACCAATTACACAAAATTTGAACCAAAACATCCAAATAGAGCCCCAAAACACATGGAATCCATCACTGAAACCATAAGAGAAGAGCGAAAACTCACCCAGGGTAAAACGCAGTTGCGGTGAACGAGACTAAGGCCGACACAATGGTTTTGGATCCTCACCAGAAATAGCGGTTAAGGGGAGGTAAGCGCTGAATAGGGGACGTGCCAGAGGGGTGCGCAGCAGACGTCTTGGTCGAGAGGCCATGCGGCGGGTGACTCGGTCCGGAGGGTGTGTGGCCAGATTTCGTCCGGCTGAAGGGAGGTCTGTTTCTGACAGGGAGGGTCGGTCGAGGAGGGTTGCGCCGCTAGTTGAGCGAGAGAGGGGGATGTGTAGCCGAGAGAGGGGGTTCCCATGTTGTCGAGCAGGAGGGGAAAATATATAGGGGTAGAGGGGTACGATGCCGGCTACCCCTAGGGGGAGTAGGGCGCGATGCAGGAGGTAGAGAGGGAGAGGGCGGCCTGAGGTAGGGTTTGAGTAGTAAGTCGCGTGACGCCAGTAAAGAGAAAATGGGGGAGAGAAAAAAAAGAAAATATGAAAGTAATGGAATAAAATAAATTCATATATAATAAACAAAAATTTAATCAATAATTATAATATTAATATTCATAATATCATAATAATAATATTTATAAATTTGATAATAATAATAATAATATTAACCATAATAATAATAATAATAAGATAAAAATAATTGTAAATAGATTAATAAGAACAATAATGATATTAATAATAATAATAATAATAAAAATTATAATAAACATAATATGATATTCATAAACCTAATATAATTAACCAAAATTAATAGAATGTTAATAATAATAACTTAATAATAATAATAAACCTATATTAATAATTATGGTGAACATAAAATCATGAATAATAATTACCATTATTATAATTATTTAAATAAATAACTGAATTAAAAATAATTTTATTTTTTTGTCTTGAACATGAGGAAGGAAGCATGGTGACCAGGGAAAAGCTGTGCAGCCTTGAATATGCCACGCCCATGCATCGGACGCTGTAAAGGGAAAAGAATTCATTCCCCTACAAAAATGAATCAGTTTTAAATAGGATTTTCTGGTAGCTCGATAGAAAGTTTCAAAGTATGATTAAATAATAAAATTATATTATTTTCAAAGTTCGGGTGTGACAAATAACCCCACCATATAAACTTTCTGCCCCCATAAAGTCACCCAGAAAAATGAGAGAAAAAACTCGAGTTCGAAACTAAATGAGGCAAACAAAAATATGAAATATTTGTGAATTTTCACTCTATTAGTCACACCTGACCAACTCTAAGAGAAACTGCAATGAGAAGAGAAATCAGGAAATGAGAAGGGTTCTCCCCGCCACAAGAACCTGACCAGCCCAACCAACAATGGGACTCTCAGCAAGTACTAACCCTAGAACTGCTAATTTGACCCAAGAGGAAACCAACACACATGCCAAACCTCAAAGAAGGCATGGAAAGTTTCATGGTGGGTCTCCCCACCATTTATGAACTGACCAAATTAAGCCTATTAGCACATACCGACATTGGAAACCCAGCACAAAATGACCCATGAACACTCCATATAAACCAGACCCCCACTACATGGGGTCCTCGAAGAAAGACCCCAATCCGAATAGAGGACCACACCCCTATTCATTATTTCCCAATACAAATTTGTCCCCAAAATGAGAACATACTAAAACAAGAAAGTTTCACCAATGGAACTAACCACACAAGAGATGAAATCATCTTGAGACTCACATCCATAAATAGAAATACTTCAAAGATCATATTTGAGGAGGAAAAACTACTAGAATTATAATAAAAAAAATCTCCATGCCTTTTTACAACCAAGTTGGTGTATTCGAGGAACAAAGGCCACAACGAGGAAAAGAGACCTTTGCGCCACTTACAAAAAAACTGAACCTTCAAATATTAGGAGGCTACAACAGTGGAATTTAAACCGTCCCTATTCTAGCACTGATGAAAAATGTTATACCAAGGTTCCACACACCCAATTATTATTTACAACATGAAAGGAATCACTCCGAGACCTATGGTTGGAGCTCTGATTTCTTGAAGCATCTGCTTCCCCATAGTAAGAAGCTAACATTTTCCAGTCGAGACTCTTTTTGTCATTACTGGTAGCAGAACCTCCTTATGTTTCCCAAATGTCCACACTGATGGAAATTCATCGAAGGAAGATGACAAGGAGACTTAGAATACCCCACCAAGCAACAATTTTACCGAACAAAATGATGGCCTGAATAAGAGAATATATAATTGACCTAAAGATTTTTGTGAGACAGGTTCCTCCTGTTTGATCTCCTCAGCAGATGGGGGACCTTCCCGAAACCATAATGAATTAGTCTTGGAAACCTAGACGAAGACCCCACACAAGAGAACATTAACTGATTCCACGATTTTACGTCTGCAGAAAAGGGAATCAACCCCTTGAAATGATCGATGTAAGCCTTTACTATTAGTTGGATTTGTTGGACACTCACGAGCTATGCCACTTTCCTCACATTCACTTCCTTAGGTATAAACCATCAGACGAGAGCGGTCTTAAACAACATACTAGAAATCCCATTATGCAATGACGGTGGGATCATCTTTTTTCTATCAATACATATTTGAACCTTCAAATGAATTAGAACCATCACATACACTCTTAGATTCGAGAGTTTCCAATAACCTGAAAATACCAATGATTTCACCTAGATAGTCCGCTACCTTTGATAGATCGTGATCACCCCAAAATATGGATAACAACCGAAAATAATTCAATTCCACCACTCCGCTAAGAGTCTGGGTAGAACTAAAAACTAGAAGAGACTCACTAGAAACCTCTGAGAATTATTTGGGCAGCATACTCAAAAACAAAAGGCACGAATCCCTATTAAAAATCCTAATAAATCAAATTTTCCCAGCGCAATCATAAACTAATGCTCAAAATCAAATCACTATTCCACCCACGATTCAACATTTTAAATCCAAGAGCCCACAAAAAATAATTTCATACACAAAAAGAGAACACTAAAAAATTTCTTACCTTTCAAAATATTCATATTAGCTTCTTGAAAACCATTTTCTAGAAAAAAACGTCTTAAGTACCAGCCCTTGATATCCCATGTAGTCTCGCATATACACATACCATTTTGCTAGATCATGAACCCATCCAACATACCACCAATAATCCCTATTCCACATGTGCACCTCTATATATGTGATCCCTCATAGGACTACCAAGGGTCAACTCAAGGCACGTCTCATTTTTAAAACAGATCATTCGGCATAAAGCACTTTTTCCCAACCAATTTTTGAAAAAGTAACTTATCATTAATGAAATACCTTTGCAAATTATAATACATTTTCAAATTCTCATTCCAAAAATCTGTTAATGGTATCCCAATACAACTCCCAATACAACACCCTTTTTTGAAAGAACACATTCCATTAATAGAAAAATGATTCCATTCCGAAGTCACTTTTTCTCCTTTGGAAAACACATTTTCTTATGAACCATTTTCCTTTTTAAAATCCAATCAAGTCAGTAAAAACTAATCCCAAACATAACTCACATAGAAGCTTCCAAAAATAAGGGACTAGTGGTTATGGCAACACGGTAACATGGATTTGATAACCATGATCGGAGCAGGCATACACCACAGGAAGTATATTTAACTGTGTGCTCGGGATATACATGTGACGCCACTCCATGAAAGTCCACCGCATAACACTGGCTCACTCCCTTGGTCATCCCTCATGCACACAGACTAAGAAAAATAAAAACTAAAATCCCAGACCACCCCTGGAAACTAGAGTCTTGAGACGGGCAAGGGTTTAGGATGTCCTTCCCGAACCTACCTCTCGAGTCCTGAGACACCTAATCACCAAACTACCTGACAAAACCAAATAAAAAGGGATTCTCTGAAATAATTCTATCGCAAACCAAACATGGTAGACCCTAAACAGGTCACCCGAGCCGGTCCGTGAAAAGGACAGAGAGGCGTTCCTGATCCTCTCGGGCTAGCGACAAGCGCCAGGGCATCAATAGAGGCTGTGGGAACGATTTTTCCCATATAGATAAATAAATAAAATAGAAATAATATAGAGCAGTTCAAAACATAATATACCAGGTAAAGAAACTAAATAAGAATAAAGGAACATAAAACTAACCAAAAGAGACAACCACTAACTCCGTGTGACCTCGCGGGTCACTCTCCAACATGCGACCAAACGTCACCCAAGGTGAACGCAACAAAGCTATAGCCTACACAAAAAATAGAAACAGAAAATAACTATAGGCGTGAGTATTAAAACATATTAGGCTAGCCTGGAATCTATTCCCAATGCACTACCATTAAAATAATGAAATTTATTTATTTTAGGGTTGAACTAAATTAATCAAAATATGGGTTTTCACTCACACACACACACACTCCCATTTCCAAGACAAGTAACCATCCATTTCCATTATTAATTTAAAACAAGTGTAATGTTTGAAAGGAATATGTGTATTTCATTTTAAAATATTTATGCGAGTAGTTTAGAAATCTAAATTTTAATTGCTAGTCAACGGTAAAACCACACATGACACACCACACACACTAAGGGAAACAGAAAATGAAGTGGCACACATGGGCCAGCAACCGAACTAGACTTCTAAATTTTCCACCACATAAAAATAATCACTAAAAAACATTGGTTGAACCAAGGAGATCATGAAAAATCCATTACATACTATACATGTGACTCATCCTGAAGGCATGCCCTAACTCAATGCTGTCATAATATCCTAACGCTCACCATAGCCCTACAAGGCCTAATCGAGGATCCCAATCCCAATAGCATCGATAACTCAATATTCCTCTGCTATGGGGCCACTATCTAGTGAATAATCTAAACTAGTGTAGAAATCGCTCTCAGAAGATACACGCACTATGACAGGTTCCCATGTCAACACATTCAATAAAAAGGGGTGCGTCCACAATTTATATCGATCTGTCATGATGAACAAATATCACACAAAACTCACACAATCAACGCACACCAATGATCACCTCTGAGTTACTACAATGTGCCTTTTTCCAAAATAATTTATTTTATTAAAGTGTTGGATGGGCCTTCACCAACTATAAATAAAAAAATCATATCTCAATAAAACCCAAAAACACTTGTTGAGAAAAAATAATTTATCTTTAAAAAATGAACTACATTTGAAATTCCGTGAATTATTTTAAAAGGCCAAACATCCATTCTTTCTCTACATGGTGTCCCGCATCATGAAAATATTTCAAGCATTGTGTATAAAATAAATTTCCCATTTTACAACATATAATAATTAAATATTAATTATCTTTTAGTAATTACCATTTTTTAAAATTAATAAAACATCAAGAAATTAATAAATTCTATATTTAAAGGTTAGTGCGGTGGGGGACCAACCTCAAGGTGGAACCAATCCTTCCACTCAACTCTTGACGCTTCCCAACTAAAAGAAGCTTCTCTTGAAGATGAAAATCAAAAACCGCTTCACCTGTATGGATATACATTTTCATATGTATATATATACCCTTTAACCCTAGTATATATTCCCCACACTATGAGGGAATATGCGCATGGAGGATATACATATATACATTCTTACCCATGTATATAGTTGTAGGTATTTGTCACTAACGACCAAAACCCACACTGTAATGAGAAAAACACCCTACAACGATGTAATAGAAACAAATAACTACCCATGGCTTCAAACACAACTAAAACAATTTCACTTCCCATAAAATAATATAAATTAAGAGAAAAAATGAAAAATACATATTTCATGGGAAGCATGTCACAAATCCAATTCACATCATTCCCATCTCAGTAAAACATTTACGTAATTAATAAAACTTTTCCAAGATATATAACAAGGCATCACAAAAGAAAAACATACTCCAACGTCCTTTGTTTAAATTAAACACACACTAAAACATTTTCCTACACATGGTGCACACACATTAAAAGATTTAATAAACCACTTCAAAATATTTTGAATCTGCTCAAAATAATATCCTAAGACTTTGAATTCAAAAGACCACCCAAAAACCTATTTTGTGGCCAAACGCATAGCACATACATGTCAATACATAATTCTCATCCCTTGCGCGACATAATCAAATGATGGAATTTTTTTGAAAAACACAACAAATGGATCAACAAAAGTTTTCCTAAAATCAAAACATAATAAAACATTCCCAAGATGCAAACCCAGACCTCACCCAAAAAACACACTCAATTACAAGTAGGATAAGACAGTTTAAAAAAATGCACACTTAATCTTTTTGAAGACCACTTTCGCACCACACATGCAATTGAATAAATCAATAAAACAATTTATGAAACACTTCCAAATCAGGACCATAAAATTTGCACTAAAAAATCATCTGATTTCATTACAAATCACCAATTTAAAACCATTCGCACTTCATAACCATGGAAAAAATGGATTCTCATGAAATTAAATACAAAAAAATCCAACCAAATCTACTTTTATAGAAAAACACATATCGAAGCCACACCAAAACTCAGACTGAACAATTTATAAGACACTAGTAAACAACTCATCATGTTTCTTCATCGAAAATTTCACACATATTGCATCACATGATACTAACCAATAAAATTTCTATCAAATCTCAAACAAAACCAAATTTGCAGCATGAAAACTAATAAATAATGAAGCCGAATTAATTAATCTTACATAATAACTCATCAAATGATATCCATACATTGAATAACATACTGGTGTGTAGAAAACATCGCAACCAAGGTTCTTGCAAACCACTTCACGCCTATCGCACCTCATACAGTGAGATTAAAACCTAAAATCAAAACATTGAACCAATTACACTAAAGTTGAACCAAAACTTAAAAATAAATCCCCAAACCACATGGAATCCCACACTGAAACCATAAGAGAAAAGGGAAACTCACCTAGGGTAAAACGTAGTTGCAGTGAAGGAGAAGAAGGCTGATACAATGGTTCTGTAGGCTCTCTAGAAACCGCGGGTAAGGAGAGGTGTGTGTGGAACAGGGGATGCGCTAGAGGGGCGCGCGACAGACGACTTGGCGAAGAGGGCATGCGGTGGGTGACTCATCCAGGAGGGTGTGCAGACGGAGGTTGTGAGGCTAATGGGAGTTATGGAACTAACTGAGAGGGTCGGTTGGGGAGGTTTGTTCCGCCAGTTGAGTGGGTGAGGGGGGATACGCATCCAAGAGAGGGGGTGTTCCTATGGTCGATCAGGAGGGGGAAAATACAGTTGGAGAGGGGAGCGACGCCGGATGGCCATGGGGGGGGGGCGTAGGGCGTGATGCAGGAGGCAGGGAGGGAGATGGCAGCATGATGTAGGGTTCAAGGGGTGAGTTGCGCGATGCCAGGGAAGAACAAAAGTGGGAGAGAGAAAAAAGAGGAAATCAAAATAATGGAATAAAAGAAAATAACTTAAAATAAATAAAACCTTCATCAATAATTATAATATTAATATTCATAATAACTTAATAATAATTTTAATAAAATTTATTATAATATTATTATTCACCATAATAATAATAATAAGATAAAAATAATTGTAAATAGATTAATATGAACAATAACGATATTATTAATAATAATCATACTATAAATTATAAAAAACATAATATGATATTCATAATCCTAATATACATATAATAAATTAGTATAATTTTAATAATGAAAACATAATAATAATAATAACCTTATGTTAATAAACATGGTCAACATAATAACATTAATAATAAGTACCATTATTATAATTATTAAAATAAATAATTGAATTAAAACTCATTTAATTTATTTGTCTTGAACATGAGGCAGGCCACACGGTGACCCGGGTAAAACTACACATCTTTGAATACGCCATGACGATGCATCAGATGCTGTCAAGGGAAAAGAATTCATTCACATCCAAAAATGCAAAATTTTTAAACTGGATTGGCCCATAGCTCGATAAAAAGTTCCAAAAGTCTGATAAAAAATAAAATTATATTATTTTCAATGTTCGGGTGTTACAACACCACTGAACCTCTCAAATATGTTTCTTATGGACACCCTATTCATTCACCTTCATAACCCTCTGATCATCTAACACCTGAAGAAAATGCAGATGATGAGACTAAAGTCTTAGAACTCAACTCAACTCAATAGTATTTATTTATGGAATACAAGAAACAAAAATCCAACAGAAGAACGAAAAGAAAAACAAATCAAGGAGGTCTGAAATAGTGCAAGCCGAGGGCATCCCCTCTCACAAGTTCCTCTCCCTCAGCCTTGAGAATATTCATACCCTCAGGGCCTAAAAAGATCAAATTTTGGGATGCAATGGAGGCTAGATGATCAGCCACTTTGTTACCCTCACGCCAAGTGTGAACCACCTTGATATTGCTACTCATGATGCCTTTGCATTTTCTGATAGTATATGCTATAGACCAGGGGATGTTGTCAGTTCCAGAGAGAGCCTTAAAGAGGACCATGCAGTCTGTTTCTACTTCATCAATGAGGATATTATGTTGACAGCACAGGCTAAGGCCAGAAAGCATGGCTGAAGCCTCTACTTGGAGAGAATGACCATTTCCATACTGAGCAGTGAACAGCAGGATGACCGAGCCGCTGGAGTCACGAACAACACCTCCTCCCCGCAAGCTGCCCTGTCTGGAGGAGCCGTCGGTATTCAGTTTGAGGCCCATGGAGGGCGGCTTCCAACAGACCCAATGACCTGCTCTAGCATTGAGAGGACTAGAGGCACCTGTAGGTCTCGGCTGGAGATGACTGAGCATCGGGAGTTGTCGCAACCGGTCATCCATTCTGAGAAAATCCATCAACATGAAGCGGGTTTTGATGATAATAAAATTTCCAGACGAATAAGCTCCCTCATATCTGGCTCTGTTTCGAGCATGCCAAATGCCCCAAAACCCAGTGGTTAACACCAGCGCACGAGATTTCCTCTCCAGACTCTGTTCAGGCGCTCCCTGGAACCAGCGGTCCATGAAGTCATCCGCAGAGTGAGCTTGGCCGTTGAAGTCAGTAGGGTCACCGAAGAAGCTCCACACTGCATGAGCCCATGCCCCTTCAAAGAAAAGATGGAAAACACTCTCCTCATTAGCATGGCAACATGGACATCTGGAAACAGAGGGTATACCCAGCTTTTTGATGTTATCATCAGTTGGCACCACACCGTTCCTGATACGCCAGGAGAGAAAGTTGAACTTTGAGGGGACTTTCTTACACCACATAGTCTCATGCCGTGGGTCGTATCTGCCATGTGAAGCCAGACTTGCACGAAAATATTTTATAGAGAAGATCCCTGAAGTGGAGGGAGTAAACACACACTGATCAGGCCCCGTGTTCATCTCAACATTCATATAGGTTTCCATTTGTTCGTTGTTCAGCACTGCCTTGATAAAGGAAGGGAACCTTCTGGCCTCCCTGAAGGTTATATGAGGGGCCGGACAGCTAGGAAAACTGAGGATAGAACCAGCCCAATTATGGTGCCAAAAGGAGAGGTCCCCATTACCAATAATCCAGTGAGACAGTTGGCGGAGGGAAGGAAGGAAGACCACAATCATAGACCAAAGGGGGGAGCTGTGACTATGCCTGGTAACAGGAAAATCACTGCATCTATGATGCATCATCCTGCCTCACAAGGACCGGCCCTCAAGAGCCTCCCAGGCCAGTTTGGCATGCATGCACTGAATTGTTCCGTGCAGGTTTCTGACATCAATACCTCCATTATAGACTGGTTGTGCCATTCTTTTCCAAGAGAACCAATGTCTTTTTCCTTCAGAGAGAGCATCCCAGAGAAAACCTGCAAGAGTTTTGTCAATGGAGGTAATGACTCCCTTAGGAACTCTGATGGAAGCCATTGCGTGAACAGGAATGGATGACAGCACGCTGTTAATGAGGGTGATCCTGCCTCCAAAGGATAAGAATCTGTTTTTCCAGTTAAGAATTCTGCCCGTGATCTTATGCACGATGTGGTCGAAGTCATGGACATGAAGACGTTGGGGGGAAATGGGAGCACCAAGGTATTCAAGAGGAAAGTTACCTCTTTGAAGTGGAAGAAGGTGAAGTAGATGCTGATAGAAATGGAAATGAAGCTCATGTTTCTGAAAATGAACGTGATGAATTACAAGAATGTGATAATGAACACCATTAGAATGATCAAGGTGGATATGCTTAAATGGTTGAAGTTGTGGGTCAGGCACAGTTGGATGAACCACCTCATGTTTTTGTTGAACAGATAGATAATGATTAGGATCATAATGAAGCGGGAGATCAAGTAATTCATTTAACACAGTTTTTAAATGAAAGAAGGATACATCTTGCTGAAGATGAGAATCTTATGAGGAAAAATCAGATTAAGGGGGAGCCTTATGATGTGGGAGATCAAGATGGTGAAGAGAATAGACATTGAATAGTAAGACTTGACACTCTCAATCCTCTAGATGATGATGTAATGGTTGGATGGGCATTGAATCATTTGTATATAGCATTGGTTTTAGATTTTGAAGACTGGGAAGATGTTGTTTTTACACCCGTTGAAAGAGAATCAGTGTATGAGACTCTTCCTAGAGAATCTTTGACTAAATAATATTTTGAATGGTTTAAAGGAGAAGTATGTTAATCTATATGTATACCAGTTTAATCTCAAATGGTGCTTGAGATTACAATATATAGAATAGAATACATTGAGCTGAGTGATGAATTACACTCTTTCTGATAATCAATAGTAGAAATGAGGATGTTTGTGAATGAAAATTATGTTCCAAATATGAAAGTGGGTGTAAGTGAGGATAATACCGCCAATGTTTCAAATAAAGTGATAGAGGAGATTCAACCCAACTTAATTACACCAGGCTAGACAATTGATTTAAGCACTACCAAGTCAGAGAATTAAATGACTAGGCATTATTATACAATAAAATCATTAACCTTAGAGTAAAAATTTAGTTTAGAGACTCATATTAAGGCCATGAAGGATCATACCTCATCTCCAATGTGTATTCCTTCTACATGTGGATAGACGTATCAGATCCAAGATATTGAGGAATTTTGTAGTGTTGTTATAGGAGAGATTCAAACTTTCATTGATTCTTCTAGTTTGGCTAATAGTGAAATGATTGAGATGGATACTGACCATATTCATGATATGCTCACACTCAATTCTAAATGATTTGATTCTGATAATGCTCATATCTTAGAACTTGTGGACAACTATTTCAAAAAGATCATTAGAAATAATATGTTTTCTAATCTTTTTGTGTATTTAATAGAGAACCTATCTTTTCCTCATGTGACCAAATATTTTCATCATCCATTACAGAAGTGGAAATACTTCACTCATCTTTTGGAAAAATTCGTGGAGAATAGTGATGACTTTGGTAAAGCAATGAAATATGGTTGTATGTTTATTAAGTATTTCATTAATATGTTGAATCCATACCTTCATATACAATGTGTAGGGATTCTAGTGACTACTATTTAACCTCTGGGTCAACTTGGATGTCACGACCCGTCCTCCGGGCCCGTGCCGTGACTACCCCAAGCCTGCCTTCCATAGGACAGGGGCTGTCGACTTGCACCAAGGCAGAAATTCCGGTAAAGGGAAGTCATTGCCTTTGTAAAGTAAACAAGCACCACAGAGTAAGAAAGTGGAAAAATAAACACTATGTAAAAACTGGAAGAAGCTGTGCTGAAAGTAAAGGGGCCGGAAATACAAGACCAACTGTACAATACAACTGAAATGGGATAAACAGCAACTGACACAAAAAGCCACAGCATCGAGTCGTCCTCTGGAAGTCCCACCTGAAGGGTGAGTACAGAAATATTCCACTTCTCCTCGGGTCCAGCCTACCGCTCCGAGTACACCCCACCCAGTGGTCCATCTCCAGGTACCGTCCTGCTCCACAAGCGTCCACCATGATCAACACTCTCTGTCATATGAAACCAACACAACGTAGTGCGGGAATAGCCCGTGCAGGGGTGAGTATAAGCTACTCAGTAGGGACCCTGAGACCCCCGAAGGTCTCCGAAAATCCACAAAGGATAAAACAAAAAAGAAAGATACAATCACGAACTAACATCCGACACTGCTTAGTTATATGCCCATACATATACCTATGTCATAAATTCTCGCTCGACTCCAACATCTGAGCTCAATTACAACCCAGTCCACACAGGAAAGCAAAACGTAAAATCCACATAGGATAGCTCAACACAATCTACAAAGGAAAGTAAAACGTAAATCCACACAGGATAGAACAACACAATCCACAAAGGAAAGTAAAACAATGTTTCAGCTCACACATGTATACTTCTTCGAATGACGATAGAGATGATCACTGATCCATCTAAGTTGTTGGACCCACAAAGAATCGATAGGTACTAACCCCCGCAAAGACCCACACAGGATCGGGCCCTCACAGGACCTGTAGGCGCTGGCTCAAACAGAACCACTGAGCGCTAACCCACACAAGATCGGTAGCACTGATCCACACAGGATCGCTGAGTGCTGCAGTCGTCGTCGTCGAATCCACTGAGGATCTCTGCACAGTCGTCGTCGCAGTCACAGTAGCAGTCGCAGCCAGCTCTACTGTTCCCGCACACAGCAAGCTCGTTCGGGAGGGTCCACTCCACGATCCGAGAGGTTGATACATCAACTAACACATAGTCTAGAGTTGATGTATCCAAATGTTTCGTATCGTCAACAGGAACTCAATGTCGGAGATGGCACGTCAATCGGACACCCGATCTGAGTGTTATTGGCTTTTTCATCCCAGGGGCCCGGTTGGGTTTTAAGGAAAAACCAACCCGACCGTACTCTACCTACGTCCAAACCTCAGGTAGAGTAAGCCAAACGATCCATATCACTTAGAGGAATTCAAAAAAGTCGATGACACGTCAATCGCACGTCCGAAGCTCAAGATATGAGCGTTTCTGCTCCGAGGGCCTGGTTGGTTTCGTGTACGAACCAACTTGGCCTCACCCGAAGTATTCCTAATCCTTGAGTGTGATATACCAAAACGACAATTTCGATCCAAGGATCGCATCACCACTGACGGCGCATCGTTCAGAGTCTTGTGGCTCATGATACCGGAAAAAGACCGAAAACGTTCCGAAGATGGGGGGGTCTGGGCCCGGACTGACCCGGCCCGACCCCCTAGGTCAGCCCGAACTGGGTCGACCGGACCCGGGTCCGGGTCTGACCCGGTTGGGCACGACCCGGCCCGGCTCGGCTCGGCCGAGCGGCCAAGCAAGCGGAGTCCGGGGGCGGGGGCGCGCTTCCCCCGCGTGTGAACACCCCCCCCCCCCGCGGGTGTCGCCCTTGGTCAGCGGAAGCGGCATTGCCGCGTCCCGTGTGCAGCGGACCCGCGTGGATGCGGGTCCACTGGTGCCACCACGGATTCAGCTGCGCCGGCGACCCACACCGCGGGTGGTTTCTGCGGGCCACCAAAGTTGCTCCGGTGGTCCGATTCCACTCCCATCTGCGACGTAGCTCCTCCCGTGTCCCGATCTTCACTGCGGAATCACTGAATCACCCAAGCGGCTTGTTTTTTCATCGCCCGCCAATCCGCGCATCAACAAATAACTGTGGAGGGTTGTCATGCCATGTTTGTTTGGCCCGCACCCTCCGTGTTTGGTGATAACAATTAGGAAGAAAATAATCAACACATGTAAAACAAACAAAATAAAATTTTAATAAATTATAATTGTACTTGATTCTGGTTCTTTGTTTTTAGGAGGAAACAACCACGGAAATAAATCCATTTCACAAACAAAACCCCTACCTCGTCAATTCGTCGCATGCACGTTCTTCACAGAAATGATCTCCGCGGAAGGAGGGGACCGTCGCGTCGCGGAAGGGCGTCGCGTCGTCGAACTCCGACTTTCAAGAACATGCATATTTAATTATATTAATTAAATCCATGATGTTGTTATAAACCACAAAGAAGATTTAAAACAAGAAACCCGAAATCTCATACCTCAAGCAGTTGGTGGTCAGAGATCGTTGCGGGGAAGAACGTCTCAGAAGAAGCATCGTCAATCTCCGAGGATGACAGTGTTCTTCGCTTTCTTCGCGTTCCTCGTGTTCTTCGCGTTCTTCACGAAGGAGGATGAAGGCACAAATTTTTTTCAAAAACCTCTCAACGAGGAATCCTCAAGAATTCGTGCATTGGTCTTATTTTATTATTATACCAACGGATTTTAAACAGGTTAAGAAACGATTAAATTAATTCATAGAATTATTTTAATGAAGATAAACGACCAATTAATTGGTGTGTTTTGAATTTATGAAAACTCATCAGTGGACATTCATAATGACGGGTTTTTTGCGGGTGCATTACTTAGTGGAAAAGAAACGATGGGGCTTGTGAGGGCCCCACCTCACAAATATCCTACCAGGAGGGTAGGATATTTCGGGCTCTACCCTATCCACTTCAACTCAGCTTAAGCATCCTAAAGTGGCATTTAAGTGGCTTTAGGTGAAATAAAATAATTTTTTTCGTACCAATAATTTTATTTCTTAATTTTAAGCCCAAAAATTAAAAACCACACCCGAGCAAACGCAACTCCGGAAGAGGCGTTTCTAATAAAAAATCGGGGCAGCGATTCCATCAGTACCCTCAGAATTCGATTCCAAGCACCGGTTCAAATGTTAGAAAAACCCACTCCTCCGTTCACTGAACGTACCTGAGCCAAACTTCGAAAAATGATTCTGGGCACACCGGGCCTTCGAATTAGGTGCCGTCAGAAACTGTGTCCTTGTAAAATTCCAAAGAGAATGAAGAAAAAAATTTCCTGGAAATTTACGAGTGTTTACATCACTCCCACCTCGGGGCTTTATTTCCTTTTAAAGATACATCAAAAGCTAGGGAAACAAGTGTGGGTATTGAGCACGCATCTGAGCCTCCCGCTCCAAGGTGCTCTCCTGGAGGTTCTCGTGCTGCCATCTGATTCGCACTAGAGGAATCGACCGTCCACGTAGGACCCGCTACTGTCAATCCTCGATCTCCACCGGGACCTCCGCAAAAGTCACCCCATCATCAACGTCTAGCTCCCCATGGTTAATGATGTGCGTCGGGTTGTGCACGTATCTCCTCAGCTGATATATGTGGAAGACGTCGTGCACCCGGTTCAACTGAGGTGGTAGAGCTAGGCGATAAGCCACCTCGCCAATCCTGCTGAGGACCTAGAAAGGTCCATTGAAGCGTGGAAAAAACTTGCCACCTCGGCCAAATCTCTGTAATCCATGTCGAGGTTAGACACACAAGAAGACGTTGTTGCCATCCTCGAACTCTAGTGGCCTCCGCCTCATGTCAGCGTAAGACTTCTGACGGCTCTGAGCTGTCCTCATCTGCTCCTGGATGACCTGGACCTTCTCTGTCGTGGCCTAGACCATCACTGGTCCCACAAGTGCTGACTCCCCAGGGTCTGTCCAGCACAAAGGATATCTGCAAGGTCTTCCATACAACGCGTCGTATGGTGCCATCCCGATGGTTGAGTAGTAGTTGTTGTTGTACACGAACTCCACCTAGGTTAGGTGGTCTTTCCAACTATGTCCAAAGTCAAGGAAACATGCGCAGAGCATGTCGTCGAGAGTCTGAATGGTCCTCTCCATCTGGCCATACGTCTTAGGGTAAAAGGAGGTGCTCAGATGTAGCTGCTTCCCGAAGGCCTCATACAATCCCTTCCATAGCTGGGAATTAAAGAAAGAATCTCGATCGGAGACGATACATGATGGCACACCGTGAAGCCATACAATCTACTGAACGTATAGGCGCCCCAAGCTCTCCACTGAGCCCTACTCTCTGATGGGTAAGAAGTGAGCCAACTTACTGAGTCGGTCATCAATCACCCAGATGGAGTCATGAACTCTGGAAGTGTGTGGAAGTCCAGTCATGAAGATCATAGATATCCCATCCCACTTCCACTCTGGGACCTCCAAGGGGTATACCAATCCTGCTGGTACCTGATGCTCTGCCTTCACCTGCTGGCAGGTGAGGCATCGTGAAATGAACACTGCCACAACCTTCTTCATGTCCGTCCACCAGTGCTCTCGCCTCCTAGAGTATGCTGACACTGCCGGCACCGGTGTGTAATCGTCGAGTCTTCTCCCATAGGAGTCTCTAGCCGTAAGGATCGAGGCAACGGCTCTGTCGGAATCTATGAGCTCCGAACAAGGGAAACGGCTATGAATGAGTGACTCGCTCATGTGTCTATAAGAACTACGGCAAGGGTGGAATAGACACGGATCGTACCTTGAATCATCTCGGGCGCACCGTGGTCGTAGGCCTCTGCTTCCTGGAGTTGTGCCTGTCTCTACCCGCCAGCTCCCTGTGGTCGAGGTGGACCTCCTGGTGGTGGTGGTGGAAGAGCCTCAAAGCGTCGCCCACCACCTGCTGCTCGGCCAGCTCCCCTGCCTCGTCCGCCTGCTACCTGCAGACCGCCATGGTCAACCCTCTGCCTCTACCTGGGTGGCCCCTCCACCGTCTGCTGCTCCTCGACACAGCGGGTCGGGAAGTCACGAGCCATGTGGCCCGGCCCGCCGCATGCGTAGCACTGCCTACCTCTCGAAAGACTGGCTTTGCACTGTGTGCCCCGAACTGCTGCGCCAGTGTCCTAAAGTCATCTGCCGGAAGGTCTGGTCTGCCTAGACCCATGAGTCATCTGTCGGTTACCTGCTGCCAAAGACTCCGCTACCTACCGCCCTGCAGTAGGTCTTACTGTGGACTCAGCAAGAGAGATCTTGATCGGAAGGGCTCTCTCCCGTACACCTTCCTGAGTCAGAATGCTAAGGGAGATCAGTGATGCCCTGATCTCGTATCTCAATCCCTGCTCAAGGTCCGGGCCTGGAAGAATGAGTCACATACCATGTCGGTCGAGTAGTGCGAGAGATCAGTAAATCTCACCGAGTACTGGGAGACCGTCAAGCTGCCCTGCCGCAGCTGAAGAATCTCTTGGATGTGCACCGTACGGAGGGTGGATGGGACAAACTCTGAGCGGAAGAGGTCCTCAAAGTTTTTATAGAGGAGAGATGCCTCATCGTGCACCTGGAGCATAAAGCTCCACCATCGGCCCGCTTCTGTTTGCAGTAGGCTCGCTGTGAGGATCACCATGAGGTCTGCTGGTGTCCTCACTAGCCTGAAAACTCGTACAGCTGCTTCCAGCCAGTCCTAGGCTGCCTGGGGGTCCATCTCCCCGCGGAACCTAGGTGGCCACTGGCGCTGGAACTCATGAATTTCACTAAGGCGACGTGCATCGTCAGCAGATAAGACTTGAAGCATCGGTGGCTCGGCGGGTAGAGGTACCACCAGTGCCTCTGCTGTCAAAGGGCCATGTACTGAGGCCTTGTCGCTCGGCGGACTGTCTTCACGTACAACTCTCAAAACCCTAGCTGGATGCCATCTTGGGGCCATCCTAAAAAGAAACAGGTGTGCCATGGTCAGAATAGTATACATGGTGAGTTGACACATGTAATCACAAAGAAAACCTGAAACACACATTCAAACAATGTTTTCTTGCATTCAGTCGGAAATCTGAAGTCAGGGTCCTGGTTTACGGATACGTCGGCCGCCGCACCAACACTGGGCTCCCTGGACTGATAACCACACTCAATACGCTAAACACTATTGCTTCACAAAGAAGAAAGATCAGAGTCTGTGGTAGAACCAACCTCCCTCTGATACCAATTTTCCACGACCTGTCCTCCGGGCCCGTGCCGTGACTACCGCAAGCCCGCCTTCCATAGGCCAGGGGCTGGTGAATTTCTCCAAGGCATAAATTCCGGTAAAGGGAATGCATTTCCTTTGTAAAGTAAACAAGAACCATCGAGTAAGAATGTGGAAAAGTAAACACTAAGTAAAAACTGGAACAAGCTGTGCTGAAAGTAAAGGGGCCGGAAATACAAGCCCAACTGTAAAGAACAACTAAAATGGGAAAAACAGCAACTGAAAGAAAAATCCGCAGCGTCGAGCCGTCTTCTGGAAGTCCCACCTGAAGGGTGATTACAGAAATCCCCCACTGCACCTCATGTCCAGCCTACCGCTCCGAGTACACCCCGCCCAGTGGTCCACCTCCAAGTACCGTCCTGCTCCGCAAGCCTCCACCACGATCAGCACTGTCCGTCGTCTGCAACCAACACAACGTAGTGAGGGCATAGCTCGTGCAGGGGTGAGTATAAGCTATTCAGTAGGGACCCTGAGACCCCCGAAGGTCTCCAAAAGTCCACAAAGGATAAACCACAAAGGAAATATACAATTAAGAAGTAAAATCTGACACTACTTATGTATATGCCCATACATATACCTAAGTCATCAATTCTCGCTCGGCTCCAACATCCGAACTCAAG
Source organism: Viscum album (assembly GCA_963277665.1). Lineage (NCBI taxonomy): Eukaryota > Viridiplantae > Streptophyta > Magnoliopsida > Santalales > Viscaceae > Viscum > Viscum album. Next base: position 479,390,168 of record OY728134.1, read on the forward strand.
TATAACCCAACCCACACAGGAAAGAAAAACGTAAAATCCACACAGGATAGCTCAACAGAATCCACAAAGGAAAGTAAAACGTAAATCCACACAGGATAGCACAACACAATCCACAAAGGAAAGTAAAATAGAGTTTCATCTCACACAGGTATACTTCTTCGAATGATGATAGATATGATCACTGATCCATCTAAGTCATCAGACCCACAAAGGATCGATAGGTACTAACCCCAATAAAGACCCACACAGAATCGGGCCCCCACATGTCCTGTAGGCACTGGCTCACACAGAACCGCTGAGCGCTGACCCACACGGGATCAGACCCACACAGGATCGGTAGCGTTGATCCACACAGGATTGCTGAGTGTTGTAGTAGTCGTCGTTGAATCCACTGAGGATCTCTGCACAGTCGTCGTTGCAGTCATAGTAGTAGTCGCAGCCACCTCTAGGGTTCCCGCATACAGCAAGCTCGTTCGGGAGGGCCTACTCCATGAGCCGAGAGGCTGATACATCAAATGAATCATAGTCCAGAGTTTATGTATCCAAAAGTTCTATATTGTCAATAGGAACTCAACGTCGCAGACGGCGCGTCAATCGGACGCCCGGTCTGAGAGTTATTTGCTTTTTCGTCCTAGGGGCCCGATTGGTTTTTAAGGAAAAACCAACCCGACCATACTCTACCTATTTCCAAACCATGGGCGGAGTAATCCAAATGATCCATCTCACTTAGAGGAATTCAAAAAAGTTGACGGCATTTCAATCGGACGTCCGAAGCTCAAGATATGAGTGTTTCCGCTCCGAGGGCCCGGTTGGATTCGTGTACGAACCAACCCGGCTGAACCTAAAGTATTCCGAAACCATGAGTGTGATATACCGAAACGACCATCTCGATCCAAGGATTTCATCTCCACTGACGACACTTCGTTCGGAGGCCCGTGGCTCACGATACGAGCAAAATACCGAAAACATTCTGAAGACTGGGGTTTGGGCCCGGACCGACCCGGCTTGACCCCCCTGGGTCGGCCCAAAGTGGGTCGACCCGACCCGGGTCCAACCCAGTTGGGAACGACCCGGCCAGCGGGTCGGCTCGGCCCAGCTCAGCTCGGCCGAGCGGCCGAGAGAGCGGAGTCCAGGGGCGGGGGCGCGCTGCCCCCGCGTGTGAACACCCCCCCCCCCCTGCGGGGGCCACCCTTGGTCAGCAAACGCGGCATTGCGGCGTCCTGTTTGCACCAGACCCGCGCTGCCGCGAGTCCATTGGGGCCGCCGCCGTCGGGGATTCAGCCGCAGCGGCTGTGTCCGGTGGCGCGCCGGGGAGCCGCCGCCTCCGTCCGTCGGCGCCACCACGCCGGCGACCCGCGCCGCTGGTGGTTTCCGCGGGCCACCCGTGTTGCTCCGGTGGTCCGATTCCACTCCCGTCTATGCCGTAGCTCCTCCCGGGTCCCGATATTCATTTCGGAATCAACGAATCACCCCTGCAACATGTTTTTTCATCGCCCGCCAATCCGCGCATCAACAAAGAACTGCGGAGGGTTGTCGGGCCATGTTTTTTTGGCCCGCACCCTCCGCATTAGGTGATAACAATCAGGAACAAAATAATCCACACATAGAAAACAAACAAAATAAAATTTTAATAAATTAAAATTGTACTTGATTCAGGTTCTTTGTTTTTAGGAGGAAACAACCATAGAAATAAATTCATTTCAAAAACAAAACCCCTACCTTGTCAAGTCGTCCAATGGGAATTCATCGAAGAAATGATCGCCGCGGAAGGAGGGGACCGTCGCGTCACAGAATGGCGTCCCGTCGTCGAACTCCGAAGTTCAAGAACATGCAGATTTAATTATATTAATTAAATCCATGATGTTGTTATAAACCACAAAGAAGATTTAAAAGAAGAAACCCGAAATCTCCTACCTCAAGAAGTTGGTGATCAGAGATCGTTGCGGGGAAGAACGTCTCAGAAGAAGCATCGTCAATCTCCGAGGGTGACGGCATTCTTCGCGTTCTTCGTGTTCTTCGCGTTCTTCGCGTTCATCATGAAGGGGGATGAAGGCACAAAAATTTGTCAAAAACCTTTCAATGAGCAATCCTCAAGAAGTCATGCATTGGTCTTATTTTATTATTATGCCAACAGATTGTAAACAGGTTAAGAAACGATTAAATTAATTCATAGAATTAATTTAACGAAGTCAATCTCCTAATTAATTGGTGCATTAAGAATTTTAGAAAACGTGTCAGTTGACTTTAATAATGATAGGTTCTCGTGGGTACGTTACTTAGCAGAAATGAAATGGTGGGGCTCGTGCGGGCCCCACCTCACAAATATCCTACCAGGAGGGTAGGATATTTCGGGTTCTACCCTATCCACTTCAACTCAGCTTAAGTAGCTTAAAGTAGATTTTAAGTGGCTTTAGGTGAAATAAAATAATGTTTTTCGTACCAAATATTTTATTTCTTAACTTTAAGTCCAAAAATTAAAACCACACCCGAGAAAACGAAACTCCGGAAGAAGCGTTTCTAAACAAAAATCGGCACTGCAATTCCATCGGTGCCCTCAGAATTCGATTTCTAGCACCGGTTCAAAAGTTAGAAAAACCCGCTCATCCGTTCACTGAACGTACCCGAGCCAAACTTCGGTTTCTCGTGACTTTTCTCAAATTATCCAACTGATTCAAGAATATATTTAGTCTCATGTGTTGTAACCTCTCAAAACCATCATTGAACCTAATGCTCTAGAAGTTATGATCCATCCTCCTATGAAAAATTCTTCATACCCACCAACATATTTGACACCACCTACTGGACCCTCTACTAATCCCATTGAGAAAGGAAAGTAACCTCATTATCCAAAACTATAGTGTGCATTATTCTATGATAGGGATGTATTACAGAAATTTGATATTTTTGGTAAATGATTTGTAACACCTTTAACATTATTGATTAATAGAATTTTGTTTTCTAGTCTTCCATATATTTCTATTCAATCTATTGTTATATGGTCCTTTTTATTTCTTTTCTGCCTCTTTCTTTCATGGTTATACTCCAAAGGGTGGAACAATTTTTAAATCCCCTTGCGCTGTTTGATTATCCCATAAAGGGGACAACAATATCGTATTAATATTATTTACTTTGACATTGAAATCACTATTATATATTTTATTTCTCATTAATACCATTACTATTTACATTACTTATTAACCTTATCTATATATTCAAAACATTATATATATAGTACGAACAATCAAATATATTAGGATATGATAAGTTGAATGATTCCATTCCACATAAAATGACTGTACAAAAAATGCCACGATTTGTTATCATAAAATGGGGGATATTGTTTCCCCATAAGAGACTGTCAGACACCCTCTCTAGTATTAATTTATTTTATAATGACCAGTCATGTCAATTTCATCAAATCATGACTAATAATACCCATCATGATTATTTGATTTTCAATATGTTCAAATATGTTTATCTATGATCTCATATGAATTTAGTACATTCTATTAACATTTATGTCGTAATACAATCAAATAAAAAGTATTTTATTAGTGTAACTTACTTACTCCAAAAGAAGAGATGAGATACCGATAGATCCAGTGAGTCATTGATAGGTGACTTACTGATGTAGATGACCAATCAATGCAGCTAACCTATCGTGAGTTCAAATGACATACCCATACATGGTGATACTGATGCAAGGACCCACCAAGAGTTATAATGAGACACTAATGCAATTTGTCACTGGCGCCAGGAAAGGCTGACAAAAAAAACACTGATGGAATGGATCACCGACAAAAATAGATATCAACTAAGGACTCGCTAATAGATTGTTTTAAATTTTTAAATTTATTTTTACCTATAATGGTTATATATTGAGTATTTTAATAAACTGAATTAATTTTATTCTATTTATGTAGGCATGTTAAATGAGGTTTTCTGATATATGAGGAAATATATCTACCTCAATAGTGTACATTTTCAGGCAGAAATGAATATATATAAACTACAGGGCTTGAAATGGATAAACATGCACCGACACATATTCATAAAAAGATATGAGAAGAACCCCATTACCACCATACATAAAGGAAGAACACACAATTAATTATTCATTCTAGATTTCTACGATCCAAGGAAAGACAATTCATAAAAAGTTCCATCATCTCTTTAGAATCCTAATAATCCAAAGGATAAGAACATATCATCTTCCTGGAAGAAAACAAATAGTGCTACTAGACACTATATTTTCAGTGTCTGTACCAATAAAAGAACTCATGTAGCAACTCTAATATATTAGAGAGCATAGAGGTCAATTGGATAACACTCAGTTCATCTCTACTAACTACTTAATATATCATATTCTATTATGTACTATTTTACAAAACATTCAAGTTGTGTGTTAGTATATAAAAAAACACATTGTCTCCTACAAAAAACCGAAGTCTACTAGATATACTCATTCGACTATCTTCTTACACTTGTTTATTCCATAAAGAAATATTGAAAAAGACATATGTAACATAGTAATTTTAGTTCACATGTAGATGTATGGTGGAGGTCTTGTCACCTGGACAGTCTATGTACTGTTATTTTATCCTCGATCTATGGTGTGGATCAAAATAATAATCTTTATAGATTACATGGTGACAAGTGATCACCATGTAGAGAGGAATATGTCACTACATGAGACTAAACCACTTGTTTTATATCCAATGTGTTTTTCATTTTAGTCTTTCACTGTTTTTGCTCATATTTCAATGAAATATAAATTTTACTTTTGCAGTTAGTCTTGGATAGAAGTTTTAACTTTTTTCCCTTATTAGTAAAGTTTCTAAAGTTCTATGAATATCTCATTTTTCATAATTGATTATAAAACAGTCTTATAAGAAACCATTTGACCATACAAGATCTTATAATTTCACTACCTTGGTTAACTGGAAAGTTTTATTTTAAATTGGTAGAATATCTTAATTAATATTTTTAATATATATTTTTACAAGAACTCAATTCACCCCCTCTTGATTGTCATACTTTGTCCAACACTAGTAATATTAAACTATCTCTTTACATCATTTCAAATTAAATATTTATCTCTATTTTGATTATGTGTGTTTTTGTAATGTTATTCTAAAAACATTAAAGGCATCTATTTCATGATAATATTTATCATTTCCACTTCATGTTACCTATAAAAATCCATCTTGTTGTTTTCAAGGAACAATTATTATTGATTCTTTGAAAAATAATTTTTCTTCCCTTCACATTTTAAAAAAATGAATTTTCAATATAACACAATGCTTACCCTTTTATTGCCATAGAAAAATCAGTTTCAAAAATCAATTTGACACTTTATTTTATAATTTTTAGTAATAATTATTATAAATATTTCATTTCAATAATTAAAATTTTTATACTAGTAATTTTAATTTATGATTATTTTGAATGGAGAATGAATTGTTGTTATATATTTTGAAGGTGAAATTTAATTTTAAATTTTAATTATTAATTTTGATAATTTATTATAAAGAATTATTCTTTTAAGAAATAACTATTTAGTGTTTTTAATAATTATTATAAAAAGATATTGAAATATTATTTATTCAGTATGTTTTTAAAAAAAATAATCTAGGCATATAGGAATCATTATAAATGATCTATCAAGGTAAAAGTATTTAATATTACTGATTTATTTATTGGTTATTTCAATAATTTAAAAAATTTATATTTCTTATCATTTTTTTCAATGTGATTCATCAATTATTATAAAGATGTGTTTTTTCCACTATATCATCATCCAATAATATATTTCATTTTACACTTGGGATATGATATTATGATGTAATAGAAAAAATTTATATTTATTCCTTATAATTATAATGAATTATAATGGATATAATAAAATCCATTACATTCCATTGGGTTAATTAGTATTTGATTAAATTATGAATGTTTAATGATAATTTGGAACAATTATATATTTTTTCATTTTGAGACGGGTTTTTTGGAAAATGAACAGATATGGTTTGGGTATGAATAATCCTTTATATGGTTAGGGTTGGATAAATACCTATGTAATTTTTAGTCCTTGTGAATCCATAATAATGGTTGGATCCTACATATACATACAATTTATTGGTTAAAAATTCCTTTCACATGAGAGAATAATTTTGAGGATGTGATTTTTTTACAATCTTTTTCACTTGCATTAATTTTTTTCCAAACATTAAGATTGGGATTTTTTTTTCTAAAAAAATGGAATTTTCAATTTTCAAAACATATTCTATGAGCATTTTTCAATTTCAAAAAATGATGCATGAAAATTATTTTTTTGTTTCATAAATCATGTTCTTGAATTAATTTTCTCATAATGTTATTATTTAAATTGATTATTATTACAAAAAATTTCTATCTTTTCGTCCCTTCAAATACAACATGGATAGTATTTATTATCTCCATATTAATCACTATTCATCCATGATACATGATTAATAATTTAATTTCTTATGGGATTTTATCATACATAATAAAAAACATATTATTCATGTTCATGTTAATAATAATTATATTTTTGGCTCATGTAATATCATAGGATTATTATTTATCACATGATGATAGGTTGATGAAATTGTCCCTTAGTGAGGGTTTTAAATACCAAATATCTTATATTTCCATTACTCTTGTTACAAATATGTGTATAAAATATGATAATTATATATGTGGGTCTAGTGTGGGTCAACTATAAATAAATATTCACAACTATTTCAAAATAAACATCTTGTGTAACTAGTCCTCATAATAACTAAACCATCAATTACTAGGACTATGTGAATATTATGAGATGTAATTTATCTATTACAAAAATTATTTAAATAATGTATGTAAATATTATGTCAACTCTACTTATATAAATTACATTATTTAAAGACTGCTTCATATGGATTGGACCAGAATGTGTGGTCATAGGGAATCTCATCAAGATGGTTTGAATTATATTTGTTTATAAATAAATTATTCATGCCATGTTAGGTTCAAAAACTAAAATTAAAAATATATTAGGGGTAGTAATTGGATTCATAAAAATACCATAAAATAACAATGGGATGTAGTTAGTTGTATAATTATGCATCTAAAATGTTTTTTAACTCTTTTTAAATGGATGACTTGTCTAAGGATTTTTCTAATTCAGACATAGGTGGATATATTCAAACTAATAGGATCCATATTGGATAAGTGTTCACATAAAAATAAAAAAAATTTGAGTTTGATGTACAATGTTCAACAATTAGTTTTTTTTAACCTTAGAGGTGGAGTAAAAACTGACTTCCAAAATTTGAAAAGAAACTAAATTGGTTTTATGGGGCGTTAGAGGATCCATAAAAAAGAATGAGTTTGAGATATTTTTTCATGATTTAAAAATGTATGATCCTATTTTACTATATAATAATGATTGACTCTAGTGTAAATCATTTTTAGGGGATATGTATGTTCATCAAGATATTATTTGAGGAAATTAGTTTTGTATTAATGGAAGGTGCATGGAGTTCAGAATCCAAAAGTTATACAAACTATGTTTGTATTCCATGTTATATTAGAGTGGATTTAATTTTATGTTAGGTGGAGATGATTTAATTCATGTTTGAGGAAAAATTTAGCTATAAATAAATTTAGAGTTGATGTTATTTTCATATGCTAATGTAGGACATTTTGGTGTAACCTAATAATTATTCTATAATGGTTGATTTTAAATTTTGACAGGTCTGAGAGAATGTTTTGTATATGTTGTGTAATAATTATATAGAGAAGTAATAGTTATCTAGAATATATCCTTTTGTAATGGTTTTTTTATAATTCTAATTTATTTATTTCTAAATGTAGGAATATGAATTTAGAATTCAGAACCTGATTTCAAAAGTTGAGAGATTTGCAAAGAGTTCTTAATATATAATTATGAGAAATCATAGTACATTAAAGGAGGTGTATGATTAATATGATAATGCATATGATATTAATATGGAATGTATTTTTTATCTTTACCTATTAAAAATACTAATGTGTTGTATTAGGGACTTCCATTGACTATATGAATGGATGAAAATGAAGATCTCATCCAAAGGAAGTTATTATTTTGAAAATCAAATGTTAAAGGATACTGGATAAATGGATGAGTACTATAAAAGTTAAATATAAATAGATAAAAAAATATTTAAATTATTATATACTTTTCTATGTTGTATCCATCTTCCATTCACAATTATTTTTTATTTATTCCATAGTAATATGTCAATTATCCCAAACCATGTAATATCCTTTTTTCATTGAAATCTGTTTTACATCCGTAACTTTTAGAATATATTGTTTTGTGGTTAATTTAAATATTACCCATTAATTATTTTCTAGTATTCTCATTTCTATAAAATTATTAGTGGTTTTACCTAAATTGGTATTTTTAAACATTGTCTCTAGTTCTGATTGTTTTGAAGGGTAACTTCAATTTGGGGAGTTTTTAAACCAAACATAGAAATTATTGGAATATATGAAATGATTAGTTCAATGTTGAAAAATATATTTTAAAAATATTTTAATGTGATTTTAAAAATTATGATTGTATTTTTCATCCATTTATTTTAGATTTTTTGTCTTTCATTGTTTTCTAACAGATGTTTGAAATTTTACTTCATTATGTGTAAATATTTTTTAGAATAGTTATATTAATCAGAATACCCAAGTTTAATTTTATTAATAAATGAAACTTATAAATGTATAATGGATGTTATATTGTAATTTATAATATATAAATTAATTTTTCTAATCATATAATTCAACATATATTTTGACTTTATAGGATTTATTATCAGTGTTTTTAATGAAAATTTTGTGTCCTATATGGTTTAATTAAACACTATAAATAATTTCTTGAGATATAATAATTTTTGGGTAAAAGGGTAAAATTTCAATTACCTTGTGAAAATGATTTCATGTTGAGAAACTAATATCGCCACTGAGATTCAAATAGGGAATCTCATTAAATTATTTGTAAATTATTTTTATATTGATGTTCAAAATGTTTCTGGTTAATGGAATAACTAATAAATTAAATGATATTTTTAAATTAATAATTTCATTTTTGAATATTTCTATATATACTTATTTATGATAAAACAATATAGAGTCTTGGATTGGATGATGTTCTCTAAAAATGGGGCCACTACCAGAGATAGATCCCTCATTAAATATTGAGGGATAATGAATGATTGGGTTTTTATGTTACTTTTCTTAATTTATTATGAATTTTACATCAATTTATTTTTTATCATTTATAATGCTAAAATTAATATATGATCTTCAAGTATGCTATTATTTAATTCGTGATTATAATAATAAAATTGAAATTTTCAAAATCTATCATTTTTATTTTCGCTATCCCTAGAGAAATATTTGTCATACAAAAACTTCTCTCTATATCTATAAGTATTAGAACATTCACTACTGTAAATCTGACCATTAACAACACTTTTATACCAACGGTTTGTAAAAACCATTGGTATAGGTCACATTTCCCAACGGTTCGGCCAAACCATTGGGAAATCCCACTTTGAGGCCACCTTTCCCACCAGTTTGCCAAAACTGTTGGGAAACGGTATTCCCATCCCAACATTCTGGCCAAACTGTTGGGAAACATCCACATTGTGGCCACCTATCCCAACGGTTTGGCCAAACTGTTATGAAAAGTCCACTTTTTGGACACCTTTCCCAATGGTTTGGCTAAACCGTTGGGAAAGGTCCCCCAGAATTTCACCAAGAATCAAGGGTCTATACCAACTGTTTGGACAACAGTTGGAATAGATCCTTTGAATTTTTATGAGATATTCTTTCATATATCATTATATAAATCAAAATTTAAAATAATTATGAGAATACATATATATATTTACATAATTATGTTAAAAAAAGTCATGTTAGGTTAGTGGTTAAGTCATTCAATGATAAACTAGGGGTCCTGGGATCAAATCCTAGCAAATGTTTTTTTTTTGAAATACATATACCAACGGTTCCATAACCGTTGGTATAGATTTTCATATTACTTATACCAACGGTTTCAAAAACCATTTGTATAGGTCTATACAAACAGTTTTCCCAAAACCGTTGGTATAGACATATCCCAACGACTTACTTGTAAACGGTTCTCCAAACAATTGGTATAGGCTATACCAACGGTTTGGAGGCTTATACCAATGGTTACAAACCGTTGGTATAGGTTAGTTTTCCAGCAGTGATTGATTCATAAATCAGGATTTATTTATTTTTATCAATATAATTATATTGTTATGATGTATTTTAAATTGAAAATATGATCCATGGATTAAATAATATCATTAATATATGATTTAAGGATTAAATTTTAATATTTAAATTGAAAATATGATCCATGGATTAAATAATATCATTAAGATATAATTTAGGGATTCAATTTTGATATTTAAATTGAAAATACCTAGTTGTTGAATTATGAAAAATTTCATGGAATTAATTTCCTACTATTCAGAGTAAATAAAATCATTTAAAATTATTATGCATGAGTTTGATGAATTTATATAATGACTTTTTAGTGATTTTTATAAGTTATTTAAGATTACTACATAATATTGAGGAATAATTTTATTAAGAAAATAAAAATCAATATTTCATGAAATATAGAAATAAAAATATCAGAATCATATTGATTTCACATTTCTCGATGAAAAATCTAAAAAAAAATTACATTCTTTTACTTTCTCTCTTATTTGGGATTTGGAACAATTTTTTTATCAAAAAGATTACATTTGGGTTTCTATGAAATTGATGTATATTTTTTGAATATTATATTGAATTCTCAAATATTCCCTCTTTAGGGGTCCCCTATGGGTGGTTGTGAATGGTAGTAGTGGTGAGTCAATCAGGCTATGAAGAAAAATAAAAATAAGTAACTATTTATTATATAGTAATACATAAAGGCGAGGAGATATATTCCCTTGTGAATCATATTATGATATCCTCCCTATAGATGAATGAATTTGTTGAATGGCCATAACATCACCACTCATGTTGTATAAGAGAATATTTTGTCTTTATAATTTTTGATCTAATTTTATGACCGAAGGGATGAGAAATGAAAGTATAGGGTACACTATATATAAGTATTTGTTATAGTAATTCGGACATTTTGTTTCCTCCTTGTACAACCTAATAGGAATATAATTCTTCTTATGTATAATCACACATTTCCAGACATATATAATTTTAGAAAATTGTTTTAGGATTATTTATAATTATTTAACATAGTGGAATATACATTTAATCAGTGTTGATACATTTCAGAATATATATAAATTTGTGATGTTAAATATTTATTAAAATATATATTTTGAAAATGAGAATAAATCATCATCAGTGGAATTATGTTTTGTGTTAATTGAATTACAACAAGGCATCATGAATTTACATTGGGATGACAATCCTAACAATGTGATGTAAAATAAAAAAAATTATTCCCATAAAATTATATTATGAAAAATTTGATATATATTATTATTAATTGACAAAAATTTTAAATTAATATATTTTGTGTAAATTAATTGTTGATCTTGAAATAATTAAAAAAATAAATTATTTACAATAGGGGGAATGATAATTGTTTTTTTATTTAATTATTGTGATAAGTATATCAAATATTCAAAAAAAAAATTGTTGACTTGTACAAGTGTCAATTTTTAAAAATAATGTTGTTTTAAAGATATATTATGCCTAAATGAATTAAAATTTATTTCTTTATGAAAAGGAACATTGTATAAATTACAAGATTATCAATGATAATGTAACTCACTACAAATGAAAATAAAACATATTCATGGAGTTATATCTATTTAACATATTTGTAGTTATTGTTTGAATGTTAATGATGTGTTATAACAAGGATATTATCGGCTAGAGTAGTGTAATTCTTCATTTATAATGATGGTTTAAATAAAAATCCATTGAAATATTATCCATGAACATTAAAAATGTTATTGTTTTATATATTATATAATAATTAGCATAACCAAATAACTATAATTTAATATATATTCTATCTCAATGGGATAATTGTACTATGATTCACATAGAATAATCTGAGGGAATCAAGGTTTTTAGGAAGGCAATTAATTAATGGAATGTGATCAATATTCTACAAATTTTTCTAACCTAACTATGTTCATTAATTGATGGATATCAACAATTACAATGTATTATTTTTATTTAATGTAATCACTCAAAGAGACTATAGTTAAATTGACATGATGAAAAATATTACCCTTCTCAACCAATAAGATGGATAAAAAATAACATTGACTATTACATTTACCTATTTTTACTAATTCAAAATTATTGGTTATAATATATTAAGGATATTTGAGATTGAGATATATAGTGAAACACCCATGTTTTGGTAAATCTGATCTCCCATATCTTTTATATTATAGTGAAAGATAATAAAAAAATAATGCTGATTTTCCTCTCATAATATTTTGACATTGAAATAAAATATATACAAACACATTCAAACTATAACACGTAGAATTTCTATGAATTATTATTTTTGAAAACAATAAATTTAATTCCAAGAATTCATTACAAGGAATGCCTTGTTAATATTGTGCTACATGAAATACATGGTTAGCTTTTATTACACACAAAATTGAGTTTTAACAAATCCATGATATATTATTGATATAGTTATTTAAGTGTGATAGTAAAAAACTCTCCATTAAAATTATCAATATGAATAATAAGAAATAATTTTAAAATATTTATTATAATTTTTTTACATAATGGAATCAAAAGGATAAAAAGTTACTTAATTAATTATTATAACTTTATATGTTTTGAAAATAATTTTTCAAAAAAAATATTTCATTTTTAACAATAACATAATAATTTTTTTTAATTTTAGAATAATAATTACGTTAAATAATTTTCTTTTTCTAAATCTTTATGAAAAACTAATATTTGGTATAATTTTATGGTTTTTTCTAAAATATTCAATTAATGAATAATATTGGAAAATAATACATTATAATTTAAAGTTTCACCTTCATTTTAATTATTTATTATATAATATTATATTTTATATTTATTTTGATTTAATATTATTTCCATTTTCCATACATTAATCAATTTTATTTCCTTTGAATTAATTTTAAATTATATTTCAATTATTAATCATTGTAATCCTTTGAAAACATTCCCTTAAAAAACCAATTTCACATAGTGTATACAACATTTATTTTAACATAATTTTTACAGTCAGGAGAAAAAAATATGTTATAATGAATTCATCATTTTAAATTTGAAAAATTTATATTATATAATATGATCTAATTATTTTTTGGCTTAAAAAAATATTAAAAATAATGAAATATATTTATTGAGGGTAAACTGTCATTGGATTTACCTTGGGTTATAATAAAATTATAATGTTCAAAAATGACCCCAAACATGACTAAAATATAATTTCTTAATATATATAATGCATTTATATTATAATTTCAATAATAACCTCTTATGTTAGCCCTTTTATAGGAAGGAGTGTTTTTGGAATTCATTTTACAAAAATTACACGTGATCCACTCACAAACCTTATAAAGTCCATCCATTCTGCACTTCATTTCACAACATAAAAAACGTTTAGATATAGACAATAACTAAAAAATAACTTACCAAATTAAATCCTCTCATCCTTGTATCCATAATTATGCCATAGATCCATCATAGGAAGGGTTTTGGTAAAACCTATTGATGATACCCAAAGTTGAGTTATGTTCATCAATTAGAGTTTTTTATTTCTTCATATAATTATTTCAATCATTATTATTTCTTTGTGATATAACAAAAACATTATCATCCATATTCTGATATTTTTTATTATAAGGTAATAACTATAAGATATCACCATGTCAATCAAATGGGTTATGAAATCATTATTCACGTAAATGGTGGGAAACATCCTCAACAACTGATGTAATTCAATGGTCCATTACCACGTCTCTCTATTTGACTAAATGATATATTTATTTTTTATATATTATATTTATGATATTTATATTCCTCTATAATTATTGTATTATATATACCTTTATAGTATCATATTTTTTTTGGAAAATGATAATGTCTCTTCTATGTAAATATAATTAGTGCCTCGTGAAGCAACTTGGTTTTTTTCACACATTACATAGAAGCTAATAATGAAGAAATTAATCAAAATATGTCATATATATGAAAAAATAAGTATTAATTATTATATATCATGTTTCATTGTTTCATTCAATACGTCATGAAAATTGAAACAACATTCATGTGTACGTATGACCTACCCTTTCCATGAACAATTTATTTTATTTTCAATATTCATCTTTTATAAATTACTAAAAATAAATATACTAAATATATATATTATATTTATATCATTGATAATAGTCTTTATGTCATTAAATGAAGATCAATGTAGGAGGGCCAAAAATAAAAACTCAATACATATACTAAAAATAAAGAAGTTATTAACTATAATGTAACTTTAACATGGAATTGTTAATAAATAGTAATTAATGGTCATAAAAAACAAAGATATGGTAAGGTATATATCAATATTTTTCATTAAAATATTTAAAAAACATATAATTATTATATTTTATGTATAAAAATGTAAAAAATATGTTAGGACATAAGTTAGGGGATGTTTATCTCAATTATCATTCAGTTGAAAATATGTTTTATTCCCAAAAAAAATTCTATAAGAAAATTCAATTTTTTTATTATTATCTTCTATATTTTAAAATAATATTATATTCATGTTTTAGTTATTTTAATAAAATTAATGTTGTATTCATGCCTTTATTCAATCAAATAATTTTTTACTATAATAATATATGTGAATGAAATCACTAGTTTAATGTTCACAACATGAAAAAAACATCTTATTGTCATGAACATTATTTTAATTTAAGATTAAATTATAATATGTAATTCTAATTTTCATTTAAAATAATTTTCAATTTTTACTATGATTTATAAATTTCTCTTTAAAGATGAAAATATATTTTCTACAATTTTTTTAAATGATCAATGGAAATAAATTTTCCCATAAGATTACATTTTTTATGTCACATATGAATTAATTGGGAGATTTTACAAGAATACCATTATTATTTTATTTAATGGTATATTTTTATGATTCCATGAAGCTTTTAAAACCTATTTCCCTTCAATCGATCATAAAATAATAAAATTTATGCGAATCCTTTATGTTTTTCTATATGGTGTGGTATGACAAAATGATGAAATTATTTTGAAACTTGTCTCTTTTGTAATTGATAATCTATGATGAAATGTTTTTTATATCCACTTTATTTCATGGGTAATGAAATGATGAATATTTATTGATATATTGGCTCATACAAATGTGGTATCCATTATGACCTTTGTGAGACCTATATATCCTTAAAATAAATTGGGTAAAGGTATATATCTCATTAGATAGACTGAATATGAATAGGGGTAATCCTGGTTCAGTAAGGGACTTTTCCCTATATGGTGGTCTTCGGGGTGAACCATGACTACTATGAAATCTTATTTTGAAAACCCATTTCACTATTTTTTTCTTTTTAAGTGACCCCTGGATTATACAGGAATGATTTGTATGCATATTTTGATCCCACAAATCTAGGTATTATCCCAATTTTATGATCTACATGGTCATATTCATTGATTCCCTTATTATTCATGTATCATAGAATTCAAATCCTTATACCATGTATTAATATTATTATCTTCAATATATAGTTTATGGGTTTCAAATGTTATGATCATGTTCCCCTACATATATATTCATGTTATTCTGACATATATACTTTGTTTACCCATAATTAAAATATGAGCTCATCATTTATTCGGATTCCCTTCCCTTGGTTGTGAAGAAATATATGACATATTAAATATATAATAAGGGTCTGAGTTATAAAGATAATCATGGGAGATTATGTAGTTTACTTATGGACTAATTCTTTATGTGTCCATGAATCTGAAGACATTAATCTATTATAATAATTAGGAATGAATTTGTGTACTTTAATGAAAAATCATAAAATATTATGAAATATCTATGTTTGATAAGATCTGGTAACTATAGTTGGTATCATATAACACATTTTGTTAACCATTGTAAACTGTGATGATAAAACCATATTGAGATCCCCATAGAGATGTATATAAATAAGTATAAGAATGAGGAAAAGTATATGAAAATGACCTAGAATTTTCATAAATGATAGTGTGAGTTGTTTCTCTGATATTACAACCCTATATAGATACAAAAAGTTCATTTGGATCTATAATAGTGATACCATGGGGTAATAACATCAAAAAGAGAATGTTGACCTAGACCCTATCATCACCTGATTCACAACAATGGTCCATGATGGACAACTAGTTTTACAGATCGATGGGAAATTGTTTTTAAATTAACAATCTATTTACGAACCATTCATAGGTATTTAAATAGAAAACGACTATAAATGACCTAGGTTAGAGTAAAGGTTTCATTATGTACACAAAAATTGTAATGATTTTGGGATCACATAAGTAATTTTTTCAAGATTATTTGGTTCCACGTCATGATTATTATTTTCCTGAAGAATAATAATTTTTTTTTGTTTTTTTCAGAGGGTAAACCCCAAAAGAACTATGTTTATGAAGAGAGTGAAAATAATGAAAGGATTTTCCACTTCTGAATTCAATTGTTTTGGGATATGTAATGGAAAACAAATTATGCTCACCAAATTTTCTTTAACTATGGATCATGGATTAATTCTAAAAGAAAAATGGAGGAATCTATATTTTATTGAGTCCATCATGAGGAAACATATTCATTCTTTATGTTGGTCTTATGATCTATAAGGTTTTGAGAAATTGATCGATATGATTCAAATGATATTTTTTTCTCCAATTTTCATAGCCTGAAAATTCCATTTTATTATCTACCATTTGGATAGTTAAGTAGATCAATGTTGCAATACATTTAAGAATAAAACGAAACAATAAAAAATTTATTCTAGGGACTGGAATGAGTTCATAAAACTTGTATTTAATAACAAATTTCTTTGAATTATTCCATTGAAGTTGGATAATGAGTTCCTAGTACAAGAGTAAAATAATCAGGAATTCATTGGTACATTTTGGGAAACTCATACAATAGTTATGACGTACATTTATTTTTTATCATTCAACTTAATAGTAAGGGTGAATGATTCATAAATTTCTTAAAACCAAGCCTCTAAAGGGGATTATTTATAAGATACATTATTATTTATGAATATATTTTTCAATTTTTTGTTAAGATAGAAATATAGGATGGGGTTACATATCAATATCAACATTTTTATAACAATATAAAATCAAATTAAATGGAAAATATTAGAACCATAGAGAAAAGAAGAAGGTATTTCAATTATTCCCAGATTATGGGTAGATAAATGGAGTAAATTGGATTAAAGAAAATATGTAAATGTTTTATAAGTGGAAAATAAGGTAATCTATAAATTTATTAGCCAAGATATTAGAAGAATATAGATATTTATGAAAATAGAGATAAACAAAAACAGAATGTTTCTCACACAATCTAGTGTTTTAGATTCAAGGAGTGTGGTTAATGTGATAACAAGTTCATGAATACAAAGAATAATGTTGATGATTAATTATATCATCCTTTTAAGCCAAGATAAAATGTGAAATCACGTAATATCATTTTTTTGATACAAGGGTTACGAAAACGTTTTTTAAAAAGTTATAATAACCATCCACTCTATTACTGTTAGTTTATTATTTGAATATTTATCTACCCATTATTTCTTATATTAGAATATTATAATATTACCATGATGACACCCAAAAAACAAATGTCATGTGAAATGATAACCCCTAAAGATAAAATAACTCCATATCATGTATAAGATTCATATTTGGTTGAAATTGGTTGGAATTTTCTTCCTATTGATATGGTTATTTATCCACTGGTTGAATTTGAGGTCATTGAATGCATGGATTGTATATCTCTATAAAAATATTATGTCAATTATTTAGTAAGAGATGTTATATTTGATATTCCAGACTAACCTATGATTTAATATCAATGTTACTAGAAGTATGAACATTAAAAGGATATTAGTTCAATTGAATTAGAATTTATTCACATTCAGACAAGTTATTAATGTCCAATGGTTGGGGAGAAACATGGAATTGATGATATAACTATTGTGTTTGAATTTTTTTGATCTTTCCAGATGTGTTTCATAGTCTTCTATAAAAATGTGAAGTTGAGTTTTCCATAGAATACATAAATTATACAATTCCACTTTCATACAATCCTTATATAATAAACAGATTTGAGTAGTAGTAATTGAATAATAAACTTCATGAAAACCATGATGAGGGACTTATTTTTCAAAGGGTGTAATCTTGGTGTACACCTATTCTTAAAATAAATGATATATAGATCAATGTGACTCTATAATGATTAGTGGGATTAGAAAAATATCAAAAATAAGAATAAGTATTATCCTCCCCATATTGATGACTTTTTTAATCAACTGTATGGAGCACAATTCATTTCAAATATTGTTCTTCATTTTTTATATCCTGAATTGAGGGTCAAGAAAGGGGATATACCCATGATTTCACTTTTTTTAACATATGGACAATATGAATATATAGTGATTCCATCTATTCATACTAATTCCCCAATAATCTTCATAGATTTGAAAAATAGACAATTTTTGGATTTCCTTGTCTAGTTTTTGGTTGTCTTTTTAAATGATATTTTTATATATTTAAAGGGAAAATAAGCGTATGAAGATTACATGAGAATTCTAATATATAACATTATAATGTATAAAATATATGAAAAATTTAAATAGTGTAAATGTAGGAAACAAATGTTTTCATTTTTTGTGTCATATAATCTCAAGAGAGGGTATATCTGTATATCCATCAATCGGATAGGCTTTTGAATGTTGGTTCAGATCGTCCATATTGATTTAGTTATGTAGTTTTCTTGGTTTATCTATATATTATAAATGATTTATGGATAATGTATCACTACTATCAAATCCACTTCCATGTTACATCAGAAGGTATCCAAGATCCTCTAGAGAGATGAATTGGAGAAAAATTTCAAGGATATGAAGAGACTATTAGTTAGCACACATATCCTTACATTACCTTGTTTTGGAGAGGGGTTTGTAATTGATTGTGATAAATCCACAAAGTTATTGGTATTTTTCTTTCCATAATTACTTGGTTATGTATTATCCATGATGCCAATTGAGGACTCATAAAAAATCACCTCAATCATGATTTGGAGTTTTCTATGTTATTTTTTTAATTAAATGTATAGAAAAATTATCTTTATTTATATAATTTTTGAAATATTATATTATTATAAAAGTATAAACTATATATCCACATATAGGTAGTTGAATATGCACCAAACAATGAGGTTACAACTAATTAATGATTACATGTTCTTAATAAATTACGACAACAAAATGAACAAGGTGGATAATGATTTGAGTCGAAAGCATCATGAAAGTTGATCTATAATAATTATTATATAAGATCCAATATTTTACGGAATTTCACTATATTGATATATAAATCTATAAGGAAAGGGGAAATCATACCATTCTCATCTGAATATTCAACCATCTATCCAAGCGATGATTAATGAGGTTCTTGTGGATGATGTGGAACTAAAAAAGAAGTACAATTATATATAGATAATGAAATTATAATTTCATTTGGTATGAAATAATGAGATATATCAAAGGGTTTTTATATAATCTCACTGTATTTTATAATGTTAATGATGGAAGATAAAATTATAAGGTGATGGTATATCCAATATCGATATGAGTATGAAAATTGGAAAACAAAACCAATGAATTTTTTCATGGGACACCCCAAAAAATCTAAAGGGAATAATAAAATTTTGATTACCGTCATTCAACATAATCGTTTATCAATCAAAATCAATATCATATATGAATTCACTTTTGGGTTCCCTAGTGAATTCTTCTATAGATCCTAGCCCTGATTCACATTTTCTTCTTCAAGATCATCCTAGATCCTATCACTAGTGGTGTCATCAGGTCTCAAGGGGGTCTTAAGCTCTTGGTGGTGTCTCCTCACCGTAGATGACCTTGCGTAATATGGTTCATTGGTCATGGCCACCGATTCTGTTGGTCATGAGATTCGATGGATTCACATGAGCTACTCTAGTGGGGGTGGTGTTAGAATCTGGTTTGCTTGGTTTAGCCTCGTTCTGGAGGTTCCTAGTGATGCAGTTCATAGTAGTGACATTATGTTCCTACCATTAGTTTTTGGAAACATTGGTTCCATGATATGATGAAAAAAATGTGATGTTTTATTTGGATGGTGATCACTATATATAGGTGAATATTCTCTTTGTTGGACTATTTGTTTGTTAATGTTTGGTTTTTGTGGTGCTGTGATTCTGCTCGTGGTCTCTCCTGTCTACTATTAAAGGCTCTTCACAACCTAATCTTCATCAAGGGATCCTCTAGAGAGCATTCAATGCATGGTTTTTCCACATAACCATTAATTTTTTGGATTTGGACATTTGAGAGGGTATGGCCCGGTCCATAAATATTTGGCCGAATAACTGCAACACTGGATAACATTCCAATTTTGATATGAATTTGGAATATGGTTTTAACACTTTTAATAATGGGAGGGGATTTTACTTACAATGATATAGTGTTCTTTTGTCCTTGTATTCTTGGACCATTAAGGAATTTATTTTTTCTTAAGTCTTTTAAGTATTTTTAGGTTCCCTCTCATACCTTAAAAGGGATTTATCATAGTAAAAAATTAATTTCCATTCAATTATGATTGGAGGTTTACCTAAAATTTCAATATATTTCTTCTGAAATTCCTTCATCCAGAGTTTAGTTTTATCACATTTAATCATCCTCAAATATAGGGTCATTTTGAGATATCAATTCAAACCATGGGGGATATATTTTTATCATTTTCATTGGATTTCAAATGATGTTGTCATCAATAACATCCTAAATAAGTGATTTCATACAAAATAATACTTTACTTATGAATTTTGGAAGCTCCTTATCAGACCTTCTGTAGAATGAAATATATATATTTATATATATATATCATGCTAGAATGAATGTGGATAAAGAAATCAATAAGGACAAGAGATAGAAAAATAAAATCCAAAGATGGGATGAGACATTCACTAACACATCATGGTTTATCGGAGTACGTTTAAATGTTATGAAAATAATATCTCACATGATCTGGAATATAATGTTTCTGTAATGGTATTTCAATGAATTTATTCATCGAATAATGTTATGATATTTGGGAAGAAAGTGAAATTATGATATTTGTATATTGGTCCTTTGATATTTTTTATTGTATTAGGATGATATAATATTGATTGGTTCATCCACCATCTAACGACCCAAAATTTCCATGTAATTTTGTTTATTTAAATGGTAATTTTATGAGACTGTGAAACTTGAAAGAGCATGATTTTGAGGCCATGAGTGCCTGAAATAAATATATGATGTTTTCTTCATGTACGTTCAGTAAACATATGATCTGGATTTTATAAATTTTGAACTGGCACATAGAATAGAAATATGAGGCGCAAATGAACTCACAAGGTCAGTTTTCACATAAAGAGACATTCACCTCGATGGTAGTGGGTTGAGAATAAAATATAGTTTTTTGGTTTTTCATGGAAAATAATAAAATAAAATAAACTACACTTTATATTATTTTTGAGCCACCATGTGGAAGTTAGAGATGGGTCCACAGAAATAAACATCTATATGGGAGTTGAAGTGTGGGGTCCACCCGACCATAACCTCCCATGAGAGGTTATCGTGGTGGGGCCCACCCGAACCAAACCTCCCATGAGAGGTTACGGTGGTGGGACCACCAACGACTAAACCCCCATAATAATTGTGGAAAAACTCTCAACTCCCCTATTTAATGAGGGGATCCTCTTGACCTCTTCTACCCAATTAATTCTAACAACACCCTTTCCATTAATGTGCCAAATTATCCCCATAAATTAATTGAGCACATCAATTAATAATTTTTTAATATTTTTTGAATTTTGAGAAAATAATTAAATAATTGATAACCATAATATATTATTTTGGTTTGGAATATTCATCTTGGTGGATCATGGGAGAGGAGGACATATAGAGAATGCTCTGCAACGATGAACCTCCTCTACGAAGAACACAGGTGGGGAGCATCTTCAAATTATTCCTCAGAAGCACCCTTGGGAAGAAACTGATGTGGGATGTCTTTGATGACCAACCCTCCCTCCTCATCTTCATCAACGAATCGACGCATGAGCTTGGGATTGGAAATGTTCAGAATACGTGACAAACAACGACAACTCCGACTTCATCCCTACGACACCAGTGACGAACCACGATCAAGGTAGGGGTTCTACTTAAATATGATATTATTCCATTAATTATTCCCTTATGAAACAAAGAATCATTGTGGATTATTTTCCTTGTGGGTTATGATTTATGTATTTTGTGGGAACGTGAGGGGTGTTTGTTTGATTTTTCTTTAATCTTCTTTTCTTTATAATTCATTGAAATTCATGAAAGAATTGAACCGCTTGCTACAAGCCTAAACGCGGAGGGTCCATGCCAAATCAATAGGTCCCTACCCCTCTATTGTTCTTTTTGGTATGTTCATTGGAATGGAAATGAGGCGGTGAGACGACAAAGGATATGGAGGCAACGGTATCGCTACCCGCGGCCTCCGTATCCTAGGCCACCCCCGTGGCGCTCCAGCGCCCCAGGCCCAACCGCGTCGCCGACCGGCTATGCCTACCTTGTCGAACGAGCTGAGCCACACCGCGCCTCTCCACGCCCCGCGCCGTCGTTGGCTGAATCGGCCAAGGCTTCCCGGGCCGAGCCGCCGGAGCCCCGCCCCTAGAGGTGCCCCGCCAAGCCGGCCTCTGCATGCCCCACGACCCCACTAACCGAACCGGCCATGACCTCCCAAGAAGTGCCGCTGAAGCCGAGCTCCTAGAGGCACATGACTGAGCTGACCTCTCATGCCCCTCTCGGCTCCCCGACTGAACCGAGTCACACCATCGTGGTGCCCTCTAGGACGAGCACCCCATGTGGCGCCCTCCTCCCCCGAACCACCCACATGCTAACATGTGGTCATTCCGCACCCCCGTGACTGGTCGGTGCTATCGCGACCGGGCTAAACCTAACTGGCTGGCCTGCCTAACGTGTTGGGCCAGACTTAATGGGTCAGGACGGGCTAATCCTAACTGGCTGGCCTGCCTAACGTGTTGGGCCAGACCTAATGGGTCAGGACGGGTTGACCCAGACCGGGTCGGCCCAGACTAGGTCTGGTTGGGTCGGACCGGACCTAAGCCCACTACGACCCTTTACATTTTTTTGGCTATATCATTGGCACCAAGAATATGTTTGATGAACCGTCAGTTTCCCTGGTAATTGTAGAGCATGACGGTCCCGTTGAGTATGCCCCACTAGAGTTTGGGGTATAGTTGAGATACGGTCTGATTGGATCACAAATTAATCCAACCAGGCCCCAGAACAAAAAGGGTAATAACTCACAGATCGGGCATCTGATTGACACGTCGTCTATTTCTTTGAGACCTCTATGATGTGGTGGACCGTTGAGATCCTCCTACATGGGTTTTAATGCTCTGACTACTGTTCCACGATCCTATGTGGGTTCGAGAGCTCTAACTACTATTCCTGGTTACTACGTGGGTTCGACAGCTCTGACTATTGTTCCATGATCCTACGTGGATTCTAAAGCTCTGTTTTTGGTTCCAGGATCCTACATGGGTTAGGAAAAGTTGATGATTCTATGGCTACATCTAATCACTTTAATCTCTCTACATATGTTGTATACATGTATGATCTAATTTAGTAACATTTATTTTTGCCTCATGAATGAGACGGATTACATGATAACATTGGTATATGTATTGAAATATACCAAAGTGTGGTTAACTTTTGTTTTCATAACTTGTGGTTTATCCTTGTTGTATTTTCTAAGACCATTAGGGTCTTGAGGTCCCTACTGAGTATCCTTATACTCACTCCTGCACGGGTTATGCCTGCACCTCATTATGTTGGATGAAGATGAAAGACAACACTGACAGAGGCTGAGAGTACTAGGAAATGGCGGTACAAGGAGGTGGACCTTACGGCGTGTCGGTACATGGAGGAGATAGACAGATGCGGAGTGCTGAAGAGGCAATATGTACCTACCCTTCAGGTAGGAACCTCATATGACAAACCAGTCGCTATTTTTCCAATTTCCTTAGTTGTACTTGACCTTTAAGTTTCATGACTCTCAAGTTGGGCTTGTATTCTATCCCATTTACTTATTGTACTCACTTTTGGGATTTTTACTTTACTCATAATCATATCTCCTATGTGTTTTTCTAATTGTTATAAAGTAATTCCTTCATAGTTTTATGGAATTTCTCCTTTGGTTCTAGTCGCCAGCCCCTGGCCTATATAAGACGGGCTTGGGGTAGTCAAGGAACGGGCCCTGGGGGATGAGTCATGACAATTGGTATCAGAGTAGTTAGTTCTACATTATAACATAGGACTATGATCTTTCTATTATATGAAGATATAATGTTAAGAGTAGGGAGTGTGGTTCTCAGTTCAGGGAGTCCAGTATTGGTGCGGTGGCCGACGTATCCATACACTAGGACCCTGACTTCTGATTTCTAACTCAGTGCACGAAAACATAGATTATATATGTGTTTTCAAAAACTTTCATTGAGTCCTCTCACTATGTATAATATTTTGACCGTGTCACATCTGTTTCTATTAGGATTCCTCCCCGTGGAAGACTAACTAGATTCTCAGGATTTGTATGAACATATAGCCCACCGAGCGAAGAGGCCTAGGTGCAGGGACCTTTTCCAGTGGGGGAACCTGTGGTACCACTTCCCATTGAGCCACTGATTCCACCAGCCCTAGCAGCATACAATGCACACCGCTTGAGCACATTGGACGAGTTCCAGTTCCAGAAGAAACCCAGGTTCAGAGGAGAGATAGACCCCCAAGCAACTGAGGATTGTTTGGAGGCTGTGGTGAGTGTTTTTCGACTAGTAGGTACATTAGCCTACCTCATAGTGATTGTTACTGCCAGCCTTATATAGGTTGAAACAATATGATAGTGGAGTTTGATGCTCCATGTTCATGATGAGATGATGCTACTCTTGGCAGACATCGAGAGCCTGTTTGGAGTGGAGTTTTTTCCAGTGACTCTCTGCACAGTGCACATATATGAGCCACTTCATCTGCAGTAGTGCAGCATGATTGTAGCTCAGTACTTAGTGAGATTCATTGAATTATCATGCTTCTCCACCAATATAGTTCAACATCCATTATTTAGGGATCGGACCATCGATCAGGGTATCATATGGGAGATCAGAGCTCTAACATTCTCACTCAGCATCCCGACGTAGGCAGGGGTGCTATTGAGAGTCGTCCTGGTGGATAGTTTCCTTGCTGAGGAGTCTCCAACTGTGAGATCCACCACCAGTTGACACATTGCAGAGTCTTCTACAACCAGTAGCAGATACATGTCTCAGAGATCCAAGTGGACCAGAACTACAGGTGGATGACCACATGACTCCTGTTCAGTTATGCAGAGCACCTGATGTGGAGACAGAAATGCCAGGAGTGGGCAATTTTACTCATGTGGATGGTAGTGTCACATGGCTCTTGACTATCTGACCCGCCATTCGAATGATCCGCAGAAGATCAGAGGACCACCCAGTTAGAGACATATATTCACTCGAGATGGTCCATAGGGAGTAGGTGGACTTGGTAGAGGAGCTAGCCGTGCAGCAGGTGGTGGGTGACGATTCAAGGTATTACCACCACCACCACAAGGAGGTCCACCCCGACCATAGGATGTAGGTGGAAAAGGGACAGTTCAGATCCAAGTAGCTGAGGCATATGATCATGGTTCTCTAGATATTATTTGAGGAATGATATGTGTATATTCCACCATAGCTTCAGTACTTATAGACATAGGTTCCAGTCACTCTTTCATTTCCACTTCACTTGTTCAGAGCTCGACGATTCCGATGGAGTCGTTGCCTCGATGATTATAACTAGAGACTCATACGAGAGAAGTTTCGATGATTATGCCCTAGTTCATGCAGTGTGAGAATACTCTAGAAGGTTAGAGCTTCAGCTGGGATCTCCTAGTAGCGGGGTCAAGGCCTTATGATGTCATTTTGGGTACGGACTGGTTTTCTACAATCCATGCACAGATAGACTGTATTTGGTTCAAATCATGGTATGTTTGCACTGATTGGAATTGGTTCACCTTCACCAGTGAGAAGGGATCCTTTGCAGCACATTATAGACATACTCAGTGGTTATTTCATCCATTCACTTATCAGTTGGCTAGCCTCACCCTCAGATCTTTTATTGTGAAGAGTCTGAGCTATCTTGTAGTGTTGGACTAGTACGCAGATGTCTTCCCTGATGATATTACATGTCTACCCCCTCATAGAGAGGTAAACTTTTACATAAACTTGTACAGTGGGATGACACTGATATCTAATACAGCATATTGGATGGCTCAGCCGGAGCTTTGCAAGAATCGGGTACAGCTTATGGACTTGCAGGGGAAGAGATTCATCTAACAAAGTGTTTTTCCCTGGGTAGCCCTGATTCTGTTTTCCAAAAAGGCAGATGGGAGCATGAGGCTATGTCTTCACTACCAACACCTGAACTAGGTGACTATGAAGAAAAATTACCCACTCTCGAGGATTTATAGCCTATTGGATCAGTTGAAGGGAGCATGGTGGTTCTTGAAGATCGGCCTCAGATCAAGCGATTAATAGCTTAGAGTTCGAGACAAGGATGTGTAGAAGATGACCATTAGATGTTGGTATAGCCACTAAGATTTCTTGGTTATGAAATTCGGCATAACCAATTCTTCAGTAGTGTTCATGGGGTTCATGAAAAGAAACATTCAGCCTTACCACGATTGCTTTTTTCATAGTCTTTATCGATGCCATTATGATATACTCGACTACGTAAGAGGAGCATGCCTATCACTTGCAGGTAGTACTGGACAAATTTTGAGAGCACCAGCTTAATGGTAAGCTCTCGACGTTCCATTTCTAGATTAGAGAGGTTCACTTTCTTGGGCATGTCATCTTGGAGGCTGGAGATGCAGTAGATCCAATGAAGATTGACGTGGTACTTACTTGGGAGCCACACGGGAGTGTGATGGAGGTACGAAGTTTCTTGGGTTTGGCTGGATATTACCGGAGGTTTGTGCCAGACTTCCCTAGAGTTATAGCAATACTATCAACTTTGATGAAGAAGGGGAAACCCTTTTTGTGGTCAGAGAGATTCCAGTATATCTTTTAGGAGCTGAGGCAGAGGCTGACTAGTGCCCCCAACTTAAGGATTCTAGAAGACGGAATATGGTACGTAGTCTACTATGGCACATCAGGGACCAGACTCGGATGTGTCCTGATGTAGGAGTGATCATTGATCGCTTATTACTATAGTTAGTTGAAAAAACATGTGCAGTATTATTCTACCCATGACTTGGAGCTAATAGCAGTAGTCTTCACCTTTATGATTTGGTGACACTATCTTATGGGCGAACATTTTATCGTGTACTCTGCTCACAAGTGTCTCTGGTATATCTTCCCATAGAAGGACCTGAACCCGAGACAATGATTTTGGCTTGAGTTCCTCTAGGAATATGATATCGAGATGGTCTATACTCCAAGGCCAGGGAACAATGTTTCAAATGCACTCTACATGAGATCTGGTATACAAATGCTAGGCGATGTGATATAGCAGTTGGCCACTTTACATATATACATTGTGGATACAGATGGAGAATCCTTTCTTTAGACTCTTACAATCACTCCCTCTCTTCATCAGCGAGTCAGGGAGGCACAACATGGGGACACTGACTACGAGACACGACGTGCTCAGATATCTAAAGGGATGGAACCTGATAGATATTTTGAGGGTGGGGATCACGTCATCCACTTCAGGGGATGTACAATGGTATGAGTGTCACTTCACGAGGAATTTTTGAGGGATTTTCTCAAATCTCCTCTAGAGGTACATCCAAGAGCGGTGAATATGTACCAGGATCTCCGACGATATCCTAGGTTGCTGGGAACGAAGAAAGTAGTTGTAGAAGTATTTTCTCGGTGCCTCACTTGTCAGTAAGTAAAGGCATAGAATCAGGTACCAGCAACTTGGTTCCGCATTTAGAGTTCCCAGTGTGGATGTGGGATGGGATATCCTTGGATTTCATGAAAGTAATTCCACATACAACCAGAGGTCAGGACTCGATATGGTTGATTGTCGACAGACTCACAATTTCGGCCCACTTCCAACCGATCAGAGAGCTAGGATCTGTAGATATCACAAGATTCCTTTATGTGTAAGAGATTGTACACTTACTTGGAGTACCTTTGATGATTTTCTCTGATCATGATGCATGATGTACTTCCTGGCAATAGAAGGGGTTTCAGGTAGCTTTTGGGACACATCTTCATTTGAGCACCACATTTGATCCTCAGACGGATGACCAGACTGAGCGGACTATTCAGGCCCTCAATAACATGATGCGTGCTTGTGTTCTCAACTATAGTCGTGGCTGCGAGATCACTTTCATTTTTCGGATTTTTCATACAACAACATTTTTCCATCCACCATTTGGATGGCACCTTTTGAGGCATTGTACGGGCGACCTTGAAGATCACCTTTGTACTGGACTGACCTAGGGGAGTCAGCACTAATGGGACAAATGAGGGTACAGGCTACCCCGAAGATGGTGCATATCATCTAGAAGAGGATAAAGAATATACAGAGCAGGAATAGGTCATATGTTGACATGAGACAGAGACCTCTGGAGTTTGATGATGGCCACCACGCCATTCTATGGGTCTCACCTCGATATGGTCTACGAATATTTGGCCGAGATGGCAAGTTATCTTTAAGATTCATTGTACCTTTTCAAGTCCTCAGTAGAGTAGGAGAGGTGGCTTAAAACTTATCTATTCCACCTCATTTACATCAGGGGCATGATGTATTCAACCTATCCCAGTTGAGTAGATATGGGCATGACCCTTCCCACATCATCGACCATGGTGAGCTGGACGTCGACGATGTGGCGACATTTAAAGCGGTTCTAGTAGAGATTGAGGATCGACAGGAGTAGGTCGTTTTTGGGAGGTAGATACCTTGGGTGTGTGTTTGCTGGGAGCACGAGAACCTCCAATATAGCTCATGGGAGTGGGAGGCTCAAATTCATTCTCAGTACCCCCAGTTGTTCCCTTAGTTATGAGTTGTAGCTAACAGGGATGTAAATCCCTAAGGTGGGAGAATGTAAAGACCCAGAATTTCCATGTAATTTTTTTAATTAAATGTGAAATTTATGATTCTGGAAAACTTGACGGCACGTGATTCCACGACTTGGAGTTCCCAGAATCAATTTATGATGTTTTTTTCATGTATGTTTAGTAAACATATGAGTGAGTTTTTATAACTTTTGAACAGGTGCTTGAAACTGAAATCAGAGGGCACCGTTGAACTTCAAGCGTTGGTTTTCACATAAGGAGACTATCACCTCGATGACAGTGGGTTGAGAATAAAAAATAATTCTTGGGTTTTTCATTGAAAATAATAAAATAAAATGAACTACACTTTATTTTATTTTTGAGAAAACATGTCGAAGTATGAGGTGGGATCCACATAACTAAACCTCATTAAAGGATTTGAAGTGTAGGGACCACAAGACAATAACCTCCCATGAGATGTTATGGTGGTGTAGCCCACCCGAACCTAACCTCCCGTAGATGGTTATGGTGGTGGGGACGACCCAGGACTAAACCCCAATTTTAATTGTGTAAAACCTCCAAAATCTCGTCTTTATTGAGGGGAAGCCTCTTGACCTCCACTAACCAATTAATTCTGCCAACTCCATTTCCATTATTGTGTGAAATACTTCCCATATATATATAGAGCACATCAATTAATTATTTTTTAAGCCCTTTTTAATTTTGTGCCAACAATTAAATGATATATAAACATAATCTAATATTTTGGTTTGGAATATTTTTCTTGGTGGAACATGGGAGAGAAGAAGATAGGGAGAAATCTCTCCAATTATGAAATTCCTCCATGAATAATGCTGACGAGGAGCGTCTTAGACTTCTTCGTCGGATGCACCTTGCGGAAGCAACCGACATGGGACGTCTTCAACAACTGACCCTTCCACTTCATTGTCAACAACAAACCGACACACGGGCTTAGAATTGTAAGTCTGCAGAAGAAACGACGAATGATGACTTCTTTGTCTTCTTCCCGGTGACTTCGTTAGTGAAAAAAGATCATGGTAGGTGATTTATTTGAATATGATATTATTCATTTAATTATTTCTTTCTAAAACAAAGAATCATTTTTGGTGATCTTCCTTGTGGTTTGGTATTTATTTTTTTGTGGGAAGATGTGGGGTGTTTTTTTATATTTCCTTCATCTTCTTTTCATTATAATTCTTAGAAACTCTAGAATGAATAGATCCACTAGCTACCAACATAAAAGTGGAGGGTGGGGTATAAATAAACATGGTATGACCCCTTAATTTTTCTTGTTTGTGATATTTATCTGAATGGAGATGAGGCGATGAGACGACGAAGGAGACGGAGGTAACAGCTGTGTTACCCGTGTCCTCTGCAACATGAACCACCCCCATGGCGCTCCAGTGCCTTAGGCCGAACCACGTTCCCCGCTAGCCGTGTCACCCATGCCGAACAGGCTGAGCTGCGCCGCACCTCGGTTGAACTAGCCCCCAAATTCCACGGGCCCCACGTGCCCCGAGACTCTACCATCCGTACACCCCACGCCACGGCTGACCGAACCGGCCCCCGCCTCCTCGGCCGAGCCACCCGAGTCGTGCCCCCCACGGTGCCTGACCAAGCTGGCCTTCGTGCATCCGGCGTGCGTCGCGCCGCTGCTGCCCAAACCGACCTCATCCTCTCAGGCCGAGCTGCCCGTGCCACGCTCATCTCGGCGAACAGCCGAGTTGGCCGCCCGTGCTTCTCAGGGTTCCCCGTCCGAAATGAGATGCGCTCTCGTAGTGCCCTCCGGGTTGATCCCCGTATGTGGTTACCTCTAGGATGAAACGACCTCACACTGACCTACGACCGGCCTGCACCCTCACGACCGATCTACACTCGTGTGGCCCTCTCCGACTCCTCAAGGCCCTCTGGGTTGGGCCCAGCGTGCTGGGTGAAACCTAATAGGCTAGACCACCTAACGGGTCGGTCCAGACCCAACGAGTTAGGCCAGGTCAACCCAAACTGGGTCAGCCCAGACCAGGTCTGGCCGGGTAAGTCTGACCGGGTCGGAACAGACTAGGGCCTACTACAACCCCTTACTTTCTTTTGTCCATATCTTTGGCACCAGGCGTCCGTTTGATGAACCGTCAGTGGCCCTAATAATATTGGTGCATGACCGTCCTTTTGAGTATACCCCACTATAGTTTGGGGTATAGTTGAGAAACAGTCAGGTTGGATCGCGCATGAATCCAACCGAGCCCTTGAGACTAAAAGGTTAATAACTCACAGACTGGGCATTTTATTGACACGCTATCTGTTGCGTTGAGACCTTTATGGAGTTGCAGACCTTTGAGATCTTCATACATGGGTTTGACTACTCAGACTACTATTCCAGGATCCTACGAGCGTTCGACGGATCTTACTACTGTTCCATGATCCTATGTGGGTTCGACAGCTATGCATAATGTTCCAGGATCCTACATGGATTCGACAGCTCTGACTACTATTCTAGGATCCAATGTGGGTTCGGAAACTCTATTTTCTGTTCCAGGATCCTACATGAGTTTGACAGATTATATGACTCAGTGGCTACATCTAAGCATCTCTATCTCTCTACATAGGTAGTATACCCCTGTGAGATTATTTAGTAACTTTTGTGTCTACCACGTGATTTAGATAGATTACATGACAAATTAGGTATATGTATGGGCATATAGCTATGTGGGGTTAACTGTTGTTTACATACCTTTTGGTTTATCCTTTTTCAATTTTATGAGAACTTGAGGGTCTCGGGGTCCGTACTGAGTATCGATATACACACCCATGCATAGTTTATGCCCGCACCTCATTGTGTTGGATGTAGACGACAGACAAAGCTGACTAAGGCAGAGAGTACGAAGACTAGACGATACCTAGATGTGGACCTTATAGAATGTCGGTACACAGAGGAGACAGATAGACGAGGAGTGCTAAGGAGGCAATATGTACCTTCCCTTCAGGTAGGAACCTCAGAGGACGACCCAATGGTTGTTTTTCCTATTTCCTCACTTGTACTTGTACTTTTAGTTTCATGCTCTCTAGTTGGGCTTTTATTCTGGCCCCTTTTACTTACATTTCTCAGTTGTTGGTTTTCAGTTTAATCGTAATCATGTCTACTATGTTGGTGTTTATAGTTTATAAAGTCAATTCCTCTTCAGTTGTATGGAATTACGCCTTTTGTGCTTATCACCATCCTTTGGCCTTTGGAAGGTGGGCTTGGGGTAGTCACAACACAGGCCTTGGGGGACGGGTCTTGACACACCAAACCTCTCTCAAGTTCATGATGTGTTACATGAATCTATCATAATGAAGTACATAAATAACCCTTCACCTATGTATTACTCAAAGGTAATATAACTAAAGAAATATCATTCTTATAAAGAATAACATGTGGGGATTATGGATCATAGATAGAGAGATATATGAAATAAGGCCACTAACTTGTGATATTTTTGGCAAAAACCCAACCATTTGATAAAGCTATATGGGAACATTAGTATAAGATGAGACAGATGTCTCCTCATTTCTTTATATCAGAGTGATGAATTTGTATATTGAAATTCAATTTAATGAGAGGGGATACAACAACCAGATTTCTTATAATAAAAAATTCCCTGTGAAATTAACTTTTTTTATATATTATGATATACAAAACACCATGTAAATCATGGGATACATGAAAAACTAGATCACCTTTCATTGAACACAAAATGGATTTTTAACAAAACCATGATATATTATTAATATATGAAAAAATTATAAATTTAAAATTAAACATATTAATATGAATAAAAATATCTACTTATCATAAATTAATTATAATGGTTTTACATAAAAAAATTATTTTTCATATAATTAACTTCATTTTCAATTAATACTTTTTCTATTTTGAAAATACTTTTTTCACAAAAATTTAAATTTAAATTTATTTTTGTAAAGAATTTATAAAAATATTATATCAATATTATAAAAAATCAATTTGGTAAAATAATATTAATTACAGAAATCATCAGGTCAAAATTAGCATAGAGTGATGTTTTGTGATTTTTTTGAAAGGTTTCCTTTTTTGATGTATTCTGAAAAATGAAGAATATTAATTGAAAACAACCTTTTAATTTAATTTTTTTATAATGTTAAATTAAGTTTTAAATTATTTCTTACATTATCATTACTTCCATTATAAATTTATTAATACACTTTTTTTATCAATTTTTTATTGAATTTCAGTATTAAATATTTGTAATCTTTTAAATTCATTCAATTTTAAAATCTACTTTCTCATCAGGTGTGTATGATTAATAATAAATGAAAAATTTCCACTTATTTGAATGTAATTTTGAAAAATAGCTAATATATTTTGTATAATAATAATTTATATTATCTAATAAGGCTAACTTATTTTTTGACCAAAATAAAACGTAAACTAAATAAAATATATTTACCCCGATTAATGTGAAAATGAATTTAAGGGGGTTGAAATAAAATGATAAGGGTAAAAGATGACCCAAAACTAATAAAAACACAATTTTATAGCCATATTTATTACTTATATATTCTAGTCCATAGAATGGTCTATTATTGGATTCTTTTTTAATGAATATAGAACATTTGGGGAAATACTTCTTTAAACAAATATAATTGTGTCACTCACCTCAGTTTTAAAAGGCCACAACATCTACACTATTATTGAAACCTAAAAATGAATTTTCATTCATCTTAAAACATACATAATACTTCAAAAAATTTCATCCCCTCATCCTCTAATCCTTTTTTGGTTCATAAAACCAATGTAGGAAGGCTTTTGGTGCAATTCGAAAGACAATACACGAAGAAGATGTATTGTTTATAAACAAAAATTTTGGTATTATTAATTCCTCCCAATAAATAAATTATTTTTATATCATGATGACATAATAACCTCATTATCTTCCATATAATATGTGAAAACTGGGACCCACCGACCAGTTGCCCCGCAGCCACGTGGGCCCCACCCCAATTCCCACCCACGTTCCTGAACGGGTTATCTGACTAATGAATGTCCCCATAGGACAACACATGTCCTTTCCGGTGCATTTTTTCCTCACTCACACACACCTTGAAAA
Source organism: Viscum album (assembly GCA_963277665.1). Classification (NCBI taxonomy): domain Eukaryota; kingdom Viridiplantae; phylum Streptophyta; class Magnoliopsida; order Santalales; family Viscaceae; genus Viscum; species Viscum album. The sequence goes on from OY728134.1 coordinate 479,424,803, forward strand.
ACATTCCAGGAGTTTACCCATCCTGATCACTACACCAGGCCAAGCATGCTTAACTGTGAAGTTCTAATCAGAAGGCTCTCGAAAAGGTAGGTGCACCTTGTTTACCTGATTCATATCATTTAGCAATTTAACCCTATATCATTTGGGGATGATACGATCACCCCCCTCCGCCCCTTTAGGCCACAATGCCTTCTTTGTGGGCCCTACATCTCAACCCAAGCAGTGCACCGCACTTAAGGCTGGGTTCCTCCTCTGATACCAAATGTGACAACTAGTCCCCACCTACCAGTTGCCCCAAAGACTTTTGGGCCCCACCCTAGGTCCCACCCATTTGCCCGAACGGGTTATCTGACTAATGACAGTCCCCACAGGCCAACACATGTCCTTTCTAGTGTGTTTTTTCCTCACTCACACACACCATCGGAAACTTTCCAGAAGGTCACCCATCCAAATCACTACTCCAGGCCAAGCATGCTTAGCTATGGAGTTCTAATCAGGCAGGCTCCCGAAAAGGAAGGTGCACCTTGTTGACATGAGTCATATCATTTAGCCATTTAACCCTATATTATTTGGGGATGTTACATAATACATTTTTTATATGTCATTTTTATGACCCACAACTATCTCCACTTCTATCAAATGGGTTATTAATTCATCGTTCATGTGCTTATCAAACTAATGCCTCACAAACTTATGTCATTGGTTTTTCCACTACCACTAAAAAAATATGGATATAATTATTATTTTTATTATTTATATGTGATATGTAAGGTATTTTTTTTATTATTTAAATACTATATCATATATATGATCATGTTTTTCATTTTATTTTTGAATATTAAAATTTCACTAATGTGTATAGTGGGATACCGCATCGATAAGTGATGTGATTCATTAACTATTAACATGGATAGTAATTAGGATGTATTTAATTTAAAAAAATTATATATATTACTTAACTATTTTTATTTGATGTTAATATATTATATCAATTTTAATCTTTTGATTAATCAAGAAAATGGAATCATCCTTCATTTATACGTAAAACGTACCGTCTCGATGTAAACTTTATTTTATTTTGTATTAGTATGTTATGTAGATTACAATAATTAATTATATATATATATATATATATTATTTTAATCATGGAAAAAATTAAGAATATAAATAAATAATGATCAATGTTGGAGGAAAAATTATATCAAATCAAAACATATAAGAAAAAAAGAAATTGTTAAACTAATGAGTCATTAACATTGACTTGATAATAAACTGTTTATAAATGGTCATAATAAATTCATAAATGATATAATATATATAAATATTTTTCTATAATTTATCTATAATAATTTTATAATTATTATGGAATAGTATTGAACATATATGGTGGATGTCCTGACATAAGGAAATGGATTTTTTTCAAATTTTTCCTTCATTGAGATAAATGTTATGTTATGCACCGATATTATTTCACGATGTGTATATAAATCCAATTATTCATGTAATATCATTTTCTTATTTCTCCTTATAATATTTTCCTTCCATTTAATTTCATTATTTCATGGGGATTGTGATTCAATAATAACAAATTAGTAATGATTTAATTTTACAATCTCATTGTTCATCATGATTATTTAAGATTTTGTTTCCAATGATAAGATCATTTGATCAATCAATAAATTAAATCATTTAATTTTCTATCCTATTTTAAATCATTATATTTCCATGTAATGGAATCAATTTCCAACTATTTGGTAATTAAAATAATTTTCAAAAATATATATTCATAATCTATCATTTTTTCAACCAAGGTCAAAAATCTATTTTCATCTGAAACCTTGATTTCTAAATATGTGTTAAAAATGTATTATTCTTATAATATGATTTTTTATGTTAATTTTTATTGATGTTTTATTTTTTATTAAAAATATTTAATGGATTCTTCATAACCATTTCCAAACAATAATCATTTTCATTTTTCAGAAAATTTGAACGGAATCGTTATTTTCATTTGTTTGACATTAAAAAAACATCTTATTGTCATGAATATTATTTTCCATGAAGATGAAATGATATTTTTCAAGTTTATATTTTATGAATGATATTTTCATAAATTTATATGTTATAAAAAATCTAAAAAGAGGAAATGGTGTTTCCCAAATAATTTTTTTAAATGGTCGACAAAAACCATTTTTAAAATAAGAAGACACATATTGATGTCACCTTTGACATATAGGGTATATGATACATTGATTACATCGTTATTATTTCTCTAAATTATTTATGTTTCTGATAAAATGTGTGTTATGGAAGCAGTTTATTTTCCATGGGTTATACTTGTTTAAAATTCATATGAATCCTACTTATTTTCCCTTGCGTTTTCCTATAATGAAATAATTAAATTATTATGTAACCTATCACTTTTCTACATATTATGATGCGGTGAACTGAATATGAAACCAATTTCATATCATGAGTTTTGAATTTATGAAATCTTTGTGATGTTTTAGAACAAATAAATATGGTTCTCATTAGGATAAGGGGGGACCTACAACTCCCTCAAATTCACATTATAACTATTTATTTCTCATGATATTGAAAATTCATTAATAGAGAGTAAACATGGTTTACTAATGGAATTTTTATACTATTATTATGTTTGGATTCAGCTCCGACTACAATTAAGGTATTAGTTGTGAACCTATTCCACAAAGATATCCTTGTTTGTGGGCCTATACTTCTATAGAAATGATTTTAAATAATGATGTGTATACCGTAAATCTATATCTTATGAAAATTTATTGCTTACAAATATAATGTTATTTGATTCTCATATAATTTCTATCTAATGAACTAACTGTCATTAAATTACTTAATATATTGATATTTTATGTTCATGGTTTGTTTTCTGAATATTATTCTCATGTCATTAAACCCTTATGTCTATGTTTGGATTATGTATCACCATTGTTTAATCTTACTACGAATATGAGATCACCCTATCTTTTCTTTCCCTTACATAGGTTTTCAATAAATTTATTTTGTATGATATTTGTATGAATGGTTTGACTTATTAATATCATAATGGGGGAAGATTTAGTTTTTTTATGGACTAGTTGTTTTTATTTAAATGATTCCAAAGACAATAAACGATTACAGTCCTCAGGTGTGTTTTTAATATAATGACTATTTAAAAAAAGTTTCAATATCTATATATGATCTTCCTTAGTCACCTTACTCCCCAAGTAACCAATTTGAGTATGATAAAACACTAAATAATGAATCTTCTGATTTTTTTTTGGGAGAAATCATTTAATATCCATGGATTGTTAATCTACCGTGACCATTAAAATGTGAAAGCTTATGAGGTGAAGTATGATAATTTTATATTTTTTGTATATATTATTTCAGTACCTTCGTACTATCAATATATGGGGATGATGAGTCTCATTATAAAATATTTTATTATTATACTTACTATTAAAATTGATATAGTGTTACATAGATTAATCTTATTTGTAGGGATATATTGTACATTAATAATGATTTACACCTGGGAATTATTATACGTATCTAGGAGTCTAGAAGATATTTTTTAGAATATAGTTCTCATGATTAAATAACATGACCCTAATATCCTAGAGCTAGTGGTTACTTCATTACATTGGAACTATATACAATGAATTGCATCTCAAAGGACCACATAATTTAATAGTATTTCTAAAATAAATACAAATTTATTTACAATTTTACATTAGAAATAAAATATAAATCATAATGACGATAATTATTTATCCTTGAACACAGTCATATATTCATTATTCATATATTTCTGAAAATAAAACAAATAATGGGTTATATCAAATAAACTGTGAGGGAATGCGAATAACAGAAGCTATCATAATATAAATAAGGTATAATCATTATGGAAAATATAATAAATATTAATAAATTCCATATAAATAATATAATTAGAATGAATAATAATATAATATGATAAAATAATTACCTATTATAAATCCCTTCAGGTTGGATCATTTCCTTGGATTTCAAAACTATTCAAATAATAACATGGACATCGATAACTAGTTTCATCATAATGAAATGCATACTGTTGGACCCATAATATTATTATTAAATAATTCAATGACAAAAATATGTAATTAGGTTAGGCATGTTCCAAATACCCAATATAGATTGTCTCATATGACTTACCAATGCATTAAGGATATTTAAAAACTCTGACCCATCACTTACTTTGTCCAATGAATTCACCATATAAAATGCATGAATCATAATCAACATAAACCGTTATATTGGAAAACTAACATGAAAAATGTTAATCAGTTACCCAATAAAGAAATATAACATAACAATAATACATATAGATTAATATTATTAATATTATTAAAATATAAAATTTTTAATATAGCACAACATTCACAGAATAATGTAAGTATAGATTTAAATTCTATTAAAAATCACTAGAATATTTCATTCGAGTAAAATTGATTTCAATTTCAAAATCACTTATTAAAAATATAAATTTTCAAGAATATTAAGGAAAAAATTTTCATTTAAAAATATATTTCAATATATTAAAGGAATCATCAATGAAAATATTAGTTCTGACAGTGGTAATAGTCATTTGAGCGATGTATATTAAAACTATTATATCACTCTTGCCGTCGAAAAAAGGTCCCTTTCATGGAAAACAACAAGATGATCCCTTTATAAAATTTATATAAAAAGTAAATTTGGGGTAAAATTAAATAATTAAATCATTGTAGAATATTTAAAATATAATTGAAATATTTTTAATCAAAATATTTACATGGATGAAAATTAATTTTTACTAAAAGTAAAATATGGTAAGTTTTAATTAAAAATATTCATCAGGTATCCTGATTACTTAATAAGTTAAAATGAATGAAAAACATTAAATTTTCAGAAATAATTATATGAGAATAGAAAATCTCATATATAAAATAAAAGTATCAAATAATTCAACCAATGGTTACCTAACCATAAAAGATCCTAAATAATGATGACATTCTAAAATTAACTCGTACCATATTGGTATCATTTTAATCATAACAAACTTTAAATATATAAAACTAAATATAACATTCAATTCAAAAAATATAAATGGAATGATGATATACCATATCAATGATTCAATATATATATATATATATATATAATTATAATACATTAAAGAAACATATTTTAAATATGGAATTCTTCTCACGTAAAAGATGAGATTAGAAATCATTATAATGATATTATCATAAAAAAATAATTAAAAATTTATATAAGTTTGAATAATTAAAATACACAAAAAAATTTAAATTAAAACATATTATAATCACTGATCGTTTCCAGCATTATAATGGAATAATATATCCACTTATCTGAATGTATAACCTAATACAAAAAAATTTAAGTTAACAAACACGTTAACCCATGTATTACATTCTTCATTAGTTCATTTAAACTTCTATATGGTACATTTTAATTTCTTAATATTCAATAATAGGATTATTTAAATACTTATAATGTTATATATGATCCACTTATAATATTTAATCCCCTATATATTAATAATACCCAATTTCAAACTTCATTTTGGAGTGTTAACTTTCTCAATTTTTTAACGTTTGTTTCATTTCGGTAGTTCCAGTCCTATAAGGATTACCATGAGTCCATGAGAAATTTATTTTTAATAGAGATATTGTTTCGCGCGGAATCCGGGGATGACCTCCTGGACGGGAGATTCAAACGTTCCGATCGGTTTCTAACGGGTTTGTTCGTAGAACCGGAAACATCCAATGATTCCACATCCGTTTGGACCTACTTTCCAAAGGCAGGCGCTCATTAGCTTGTGGGCTAATGAGGCTTAGGAATTTGCATTGGTCGAGAGGATGGGAGGTCGGACTCATCACACCTTTTTGAGGGGAATTATTGTCTACTCCGGGACTCTCTTTATAGATTTAAGTTAAGTTCGTGAATCCTTATTACATTACCAAGTATAAAATGAGCTTTCCTTTAGTTTTAACAATCAATGATTAAATATGCAAGAAATTTAGAGAATCTTTTATATGTATTCGAGGTTCTTCATCAATATAGAATCATCTATATTTGTTTAGAGATTCTTGGTCAATGGTATCCTTCAAAACATTTATATAAAAGTCTCTTGGTCATTTTGATGACCAGGCTGGTTTTAAAGCCACTCAGTGGGGCACTTGAAGTTTATCGTCATTCAGAAGGACAGAGATTATTTCAATGTTGGGATCGAACCCATGAATGGGCTACCTACGTATCCTTTGTTTTGAAAAAGGAATCAGAACCCACGTAGTTCGAGGAATGGGATATGATGTTTTATGATTGATGGCTCAAAGATGAATGTCATAATTACTTTTACACTCTAAGCTCACGTGAGTCATGCTCGGTGTGAGAAACAAGAGGTATTGGTAAAATTTAGACAATTGTTCCATAAAAGATGCAATCATAAGAATTTGTTTTGGGGCTTATGTATAGATGACTGCCCAGATAGGCGAAGGTTTAGGATTTACTTTTAGGAAGAAAAATCCATGAACAGGGTCCACAAAGTTATATGTGCTTCATGGAGATTTGAATACTCTAATCTTGGGGCTTACTCCTAAGGAGGATGCCCAAGTTAGGAGGGGACTTATGATTGGGTTTTATTCCTGAAAAGGAAACCCAAATCAAAGGAAATTTATGACTGGTTAAGAGAAATTTTAAGAGACTTGGGGCTTACTCATAAGAAAGATGCCCAAGATTGATGACTAGGACTTATTCCTGAGAAGGAAGCCTAGGTTAGGGGAATTGGGGCTTACTCCTGAAAAGGAAGCCCAAGGTTATGACTGAGTTTTATTCCTGAAAAGGAGACCCAGGTTAGGGATTAAGGTTTGGGGCTTACTCTTGAGGAGGATGCCCAAGTTTAAAGGACTTTGATTGGGGCTTATTCTTAAGGAAGATGCCCAAGTTTAAAGGTTTTATAACTGGGGATTATTCCTGAAAAGGAAACCCAGGTTAGGATTCTCTCATCTTAAAGGATGAGGTTGAATGAATGAACTCTCAATCTTTGGGGACATAAAGATGTTTAAATCATTAGGTTTTGAGAGATATTTCACATAATTCCTTTCAGATAAGGATGTCAAATCAAGAAATCATGCCATAAATGGCTTTGAAGAGTATCTTGAAGACTGAATCTTGAATAGGAAGGGTGAAATGGCTTAAGAGGGGTGAAAAAAGGGCAAGATGGGCACCCAAAAAGATAGGGGCGCGCAAGTATTGAAGGTCGCGCAAGTCCTGCGGCGGCGCGCAAGTATTGGTCGCGCAAGTATACTTGCGCGACATAAGGGATACTTGCGCGATTTTCAACCAGAGTTGAATTACTTGAGCGACTCTTTATTAAACCCTTTCCCATCCTCTTGAGGTTCTTCCAGAAGAGGGACGCGCAAGTTATATTGAAGGAATTAAGTCAGCGCGCAAGTGTTTGATAAGTTTCAACACTTAGGCCTTCCTTCTTCCCTTTAGATCTTCCATTCTAGGTAAGAAATTACCTTAGAAGTGTTCTGGAAGCTTTGAGAAGAGACTTGGGCGTCGGGAGCTTTGATCCGAGTTTCTGGGAAGAGATTCTCCCCGAATCGGGGGCCCACAGGGTCTATTTATAGGCAAAAGAAGACCCCGGGCGGTTACTGGGCGGTTACCAGATCTGTCGCGCAAGTCCCTTGCACGACCATGAGGGGTCGCACAAGTGTTGAGGCGGCGCGCAAGTGTACTTGCGCGACCAAGAGGGAACTTGCGCGACCTCTGGGCAATGTTCTCCTTTTTCATCCCTTTGTCGATTTTTTGATGTTTCTTCAAAGGATTAATCACTTTGAGCTCAGATATTCCCTTTTCCGAACTTTAGATTCCGTGACGAAAGGAGCGTCAACAAAAGTCCCCCCTCAGAGTTGGATCCGGAGAGAAAATTAGGATTTGACTCTGAGGAAATCGAATCCCTCTAAAGGAAAAGGGAGGCGCGCAAGTCTTCAGTGCGTAGAGGGAGGCGCGCAAGTCTGCGTCGCGCAGGCCTTAAACCCTCTGGTATGGCGCACAGGTAGGCCTCCTGGCCTATAAATATACGGCCTCACCTCCGTACAAGTATCCGGATTTCCGGACTTCATACCTTCTCGAGCTCTCGCCGCGCAGGTCACCTAAGCCGCGCAAGTCTGCTCTGTTTTTCCTTGATGTCGCGCTCCTATAAAGGTATTCGTACTTGCGCGGTTTATACTTGCGCGACGAAAACTAGCGCGACACGTGATCACTTGCGCGCCATTTTGTAGACTTGCGCGCCTTAATGCCTTAGCCATTTTTTCAAATTTCTTCACAAAATTTATGAAAAATAAACCCATTTAAGAGTTAGTTTATTCATCTTTTGTGCAGATTCAGTGGTTCCCAAGGGAATTGGAACGACTTATGAACTGGCTAGCAAGCGGATTGATGACATGATGAACATCATTGGCCCTGATTACTATGACATCTGCGACAGCACTCTTCCAGATTTGGCTAAGTACTTGAAGAAATATCATCTTAATTTCCCACAGAGCATCTACCTGTCTCTATGTGGTCATGGTCACTTGCAAGGAGTCAATGTTCCAAATGCAAACAACTATACACCTGAAATGCAGCTGCGCTGCTACTCCTTCATTTCGGTTATGCTGTGCATTAAAAGCAACAACAATGGTGTGAACTTTCAAATTCTCCTTGCATGCCATTTCCTTGCAGATATGAAAATGGAAAACCCATTGGCTGAAATGTTTTCCACTACCGGTTGGTGGAGAGAAGACAAACATGGTATTAGAGCAATATCTGAAAAGAGTACTCTCTTCAAATGGCTCTTTACTTCCAATGCTCCATTCTCAAATCCATGTATCCATCTTCCAAGTCTCTTGGACAGAAACAGAGTCACTGTTTGATCAGCAGAAAATTTTCTCAAACCGCACTCAAGAACATCCATTTACAATTGTTCCAAGAAGAGCTGGTATCACTGCATCTCCTTTTTGTTTCCAGTTGAATGAATGAATTCCAGGTGGTTGCTGATGAAGCCCGGGATGTCGTAAATCAAATGAAGTGTTATGTTGAAAGCCTCTTGTAATTCTTGAAAAAGAGAAGAGGCTCCAATCTGTGGATGTCCTTCTAACTCTTGTGTATCAATGAAAAACACTTTCGTCTCCAATCATTTGTACCTGCATTCTTTCATTACCTGCTTCAAATTTACTTAAGCCAATGGGCCTAGTAATCATAGTTTGATTTTTACTAGGATTATTTACAAATAACCCTACAAACTTTGAATCTTTTAACTGCTCAATATTACCTAAATCATACAAAAAAATGTATATTTAGTGAGCTGGAACTTGACTTTTATTCAGAGTTCCTTTGTCTTTTGTGTGGGCAGTTTAAAGTCATGCATGCCGGACATAAAGGGGCTAATGTTTAAGGTCGAAATAGCTTTGATCGAAAATGGATTAAAATGGATTCAATTCCTTGACAATTTATCTGAAAACATATTTACCATACTCAAGTATGAGGGAAAAATGTAAACTATGGCTTAAGAATATTTGAATCTGAGGAATGATATGAAAAAAGAGCTAAAAAGGCATTAGAAGAAGTACTTTCTAAGAATGAAGTTACTATTATTTAACAAAACCCGTTAGGGGGTTGAAATATGCAGGGCCACCTATGGGCATTGGCTGCATAGTCAAATAAAATAGCATCTTTTGGCTTGACAAGTCTGTTATGTGGACTGTTTATGCAAGGCCACCTATGGGCACGTGCTGCATAGTTAGGCAAAAGAACTCTCAGAAATTTACTTTCCTATTGCTAAAAGCCAGTGAAAGTTTATGGAGATTCAAATTTTTTAAAGCATAGAGTTTTGTTGTATGGAAAGATGTACTTGAATATGGAGAAGATATTTCCAAATAAGAATATCAAAGAACTGGATGAATATCACTCCTACGAAGGTCTGACCCAAACGTAGGGAAGGAGAATAAACCATATACTTGAATACTTTCAGATCATGAAAAAGGATATGGGACAAATATGTTAAGGATGGCTATTTTTGTGGATCCCTACATACTGTCATTTAAGACAAATAAGGACAAAAGAGGCATTCTTCCCAAGAATGAAGTTACTATTATTTAACAAACCCGTTAGGGGGTTGAAAACATGCAGGGCCACCTATGGGCATTGGCTGCATGGTCAAATAAATAGCATCTCTTGGCTGACAAGTCTGTTATGTGGACTGTTTATGCAAGGCCACCTATGGGCACGTGCTGCATAGTCAGGCAAAAGAATTCTCAGAAGTTTGACATTTTTGTGACTATAAGTCATGAAAAGGGTTATGAAGATCTGAAAATATTTAAGGTTAGGATTATAATACATAAAGATGGGTATTTTCCAATGTATATAGAGATACATAGGTCAATGAAAACCATAATCATGTTGTGGCTGGGTCCTGAATTGAAACTTGGACTTCACTACGTATCTCATAAGAATGAGAATCAAGCCATACGTAGTTCTTGAAATACAGTTTAACGTCGTGCAGGACGAAAGGATGAGTGATCTTAGTTTTTTGGGTCATAGAATTCGGACCATAATAATGAATACACAGTGTGTGTTTTCATGAGGACTTTTCAGTCAAGGGACTGAAAGTGAAATTTGGGGTTAGGCCCAAAAGACTTGGGACTGGATTCGAGGGACACTCGAATGTTCCTACGTATCCCATAAAGATGGGAATCAAGTCCACGTAGTTCTAGAAACTACCCTTTGTACAAATTTGGTTCGTACATGTGAAGGGTGAAAAGGGACTTTAGTGCAATGATGGTTTTAACCTAAGATAAAAAGTTTAGGCATTACCATGTATGTACGTAGTCTTTTGAAAGAGAGAAAAAAAAAATGAAAACCATGATTGAAAAAAGAATCAATGTTAATAATGGTTCCTTCTCAAATGAGGAAATCAAAGAATATTGTAGTTTATTGTCGTACCGGACAAAAGTGTTGTATAGTTTAACGTCATATAACAAGGACAAAAGTGAATCAATGTAAAGATATTGATTCCAAGGGTGGTTTCACAAATCATCATCATATGAGATTGTGGTGAACCAATGTGAAAAGATTGTTTTTGGGCTTGAACCTTTGGGAGGTTGCCTACATACCCAGCCTGGAGGGCAAGGATCAAAGTCTGTGTAGTTCAATTAAAGAATGAATTAATGAACAAGTTGTTCTTGTGGACAATGATCTAAAAAAAATGTTGTTGGGACTTACACATGGTTAGTGGCCCAAAGGGAGTGTTATGGTTGATGTTCGCTCTAAGCTCACGTGAGTCATACTCGGTGTGAGAAACAAGAGGTAATAACAACTTTAACGATGTACAGTTTAATGTCATGTAGGACATAAAAAAGGGACTTTCTGTACAGTTTAGCGTCATGTAGTTAGGACGTCACAGTTTAACGTCTTGCTGGACATATTTGCAAATAGTTTATGGTCGTATACATGGACCAGGAATGATGCAGTTTTAAGGTCATGCTGGACTGTTTATGGAACTTTTTCACAGTTTAATGTCGTGTGGGACGAAGTTGCAGTTTAAAGTCATACTGGACCATTGCTGTATAGTTTTAGCGTCATATAGCAAGGACGAACTGATGCTGTACAGTTTAAAGTCATGTAGCTAAGACTAAGGTGAATCAATATGAGGATATCAGTTCTGATCTTTTTACAGTTTATCGTCATGCTGGACATTGGAAGTGCCACACAGTTTAATGTCATGTTGCTAGGACACAATATAGTTTAATGTCATCTCGAACAGAATACAGTTTAGTGTCATGTAGGACAATAAGGGACTTAACACAGTTTAACGTCATGCTGGACGATGAAAGTGCCACACAGTTTAATGTCATGTTGCTAGGACACAATATAGTTTAATGTCATCTCGGACAAAATATAAGAACTTCTATACGGTTTATTGTCATGTAGGACAAAATCAGGGATTATGCAGTTTAAAGTCTTGCAGTTAGGACTATTGGTGCTGCACAGTTTAGTGTCATGTTGCAGGGACATAAGTGCGAATAGTTTAAGGTCATATGCACGGACCATACAGTTTATCGTCATGCTGGACGTAGTTGTAGTTTAAGGTCATACTGGACCATTGCTGTATGAACCAAATGTAAGAGTCTTAGTTCTGTGAACAATATTTTGTGTTTATACAAAATACTTCTTCAGAAATCTGGCATTAGTTGGAGTCGTGATGTGTTCTCCATCCATTGAAATCAGAGAATACGCTCCATTGGAGTAGACCTTATGTACTGAATAAGGTCCTTCCCATTTTGGTTCAAGCTTGGGAGGCTTCTTTCCTGGTATCATTGGTGTTCTGAGAACCAATACCAATTCTCCCTGAATGAATGAAGGAAGACGAACTTTTTTGTTAAAAGCTCGTGCGATTCGATTCTGATAGATTTCCAAGTGGTGCAAAGTGCACAATCTTTTCTCATCTAACTGTTCCAATTCATTCAACCGCTTTTGGGATTGCTCATCTGTTGATAACTGATCACAAATGGCTATTCTGAGTGAGGGCAATTGGACTTCAATTGGCAAGACTGCTTCTGTTCCATATACCAATGAATATGGAGTAGATCGCGTTGCATTGCGAGTGGTAGTCCGATAAGCCCATAAAGCATGATAGAGTTTATCAGGCCATGACCTCTTATCTTTATCCACCATCTTTTGCAGTATATTTGAAAGAGTCTTGTTGAAGGCCTCTATCTGTCCATTAGCCGCTGCATGATATCGAGATGAATGGTTGGACTTAATGTTGTATTCTTGATACAATCTCTTTACCTCAGAAGAGCAGAAGTTGGTGCCGTTGTCTGTCAATATGGTATGAGGGACACCAAATCTAGTAATGATGTTAGACTTGATGAAGCTAACAATGCATTTAGAACTGACTTCTTTGAGAGGTACTGCCTCTGCCCATTTGGAAAAGAAATCAGTAGCAGTAAGAATGTACTTAAACTGCTTGGCCGTAGCTGAAGGGTAAGGTCCCACCACATCCATTCCCCATGTGGAAAATGGCCATGAGTATTTAGCTGTATGAAGCAACTCTGGAGGTTGATGAATGAAATTGGCATATACTTGGCATGAATGACACTTCTTTGTGAAATTAACACAATCTTGTATCATTGAAGGCCAGAAGTATCCAAGTCTTCGAATTTGATCAGACAATCTATGTCCAGACTGGTGGGCACCACAGACTCCTCCATGCACTTCTTTTATGACAGCCATTGTCTCTTCACCATCAATACATCTGAAGAGAACTCCATCAAAACCACGTTTGTAGAGAATTTTCTCGAGGTGGTTTGGACCATCATAAAGAGTAAAATTGACCACACGTCGCCGAATTTGTTCTCTCTTGGCTCTATCAGGTGGAAGTGTTCCATTTTGAAGGTATTCCCTGATAGGTGACATCCATCCTGTAGTATGACCATATGGTTCAGGAATGGGACTAATTTCATTAATTTCCTCTGTTCTGACTTGAACATAAGGTGAAATTGCACGACGGTGGGCAATACCGATGGTTGTCTCGTCCCGATTTGGATCTGCTAAAGCTGTGGCTATATTAGCCAGTGCATCAGCTTGAGCATTTTGTGATCTTGGGACATAAGAAAATGTCGGTTCTGAAGGTAATTCCGACATTAACTCTCTGACGTAATCATACAAAGGGATTAATTCTTTTTTTCTGATGGCATAATCCCCATTGACTTGTTTGATTACCAGGTCTGAATCACCTTTTACCTTTAAGTGATTCACTTGTGCTTGAAGCGCTAACTCCAAGCCTGCAATGAGAGCTTGGTATTCAGCTTCATTATTGGTACCGCCTTCCCACAACAAAAAGGAATAAGGTAACACTGCCTTATCTGGAGAAATGAGCACAATTCCTAAACCAACTTTGTTGAATTTAGGATTTTCCATTTTCTTCCCTGTTGGACTTCTAGAAGCACCATCAAAATACATTTCCCATGTTTGAGGATTCTCTTGAATAGAAAAAACTTCCTCATCAGGGAGTTCGATATCTGAATATGTGTCTTCAACTGAAGGGTGTTCAGCCAGGAAATCAGCCAGAGCTTGGCCCTTAATTGCCTTTTGAGACACATATTGAATGTCGAACTGCTGTAGAATAACCGCCCACCTTGCCAGACGTCCTGTAAGCATTGGACGACTAAGGATGAATTTGAGTGGATTATTACGAGATACCAATTGGACCTCGTGATGTTGCAGGTAGTGTCTCAGTTTCTGAACTGCAAAGATTAATGCTAGGCAGCATTTTTCAATACTCGAATACCGGGTTTCTGCTTCAAGCATAGTTCTACTGAGATAGTAGAGACTATTTTCATTCCCAGCATCATTCTTTTGAGCGAGAAAGGCACCCAATGATCGCTCTAAAGCTGTCACATAGAGGATAAGAGGTCTACCCTCAACAGGTGGCATGAGTACTGGTGGACTTAAGAGGTATTTCTTGAGAACATCAAATGCTTCTTGACATTCTTTAGTCCACTGGTAAGTGACTCCTTTCTTCAATAATTTGGTAAAAGGTAAACTTTTTCCTGCCAAATTGGCGATGAAACGCCGAATATAGGCTAAGTGTCCTTGAAGTCCTCTTAATTCTTTCAAATTCTGAGGAGGTGACATACCAAGGATTGATTTGGTCTTCTCAGGATCGACTTCAATACCACGATGGCGTACAACAAAGCCGAGGAATTTTCCTGAGGTTACCCCAAAAGCACATTTTAAGGGGTTCATCTTCAAATTATGTTGTCGAAGCTTGTGGAATATGATTTCCAAATCAGCCAAGTGATCAAAACGTTGTTTGGATTTAACCACCAAATCATCTACATAGCATTCAACAAATTTCCCTAGAAAAGGTTTGAAGATACGATGCATGGCGCGTTGATATGTTGCACCTGCATTCTTTAAACCAAAGGGCATCACCCGGTAACAAAACACACCTTGAGGAGCTCTGAAGGCAGTATATTCCTCATCTTCTGGGGCCATTCGGATCTAATTATATCCAGAATATCCATCCATGAAAGAAAGTACTTCATAGCCAGCCGTCGCATCAATTAAGAGTTCTGTAATCGGAACTGGAAAATCATCTTTGGGACAATACCGATTAAGATCTCTGAAATCGATGCAAACCCTAATTTGTCCGTTCTTTTTCTTTACTGGGACAATATTAGCCAACCACTTGGGATATTGAACTTCTCTGACGAAGTTAGCTTTGATAAGATTATCCACTTCAGCCTCGATTTTGGAAGCATAGGTTGGGTGTGTTCTTCTCGCGGCTTGCTTGAATCCTCGATGTTCTTTTGGCAAACCCAAATGATGGGTGGCAACATCAGGATCAAGGCCAGGCATCTCTGTATAATTCCAAGCAAAGATATCTTTATTTTGCTTTAGAAAAGAAATATACATCTCTTGTTCTTCAAGGGTCATGGCCGCACTAATTAAAGTGGGGCGTGGATCTTTCTCTGTACCCAGATTTACTTCTCTGAGTTCATCCACAGTGGTAGAGATACCCTCTTCAAATGCTGGAGGAGCATCTCTAAGATCTTCCTCTTCCTCTTCATCATGTGTTATATCTTCCGTTTCTACTCGCAAAGTAGATGAAAAAACGAAATTCTCATGATCATAAGAGATGTCAAATTTTCACATTTTGAAGAAGAAGCTTCCATTTCCGTCCCTATTGATGAAAAAGGGTCTTCTTTGGGAAATAAAGAGGAGATGATGGATTGAGAATCGACATCAACATTCACCTCTGGTGTTTCTATAACTTATTCTGGCCTGATTAGCGAAGTATAGACTTGTTGGATTTCAGCAGACGAAATGAAAACGTCACCACTTATGCTTTCATCATTGGTTGGTAAGTTACCAATTTCTCCCATGTTGTCTGGCTCGATTGCCGTAATTGACATTATGGATCTTTCCATAAGAGTATTTTGATTTGGGTCTATTTTGTCAATTTGACTGATAGGTAACACATAATCTGTACTCACATGTGAAAATGGATTTATTGGAATTTTTTCCAAACCATATGGAGCATTAACTTTGGTAATTTCCTTCATTGTAGATTTTTCTCTTCCCTTCATGTGATAAAATTCCGCCTCAATGTATTGAGACTCACATGTTTTGAACGGGGCCTTATCACCATATAATGTTCCAACTTGACCATCGAAACAGTATTTGAGACATTGATGGTATGATGACGGAATAGCTGCATGCTGATATAACCAGGGTCTTCCAAGCAAGATATTGAAAGCTGAGTCTTGATCAACAATCATGAAATCTGAATTGGAAACAAGATCTCCAAACTGAGTTCTGAGCGTAACTTCTCCCAGTGGTTCTTGTTCATTTTTATCATATCCTTGCAACATCATGGTAGAAGGAGATAAATCAGATTCTGTGAGGCCCAATCGACGAAGTGTGCGAATGGGCATGAGGTTGACTCCTGAACCATTGTCAATGAAAGCTCTTCGAACATCTATACCATTGACTTTGCCAGATAAGTACAAAGGTTTTATGTGCCCATGCACAACATCATCCACATCTTTATCAGTAAAAGATATCACTGCATGGCATTCTGCAGGATTATTCTCTATGTGATAAATTTCAGCTGCAACAATCTCAGCTTCAAACTCTTGAGGACTTGACAAAGCTTCGATGAGTGCTTCCCGAAGATCTCTTGATAGATTCAAAGCATCCAAAATTGATAATTTGGCTGGTACTTGGGCCAAGTGTTTCAATATATCATACTTTTGATCTAGAGGCATGCGTTTCCCAATAGGAATATGTGGTTTAGCAGGTATCTTGGAAGCAGATGCTTTGGAAGCTGATGCATCTTGTATTGAAGTTGGCAACATCTTTGGTTTTGGAAAATTAGACAGATTAGATCCATTTGCTTGCTGAGATAAAGAAGATGGAACCTTTAATCGGTCTTCCAAAATAATTGTGCCGAAGCTGAGTTGGCCATTAGCAGAAGAACTTGCTTGTTCATTTTGAGCTCGCTGAAGGGCTCTACCACGAGTTTCTGCTGCATATACAGTGCTAGCAGGGGTAGAATTAGAGTAGTGGCTTCGGAAAGATCCACGTCTTCCCCTATATCCTGAACCTCTAGAACTTCCTCGGGTTCCTTTATATGATACAGGGAATTCAGGCTCATCAAGACTGGAATATGAATCTGTTAATTGAATCATATTAACAGAACCAAAGATCAATTCTTCGTCTGATAAAGACTCTGCCTGGTTGGCCTGTTTAGGCTGTGCCGTTTGGTGGGACGGTGCCCGTGACTTTGAAGTAGATGGCATGAAATCTGCCAGAGTCAAAGACAATTTAGGCTTTGATGCATACTCATCTTCTTCTGATTCCTCTTTCTTCTTTGAATTACGCTGCCCTTTTGAGGATTTGTCCTTTGATGGAGGCTTTACTGCAGCTTTTGTAGGAGACACAATTGGTTTCTTCAATTGTGTTCGCAAAATGGAATGAGTCCGATTGATTGTCTTTCTGACCATCCAATCATCATATTTTTTCGCAGTTTTGCTTTTGACTTCCTGCCACTCGCCTCCTTCCTCTGGATCTGTAGCGGTAATACACGCTACATGAGCTGAAGAACCCTTCAATTTGACTTGTCCCAAGTCAACCATCTTT
Organism: Viscum album; assembly: GCA_963277665.1. NCBI lineage: Eukaryota > Viridiplantae > Streptophyta > Magnoliopsida > Santalales > Viscaceae > Viscum > Viscum album. The sequence goes on from OY728134.1 coordinate 479,442,566, forward strand.
TGTAGGAGGTCTTTAAAGACAAAACACTCCTGGATGGGATGTCCCAACATTTGATGAAAGGGACAATAATTGGGACGGTCTTCATCTCCTTCCTTGTTTGGTCTCTTCGGCACTGGTAATTGAACCAAATTATTTTCCAGAGCTGAAATGAAGTAACCAGGAACTTGCTCACTTCGGAAAGAGTATGTTTTACTCTTCATATCCTCAAATTGTTTTCGTCGTTGATCTTTTTGATCATTTGGACGAAACAGCCTTTGTTGTTGGCGTTCAGGAGGTGGAGCCCTTCGAGAAGATGAAGGTTTTGAAGTAGAAATAGGTACAGGTGCCTGTTTAAGCATAACTGTAGCAGTTTCTGCTTTACCCATTCTTCTTCCTGGAGCTGATGGAATTACACGAGATTTAACCTTAGCCTGCATAAGGGAATCTTCAATCTGTTGAGCGATTGAAGTAAGGTCTCGAAACCCTCCTGTGTATTTCACAGGGATCAATGGCGTGCGTAATTCGTCACGCAAATTTGCCACACAGATTGGCAATAATTCCTCCTGAGGGAGTGATAAACTCAAGGAATACGTTAATCCCTTCCAACGAGCAATGAAATCAGAGACTCTTTCATTCTCCCTTTGCTTGCAGTTTGTAAGATCGAAAACTGTCGTTTTTGGCAAAGTTGAGCTGAACTGAAGAAGGAATTTTTGACGAAGATCCTCCCATCCGATGACTGACCGGGATTTCAAGCTTGTATACCAGACAAAAGCTGGTCCTTGCAAGGTTCGCACGAAGCATCTGAGTTTCACTGCTTCTTGTTGTTCTGGAGTTCCCATCATAGGATCACAACAAGACACGTAATGCGTCAAATGTTGTTCAGGGTCGCCTGATCCATTGAAAGTAGGGAAAATAGGGTTTCCAAAACTGGATGGAGGAGAAATTGAATCTACCCATTCAGGGTAAACTTTCTTTTCAGGTTGAACTTGCGCCCGTTTCCCTTCCATAGTTTCTAACCGAGCTGTTAATGACTCAATAGTAGTTATTAACTTTTGAGAAACATCAGGTTGAACTTGGTTTTGGGTAGGTGCAATGAATGGAGCTTGGACAGCCGTGGAGGTTGGTTCTGCAACTAATGGTAGTGCTGTCAACCGTTGTTGCGTTTGACCCGTAGGATTAGACCTCTGTGGGTGTACTGATAAAGGAGGATATTCCTGATCCATCTCAGTAGTTACAACAAATTCCTTCGGCTGTCGGACTTCAGCATTCTTAAGAAGAAGACTACTCTGAAGTAGTTCTGCATTCAACCTTCTTAATTCTTTCATTTCTTCCTCCTGTTGTGCAAGCCTTTGCTCTAATGAGAGCGATTGACCTCCTTCAGAGGAAGGGTGAGAAGTAACCTGATTCTTTCCTTTCCCCTTATTGGATCCTTTTCGGAGACGGGGAAGTGGGTTACTTGAAGGAATACCCAAATTTTGGGTAAGCCTTTGATTACGTGTGCGCACACCTTCTTCATTTAGGTCTGTGTGCGCAACTTCTTGAGCAGGAACCTCTTCATCTGATCCCTCTGATTGAGCCTCATCTGGTGAATCAGCAGCAACGGCAGTGATGACATTAATGGATGCATATTTCATGAAATCCTTTCTATCAGCATTTCTATGATATTGTCTCCTTTTATGTCCATGATAAGACATGGCATTCCGTTGACTTGACCCCTCAGGAATTTCTTTGTGAACCGTCACTTGGAGAGAATCTCCTGACATCTTGGCTCTTCGTTCCTCTTGAGGCTTATTCCCTAATCGAGAGAATACTGACTTTCTCTGAGGGAGGGATTGAAGATTTGAAAAAGTCCCCAGTCCGGTGGACTGGGGGTGTTCCTGTTGCTTCTGCTCAACTCCTCGAATCCCATTCGTTGATTCTGAGGGTTGGGTTAGAGAAGTCCCCAGTCTGGCAAGCTGGGGTGTCTCTTGACATGATATGTATGAGATCTTCTTGAAATCTCTCTTGATCTTGCGGATCTTAGTTCGGAAATTAGCTGGATGCATTAACCTGTATCCACTTTTATCACCTGGTTCAACAGACCGTTGGATGATTTCCAAAACTTCTGTCATTTGATGACGTGTTTGCTCCAGACGAGGGCTTGCGCAATATTCTCGCCTGCTTGATGTAGGAGAAATTCAACAACCTGTTCTCTATATACTTGATTTTGAGAGGAACTAGTTGAAGCTTGATCTCGAGCAAGATTTTGATTATGAACAAAGCCCATTGACTGTGGCCGGCCATGGGCAATAACATTGCATGAGACCATTTTCGGCGGGCTTTGCTGACCGGAAAGCACTGTGAAATGTAGTGCTCCGTGAATACCCTATCCTCTGATATGAACATTAGATGGAGCATTGGAAATTAACTGACGCAATCTTCTTAGTGCGCCAAGGCATGAACGTTGAAGGGTTCTCTGTTGCTTTTCAGCCTTCCGATACCGAGAGACTGATAGAGATGCCAAATCAATCTGGCGTTGTAACCCTTCTATTATCTTAAGATGATTTTCATATTCATCATAAGATAATACCTTCTTCTTTAATTGACAAAGAGTTTTCCATATGTTAAGACGAATATCATGGATTCCATCATCCGTCAACATCTTTGGAATGTCATACTGTGAATCAGTCAAAGGCCAAAACATGACTGGTACTTCACCTTTTGCCAGTTTTTTCCTCATGTTCAGCATTTCCTCTTTATCATTAAATGAAGATTCTTCTACCTGTTTGGACCAGAGTTGGTGTTTCCTTGTTTCTTCATCAGATTCAACAAGATTGGTAGAGGAATCACTATTCATGCTGGAAGATGAATGACCCAGGGAAGGTTCGGAGAATAACCTGAACCCCAAGCTATCTTCTGATGGAGAAAGAGTTTCACCTGCCGATAGTAAAACTTTAGACATGACTGGTTTTACGTTTGCAAGTTCCTCGAGATAGGAGGGCTTTCTCGTCACTACATTCCCTTCTGAAGAATTTTCGAGACAATGTGAATCACTACTGCGGAGAGGACTTTCGCAGCGAAGTTCATCACCATGAGGAGGACCTTCATGATGGGTTACAGCAAAAGATGAGATCTCTTGTTCCTTGGTCTTCTGACCACACAGAGGGTTCCTGTGGTTCTCATCTGAAGAAGAAACTTCAAGATTGACCGAATTTTCATGAAGCAAGTATTCATGAGGAAGTGTCTGTTGAAGACCTTCGGGATTAATGTTCCTGTTATTAGGAACTGAGGGAGTAGAATCTTGAATTCCGACAGATAAATGTCTGAGGGCTTCAAGAACTCCAGCATCGAGCAAGGCCTTGTTGTAGATTGGCCTTTGATCTCCTGACTGTGCTGGGCAGATCTTTTTCTTAGATGCCTTCTTACTCGCTTTAGAAATCACTTGATGACGAAAGTGATTGCTCTGAGCAGGTGTATGTGCCTGATCAGGAAAGATGGTCAGGTTAGGCTGACGATCATCGCTCAAATCAGGTGTATGTGCCTGACTTGGTTGTCCATATGATATGGGGGAGTAGGCCCCACAACCCTCTTGGACTGGAACAGATGTGTGTGTCTGTTCCGGAGTGAATTGTTGATGTGTCACTCCACCGCTAGGGATAGATTTATGTGTCTGTCCCTGAGATGATGCTGAAGCTGTTATGATATCCTGGCAAGCATCCAGAATATGAGCAGGAATTTGCTTCTGCTCTTTCACCATTGACAAAATATGTTTGGTGACTTCAGCCGCCGGAACAGGGATATACGTCCATTCCGGGCTTGGAGTAGGTGTATGTGCCTGCTCCTGTCCTCCTTTTCCTGTCAGTGAATCCTGACAGTACTCAAGTGTGGAGGCAGAGAGTTTAGTCTGCCTCCTGTTTGTCGTCAGGGCTTTCCGACTGACTTCTCCGTGTGCTACCAAACGAGACTGTTGGTAGGCTTGATTAGTATTAGCAGGTGTATGTGCCTGCTGATTACACTTCGCCAAACGCTGTTGACGAGATCCATCATATGTAGTCAGACGAGCCTGCTGACTAACTGCTGATGTATAAGCAGGTGTATGTTCCTGCCTATGGTACTCCGCCGGAATTGCCTGGCGGGATCGGCTTGATGCTGCCAGACGAGTCTGTTGGACATCGGGATTAAAACGAACAGGTGTGTATGCCTGCTCGTTATTTGCCACCAAGTTAGGTTGGTGGACTTCTCCGGAGATGGCAGGGATGACAACCTGCCTATTATTAACCGGATTCCGTCTCTGGTGATTCATCTTGCCTGTCGGGTTCGAGGAACCTGAGCTGAATGCCTGGAGCCGGTACCCTCATCATGTTGAGGGTGCACTACCGCACGAGTCTGGCGGCGATTGTTGATGGGAGCCCTTGAGAAGGACTCCTGTCTCTTTGAATTAAGGTCCTGCGGGACCTGCTCATTCACTTCCTCAGAATAAGGGAGTGAATGGAAATTGCGTTCCGGGGATAACGACCCGAAACGGTTGGAGACGGTAGTCAGCACCGCCTGCTTCTTGATTGCTGGTCGCCGTTGTCCGGACGACCAGGTAGAATTGTTAACTTGGAGGGCTTGACGAGCGGCCTCCAGAGTTGGGATAGTACCATTACGACGGTACTCCTTAACCAGTGCATTTGAAACACAGCGTTGAAGACGCTGAGTTGGTGATGTCATCCTCAGAGCGGATGACGTTCCAGCAGGAGTAGCAGCATTGGTTTTCATGGCAGCAGACCTCACAGTAGAGGTGTTCTCAGCAGCAGTATTCACAGGGGTGAATTTGTGGAAAGCCAATTTTTGTAGAAGATCTTGAAAAAAGAGTGCCTGTTCCATATAACAGACATAATCAAGATGAATCCGGCTACTGCATCTTTTGGATGATCATATGTCAATGATTGCCTTGTTGGCCCAAGGGGCCTAACATCTAAGAAGAACATCACTTTAACTTGGTTAAGGTTTCACGTCGGGTTCACCATTTTTTGTTTCGCACGGAATCCGGGGATGACCTCCTGGACGGGAGATTCAAACGTTCCGATCGGTTTCTAACGGGTTTGTTCGTAGAACCGGAAACATCCAACGATTCCACATCCGTTTGGACCTACTTTCCAAAGGCAGGCGCTCATTAGCTTGTGGGCTAATGAGGCTTAGGAATTTGCATTGGTCGAGAGGATGGGAGGTCGGACTCATCACACCTTTTTGAGGGGAATTATTGTCTACTCCGGGACTCTCTTTATAGATTTAAGTTAAGTTCGTGAATCCTTATTACATTACCAAGTATAAAATGAGCTTTCCTTTAGTTTTAACAATCAATGATTAAATATGCAAGAAATTTAGAGAATCTTTTATATGTATTCGAGGTTCTTCATCAATATAGAATCATCTATATTTGTTTAGAGATTCTTGGTCAATGGTATCCTTCAAAACATTTATATAAAAGTCTCTTGGTCATTTTGATGACCAGGCTGGTTTTAAAGCCACTCAGTGGGGCACTTGAAGTTTATCGTCATTCAGAAGGACAGAGATTATTTCAATGTTGGGATCGAACCCATGAATGGGCTACCTACGTATCCTTTGTTTTGAAAAAGGAATCAGAACCCACGTAGTTCGAGGAATGGGATATGATGTTTTATGATTGATGGCTCAAAGATGAATTTCATAATTACTTTTACACTCTAAGCTCACGTGAGTCATGCTCGGTGTGAGAAACAAGAGGTATTGGTAAAATTTAGACAATTGTTCCATAAAAGATGCAATCATAAGAATTTGTTTTGGGGCTTATGTATAGATGACTGCCCAGATAGGCGAAGGTTTAGGATTTACTTTTAGGAAGAAAAATCCATGAACAGGGTCCACAAAGTTATATGTTCTTCATGGAGATTTGAATACTCTAATCTTGGGGCTTACTCCTAAGGAGGATGCCCAAGTTAGGAGGGGACTTATGATTGGGTTTTATTCCTGAAAAGGAAACCCAAATCAAAGGAAATTTATGACTGGTTAAGAGAAATTTTAAGAGACTTGGGGCTTACTCTTAAGAAAGATGCCCAAGATTGATGACTAGGACTTATTCCTGAGAAGGAAGCCTAGGTTAGGGGAATTGGGGCTTACTCCCGAAAAGGAAGCCCAAGGTTATGACTGAGTTTTATTCCTGAAAAGGAGACCCAGGTTAGGGATTAAGGTTTGGGGCTTACTCTTGAGGAGGATGCCCAAGTTTAAAGGACTTTGATTGGGGCTTATTCTTAAGGAAGATGCCCAAGTTTAAAGGTTTTATAACTGGGGATTATTCCTGAAAAGGAAACCCAGGTTAGGATTCTCTCATCTTAAAGGATGAGGTTGAATGAATGAACTCTCAATCTTTGGTGACATAAATATGTTTAAATCATTAGGTTTTGAGAGATATTTCACATAATTCCTTTCAGATAAGGATGTCAAATCAAGAAATCATGCCATAAATGGCTTTGAAGAGTATCTTGAAGACTGAATCTTGAATAGGAAGGGTGAAATGGCTTAAGAGGGGTGAAAAAAGGGCAAGATGGGCACCCAAAAAGATAGGGGCGCGCAAGTATTGAAGGTCGCGCAAGTCCTGCGGCGGCGCGCAAGTATTGGTCGCGCAAGTATACTTGCGCGACATAAGGGATACTTGCGCGATTTTCAACCAGAGTTGAATTACTTGAGCGACTCTTTATTAAACCCTTTCCCATCCTCTTGAGGTTCTTCCAGAAGAGGGACGCACAAGTTATATTGAAGGAATTAAGTCGGCGCGCAAGTGTTTGATATGTTTCAACACTTAGGCCTTCCTTCTTCCCTTTAGATCTTCCATTCTAGGTAAGAAATTACCTTAGAAGTGTTCTGGAAGCTTTGAGAAGAGACTTGGGCGTCGGGAGCTTTGATCCGAGTTTCTGGGAAGAGATTCTCCCCGAATCGGGGGCCCACAGGGTCTATTTATAGGCAAAAGAAGACCCCGGGCGGTTACTGGGCGGTTACCAGATCTGTCGCGCAAGTCCCTTGCACGACCATGAGGGGTCGCGCAAGTGTTGAGGCGGCGCGCAAGTGTACTTGCGCGACCAAGAGGGAACTTGCGCGACCTCTGGGCAATGTTCTCCTTTTTCATCCCTTTGTCGATTTTTTGATGTTTCTTCAAAGGATTAATCACTTTGAGCTCAGATATTCCCTTTTCCGAACATTAGATTCTGTGACGAAAGGAGCGTCAACAGATATAAATATAATACATATTCATTATATACATATTTATAATCATTCAATAGAGGTAGAGACAAAAATTTATTACACTATTCATGGACATGGTTTTTTATATGAATGTATAAACACTGTCATCACATTTTCACTGATGGGACAAATGAACGGTAAATAATAAATCACCATTGAATATTGACTAATACTTCAAAAAAGAATGACATATATTCCTTATATATTTTTTATTTCCATCCTTATAAATAAAACAAGATAAATAGATCACATCACTTCGTTGAGGTGGCAGTCCACATGTACGCGTGGGTTACATTATCCATTTCCAAATAACTGGTGAGTAAAAATGCAGATAAGAAGTTATATTTAGATATAAATTATAAATTTTTGAAACATCATATATATTCCTTTGATTTATAATTGTATCCATTCAATTTTAATGGTGATGAAAAAAAATTACTCTAGAATGAGCAAAAAGTTAGTCATATTTTTGCATGAGTCATTCTATCACATTTTATATGATAAAAAGGGATGGGAAATATATTTCCAATAAATTTAATAAATTCATCTTATATTAATGTTACTTGAATTTTTTTTGTATTTGTTACAACATATTTATATAATGTAAAACAATTGATAAATTTTAAGGTATTTTTATAAACAATTACATCTTCTTCCATAGTGTTTCCTCATATTATTTTTTAAGGACCCTTGTAATTGAATTTCTTGAGGACCAGAACCCTTATATAATGTGTAATGAATAGAATAATATAAATTGTTAGAGTATTGTTGATCAATGTGGCATAATTTTTTGTGAATAAATTAATAGGATATGTGCCCATTTTTAAGTGGAGGAAGGGTCATTATTATAATTACTCAATGTATTACATTTATTGAAATAAATTCTAGAAAAAAGATAAAAAAAAATTAAAATATTGTAATTTGAAGAGGATGAGAAATATTATCATCTAATTATATTTGGACCATCCTTGGTTATGTTTTCACCGTAATCCCACTATTTTAACTCATAAATAACATTTTTAATATCACCATGATATTGATGTTTTCTCCCATATAGGGGTCCAAAAAGGTACAATAACGAAAAAGTGGTCCATAAATATGCCTTGGTTTAATTTTTAAACCATATAAAATTCATTTGGAAGCGTTAATGGTTATTTATGTTTATTTAATTAATTGTGATATTTGTTAGTATATAATAACAATAATTTCAATTAATTGAATATATGAAAAATTATAACATAATTTTTTCATTAGTTATATAATGTCGTTTGAAAATGAAATTTTAATGAATATAAGTAAAATATGATATTAATATAATTATACAATTAAAGTTTCAAATATTTATATTTAATTTTAATCACGTTCTTTTTATTAACCCCATGGTTTAAATAATTTAACATTAACCATGGTAATGATTTTTTTTAATAAACCATTATTATTTCACTTATAATGTATAAATTTTATCACAAATAACAAATTTATATAATTTTCAACCATTATGAATAATAATCTTCCACATAAAATATTTTTTTGATATTTATATTTTTTAACAAAATAATGATTACATAAACTCTTATTAATTTCATTTTAAGTATTATTCAATTAACTGCACAGAAGAAACAACATGAAAAAATGAAATTCAAATATTAAATATTTGTATTTACCTGATCCTAGTTTGAAATAGTCATTAAATTATTACATAACATTGAAATCATCCCAAAAGATCATATCTTGAAATACCTATTAGTTTAGTACCTTTAGAAGTACAAGACACATTTATATGTTTTACAGTACATCAAAAAATGTAAAACTACAACAATATTTTTTCCATAGACAAATTTTAGATCCCATAGTATATATTTTCAAGTCAGTAAAAATATCATTCTTCACATCCTAGAAAAAACAAAACATAGAAATGGGTGAGATCAGATGCTCAGTAAGTATCACAATATAGAGGAAACATTATTAAATAAGAAAAATAGTTTAAGGTAATTTATAACATGCAAAAAAAATCCTTTTGAAAAAAACATCATCATAATATGGAAGATATTAATCAAAATAATTTCAATTACTTACTCATATATATATTCTACTAGTCGAAAATTCAAATGCAATATCAATAGACACTTTCATAAGGATGTAATACAAAATGCTAGATTTTCATAACCACAGAGTCAAGGCATTGGGACATGAATAAAAATAAATTTTTGTCAAGGCCTTGTAACAAGACACTAGTTTGTCTCATGAGACCTACCGAGGCATTGAGGAGCTATCGTGGGATCCACCCGTAACATACTAAGTCCAATGAATTCCTCATATGAAATGGTTTAAACATAACATAAACATTCATATTAAAACTAGCATACGAAGTTTTGATACTTTATCCATAAACAATGAATGGTATTAAAATAACAGATCCATAGTCAAACATATCACACAACCGTCAATAAAATGTGGAAGTATCGTATCATAATAAATCTACTTCAAATGAGCATAAAATCCATCAAAGGAAGTTGACATAGATGAAATCTATACCTTTTTAGATAAATAACTCATTCTAATTGAAATCATTTAAAATTCCTATAATTATAAAAGAAATAATTTATTTTTGAAATATTCTTATAATATTGTAAGAAAATATTTGATGATGTTTTGTCGAGGGAAAATAGCCACCCCCTCAGTTTAAGTTTCAAAAAAACATTCTTACCTTAATTCATTCTAAATGGTCATAATTTTCATTGTTGAAAAATAACAGAATGATTCCTTTAAAACCATTTTATTAAAAGTAAAAAAAGGGTATAAATGACTTTAAACCATAGTATAGTAAATAGTAAAAAAAAATTTGGAATACATTTTTATGAAACATGGATGTGGATGAAAAAGAGGTCCTAGTAGATACTTACGTAAAAACAACCTCAGATAATAAAGAGAATGTGAAATTAACCCTTACCTTGTACGTTTCCTTGAACGAGGGTTGGTTTACCTCTTATATAATGGTGAAATAATTGATATCAAACTATACAAGAATCATATATAGTATTATGATATCATATATGATCTTTTAACATTTCTATGTTAATAATATCTCAGTATTATCGTCATTTCGGTTGTTAATTGATTCGTCTTCCCTTATATGATTTATTTTGTAAGTAATGTTTGTTATGGATAGGATGTATCTTATTCATATTCAAAATGATATTAAGTCTTTATACATTATTTTTAATCATCTAATGAAAATTAGTCTTGAATGGATACGAAGGGTAATGAAACTCATCGCGTTCATGGAGACGGTAATATGTACGTATGCACGAGTGACAATATCATTATTTTGATATAATAATAATATATAATTGGATGGTATATCATACATACGCACGTATGGTTACATGTCATTAAAAGGATGAATCAAATAATGAATTTGGTTGTACCATATTTATAATAACATTACAGAATATATAATATACTGGAGTTATTATTTTATAATGGAAACAACATAGAAAGAGGAATTGGAAGAAGTAAGGAACTTGAAATAGATGATGAAATATTTACCTCTTCTTTGGGTTCTTCCTTTTAATTTGATCAAAAGGGCTCCATAGGTTGGTTTTCTGACTAAAGGAAGGCCTCTAGGATTTAAGGAGGATAGTTTATATGGTATTTTCGTAGTGTTTTTCAGAGCCAAATGGCTTCGAATGTGTGAATTAGAGCGAAGGGGGAGTGACCTTTTATAATAGGGGTGAGGGGAACCCTAGGAAAAGCTAGAAATATTATTTTATAATAAAACATTTTTCGGATTATAATGGCTCCAAAATTCATTATTTTAAGGCTAAGGGGGGTGGGTTGTAACCCACTCTACCAATAGGTTTTATAAATGTTTGAATCAGTATATTAACCCAATATTTTAGAATTAACTCTTAGTTAAATATTTAGAAATTTACTATGATTCGTTGTATTTTAATAGTATTTGGTTAATAAACATAATGTAAACATCCAAGATAAACCCAATTGGTTCATTACGCCTATCATTATAAAATTCTTTTGGATGATCCATAGATTTTTAGGAATATAATATCAATTAATAATTTAATATTTGATTTAAAAACTCTTTTATGTCAACTATGACAATATTTTTTATTTTTTTTCTAAATCTATAACTTCATTATTACGTAGAAAGATAATTAATCTAACAAACCCTAAAATTTAATATTAACCTATAAAATTGTCAGAATTAATAAATTAATTAGGTAATTACAGCATCATCACTGTGTCATAAATAAAGTAAATTATTCAATATCTAAAAATATAAATAAAACACCATAACATAGGAAATATTTTTTATTACAATTCAATATTTATAGTCCAATTCATTTTTTGTGTATCCTTATATTAAAAATGGTTTTGTTATTAAACATTGAATTTATCATTTTTAATTCATCTTAAAATTAAATAATGATAAATGTCATAATCTAATCCATGTGGACCTAAAGGATTATATTTTATTCCTAAGGTTTCTTTGGTCTAATTATACTTATACAATAAAATTTAGACATGTGTTAGGGTAAAAATAATATCATTTTTATCCTTAATTACTCTATTTACATTTAACTGTGGTAAATAAAAGTTAAAAGTTACGATTCCAAAAAAATTATTTTCATCTTATTGAACCAAATTTTACTTACCGATATCAACCATGTCTCTTATATTTTTGAAATTCAACTCACATAATCAGTAAAATTACGTTTTATGTAAATTTGAAAATGCTCCTAGGAGATTGTTAAAAGACGGTAACAAGTACAATAAAAATTTTGCATAACTAAAATTTATATAAACTGCTGCCAATGAATTAAATTGTACATATATTGGTATTATGTATCTATTTTTACATAAAATTAATTTAAATAAATAAAATAATTATTAAATTTTTTTTAAAACTATAACTTAGTGTTTTTTACTATTCATCAAAAATTGAATGTTTTCCGAAAAATACCAAAAATTCACCATAAGATAATTTCGATATTTTGAATCCAAAAATGAAGACCATTTTGAAAGATAAACGTTATAAATTTTCAAAAAGTTTGTATTACTATTCATAACGGCTAGTCTTGTTGTGGTGTGTTAGAACTCCAAATTGCGTACAACACACGCTATTGTATTATTCAAAGAGATGTGTACTGCCGTTTTTTGGGGTGTTACATTATCCCCTCTTTCAAATAATTTCATCCATGGATTTTCTAGAATATTTTTACATAACGATATGTGGGTGTTTCTTCATCATATGTTCCTCGGGTTCCCATGTTGCCTCTTCCATCTTATGGTTTCTCCACAGAAATTTTACCAGACAAGTCGTCCGGTTTTTCAACACTTATTCTCTTGTATCAAGGACCATGAAAAGATCTTAATAATAAGAAATATTGGGTTCCAGTTCCAATTACTCATATGTGAGTACATTTGTTTGGTCAGGCATGTATTTTCTCAACAGTGATACGTGGAATACATCGTGAACTTTGGTGAGACATGGTGTCATTTCCAACCAGAAAGCTACATCACCAATTCATACTAGAATTTCGAAAGGTCCGATGTACCTAGTACTCAATATTCACTTCTTACAGAAATGTATAACAACCTTCCTTGGAGATACCTTCAAGAAAACTTGATCTCCTACATGAAATTCCAAATACTTCCTTCGCTTATCGGCATAGCTCTTCTGCCTTCTTTGAGATGCTTTGATGTGGGTTTGAATTACCTTCACATTTTCTGTTGTTTCCTCCACAAGTTCTGGGTCTACAAGTTTTCTTTCAACAACATCATCCCAACAGGTTGGTGTGCGACATCCCTTTCCTTATAATTATTTATATGGTGCCATCTAAATACATGAATGTAAGCTATTGTTATAAGAAAATTCTACCAGAGGTAAATAATGATCCCACATACCTTGAAAGTAATGTGAGCATGATCTCCACATGTCCTCTATGGAATGAATAGTCTTTTCTGATTGACCATTAGTTTTGGGGTGGTAGGCAATGCTCAATTGAAGTTTAGTTTCCAGGGATTTCAAAAGACTTTTCTATAATCTTGTTGTAAAACAAGGATCACAATAAAAAACCATCGATATTGGTACTCCATAAAGTCTTACACCTTCATTAATATATTGTCTTTAAAAATGTTGAAGTGGTAAATATTCCCTTGTAGAAAAAATGTGCTGGCTTGGTAAGATGAACAACAATTACCCATATTGAATCATTCCTTCTAGGAATCTTTGGTAGCCCCATGACAAAGTCCATCGTGATATCTTCCCATTTCGACTCATGTATGGAAAGAGGTTGCATGACTCTTCTAGTCTGTCTCCTTCTAGCATTCACCTTTTTAAAACCAATACATCTTGACACAAAATCGGTATTCTCTCTCTTCATGCAGTCCCACAAAAAATGTTCCTTCAAATCTCTATACATTTTGTTTCTCCCAGTGTGTATAGTGAAATTGGAGCTATGAGAATCATCCAAGAATTATCTTTTTAGATCAGGTACATTGGGAACAATAATTATCTTCCCAAATATAAAAATTCCATCTTCATATACAAAGTCACTCAATATCCCATCATTCATAGCTTTGATCTTTCTTTGAAACTCTTCATCACCAGCCTGAGAACTCTTTATCCTTTCTAGTAATGATTGTTTGGAAACCATTTGAAAAATGTATTGATGTTTCTCCTTTCATGGTGATTCCCATATCAATCTTTACTAGATCCATGTATATAGAATCCTTTTCAACTCTCATCTTGATCAAAACTCCATTATCATTTCCACTCAAAGCATCTTCCACATTATTTTACTTCATTGGGTGGTAGTGTATAGTGAAATCATTATCATTGAGTAGTTCAAGACACCGTCTTTGCCTCATGATGAGTTCTTTATGTGAGAGAATACACCTAAAACTCTTGTGATCGGTATATATCTCACATTTTTCACCATACAGATAATGTCTCCAAATCTAAAAAGAAAAGATTTCAGTTTCTAACTCAATATCATGAGAAGGATAGTTTTGATCATGAAATTTTAGTTGTTGTGATCCATAGTCAATAACCTTATCATAATGCCAACGGACACAACCATGTCCTTTCGTTGAAGCATCACTATAAATAAGAAACCCCTCATTCCCAGATGGTAGAGTCAAGATAAGAGAATTGACTAATCTTCTCTCCAATTCTCCAAAACATTCTTCACACTCTTTTTTCCAAACAAATTTAGCCCATACTCACATGATCTTTGTTAATGTGTTATCCAACTGGGAAAAATTCGGGATAAAATATCGATATTTACCTGTGAAACCAATAAAACTGTGAACCTCAATTATACTCATCGGTTTTTTCCATTATTTTATTGCCTTGGACTTAGTAGTATAGACAGAGATTCCATCTTTAGAGACAATATGGCCAAGAAAAGAAATCTCCTGAGGCCATAATTCACCTTTGATAAACATACCATATAATTTGTGTCTTCTAAGAGTCTTCAGGATAATGTGCAAGTGATTTTGAAGATCTTAGTAGCTTTTGAGTATACCAATATATCATCAATAAATACCACTACAAAGTCATCAAGATATTCCTTGAAAACTCTATTCATCAGATCCATGAAGATATAAGGTGCATCAGTCAATCCAAAAGGCATTTCTGTAAACTCGTAATGCCCGTACATGGTCTGAAATGTTGTTTTCGGAATGACTTCCTTTTTAACACACAACTGATGATATCCAGATTGAAGGAAAATATTTGAAAATTTCTGATATCCATGAATTTGGTCAAATAAATCATCAATGCAAGGTAGGGGATACATGTTCTTTATTTTTATATCATTGATCTCCCTATTGTCAATTCACAACCTCATAGATCCATCTTTTTTATTTAACAAAACAGATAGGGGCTCCCCATGGAGAAACAGTAGGGTGAATAAATCCCTTATTACATAATTACTCTAGTTGTTTCTTTAGTTCCACTAATTCCACAATGTCCATTCTCTAAGGGGTCTTCGATATGGGCCATGATCCAATAATTAAATCAATGGAAAACACAATTTCTAATTGTGGATGATGTCCATGTAAATCCTCTTGAAACACATCAACATATTATTTCAAAATTGGTACATCCTCTATTTGAACATTATTTTCCTCACCCATGGTTATTTCATTCTATTACTCCATAATAATTGAATCTAGTGGAGCTACTGGGGGTGGATCTTGAAAAGATTTAGGTGGTGATGATTCTACTCTAAAGATAAGTTGTTCTTTATCATTGTCATCAAAATTAATATCATGATTCTTCTTACAATAATTTTTTGTGTCATGGTTCAAAATCCAATCTGTACCAAGGAATATATCAAATCCAATCATGGTTATGATGAAGAGATCAGCAGATAAAAAACATTTATATACCCAAATGGTGACTAATTCACAAAACATTGTTGCAATAATACTTCCCTTATGAGTTTTGACCGACAACTCCCTTGTTAAATAAAATTGGAACTATCTAATTTTCTTAGAAAACTAGGAAGATATGAAACAATGTGATGATCCAAAGTCAAATAAAGAATTTGATAAACATGAGGAAACCATTAAATTACCTGCCACCAAGTCTTTCAAAGCTTCAACCGCAACAGTAGTGATATCATAATCTTGGACATGATCCCTTGTCCTTTTTTAATGTAATTTCCAATGATGCTTAAATAATTCATTCACATAATTCCCCCTTTCTCTACAATTGTATCATTCAACATCAACATCCTCTTTCTTCCTCTTGCAATCACGAGATTGGTGGCACTTTTTAACACACTTTTAACAGATTCCCAATCCCTTCAGGCAAGTACCAAGATGTTTCTTCTATCATTTACTACAGGATGGATATTCAACATTTCCATTCATCCCCTTATTTCAATTTCTATAGTTTTTAGTAGATATATGCTTCTCTTTCTTTGATTTGAATTCATAAATCCTAGAGAATTATTTTTCTATCTTGATAGCACATGAGACAACATCATCATATAACGAGAAGGATGTTGAGAATAATGCTCGATGGAGAAATGGTTTTATCCCATAAAAGAAACAATCAATCTTACTTCTTGGGTTACATATATAATCTACAGCATGCCTCGCTACCCTGGTAATGTTATCTTTATACATTGCGACATTCTCTTCATTATTTTTCCTTAGACTCAGAAATTTCCGTTCCATATATGCTCGATGGTCATGAGGAAAGTATTTTTCTAATAAAATCTATTTAAACTCCCTCCATTCAATATTTGATACTTCCTCATCTTTCTTTTTTGTTTTGAATCAATTACCACCATTTATCATTATATACAGTGTGGCGGTAAACTTCCATGAAATTGTTTTCCCTTTTGCTACGCCCCAGGGCATGGAGTGTTTTCTCTATTGAATTTAACCATTTCTCACATACTAGTGGATTTTTGCCCCCATTGAATGTCGGTGGTTATTTCCTCATGAACAGATATAACATTTATCATCCACTCTATGGATCAGGGTGCTATATATGGGTAAGGTTATTATTCATAACCTGAGTGAGATGTCCCATTATGGTGATTTGCTGATCAGCACCAGTTGCATCCCCAACACCACCATAATTATCTTGAGTAGGAGGGAAATCCCTAGATGGAGTGCGTTTATAGATTTGGTTTCCATTATTTCTACTAGGCACCATTTCTAAACAATGGAATACACTAGATTAGTTTATGAATCAAAATACATAATTCGAAATGTGTAAAACACTTAACAAAAATTGAAAAATTTAGGGATATAATCCATAATCAAATAAAATGTTTTCTATGAAGAAGTATATACTCATAAATCCTTCATAATGGTTTGTAAAGAAAATGATAATTTTCCTAAGAATATCCCCCGAGAGTGTCGTAACCAAGACTGTCACAAGGCCCGTTGTCATGAACCAGTTCCAGTTCGAGCCTAGCTTAAAGTGGAGTTTTCAGGTTTTACCCCTAGGAACATCTATTCCAGAGCAGCATCTACCTGCTCATATCTAGACAGGTATGTATTGCTGTGAAAACTCAAAAAATCTCTACAATATAAAATTTTTAGGAAGTTCCTCTATACTAGTTATTAATGTCTATCTTATGGTAATGTCCTCTAATCAGTGTTTATCTAAATCTAGTTTCCAAGGTTTTTACTAAACTTTCTCTGATACCAACTATAATGCCCTAACACTAGTTACCCAGTGTCGGTGCATTATTACATTACATTGGCATAATCACAAAAGATCAAGTCTCGAATGTCCGATTAGTTTAGTATCCTTGGATGTATTAGATACATTATTAAGGTTTAAATTACATCATAGAATGGAAGACTACAACAGAATTATTTTAATAGAAAAAACTGTGATCCCATAAAGTATCCATGTAGGTCAGTCATAATATACTTCTTCGCATCCTGGAAATAATAAAACATAGAATGGTGTGAGCTCAGATGCTCAGTAAGGTTAACAATATAGAGGAAACTTTCATAAATAAGTATAAACATTTAAGGCAATGTACAAAACCCAAAAAAAGACTTTTAAACATAAACTTCATCAAAATATGGAAAATATAAATCAAAATAATTCCAATTACATACTCACAAGGATATTCTACTAGTCAAAAAAATCACATGCAATATCAATAGCTGCATTCATAATGATGGAATGCATAATGACAGACTTTCATAAACACATAGTTGAGGCCATTCACCAAAAATACAAATAAGTGTTTTTCAAGGCCCTGTTCCAAGAACCTAGTTTGTCTCATAAGAACTAATGATCCATCAAGGAGCTATTTCGAGCTCCACCGTTCACTTACTATATTTCAATGCATTCATCATATGAAAAGGATTAAACATAACATAAACATTCATATTAAAACTGGCATACGAAATGTCAATACATTATCCATAAACCATGAATGATATGAAAATAACACATCCACAGTCAAACACATCACAAAACTTTCAATAAAATGTGGATGTTTTGTATCATAACAAATCAACTTCCAATAATCTTAAAATCCATCAAAGGATGTTGATAGAGATAAAATCAAAACGTTTTTTTGGTGAAACTATATTTCTATTTTGAAATCATTTAAAATTAATATAATTATAAAATAAAACATTTATCTAGGAAATATTCTTATAAGATTTTAAGGGATTCTTTTATGATGTTATAACGGCGGAAAATACCCACACATATCATATAAGTTAACAAAACATTTTTACCTTAATTATTTTGAAAAGGTTATAAAGTACATTATAGGAAAGTGATAGAAAAATTTATTTCAAACCATTATATAAAAAGTCAAAGAAGGGTATAAATGAAATTAAAACATAGTCTAGTAAATATTAAAAAAAAATTGGAATACGTTTTTAAGAAACATGGATGTGGATGATAAAGAGGTCTTAGTAGATACTTACATAAAAACAACCTCGGATAATAAAGAGATTGTGATATTAACCCTTAAATTGTATTTTACCTTGGTCGAGGGTAGGTTAACCTCCTGTATAATGGTGAAATAATTTTTATTAAATTATACAAGAATCATATAAATTAATATGATAACGTATATGATCTTTTACCAATGATTTGTAAATAATATCTTAGTATTATCGTCATTTCGGGCATTAACTGATTCATTTTCCTATATATGATTTGTTATTTATGTAATGTTTATTATATATATGATGAATATTATTAATATTCAGAATGATATTAAGTCTTTAAAAAATATTTTTAATCATCTAAAAAAAATATTCTTGAATGGATACGATGGGGAATGAATCTCATCGCTTTTGTGGAGACGGTAATCCGTACATACGCACAAGTGACAATATCATTTTTTTGATATGAAAATAAAAAAATAATTGGATTGTATATCATATATAAAGAATAATTATCAGGTTATATTTATCATTTAAATCAATTAAAATTCATTATTATACCCATTCTAATAATAATTTATTGTATAATAATTACACCATGACGCGGAGACGGTAAACCGTACGTACACACATATAGTGACATGTCATTGAAAAGATGGATAGATTAATGAATATGGTTTCACCATATTTATAGTAACATCACAGTATATAGATGATTATAGAGTTATTATTTTAGAATGAAAACCACAAATAAAGAGGAAGTGGGAGAAGAATGGATCTTGAAAGAGGTGATAAAATATTCACCTCTTCTTTGAGTTATTCATTTTGATTTGATCCAAAGGGATCTATAGGATGGATTAATGGATAAAGGAAGGCATCTAGGATTAATGTAGGACAATTTAGAGGTTATTTGGTCAGGTTTTGGCCAAGACAAATGTCTTTGAAGGTGTTAATTAGAGTTATGAGGGAGGGCCCTTTTATTAGATGGGTGACGACACCTTAGGAAACGATAGAAATATTATTTTTTAATAAAATCATTTTTGTTTCAATTTTCTCCAATATTAATTATTTAAAGTATATTTTGGGGAAGGGTTGAACACAACTCAACCAATAGGTTTTAGATAGGTTTGGGTCAATATATTAACCTTATCATTTAGCTTTAACTCTAAGTTAATTAGTTTGAAATTTACCATGTCTCATTGTATTTTTTTTTATTATATGGTTAATAAACATACTATATACATTCAATAGAGTCCAGAGTGAATCATTAATGATACACCTATCATTATATAAGTATTTTGGATGATACATATATTTTTAGGATTATAATATCAATTAATAATATAATATTTGTTTTAAAAACTCTTTTATGTCCATTTTAAAAATATTTGGTATTTTGTTTTTTATAAATTTATAATAGCATTATTACTTCTAAAAAATACATATAACCAACCCTAACATGTCATATTATACATGAAAATAATTTTAATTCATAAAAAGTCTCAAATTACATTTATTTGGATATTTATAATATCAATTATATTAATATTTCATAAATTAGGTAATAAATTCATCATCGTTGTGGCATACATAAATTAAATTTTATAATGTCTGAAAAATATAAAAAAAACATCCATTATGTAGGAACTCACTTTAAATTTTTAATGAATATTTATAGTCAAATTTATCTAATGTGTATCCCTATATTAAAAATGGTTTAGTTATTAAACATTGAATTTAAAACATCTAACTCTTCTTTGAATTAAATAATTATAAATGTCCGAAACTATTCCAAGTGGACAAAGAGGATTATAATTTATTCCTAAGGTTATTTTTTGTCGAATTAAACTTATCCAATAGAATTTGGTCATGTGTTAGGGTAATAATAATATCATTTTTACCTTAATTACACTATTTACTTTTCACCATAGTAAATACAAGTAAAAAGATACTATTCACCAAAAATTATTTTCATCTTATTGAACAACATTTTACAAACTGATATCAAACATGTCTCTTAAATTTTTGAAATTCAAGTCACAGAAGCGGTAAAATTAAGTTTCATATAAATTTGAAAATGCTCCTAGGAGGTGGGTAAAAGACTGTAAAAAGTTAAATAAAATTTTTATATATCTAAAATTATTATAAACCAACTCTAATTAATTAAATTAAACTTATATATGTATTATGTATTTATTTTGACCTAAAATAAATTTAAATAAAAGATATATTGATTTAAATAATAATTTGGTTTTAAACTATAACTTAGTGTTTTTAACTATTCATAAAAAATTTATAGTTTTTAGAAAAATACCAAAAAATCACCCTAATCTAATTTCAATATTATGAATCCAAAAATGAAGTCCCTTTTGAAATATAAAATTTATAAAATTTCAAAAAAGTGGGTATTACTATACATAACGGCTAGTTTGATTGGTTGTGGTGTGTTAGAACTCGAAGTTGCGTACAACCCACGCTATTGTATTATTCAATGTGAATCATATCATGGTAGCTTGGGGACATACAATATTAAACTACATGATATGATATATATTTTCTAATTCATATAATACAATAACTATCCAAGAAAATATTACTTTTATGGTATAAAATATTAATTACTTGGTTTTTTACTTCTAGCTCATGGACTCTATCAGGGTTTTATTTGCAATTAATGTAATTATTTCATCACTATAAATAAAAAATAAATTTAAATTATTAAAATTTCTATTCATACTTAACATAAATATTTATAACATAACATATTTTTTTATCCATATCAAAAAATATTATAGAAATTAAAAAAAAGTTACATTTTTATTTTACCTTTTTTATGTATTATAAAGTTGAAAATCAAAGAAATTTACATAAAATAACATATTTATGGTGTTTAGATGATTATGGAAGAAATATAATTATCAACTAAATTTTATCATGTTTTTCGATGGAATTTTAAGACTTATCATGTTATCTTTACTGTAATTAAGATATTTTACCTTTGTGGTGATGATAGAAACCTGTGAATGTTACAATTAATAATAAACAAAAATAAAAGCGTACTGTATCCCAAATATGAAAATTTTTATTCCAAATATTGTTTCAATTTTTTAATATTCATTTTCTAGAAGTTGCATAAATTAATGAATTTAAAATTGAAAATGAAATGAAAGGCATATTTTTAGATAAATGGACATTCTAAAAAATTTCTTTTTATAAAACATTCAACCATATAATCTATTAAAATAAAACTAATTTGATTTTAAATAATTATGAAATAAATTATAACTTATAAAAAATATTTAAACAATTTAACTTTGTAAATTCTTGAATAAATATTACAGTATTCAAATATAATCGGTCTTATTAACTATTCTTTGGAAAAAGATTAACTTTTAGAAAAATCCTAAACATTCAGTCTAATTAAATATTAACATCAAAATTGAAATAATTTTATCATTTATAAAATATAAAATAATTATTTTATTCTATAATTTATAATAATATTCAAACTCCAAAGGTAATGGAAACTATTTGTGAATAAAACGTATTTTTGAAGAATAAAATGAATTTACGAAAAATTGAGTTCCAATTAAATAAGAGTTAGTCAATAAATTAATATTGTTTATGTAATTTACATTTATTTTATATTATGTCTAATCATATTCAGAACATCCAATTCAACAGCTAGGTTACAAGAGTCATATTTAATTAAATATAAATTGTGGGTCATTTATACTTTGAGTTAGGGGTCCTGTATGTTATCGAACATAATGTTTTGGTTAAAATAAAAAAATATAACATCAAGGTACTATATACTAAATTTATGAGAATATTTTATTTGGTTTCATGTGATTCGAATATTTTGGAAACCTAAAAATGGAATGTCACATGCAAAAAATTTATTATTTGGTGAATACGATGAATTTGAGTTATAAGTAAATTTATTATGATTTATAATAAATGTTTTATGAACATTGATGATGTTTTGTGATACATATTCTATATACACTATTATTATTAATGTATCATAAAAACATTATTCAAGGGGCCAACACACTTCTTGTGATTACTACACTGGGAATTATTTCCCACTCCGACATGTATATTTTATTCCATATTATCTCTATATAGATCAGTATATCTATATAATATATTATTTTTAAATACTAATATGAATGATTGAAATGATAGATGATGCTTTGGAATTTCCATTAAAACAATAACATTCATGTTGTTATTATTTTTCCATATAACAGTGCAAAATATTTCATATATATATCATAAATGTTTTGATACCATTAAATTATATTACAAAGATGTTGTGATATCTTTATCCCAAATATTATATGTTCTTTATTTATTTATGTCACGATTGATGATGATTTTTGAAATTAGGTGACTTTTTATATTTTGAGGAAATTCCCCCCATCTTTTAAGTGGAAATATCATTGTTTGCAGCTAGATATTATCTGATTGAATATCGTATTTGGGCATTTAGTTATCTGTATGTCATTAAATTACATTAATGGAGGTAGAATAAAATAAAACATTGGTCTATAAATTTTCTTAATATGTAGTTTCAATCAATCATATCATTTTATTCACTACTATGTATAATCCCAAATGACATTCAATGAATTTTCATTCGTAATATTGAACAATTCTTAAATTTTAATTTATGGTATACTTCAGTATTCAAAATAGATTTTGTACAGTAAATAAATTAAAATATATCCCAAATAAATTATAAGAATTTCCCAACCATGATTGAAACAATAAACTCCTTACTTGTTTTAGAAATATGAAAATACTAATTTATATAAATATCAATTTATGTTAAATAAATAATGATAGTTTTATATCATAATAATATTTACCATGAATTTTTATATGATGAATTCACTTCTATGATCATATCCTTGATATAGTGACAATAAATTTTTCCAAATTATTTTTCAGACAAAAAATACTTTAGTGAATATATAAACACTGTTTTTTATTATATATATACTTTTTAGTGATTAAATAAAAAATTATTACATAGAAAATGTTTGAGGGAAAAAAATTATCCACTAACCATTTTTATTAGATCCTTAATATTAACCACACAATTATGGATTTACTGAAATAAAAAATTAACCCAAATCATGCGAAAGACTAAAAAACATAAAATTAAATCAACAACAATTATTTTTTTATTAATAAATTATAAATTACGTATAATTAACTATATAATTATTATTAATGAATAAATGAATTAATAAAAATAATGATATTATAAACATTAAATCATGTAATTGAAAAAAAATGTATTTATTAATTATATAGAATCAAAATCAATACTTCTTATTTTATTTAGGAATACAGGTAATGATAAAACTCACACAAAATAATACAAACACACATACATAAGAATATTAGTGTAGTCTTATAACTCCAGTATCCCTAAATAGTTGTCCTAACTCTAATTAACCAATTTCGTTACATGTGGCCAGAATTTTAAGACACTATGGCCTTATGAAATTGAAGAAAAACTAAATAATTATTATTAATACAATCAATATCAATTTAAAATTTTATTTTCCAGATTAATAACTTATAATTATATTAATAATAATTAAATATAAAAATTATTGTTTGGCTAGTTGAATCATTCATGAACAAAAACATAAAAATTCTTAGTGAACATGAACCCAACTCAAAGCACATCTAAAATACATTATAAATCATTTGATTAATTTAATTATAAAATAACAAAAAAAATAAAAATATAAAAAATAGAGAATTATAGTAATTATGAAAATAATAAAATTAAAAATATTGTCATCAATACTTGAAAACATATTTCAAAAATTCTCTCGTTCATTCCCATGTTTCTTTTATGTCATCTTCTTTCTAGTGTTCTATTACTATTTCAGAGTGGTTCTCAATAGAGTAATAATCCCCTCTATTCAAAACTGCCTGCTATAGGAACCTTATATACAACATTCCTCTCACAACAAAAATCAAATACAAAACTAGAAAAGATCATCCATCAAAAAAATTATGAACCATAATTAGAATAATTTTATATACATATATGAACAACTATACTATATAATCCATGATTAGAAATTTATGTTTTTATAAATTTTTGTTGATGTTAATTTCCTTTATTCTTTGTTCATAACTAAATTACAAGTTTCAATATATATGTTTTAATTTAAATATGTTATATGGTATAATTTTTTTTGTATCCAACTTATTTTATTATTTTGGGTTGTTATCTATGTTCTTCTTCGGAAGCCTTCTGCCACATACATGGGATTCATTATATTGTCCAATACATTCAGTAATTTCCCCATGCTCTATCCCTGTTGTCAAAATAATTATAATTTACCACAATATTTTTATATGATTCATTATTATATGAATTTATGTGGCCGGTGTTTTGTTTAAATATTCTTACTTATCGAGACAATATAGTTGGATCATTACTTACTATTTTAAATCCATGTGTTGTATCTTTATTCCCCTAATTGATTGATTTCTGTTATGGTTCCTGCTTTGTATTCTCGTTCTGATCATTATGCATGACCAACATGACATTTAATTAGATTATATAACATTATTACATGTAATATCTATGGTATTTTATGGGAAACCCTTAAATTTATTTATTATATTGGTTTAGTTTAGTACACTTATTTATTGAATAAACCAACGGTTTGGTGTCATATTCATTGATAGAGGAGAATAATGAAAGTGGTGGGTACCTACATTGCTCTCTACTCAGTGAAAGGGTATCTCAATGATAATACATCAATGAATGTGGATTATTATAGCATTGTTATTTCTCTTTTGTTGCAATGATTCAATCATTAGATTACATAATGTCATCCTTGAAATTATCATTTTTATATGGAATATGAGTATTTCAGGTTAGATAATTGACTATACTGATATGAAACATTATTTGGATGCTATATGAATATGAAAATTGTTTGTTAATGACATGAAAATGGGATATGATATTAAATTTTAACCTTTTTTTATTGAGATTTCCCCCCACTATATTTCTGATTCTCATCACAAACTTTGACCGAGTCCATCAAACATAAACCAACATGTCATCTCTTTAATATAGAGTGAATAGATTAATCTTCTATAAGAACACACCTTGATTATAGAAATTTTTTATGTATCTTGGTTGTGGTTTTCATTTATGTCACAAATTATAATATATTAGTCATTACATTGTAAATATGAGTATTATATTTCCCTATTCGTGTGTTTTTATTAATCAATGTATGTAAATCATCAACTCTTAGAATTATATATTTTGGTTTAACTTTATATTATTGTAATATAAGAATACATTGAATCTGTTTTATTTTTCATTATGAGATTCAAATTAATTTTATTTATTTATTTTTATTTAATTTTCATTAAAATATATCAATGATTTCAAAAATATCAATTTTTTATTGATCTCTTTCTGTTTCATTAGTTTTTTTCTAATGAATCTTAATCATTATAACATCATTCTTTATATATATGAATAAAATGTATTCTTTTATTTCTTTATAACCAAAATATATTTGAAAAAATATAATTCTTAATTTTTTATGAATCATAATATATTATTTTATATTATGATATTTCAAATGTAATTAATAATTTCATAGTGTTATGTTATGGGAACTCATTTACATCTGTTAATGAACATCTTATTGTAAACAAATTTTTTTAATCCTAGATATTATGAATCTATTTTAGGATTTTCCACGTTAATTGTATTATGTGTTTTAAAATTATATAATAATAAAAATTTATTTTTAGATTTCATAATATCAAATTTTAAAAAAAAAATTAAACACATGAGATGCTAAACATGTAAACCTGATAACCTCACAATACAACCTATAAAAATTGGTATCATATCATAATTTGGGATTTTTTCCTTTCAATATACATAATGTTTTATTCACATTTATTTCATATTATTTTATTGAAATTAATATTAGAAATATGGATTTATGTTTAGTTTTTCATCGTCAAGTTCTTTCTATGGCTTTAAAATTTTTCATCTACTTATTATTTATATAATATCCCTTATTATTCTAATATTTTATTAAAACAATAGAAACAACGTTTCTTATTTTTTATCCCTTTTTCACTTATTTAATTTTATAATAAATCTTTATGTAATTTTTCTGGGTGAAGGTATTAGTTAGTAGTGATATGTGTCAATAGGGCTCCTTCTAGTGTGGTTTAATCTCTTACTTCAATTTTTTTTCCCACTGGTAATTAACTTAAATATCAATTATATCATGTTCCTCTAGTATTTTCCTTATTCAAAAAATTTTCATTAATTTTTGAACTATTTTAACTCATTTATGTGGCCTATTCTAGGTTTTCAATGGTAGATACATGTTAACTTGTTTAGTGATATCATCACTTCCTAGTGGTAAAATAACGGATTCCCAGTGACTTTGGATGGTATATATATATATATATTTAATAATTGGTAGGGGTGTAATTATCATAGATATTAGTAGGATCCCCTATCATTTAAAATAATTCTCATATTTTATAGACAAATTTAATACATTGAGTTTCTATATTAAATACATTTTTACCATAGTAAAGGAAGTATCCATCTGAAATTGGGGAATTAGTGATCTTATAATATGATATTGTGGATACATCCTTTTAGGATATTAAATACTTCATGAATTAATAGACTTATTTCTTATAGTGTTTAGGTGGTGTGAAATGATTGTGAGATTATAGAACAAAATCTTGTTGAGAATATATATATTTTTTGTTTTAGTCCATTATGAGTTAAGAAGTAGACTTTAATTTTTCATTAAAGTTTTTTGGAATTTATTTCTAAGTGTTTTAATTTTTTTATTTTTTATACAAGGAAATATATTTGTTGATTACAGTCATTTGGAATTTTTATTATTTTTATACTACAATTATTTTAGTGGTGGATTTCTTATTTTTATTATCATTTAATTTGTAATAAATTCTAGATAATTTATTATAGAAATATCATATAGTGAAAATCATGTTATTAGGGTAATGATTTCCCCACCCTTTTCCAAGTTCCTTTATTCTTCCACTTCTTCTTCCATTGTTGTTACAATTCTAAATTAATAACTCCACTATCATATATATACTGTGATGTTATTATAAATATGGTACAACCATATTCAGTATTCTATCCACCCTTTGAATAACATGTCACCATAGGTGCATACGTACGGCTTACCGTCTCCACGTCGTGGTGTAATTGTTATTCAATATATTATTATTTGGATGGGTATAATAATGATGTGAAAATCATGTAAATAATAAATAAAACATGTTAATTATTCTTTATATATGATATACCATCCAATTATATATTATTTTAATATCAAAATAATGATATTTTCGCTCGTGCATACATACGGATTACCGTCTCCAGGACGCGATGAGATTCATTTCCATGTTCACCATTCATCGATGATTATAAAAATATATATTACTAATAAGTATTTAATATATGTCATAATAATTCTACTGGATATATATATATATATATATATAAGGATTTATGTACTTACATATATCTTATTCACTTACATTCGTTCAATACTATATGAAAACAGAAACAATGTTTATGCGTACGTACGGACTACCGTCTCCATAAATGGTGTTTTCCATTTCATATATCTGTCTATTATACATATTTATATTATAAATATATATGATATATTTATCATGTATTATATTTTGGATGTATTTAAATCATGATCTAAGTGATACAACCAAGAGTGACAAGTTAAAACACGTACGATAAAGAAAGTGATTATTACACGAAATGTTAACTTAACATGGAAATTATTATTAAATGGGTAATATAAAGTCATAAATGAATCATGTATGATATCATAAATATTAATATGGTTCTAGTATAATTTAATAACATACTAAAAAATTCGTACAAGAGGTTAAACGTACCCTCGACTAAGGGAAAGTGCAAGGTAAGGGGTTTTCATCTCACTCTTATTCCCGTGAGATTCATGCCATATTGCCACCATTAAGTTTTGTGTGTTGTATGAACTACCCATAATTATATTCTTTATGTAATACACTTTAATTTATGTGTATTTACATATTCATTGTATGATACCTCTTTCATGGGTTGTATGTTTCGTAAGTTACCAAATTGGTAAGGGTTTATTTCACAATCTCTTTATTATCCGAGGTTGTTTATACATAATAATATACTGGGATTTCCTAATAATCCACATCCATGTTTCTTGAAAGTGTATTTCAAAACATTCTTACTATTTTACAGAATATCGGTTAAAGTCATTTATTCCCTTGTTTGAATTTTTATGATAAGTTTATAATGGAATCTTTCCGTCATTTTCCAAACAAGGTCCCTTTTAACCTTTTTGACAAAATTCAGGTAGGAATGATTTTTGTAAATAATACGGCGGGTGCGGTTATTCTCCTTCTTTATCACACCTTTGAAGCTTCCTTCACATTCTTATAATGATATTTTCAAAATAAAGGTTTTCTCTATAATTATGCGACTTTTAAAATGATTTAAAAAAGAGAGAGATATTTCTCTCAAATAGTATTGATTTCATCTATGTCAACATCCTTTGAAAAATATTAAACTTATTTCAAGTTGATTTATTATGATACAAATCATCCCTATTTTATTTATGGTTTTGTGATATTTTTGGCTATGGATGAGTTATTTTTATGCCATTAATGGTTTATGATTAAAGTTTTGACATTTTGTATGTTAATTTTAATACGAATGTTTATGTTATATTTTATCCTCTTCTTAAGATGAATGTGTTGGACTAGTATGTTCTGGGTTGGGGACCAGTAAAAGTAAGCCCTTTGGGTTGGTTTCCGGTTATTAGAGGCACTCCGGGTTGGTGTCCGGTTATTAGAGGCACTCTGGGTTGGTGTCCGGTTATTAGAGGCCCTCCGATTTGGTGTCTGGTTATTAGAGGCACTCCAGGATGGAGTCTGGTTACAGAGGATCTCCGGGTTGGGTTCCGGTTACAGTTATCCATTAGGTCTTGGCACGAGGCCTCAACACAGAAATTAAAGTTCACCATCTTGCATTCCATCATTATGAAAGTGGGTAGTGATATTGCATGTGATTATTCGATTAGTAGAATATCCATGTGAATAAGTAAATGGAATTATTTCATTTTATTTCTGCCATATTATGCTGACGTTCAAGTTTAAAAGGATTTTGTTTATGTTTTATACATTGCCTTAAATTTTTATTTTTATTTATGAAAGTTACCACTGTATTGCTTACCCATACTGAGCATTTGATCTCACCCCTTTCTATGTTTTATTTTTCTAAGGATTCCATGAAGTGTAATGTGATTGATAAGCAGGGTTAAGCCACGGGAATAATGGCGTTCATAAATATTATTTATGTTGTTTTGTACGTCATAATGTGAAAATGTAACATTCATGTATGCGATCTATTTTTTCAAGACTGCTAAACTGATCGGTCCTCCGGGACTTGATTCCTTGTAATCATTCCAATGTATTAAAATAATGCACCGACTCTGGGTAACTGGGGTCAGGGCGTTACAGTTGGTATCAGAGGGAGGTTTTTCAATAACCTTGGAAACTAGATTTAGATAAACTCTGATTAAAGCACGTAGACCTAAGATGAACTTTTAGGAATAGTATAGAATAATTTCCTTGAATTTTTGTATTGTAGAGATTTTGTGAGTTTTTCGAGCAATACATACCTGTCTGGATATGAGCATGTAGAGGATGCTCTGGCACAGATGTACCTATGGGTAAAACCCGAAAACACTGCTTTGAGCTAGACTCGAACGGGAACTGGTGCACGACAATGGGCCTTGCTGCACTCATGGTTACGACACTCCCGGGGGAAATGCTTAGGATAATTCTTATTTTCTTTACAAACCATTATTAAGGGCTTATGAGAATATACATACTCAAAGAAAACATTTTTATGATTATGGATTATATCCATAAACTATTCAATTTGTGTTAGGTATTTTACAAGTTTTGTAATTATTCATTGCAATTCATAAACTGAACTACTTTATGCTATTGTATAGAAATGGCGCCCAGTAGAAGGAATTTGAACTCCCGTAATACGTATGATCCAAAGAGTAAGAAGGATTATATATTTCATGGTCCTATTCCAGAATTTAGAAGGGAAATAGTTTCCCACGTATTATCATCATATGATGAAATAGTATCATGTGTTGATAAGATGAGTATTGAATTCTCGGAGTCCTATGTCTTTGAAGGGAAGCAAGAGAAGAAAAGGATGGAAGAGAGAAATATGTGTAAAGGGAAGAGGGAAAAGACGAATTTTCCCATACGAGATAACTGTGGGAAGAAACACCCTGGAACATGCCTAAAAGGAATGGGAGTTTGTTATATGTGTGGAGAAAAAAGGGCAGAAAGTACGTGACTACAAGGGTAAGAAAATGGTTTCAAATGTACAATGCTTCATTTTAAGGAGTTTGGACACTACGCAAACAAATGTCCCAGTCATGAGACTATGCCACAAATGATACTATTGGATAATAATGAAGTTATGATACTACCACAGATGAAGAGGAATGACTGGTGTTCTTATGTTTTCATTTTAGAATTATTTCATTTCAGTGTTGTATCAATGATGATCTGGAAATTAATAAGGATTGTACTATAGTACTATTTAATTATGGATTTGATATTTTATGGTACTAAGAAAAGTTAATCCACAACGAGTTAAATTTTTTTTTGGAAATTACATCGTTGAAGGAAAGATAAACCTTAATATGGTTCTAATATTGATGTAGTGATTTTGGAATAACAGATGGTCGATTTTGGTAATTCAGGATGTTTCGGTGTTTTAAAAGAATATATGAGGAAGTAGTTCACATGTTATTACCTAGAAAAAAGGATCCTCATTATATTTAACATCCTTGTAATTTTTGGACTGTGAGTTTGGATAATATTATTTTGGATATGTCTAGTGGTTGAAATGGATTATGTTTGAAAGGTTATTTTTTTTGGATTTTTATAAATGGACAACACACAGACTATGTAACGACTCGTCCTGTTAGACAAAGCTAAGGGAATCGAATCCACAACCATAGTGCAATTGGGATTTATCACCTACCATTGTGCTACATGATGTTCCTGAATGGTATAATGTAGTTTCTTTACATAAAGGGTCTGATATGTGAAATATAAATTCATTATATTTGGAACCCTATACAATTAGGATAAATAGAGTATTTTTGAGATGTATTATGTATTGGGGTGAATGATGAGTTTTTGGTAGAAATTTTTTAATGGATAAAACTCTAATTACAATGTAAGTATATCTCTTTATGATCTTATCCAATCTCATAAATAAATTCCTCAACATTAAGAAAAGGAACATAGAACAAAAATGTTGTCCTAGATGGTACCTTAGATCATCACTAATTTATGGCTTTGGGATTGTTGGCCTATTCATAGCCTTGTTCTCTACAACTCTCCATCAGATAATTGATTGTTAGATTTCTCTTCCATATCCATACATCCCTACATAGAACCCTAGTATGTGTTATTTTCGGTAATCTTCATACTTTGCACTCTTTATTTTAAATAGAGGCCTCATTAATACATTTTTCGATGTGGCATTTCAACTAAGATATTTTGAAATGTCAAAAATTTGTTATCCTAATACCTTATGTTTTGTTGAAATGATGGTATTTTAAATCATCGTAGATTGATGAATTTAAGTTCCTCAATTTTAAACTTGTTGTGATTGATGACCTCAATCACTACCTATAAATATTTACGTTTTCCTCTAGTTATATGTCTATAATTGCAACCAATGTCCTCCTAATCGAGATCATAATTTTGTGGTGACCCTTTCATTTCTCTTTTCATCTTGTTAAGATTAAAATTTTATTAACCAAATTTACGTTGTGGGTTTTTTTCCACAAAGATATTTTCTATTTTAAACCTTTATTTTCAATGAGTAATATCAAATTTCGAGGACGCAATTTGTTGAAGGAGGGGAGAATGTAACAACCCGAGCTTACACGGTACGCTTCTCTTTGAATAATACAGTAGCGTGTGTTGTATGCAACTTCGAGTTCTAACACACACCACAACAAATCAAACTAGTCGTTATAAATAGTAATACCTACTTTTTGAAATTATATATATTTTATATTTCAAAATGGAATTAATTTTTGGATTCGGAATAATAAATTTAACCTAGGGTGAAATTTTGGAACTTTTTGAATAACACTTATATTTTGATGAATAGTGAGAATTACTAAATTTTAATTAAAAACAACTTTTTTAATCAAAATAATTAATAGTGATAAATTATGAATTTGAGTGGTTTTAATGTATATTGATATTATATTTTTACCATTTAATTCAATTATTGGTCACTGTACATAATTTAACTATTAAACCAGACAACAACAAGTGTCAATCTTTTGATAGTTATTATCTCTTAAAAACACGCTTTTTGTTTTTACAACGGGAATTGATTTTAAATTAATTTCTACCACTTCTGTGTTTTGAATTTGGAAAAATGTATTCCATATTTGAAATCAGGGTGTTCAAATTGTGTAAATAGGTATCTTTTATTTTTAGACATTTTGAATAATTACTTCGGTAAATATTTTATTTACCATGGTTAAAAGGTAAATCCAGTAAGTAAGGGTTAAAAAAAATAATATTATAATAATAATAAATTACACTAAAATGTGTCCTAGACTCATTGGATGATACATATTCGACCATAGGCATCTTTTGTTCGATTTTGGGACCCATGGATCCACTTGTAGGTGATAGGGACACTTAATTTTAATTAAGTTAAAATAAGTAAAAAATTGATATAAGCATATATCTTTTAGAAAAAAAATTTTTACATAGGGTTATATATATTGGATTTTCGACTATAAATATTCATTATAAAGATAAAAAGATTTCCTACATAATTATATTTTATTTATAATTTCTAGAGATTACATAATTTAATTTATTTATGACACAATGATGATGCAGTAATTACCATAATAGTGAAAATTTAAAATAATCGATATTATAAATTCCCAAATAAATATAATTTGAGACTTTTAATGAATTAAAATAATTTTATAGGATAATATGACATATTAGTATTGATTTTATTAACGTTTTTATAAGTAATAATTCTGTTATGAGTTTCGCAAAAGTCAACTATTGAATAGTGTCAAAATTGACATAAAAGATTTTTTAAAAGAAATATTATATTATTAATTGATATTAAATTCCTAAAAATCTAAGGATCGGCCAAGAGACTTATATCATGATAGGTGTATCATTAATGGACAAATTTTGGGTTGATTGGATGTATATAGTAATTTTATTAACCATATAATATAAAAATACAAAGAGACATTGTAAAAGTGAAACTAATTAACTTAGAGTTAATACTTAAAGATAAGGTTAATATAAGTACCCAAACCTGTCTAAATTCTATTTGTTGAGTGTTGTTAGACCCATACCCACCTTAGAATTAAAATAATCCACTTTGGAGACTTTATAAACCGAATATGAATTTATTATAAACTAATATTTCTAGTGTTTCCAAAGGTGCCCCTCACCCCTCTTATAAAAGGGCACTCCTCCTTCTCATTTCTTCACACCTTCAAAGCCTTTTGGGTCAGCCAAACTCTGCCCAAATACTTTCCCAACATAAATAACTACAACCTAGAGGCCTTATATTGATCAGAAAGATAACTTAAGGAGTCTTTTAGATCAAATCAAAAGGAAGAACCCGAAGAAGAGGTAATGATTTCACCACCCTTTTCCAAGTTCCTTTCTTATTCCACTTCTTCTTCCTTTGTAGTTACAATTCTAAAATAATAACTCTAGTATCATATATATATTGTGATTTTATTATAAATATGGTACAACCATATTCATTATTCTATCCACCCTTTGAATAACATGTCACCATACGTGCGTACGTACGACTTACCGTCTCCACATTGTGGTGTAATTGTTATTCAATATATTATTATTTGGATGGGTATAATAATGATGTCTAACACATATAAATAATAAATATATCATGTTAATTATTCGGTATATATGATATACCATCCAATTATATATTATTTTAATATCAAAAGAATGATATTTTCGCTCGTGCGTACGTACGGATTACCGTCTCCACGACGCGATGAGATTCATTTCCAAGTTCACCATTTATCGACGATTATAAAAATATATATTACTAATAATTATGTAATATATGACATAATAATGATACTGGAGATATATATATATATATATATATATATATATAAATAAGGATTTATGTACATACATATATCTTATTCACTTACTTCCGTTCAATACTATATGAAAACAGAAACAGTGTTTATGCGTAAGTACGGACTACCGTCTCCATAAACGGTGTTTTCCATTTCATATATATGTATATTATACATATTTATATTCTATATATATATAATATATTTATCATGTTTTATATTCTGGAAGTATTTAAATCATGATCTATGTGATACAACCAAGAGTGACAAGTTAAAACACGTATGATAAAGAAAGTGATTATTATACGATATGTTAAATTAACATCGAAATTATTATTAAATGGGTAATATAAAGTCATAAATGAATCATGTATGATATAATAAATATTAATATGGTTCTGGTATAATTAAATAACATACTACGATCTTCGTACAGGAGGTTAAACGTACCCTCGACTAAAGGAAAGTGCAAGGTAAGGGGTTTTCATCTCACTCCTTATTCCCGTGAGATTCATGTCATTTTGCCAACATTAACTTTTGTTTGGTGTATGTACTGCCCATAATTATATTCTTTGTGTAATAAACTTTAATTTATGTGTATTTACATATTCATTGTATGATACCTCTTTCATGGGTTATATGTTTTGTAAGTTACAAAATTTGTAAGGGTTTATTTCACAATCTCTTCATTATCCGAGGTTGTTTATACATAAGAATCTACTAGGATTTCTTTATCATCCACATACATGTTTCTTGAATGTGTATTTCAAAACCTTCTTACTATTTTACAGAATATCGGTTAATGTCATTTATACCCTTGTTTGAAATTTTATAAGAAGTTTATAAAGGAATCTTTCCGTCGTTTTCCAAACAAGGTCATTTTTAACCTTTTTGACAAAATTATGGTAAGAATGATTATTTTAACTTATACGGTGGGTGTGGTTATTCTCCGCCATTATTACACCTTTGAAGCTTCCTTCACAATCTTATAAAGATATTCTCAAAATAAAGGTTTTCTCTATAATTATGCAACTTTTTAAATGATTAAAAAAAGGGATATTTCTCTCAAATAGTATTGATTTCATCTATGTCCACATCCTTTGATAAATTTTAAACTTATTTCAAGTTGAATTATTATGATAAAAATCATCCATATTTTATTTATGTTTTTGTGATATTTTTGACTATGGATGAGTTATTTTTATTCCATTAATGGTTTATGATTAATGTTTTTACATTTTGTATGTTAGTTTTAATACGAATGCTTATGTTATATTTCATCCTCTTCTTAAGATGAATGTGTTGGACTAGTATGCTCTGGGTTGGGGACCGGTAAAAGTAAGCCCTCCGGGTTGGTGTCCGGTTATTAGAGGCACTCCGGGTTGGTGTCCGGTTATTAGTGGCACTCCGGGTTGGTGTCCGGTTATTATAGGCACTCCAGGTTGGTGTCCAGTTATTAGAGGCACTCCGGGATGGAGTCCGGTTATAGAGGATCTCCGGGTTGGGTTCCGGTTATAGTTATCCATTAGGTCTTGGCACGAGGCCTCGACACAGAAATTAATGTTTGGCATCATGCATTCCATCATTATGAATGTGGTTAGTGATATTTTATGTGATTATTTGATTAGTAGAATATCCATGTGAATAAGTAAATGGCATTATATCATTTTATTTCTGCCATATTATGCTGAAGTTCATGTTTAAATGGATTTTGTTTTAGTTTAATACATTGCCTTAATTGTTTATTCTTATTTATGAAAGTTACCACTATATTACTTACCCTTACTGAGCATTTGAGCTCACCCCTTTCTATGTTTTATTTTTCCCAGGATTCCAAGAAGTGTAA
The DNA here is from genome assembly GCA_963277665.1 of Viscum album. Taxonomy (NCBI): domain Eukaryota; kingdom Viridiplantae; phylum Streptophyta; class Magnoliopsida; order Santalales; family Viscaceae; genus Viscum; species Viscum album. The sequence continues at coordinate 479,479,373 of OY728134.1, forward strand.
TGTGATTGATATGGAAGGTTATGCCAAGCGAATAATGGCATTCATAAAGATTATTTATGTGGTTTTGTACGTCATAAAGTGAAAATGTAACATTCATGTATGCGATCTATTTTTCCAAGACTACTAAACTGATCGGTCCTTCGAGACTTGATTCCTTGTAATCATGACAATGTATTAAAATAATGCACCGACTCAGGGTAACTAGGGTCAGGGCGTTACATTCAAATTTGGTTTCCATACTCATATAGTCTTGAAAAGATATTGTATATTCCCTAAAATACAACAAATTATTAAGAAATGATCATCTATAGTTTATATGTGATTTGGTTCCAGATTCAAAATATATAACTACATTATGTTTATCTCCAAGATGATACATGAAAAATATCCTTTCAATTCTGTAATATAATCTACATTACAATAAGGGGTTCTAATTTAATTTTTACATGGTAAAGTTTTAGTTTAGCACTCACTATTTTAATATAACCCCATGGTTTAGCAGTGTTTTTTAGTATGAGAGGTAAAGATGAAAAGAGGTGTAATACAATATCTTTTTATCCCCTATGAATAAGATTATATGAGATGCAATATTATTGATATTGAATTCTATGATTTCTGGATGTGGTCTATCATAGAAATAATTCACTCATTATATCACAATAAGAAATCCCAAATGTGTTTTGATTCTCTGGACCTGGTGTGTGATGACGTGATGATGGTAACATAATTGTGATATTATGTATTGTATCATATAATATCTATAAATACAATGAGGGTAACAATGATCCATGATAAGGAGGTATCTATTAAATAATTCTCTTTATTTATTGGTTATAAATTTTACCCCAATTTATATCGAAATTTGATCACGTTTTTTCATAGATTGAAACTGAGGTACGCATACATGTAATATTTTTCAGTCTTTTGTAGATGAAATGATCCGAAATTAGAAACAACATATCCAAAAAAAAATCTCTCTTACACCTACTTTTTAATTTCATTTTAAATATTGTTTTATATTTTTTTAAATTGAATATATGAGTATCCTTTCTCATGAAAAAATGATAATTGAAGAATGTATGTATATCATATGTATTCCTTAATAATATTGACCCCTTTTTGTTTTTCTCCCAAGAATTTTATTAAATTTTTATTCTATTTGGAGAATCATTATTTGATATTAAAAAATTCAAATTATTTTTTTATATCATCAATTCATTAAATATGATAATTTTACTAAATTTATATTGTTATGTTAAGCTTTTTTAATTAATTATTTTCTCTTTTTTATTTATTCCTTTTTTAGGATTATTCATTTAAATGAATTATTTTAATTTTCATGGAAACATATAATTATGAAATTAGTAGAAGGATTCTCATTTTTTTGTATTTTTGTAGTATATAAATCATTATATAATGTTTTTTACAGAATTAATTTGGTAAGAATGATTTGTATCTGGGTTAATAGGTAATTTAGACTAAAATATTTAATATTTTAACGGTTTAAAAATCATTTATTTAGTCCTCATATTTATAAATATTTTTTTTTTATTTTTCATTTTTAGTTTTTTATTTTTCATAATCTTGAATATATAACATTTTTTATGAATTTGGTTTCTTGGTTTTTGATAAAAAAAATTATCCCAAAGGATCACGGTCATTGAATGGATTTAACATCGTAATACCACCTATAATAATTTTCATTAGTTCACCATTTTGGATTTAATTTTCATACATGAAATTTCAAAACCTTTTTCGAATTTATATTTTTGATAATTATATCTATTTATTTATACTAAAACCAAGTTTTGAAAGCATTAATACTGACAGGGATTCATTTTGTATCTTCAATTTGTTTCATCTATCTATTAATAATATTATTTTCATTATCATTCACATATTTTTATTAAATAATTTTAAATCATAAGATGGATGTTCTTATGGCCGATCTTTTGATGATATTTCAAGTATAAGAGGGATATTTGATTGGATGTCCTTGGTGATAGTGATGGTTATCAGGTATGTGTCTTGGTAAGGTCAATTGAGATATGATTTAATCTCAAACATAATTTTTTCATTATGTGTTAACATTAAATTATTGGTATTATTATAAATTATTATCATATTTCATTATTAAGTAATGTTATCTAGGTTATGTTATATAGTGATTCAATGATTACGATTGGGTAGTGTTTTGAGTCACAGTTTTAAGAGATTAAGTTTTCTGATTATTGAAATTCAAGGTAGTTTTATGTATTTTCTATAATCATGTTTGATGGTACAAATATTTCATTAAGAAGATATCCAGTGTCGAATTAATCTTAGTTGATATATTTATACCCTTCGATCACCAGTCATAATCAGACATTATGTATTATCCTAGGACCATGTGTTTATATATTAAATATCGTCACACCTTTTTATAATAAATCTTCTTCTATAACATGTATTGATAAATATCCCCTTATTTTTGGATTTTAAAAATAAGAATTTAATATTTTATAAGATCTATTTATTCATAGTTTTTACTTATCAATGTATTTCATAGGGAATGCATTGTCATTTGATCTAATGTTGATCTAACAGATTGTATATGGTCTGTTAACTATTTTGTTCTTAGGTCCAGGTAGAGTCTATATTTTTTTATATATTATTTTAGATTATTTTTTCATGCATGTGGTACTACCTTTTTAATTTATATTCATTTTAAATTTATGAGATGTATTTTTACTACGATTTTATGGTATTATACTACATTGGAATTTCAATATATTTCTAGTGCATTATAGAATTTTATGGAATTTGGAATGAAACTATATAAAAGATAAAGATCAGTATATACATATATTTATTACTTTTTAAGATGTTGTTTTGAGTTTTATTTATTTCAAATCATTATTTATAGAATTATAATCAATTTATTTGTTTCAACTTCAAACCACATATGACATTGACAAAGAATACTTTGATTGATTTTGTAAAAAATGTAAGAACTATTTTTCCTCTCAAATATAATATTAGACTTTTTTAATTATTACAAAAAATAATTATATTGGTGTCAGAGCATAATCATGAGGTTTAGGATCTGATCCATATGGTGGATAATAATGAAATTAATTTTCTTTATTGTGTTTCATATTTATCAAATATATGTAATTAATATACAGTGTATATAAATTTGAATGTTTTGTTAACATTGTTTTTAATTATATTTAATTTTTTAATATTCATGTAATAAGTTTTATATTTTATGTCATTAATTATAATTATTCAACTATAATGACTTATTTGGGTTTCTTATTTTTCATATTTAGGCCTGCATGGGTTCACTTTCTTAGGAAAATTTCTATTTCCAGACATATTCCCTTAATGATCTATGGTCTAATCCTAATTCCTTGAGAACTATATCTTCCTTTATAATTATCAATGAACAATTGTATTAAGATTTATTGTGTATTTGTTTCAGTGACTTGTTTTTATTAGGAAGATAGATTGGTATTTACTTATCATCCTATTAGAAAACCGTATATTGATTCCTTGTGTCCCTCGGTGGTTTATTTATGCGGTGATTCCATATTTTCCCTCTCAAAAATTGAAATTAAGAAGTACCAATTAATATATGATCCCTTATTGAACATTTTATCATATAAACTCATTGATCATTAGGGTTTTCATAGAATTTTTGTGATGTTATGGTTACAGATTTCTTCTCTCAATTCTGAAATGGCCAAACATGATTTGGTATCTTTTTCCACAAATGAGAAGAGGAAAAAAGTGATGTATGGTTAAATTAATTTTTCTCTATTTAAAATTATTATCAAAATGCGACAGTTTCTTAATATGTTTTGTAAATATAACTATTTCATCCTCTATTTTTGGTATTACCTCTTTTGATCATAATGATATCTTATACATGGTAAGATCATATAGAGTAGTAGAATGTGTATTGGATCATGAAAAATCATCCATGTTGTTCTCTATTGGACAATGGAGGATCTACAAGAACAATGGATGCAATATTGATCCATTTTATAGGGGTTGTGGTCTATATTTTTCATTAATTTATTCTTTATTATATTTAAATATATTCTTTTTATAATGACCATCTCATGTGTAAATGGAATCTATCCTAGGTTATCATAGGTGTGTTTTTCATAATATTTCACTAATAGAGAGATCTAGGTTTAGTAAAAACATGTCATATTGATATTTTTTCCTTACGTGTTATTTTATTTCAATTCACTTTTTATTCTTGATTTTTCATTTCATAGTGAAACCTATAATGATCTAGTCTCGTGCATTTATGTCAATATATTGAAGCTTGTAATTTATGTATTCCCATAATTGTATCATTTTGTTTTCTCTCTGTAGACCTGGAATCCACTAAACATTTAGTTCTTTATTATTATATAATTCATTCACATATATTTAAATTGTTTTATTTACATCAAATAATATTTAAAATACATTTATGTTTTTTAAAGAAGATTGTTATTTTAATTTTGTAGTAAGTTATTATTGATGCTATAATAAATATTTCTCACTAATTTTATATAAATTAGTCAAAATAAATTATTGACATGTTATATAATTATATAATTCTGAGTATGGTTTTCAAATTTTCATGTTCATTTATTTAATATTTGTTGTATAATTATTTATTATTTCATATTATCATTTTTTTAGAAGATATTTTTACCATATTTTCTAAAAAATTTTCCACTATATTTGTTATTTATTATAATATTGAAAATTTATTTGTTTATTTTTTTAATTTTATTATATTCATATCTAATTTTTTTATATTTATTATCATGGATATTGTAATTTTGTATAAAAAAATATTTTTTAGATATCACATTATTTGGATTTTACACTCTAAAATTAAAACCAAGGGATCATTTTAATTTCATATTGACTATCATACAAAAAAATTCACAAAATTTTTTTCTAAAATAAAATTACTATAATTTTTTGTCAAAAAATTATGGAATAATTTTTTCATTTCAATTTCTTATTATTTAATTGGATGGATTATTTTTTTCATTATTATTTAATTTTTCTATTAATATTGGTCGAATTTTTTCTATAGTTTTAAAATGTTTCTTAAATCTATTAAATATGGGTTGTCCCATGTTATTGAAATGTTTTTATTGCATAATTAACAAACTAGGTTTTCTGTATTTGATTTTAGGTTTTTGACTACAATTTTGGGGTAGGAGGGATTGGTATCAGTTTAGGAGTGAAAGTGTCAGTTAGGGATGGAGAGTATTGGGTAGGTCTATTTTGTTATATATTGACAACAATATTAATTATTATTTATACATTAGTTAGTCTTCATGGTTAGAACTATATATTTATCTATATTTTGGGTCTTTGTTTGGATTTTTTCATAGTTTTAATGAATATAATGGGAGATTGATTTGTCCAAGGTAGTGTTTTGGGTGTTAGTGCTATTTGAGTAGGATGACTGATAACTAAAAAATAGGGTAGTTCAATTATGATCTATCAAAATGTGTATGATTCGACTTCGATACAATTTCAATTATATCATAAACTGAATTTGCATATCTTGGTTGCTAGTTTCCCTGGATCACATATATTTACCCAACTTTAGAGATTATCCAAATACATTGAGTCTGTATGTTACATAAAATAATTCTTTGTTTGATGATTTCTATTTCTTAAATAATTATTTGAGATTTTCTCATTATGTGTAGACTCTAGATCCAGTTCGTTATTATTATATGTGTTACATCGATCTTTATCTGGTTTTGGTGGCATTCAGGTCATGGTTTTTGAGATAAGAGTTGTTTTTATTAAGTAAATTGTTTCTTGTTTTGATCATTTTTTATAGGTTTAGATTATGAATCTATTTTTTAATTAAATTTTCTATTCATGAATTATTTTTATTTACTCAATGTTGGTTTTGGTCATGTGGTACAATAAATTATGGGTTTGTTCTCAAAGATTCTATAATAATTTTTTCCTCAAAGATTTTTTGGGAGAATGCAGGTTTTGTTTTTATCTAATTTGTTAGAACTTATTTTCTTGTCTGGGACTCCACCTATGAAACTACCAGAGAGATAATATCAAATAAATACAATTAACTACTATTTTGCTATTATATTTTTTATAATTTAATTTTATAATGAGATAATTTAGTGAAAATTTATTTAATTGATTAAGGGAAGGTGCAAATTAACTATTACCAACACTAAGAACTATTTATTTTTAATTGTATTAAACTAAAAGTAACAATATTTTACATTATAATATAACCAAAATAATCTTCATGATTTCCCCAATAAGATATAATGATATTGTTAAATCATTATGAGGATAATGATATAATTTTACTGGTGGTGATATGTGAATTAATTTGTAATAATATATTGAATATTAATTTTATTTAGACATTTAATTCAAAAGATAAAGATTTTTATATTTGGATTCTAATGTTTACTTAATTAAATACATTGTTTTAACATGCATACATTAATTTGAATTCATTATTTGATATAATTATAATTATTTAGTATTTCTGTTTTATTTTAATTGGTTTATCTAGCTTGAAGGGTCCAACAATGTTCCACATTCAATGGTTTGTTTCCATTGGCATATATTTATGCATACTACAACATGAATAAGGAATGATTTGTGTCATATTTTAATCTATCTATATTTTTTTATTAGATTTTTGGTTTAATGATCTTAAAAAATGTTTTATATCATCCAATGACATTTCAATGATATAATTTTTAGATTCTTACATCACCTTAATATATAATGGGATATTTTAACATGTCACTCACTAGTTGTTACATGAGATGGTATAAAAGTAGTCATTCCAATATTCAGTATACACATGTCATGGGTGATGTGTGACATCATTATGTTCCATTATAACATGACATATACATAATATTTTTGGGGAACCCGTTCAGTGAAGATACACTATGTATTATTTATAGCACTCTGTATTCATAGAATACTCAATAGTTTGGAATAATATGCATCAAAGTTATTCAAGAAGGAAAATGGTGGATCATAAAATTTCATCCATGCTTTACTAGAAGATTGTCTATCATTAATGATTCGATCATAGATATTTGTTGGTAATCATTTATAGATCTAATTACAAGATCAGAATGTGATTTTGTTTGTAAGATTTGAAATGAACATCATAACATAGATGATGAATATAGGATGATAGAGACTTGACCCTAGAGATCATAATCAAATCATATAGGACCATTGATGCATATATCATTATTCAATAATAACAAGTCCAATAAATACATTTCATTGGAATTGTTCATTACATCCTCCTATTTAACATTTTTTCTATCTTTATCATTTTAGAGTTAAAGAATTTATTATTCTTCCCTAAGAAATCTGGTCAAATATCTAATGAAATAATTTACATAGAACCCTTCTTTATATAATTCCATTTCTCATTATTATCATTGAAACTAATTTCTATTTTCTTCCTTTTGGTCATATATATTTGATTTGAATATAGAATAATTTTTTTATATCAATACATCTTTATTATATATCTATATTTTATATAATCATAATGTTGTGTTTTTATTATGTAAAATAATTACTTAAAAACCTTGTTTTATTTCATCTCATTTTATATTCAATGTATTTATGAATTATAAGACATAGACTTGAATAAAATAATGGTTAATGTTTTTTTCAAATTATCATTTTTTGTGATTCACTTATGGGTGATTCAAATTATATTATTATTTATTATGATATTTCTTAATTGATAAAATAATTAAATAGATTTCCCATTGAATTTAAATATTTTCATTGAATAATTTTTATTATTGTAAAATAATTTTGTTTCAATAAATTATTTTCCTACTTTTTTGTTATGTTCATGTTTATTAACATATATATTTTAATATTGAATAAAAAAATTATTTGTTTTATTTACTATTCAATATTATTTTAAATAAAAATTATACTTAATCTATATTGAGAATTAAATGTATACTTCCTCAAAATCCATCTCATAAAAATCATATCATATCCAAATAGAATTTTATTTTATATCATTAGAATTTAAAATTACTTATACATTTTCTTTTCAAATGATTTGTTTATTTATTTACTATTTCAACCATGGATTAATGATATATTTTATTCTGGTGATATGCTATTTGTGGATTGTAAATAGTTCTTTCTATATATATGATTGAGTTTCCCTTGTTATTTTCATATTTATATGACAAAATATGTACCATAGGGTGTATATTGTTTTTTATTGTTTTTTGAATCTATTTTTTGGGGTAATATGGATCACTATGTTTTATTTATGCGACAAGGTGTATAATATATGAGAGGTTAGTCTAGAGTGTATATTTATGTTTGTTTTGTCTGTGGGATATTTTTTTTGAATTTGGAATTGATCATAAATTTTAACTCTAGTATTATTTTTCTAAACTGTTTCCTGGGGAATTATTTTATAGAGTTTGTATCCATTAGTGAGATAGTGATTGGTCCAATGTAGGTTTTACGGGGGAAGTGTCATGTGAATTTCTATAGTGTCTTATGGGATATTTATAATTATGATTAATGGTATTTATATATTTTTAGGTAGCAAGACTAAGATTCCTTTATCCGGTTTTTGGCTCTCTTCCCATGTATAATTGGTGTTACTATCATTTTAGAGATAATCATAGGAAAATTTAAGTGTTTTATAGCTATTCTAGTACCCCTCATGGTGAATTTTCATTTTAGAATTAGTCTAGGAATTTATCTCCTTTGTAAGAAATTTTGGTTTCAGCCATTTTGTATTTGATAAGTTGATTATGTAGATAATCACCATATTTTTATGATGATTAGGAGGAATGAAATGGATGAGAATCTATCTATTCTACTGTTTAATGTAAATTTAATATTGATACATTATGTTTATCAGTTTAGATATATATAATGTTTTGGGTTTGATTTTTTTATGCGCTGTTCATGACTATTTTTTCTTTTTATTAATTGTTCATGTGGTGTTTTATTTTAAAAGTATATTCTTTGAGATATTTTGAGACAGTTTTATACCATATATTATGTACTTGAAATAAAATTTTATTTTTATATTTTTACTTATATTTTTATCCCATTTTGGAGATTTTATGATAGAATTTTTACTTATGGGATTCGTTGGTAAGTAATTAAATATATTATTTATCATTATGTTTTTTAAAATTGTATTTAAATATATGAATGTGTAATTTCATTTGATTTACTTGAATTTGGGAATCTGTGTTTCAGTCCTGGAAGAGAGTAAGAATTTTGGTCGATCATGTGACTTGGGATGAAATTCCATTTTTCTCTACAATATAAGATCATGTTGTCTTCACTATTTCACAATAAATTATATAGGTATCAAAAAGTCAGCATGAGGTTTAGGGATTAATTTTCATGTTGAAGATATATGAAATTTTTTTATCTTATATCGTATCACATTGAATTATTTTTATTAATAAGTTTCCAATTTTTGGATTTTTAAATTTTTTATTCATCATGTAGTTAATTAAATTCCATGTCTTGATATAATTTTTTATTATAATATCTTACAGTGTAAAATTATATTTGTTTGGATGGGAAATTATATTATCATAGTCAATAATCATTTCATAACTATTCAGGCCTTGGGAAACTTTCAATGGATTTTTTCAATTACCCAATAACATCCCTTTCTAGCTTACAGTCCTTTTGAAGTTATTAATTAATCCATATCCCAATCTAACAATTTCTACATGTCTTTATTATATGATATCAAATATTTTTGGATTTATGGACCAATAATTCATTACTATGAAAGTGATTATAAATATTTTCTTAAACTATAAGGAATATAATATGTTTTAGAATATCTATTACTGGTTCATATATAAGATATTTTCATATTCGTCTTCTCAAAATACATTGTATGTGAGCCTTGTGTGATGTATAATTTCTTCCATAGAAATTATTTGATATCATCTCATTGATCATTAGTGTAACACCTTCATTTTTTATCATTAGGGATCAATTTTTGATAATTATATTCTTTTAGAACCTAATAGTTAGATGTTTTTTTAATGGTAGGTGGATATAAAAATAAGTAGATATAAGAAATTTTCCACATAGTGATAAATATTATCTATGATTTTATTAAATCCATAGTGTGTGTGTGTGTGTAAATAACATCTATTGAAATCTTGGATCCAAAATAACATCATTGAATTCAATACTATACATTAAATGATCATCGATCCTATAATGGTGAAGGAACAATAATGAAGATGCTGTTACAAACCACCTTACCCACGATGAAGGAAGAGGCATCAAAATGCCATACCCATCCTTATTCAAGTTAAAGGATATATAATGGCCTAAGGGTCCCACCTTTAATAGGACCTGGATTGAAGTCTAGCACCATGTGTATATAATCACACATAATATTGAAGGTATTTTCTTTTTTAAAGAACCAGATCAGAAGATATAATGTTAAATCCCAAACAACTCCAAATAAAGAAAGTAAAAGTAAATCTAGAAACCCTTTTCCCACATTCATGTTCAAAATAATGTGCTACAAAAATTAAGAAAACTCCAATGTAATGTGCAAAAAAATATAAAAGATGTAATGTGGACTATCATGACACCCAATCTAGTAAGGTCTGGCACAGTTATCATTGTCTTATTGGAAACCGGAAAGAAATTTTATTTATGTTGGGTGAGTATACAGGTATAGTTAGTAGGGAAAATCAATAGCCCTTTTGCACATGTGGGGAGACATTATAATGTACCATGAGAAATAGAAATTACCAAAAAACCTAGTAAGGAAACTACCCACCCCGTCTCAGTAAGGCACACTCCTTAAATAAAGCAAGTTAAGTAAATAAATAGTAATACACATCGATATTTGGGTACCTGACACCACTTCCCCACTGGTAATTTAGACTATCCTATGCATCATACCTCTCCCCCAAAATCCACAGTAGTCCCATATCCACCACAACAACATCCTTATGTGCCATCCCCACCATGCCCTTAGAATCCTAGGCAACAACCACCACTGCTAAGATTGAAGACACCTGGGCCAGAACAACAACATCCATGCTTGATGATGCCTAGGCCAGAACAACCACTGCCACGCCGGAAGAATTTTGGACCTCATCTCGAAGAGACTTGTGAATCCAACCTTCCTGCACACACCACATCCAACCACCACAATACACCCAGCCCGATTATTATTGGGTGTAATAAACCATAGGCCATCAAAACATGGATGAATAATCTTGGTCCACCTAGGAGAGGGAGAAAAAAAGAGCTAATAACTAGACACTCATCGTAATGTTGGAAAAACACCCTCCCATATGAAATGGGGGTGTTCGGAATGAAGTACTCATCATGGGTGGCATGTATATAAGAAAAAAAATACTATATTTTTAACATATATGTAAACAAGTACTCATCCCATACAAAGGGTCCTGAAATCATCAACCATCCAACACACATCCACTCTTACTGTTATCCCTACATGCACAAGTACACAATCGCCACAACCAGAGCATAACCCATTTCTGGATAAAAGTCCCCCATTGTACCCATTGTCCATTAACAAGTTCGAGTGGTTTCTATTTTAATAATTCATCACTACTGCACCACTATTTAAGAATAACCACAAGCCAAAAACAACAAATCAAACAAAACACCGATGTAGGATTTTATGAACTCACCCCTGGTTCTCATGTAATGTTTCAATATCAAAAGGGATATCTACGATCACTCGATGTACTAGAAGAAAACTATTCCCCAACATACCAGGACTACAACATTTACCACCTACTCCACATCGCCTCATATTCAGAAACCAATAACCTCTCAACCATTGATTCCACCCCCCACTACGTCCCCCAACAATGAAAAAAATAGAGCACCCATACATATCACCAGAATAGAGAAACTAAGTTTCCAGATTTAGATAACACCATTCATTTAGTTACTTAATTACATTTGTTTAATTGTGATGATCACACACGTATTTTCATTCGTGATGAATACATTTAATCAACCATGTTTATGTGATTAACTAATTTCCATGTGGTTGTCATTCAATAACAAGGTTATCCTAAAAATAGAGCTTCATTAGTGCTCATGAAGGATCACCAATGAAAATGATTTTTAGTAGACATGATCACATGAAATTTGAAACATAAAACATAGTTAGAAATATAGCAACACAATCAACATTCCAACATCTTCATTATTTAAAAGTCCTTTTATTATCATCGATACAGTTGGATTTATTAACATCTGAGGGAAACATTATCACTCCCAACCCTCATAAAGCATAGTAATGAGAGACGAAGAAAAACCCCTATGTGTATGATCAATGATCGAAGATTTATTTTTGTGCCAAGAATTGGGGATGGCGTGACTTGTTGGAAAAGAAAACTCCAAGGTTAAGAGGGTAGGGCTTCAACATGGGTGCACATTTTTTCTCTGATGTAAGTCTCAAGACCCAATAAGGTAAACAAAATGGAATAAGGAAGAGAGGATCTAGACATTAGAAGATGTCACAGCCTAAAATAAGGGGGACTATTTCAATGTACATAAAAGTTAAATCATGACATGATGAAATGGCTCGGTGGTTTCACATGTCGTGATTAATTGATATTTAATAATTGCACTTGTAAATAGTGGATATAGATAAGTGGATGGCTGTGTGTTGATAGACTTCCATTAATCTATGAAAAAAAGGTCACATGGGAAAACAGGAAAACACAAGAGGCTGGAAAATGTAGAAATGGGTGTAAAAGGCCAAACATTTTGATAAAACAAGGGCCAACTAACTCTTGGTGGTTTGAAACGTATTTTATGGGAAATGAATCATTATGAAATTGATATTAAAACAATTTTATGTCAAAAGATACGTTACTGGAGTTAAACTGGAATGTCTTGGAGAAACACAAAATGACCCACTGATAGATGAGTCACCGTCACCCTGGAACTGTCACCCTGGCACTAATGTCGATGTGTTTCACTGACTGTCCATCCCTTCCACTGATGCCCATTAGTGTAACTAATGGAAAAATGGTTCCTATGATGTCCTATCAGTTCCATAGTCACCCATTAATGCCAAAGATATTGATAAATTTCATCGTTCATTTGACTGGAAATTTGGAAAAATCATTAATGAGTCACCGATGGTCCCCAAGATACCCCAACCCCCAAAATTTTACAATGTAATAGACCAAGAAAGTCTTGTCCATTACAGTAGATACCTCTCAAACTATTCTCTTCCTCAATAATTCAAAAGTAAACTTGAAGAAAATTTAGGGGTCTAAATAACCACCTCGTAAGATACCTCTTATGGAAAACCACCTTAGAGTTGTTCGAAACCCAGAATAAATCCTTGACATAAAAGCACATGTTTCTCACATCTATCTATTGAACAATTATAGAAACACTGCCTTTATTCTCTCCCCATGTAACCATACAAACATATAATGGTCACACCATATAAACATATGAATTACATAGTTCCTTTTCACATGTGAAGATACTATTAGCTTTGGGCAACACAAAAATTCCCACATGGGTTTAATTGCATTCACAATAATGAGTCGACATTACGGATCAGGTTCTCTCCCCCCCATAATTATAACATTTCACAAACATTCTAATAACAACATAAATATCCCATCTTATAGAAAATATGGTTATGAATTTTGTTAGAACAAATCACAAATCAGACACAAGATCAAATCTCAAAATAGTTCTGGCTACTGGGCATACATTTGTGCTTCCCATTCCCAAGTACTCTCCTTGAAACCACCACTCCCCCAGAACACAGAAACTATTAGAATGGTATGTCCACTAAGCACCTTCTCCTTGCAATCATCAATTCACACTAGTCACACCACGAATGTTGCATCTTCCTCAATATCCAACACTCCCCAGTCAAGGATGGGAGAGTAATTTTGTACATACCAATGGTTCTGAGATAAATGGAATACATTGTGGATCCTCTCCGGTGGTCATGGTAATTCTAGCTAATATTCCACCTCACCACCTCGTCCCATTACCACGATGGGTATGATGAGCCTTGGAGAAATCTTACCCCCTATTCCAAAACTACGTTGTCCATACTGAGGGGATACATTCAAGAACGCGTGGTTTTAAACCTTGAACCCAATGGTCTCATCCTATTATCGAAATAAGACTTATTCTAGTCCTGAGATACCTGCATCCTATCATTCAAAATATGACCCTTCATTGTCATATTGTGAACTATCTCAAGTCCAAGATCACCAACCACCCCATCCTCTTTCTGGCACACGAGTGTAAGACATGGTCTTTAATACAAGGATTAGAACTGAGCTCTTCAAATTGTAGAGTGGTTTAAATTTATGTAGAATAGCTCTGATAGAAGAATGTGTCACACCAATGATCCTCCAAAGTAAAAAACACTTGCTTTCATCATATCCTCCATCATTTGGTTGGTAATATCTATCTTCCCATCATTATGAGGGTAGAAAAAAGTGCTACGGAAAATCTAGGTGCCAAATGCACGATGTACCCCCCTCCCAAATCATGAAATAAAGTATGTATCCTGATCAAAAATGATGTTTCTATGAAATCTGTGAATCCACAAAACTTCACCCACATACTTCTGTGCTAAGGCATCCACTTCCCTTGACTCTTTAATCACTATGATGTGAGATGCTTTCATAAATAGATGCACCACATCCTAGAGGGAATCCCAACTTCCATCATCCCTGGGTAGTTTTGTGACAAAATCCATCGAGATATCATCTCTAGTCCACTTGGAAATGCCTATGTGCCTAAATAGACCACTGGGAACACTTTTTTCATCCTTTAACTACTAACACATGATACTCAATATCAAAAACTCTGCCACATACCTCTTTACTTCGGGACTCCAAAACTGACCTATCAAGAACTGGTACATTGTGGAACTTCTTGGGTGTACTTTCTTGGTTGAGATGTGAGACACATGGATTACTCCCTTTCACATCGTCTCTGGGAAAAATAACATCCCACAAAAAAGCATCTGACTCGGACCATTCTCTGACAATCCCTCCAGAGAATCACCCTAGAAAACCCGATCATGCATCACATCAGCGTCTATGTCTCCCAACTGAGACTCATCATCCTACCTTACCAAGGAATATTGCAATGTCATCTAAGAAAGACCACCTCCACCATCTTCCAATCTCATGACCAGATGTAAAGTAGCCAACTCCTCCAATTCTTTCTAAGAAATTGTGGACTCTCGAACCACATCCTTATGTGACTTCCTACATAACCATTTTGTCTCCATGTTCCCCTTCCATATGTTGTAGGAGATCTCAATGTTGTAATCCTAAAGAAACACCGACCACATCCACTACCACAATTCCATGATTAATTTGGGAAATACATACATTATTCTCTTGTGATAAATGAAGTCCATGATGCATTCCCCAATGAGTTGATTCCACCACATGTTTAGTACGAACAAAACCATTGTCAGCTCCAGGTCGTGGATGGAACAGTTAAGCTCATGAAGGTGTAACTGTCTAGACCCATAGGAGATCACTCCCTACTTCTATATCAGTACACACCCCAAGTCTAGATTAGAATCATCACATAACACATCCAATGTTTCCCCTTCCTCTGAAAACCTCAACACTAGGCCACTGACCAGCTTCTGCTTCATATAACTGAATGATTCTTGGCACTTCTAACTCCATACGAAAGGCATCTATTTTCTAGTCAAGGGAATTAATGGTTCTGCAACTTGAGATTAGTCTAGCACAAACCTTCAGAATTTACCCACATATCCCCACAAACTATGAACTTATGCCATGTTTTTGGGTGTTTCCCAAAAAACATCCACTTATAACTTTGATAGATCAACTGTTATTCATGGCTGGTAAACCATGTGTCCAAGGAAGTTCACCTATTGAGTTAAGAACTTTCCCATGGAAAAATTACCATAGAGCTGGTTGGGTCAAATGACCTCCAGAACTATCCTGAGATGCTCATCGTGATCCTCATTTTATCTTGAGTAGTTAAAGATGTCATCGATGAACACAACTATGAACAAGTCATGATACATTCAAAAAATAGAGTCATTGATCCCCATGAACATATCTATTGTATTCGTAACACTGAATGACATATCCATGACCTCAAAGTGTGCATATTTTCACATGAAAGTAGTCTTCGGGATTTCACCCTCCACCACCCTCAACTAGGGATATCCGTACCACATGTCGATCTTAGAGAACCAACCTTCTCCATTCAACAGGTCAAAATGTTTTTCAATCCTCATATGGGGGGGGGGTAACAGTTCTTTAATGTCACATGATTCAGTCTTTAGTAGTCTATGCCCAGGCTGAGACCACCATCATCCTTCTTAGTGAAGAAGAATAGAGCACCCCGTGGAGATGTTCTTGGTCCGATAAAATAATTCTTCATCATCTCATCGACCTAAATCCAAAATTCCTACATCATAGAGGGAATCATCTGATAGGGATCTATCAAAATCATATGGGCATCGAGTTGTAATTCTATCCCAAACTCAATATCACATCAAGGGGTAGAGTCACAGCCTCCTTAAAGAATATGTTTGAGAACTCACTAAAAATCCATGGAAGTACCACCATCTCTATGTATTCTAATTCCACTTGTAGCCCGACTAACAAGGATGGAAGGGGCACCAAACACTGGCTACCCTCATAGAAACCGCACTCACTAATGAAATATACACAATGGGTGTCCATATTGGAGGAAACAACCCTTATATGGAAGTTTTTGATAACTGAATTTATGGAAAATATATTTTTGATGCAAATAGATGACATTGTATGGATACATTTCTATCCTAAAAAGATCCCCACTAGACTGATGTGGCCCCATCATCAGTTTTCATTCTCAAAAAATTTTAAACATGCTGATCTGACCTCCTATTGGTGTACTCAGCATCAAGGGACTGGAGTGACCCTTTATATTTAGTCCCATGGAATTGTGTATGCCAAGTGAAAAAAAGGAGTGAGAAGCGTTAGAATGAAACGAGGCACATGCAAGATTACTAACCAAACTGGTCATACCTCAATCTCTCAATGAACCTCCTCGAACTGCAACCCATGTGACATTAAACTGACCATGATCATCTTATTTTCCCCTCAAATGATATATATGGATGTAACTTGTAGGAAATTGGAGGAGGTTGTAGAAGGATTTACGGTCAAAATAACCTAGATGATGCATATGATAGAGGTGTATTACTACAACTTGATCCAATGATAGATTATATAGTTACCCCCAAAGGTATATGGTTTTTATGTTATTATCTCAAAAAACAATTTGGTATATATAAGTCATCTTCATGAAAAATATTTTATTCTAAATTTTTAATGTATGTTTTTCACAGGGATTATTTAGCATGATAACGTAAACAGGTGTGTTGAATAACTAGAACAGATAACTAAAATAAAATAAATTCGATCATGTGTAAATATTTTTTAAATATAAAATCAATCACATATGTTTAACTCACTTATTATTTTTAATTCATGTTCATGTATAGTAATAAAATTCCATATAATAAACAAAAAAATCACACAATTAAATATTATTTCAATATAATATGTCAATGATATAAATTCTGATTCACCTATAGATAATGTTTCAGTTCATGAAAATTCCTTTGAAAAATATTACTATGTACCCACAATGATAATGTGTTGAAATAATCAACATGAAATTGTATTTAATGTAAATATAATATTTCATACAATTATTCAATCATGTTTAGAGGAAATATAAATATTGATTTTATGATTTTGGGGGTCCAACTAAAGAGATAAATGAACACAAAAATGGATTTTTGATTGAATTCCAAAATAAATACTTTCATATAATATTCATGGACATTATTAGGATTATATGAAAGAAAATGTGGATTCTTTCCACTAGAATTTAGAAATGAAAGTATATTTCATGACCAATGGCGAGGGTAGTTGATAAATGAGAAAATATTGGGATATTAATATGATAATTAAATTTTCAGGTCTCATATTTTTTTAATAAAAATAGTGTACATGATGGTTTTACTATAATTATTTTTTATAATTTAATGTTAATGAAACCCAATTACATTGTGATCATTTATTTAAAAAAGATGACATCCTTAGTAGAACAAATTCTGAATGAGGTACAAACTGTTTTATGTATCAGAAATATATAATGGTTTATACAACTAGAAAGTATTTTTTATTCAAAATAAACACCTCACTAAGGAATTTAAGGTGTAAATTAATCCTACCACTTATTTATTGGGAATAGTTTCTATGAATGATTCATTTTGATTTATTCTAGGTCTAGAGACTTAATAGAGATACATAATTAATTCCACACATTCGAATTATTATCCCATCACATATCACTTCAGATGGAGAAGGAAAGTTTATTAATTAGTGACATCATCACTACAATATACTTGTAAAAATTGGAAGATAGATTCTGAGCTATTGGTCATGATTTAAAAATACTAAACTATATTTATCCATTTTAATGTTATCCTTGTATTTGGATATGAAATTATCAATTAATTTCATATTTCTATCAAAATATTATATATATTCCTTCTCATAAGGTATTACCATAATAAATATATAGATATATATCTCCATAAAATAATTTATACACTTTTCCAGACATGAAATGGTTGTTGGGATGGGGTTACCACTTCTTCTGGTGAAAATAATTAAATAACGTGTTAAAAAATATAATTCCAATATAAATCAATTTAAATCTTCAATAAATCATTCAAAAAGGAAAAGGATTCAAGTTGAGTGAAATGAAAATCTGGATTTATAATTCTTGTTTGACAAGAAAAATAATTATAAAAATAATTGAAATGAAGTGATGAAAAAAATCTGGTTCCACCTTATGTGCTCTCAACATTACACATGATATTACATTCATAATTCCTATCTGTATTTTTTCACATATATTTATTAAATACACATAAACCACATAAGTGTAGATATACTATTATAATTAATGTGAATTATATTAGTGGGTGATCATTTGTAATTATAAGGTTTGTATAGGGATCAAAATTGTTTCTGAACATGAGAATGGGTTAAAGTTAAACTATTTTTTTCATGTATTATATCCAAAAAAAATATAAGAGTCTATTTTGACACTGTGAGAAGTTATTTATTTTCGAATTCATGTTTTTTTGTTTTTATATAACCATATAATAGATTAATAATTATTTATTAATATATTTTGAACACTTGAAATCAATGATTAAAATTTATATTTGGATCATAAAATTTTATATTAATATATTAGACTAAATGTATTTGAAATATTTATATAATGGTGTTTAGTATTTATCAAGATGAATTACTAGGTATACTGACTAGATTTAGTAACATATTTGAAAAGAATATTTCTCTATTAGTAGAAGTTTTTCTAAAATATCCAAATGCTAGTTCAAATATTCTATACGAACTATTTTTATGGGACGATTGAGGTATGTTCTGGAGGTTCCTTTATGAAATTTTACTAAGTTTTAATGAATTAATAATTATACATGGAAAATTATAATGGATCATGTGGGTTATCTATCATAAAATACCCTTACATGATATTCATCAATGGTCTTATATGATGAGTAAAGGTATTTTTACACTAACATTTCCTTATACACATCTATATATTATTAGTAATAAATTTTCTATTGATGATTACTCTTATAATTATTATGGACTTTACAATGAATTTTCAAATGCATAATTTAAATGTTGAAAACTATTAATAAACCACATCCCAACCACATTGGCTAGTTTATATCATAATATAGTGATATTCAATTATGTAACAAAATAATGTTTTTATTGAGAATTTTGTTAAAAATAATTTATTGTAGATTTGTAAATCAATAAACCATAGAACATATATATATGTTAATAAAAAAGTTTCCACTATGTATATTAATATTTTATAAAGACCAAATGATAATTTAAATGATGTAATGGCTGCACTTTTTATATATTCGGATCATACATAACATTAAGATTATTCTGGGATTTAGGTGCACATGAGTTGGAATATAAATAATAGAATCCAAAATAATCGGTCGGAGGAGTTGTTGTAGATATACAGGATAAATAAGCTGTCTAAAAAATAGTTTTATATATAATCATTATTTATATTGATATGTTATTCATTAAAATGTTGAATACATTAAATAGTTATTAAATTTAAACATGGTAGGATCACCCTTTTCGATAAATTAAATAATTGATTATATATACCAAATCTCAAGA
The DNA here is from genome assembly GCA_963277665.1 of Viscum album. Classification (NCBI taxonomy): domain Eukaryota; kingdom Viridiplantae; phylum Streptophyta; class Magnoliopsida; order Santalales; family Viscaceae; genus Viscum; species Viscum album. The sequence goes on from OY728134.1 coordinate 479,499,733, forward strand.
TCTGTGTATTTTAAATGTCCATTGATTATATATTATAGGTTGATATTCAAGATAATAAACACATGGATTGAAGAAGGTGATTCTGGTAAACTCATACATATAAATAAATATATTAATCAATATCATGAAATATTTGTGAAAATAAATTTACACCAATAATCATGATATGTAACTTTGAAATCAATTTTTAAGCTACCTTATATCGTTATTATATTATTTGATTAGATGTAGAGGGTAGTTTCCATATACGATACACAATTGAAAATTTCTATATGGAACAATCAAAAAGGGATAGCCATACCATTGAATGCCAATGGGACGAGAAAATATAACAAATCTATTTTTAGATAATGAAGACATTGTGATCGTAGAATAATTGTCTGTAGAAATAGTGTCCCATGAGTTTTAAAATGATTGGTGGGAGAACTATAGTTCCTCAAGAAATATATATTGACAACACATGGAAAATTATTGTTTATATTTTCCAATTTGTTATGATTAAATAATGTATTACTCTATAAATTAAAAAAAATCATCCATGTTCATTGGCTTATAATATATAAAAACAAAATGATGTGGTTTAAATAGGAACCATGTTAATAGTTTTAATCATAATGATATATTAAATTTTATTGAGAATACATATTACATATTTTATTTAATGAATGATAATTATTTTATCGATTACAAATGTAATGGTCAAAAAATAATAATATTATTATTATAATAATTTTACATTTGTATACCTAATTATGATGTAAATAATTATGGCCTATGTTTAATTATATATTCCATAACCTAGCATTATAAATACCAAATTATGTATTTTCCTACGATATATATATATATATATATATATATATATTCAAAACACATCCACTCTATTTGTTAACATAACACTAGAGAAAATATTCTCTAAATAACTATTAAAAATAAAGAGAATGATTACTCCTCCTTCATATTCAGTCCTGCGATAAAAAGAAGCATTCCTTCACTCTCAAAGGATTTTGTTCTGATCAAAAAAAGGGATATAAAATGATATGTACTACATTTCTAGAAATGGGATTACACAACTAGAACATTCAAAATCAAATGGAGAATTTTTGTATCATCACTATTGGTATTGTACATCTTGTCCGTAAAATTCAATGATAATATAGTAAAATGGAGGTTCAAATGAACAAAATCATATTCAAGCAATGTCCTCGTGGTTATTGTAATGTTTTAAAAAAATATTTATCAATCCTGAATGATACCCTTTCTTCATTATATTAATATTTATCAAAATGTGTTACATAAATTTGTTTCTCTATAAAATTATCATTAGGTATATTACAGATTTTTTTAAATCTAATAAAGGATGAGGCGACCCCAACCATAATGGGATCATAAACAATGCCTAAAACATATAGACTCGGCAATGATCATTTCTATCAAATCATGGAGGCCCTAAAATGATAAATAAAGAGAGAATAATCCCTAATTAGTATGTATCAATTTATTATATCTTTAACTTATTCATTTATTTACATTATATATTTATTTTTTAGGAATTTCATCATGTGTGAATTGTTTTTCCATTATTGGATGTCATATATCTTGCCTCAATTTTCCCATATAAATTTTAGTCAATCGGTTACCCAAAAAACAATCAATTATAATGGCTTCACTGTCTTTATGGTATTCTATGTTTCTTTTCCATTTTTATACTCTATTTAACTTTACGTAGAAGGATTTATGATAATCCAACCTCGTGTATGTATGTCAATTGACTAAAGGACAAAAATCCATGGTGATTGTTATCATTTAAATTTATTTCTGATTCATTAACATGGAATAACCTAAATGATTTAATTTTTTCCATATTAGACATGTAATTTTAATCTATTTGAACTCTTTTGAAAAAATCTATTTTCAAAAATATATATATCTATTTGTTGAAATATTTTCCTTCCAATATACTCGTATGTTGTCATTGTGGAAGAGATCAAAAATTCTATCATTATATTTAGGTTCTTCAAGTTCAATATTTATTTTAATGGTTCAATAATTTTATACTTTTGAATATGGTTATAAAATTTTTATATATTTTGATTATATTATATCTGATTATATATATATATATATTAAATTTCTAGTTCAGCTGTCCTTTTTTATCTTTATTTCTCATGTAATTCCTACTGCATCATTGAATTAGTTGATTTTGTAAAATTCATTTTTCATTTAATTTAATAATTTTATTTTTTTCGATTCTTTTCCATTTACTAGATTATCAGTTTTATGTTTGTACAACAATTTACAGTTTCTGTTTTTTTTATTTCTGTATTATGGGAATAATAATTAGACCCAATGAATCTAAATTATTAAATGTGGATTTCCAAATAACACATACCTTTTCCCTATATCTATATTCATGAATTCATACCAAAACTATTATACAACATCCAAATTTTATTTTTGATACAATCAAAGAGATTCCATAATATTATGTTTTATAATTACCCAAAAAGTTACCTAGAAAAAGATTATATGGTATAAAAATATCAAATCCACAATGTGAAGATAGGAGGTACATAAATTCATGTTCAAAATCCAATTTTACCCAAAAAAAATCCATTTTTATCCAATTAAAATAAATTTTCAATTTCAATTCATAAATATAGTTTGATCCAGTAAAAAATACTAACATAAATCACAATCAATAAATTATATAAAATATCTATAATAAATGACATAGAAAATATGTCATAATTATTTTTTATATCAATATCCTTTTGTTAATAAAACTAATTTCATTCTTAATGAATATCAGTTTGAATATCATAATGATATAGAATGGTCACCCATTAGTGATGGCCATTTTTTTAAAAATATATTTAACTCAAATCTATCCTTTATTTTCAATAGTATTACTATTCATTTAATAATTATATTACATAAAAACAATTTATATGATAATATTAATCTCTAATAAATAAGTCCTATATACTTTAGAAAGACTAGGTGTGGATTATCTTACAATTTTATTTTTAATATAATACATATATATATATACCATAACACATAATCATGGTTTTTCAATATAAAACTGAAGAACATGATCCCATGTACTAGACATTTATTTGATATATTCTATGGGATTCTGTTATAATAGATGATCATGTTTTATACACCCATGTTACCTCTAGAGGTGGAGGTTTAAATTTATGATTCATTTAGTATTTTCATATAAAATTATTTAATTTTGTCATCTATATAGTCTAATATCATATATGACATATCATAGATTAATGAGAATTCTAATTCTGAAATACTAGAGGTTAATGAATTCCCTATAATAAATTCCCTTGTATCTATATAATTATCTATTTTTTCTCCAATCATCCAAACAATGATGGCCTAGAAAACATATTATTGAATGCATAAATAATGTTAAATATAAGTGAAATTTCCCATTTTCCCAAATGATATTGTAAATATTTTTTCATATCCATCATTACATATATAAATATTTCTCTTATCATAATCAGTATACGAATTAATGTATTTCATATCGTTGCACAGATGTTTTCTTCATCAAAAGTCAATAAAAATAAAACATTATTTATATGGGTTATTTTTTATTATTGGGGGTTTTTGAGGTACCCAAGACATACACTCTTGGTTTTTGTGCTATATAAAAATTCTTTAAACTCATACATTGATAAAATTTGAGTTAAATCAAATAATATTTTTAATCATTACGATAAATTAGACATTATATCACATAGTAATAACCCATTTCAAAAAAAAATTAATATTTTTTGGGTCACCTATATAAGAAAATCATTATAATATTTTTTTGAATATTTCACTACACTTTTACCATATTATAATCCCGTATATACTTATTTTAAAATATTTTTTATGGAAACATAACAATTTGGGGATCTCTGACACTTATAATGGTAAACATATTATCCTATCATCAAGGGATAGATCATATCTATTTGAGAAAACAAATCTAGGGTAGAAATATCATATTAATAATAACATTGAATAGTAATAGTTAGATAGATGTTATGATAGAAGGTCATGTAATCATAAATTAATAAATTTGAACCTCTATATAAGATTATTACGTCATAAAATAATCCAAGGTGCATAATCATAGTTATTTAAAAATATAACATGTCCTGGAAATATAGAAAAAAAATTATTGCATAAAATATTTTCACAAGGATTCATCAAATTATGAGCATAGTTAAGATGGACCAACCATTATATTCATAGTGTAGTCTAACAAAGACCACCATTTATGTTTTAAAAATAACCCCAGATGTCTCAGCATTATGTTTATGAGATGAATTCAAGAAGGTTCACCCTTTATCTTGGTAGCATAATTGATGAACCACAACAAATTATATTTTGATTGTAATCTATTACGGCTTAGCCATTATGTTCTACAAAATATATATGAAGTCTCATTAATTAATATGTGAATAAGTCCAAGTATTTACATGGTTCAATATATCAAGAGATATTATGAATTAGTTAATAAATAAGAGGATGATATAAGAAACCACCAATCAATGATCTATACAAACATGTTCCATGTGAAATCAATCATTCATTATATTATATGAACCCTTGGAAAGAAAAATGGTTATTTAACGTTCTCATATTGTGTAATAAAAATTGTCCTAGGGAATGTAAATGTATGATACCCAAAATTAAATCACCCCAAAATCTAATTTTATAGGTATATTTAGAGGGATTTTCACGAATACAATTTTATAAGAATATATATATCCAATAGATATAGGGGAAAAAATTTAGTGAAACTATAATAGAGTTTTCAAAAATGTTGTTAAAATTGTAATAAAATAACAATGTAACAATAAAAATTAAATGTTTTTTTTAAATGGTAATGTTTAAACATATGACTATTATTTCCTTAAAAATAATATTTAATAAAATATCTTTAAACAAATATAATGTTTTTATAAAAGGAATGTATATTTTAATATTAAGAATTATATTATGAAATATTCGATGACTGTATTATTATTTGGAATTATCCATATAAAAAACAAATCACAAAATTACTATGAAAATATCCTTTTGAAAAAAGGATTTTGTAAATATAATTTCCACATCAAGAAACAAAAAATTGGCGTTCAAAAAACAGTGGAATCAAAAATTGGTTGATAAATACTCAACATGAATGAATAAAAACATGATAATTTTTTTTTAATTATTCCTAATTATATTATATATTTATGAGAATGAAATTCAATATAGAAGTGTATATGAATAAAAAAATTAACATTCCATAGAGGGATAAGGGGGATATCATATAAAATATCACATGGATGAATATTCCTGTCGTGGAATAATGGGGTTTGGTAAAAAAATTGTATCAAAAAATGTTTGAGATAAAATCAATCTGTTACATATTTTGAAGAAAATGTGCCAAAATAACTACTAGAATGGATTCATGAATGGAACTAAAAATCTGATGGAAATTAATATGATTTTATAATATGTTTCAATATACCCAACATATAAATATAATTTTCAGGAACATTGAAATAACTCAATTAAGGATAATTGTGTATTCAAAAACCCTTATATTATAGTTATCTATTAAATTGAAAAATAATTACAAAAATTACATGAGATAGATTTTAAAATCTCACATTTTTCATTAAAAATTATGAAAAAATAATCCCATGTCAAAAAATAAAAAACATTTTTGAAACTACTGTTGAATAAACATCATATCTCAATGATGAAAAAATGATATTCAATAACCCTTATCATACATCCCAATTAAACAAATTTTTCATTCCTCTTGTACAAATAATAAATATTTTAATCAACTATTTCAAACAAATACTCATATATCTAATATTTTATGATTATTATTTAAATATTTATTAAAAATATATTAGATATTGTTATTTAATTATCATAATTTTATGTTATTGGTTTTGGATGTTTTTTTCTAATGAAAATAATTTTCATTCTATAGAAGTTAAAAATTAATCATTATGATATCATTATATGTTCTATATATTAACTTTTATAATTATTAACTTTTTTTTCTAATTTCATTTTGATACAATTTGGGATATGATTCAAGATGATAAATTTGATGATGACCTTATTTTGGTAACTTTTAACCCTAAAAGGTTGTACTTTTATAAAAAGTTTAAGTTTACAATAAATAATCAAGGTAAATTAACTTAGAATTATTCTAAATTTAATAAATAATAAAAATATATTTTATGTTTCAATATTGATCCATTATATAAATTTATATCTTTATTAAAGTAGGTTGTTTAACCAACCCAAACAAGAACAAACAATAACCTATGGGACACTATGATTAATAAAGTGATTCAGTTAAAATAATATCCTTATTAAAAAATAATATTACTTATATATAGTTTTTTATAAACATGATAATTAGGTATTAATTTATTAGTATAAATATGAAAATAGTTGATTTAAAAAATGAATATGTCACAATCATGTAGGCATTAGTCTATATGTATGCCCAAAAGATGTGTTCATTCTCCATAGATCGTGTGGAACAAGTGTATTGATTAAATTTTTATAATATTATGAACTATTCATATATCATATGATTCCTTCAAGAGAATTGTAATTTTAAGGTGGGGATGATAAATTTAAAAATCCATTCAAGGAAGAAGTAGTTCAAATTTACGCATGATGAAATCTTTAAATTTTGAATCATTTTATCAAATGGTTGAAAATTTATATTCCCTTAGTATTATAAAATCGTAGGATATCAACTATACTAATTTTATCATAAACTCATGGAAATAATATATTTATGACGGATAATATGGAATGAATTACGAGGTAAATTTTGAGATCATTACTTCACCCTTTGTATGTTCTCCTTTATATAACACCGTAATAACCCTTATATCATAATATTGTTAAGGAAAATTATTCAACATCATGGAGGGATAGATTAGGATAGTCTAAGTTATATTTTTTGTTATTCTAATGCTTTGGAATGTGATGAAATTTTTTGATGAAGTGATATTATATTTATAAGTAATGAAATTTTAATTTTATTAAATACACAAAACATCTTCAATAATGTTATGACATTATTCAAATTATAGTATATCCAAATTAATGAAATAATATTTTTTTGGGTGTTATAATTGTGTGAAATATTTAATTATTAATATTTAGACAATTTTTAAACACGTTTCATGTCAAAAACCAATATATTTTTACCTTTTTCATTTTGGTTTTAACCTTAGTTAATATCTATTTTCAACGGAAGTTATTATTTTATTAAAAATAAATATTAAACTATTACGATAATATATTTAAATTATCATAAATATGATACTAATATAACTTAATATATTATATAAATAAAAAAAATCTACTTTTTTTAATTAACTTAATTAATATATATATATATATATATATTAATCAGAAATTTTTTTTTCACCATTAAGTGTTATTATCATTAATTAATAATTATTATAATCTAAATTTGTGATAATAGATTTTTATGTATGTTTAAAAATCAAATAAAATTTTTTATTTGATAGTAATCATATTAATTTATTGTATAAGAGTTTATCAAAATTCGTAAAACACATATATGAAAATAACTTATTCAATATTATAGTGGTCAAAAACATTAATATTAGTAATGATACTTTTTATTCACAAAAATGAAATTGAACATTATAAATAATAATAAAATAATGATATAAAATATAAAAATCTATTCTCTATATAATTTTTATATGTAATAAAAAATAAATTTAAATTTTATTAGATAAACATGGTTTTTAGAATAAAATTCAACACATGAATCCAAAATGACAAATTTTGGTATTGTAATTTAAATATAGTGTTTGTAATTTTTACATATTAAATGTTAAATATTTTTTTGAATAATTATTTTAATTGATTTTTTGATTCTTGTAATTTGATAATGTCATAAATGTGAAGCTAATAAGAAAATCGCTAGTTTCTCTTTATTAAAATAAAAATAAATTATTTTATAAATATATCAAAAAATCAACCAAAGATAATATTGACCAAGTCAAATAAAAAAGTTAGTTCATTTTAAAATATTCAAATTCTATTATTTATTGATATATTTTGTTATAAAAATATAAAATATTAATAGAAACTCATTTATGGAAAATTGGCAACATAAAAATAATTTGTTCTCAATATTATTTGATAAAAATTTCAAATTTATATATTTCAAATAAATTAGTAAATATAATTAAACTTTATAGATTGTCTTAATAATTCTTTAGATATAGTATATTTAATTTATTAATTCCTTAATATTTTATTTCATAATTTAAAATACAATAAAATAGTATATGATTATAATTATGTAATTCCCTAAACACCTCGAGTCTATTACATTGTTATAATATAGTGCATGATGTGTTCTCTGAAATAAAGGTGACTCATTTAATCACATTTTGAAATTTCCCAGTTTCCTATGATTTCAAGTGGTGGCTCACCCTTACGGTTGCTCACTAAAGATCCCCCATTAGCCGTCTCTCACCAATCAGTTCCTCCTCTAGTGGGGCCTCTATGAATAGTGATTCACCCAGTAGTGCCTCCCAAAAATGTAGCTCTACAAACGATGATATGATGAGAATTTTCTCACCGAATGGTGTCTCAACCAATAGTGACTTGTCGAATAGTGACTCGGTGAATGATGACTCCCCCAAATAGTTCCTCTTCTAATAGTGGTTCATGAATAGTGTTCCCATATTCGGATGAATTAACCCATTTAAAATTTTCGTTGACATAAAACAACATTAAATCCTTTTTTAATGGACATGAGACCAATTCCTATCTCATAACTACGTCAATATATTACTAAGGGTACCAGGGATTTTATTCACTGAAAATGTGTCATCATGAGAAGATATGTCTTAAATGGAAAATAGAAAGTATATCTATACCACTACTCTTTTTAGATCACCCAAACCCGGATATACCTTTCCTCCCCTTTGTAATTCCTTATTTGTTACACTTGGTGTGAGATTTCTGGAACCCTTTATTCAGTAGGAGTCCTATAGTGGTACTCCATCATTTAGTTCATGTCTTCCCTTATTATTTTTTCTACTGCATGTGCGCCAATATTTTTGTACCACAAGGTCATTCCGATTTTCTATTCTTCTATGTTAGGAAACATTCGTCTCTCTTCATGTTGTATCATGAGGTGTGGATACAAAGATATTCTACTCATGATAAAACATTAATTAGGATATATAAATACAATTGAATAGTTGTCTGAGAAAAAGTGTTTTGGTTTTGGTTTTATTTGTTTCACTATTATTGTGATCTGTATGGGCTTTCTACCAACTAAAAATCCTGGTCTTTGGTCATAATTTTTCTGTGCATGGGATGGCCTATGGTATTAATGATTTTTTTCATTAAATTTTTAAATAAAAAATAATATTAACAAATTATGTTCGACTAATAATTTTATGCCTCAAAATCATATAATTTTAATGATTACCCATGAATTAACAATGTCAAATTAAAGAATAGTTACTTTTTGTTTATTGTTTTTTTTCATTAGTTTATTTACTGACGTGACTATGAGAATGGTTGTGTGTTGTGGGATGTCTTGGGTGGTGTAATGAGGTATTAGGATGGGAGATTGATTTATTGTTGAATGGATGTATAGCGTTGAACCGAAGGGTTGATATCGGGTTATGCTATATTTATTTTTTTGGATCAGGTAGAGTGCTAATAGATTTTTAGGGATTCCATTGTAGAACGATGGATATGGTTGGTATGCGTAATTCACCCAGAGTATCTCAATTAATGAGTTTGGATATGTTTCTAGTTGTGTATTATGATGCGTAGTTCCTCAGATCGTAATGGAACAAATGAATAACTAAATTGTGAATATACTATAGAGATCACTAATCAATTAATGGGGAACATGGAATGGGTCTTGTAGCTTGATGTGTGGTGTAGTACACTAGATTTATAAGTAAAATAGATGATGTGGTCTTGGTTGTTTGTTTTGAGAACCCATAATTTTGGAATGAGTGCTTTGGATTATATATATATATATATATTATTTATTTTCCTATTGTTTTCCATTTGTTCCCCACCGTAGTTTAACATTATGTGATGAACACCAAAATCATTATGAGTTAGGTTGTCGTTACCAATCATCCTGGTTGGATGATGGATGGATGACCACTTTTTCTTCCACACTCCTTCTTTCTGGTGGTGATAGTTCATGATTTTTCGAGAAATCTATCATTAGTGAGGCCTATGTCTTTGTTGGTGACAAGTTCTTTCCAATGTGTATTAAGCATGAGATGTGTTCTTAGTTACCATGTGTCTTTTTGATGAAGAGTGGTATATGGTAAATGTGTCTGTGATAATGATTTGATGTGGCACGTGGCCCATGTTTCTACGGGAGGAAAGGGATGTGGAATGTAGGACCAGTGTCTTCATTCATGATATGATGTGGTATGTGTCCAAGGTGTCTATGGGGATGGATATTTTTTGGGTCCCAGGATATGAGGATGGGTTTTGATGTGGTATCAATAGAATAGGTGGGAGAACTAAAAAAATAGTCCTTAGGGTGTGAGAGAGGATAATATGTGATGAAGTGGTACAAAATAACCTATCCTCAAAGTGTATTATATTACATTATATGACATGAATTATTTGGTGAGAATGCCTTGGTATGGTTGGGATGGCGAGTATACCGTCTTAGGTCCTTTTGGGTTCCTCTATTTTCTCACATGTTTATTAGTATGCCTCCTTCACATGTACACATGATCCATTGGATTCATTACTAAGTATAATTATGTAATCACCCTATGTATATAATGAATTTTTAGGTTTCTATAAGAATTACGCAAATCATTTTGGACCCTCTGAGATCGTATCTGGATAGTTTTTATGTCACTGTTTAGCTAAACAAATTAATACATTAATTTGGATACTATAGGTATTTTTATTAGTTACATTTTAAACATACATGTGGGATGGTTTTTGATTTATTTATATTTGTTTCAAAATGTTATTTTGAGGATGATTGATCATATTTCTTAATGTTATTTTCTTTTAATGGGAAATGGCTCCCATATTATCATATTTATACACCTTTTATTCTATTTTCCAACTTGGAGCCTACAAATGGTGGGACTAGAGGGTCAATATCACCCTTTCTTCATTTACAGCCTAGGGTATAACTTTGGGGAGGAGGTTCATGATAGAGTGGTATCAAAGGTTCTGGTTGAGAGATAGGATGGAACATAGAGTTTACAATATTGAGGAATGCATGTGATAGTATCGATATTGTTCTACTTGACCATGGTGCGTGACATAGGCCAGGTAGACTGGCTTGGACATGGGATTTTAGGGATCCACAAGATCTAGTTCACCAAAACTATACCTATTGAACGTCCTAGTGTAATGGATCTTCTTATACGATAGAGACCTATAAATGTTACATGCTACATGTTGAATTTTGGATTTTTTTTAATTGGGTTGTTTTGTTAAGTTTAAAATGAACATAATAAATTCAATGAAATGAACAAGTTAAAATGAGTTTTAAATTCCACACTACTCATGATTCGTGAATATTAGTTTAATTTCTCAGTTAGGGGTCCTACTCATCATCCATGTGTGGCTTCAGAAATGGAGGTTCATCAGTCTGATCTAGTTGATCAACAAAGGGTTTTTTTTGGATGAGGGTGATGATTAATGACAAAGTACATTGTGTGATTTCCAGTTCTAGGCTATGGGAATGTACGAGGGAAATATTTCTGATGGGAAGACAATGGTCTAGTTAGATGATACAGAGATCACCTTAATTTTGATCAGGGACTTGATGGGATACCTTGTCCCCTTAGTGATCAATTGGATTTGGGTAGCTACACGCAGATGGTGGATGATGTTTTTGGGGTTGAATAAGGAGGAATACATGTTATGGGTAGATATATATAAGGACTTCTAGGGGTAGTTTCAATCATTAACAATGATGGATAAGAAGAGGAAGGATATAATATCCTGTTAGAAAGGTAGTATGTCAGTGACGGAACTTGTGGTCAGATTCAAGTATCTCCTTCACATCTCCCTAGATATCTTTTAGGATGATCAGTCTCATGCAAGAAGGATTGATGAGTCCCTCCCTCGTTCAATCTAGTACAATGTTTCTCTGTTAATGATTCCAATGTATTTGGAGGTTCAAAAGAAGGCATTGGTGATCAAGTGGATAGACTGATGAGGAATCCTACCATGACAGGAATGTTACTATTGTTCTTCAAGTGTCAAGGCTTTCAATGGAAGGTATCATCTGCTATGACTTTCATAGTTTCGACTGGTAGAGATGAGATCTTATTAGTCCCCCCTTCCATCCTCCTCGTGCTGACAATTTATATGTATTTCTTATGGACATGGGGATAACATGTTTCTTTAGTGGGGTCTATAGAAAAAATTAGAATAATTTCCATGTGGCTTACTAATATATATTCAGCGGTGGTGGTTAGGCTTAGTATTATCCTCAGCAGTAGTTTATGGAGATAACGGTTTAACAGCCGAGAGAGTTGCCTTTTTCTCCATTCAAGGTTGATGGAGTAGTTAGTGGTTGGCCTCAAGATGTCTCCATGAATAGGGATTAGTACCTGATAACTTTCATCAGGGTGGTTATATTCCTAGAGGAATATTAGTGAGTGTGGTTAGTTGCAATCCGCAGAGGCGATAGATCCAACTGGGAGAAAGATTAGAAGAGGTACAATTAGTTTGTTCAGTACCCTTTCAACTTTATTGATTGATTCAGTAGATTTACACTCCTTTATTACACCCAGCCTAGAACATTCTATAGGACAAGACATTGAGAGGATTCTCATGCCCATAGTGTGTAGTACAATTATAGAAGGTCATACCATCTTTTTTGATATGTTCCAGGGATGTAGACCTAAGATGGTACCACATCAGTCTTTTGGAGATATTTTCTTACAATAGATGAAACTATACGATGTGATCCTTAATAATGATTGGTTGTATTCGACATGTTCTATTATCTTCTATTTCTAGAGGATAGTCACTTTTTTAGATGTGGATGGTCATCATGTGGCTTCAATTAGAAAGGGAGGTTTTTTGGTGGGCTGTCATTATATCGAGACTCTAATTTCCTAGTGGCTGGGATATTAGTGGAATCGTAGGATAATTATATGGTGGAAAATTTTAGGGTTGTTAGGGAGTTCATTGATTATTCCCCAATGAGGTTGTGACTCTATCCCCTTAACAAGATGAATTTTTTGGGATATACTTGTATCTTAGTGCTTCTCATATTATGATGGCTTCTTATCCGATGATGCCTTTTGAGTTACTAGAGTTGAGGATTCAAATAAATTATGTAATAAAGAGGGTACTTATCAATCCTATTGTTTCTTCATTGGGTTCACTATTTTGATTCAAAAAAAGGTATACGGTCGACTAGGGGTCTATACTGACTACAGAAGGATGAATCAGGTGACAATCAAGAACCGTTCCCCCCTTTTGAGTAGAGATGATATTTTCAATTTGTTGAAAAGGTTATGTTGGTTTTCTATGTTAGATTTGTGGTTGGGATAACACAATTAGAGGGTGGAGGAGGGAGATATCCCAAAACTACATTTAGAAGCAGGTATGGGAAAATAGATTTTTAGACATGTCGTTTGGTGTAATGAATGCACCAACCGTGTTCATGGGACGTATGAAATCCATTTGATTTAAGTTCAGGGATCGGTCTATCTTCATATTCATCATTTATATCTTGATCTATTCAAAATAAATGGAGGAGAATACCGAGAATCTTGGGACTGTATTGGATGTACTTCGATACCACCATATCTTTCAGAATTTGTCCATTTGAATTATCTAGAAATGAGTGGCGTATTGCCTTGGAAATGTGGTGTCTCAATAGTGTTTTTGATTAGACACATTATAGGTTGATGCATTTTTTCATGGGAATTGTCCAAAATAGTTGTATAATTTCACCAATTTGTTGTCTTTCTATGATATTATTGGATTTTCATACCTGATTTCACTGATTTTGTAGCCTCCTTGATAGTATTAACTAGAAATGACCAATTTTTTTTTGTTAGGTGTTCATTTCCATAAATTGATCGTTAACCAAAAGGAGAAGATGGTTACTGCTCCATTTCCCAGAGGAAGTGGTGATGTTGGAGGTGTTTTGTCTTGATTATAGTCATGGTTTGGGATGTCTGCTGATGAAGAAGTGGGGACTGCACTCTTATGGAACTCAGTAGTTACTTACCCATGAGTACTAATATTCCACCCATGATATTAATAAAGTATTAGTTGTGTTTTCACTAAGTTTGTGGTTGTATAACATCATTGGCGAACACATTGTTCTCTTCACAGACCACAAAATCATGAGGTATATCTTCTCATAGTGAGATTTGTATCTCTAATAGTAGAGGAGGATAAAATTTCTCCATGAAAGTTTTTTTATATCTCTTTCAACATAGGGAAGGGAAGTGTTGTGTATGATTATTTTAGAAGGATGTTTTAATGGGATGTTATTTTAGAATCAATAGACACATGGAAGGTAATAGATAAGTCAAAAAAAACAAGAACACTGATGCAATGTTGGATAGATGTAAAGGAAATTTAATTTAAAAGATGGTGGATTATTCTCTAAAGTAGTAGGTGGAGAAGTCCCAAAGGGAAGACTCAGAGAAATAGGTGATGCAAGATCGTGTTGTCATTGGTGATTCTCTAGAAGGATTGTTAAAGAATTTTCAGATCCAGTAGCCTTGTCATGGGATTTTTTTTTGTTCTGATGGTAACACAAGAGGGAGTGCAATATGATTTTCATAGCTCACCCATGGATGTTCATATGAAATTTTATAATATTAACCATGAATTATGTATGTAGTTTTGGTGGCCCAAGATTAGACATGAAGTGGAAGATTTTGTGGAAAGGTTCTTGTTGAGTTCTTTCTGGGAGAAGAAAAATTTTAAACTCTTATAATCAGTATATATCTCTCATTTTTCACAATAGAGATAATGTCTCTATAACATTAGAGAAAATATTACCTCTTCTAACTCATGATCATGAGTATAATAGTTTTTTTCGTGAATTTTCTTCTTCTTGGATTTATAGGTAGTAACTCTATCATATTTCATAACTTCACAACCATGTCCATTCATTGATGCATCAATTTATATAACAAACCCGTCATTCCCCGATTATAGAGTTTGGATCGAAGCATTCACTAATAATATCTTCAATTATTTAAAATAGTCCCCTTATTGTTTCAGACATAAGAACATAACCCCTTTACTCATATGCATAGTAATTAGGTTGGATAATTGAGAGATGTTCTGAATGAAACACCGATAATAACCTATTAAACCCATAAAACTACATACCCCAGTTATATTCATTAGAGTATTCCATTCTTTCAAAGCATTTATTTTTGCAGGATCGATAGATATTCCAACCTTAGAGATAATCTGTCCATGAATGGAAATGGATTGAAGACAAAATTCACACTTACTAAACATCCCATATATTTTATTTCTTCTATGTGTCATCTGAATACTCATATAGTGATTTCCATGATCTCCATATCGTTTGGAGTATGCTAAGATATCATCAATAAATACCACCAAAAATTCATTAAGATATTCATTAAAATCACTATTCATAAAATCCATGAAAACATATGGTGCATTAGTCAGTTCAAAAGGCATTATAGTAAACTCGTAATGCCCATACCTAGTATGAAATGATATTTTTAGAATTTCTTCCATCTTCACAAGAAACAGATGATATCTAGATATAATTTCATTCATCAAAAAAATTTGAGCTCCATGAATTTGATAAAATAAAACCTCAAGGCGAGGTTGGGGATACTTGTCCTATATTTTTATATCATTTATCTCCATATACTCAATGGAAAACCTCATTGATCTATAATTCTTTTTAACGTAAAGAATAGGGGGCCCCATGGAGAAACACTAGGGAGAATAAACCCTTTATCATTAAATTTCTCTTGTTGTTTTTTTAGTTCTACTACTTCCACTATGTCCATTCAATAAGGGGTCTTTAATATGGGTCTTGAATCAGGAATTATGTCTTTTGAGAACTAAATTTCACACTCTATATGATGTCCAGGTAAATCCTTGGGAAAGAAATCAACATATTCATTCAAAATAGGTACATCATATATTTTAACACTCTTTTCCTCACCCATAGTTATTTTATTCCATTCCTCATAAATAATGGAATTTATTAGAGCTACTGGTGGTGGGTCTACGTAAGAATCAAATAGTGAGTTTTCTTCCCTAACGAAAAGGGTTTCTAAATTTTCCTAAATATTTATAACCTCCTTCATCATGCCATAATTTTTTTCATCATTGTTTCAAATCCAATCCAAATAGTAGATTATATCAAATTCAATCTTGGGTATAAAAATAAAATCCCTAGATAAACAACGTCTATATTCTATAATGGGGACCTCTTAACACAAATTTGTTTAAATGATACTTGCCTTAAGTGTTTTGACTGATAACACCATTTGGAAATTAAATTGGAAATATCTAATTTTCATGGAAAACTAGTATGATATGAAGGAAATTGATGATATAGAATAAAATAATTAATTTTCTATGTTTGAGGAAATGAATATAGTACCTACCACAAAATCATTAAAAACATCAACCTCAGATGTTGTGAACACCTAAACTTAGCCTTACACCGTTGGCCTTCTTGGGGAAATGTTCCCTTGACACTTAGTAAATTCAGGGTAATAATGTCACATCACCCTGAAATTATAGCATTGATCATTAGTATCATCATTCATCCCCTTGAAATCACTCAATTGGTGGAATTTTTCTTCACACATTTAATAGACCCCCATTTAATTTAGGAAATTACCATGGTGTTTCTTCACAAAATTAATACAGGATAGAAGCACAACTCTTCCCTTCTACCCCATTTCCTTTTTAACATTTCCAATGTTTTAGGAAACCCTCTTCTTCCCTTGTTTCCCATGAAAGAAATAAGACATAGAATATACCGTTACCATCCTGACAGAACATGATACTATATCTTTAAATAATGAGAAACTTTGGTAGACTAGTTCCCATTCAGGTTAATTATTTTAAACCATCTATGAATCGATCAATTTTTCTTCATGGAATATTTATGTAGTTTACAGAATGCCTTTATAGACTTGATAGTTTGGCATTATACTTGGATATATTTTCATCCACATTCTCTCTCAGATTCATGAATTTCCATTACATATTTGAACATTGTTTATAAGGAGAATATTTTTTTAGGAATATTTCTTTAAAATAACTTCATTCCATCTCTTTAATATATTCTTCCACATTTGTGTTTTGGATTAACTACTACCACTAATTTTCATCTCCTGACAGAGGATAAGCTACCCTGAAAACATTATCTCTTTCCTTACTTCCAAAAGTAAGAAATATATTTTATAGGGAACATATCACATTCCCATGCACAATTGGGTTTGATGTATCATTGAATTATGAAGGCTGTTGTATCATAATGTTATCTAACATATCTCTCCCATGTTTTGGATCCTGATGCTCTCTATGGGTAAGGTTAATATTCATAACCTAAGTCAGTTTTCCTTGTATAGTTATAAGTTTCTTCGCACCAGTCACAACACCAAAGCCAACATCATTATACATTAGAGGGGAATCCCTACATAGAACACGCTCGTAAATGTGGTTTCCAATCCTTCCACTCTGTTCCATTTCTAAATAATAGAATACACTAGAATAGTTAATGATTCATAATGTATAATCTCAAATTAGAAATACAATGAGAATAAATTGATATTATAAACATAGCTAATCTCATAATCATAAACCGGGTTTCTTTGAGGAAAAAACTACCTTTAAATCCTTCATAATGGCTTGTATAGAAAATGTGAATTATTCTAAGCATATCCTCTTGGAGTGTCAAACCAGGTGTTCAGTGAGACCTATTTTCGTGTCCCAGGATTCCTTGGGTCAATCCTGATGCTCTTTGTTAGAGTTCTCTCTCATAAGAACATATGATCTAGAACCACAACCACTTGTAGTATTCACACATGGGTGTATTTTAGTGAAAGATTGACATAATCTATTCCATAAAAAATATTCATAGATGTTCTTGTACATTTCTATTCAAATACTATCTCATGGTTTTTTTATCAAATTTATATTCTCTAAATCTAGTTTCTTTGTTTTCTACTACACTTCCTTTGATAACAACTATAAGGACACATCCATGGTTTACCAGAGCCGGAGCCTTATTCAATTACGTTATCTTATAAAGAATGAAAATGAATCCTGAAGGACAGAATATTTTAGTAGCATTGGAAACAAGATATATACATAAGTTCTTCACTAAAACTTGAATCAAAAAACAAAATTAGAGATTCCTCCAACAACATCCATAAATCATAGGTTATTTATGCATGTCATTCATAAAAAAAATATCTTGTCCTGAGAAAATGAAACATAAGAACGTTTTGGGATCAAAAACTCAGAAATGGTAATCAATACATCAGATGATATCATAAATATAAATATTTATCATGTAGAATAACAAAAAACACATTTCCTATAAAAAAACCCATGAACACATTATGGAAGGAATAGGATATGAATAAACAATTCCATAGTAAAACATAATCATGGGTATTATACTAGTCGAATAACCACATGAACCATTAATAATATTTTCATAATGTGGGAATTCATAATGTGGGACATCATAAACCATACATTGAAGACCTTGTGCTAATACCATAAATAATCATTTTTTCAAGGCCTTGTGCCGACACCATAGTCTGTCTCACGAGACCTACAAATGACATAAAGGGCTATATAAGGCCCCACATGAAAAAAACTATGTCCAACGAATTCTTCATATGAATGGGGATAAACATAGACAACATATACAATTATATTTAAACTAAAATATTAAATGTAAATAACTTTCCAAAAACAATAAACGTAAACGCTAACCATTCAGAGTAAATTGATGAATTGTTTTATGATTGAACATCCACAAAAAAACTAATCATAAACCATTAAGCTAAATATAGTTTATGATACCATAAAATATTAATCCCTATAATAAATAGTAATACAAAATATATTTCAAATAGGTGATGGTACTTTATAAAATCTTCAGGTAATTCATGAGACAAACACTCTTTTACATTGAAAAGAAGAGTTCTTATAGAAAAATATCTGTATAAATCCAAAAGAAAATTAATATAGTTTTTTAGAATAAAATGAGAGTTATTATAAAGGTAATTCATTCCAAAAAAAAATTATATAATTCCATTGAAAATAGGTAGGAATTTGAGGAATTCCCTCATAACAAGACTGTTTATCGGGAATGATTTTTGAATGATCCTTTTAAAACAAATAACTCTCCATAAATTAATTTATGATTCTGGTTTGAACACATATATTGAAAAATAAAATTTAAATCATGAGTAGTACATATGAATTAATAATAATTTAATCGAGGTATGTATATACTAAAAGTAACCCAAAAAATGGAGGTCCGGGTAGAAAACCCTTTCTTTAAGTCAGAATGTGTTACGCTCTTAAACATAATGTACTTGAATATGAAATTAAACATATTATTAACATAATTATGAACCAATTATAAATGTATTTAGTTTATAAAAATTTTATTATGTTCTTTAGGTTCTTATTGATAAGTTATAATATTGAATTTTGTTTCTCCAAAGTGTTCATTTCCTTGGTTTTCAGGATCAGTATCATGGTATATGAGTATAGAAGTTCATGTGGAAAGGATGTAATTCCCAAGAATAGAAATGATATATTATTTATATAAATACTAATGTTTTAATGGTTATATATATCATTTTTTGTACATCGTATGAGGATGAATAATTAGATGAAATATTATTGACTATCAGTTATATTATTTGGCTATATTTGGATTATTATGAAGTAGGTTTTCCAGAGAAATTAATACTACGTTTATATAAAAGATCATAAATATTAATTAAAATATAATACATATTTTCAACCATGTTTCACCAATTAAAATGGTTTCATGACAAGTAATGGATAAATTAGGAACCAAACTTTATCATACATGAAGGATATAAATTAGAACCTCAAAGACGATGATTTCATTTATAAAAGAGAGAGTGATAGAGAGAGAATAAGAATATTGATAATCGTTATTATATAAATATCGTGTAATTATAGTATATAGATTATTCTAAAACTATAAGGATCAATTTGATAGAGTATTTTAAGAGAGATAAAAAATATGTTAAATTGAAATGAAACAAAATGAAAAGGAAATATGTTTTACCCCTTTAAATAACCTCTTTGAGAGCCTATTTATGGAATGGGGTCTTGGATATTAGAAAGAAAAAGAGCTCTTAGAGGTGGAGAGTGACTAAGGTAATGTATTTGGGAAGTTCATGGAGAAGCATCATGGGTTTGAGGAATAATGAGAAGATAAGGTGACGGGTTATAGTGGGGGAGAGGATGGTTTTTCCATTATTTTACTCATTATTTTATTAATTTTGCAAAAAAAAAACAATAGTATTGATTATAGTTACCCAAAACATTAATAATTTAATTTTAGTTCCAACAAATAAAAATTTACATTATCTATGACTCATGCATGATACAGAAATTTACATATTTAAAATATTTTGTAAATTATCGAATTTCATTATTCTCTAGAAATTCATTTATTTCAGAAATATCCCTAAAATTATCCCTAACCATTTTTCAACATTAATAATTCATAAATGAATAACCTTTTTTGAAAATAAATTTCTAAATTTTATTGATTTCATTAAATAAAATAATAATTTGATCAAAAATAGAAATTTTAAAACTATAATTCAATTTATATCACATTGAAAAATTAATAAAGACAATAACCTAAAGACAATAAAATAATAATATGATTAAATATTCATGAGTTTCATATTAATATTCATAAAGTTATGTTACTATTCACATAAAATGAATATTGTGTTATCATACTCTAAATATCTTACTGAACACATTCATGTATGTCTGTTTTTCAAAATTCAATTCCCCAAGGTGGAAAAATTATGTTTACTAGAGAGGTTATAACAAAGTGGTTTTTTAGAGGGCTAGTGTTTTATTCATTCTATATTTAATTTACTTTCAAAATCATAGGGCGTTACATCCATCATTTAAATTTTAAGTCTTTTTTATTCCCATTGATTATTCACCTTCCCGAGGACATTAAATTTCCATAAAATGTCAATATTATTTATCATGGATATGTTTATTTCTTAAACCATATAGCATTTATAAAAATAGTTTTTTTACATTGTGAGATAGTTTATTGACTGTGAAGGTATTTAAAAATCCCAATGTATTACTTAATATGAATTTATTTTGATAATAATCATTGATCATGAATTAAATTTATTATGTTTTTTATGATTAAATATTTGGACATGGTGTTACATGTGGGGTCCATTTACAAGAATATACTCGATCGAAATGTCACATGAGAAAAATCAGTTAGCCAAATCCTATGGGGTTTTATGAAGTAGTTTTAAACTATCCCATTAAAGGGTTTGATAGTAGATATATAGTTGGAAAAACAATATTGGTTTGTACGCAATAGTTTTAACTGACTTGTTAATGGTATTGATGGTAGAGTTATTATGATCCCATGACATGATGTACACTAATTATGAACATCCTTAATTGGTAATTAATTAATTATAACAACCCATGAGATTATAAAAATTATATTATCTATAGATTCATTTCATTCTCAACATATTTACTAAATGTAATGTGTGTTTAGTTATTTACATTTACATATTGATTATTGATTATATATTTAAAATTTAATTTTTTAAAATGGAATTTGTTTGTATTTATTTACCATTTAATATTGATTATTATTTATTAATTCATTATATATTTCAGATTAATTAACCCTTCTTGAGAGTGTGATGTCACATTTATTTATTTTCTTTCATAGGAATCCCTGATGTAAACCATGATTGATATTGAGGGAAATTCCTGATATAATAATGAAATTTTGAAAAAATATCATTAAATATTTATTTTTAAAATAAATTCAAGTCTCAAGTATATATATATTTTATAATGTATGGTAAACTATTTTTTCCTTTGCCATGTGATTTGTTATTTATTATGACAAAGTAATCAATTAGGAATTGAGTATGGGCTATTGGGGTTATGTTTGATAAAAAAATTCAGAGGAAGTTTATTTGAAATCATGAAAACAATATTTATGAAATCATATATTATTTAATATAACCTTATGATAAAAATTGTGAATATGTGTATAAGAACATCATAAAATTTTGTTAATGTAGATATTTTATTTTTTTCTAGGAAATACATCCCTTTATATATACTATAAATGGATGTGGTTTTGGAATAAATGTATCATGGTGTAATAACTCTGAAAATGGCTCATTAGGATTGACTTTATCAACACTTAGTGCATGAAATAGGTCATTATAATGAACCATGTTTAAATATCCCAAAGTATATGATTAATATAATTCATATTTTTATTACAATACACAATGAAGGATTTGAATAGATGTTGAAAATTAATGAACTTGGTTAAACCAAAGGTGTATTAGATTGAAAATAATGATTCTTAATCGAATGGTAAAATGAATTACTTGTGGAATGAAAGGGTAAAAATAATTAATTACTGATGAAAAATGAATAGTATGATGTAAAGAAATAAATCATATCATAGGTATCTGTTTTGTGTTAATTTCATTAAATGTAAGGAATTTGTGAGTTATATGAGTTAATTAATTATTCAAAATGATAAACCATATACCAAGGAAGGACTTAAGCAGAAATGAAATATTTGATGTATATATGTTTGTGGTATGTTTTGAAATACTGCGTAAAAAGGATACATATTGGTAAATTTTATATCAAGGTTGTCAATCATATTTTATTGGCATAACATTAATAGAGTTAGATCAATATAGATTAGAAAAATGGAATCCTATATTCTAGGTTAAAACACAACACATATGGTAATTTTGTAGGGCTTGAAACCATCAATGTGGGATGATAAGGGTTTAACACATACCAATTGATTATGTGAAGACCTAGGTAATATTTTATTGTTGTTTTTTATTCAATTTAATCAATAAATATTTATTATGATCAAGTAGTGGTACTATTGGGTTTTAGAGATTAATATATTGTTTTGGAGAACTTCTGATAATAATATTAATTTGGGAATATTTTTTGGTGGATAAGGAATGATTTTTCACCCTATAACAGATATTGCAATCCATTAAAAGTTAATTTTTAAGGCTTTATGGATAAAAAACTAATCATTAAAGATTATTTTCATAGATAAAGTGATTAATTAGAAATTGATCAAGCACATCCAAAGAAGAAAATTGTTATTATGAAATATAAATGTATCATGTTAGTATATTTCATTATATTAATATATAGTAAAATAATTCCTCAACATTAATAAAATTATATTGAAACAAAAATTTAATCCTATCATAATAATATATTTTAAATAAGTTGGTCTTTTAAATAATCATAAATTTATCGTCTTTAGGCCTTTAACTTTCTATTAATCATTTACTTTATTATGATTAATGACCAAGATCAGTCTCTAAAACTATTTAAACTTTTCCTCACCAAATTCCAATAATGTTCTCTACTGAGGAAACCCAGTTATAATTTATTCTATAAGACCTTTTTACTTCCCTATCTATCTCATTAAGAGGTTATATTATTATCTTTTTCTATGATATTGTTTTAAAAAAATAATTTTAACATATCTGACTCTATATTTCCAATATTAAGTCTACATTTTGAGGATTCAATTTATTTATTTTGGTCAAAATGTAACACCCCATGATTTTGACATAAAAACATTTCATTAAATAGCATATGCAATACACAACACCATGCATAAATGAAAATATAGCGCCCCATAAATTATGTTATATTGATATACCAATAAATTAAATATATTCTGTAGCATATATCATACATAAAAATGATGTAATCTTGCTTTACACACTACACTATATTTATCTTGAATTTCATGAAACATTGTGTTTCTCTAGCATTACGTACAACATCGAGTTTAAAAAATTGAAATATTATTGAAATATTATTATTAAATATAACACTTATAACCTTGTTGTATTATTGTAAGGAATGAATATTAAGAACAAAATTAGGAAAAATATGTTTTTATATTGTTTAATAAAAAATATTCATTTATATGAAAAGTAAATGTTTCATGAAAAACATTAATTTCTGTAAAAGTTGTTTTATTCATGATTTATACACAAAAATATAAATTATTTTTTAAACATTTTTAGATAATCATTAAGAAAATTTGAATATGATTTTGGAAATCGTAAATTAATTATTATCTTATAGTGATTTTTTCATATTTTTCTGAAATATTTCATGTTTTGATAAAAAATGAAAATTACTGAATATTAATTGAAAAAATATATTACATTTAAATATATTTTTTAGTAGTATTATATTTTACATTTTTTAGACTAAATTTAGTTCAATTTTTTATCAATTAAACCAATATAGGTCATTGAATCATTTTTATATTCAATTTGGATAACAAAATATTTTAAAACTATTGAAAACTTTCTCTTTAAAAACATGCACTATCATCACATCTATTGGCATATTTTAAAATTAAATTTTGGTTCTTAATTGAATGTAATTTGTAAAAATGGATTATATATTTGGAGTTGACAAAGTTTATATCTAATAAAAATTTCAACATAATTTTCTTCCAAAATTCATTTTGAGGATTATATGTGATAATTATCTAAGTTTACATCAAAATAGATTTAAATAGTTTTAAACTATGATATTAAGGGCTAAATTTTCCTAATAAATTGTTATAAAATTTTATTGTTGGAATTTTTACACATTCCCTCACATATTTTTAATAATTTCACATATTGTGTGGTTTTTAATGATAAAACCTAGTTATGATTGAATTTTAATTAAAAATTACAACTGTACCACTCACTACACTTATAAAAGGTCACCACATCTCCTCCATTCTTTACACATTTAAAAATCAATGAATCCAAAAAACCATCACAAATCACTTCTCAAATTATATTCCCTCGTCCTAGAATCCTTATTTTTTTTTAAAAAATCCATCCTTTGATCTACGTTGTGAAAACCTATGAAATATACCAAAGGAGGTTGTAACATTTTATAACAAGAATTTTATATATTTTCTTTCTCCACGTCTAAGAATTATTATTAATCGATTATTATATAATTAAATAATTATATTACATATATAATTATTTCATTATTAAAACATCATGACCTAAAACCATCTCCACTTACATCAAATGTGTTATGAAATCATCATTCGTACGTACCGCATAGTAGGACCTCACAAACCAAAGTTCATTTGTTTTCCCATTAAAACTATTCAGGGATTGGTATTATGGTGGATATAATATATATGTATAATATTTAAAATATATATATATATTTACAGTCATTATATCATATATAAAATTTTTAAATTCTATTATGTAGAGGGTACAATAATGTCACATGTGTGTACGGCGAACTACCACCTCACATAGTAATGTGATTCATCTTTAACAAATACTTTAGATTGAGAGTGATACAGATAAATTTATTGATTATATATTATATAAATTATATAACTATGAAATTAAATAAATATATATAATTAAATAAATTTAATATATTTCATTTCATTCATACCTTTTCACTAAAGGAAATATGATAGCATCGTTCTTGTACTTGTCGACTACTAACTTCACGTAACAATTAGACCCTCTTTTCATCACCACACCTCATGATAGATATATATAAATATATTTACCAAAAAAAATATGATATATATATTATGTTATATTCATTATATATTGATAAAATATTACTTACATTATTTCCAAAAATATCAATAAAAATTTTAAATGTAACTCATGCTTATGTATAACATACCTTCTCTATGACGATAACATACTTTCCTAATAAAACCAATAATTCATGGTCAATTAAAAAAATATTTATTTATTAGAAAATATGATAATTATTTTGTAATTATTATTCTGGAGGTTATTTATATACATAATATGTATAAAAATCAAGACTTTTATTATAAAACATGAATTATATAATTAGCCGATTAACACTCAAAAAAATAAAAATAATGAAATATTATTGAAAATTGAATGGAAATATTTAAAAATATGATCATATATTATATTAAAAATATCACTATTGTTCATTTATAAATTAATAATATGGTTAGAAACAATATATAGTATGTTAAATAACATTCAACTAAATTAATGGGTGACATCAGAGATTTATTAACTCAATTTCAATTCGATGGGTTCAACATCTCCTTCATTGATTATGTAATTCTATGAAAATGTGTAGAAGGAATTTTTATTACCTTATGTTGGGATAAAATTTTTTATTTGTATTTATTATTGAAACACATAATCAATTTATTTATTAATTCTCACATCAATGTTATAATCATATTTTGGGAATATTTCACAATCGCATTCTAATAAAGATTGTTTATTATGGAAATTAAATTAAAGGAAATTATTCCAAAATTTAAAAACAAAACCATATATGTTTCTATAACTATACTTATTCAGGATATTTGGAGATGATAATACCATTTT
The DNA here is from genome assembly GCA_963277665.1 of Viscum album. NCBI lineage: Eukaryota > Viridiplantae > Streptophyta > Magnoliopsida > Santalales > Viscaceae > Viscum > Viscum album. Next base: position 479,526,534 of record OY728134.1, read on the forward strand.
AAATAGTTTATTACCAAAATTAATATATTTTTTAAGAATATCCAACTTCATTTCTCACCACAGCTAGAAATCTATCTTCTTTTTAAAAACGTGTTGTAAAATAGATTTCAATTTTTTTTTTATTTTAATTATGATTTATTAAATTAATTTTACCAATTAATATTTAAAAAAATTAAATGTAATCTAATAGAAATTTCAAAACAATAAAGGTTCTTTTATTGAAAATGTGATAGAATCTTCTTATAATTTTTTTTAAAATAAGGAAATTTATTAAAATTTATAAATAAAAATGAATATTTTTTGACTTATATAAAATGTATTGAATTACCCAAAATCATGACTATAATTTAATTGAGTCTCCTTTTTAATATTTCAAGGATATTTTCAATAAAAATATTTTTTTCCCTACAATACTTGAAATTCGTAGTTTTAAAATTTGATTTTAAAAGAAAATGGATGTTCCAAATGGTTTATATTTTAAAAATTGATTTTAAAGTTGTAAATGTTACTTCTAATAAATAGTGTTTAAATATTATTTATGGTATTTCATTTAATTAATATTAATAACCATTTATTTATAATACAATTTCTATATATTTTAATACATATCATCTTTATTAATTATTGCAAAAGTTTATAATAATTTTTTCTAAACAATTTATTAAAATTAAATAATATGATTCATTTTTTTGGTTAACATTCCCTTGATATTTTTAAAATCATATGGTCACTTAATATCCCCTAAATATTAAGGTAATTTATCATGGATATTCTTATTTATTAAACCATTTATCATTTTTATATATTGTGTTTTACATTGAGTGTTATTTTATTTCGTAGGGAAATATTGAAAAATATATATTTTTTAATCAATAAGGATATTTTTTTATAATGAAAATATGTTTATAAGTTATAACTATTATTAAATATATGAGAAATTATCTATAAAATTAGTTACATGTAGAGTATATTTATATAAACATCTATAATTCATTGAAAGGTATCATGAGACAAATTAGTTTTCCAAATTGTATGGTTTGTCTATTATTTGTTTTAAACTAACTTCTGAAATCTATTAAGTTTAGACATATAGTTGAACAAACCAAAATAGTTTGTACCTAGTAGTTATAATCATTATTATGAATGGTCTTGGTGTTAGATGTATCATGTTCCTGATATATAACATTTGATAATTATGTTATTCCTTTATTGTGAATCTCGTTATTATTATTATCTAGGATATTTAAAAAATGATATTATATTTAGATGAATTTATTTATAATATTATTAATTCAATTGTGTGTGGTTTTAGTTATTTACCTTTCTATATTGACGATTCATTATTTATTCATACAGTGATGTTATTTTAATGTAATTGGTGTTCAATTATTTACCATGACATATTGATTTTTCATTATTGATTCATGAAATATTACATTATACATAACCCTTACTATGTATTTAATATTAGCCATATTTTTTTCTTTTTTATAAATTAATAATGTGTACTATGATTGATATACATTGTAATTCTTGATTTACTAAATTTATTCTTGAAAAAGAACATTGATTTAATTTGTGTCTTAAAATGCAATGAAATATGAGACTTTGTATCAATTTTATCAAGGCTAATAACCTATTTTGTCCATCTCGATGTTATTCCTTGCATCTTATGCCAATGTGACAAAGCAAACACCGAGTCTAGGCTACTAGGGTCAAATTCGCTACATAATAATTTTTACATAATATAAAATAACTATACTCCATTATGGATTACTTATAGGATGAAATCATATTAATATCTTGGGAAATGAAAAAATTAGAAAAGGGTGAGCTAAAAATTGTAAGAGAAAAAAATATCATCCTGTTGTTAGAGGAATGGACATATGATAATAAAGAAAATGTGAAATCGAAAAATATATTTTTACAAAGAACATTAAATAAAAGATGTTACATATATGTGAGGATAATTGGAAAATAAAACTCAAATAATCAAATATGTACAATGGAATAATATTGAGAGATTATGATAAGATCCATGGAGCATAATCATAGGCATTTAAAAATATGGAATTTTCGAGAAATGTTTAATACATAGAAAACATGGGCCATATTAAAAAAACATGGAATCAAAATAATTGGAGACTTTTCTAAGAAGGTATACCTTTTCTTGTTAACAGAGTCTGAATATAATTGCATTTATATATTTAGAATAATCAAACAATGACCCCCCGCTATATTGTGAGTGTAATCAAAGAATGATCAATATATATGTTGTTTGAATAATATATGAAGGATCACCCATAATGGCATTCACATAATCCTATAATATTGGAATTTATGATTTGATTATAATCTAAAAAGTATCACCCTTAATGTTTTGAGTGTATCCCTAATAATCCATTTCTTTATGTTTAAAAATATACTTTTTTCCAAAAATCATTTTTTCATTTCATATAAACCCCAATTAATTGAATCTTGGGGAAGTATAGGACCCCAATAATCAATCATCCTTACATATGTGTTCTTCTTGAAATAAATAATTCTCTGTATAAAAAATGAACACATAGAAAGAAACTAGGTTTGGATATATTTTCTTATCGTCTCAGCCAATTTACCCTCATGATTATAAATGGTTGATACCAATAAATTATTTCCTCAAAAAGAGCACATTACAATAAAATTCATTTTTTTAGTCATATAAAAAAATTAACCTAGAAAAATAACATTAATAGATAAATAGGAAAATGGAAGGGAAATATTACCTGTGTTTTTAGAAATCATATTTAATATTGACGCAAATAATGAACTTATGTATCACATTCAATTGTAATTTTAGAAAAGTGGATGTGAGAACTTTTGAAAAATGGAATTTCAAAAGAACTATTTAATTAAATTTTGGTTATAATAGAAGAATTTGTGATGGAATATGAATATTAGTATTATGAAAGGATAGAAATCATTTTTTATATTTTGAAATACCTTTATTAAAACACCGAATGAAAAAATATATTAAAAACATTGGAAAAGTGGGGAAGGTAAATAATAAGAACACATGTGTAAAATGATTATTTATTTTTTTAATATAATTTAGAATATATTTTGGAAGATAAAATCAATAAACTAATGAAAAATAATAAATAAAAATGATAATTACTTTTTTAAACATCATTATAAATTTATAAAAAAATAAATTCATCATGTAAGTGGATTTGAATTTTAAATTTTACCCTAAGTAGATAGATAAAATGGAATAGCATATAAAATATAAATGTAACATCCCAAGTATGTAATTAATAATAGATATTTTCATCTATGTCTATTTATGAATTAGATAGTGTTTTAGATGCTTAAAACGAGAATAAATCCAATCTTAAGCATGGAAGACACTGATATTTTTAAAAGATTGTTTTACTGCCATTTGATGGAACCCCATTTTTAAATCAATATTTTGACAATTTTATAATCTATATTTGTCAAAATAAACATATTCTTTATTATTGGGACATTTAAATTTACATTGGATAAATTTTTTGTATTTTTCTGAAAATGTTTATTTTTTAATGAATAGTGAAAAAAATACTGCACATTACATCAAAACTATTTTTTCATCTAAAATAATTATATGGATAGATTATCTTTTTAATTGTCCTTAAAGTTTAATTTGAATATATTTTCAACATTTAATCCAATGGTGGTCATTAGGATTAATTTCACTTTGGAATTTGGCATAATCTAATGCCAAACTTTTCATAGATATTGTTTAAAAAAAACCTGCTATTTGTTTTGACAACGAGAATTATTTTTAAATTAATTAATGAAATTTCTGTGTTTGTAATTTCGTAAAATGGATTCCATATTTTTAATCAGAAGGTCCAAATTATGTAATTAATACTCTTTTTTTTGACATTATGAATAGTAACATCGGTAATTATCTTTAATTATCTTGATTAATGAGTAATCGGGTAGTTAAGGATAATAAAATAATATAATAATAATAAAAAATGACACCAACATGTGTCCTAATTCTACTGATTGTCTCATGGAATACCATGGGATTCCTTTTACCAAACTTGGGGATCTCATGGAGTCACATTTGTGGAAAGTGGCTTGTAATCTTTTTATTTTTTTAAAGAAAGTTAAATATAACAAAGAATGTATCCCCTGAGTAAAACATTTTTTATTTTGTCTACATAAATTATATTTTGGACTATAAATATTCATTTTAAAGGTAAAATTATTTCCTAAATCTTATTAATTTTTTTCATAATTTTTAGACATTATATAAATTAAATTAGTTATGACATCATGAGGATGCGTCGATTACCTCATTATTTAACGATTTAAATAAAATGAAAAGGTAATGTGATAAAATAAGGCCTACACTTGTAAAAAAACTATTTTATGGGTACTTTTAGAATCTTTATCACCTTATTATCGAATTATATCAATTTGGGACCTTTTAAATCCGAGGCTCATTTAAAAATAAAGTAACATTTCTTTTCTTTCCAAGAGTGCCCCTCCTCTCCTCTTATAAAAGGCCCCCACCCATACCTCCTTACCCACACTTCTCAAGCCATTGGTTCATCCAATACCTACTGATTTTTTCTCTACACATCCCTCTACTCACCCTAGAATCCTTACCTTAGCCATGTATCTCTTCATGAAACCCTTTTGGTTCAAACCAAAGGGAGTTACCGGATTAAAAGGTAAAGTCTTCTCTAACGCTCTTTTGTTTTATTTTGCTTCTCCAGCCCCCTTAAATATTTTTATTGATTTATTTTGTAAAAAATACAGTATATTAAATATACTAAGATGTTTTTATAAGAAGTATTCGAGATACATTTACACACACCTACATATAATGGTTAAAGAACATACTTTTTACGTGGATGGCGGATTTCTGCCTCCAGAAACAATGATTGCTCAAAATTATTCTAAAACCTTAAAAGGTGGCCATTAAGATGAAACTATATTTATATATGATATATAATATGATTATGTTATCCTTAAGCTTCTGTATTTTTCATTTTGGCATTCCTTTATGGTTTCAATTATGGTTAAATGCTATATTTTCATTTTAGGAAGTGTGGACTACCACCCCCTCAATGTGATTTGATTCGTTAATTCCATATGTGGGATGTATGAAGGATTTAATTAAGGATATTATATATGATATTATACTGGAATTATAATATATCATTATATAATTATGATTCCATTCCATAAAATACGAAATAGAAATGAAAGTAGCGTTCATGCGTACGTATGGCTTACCGTCTCCATGAACAGTGCATTTCATTTCTTACCTTAAAACGTTATGTAATATTATAAATGGATGTATATAATGGATATATATGATATCTAGATCATGAGTATAACTCTGGATATAATGGATACATGAAAAACTTGTAATTATAAAGAGTTTATTTTTGACTCAAGTACCAATGATCATTAAAACGACCGTTATTAACTTAAATAATTACATAGTGTCCATGACAAGTTAATAAGTGATATAAAATGAATAATTAACATGAAAAATGTTATTAATCAAGAAGAAATTAACTCGAGTTTATTATTCAGGAGATTATAGAATGATTGAGTCAAGTCGGACATGAGGTATGGGACTTCGTCTCAATCTCTTTTCATTGAGGCATATTTTGTTTTATACACAACTTTCTTTTATATGTTGTATAATCCCCTTTGACATTTACATTTATTCAAAAGGAATCTTTATTATATGAAGCGTTTACTAAATGACATAAGGGAATGTTTTTTAGCCATACGTATGCGGCGACAACGACTTCTCTGCCGCCGCGAACATTATTTGAGTTTCGACATCCTCTACAAGCCATTCCTTTTTTTTAAAGATAAATAAATACCATGTTTTACTTTTCTATTATTTTGGTATTTAAAATGGTTTTCATAATGTTTTTATATCAATGTGTTATATTGATATCTTGTGATTTAAAGGTGGAAATGTTATGTTTCCATTATGCATGTTTTATGTGATACAATTATGTTGTGGTTCTTGGGAATTATTATGAAGACGGGTGGTTCCATGATAAACTAAGGGCGGGTGATCCCGATATAGCTCTCCAATTCATTGGGTAATGCGAAGGAGTTAAACGTTAAGGTTTCTCCAAAGAGATTTATGGAATATACTGTGATGGGTATTCCAAACGTAACCAAGAGGGTTACTCCCTATGTAAGAATGTTATGAATTCTCAAATTACCTTTATGTCATATGATTTATATGATTTATTAATGATTTTATGAGGTATGTTAATGTGTCTATGTTCTATGGGTAATGTATGATTTCATTCTTATGTATATATGAACTCATGTTTCCTTTCCCTATTTTTATATCCCTTACTGATCTTTTTATGCTCATCCCATGTTTTTAAATGTATTTCACAGGTCAAGGGAAGGTACATGATAAGATGATAGTGTCAAGGAAGTGTCAAGAAAGAATCAATGTTTTATTTTCAATATGTTTCCGTTGATGGAAAAAATGAATACTATCTTTTATTGTAACCACTTTGTTTAAATGTGGGATGTAATGCATGTTTTATGGTCTAATTCTCTAAAACTCTAAACCTAAAAAGATCCTCAAGGTCTATTCTTGTAATAACTCAATATTAAGTATAGTTCAAGGCAGGGGCCTGATAGTTGGTATCAATGGTCGGTTTAGATAAATTTAGGAGTTTGAATTATATTAATTTATTATCCAAAAATATTTTTTTATGTTCAACATGAAATAATATAGCATTGGAAGATTACCGTGTTTCTTCATCTGAGACATGTTTTTCCAGAATGGTTTTCTGCAGAGCATATAGGGAAGCAGTGCTAGGAAGGCATACAGAAGGAAATAAACTGCCGATTTAGCATCCTAAGATGGTTGGAATTGGAACTGAGCAGTTTTTTGTAGTAATGGCGCAGTTGACTCAAGCGATAAATGGTGGTGGTATCTATACACGAGATCTGCCAGATCAACCGCAAAGGAACATGTCAGTGGTAGAACATTTCATGAGGCAAAATCCCCCATCATTGAGAGGATCATCTGACCCTGTGCTAGCTGAAGGGTGGATTAAAGCACTGGAAAATATTTTCGATGTCATGGGGTGTTCATACAATCAAAAGTTTAGTCTTGATATTTACCGTTTGGAGGGTGAAGTAGATCAGTGGTGGTATATGGTTAAAAATATCAAGGACACTGATGAAATTGATGCTCTCGACTGGGATGAATTCAAAGGTATGTTTCTTGAGAAGTATTTACCTAAGGTTGTTCGACTTAGGATGGAAAAACAATTCCTGGAATTGAGGCTAGAGGAAGACTCAGTGGGTGCATATGAAGAAAGGTTCACTCGATTGTCATGGTATGCTCCAAATTTTATCCGAGACCTTGATAGTAAAATCAATCAATTTTACTCAGGATTAAAGCCAAAATATTGAAGGGCATTAGCTTCTCGTGAGTTCGACAGTTATGAAAAGCTTGTTCGATGTGCTGAGAAGGTGGAAATGGAGTTTGATGATGATCAAGTTTTCTATAATAACTAACAGAAGAAGAGACCGAGGTGGAAGGAGAAAAGAAATAATTCTTCAAAAAATCCTAATGGTAAGAAAACTAACTTTCCAGTTTGTGATAAATGTGGTAAATGGCATGCTGGGGAATGTCTTTTGAATTCTGGAAAGTGCTACCGATGCGGTAAGATGGGACATAAGGCTCGTGATTGGACTGAAAAATTTCATGGTGAAGGTAAGACCAAATTTGATTTACATTTAGTGAAATGTTTTAAGTGCAATGAGATGGGTCACTATGCAAACGAGTGACTGACAATGAGCTCGGGTGATGGGAAGTAGTTAGACTACAAGAAGAAAGGGGTGGTGAATCCTTTGCAACTACTTCAGTAGATGTCGTGCCATAAAATGAAGTTGTATCAGGTACTTTGTTTGTTTTTTCAGATTATGCCAGTGTGTTGTTTGACTCGGGGTCTACACATTCATTCATCCCTAAAAACTTTTCTAGTAAAACGGTACTACCATCTCATGAAATGAATCCTGAACTTGTGGTAAAAACTCATGGGGGAAATGTTGAGGCAAAAAGAATTTATAAGAATCTTCCTATCCTTTTCTGTGGAAAGAACCTACTTGCAATACTTATTGTTTTATCTCTAGTAGAGTTTGATGTTATCCTGGTTGTGGATTGGATCTCTATTTACCATACTAAGATTGACTATAGATCAAAATATGTTTCTTTCCAGAAAGACTTTTAGTTTGTATACAATAATTAACCCTTTCTGTTGATAATATATCAATAGTACGAGAAACTTTTAAAAGATGGAAATGAATGTTACCTTACACATATTGTTGAAAACAGGGGAACTGTTCAAATTAATGATGTGCCAGTGGTAAATGAGTATCCTGATGTTTTTCTTGATGAGTTACCTGGAATAATACCAGATCAGGAAGTTGAATTTACTGTTGACTTAGTTCCTGATTCTAAGCCAATTTCAAGACCCCCTTATCGAATGGCTCAAATTGAACTTTTAGAGTTGAAGGATAAATTGCAAGATTTATTAGAGAAAGGTTTCATTCAACCTAGAACATCACCATGGGGTGGTCCTGTTTTATTTGATAAAATGAAAGATGGTTCTATGAGACTTTTCATTGATTATAGAGCCTTGAATAACATCACTGTTAAGAACAAATACCCTTTTCCTCATATCGATGATTTGTTTGATCAGCGACGGGGAGCTCAGTATTTTTCAATGATTGACCTGAGATCGGGGTACCATCAGTTGAAGGTAAAGGAAGCTGATATTCCAAATACCACATTCCGTACAAGATATGGCCATTATGAATTTGTATTAATGCCTTTTGGGCTAACCAATTCACCTGTTGTATTCATGGACTTAATGAATATAATTTTCCATGAGTTCTTGGATAAGTTTGTGGTTGTTTTGATAGATGATATTTTGGTGTTTTCTAAAAGTAAAGAGGAGAATGAGAGACATTTACGGGTTATTTTTTAAACCTTAATAGAAATGAAATTGTATGGGAAATTCAGAAAGTGTGAGTTTTGGTTACAAATTTTTTTTTTCCTTGGTCACATTGTTTCTAAAGATGGGATAACTGTTGATCCTGCAAAAACAAAGGTTGTTGAAGAATGGCCAAGACCCACAAATGTAACTGAGATTCGTAGCTTCCTTGGTTTGGTAGGCTATTACCGAAGGTTTGTTAGAAATTTTTCCCGGTTATCTAGTCCAATGACTAAGCTAACTCGGAAGGGTGTAAAGTTTATCTAGACAAAAGAATTCGATTATTGTTTTCCGGAGTTGAAAAGAAGATTGATGAATGCTCTAGTTTTGGCACTACCTTCCAGGAATGGTGAGTTTTTTATCTACATTGATGCTTCATCGAAAGGACTTGGTTGCGTCTTAATGCAGAATGATCAGGTAATTGCTTATTCTTCATGACAGTTGAAAACTCATGAGGTAAGTTACCTTATAAATGATTTCGAATTATCTATTGTTGTTTTCACTTTAAAATTTTGGAGGCAACATTTTTATGGAGTAAAGTGTAAAATATATACCGATCAAAAAAATTTAAAGTATATATTCACTCTGAAATAATTGAACATGAGATGGAGGAGATGGATAAAATTAATCAAGGACTATGATTGTACAATTCATTACCATCCACGAAAGAAAATAAAGTGGCTGATACTTTGAGTAAAAAAAGTAATGCTTCATTAACAATGTTGTGTTTGGAACGTGATCCTTTGGTTAATGATTTGATGAGACTTGGATTAGAAGTTTTTGGTGTAGGATGACCTTCTGTTTTGTTTCAGGTATCAGTGAAATCATCTCTATCAGACAGAATCAAGAAAGCACAGAAGCAAGACATTGAGTTGTAGAAAAAGGTAGAGCTGGTTCAGAAGGGTAAGATGCCTGAATTCAACAATGATAATGATTTTGTTTTGATATTTCGGTAGAGATTGTGTGTACCTTTTGATTAACAGTTGAAGAGAAATTTGTTATGTAAAGCTCATAGTTCTCCATTTTCAATTCATCATGGCAGTACTAAGATGTAAAGGGATCTATGGGACTATTACTAGTGGGATGGAATGAAAAGAGATATTGCTGATTTTACTGTGAAGTGTTAGACATGTCAACAGGTTAAAGAAGAGCGGCAGTTACAGAAAGGGATTCTTCAGCCTTAACTAGTGACATAGTGGAAATGGGAAAATATATCCATGGACTTCGTTGTGGGATTGACGAAGACATCTCAAGGTAATAATGCAATCTGGGTTATTGTTGATCGCTTGACTAAATCTACTTATTTCCATTCTATACGAGATAATTTCTCTCTAGATCATCATTCCCGTTTGTATCTTAAAGATATTGTCAGGTTACATGGAGTTCCTCTCTCCATTGTATCTGACCATGATCTCAGGTTCACTTCTATCTTTTGGAAAGGCATTCATAAGTCGTTGTGTACTGAATTGAATTTTAGTATAGATTTTCATCCTCAATGAGATGGGAAATTAGAATGAACAATTCAAACATTGTAAGATATTCTATGTGCTTCTTCGATGGATTATCAGGGATGTTGGTACAAACATCTATTTTTGGTTGAGTTTTCATATAATAACAATTTTCATTCAAGTATACAGATGGAACCATTTAAGGCGTTATATGGGAAGCGGTGTCGAACTCCAGCTTTTTGGGATGAAGTGGGTGAAAGGAAACTGATCAGACTAGAATTGGTAGAAGAGTTGGAATAAAAAGTTCAGCTGATACAGAAACACATGAGTATAGCTCATAGCAGGCAGAAGAGTTATGCGTACAACAGGAGGAAAGATCTATCTTTTGAGGTAGGTGATCATGTTTTTTCTTAAAGTCTCACCATGGAAAAGTGTGATGCGATTTGGTAAGAAATGAAAGGTGAGTCCAAGTTTCATTGGACCATATGAAATTTTGGATAGGGTTGGATTAGTTTCTTACCGAGTGGCTTTACCTCCGTGTTTATCTCAGGTACACAATGTTTTTCATGTTTCAATGTTAAGGAAGTATGTTCCAGATCCATCTCATGTTTTGAGTCCAGAGGTAGTTCGGTTGGAAGAGAATCTCTCTTATGAAGAACAAGCAGTCCAGATTCTTGACCACAGGTACCAAGGGTTACGGAATAAGGGGATTCATTAGGTAAAGGTTTTGTGGAAAAACCACATGATTGAAGAGGCAACATGGGAATCTGAAAATGCAATGAGGGATAAATACCCCCAGTTATTCGATAAGTAAATAAATTGCTGGGATGCAATTTTCTAAAGGGGGGAAGGATGTAACACCCCATGTATGTAATGAAAAATAATTATTTTTATCTATGTCTATTTATGAATTAGATAGTGTTTTAGAGGCTTAAAATGAGAATAAATCCAATCTTAAGCATGGAATACACAGATATTTTTAAAAGATTATTTTGCTACCTTTTGATGGAAAAACATGTTTTAATAATTATTTGGACACTTTTATAAGCTATATTTGTCAAAATTAACTTATTCTTTATGATTGGGACATTGAAATTTACATTGGATAAATTTTTGGTGTTTTGTTGACAATGTTCATTTTTAAATTAAAAGTGAAAAAATACTGCACTTTACATCAAAACTGTTTTTTCATCTAATTTAATTATGTCGATAGATTATATTTTTAATTGTTATTAAAGTGTAATTTTAATATATTCTTACCATTTAATCCAATGGCGGACATTATGATTAATTTTACTTTGGAATTGGGCATAATCTAATGCCAAACGTTTCAGAGATATTGTTAAAAAAAAGCCGCTATTTGTTTTGACAATGGAAATTATTTTTAAATTAATTATTGTAATTTCTATGTTTTTAATTTGGTATAATGGATTCCATATTTCGAATCATAAGGTCCAAATTTTTTAATTAAAACTCTTCTGTTTTTTGACATTATGAATAGTAACAACGGTAATTATCTTTAATTATCTTGATTAATGAGTAATCGGGTAGTTAAGGATAATAAAATAATACCATAATAATAAAAAATTACACCAAAATTTGTCCTAATGCTACTGGTTGTCTCATGGACGAACATGGTATTCCTTGTACCAATCTTGGGGACCCCATGGAATTGCTTTTGTGAAAAGTGACTTGTTATCTTTTTATTTTTTTAAAGAAAGTTAAATATAACAAAAAATTTATCACCTGAGTAAAACATTTTTAATTTTGAATACATAAATGATATTTTGGACAATAAATATTCATTGGAAAGGTAAAAAGATTTCCTACAACATAGTATTTGTTTCATAATTTTTAGACATTAAATAAATTAAATTATTTATGACATCATGATGATGCAGCTATTACCACATTATTTAACGATTTAAAAAAATGAAATGATATTGTAAAATATAAGTCCTACACATGTAAAAAACCTATTGTATGGGTATAGTTAGAACCCTTATCACCTTACCCTTGATTTATATCAATTTGGGACCTTTTAAATCCGAAACTCATTTTAAAATAAAGTAACATTTCTTTACATTTCATGGGTGCCCCTCCTATCCTCTTATAAAAGGCCCCCACCTCTACCTCTTTAACCACACTTCTCTTGCCTTTTGATCGTCCAATACCTGGTAATTTTGTCTCTTGACATCCCTCTACTAACCATATAATACTTAAATTAGGCAGGAAGCTCTTCAAGAAACCCTTTTGGTTCCAACCAAATGGAGTTACCAGATTAAAAGGTAAAGTCTTCTCTAATGCTCTTTTGTTTTATTTTGCTTCTCCAACCCCCTAAACATTTTTTATTAATTTATCTTGTAACAACTTCCGTATCTATAATATACTATGGTGTTTTTATAATAATGATTCGAGCTACAATTACACACACCTACATCTAATGGTTAGAGAACATACTGTTTCCGTGGATGGCGAATTTCTGCCTCCCAAAACGATGCCTGTTCAACAATCTTATAACACCTTAAAAGGTGTCCATTAAGATGACACTATATTTATATATGATATATAATATGTTTATGTTTTCCTTAAGCTTATGTATTTTTCATTTTGGAATACCTTTACGGTTTCCATTATGGTTAAACGTGATATTTTCATTTTAGGAAGTGCGGACTACCGCCCCCTCAAAGTGATTTGATTCGTTAATACCATATGTGGGACGTATAAAGGATTTAATTAATGATATTATATTTGATATTATACCGGAATTATAATATACCTTTATATCATTATGATTCCATTCCATAAAATACTAAATAGAAATGAAAGTAGCGTTAATGCGTACGTACAACTTACCGTCTCCATGAATGGTGCATTTTATTTCTTAACTCTAAACATTATGTTATATTATAAATGCTTGTATATAATGGATATATATGATATATATGATATCTACATCATGATTATAACTCTGGATATAATGGATACATGAAAAACATGTAATTATAAAGAGTTTATTTTTGACTCAAGTACCAATGATCGTTAAAATGACCGTTATTAACTTAAATAATTACATAGTGTTCATGAAATGGTAATAAGTTATATAAAAGGAATAATGAACTTGAAAAAGGTTATTAAGAATAAAGAAATTAACTCATGTTTATTATTCAGGAGATTAATGAACGATCGAGTCAAGTAAGACCCGTGGTATGGGACTTCGTCTCAATCTCCTTTCATTGAGGCATAATATGTTTAGTACACAACTTTCTATTATACGGTGTATAAACCCCTTTGACATTTATGTTTCTTTAAATGGAATATTTTTTATACGAAGCATTTACTAAGAGACAAAAGGGAATGTTTTTTTTTGTACGTATGCGGCGACAACGACTTCTCCACCACCGCGACCATTATTTGAGTTTCGGCTTCCTCTACAAGCCATACCTTTTTTTTAAAGAAAAATAATTTCCATGTATTAATTTTCATTTATTTTGGTATTGAAAATGGTTTTCATAATGTTTTTATATCAATGTTTTGTATTGATGTCTTGTGATTGAATGGTGGAAATGTTATGTTTCCTTTATGAATTTTTTTATGTGATACGATTATGTTGTGGTTCATGGGAATTATTATGAAGATGGGTGGTTCCGTGATAAACTAAAGGTGGGTGAGCCCGATATAGCTCTCCAATGCATTGGGTAACGCGAAGGAGTTAAACTTTATGGTTTCTCCAAAGAGATTGAGGGAATATACTTTGATGGGTATTCCAAACGTAACCAAGACGGTTACTACCTACATAATAATGTTATGAATGGCTCAAGTTACCATTATGTCTCATGATTTCTATGATTTATTCATTATTTGATGAGGTATGTTAATGTGCCTATGTTGTATGGGTAAAGTATGATTTCATTCTTATGTATATATGAACTCATGTTTCCTTTCTATATTTTTATAACCCTTACTGAGCTATTAATGCTCATACCATGTTTTTGAAATGTTTTTCACAAGTCAAGGGAAAGTTACATGATAAGATGATAGTGTCAAGGAAGTGTCAAGAATGAATCCAAGTTTTATATTCAATATGTTTCCATTTATGGGAAAAATGAATACTATCTTTTATTGTAACAAATTTGTTTAAATGTGGGATGTAATGAGTTTTTTATGGCTTAATTCTTTAAAACTCTAAACCGGAAAAGATCCACAAGGTGTATTCTTGTAATAACTCAAGATTAAGAAAGGTTTAAGGCAGGGGCCTTATAGTTGGTATCAAAGGTCGGTTTAGATAACATTAGGAGTTAGAATTATATTAAATGATTAGCTAAAAATATTTTTTTATGATAAAATTGAAATGATATAGAATCGGAAGATTACAATGTTGCTTCATCTGAGACATGTTTTTTCAGAATGGTTTTCCGTAGAGGAAATAGGGAAGCAGTGCTAGGAAGGAATACAGAAGGAAATAACCTGCCGAATCAGCATCCTGAGATAGTCAGAATTGGAACTGAGAAATTTTTTGCAGTAATGGCGCAGTTGACTCAAGTGATAAATGGTGGCGGTATCTATGCATGAGATCAGCCAGATCAACCGCAAAGTAACATGTCAGTGGTGGAACATTTAATGAGGAAACATCCCCCATCATTCAGAAGATCATCTTACCTTGTTCTAGCTGAAGGGTGGATTAAAGCACTGGATAAGATTTTCGATGTCACGTGTTGTTCAGACAATCAAAAGGTTAGTCTTGCTATTTACCGTTTGGAGGGTGAAGCAGATCAGTGGTGGTCGATGGTTAAAAATATCATAGACGCTGATGAGATTGATGCTCTCGACTGGGATGAATTTAAAGATATGTTTCTTGAGAAGAATATTCCTAAGGCTGTTCGACTTGGGATGGAAAAAAAATTCCTGGAATTGAGTCAAGAGGAAGACTTAGTGGTTGCTTATGAAGAACGGTTCACTCGATTGTCAAGGTATGCTCCAAATTTTATCTGAGGCCTTGTTAGTAAAATCAATCATTTTTACATAGGATTAAAGCCAAAATATCGAAGGGAATTAGCTTCTCGTGAGTTCAAAATTTATGAAAAGCTAGTTTGATGTCCTGATAAAGTGGAAATGGAGTTTTCTGATGATCAAGTGTTCTACAACAACAAACAGAAGAAGAGACCGAGGTGGCAGGATAAAGGAAATAATTCTTCAATAATGTCTGATGGTAAGAAAACCAAGTTTCTAGTTTGTGATAAATGTGGTGAATGGCATGCTGTGGAATGTCTTTTGAATTCTAGAAAGAGCTACTAATGCAGTAAGATGGGACATAAGGCTCGTGATTGAACTGAAAAAGATCAAGGTGAAGGTAAGACCAAATTTTATTTACAGTTAGTGAAAAGTTTTAAGTGCAATGAGATGGGTCACTATGCAAACGAGTGTCCGACAAAGAGCTTGGGTGATGGGAAGCAGTTAGACTACAAGTATAAAGGGGTGGTGAAATCCTTTGCAACTACTTCAGCTGATGTTGGTCCATCAAATAAAGTTGTATTAGGTATTTTTTTGTTTTTTCAGATTATGCTAGTGTGTTGTTTGACTCGGGGTCTACACAATCATTAATCTCTGAAAACTTTTCTAGTAAAATGGGAATACCTTCTCAAGAAATGACTCATGAACTTGTTGTTAAAACTCCTGGGGGAAATGTTGAGGAAAAAAGAATTTATAATAATATTTCTATACATATTAGTGGAAAGAACCTACTTGCGAACCTTATTGTTTTACATCTATTAGAGTTTGACGTTATCCTGGGTATAGATTGGCTCTTTATTTACCATGCTAAGATTGACTGTAAATCTAAAGAATTTTCTTTCTAGAAAGACTTTCAGTTTGTGTACAAGAATGAACCATTACTGGTGATTACATATCAAGAGACCGAGAAACTTTTAAAAGATGGAAATGAATGTTACCTTGCACATATTGTTGAAAACAAGGGACTGTTCAGATTACTGATGTGCCATTGCTAAATGAGTATCCTGGTGTTTTCCTGATTAGTTTCTTGGAATAACAATAGATCGGGAAGTTGAATTTACTGTTGAATTAGTTCCTGATGCTAAGCCAATCTCAAAACCCCCTTATCTAATGGCTCAAATTGAACTTTTAGAGTTGAAGGATCAATTGCAAGATTTATTAGAGAAAGGTTTCATTCGACCTCTAACATCACCATGGGGTGCTCCTGTTTTATTTGTTAAAACAATAGATGGTTATATGAGATTTTGCATTGATTATAGAGCCTTGAATAACATCATTGGTAAGAACAAATATCCTTCTCATCATATCGATGATTTGTGTGATCAGCTCCAGGGAGCTCAGTATTTTTCAAATATTGACCTGAGATCAAGGTACCATCATTTGAAGGTAAAGGAAGTAGATATTCTGATGACCACTTTCCGTACAAGATATGGCCATTATGAATTTGTATTAATTCCTTTTGTTCTAACCAATGCACCTGATGTATTCATGGACTTAATGAATAGAAATTTCCATGAGTTCTTGGTTATGTTTGTGGTTTTTTTCATTGATGTAATTTTTGTGTTTTGTAAAAGAAAATAGGAGCATGAAAGACATTTAAGGGTTATTTTGCAATCCTTAAAAGAATATAAATTGTATGACAAATTTAGCAAGTGTGAGTTTTGGTTGCATCAAATTTCTTTCCATGGTCACATTGTTTCTAAAGATGGGATAACTGTTGATCCAGAAAAAAGAAAGGTTGCTAAAGAATGGCCAAGACCCACAAATGTAACTGAGATTCGTAGCTTCCTTGGTTTTTCAAGCTATTACCTAAGGTTTGTTAGAAATTTTTCCAAGTTATCTAGTCCAGTGACTAAGCTAACTCGGATGGGTGTTATGTTTATCTGGAAAAAATAATGTTATGATTGTTTTCAAGAGTTGAAAAGAAGATTGGTGAATGCTCCAGTTTGGGCACTACCTTTCATGAATGGTGAGTTTGTTATCTACAGTGATTCTTCATTGAAAGGACTTGGTTGTGTCCTAATGCAGGATGATCAGGTAATTGCTTATGCTTCACGACAGTTGAAAACTCATGAGGTAAATTACCCTACACATGATTTGGAATTATCTGCTGTTGTTTTCTCTTTAAAAATATGGAGGCATCATTTGTATGGAGTAAAGTGTGAAATATATACCGATCACAAAACTTTAAAGTATATATTCACTCAGAAATAATTGAACATGAGATAGAGAAGATGGCTAGAATTAATCAAGGATTATGATTGTACAATTAATTACCATCCACGAAAAGAAAATAAAGTGGTTGATGCTTTGAGTCGAAAAAGTAATGCTTCATTAACAATGTTGCATTTGGAACGTGATCATTAGGTTAAGGATTTGATGAACATTGGAATTGAAGTTGTTGGTGAAGGATGCCCTTCTGTTTTGTTTCAAGTATCAGTGAAATCATCTCTTTCAGATAGAATCAAGCAGGCCTAGAAGCAAGACAGTGAGTTGCATAAAAAGGTATAACTGGTTCAGAAGGGTAAGTTTCCTGAATTCAACATTGATAATGATTTTGTTTTGAGATTAGGGAAGATATTGTCTGTGCCATGTGATTCACAGTTGAAGAGCGGGTTGTTATTTGAAGATCATAGTTCTCCGTTTTCAGTTCATCCCACCAGTACTAAGATGTACACGGACCTGCGGGAGTACAACTGGTGGGATGGAATGAAAGTAGATATTGCTAATTTTACTATTAAGTGTTTGACATGTCAACAGGTTAAAGCAGAGCGTCAGTTACCAAAAGGGATGCTTCAACCTTTACCAGTGACAGAGTCGAAATGGGAAAATATATCCAGGGATTCGTGGTGGGATTGCAGAAGACATCTCAAGGGAATAATGCAATATGGGTTATTGTTGATCGCTTGACTAAATCTTCTCATTTCCTTACTCTACGAGATACTTTCTCTCTAGATCAACTTTCCCGTTTGTACCTAAAAGAGATAGTAAGGTTACATGGAGTTCCTCTATCCATTGTATCTGACCGTGATCTCAGGTTCACTTCTATCCTTTGGAAGGGCCTTCAGAAGTCGTTGGGTACTGAATTAAATTTTAGTACAGTTTTGCATCCTCAATCAGATGGGCAATCAGAACGAAAAATTCAGACATTGGAAGATATTCAACATTCATGTTCGATGGATAATAAGGGAAGTTGGTACCAACATCATTCTTTGGCTGAGTTTTCATATAATAAATGTTTTCATTCAGTATACAGATGGCACCATTTCATGTGTTATATGGGAAACAGTGACGAACTCCAGCTTTCTAGGATGAAGTGGGTGAAAGGAAGCTGATGGGACCAGAATTGGTAGAAGAGTTGGCAGAAAGAGTTCAGCTGATACAGAAACACATGAGAACAGCTCAGAGCATGCAGAAGAGTTATGCGGACAATAGGAGGAAGGATCTATCTTTTGAGGTAGGTGATCATGTTTTTCTCAAAGTCTCACCATGGGAAAGTGTGGTGCGGTTTGGAAAAAAATGAAAGCTGTGTTCAAGGTTCATTGGACCATATGAAATTTTGGAGAGAGTTGGATCAGTTTCTTATCGAGTGTCTTCACCTCCGAGTTTATCTCAGGTACACAATTTTTTTCATGTTTCAATGTTAAGGAAGTACATGCCAGATCCATCTCATGTTTTGAGTCCAGAGGAAGTTCAGTTGGAATAGAATCTCTCTTATAAAGAAAAACCAGTCCAGATTCTTGTCCAAAGGGAGAAAGTGTTACAGAATAAGGTGATTCATTAGGTAAATGTAA
This sequence comes from Viscum album, assembly GCA_963277665.1. Classification (NCBI taxonomy): domain Eukaryota; kingdom Viridiplantae; phylum Streptophyta; class Magnoliopsida; order Santalales; family Viscaceae; genus Viscum; species Viscum album. Next base: position 479,545,827 of record OY728134.1, read on the forward strand.
AGTGGAATAACCACATGATTGAAGAGGCAACATGGGAATCTGAAAATGCAATGAGGGATAAATACCCCCACTTATTCGATAAGTAAATAAATTGCAGGGACGCAATTTTCTAAAGGGGGAAGGATGTAACATTCCAAGTAAGTAATGAATAATATATATTTTTATCTATATAAATATATGAATTAGATAGGGTTTTAGAGGCTTTAAATGAGAATAAATCTAATCTTTAGCATGGAATACACTGATATTTTTAAAAGATTGTTTTATTTCCTTTTGATCGAAAAACAATTTTAAATCAATATTTTGACAATTTTATAAGATATATTTGTCAAAATAAACATATTTTTTATTATTGGGACATTGAAATTTACATTGGATAAATTTTTGGTGTTTTTCTAACAATTTTAATTTTTTAATGAATAGTGAAAAAATTACTGCACTTTACCTGAAAACTGTTTTTTCATCTAATTTAATTATATGGTTATATTATCTTTTTAATTGGTCTTAATGTGTAATTTAAATATATTTTTACCATTTAATGTAATTTTGGTCATTCGGATTCATTTCACTTTGGAATTGGGCATAATCTAATGCCAAACTTTTCATAGATATTGTTTCAAAAAAACCAGCTATTTGTTTTGACAATGTGAATTATTTTTAAATTAATTATTTCAATTTCTGTGGTTAGAATTTGGTAAATGGATTCCATGTTTGGAATCAGATGGTCCAAATTATGTAATTAAGACTCTTTTGTTTTTGGACATTATGAATAGTAACGACGGTAATTATCTTTTATTATCATGATTAATGAGTAATCAGGTAGTTAAGGATAATAAAATAATATCATAATAATAAAAAATGACACCAACTAGTGTTCTAGTGCTACTTGTTGTCTGATGTACGACCATGGTATGCCTTGTACAAAACTTTGGGACCCCATGGAATCACTTTTGTGGAAAGTTACTTGTTATCTTTTTATTTTTTTAAAGATAGTTAAATATAATAAAGAATGTATCACCTGAGTAAAAAAAATTTAATTTTGTCTACAGAAATGATATTTGGGACTATAAATATTCTTTGGGAAGTAAAAAATATTTAATACATCAGATTATTTGTTTCATTTTTTTTAGACATTAAATAAATTAAATTATTTCTGACATCATGATGATGCAGCGATTACGGCAATATTTAACGATTTAAATAAAATGAAAAGATAATGTAAAATCTAAGACCTACACTTGTCAAAAACCTATTGGATGGGTATATTTAGAACCCTTATCACCTTATCCTCTAATTATATCAATGTAGGACCTTTTAAATCCGAAACTCATTTTTTAATAAAGAAACATTTCTTTGCTTTCCAAGAGTGCCCCTCCCCTCCTCTTATAAAAGGCCCCCACCTCTACCTCCTTACCCACACTTCTCCAGACGTTGGTTCCTCTAGGCCCTGCTCATTTTGTCTCTCCACATCTCTCTCCTCACCATAGAAGCCTTACCTTATGCTGGATGCTCTTCAAGAAACCCTTTTGGTTCAAACCAAAGGGAGTTACCCGATTAAAAGGTAAAGTCTTCTCTAATGATCTTTTGTTATATTTTGCTTCTCCAACCCCCTAAACTCTTTTTATTCGTTTCTTTTGTAACAAATCCAGTAACTTAAATATACTAGGATGTTTTTATTAGAAGGATTCGAGATACACTTACACACACCTACATCTAATGGTTAAAGAATATACTATTTCTATGGATGGCGAATTTCTGCCTCCCGAAACGATGATTGTTCAACATTCTTCTAACACCATCAAAGGTGGACATTAATATGACACTATATTTATATATTATATATAATATGTTTATGTTTTCCTTAAGCTTATGTGTTTTTCATTTTGGAATACCTTTATGGTTTCCATTATGGTTAAACACAATATTTTCATTTTAGGATGTGCGGACTACCGCCCCCTCAAAGTGATTTGCTTCGTTAATGCCATATGTGGGACGTATAAAGGATTTAATTAATGATATTATATATGATATTATACTGGAATTTTAATATACCTTTATATAATTATGTTTTTAATATACCTTTATATAATTATGTTTCAATTCCATAAATTATGAAATAGAAATGAAAGTAGCGTTCATGCGTACGTACGGATTACCGTCTCCATAAACTGTGCATTTCATTTTTTACCTCTAAACGTTATGTAATATTATAAATCCATGAATATAATGGATATATATGATAAATATGATATCTATATCATAAGTATAACTCTGTATATAATGGATACAAGAACAAATTGTAGTTATAAAGATTTTATTTTTTACTCAAGTACCAATGATCATTAAAACGACCGTTATTAACTTCAATAATTACATACTGTTCAGGACATTTTAATAAGTGATATAAAAGGAATAATGAACTTGAAAAATGTTATTATGAAAGAAGAAATTAACTCGAGTTTATTATTCAGGATATTAAATAACGTTCATGTCAAGTCGGACCTAAGGTATGGGACTTCGTCTCAATCTCCATTCATTGAGGCATATTATGTTTTATACACAACTTTCTTTTATACGGTGTATAAACCCCTTTGACTTTTACATTTATTCAAAAAGAATTTTTTTTATATGAAGCATTTACTAAACGACAAAAGGGAATGTTTTTTTGTCGTACGTATGCGGCGACACCGACTTCTCTGCCGCAGCGACCATTATTTGAGTTTCGGCTTCCTCTACAAGACATACATTTTTAAAGAAAAATAAATACCATGTTTTACATATAATTTATTTCTGTATTGAAAATGGTTTTCATAATGTTTTTATATCAATGTGTTGTATTGATATCTTGTGATTGAAAGGTGGAAATGTTATGTTTCCTTTATGCATGTTTTATGTGATATGAATATGTTGTGGTTCTTGGGCATTATTATGAAGACGGGTGGTTCCGTGATAAACTAAGGGAGGGTGCGCTAGATATAGCTCTCCAATTCATTGGGTAACGCGAAGGAGTTAAATGTTAAGGTTTCTCCGAAGAGATTTAGGGAATATACGGTGATGGGTATTCCAAACATAACCAAGAGGGTTACTCCCTACATAAGAATGTTATGAATGCCTCAAGTTACCTTTATGTCTTATGATTTCTATGATTTATTCATGATTTGATGATGTATGTTAATGTTCCTATGTTTTATGGGTAAAGTATGATTTCATTCTTATGTATATATGAACTCATGTTTCCTTTCCATATATTTATAACCCTTAGTGAGCTTTTTATGGTCATCCCATGTTTTTGAAATGTTTTTCACAGGTCAAGGTAAAGGTACATTATAAGATGATAGTGTCAAGGAAGTGTCAAGAAAGAATCTATGTTTTATTTTCAATATATTTCCGTTGATGGGAAAAATTAATACTATCTTTTATTGTAACAACTTTGTTTAAATGTGGGATGTAATGCACGTTTTATGGTCTTATACTATAAAACTCTAATCCTGAAAAGATCTTCAAGGTTTATTCATGTAATAACTCAAGGTTAAATAAGGTTTAAGGCTGGGGCCTTATAATAAATCTTTTTAATATGGGTGAATTATATGAATGATGTTCAATAAGTATAATTATAACATAATGAAATGATGTTTGAGTTAACAAAATTTCAGATAGATTTGGTAATAGTTTTATCAAAAGAATTGGGATAAGAGATTTAGGAATATAAATGTAAATCCCAAATATATAAGAAATAATAACATGATAAAATAACGGTTTAGAACATATAATGGATATACAAATAATGACCAAGAAGAACAATCCTAACTTAATAACTGATCATTATATTATTGAAAACCCTTGAATTAATTCAATAATTAAAATTGAAACCCCATTAAACATAGAACTTGAAAAGGATATATAAATAGATTTAATTTAAATATTTTTAAAAAAATAAAATCGTTTCTGAAAAATAGTGCAAAAAATGAAACATGTGGTAACTAAGTATCATGTTTCAATGAAGAAAAATTCAAATGAGTAAACTCTTAATAAAAATATCATGTATCCATACATTCTATATCCTTTTACATGAAAAAATAACTATATTAACAAAAAATTTATAACCATATTCATATATATATACTATTTTAAACAGAAATAATAATAACTTAGTTAAAATAGATTTGTTAGTTATATATTATTTTCATAATTAGTTTTGTTACATAATATTATTTTTTTAGAAATATAATCACAATAGAGGTGATGATTGCAGTTAACAGATTCAACATTCATCATTAAAATATTATCATATGTACTATAAATGATTTTCTATTATTACCAATTGTTCTTTGTTATATTCTTTTATGTATTTCTATTAGGATTCATGATTATAATGTTAGTGACAAGCTTGTTTCATCATTTTATAAAAAAAAAAGAAGGTATGATAAATTTATTTGTGCAAAATTAAACCATATCATTATATAAAATAAAATATGATTTTATCAATAATCTATTATTTCATAAATAATTTTGTTTCCATAGTCATCCATGATATACATTCATATCCTTGTTTATATAAGTGATTCAATATAACCAAATAAGAACAACTTATAACCTATGGGTGATTATGGTTATGTTAGTGTTTCTTTTAGAATAATACCATTATTAATAATGATTAATGATATTAATTATATTCATTTAAAATATTCAAATGGTTTATTTGGGTGTCAGATAATTATTAAAAGGCTATAGTGATAATCCAAAATATATAACATTTATTGAGGCAGTAGTCCATACAAATGCACGAGTGCCACATTTATTTCCTATTGATCTACAAGATGTTAGGAACTATTTATAAATGTGAAGAGATTACTAATTTTATAAGTATCATATTTTAATTAAAAGACACATTAAATGCCATGTTCTAAATTCGGTGTTCTAAAATTAGGCATGTCGTTCATAGAGGTGGCTGTCAGCACATATGTTTGATAATGTCTTTATTTTTCCAATGGTTTTGGATAAAGGTAGAAAATAAATAAAAAATTATTTTCATAAAGATATAGAATACTAATTACATTTATGTTATCATAATTTCAGTAATATAAGACATTTTTTATTGTAGAATATGAAAAAAATATGAGATCTCAGTTCAAAACAATAAATCCTTCATTGGATATTTCACCTTGGGTAACACCTTATCGATCGTAAGATTGGTATTTTTGATATTCCAAAAAATATATTATGTGGGGAGATATAATAAGAGAATATGGAATATAATTTTCTCAATATTATCATTTTTATGTTGTAGTGAAATTTTGTGGATGTGATCAACATTCATATGAGATGAAAATTCCTTCTTTTTAATACCCATTACATTTAAGTGATTTAATTGAACTATTTATGGGTAAATGTATCCAACACTATGAAATAATTATCATTCATATTAAATGAAGCTGGTAAATCCTCTACCATTAGTTTTTAATAAAGAACTAAAAATTTCCATTTTTCACACTACATGTTTCCATTTTAGCATCCTTGTTTTTACCATTTTAAAACTTTTCATACAAGAGAAATTTATATTTTATTAAAAATATAACATAACTAATAATTCCAAATTTTTCATAATATAAATTTATTCTCCATATAATCTGTTTGAATATAAATTTAATTAGATATTATATTTCAATACAAATCATTAGATATATATTTTTTTTAGATTCCTCAATATGTGTTCTCACTGTAATATAACATCAATTTTCCATTAAACGAGTTAAAATATATTATAATTTTCTTAAAAAATCAGATAGTATTTATTATATAAAATAAATTTTTATTAATTTTACATTTTATTATTAAAAATTCTAAATAATCCAATTATTCATAAATAATTATTTTTCTGTTATCTTGGTCATTAATATTAATCATATAAATCATACTATTAAACCTATAAAATTATCCAAGATAGTTAATATGAAAAAGATGATATAAAATATATTTAAAATATATATAATCTCTATAAGTGATGAAAAGAAAATTATTATAAGAGAATCAAACCAATTTTTAGAGTGAAATATTTTGTTTATTTCCAAAACCATAATCATACATCATATAAGTACAAAATAATGTTTTTTAAGGATTTATTTTTCATGATATATATATATATATATTATAAAATTAAATCTTAAAAAATATTATCTCGTTATTTTTTTTTCTATTCTAATAAAAGCGATAGTAATAGAAATATCATATTTTTTTCACATTTCACAAAAAATAATTTCTTTTAGAAAAATATCAAAATCTCATCCGAATATAATTTTGAAAATATGATTTTAAAAATTATTTTCATTTTAATTTTTTTTAATTTATTATTTAATTTAAAAAATAAATTTAAAGATGAACTACTTTCTTTAATCAATATCCTTTACAACGATTATGTTTTCACAATAGTATATCATTTTAATTTCTCATTTCTATTATGTTAATATATTATTTCATATTTGATAATTTTATATATTATCATAATAATCAATAAAATTATGTACACATAATTTTCTTAAAATTTACAAAAAAATATTAATCCTTTAAAATTATAGATTGTATTAATTATATATCCACTAAATGTGATAAGTTATTATTTGTTAATATCATTTTATTTTATTGTGTTTTTATTATTCTTGTAATATTTTTAATAGTGTTAATAAATTACGTCATGAACAAGTTTAGTTTATTATTTTGTGAGGAAAGTTATTGAATGTTTTATTAATTTATAGAAAATAATATTCTTAGCATCCATGATGATATAGGTAGAACCACCTCCAAATATATCTGTGATGGTTATGGGGAACCAGTGGTAAATGAGTTTCCAACTCTTGTTAGTAATGGATTTCCATTGGAATATGTATGGTTGTAAAGTATTTTTTTAGAATTAAACCCTTTTAAATATTATAATAATTTGTTAAAATACATTCATGAATTATGAATTTTTTAATTTTTTTTGTTTATGGTGGTAACCAATATTTTTTGAAATTTAATAAATTTTTAAATGTTTTTACATGGTTGATAAGCACTATCAATCTGTTAAATTTGTTTCTTATAAAATCCATCTATACCACTAGAAACCACATATCCATCATTAACACAAAAATGATCCCCCAAAACTAGCACCCCAACCTATGTACCAAAACTACACACGAGTTATCTTGTACTCTCCCATATCCTACTTGATAATTATCAAAAATAACTTTTGGTAAACTACTAGAGGTCCAGTACATACCCCTAATCCTACAACATACCCCTTCCAAAAAAATAAGTGTTATAGTTGTAACAACCATAAATTGTATTAGTAGAAATTATAGTGAACCAACACTAGTTTTTCCCATGCTCACGTTAGTAATGATTTTTCTTAAGGAACGTTGGGGTTAAAAATCATAGTTAGTTTGAACCCATTTTAATTTTTTATAAATAAAATTTTAATCACATCAATGAAATAATAATTTTTAATAAACATATTGGAGAACTGAACAATTTACACACACCCCTCATTTACTCATTCTAATACATTTTTTGGAAACAATTTATTCAATGATAAATTTTCATTTTTAGATCACAAAAAACATTCTAAATAAAATAAATATTTGATTTTTGTAAACGAAATCTATTTTCTCAGAAAAAAATCAATAAAGACTCATGTCATTATACATGTTAGTGTCAAAATATTTAATTTATTATAAATACTAAACAATATTTCAATTTCTATCATTTTAGTTATAGTGATAATAAATAAATGGTGTGATAGAGAAATGGATTACAAAATATTCATATGAAAATATTTGGATGAAAATCAATTAATTTATCAATAGAAACAGTAAAATTATTAGATTATTGATGTTTTTAATATCATCACAATCAATAGGTATGGCCTTTTATGTGATGAATAATAGAATTTATGTTACAAAAAAATATTCATAATTGTTACCATTATACTATTTTGAATGAAATTGTTGATCTTTTCTAATATTTGAAATTGTTATTATTTTGTTAAATATGATTTTATTTTTTAATTTTTACAACAATAAAATATGACATAACAAGCATAATAAAATGCATGTATGGAGTAAGGACATTATTTATAATTATTACATAAATTTTTAATTACGTATTATGAGACACAACCATGAAAATTTATATATTTAACATAATCCATTCCATTTTTCGTATATATATATATATTATTGAGTTTTAATAATTCATAATCAGGGAATTTAAGAAATTTATTTTTATTAATTATTATCTGAACATTAATATCACAATTAGGGATTACACTTGGAAAAGATACATTTTTCACTAATGGGTGTGTGTCATACACGATGATACAATAATGGATATAAAAGAGAAGGTTCTGTTTGTATTTTTTTAAAAATAATGTTGGAAAGTATATTTTAAATTATATTCATAATAAATATTGGGTCAATTCCATGAATTAAATAAAACATATTAGCATTAAAAATTATCATTGTATAACACCTTTCTTTGATCTTTTTCTTAGCATTAAATTTAGGTTGACATGTTTAATTAATTATACATATAAAATTTTCAAAAAATATTCTCAAAATATTATTGTATTTTCCACTAATGTAGCTGAAACCCTTAATTATTTATTTTATTTCCCGTGAAATTTAAAATAATAATTTAATAAATGCATCAAAAGACTCACCAAAAAATTAAAAAATATATTCATGATGTTTTGTGTGTCTAATATCTATTATCCTTGAACATCATCTGACCATCCATCCTCTACACTATTTATCCTCATCTTTGTATTTTAGTTTGTTATTCAATAGGGAATCATCCATGAAGCCAAGATATTTCCACATGATGGCCTCATTTAACTATAATTTGTAGGCTCTTATAAAATTTCACTGAATATTATCCTTGAGTGTTAAATAAATGATTATATTATAGTTGATTATAGGGAAACATATCATGTATTTATATTAAACCTTGTGCGTATCATTCATATTACTATAGTCTAAAAATATATAATATAAAACTCATAGGATTATAATTTAAACAATTTAATTGAATTAAATTTCCTTCAAATTGTTTCTACCAAAGGTGTTGAGGGACTCCAATTTTTGAGATGAGTTTCATTGTTAATTGTTTCTGGCTAAATTTCCTTCCAAAACATGAAATTTTTCCCATGCTTCTAGATATTATTCTATATCTAATTCATCAATTATAAATTATCATTATTCATATATGTCAAAGAAATAGTCATCTTAATTTTGATTCTATTCATCCTATAGAAAATCTAGAATTCTCTTCATCCGTACTAATCACTATTATTATATATTGGAGACTTTAGTTTGATGTTGGTTAGGCCTTCCACTATAGATCTCCATATACTGAAAATTCAGAAAATATCCTAATATTTTTTATGGAAACACACCCATGTTTCATATGTTGAATATTAAATGAAGTTAAGGTAATATAGTGATCCCCCATATGGTTGAAATGATATGGGCCCTCAAACATCTATGTGAACCAATTTAAGATTCCTATTCATAGGTGTATTTATTTATGGGTTGGATTAAATATTCTGCTACATCCCGTAGATTAATCCCTCTCCAGTTACCTACTAGACATTGTCAAGATTAATAATCCTCTAGCATCCAACACCTATAATCAATTATCAATAACGTGACCAAGATATCCATTTGACAACATCCTTATTTTAGATGATATTTATGCATCGTGCATGATACCTCCTAGAATGCAGGTCCAGTGAAAATTAAATCATTTAAACCACATGACACCACCATAAAACATGTAATATCGTCATAAAAAGCATCTACAAATGGTATTTTATCCTTGATTAACATATTGCATAATTTAAATTTGTTTCTTCAAAAAATGGTATATTACAGATACCTTATTAATTAAACTAAAAACATTTATTTCTTTAAAACCCCATGAATCATTCAATGACAACCTTACTAAAATATCTTTATCTATGGTGAATATTTAGAATTATTCTATTCACATAACTCTCTGTTCATCCACTAAAAATTTTGAATTAATTAATTCATTACAATAAATGATCCACGACCCCATCGATCTCGAGATAGTTAGAAAAAAGTGACACCGTTAAATTTAGATGTATAATTTAAGAATGATTCAGTAGAATGCATTTTTTAATATTCCCTCTCTATAATACTCTTACATATTTCCCATTATTTCATATTTTAACCATGTGGAGTTTTTGGAAAAGCACTATATTTCATGGATCTTACCACTTATGTTTTTCTAATTTCCATCGATGACATATTCAATTGTGGAATCCCCTTACATCCATACTGAATTAGAATTTGGTAACATCATAAACATCTTTATTCTATGTCCCTCTAATCAATAATAGATTGTGGATCTCGACAGAGAAAAATCATTCATTCCACTATAATTACTCACAATAAACACCATTACAAACTATGATTCCAATTGGGTTAATAAAATAATCAATGACCACACACTTTATGTGAACATCACAACAATTATATCTATATTCCTATATATCAAAATTAATTCAATAATATAATTAGCCACTAGATAACCTTATAAAAATTTTAGTCTAATATTTTTTCATGACATAAAAAAATTTTATTTCTAGAAGGACTATCTTATGTGTTTTCATGTTTTTCCATCAATCCATTGGTTTTTTTATCCTCTATAATTTTGAAGGACACAATGTAGAAAAAGTAATTTTTTAAAACAATAAGACATCCATGGAGTCACATATATACATATTACACCGTTTGACTATAATGTTCTTTAAATCTCAAAGTATGTCACACCCTTAAACTTATATGTTTAGTTCTTAAAAGATTAAATAAAAACAAATCATTTTCATCAGTTTCAACATATCCTACAATATTCTTATCAAATGATAAACTTCAATGCACCTAAAACATAATATTCAATTTTATATCCTCGTGAATGGAAACATAAGATAGTTTGGTATCATGATTTGAGTAAGGAAAAATATAAGAGTTCTTAAATAAAAGATATTAAATCGGGATAACATCAGCATATTGGCTTAAAATACTATCAAGGTCTTTTGTCATAATAAATAGAACTATATAAAAACATAGATCATAAATAGTGGGTTATGATATAAGGCTTTCATATGATAGAAGACATGAGTAATTAGAGTGTGAAAACACGATCCAATAGTCATGAGTTATGAAAACATGACATAATAATAGGAATTTAAAAACAAAATTAGCTTATGAGTCATATCAAAAGTCAAATATAATTATCAATATATTCATATCATAAAATAATAGGCTAATAACCTTACAATAACTGTAATTATGAGATCTAACAAATTTTTTTGTATAATATTTTTGAAATTGTGATAACTACTTGGGTGTTACCCCGATCCCATGAGATATGAAAAATTACCACTACATTTTGGGATAATGAATACACACCCATTACATAATGATAAACCAAACATATGTGTAATACACGAAGTGTAAAAAGTATATATTCCACCATATCATTAGTAACACAAGAAAAATTTGAGTTTCTTAAAAACAACCATAATTCACTATCATAAAACACTCAGAGGAATAACATTTATGGTATCATTATATCATATTTTTAATCCGGAAAGTAAAATATTAAAGGATGTTGAAAAAAAATAAAAAATACTATTATAAATCATTGTGAAATTTATCTAGAAAATATGATGTTTTTGTTATATTTAAAATTATAAATTTTAATATAAATTAATTTTAGAATATTTTGAAAGTACATTTCATTACAATGCAATAAATTAATTATTTCATGTATCTTAAATAAAAATAATGATGAAATCATAAAAATTAATTTATAAGGAATTAGTATAAATAAGATATTCCATTCAAAAAAATTGTAAATATAGTCGAATACATTAGAAAATCAGTCTTGTAAGAAAAATTTAAAAGAATCCAATTAAATTTATTTGATGTAAGTAAAATAATGAATAATGTATAGTTATAAATTAAGGAATATTTAGAGAAGTAAATTCATATGAATATATAATGAATAAGGACTATATAATAATGGTTCGCGATTGATAATTTTATGACTCTAAAAAAATGTGGGAATATTTGAAAATATTGAATATTATATTCTATTGAATGAATGTTGTTGGAATGATATTATAGGCCCTATAGAGTCTCAGTGTGGATATATTAAAATTGATAAATAAAATACATAACTCACACATAGTGTTTTTTAATTAATGTAATAACATCTAAAAAATTTCTATCATTGAAAAATCCTGATAGCCATTAAATTTAGAAATAGGGTTTTATGATATGCATGATATAAGGTTTATTAATCATACATGTTTTGTTAGAGAGGAATAATCACTATAATATTAGATGAAAATAAATAAATAAATAAATATTTATATTATATAATTTTTGGACACAAAGAAGAACCTATATTTAATATTTATTAGTTAAACTCTTCAGGGCTAATTGTATGTGCTTTTTTTATTAAAGAGAGGGGACCATCACCATGATTAAGATATATAATTATTGGATAATTGTGGATTGATGATCAATGATTGAGATACCATGGGTAATTTCATAGGCAACAAGGATCATGGGTATCACCAAAACATGACGTAGATTCGTCCTTCATTAATAATCAATCAAAATCAGATGATGGAAATTTTATTTTATTTTATATTATCCCAGTTTTAGATTATTCTATCATCAACATAGACTAATAATTGAAAAAATTATTTTATTGAACATTTATAATTTTTTAACCAATTAATTTAATTATTTTATTCCATGAGTTTATGATTGATATTTTTTTTGAAACCCTACTGGATTAATGGTATTTTCAATAATGAGTGAAGGATAAATGATAATATGGGAAGCATTTATCTCTTAATTTCTTTTATTAATCCCTTTATCCCTCCATTAATTGATCATTAATAACATTTTATTTTCTCATGATTCAATTATATCTATGAAATCATTTCATGTAGTGATTGATTCATTGTATATGTTGGTTTAGAATAATGATTAGAAATATTATGGAGGTTTTTCAGTGATGATAAAGATAATAGATGTATTAACATATTCGGATTGTGTGGTTCATTGTGTGTGGGAGGGGCATGGTGCAATGAAAACTGATTTCACACTAATTTGTCTCTGTAATGTTACAACATGGGATGTTATGGGATTCTTAAACGTTGGTTGTAAGTTATTAGACTAGGATTTGAATCATATTTAATGGTTAAATCATAGATAGATGATTTAAAATGTGTTTTTAGAATTATAGGGAATCCACAATGTACATAGAATGTAGTTTGGAGGAACTAAAACCACATATCATGCTATATAAGTCATCCATGGTTTCAAGAAATTTTATGTATCACAAATATTTTGTCTTATCAATATGTAATTTAATTAAAAAGGATACAAACATAGAAAATGACATCTAAAGTACAAATACATGTACAAGAAAATTTGTTTAATACCAGGATATGAGAAGAGTACATGGATACCGGTACAGACACATTCAAATTTGTGCATTCCCACTACTCCCTAAGATTTTTTCCAACATGATATGTATATAGAGAAGAAAATAATGCAAGAGAAATAAAAACAAAGATATGATTAGACAATGTGAGAGACATCATGTGGTTTATTCGGAATTTAATTTAGTTCTATATAACACGAAGATGTATTTCCTGGAACAAATTTTTTCCTTCTCAATCCCCTTAGAGATACAAGTATGTCAACTAATGGGATAGTGATCCTCTTAATGAGTATAATTTATCTCATTTGAGTATGAGTAGGGAGTGATTCTCTGCCTATAAGATTCATGTCAAATAATTTATTTCAACAACATCACTAGAGATTTTACCCTTTATAAGTATAATAGATTTTTATAGTCAATTGATTTTTTATTGGAGTAGGACCCACTAATTGAGTTTGGTATTTCAGCCGACATAGTGAGGCTCGAATCCCCCAATATTTTTAGAGGGAAGGGACCACAATGAAATTATTTTATTATATAAAGTGAGAGAATGATATATTATATTTTCAGATGGATGAGATATTACTGTGATTATTTGAGTTATTTTGATGAAAATATCTCGGTAATCTTGTTTATGAATCTTGAATTTCCTATTTTTATTTGACTCCAACTTTGAATCATTGATCACTGTGATTTTTTAGTTTCCTTGTGGGTATGATTATACTAAAACCTATATAGGATATTTCTATACATGTAATGTCATATAAAAATTAATAACCTTTTGATGGATTCGTAGGTACACTGGTAGAAGTTGCAAAGATTAAATGTCCTTGAAAACACTTGGACAGATCAAGGAGTTTATTTCCCCTAGTAGGACCCCATTTTTTTGTTAGGATCCTCAGAAATTTTAATTATATTTTATTTGTTGTAGTTTTTTAGGTAATATAGTGTGTGACTAGATATTATTCAGGCATTTAGTGGTTTGATTTTTTTATTGTTCTTCATTATGATGATGTATAGTGATGATTCAATGTGAACAGGTTCTTTAGGCTGAGACAACCCATTAGCTAGATATATCTAATCAATGCTAGTTTTCTTCCCTATCCTATTGAATGTGGGATTGATCTGTCACTCTTATGTTACCACTTTATTTATAGGATCTACTTGGTTGGTTCAGCATAGAGTTTTATATTGAAAATATGTTTTATAAATACAATGGTTTGTATACAGTCAAGCTATAATGGTTTATTTGTGGACTATGGAACCATTTGTTAATATTTCCCAAATCTGTGTCTTAGATAGTGAACCATGTTATTATTCAATAGTATATGTATCTATTCACTAGTACTATCATAAACATGTAGTGTTCTTGGTAAATATATTGAATTTTGTTTTGTGGAAAAAAGATAAATGTGTCATATAGGAGTGGGGTTTGGTTCACATCTCCTTCTTGTGTTGTCTCTCATGATATTATCATTCAAAATGGCACGTATTGTTATTCCCTTAGATTACAATACATAAGTGCTGCAGAATTTTATATTGTAAGATCCTGATGAGGATAATCCTTGTGATGAGGCCACTTATTAATGTACAATTAATTATGAATTTTATATTACAATATAATAGTAAATAATTCCATCGATTGATTAGAAGGGCGGAGTACCTCTGTCTTCATCATCTAAAAGCATCCCTCATGTTGAGAAAAGGATCATCTTAGTAATTTAAGATGATGAAGTGCATAGGTTTAGTGAAATACATGATTTTCACCGAGAGAGTGAAAAAAAAGAATACCCATGTTTTGGTGAAATCCAAAAATATAGGATGTTTATGACTATTTATAGGTTATCGATCAAGTATTTCACCATATTAGGATCCCTCTATATCAAATAGTATCTATATAAGGTAATTTTATTTAGGGACACAGATGGTATTTATAGATTTGTGTGATTATGATATATAGTGTAACTTTGATCGTGAAATAGGAGGTGCATGTTCCCCCACATAGTAAAATTATCTGGTTATGTGTGATAAATACATACAGGTAAGTCATGGATTATCAAAATATATAGTACAAATGTAAGTTGCATGGGTTCATTTTATTGTTATGTTTCTTGATATTTTAGATATTATTAGGTTTTGAAGTGATCTTTATTTGTAAAAAATATGACGGAAAAATAATGGGCATCAATAAGATGTATATTTTTTAACCCTAAGGCATCAAGAATTATTTGAGTGATGATATGTGACTTCGGTAGATTAGTTTATTTTTTGATGACAAAATTAAAAAGAACTCATTAATTATTCCATCGCTTTTTTTAGAATTGGTGATTTTACTAGCGAATTTATGGTCATCTTTATAAATAGAGACTCATACTAGTAGAGATTCATTTATCTCAAGATTATTCTCTCACTCTAACCTAATACGTAGATAAGAGAGATTCACATGTGATTTTATTATAGTGAGATGAGGTCCAGCACTATTTTCCTTACATGGACTAGTTATCTTCTATCTATAACTACATTGACTATTTCTAGTGGGGTTATAGTGTGTACAAGTAAATGGGATGATATTTTTCCATCACTGGTGAGAAAGGGTTCTTGGAAGACCAAGATAGGAATTTAAAATTGAGGATACAGCTAATTCTCCATCATTTTCCTAGAATTACCCATGAATTAATAGAATCTATTAGCATGTGGTTTCCTAAAATAGTGTTTTAATATAAGGAATTATACCATAAATGTATTCTCTACGTACCTTCTTATCAATAAAATTAATTATGCATAGACAATCACCAGTGGGAAGCCCTAATATCTATATTAGATAATCGGATAGTACCCATATTTCTATAATATCTAATGGTGCAGCTGAATAAATTACGTAGGATGGGATTTTTTAATCCCATATTCCACCCTTATCAATCATAGATTTTGTCTCTATGTAGAAGAACACCAGATAGATGTTATGTGTTGATAATCATCACGAAACATAGGTTACTATCATTATTAATTATCCAAAATTATTATTTGATGTGCTTTTTTCTAGTTATAAGGGTTGGGTACATCATGAATATTGACCTCGATTCATATTTTCTCTTGCTATACGGTTTCGAGGAAGATATAATGATGATGGTATTATGATGTTCTTATATTAACTATGAGTACATTGCAGTGACCATATACATGATGAGAAACCCATCAATGTTGATGAAACCCATCAATTAGATCATTCATTTGTTCTTACATGGATTCATGAGGGTTTTCATATATGTAATGATTCTGTGATTGTTATTAGAGATGCCCATGAGTATTTATATGGACATGCATTGGCCAAAGATTTTTTTTGGAAATCTCTATGATTTTTAGTTTTTGATAAGAGGGGTCCACTTCTTGGGAAATTTCCTCTTAGAGGAAGGAGTGGTAGTGGAGAAAATAATGATCAATGTAGGGATATCTTGGGATCCACCCAAGAAGATTACATTAGTTTGTAGCTTCCTTATGTTGTAAATAATTAACTAGATTTTAATTCCTAATTTCCCCTAGATCATAAGCCAATTTAATACCTTGAACCCAAAGGGTTAACCATTAATTTTAATCCAGATGTTTCAAAATTATTTTTAGGAGCTGTTGTACAAGTGCAATAGCACCCCCACCACCAACATCTTGTGTCTTACATGAATATTGTTTAGTTCATGTTATTCTTTGTTACCTTTAGAGGCTTGAAAGAAGTCATTATGGTGTAGGGGTATTTGGAGATTATTGTGGGTGGTTTCAAAAGATACACCATATGAATAATTAATGGAACCATGATATGGAGCATGATACATTACTATATTACATAATGTTATGGAGACACAGTCTTACATGAGGGTTTTCATTGACTATTCTGACCATAACATTATCAAGAATATATTCATTCAAAAATGTCATAACCTTAGGTAAAGAATATAAATAGTGTTTCAACTATACTATTAATTTTTTATTGTTTATAACATAGAAAAGGGGACCATGGTGGATGAAAATCATAGAAATTCAATTACCACTTTCTGAGCATTAATATAGATATGTCTTCTTCTTTGTATTTTACCATTGTAGATGAAGTTGTAGTGGGATAACTCTAGTCATTAATTTTGGTAAGATGATTTTTCTAGTAATTAACAGAAGAAGTGTTTGGAGTTATTAATAGTGAGTTCATGTAAGAAAACTATCTACAATGTATTCATCTGATGTATTTTATGAAGGTGTGGAGTATGTTAACCATTTACATAGACAGATTATAGTATTGGACATGATATGTGGGGAGGTTCTGAGGGAGTTTCATACATCCACATTAGTGGAAAATGTAATTGTGGAAAAGATATACTGGAATGTTCAGTATCATTTTCTTGGATAGTGATTAAGAGATTAATTGTTGAGTTAGTCTCTTGATGTATCACCCATTAACAGGTGAAGGTTGAGAAGTAGGTTTGAAGATGTATTCCCTAAACCCATTAACGAGGTTGTTTAATTTCAATGATGTCTCTGATTATTTATAGTACATCCCTGATCAGTAAGGGGATATAATGTTATATGATTGAAAATATAATGACTCTCCATTTTTTTGAACATCATATCAATTGGATATTAGTGATTAGTGGATATTGTGTGTTTCATATTTTTCTAGAAGATAGTTTTGCATCATTGAGTCCATTAAACAATTTTATCAGACAATGACACATGAATCACATCCTAGTCGTATTGAGTATCAAAAGAGTACATTAAGAATTATTTATATATGAGCATCCAATTCCACCTCCACTAAAATTTGAAGTCCTAGTGGAGGATTATTCTCCTAGATGTTATAGTGTGGGATTGTGTGTAAGACCATGGATATGGTAGGAAGGATCATCAATACATGGTGTGGACTTAATAAAACTTCATTTATGATCCCACCATTGGTATGGAACCATTTGATTCCATGCATGGGAAGTCTTATAGGTCAGCATTGTTTAGGATGGAGATGGGAGAGTTTGTACATATAGTTATAGAGTTTGTGCATGCAATGTCGAAGAAGGTGAGAATCATATAAAAACAACATTAAGACAATCATGAGTTGTTAAAATTTTTATAAATACCCATAATAGTTGAATTTAGAGTAAATCAAGGAAAACCATGGATTTCACATGGTATTACCAAAATTATGATTATATATATTTGGTTATGGTAACAAATTATCTCTGGTGGTTGATGACCCTTTCAATATATTATGCAGTGTTAGGGAGGTAGAAAATATCATAACTATTCCACATTATCTAGATAGTGTTCTTTTGATATTTTAAATGTCACAACTAAGTATATAACAATTCATAAATTTATATTTTTAATTTTCAATGAAAATAAATCAGTGTATCATCTTTAGTAATATAATTGTATAAAATGAACAAAAAAACATGATTGAAAATAAATATTATATTATTATAATAAAAATTAAATTTAGAGAATAATAATGTCTATAACAAGTTAAAAAATTAAAAGGGGAAAACCAAAATTATGATAAAAAGAATATAAAAATATAGATCTAATCAATCCACCAAAACAACAACACTCATGAAAAACATTATAAAAATGAAACAAAATGGTTGTATTGAAATATTTTATATACATGATATAAAAAATAAGTGAGTGAATGAGTTGAATATAAATAATGTAAAAGAACCTATATGACTATTATAAATTTTCCATTGTAATAGTATTATGGCCATGGGAATACTAACTAGGTCATTGGAATAGTAAACTAACCATTATGAATGAATACATGATCATTAAAATTATATGCACAACATTGGAAATGTAAATTGTTTATTAGTTATGTTATAAAAATGAATAAAAGACATATTTATATCACAATAAAAATAAATAAATTTTTTAAAAATCATAAATTATTTATTTTCATTTTATAAAATAAAACTGTATTAATTGAAATTTTAAAATTATTATAATTATATTAATTGTTTTCATAAAATGGATTTAAAATTATTATTATATTTTATTGTACTGATAGGATAATTATATAATACATTAAGTTATTTTTAAAGGGTCTATTCATTGGTCATAATATTAATATTTAACATTTACAATTAAATGATTAAATTATTTAAAAATTAAAATTCTCATATATATGAAATTATTTTAATAAAAAATAATTTATTTTTGAATATATACATTAAAACATTGTGATGGTGAATTTTACTTAACTGTATAAAATAGTAGAATTATTCAGAATAGTGAAATATGGTAAAATAAAGTATTTAATATTGTTATCATAATAGATGAGTTATTGGGTCATCAATATATTTATATGAAATGAGCTCGAAATTACATGAACCATTTACTATTTATAGTAATAATAATCGAAAATATTTATAGACTTTTTCCAAATTAGTTGATTATTGATTATAATATTTAAAAACACCCCCTCCCCTAATTTATAAATTCTACACCTCACTTCCCCTTCTCCTAACAATTTCTAATTCATAGAGCTTGTAAAATTATTATAAAATTCCCATACCAGACTTATCACTATGTTTTTTGTTTTGATGGTCTCACCAAAAGACCAATTCCAACAACCCTAATGATTTTTTCAAAGTTATTTGATTTTTAAGGTAATCTTCATAATTTTTTTATTTTAAATTATTTCATTCTCCTTCATTTTCCTCACCTCCCACATCAAATATGAAATAATAACTATTTAATGATATATAGGAAATTAATTTATATTTTCAATGGGATATCTATCATCCACCCCTTTCACATCTCCTCTTATTGAAAAAATTAAAATCACTATCCGTATAATATCTATTCACCACATGCATGAATGATTTGTATTCAACATCAACTAAAACCTTCAAAAAAGGATTAAATTCACATATAATGGTAAAAAAAGAAGTATTTGTATTTTTTTCAGTGTAACTGAATGAATTTTAAAACATAATTATTATAGTACATGATGGTTTTATAGACATCCAAAATGAATTATCTTCTAAATGATTACATTTAAGCAATGTGAATCATTCCTTTGTGGAAACACATATGGGTATTTCTGAAAATTATAATTTATGGAATTAATTGAATATTATTTAATTTTAGCTATGATGGTTTAGACCCATATGATAATAAAAAAATATAAATCCCGGAATGATCTGACCTTCGATCCATGAAATTAATAACCTCAAAAAATTGAAATAAAACATTTCATCACAATTAAATGATTACTCCTAAATGTATCAAAATTTTATGAAATAAAATATATGAGGAAATGGTTCTAAATTAAGAAACTGTATTATCATTTTTTATCCAGGACATTATGTGAATGTGAAGAATTATTCTAGAAAATAATTTAATAGTTCTCTTTGAACCACTATATATCTTGTAGTTATGGTCATTCTCTCTAAATATCACCTTTTCTCTCATTTAAATGTCATAAAATGATACTAATTTAGTGTATATATGTTTCTCACAAATATACCCAAATTATTATCCATTTCATTAATGAGATAATAAATATTATATGATCTTTTCTAAAATGAAACCTACTTCATTCCATTTTTATATTTATGTCTATACCATAAGATTTAGTTCCTTTTTTTTGGACAAATACCGATTTACAAGTTTTGATCATGGTTCCCAGATGCTCCTCCCATGCATTGGGTAATGTTTTTCTCCCATTAAATGTTATGTATTTGATTAGTGAGTTAAAAGATCCATTATGGGAGTATACCCACTATATGATATTGTCCTTTAACATACAATTTACTATGGAATCCAACCATTTTATTTCACTACTTTTCATTACATAATACACATTTAGAAATTTTTAAGATCTTTTAGGTTTAGCATGTTATATATTTGGAACATATTACAAGAAATAGAAAAGCATTACATCAGAATACTCATTAAAATATTTGTTTTCAAGACTCCCTTTTTATTCAATCATATGTTATCTCACTAAATCTCATATCATGTAGAAATACATCAATTAAAGGGGTGATAATAAATAATATCATGGGAATAAAAATCACATAACATGTGATAAATAAACAAATAACTAGAAATAATCTTATGAAAATAAGGTATACCATAAAATAAATAAGATAAATCATAACATGTAAATTTGGTTAAAAAATTTAACTTCTACATTCATATTCATATCACCAAAGTTAATCACCAAGGTGTTTTAAGTAAAACTTTTCATGGTTATAAATCATTTATTCTATAGAGATGTATCGTGACCCAAACATTTATCAATGAAATTTATCCCTTCATATAATAATGTCATAATCAAATAAAATAACATTAGGAAACACAATTCCATATAATGATTAATTGAACTTCCATGGGACCATTAAAAAAATTCATAGTTTTATGTTTTAAATTTCAAAAATAAGACATACATTTTTCGGATCAGTAAGATTTCAAGAGTTTGATAGGAAAAAAATAACTTTTGGAAAAAAAAATACCCTTATGAATATTATTTTTACCCTTATGAATACTAATATAACACTTATGTATAGTAAATTGTCCATGTGAATATGAACCTTTCCAATGATTGTATAAATAAAATTTATCTATCCTATTAGTGACAATATGATATTATTACATTTTAGTCATGGTAGTTCTACAAGTCATAAATATTTACTGATTAATTTAATAATTGAAAATAAAATTTATTTCATTAATATTTATTCAAAAAAAATATTTAAATGTATTATCATTATATGATAATTTTATGAGACCATAATTAATTTTTCCAAGTGTTAGAAAAACTGTTCTTAAATTTAAAATTTATAATTTTCAAGATAATTATTATTTTGATTAAAAACTAAATTAATTATATTTATAAAATTATAAAATAGAGTTCATTTTTTAATTCTACCGATTAAAAAATTGATATGGATATTTTTTGTATTTTTCTTAAATACAAGAATTTTTGGGGAATAGTGAAATTCTATAATTTACCAAATATGATAACTAAATGAAATTATGAGTCATTCATGAATCATTGATGGTGTAAATTGCCATTGTTTTGAACTCAAATGCACATATAACTATTTTTAGTCCTAATAATCCTCTCTATTTTTTATCTTGTGAAACAATAATAAATTAATGAACATCATATTTATAAATCCTCTCTCCCTTCCAATATAAATACCACCCCTCACAACCATATTTCCTCACACATCTCAAGCCTTATTCCTACCCCAAATTATACTCAAATATCCTCCCAAGCTCCACACCCATGTCTATGGGCCCCAGGTCTCATAAAAAGTTAAAAAATACTCCCCTAAAGAGTCTCTCAAATAATATATATTCAATAGGTATTCCCTCTCTCTATTTTCATTCATATTCATGTCGAATTTCATGTCATTTCATCACTTATTTTCAACTTATAATATAAATATGTAATTATAACTCCTTTATGATTGATATACTATTATTTGGTGAACTTAATGTTAGTGTATTCATTATACACCTCCCTACATCTATTTGTTTTAAAAAAGGAAATCTTTTATTGTGATGTGTTAAATAACGCACATCATGGGTAATGAACATATATTTTCATTAAAATCATTCAAGGATTCCAAAAAACCATTATATTGTTGAAAGTATATTTTAATATGTTTATTTGATCCCCTTTTATGATCAAAAGATATCTTTTACACATAAAACTAAATGATAAAACGAAGCATGATTCTTGTAATCTAGGAACCACCCAAATTAACCAAAAAAGTTCATCATTAAATTTTAACTATTGATTCATACACATGGTATATAAAATAATTCATTAAAATATCATTTAAAATACATGAATTACATCAATAACATGTAATAATAGTTCGGTAATTTTATTCAAGTTCTACGTGAACATCCATTTATGTGAACAAGTGAACCATTCATGAAAACAATGAAAAAGAACACTCCCAAAAAATGAATTTAAACTATATAACTCATCCAATGACCATTAAAAGAACATAATAAAACCATAATGAATAATTTTAATTGATAAAAGGTTTTATAACTACTAATTAATGAATCTTATATCATTATACATGGAATTAAGGTGAAGAAAGGATTCATACACATGGTAAGAAGAATTCTCAAACCCAACATTCCTCCATTGGGTTTTCCATCTTTTACCCAATTTTTAGTATGATTATTAATTAAAAATAAATTATTTAAAATTATATAAAATTTTAATTGATATAAGGGTTTTCTAATGGATATTATGTCAAACTTAATTTATTTCAAAAGAACTATTCTTTCGAAGAACTGAACTTTTACTTATCACTCAAGGTTGATGGGTCTCTATCAAAAGTGTTTTCAATTTTTATTTTGGGAACAAAATGTTTATTAATTTATTCATAGTGATATGAAAACCATTTATAATCCCTGGGATATTAATTTCCATGATAGAAATGTATTCTATGTTATATTCATGATAATGATAATGTTATGATGTGTCTAGTTCACTTAAGATTATATAATGCATTGTAAATGTAATGATGTGATGCGTGCACCTTGAATTATATATCGCTCTAGTGCATTGGGTAAAGTGATTAATATTTGGGGTTAATCTGAATTATGCCTGAACATGATTCACAATTTTTTCCCAACTATGTTTGGTAGTTAACCACTAATAAATGATGTTTCATTTTTATGCATTTCCACATTCAATGATATTATATAAATGATGTTATGATTATGCTCACGCCTTGTTACATTATTTCATCTCCATATCTTTCCTCTTACTATCCTTTTCCTCTGGTGACTATATATACTAAGGAGTAAAAAAGTGCTAATAAGATGCTATATAATAAAGAATAAATCAAATGTGTATGTTTATATTTTAAATGATATGTACGGCCTTTTGATTTTCAAGACACTGTACCTTTGGAACCTAATTTTGTAACAGTTTATTGTTTTATATCATTAAAATGGAGTAAATGTAATGTATGAAAATCAGGCTTCTATAGTTGGTATCAGAGGAAAGTATTAGTTAATTTGGGAATTATAATAATTAAACCCTATATAAAACCTATAGTGATAGACTAAGTAAAAATATGCACACAAGAAGATTTTCAATATATTGGGATCCCATAAGATATTTTTTACTATAATTTTCATAAGTTAATAACTTATTTATTCATGACTCATTGACTTATGTTTTGTTCCCACAATTTATATAATAGTTAATGATGAGAACCATGACAAATCAGGGCAACAACTCATATAAGGGCCAATGCAATGATTTCCCAAATGGCATCACAATTACATTGGGAGGTGGAGTTGAAATCATCATGGAAATTCCTACCCTGATATCTTGGGTTATGAACAATAACCTAAAAATGTGTAACACACCACTTCACCAACGAGGGTGAAACTACCTATTGATTGTTTTATGCGGCAATGACCCCAGATATTTAGTGGATCTTATGACTGATTAGTTTCATAATTATGGGTCAAATTGATAATGAAGGTATTTTATGTGCTTCATTTTTCTAAGATAGAGAAGGTGATTTTGGATGATTATCATCTAGATGGATAGTCTGATCAATAGTGGGCTCTGAATAAGACCACCAAACTAGCCAAGAAAATATATGTGATGGAATGTGATGACATTAAGATTGTGTTTCATAATAATTATATCCCCGAAAATCGTCAAAAAAACATTGTTAAATAATTCATTAATCTCAAAAAATTAAGGATAATCTATCATGGCCTATGAATAGAATTTCACAATGATTGAAAGGTACACTTCATTATTTGTTAAAAATAATGATGGAAAAATTAATTGACTTTTTAGTGGGTTAAAACTCCACCATCTAAAGGATCTTGCAATTAAAGACAATTAGAGTTATGAAGATGTTTTTAAATGTAATATATAGGTTGATAAAGAGTTTAGAGAATGGTCACATAGATATGTTGAGACGAGAAGAAATATGGAGTTTCATTCTAGAGGATCTAATTAGAATGGTGGAATAAAAACTCAACCACCCACATGTATAAAATTTAGAAGGTTTGTAAAGGGAATATCTTCAAAGGGATTGTTAAATGATTCAATTGTGGGATAGAAGGACACCACGATCAATACTGTCAAAAAGATATGAGAATAATGGATAATGTGGTAGAGGAAATGAATGCACCACCAATAGTACAATTCTACAACTATAGAGACAATGGTAACTATGCAAAACTCTTCACTAAACCTCATAACCTCGATGTTAATTAGTTATAGTACATACCAAATCCAAAATAAGAAGGGAATACTTATTCTGTCACTACTATAAACATTTTGTAAGAATATGAATTCATACAAGGAACATTTCCTATTCACTTAAGAATGGAAAAAAACATATTTTCATCTAGTTCTACAGATTTATCTATATCTCGAATGTTTTTTATAATTATTTAATCAAATCACTAAAACCTTAAAGTTGACGTATCCTTAAAAAACTAATTTGTGGAATCATTGAAAATATATTATTGGAATCATCCCCTTTATTCATATGTGGGAAGATTCATCTAGTGAATCTCATGATACATACCTTGGTTGAATCTGACACTATTAGTGGAATGGATTAAATATTATTATATAGATCATATATCAACTATCATGAAAATTACATATCTTTTCATTTTTCCAAACATCACATGCTCTGATACAAATGAAAGGGAGATCCTGATTCTCCATTGAAAAATCCTTCAACGGTGTTTGTGTTGATTCCCTATAATGATTCATACCCCTCCCAAATGATTGAGTAAAAGGAAATTGTTAACCTAGTTGAAAATCACATCGTGAAGGAATATTGTGATGTATTTTTTTAAGAGTTACACAAAATTCCCTTATATCATGTGGTAGAGTTCACTATAGAACTCATACCTGGAGGTATATCTATCTCAAATTGTCCCTATATGATGTATCTTATCGAATTGGTGGAGTTAAAAAATTGTATGCAAGAAGATTATGATAAAGTGTTCATACTCCCTTGTGCATCAACTTTGGTTTTGCTGATGCTCTCTGTGAAGAGTAATAATAGAACAGTGCAACTATGTAACAATTATCAAGAACTCCATAAGATCTCCATAAAGAACAGGTATCCTTTACTAGAATCGATAACTTGTTTGATCAGCTACGATGAACACAATACCCCTCAATGGTCGCTCTTCGTTGAAGATATCATAAACTAAACGTGATGAAGGATGATTTTTATAAGAATTCATTTTATACATTGAATGGGCGCAATTTTTTTCTTATTATTCCCTTTGGAAATACCAATTCCCCATCAATATTCATGAAATTGATTAATAGATCCTTTAGACATTACCTCGACAAATATTTGGTAGTGTTTATCGATGATATTTTCATCTACTCCAATATAAAGGGGGAACATGAAGAACATGTAGGACTTCTGTTGGAGACATTGAGAAAGGAGAATGTTTATTCCAAGTTCAGCAAGTATGAATTTTTCATGAAGAAAGTCATGTTCTTTGGACATGTGATCACAAGTGAGGGAGTTAATGTGGACACTTCAAAAAAAGGTGATTGCAGAATAGACTATACCCTATAGTCTTATGAAAATATGTAGTTTTATTTGATTATCATCGTACTATAGATATATTGGAAGAAATTTCCCCTAATTTTCATGCTTGGTTACTATGTTTACAAGGGAAGGGGTAATATATATTTGGAAGGAAATATGTGAGGGGAGATTCACGGAGCTATAGAAAAGTTTGATCACTGAACATGTACTCCCATTACCAATGAGTGGAGAATGTTTTGTGATATATAGTGATGATTTAATGAAAGTATTGGGTTCTGTACTCATGATAAATGATAATATGATACCCTAGGACTCATGATAGTTTAATATCTATGAGAATAACTACCAGTTTCATGATCTAGAGATATTAACTATTATTTTTTCCAAGAAAATCAAGTGTCACTACCTCTATGGTGAGAACAATGACATATACACTGATCAAAAGAGTCTAAATTATAATTTCACAAAAAATGATCTCGATGTATGTTAGAGGATATGGTCTGTTCTAATCATATATATCGATTACTCTATTCACTATCATCCCAGAAAGTTGGAAAAAAGTAGCTATTGATATAAGTAGAAATGAACCTGCTACTCTATTGAATAGGATATGAAAAGGGAGGATTTGGAAATCATAAAAGTAGGGAATACATCCTACCATAAACTAAATGATTTCCTAACCATCTATCCCTGACAAGATTAATAAGGCACAAAGGGATGATCTACAGTTACAAAATAAGTTGAATGCAGTAAAAGAGGAGAAGCTGCAAGAGTACCATATAGAAAATGGTGGTGTGATTCCGTTTGGAACATGGCTTTGTGTGCCATCGTCACCGGGGACAAAGAATAAGCTATTGAAAATGAAAATATTTCAACATTCTCTATCAATACTAGAAGAACCATGATGTACCAGGATCTCTAAGAATACTTCATGTGGGACAACATGAAGAAAGATATTGTGGATTATATCCCAAAGAGCATGATATGTTATCAAGTCAAAGTAGAGATACATAATTCCAAAGGGTTGATGCAACAATTTCCAATACATAGGTAGAAATGGGATAATGTCTCAATAGTCTTTGACAAGGGTCTCTTAATAACATCCAAAGGAAATAATGTGATATGAGTTGTGGTTGACCGACTCACCATGACTTCCCACTTTATTGCTATTAATGAAGATAACTGGATTAAATAACTTAAAAATATATATGTGAAGGAAGTGGTGAGAATGCATGGGGTTCCACTGTCAATTGTCTCTGATCATGATCCATGGTACACATCAAAATTCTGGAAGAGTTTCCAAAATGCTTTGAGTACTGAATTAGATTTCTTCATGACTTATATTCCCCTAACTAATGGACAATATTAAAGGACAACTCATATTATTGAATATATTCTATGATCATTCACTTTGGAATTTGAAGGATGATGAGATCCACATCACCCATTGGTTGAGTTATCATATAACAGTATCTTCCACTCGAGTATTCAGATGGATCCTTTGATGTTCTGTATAGAAAGTGATGTATAACTCCAAACTATGGGGATGGAGTTGGATAAATAAATCTACATAGACATAATCTTATAAAGGAGATGATAGAGAAGGTTCGAGTCATCCAAAAACATATCACAACTTCTTAGAGACAGAAAAATATCTATGATGACAACAATCGAAGGGATATTGAGTATGAACATGGAGATAAAGTCTTCCTTTGGATATCCCCGTAGAAGAGTTTCATGTTGTTTTTAAGGAAAGGGAAGCTATGCCAAGGGTACATTGGCAAGTTTGAGATCCTTGACCACATATGTGTCCTGGCCTATTGTCATCCACCTCCACTGAAAATGTCTCATGTTCATGATGTGTTTCACGTATCAATCTTGAGTTAGTACATACCTGATTCCTCGTTTTTATGTAACTAAGAGGTGGTATAGCTAGAAGATGATCTCTATTATGATGACTAATCAGTAATTATACATGTCTGAAGAGATAAGGTTCGAAAAAACATGAAAATACATCTTTTCAAAGTGTTGTGGGGGAACTATAAGTTTGAAGAAGCACCTTGGGAACTAGAGGATGCAATGAAGGAGAATTACCCTTGCATGATTATGTAAAAAAAAATTAATTGTGAAATTTTCAAAGGGTGAAGACTGTAACGACCCAAAATTTTATCAATAGAATTTTCATAATTTAAAAAACACAAAAAAACACATTAGGTGAAAAAATGAAAAATCTTTCTTAACGGAACTACTATATGACCTTTAAACAATAATTTCCCAATTCGATTTTTTATATTTTGAAAATATTATATACACGGTTGCGATTGTTATGTTTTTTAGAGTTTGATAGGAAAAACTTATTATTTGGTGAATAGTAACATACCCTTATGAATAGTAATGTTACACTTATGAATACTAATATGACCCTTATGAATAGTAAATCATCCATGTAAATAAAAACATTACCAATGATAGTATAAATAAAATTTATCCATCCTCTAAGTGACAATATGATATAATTACATTATAGTGTCAGTGTCTTTGAAAGACATGAATATTTAATGATTAATTTAATAATTAAAAAAAATTATTTTCATAAAACTTCTTAATAAACAAGTATTTAGATGTCTTATGATTATATGATAATCGTATTATACATTAATTAATTTTTTAAATTTTCTGAAAAGCAGTTTATAAATTTAAACATTTTATTTTTGATGAAATTATGATTTTGATAAAGAATTAATTCAATATATTTAGAAAATTATAAAGTGGAGTTCATTTTGGAATTTTACATATCTAAAAATGGTTACGGTAATTTTTTTTTTGATTTTTCTAAAATACATCAATTTATTTAATAGTGAATTTAGATAATTTGAAAAATATTCCATATAAATGATTTTTTGGATCATGCATGAGTCATATCTCATGTAAATAGCCATTGTTTTGAAATCACATTCACTTATTAAAATTTTTAGTCACAATAATCCACAATATATTTTTTTGTTGTGGAGAAATAATAAATTAATGAATATAATATTGAGAAAACCCCCTCTCCAATCTACTTTAAATACCACCCTACATAACCTCATTTCCTCACACATCTAAAGCCTTGTACGCACTTCAAATTATGTTAAAATCACTTCCCAAGATCTTCCTCTATGTATAATAGATCATGGTTTCATAAAATGTCAAAAAAACTTTCCCCTAAAGAGGCTCTCAAAGAAGATATATTCATGAGGTCATTTATCTCTCTTTTCATTCAAAATTCCATTTAAATTTAATTTCTTTTATTCTCATATCCTTGAATTTTCTTATCCAAATTTCATTATAACTCTCATATGATTGATATGATGGTAATCTATCATGATAATGAATGATTATTCATTATACTCCTCCCACCATCACTTTGTCTATAAAAATTAAATATTTTTTTCGTGATGAGCTAATTTACCTACATCATGGGTGATGGACTTCCATTTTCCTTCAACTCCATCATGGATATCACAAAAACCATTAAATATATGAAAATAAATTTCAATATGAATGCTATTACCACTTTAATGTTCTATAAATAACATTTATACATAAAACTATATGATAAAACAAAATATGTTTGTTGTGATCCAAAACCCCCCAAATTAACATAAAATTATCATCATTAAATTTTTTAAATTCATTCATACTCATGGTATGTAAAAAAAGTTTTTAAAATATCATTTAAACTACTGGAATATCATTAATAACATTAAATACAACTTATGAATTTTCTTCTAGGATTTAAACACACATCCATTCATGGGTACAAGTTAAACTTTTTGGAAAACTAAGTAAAGAACATTCCATTAAATGAATTTAAACTATATAACTCATGGAAAGGAAAAAAATAATAATAAATCCATAATGAATTAGGTTTATATATTAAAGGTTCTTTCATTGTTATTTAAAGATTCTGATGTCATTATAAAAGACATTGTTGTGAAGAAATCATTTCGACACATGTTAAGTGTAATTATCAAACCCAACTTTATTTCTATTGATTTCTCCCTTTCAATCCATTTTCAGTATGGTTATTCCTTAAAAATAATTTCTTCATCATTATCTATCATTTTCAATGAAATACATTTTTTCATCTAGAATTTATTTCAAACAAAATATTTTAAAAAAAATTTCTTTCAAAAAACCCACCATTTACTTCTCACTCAAGGATGGTGGTTCTATATCAAGAGTGTTATTCAATTTTTTTGTAAACAATTTTTTTTAATATATGGTTAATTGAATAAAAACCGTATCATTTCCTTGTGTTATTTACATCCATGGATGATATATGATTTATGTGGAATCCAAGATAATTATAATGTTACGATGTGACGGGTGCACCCTGAATTGTATAGTGCAATATAAATGCAATGATGTGACAGGTGATCTCTAAATTATGTTTCACTCTAATGCATTGTATAAATTAATGAATCTCATGATTTAATGTCAATTATGTGTGAACATGATGCTTGATTTTTTCAAAACGAAGTGTAATAGTTAACCACTAATAAATGATGGTTCATTATTATGCATTTTCACATTCCACGATAATATATAAATGATGTTATGATTATTCTCACCCCATGTTACATTGTTTCATGTTAATATCTTTCTTCTTATTGGTTTTTTACCTCAACAATTTTGGATGTATATCCTGAGACAACTTTATGTAATAATGAGTAGACATGGTCCAATAAAAAGGTATAGAAGATGGAATTAAATAATTGTTTGTGTTGGTGTTGAAATATTTATGTATGGTCTTAGTTTTCTTAAGACACAAACCCTTTGGATCCTCAGGGTGTATTATTTATATGTTGAATATAAATAATATTTTGAAAAATTAATGTATGATAAGAAGGGTTACTATATGATTAAATTATTTATCCATTGAATATGTGTGCTATCAAGTTACCCCATTGATATGTTTTATTTTAATGTGAATCACATAGGACATAATGAAAAATTTCAAAAATATCCCATGTATAATAAAATTATTGGGAATCATATAAAAATCGAGGCATTTCAAAACTTCTTAAATACATGTCCCTTATGTCATTTTTATCCCATATAAATGGATTATTGGTTTCATTTATGTTAATACCTGAATAGAACAAATAATTTTAAAATGCAGAAGAATTGCCATGAAAATAAAATATTCTCTGTTATTAAAAAATGAATACAAAAGATAATTTCTTGAGGAGAAGAGGATAATTTTTGAATTAAATTCATCAGCGTCACTAGAATAAAAATTGGTTTTTAAAAATGGAAAAATAAAAGGGTAATAGGGTCTCCAATTCATAAAACATAATTATTTTAGTATGTGTGTGATAAAAAGGTACATAGAATAGAGTAACCATAACATTTATTAGAAATATATGAAAAGATTTTTTTTGAATTGAATAGAACATAAGGAAAATTATCATACTTTTAAAAGTAACTCCTGAATTACGTGGATTGGGAAATTAGGGGATTGGGGAAACCTTGGGATGAAAACATAGTTGGTAAAAATACCATATTATCATAGTTTGAGAATTTATATTGAAATTAAATGGATAAATTGGTGAATATTTATAGAAAAAATCGTGGATTTGTTAATTATGCTTCAAATATAATCCTCAGAAGTATAGGTTGTGGATAATGAAAAACCATGGGATTTCCCATGGGTTTACAAACGGTATTGTATATTTGGGGAATATATAATGTTATTATATTCCCCAAGAGTATATCATCATTTTATATTACTTATTTTGTGATTTAAAAAAATATTTTTCACAGAAATAAGTTTTTTATTGTAAAGGATTCTATTTTAGACTTTGGAAGTTAAAATATAGGTTTGTTAATTGAATAAAATATATTAAAATAATTCAAATTATGAAAATAAATTATCAGAGGAAATAATTTTCTTATTAAATTATATTCATTATGAAATAATTATGAAGTCATTAAACAAACAAAAAAACTCATATTATATTTTTACTATTCATGAAAAAACCTGATATTTCAAAAAATCTCATAAAATCCCTTTAACCTAATTTCATTGTGTGGATTTCCAAAATGATTTTTATTTTATCACCATAAATCAATATATATGAAAATTTTAACATTAAAATAAAAATAAAACCTATTAATTAAAAATAATAACAGGATGTAAATTCATAGAAAAATCTATGAAACAAAAAAATTAATAATATTATAATTAATATTTAAATATATGTGTTTCTATCAAACTATTTGATTAAAATAAGTATTACTCATCAAATAATAGTTTATTATAAAAATTTATATCATATATGAAAAATTAAAGTATTAAAAAAACATATATCCAAAAACATATTTTATTATTTCATTGCAATGTCATATATTTTATGTTCGGTTTGCAAAGTCAATTTATCGAGTTCATTATATGTTTTACTAATAAAAAAACAATTAAAATATAATTAATGGAATATAAATGTTATTTGATAGGTCAAAATAATTATTAATATATTTTTTTTATAGTCTTCAAGGAATATTCTTTTTTATTATATCACTTATTATTCCTAATAATCATTTGAATGTATCTATGTTATGAACAATAGTAATGTCCAACTATTTTATTTACTATAGATCATAATTTTGTTAAGTTGTATTACATGAATAACATAAATGTTGATGATCATATTTCCTTATATCAAATAACAATCACATCATTACCGACTACATAACAATAAAATAACTTTGACATTCTTTGGTAATGTTTAGTTTTTATCAAATGATACTTTTCATTTTTATGATCTTCATGGAAGGGGTGTTCTTCTTGAGGAATTTGAAGCTTATATAGTATGATAATGTGAATGGAAAATTCCTTAAAGTGTATATCCCATTTTTTCTATGGTTTTACTAATCAAGATTGATTCAAGATGTATGATGTTATCATGTAATTTGAATTGGTTCTATGTGCTATAATTTTAAAAAATAAAAAACTATTGAGGGGAAAAAAATATATAAATAAAATATATATATTTGTTGGGTCATTAAATTCATCCACCTTCATGAAATTTTTTCCTCATAATTTTATCCTAATAATTGATACCAGTATGTATAAATATGAGTGTATTCCTCAATATTATTTATATTTAATTATATTTCCAGCCTTTGATGGATAAAATCTCAAGGACATATTTTTTAATATCAATAATCATAAATTTTAAATTATAAATCAAATACCTATATTAATATTTTTTACGACATGATTATAGGATGATATACTTCAACAATAAGAAAATTATTTTTTTGTATTTATATCCTTTATAATGGGTAGTACAAAATTGTCAAAAAACCAAATCATATCCCTTGGTTGTGTCAATTGAGGAGTATAGAAATGCATGTTATTGGGCACTAAGTCTCAATCGGTTAAAGATAAATCAATTTTTTTTGGGTATTATCCCTTGATACATCTATTATAAAGTCACATCTACTTGTTCATATCTAGAATTCTAATTATTTTCTCTATTACAACTAGCATAATACTTCTCCAACATACCAATATATTTTTTATATATTTAAACATTACTGTTGTAAACACCGGGAAATTGGAAGGAAATTTTTTTTTATTCTTTGGAATTTTATGAGTATGCAGTTTCTAATGGCGCCTGATTCCGAGGCCTGGTGTGCTCGGAATCATTTTTTTTAAATTTTGTCTGGGTACGTTCAGTAAACGTACGTGCGGGTTTTTCTGTCATTTGAACCGTTGCTCGGAATCAAAATCTAAAGGTACCGATGAACTCATAGTGCCGATTTTCGCTTAAGGGGACCTTTATCGTAGTTTTGTTTGATCGTATGTGGTAGTTAAAATTTGGGGATTCATTAATAATTAAATAAAATTGTAGTGTTACAATTTTATTTTCAGTGGATGTTATTTCCTCTAAAAAGAAGTTGGAGGTGGGGCCCACTTCCAACCTAATATCCCATGGGAGAATATAACTAAGGGTGGTGGGGCCCACATAAGCCCCTAACTTATCACCTCCCCTCAACTCACATGAAACCCCCCATTTACCTCCCCTTATATTTAATTGATAACTCTCCATCCATAATTGTGACCCTTCAGCTCTTTCTC
Source organism: Viscum album (assembly GCA_963277665.1). Taxonomy (NCBI): domain Eukaryota; kingdom Viridiplantae; phylum Streptophyta; class Magnoliopsida; order Santalales; family Viscaceae; genus Viscum; species Viscum album. The sequence goes on from OY728134.1 coordinate 479,581,056, forward strand.
TCTCTCCCATAAATTTTTCCTACATGTTTTCATTTATTGATCAATTAATGAATTGACATCTGTAATTTTTGAATCCTTTTTAATTATATGGCAAGATTTTAATTTTGGGGAAACCCTTAGTTTAATATTTTCATGGAAACTATTTTTGTGGGAGTACATTTGGTGAATTATAGGATCTTCCTTCTTCCATGAAGAACATCATCCTCTCTCAGTGAATAACTCTCCATGACTCCTCCTATCTTTTTCTTCCTCTACATCAAGGGAGAAGACATTGCTCGCAAGAAGTGTCACCTATGACAAATACTATTCCTCCATTGTAGATGGGATGAAACCATTATTTTGTGGTTATCATATTTCATGGATCGATGATGTGCGACTTCATTTACGAAGTAGTTTTTTTCTATAATTTAATTTGAATAAATTATACCTTAATTCTGGTTGAATGCGAATGATTGTCTATGGCCGATTGTTACGGCCTAATGCGGAGGTTGTGGCCCGAACAAACACTGCCTGACGACCCTCCAATGTTTTTTGATTTTTAATTCACAAAGGGAGGAGATAGCGAACGGAGCCGGTGGTTAGTGGAGACGGAGGCCGTGCACCGGCCGCGTGCGGAAGAACCGTGGTTGGCTACTGTAGTCCGCAGGGCCGAAGATGAAACAGCCGGTCATAGTCGGCCATGGTGGTGGAACCACGGTGCCCCATGCTGCCACCCTGCGGAGTAACATGGCCCGAATATTGAGGGCCGCACCGGCAGAAGAACCGGCCGGCTCGACGGCCGGCCAGGCGGAAGGAGCTGCGAAGCTGATAGGCGTGGCGGTGGAGGGATCACAGCCCAGAACCACGAGTCGCTCGCACCGGGAAGACCGATAGGCTTCGACCGGCAGGATAGGATGGCGGCGCCTCTCGGCATCCCTAGTTTTAGAAGTCATGCCCCCCCCCACACGGACTCGGCCACCTGGCCAATCCGCAACCCTCCACGGGCCCGGCTGCGCCAGCCGCGCGTAGGTCCGTGCCCGTTGGGTCAGGTCACACCAATTCGGGCCACCTTCCATGGGTTGGGATGAGCCCTACTGGGCCGGGCCCCGCATCATCAGGCCGAACTGAACCCTTAGACAGGTCGGATCCACCGAGCATGGACAAGCCTACCTATTAGTGAACCAGTCTTGAGTAGCCGGGCCCATTTCACTTAAATGTGAATAACTTCACGATCGTGCGTCTGATGGACACACCTTCTACGACATTGGTACCTTTACGATGAGGCGATCCTTTTGCGAAAATCTAACTGAGTTTTGAAAAACATTGGAAAATGGCTAGGTTTGGAATGATAGTATTTCCAACCGGGCCCTTTGAATGAAAATGCTAATAACTCTCAAACTGGGCATCCCATTGACGCGTTGTCAGTCGCGTTGGGTTTCATTTGACGAGATGAAACTTCGGGATACATGAACTCTAGACTTCATGATAGTTGATTTATCGACCCCTTTTTTCAATGAGTGGACCGTTTTCGAATCGAGCGTGTTGTGTGCATAAACCATAGAGCTGGCTACGACTGCAACGACAACTGTACTGGAATCCTCCGTGGGTTCGGCAGCGATGACAACTGTACTGGAATCCTCCTTGGGTTCAGTAGCGACAACAACTGTACAGGAATCCTCCATGGGTTTGGAAGCGAGGACAACTGTACTGGAGTCCTCAGTGGGTTTGGTGGTGATGACAACTCTACTGGAATCCTCCATGGGTTCGACAGTTTAGATGAATCTGTGACAACAATTAATCATATCTATCTCAACACAAAAGATGTATACCTGTGTGAGATGAGTCTTGACATTCAATCATTATCATCAATGTGATTGACTTTATATCCTGTGTGGACTGGGTTATTCTTGGGCACGAGTTTTAGATCCGAACTGAGATTTTTATCTTAGGTATATGTATGGGAATATACCTAAGTAGAGATGGTTGATACTTCATGATCATATCTTTCATTTTGTTTTTTATCCTTCATAGATCATGGAAGATCTTCAGGGGTCTCGGGGTCCCTACTGAGTATCGTATACTCACCCCTGTGCGGGCTATGCCCGCACTACTTTTTGTTGGATGCAGACGACGGACAACACTAATCAAGGCAGAGGTTTGTGGAGCTGGACAGTACCCGGAGGTGGACCACATGGAGAGACGTACACGAAGTTAACAGATGGACCCGAGTTGCTGAGGAGGCCATCTGTACCCACCCTTTAGGTGGGATTCTCAGAGGATGACTCAGCGGTTTCTGTTTTACTTTACTATAGTTGTAATATCTTTTCAGTTCTATTGTACTTACTGTTGAGCTTGTATTTCCAGCCCCTTTCTTTTCATCACTTACTTTTGTATTTAGTATTACTTAGTTCTTCCTTAAGTTGTGTACACTAATGTGTTTATCTACTTTTATAATGAAATTACTTCCCTTTTTATCAGAATTTAAGCCTTTGGTGCTAGTCTCCATCCCCTGGCCAATGGAAGGGGGGCTTAGGGTAATCACAGCATGGGCCTCGTGGACGAGTCATGAAAAATTTGTATCAAAGCAGTCGGTTCTACCGCAGAACTCAGAAATATGATCATTCCTTTCTAGGAAGCAATATTGCTAAGAGTATTGAGTGTGGATCTTAGTCCAAGGAGTCCGGTGTTGGTGCGGTGCCTGATATATCCATACCCCAGGACAGTGACCTCTGATTTTGGACTTAGTGCATGAAAACACTTATTTCTTATGTGTATCATTTGAAAGTTTTCATTGTTATTACATTGTGTCAGCTCACTAGGTATATTGTTTGATGGTGACACACCTGTTTCTTTTCAGGATGGCCCCACAAAGGAAGCCAACTAGGGTTCGGAGTCACGTGTGAGATGGTAGACCACCGAGCGATGAGGCCTCGATGCAGGGCCGCATCACAGAGGAGGCACCAGTGGTACCACTACCTACTAAGCCACCGATACTACCAGCCCCACTAGTAGAGATTGAACACCACCGGAGTGCATTCCATGAGTTTTAGCGACAAAGGCCACCCAGGTTCTGCAGAGAGACGTGCCCACAGGCAGCCGAGGATTGGCTGTAGGCTGTCCTCAGGGGTTTCAGATTAGTAGGGACCCCAACTAATCTTATGGTGATACTTGATGTGAGTGTCCTGCACACAGCAGTATGTAGATGGTGGATCTTGATGCTCCAAGTGCACGACGAGGCATCTCTACTTTGGACAGACATCAAGAGTCTCTTCTGCTCGGAGTTTGTTCCTGCCACCCTTCGTGCGGTGCGGATCCCGGAGTTACTTCATCTGTGGTAGGGCACAATGATAATAGATCAATAGTCGGTAAGGTTTACTAACCACTAATGATACTCCATGTATATGGTATGGGACATGTTCTTCAAGGCCCAGACCTTTGAGGAGGGAATCAAGAATGAGATCAGAGCATCAATGATTCCCCTTAGAATCCCGACATAGGAAGGGTGCTGGAGCGAGAACTTCTAGTGGAGAGTTTTCTCGCTGAGCAGACACCAGTGTCGAGAGCCTCCACAGGTGGACACGTAGAAGAGTCTTCTACAGCCGGCAGTAGACAATTGTTGCAGAGGTCCAAGTGGACCAGGCCATTAGGTGGGCATCCATAGGATACCGGTTTGGTTGTGCGGGGCACCCGAAACCAAGCCAGCTATATGAGGAGCATGCAATTCTATGAATGTGTCATGTAGGGTCCAATGGCTCGAGACTGTCTGACCTTCCATGATGACGAGCATTAGAGATTAGAAGGACCTCCCAGGCAAAGGAAGAGATTTGACTATGACGGTCCACCGGGAGCAGGCAGGCAAGGAAGAGGATTTGGCTGAGCAGCGGGTGGTGGATGATGTTTTGAGGCTCTACCACTACCACCACCAGGAGGACCACACTGACCATAAGGAGCCGGAAGACATGGGCAGGATCATCTCTAGGCAGTCAAGTCCTATGACCACATCTCATCTGAGATGATTTGAGGTACTATCTGTGTCTACTCCACCCTTGATGATGTACTTATAGACATAGGAGCGAGTAATTCTTTTATTTCCACTACCGTTGTTCAGAGCATGGAGATTCTGACGGAGCCATTGGATCGATCCTTATGGCTAGAGACTCTTATGGGAGTAGACTCGATGATTATGCACTGGTTTCGGTAGTGTGAGATTACTCTAGGTGGCAAGAGCTTCAGCTGGGATCTTCATGTAGCGGTGTCGAGGCATTATGATGTCATCTTTGGTATGGACTAGTTGTCTATAGTCCATGCTCAGATCAACTGTATTTGGCGCAAGGTGCGGTGTATCTACACGTATGGGAGTAGGTTCAGCTTCACCAGTGAGAAGGGAGCCTATGCATCGCAGGATGGACTTTTGTAGAGGAGAGAGCAGCCGATCACACATCAGTTGGCCAGTCTCATCCTTGGAGCAGTTGATGTGCAGTGTTCGGGATTTCCTGTTGTGGTCGATCAGTATGCGGACGTTTTTCCTGACGACATTCTAGGACTACCTCTGCGCAGAGAGGCACCAATATCTACTCCATCATATCTGATGTCTCCCGTTGATCTTCATGAGCTACAGGTACCACTGGAGGACCTACAGTGAAAGGGATATATCTGACCCAGTGTTTCAACCTAGGCTTCTCTGATTTTGTTTGCAACAAAGGAGGATGGGAGTTTATGACTGTGTGTCGACTATCATTTCATGAATTAGGTTACTATGTAGAAAATTTACCCTATCCTGAGGATTGACGACCTCTTTGATTATCTCAAGGGAGAACGATGGTTATTGAAGATATACCTCCGGTCAGGATATCACTAGCTAAGAGTTCGAGACGAGGATGTGCAGAAGACAGACTTCAGATGTCGGTATGGTCACTACGAGTTCTTGGTTATGCCTTTCAGCATATCCAACACTCCAAACAATGTTCATGAGTCTCATTAACACGATTTTAATGCCTTAACTCGATCGATTTTTGGTAGTTATCATCGACGATATATTGATTTACTCGACCACAGGGGAGGATCATGCCTACCACTTGCGGGTTTTACTAGATACACTATGAAAGCACCATCTTTATTGTAAGCTCTTGAAGTGCCAGTTTTGGATTCAAGAGGTTCACTTATTGGGACACGTCATCTTGGAGGATGGAGTAGCAGTGGATCCAACAATGATTGAGGTAGTTCATGCTTGGGAGCCACCCAGGATTGTGATGGAGGTGCGGAGTTTCCTGGGTTTGGCAGGATACTACCGGAGATTTGTTCTAGACTTATGTAGATTTTCAGCACTATTTTCATCTTTGAAGAAGGCCGGTAAACCCTTTGTGTGGTCATATAGATGTCAGCAGAGCTTTTCAGAGATGAGACAGAGACTGTCCAGTGCACACATCTTGAGGCTACTGAAAGAGGGCGTTGGGTACGTAGTATACTTCGATGAATCAGGGACAGGAATCGGGTGTGTCCTGATGTAGGAATGAGTAGTGATCGCGTATGATTCATGTTAGTTAAGATAGCATGAGCCGAACTATTCTACCCATGACCTGGAGTTAGAAGTAGTGGACTTCGTCTTGCAGATGTGGAGGCACTATATGATGGGAAAGCACATTACAGTCTATATTAGTAATTTATTATTCGGTACATTTCATAGATTTTATTTTCTTTTCACCATTTTTATCCAGTGATGAGATTTCATGTGCAAGTTTATTTGAGGATGGGATCTTGTATTCCATCAGTATATAAGTGAATATATCATTCCTTGCTACCTTTTTTTCAATAGTCAATCAGGAAATTATCACTAATAATAACTTGATCAAAGAAAATTTTACTTTCCATAGAGGACCAGTTCCACTTAAGGCTAGTAGTTCTTCGAGTGGAAAGAACTATTCATTAGAGGTTTCTCACCAGGGTAGTGCTAACCAGGGTGCCAATTGGGATTCCTCTAAAGTGTTACATCAGTGGGGACACTGGGAAAATCTAAATCCTCATTGAGATAGATACCCAATGTAGTTTTGGTCTTTCATCAATATGGGGTATCATCAGTGTTTCTGCAGAACCTTTCCACAAGCCTTAGTAGAAATTCATATGCAATATATTCACCATTAAGAGTGGGTTATTATACACCATGTCAAGTGGAAAGATTCAATATCATCGTAAGGACTAGCTGGGGGAGGTAATTACCCTGGAAGATAGACCTCCGATTATCAACAACACCAAAAGAGTAGTTGCGATCATTTTTGTCCATCTATTTCTATCAGCCATAGATCATGTCAACTGAATTCCCTATATCCAATAAACAATGATCTGGTGAAGGGCCAATCTATAGTATGTTGTACTATTCATATGGAATCAACCATAATGTCTTAATTATTTGATACAGGTGAATAAAACACTTTTATATTTGTACTTATCATGGATAGTCTCTGACTAGAGATACATTATTACTATGGTGTAGTGACCCAAGATACACTGTTTGGGATATAAAGATAGGGTATATTCTATTTAAGTTAATGTCCCATTGAGGTAGGATTTTACCATTTATTATGGAACCTATTCATTTTATAGATGATGTTCTTAGATGTCATTCTTAGGATGGATTTTTTGGTTCAGTATCATGATTTATATACAAGTATCATCATTGGGTATAGTATACAAAACCAGAGGATGGTGGTTATCTATATAATTGTTGGAGGGATTCCACAGCTGGAATAGCTATAGTAGATCATCTTGAGCTATGAGGAGTTACCAAACAGATTGAATATCTCTTCATGGAGGATCAGGGTTTTCAATAATAGGATTTCCCTCTAGTTGGGGATAGTTTCCTCGATGATTTTCCCAAAAAAAATTCTAGATTTCATCATGAGGGAGAGGTAGATTCTATGAGTGAGAATGTTTGGGGAGTAGTTCTAATATTTATTCCTCTGTATAGGATGGAACCTATAGAGGTTTAAATCTTAAGAAGAAGTTAGAGGATATAAAGGCCAAATCTTTTATACAGCATTCTACATCCACTTGGAATTTTTCTGTGCTTATTTTCATGAATGAGGATAGAAACTTCCATATATGCATGGATTATAGTATGTCAAACTAGCTAATAGTCAATAACCTGTATCCACTACCTTGAATAGATGTTCTCTTTAACCAACTCTGAGGAGATAGGAGTTTTCTAAGATCGACATGAGATTGTGTTCTCATCAGGTGAGAGTATGGAAATCAGAAAAACCTAATGTATCTTTTCAAAATAGCTATAGTCTATATGAGTACTATGTTATGACAATCAATCTTAATAATGTGCCAACTATTATCATGGATCTAATGAATCGGGATTGTCATTCCTATCTCGGCTCTTTTTTCATGGTCTTTTTGAATGAAATCTTGGTGTATTTCCAAACTCATAACAACCATTCCAAACAAATTACAATCATTCTGAGTATACTATGATAGGATCCTATATATTCCAATATATCTAAGTGCCACTTCTGTATTGACAAATGCACTTTTGGGTCATATTATCACACAGTTAGGTGTATAAATATACCTATAAAAGATTAGTGTTGTAGATTCATATATGAATATGAATAAGGTGTTTTCTATACCAAGTTTTAAGGGGATGGCTGGATATTACAAGCATTTCATATAGGATTTCACTCATATTTTTCATCTATTTATAGACATAAAATGAAAGGTTTCATATTCTTTTGGATAGATGCATGAGTTAAAATCCTTTTATGAGATGAAATAGAGGCAAGTATCAAAACCTATAACAATTCTTCTTAATATAGGTGTAGGTTATACCATCTTTTGAGAAACATTTGTAATCTGCCTAACAGCAGTGCTGATTCAAGAGGACATAGTCGATGTGTATGCATCTCAACTGCTGAGATCTCATAAGAGAAACTACCCAATTCATGACCTCGATCGTACAATAGTGGTTCATTCCTTATGTTGTTTGATACATTATCTATTGGGTGAGATCATTGTGGGGTACACAGAACACAAGATCTTAAAATATTTTTTATCTTAGTGTGACATAAACATCAAACAATAGAGATGGGTTGAATATCTACAATCATAATATTGTCAGCTAGCCTATATAACTATTAATGGAAATGTAGTGGAAGATTAACTAAGTTATAAAACAAAATAAAATTTTATACGGGAATCCAACGATGAATTGATGTTAATGGGGATTCTCCTTGAGATACACCTATAGTTTCATGATAGCCACGAGTAGTATTAGCTCTCATCTTTGATAGTTACCTATTCCCTCCTTGAGAATGTTAAGGGTAGATAATTTTTAGATCCTGAAGGCTCAGTACTCCATCAGTGTATATCAGGAGATAAACTCCATCTTGATTTTTTTGTACATAGAGATGAAGAATTATGTATCCATGTATGTGTCAGGGTCCCAATAGATAAGAGAGAAGACTTGATAATAGTGTCTCAGGACTCTCAGTTTGTAGTTCATCCAAGAATCCCAAAGTTGAATCAAGGCATGGAACACCAGTATTGGTGGCCTGGAATGAATCCTATGATAGTAGGATTTATCACTAGGTATTCAACCTGTTAGTAGGTGAAGGTGGAGAACTAGATACTTACATGCTTATTATGGCCACTTCTAGTCCCACACTGGAAATTAGAAGATGTTACTATGAAAATAGTAGTTGGGTTACCTTTGTTGCCTAGATTTAGTAACACTATAAGGGTTTTAATTGACAGAGAAATTAAATTATCCCCCTTTATTCCTAATTGTGAATCATTCTCAGTTGATGAGTTAGAAAACTGTATGCCTGTCAAATCATATGACTCCATTGGGTCCCTCATATTATAGTTTTAGATAGGGATGCACCTTTCATATCACAGTTCTTGTATGTATTATAGTTAGAAATTGTAACACAAAAGCTTCTATGCATAGATTTTCAACCTCATATTGATGAACAATTAGAAAGAACAATATAGGTTCTAGTGTATATGCTTTAAGTATGAATCTTTGATTTCAACGGTTCTTTGAAAAAGCATATCCCCCAAATTGTGATCACCTATAATAATATATTATATGAAACAATTAAAATGTATCCTTTTGGGACCATATGGGAAATGTCATTTCATTCAACCATGTGCTAGAATGAGGTAGGGAAAAAAAACCCTACTATGTCCTCATCTCGTCCAGAAGACTTCAGAGAAGGTTTAGCTGATCAGAAAGTGTACCACTACGTCTTATTCTATACAAAAGTATTATGTCGATCTTTATAGATAACCTCTAAAGTTTGAGGTCGGGGATCATTTTTTAATTTGGGTATCAATCGGGATTGGGCATAGTATGTTATATAAGCAAGGGATGTTTTCGCCTCATTACATAGGACCATTTTAGATCGTATAGAATTTGGGCTAGTAGTCTATCAGTTTATAGCACATTAGAGGTATCATGCCATGCACGACTCCTTCCATGTTTCACTGATTCTCCAATATTAGGACATCCTAAATCACAAAATTGATCCAGTTGAAGCGGAGATAGATGTTGATGCTACCTATGAGGATTATCTAGAACACATCATCGACTATATCATGAAGGTTCTCTAAGGCTGTTTTGTCCCCCTAGTATGGGTGATATGGTATCCTAGCTAGAGCATGATGAGGCTTGGGAGAAGGAGGTCGACATACATGCTCAGTGTCAAGAATTTTTCATAGACAGTGTTTCTACACACTTATTAGGTGAACTCGGGGATGAGTTCTTTTATGGATGGAAGATTGTAGGAACCTAGTTTTTCACTCAGGTATAAATCCTTTAAATTTTGGACTAATTATTTAATTTAGAGTTATTTTGGATGAATATTGAGTTATTTAAGTTCACGATAGTGTCTGAGATTTATTTAGATCCCGAATAATTTTTTTTTGGAAAACAGGTTCGGAACATGGTTTATAGTATACCGTGTGAGATGTCTGCAATATTAGATTAACTTTTGTGGGTGACATGTTTTGGGATGGAGCCTTACTGCATGGTTGGTGCATGGTTTACCTAACCATGTGACCTAAAAATGTGAGTGACTATTATTTTCTACGTATTAATGCATGTTTTCCTCAAGCTTTCAAAAACCATTTGGGCAAACCATGCATGAGCTAATTTGTGAATAAAATGACCTTTTTTCCATCAATCTATATTTAAGCCTCATCATATCTACCAATGTGAGTTTATTTAGGATTGACCATTTTTATCATCTTTTGAAGCAATTTGAATGCCTATGGTTGGATTGAAGGATCTCCTTCATTCGAGATCTGATCTCACTTATGTTCTTCATGTTGGATGTGCAACGGTAGGTACTCGAGTCAGTTTAAGCCTTTCTTCTTCTCTCTTTCTCCAAACCATGTTATTGAGGTGTGAAAAATATTCACTTTTTCTCAAATCTACTCTATTTTAAGACATATCTGAGGCTGATATTAGAGGTGGGAATTGTAATAACCAAAATATTGGTGGTCTATAACTCATCCTTCATTTTTTTAGATTTTGGAATTATTTTGTGGGGCCCACTGATTTCATCATATTTCATTTATTGAATTTATATTTCTTTATTATAATCATTATAAACATATTATTATTCTCATTCTATATATGTGATTATTTTTTTATGCTAACAATTCCCAACATCCCTTGTAGGATGATATTCCATAGTTGAGTTTTCAGTGTTTTGAAACTTTAGAGCCATTGTTTGGATGTGCTCAATCATGGCCACACATATTTTAGGCCACCATATCATAAATTATTATTGTATAATTTAATGGAGGATTTAATGTACCATGTCACTTCCACTTGACCCACCTATGGTATGTTATTCAAAATGATAATTAAATCTAAAAGGGAAATTGGTAGGTATATATAGTATATGACGTGACCGGATAAAATGTGAATGATTAATAGGCATCATCTTTGTACCAACTTTTACCAAATTAATATAATGCATCAGAATGGACGTTAATTATTTAATAGGAATTAAATAAAATTAATAAAGGATGCATGCTTCTTCACCTTTTCGCACTAATAAAAGAGAATTGATGAACCAAAAGGACTTACTGATTAATTTTGACATGATTAAAGGTTTAAGGATACATCACCTTATCACAATAATGAATGTCATGGAATGAACCAAATTAAACATTACATGAATTAATAATTAAATAGTATTTTCCTGACTCATGATCACCATGGATTCGTATCATGGAATGCCTTGAGCACTCGATAATCCATTTCTGATCCTATGATACGTTTTGATTAGGTTGAGACATAACTAGATCCCAATGCTTTTATATTCTGGGATGCCTAGTATGACACTATATATAACGACCCATACATTACAAACATTGTTATTACTTCAGAATTGAAGAACACTTATTACAAAATATAACAAAACCACGAAAGGACCGTATAAGTATAGTGTATTTGGAAACTGGAAAGCATAAACAACTGGTTCATGAAGCATCAACTTTGCCTCCCACTTATTTCATCATATCTAGAGTCCCTTTTTGGCATATCCCACTTAATAACCTTCTTCCTGACATGGGGAAATAAAACATACAAAAGGGTGAGCTCAAATGCTCAGTAATGGTAAACAAAAGAAATATCAATCACATCATATACTTAAGAACATAACTTTTTGGAAATATTAACCTGCAAAAGAGAGCATAATTTCATAACATGGGATAAATAATAGTAGTGAAATGAAATCCCAATAATCATAACTTAAATCATGAATCTTTGAGGCATAAACACATAATCATAGAGAATCATTTCTCGTTAGTCAAGAATCATTTCCAAGACTATCTTAGTGGACAAAGTCCATTTCTGAACCGAGTTCATTCCTCATTTCAGTCATGTTTTACTGAACTGGTATAACCTACCATTCTAGCCATTTCTATCTCATGAGATATAAAATTTTTACCCAATGCATTGGAGGGAGATATAGTTCCCACCCATTTCATAATGATACCATTCTTATGTGTGCCACAAAATCAAAAACCATACATCATAGCGTAACCCATGTAATAAAAATGGGAATCTTATACATCGTGACATCATAAAACAATTCATATAAGATAAATTAATTCATAAAAATAATTCCATCACAACATAATCACATCAATGTAATAATAGGGATAAAAACAAGACCCTTTATTATCATAGATGGAAAATAATTTTGATAAAACACTTGAAATCCATTGTTGAGGTAAATATCCTTTCTGCTTCAAAAACACATTTCCTTTCTTAACATGTCGTACAATTTTAAACTAAAAGAAGTTGATTAAAAATAAACTTGAAAACATGTAAAGGACGCTTCATTGAAATATAGTTTTAAAAATCCATTCATGCCGTATATGTTAAAAAAAACATTCTTCGTACTTTTGTCGGAAAGTCAAAAATTACCTCGTACAAAAAACGACAAAAGATCCCTTTCATATCATTTACTAAAAACTCACTGAAGGGTAAAATGGGATATAAACATTTTTATAAGGATATATATATTACATATTGGGGAAACATGGATGTGGATGATAAAATACACCCCAGTAAATGCCAAAGTATAAACAATCTCGGATAAAAATGTGATTGGGATATTTCCCTTACCTTCGGTCAGATATGCTTTGTACGTGACTGTACATCATATATAATGATTTAAATAATGTTATTGACTTATTCCAGAATCATACTTATTTTTATGATATCATATATGGTCATTTCATTGCTACTTATTATTCGGGTGTTTATAACTTTTGTGTTCTTATGCGTGTTTTGTAGAATAAATTCTTATTCTTCTCTTTAGGTTATAGATACCTAATTTCCAGAATGGTATTAGTGTAATATATATCATATTCATTCATTCAATTCATTTATATAATCATTATGAAATGAAGATCATGTTGAACGAGTCGCATCCCATCGTGGAGACGGTATTCCGTACGTACGCACGAGTGATGATATCATCCCTATGATCGTGGAATTGTATTAGAGTGTATGTATACTATTTCAGAATCAGTATCACTTTATAATAGTCATATATAGTTCTTATTTACACCATTATACCCATCGAAGTAAGGTGGTGGTGGAAAATAGATTACACCACGGCGTGGAGACGGTATTCCGTACGTACGCACGCACGATGATTTCTTTTTCCGTAGGATGGATAGATGGTGAAATAGGTTTTTTTCATACTTATGATAACATATCAGTATATGAGTGATACTGATGTTATTACTTCATAATGAAACAACTAAAGAAAAATAAGTGGAAGAAGAAATAAAAATGAATGAATCGGTAACGGACATTACATGTTCTTTGAAGTGCTTCTTTGAGACCTCCTTTTAGGGTACTAAAATAGGTCTTTGAAAAAGGCCAGAACCTCTAGGACGTTTCTAGGGAAGTGGAGAGAAGAAATTTTCAGGGGTTGGTCGAGCGTGAACGCTCAAAGTGGTGTGAGGAAGAGGGGGAGGAGGTTCCCTTTTATAAGGGAGGAGAGGGGCTTCTTTGGAAAAACTAAAAATATTATTTTATTATAAAGTCAAGTTCGGTTTTAAATAGCTCCAAATTGATTCATTTAGAAGCTAAGGTGGGGATTGGTCTAAATCCCCTCATAAAATAAAATTTAGACAAGTTTAGGTTCCTATTTTATCCTTATAATTTAGATTTAACATTAAGTTAAATAATTTTACTTTTAAAGTGTCTTCTTCTGTTCTTATACTATATGGTTAATAAAATTACTATAAGCAGCCAAAAGAACCCCAAGTTGTTTATTATTAATATATATAACCTTATATAAGTCATTTTTCCGAACCATAGATTTTTAGGAATAAAATAACCATTACTAATATAATATTTGATTTAAAAAATATTTTATGTCAATTTTAACACTATTTAGTAATAAATTTTTGTGAAAATCATAACAGAATTATTAGTTTGAATTTTTTTTATTAAATCAATACTAACATGTCATATTAATCTATAAAATTAGTTTAATTCATAAAAAGTCTAAAATTACATTTATTTTGGTGTTTATAACATCAATTATGTCAATATATCATTAATAAGATAATTACTGCATCATCTTTGTGTCATAAATAAATTAAATTATTTAATGTCTAAAAATTAAAAATAAAATACCATTACGTAGAAAATATTTTTTATCTTTCTAATGAATATTTATAGTCGAATTTATCTTATTTATAACCCCATATAAAAAATTCATTACTTATTAAACTTTGATTTTAACTATTTTAACCATTCTTTAAATAAAGTAATAATAAATGTCATAATCTAATCCAAGTGGGCCTAAATGGTCATATTTAATTCCTAATGTTGTTTTTGGTCGAATTACACTTGTCCAATAGAATTAGGACATGTGTTAGGGTAATAATAATATCATTTGTACCCATAATTACCCTATTTACTTTTAACCGTGTTAAAAAAAAGTAAAAAGTTACTATTCACCAAAAAATTATTTTCATCTCATTGGACCACATTTTACTTAGTGAAATCAACCGTTTCTCTCGGATTTTCGAAATTACACTCACAGAAGCGGTAAAATTAAGATTTATGAAAAATACAGTTTTTTAACTACCACTTAGTGGTTTCACTATTCATCAAAAATTGAAAGTTTTCAGAAAAATACCAAAATTTCACCCTAGGCTTATTTCGATATTCCGAATCCAAAAATGAATTCAATTTTGAAAAATAAAATTTATAAAATTTCAAAAAGTGGTTATTACTATTCATAACGGCTAGTTTTAATATTATTTTTATAGCATATCATTGTTTAGTGAAACTCGGTATTGCGTACAACGCATGCTATCGAGGAAGGTTGTGATTTCGTGTAAAGCAAGTCAAGAAAGTGTTGTGTGTAGAAAAAGATTCCTTTAATGATTTATATAACATAAAAGTCTCGGGTGTTACATTCTACCCCCCTTAAAATGAATTTCGCCCTCGAAATTCGTCACTTTGTAAAAAACTGATGAGGATACCTCTCCCTCATCATGTCATCAAGCTCTAATGTAGGTTCTTCTTAATTGGTGGTTCCTCCATAAAACATTCACCAATCGAGTGGTATTGTTTCGTAGGACTTTTTATCTACGATCCAGAATCTCTAACGGTTGTTCTTCATAAGAAAGATCTTGCTCCAGCGGTACAACTTCTGAGCTGAGTACATGGGAAGGATCAGGTATGTACTTTCTCAGGAGAGATACATGGAACAAATCGTGAACTTAAAAGAGATCCGGTGGACGCGCCAATCGGTAAGCTACCTTCCCAATACGATCCAGTATTTTGAAAGGACAGATATATCTAGGGCTCAACTTCCCCTTCTTTCCAAATCTCATAACCCTCTTCCAGGGAGATATTCGTAAGAACACTTTATCACCCACTTAAAAGTCTAGGTCTTTTTTTAGTTGTTGGCATAACATTTCTGTCGACTCTGAGCTTCTCTTATTTTTTGTTGAATAGAACTGACCTTTTCTGCCATTTCATCAACGAGATCGTGTCCTAATAGCTTTCATTCCCCAACTTCATCCCAGCAAGTTGGAGTCCATCATTTCTTTCCATAGAGAGCTTCATAAGAGCCATCTGAATACTGGAGTGAAAGCTATTATTATAAGAAAATTCCTCCAAAGGTAGGTGTTGATCACAACCACCTTTAAAATCCATAGAGCAAGCTCTCAAAATATCTTCTAGAGTTTGAATTGTTCTCTAAGACTGACCGTCTGTCTAAGAATGATAAGCAGTGCTGACACTCAACTCTGTATCCAGAGTATGCTGATGACTTCGCCAGAACATCAAGGTAAATCTCAGATACTGATCAGATATAATAGAATTTGGCACTCCATGAAATCTTACCACTTCCTTTACATATATCCTGGAAAGCTGATCTAGAGAGAAATCCTCTCTAACAGCAATGAAGTGTGCAGACTTTGTAAGACGATCAACTATGACCCAGATAGCATTATTTCCTTTGGATGTTATAGGATGTCCTGTGACAAAGTCTGTAGTGATGTTTTCCCATTTCCATTCGATTATGGGTAATGGTTGTAACATCCCCTTAGACTTCTGTCTCTCAGTTTTAACATGCTGACAAACCAAACATCGAGAGACACATTCAGCAACATCTCTTTTCATGCCATCCCACCAGAAGTACTCTTTTATGTCCCTATACATCTTCATGCTTCTAGGATGAATAGAGAATGAAGAACTATTAGCCTCATCTAGTAGCTCCTTCTTTAATTCAGGGATGGGAGGAACACAAACCCGATTCCTGAACTTTATTATCCCATCATAATCAAGGTTGAATTCAGGAACATTTCTCACCTTCTTTTGTAACTCGACATCTTCTTTCTATGCCTCTTTAATCTTCACATGTATAGATGGTTGAACATTAATTTGATAAAGATACGATTTTCCCCTTTCATTATAATTCCAAGTTCCATCCTTTGTAAATCCATAAATATTGGATCTTTTGTGATCCTCATCATGGATAAACTAGCATGGTCTTGTCGACTTAATGCATCCGCCACCTTGTTTTCTTTCCCAGGGTGGTAATGGATTGAGCAGTCGTAATCTTTAATCAGCTCCAACCATCTTCTTTGGCGCATATTCACCTCCTTTTGTGTGAAAATATACTTTAAACTTTTATGATCAGTATAAATATCACACATTCACCATAAAGGTAATGCCTCCAAATCATTAATGCATAGATTACCGCAGCTAACTCCAAATCATGTGTTGGTTAATTTTGCTCATGGATTTTCAACTGTCGTGAGACATAAGCTATCACCATATCATTTTTCCTAAGAACACACCACAATACTTTCTTGGATGCATCACTGTAGATCACAAACCTTTCCCCACTAAAAGGCAGTGTGAGCACAGGTGCACTAGATAACCTTCTTTTCAACTCCTTGAAATTCACTTCACATTCTTCCATCCAAACAAACTTAACTCCTTTCCGAGTCAACTTGGTGAGTGGACTAGATAATCATGAAATTTTTTCACAAAACGTTGATAATATCCAGACAAACCAAGAAAACATCAGATCTCGGTTACTGTTGTTGGTCTCAACCATCTTTCGATAACCTCTGTTTTTGCTGGATCCACAGATATCACCTCTTTTGAGATTATGTGACCCAAAAATGCAGCTTTTTGAAGCCAAAATTTACACTTGGTAAATTTGACATAAAGCTTCTCCTTTCACAGGGTCTTTAATATAATTCTCAAGTGATCTTCATGTTCTTCCTTTCTCTATGAATAGAAAAGAAGATCGACTATAAAGACTACCAAAAACTGATCAAGATAGACTCTAAAGACTCTATTCATTAGATCCATGAAGATTGCAGGGGAATTAGTAAGACCAAATGGCATCACTATAAATTCATAGTGTCCATACCTTGTACGGAAAGCCATCTTTGGTATATCCTGCCTTTTGACCCTTAATTGATGATAACCTGAATGGAGATCAATCTTTGAAAATTATTGAGCTCCGTGTAGTTGGTAAAATAGGTCATCAATGCGCGGGAGATAATATTTGTTCTTGATAGTGATCTTGTTATGTTCTCGATAATCAATGCAGAGTCTCATTGATCCATCTTTCTTCTTAACAAACAGAACATGTGCTCCCCAAGGTGACGCACTAGGGCGTATGAACCCCTTATAAAGATTCTCTTGGAGTTTCTTCTTTAATTCCTGCAACTCAATTGGGGCCATTATATAATGTGTATTTGAAATAGGAAAAGCACCTGGTACGAGTTCTATTGAAAACTCGACTTCACGATTCGGTGGAAGACCTGGTAATTACTCCGGAAAGACATCATGAAACTCACGTACAATGGGCATATTCTTAGTCGTGAGTTTCTCGCCAACCATTTGAGATAAATAACCTTCATTTTGTGGAATCAATACCCATAAAATGGAAGAAATTTCCACTGGATGGTTATGTTAATCATTTCATCGATAGACGATCATAGATTGATCTGGAATATGAAATGTGACATCCCTTTTTTGGAAATTGATATAAGCTCCATGTAGAGAAAGCTAATCCATGCCAAGAATCACATAAAATTCTTCTATAGGAAGGATCACAAGATTTGCAGGAAGAACTTTCGCACAAAATTCAATCGGGGAAGAATTATAAACTTTTGATGCGACTGTTGTGCCATTAGGTGTTGTCACAGCTAACTCAACATCTAATTTTTGAAGTAATACAGTGATACCCTTAGAAAATTCTTCAGAAATAAAGGAGTGGGTGGATCCAGAATCAAATAAAACATTTTCTACTTTAGAGTGGATGGTAAGTGTACCTTTCACCACATCGATATCGTACTCAACATCACTGATAGAAATTTCATGTGAATTTCCTTTTTCTTTAGCCTTATGAGTTTGTTGACGTCGTCCATCATCATCAACCCTTGGATTAGGGAATTTATTGAAATAATGTCCCATCTCCTCTAATACCAACTATAATGACCCATACTTTACATATATTGTTATTACTTCAGAATTGAAGCACACTTATTACAACATATAAGAAAACCACGAAAGGAACGTATAGGTATAGTGTCTTTGGAAACTGGAAAGCATAAACCACTGGTTCATAAAGCATCAACTTTGCCTCCCACTTATTTCATCATATCTAGAGTCTATTTTTGGAATATCCTACTTAATATCCTTCTTCCTGACCTGGGGAAATAAAACATACAAATGGGTGAGCTCAAATGCTCAGTAAGGGTAAACAAAAGAAATATCAATCACATAATATACTTAAGAACATAACTTTTTGGAAATCATAACTTGCAAAAGAGAGCATAATTTCATAACATGGGATAAATCATAGTAGTGAAATGAAATCCCAATAATCATAACTTATAACACTAAAATTTGTTTCATACACACATAATCATAGAGAATCATTTCTCGTTAGTCAAGACTCATTGCCAAGACTATCTTAGTGGACAATGTCCATTTCTGAACCGAGTTTATTCCTCGTTTTAGTCCTGTTTCACTGAACCGGTATAACCTACTGTTCCAGCCATGTCTATCTCATGAGATATAAAATCTTTACCCAATGCATTGGAGGGAGATATAGGTCCCACCCATCTCATAATTATACCATTCTTATGTGTGCCACAAAATCATAAACCATACATCATAGCACAACCCATGTAATAAAAATGGGAATCTTAAACATCGTGACATCAAAAAACAATTCAGAAAAGATAAAGGAATTCATAAAAATAATTCCATCACAACATAATCAAATCAATGTAATAGTAGGGATAAAAACATAACCCTTTATTATCTTAGATGGAAAATAATTTTTATAAAACACTTGAACTCCATTCTTGAGGAAAATAACCTTTCTACTTCAAAAACACCTTTCCTTTCTTAACATGTCATAAAATTCTAAACTAAAAGAAGTTGAATAAAAATAAACCTGAAAACCTGTAAAGGAAGCTTCTTGGAAATATAGTTTTAATAATCCATTCATGCCGTATAAGTTAAAAAAAACATTCTTCGTACTTTTGTCAGAATGTCAAAAAGCACCTCGTACGAAAAATGACAAAAGATTCCTTTCATATCTTTTACTAAAAACTCACCGAAGATTAAAATTTGATATAAAATATTTTAGAAGGATATAAATATTACATATTGAGGAAACATGGATGTGGATGAGAAAATACACCCCAGTAAATGCGAAAGTATAAACAATATCGGATAAAAATGAGATTGTGATATTTCCCTTACCTTAGGGCCGATATCCTTTCTACGTGTCCGAACATCCTGTGTAATGATTTAAATAATTTTATTGACTTATTCCATAATCATACTTATGTTTATGATATCATATATGGTCATTTCATTACTACTTGTTATTCGGGTGTTTATAACTTTTTTGTTCTTATGCGTGTTTTGTAGAATAAATTCTTATTCGTCTCTTTAGGTTATAGATACCTCATTTCCAGAATGGTATTAGTGTAATATATATCATATTCATTCATTCAATTGATTTATATAATCATTATGAAATGAAGATTATGTAGAACGAGTTGCATCACATCGTGGAGACGGTATTCCGTACGTACGCACGAGTGATGATATCGTTCCTATGATTGTGGAATTGTATTGGAGTGTATGTATACTATTTCAGAATCCGTATCACTTTATAATAGTCATATATAGTCATTATTTACACCATTATACCCATCCATGTAAGGTGGTGGTGGAAAATAGATTACACCACGATTTGGAGACGGTATTCCATACGTACGCACGCGCGGTGATTTATTTTTCCGTAGGATTGATAGATGGTGAAATAGGGTTGTTTCAAACTTATAATAACATATCAATATATGAGTGATACTGATGTTATTACTTAATAATTAAACAACTAAAGAAGAAGAAGTGGAATAAGAAATAAAGATTAATGAATCAGTAACGGACATTACCACTTCTTTGAAGTGCTTTTTTGAGACCTCATTTTAGGGTACTAAAATAGGTCTTTGAAGAAGGCCACAACCTCTAGTATGTTTCTAGGTAAGTGGAGAGAAGAAATTGGAAGGTTTTGTCCGAGCTTGAAGGCTCAGAGTGGTGTGAGGAAGAGGGGGAGGAGGTGCCCTTTAATAAGGGAGGAGAGGGGCTCCTTTGGAAAAACTAAAAATATTAATTTATTATAAAGTCAAGTTAGGTTTTAAATAGCTCACAATTAATTTATTTAGAATCTAAGGTGGGGATGGGTCTAAATCCTCTAATCCAATAGAATTTAGACAAGTTTAGTTTCCTATTTTAACTTATCATTTAGATTTAACATTAAGATAAATAATTTTACTTTTACCGTGTCTTCTTGTGTTCTTATACTATAAGGATAATAAACATAAAATAAGCAGCCAAAAGAACCCCAAGTTGTTTATTATTAATATATATAACCTTATCTAAGTCATTTTGCTTATCCTTAGATTTTTAGCAATAAAATAACAATTACTAATATAATATTTGTTTTAAAAACTATTTTATGTCATTTTTAACACTATTTAGTAAATAATTTTTGTGAAACTAATAACAGAATTATTAGTTAGCAAAAAAGTTAATAAAATCAATACTAACATGTCATATTAATCTATAAAATTAGTTTTATTCATAAAAAGTCTAAAATTACATTTATTTTGGTGTTTATAACATCAATTATGTCAACATTCCATTAATAAGATAATTATTGCATCATCTTTGTGTCATAAATAAATTAAATTATTTAATGTCTAAAAATTAATAATAAACTTAAATTATATATCTAATATTTTTAGCTTTATAATGAATATTTATAGTATAATTTATCTTATTTATAACCCCATATTAAAAATTATCTTCTTATTAAACTTTGATTTTAACTATTTTAACCCTTCTTTAAAAAAATTAATAATAAATGTCCTAATCTAATCCAAGTGGGCCTAAATGGTCATATTTTATTCCTAAGGTTGTTTTTGGTCGAATTACACTTGTCCAATAGAATTAAGACATGTGTTAGGGTAATAATAATATCATTTTGACCCTTAATTACCCTATTTACTTTTAACCGTGGTAAAAAATGTAAAAAGTTACTATTCACCAAAAAAATTATTTTCATCTCATTGAACCACATTTTACTTACTGACATCAACCGTGTCTCTAGGATTTTCAAAATTGTACTCACAGAAGGGGTAAAATTAATATTTATGAAAAATAGAGTTTTTTAACTACCACTTAGTGGTTTCACTATTTATAAAAAATTGAAAGTTTTCAGAGAAATACAAAAATTTTACCCTAGGCTAATTTCGAGATTCCAAATCCAAAAATGAAGTCCATTTTGAAAATAAAATTTATAAAATTTCAAAAAGTGGTTATTACTATTCATAACGGCTAGTTTTAATAATATTTTTATATCATATCATTGTTTAGTGAAACTCAGTATTGCGTACGACGAAAGCTATCGAGGAAGGTTGTGATTTCATGTAAAGCAAGCCAAGCAAGTGTTGTGTGTAGAAAAAAATTCCTTTGATGATTTTTATAACATAAAAGTCCCGGGTGTTACACTATAGGATCCCTAAAATATTTTTAATGGTTGCCTAGAACACACTCATTGGATCCATCATTGACAAGTAGGTTACATGGTAAAAACCCATCCGGCCCAGTGATTGCATATTCCCATTTTCCCTTCGATGAACTCCTTAGACTCTATGGACATAACATTATGGAAGGACCTGGACTATACACCTTGAATTACACTCTTAACCTTATCTAGTATACATTTATTACTGAGTTGGTGACCCTTGAGGCCTACATTTCTGTGGTTATTACCTATGAACTTCATTACTAAATATCATTATAGGATGCATTGATATTGAAGTGCACTGTGTTGCATTTGTTGTCAATGAGGTATGTTGTTGTCAAGGAATGAATGGATGGATGTCAAGGAGTTTCAATATGTGAATGACAAAGGATGTGATGGTGTTTGTGAGGAAAGGAGAATGGCCATGGTACTAAGATGCATGTCACTTAGGAGATCCACTAAGTGACATAAGATGTTGTGGTTGAAACATTCTCTATGAATAACTGGCGATTGTTGAGCTGATCTATAAGTTCAAAGAACTTGTATCAACTGGATACAATGTTACAACAATGTTTGATGTCCATGTATTGTAAAGACAATGCATGAGGAGCTGGAAGTGATCCATCCACAAGTTGTAAGTGGATGATGTGGATTGAAAGAAGTTCATGCACTATCTCTTAGTTCATGATGAATTGAAGATGATCCAACCTGATCTCTGATTGGATCATTGAAGAATGTTGATGAACTGTTTGATTCAGGAGCTTCGGTTGATGATGAACCTTCAGGAATTTCACTCCTAAGTGAAGATTAAATGAGAGGAATGGAGGAATTATTATGAAGAAGAAGATGAGAAGAAATGTCTTAGAAGAAGTCTTGAAGATGGCTTGGCATTTAGAATTGGCATTTGGATTATACTCATAGGAGATCTTTGTATTTGACAATGTCCTTATTCATGCCTTTGCCAAAAAATATGGCCAGCCAAGGCACCTTGAGGGTTCAAACCCCAAGGCATGGGCGCTAGGGCACCACGCCCATGGGGGAACCCGTGGGGCAAGCCAGGGCGGCAGGGCGCACCCAAGACACCGCATGGGCGCCTGGGGCACGCCCGAAGGAGCGCGGAAGGGGCGTAGGAGCGTACCCCCAAGAGTGTCAGTGTGCATAGAGGGCGCATAGCGCGCGCCCGAGTGGCGTGAGTGGGTGCAGAGCATGCCTGCAGAGAGAACACGGTGCGGGGCGGCACCGTGGAGGGAGAGGATTCAACTGAGCGGCTATAGGGAGCGCGAGTTTGATATACCGCGGAAAAACCGGCCGCGGCTTCGATGTGGGATGCGGAATTTTTCCGCGGAGCGAATCCCAGCCACATGATTGATCGCGCGTGCGATCCGATACGCTCATCTAATCGCGCCATTCGCGATCTGATCCAAGCCGTCCGAGATTATTTGATCTCCTGATCCGATGGCTCCCCGTCCATCCTCAACCTTGAGCTCGCCCGAAGCCACCCGCGAGATCCGTTCGAACCAGAGGCCATCTCGACGGCGGTTCTTGAGATCCCGGCCACCATTGCCGAAGCCGAAGGCTCCATTGAGCTCGTCTAGACCTACTGAACCGATCCATGCTTAAAAATACACTTGCATGCAATGTTTGGAGAGTTTTGGTATCCAGCCGAGGCAAGACGAAGTTGCCGAGGTTTGGGTTTTTATGCTTTCATGTTTTGATTGAAGGAAGGTCGTGCATGCGTTCTAAGTCGCATGCAGGAAGAGGAAATTAAAAATGAGTTACGCCGCGTGAAACAGAGGATAAAAAAGATTTTGGAAATCTTGAAAACCCGAGATATTCGGGAGTTTGAATTTATATCCACACTGATTGAACGAGACGCCTCTGCCTATACAAAGAGAGGCCTTGCTCTTGAATTTGCTTGCTGATCCTTTGTTGAAAATCCGATGTCCCGTGAGAAGCACTGTGTGCCTCGCGAAGTCGAAGCCCCGCGCAGCACCCTGCATGGCAGTGAAGCCTGGAGCAGCCCTTGCTCCGCGAGGTTCCTTTTGTGCACTCCTTGCACGAAAGAAGAAAGGGAGTCCCCTGTGCGCCTTCCTTGCACGACAGGAAGACCCGTGGCCGCATCCTTGTGCGCCCGTGGTTGCATCCTTCTCTGCCCGCGGACTTGCGCGGCAGGGGCTGTTTGCGCGACCCTTGTGCACATTGAGGACTTGCGCGCGGCATTTGAAGACAGTAGAGGCCGCACTCTTGCAACCTTGCTCGGAGAAGAAGTGGAGAAGAACCCTAGGGCAAACCTTTGTGTGAGCCAAGTGAAGAGAAGAACTCTCTACGGGTAGTAGGTGTTCAAAGTGAAAGGCCAAGCGTATGTGTGTGAAACAAGTGAAGACCACACTACTTTGTGTGTGTGTGCAAACGCGACCCACGGCTACCCCTTGAACCCTTGAAACATGCGCGGCCCGTGCTTGAAGAAGACACCCATGGGCAGTGTGTGTGCATAAGTGGAGAAGGACACATTCGGGTGTGTGTGCAAGAAGGGAAGGAAAGGCCGTAGCCTTGTGCAACTAAAGAAGACCCGAGGCCTTAGTGCATTTGTGTGTGCATTCTTGAAGAGTGAAGAACACCACACTTTGTGTGTGTGTGCATTTGAAAAGAAGTCCGAGGATAGCTTGGGTGTGTGCAAAAATAGTGAAGGCCAAATACACACTCATTGTGTGTGTGCAAATCAAAGAACAAAGGTGTGTGTGCAAAACAACAAAGTGAAGTGGCCGAACCTATGTGTGTGCTCTAAGTGGAGTGGACACACTTAGAAGAAGAAGAAGACTCACACAAAGTATAACACACATTTAAGTGTGTAAACACATTGAACAAAGTTTGAAGTTCAAGTGAGAAGGTGTGTGCTATAGTTGACTACACCCTCTGAGGGTTTACTGCACCAAGAATAGAATAAGGGGAGTGCATGCTTGCATGCATGCACGTGCACACGTGAAAAAAGCTAAATCAGGCTGTGTGCACTTGAGAAGTCCATGACCAGAAGATCTTGAAGAATCAGAGTTTCCATGCATTCAGTGCATGAAGTTGATGTGATGTGAGACTGAGCCAGACTGAAGTTAAAGAGATTTGTTGTCGGAGTTTTCAATAGATTGAGAAGAGCCTGATCAACAGAAGTGATCAGAAGTTGCTGAGAAAGACCAACAGACCTTTTCAGAGGCTGTTGAGGATTCTTGAAGAGAGAAAGGCCAGGTCATCCTGAGAAGAAGGAGATAAAGCCTGAGCAAGACGAGAAGACCTGATCAACTCAAGTGATCAGGGGTACAGAGCAAGGCCAGCAGTCTTTATCCCAGACTACTGAAGATACTTGAAGAAGCTTAAAGTGAAGAAGAGCTACTCGTGTGATTCGAGGAGCCAGGAGAAGCCCCCTGTGAGACTCAGGGTGGAAGAAGTCTTCAGTGGGATTCTGGAGGAGGCCAGCGGGACTCTGGTAACACTATGGGACGCAGTATAAAGACCCTCCTGTGGGACTCAGGAGAGATACAGTGGGACTATGTATCGACCATTGTAATACTAACCGATTATAATGGAGAAACCATGTTGGGGTGTATAACCAACATGGCAAGGACGTAGGCCTTTGAAGCCGAACCTTGTAAATACTTGTGTCCAGTGCCTTTACATTTACTTCATCATTCATGGAAAGGCTGAGAGATACAAGAAGAGTGGATCAAGGCCTTAACAAGCCATAGAGGTTTAATTGATTAAGAATCAATTAGTAAAATTTTTTAAAGGATCACTGATTCACCCCCTCCCCCTCTCAGTGATTCACACTGATCTGGGCACTTCAATTGGTATCAGAGGAAGGTTACCTCTAAAATATCCAAGGGAGTCTTTATGAAGTGCAGATTTGAGGAAATGAGTGACCAGCCTCAATTGGAAATATCTGCCAAGACTCAGAAAAATAGAATAAAGAAACAGGACAAGAAGATGAAGAAATCCTGTCCTAGCTGTGATGAAGTTGGAAAAATGAATGATCTTCAAAGTGCAATCAAATATCTTCAGAAGGAAGTCCCCAAGGAAGTAGCAATGTGTATAGCTACATGCATCCTTGATCTTCAATAAGAAAAATTACAGCTAGAAGAAGAAGCCAATACAATGGAAGATCTGTTGGCAAAAAGGGTTGTCATAACCAACACTCTCAGAAAGCTGGTGAAGGCTATAGATGAAACAGTATCTCTTTGCAATGAAAGATATGAAGACACTATTGAAGAATTGCAAAGAAGCCTTTCTGAGAAAGAATTCTTTAAGACTGTGGTCAAAGATGTTTTCCATGCACTGGAAAAGTTGCACAAAGTTTCAATGAATGTCAGAGATGCTCAACTTGAAGACAAAGTAAACGGGGTGAAGGAGCTTTACAATTCATTACAATAAATGAAGAAGGTGCATGAAGACCAGTTAATGTAGCTGGAAGAGAAATGGGAAGGAAGGCTAAGAACTATTGAGGATGAGAAGAACTCCCTAAATATGAAATGCTTAGAACTGGAGGTGATATTGAACAATCAGCCATCACCCAAAGCCAAAGCCTCCCAGTCAGATGAAAGAAGAAATGTTGCTACTCAAGTATGCATTGAGAAGGATGATTCTAAAAGAAATACATCCTCTAATAAAAGGGAAACAACTTCTAAAAAGAAGGTACCATCCATCCCATATTGTACTCATGTTTCTAAATGTGTTTCTACTAAAAGTGCAGGATGGAAGAATGAATCCAAACAAGTATGGATGAAGACGGTGAAGAAAGAATGCTCTCCTGAAACAACACAGCAAGTCAAGAAAATCACCCAACAATCAGAAGGACTGAAGAGGTCAATATTTGTGGGTCAGTGTTGGTGTTGTAACAAGTATGGGCACTGTGCAAAGGATTGTTGGTACAATCCACTGAATGTAAAAGCACAAAGGAAG
This sequence comes from Viscum album, assembly GCA_963277665.1. Classification (NCBI taxonomy): domain Eukaryota; kingdom Viridiplantae; phylum Streptophyta; class Magnoliopsida; order Santalales; family Viscaceae; genus Viscum; species Viscum album. The sequence continues at coordinate 479,608,112 of OY728134.1, forward strand.
CCCATGCCAAGGGGGAGCAAGCCAGAGGAATAGAAGCATCATCCACAGGTCCAGAGACATCTGTTTACTGCAAATAGATTTGGATTACTTGACAACATCTGGGATGATTGCAAAAGTGGTCAAAAAGATACATGTCAATCTTCAACTGTATCCAGAGCTAAAAAGAAGAGAAGATCACTGAACCTGGATAAAATGGAATCCTTGGGAAGCAAGAAGAAAGTTAAAGATGCTCCCAAGAAGGTTTTGAAAAAGGAAATGAATTCCTTGGAGTCTAAATCCAAGATGGGTGATGCATCCAGAAGGACCACCAAGAAGAAATGCTTGTACTGTGGAAAGAAAGGACATATCATGGATCTTTGTAAAGAAGGCATGAAATTCAATAGAGGTAGACTGGACTCAAACAGACAATCAATCCAGCAGAAGCAGAAGGGATTGATTGAAAACATGTTGCCTAAGAAAGGTAGCTTAACAGCATCAAAAGAACCATGTGGAATTTCCAGAACTGAGGCCTCACTTCCAAATGACTTGTTAGTAATATGGCCAAATCAGTTGCAACTTGCCGAAGATCTGCAGAGAGCTGAAGATTAAGTTCTGGCAATTGCTAAGGCAAAAGGGAAGAAGAAGATTTCACATGAAGATGTGTTGAGATCCACACCAGCACAATCATCATTGGAGATCAAATGTGCAAGTGTGAAGAATGGTGAAAATGGGACATCTCGGTTGAGAGAATCTTCTCAACCTTGCTGTTCACATTGATGAACCAATGAGGTTCCATCTTCTTCCCTTATACTTATGGTATTTACATGTGCTAACATTGCAGGGAATTGAAGATGATGATCATTCTCATCTGGAGGATGGTTTGGACAGAATGGAGTGCACCCCTTGAGGGGGATCCAATCAGAAGAAGATGGGATTCTAAGATTTAATACCATCTTGAGAAAAGTGAAGGTATTCCAATCATACTTTCATCCCTTGATTCTTAATTGTATTCATCATGACAATTAAGGGGGAGTATTGATTGAAGACAAATGGTTGAAAGGGGAAGCTTTATCTTTGCACCTGAACTTTCTAATGAGTTTTGTGAAGATTGTGCAGGATTTAGTAATTCATTGTTATATCTGAAAAATTTCAAGCCCCTTGAAGCATGATCTCACATGTATAGTGAATGTTGGACAACATTGAGTACCTTGGTTACATCACTCTTGTTTTCTACACCGGGTTATCCCAAGTAGACTTAGAGTTGATTTACTAAAGGTTCTTTGCTAAAGAGAACATGTGACATCATCCCTCTCTCAGTGTTTTTCAAGAAAATACTTTTCAAATGGAGGAAGAGATTTTTGAAAGAGAACCACACCACACCTTTGCATTTGGTTTCCAATAGGGGGGAGAAAATATTGGCACACATATTGACCCATTCATATGTGCTGAAGAAGTGTATTGACAACAAATACAAAGGGGGATATTGAAGTGCACTGTGTTGCATTTGTTGTCAATGAGGTATGTTGTTGTCAAGGAATGAATGGATGGATGTCAAGGAGTTTCAATATGTGAATGAAAAAGGATGTGATGGTGTTGGTGAGTAAATGAGAATGGCCATGGTACTAAGATGCATGTCACTTAGGAGATTCACTAAGTGACATAGGATGTTGTGGTTGAAACATTCTCTATGAATATCTGACGATTGTTGATCTGATCTATAAGTTCAAAGAACTTGTATCAACTGGATACAATGTTACAACAATGTTTGATGTCCATGTATTGTAAAGACAATGAATGAGGAGCTGAAAGTGATCCATCCACAAGTTGTAAGTGGATGATGTGGATTGAAAGAAGTTCATGCACTATCTCTTAGTGCATGATGAATTGAAGATGATCCAACCTGATCTCTGATTGGATCATTGAAGAATGTTGATGAATTATTTGATTCAGGAGCTTCGGTTGATGATGAACCTTCAGGAATTTCACTCCTAAGTGAAGATTAAATGAGAGGAATGGAGAAATTCTTATGAAGAAGAAGATGAGAATAAATGTCTTAGAAGAAGGCTTGAAGATGTCTTGGCATTTAGAATTGGCATTTGGCTTATACTCATAGGAGAACATTGTATTTGACAAAGTCTTTATTCATGCCTTTGCCAAAAAATATGGCCAGCCAAGGCACCTTGAGAGTTCAAACCCCAAGGCATGGGCGCTAGGGCACCACGCCCATGGGGGAACCCGTGGGGAAAGCCAGGGCGGCAGGGCGCACCCAAGACACCGCATGGGCGCCTGGGGCATGCCCGAAGGAGCATGGCAGGGGCGTAGGAGCGTACCCCCAAGAGTGTCAGTGTGCATAGAGGGCGCATAGCGCACGCCCGAGTGGCGTGAGTGGGCGCAGAGCGCGCCCGCAGAGAGAACACGGTGCGGGGAAGCACCGTGAAGGGAGAGGATTCAACTGAGCGGCTGTAGGGAGCGCGAGTTTGATAAACCGCGGAAAACCCGGCCGCGGCTTCGATGTGGGATGCGCAATTTTTCCGCGGAGTGAATCCCAGCCGCATGATTGATCGCACGTGCGATTCGAGCCACTCATCTAATCACGCCATTCGCGATCTGATCCAGGCCGTACGAGATTATCTGATCGCCGGATCCGACGGCTCCCTGTCCGTCCTTTACCTTGAGCTCGCCCGAAGCCACCCGCGAGTTCCGTTCGAACCAGAGGCCATCTCGACGACGGTTCTTGAGATCCCGGCCACCATTGCCGAAGCCGAAGGCTCCATTGAGCTCGTCTAGACCTACTGAACCGATCCATGCTTAAAAATACACTTGCATGCAATGTTTGGAGAGTTTTGGTATCCGGCCGAGGCAAGACGAAGTTGCCTAGGTTTGGGTGTTTATACTTGCATGTTTTGGATCGAAGTAAGGTCGTGCATGCGTTCTAAGTCGCATGCACATAGAGGAAATTAAAAATGATTTAAGCCGCGTGAAACAGAGGAGAAACAAGATTTTGGAAATATTGAAAACCCGAGATATTCGGGAGTTTGAATTTATATCCACACGGATTGAACGAGACGCCTCTGCCTATACAAAGAGAGGCCTTGCTCTTGAATTTGCTTGCTGATCCTTTGTTGAAAATCCGAAGTCCCGTGAGAAGCACTCTGTGCCTCGCGAAGTCGAAGCCCCGCGCAGCACCCTGCGCGGCAGTGAAGCCCGGAGCACCCCTTGCTCCGCAAGGTTCCTTTTGTGCACTCCTTGCACGAAAGAAGAAAGGGAGTCCCATGTGCGCCTTCCTTGCGCGACAGGAAGACCCATGGCCGCATCCTTGCGCGCCCGTGGTTTCATCCTTTGATGCCCGCGGACTTGCGCGGCAGGAGGTGTTTGCGCGACCCTTGTGCACCTTGAGGACTTGTGTGCGGCATTTGAAGACAGTAGAGGCCGCACTCTTGCAACCTTGCATGGAGAAGAAGTGGAGAATAACCCGAGGGAATACCTTTGTGTGAGCCAAGTGAAGAGAAGAACTCTCTACGGGCAGTAGGTGTTCAAAGTGAAAGGCCAAGAGTATGTGTGTGCAAAAAGTTAAGACCACACTACTTTGTGTGTGTGTGCAAACGCGACCCACGGCTACCCCTTGCACCCTTGACACATGCGCGGCCCGTGCTTGAAGAAGACTCCCGTGGGCAGTGTGTGTGCATAAGTGGAGAAGGACACATTCGGGTGTGTGTGCAAGTAGGGAAGGAAAGGTCGTAGCCTTGTGCAACTAAAGAAGACCCGAGGACTTAGTGCATTTGTGTGTTCATTCTTGAAGAGTGAAGACCACCACACTTTGTGTGTGTGTGCATTTGAAAAGAAGGTCGAGGATAGCTTGGGTGTGTGCAAAAATAGTGAAGGCCAAATACACACTCATTGTGTGTGTGAAAATCAAAGAACAAAGTTGTGTGTGCAAAACAACAAAGTGAAGTGGCCGAACCTATGTGTGTGCTCTAAGTGGAGTGGACACACTTAGAAGAAGAATAAGACTCACACAAAGTATAACACACATTTAAGTGTGTAAACACATTGAACAAAGTGTGATGTTCAAGTGAGAAGGTGTGTGCTATAGTTGACTACACCCTCTGAGGGTTTACTGCACCAAGAAGAGAAGAAGGGGAGTGCATGCTTGCATGCATGCACATGCACACGTGAAGAAAGCTAAATCAGGCTGTGTGCACTTGAGAAGTCCAAGACCAGAAGATCTTGAAGAATCAGAGTTTCCATGCATTCAGTGCATGAAGTTGATGTGATGTGAGACTGAGCCAGACTGAAGTTAAAGAGATTTGTTGTCTAAGTTTTCAGTAGATTGAGAAGATCCTGATCAAAAGAAGTGATCAGATGTTTCTGAGCAAGACCAACAGACCTTTTCAGAGGCCGTTGAGGATTCTTGAAGAGAGAAAGTCCAGGTCATCCTGAGAAGAAGGAGATAAAGCCTGAGCAAGACGAGAAGACCTGATCAACTCAAGTGATCAGAGGTATAGATCAAGGCCAGCAGTCTTTATCCAAGACTGCTGAAGATACTTGAAGAAGCTTAAAGTGATGAAGAGCTACTTGTGTGATTCGAGGAGCCAGGAGAAGCCCCCTGTGAGAATCAGGGTGGAAGAAGTCTTCAGTGGGATTCTGGAGCAGGCCAGTGAGACTCTGGTAACACTGTGGGACGCAGTATAAAGACCCTCCTGTGGGACTCAGGAGAGATACAGTGGGACTCTGTATCGACCATTGTAATACTAACTGATTATAATGGAGAAACCATGTTGGGGTGTATAACCAACATGGCAAGGACGTAGGCCTTTGGAGTCGATCCTTGTAAATCCTTGTGTCCAGTGCCTTTACATTTACTGCATCATTCGAGGAAAGGCTGAGAGATACAAGAAGAGTGGATCGAGGCCTTATCAAGCCATAGAGGTTTAATTGATTAAGAATAAATTAGTAAAAAGTTTTAAAGGATCACTGATTCACCCCCTCCCCCTATCAGTGATTCAAACTGATCTGGGCACTTCAGATATATCATGGAACTTTCACTATTGTTAACATGTGACTTATTAATAAACTAGTAATTATCAATTAATGGAATATTTACATTTAGACACAAATTTAGTGTTGAATTTGTTACATGGGTATTTAGTTACATGGTACTGCATTACTTTATATATGCATGCTTGCACACTGGTACATTTAAACTACACGAGCCAGATGATATAGAGATCATTGGTGGTGACCCACTAAGATTTATCTCACACCCCCTCTAGGATCCATTTGGTATATGAAATATAATACATGAATTTAGGTGTTGGTAAAGGGAATCATATGGCTTCAAATACATGATTGCTTATTGTTTTTTATGGATATTGAAAGATGATGGTTGAGTCGTCACTCATGATGCATGGGATAGTCATTCATTACTTCATACATTTGGGGAATATGTTATTTTTGTTGTCATGTATACACGTTTTCCAGTCCTCTAGGGACAAGAATTACCATCATCAATTTCTTTTATGCTTGTGTGCTATTCGAATTATTTTAGTTACTATTATGGTGGTCTGTATTTTCCACTTTGCCTTTTATTTACTTTTATTACTTAGATATTTTACCTCAGTTAGTATTTATCTATTGTGATGCACTTTTGTAATGGAATAGTCTCCCATCAAACACACACTTGACCCTCTCTTCTAGTTAGCAGCCTCAGGAATATGGGGAGATGCTCTTGAGGTGATGTGGCCCATCGTGCTTCAGGAATCCATGAAGTGGAAACTAGGTCTAGGAAATCATATGTTATAACCATTATAATTATTAAAAATTCTTATATTGAAAAACATTATAGTGTTCTTCCATTTCAATCCAGGTATTGTTAATGGTTACATTAACTTCTTATAAATTTTTTGTACCACCTTAACATTCAATATAACATGCATCGAGATACATAATCTGTAATTTCCCTCTGTATGATGCCCCACTATATATTCATGATATCTCTTTAGTTATTTGTGATTCTGGGATGGATATTTAATTATGAGTTATATGAAATATCTAACAAAAAATTAATAAATATTTTAATATAATACAACACAATAGAAAACTCTTTTTATCAGGTTTTACCCAAAACATTTTTGCATAATTCCCAACATTAATATCTATTAAAACTAATATAATTAATGTAACATCAATAAAGAGTTCAGGAATATATTAATTATAATATATGATTATGGGAAGAATCATTATATTAAATGTGACCTCCTTATCCCAAAAATAAATACAGGATATATAAATACAAATCCAACCAATACCAAAAATCACATAACATTTTTCTAAAGGAAAAATATTATGATTTGATGGAAACACATTAACACAAACCTATCAATGATTATTCAATTTATTTTGTTTTATTCATCAAATCATTGTTCATTTATAAAAATAATTCAATATATATCTTTTGGGGATACAAATAAATATTCATAATTTTTTTTATATGATAGAATATATAAAACATGGATCAAACAAGTTATTATTAACATTTTTTGATTTAACAAATATTATATATTATGAATTCTTTCATTCATGCATTACTAAAACCAAAAAAATTAATGATTATTAAGTAATAATATTAGTCAAATTAATTCATATGGATTTTAAATCAATCCTAAAATGTTAAAAATTTAGATACATTTTTTTCTACCTATCAAATTTTATGTTCACCTTACATAAATTTTGGTTGAACAAATGTTTTTTAGTTTATATACACTTATTAATCATAAACTAATCAACCAAAACAACTTAACCCCACTTTTATAGAAATTGAGATTTCCCTATAATTACATATAAACATATTAAATCAATTTATAAAAATATTCCACAAATATCATAATAAAGTAAAAATAAGTACTTATATGATTAGTGAATTTATAAATTATATTGACACAATACATATTTTTTAACACTAAATATCTCCCATAATAAACATATCACATTGTAACCTTTTAGACATATAGAACACAATTACTTTCCTCATATTATGAGGAATTAGAATTAAGAACATGTGAAATTATATCCTCTATAAGTGTAAACATACATGACATCAATCAAATATCATAAGTGAGAATAAGTACATAATTTGGGTATGATTAAAAATTCAATATATACAGTCATTAGATAAGATAAGGATACAAATAGATAATATATAATATTTCACGAGAAGTCATTTAAGGATCTTCAATAACGCAATTTCTTAGTAATGTAACATTAAAAATATTAGAACAAAATCATATGTTATGAAAACATATCATAGTAACAAGAATAAAGGGAAAACCATAGCATATTAATCATATCAAATAGAAATGATAACCGCCGAGACATACATATCATATTAAACTATGTTATCCACTAGTCTATAACAATGTAGACATTTTCTAATCACCTATGTCCCATAAACCTTTTGGACATTGGCAATCCACTAGTGTTGTAGTATGATATCCTAGTATTATAATCCTTATCCATTGCATTGGAATTATATAGTTTACCCACCTACCATATTTGTATAAACTACAAATATGTGTTCCCAAATAAAAGGAAATAATTATAGATTTTATTATGTCCTGATTAAATATAAAAAAATTAATTTTTTTATCTAAAAATCCATAAGAAATTATCAAAATACTTTTATATAATGAAGATAGACTGTATTATAATACAATATCACCAATAAATTATAAGAAAAAATAAAATATATTATCCTAGATTAAAAAAACATTTGTAAACCAAATAAGAAATTTCATTTTAAAAATAAAGAAAAAATATTGATTATATTTTATAAAAATTAATTTTAAAATAAAATCACTAACTCAAACAATTTTTATGTATTTTTTAATGCAAATTATTGGATTAGTGGGAACCATAAAAAACAAAATTTCCATGAAAACCTAAAAAATAATTATTTAAAATTCAAAATTTCTCATTATAAATAGTATAAGACATGACCTCCTTGAGCCACCACCCACCTTGTCTCATATACCATGACACAAATTGACTTATCATCTCATAATATCATCATTGGGGAAGACAACTATAGTTCATCATCATCGTCATTAAAGCACTATAATTATCATTGATAACCACAAAAATGAACACTATATAACATTAGATCACATATCATTGAACAAATTCCTTGATCATTGAATCCAACGATCATCTCATACGTCATCATTGTTATAACCATCCCAAAATAGAAATTCAAATCATTCAAAATAGAAAATATCTGGGAAATACATGAATTGCTAGAAAATATAATTCATAAAAAACCAATGAAATCCATTGGACCAATGGATTATATAAAAAAAATTTACAACTCATATTCCATTCACAGGTTAGTAAAAAATTGAAACCCATTACAAAATGAACATATGTGGAAAAATTTAAATTATTCCTTTCATACAATTTAGTAGTAATGAAAAATAATGACTGTGAATATAAAAGTCATTATAATCTATGAAATGACTTCTAATGTAAATATATATAATTTTAACCAACAAAGGAAATATTCCCTAATAAAAAGATAATTTTTGGTTGGTCTAAATTTACATATTCTATTTTTGTGGATGTCAATTTCAATGGAAGTTAAAATTATAAAATAAATGAAAACCAAATGAATAATAATAAGTGAATAAAATATATTTATTTTAGTTATAATAACATGAAATTTCTTCAAATATGAATTTAAACACTAACATTCTCGATTTCAAAGATAGATCGAATGCAACACTTACATTCAGTCTTTATCATGAATAATCATTGACCTCTAATGTAATAAATGAAGTGACTTTGGGATGGTGAGGATAATGGTTTCATTTATTTCATCGAGCTAGTTAAAAATCAATGAAAATTTTCCTACTAAATAATAATTGTAATAATGAACATGTATAGATAAAATAATGTTGAATAAAATTTTTTTATAGATGGAGATAAATTTTGAGAAAAAAATATATTCATAATTATTCATAAACATCAAATTGATGTTTTTATTGAAAATTATATTCCTTTTGACGAGCAATAAAAATGACATAGCACTATAAACATAATTCAAATTTTTAAAAATTAATTTTTTAGATATTGATATTTGGATGATATAATAAATTATTTGATTTTTTGTAATAACATTTCTAATGATAATTTTAGTTGTATAATTAGTAAATGTACCATCTTCAATATTCATGACAACATGTTGTAACCCACTTTGACTAGTCTTTCACATTATATTTAATGATAAATAAAAATAATCATGTAATAAATATAATTAAATTAAGTTAAAATGAAGTAATATCATACATTATTTACAAATTAAATAATCATAAATATAGGCATGTGGGATATAATAAAAAAAGTTATTTTTAGAAAAAAAAATTACATTTTCAAAAGAATAAAAAATATCCCTAGGTGTATGGATAAAAAAAAACGATAATCATATATATGATTCTTGGGAAATTGACTTAATATTAATGAATATTTTTATATCCATGTTAAGATCATAAAAACACTTATAGAAAACACAGAACATAATTCATTAGCTTCATAAAATTTTAGCTGGTTATCTCAAAATATATCATGATGCGAACATCAAATAAATGACTTGTACATTAAATGGATTAATGAAAATATTGTATGCATGTGACATTATCATTAGATGAATAAATTTTTAAGGTAATAATTTTTCAAAAGGCCCCGTGATTTAAATAATTAAAATCATGAATAGAAGTATTACATGAATAGGAATGTTACTGTAGTTTTTGTGGAATTTTAATCGGAAAGATATATTTTTGAAAGGAAATTTATATTATGAGTCTAAGGCTTCCAAAGATATTCATTTTCAAATAAAAAAACCCTAGAATAAGTTTCTTGTTTTGGAACAGTATTTAATTTCTCAATGATGATATATTTTGGAAGGATATGTGTGTATAGTCTCTAGTTTGTTATGTAATGCTAAATTGTTGCATGAAGAGTTACGAGACCAATAATCAAACAAACTATAAATATTTGTGAAATGGTGAATGTAAAATAGTATATTATAATATTGGAATTCACCAGATCATTAAGTGATTTCATGAAGAGATACAACAAGCATAAAAGATGTAGTTAGTGAAACAAAAATGTTCATGTGTACTTATGATGTATTTATAAATTAAAGATGGTGGGGGATTTATGAAATTACTAGATCTGATAGTATGAGAATGAAAATTTTAAATATAGTAATAGAATAAGAATAATGATAGTGATATTTATGTAATAATTAATGAACCCATATTTAAACTAGAACATGAGTCTCAATAGTTATTCTAAAGATAAAAACATTGATACTTTTTTAGACATATGAGTCTCTAGTATGTATATCAGATCATGAAATTGATTTTATAAAATATGATGGATGAATAATTATCTAATGATTTTATGTTTTGTTGAAATAAATATTTCTATAAATAACATAAAGGATGTACTGAAATCACAATTTAAATAATTATAGGTGTAATAGAAATGATTTCCCATTTAAGATGGATTTTTATTATCATTTAAAATTATTTATCTCAAATAAATAGGAATTTTAGAAATTTATGTATTTTGAGATAGAAAGAATCAAGGTAGAATATTTTTCTAAATTAATCTTAATACAGTTTGTATGTTTTGTTATTTTTTTGTATATAAGTATTCTAAACAATGTTGGGGGATTTTATATTTATGTGATGTAAAAATTATAATGACATTAATATTGAATAACATTGATCAAATAACTATGAATGGAGGTTATTTATTCCAGTTAATTTATATGGAAGAAGTTTTCCCCATGTTTTTACAATTATAAGATGAAAACTATTGGTTCCTAAATTTTAGAAAATTATTTATAACATTCGTCCATATATTTGAATGTGATAAAATCAAAGAGTTCATATTTTTTGAATCAAAGAACATATCATGAAAATATAATGCCAGAAATGTAATCCCAGATCATTGAATGAATATATTGATGACAATAATAAATATTTGATAGAGTAATATTTTAACTAGATCATTCAAGTAAATTTTCATTATCTTCGGGTTTTTCAAGATATATGAATATATGGTTCCATGGTATATTGAGTGGCCAAAAAAATCATGTTCCAAAAAAATTGAGAAGTTCATAATATTCTGTTTCTATGAATGTTAGATATTCCTAATTATAATTACATGAAGCTGAATAATGTTATTCTATAGGTAATCTCTTATATGGTTATGTTGTTGTTGAAGACCTATTAAAATTTTGAGAGTTGTAAACACTAGAATTATATCTTATAATGTTATGTTGGGAGACATAGTGTTTTGTATTTATATAGTGGAATAAGATAGTAAATTCCCACACAATATTTTTTTTAATTATTATTTGTAGAATAATCCCTAAGTCATTTCTAGTTGACATTGTACGGAGTAGGCTCTCAAATGTTTGGAACTATAAAAAACCACATGTATGGTTTATGGTATATTTTTTATAAATCAATATAAAAAAGTTGTGTGGAATGATTATAATGATACATATATCCCAAAAAATTAAATATTATTGATAAAATTAATGTAAATAAGTTTTTTTTCTTAAGAATAAATTGTATGTTTTGTTCACCAATGATTCAGCCCCTCTCTTGGGGTGAAAACGGGATACATTCGGACTATAAATTTGTATTAGAGGTTATTTAACACTTTTAGAAAATAAATTTTATTATTAATAAATTTTATCATCAATTTATATAATTTTAAAATCTCCAATTTTTTAACAAATATTTCTACAAAATATTAATAAATTTATTCCTGATGAAATGATATTGGAAGATACTCTCGGTTGTGGGAATATTGATGTATCACCCAAAAATTATAATAATGGAAGAAGGATGAGGATCAATAGATATTGATTCTAGGTTCCTATGATTCGTATAAAGAGGACCCATCACTAATAAATGTTATGTTGTAAGGAAGTTAAATTGAAAATATTTTCTATTTAATCATCAAAAAGATTTTTTTTCAATATGTATCGACTATAAATACAATGAAATTATTAAGGATTATTTAGTAAAATTAACTATTTTCTAAAGGATGTCTCTATTTATGTTTTCATGTATATTTTCATTTATTAGTGGTCCCTATAAGTAAATGTTATAGCACATGAAGTAAAATGATAAAATTGATGTAGATATTGTTGGAAAATTATGGGACTTTAAAACTCTCACTAATCTCAAAATAGTAAACAAATTAATGATATTAAATTTTAATGAAATGATCAAACTTGTATAAAATGCACTGAAAATATTTTTTGTTTAAATTTTTATGTGATGGATATTTTTTCGGAATGATTCCATGTACGTATTGATACAATTGATGTCAGTAAATCTCAACTAGATATACAATCTAAAATGATGATTGTTTAAGAAAAATAAATGTTATAATATAATTAAACACATTATGAATATTTATTGAAATAAAAGAATCAATTTTAATAAATGTAATAATTTATTTAATATTATAAAAAAACTTATGTTTAAAGGATTTTTAGACTGAAATTATATTATGAATAATGGATGGAAATCTTTCTCAATATTCATATGAATATATTAAAAGAACCACTACTATTAAGATTTCCTAGGAGCATATTATGTTCTAGAAGACCCTATCAAATGGCTGGACATGAAGAAATGTATCTAAAGTATCAACCTATTATAATAAGATTAATAGGGTAAAACATAATGTATAAATATAGTTAATTGTAATTAAATTAATATGAATAATGATATGAACAATTATTATTCCTTAAAAAAAGATTAAAAAAAATTTAAAAGAAAACCAACGCATTCATAAAGGTGGGAGAAAGAGGTGGTGAAATGTGTTTCCCTTCTGTTTTTATGGGAGAGTAAAAAATTTTAATTATTAAAATGATATATACTCTAGCTAGAAATAATGAAAAGTGAACAATATGAATTTATGATACTACTAGTCTTATGGGAAATTTGGACATCAACCCATTTATTTTTTGAATAATTTGTACATTTCTAGTAAATTTTAAAGCCCTTTATCTAGGGGTGAATCATGAATGATAAGAAGAATAAAGTTAAGATCAACCCATTTAAAAAAGAATCTAAAAATATATTATCATCTAATATATTTGAATTCCATGAAAAGTTATATAGAATGTTAAAATGAATTTTTCATCATGATGGTGAGTTCCAGATTAAAACTATTAGGCCTTACTTAGTTACATACAAAGTATGATTTTGAAATGATGATCAAAATTGAATCGAATATAGACATAATTACATCAATGGAGTGTAAATAAAATTATGGAAATTATTTTATTATAACCATTATTAAATAAAGTAAGAACATGAAACAATGAATTGATTCTTTAACTATAGAGGAAAGGGCCACTTTGTTGAAGGATGTAAGCAAGAAATGAACATTTAGCTTAGTGTAAGAAATATTGAAAAAATGGAATTAAATCGATTCCAAATGTAAGGGGATCAAAACATTGAATTAAACATTAGGTTAAAATGAAAATGTTCACCAGAAGTTACCACATAATAAGAATATACAGACATAATAGAATATTTGAGCATGGTGTAACATTCTTGGACAAAATCTTGAAAATGAATTATAATATTACTTATTCTAGAGAATTAGTAATGTAAAAGGAAGAAAAAATATGAAGGAAATTCAATATAAAATAATGTATAATGAAATATCAACATAATAATAGTAGTGAACATATTTTGAATGTTTACATGGCAATATTTCTTGAAAATCTTTAGGATGAAAAGATTTTGTTAGAAGTAAAAATAAAATTTAATATTTCTATTTATAGAAATATCAGAATATTTCTTCATAAAATAGAATTAATTTTGATAGAAATCATGAACCCCATGGATATAATATCATGAAAAACCATGGAAGATTACATGATGAAGAATAAAACATAAATTATCATTGTTTTTTAGTTGATAAAATATTCTTATCCCCATACTATAATTAATTAATAAGTGAATAACAAACACATTCCTTGGTAATTGGTGATGAGGATAAATGATAAAGTATTTGAAGGTGATGAAAATTAGAAGTAGGATTCCCTAGAAAAGAATATGATGATTGTAGAAAAATAATGAAGGTAAAATGAAGATAAAATTTATGATCAAAAAAATATTATGAAATTGGATTTGAATGTTCTTGTAAAATGGTGATTAATTTACCTATCGGATTAATCATTGGATCTTCATGAGGATATTTGGGAAAAAAATCAATATAATTTTATATTCTACCATATAAAAGGTATATTTTAAATACTCTCTCATTCTTATATGAAAATAAATGTTTAAATGAAAAATTCAAAATTTCAAATATTGATTAGAAAATGATTTCAAAACGAGGGAGAATCATATTTTTAATGATTGATTTATTTTGGTTTGTTTGTTGAAATTAATTTAGTGAATAAATATGAACGAAAATATGATAAATATAACACTAAAATAATATTATAATAAATGTGGGATCGCATAATAATTTTTTTGGTCAACATTAATGTTCTTTTAAATCACTATTTTTTTACACCAAGCATAGAACGTGTAAGCCTGTTATTGATTGATGTGTTTATTATTACATTATAAAAGGTGTAGATATCCTTCCATCTTGAAATTCAATAGATACATTAAATCCATTTGAATAAATATATTGAAGAATAAATTATGTGAAGAACATTCCTACCTTTGATCATGATAGCAATAAGGGGGACTAAAATACATATCCATTTGGTGGATATGAAATTGATCCCACATTAAGGAATATTCAAATTTATTTTCAATAATTCGGTGATAAATGTATTGGTCCTAAATAGAAAATTGGAAATCGAAAAAAATTCAATGTGGGATGTTGAATAGCATATTTGGTGATTATGTTAAAGGTGTAATATTTTTTTCAAGGATTTCTAGAAAATAAAATGAATATATAGAAATATAATCAAATAATTTGATGTTTCTCATGTGCATCCTAGAAGTAAAATAACTAAATATAGATACTTCAAAAAGAAAACAAATATATAAGAATAAACCATTAAAAAAATTAAAACTAGTATATTATGGAATATCGAATAAATTTTCATTATGAATAGAGGATTAATTAATGGATATTATTATATTCAAAAGAATTCATAATAATGAGAATATTTTTTGATAAGAAATTCATTTTACTTTTTAGTAGTGATAATGAATTATGTATAACTATTATCATAATTTTGTTGATTAAAAATAGAATATTATAGGTGTGGAGATCCAAGTGACAGAATAATTTTATTTATTTTTCTATCCTATTATTAGTGGAAAATTTATGGGGATAATATATTCAATATAATTGGAACAATATCCATGAATATAAGTATTTCTATTTTTTCAATAATCTCAATGATATTTTAGGATGCCATTGAATGTTATTTAATATCAAAAAATATGTATGTGTGATGAAATGGAGATAACTACATTTGAGTTTAAATTATGAAAATATCTTATGTAAAACCATGTTGCATGTATCAAAATGAGATGTTGTATTAAAAAAAATTATAAATTTATTTGAAAAATATTATGTTTTCACAAGAAGTAGTAGAACACTAAAATATTTTAGATGTATTGTCTAATTATTATTTTATTTAGTTAACCTGAATGAATCTTTATAAATAAAATTTTTGTTCAAAACATCACATATTAAAAATTCACATACTTTACATGATAATGATACCATGTTAGATTCGTATCTTCAAAAATATCATGATGGAACATAAAAAATAAATATGTATTATTTTTAATTGCTGGAGTAACTATAAATATGTATGACATTCTGGCATCATGTAAATCTTATTAAAAGATTTGAATGTTTGAAAAAAAAATTATTAGAACTAAAAATATCATACATATAGTTTTTTTTGAGAATTTAATGGTGACTTTTGTTTTAGATGATGATGAATATAGCATATAGTGTTTTTGAAAGAGATGTCACTTCTGAGTATGATATTTTTCAAATTTTATTTTTTCACATGGTATTATTATGAAAAAATGATTAATGTATGAAAAAGAGATGTAATGGATAAAATATAAAAGAACTCAAATGTATGTTGTTGAACAGTTTTGAGTATTTTATACAATCCTATATGGTTTCATGTTGAAGTATATGAAAAACCAATAGATGGATGTTGAATTTTTTAAAAATGATTCATGTTTACTTGTGTATAAGAAGATGTAAATTGACAAAACTATGAATCGATTGGATGACATGATATAGTAATATCCATTAATATTGTCTTTGAATTTAAATCTGCATGCATGCTTATGAAAGGTTTTGGAATGAAATATTGAAATTAATCCTTGACCTTACTAAATGATAGAGTGTGATTATAAAAAGTTTCTAAATATTATTTAATACAAAATCATGAAGTTGGGATTCCATATTTAATGTACTAAACACTTTTTTAAACAAATTTAATTATTGGATCTATGTTTTAGGAGATGAAAAAATAGAATCTAAACATACAATTTATTGTTCATATAATATTATATATAGAGAGAATTAATTTTCTCATATTGGTAGAATGAATAATCAAAAAAATAAAATATGTTTTTTGAAAAATAAAAAATGAAAGATTAAAATTTATAAATAATTGATTTCAACATAAATAGAATATTGGAAGAAGTAGAAATAAATATCCACTCTAGATGGTATATTTTAATAATCTTAAATGAATTATCATCACATATAATGTTGAACATTCAAGTACTATGATTCTATGTACAAGGGAGTAGAATGAAAAATATGGAGAAATATTAATGAAGAATAACATTTTATTACATATATTGTGGATATTTTCAGATTTTATTACAATGAACAGTAAAAAAGGATATTTACATTTATCTAAAATTAAAATTAGAGTGATTTGGAGATGCACCATAAACACTTAAATAGTCATCAAAATTGGTTCATATTTAATGAATTTGTTTTATGAAAATGTTTAGACCCATTTAGATAATGAGATACAATGATTATTATTGATTCCTAAATTTTAGGATATTCATAGAGGTTATCATAAATATATTTCATTGGGGAAATTTTTTATGATTAACTATTTGGAATTTATAATATTATATGAGGTATATTAACATATAAAATGATCCCATCTCATTTAGGGTATATTATGATTATGAGAATAATTATTTTATAATGGAAGTTTCTAACCTTATCACTCAAGAAATAAATAGTTGCATTAATTTTTTTTAAGATAAAAACTGTTTGTTACAAGGAATGTTGTGAATTATAGAACATTAGGTTTGGATGATGTATTAAAAATAATTAACATCATATAAAAATGAAATTGGTAGCTTATAAATTATTTTTAATTAATTGAACATCATTGGAGTTCATGTAATCTAATAGAAGAAGTTGTTTATGTAGAAGGCTTGTCCATGTTTGGGGAATATTGAAGACCTAGGGGAGTAATTATAACATGATGCTAGGAAACACTATAATGCCATGATACATAGTGTGTGGGATATATAAATTTGTTACGATAGTAACATCCCATAGAATATATAAATTGAGGAAAATTTATATCAGAAGAATACTTTATGACTGAATGAGAGTTGAAAGAAGAAGGACAAGGTTGTCACATTGAATTAATCCTTATAAATATCTCCATGCATTGTTTACATGAAAATATTTTCATAATATTATGGAAAATTGTTGATGAAAAATTATAACATTCAACACAAATTAAATGATGATATATGTTATATTAACATAATATATGTATTAATTCATGTTTGACTCAATCGATAAAAATATTTCTCCCCTGATCCAGGGATTCAAATGGTGAATTTATGAGCCCCAAATACCCTCAATAAACATAATAATTATAATTAGTTGTTTTGTAAAATTATTCTTATAAAAAATCTTTTAAATTATTCAATTATATCCATTAATTATATATATTTTTATGTTTTATTGTTTTTTATTCATTAGACATTAGTAATTGTGATTTTTTATATAATTTTTATAATCCCATGTTCAATCATCTTTCATTGACACCACATTCACCATTCCTAAATTACTAAAATATGTTGAATAATTATGTTTCAATGATTTGCATAGTACCAGTATACTTTAATTTGGGTATGGGTCTGGTTCATGAAAATGGAATCTATAAAGAAATTTTTTTGGGCCATTTATTTATAACAATGAGTTACCATATAAGGATTATTATTTTTTTGTCACTATTATACACCCCAATTATTATCATTACTAACACAATAATATCATATTTTAACAATATTAATTTTCTAGAAATTATTCATTGTTAAATTGATTACATTGTTATATAATTATTCAGGTATATGGTTGAACTAACCCAAAAAACATGTTATTCTAATGGTTTAGTTTGATCTTAGAGTAATTAAAAGTGATGGAATTTTTTTAAGAATATTTATGATAATATAAAACTGTTAAATTGGAAAAAATATTTAGAATTAATTGAAATGGTATGTCAATTGAACAATATAGTAAAGCACTATTTATTTAATATGATGGATAGTCTCCATCTCGATTTAGGTTTCTCCGATTAGAGGATTTTATCATCAATCATTGAACTAGAAGCCACAAAACTTATAGGAAATATTTAGGAGTTGAATAATGTTATGGTATTTAGGATATTCATGAATAGTTTTAGCAGTATGTGAATGTTAGAGGTGGGGTCCTAGTCTAGGATAGTTCTTA
Source organism: Viscum album (assembly GCA_963277665.1). NCBI lineage: Eukaryota > Viridiplantae > Streptophyta > Magnoliopsida > Santalales > Viscaceae > Viscum > Viscum album. Next base: position 479,626,907 of record OY728134.1, read on the forward strand.
ATGGAATTTCTTAAAATACTCATTTCCTATTGTCTGATTTGGTCATTTTAAATGGAAAACAGTTAAAAATACAAAAATAATATATATGACTTTTTAATCACTTAATATACATGGTTTATTGATATTATTTCATGATATTTTAAGTCATTATCTCAAATTTACACCAATTAAACCTTATTTTACCATTATAGTGTTAAGTCATTTTTTACCTCAATAACTTATTTTTATTGCTACAAAACAAATTTAAATATTTTCCTAAATTATATATGATGATTCAACATTTTTACACAAATTAATCTATATTAATTTATAATGATTTTAAATTATAATTTTATCTTTAAAACAAAATATATATTGGGAAAAATATATATTTGGATAAATTCCATTTAAAAAATAAATTGTTTTCAATATTTTTTCATCTATATTAATATTTATTAAGTTTCAATATATTTTATATAAATTAATTTAAAAAATTAAATTCATTAATTAAATATGGAAAATTAAATATATAAATTAAAAATATATAAGGAATTAAAAATTTTCACTATAAAATATCATTTTTTATCAATAAATCATTTCTATGCATCCTACTAAAAATAAAATTTCAGATTTTATAAATATAATTTTATCATCATGTTTATGTTAAAATATTCAATTTTATAAATTCATCAAATATTTATCTAATAATAACAAAAAATTTATAGAACTCACAAATAATATATTTTTATAACAAATATTTTAAATAGATAACATTATTTTAGTTTCAGTAATTATTATTTATAAATTATTTTATTTCCATTTTATTAATTAAAATTTCACAAATTTAATATAACTATTCCATATATGAATTTGGAATTAAAATATATAAAATAATAATATATCCAATGTCCATATGTCAAAAAAATATATTACTAAAACCATATATATAAAGGTTATATTTACTTTTAATAGATATCTTTATTAGCATTACCAATATCGTACATATTATTTACTTCAATCTAAAACATGCCAATAATTATCTAATTTTTTCCTTTTCATTATAGTTTCAATAATTTGTATGATTTACCTTAAAAAAATATCAATAATTATTTTTTGTTCAAACTATTATTAGAAACATATAGATTTATTCCCCATGTGCGTTTTTATATTTATTTTTAATATTTTATTGTCATTAAATATTTATTTTTATATTAAATATGTTATTTTATCTAATTTGAAATTATCATGGATAATTTTACTTCCATAATAATTTGAAAATTATCATTGATAAATTTATTTCCATAATAAATTGGAAAAAACAATCCAAATATATATTTTTTGTAGAAAATATATATTTTAAAATTGTTGTATGTTAGATAAAACGAATGATTTCTTATATAAACACCCCCACTACCTATTTTCAATTTATTTCTTCCAATACCCTATACCTAAATGATCTAGATAATTATATAATTGATATTCAATTCATATATATTCTAAATCCAATGTAAATTCTATTCAACTTATAGAGCCTCAATGATTTCTCATCAAACACCATCATCTATAGATAGATAACACCCATTTCATTAACATGGGATAAATTATAGGTACCCAATTAATTTTTGTATTCAATGAAAATTATTAATAAAGAAATCTAAACCAATCTATAATACAAAATGTTTTTCAAAAGGTTGTACCATTCAAAAAAACATATCTTTTATCCTTCCCTGAAAAACTACCTCATATTAAGGTTTTGAAGATATCAGTGTGAGAGGAAGTTGCATTTAGAATGAGGAATCCAAAAAACTATCATTATTCCCAGAACATGAACCATACAATTCTATAAAAAATTATTCATACTAAGTGAACTGTGATTGAAATGAAATTAATAAAAATTACAATGGAAGATAATTAATTATATGGATCCAAATATGTCTGAATCCATGAGAAACAAAATCACTAGAATGAGTTAAAAAAAATTAATGGAAATCATTTCTAAAGGAAATTTTTATAATAACTTTTTTAAAATTAATCACACTCCATAAAAATAACCCATGACCCGAAAATAAATAAATAATCATACTATAATTCTAATACCACCATCAAATAGAATTTGTAGGGAGAATGCTATAATGATATGATGTACATTCGAATCCCTCTATTTTATAAAATTTAATCACTACCAAAATTGGTTATAATTATGAAATGTACATACATAATGATATTCGAAGGTATATTCTTAAATTTCTTTTAGAAGTAAACTAAATAATATCGGGATTGAGTATCACATAATTCATATGTGTCATCACCAGATAAATTCCCACATTCATGAAGAAATTTGAAAAACATCCCCCATATTTGACAATTACATCCTTCAACAATAGAATTATTGATGCTAATATTTAACTTATGATTACAAGTATCATATGTATCACAAAAAATTATATTACAGTGTTATTGAAGATACTCATTTCTAGTATCCAAAATAATTTCTTTTAAAATATCATATCCATACATTCCAAACAAGTTTCCAAGATCAATCTATGTTAGTATAATCTATAACATAATTTTTTAGTTTCCCAATGGAATCCATATATTTTTATTTCTATAAAATATTAATAGGATACTCTTTTTTCCATTACCTCTTCAAGTTAAGACTCCATCTCAATATTTGAGGTTTTATAAACCACTACAAATAAACCCATTGGTGACACAATACGATCATATGGATAATAGTAAACCACCAGAACTATTTATCTATTTAATAGATCGTCATCTCATGAAGGAACCCCAAAAATTGAGACATTCATTTTCTATAATACTATATAGTTTATTTTAGTAGTTGGAATAATGAATGGTTTTTTGTTGTTAATTTTTGTGTGGTTTAATATATCTTAAAATTATTCTTCATTTTCAACAAAGTGTGTGAATCCATAATTTATTTCTTCAATACTATAATCTATAATGTTTTACTATATTATCATAATTTAATAGGATCACCTAAATCTTATTCCTCTATGTAATTCATAGTATTTACCTCATTTATTCACTGTATAATTTATAAGAATGTGATATAAAATAACTCTTGCCAATGATAAGGTTATTTCATAATGATTACTTATAATTCCACAGTAATTTTGTCGAAAATCATGACTATATACTTAATATATATAATATGTAGATAAATCCTTTCAATTATTCATGAAACAAAACCACTGGTTTTAATAGGATTTGTGAGATATCTATATTCCTTAGTAGGGAAATACATTTAATATATAATAAAAAATCCTTTAATTATCACAATATGTAACCAAATATATTTCATTATTCGTATTATAATTGATACTACATCTAATATTTCCTCATTTAGAGGATCTAGTTTAGGTCAGTCATGGTATATTAACTTTATCAACTCAAATCCTCAATAACTCTATATCTGACATCTCTCTTCATTATTATCCTCATCATGTTCTGTAATCTATTAGTAATTAAACAAATTATTTATGAATCAATCACTTCACTTGTACAATGAAATCATCTAAATGAATACAAAATTAAACATTATTTATCATTAATAAGGAAATCAAATCCACAAAATGAAATGTACAAACTTTTTCATTTACATATATTTTTTCACATAAATCATAACATTTATATTTATTTGTAATATGAAAAACATAAGTTATAGTTATCAAAACCCATAAAATATTTTTAAATTACAATTAATTTTGAAACGGTAATGTAAGTTTTTAAAATAATTGAAATAGATTTTTATGTATAACTTACATTGTCATTCTATATAAAATATTTGTATTTTTGTTTATTTTTACCCCTATTATAATATAATCCATTGGAAAAAATAATTATTAATTGATTTAGCTTAACATTATATACTCCTAATGATGGTTTTGAGAATTATTTACCCATTTTGAATAAACATAGTTTCCCTATGTAGAATAAAACATATATGTTTACCTTTTTTATTTAATCCTTGTTTATGAATTAATTAATGATAAAATTTTCCCCAATAAAGGAAATTAATGTGTTTTTAAAAAAAGTCAATATAAGATATATATTGTACATCAATATTTTAGAGAGTACTAAATATCATAAAAATACTTCAAAATATCTTTAAATGATAATACTCATCCATTAAGTAATAGAATCCAAAAAAAATATTAATTGATAATAGAAATATTAATTAATCACTCTAATCCAATGAGAACCGACTATTTTATAGAATAATAGATTAATTATCCAATAAACCAACACACTCGAAAATACATCTTTATAATTATGTTATTTTGAAACACCGTCTTTTTGCTATTATTTAAACACCCATTTTATACTGAAATAACATAAATAATTTATGAATAAGTAAGAGAAGAGGGTTTATAATATCATACATTTTGTTTTGATACGGGGATATTTTGTTGTTTCATGAAACCAATGATTCATAAAATTTAAATAATTTCTTATAATTCTTTTCTCAACCACCATTCATATATCTCATATATTCATACCATTATTTTTTTCTATGTAATTTTACTAGTATTACTGTGATATCCAATATTCATTGAATCTACAACCATTCTGTCCTTTATCTATATAGACATTTAACATATTCATATATTTTACACTATGTATATAATAGTATTAATACAACTTCTTTTATATTTTTTCCCAAGTATAATATATATCAATTAAACCCTCAGAGTGGATGTAAAATTAAGAACTATAAAATAAATTTTAGCAATTTTTTTATTGAATTCCATCTTCTTGTCCTTACAGACACACGACTATTGGGTGGGGTCCTATTTTATTTACAAAACAAAATTGACATGATCATTGTCATGAATAAACTTTTTATTTTTATTTTAATCCTAATCTGACCTCAATTTTGTTATCCTCAATGTTTGATATGACATTATTATTTCCCCAATTTTTCACAACATCAACAAGTGTCAAACATATGGGGTTTCTCAGATATATTCGGTTTCTCCTCCTATAAGTGTTTCTCTTAAGTGAAAGGATTCATCCACATCAAATTTCCCTCTACAAACTCATGTTGCGAGCCTGGGGTTATGGATCAATTTCCTTCAAAATGGGAGAACTCCACATCCAAGAATGGGACCGAATGTTCTATCCCATTGAAGTAGGTAATAGTTCAACTCAATCATGGGGAAGGTATATGGCTTAAACTAGATTATTTGTCACCCTTGAATATTATATGGCATTTCCTTTGCATTAGAAGTAATGATTAAACTGGATAAAGAAACTAACACTGCTAAATATGAACACTATGCTAGATTCTTAGTTGATGTCAATCTATATTCTACATTATTAAACCTGGTTTATCACGTGAATGATGTAAATGAACTTGAACTGAAAATAGAACATGAAAACCTTCCATAGTTATGTTCAGACTGCAAGAATATAGGACATGATTCCTCAAAACGTAATAGATCTATGATTTTAACATTCTAATCTTTAGGTGGGATGAAATTATTTCATTCATCAAAAGGAAACACTGTCAAAATACTAGTTCTTCTAAATTTACGCAAATGGTTGGGATTACTAGGGATTAAATATCTACTAAAAATGCTACTCAGATGTTGTACCAACCTATTACTATGAATCATAATTTATCCATGTGATTTAACCAGGAGATGGTTTAACCATCTCCTCTTATTTGTTGACATTTTATGTCAGTACTCTAGATGATTAATTGAATTCCCCTAATATATATGTGCAACATCAAATAATTTTTGACCAACATGACACATGGTCACAGGATGACATCATTATGTAGGGAAGGGATGCTGAGACCCTGGTCACTGAGAATCACACTCTAGATTTAGAAATTGTGGGTCTTACTGATCATGTCATAGCACAACGTCCCTACTATAGAAGTGAACATAGTGTATCTATTGCTGGTAAACCAGATTCACCTACCGCTGCTACACCTTATGGTTCTGATAAATGCACTAGGAAAAGGATTATGTACCCAATGAAGGAACGACACTCTATTGATATTTAAAATAATTTTGTACATTATAAGGAACCTACTGGAGTTCCCTCAAAGTAGATTCAACCTCTTCCTGATGATCTTGGAAATTCGGTTCTCATCTTACCTATGGTTCCATTACCCATCAGGACTGATCTTCCTCCATCTTCATAGGGGAAGGTGACCACTAATAACACATTTTAATCTCTTAATAGTGTTTCTATCATATTATGGATGATGCTGATGATCCTCTTGGGGAAGAAGAATATGATATCTTGACGAAACCTCTATAAACACTTCCTGGACCTCAGTAGATGACATAAGAGACTCTTGTGGAAAACATAGTTCTAGAAGAAGATGAAGATGTATGTGATGGCTCTTGTAAATAGACTAAATAAATCAAAAATGTATGGATTCCAAGATTTTTTGGGCGAGGAAATGAATGAGAAAAACTGACCTTAATCAAATATGAAACAAAATTGGTGGATTCTGACATGGATGACATTGATATTGAAGGTCTTCTTCAAAAATCCAGAAATCATTAAACACTTTCCACTAAGGGCCACAAACGAGGGTGGAGATGTAGGATTGATTGGGTCATCATGAAAGATGTAGCGAAAAAGATTGCTATTAAGATTAGTAAAAAATTGGTCCCTAATGAGGAGGGCCACAGATTTGATTGAAATGAATATATACTCTAATTTTTCTTTGTTTGTTTTCTTTTGTTTCAATAAAAAGGTCATTGGCCCTACCCTCTAAAAAAGTGTCATACACTACACTGAGATGGTTTTGCACCCGAATATAAATATCATATGGACTTAACTACTCTGTCCAATCTCCATTGTCAAATAAATAGTGTTGGGGGTTTGTAAATATCAAGTCAAGAGTGATTTACACTCTAATTGTCCATTTCTATAAAAATAAAATGTTCACAACAAATTTATATTGGGAAATATGACAATTGCATGATAAAATATGTTGAGTGAATACCTATAAAATACCCAAATGCATTATACATTTAAAAAAACATCAATGTAATATGTAAAAACATTAACCACATTAGTGCAAATAAAATAATAATTAAATAAATGAGAAAATCTCCTCTTAATGTCTCATAATGAAAAAGGGAATAGATATATGTTATTTCAAAATATCATCACTAGTAAACAAATTCAATTTTTATTTTCTTACATTATATAATATTTATACACATGAACTATGTATGAATAGAGTGTGTGAATTATATTCACTGAAGAAAAAACCATATATTAAAAAACCCATTAAGGTTTTACTAGAACATTTATAAAATGCATAATATTTTTAAATAATTTAATGTTATCATTTACATAGTGAAATTTAAAATGTTACATGCTCACTAAGGCCCTTAAGAAAACATTTAACCAGTTCATCCAATATTTGAATAATGTATTATGTTAGCCATTGAGTAATTTAATGAAACTCTTGGATTATGTATGTAATATTCTTAACCGAAGACATATAAGAACCTTATCCCTAATTGATGTTGTTAGATATTTCATGGCTCACATATCATTTTCTCATTTCCACGCCTAACACAACGATCCCTAAAATAATCCCAATTTAATAAACATATTATAAATTAGATATATTAAGATATCATAAACCAATCTTTTATTTTAGAATAATATGACATAAAACAACCCATAATAATTCTTAAAAAATAATACATTTATTTTTAAGATAAACATGAAATCTCATTAACTTTAAATACTCATTTAATTTCACAATATAAAATTTCTAGCTAGATAATATCATAAAAAACCATTTTATTCCCTAAAATATATTTTATCCACATTTATAATGACAATACATTACCCTAATAATTACACATTATTTGAAACGAATAGTAAATTATAATATACAAAAATCATTTTAACACTGAATATATTGAGTATAAAATCACCAACAACTCTAGTTAGTTAATTTATGTATCAAAATTTACAAAAATATTTTCATATATAAATATATATTTTTTATAAAAAATATCAATAATAAATTTATATAATATCAAAAAATAGTAATTAATGAAATTACTCTTGTTCATGAATGAATAATATGAATTAATATAGTTGTAAAAAAATTTAAGACAATAAAATAACAGAAAAATATTGATTTTACAAAACAAAGTTTTATTATCAACTCATCTGATAATGATTAACAAATATTTACTAGTTTTTAATCAATTATTTAATTATATCATAATTCTCAACATGCAATTTCACATTTCAGTCCACCATACCCATTATAAAATATAATAATATTTTTTAAAACATATATGAAGTTATTATTTAATAATTAGGTTAAATTATCATGCCCTTTAGATTATATAAATAATTAAATCAAAAAATAAAACCATTTTTCTTATATAATTAGTAAATTAATTTTATAGAAGATAATATGACACATAACTTGCATGAGAAAAACATTACAAACCAAGAATAGACCCCTAACTTATCCCCAAATACCAATAATTAATAATTTTTAAAACTATAATTATAAAATATTAATTTGATATTTTAATTGATAAAACTCCAATGAATATGAAGAAAATAATATTCATCAAGATCTCTTATCAAGATGAGTTCAATAGTTCTAAAATATCAGAATTTATAGTTTCCCAGAATGGTACACCTAGATCCATATTGGAATGGAATTCACATTACAGACTATATTGATCCCAGTTGATGTTACCAAATATTAACCTTCCATTAATTCAACATGTTATAGAAATTACAGTTCCATATAATCACCCAATAGAAATTTATGTTTATAACATTACAGTGCTTTGAATATATTAAAAATAATAGGTCTCATTTTTTCACATAAATAAAAATTAAAGTCATTATACTATGATTTTCTTATTCCATACTAAACCTTCATCATGTCCCAAAAATTTATCAAAACATGAATACCTTTTATATATTTTAAATTTATTTTTATTCATTGTAAAAAAGGGAAATGAAATCCTAGAAAAAGTGCGAATAAAAACAATATAAGATAAATTATAAAATTAAAACATCCATGAATTAATAATTATTAAACTATATTTATGGGTGAATAAAAAATAAGTATTTCACATAATCAACAACATCCACATGGAATATAACAATGTATGACATTGTAAAACACCACATAAAGAGCCATAATTGATTCCATATTGATTAGTTTCATAATGAAAAAATTCATAATACTAGCATCAGTTCCTTATTCCATGAAATCATAATATACCATCAAGGATCCATACCAATGCATCATAAATTATATCTTAGGAATACGAAAAGTGACCAAACTAGTTTATTTCATGAGACCTATCAATCATGAAGTGTCTATATAATATCATGTCCCTCAAATTTCATAAAATTTATAATGCATTGATCATATTAAATGAGTAAATAAGAAACACCATACACAATCATCATGCCATTGTAAAAAAATATCTGTTTTTAAAAATTATCATACAGAATGCAAATATTTCCCCAAAACATAACCATCCTTCCTTAATAGTCAATAATAATCTATATATAACTAAAAAATATATGGATTGAAAATACAAAAATCAATAAATAAATGAGATAGCTTTATTATTAAACACCACTAATATAATTTATTTAAAAAACGTATCTATAGTGAATTTTTAATAGGTTAATGGATTGGTTGATAATAAAAATGATGTAAAACACATTTATGATCCTAAATTAAATAGACATGTGGGAGACAATAAGTTCGTTGTAAATAAAGGAATTTTGTTCAATGAAATCCTTATTGGGTATAAAAAATGAAAATATAAGTGTGGATATTAAAAATAGTTTCCTTTTATAATTTTGTATCTTTTTTGAAAAAAAGATGTTAATAGTGTAATTTAAAATTATTTTCCTGATATTTCATGAATGAAATGTAAACATTTCCTATAAAATAATATTTATTAATCAAAACACAAATAGAATTTATGATTAATTATTATAATTTTACTAAGATATATAAATATAAAAAAGTGGACTGAAATCGACTTTCGATAAATTTTATTGAAATAATATCCAATTATTTTGAAAATTTAAAAAATTTGTAATTTAAATAAATTAAAAAATCATCAAAACATTGTTAGGAATAGAAATATTCAGTAATAGTCTTGAATGATATAAAAATAGTTCTTGATAAAAATATTAAAAATGAAATTTTCTTCATTTTATTATAATGAATTTCTAAAATTAAATCATCAGAAAACAATATTACAGAGGTATAATAATGATTTTTCATATGAAATAAAAATATTCCTAAACAAAAGGGTAAAATGTATTATTTTCTAAAAAAAATGTCATAGTTGTTTTAACTAAAAATATATCTTAAATAAATTGTATACAAAATATTATATAATTAATCAATGTAGAATAAAATAGCATATAATTTTCCTAATTTAAATTTAAACATTAATTTTCCTGAATAAAAAATGAGATTCTAAAATAAACTCTTATATATTTGGTAAAATTTGAATAATAATACATCATAAGATAGAAAAATAAATAGTTTTTGAATAACCATAATTACATCATGTATTATTTAAAAATATATATTTTTTAGTGTGTACATTATATAAATGAATGTATGGTTCGCATCCTGAAATATGGCTTAAAGAAACAACATTGAGACTAAAAACCATTTCAAAAATTATAATACATGAATCAAAAATAATTTAAATATTGAACATGAAATATAGTTTTAACTACTATAACTAATGAGGTTAACATGGGATAATATTTTTACTATTGATCATACACAAAAAACAGAAATAAGATCATAATTCTACACATGTATCAATGAAAGATAGTTGACCTCAATGACCCTTACATTGGATTCTTAATTAGTCTTGTTTTATTTTCATATCGGTATAATAAAAATAACTATCTTAGTAAATTTTTGGATAAAATTAATCATTTCATAACCCATTTTAACACATTAATTATAATCATTCATAAACATTACTTAGCTTGTAATTTTATAGTTTAAAACATAGATATTAGTAACATTGATTGTTCTAAACTTTTTCATAATCATATTATCACATAATATTAATGGATAAATATACATTATAACCATATAATTTAAGTTAAATTAATAAATTTTAAATGATGATTAATAATGTTTTAATTTTATTTTCGTGTATTTTTTTATTCAATTCATGATGATGAAATCTGTTATGAGCTCTTGTTCTAATAATTTACTTACATTAACAGGTTATATTAATATAATTTTTTTTAACATATTTATTTTAATAGAATCATATTAAATATATAAATTATTCCATACATGTATAAAAATATATAATACCTTCTTATAACCATTCATGTGTGGCGGTGATTAAAAATGAATTAAATAACTTCTAGGAATCAATAGTAAACAAAAATTATTTGATGATGTTTTTATTTTTCAGAAGATGGTAAAAATAAAAGGTAATAATAATTTGGCATTAAAATTAATATTTATTTTATAAATAAAATATACATTCATTAAATAAAACTTTTTAACCATCATTTAGAGGTCGTGTTGAAAAAAAAATGATATTTGACTATTTAGATCGCATTTCAGATGTGTTCAAGAGTGACACATTAAATTTTGTTATGTCAATATGACATATAAAGGGTAAAAAAATTAATATAAATAGTAAATTTTATGATATAGATAATTATTTCAATTTTTATATAATTTTTTGGTTGATTTTAATTGGTTCAAAATGGAAGAAACATGAAATGATCAGTAAGAACATATAAGTATTATTTGGATAGTCTCTATATAAAAAGCACCATACGGATTCTGGGGTAGGACTTCTAGGATGAACAGAACCATTAAGCTATGTATAAGGGTATTATGAAATAATGTGTATAGATAATGATGAAAATTAGGGTGTCATGTTGAGTGTAGATGTTAGAGTACATGGTTCCCCTTTATAAGTGAGGGGGTGACATCTTAGAAAATAACCATTACTATAAAATAATATATAGTAATTTTCATGGGGATGTTAAAAAAATGTAAAATTATATAAATATAATATAATTTATTGTCAAACTAAAAACACACATTCATATATATATGTATATATCAGTATTTTTCCATGTGTTTTTTTCTTGATTTTTATATCCATCCTATTAGTTTAACACCACTGTTAACCTTGTTTATTTTCTCTATGGAGAAAAAATTTTACCATAGTAACTATTCTCTATAGCTACTAATAGAATGGGTGTTATTAAATATATTCAACATTTTAATTGAAAACAAGAATTCCAATCATGGTATTACTTTTACAAACCCTCCCAATAATTGTACCACTCATGGGATAGAATATATGGAAGAGAGGTAATGACCCCTATGTCCCGCCTCCCATAGGTCCTTGGTTGGAGAATAGCATTGACTGTATAAAATTATTACATATGGGATACATTATCCTCTATATTTTAGTTTTAGTAGATTAAAAAAATCAATCCCAAGTAACTCCATGATATTATATAATATATATTAACCAACATTTTCATACTAATCAATAATATGGTAATAAAATATAAAATTCACTGAAAATATAAAACAAAGAAAATCATAATGTAGTGGCATAGAAATATCCCTCATGTCTGAGCAAGTATTGTATAACACGATCCTTGTAGTCCTCATTGAAAACATAAAAATATATTTTATATTTTTAGGGTGAGCATATAATTATACTCAATAGGATGACACTCAAATTTAATCATGAACATATGAAATAAATATACTAATGAACTATTGAGTAAACAATAGTAACAAAAACACTTAAATAAGAAGATTAACCAATCCCATACTTACCAGGGAACCCTCACTAAATAATGAATTCTATTATAATAACATAATATGAATCTTATCGATTTATGGGTACCCCTAGACCAAATTTCCACTTGTATGTTCTCTCATACACAAACGATTTTTGTCAAGAGACTCCAATATGTTATGTATAACATATTTCTCTTAGTAACATGGAGTTTTTAGACAAATCCTTCTCAAAGATACATGGTCTACTACATCACATATTGACTAATGACACATAGTCCATCACATCACATCCCACTCATGAACAATTGGTATATCACATCACATCTCACACACAAACATAAAAAAGAATACATGGGTGTCATGAACATGAAGGAAAATATCCTCCTTCTTTCCTTATGCTATGAATGACCTCCATAATGATCCATCTCATCAAACAACACCACAGTGTACATTTGACTTTTGGCCATCAGAACCTATGAATGTCAACATGACATAAAATTTAGAGTGGTGAATAAAATGTAGATATACTTCCATACTCACCAATATGATGTTGCTAAAAACTCACTGAAAACTTTTGGTCGTTAGAACATGATACTTGACATGGGTGGGATCATATTTAAGATGTCAACAACATTTAATATATATATATATAATTGTTACAACGAATACCCCCTTATGGGTTCACATAAAATTCACTATATCAACTAACAAAATCAATATCATGCCACACAACCTTCGACATATTCACTGCCATAACTAAATACACAACGCAAAAGGTAAATAAACAAGTCATCATCCACATTCCACCCTTCATTATTGTTAATCCAATTTTTCTTATTTCTTATTACAAACACATTTTACTTAACCATCTCATTTTTACACATTTAAACATCCACTATATTTAATGATAATGATTATATTATTTCATGAATTCCATATCCATTTATCACACTTTATTCATCATTATCAATTCATTCCAGTATTTCCTAGGATATTATCACAAAATATCATATCACAACAACTTCTCTTTCTCATTACAACAAGCACCACATTGCTATCATTTCTCATCACAAACCCGTTTTTTCAAACGTACACATCCCAACCACTTCCCATAACATTCAATACATCCCATAACCTCATCTCAACACATTATCCCTATATATTACTACCCCACAAAAAAAACAAAAACCATTTATGTTAGAATATACAAAGGTATTTCATCAAATTTGTCATTACATTTATGGGGTATTTTCAAAAAACAATATCCTTAAAAAATTTATTATTTAGATATAAGTGGGTATACATTTTTTCATAATTAATTAAACATTCACCGAAATAAGATATCAAAAAACATTTCAATATTAAACAATAAAAAATGCTCCCAACGGCTATAATTTTCAAAAAGCCATTATGCATGTATATAATCTCATTATCAAATAATCAAAAGTTGTAAACCTTGAGTTTATTTTTACACCCTACCCAATTTAAATTATCCCATTTCATTAGCATTATTAGGAATATGAAAAGTATATTTCCAATGATAAAATTAAGAATGATCACTATTATATATATATATATATATACATACCCGAAATTGATAGAAGCACTTAATTTGTATAGATAAAGAGGAAGAAAACCAATGAGTATCAGAATAAAGTAAGAAACATTAGTTATTCTAGAACACAAAATACCACTTAATTAATTGGTCAATACATCATCATAACCATTTATTCCATGTTTGTATGACCTCCTACACAATATAAAGTGTGAACATAAGGGAATTCGAAGAATGAAACCTACCTAAAACCATAATGGATCGATATGCCAAGGGTGTGGTTGAATTTTAATGATTTAAGGATCAATTTAATCTAATGTATTAACATGGTCCATCCTAGGAATGACAAAAAATATTGATATATCATAGGGTTTAAGGGGATTGGGTTTTTATAAAATGTATACAAAAAAACACCATGACACATCCTACAACTTTAGGAAACATATTCTTATAAATGGAGGGGAATGTGATGAAATGTGGGGGAGTAAATCACATCTCGGATGGTCAATGCCACATATGATAATTGTTCTAATATTCACACTATAGATCTGATAAAACAAAAGAAGGGACTGAAACAAAGTGGAAACCACCATGCTAAAGAACCCAATAACCATGAAGGGGTCACGTCACATCATGGATTCATGGAATAGCTATCCCTAAATAGATATACCCACTAAAAACACACCATTAGTACACCATATTGTATATAGGGTCTCTATGATATAAGTATGAAAAAATTGTTGTAGCACCAAAACTCTTATCTAATACCCCAATCCATAACCAGCCTCTCTACACAAAAATAGACATTATTATATAATATACCCATAAATCAATGATTATAATGCCTCTAAGATTAATTTTTATCTCTATATCATCCTTATACACTTTAAAATCCATGGAATATTCCCAAAACAACACCACCACATGAAATTACAACAATGAAATGTGTCGGAATTTAAGGACTATTACATAGGTAACCACTCATACTATTTTCATCCCCAAGAATCAATTAAAATACTAAATGAAAAAACATGAATTGGGGGGGTGTCTAAAAACCCATCCCATGTGTTGCATGTGAAGGATCTTCTTACATTTGACCACCAACGCTATCAAAAAACTACAAACCCCACCAAAACAATAAACTAATAGTATCTCACACCCATATTGTTTTAATCGTCCACAAGAAATCGACTATTCATATAAAAATTCACGCCCCCTTATGAAACTCATTGTGGAACACTCTAAAAACTGTCACAACAAACACAACACAAGGCCTCGTAAACACTAATAAATGAAATATGCTTCACATACCAAGATATTACTTACATCGGGTAGAACATAGTCACCCCCAATGTATATAAAATGTAAAATTATATTTTTTATAAGTAAAGGGATATATCATCTTAAAAATATTAAATATTCAATCACACATCACATTATTAGGGAAAATAACACCCTATAAATTTTCTAGTTTAAATAATCACATCATAATGATGAAAAATCAAGGTTAAACTCAATAGAATTTTTATTATAGGTTACAAATATGTGTTTCACACTCCCATGTACTCACTTACAAAATTCCATGACTCCAAAACACACATAAATAAAGAATATTCCATCTAAGATTCACATTCTCCCAAAAATATAGAATCTCTATTGGTCTCTCAACAAGCATTACATTATCCCAAATGTTAAAATTTCATTTTTAAATGACATTGTATTCATATTAACGATACAAATAGATATTTCAAACATGAATGATATCATGAATCGGGTCCAAAAATTGTGGGAGTTCCAACTGATAAGTCTTCATGAAAATACACTCCAACATCTCCAATTGGACAAAAAAACTAGGATGATAGATTCCCGCCCCTACCAACCCTCTACTACCAATGTCAAGGAGAAACTATTAATAACAAATCATCACAAAGCTAATATAATTGTTTTTTACCCATTTACTGACATATTACTTATTATAGTCATATACTACTTTCATAATATAATAAACTACCTGAATATTCTTTGTTGTAGTCTCTATAAACATTTTTCCAAAAAATGTCGCCTCTCCAACCTCACCCCAACGCATTAAAAAAAATAGATAGCCATAAAATTACTCAAATTGGAACACATATTTATATTAGTCATAACTATTTTGATAATAAAATTCATCCAATGTAAAGTGAAATGACCATGATCATCCAATTTCAGTGATGTACACATGCACTATATCTTCTAGTTTCTCTATAGTCCTTTATTCCTTCCATTTTATTTAATAATGGAAGGTGGTGTTGGGTAAAATGAGTAATTGAATCATAATAAAATCTTATTCATGGTTGTGAGGTAAAATGATCATATGTATCTATCAGAATAGATATTGGGACTCAATGTTTTTGTGTAACCCCATCTACATAAATCCTTGCTGAAAACATATATGGTACCTAATGCCTTGATCACTTGGTAGTGGGATTCATTAATCTACCAATATATGATTAAACAATGTCCTTAAAATCATCCTAGATATCAAGGTAACCCATAAAAATCAATTTATATTTCATCCCACCTCAACACAATAACATCTAAGAGATGCAATAATCCACCAGGAACACGTCACCCAACTATTACATACTAGAAAACTAGACACTGGTCTAAAAATAATTCCACCGCCCATATCATATTTGTCCACCAAAAATATGTCCTCAACCCATGGTACATATTATATACATATAGTTTTTGATCTATGGGTTACAATGAAACTCACAAAGGACTCCCTCATGAATCTATATTGGAAAAAATAGTATTTTATAAACTAATAGTTTGTTCCATCATTATTCTAAACATCCTTTTAATTTATCATCATGAACAACATGATCATACATCACCTATTTCTCATATACTTCCCACAAAAACACATAAATATACCCAATTAAAAAGTTTTTAAAATTCATCTTTAATAATAATTCTCCATTATTAACAAACAATGTGTCTATGTGCAGGACTTATAACTCTTCCATCACTCTCCCACCATCTGTGGATTCCTGAACAATATCCGTCAAGATTCATTTCTCTATGTTTGATCCATTGAAATACCCATTAATGTGGTCATGGAGATAATATATTCAAAGTCCTATATAAACTAAATTTTTATATGTTCTAATTAATTTAAATTTCGATGATAAAAAAATCATTACGCTTTAATATTCCATGAAGATCATAATGCACACTCCAATGAAGTAATGTAGCAAAAGATTCATAAAAAAGGAAACCGCTACAAGATCCATATCATGGGTGGAATGGTTATGATTATGGGGGGGGGGTAACAGCCTAGAACAATAAATGATCACCAATTTTACATCATTCATACCCTTACAAATACTATACGAGAACTATTGGAAAACACCTCAAATATATCCCCCTCCTTTAGATACAAGCACACTAGAGTTGTGATAAAATTTCACTTCCATTTTTTAATCACATTCTAATCTAAAGGTTCCATATGAAATAAGAAACCACTGTATCCATGTATATATTTCTATATTTCCTCAATCCATGTAAAAACACATTAAAGCCTCATGTAATATCATTAATGGCCATGGAATCTATGATCCTCTACTACATTGTTGGGTTCTTACAAAGAAACAACTACATGGATATTTGATGGTTATACAAACTCACAGTTCTAGTGCACTAAATTCCAAAGGAAATGTAGCTATCCTATCTAGAATATACAATTGGATTACATCTCAATGATAATGTGGTATTGAAGAACATACAATATAAATTTGAGATGTTTAGCATGTTCCCACTATATCATCAGGTATATCATGATGTGATTAATGAACAAGACTCTGAACTGGTATGAAAACATATATAACATAGAGTTAATAAACCATAGAAAAATAACTAGAATATTCATGACATTTAATGAAATTAAAATAAACTCAAAGTTCCCATACCATTATCTGATTGAAGTTTTTTGGACTTCTTCCTCTTTTATATTAAAACAATAATATAATAAACACAAGTTGACAAAAAAACCATATTTCCAACCAGAAATATTTATAAATATAATCATTCCATGAAATATTTCATCAATTATTGATTATCACATAACTAAAACATCAATAATCTAATGATGGGCACAAAATATCATGTTACTTCATAAAGAATAACACTAGAGAACCCCATAGGGACATAATGGTTTGGATGAAATCCCTTTTTATCAGATAAAAAATATAAATATTAAACCCCCACAACTCAAAAGGATCTAACCAATAAAAATAAATCAAATTCAAATACTCAATACTCTCCAATTTTATCATAAAATCAACCTCATATTGAGGGGGTAACATCGTAATGTTCATAGAAAAATCATCCAAAAATTCCCTAAAGACCCTGGGAACTTCTCCAATTCCTTGAACTTCTAATTCTGTATATATATATATATATATATATATATCATCCATTAAATAAAGAATATTATCCACACTTCTATCGAACACATGGAAAACCCTCTCTACCATGAGAAATGTACATTTTCCATGGACAACTGGGAAGACAACTCTCTATTAGAAGCAGTTGGTAAAAGCACAAACAAAGTGAAAGCAATTGATGCTAAAAATGAAAATTTATAGATATATTTATAGTAAAAAAACTTATATCATGATGTGTGTTTGTCTATCATCATTCTACACCCCCTACACATATTAATCAAGAAAAACTGGTCTTCTACTGTCATAGTAAACGTAATGGGAATAAAATTGTGTCTATTACATTTCTCAATTTATGAAATACAGTTGTAACACCCTAGCTAAATAAAGAGTTTGACATTTTCACATTTATCCATATTTGTGAATAAAATATTAATATTACTCTAAAGGGGACGCTTTGAACGATGGCGTACCCAATACGCAACAATGAGTTTCTTTGGAATCTAGTGTTGCACTATAATAATAAAATAATATTATTTTAAACGGTAGTTAACACCTAGCCATTTTAATAGAGGGAATCAACAGAACTAACTAAATAATGATTATATATATTTGTCAAATATTTTTACTCTTTACAATAAATGTTATAGGATTAAAAATGCGAATGAGTCAAATTTTAAGCGTAAACATTCCAGTATTCTTTAAAAGTTTGATTAACCGCCTTTTGATGGAGAACCTCTTTTATATCCACTTTTTGACAATTTTATGTGTTATATTTGAAAAAATAAAATTCTTCTTTCGAATCAGGACATCAAAATTTACTTTGTGTAAATTTTTTGTATGTTTCTAATTAAGTTCATTTTTTAATGAATAGTGAAAAATGTTGTATTTTAATTCAAAACCACTTTTTAATCTAATTTATTTATATGATTAGATTATCTTTTGAATTTTTTTTAAAGTAAAATTAGAATATATTTTTTACCATTTCATCCAATAGTGGTCGTTGGAATTAATTTCACTTTGAAATTGGACTTAAACTAGTGTCAATCTTTTGATACTTATTATTTCATAAAAACATGTTATTTGCTCTGACAACGGGAATTTATTATTAAATTAATTAATGCAACTTATATGTTTTGAATTTATTAAAATAGACACCATTTTTGAATTTTTAATGTCAAATATATCTTAGGGTGAACTTTTGGTAATTTTCTGAAAAAAATTCAATTTTTGATGAATAGTGAAACCACTAAGTGGTACTTATAAAAACTGATTTTCCATTTAAACGAAATTTTTCAATCTTTGTGTTTAGAATTTCAAAATTCTGACATACATGTTTTTAATTAAGAAGTAAAATGTGGTTCAATGGGATTAAAATAATTTTTTGGTGAATAATAACTTATTATGTTTTTAATCGCGATTAGAGGTAATTAGTGTAGTTTAAGGTAAGAATAATGTATTTATAAAATGAAATGAACTAGAAACATGTACAATCCTCATTGTATGTGTCATGGACGACCACTAAAATCCATGGGTCAACATGGGGACCTCATGGAGCCTCTTTGGTTGGAAAATGACATAAATATCTTTTTATTTAATGTTAAAGTAAAAATTACACAAACATGAAATGTTTAACTAAAACAATTTTTACATGGGGTTATACAAAGTCAGATCTTTGACTATAAAGAGTAATTGGAAATCTAAAAATATTTCCTACATCATAGTATTTTTTTATAATTTTTAGACATTAAATAAATTAAATTATTTATGACATCATTATTTTGCAATGATGACCTCATTATTTAACGATTTAAATAAAATGGAAAGATAATGTAAACTATAAGACCTACACAAGTCCAAAAACTATTGGATGTGTGTATTTAGAACCCTTATCACCTTATCCTGGAAAAAAATCAATGTGGGACCCTTAAAATCCGAAAATCATTCTAAAATAATGTAACATTTCTTTGCTTTCCAAGAGTGCCCCTCCCCTCCTCTTATAAAAGGCCCCCACCTCTACCTCCTTACCCACATTTTCAAAGCCTTTGGCTCGGCCAAACCCTGAAAAATTTGTATCTCAACATCCCTCCCTAACTCCTTGAAGCGTAACTTTGGACATAAGTCTTCCTAATGAAGCCTTTAAGCTCAAACCAAATTGAGTTACCCGATTTTAAGGTAATGTCTTCACTTGTGTCCTTTTGTTTTATTTTTCTTCTCCCACCCACTAAAATCTTTTTATTCATCTATTTTGTAACAACTCCAGTATCCTAAATATACTAGGATGTTTTTATAATAATTATTTGAGCTAAACTTACACACACCTTCGTCTAATAGTTAAAGAACATACTCTTTCTGTGGTTGGTGATTTTCTGCCTCTCAAAACGATGATTGTTCAATATTCTTTTAACACCTTTAAAGGTGGCCATTATGATTTCACTGTATTTTATATATGATATATATGGTATTTATGTTTACTCTATACTTCTGTAATTTATATTTAAACAATTCCTTTATTCTTTTCATGTTCTGTAAATGCGATAATTTCATATCAGGAAGTACGGACTACCGCCCCCTCAAGTGATGTGACTCATACATGCAATACATGAAATGTATAAAGAATGAAATTAATGAACATATGTGACCTATATAACATATATATTATTCTGGAATTAAAATATATATATATATATATAATTTATTTTTAATTCCATTAATATGACAAAGAAAAAATGAAAGTAGCATTCATGCGTATATACAGCCTACCGTCTCCATGAACGGTGCTTTTCGTTTTTTATCTCCAAATGATATTGAATAGTATAAAATGAATATTTACTGGATATATATTATATTTTAATAATTAATACTATTCTGGAAATTATTTACTTATAACTACATGGACATTCATTTTTCAAACAAGTTCATTTTGGACTCATGTACCAAACATCGGCAAAAACATCTTATATGAACTAACATTACTAAACAATTATTATAACATTATAATATGTGATATGAACAGAATAATAATCTCTAAATGAGGTCCTTAGTCAATTATAAATTTAGCAAAGTATATTATTCAAGGAAATAAAGAAACGAACAAGACAAGTCGGACTTAAGGTAAGGGATCCTAACCCTCTCTTTCTTTTTAAGTACACTCTTTTATGTCATTCCTTTTAAGATCATATTTATTATGATTGGGATGTTATTTTATATTACTCATACTTTACTTTTTTTGTTCATATTATGACAGACCCTATTTTCTCTCATCAATCCATTTTGGATGTTTTGAGGGGCGTCGTTAGGATGTCGAAGTTTTGTAAGAGATCTGACCACTCTCTTTCTTTTTAAGTACTCTCCTTTATGTCACTTCATTTATGATCCTCTTTGTTATGTTGGGAGATGTTATATTTATTTTCCACTTGCTGTAAATTTTATTTTAATATGGTGAGAGACCCTATTTGATCTCATCAATCCATTTTTGGATGTTTTTAGTGGCGCTGTTAGGCTGCCAAGTTGTCGTAAGGGATTTTTCATCTCACATTTATTCCCGTGATATTCATGCTACATTTTCCAATATTTCATTTTGAGTGGTGTATGTACTCTCCATTATTCTACTCTTTGTGTAACATAATTTCGTTTAAGAGTATTTACATCAATGTTTTATAGTCCTTCTTTAATGGGGTGTACGTTTTGAAAGTTACCCAAATCGATAAGGGAACCTTTCACCATCCTCTTTTTAAAAGACCTCTTTTGTTATGTCTATTAAATTTCAGCTTATTATGTGGGGATATGTTATTATATATCCTTATTGCCGTAAATTTTATGTCCAAGTGATGATATACCCTTTATCTCTCTCATCAACTCTATTTCTAAAATTTGATGTGACGCCGTTAGGCTGTCAAGGGAACTTCTTAAACCAATTTCAATTTCATTGGGTTCAACATGTAGTTATTGAATATGTCATCCTTGGAATATTTTTGAATGACATTTCATTGTTTAACACTTACTATCCTCTTATATGGTGTGTATTTATATTTGTCACATATAATTATGAGAATGATTTATCCTTAATTTAAGGATACCTTCTTTACAGGGGATTTCATCTCATTTTACATTTCTATTGAGACTTCATTGTTGTTATGAACCAATTCACTCTTATATGGTTTATATACTGTCCTTTGGAATATTATATCATGAATTCCTTTATTCTCATGATATGATAATGTTCTGATTAAATGTTATTCCTCAATTATTATATTCAAGTGTCTCTAATTTTGTTAAAAACCCTTTAACTAAAATATGGTTTTAAATGTTTTAATGATTTATTCTTATAAATATTTCTCATTAACATCCATGTTTTCAAAACGGTTTTATGGATTTATTTATATGGATATAAATGGTTTAAAATGCTAAAACCTTCAAAATTGTATGGGAAACTTTCATTCAAATATATCTTTATTAAATGTTTTAAATGGTTTCGAAAATGGTTTTTAAAATGGATTTATTATTTCAATATATTAAAATGTTATATTGTTATTGAAATATGGGAATTTTATATTTCCTTTATGCTTAAGTTATGTTCTATGATTATGTTATGGTTCTTCGTCATTGTTATGAAGACGGGTGGTTCCGTGACAAACTAAGGGCAGGTGAGCCCGATATAGCTCCCCAATGCATTGGGTAACGCAAAGGAGTGAAATGTTAAGGTTTCTCTGAATAGAATTAGGGAATATACGGTGGTGGGTATTCCAAACGTAACCAAGAGGGTTACTCCCTACGTAAGAATGTTCTGAATGCCTCACGTTACCTTTATGTCTTTTGATTTCTATGATTTATTCATGATTTGATGAGGTATGTTAAAGTGATTATGTTTTATGAGTAAAGTATGATTTCATTGATTCTTATGTGTACATGTACTCATGTTTCCTTTCAATATATTTTTATATCCCTTACTGAGATTTTAATGCTCATCCCATGTTTTTTTGAAATGTTTTTCACCGGTCAAGGGAAAGGTACATGTTATGATGATAGTGCCAAGTAAGTTTCAATAAAGAATCCATGCTTTATTTTTAAATATGTTTTCATTGATGGAAAAAAATGAATACTATATTTTATGTAATCACTTTTTGTAAATGTGGAATGTAATGCAAGTTTTATGATCTAATTCTCTAAAAATCTAAACCTGAAAAGATCCTCAATGTGTAATCTTGCATTAACTCAGGATTAAGTAAGGTTTAAGGCTGGGGCCTTACAGTTGGTATCATAGGTTGGTTTAGATAACTTTAGAGGTTAGGGTATTGTCTAAGATAAGTGATATTACAATAATGGTTAGGATTTCAGAAAGAGTCCTATTTTTAGATAAAGTGAGTTAGTAAGTATATATTTTTGTTTAACTTCCTCATTAGTATATGATATTCTTGTTGATATACTCACACTGATATTTCTGTTTTTAGTGAATGGATGAATCTAGCAGGCACCAAAGAGACAACATGGTTTGAAGGAAACTGTGGTGGTTCTCTGATTAAGATACTAGATAAAATGGGGGATTCAATGAGGAAACTCGTGATTGTTCTAAACTAACTATCAAGGAGTCATGATCAACCAGTTGAACCTTGGTATGATCTGTAATGCATCATGTACGAAATGACCAATCGATGTGGAAGTTCAGGTAATAATTATAAAGGTAACCATTAGAGTTTAAATGATCCTTACTTTTGAGGTAATTATGGGTTATTATATGTTATGATGGAAAATGTAAGGCTTGAGATAAACTTGAGGATAAAATATGTTATGATAATTTTATCTCGTTTTGGGGAATGTTTTAAGAATTATATAGTTTTGGAAAAAGGACATCAGTCAGACCGTGTGACAACCCGTCGCGTCGGACAAAGCTGTGGGAGTCGAACCAACAACCAAAGTGCGAGTGGTATTTATCACCTACCACTGGACTACATGAAGTCTCTGGTTAGTTTTAATGATTATTTTTAGTTTTATGATTTTATGAATTATGAGTATGTTGATTTTGGGTTATCTATGGAAATTTACTAACCTATCATGGAGGATATGTGATTAGGTTAATTACTTTTCAATATGAGACTTTAAGAGAAACTGATGTTGTTTTGAGATAAATGTTACGATTTAACTTGGAATACTATGTGACTAAATCCTTAAAATATTTGGGTTTCAATCTTAGTTTGGTTTACTTTGATGAATTTTATGGAAAAATTGTTTATCGAATGGTCTTCGTTGAACTTTGGGTTTTGTTGGACTAATTTTGGAGATTAAGAATAGATTTTATTTTTATAAAGGGTTATCCTTTTATGGATTATCTGATCTTGTACTAACCTTTTTGGTTTTGGTTTTGGTTAAAGTCTAAAGACATATGAAGTATATAGTTCTCTCTTTTGGATTAGGTGATTCTCTAGAAGATGATTATAGTACTCATAATGTGAAGAAGTCTTCCAAAATACTCGTCTTTTGGAGAAAATATGAGTTTGTGTAAGGAATCTAATAAAAGTTGAAAGTCAACATGATAAGTGATTATGTTTCCTTACAAATAAATTCCTCAATAAATAGTAACTTAAAACAAAAATGTTGTCTATTAACCTTTCCTACTGGGGAATCGAATACCGTTTAACCCATCACAAGTTTGTGATTTTCTTGTGGTTAACTTTCTCCTAAACATGTTTTCTATCACTCTCCATCAGAACCTGACCCTATGTTTTCTCCTCCATGTCCATGTTTTCCTACATGGAATCCTAGTATGGGTTAACTCGGGTGACCTCTGTACTTATCTTTCTTTATTTTAAAGTGATTGTTTTACCAACTCTTGTTCTAATGTGGGACTTTTGAGGATGTTTCCAAGCCGAATTTTAAAAATTGCGAGGACGCAATTCCCAAAATGGGGGAAGGATGTAACACCTCATCTAATTAAAGAGTATGACATGTTCAAATTTATCCATATTTGTGAATAAAATATTAATATTACTTTAAATGGGATGCTATTCATGATGGCATACCCAATACGCAACAATGAGTTTCTTGGGAATCTTGCGTTGCACTATAATAATAAAATATTATTATTTTAAATGGAAGTTAACGCCTAGCCGTTGTAATGGTGGAAATGAATAGAACTAAATAAAAAATGATTATATATGTTTTTCAAATAATTTTACTCTTTACAATGAATGTTATAGGATTAAAAATGCGAATGAATCCAATTTACAGCGTAAACATTCAAATATTCTTTAAAAGGTCGATTAACCGCCTTTTTGATGGAGAACCTCTTTTAAATCCACTTTTTGACAATTTTATGTGTTATATATGACAAAATAGAATTCTTCATTAGAATCGGGACATCAAAATATAGTTTCTGTAAATTTTTGGTATCTTCCCGATTAAGTTAATTTTTTAATGAATAGTGAAAAATGTTGTATTTTAATTCAGAACCTCTTTTTAATATAATTTATTAATATGATTAGATTATCTTTTGAATTGTTTTTAAAGTAAAATTAGAATATATTTTTACCATTTAATCCAATAGTGGTTGTTGGAATTAAGTTCACTTTGAAATTGGACTTAAACTAGTGTCGATCTTTTGATACTTATCAATTCATAAAAAGATGCTATTTTCTCTGACAGCGGGAATTAATTATTAAATTAATTAATGAAAATTATATGTTTTGAATTTTTTAAAATAGAAATAATTTTTGAATTCGGAATATCATATATAGCTTAGGGTGACCTTTTGGTAATTTTCTGAAAAACATCAATTTTTGATGAATAGTGAAACCACTATGTGGTACTTATAAAAACTGATTTTCCGTTTAAATGAAATTCTTCTATCTTTGTGTTTTTAATTTCAGAAATTCGACATACATGGTTGTCATTAAGAAGTAAAATGTGGTTCAATGGGATTAAAATAATTTTTTGGTGAATAGTAACTTATTATGTTTTTAATCACGATTAGAGGTAATTAGTGTAGTTTAAGGTAAGAATAATGTTTTAATAAAATGAAATGACCTAGACATATGTTGTACCCACATTGGATGTGTCATGGCCGACCAATAAAATCCCTGGGTCAACTTGGGAACCCCATGGAGCCACTTTGGTTGGAAAATGGCATATATATATTTTTATTTAATGTTAAAGTAAAAATGACACAAACATGAGATGTTTAACTAAAACATTTTTTACATGGGGTTATACAAGTCAGAGTTTTGACTATAAATAGTAATTGGAAAGATAAAAATATTTACTACATCTTTGTATTTTATTTATAATTTTTATACATTAAATAAATTAAATTATTTATGACATCATGATGATGCAGTGATGACCTCATTATTTAACGATTTAAATAAAATGGAAAGATAATATAAACACTAAGACCTACACATGTCCAAAACCTATTGGATGGGTGGATTTAGAACCCTAATCACCTTATCCTCGAAATACATCAATTTGGGACCATTAAATTCCTAAAATCATTCTAAAATAAAGTAACACTTCTTTGCTTTCTAAGAGTGCCCCTCCCCTCCTATTATAAAAGGCCCCCACCTATACCTCCTTACCCACACTTCCGATGCATTTTTCTGGGACAAACCCTGACCATTTTGTCTCTCCACATCCCTATCTAACTCCTTGAAACCTCAATTTTGGCAGAAGTCTTCCTAAGGAAGACTTTAAGCTCATACTAAAGGGAGTTACCCGATTTTAAGGTAATGTATTCACTTGTGTCCTTTTGTTTTATTTTTCTTCTCCAACCCCCTAAAATCTTTTTATTCATCTCTTTTGTAACAAATCTAGTATATTCAATATACTATGATGTTTTTATAAGAAATATTTGAGCTAAACTTACACACACCTTCGTCTAATAGTTAAAGAACTTACTGTTTCTGTGGTTGGCGATTTTCTGCCTCACGAAACGATGATTGTTCAATATTCTTTTAACACCTTTAAAGGTGGACATTATGATGTCACTATATTTTATATATGATATATATGGTATTTATGTTTAATATATGCTTCTTTATTGTATATTTAAACCATACATTTATTCTTTTCATGTTGTGTAAATGCGATAATTTCATATGAGGAAGTGCAGACTACCGCCCCCTCAAGTGATGTGACTTGTACATGCAATACATGGAATGTATAAAGAATGAAATTAATGAATATATTTGAACCATCTAAAATATATATTATAGTTGAATTAATATATATATATATATATATCATTTATTTTTAATTCCATTAATATGACACAGAAA
This sequence comes from Viscum album, assembly GCA_963277665.1. Lineage (NCBI taxonomy): Eukaryota > Viridiplantae > Streptophyta > Magnoliopsida > Santalales > Viscaceae > Viscum > Viscum album. Next base: position 479,654,972 of record OY728134.1, read on the forward strand.
AAATGAAAGTAGCGTTCATGCGTACGTACGGCCTACCGTCTACATGAACGGTGCTTTTCGTTTTATATCTCCAAATGATATGGAATAGTATAAAATGAATATGTACTGGATATATATGATATTTTAATCATTAATATTATTCTGGAAATTATTTACTTATAACTACATGGACAATCATTTTTCAAACAAGTTCATTTTTGACTCATGTACCAAACATCGGCAAAAACGTCTGATATGAACTAACATTAATAAATAATTATTATAACATTATAATATGTGATATGAACTGAATACTAATCTCCAAATGATTTCCTTAGGAAATTATAAATTTACCAATTTTTATTATTCAGGAATATAAATAAACGAACAAGACAAGTCGGACTTGAGGTATGGGATCCTACCCCTCTCTTTCTTTTTAAGTACACTCTTTTATGTCATTTCTTTTAAGCTCATATTTCTTATGATTGGGATGTTCTTTTTTATTAATAATACTGTAATTTTTGTGTTCATATAATGAGAGAACCTATTTTCTCTCATCAAACCATTTTGGATGTTTTGAGGGGCGCCGTTAGGCTGCCGAATTTTTGTAAGAGATCTAACCTCTCTCTTTATTTTTAAGTATCTCCTTTATTTCACTTCCTTTAAGATCCACTTTGTTATATTGGGAGTTGTTATTTTATATTCCTCCTTCTGTACATTTTATGTTAATAGGTTGAGAGACCCTATTTTATCTCATCGATCCATTTTTGGAAGTTTTAAGTGGCGTCGTTAGGATGCCAAGTTGTCGTAAGGGATTTTTCGTCTCACTTTTATTCTCGTGAAATTCATGCTACATTTGCCAATATTTTTTTTGAGTGGTGTATGTACTCTCCATTATTATACTCTTTTTGAAACATACATTCTTTTATGATTATTTACATCAATGTTGTATAGTTCTTCATTCATGGGGTGAACGTTTCGAAAGTTACCCAAATTGGTAAGGGAACCTTTCACCCTCCTCTTTTTAAAAGACTTCTTTTGTTATGTCTTTTAATTTTCAGCTTATTATGTGGGGATATGTTATTATATATCCTTATTGCCATAAATTTATGTCCAAGTTATGAGATACCCTTTATCTCTCTCATCAACTCTTTTTCTAAAATTTGATGTGACACTGTTAGGCTGTCAAGGGAACTTCTTAACCCAAATTCGATTTCTTTGGGTTCAACATGTAGTTATTGAATATTTCATCCTTTGAATATGTGTGAATGAAATTTGATTGTTTTACACATAATATCCGCTTATATTGGGTGTATTTATATTTGTCACACATAATTATGAGATTAATTTATCCTTAATTTAAAGATACCATCTTTACAGGGGATTTCATCTCAATTTACATTTCTATCGAGACTTCGTTGTTGTTATGCACCAATTCACTCTTATATGGTGTATATACTGTCCTTTGGAATATTATATCATGAATTACTTTATTCTCATGATATGATAAAGTTCTGATTAAATGTTATTCTTCAATTATTGTATTCAAGTGTCTCTCATTTTGTTAAAAACACATTAACTAAAATATGGTTTTAAATGTTTTAATGATTTATTCTTATAAATATTTCTCATTAATATCCATGTTTTCAAAACGGTTTTAAGGATTTATTTATATGGATATTAATGGTTTAAAATCTTAAAACCTTCAAAGTAGTATGGGACACTTTTATTCAAATATATCTTTATTAAATGGTTTAAATGGTTTCGAAAATGGTTTTTAGAATAGATTTATTATTTCAATATCTTAAAATGTTATATTGTTATTGCAATATGGGAATGTTATATTACCTTTATGATTATGTTATGTGCTATGATTATGTTATGGTTCTTGGGAATTGTTATGAAGATGGGTGGTTCCGTGATAAACTAAGGGCGGGTGAGCCCGATATAGCTCTCCAATGCATTGGGTAACGCGAAGGAGTGAAACGTTAAGGTTTCTCTGAAGAGATTTAGGGAATATACTGTGGTGGGTATTCCAAACGTAACTAAGAGGGTTACTCCCTATGTAAGAATGTTATGAATGCTTCAAGTTACCTTTATGTCTTATGATTTCTATGATTTATTCCTGATTTTATGAGGTATGTTAAAGTGCTTATGTTTTATGAGTAATGTATGATTTCATTGATTCTTATGTGTACATGTACTCATGTTTCCTTTCCATATATTTTTATATCCCTTATTAATCTTTTTATGCTCATTCGAAGTTTTTTTGAAATTTTTTTCACAGGTCAAGGGAAAGGTACATGTTATGATGATAGTGTCAAGGATGTGTCAAGAAAGAATACATGCTTTATTTTTAAATTTGTGTTTTTTTATGGAAAAAATGAATACTATATTTTATGTAACAACTTTGTGTAAATGTGGAATGTAATGCATGTTTTATGATCTAATTATCTAAAACTCTAAACCTGAAAAGATCCTCAATGTGTCATCTTTAATTAACTCATGATTATGTAAGGTTTAAGGATGGGGCCTTATAAGTGTGGTTAAAAAACAAACAAAAATATACTAAATAAAACATGTATAAAATAATGGTATATGAAAAAAATATCATACCAAAAATGATATATGTTCTCTTGGGTATTTCATCTCCCATTTCTTGAAACAGAACACAGATATAACCTCTACCTCTCTGTTTATGGACACCTTAACAGACATGATCTGTTTGAGTTCCATAAAGATGTGGAATTTATAGATGTTTTCCTATACCTTACCCATATCCTCTAGTTGGTGAATTATCATGCTATCCAAACAAATTAAATTACATAACTTGTAGTTGTTGATGATGATGATGTTGAACTAGATGAGCTCTATTTTACAAAACTATAGATCCATTTAGAACTACTCATTATGAAGATAATAACTTTTATATAAAAATTAATTTATCCCTAGTCCCACTACAAAAAGAAGAAAATCCCAATGCTTATAGATTTCTATGATGGAATCTACTAAGCTTGAATCCTAGTTTTTCAAAATAATTAATGTGCATGCACTTGAGGCCTGACCGTAGGAACTATTAACCTCAAAGAACCATACTAATTCACATCATATTGTAAAAAACCTCATTATTTACCTAGAATCGTCCCTTATTCCTTATTATGATCCTCAAAATATACCGAAAACATAAAACAAGTCACTGCATACTAAAAAGAAGGATAGAGTGCCTTCTCATCTTTTTGTGCTTAGGACTCATCATTAGAAAAATGACCTGGGGAAATCAAAAAGGTTCCATCAATAGGATCCCAATATCCCAAAAAAAATACTCCCATATCGAATAGAAAGAAACTCATTCCTATTTACTATTATCATGGTTGATGAGGGGTACACTTTCCAAAAATCCTTTTGAAATAAAACCCATAAAACTCATGCCCTTTTCTGCTCACCATGATAATGAATCCCCCACTGATGTAAATGCCCTTGCATCTGACTAACATATAAAAAACACAATATTCCATAGTCTCCTCGATCAAATTAATGGTGATCATGTTCTCATCCGACGAGCTCTCTATTTCTATATCAAATATGATACCCCCGTTCTTCCCCAGACTCTACTAGTAGAAGGCGGGCATGGCCCTCTCTCGTGACTCATTATCATTTTCTAGGTTTATCCTTTGATTATAAATATAAAAATAACATTGAACCTATAAATCATTGACCAAACATGGATGATAAAAATGGGCCATAAATGAATGGGGGATAATGAATTCCTATGACCAAAAATATTCAATTTTTTGATGATCCGTTTAATTAATTTAATATAACATCCCATAATCACCCAATTATGATATGAACAATTTTATTCATTATGGATACACTTATACATGGTATCTAACATATATTTGGCTATATCACACTTTTTAGTTTTATAGGTTTGTTTCCATACATCAGATCACAATGGGCTTAAAAATCCACGGTCATAATTGTCTTTATTGTCTAATTTCACATACCAGAATTAAGTGACATTGTTTACTTACCAACACATATAATAATCCCAATTTATAACTCCATAAATAGTATTACTTGTAAAAATATACATTATATACCACCCTTTCATGGCCCCAACTCAACAACGGTTCCTCTCCCAGACTGGAAATAATGGAAGAAAGATAATGTCCCCTGTAGTCTATCCTCTATTAGGCCGCAAAATAGTCCCTATCATCATGTCGATAAAATTCTCCATATTATATGAAGTACCATCTATGTAAAAGTATTAAATTATTGGATATTTAAAAATCAAAAAATGATATAATATAAAATAATGTAACTGATATCTTCTCACAATTAATAAATAATGTAGACTAATAGAAGAGTCTCAAAAAAATACACAAAAATAAATCCCATTGTATTAAAGTGGAAACAGCCCAAGACTCAGAGAAAGTAATGTTTAGCATAGTCTATTTAGTAACCCTAAAAACAAAAAAAATAGGGGTGATAATAAATGTATATTGTATATTATAACATAGACAGTTCCCTGTTTACTTGTGAAATAAGAATACTAAATAACAATTAAGTGAATAGTAAACACAATAGTACCTATAAAAGACAACTAAATACTTCCATATGTATAAATAAACACTCATCAAATAATTCATTTATTTATAGTAACATAATATGAAGTATATGTTTGGAAGGGTACCCCACAATGCCTTCCAAATAACACAAAATTACATTTTTACTCAAAATGATAGATGAAACCGAATTCATACATGTCAGACATTAAGGGGGTTGGAAGGGGTGGGGGGTAAGGGAATCTCCCATGTAAATTTTTTTAGAGTCATTTTGAAGGTACATAGGGTAATGGTAAAGAATATTACAATTTTTAGGATCTTGTTTGCTTTCTAAAGAGTGTATATTGAAATTCCATTCACAACATGTATGGCTAACCATAATACCTCATTCCATAAAAATTCTACACATCTCAATCAGATGCTTCTAATATGATAGTGGAGAACATGTTCCATTGATAAAGTAAAATATTATTTTAGAATTGGATTCAATGTCAGTGATTTGAATATTAAATAAATGGCACATGGAATAACCACTGACCATTACCCGTGATTCATCCTCCAGTGATATCACTATTATCATGCCGACCTGTCTCATACTTTTTTTATCGAGGAGAGTGAGTTAGTTGTTAATGCTTTGTTTGAGGAGTATCCAATACACATCAATGACCTATTTAATAAGGATCCTCAATTCCATTCTATCCATTTAGTAAGGGTGCTATGGATGTACGACTATGAACATGAAGAGACATTGGGACAATAGGATGAAATATATGCTCAGTGGCTAGAGTTATTCTATGATAATGATCTTGTACCCTTGGTAGGTGAAATTATGGATGAGTACATTTAAGGGGTATACTATAAAAACAAATTTATTCAATCAATAATGGATCATTTTGAATTTGGTATAATTCGATTTTATTAACCAATTATGGATATTTAATGAGGTTATAAATATTTCTGGGGTATTTGGAACTTGTTTGGAACATGGAACCTAGGATGGGGGAGAAACACAATAGGCGAAATGGTTAGTAGAAACCATGAAAACCAGCCCACATGATCTCTTTTAACCATGTGAGGATGGAAAATGGATCAAGATGGATGCATTGTTTTACCTTAATATGCACCAGGGGACCCACATCCATGTCAAACCTCTGCAAGTTCAGCAGAGGCATATCACATGGTAGGTGAACGATTAACCTAACCATGTGGCCTAACTATGTGAGGTAACCTTTGAAGAAGAAAATGGAACATGATTGTCAGATGGTTTGGACAACCATGTGGCCAAACCATGAAACCCAAAATGTTTTGTAAATTTTTTGGAAATTCCCTTAATGAAATATTTTAACTCACCCCTTCCTTCATGGATCATTCCATCAGACAAAAGAACCACTCATCTCTTATTTTTCAGCTCCAAATCACTCTTTCATAATTTTTGATCTTGATCAATAATATTATTTTGATTCAATTCCCATTCGACATATTGTGTGTGTATTTGTAAGTATTCAATTTCTTTTTAGAAACTCTTCATTTCTATTATCCTTGAAATTGTTATTTAGACGTAGGCTCATATGCCCAATTTTTTGGGTGTATATCTATTATTTATATTTATTCTGATTCAATCCAAAATAATTTCTAATACTATATGAGGAGATTCATATGAGATTATGTTATGTTTTCTATGAATCATCGCTCATGTTTCTCTTTGTTATAAATTTCTGTAGTGTTTGTCCCTCGATTTCCTCTAACATGGCCTATTAAATTAATATTCCTTTCTTATGTTCATTAGAATTTTATTATAATACCCTTGTTATATATGTTAATGCTCATTGGAGTTTATTTCTTGAATGCTGACCACCCCCAAGAAGGATGGTTTCTTTAATTATGCCTTTAGTGGTTTGTTATGTTTATCTACGCTAGCATTTATGAGTACTATGGCTTGACCCTATTAATGGTAATCCCTCCATTAATAAAATGAATTAAGAATTGTAATGATTATCCTTTTTTAATATAATGTCACTTGACCCTTCTAGGGTAAATGCTTCGATATAATTTATTAATCTTAATTATGAATGGAAGGTATACTATGTGCACGAATTGGACTTTTTGACTGTAATTAAATGGATTGGTTTCATTTCCATAACACACCTTTCCATGATAAATAAAAGATAGATGAGTGAACCCAAGGAATTGATTATGACTCATATGAACTAATAAGTGGTTTCTGGTCATTTTTTATTTATCACAAAAATGAAAATAAAATTTTCGAACCAAATGACTTATAAAAAGTAATTAATACTACTTGGCCTTGAGTAAGTAATGAATCATATATAAGGTACCTCGCACATAACGAACATGAAATCATTATTGGAGTAGTTAGTCTCAATCTATCCATGGATTCCTGAAGGAATTCCTCTTGCTCTTATGGAAACCAATCCACTTTAGGAATACTGGGTGCCAAGGGTGAGACCCATCTTGGATCCCAATCCTTTACTGCTATCAGATGCCTGATATGGTAATGTTGTATCTCTCAATTTTCATTATAGGATTCCTTGGTCAGAGTCCAAGCATCTAGTGTAACATCTATAGATGTGGGGCATTATGGATACACTAATTGGGACTAGTCATTTCTTATCCCTTTTTACCTTGGATGAATTCCTTGGACTCGGCTAGATCTTATTATAGTAGAGTGTCTTGGGTGATTCCACTTGGATTATATGTAGAACCTTTAGGTAGGAAACATATTATTACTGAGTTGTCTCAACCCTTGAGGTGATGGATGTGTTTCTATTTACCTTTGATCATGTTCATTATTATAATCATTAAAGGATTATTTTTTATATATTAGATCCTTTATTGTTATTATCAATAAGACATGGTTTAAGTTTTAGTTATTCCTAATGTGACTTATTATATAAACTGGATAATAATTAATTAATGAAACGATTCAGGTTCAGACACCAACTGAGTCTGAAGTAAGTAATAGTTATTTACATTACTGTACTACATTACTTTTCTTTATGCAAGACAGCACACTATTTTATTTTACATTACACATACTGGATGTTATATACATTGTTGGTGGTGGCCAAATGAGATTTATCACACACCATATCAAGTCCTCCATTGGTACCTAGGTAGATTACATGTATTCATGTGTTGACTGAGGGGAGTGTTCCACCTTAGTCGCCCAATATTGCCTGCATACATTAGGATGGATCTTGATATTAGATGACTGAGTAGTATATTAAGATGCATGGATAGTTTTTGGATTATTTTGATTCTATTTTATACCATGTATTTACTACTTCCATGTATACCTAATTTTTAGTTTTTTAGATACATGACATTCATTATCATCAGCTACTGTATATAATTTGGTTCTCAGCATTGAGTACTATTATCAATTTCTTATGTTTTTTATTATTTTTTCTTGCTTCTACTATGACCAGTTACTGGACCAATGTTAGAGTGTCTGTAATCTGTTGTGTCATTTGTTTTTTATATTTCATCTATTATATACCTATTATTATATTTATCTGCACTACTATAATATAGTAATGAGGGAATATTTTCCACATGTACAAACCCAATGCCCTCAATAATATTCAATATCCTATGGTATTTGGGGATATTCACGTGAGGAAATGTGTCCAACCGGGTTCAGGGAAACATTGAGTAGAACCTTGATTGGGACATAAAAATGTTGAACCCTAGAAGGTTTGGGTTCCAAAATACAAAAAAATTTATTTTAAATAAAATAAGAAGTGTAACAAAAAAATAATTGTACATGGACATTGGTTTTTTGTGGTATATAACTAGGAACATGAATTTTTTTAAGAAGATTATTTAAATAATAGGTGTCAAAGTTTTCTTTGACCACAATTCTCAAAGAGATATTATTGGAATTGGTAACATTGTTCTTTATGGAAAATATATAATTTCAACTGTTTATTTTTTTATATGTCATAATCACAACCTTATTGGAATAATTAAATTATATGAGGAGGGTTATCTCATGATCTTTAGGAATGATAAATGTATTTTTCATAGTTCAGATGATAATTTTATTCATTCTCCCATCAATAATGATAATGTATACATAATTAACATAGAAGAACATAGGATCTAAGATGTACCTAGTTTTAGTAAAGTGGAAGATCAATATTTGTTTTGGACTAGAATATTAGGACTCTATAATGTTATAACTTTATCCTAACTCTCTATGAAAGGACTAGAAAAAGAAATACCAAAACTTAATTTTGATTAATATAAAGTTTGTGGTCATTGTCAATTTGGAAAGAAACATATGTCATGTTTTAAATATATTAGTGAAGTTTCAACTTTTGATGATTTACTGTTAGTGGACATGGATTTATATGGTCATACACAAACTATAAGTATTAGTGGAATATATTGTGTATATGTTTTAGTTGATGACTAGAGTAGATATTCCTGTGTCTATTTTCTATAAATGAATTAAGAAGCATTTCATTATTTTAAAAAATTTGTATCACATGTTTAAAATGGTAAAAATTTAACATTGACTATTATTCATAGTGATCATGAAAGGGAATTTATAAATTAATATTTTGAAATGTTATGTAGTAAAAAGTGTATGATACATAACTTTATAGAACCATGAACTCCATAAAAAGGGGGTAGTTTAATGATGAGATATATGTATATATTCAAGATATTAAAAGAGCGATGCTAAGTGAATAATCATTTTTGAAATATTTTTAGGCTGAAGAAGATAGAAATTACTTCTGTACAATAAATCATGTTTTAAGAATAATTTCTATTCATAAAACTTATTATGAGTTGTTGGATGGGATAAATTCCAAACAATCTTAAATTAATGTTTTTTAATTCAAATTATACGTTCTGAATACTAATTATAATCTATATAATTTTTCTCTAAACTTTTATGAAAGAATATTTCAAGGATATTATGAAACTAGTAAGGCTTATAGAGTCTTTAATAAAAACACAAGTAATGTTGAGGTAATAGTGTAAATTAAATTTGATAAAAATAATCCATTTTGTTGAAAAAACCTCAATTCACATCTTCAAATGATATTTCAAAAACTGATTTTCAACCCATGTTGAAAATTTCATCATATGATATAACAACTGAAGAATGTTTTTTGGAAATTCTACCTCTAAGATAATTTTAACCTATTGTTGAAGAAAAAATTATTATAAACCCATGTAATGAGTCTATTATAACGAATCAACCTAGTGATAATATCATTTGTGATGTAGATCATCCAATTATAACTATATGTTCCTTATGAATCAAATTTGAACATTATGCATTTTTATAATAATTTGAACCTAATACCCCCTATGAGGTTTTAGGTGATGAATATTGGATAAAATATATATAAGATAAACATAATTAAATCTAGAATAATTATGATTGTACTTTAATTTAATGTCATAAAGATTCAACTATTATTGGTATAAAATGGGGTTTTCAAAATAAATGTGATGGAAATGGAATTATAAATAGAAATAAATATATACTTATTGAAAAGGGTTACAATTAACAAGAGGGCGTAAACAAATGAAACTAATGCTCCAATAGCTTTACGTGAAGCTATCTATATTCATCTAGAATATACAAGAATTTCTTAATTTCAAACATTATAAAATGTATGTGAAGATTAATTTTGTTAATAGATATATACATGAGGAAGTTTATGTAGAGAAATACACTAGCTTTGAAAATAAAATATATATATATACCTTGTATTTAGACATACTATGTCACTTAATGGAATTCAAAAATCTCATAGAGCCAGATATGATAGATTAATGAGATCTTTGTGAAAAAACGTTTTTTTTGTAAAGGGACCTTTAGATCCATAATTTTTCACTAGAAATGTTTCCAGGAACATCATCATTATTAAAATTTAAGTTGATAACCTAATTTTTGGATCAGATCAAATATCAATTATAAATTTCTTTGTGGATATTATAAATCTTGTGTTTAACATAAGCATGATAGTTAAAATAATTTATTTTTTTTGGTTTTAATATTTTAAAAAATGTAGTAGGATCTTTTATCTCTCAAAATAATTACATATTATATATTTTTAAGATATTTTTATATTAAAATAATAAATGTATTTTCACTCCTATCAGAACCACAAATAATATATATATTTTTATGAATATGGGAAACTAGATGATCAAAATATCTTCAGTTTAATGTATGGTAATTTAATATACATGACATCTAAATTTATTGATTTAATATTTTTGGTATATTTTTTTTTCAAGATATCTAGAAAATTCAAAGGGGTCATATATTAAGGATGTAAAATATTATTTTTAATATCTCTACGGAACTATAGATCTATAATTATTTTACTTTTTTTGAAATGATTTTGAACATAAAAGTTTTTCAGATGCTAATTTTGGTGGATTTATAATAGATAGAAAATTTACATCTTGAACTTTTCATTTACAAGGAGAATACATAGCTTAATGGTCTTATATGACACAAAATTCAACATAATGTTCTACTACTATAGATGAATTTGAGGATGTTGTATGTTTTTGTGCCCACATATTTTGGATTCAATGCACACTCCTTATCTTAGGGTTGAGGTTTAGTAAAACTCCAGTTTTGTTTGATAATAAAAGTTCCGTATATTTAAGAAATAACCTAGTACATCACTCATTAGAAAATAACATAGATATTATACACCATTTACTTTGGGACCACACAAAAAAGGGAGATGTTATTTTTGAATTAATTAGTATTCAAGATAAAATATGCTGATATATTAACTAAACCCCTATATTATGAAATATTTGAATATGTTAAAGAGAATCTAATAATGGTCAATATAAAATGATCACCCTTATATACATATTTTTTACCAATATCCTTAAATTAATTTTTTTTCAAATGGGGATTACGTATTTTATTTTACTTTCTCAAAATATTGGTTTTTTCTAAATTTTTATGTTTTTTAAAAACATTAGTTTCTCTAATTTTTTTTATTTTTCTAAAATAATAGGATTATCTATTTTATTTTTTAAAAAAATTATTTTATTAGGAAAAAATGAATTTTAGAAAAATAAGAATGATTACTAGACAAACTTTCTAAGAGAAATTTTCATTTTTACTTAGAGAGTAATTTATAATCATTAGTCTTTACAATTTTTTTTGTTGTTTACAACTTTTATAACTTATAATTTTCTTTAGAAAATAAATTCCCAACAATATTTTCACCTAAAAAATAATTTCTTAATTAAAACCATTAAGAGTTAAAAATTCATAGTTAATATTTTAATAATAAATATCAACCAACGGATTAGATATGGGTTTTATTTTTATCCTTCATATTTCTTGATATAGAAGGATTATCTCTGAGCCTATAAATACATGTGTGGATCACCAAATCCTATATTGATTTCCCATAGTTATATTCACTCTCAACCATCAAATATTTTATGTCTTGAATTTTTTATAATTCATTTGATCATTTTTATTCATTCGGTTAATTTTGATTGTTAGTTTTTTTTCAAAATGATTTTTGATAAAACAAATAACAAATAGATAAGTGGTTAAAGAAAAGATGATAAAAAAACACTGTTTGAGAAGACTGATTCATTTCTGAATTACGTTCTCTGATTTAAGGGATAGGAAAATGTATCTATTGAAAAGTAGTATTTATATCTTCATTATCTTGCAATAGTTAAAATGTTTTATTCCCAGTTTATTTTTAGTGTTGAAGATAATTTCGAGGTTATTATTTTCAATATCATTGATGAATACTATAAATTTAGTATTCAATATGTATCTAATTTACTAGAGGTTCCTTAGAAGGGGAATAATATCTAGTTACTCGTAAGGTTCTTTACAATATTGGTAGTTTTTTTAAATCCTATAGATAATACTTCCGTATTTCCTTCTTAAGAAAAAATAATGAATGATTTTATTTTAAAACTAGATTCAGGTGTCACAACTCCTTAGAATAAGGGGTATCTTATCCCATGAAAAAGGGATTGAGATCTATTAAATTTTTTGGACAACTTTGTGTTATACATTTTTAGTTTATAAAGAGGAATTTTAATCTAGTGAAGTTTGTTTTTATGTTTATTTAAGAAACTTAGAAAAGTTCTATGAAGTTGAGGAATTTTTTTCAATATTTCATCAATAAAATGTTATCATTTTTAAGACAGTGATGAAAATTAAGAATCTAGTTGTTTTTTAACAGATAATGATTCTATTTATAGTGAAAATTTATTTTTATAATGAATATAGTTTTTATACCTGAGCCTACTAAGTTTGTTGAAAAATCTGACAAATATGCATCTAATGTAGAAGTTATTCTTTTAAATATTAAGTATCAAATAAGGAGAAAATATGTTTCCTCCCCACTAATGATGAAAAATAATTTAAAGGAAGTGTATGATGAGTTATATATGAAGGTGATGAATCTTAATGTTTAAAAACGACATGGTTATTTTGAGTTTGGTATTGATAAGGTAGAAGCCATAGATTTGAAGGATAATAATGATGAAGTTTTAAATAATAAAGAAAATGAAATGAAGATAAATAAGTGGTTTGAGGAAGCTAATGTTATAAAAAATATATTATACAAGGAGGGGAATAATCTCATAGATATGTTTATGTTGCTAACCATGATGTAGATATCTCAATTTCACCACTTTTGGTTATTCAACCAATATATCGTTCTTTTGATGTCTCTCAACTGATTCAATCTGATCCAAAACAAGTTGGAACTTCTAATTTTCTTATATCTAATTAAAAAGTAAGAATGTAATGTAATGTAAGTTGAAGAATCTATTTCAAAATTTGTCCAAGTGAAATTTCAAGAATGTTTCAATAAATAAGGGAATGTTTATTTTACAAGTGATGAGAAATTGGAAAATGTTTTTGAAAATGAGATAGAATAAAAGTAAAAAGAATCAAAAAAAAGAAGAAAAAGAAGAATAAAGATCCTTTGAGACCTCTCCTTTAACCTCTCCTTCTGAAAATTATGTTGATTTTAATGTTTATAAAAAACAATGTTCTAAAAATGAACATGAAAATCATAAATCCTAAACAAAGATATAGAATAAGGGTGAGTCATATAATAATTTTTATGTTGTTGTAGAATCATTTTTTAAAAAATTGAAAGATAAATTAAAAGAGAAATTAGTTGCTGGTACATTTCATGGAAACATTTTTTATGTGTAATCAGAGTCAAAGTATTCTTCAATTAGAAAATCTAATCAAAGGGGTGAAACAATATTTTCTTATTTTAATGAGGCATTGTAAAATCTTGTTGATACTATTATCTATTTTCTAGATTTTGAATCCCATAGAAAAAAAATTAAATAACATTGAATGTTATAGAATATTCAATTGTAGGGAATCAGTTTGTTGACACCATTGTGAAAAATGAATCTAATTTTAAATCCTTCAATGTTGATTCTAAGGAAGACAGAATAAGGATAATAATGATTTTTAGATGGTTATATCAAACAGAAGGTGATTACAAATTTCATGATTAGAAAATCGAAGATGTTAAGAAGTAATATTTGGATATTGATGATTCCTTTGAAAAGGTGGCTTATAATGTATATAAGATGTCTAATATTTTTGATCATTTGAAAATATTTTTGACATATCAAGTTCAAAAAATCATAGATCTGAAGAAAAAAAATTATCTCTTGAATAAGTAGTAGTGAAGATGAAAGTTGAAAACATAAAAATTCAATTTCTTGATGAAGAGGTTATGAGTTTGAAGAAAGTAGATCGAATGTTTCATGATCTCGATGAGAATATTTCTAAGTTAGAATCATCAAGTAACACCTCGATATTTTTCTATTTTTTTCAAATTAATTTAATCTTTGTCAAATTCTTCATCTCAGAAAACCCTGAAAATATACTTTGTTATACAATAGAACTATGTTTGGCTTGAGTTATACGAACAACCATGTTAATATTTCAATACATGAAACACTAGATTATCTTGCGTTACACACAACACATAGATTAAATTTTTGTATACACAAAAATATTATTGTCTTGTGTTACACACAATATCCAGTTATTTCAATAACTGGCATTACAGGAATGACTAAGTTTTACGGAACCCCAATATATTATTAAAATATATTTATTTAATTAAATAAGATATAAAAGGACCAAAAAATTAGATTTTATGAATAATATTAAATAAATTATAAAAATATAGGCCATATATATTGGTTACTAACTACCTAAAATGAAAAATATATTCCAATTAAATATAAAGGCAATATATTTATTTTTATGCTCCCAAAGTCATTTTGTCTTAATAAATTAAATTAATTATAATTAGTGAGTGATATTATGAAATATATATATGTTATATATTCAATGAAATATTTTGGATATTCATTCATTATATTTTATAGGCTAAAGATAAGAAAAAGCCAAATTTTATATATAAAATCCTATATTTTTCAAAATGGTGATTTTACTGCCTTTTAATAGAGAACGGATTTTAAATATAATTTTTGGCCCTTTAATAAAATTTATTTGAAAAAATAGACCTCTTATTTTAAATAGGAATATAAAAATTTAAATTTATTTATTTTTTTATATTCTCATAATTAGTTTCATGTTTTGATGAATTATAAAAAATATTATATTTTATTTGAAAAAAACATTTTTCATGAAAATAATTTATAGTATTAAATTATATTTTTGATTGTTTTTAAAGTAAAATTAGAGAAAATACCTATAATTTAATCTAATATAGGTCATTTTATTTTATTTTACATTGAATATATATATATATGTTTCAATATTTTGTATGTCTTATCTTTAATAACCCATTATCTCACCCCATCAACAAGATTAATTTTAAATTATTCATTAAAACTTATATGTTTAAAATTTTTAAAAAATAGATTATATATTTGGAATCATAGGGTCTAAAGTATGTAAATATGTTTCTTTTATTTTTGGTCAATATGAATTATAAATATAGTAATTTTTTTAAAAACATTTTAAAAGGTTAATCGAGTAATTTAGGGTAAAAAATAATATTATAAATAACTTAAAATTAACCAAACACATGTACTATAATCATTATATGATTTATTTTCTACCAAAATAATCATTAGTCCTAAATTTTAAGCTTTATATGCCACCTGGATAAGAGTAATACATTTATTTTATTTTATTTAATGAAAAGTTAAATATGTCATACTCATATTATCAATATCTATATCATTTTCAATATAAATTTAAAAAAAATTAAATTTGACTATAACAATAATTTTTAAATATAAATTTTTTTTATTTATCATTGTAATATAATTTTAATTTTTAGGAAATAAATAAATATCATAAAGGCTTATAAAATGATGATGTAATAATTGTTTAATTAATGTTCATACAAAATAAATTATATTAAAAATTTCAAAATAATTATAATTTTATATAATTAATGACATAAATATATTTTCTGGATAACTTTTAAATTTTAGGTATGAGTTAATATGTTTGGTTTGAAGAAATAATGTTTTTATGATATTTTTAAAAAGTCAAATATTGAATAGTTTCAAAATTGACACTAATGATATTTTATGAACTTAATATTTTATTAAAGTAGTTGAAAATCATAGAAATATTAAATAAGAAAAATGGATTAAATATGGTAAACAAATGTTTTAAATATACCATTTATAGTCAAATTGACAGTTTATATGTAAAAATAACATTCTCTTAACATTGAAAACATTGTTAGAAAAGTTAAAATAAAAATAGGTTGAACAAGGGTTAATAAAAAGGATAAGGTTTAAAATTACATCCAAGCGTATATAAAATTTATTGGTTAATGAGATTAAAAAATTATTTCATCTTATATTATAATAAATGGAATTTTGGAGGTATTGTTATTTATATTTATATTTTTATAAATTAACATTTTAAGGAAATCAAAAATTTCCCCTCACCTCAATTATAAACGGGCATATACTCCCTCACTTCATCACACCAAATTGAACCTTATATCCCCACCAAAACTAACCCAAATACCATCTCAAATTCCATAGACACATTCTATAGGTACTTGTCATCCCAAAGGACTAACTCTATAGTCTTTTAGAGGATACATAAATGATCCATTCTAAAGAAGAGGTAATCTCCCAAACTATTCATTCCATTTTTCTACTCTTATATACCTCCTGTTAATATATTATATATATCATAAAATAATAAATTCATCGTACTAAATATTAAAAAAAAATATTATGATTATGAACACACCATTATACAACCCATTTCCAATAAATAAAAAAATTAATGTATTGCTCATGCGTACTTACAACTTACCATCTTCACGCAACGATATAATTCAATTTTCATCACTATCATTTATGAGTGGTAATTATGAGGGGTTTAATATTTATAGATTATATTTATTATATATCTATAATTCATTAATTATAATATTATTTCTACCTTTTTACCTTCCATATAATATTTTTGTAAAATGATAATGTCCCACGTGCGTACGTATGGCTTACCATCTCCATGATGTGATGTGATTCATTATTCAGCTATATTTCAAAGGGATTATAATAAGGATGAATTTTATAAATATATATTTTATATATTACATAATAATTATTCATTAATGATAATATATCATATAATTTCCTTTTTTAAACTCGATCTTAAAATTAAAACAACATTTATCTGTATGTACGACATACCGTATGCAAGAATAATGTATTGTGTTTTCTATCTAAAACATTTATGAATCACTATGAATACATATATAATGAATATATATATTTTATATTTATAAGAGTATTATCATTCTTGAGATGATGAATTAATGATCTATGTGAGAGGAAAAATGATAATAAGTCAATATATGAATGAAAAATAAAGTATATATTACCTGAAGCATAACTTTAACAAGGAATTAGTAATTAATAGGTAATGTTAATTCAAAAGTAAATCCTATATAGAATATATATATATTTGAATATTATTTTGTAGTATAGTTATAATAAACTAATATTTATTATATTGTATGTTTTAATGTGTGCGTAAGAAGTCAAGACTCAAGGTAAAATAATTTCATCTCACAATTTGGATCCCTGAGATTCATGCAATATTCAAAACTGACTTATTTTTTGTGTTCTATATACAAAAATGTGAAATTTTATATCATTAATTTTCTTTATTTATTTATATTCACAAAATTAATTTATGTTATTATTATATGGGTTTCATGATTATAATGATAATCAAGTATTAAAGGATTTGTAACTCACTTTTATTTTCAGTGAGATAAAAGCCATGATAACCAACTATTTATTATACGTGGTGTATATAATTACCATGAATGTATTATATGATTATTATCCTTCTGTTTATTGGTATTTACATATCCATTTTATGATCCCTCTTTTATGGGTTTTAATGTTAAAAAGTTTCAAAATTGGTAAGATAATTTTGTCTTAATTTGCCTTCTTTAAGACAAATGTTTTGTTGTGCACATAATTTATTTTTATGTGTTCTAAATACTGATCATTTGACTGTTTTATCATAAATATAATTCTTTTACTAAATTAATAAGTTTCATGTAATTTTTTTTCTCTTATACTGAAAAGCTATGTTCCAATAAAATAATGTTCCCTAAAAATGTTTTAAAGGTTCTTTAAATGAAATTTTATAAATTTTAGCACAAAAAGGATTTTAAAGTGGTTTAAAATAGATTCAAAAGTTTATTTTATAAATTTTTAAGGTTATATTTAATGAAATATGTTTTCTAATGGTTTTATTATTTAAAAATGTGTTTTTTCAAAGAAAGGATATTTGCCTCTATAATTGTTTTAAAGTGATCTATAAAAATTATTTTCCATATAAGATAACATTATTTGATGGAACTTATTTTTTACTATTTATATTATTTAATGATATGACTCTTATTATTTATAATAATGGCTTATTTTTATGATATAATGATATATATGAAACTTATATATTTTCCATGGTTTATGTTATGATAGAATGATGTTTATGAATCCCATTTCATTATATGCATTCAAATATGATGAATGATTTATGTTCTTATGGAAGAAATATGTACGGTTTTTATTATTTGACTAGTTGGACCTATATATTTCCCCAATGCATTGGGTAAATATTTAAATCTCATGAGGTAGCCAATACTGGAAGGAGGAGTGAGCTCGATTTAGTAAATGACTTTTTATGCTAAGATGGTATTGGGAGTGAAACTAGAATAATAATATGTTCATGGGAGTAAATAAAGAATACTAAGATTGTATGGGGATTTAACCCATACTACTAATATGGATATGTATGTGATTCTATGACTACTATGGAAATCATTTTATAAGCTTATTTTCCTGCCACAAATTTCATTTCTTATTCCATGTTGTGATTTCTTTTCCTATGCTCTTGATTCCTTTATGATTTCTGTCTTATGAATTGCCAATATTTATTCGATGACACGATATATTTATATATGTTATACATGGTATACTTTTCAATGTTATTTTCAAGTTTCTACATATAATTATCATATTTTTCTTTATATTTTCCTTGTTTTCCATTATTAAGCATCTCACCTCACCCTTTTCATATTTTTATTTTCCATAAGATATAAATAAAAGTTTTAGGTAGTAATACAAAAGAGGAATATCTTTATAAGACATGTTGAAGATATTTCAAAATATTAGTATAATATTTTCCATGTTTTTAATGGTACTAAAATAATATAGTCTTTGTGCTTGTGTTTGTGTAATGCATGAAATATTCCAAAAAAATGATGTAATTTCCCCATATAAAAATACAGGGTCATTATAGTTGGTATAAGAAAAAAAAAATTAAAAATTTTAATAGTATAATGAGAAGATATTAGTGATATCCCTAGGGATGTTTCTAAATATATTTCTAGGGGTGTCCCTAAGGATAAGTCTAATGATGAGTTATTGTATAGGAAAATGTAATCGAATTTTGTTAAATTATAGAGTGAGTGGATTCCTAGAATTACATCCCTATATAGATACTACAAGTGGATGTGGATCTAGAACAGATTTACCTAGGAGTAAAAACTCTAAAAAGGTGCATCGGTCTTGACTCATGCATAATCAAGTACATGACAATGGGCCGTACTGCACACCTAGTTTGACCCTCCAAGGGGATATGATTTTGAAATTAACAAACTCTTTATGGAAAATCATGAAGGATTTAAATGAATGTTTTCTATAAATAACCTAGGATAAAGCTAACGTGTCATAGATTAAAAATAATATTATAATTTAGACATCATATAAGTAGTTCATCATGATTATGTGGTTCCTCACTATGATAATCATTTCTTAATCAATAATTTATAGTTATATTCAATGGTGAAAACTAGAAGGAACTAGATGAACATTGAATGTGATGGAAAATTTTCTGATGATTAGTCAAATAGTGTGATTATTGTAGTGAAGGATGTTATGATCATGCCTAATCGGTTTTCAGGGATTACGATTAGCAACATGTACCTTAACCAACTCTCAGACTCCCCAATCAAGATAAATAAGGTGATTGTTGAGAGTTTGGGTAATGGATACCATGTAAAATAGAATATTTGGCTTCCATTTTGATAACAATGTGGAAAGAATCACCTAAGTGAATGTCTTAGAGGAATAAGAATATGTTTTGATTGTGGAAAATAAGGACACAAAGAATGTAACAGTAAATAAAAAATTAAGGGTTCAGTTAATGAAATGGATGGGAATATTTTTATCCATAAGACATCATCTAATGTTAAATTTTTTAATTGTAGAATGAGTGGTCATTATGATAATTTATGTCCTAATTGGAAATCTCCCTAAGACAATATTAAAGGTGGTATGAGTAATGGTTATATTACTGATGACTATGAGACTATATATACAATGTGGAAGTAAAGAGGAATTATGTTATATTACGAGGTATTATTCATATATATTAAGGATAATGTGGAATAATCAAAGATTTTATGTATTTGGATTAAAGATTTATGTTATATGAATGGTGGAATATAATACTATTGTTCAGTTTATTTTTTTGCCATGAGATTTACATGTTTATATTAAATGTTTATGAGAGATTGGAAAATTGATTTAATAACAAGGTGACATTTTGAAAAAGGTAATATAACCCTTCACATGTTCCTTATTTTAAGATAATGATATTTTGGATATGAATAAGTAAATTGGACGATATTGATTACCTAGGAACTAATAAATGATTTTTTACAAGTGGTTATGAAATTATTGATGAAGGTTATAACATTTTTGGATTTATGGAGTATCTCTAATATAATTTTGAATTATGAAACATTAATGTTTTAAATTTAGGTTATTACTATGTTTCAATAGAATATATGATGAGTATATTAACATGTTTGGAATGTGAAAACCATGTGCTACATTTTAAAATATGGGGGATCAATGTTAAGCTTATTTTGAGGCCCTATTTCTAATGGTTTTGTTTTAAATATTTTAGGAGGGTTCTAATTTTAACAATTTATGGAAAGTTTAAGTTAATATTTAGGGGAAGTTTGTGAGATTATTTTATTATCTCACCCCATGTGGATTCACTTATATTGGATAACATGATCTAAACACTTTGTGTTGATGGTAGATGATGTCGGATGGGGTGATTTATCATGGATCTCATTGCCTGTTAATGCATCAACAATGATTATTTAACAATAATTTTTAATAATTATAGAATAAGTGGAATTTGATGAAGGAACAAAAAAGGGTAAGGTTTTCCTGAAATCTTTTAATTATTTCTTTTCATTAAAATTATTCAACTTTTGGAAAAATGTTCTTAAAACCAAAAATTTTATCATTCCATCATTGTTTTCAATGAATCAAATTCCCCTTTATATTAATGCTGACTTATGGATTTGTGATTGTTATTATTCACCTAACCATGCTCTCTATCACTCTCCATCATAAGATGATAGTAATATTTCTCTTACAAGTCTATGTTTTCACATTCCACCTATGTTCTCATATGTGGAAACCAGTTATGAGTTACTCTGGATAACCCTTATCTTTTTAACTGCCATCATTAAAAGAGAATTTTTTTATTAATTTTTATAGTATGGGTTTATAACAAAAGAACTTTAAATAATTAAAAAGTTGATAACCCCAAAAATTTAGAGGGTGAAATTTATTTGAAGGGGGTATAATGTAACACACTGAGATTTTGTGAAATAAATTTTTTTCAAATTAATTTAATATTTTGAAATATTTTCATTTCATAACACTAAAAATAGTTTTCATTATACAAAAGCACTAATTTGGGCTAGCATTATATGAACCTCCTTGTTACGATTGTTTTAATTAAACACCAAATTAGATTTCATTACACACAACACATAGATTATCTTACAGTATATGTAACACTATTCTTGGCCAACCCTTTTCTTCTCCTCATAAATTCATTAGGCATCGAAATCAAGTTTCTGGCCTATCAATGGGGGTCTTCATTTGACTCATGTACCTTTTAAATCCCTATTATTCCCACTAGGATGTAGCACTCTACTGGGAAATAAAATTCACAATGATCATGAGTTTACTACTATAGGGATGACAGTCCCTAGGTCTTCCACCAATGACTTCACTTGCACCTGCATTAGATGAGAGAAATTAGAATTCCATACCTTGGTTTTTTATATGCATCATATATGGTCCAAAATTCCATAGTAAAGATCATAATTCTAGATTTTATATCTGTTCTATTGTAACAATATTCCAAGATACTGGACTCCATGAAAATAAGAATATCATCCCCACTACCAGAAACAACAGATTATTTTATGTGAAATCTCCATATTTAACTTACCCATATCCCTTTGATAAATAGAATATTTTTTTTCAATGACCAATGATGAATAACACATGAAATCATATTTAAGGGAAATTCATTCAAATCAATATTATCATCATTTGGGAGGGCATGGTTTCTCAGACATCAAGCCAAGAATTTCCTTTTTTATGGAATGGCCTTTCATGATAAGATGACACCCATGTATCAGGTTTTTTAGTTTAACTTCATGATAGGCCTTGATAGAGAAATTATTATCTGAAGAAACTGTAAACTTGACACATTATAGCTAATAAACTAGAGAAATTTTCTCATAAGTATTCTTTTTCTAGTGGTAGAGAATTGAGTTGATGAAGGCAGACAATAATCATTTTTCACTAAAAATAATTTTTATGACCGGATAGCCCAGAAAATATATGCTATCTCCTACCAATTTTTCTTTCCCAAAGATAATCTCACCATTAACTACCAACGGCATTGTCCTACCCAATATATTTCACAGTGGAAAATAAAATTTTATTTATTGAATATACCTCTTCTAGACCTGTTATCCCACACTTCTTATTCATCATTGAATCTACCAGCCATGAATTTTTTCCATAAATATTTCCATATGATGGTCTCCAAATATAGTGTATATTCTATGGAATTTATGTCTTATGAAACATTGTGCATATTAATAACTCCTTCATCAATGCGTTTAGACGTCATCTTCCAACATTACTAATGACATCTTTCATTCTGGTTTCCATCCCAAATAAATTTTTCCATGTTTTTATCAAGGCCTTTGATAGTAACTTTTGGTGACTATTTAGTAGACCAGATATGTCTATGACTAGATGTGAAAACAAAATTAACTAGTGTGATGTGACCTCCAAAGGAATGGAATTGACATTTCTTGTTAACAACACATCTATTCTAATGAAAATAGGGACATCAACTTACTTGTCTCTCAATGAAATATATAAAATCACATCACATCACATCACATTTGACCCATAAACACATTGGATATCACATCATATCTCATCAATAAAA
Source organism: Viscum album (assembly GCA_963277665.1). NCBI lineage: Eukaryota > Viridiplantae > Streptophyta > Magnoliopsida > Santalales > Viscaceae > Viscum > Viscum album. The sequence goes on from OY728134.1 coordinate 479,678,432, forward strand.
ATACAAAAATAGTATGGTATCGTGAACATGATTTAAATCATACTTGTTACCTCATCCAATAATGCATGAACCCGACCATGATCCATCTCATCAAACATCACCACAGTAAAAAATTTTACATTTAACCATTGGATCCCATGTATGTCAATGTTTCTTGGAAAAGACAGTGGGTATGAACAGGTATCTTTCTATCTATCCTCACATATAGGAAGTTGTAAAAAAGATCCCAAAAAATTTGGTTTTCAGTACATAGTGGAAAACATGGTTGGGGTGCATATATAAATCACATGAAACACTACATATATATATATATTTATATATATAATATCCAAAAAAATACCAACATTTGTGTTCACAATAAATTCCATATCCAAACACACAACATCACATCAAGCCTCGTATCCTCCACCATTTTTCTTCCACCACTAAATACATATCACCACACAAAATACCAATATTTTTTAAAACGAATTACTTCCCTATATCTTAATAACAAAAATTTTTATATTCCCTATTACAAACCCATATAAACTAACTAACTGATTTATTTCATATTTTATCTTCCACCAAATTTAAACATTTATCCCATATTATTTTAAAAAAATCATTATAAAATTTGTCCCCTTAAATTTAATGCCTAATTATCAAATTTTTATATACTATCTAAGAATCTCATATAAAAATCACATCACAACACCACTAAACATTATTATTCCATCTAATAATACACTACCTCTATTTCACTTCACCAACAATCCTCCTCATAACCACCACATAATTTCAACTTCTAATCACATAAACAATATACTATATAAATACCTCAACACGTAAATATCTCATACCACTACCGCTAATCTCATCTATACAATATTTTTACACATAATATATTTCAAATTAGTCTAGGTTATTGCATCACATTAAACAGAAAAAATTTATTTTTTCACACAATTTTAAAGTTATAACCCAAAATATTTATTAGATGGATATAAGTGATTGTTTATTTATTAAATGTGATATCAAAAAATCAAACAAAGAATGGTTCAACAAACAAATCAATATTCAACATAAGAAAAGGCCCCCAATAACCATTATTTTCTGTAAGGAATCTAGTCCCATTAATGTTACTATATAAACAGAAAAATAGCTAAAACATGTAATTAATTAAGCCACAAAGTAAATTTATATTAAACCATTTAACTATTTTTATTATGTTAGTTAATATTATATTACTAGTCATAATAAACATAATGACTGATCCTGTGTGTACAATTAGAGGTGATATTAATGATATCGTTCCTTATATGAGGATATTTTAACTCATTCAATGGTTGGAGAAATATGAAGGCAATCACCAAGAACTATAATGAATGAATACACCTAAATTAGAATATAAAAAACAAAACTCAGGAAAAATAATCAATTCACCATAAAAAAATTGATTCCCTAGACGTAGTCCTACCCATATAAGGATCAATGAAAAATCAATCAAAATGGTAGAACAAAATCTATAAAAACCTACCATGAATAGATATTCCATTGTATTGGTTGAAATAATCTAATTGGGGGATAAAATAAATCAAAACGATGCACATGGTTCACCCAATGAATGAGTGGAAATTTTGATATATCATAGGGTTAGATGTTAATTTTTTTAGACAGTTTAGAAGACACAAAACCATGACACAACAAACCAATCTACAATATTGAATTATTGAAAATGTATAGGAAAACAGTAAAAAGGGTTAGACCATTCCATATCAGGGCTATTCAAATTCCTATTTTCGAATTACAACTACAACTAAACTGTAGATATTGAAAAATCAGATAAGGGAAAACACTTTAGTGTATGTAATCATGCCCTAGAATCTGAGAACTATGTATGGTGTAATTATAGATCCTACCATTATGGAACAACTACCCCCGAAATCTTCCAAACCCAAAAAACACACACCCAGGAGACTCCACTACTAAACTACGATTTAAATGCTTCACATATGCCAAAAATGGAAATATCACCAAATCTCCTCTTATGAGTCCCCTAGGTTACAACCAGCCTCCGCACACTCTAACATCCCTACTTACTATGAAGGCCAATATTCTATTCCATTTGACTCCTATAAGATAAAATGTGAGGTTCATCTCCACCTTCTACAATCAACACTCCATGGAACATCCAAAAAAACACCACCACCCCAATTCTTGAAATATAATTTGATATAAGGTATAGATCATTAAAATTCAATCCCATTGGGTAATAATATTTATTTTACATAAATATTGATTAATGGAATTAAAAAAATTGTTCATTAATATTGATTCATTAGGATAAAAAATATTTCACAATAAAATAATGTGTAATATTTAATATAATTAAAATAATTAATCTATAAAATAAAAATAAAAAATATATGATCTTAAAATAAATTCAAAATCATTTATAACTATTAAACTAATAGATTAAAAAATTTACAAAAATAATTAATTTATTAAAATAATACATTATAATGAATAAAATTGATAATCACATGTCTAAAAATTCTACATAATATTTGATAATGATGTTCTATACTTTAGACAAACCTATTTTTTCCAAAAAAAAATTTAAAAAAAGATAATTCACTTTTATACCATAATGATTTTGTTTGTTTTAAATAATTTTAATAATTTCTATTTTACAATATATAGCATTAAATGAATGTTTTTATAAAAATAAAAAAATCCCCATATTGTAGTTTCGACATTATAAACATTGAAAAATGATATTTTCATCGAAATAATAATATATAATATAGAAAATTATCATTAAAATTTAATTTTTTTAAAATAAAATTTAAAAAAATATAGCTTTTAAAACATAATGATTTATTATTCATAGTTCATTTCAATTTTAAATAAATTGAGTTTTATTTTGTTATTTCATACAATGAAGTAATTTACAGTCATAATGATATAAAAATAATAAATACATTAAAAACAATTCATTGAAATTATGTCCAATTATCACTGAAATGTTTTAAAAAGTTCACAGTAATTATGTATTTTGTTATCTATAAATTTTATTAATAAAAAATAATCCAATATTGTATCATAATTGATTACTATCATTTTTTATAGTTATTTTTTGTAATAAATCAATAATCATTTTACTTCTGTTTTTCATGTAATGCATTCTATTGAACATTATATTATTGAAATGAGGACGATATTTTAAAATCTCATGGTCCTACATTATCTCATACAAAATTAAATTACATAATCATAAATATTATTTTCTTAACAATAATTTATTGTCTAATGGCATATTATTAATATATAATGTATATTTTAACAGGATAATAAGGTTCAATGTTATTAATAACACTATCAGTCTATCTTAATTATATATTTTATGAAAACATATGATTTGTCATAAAATTCATACTTTTGAATGATTTTCCAAAAGTATACATTGATAGTTGAGTGTGGTTTTCCACATATTCCTAAATATTTTTATCTTCATCTTACATGAGATGAGTAATTATTCTAAAATAAAGATACAAAATATTTTAAAATAGGCATTCTTAATTACATTATATTCTATAAGAATAAGAAAATTATTATATTCAGTTTTGAAAAATTTTCAATCCCTTCTTCTCCTCGCATTATTGATGATAAACAACTATGATGTTTTTTTATGAATCAAAAAAATTAAAATTTAAAATTTTCATAAGATCCACAAAGTTTATGGAATGTAATTACCCTTATATATACACCTTTACGAAAACTATTCTGGATAGAATATGTTATTATTACAAGAAATATAAAACAACATTCAAATTAGTAAATAATAAATATATCTCAAAATCTGGGCAAATAAAAACCAATGTTCAACATAAATTATTACATAAATATTTAACCCTAAATTCATTTAAATATTCCTAAATAAATTTTAATAACAACAATAAATATTATTTTATCGCTAATTCTTCCAAAATAATCATCACATATATATCTTGAAAAATTAATATTCACTCATAATGTTATATACAAAAATGTCAACACAAAAACCATATTTATCTAAATTATACTAATAATTTCCAAAAATAATAGGAATACCCCCACAAAAAACCAAAAGATAATTTTATATTCTTCCAAATGTTAAATCAATCTTTATTCCTAAAAAATTATCAACCATTTTGACATTAAATCCAAAATTGTACATAAATTTCTTGTCCACCTTAATCCAATAATAATCCAATGATATGAAAAACAATTATCTTTATTATCCAAAGAAGTTCAAATATAAAATCAATAATAATGTTTTAAAATAATTAATAATTGTTCATATAGAGTATGTGAAATAACTAATGAAAATATTATGGGTGTTCCAATACTTGTAATCAGATGTGGAAAGTTGTTGTGCATCAAGTGAATATCGAGTTAATATATAAACAAAAAATTTAGGTTTATTTAATATATATCCATCTATTTTATAGACTATATCATCTTATTTGATTGAATATATGGAAGTCATTTTATTGAAACCACAAACTCATTACAGTCATAAAAAGTAATGATGTTTTATAATAATTATCCCTTTCTATTAAGTTTTTAATATGTTTTTCTCATACTAATACTAAAACAATAAAAAATCCCATTTTATGATTAAAACTGAAAAATTAAATTGAAAAAGCCTCCAATGTGTTTTATATAACCCAACTATATCCTATAATGTCATTTATCACCTTAAACTCCAATTATATAAAATCAAAAAAGGTTACCTATATAGTAAATCTTTTTAATGAAATTTTATATAGTAACCAATGGTGGTATCTAAAACTCATAAAATATCAAAAATTGAAAATATCATAATAAATACATATTCCAAATTCATACTAGGATACCAAATTTAGTAACCTAGACCAATATGATGATATACTAAATACATAATATCTTGATGCCAACTGATGAGACCCAGTTTTGACCTTCCATAAAAGAAACTCCAAAAGAAACTAATGTGTCACTAGTATACCCTATAAATTTTCTACAATAGAACATTATATTAATAGAAAAAACTTTACCATAATAAGATTTATTTTTTTCTATTGAATAAACATATTTTCACGTATTTTAAGATTTTTTTTCGGTAATAATCCTTCAAATTTAACACAAAATTATCTACACAAGATATTATTCTACATATATCATATGAACTAATAATCTTTATAAATTAGTAAATGGAAACAATAAAAAGTGTGAGATTCAATGCCAAGTAGGGGAAATCATATAGTGGAATCAAATAAAAGGAATAATCAAATATAGCACATTAAATACATAATTAATATGACATTTAATCAATGACCTGAGAATAAATTCAATCCATGAATGAAATTGTAAATAATTTCATGGAAATCAATACAAAATTAAATTATAATATAACACATAATCGAGGATAGTATAATATTACCATGAAGGACTTTTACTACGATATTTTAAACATATCATCAATTTCTCATTCCAATACATCATAAATGATTACAAAATCATACGCCAAATACCCAATTTACTTTCTCAAAATATACCTCACAAATCATTCAGGGGATATATAATATTGGGAATCTATTTTTACTTCACTAATATAGTTTATTTATTACATAAATTATTAAAATAATAAATAAAATATATAATCAATGTTCCTTAGTAATAAATTTCTATAAAAAAGTAGTATAAATAATTCCAATATTTCCCAAGAACATAATCAAAATTCTCTATTAATCAATAGGCATTCACTTATTACTATAAAAATATATTATATATATATTCAATATTTCCTTCATCAATAAATGAGATATCATTGTTTAAAAATTCCCCAAATAATATTTTATAAAATATGATATTAACATTGTCACTATGAGTGTAATGATACAACAATAATTGAAATGATACAACACATGTCCATTATAATATAGACTGTGGACATGAAAGATAATTCATTATAAAAGAATGAATTTTATTAAATGCAATTTTTTTTAGAAATTGAGAAAAAAATTGATGTGCAACTTTTAAAAAGGTATATCATTTTATTTATTATTATCTTTACGGAAATAATTAATGTAAAATTAATTTTCAAAGTACTTTTCAGATGGTTTAGAGATTAAATTTTAAAAATTATTTTCATTTTAATTTAAAATATTATAAAGAGAAAATTACATTATTATTAATTATGAAAATGATATGTTGAATAAATAAAAATATAATTTCAATGATATCAATTTTAGGAAACATTTTTAAAAAATTAATATCATTTACTTTTAAAAAAAATTAATTGAATATCTCAAATTGAATCTAATATGTAAAACCATAAAAGTTTTTAAATGAAGTTAAATCATTAATATGTTTTAGGATTGAGTAAAAATAAATCATGAAAAAATCATTTAAAAAGGTATTCATTTCAAAATATTATAAGCAATGGAAAAAATAAAATTTCAGAAAATGATGACATTAATATATTTAAATATTTAAATATGAAATAAGTGTTAAAAAAATTAAATATATATATAAATGGGTAATTTAGAACTAAATTATTCAATGAAAATAATGAATATGGAAATGAAATAAAAAACTGCAATAAAAAATTAAATAAGATCCTCTTTTAAAAATAAACATTTTTATGATTTTTTTATTGCAATTGTTAGGGGAAATAGAATAAATACTTGAAAAATAAATAATTAATCCATGTATTAGTAAATTAAGGTCGTTTATTAGTTAAATAGTATTTAATTCACCATATTTATATTAAAAAATAAGAAATATTGAATAAAACTATGATTGTAAAATATTACATTATGAACGTGGACACATTAAAATAAAATTTCTAAAATGTTAGAAAATTATATGATTATATAAATACATTTAATTATATGAAATATTTTTTTTAAAAGAATACATGGGTTATTAAGTACACCATATACAATTAATCATGTTACAAAATATAAAACCTATTTAAAAAAACTGAAAAATAGACCAGGAACCCTTATAAATGTTATGAAATTTGAATGAAAATATTATGAAAGGTATGAATGAAAATTTAACATTAGTTACATTTATTTATGATAGAGTCATGATATAAGGTTTATAATATCTATTATACATAACAAGAAATATTAGAATGATTATAATTTTAAATAAATCTCAATGAAAGGTATTTACAAAGAGAAACCATTATATGGATTCCTTCTTAGTTGTGTATACTCTAAAATAACTTTTTAATAAAAATAATTATATTTTAAATGATTTACATGAAATATTCGTTTATATTAATCTTTAATCACTTTTATCATAATAATTGATTTTATATTAATTATGTAGTTATTGATTTCTTTGATAATTCATCATAGTAATTGTGATTGTTTCGCACATGTTGTATAATAGTGATGTCAATCCCAATTCATAGATAGAAATATAATCCTTGCAAGATTGTAAATAAATGTACTCATCAATAAACATTAAAAAATCATGAGTTTTAGCCAAAAATTAATTCTTTTATCATTTAGAAACTATTAAGGTTTATAGTTTCAAATAATAATTTCATAACTCTTGCATAAAAACCAATAAAAATCAAAGTGGAAAAATCTGATTACTATCCATTTTATCACAACATAAAAACATTTAAAAATATATAATGATCACTTTTTGGAAAAATCATCACCAAATTCGAGTTGAAAAATTCTAATCCATTAATCATCATTAAATCAAGTAAAAATAATTTATAATTGTGGGATGATAATAAAAATAAAATTAAGGGATATAAAAATAATGAAACCATTATTTCATTTATGATCATTAAAACTCATTAAAACCCATTAAATAAAATATAAATTTTTTCACAAAAAGGTAAATATCATTCAATAATAAATTTCATTTATTTTCCCAATATAAAAAAATGATTTCCATGAAAGAACATTAGAAAACACAGATAATTCATGTTGATACATTGAACCCTTACAGAACCGTTATAGAACCCACACAAATTGGAATAACTATTTGACCAACATCCTATATAATCCTCAAGAAAATATAATCATTAACCAATTCGTTAGTGCAATATCTAGGAGAATCCATCATTTAAGATATTATTGTCTCACCCAAAACTATATGGGCACACCCATAATTTATAATTTCTAATAACAAAAACATGAACCAAAACATTTCATCATTTGAAAAAATCTTTTAACCTCCCTTAAAATTAACATTCAAATATTGAAATACCATTTTCATTCAAAATCCAATTTTCAATCAAAAAAATTATTTTAAAAAACAAATTTCAATTCCAAAATAACCAAAAAAATGAAATAAGGTTTTCATTTTGGAAAATATTAAATATTATGAAGGAAGATAAAAATTAAATAATACCCATGGTGGTAGAAAATTCATTGTCTTCCTGTACATTAGGAATAGAACATTCCATTTACTATTTGTCGAAACGTTATGTATAAAACATGTAAAAATAGTCCATTTTAAAAAAAATTAAATTAAACATATACTAGAATTTACTTTATACCCATTTTATATCCGTATAAATATTTAAAATAATATAATGAAAATTGACATGGATAAAATATTTTAAAATTAATTTTTTTTAACATTCAAAGTGTCTCATGCAACATTCAACATTTAAATCATAATCCCTATAAAATATACACATTGAAAACACAATAAATTACATGTTAATAGATTAAAAAATTAAATATAATGAAAATTGGGATTTATATAAACCTTATAAAATAATAGAGGTGTATGTCATCATTATATGCCTCAATGAAAGGAGATTGAGTTGAAATCCCTTACCATGAGTACAACATGTCATGTGTAATTTTATAATCCTAAAAAATTAACTAATATTAATTATTTAATTTAATAATAACACTTTTTAATATTTTAATTACATATATTTCACAAAATATGATGTTCAAAACTACTATATTAATAATTATGTTTACATTAGTTGTTTTGACCATATTCGGCATATGTTTCCAAAATGGCTTTGGTATGTAAACTATGATCAAATGGATCATTATATAAACATAAAATGAAAAATACACATGAAATAATTATCATATATATACAATAATTTCAATTTTAAAACCAATCATTAAATTTGGTTATGAAAAATGAACCAATGTCACAATCAAGGAGACGGTAGGTTGTACGTATACATGAATAACGTTCCCATTTTTCAATAATTTTTGTGGAATTAAAGTTATTATGAATTTCATTTCCATAATGATAATTATATCATATATACCATATTATTTATTCATATATACAAATATACAAATATTTATTTTTATGTAAAAGAATCACATCATGTCGAGGAGGCAGTAGTCCACACATCCACAAATGACGTTATCAATTTTTTATTATGTGAATGAGGTATAAAATTTATATATTTTATTTCCATAAAGATAATATTTAATTAATATAATTTATATTTCTTTTATGAAACATATTATTAATTAAACCTATCCTTAATAAATATCATGTAATTTTTGATCACATCACTTCACTTTGAGGAGGTGGTAGTCCCCAAATCCATAAATGAGGTTATCATATTTACTCAAAACAGAAATAATGATTCTATAGGCGTATAACAATTCCAAAATACAAAAAAAACTATACAAATTTATATTTATATATTTATCATTAAAAAATATTGTTTCCGTCATAATTCACACCTATTATAGGTGGTAAAGGAAAAACATACAACATCAATATGTGAGGCAGTAGTTCACCGTAAATGAAAAGTAATTTCATTATTGATTCAATGTACTATGTGTTTTTGTAAGTCAAACCCAAATCATAAAATAATATTATTATATATAGGATACAGTTGATATTTTTTAATAATATAATAATAACATATGAATGTTAGGAGAAATAAATAAAACAAAAATGCATATTAATGTCTTTTTCTTGTTTTCTTTCAGTTACTCCATCTTGTTTTCATTAAATGAATTCTTGGTTGGATTTATGACCAAGGTGAGGCATCCATAGTGATAGTAAATCTAATTTTATCTTAATTTTACATGATTTGGATGATTCATAGGTTCTTTAGAGGATAAATAAAATGAGAATGGTGGGTGCCTTTTATAAAGCTGGTGGAGTGGCCTTATTGTAAATTTTTTAAAAACGGAATTCCACTAACGTTTATCACATTTCCAGTAGCTTAAATAATTTTAAAAATTATAGAAAAGGGAATATATGTTCTTAATAGTAACATAAGATGTATTATAGTAAAATTTCATAGCCATTTTGGCCTCTTATGGATAATGTTCAATCGCTTATTATGCGAATTTACCCTTTAATCTTTGTAATTAATTTTTATATCATTCACAAATATCATTATAAAAAATTTATTGTCACCTTATTAGACATTATAAATTAATATTATTCCAAATATGGAATCCAATTTTCTAAATTCCAATTACCTAATTGGAAAAACGTAATTGAAAAATAGTCCTGTAAATGGGGTGATAAAGTGGGTGTTTAAATAAAATTGTTCAAAAGATAGTAAGTTTTTATATATAAATTTTCTGTTAAATTGTTTTCAATGACCAAAATTAGATTAAATTATATAATATTGACCTAAATTCGATTTAAAATAAGGTTAAAATATAATTTAATTATCTAAATAAATTGGATGATAAAGTAGTTTTAAACATAAATTAATTACTATTCACTATTAATCCAAATCTGAAAATTCTCAGAAAACATAAAAAAATGTAAACCCAAGTAAATTTTGATATTTTTATTTCAAAAATTATTTTATTATAGAATAAAAATCATATACTTGTCAAATGTTAAATTTAATATATGTTATCCCTTAAAAGGCAGTAAAACTACATTTAACAAATACAGAGTCTTAATAAAAAAGTATGCTTTTTTTATTTTAAGCTGGTGATATTTATTTGATGAATGTTAAAAAACATAATAAAAAAGTGTAAACATAATATAGTTTTTCCTATTCATTACAATTGATTCAATTGATTGGTGATTATTACCACATTAAATATAATATAAAAAATATATAATTTTTCAGTAAAACTCAGTCGTGGGTGCAATGAAATATTTCAGAGAAACTCATTGTTTAGTTATTGGTATGTTATAAGAAATATATTCCCTTTTAAAGTAAACGTACTGTATAATTAATATAGAATGATACATATTAAAAGGAATTATTTGGTCATTACCTGGATCATACATCCTTCTCCCCTTTTAGAAATTACGTCATCGCAATTTTATTCCCTTATCAAATAAGTATAGATATTTTTTCCTAAAAAAATATTAGAATATAATTCTTAATCATAACCCATAATTTTTTGATAAAACCATAACTTAATGATTTACCCGATTTTTCAACACTTTCTCTCTAGGTAAATTAAAAAGAAATGTTTGTTCCTTATAATAATGATTCTCTTCTAACTAAACTGCTACAGGGATTAAAACAGCAGATAAAACCAATAAATAGTTCATTACTATAGAAAACATAAATATTTATTGTGCCTAGGATAATCCTAGAAATAAGTCCATCTTAAAAATAAAATATCCAACTTTATCCAATCTTTGATATGGTTTATTGAACCATTGACATATCCTCCCCTTCTTACCAAAATAAATCAAACATTACTATGAAAAAACATTTAGAAATATATGGTCTCGTTGCATGAAATAATGATATTTCCTCTAGATTTTTAGTTAACTTTTATACCAACTATTAGATACCCTCATTTGTTGTGGAATCAACTAAATTTTCTCTTCTATTTCCCCTACAAACTTTGGTCCCAATAACTCGCATTCTCCTACATCATCTTAAAAATCCGATGTCTGGCACTGCTTTCCATATAATACCATAAATGGTTTCATTTATATTCTAGTATAAAATATGTTATAATAAGAATAATCTGGGAAATAAATATGGCAATCACAAATTCCATGGTAATCCACTTAGAAGTAATGAATCATATCTTCCACTATCTGAATCGCTCACACCGACTATCTATAATAGTGAGGATAAATTTTGTACTAAAATTTAATTTAATACCAAATGAAATATAAAGTCCTTTAAAAACTTTAGATGTGAACCTAGTATCATGGTCAGGTAAAATATATAGTCACTACATGTACGAGGTAAATATGATTTAAATACACTATAGGAAGATTCTCTAATGATGTTGTATCTTGAATCAGATGAAATTGTGTAGAGATAGATAATCCATCAGCAATAACCTAGATCACATTATTATCATGATTATTCATTTGAAATAAAACCACAAAATCCATTCTTATGTTTTCCTATTTTTACTATAAAACTGGAAAATGTTAAAGCATACCCTTAGAAAATAGTCACTCTAATTTAACATGACAACAAGCTAGACAGTTCCTAGTAAATTTATCAAGGAATATCTTCATTATATCCCACAAGAAAAAAGTCTAATAGTCTATATATATTACTGCTTCTCATACTAACAAAAAAACTATGATTTTTAGTTAAAAACTCTTTCCTCAACATGGAATCAAAAGTATCACATAATCATACTCCAAGTCATAAAAAACAATCTTTATCAAAATAAAAATTAGATAACATACCATTAATAATGGAATCTACCTTTTAATGCAAATATTGATCCACCATCAAATCCTTCTTACTTACCTCTAAATAATTATACGAAATTGTTTCATAAAAAAATAGAGAATTTCCTCACATCCCTATATTCTTGGAAGGAATTAGTTAAATAATTAACCAAAGTTTCATGTTCCAAGAAATATATGGTTAATATAGAATTAATTTTCTGACACAAAGCATCAACAGCCATGTATAATTTTCTAGGATAATAATAAATCATGGAATCATAATCCATGATAAGTTCTATCCATCTTTTCTATCTCATGTTCAACTATTTTTTAGAAAATAGATACATTTATATTTTCGAGTGATTATATATTTCGCACTAAACTCTATAGAAATTTTTCCTCAATATTTTTAAATAAAAATCAATTATAGCTACTTCCATGTCATGTGTATTTAAATTAATCCCATGAGGTTTCAAATAACATGAAGCATAATAAATTGCAGGATCATTATTTGTGAAGACATAAACAGGTACTTTTAATAAAGAATCACTGTAGTGGAAAAATTATCCATTTTTCGAACGAAATTCCAAAACAAATTCATTCTATAATGTTATTTTTATTTATGTAATATTATCCTCAAATTATTTTTTCAGATGAAAATAACTCATTTGTGAGTTAACATAGTGGGATATAAAAAAATTCAAAAACATTCCATTAGTTACATGTTATCCCATGAAAACTGTGAGTCTTAGAGATATATGTTGTTCTTTCCCATTCATAAAAAACATTCTGTTTAAAAGGATCAATGGTTATACCATCATTTGAAAAAATATATTTAAGGAATTAAAAAAAAATTCTTCCAGAACTACCTCATATTAATCATTTCATATATTTAATTTTAGGTTTTGGTTTATAAATGTTCCTTAAGTTCCTTTCATGTTTCACTTGTATTTTATGATATACCAAAATATCATCGATAAACAACACCAAAAAATGATCCAATAACAACGTTTTCCATCGCTAGTAGATCAACCTTGTGAAATTATTGTTTAGGGAATATATTCAGAAATTAAACTCATTCCAAGGAAACAATTTTTCAAATTCTCTAATATTATTATCTAGTGAAAAAAAGTAACCATATTCACATAAAAATTGGTAATTTCCATGAGTATCATTCTTGAAATCCTAAAAATACATAACATCCCAAATCATTTCTATGAAATTAATTCATCTTCTAGCAAGCATAAGGACATATGGTCCTTTGAATGATGGGAGATTGTATCTTACAATATTATACACAAAATGAATATTCCTTTAAGTAGATCAAGTTCCTCTCTATCATGGTACCACCACTATTTATCAACATAGATCACTTATCCATCACTACTATATTCTACTTTTTCCAATTATGACCACCTCAATATGATTATATATAAGGATATCCAACTCTCAATTCCTTCCAACAACAACTTCCCTAAATTCTATATGGGGAACCATTCTAAACAAACTTATTTTAGATGAATTAACATAGAAATCACCAAATTGTATAACGCATTATCTTGACGGCGTGGTCAATATTCCAAATAAAATTTATTAATATTATCATAAACACTAAATTTTCTAATCCATACTTTGACACCTACTATAATTCATCAAACATAAATAATACATAATATTGTCTTATTTGAATGAAATTAAATTCTTTCAAATTAAAGATATTTTTCAGTTTTTAATTTTAGAGGGAACAAATCATACATAACCAACCCATAAAATAAAATAGTGGACACTTCCGATCAATATCCATTATTTACACTATATAGAAATTCAAAAAATAATCAGCAACTATTATATGAAGCATTTGTTTGAAATACTATTTTATCACTTAAAATTACTTACCAATAATTAAATCAATTGAAAAAAAAATAATGTGGAATGAGAATAAAGTTATCTCTAAGAGATATAAAAATAATGAAATTATTAGTCCATTGTTAAACATTAAAACTCATGAAAATCCCCTTTCCAGAAAACATAACATTTCACCTGAACCTGAAAATATCATTTTTTGAATAAATATAAGTTAATTTACCTTTTGAAAAAAATCATTACTATTAAAACTAATTTGAAAACATATATATTTTATATAGGTAACTTTGGAAATAATCACATTGAACCCTTACAGAAGCATTATAAATAAGAATAACTATACGAAAAACATCCAATATAATTATCTAGAGAATATAATCATTACCCATTGATTTGGAGCCCTATCCGGACACACACGTTGTTTCTGATATAAATGGATTACCCAATGCCAAATTGGTGCACGAATTATTTATAATGTACTAGATCCATAACATGAAATAATATATTTCCTTATTTGAAAATCTATTTTAAACTTTTATGCAAATCACTATTATATATTAAAATACAATTTTCTTTTTGCAGAAAATTTTCAATAAAAATACACCATTATTTTTGAAAATCATTTTCTGTACCAAAATACCCAAATAATGATAATATGGTTTTTCATTTTAGAAAATATAATTTTTTAAAGGAATCCAAAAATAAAATAATGTCCAAAGTGGTGGAAATTTTTTTTTCTCTGGGAATGTTAGTAATTAATTATTCTAGTTTTTATTTGAAAATTGGTTCGGTATAAAACCTGTAAAAATATTCATTTTTTCAAAAATTTCACAGAAATTTAAAATATACATAATTTTTTTATAAACCTTTTATATAAAAATAAATAAGTAAAATAATTTTAGGAATATTGACATGGAACATAGATTTCAAAATTAAATAATTAAACATTCAAAGTGTCCCATACAAAATTGAATAATTAAATCATAATCACCAATGAATGATTAAAATTTAAAAACGATTAAATAAAAATATAAATTATCAAATATGGATTTATAATGTTTAATGGTCTATCTATACAACTTATAATATAATAAATGATCACATCCTTAATAAATGCTTCAATGAAATGAGACTGAGACAAAAACCAGTAACATGAGTCTACCTTTCCATTGGTTCCTTTATCATCCTGAATAATAAAATAATTTAAATAATTTACTTTATTTAGAACCATTTTCATATTTATAATATTTTTTTTTCATTTATTACATTTTCCTAAAAAGTATTTATTAAATTATGTTTGAATTGGGCGCTCTGACCATATTCGGTTTATGTGTCAAAAATGACAATGGTAGGTCAACTATGGTCAAATGTGTTAGTATATATACATATCCCAATTAATAATCATGAGATAATTATACTTATTATCCATTCAATACACATTTATACCCAATTGTTATTGATAGTTATGAAAAATGAACCAGCATTACAATCATTGAGACTGTAGGTCGTACGTACACGTGTGTAACGTTCCCATTTTTCCATAGTTGTTATGGAATAAAGGAAATAAAAAATGATAAATAAATAATTTTAATTATATCATATATAATATATTATTTACCAATATAAAATTATGTTGATTTAAAAGGTATAAAATCACATTGAGGAGGTGGTAGTCCACATGTCCACGAATGAAGTTATCATTTTTTCAGTATTCGAATGGGGAATAAATAAAATTATATATAATATTTAAAAAAATGTAAATTTATAATTAATTAAATTTATATTAAATTTATTTTATGTTAGTTTAATTAGAATCATCCTTAATATATTTTTTTTAATTTTTGAACATATCACATTGCGTTGAGGAGTCGGTGTCCAAACGTCCATAAACGATGTTATCGTATTTACGTAAAATATAAAGCATTAATGTAGGTGAATATAAAAATTAAAAAGGCATTAATAAATAATAAATATAAAAATTTATTCATATAAAATTATTTTTCCATCCTATGTTTCAAACATGAGACTTTTTAAAAGAAAAAATCGATGACGTTGTTACGTGATGAGGTAGTTCGTCATTCACGAAGTGTAACTCTTTTACCAATTTGATGGAAGTGTATGTAAGTGTAGGTAAAATAATAACTCAAAAAATTAGTTTATTTATCAAAAATATTTTATTATAAAATAATTTAACAAAAATAAATAAGTAGAGTAGAAAGAAATTAAACATATACTCATGTTAATGAATGTTACATCATTTTTCTGGTAACTCCATTTGGATTTCATCAAAGTAAATTTTGGTTTGATTTATTCCCAATGTGATTCCTCTAGGGTGTGGGGATATATTGTGGGATCATAATTGGGTGTTTTATGGATTAGAAAAATTGTTTTTCAATGCATTATTAAATTGGATGTTTTAGTGCCTTTTGTTATAATAGGGGAGTGTCATTCTTGAATGTTGTTGAAAACCGAATTCCACCTAGGATTTTCCTATTTAAAGTGGATCCAATAATGGTGTAAAATAATTAAATGGTGGTGTAGGGTATAAATATAAAGATTCAATTAAGTGTTTTTAAATTATTTCTGTAATTTTGGATCTTATGTTTATGCTTTTCCCCATGATAATCTATTTTTCTACTTAATATTTTATATTTATTTTAATTAAATTAAAATATATTTTTGGTCAAAAACTATTATAAACAAAATATATATTAGAAATTATACTGACTAAAATTATGGAATTATTTTTTCCAAATTCTAATTATATAATTGATTGAATTTTAGTTAAATATAATCCTACAAATGAGACGATAAAATGGGTTCAAATATCAAAATGTTCAAATGTTTAGTAAATTTATATTTCTAAATTCAATGTGAAATTTTTTACAAAGACATAAACTGTCTGAAATGATATTAAAATGGCCTCATTATAATTTAATAATACATAATAATAATATTTAACTATATAAGTAAATTAGACAAAAAAATAGTTTTGAATTAAAATCAATTATTATTATCTATTCATAAAAATGATAAATTTCGTAGAAAAATATGAAAAATTCAAAAAAAATAAAATATTATTTTTTCATTTCATAAATAAATTTTATTTCTTCATAAGAAAATACAAAAACAAAAAATATATTTAATGCTAGTTTACTATTAAATGGTTGTAAAATTGCCTTTTAAAATTATATATTTTTTATTTTTAGAAATAGATTTATTCTTATTTTAAGTGAATCAACTTTATTGTATGAATGCAAAAATATTTAACAGTACATATTTAATATAATATATTTAGTCCTCTTATATCCCATCGATATATGGGCTTGGGGATAACTTCCACATAAAATAATAATACAAAAATATATTATTTTTCAATATAACTCTTTATTGGGTTTAACTCAAAAATATTTGAGAAACTCATTGTTGTATGTAAGGTATGCTCTCCGAAATAGAGTCCCTTTTATGCTAAAATTACTCTAATTATAAAATATTATAAAATATTATAATACTTCTTATATCAATAATTTTGATTTTACAATTTAAGATGCTTGAATATATGTTTCTCTATGATTAATAATTTTCTAATTTTATTCCATGAAACATTTATTAATGGGTTTTCATGATGAAAATAGTAAAGAGTTCATTTTTAGTTAATTTACTAGTATTAATATATTACTGTAAAATGGTCAGTTATTATTATATTATACTAAAATTACCATATTAATGAATTAAATTGTTCATTAATATTAAATATATTTATTTATTTATTAAAAACATTTTTAGAACTACACATGTATGTTTGTGATGAAAATGAATTACATCACTTCAGGGTGGTGGTGGTTTACACGTACAAACAAATAATGTGATCACTTTTCAATAGATGAAAAGGAATGAAGGTAAATAATAATTAAAAATTATTGAATAATAATTCTGTTTTTCATTTATTTTTTAATTATTAAATCCATAAAAATAATCATTCATTAGTGGTAGTGATGAAAAATAAATTTCATCACTTTTATAGACACTATTTCCCATGTACACATGAGTGATGCATTCATTTTCAAGTGGATGCAAAATAGATATAAAATTGTTGTGCCATAAAAATAAAAACAATTTGTTCTATTAGTTATAATAATTTATTTATTTCAATGTTTTTATTTAATATTTTTTAGATGTTTAAGAAGAATGAATCTTAAAAGAATATAGTATAAATAACTAACATTCCCTCAGATAATCTCCCTCAAAACACCTTAAGACTAATGGATGAGGTTTTTTGGAAGACCAAAATCTCTATAGTAATAATAAGTGTTTTTTGAAAATATTTTCAATATTATATTCTTTTTTTCTCATGTGATGAGGATATGTGAGGACTGGGGGTTTTATTTCTATGAGTGAGAAGACTTCCACCCCTATAAATATAATTGATATTAAAATGATATTAATAATTTTCTATGGGCATGTGAAAAAATATAAATAAATATTTTGTATGACATATTAAAGTCTAAATCCACATAAAAATATAATTTTTACTTGTAATAATGATATTTTATGCCTTATATCCATGTTTAACAATATTGATATCCTTTTTATCATTTACCATGATGAAAACTATTACGATTGTAACCATTCATTATAGCTTAAAATGAAATAAGAAATATAAAAAATGATTATTATTATTAAAAATAAGAAATAATTTTTTCATGATTTAATTAATGGATTTGATAAAAATTATTTTTAAATTGAATATGAAAAATGAGATGAAATGTAATATTTAAAAAAAATATTTTTTAGCAGCAAATTATTTTTCACATTAATCATATATATAATTTATAAAAAGTTAATATCTTGATTTATAAACTGAAAAATAAAAATTTATGAGACATTAATATAAATTAATATCCAACATTATATTTTTAAATTACTTATTTAACTAAAATGATCCAAAATAGTTATTTTATTAGAATAAAATCTTACTTAGGTTTAGTAATATCAATCATAGGTTTCTAAATTCAACACAATATTTTTAGTAGGTTTATTTTAACTCAAAGATATGGGTTTTTTATCAAAAAATTATTAAAATCTATAAATATATTATTTTAATGTAATAATTTCATTAAATTACATTATTTGTAAAATCATTATTTTCTAATAATAACCTAAAAACGATCCTTGTTTTATAAATATCAAAAAGCCACTATGGTATTATTTTTAACGTTTGTATGAAACAATAAATTTCTTTTCACAAATTTTGATTCTAAAACTTGGAAATTTGGATTTTAAATGATAAATTTAAATATAATGAAAAATTATATTTATATAAAATGGAAACTTTTAGTGATTATGTATATTTTATCATATTTCATATCAATTTATAATGAATCTAATGTAAGTATACTATTTTACAACTTAAATTAATTTAAATGTTATAAACATATTAAAATAATCAAAATTTTAAAATAGTTTTTTTAAAATTACCCATTTGAAGGATTTTTATCATATCACATTAATAATTTATTTATTTTATTTAAATTTAATTAATTACAAAATTATTACAAAATTAATTTCTATAATTGATTGAATCCAATATTTTTATTAAATATTTATCATAATATGTCATAACTATTTTTATTTTAGTGTTGTTTGTAATGTAAGATATCCAAAAAAAGTAATATTCACTTTATAATTAAGAATGTAAATTATGTGGTGTTATAAAATTCCACTATGAATTAGAGGAGATATCCTCTTGAGAATATAGGGTGAGAGAGGGAACAATTTGAGAGATGAACTCTTGTAAAATTTTAAACTATAATTTTAATGTTATGATATATGTTATATTCTCTCATTTTAAATATTATTGTATTTACTTCCCTATATAACCCATTGGACAAGAAATTTGACACTGTGAGGTAGTCCATAAAATGTTAGGTGTCCCAAAAGAGTATTTGTGTATGATATTTTCCTCTGAATGGAATCATATAAAGCTAATTTTTGATTGATTGATCATAACCATCCCATAAATAGGGGATTTCTAACAAATATTTCCCCACATATATAACAAAGAAAATTTATCTTCATAGTATTATAGATTTTTAATATTCTATTAAATAAAAAATAATCAGTTTTTTTCCACTAAAATGTTTTTTATGGGAATAAACCAAAGACATTAAATGATACAGTTTGTTCATTCAAGTATAAACCTCATATATAGATCTATGACTTTGCTATCATTCATATTAATCCATAATACTTACAAAAACATTTTAAAATGTGGGATATTCATAAAAATTATTTTGGGTTATATCCATGAAATATAAAACATGTTTCACTTTTTAATTACATGAAAACACTTATTTTTTGCATATGTATGTATTGATTTTTATCCAATTTCTACAATATATGTTCAGTGAAGTTATTATGGATTCTTGGTAATTGTTTATCTATTCATGAGGAAAATGTATTGAATTTCATATCTCATAAATCATCCATATAAGTCCATGACATGTTTGAAAAAAATTCATATTCTATGGACATGGATTCTTGTTGATACATATTGAAGAACATGAGTGTACATGTTTAATATAATATGGTAATTTGATGTGTAACTATTAATTAGATGAATCTAATTATAAGGAAGGAAACGTGTTAATATTTGATTGAGGGTTTCCTTAAACATTTTATAGAAGTTTTGATGTTATAAAAATGTGTTGGATGTTGGTTGAAGAGGTTTCTAGTAAATTTAAATGATAATAATAAAATCAATTATTCATGTAATGATTTTGAAATTTCATCCAATTATGTTTTGTGGAAAGATTAATGTATATTAAATCCCTATATATCCAAATCAATATTATAGCTGAGTGAGATTCAAATAGACGAATCACATATGCTAACATGATATGTAGAAATAATTTTTATTGAACCACATAAAAAATGTGAGTTACATTGGTGATTAAAATGTAGATGGTGAGAACCAGGTATATTATTATGATTCATTTACTTTCTATATAACCAATGAAATCAATGTAGTAGTTTTCAAGGTAGTCAAAGTGAACAATTTAATCCATTGGGATAATGCATATTGATGTGATGTTGCTGATTAAATTAATGCATTGAAATCATAGAATTGTTTTGAACAATATGTATTTGATGAAATTTACTGGACAAAATAAATTTATATATAATTTGTAATAATGAATCCTAAAACATTAGTATTTTTTAAAATTAATTTTAACAAGAATTTACAAGAATATAATTGAGAGATAAGCTTTATTTAGTTAACTAGCTTGAATGAGATGATATTGTGGTTGTTGATCATGGGGTTTCAATAGTTAAAATATGGAGAACTTGACTATGAAATTCAAGAATGATTTTCATGATGATTTATGAATATAAATATATTGTGTTGGTATCAATGAAAATGTGTTAAAATTGAGAACCCTTTTTCCCACCATATGATGATATGATTGTATAGTACAATCAATATCCAGAAGAATAAAAATGTGATCGAAATCCAAGAGTCCCTAAATTATAAATTATAGAGTATTCAATAAAGGTTAACATAACTTTTATTTCATTAAATCTTAAAAGAGTCTTAAGAATTTCAGTCTTGTTCCTAGAAGGTGAAAAATATATGGATGAGGTCTATGTGTAGACATGCTGAACTATATACTCATGGAAGAAGGTCATATTTTCATGTTTTGTAGTAGGATATGAGGATAAAATGAGTTATTTATTTATTATATCTTCATTTAATAAGATAATTTTATCTTGTTATGGGTTATGGAAGTTTATTAACACATTGGGACTCATTGTTGTAGAGACTAGAATTTTGAAAGGTTGTAAAAACGTGTTTGGTTGTGAAGAATCAATTTTATGGGGGAATAACCAACACATTATGGAGATGTAATTTATTATTAGGTATATAAATATGGTATATTTCACCCTATAATAGTATTACATCAAATAATGTGATATAGAGGGATAATATTGAGATTATCGGGGGGAAATTTCATGTTTACAAGGTCGAATTAGGGTATTAGAATTAGTAAAAGGATTCCACTAATTCACCACACCATTATAGTTTTCCATCTACCCTTGGAATATATATTAATTTTAGAAGGAATTTTCTCCCTAAAGGTCAATGTATAAATAAAAAACATATAGAATCATAATTTTTTATATTTTAGTTATTTTAAAATTCAATGGGAAATGTTATCATAAATCTAATCATATGATCTTTCCATATCTACTATCACTTTCCTGGAATTGTGAGATGAAATAAAATGGGTTTCCTACTCAATGAAAGTAATTTTTATATGAAACAAGTTATGAAGATTAATTTATTGTTAGAGGTAATGTAAAAAATTCAATCTTGGTGACTCTATCATCAAAGGTGTATAAAATGTTTATAGTTCTTCCTAATTTTAAGTAACAATATAATACCTTGAGATAAAATATATAGGTTATTTCAATGTCAATTAAGTAGAAATTCAGGTTTATATTTTCCGATTTTAATATATAAATATGGGTAATAATGAGATTATCAATGAATACCTATATAGTGAGAATAATTTTTTTATAAATATCTTTGGATTTTTGAAATACTAGAGGATCCCATCATTTTCCAATAAATGATGAGGAACTTTCAAGATTGATTTAATTCAAAAATATCATCCATAAAATAATAAAAATTTATAAAAAATCCTTAGTCACACAACAAAGTCATAAAATATTATATGAGAATGGAGCATTATTTCACAAAGATTGTAAAAAATTAATAGGATTTTGAATTAATGAGAAATAGAAAAATCACAGAAAAAGTATGGTGAATAATTTGAAGACTAATATAGTGGGATTGATTATGAATTTATGAGAATTTTTTCTCTCATATAATCATGAATCATATAGGTAATTCTAAGGGAATGATTAAAACATATAATGTTTTTCAACTATGGAGACTCATGTAATTTTACTAAAATTTTTAAAATAATTTGTTTGAGGAAACAAAATCATATTCCAATGATGAGAGACCTCATAATCACAAATAGGGTAAGGTGAATATGAAGCATCATAGTAGTAAAAATATAATTTTTATTATCAGAACAAACAAACATACCTCATGAAGTAGTTATTTAGATAATGAATTTATTTTATTTTCTAATTAATATATATAAACATGTACATCATGTTAATTGATTATGGATATCAATATTCATAATTTTACTGGGATATGAAAAAAATTATAAATTTTCACATGACAGAAATAATTATATTAGAAAAAAGGATTAAACATGAAAAATAAAATAAAATGATTTTTGATGATAAGGAATATCTAATAAATAATAAATAATCTTACGTCAAAGTGATCATTAAGCATAATATTAGATAATATGAATATGCAAATATTTACAAGTATATTATAATGGAAATGTCAACATTGTACAACTAACAAGATGATACACAATCTATAAGTCACATAGTAAAACATGGGTCGAATAATGACCCAATATTCCTCAATAATTATACATAGGTATGTGGAGAATATTATCCGACCAATGTGAAGAAATTTTCACATGAGGAAGTGAAATATGATGTAAATTAATTTCAAAATATAAAAATTGTATTTATTAGTGAAGATGCAAAAAAGAGAGATATCTGGCCCTAAAAATCTAATAGGAAATATTCTTCATCAAATGAAGAGAAGAATACTTCATGAATCTCACATCCCCCAATAATTTTAGTACATGGTTTTCAATAGTAAAAAATATTGATAGATCTATATCCAATCATTAAAAAAAGTATCAAGGGTATTGATGGTGCTATGGCAATCCTCCCATATGTTCTATTTGTAATGGTTTAACATTTATTTAAAAAAACATGCATAATTAATGGGTTCTTTATTAGGAATCCTACTATAAAATAGTAATGAGAGAAAAATGATACCAGATATTCACCACACCAATCTAAATATATTTTCTTCCCATATTTTATAATAGAATTATAGGATATGTAGTTTGAATATCCAAATGGTTGAGCTTTGCATGAAGGGGTTAGAATGTTAAGTTATCTGTATTGGGAAACATAATAGGTTTTTAAAGAAATGTAGTGGTACCAAATGCTATGAATTTTAGAATACATATAATGATAATAAATAGTATATTGTTTTTAGGTAAATTATTTAAGCTTTCAAAAAAAAATTATACAATGTAGAAAAACATGTTGAGGGTTAAGGAAGGAAAGTGGTTTGACAAGGCAATGTAAAATTTGATGAACAAATATCCAAATATATAAAACAGATTCTTTTTAATACTAAATGCAAGAGATTTATTCCCCATAATGAAGAGATTCATGGAAAGTGTCTAGGTAAAATATCCCATTATGATATTGGAAGAAAAGAATAGTCTGAGTTGAAAGGAAGATATTTTCTTGAATGTTTTTTCAAATAAACACAAGAGATTCATCCTTATTCCCAGTTATTTATTGTGTTTAAAACTCATATATATGTAATTAAAAGAGAAATAATAATTATTTCACTACTCAGAAATGTAGAATCTGTATATATATTGTTTCATACTACCATCCATAAAATAGAAGATGATAAGTACATACCTTAGTAGGTATCGTATTGGATAAAAATCAATTACTATAATAATTTATAGTGAATATATATATTTAGGAATGACTTAAAACATGAAATTTAATTTATATAAATTAAACACACAACCTTTTTATGATTATATTAAATTCATTTGTTATGTGGGGGTTTAGTTTGTATAATGTGAGAAATGTTTTCGAGTTTCAGGACATGAAAAAGAAATTCATTGATTATTTTTTTAGATGTGTGTAGTTTATATGTTTCTTCTAAACGAAATTTTTTCACAAATCTAATATTTGATATATAATAAATTCTAAGCATTATATAATATATATTGAAGGGTAGGGATAATGTAGACAACCTTGGTTATATCATTCATGTTTTATAGATCGGTCTTTCCCACATAGACATATGGTAGTCCATCAAAAGGCTCCTTAATAAGGGGACCTTATGGTACAATACTAATCACATAAAATGGTGGAATATTTTGATAGTGTCTTGAAATGAAAATAAGGAGATGAATAGTCACTCACTTATAATTATAAAAAAATTTTCAATAAGGGGTAGAATTAAGGAATCTATCCAATCATATTTATTGATATTGGGGACAGTTATTCCCAATAAATTTATAGGGCAATATTGGGCCTATGTAAGAATTACATTTTTTCAACTATTAAATATGTTTCTAGTCAATTTAACGATAATAATTAGGGAATTTTTATGGATTAATCATGAAAATTATTTATATTTATTTTCTGATGAATAATATAAATATTCCCACAAGGGTTTTTATCTACTTACATATTTTATGGAATATTATATTCTAGTATACAATATTAAATAAATGAGTTGAGTAGTTCAGGACAATGATGAATATTAAAGTCTAAAAATTTATGACTTGATCATAAAAATATGTAAAGAACAGTGTTGATCAATAAAAGATCACTTTATAAAACATTATTGAGTTATTATGAATTAGTTAATAATGGTTGTTAATTTTCAAATGAGGATCTATATATGGCCCGAACATTAAACAATACATTATCTTGAGAATTATGGGAGAATATAATTTCATTCATATTTTGAATGTTTCTAGGATTTCTATTTTAGAAAAATATTTCTCAATTCATTCATAACATTATACAATCATACAAATTGGATACTACTAAAAATGTTCATTTTATTACTAAATATAAGACTTAAAAAACATGATTTTTTTCATTAAATATCTTTATAAAATTCATCTTGAAATCCTCATTTAATATAACCCTCCTTAAAACATATGAATAAAATTTTTAAAACCATTTATTGCCTAAAACTCATTTGTAATGTATTTAAAAAGAAGAAGGAAAAATATTAGTCCATTAATACTTATAATCCAATTATAATATTTTAATAATGTAATACTTTCCACCCATCAAACATATGTTCTTTAGATTACCTCATGAAATAATATTATTTTTATAAAACTCCACAAATTTTATAAATCATAATGTTATCTAATAGAAGAAATTCCATTTCACTCTATTAGTACCATTCATGGCTACATAGGGAGTAACCATAATGCTAACATTTATAATACCAATCATATTTGTTTCCCTCAATCCTCTATAAGAAACCACAATGGTTAACCATGTCTTATTACCCAATTAATTTGAGAGCTATCATGGGCTCACAGAACTAAATTTTATTCTAAAACCAACCGTACTAATAAAAATTCCCAAAAACCATAACATAATCAAAAACCAAAAAATGATCATATAGGGAAAAAATTACATTTCAACGTTGAAATCACATTTCATTTTAACAAAGATGTGGACTCATAATGAAAAAAAATTATTTTGAAATAAAATTATAAACATGTAAAAGAATCATAAAAAAATTAAACTGAAATGAAAGTGAGAATTTCCATTCATGTTATATAGTTTAAAAAACATTCCCCTTTGACTTTGTAAAAATAGTTCATATAGTAAAATTAAAAACGTTTTTAAAAATAAATTCCCTTATCTTGAATCAAACCCATCACATAAAATCATTATATTCATGAATATTAGGCATCAGATAATTATTTAATTTCTTTTTAAATGTTATCATGTTAATTATTCCTTTCATGTCACATAATTTTATTTTATAACAAGTACATTATTATTGATGTTCATGTCGGACGTTTTGATGATATTTTGTATTTGAGTCCAAAATGAAATTATTATGGAAAATAATATAAATAGATCATTATTCCATCATCAACACAATAATATCCAGGAAATAATTATCATTATTATAAATCAATAATACTTTTAAATTCATTCATCAAAAATGATTATATAAATAATGAATTTCATTATAATATTACTGAATATATGTCATACGTACACATAGATAACATTTTCATTTTTCAATGATCGCTATAAAAATAAGGTAAATATTATTTTATCTTTACCGTATAATCATAATACCATTAATAACATATTAATAATTTACATATACATATATATATCACCCATGTTATGTGGTGATGAAAAATGAATCACATCGCTTCGTAGAGGTGATAATACACACGTACACACAAATCACGTTATCATTTTCATGTGCATGGAATGTAAAAATGTAATTGATATATTATAATCTTATTGAGATAAATATGTAATAAATATAATATATAATCAATAATTACATCATTATAACATGTCTTGAGAGATAGTAATTCGAAATGAATTATATAAGAATATGGAGGTGATAGTTCACACAAACGCATAAATAGTTAATTCATTTATCATTTGATGGAATCAAATATGGATTTTGGTTATGGTATTTATATAATAAAATGTCACTATAATTATGATACTTTAGTTATTATAATAAAGAGGTTTTATAATATTTTAAGGATGTGGATAATGAAATAAAATAGAAACACTTAATTAAATTTGACCCATCTTCTTTGGATGATCACATATGATTAACTCCCTATAACCTATAATGAGAGTGTTATTCCTAAAGTAATTCCAATAATAGGTGTTTTGGAATTATATTAATGGACATGGGAATATCCTATCTGACCCATTTAGGTTTTTTGGTTTGATTAATATAGAAGATTGGGAGCCCTTTTATATGAGAGAGGAGGGAAACTAATGGAATTTCACGAAGTATTAAATTAATATAAATAATTTTTTTTCCAAAAATTTTGAAAGTTATTTATATCTATGATAGGATAATAATAAGTATAAATCATTTAATAGAATAAAATTTATACAATCTATTATTATATTTTATTCCATAAAGTTTTGATCTAATAGTTATTTTATCCTTTGACCTCTTTCTATGTTATTCTGTAATTTAAACATTGAGGGTTAATATAATTAACATAATGTGAAAAAAAGAAAAATATTGTTTCATTAATGAAATTTTAATACTTATCCAGTTTATTTTTATTTATTTTAAATTTTTATAATATTTATATCATTTATTAAAATACTATTTATTTAAATATATCAATTGTTTTAATTTTCACATTATTCATTACATGAATTTTTAAAAATATCATAACAACTTGATATCTTAAAAAACATTTTTAAATCATACCTAACAGTCTAAAGTCTTCCATAATGTTATATTATGACATAAACTATATCAAAATATATTTATTTTAATATTTTTTATATTATTTATTTGATTCCTCCATTAATGAAGTAATTACTACATAATTATTTTGACATCATTTAATTTAATTTTTTCCCAAAAAATCATAAATAAATTACCATGATGTAGGTAAAAATTTTATCGTCCTTAATAATATTTATGGTTGAACTTATTTCTTATATAATCCAATATAAGAAAATATTTTACTTATTAAAAACAAGAATGTGACAAAGTAATCTTTTCATTGAATATAAAAATATAAATGTCACGAAGTCCTATAAGTCTATGAAAAAGGTTATATTTTTTCCCAAGGATTAATTTATATTAAAACACAATCATATAATGAAATTAAGACATATTCAATGAAAATTTGTAAAATTATTTTTACCCTTAATTACCCGATTTATCCATAACCATGGTTATAAAAATGATGACTAAAGTTACTATTCATATATGTAAAAAATTATTTTGATCCTGTTAGAGAAATCATATTATACATATTACAATAATTTTTGTCAATTTTTTATACTTTAAAACACATAATTCATGAAAATTAATTTACAATTAATCTCATTGAAGGATTGAGAAAAGGTGTTTTTCTATAAAAACGTCCAAAAGGTCACACTGTTTTTATATCCAATTTCAATATTAATATTATTCTAATGATCTAAAATGGATTAAAAGATAATTACATGATTTAATTATAATATAAAACTCATTATACATATATTTTATCTATATAAATAAATTTTTCAAAAGTTTTGTTTTGAACAAATATTTATATTATTCATTATTCATCAAAATATGAATTTTCTCATTAAAATGAAAAAATTTATACTAAAGATAATTTGGATACTCCAATAATAATGTAAATTTTTATGTTATCAAATATAATTTTTAAAAGTATAAAAACGGGATTTAATGTGGGGTTTCCATAAAAAGGTTATAATTTTTTTAAATGGGATTTATACTCATTTGTACTTTTTTACATTTAAATTATTTTTCATAAAATCATTTCCTATAATTTTAAAATTATTTATATCATCATTTAAAATTTATTATTAACAAATAATTATCATATATATATGTGTAAAAACTATAATAATTATTTGGTCAATTCTGTTCACACCCACAAATCTATCAGCTATGTGAAAACTACGATATTAAATAATTGTATATAGTTTTTCATTTAAGAATTAAGAAGTATATTATTTAGGCTATCATAAAAAATACCTCAATTAATTATTATCTGATTCATACATATTAATAAATGTAAAAATTATTAATATTTCCTCGTGTTATCAAATTCATCCCCTATTAGATATTGTGGCCTCATAATTTTATTCACTTATTTAATTATTCTGGATAGATTTCCCTCATAGAATTTTTAGATTCTCATGTTCCCTATTCAACCATATGGTTATTCCATAAAACCATATTCCACTGAATCATCTTATTTCACAACACCAGTTCTGTATGGTCAGGAACCTGAACAGGTTATTCCTTATAAGAATGATTCTCTTACAACTAAACAACTAATGGAGTCAAAATATGTGAAGGATCTAGAATATAATTTCCTAACAATGAAACCTGAAAACTATTATATACATAGGTTAATGTCATCAGAAAATACACATTGTATGCTGTTCGTCCAAATTTCTCCATGTTTTTATATGGTCTAATGAACCATGGAATCAACATCCCTATCATACCAAAACACATCACACTTTTTTATGGAAAAATTTTAGAAAGAAATAGTCTGCTCCAAAAAAATATATCCATACTTTAATTAGCCACAAATATTTTATTCCAACTCTGATTTGTTATCATGTTACACTTAATCAACTGCACATTCCCTTATGTTTCCTTTTCCAATTATAGTTTTATCAACATCTCTTCAACTATTTCGTACAAAAATTTTAGATATTAATACTGATTTCCATATAATTCCTCAAATAGTTCCATTTTTATACTAGAATTAAATTTCATATTATAATAATACTCAGTACAAAATAGATTTTGATCCCAAATTCTCTAGTAATACTTTAAACCAGAATGTATCGTTTCCTAAAAGATATGAATTGGTCGTTTTGAATTTCCATTAGATTTAAAATGATCTGTTGTGATGAAATTTAATTCAATACCCAGTGGAATCTAAAGGAATTACCCAAAGATAAATGTGAACCCAGGATTAAGATCATATATGATGGATATATGAACTTCGTGGAACAAGACAATCTATTTGTGATACACCTGTGAAATTTTATCTGGATATACAATGTCTTCAATAGTTATAAAATGATCAAATTTAGTTACTAGATAAGCAATAAACCATATCAAATTTTTACCATTGAATGTATTGAGTAATCAAACTATGATGTTATTTGATATATTTTTCTATTTCAACTATATAACTAGTAAAGGATGAAGCATACCCTCTGTAAAATATCATTCTTCTCTACCCTTTTGATAATTCAAACATCTTAGGGTAACATAAGGAATATTTATTTTCATTACATCGCAACAACAATACCTTTATGGTCTTTGTACGTATTAGTATTTCCAAGATGAACTAAAAATAGATAACTATGATATTCACATAACAACTCTTCTTTCAAGTATGAATAACTAGGAACACATAACCTCTTCCAAAATAATAAAACACAATCATTATCAGTGTTAATTTCAGTCAAAAAACACTATTGAACAAATTCTACCTTCCCAATATTTCAGTGTCATCCTTTTATTCCTTTTTAATTCCTCCAAATTTAAACAATTGTAATGACATGAAAAACACAATGGAATAATTTTCTACACAAAAAATATCCATGAAAAAATTCATCAAATCATTAACCAATGGATTACATCCCAATAATAAAATGTTTAATGTAGCATTAAATTTATGACACAATTCACAGGAAACTTGTTTTCTATTATAGGATGATTAATAATACCATAATAATAAACCTAGATTAGTTCCATCCATCTTCTCTGCCTCATGTTCAATTCATTATGAGTGAATATATACATTAAATTATTGTTATCAGTATATATTTAAAAAATATACTACATACAAGTGATTATTCCTAATAATTTATAAAAAAAATATCAGTTTCTTATTCCAAAAAATGTTTAGGGTAGTTCAACACTTGATGATTAAATTCACGTGAAGTGGCATGAAGTTCCTGATCATTATATATTAGCACATATCCCAGAACATTCAATGAAGCATCACTATTAATGAAAATTTTCCCTCTTTAAGAAGGTTGGTGCTGAACTACAGCTTTCACTAATCTTCTATTCAATTCCTAATTAATTCATAACATTATTTTTCCATATTTACTTATCTCCTTTTTGAGTCAACATAGTTACTGGGCTACATAACCCTGAAAAGTTTTAAACAAACCAGATGTAATAGAATGTTAAACCAAAAAAAATATTGGTTATATTTTAGTTTCATTTACCTTATTCACCGCCTTTTAATTTAATAGGGTCAATCGTTATTCCATATTAAAGAACAATGTGACCGAAGTATTAAATTTTTTTCAGCAAAAATTTACACTTACTAAATTTCCCATATAGTTTCATTTCATTTATGTTTGGAAAAATAACCATTATTTATCTTTCAATTTTCAATTTACTTTTGGAATATAAAAAAATAAACTCAATATACACAATATAAATCTTATCCCAAAACTCATGAAATATTCAATTCGTAAGATCTTTGAATGCATTATGTGTATTAGTCATCCCATACTGCATATCTACAAATTTTTAATGGAAAAAATCTAGTTTGAATCACTTTCTTCATAATATAATCTTCCCTTACATTCAATTAATGGTACCCAAAACTCTGATCATCCTTGGAAAATTATTATACTCCATGAAGCTAATCAAAAAAATTATCATCATGTGGAAATGGTTTCATATCCTTAACAGTGATGTTATTAAAAACACTATAATAATTTGAAATACATATCTAAATCATCTATATTATTAAAAAACAAGTACATAGCACCCAATGGGGAAGTTCTAGGTAAAATAAAACTATTATTTAACCAATATTGCAACTACTTTTTCAAATTTATATGTTATAATTAATTGATTTGATAAGGTGTTCTTGAAAATTTGTTAGAATATGGAACATATTCCATAGTAAATTCAACTACTAGATCACATGTAATACCAAGAAACTCATCAATAAAAACATCCAGATACTCATTTACTATTGGAACATATTTAATCTAAACCATAAATTTTTTTAAAATTATCATTATGATGACATTTATTTCAATATTTCAACAATTTCTCAAATCACTGATATGTTATCAATGGAATTGATTCATTATTTTATACAAACATAAACTCTTTCTAAGAGGAAACTTATCTAGCTTGATATTCAATAATAGAATGGTAAATATAAAGACAATATATACCTAGAATAACACCAAACTCTTCTAATGGAAAAATAAATAACATAACAAGAAAAATATTTCCATAAATAATGAATGGAATATTTTTATAATATATTTTTACCAAAATTTTTCCAAAATGTTTTTTTCCATAAATTTTGGATTCATTACATATAGTGAAATTTCATGTTTACCAGAACAAATCTCAATACAATTAATTTATATACCCCTAATCCAATAAAAAAATTATAATCTAAATAAATAAAAAATGTATTTCTTACCACTTCATTTGATGGCCCAACATCTTCTGAAGTAGTTTCAAAACTTTTCACCACATAATTTTTTTATAGTCTTTTTTATTATCATAATTTAGGTTACACCTCGATAACTCATTTTCATAATGAACCACATCATTGAATTTGAAACATTTTGGTAACTATATATTTTCCTTTTCTACCACAACATTTAGATTTTTATGTGGAGTTTCATGCCTTGTGCCCCATTAGACCACATCAGATGTACATACTAGAATTGAAAATGCATTCCTTGATGTTTTTTACCCCATGTATAAAAAATAAAAACATAATTTTATTACCATAATAATTCTTTCATGAATTATTCCACTTTTTCCTACCATATCGGCTTCTTTCTCTATTTATTTTCAAGGATTTAATGATCATAAAAAATATCCATTTCCATATTCACCTCACATTGAAAGTGTTTTTCAAATCATTCAAATTCATAAGAATCTAATTCTCTTTGTTATTTTATCATTACTAATGAGTAAAGCATATTGATTTTACTATCAAGATCCAATATGAAATTTGTATTTTTCATTACTAGTGGAGTAAATTTTTCTTTGTATACAGCCACTGGATCCCTCTACCTCTATTCCAAGAATTTGATTCCCATATTAAGTCGAACTGCATTAGGAAAATAAATTTCAAGAAAAATATTTTTGAAATCTTCCCACTTCAAAGAATTAATGTTCACACTATCCATGATATTCATCACCATTTTCAAAGACAGATCAGCTTCACCATTAAAATGATTAATATAAAGTCTATACTTTTCATTTTTGGAATAGCATATAAAATAAAAAATCATTTATAATGATTTAATCCACCCTTCGTCTAACACCAGTTCAAATGATCTACTTAATGATAGTGAATGTTGTCACATGAAATGATACACTACTAACATATTCAATTATTTTTGGTCTATTTTATCTCTTTCATGAATGTCACTACCATTTATAGACTGTGACAACTATGTCATCACTGCAAAAAACTTTTTATTTCTGATTTCAATCGTCATAGGATGTTGATTTAGAAGGATATTTTCATCTCAATGCATTCCCACCATAGTTTTCATGTTTCCTCAACATAAAGATCTTATGAAAAGATATATCTTAGATAAAGGAAAATGGTGATTCTAAAATGCTATATCATTTCAACTTAAAATTAAATTAAAAATATTTTATGGATATTATATTAACAATATATTAACTCTAAAATTTATATACCTAAATTTGATTCCAATTATATTTATTGTACCATAAACAATACATACACTTATGCTTTACTCAAGAATTTAATTTCATTCACATTGAGGATGTTTTCATGTTAATAGTTTTAGATAATTTTTTCATATTTTATTGATAAAATTCAACATTTATACAAATTTTATAATACTAAACAATATCCATTTCTTCTTAAATATAAAACATAAAAAACATGAATTTGTTTCATGAAATATCCTCATATAATTAATCTTCACATACACATTTATATTACTCATTCATAAACCCTGTAAAAACATTTTAAATTATTATATATGCACAAAAATATTAATAAGGGTCATAAAAATAAATAAATAATCCTTCAGTCCATTAATATTTATAAACCCATGAATTTCTTTAAAAAAAGTTATATATTCCACCCATAAAACATAAGCTGTTTATCTTACCTCATGAAATAATAATAATAATATTAAATACCCTAGAAAACATAAATCATAAATGTAACTTGGGGAATTAATTCTATTTCAGACAAAAATTATCTTTAATGGATACATATGTAGTAACCTTCAAGGTCACATTTGGAATACCCACCGTAATATATTCCATTAATCTCTTTGGAGAAACTCCATTGGTTAATTTAGTATGATTATCTACTTCATTAGAGAAATATCATAGAAAAAAACAACCATGTTTTAACAAAAAACAACCCAAACTCATATAAAATACACACGAACCAAAAAATTACCATAAAAAATAAAACGAGCACAAAGGAAATAATAAATTTTTCACTTTAAAATCACATTTCTTTTTCACAAATTCGTGCACTCATAAAAAAAATATTATTTTTAAATAAAAACATAAAATTATAAAGGAATAAAAAGAAAATTAACTCCACATGAAATATAGAGTATCCATTCAAGATGTATATGTTAAAAACATCCCCTTTATCATTTTCAAAAATAGTTTAAAGAGTAATCTAAAAAGGTTTTTTTAAAATAATTTCTTATACATTGAGTCTGAATCATCACAAAAAATCATTATCATCCTAAATAACCAAAATTGATTAATTATTTACAATCATTATATAATTTTTAATGTATTTTAATCCTTTTATATCACTTAATATAATTTCAAAACAATAACATAATTATTGATGTTCATGTCGGATGTTTTGACAATACTTTTTATTTGAGTCCAAAATGAAATTGGAAAGTAAAATATGGAAAAGGAGATAAATATTACAGAATATCCATATTAATATTTATTAAATTTTAATAATTATTATACATTAATCATACATTTAAATACAACATTAAATAAGGATATGAAAAATGAACTACATTGCAATCATGGAGATGGTAATCCATACGTACGCATGATTAACGTTTTCATTTTTAATGAACAATATGGACAACAATAATGTATTATTTTATTATTCTAAATTGATAATAATATAATTAATATCATATTATTAATTAAAATACACCTATATATAACATCCCTTTAATGTGTTGTTGAAAATTTAATTACATCGCTTCGTGGAGGTGATAGTTCACACGTACGCACGAACGACATTAACATTTTTATGAGAATGGAGAGTAAATTCATTAATTTTATTTTTTTACTTATAATGATTAATATTTTTTTAATATCATAATAATCATTAAATTAATCATTATAACCATTCTTTATAGATGTTAATAAAAAATTAATTATATCTTTTGGTGGAGGTGAATGTTTACACCTATGCACAATAGTATAATTTATTTCACATTTTATAGAATAAAAGATTTCTTTGGGATATTATATTACTATAAAAATATCTATGTATATCTTGGATATATTAGTTATTATCTAATCATTTTTTGAGAGGATTCTAAAGAAGTGGATGATGAAATAGAATAGAAACACTTAATTTGAAAAAATACCTCCTCTTCGGACGATCAACTTTGATTAATAACATAACACATATAATGAGAGTTTAATTCATAAAAAATTCATATATAATGTGTAGAATGATTATTGGATACTATATTGGTAGATGAAACACTATGAAATTAGTTTTTTGGTGTTAATAATAATAAATAATGGGTACCCTTTTATTAGAGAGGGGATGCGTACTTTTAGAATTCACCAAAAAATAAGTTAATAAAACAAATTCTATTAAAAATGGGACAAAATTAATTTATTCATAAAATATTAGGATAATGTGTCGAAATAAATTTATCTAATAAAATTTACAAAGCTTATAATTATTGTTTCAACCCTTATCTTTCTGTTTTAACCTTTATTTTACCCTTTTAACTGTTATAGTTTTATTATATAATGTACATATCGAGGGTTAATAAAAATAATATAACATTCAAATACTAAAGAGGTGAGTATTAAATAATAATTATTTCCTTTTCAAAATTATATGGCGGTTTTTTTGAATTTTATTATTTTTATATCATTTCTAAAATA
The DNA here is from genome assembly GCA_963277665.1 of Viscum album. Taxonomy (NCBI): domain Eukaryota; kingdom Viridiplantae; phylum Streptophyta; class Magnoliopsida; order Santalales; family Viscaceae; genus Viscum; species Viscum album. The sequence goes on from OY728134.1 coordinate 479,715,534, forward strand.
TTATTAATTTTTAGATATTAATTATGTCAATTTTGACACTATTCATTTCATGGATTTTTAAAAATATCATAAAATCATGAAATATTTCGAAAAATCCTTATTAATTAATTATGTACATTTTAAATTAATAGATAATGTACTTTTATTACTTAAATTAGATAAAATTATATTTATTTTAATATTTCAAATATCATTTATTTGATTCTTTTATTAATTATGAAATTACTACATCATCATTATATCACAAATTAATTTAATTATTTATTTCCTAAAAATTATAAATAAATTACCATAATAAGGTAAAAATTTTATAATTATATATACTATTTATTGTTAGATATATCACTTATATTACAAAATATTAAAAATATTTTTCTTTTTGAAAACAAGAGTGTGACAAGTTGTATTTTCATTGACATAAATAGTATAATTGTCATAAATTCATACAATTTTCATTAAAAGGATATATTAAGGTCCCAATAATTTATTAATTCTATAAAAACTCCTCTAATAAAATTAGGATATGTGTTATAGTAATTTATAATATTTTACCCATAATTACAAGATTTTCCATTAACATCAGTAAAAAAAATAATTAGTAAAGTTACTATTAATGTACATAAAAAATTATGTTGATCATATTAGATCTTAAATATATTAATTATTAAAAATATTTATGCCCCACTATCATAACTCAGAACACATATGTAGCTAAATAAAATATAAAATCAATCTGTTTGACTGATTGAGAAAACAAGGATTTAAAGTAAAAAACATTCAAAACATCAAAAAAATTTATATCCAATTTAAATGTGAAATAGATCTCAATGAAATAAACTAAATTAACTGATGAAAAAAGATTTATTTATACTTTAAACCTCTTTAAAAACATAATTTAACTATAAAAATAAATTTTACATAAATTTCGTTTTTGAGTAAGAGTGTATTATTCGATATTCATCATATTATGAATGTTCTCAGAAAAATACAAGAGAATAATAAAAAGAAAATTTTCATACTCCAGTTATAACAGAAATGTTTATTTTGAGAAATATATATTATGAAATTGAAAAAAATAACTATATTTGAAATTGGTTCTTCATAAAAATGGTGGTAAACATGCCTTTTTACGTATCTCCTTTTAAGCATAAAATTGTGTTTTTTCTTATATCATGTCTAAAAATATATATTATGGATTATTAAAAATAAATTTAATATAATAAATATATTTTTCATTAATATACTCCAACATGTGTAATTTATATATTTATTTATCATTAGAAAACAACTTGTTAACATTTAAATAGTTTTTTAGAAAACATTGCTATTTATTTTAAAAATGGTTTTATCTTCATTTATAATTAATTAGTCAATAATGTATTATTTATGTACACATGTGTAAACCATGTTTTCATAATTTAGTTAATATTACCCATACCCACCAATCTAACAATTATTTAATATCTACTATATTATATAATAATATTTAGTTGGTCATTTAAGCTTAATGTAGCATACTTTATACATTGTCGCACATAGTGTATCATTTAGTTATTATCTAATTCTTATATATTAATAAATTGAAAAATAATTATATTACTTGGGTTGTCACATTCTATGTTTATTTTATAGAAATATGGAATCTCCAAGATTCTTGTATACATTTTGTATATATATAAAAATTTATGTATTAGAATGATTCATCTCACCAAACATCACACAATTATATATCGTCAACGTTTATAACACTACTTCAAAGATGGCATTTTTCAACATTAGGAATGGGCATTTATAGCATTAATAATGTGCTGAAAATTGAGGAAAAAATATGGGGTTCTAATTTAACAGTGCTAAAAAAGTGCTAATAAAGACACCTTTAATCGGTGCTAAAAAAAGAACTGATAAAAGGGGTCTTTAATCGCTGATAAAAAAAGTGGTGATAAAATTTTCATTTATCCATGATTTTTTAGAATCTTTAAATGTTGAATAACATTAAAAAAATTCTTCAATTTGAGGAGGGGCAACAACTACACTTCAATCCCCCTTTAATAGTCCCCCCCAAACACAACCGCATGACCCTGCCAACCCTAGCCTTTAACAGCGCCCCACCCCCTTTATAAAATCAGTTTTAAATACATTTATAAAATATGATTTTTTGTGTGATTATAAATAAATAAATACATCGACCCACCCACACACATATATATTATATATGTATATGTAATTATAATTATACATATTTTTAAATATTTACAAATATTATATATTAATATGTATATACATATGTTTAAAATATATAGATAATATATATCAGTTTGACAATACATATTTAGATGCACACACACTCGGATATATATATATATATATACACATAAACATTATATAGGTTTATAAATGTTCATATATTTGTATTTAAAACAATGGATATTAGTTTTTTATTTATATAAGGCTTATATGTTGAGAAAAATATTTTATATGTAAATATATTTAATTATTTAATTTTAATAATTAAATTATTTTGTTTGATGATATATAAAATATGTATATATTTTCATATATTTGATTATAAATAATTGTAAAATATAAATCCCTAAAAACCTGAAAATGGGTAAAAATGAAGAAGCCCTCCCAACCAGTAAACACAATCAGAAAATCAAATAAACCATAAACTCAAGGTAATAATTAAAACAGCATATATGAGAGTATATTCCACCTCTGTGACCATTAAAATCAAATATCATACAACTATATTTTATAAGATAAGTGGTGGAGGTGGAATGGGTTGGCAGATTGTATGTTACCGCTGTTTGCAAAAACATGAGACTGGAAAAAAGTGCTAGAAATGGGGGCTTGAAAAACCTAACAAACCACAGAGTCAGTGAAATTGGCATAAATTATGATCTGGGTGTATGTTTCAGAAATGTGACCAGTCAAACCAATGCTCATGGAATAATATATGATATAACAGGTTGCAGAGGCCAAACAGACACACGAGTCAAGAGTTATTATCATTTTAAGAAAAATATAATAGGGAACCGGAAATGGAAACGGGGTTTTGGATGCCTTATGATCGTTTTTTGGAATTTTATAGTCCCACACATGATGACAACTATGTCCAAATTTTCTTCTTGTATAGTTCTCTATTCTTCCTTCGATTATATATGTTGTAGCTCCCAAATAGTCACCTCGTGAGAAAGTTATGGGCGTTTGTTGTTGGAGTTTTTTTAGAGTTGTATAATTAATATATCATCCATTTTTTTATTTTCTCATCGTTTCGATTGGACATGGTCCTCCCTCATCTCAAAAGATTTGATTTTACTAGTCCCAACACTCAAACAGACACCCACAGTAGATGTTATGGTCGTTTTAGGGAGTTATGGACTTCTTTGTTTTTTAGGCACTAAAAGGTTTTCTAAATTTCAAACGATAATAACTTCTACCCAGGATTATTTTTTGGCTCTATGACACATCAAATCAAAAAATTTGAAAGGATACACAGTCTTCTGACCATTGGAACCTGTTATCTAATTCTTCAAGCCCCAAAAAGGACCACAATTTTTCCGAACGGTCATAAGTTTGGCTCCAGGTATCTGTTTTGAAATAAATTCTCCTCAAGATGTCAATTTTTCTTCTACTACATATCAAATCAATATAAATCATATTTATAATATATTTATTATCTTTATTTCAATATAAAAATACTTATATTTCAGTATATTATTTTTTTGAAATTTATATTTTTTAAATATATATTTTATCGGCGCTTGCAAAAAAACTTATAAAGACCCCCATTTATCAGCATTACTAGAAACAACACTAATAAAGGGACACATTTTTAAGTGCTAAAAAATCACTGGTCAAGGTGTTTCCTTTGTTAGCGCTAAAAAATCCCTCATAATGGGCCACTTTTAACATTGGTTTATATCAATGTTAAAAGTGCCCTTTATCAGGGATTTTTTAGCATTGTTAAAAGGTAGCACTACAGAAAATCGGTTTTTTGGTAGTGTATGTGCAGATCCATGTATCCCAATCATGGGTTTTTTATATTCTACATAGGTTATTTTAGATATATTCACTGATTTGAAGTTAGTGATGTAGATTTTTTCTATGTAGACAATGTGAACTATTTATTTGATTGCGCTATAGATAGATTATATGTAGTTGATTAATACTATATAGTTGATTTCGATATAGCCCAAGTGAACCATGTATATTATTATGACATATCTTATTACTGTTAAGTATTTGATTTCATGATGATAATTAAATCGTGGTTGTTTTATGAGAAGCTATATTAAAAAAAATCACTAATGTCACGCCTACTTAAATATCCCATAGATAAATAAATATTGAGTCTTTTATGGATTTAAATTAATATTTGAATAGGAATTCGAATATGTTTAAATGATAGAAAAACCAAGAATTATTTGACCAAGTTTAATGATATGATCATGCTTCTATGTATCTTATGATTTCCAAATTTCAAATATTTAGACATTAACCATGGTATTTTAAGAATAATGTTCTCAATGGGTTATTTAATATAAATATATTTTGTTGTTATAGAGGTACATGTGATAAAAAATGATAAATATGATTCTTATCTCAATATCATCAAGGTACGTTATACATTTAGTTTCAAGGAGAAAAAATGTTAATGTAAATTTACACATTCTTAAAGGAGATATACCTATGTATTATAAGAATTTGAGGGAAATCTAGAATACACTAGAATTGGTAGGAGTTTCAATACTAATAGACCAATTCTATGATGTTTTTTTAATATATTTAATAGGTATACATATAGACCTATAGATACATATACATGACACGGAAGTCCAAATTCCAAAGTTGTTTTGAAGAAACCTAGGAGAATAATTTGGTCATTATTTAATTGAACATAATTTATGAAGAAAAATAAATCTTCCACTGGTCACTATAGGATGAGGAATATAGAGGGTCTTAATGTTGACATGACTAGGAATTTTTGGGGTTATAATAAAATGATTGATAATGATAAATCTATGTTGGGGTGAGTAACCAATAGAACATGGAGTCGTCCTCGATATCAAACCTTGTAAATGTTATTTTATTCTCTCTCAAATATTAAAAATGTATATTATGTGATATTGGTAGATAATAGTGAGAAAATCAAGAACCATTACATGTTAGAGTGGTTAAATTGGAATTAAAAAAGTGGTCAAATGTGACCTTCCCCCCCCCCCCCGAGTGTCCTATATGGCTCGAGGAAATTCATTCTAGAATTAATTTTACTATTAAATAGTACACATAAATCCTTTAAAATAACTTAAACTTATTTTCATACATGTGATTATTATAAAAATAAATAAATTCATTCAAAAAAAGATAAATTAATAATAAGTCCTGGAAAAAAATATTTTAATATTTCATAACATAGTGATTTGGCATAAGAATGAGGATTGTATATATGGATAGAATATAATTTACTATATTAAGTCTCCCATCCCAAACAATCATAATAGATTGGAAATTGTTCTATAGTGGATTTTGGACACTCCCCAATCCCATGAACATAACAGATTGGGTTTATTTTATATTACCATTGATGTTATTTCTAAAGATATAATGATTTAACCAATGAATTATAGGGACATATAATTATATTCCTACTAGTCATATAATAAAAAACAATACATATTTGTGCCAAATTAACATTGTTATATTCGGAAAACAAACTTTGAATTCATGGCCCTAGTGTATGAAATTTTTTTAATGTACATTGCAAAACCACCTCATTATAATCCATGTATATAAATAAATTAAATAGAATCATTAGATCATATCTGAAATGAACCATCAAAACAATTACATGATATTTAATTAGATAAAAAACACATAAGAGTAAAATTTAAAATGGGATTAAAAATGAATAAATATCCTTTATATTATTAAAGAAATTTAATATTAAAGGAAAAACATATAAATTAGTGATTTTGGTGAAATATTAATAATGAAACTAAAAATTAAATTGAATATCAAGGAAAAAATGTAATGTAAAATTTTAGAAGGGAACTAATGAATTTTATTAAGGAAACTAACCATATAGAAGGTGATAATAATGTTTTAGTTCGCAAATTGCTAGAAAAGAATCCATGTCAATTGAAAATGAAATTGATAATTTCAAAATGTATTTGGTCAAATAAGAATGATTATGACTCATTGAAGATATATTGTTTCAACAAAACCATTTCCCATGTTTTTGACATGAATCACACATTCTCTACTTTTGGAATAATAAAATTATATTAATTAGTCACTTGAATACAAATATTTATCAAATTTAGAATTCATTTTAGTTTAATATCAAGTTTTAATTATTTACTAGATTAATATTAATTGTGTAAAATATTTCGAGGATGTTCAAACCATAATCCCATAATTGATTTTATATTATTACAATAGTTAATGTCGAATTTTTAACGTTTATATATGATCTTGATGTTTCAAAGTATATGTCAGTTTCCAGTAATGATGTTCAATAGAATAATAAATTATTATAATTTGTAGAATAATACTTTGAATTATGAATTCTGATTAAATAATAAAGAATAATATATTTTAATTATTCAATATTAGGATTTTCTAATATTAAATAATTATTATTAAGATAAACAGAGTAGCATCCTTCATATATTAGGTTCGAATGATCCAATCACGAGTGTACGAAAAAGGGGATTTATTATAGAACCATTGAAATTTAATTATTATACACTAAATACAGAATTATATTATTGTTGGTACTTCTATTACAAATTTATAAATCATTTTCAAGAAGAGGTATAATAATAAAAATAATAAAATTAAACAAAATATAAGTAGATACATATGTTGTATAATAAAATCATACATTAAGAAAATAATTTATAAAGAATCCTTAAGATATTCATACTACCAAATGTTATAGGTCATGCTTTATCATTCTTGGAGAATGAATATGAGAATAATATAGATATGATTCTAAACTCTAAAAGATTAAAAAAAGTTTTAGTATATACATTTTTATAGACAAAACATGTTTGAAAATATATAAATAAATTTTGAAAAATGGATTAACATGAGATTATATTGTGTTAAGTTGATAAAAAAAAACAATAATTTATTGTTAATTAATCTATTTTTTAACAGCAATTAATATTTTGAAATTTGTTAACAAATTGAAATTTTCGTTTAAACTGATATCTACGATTATTATAAAATAAATTTTTAGGATATTTATTCATATATCATGTTGAACTGTATCACATAAAATCTTTATCTTTAATAATATTAGAAAGTCCTTTTAACAATGAAATATTATACGATAAATAATTTATTATAAGGTATTTATCCATTGAATAAATATATTTATATATTTAATCATTCCCACTATTATTAATTACCTGATAATATTTCATATTCATATTTTATTGGGAAAGTACTAGGAACCAATTCTAAATTTATTATTAATTAATTTTATACGGTCTAAATGATTTGAATATAATATTCTATCATATACAATATTTATAAAAAAAATCTTAACATTCCACATATTTTTTTAAAAATATAATTTAAAAAGATTTAAACTCTTATTTATATAGAGCTCAACTTGTAAGAGTGAATAAATTTCTTATTTTATACTTTCATGATTAATTTGAATTTCATTATAAATATTATGTTTATTTTTTATCACCTAATGGAAATAATTACATTATTATATATGCAAATATTTCTTAATTTTTTAATTTTAAAGTACAATTTTTTCCCATGAATCTATCATTAAAATGATATGATCACATAGAGGATATATATATATATAATTATATATATTTTTTAATAAAATAGAAAAATGGTCTTCTTTAATAGAGAAATTTAATCATATATATAGATAAATAGGGTAAGATTTTTGTTTTCTATGTATTTTTTAGGAATAGTATGTCAAGGACTAACCATTGTAATATTTATAAGGAATGTTTGGGAAAAAATATGAATAACATTATGGTATAACACCATATTTATAATTAAATGTGTATAGCATTAGAACTCCTTTAATGATTAAAATTGATCCATGTTACATTGAATCTAATCTAAAAGATCAATGTGACATTAAATAACTTCCATTATAGAAATAAATCTATATTGATCCATTATATTTCATATTCTGTATATATATACTCATTTAAGAGTCACCATATAGGGTCGTGGCTCACAACAAATAAAAAAGAGAATTCATGTCTAATTATTCATTTCATACCACATCTTATTAAATTTACATTCATGTGAGGGAAATTCATTATGGATGTTTAAAATTGATAAAAAAAAATAAACTATCTATGATCTACATCCATCCATCCATGATTTTATATATGTATTGGAAGATGATTAAGTCCAATGAAATAGTACAGTAATGTGCATATATTATAGTATAAAAATGGATAAAGATTGTGAAAATGTAAAATAATAAATACAAAATTTACCAGTAATGGGATAGTTAAAATGTTCTATTGTTAATCCCATGTTTCTATGAATTTCTCCATTAGGTTTTCCCTAGAATTATTGTTCTAATGGGAGTGATTTATATCCAAATTTCAAGGAAATTTTCATGTTTTGTGATGTATTAATTGTATGATATAGTCATAATAGTAACATATTTCTGTATGAAATTAGACACGTCTAATATTAATATATTCATCTAATTTAAGTAGATTTTTCTGATGGTAGTAGATTAAAATATTGGTAGGATAGTGTTTTGATGATATAAGACTAGAAAGATGGTAGTAAATATTCATGTTGATAGAAGACTGGTCTTATGGTAAAATATTAGTATAACTATAGTAAATATTTCTTTTGGTAGCATTTTGTTTTGATGGTACTGGATTGGTCTTTTAGTAGTATGTAAATTTTATGGTTAAAAGTTATTCAAATAGTAGTATGTTTGTTTCATGGTAGTAATTTAGACAAATAGAAGTTGAATCCAACTTTTTTATTTTCGTATTTTCTTAGAATGTCTTAATTGTGACTTATTAAAATTAAAAACAAAATTCCTTATATAACTAGAATTAGGATTCTTTTGAAATATGGTATTTATATCTCAAGTTCTTTTAATGTATAGAGTATTAATATAGCTCTTTCATTTATATTAACATTAACGATCATTTAATGATTAAATTATAATCTATAATCTTCATGGTATCATATCCTTAACTATAAAATAAATATATATCATTCAGTAGAATATTTTCTCTCTTTCTATAATTATATAAAAACTAACAATTTTTCTTCTACCCTTGGAGATAAATTTCCATCCACTGGAAGGCATCGTGCTTCTGTTTTTTGGTCATTAAAACATTGTCTTCATAGTCAGTTTACTATACAAACAATTAATTTTTTAATTTGGATTTTGTTTCTCATTTAATTTTACTTGTATTCTAGAAAAATTGAAAGGTTGGTAAATCTATTATCTTTGATACATAAAGGGATAAAAATCATCATCTTATATACTATTTTGGTGGATTTTTTTTGAAACATCCTATTCAAGGATGGTATTTTTTGTTTCTCTTCTTTATATTAAATAATATTATCATGATTGATTTTATCAATGGATTATTATGGAATTTACCATTATAAAAGTAAAATGATATTATAAAAAAAATTTTCATAGAAGCCACATAACTTCTATGACATGTTAATGGTTTTTGTCCAATTTTGAAAGATAGTATACTATTTTTTAACATGTTGTGATTTATCTTGTTATTAAGTAGCAGGTATTGTAGTAGTTCTGTAGTAGGCACAATAGATGTATTGTACACTATGTGGGTACTTTAGTAGTTTGATACACTGTGTGGGTACAGTAGGAAGTACTATAGCAGTTACTGTAGCGGAGTACTGTTTGATACTGTAGAAGCAAGAACTATTCACCTTGTGCCATTGGTTTGTGGTTGAAGTTATTAAGGCCTTTGGGAAACCAAGGCCTTTAGGTCAGTATGCATTTCAGGCCACCATTAAGGATTTTGGGCCACCTCAAGGCCTTTGGGAGACATGCAGTTTCCCCAGATAGACTCTACAAAAAAGGAATAGTCTCAGAGGCTGATTTAGAATAGGTGCACTCACCAGAGCAGTACCAATGGATTTTGTTGAATGAGAGGGTATGGATATGCCATCAGGACCAGCTTATTCTTTCATATGAAGAATCTCTCGATGGCCATGAAAAGGGGGAGAGCTACTATCATGATTCAAATGCTGGGGAGTGGATGTTCCTTGTAGTTATAGACTATTTGAATTCCCTAAGACCATCAGTTCAAGTAATGTCTCATAACCATATAGTCTATTTCATCACTAAGCCTACGGGCCTTATAAGGGTTCCCCCTCATCCCTTGAAAGGAAGGTTATCAAAAATCAATAAAAAATGAAGTCCTCCAGGCCATTCAGGTAATTATTATTGATACACGTTATGTAGATTTGGTCATTCTTAACATTTGTTGAAAATGGTTATTGAATTCATGTTTAGTCAATTAATGTAGAATATTATTTTTTTTATATTAATATTCCTGTAGCGATGACCTGTGATAATGGAATGAATTAAAAGATAACGGTAATGAACAAGCTGTTTTGATAAAGTTAAAGTTTGGGAGATTAAGGATCTTGATTCCATATAAAATGTTAGAGACCTTATTTATTAGGGCCATTATTTTTAGTTTATAATTTTTTTGTTTCCTTGAAACCTTGTAATATTACTCTCGATGAGAACATTAATATAGAACATGATATGAGCCTTGGGGGAATATGGATGAAGGCATATGGGAATATATTCTCTTGATTCATATTGTATTTGGGGTTCGTGAAGGTTGGATGGATGCATAATTATTGGTATGGTGGTTTCAAGGATGACACATGGACTAATTGAATGGTTCAAAATTGGGCCTACCCATTTTTTTATTGAATTTGTGATGATTTCAAGATAATAAAAATTCTTTAAATATCATATAAATGAGTTTGTTTATTCAATATTCCATTCCCCACTACTTGTGGCATCTGGTTCAACACGAGTTATGAATTTATTTTTATTAACTTATTAGAACTCATATATTACATGTATTTATAAAATTATAACAAAAATTAAATACTTCAATATATGGGGTTTGTTAATTAATGGAATTCAAAATTATATGTCCTGTGAAAAAATGGTGTTTTTTGAATTATGCATGGATGTCATGGACATTGCTGATAATTATAATAATACAAGAATAAAATATAATAATTATTTAAATTAATTTTCTTGAATTATTTTTTTCTAATTGAATATTTATCCTATAATTGTAGAAGTCTCATGTCTAAGAGACAATAATATTATTTGAGCCATGGATATCATCGTTGCTAATATTGTTGTTTGTGAGCTTATATTTCCTATATATTTTATTTTTTTTCATATGCAATCCCCTCACAATGGGTTTGTAGTATAACACCTAGTGGAATTTATGATGGGGCTTTACTCACCATCTAGGTTGGTGAGAAATAGAGGGTTTACTACACCCTCTTTCCTATAAATCTACACCTAGTAGAATTACGTGCAACTATCCATGGTGGTTTTATATCCTACATATTTGTGTGTAGAGTGCTATAATATTTTTTTGGTTTTAATTCCATCAAAAGTATCCCAATACATGTTATTAGAAGGATTTTTATCGGAGTGTCATTAAATTTCGGTGATGTCTTAACAAATAATAAATGTCATAATGTCTGTGTTGGCTCTAGAAACTAATCAGTTTGTAAAGACCTAGAATATCCGTGGTATTTTTGTAAATACATTGTAATTTTACGATTCCGTGAAAATAGACGGCGCGTGATTCTGAGGCCCGGTGTGCCAGGAATCAATTTCTGAATATTTGTTTGGGTACGTTCAGTAAACGTATGAGAGTGATTTTATAACTTTTCAACCATTTCTTGGAATTTATATCTGAGGGCATCATTGTACTCACAGCGTCGGTATTCACTTAAGGAGAGATTCACTTTAACAGCAGTGGGTCGAGATGAAAAGATAGATTTTGGGATTTCATTTAAAATAATAAAATAAAATTTGGATCACTTTATTTTATGTGAGCTGCCATTTGGTGTGTGGTGGTAAAAACCTCCTCATGGAGGTTAGAGGTGGTACCACCACACCGTAACCTCCCATGAGAGGTTATGGTGGTGGGGTTCACCCAAACTCAACCTCCCATGAGAATATTAATGTGGTGGGGACCACTTGGGTTATTAACCCAATGAAACTCCCCATTAATGTGTAGAAACCCTCAATCTCCAATTAATATAGGAAATCCTCTTCAACTCCCCTTTATTTAATTTTTTCCAATCTTCCTTAATTAATTTGTTCTAACTATCACGAATTAATTAGGGGGAGAGTTTTTTATTTAATTCTTATTTTTGAGTTTATGTGCCAATGAAAAATTAGACAACTCAATATAATATTATTTCCCTTGGTATTTGGGTGGAATTTTGGAAAGAGGAATTCTTGGGATGATTAAAATGAGCCCAACGAAGAATGATGAACGTGTTCTACCAATGAAGAACGTCAGTGACGATCCTCCTTCAACTTCTTCCTTGGAAACCTATCGACGTGGTGCATCTTCAATAGATGACGCAACTCGGGTTTGGAAGCATGCAATAGACGCAACGAATGACGATTATCTCCGTCTACTTTTTGTGACTCCGTCAACTAACGACAAACGACAGACAAAGGTAGGGGTTAAATTCATTTAATTTCCTTGTTCATACTTTCTCTATAATAAAAAGGTTATTGAGATTCTTTCTTATGAACGGTTTGCTATCACATTAAAAGTGGAGGATACGGGCCAACCTAACATGGCCCGACATCCTCCGTCGATTTTCCTTCATGTGGCGTTCTTTGGTATAGAGACAAGACGATGATGGAGGTGATGATAAAAGTCGCATTACGCGTGGCCTCCGCGAATCACGCCCCACCCGCGGTGCTGTTGTGTTTCTGGCTGAGCACCGCCGGCCCGCACCGGCCTAGCCTTCTGGCCTTTCGACTACACGACCCCTGCATGCACCCTGCTAGCCACCACAAACCGGCCGCCTAGCCGCGTGGCCCATGGCCTCCATCCCGCCAGGCCGTGCGTGTTCGAGAACCAAGCTTTCGGCCCGCCTGCCCGGCTTCCCGCCTGGTCACGCTCGAACCAGCCTCCCACTTGGCTGCCTGCGCAGGCCACACCTTGTCGAACCGTCCGCCCACGCTGGTCGCACCCCATTGAACCATCTGCCTTACGGCCTATGTGTGCACCTCACGTGCTACCTCAAGTCATCCCCCCTTGTGGATTCCTCACCAAACCAGCGAACTGGCCCCCTTATGGCCTTCGGGCCGACCCACGTCGGGTCATGCCCTCGCGACACACCGGGACAAACTGGCACTGAGCTTGGGCTGAGCTACCCACGTGATCTACTGGGCTGGGCCCAGCGGACCTAGGCCAAACCTAATAGGCAGGCCAGCCCGATGGGCCAGGCTATACCCAACAGGCCTGACCCGGTCGGCCCAGACATGGTTGGTCGGGTCGGTCCGACCGGGTGGGACCGGACCCGGGCCCACTATTGACACATGACTTTCTTTGTCCATATCTTTGGCACTGAACATCTAATTGATGATATGACAGCAGCACTATAAATCATGGTTCATAGTTATCGCTTTGAGTATACCCTACTGGTGTTTGGGTTTAGATGAGATACGGTTAGGTTGGATCGTATACTAATCCAAAAAGGCCCCCAGGACTAAAAGTCTAATAACTCACATACCGAGAGTCTGAGGGACGCCCCATTTGTTGTGTTGAGACCCCTATGATAAGGCGGACCTTTGAGATTCCATTTTGTGGGAACTCATGGTAGTTGATTTATCAACACTCATCTTGTGAAGCAGACCCTCCCAGAATCAAGAATGCTTCATGCGGGAACCATGTGGCTAGTTGTGCACTGGCGACTGTTCTTTGATCCTGTGTGTGTTTGACAGCACTAACGACTATTCCTAGATACTTTTTGGGTTCGACAGTATTTACGACTATTCTTGGATGTTGTGTGGGTCCAACAACTCTGACTACTGATCCTGGATTCTGTGTGGGTCTGACAGATCTGACTTTTGTTCCCGGATCCTGTATGGTTTTGACAGATTAGTTGGTCTTGGATCTTGTGTGGGTCTGATAGCTCTGACTACTATTCCTAGATCCAATGTGAGTCTGACAGTTCTAACAGTTGGACCTGGATCTTGTGTAGGTATGATAGCTTAGATGAATCAGTCCCTATATATGATCATCTCTATCTCTCAACATAAGTTGTATACCTATGTGAGATGAGTCAGTGACTTTTGTGTTTTCCTCATGATTGAGATAAGTTACATGATAACCTAGGTTTATGTATGGGCATATACCTATGAAATGGATACCCATTGAATTTGTACTTTTTGATTAATCCTTATTGGATTTATTGATACCTTTAGGGTCTCGGGGTCCCTACTAAATATCGTTATACTCACCCTTGCTCGGGTTATGCCCGCACCGTGTTGGATTGGATGCAGACGACGGACAATGCTGACTGTGGCTGAGAGTAGCACGACTGGACAGTAACCAGAGGTGGACCACAAGGCGTGATGGTACACGGTGGAGATGGATGGACGTCGAGCACCATGGAGGCTATCTGTACCTACAATTCAGGTAGGATTTCCCAAAGTATGATCTGTCATTTGTTTAACATTACATCAGTTGAACTTGTTCTTCAGTTGTACTTGTACATTCTTGTAAGGCTTGTATTTCTAGCCCCTTTTACTTTTATCACTTGTTTTGTATACATATTTACATTGTGTTTCAATTTTTTCTAGTACTTTGTTGTGTGTGTTTTAGATAATATGTAAATGCCTTCCCAGTTTAAGGATTTACGCCTTTGTTGCTAATCAACAGCCCATGCCCTATGGAAGGTGGGCCTGGGGTAGTCACAACATGGGACCTGGAGGATGGGTGATGAAAAAATGGTATCAGAGGTTTCGGTTCAACCACAAAACTTTAGGCTCTGATATTTGTTTTCTATGAAGTAACAGTGTTAAGAGTTTTGAGTGTAGTTTTCAGTCTAGGGAGTCCAGTGTTGGTGTGGTGTCTGTCATATCCATACACCATGACCCTGACTTCTGATTTTTGACTCAGTTCACAAAAAAATTGGTTGTGTGTGTGTTTCAAGAGTTACCTTTGTGATCTCTTTGATTCAGCAGACCAGGTATAATTATTTACTATGGCGCACCTGTTTCTTTATACGATGCCTCCAGGCAGATAGCTAGCCAGGGTTTCAGGCTTTGTATGATATGGAAACCCACCGAGCGATGAGGCCTCAATGCAAGGCCCTATAAAAGTGGAGGCACCAGCTGTACCCCTAGCCATTGGGAATCCAATGCCACCAGCCCCTGCAGTAGAGAGTGCACACCCCATGAGCACATTTCACGAGTTCCAGTGCCAGAGGTCTCCCGGGTACATGGGGGTGACTGACCCGCAGGCAGCTAAGGATTGGCTGGAGGCTGTGGTGAGAGTTTTCAGACTGGTAGAGAAACCATTCAACCTAATGGTGACATTGTCGTGAGTCTCCTTTATGAAGTAGTAGGCAGATGGTGGAGTCTGATGCTCTCGGTGCATGACGAGGCAACACTTCTCTGGGAAAACTTTGAGATCATGTTTCTAGCAGAGTTTGTCCTAGCCACCCTACATGTGCTGTGAATATAGGAGTTAATAAATCTATAGTAGGGTAGCATGACGATGGAACTATACTCAGAGAGGTTCACTGAACTCTCCTGCTACTCTACATATATGGTATAAGACCCATTCATTAGGGATTGGTCTTTTGACTAGTGTAATAGGTGAGATATTCAGTCTTCAATGATCTCACATATCATCCTAATGTAAAAGGGGGTGTTAGAGAGAGCCCTCCTAATAGATATTTTCTTTGCTGAGATGTCTCCTGTAGAAAGACCCACCACTAGTCGACATGTAGTGGAGTCTACTGCAGTTGGAAATAGAAAGATTTCACAGAGGTCCATGTTGACCAGACCATCCAGTGGATGACCTCAGGACACAGTATCTTTAGTGTGAGTGATTCTTCTAGAAATGGGGATGACATTGTTGGTTTAAGGTTCAAACTTTCCAATCGTTCTCTAACGGGTTTATTCGTAGAACCAAAAACATCCAATGATTATATATACATTTGGACCTACATTCCAAAGGTAGGTGCTCATTAGTTGTGGACTGATGAGTCTTAAGAATTTTCATTGGTCGAGAGGATGGGAGGTCAGACTCGTCACCACTTTTTGGTTGTAATTATTGTCTACTATGGGACTCTCTTGTAGATTTAAGTTATGTTCACGAATCCCTTTTAATTTAGCAAGAATGAAAATGAGTTTTTCTTTTAGACATTACAATCAATGGTTGATATGTATGGGATTTAGAGAATATTTTATACGTATATGAGTTTCTTCATTAATAGAGATTCATCTATATGAATTATAGATTATTAGTCAATGGTATCCTTCAATACAGTATATAGAACTCTCTTGGTCATTATGATGACCATACTCGTTTTAGATCCATTCAGTAGGGCACTTGATGTTTATTGTCATTCCGAAAGACATGGATTATTTTAGAGTTGGTATCATACCCTCAGATGGGATACCTACGTATCCTTATTAGACAATGAATCATAACCCACATAGTTAGAGTGAAGTAGTTTGAAGTTTATGCATGATTAATGGCCCAAAGAGAGATGTCATAATTACTTTTACACACTAAGCTCACTTGACTCATTCTTGATGTGAGAAACAAGAGGTATCAGTAAAACTTGATGATTGTGCCACAAAAGATGCAATCATAAGAAAGGATGTGGGTATTACATATGTATAACTACCCATATAATTGAAGACATTGACTTTTAGAAAAGAATCACAAGAGAAGGGTCAATAAAGGTGTTTTTACTTTATGGATATTTGGTATTTTAATCTGGGACTTACTCCTAAAATGTAATCCAAATTTAAGAGAGATTTATGATTGGGTTTACTCCATAGAAGGAGGCCCAAAATTAAAGGAATTATGATTGGGGATTATTCCTAAGAAGGAGACCTAGGTTAAAGTAAATTATGAATGTGGCTAACTCTTGAGAAGGAGGCCCAGGTAAAGGAGACTTATAACATGTGGCTTACTCTTATGAAGGAGTCCCAGGTTAAAGGAAATTATGAATGGGTCTTACTCTTGAGAAGGAGGCCCAGGTTAAACAAACATTGGGTTTACTCCAAAGGAGGATTCCCAAACAAATGGAAATTATAATTGGGGATTATTCCTGAAAAGGAGGACCAAATTAAAAGGGACTTATGATTGGGGCTTATTCCAAAGAAGGAGGCCCAAATCAAAATAAATTAATATTGGGGCTTACGCCTATGGAGGATTCACAATGTTAAATGAAATTATGATTGTGACTTAATCCTGAGAAGGAGGATTCCCATGAACAGGGAACATGGGGCTTACTCTTAAAGAGGATGCCCAAATTAATGTTATTCTCATCTTATAGGATGAGGTTGAATAGAGGAATTATCTAACCTTATTGACGTAAAGTTATGTAATTCAAGAGGTTTTGATATATGTTCCATAGAATTATTTTCAGATAAGGAAGCCAACAAAGGAACCATGCTGTAAATGGATTTAAAGAGTGTTTTGAAAACCAAATCTTGACGAGAAGAGGTGGATTTGAGGAAAGGAAGTGAATTGAAATGAGGCGTGCAAGTACTATTCCGGCGCACGAGTCCTGGTCATGAATGTATACTTGCACAACATGAGTTCACTTGGGTGACAGAGAACCTAAAGGTTAATACTTGGGAGAGACTTGGCACATGCCCTTAGTATTATCCCTAAATGATTCCAGAAGGGCGGCGCACAAGTGTCTTCACTTCCCTTAAAGGATGGACACTTAGGGACGCAAGTATTGATGAGTTCTAATACTTAGGCCTTATTAATCCTCTTTAGAGCTTCCATTCTAGGCAAAGGATTGCCATAGACGTTTTCGGAAAACTTCAGATCGAGACTTGTGCGACCAGAGCTTGAATGTGAGTTTTGGATTTTTCTATCCTCATAATTGAGGTCCAACAAGGGATATTTATAGGCCATCAAAGGTTTGGGTGAAATTTCACTTAGGGTGGACAAGTGACTTGCAGGCCTCATATCTAGTGCGCAAGTGACTTCCGCGCCCAAGGCTGGGGCATAGGTATACTTGCGCACATTAATTCCTCTATAATATTAGATGAATCTTCCATCTCCTTTCCTCGAGGTACTTACCTTTAGTCAATATTTGGACTCTCTGACGGAGTGGAGTTTCAAAAAAAGTCCCCCCTCAGAGTTGGATCTGGAAATTGGAAAGAGGAGTTGACTCTATGGTAAAGAATAAACAAGAAATATGGTAGTTTAAAGTCATGCATGTCAGACTATAAAAAAGGATAATGTTTAATGGTCGTATAACTTTGACCAATTGGATTAAAATTGACTCAATTCCTTGATAATTTGTTTCAAAACATATCACCACATTCATATAAGGGGGAAAACATGTAAACTATTACCTAAGAAATTTTGAATATGAGGGATGATATGAAAAAAGGGATAAAAGGCATTAGAGGATTTATTTCCTAAGAGTGATGTTAACACTATTTAACAAACCTGTTAGGGTCTTAAATTATGCAGGGCCACTTAAGGGTATTGGATGCATAGTCAAATAATAGCATCATTTGGCTGACAGGTCCACTATGTAGATTACATATGCAAGGCCACCTAGGGGCACGTTCTTCATAGTCAATAAAAATAACTCTAAAAAATTTTATTTCTCTATTTATAAAATCTAGTGAATGTTTCTGGATGTTAAAAATATCCATAGCATTTATTTTTCTGTATATAGAGGGGTACTTGAATATTTATAGGATATTTCTTATCAAGATTGTCAAAGAATTTAATGAATGTCACTCCGGAAAAGGTTTGAACCAAACGTATGGAAGGGAAATATAAAACATAGACTTTAATACTTTCAGATCATGAAAAAGAGAATGGGAAAAATATGTAAAGGATGGCTATTTTTTGCAGATCCCTACATATTGTCATTAAGGCCAAATAATAAAAAAAGGTTTTCCCCCTAAGAATGAAATTACCACTATTTGAAAAACTCGTTAGGGGGTTGAATTATGAAGGTCCATTTAAGGTCAGTGGATGCATAGTCAAATAATAGTATCTTTAGGCTGACAAGTTCATTATGTAGACTACTTATGCAAGCCCACCTAGGGTCAGTGCTGCATAGAAAAGAAAAAGAATTCCCGAGTATCAAACATTTTGTTACCAGGAGTCAAGAAAAGTGATATGGGGATCTGGAAGTATTAATGGTTAGGATTATGACACATCAAAAAGGGAATTTTCCAATGAAAGAAATCGATACACAGACCAAAGGTAACCATAATTATGTTGTGGTTGTGTCCTGAATTAAGATGCTGGACTTTACTACGTATCCTAGAAGGATGGGAATCAAGCCATACATAGTTCATGAAATACAGTTTAACGTCATTTGGGATGAGAGTGTAGGAGTTCTTATTTTATGGTCATTGACCATGGACTATAATGAGGAATACACACTGTGTGTTTTTTAAACCTGATGTGAATGAAGACCAGGGTTTTCATACCACATTTATGTTTTCACAGGGGGAATATTCAGCCATGGGACTGAAAGCGGAATTTAATGTTAGGCCCAATGTCTCGGGGCTGGATTCGAGGGATGCTTGAATGTTCTTAAATATCACATAAGTATTGGAATCAAGCCACACGTAGTTCTTGAAATACCCTATGTACAGATTTGGTTTGTACAAGTGAAGGGTGAAAGGGGAATTTAGTGCAATGATGGTTTGACCCAAGATTAAAGGTTTGGGAATTTCCATGTATGCACGTATTCCTTGGAATATGACATGGTTGGAGATCAATGTCACTGATGATTACCTCTTAGGTGAGGGTGTCAAATACTATGGTAGTTTATTGTCATACAGGACAAAAGTTTGAATAGTTTTCTGTCATATGCATGGACCAGTGCTTCATAGTTTAGCGTCGTGTAACTAAAATGTATTGCAATGAAGTTTAATGTATAGCAGTGTGGAAAATGGGGTAATATATAGGTTAACGTCATATATCAAGGACAATGGTGAAGTAATGTGAATATATTTGTTTCGGGGTCGCATTATGGTTTATCATCGTATGAGATGAAGGTGAACTGATGTGAAGATGTTGGTTTTGGGCTTGAACCTCGGGAGGTTGCCTACATACCCATACTAGAAGGAAAGTATCAAAGTCCACGTATTTAAATTGAAAATTAATTGATGATTGAGTATTACTTGAGGACAACGACCTAAAAAATGTGTTGGGACTTACGCATGGTTAGTGGCCCAGAGAGGGTATTATTGTTGAAGTTTACTCTAAACTCACATGATTCATACTTTGTGTGAGAATCAAGAGGTAGAAACAACCCTAACTATTCATAATTTAACATCATGTAGTAAAAAATGGTGTTGTATTGTTTAGCATCATGTAGCTAGTATGTATTGTAATTTAACGTCTTGCAAGACATGTGCATAGTTTAATGTCATGTAGGACAAAAGGTACACAATGTAACGTCATGTTGGATGATAGAGGAACCATGAAGATTAATGTCTTACAGTGAGGACTAAAGATGTGCTTGTATTACAAAAAATATATCTTCAGAAATATGGCATTACATGGAGTCGTGATGAGTTCACCAACCATTGATATTAAAGAATAATCTCCATTGGTGTAGAACTTATTTATTGAGTAAGTTCCTTCCCACTTTGACTCAATATTTGGAGGTTTCATTCCTAGTGTCATTGGAGTTATAAAGACCAATACCAATTTTCCTTGAATGAATGAATGAAGGCGAACTTTTTTGTTGAAAGCCCAAGCGATTCGATTATGATAGACTTCCATGTGGTGCAGAGTGCACATTTTTTTTCAACTAATCATTCCAATTCATCCAATTTATTTTGAGATTGTTAATTTGTAGATGATTGATCAAAAATGGATACTCTGAGTGAAGATAATTGAACCTCAATTGGCTTGACTACTTCTGTTCCATATACCAATGAATATGTAGTTGACCGCATAGCAGTGCGGGTGGTGGTTCAATAGTCCCATAAAGCAAGAAAACATTTATCTGGCCATGATTTCTTATCTTTATCCACCATCATTAGCAGTATGTTTGAAAGATTCTTATTAAATGATTCTATTTTTCCATTGGATGCTTCATGATTCTGAGATGAATGGTTGGATTTGATGTTGTGTTCTTGATACAACTTTCTTACCTCTAATGAACAGAAGTTGGTGCCATTGTCGGTCAATATGGTATGAGGGACACCAAATCTAGTAATGATTTTAGACATGATGAAGCAAACAATGCATTTATAACTAACTTCTTTAAGTGGTATTTCCTCTACCCATTTGGAAAAGAAGTCAGTAGCAGTAAGAATATAATTAAACAGCTTAGATGTAGCTGAAGGGTAAGGTCCAACTACATCTATTCCCCCTGTGGAAAATGGCCATGAGTATTTAGCTGTATTAAGAAACTCTATGGTTTGATGAATTAATTTGGTACATACTTGGAATGAATGACACTTATTTGTGAAATCAACACAATCTTGCATCATTATAGGCCAGATGTATCCAAGCCTTCGTATTTGACCAGAAAGCATATGTCCAGACTGGTGGGCACCACAAACTCTTACATATACTTCATTCATGACACCCATTGTATCTTCACCGTCAATACGTCTAAAGATAATTCCATCAAAACCTCACTTGTATAGAATTTTTTCTAGGTGATCTGGGCTATCATAAAGAGTAAAATTGACCACACGTCGCCAGACTTGTTCTTTCCCAGCTCTATCAGGTGGGAGTGTTCTATTTTGAAGGTATTACCTGATAGCTATCATCTATCCTGTATAATGACCATATGGTTCAGAAATGGGACTAATATTATTGATTTCCTCAGTTCTGATTTGAACAAAAGGTGAAACTATATGAAGGTGGGAAATACTGATGATTAATTCATCACAAATTGGATCTTCTAGAGCTATGGCTACATTAGCCAGGGCATCAACTTGAGAATTTTGTGATCGCGGAACATAAGAAAATTTCGGTTCCGAAGGAAATTCCACCATTAAATCTCTAACATAATCATACAATGGGATTAACTATTCCTTTCTGATGGAGACTCTGACTGGTGAACCATTTCAGGTTGTACCATTTGCTGGGGCGGTGCCTGTGCTTTTGAAGTAGATGGCACAAAATCTGCCAGGGTCATTGACAACGTAGGCATTGACCCGAGCTCATCTTCTTCTAACTGCTCCTATTTCATCGAATTATGCCGCCTCTTTGAGGATATTGCTTCTGACAATGAGGGTTTTGTTGTGGCAGAAATAAAAGAATTCACCATTGGTTTCTTCAATTGCGTTCGTAAAATGGCATGAGTTTGGATGATCATTGTCCTAACTATCCAATCATTATATTTCTGTGCATTTTTTCTTCTGACTTCCTACCACTCGCCTTCTGGCTCTGGATCTGTAGTAGTAACACATGCTACCTAGGCTAAAGATCTTTTCAATTTTACTTGTCCTGAGTCCACCATCTATTGCAAAAAGTTAATTAAAGACAAAACAATTTTTAATGGGATTCCCCAACATCTGATGAAATGGGAAATAGTTAGGAAGGCCTTCATCTACTTCCTTGTTCAAACATTTAGGATTGGAAACTGAACCAAATTATTTTCCAGAGCAGAAATGAAGTAACCAGAATCATGTTCATATTGGAAAGAATAAACATTGTTCTTTAACTCCTAAAATTGTTTCTGTCTTTGTTCTCTTTAATCATATTGATGAGATGACCTCTGTTTTTGATGCTTAGGAGGTGGAGCCCTTTGATAATATTAAGGTTTTTAAGTGGAAGCAAGTATAGATGTTTGTTTAAGTGTAAGTGTATTATTCTCTACTCTCCCCATTCTCCTTCCTAGAGCTGATGTAATTACATGAGTTTTAGCCTTAGTCTCTATAAGAGAGTCTTTGATATGTTGAGGGATTGAAGAAACGTCTCAAAACCCACCTGTGTATTTCAAAAGAATTAACGGTGTGTGTAATTCTTCACACAAATTGTCCACATAGATTGGAAACAATTTTTTTTGGGGGAGTGATAAGGTTAAGGATTATGTTAATCCTTTCCAGTGAGCAATGAAATCCGCAACTCTTTCATTTTCCATTTTCTTACAATTTTTAAGATAAAAAACAGTCTTCGTTGGTAATGATGAGCTAAATTGAAGATGGAATCATTGAAGGATATCTTCCCACCTGGTAATTGATTGAGACTACAAACTTGTATACCAGTCAAAAGTAGGCCTTTGTAGTGACTACACAAAACAACTGAGCATAACTGCTTATTGTTGTTGAGAAGTTACCATCATAGGATCACAGTGAGAAAAAATGTATTAATTGTTGTTCTGGTTCTCGCAAACCATTAAAAATTAGGAATGTGGTATTTGGAAAATTTGATGGGGGAGGAATTGTGACAACCCATTCAGGGTAATCTTTCATTTCTGGTTGAACATGTGCAAATTTTCCCTCCATCGCTTCCAACAGAGATGTTAATGACACAATGGTAGTTATTAACTTTTGAGAAACATATGGTTGATCTTGGACCTAAGAAGGTGCAATAACTGGAGTTTGGACAGGTGTGGAAATAAGTACTACAACTGATGGTAGCACTAGCAGTTGTTGTAGCGCATGTCCCATAGGACTAGACCTATGAGGGAGTACATGTAAATGAGGATATTATTAATCCATCCTAATAACTGCAATGAATTCCATTTACTGACTGACTCCAGCATGCTTAGGAGGAAGACTACCTGGAATTAGTTCTTCATTCAACCTCATTAAATCCTTAATTTTTTCCTCTTGTGGTGCGAACCTTTCTTCTAATGAGAGTTATTGGCCTTCTCCAGAGGTAGGGTGGGACGTAACCTAACTTTTACCCTTTTTATTGGCGTGTGCCTTTTGAGAGTATGGAAGGGAATTGCCCGAAGGAATGACTTGCCTATGGGTAGCCCTCTGGATTCTAGAACACACAACTTCTTCATTTATTTATATGTGTACAACTTCTTGAATATGAACTTCTTTATCTGATTCCACTATGTGAACCTCATGTTCTAGGGGATCAGTAATAATGGAATTGATGACATTTATCGATGATAAAACATTGCATCCCTTCTATCACCATTTCTATGATACTATCTTTTTCTATGTCCTTTATGAGACATTTCCTTTTGTTGAGTTGATCCATGAGGATCTTCTTGATGAACCGTAATTTGGAGGGAACCTACTGATAATTCAGCTCTACGTTCCTCTTGTGTCTTCCTCCATAACTGAGATAAAACTAAATTTTTCTAAGGGAGTGATTCAGGATTTGAAAATATCCCCACTCTGGTGGACTGGGGATGTTCCAGCTTTCCTTTCCCAACTTATTGAATCACATTTGTTGATCCCAAGGGTTGGGATAAAAGAGTCCCCATCCTGGAAAGCTGAGGTCGTTTTGGAGCTGCTACATCTGAGACTTTCTTAAAAGCTATCCTGATTTTTGGGATATTAGTTCAGAAATTAGTTAGATGAATCATCCGACATTCACTCAAATCACCTAGATCAAATGACCGTTGAATGATTTCGGACACCTCTACCACCTAATGATGGACATCCTCTAAATGAGAAGCTTGTTAGATATTCTCATTTTCTTGATGAAAGATTAATTTGACAACTTGTTCTTTGTATGCCTGACTTTGGGAAGAACTAGTTGAGGCATGTTCCTGAGCAATCCTTTGATTACACAAAAAACCTATTGGTTGTGTCCATCCATGGGCAATAACATGGCATGAGGCCACTTTTTCTGGGTTTTGTTGACTTGAGTTTATAGTGAAATGCAGTGCTCCATGAAAACACCATCCCCTGATATGAATACTAGGTGAGGTGTTGGTAATTACCTAGATAAACCTTTTTAGTGAAAAAAATCCTGCAAGCTGAAGGGATCTCTATTGATTTTCATCCTTTGGATATCTGGAAACTGAGAGAGATTCCAAATCAATTTGGAATTGTAAAACTTATATTATCTTAACATGATTTTCATATTCATCATAAGATAATATATTCTTTTTTATGTGACAAAGATTTTTCCACATGTTAAGATGAATATCATGAATACAATATTCCATCAACATCTCTGTAATATCTTACTGAGAGTCAGCCAAAGGCCATAACATGACTGGTAATTCACTTTTCAGAAGTTGTTTTCTCATATTCATCACTACCACTTTATCATTCGATAAATATTATTCTACCTGATTAGAGCAAAGATGGTGTTTCATTGTGGCTTAATCAGATTTAAAAAGATTGGTAGAGAATCCATTTATCAAATTTAAAGATGAATGGCCCAGGGGTGGTTCAGAGAATGACCTACACCTCGGACTATCTTCTGATTGAGAATTTATATCACCTTCTAGTGGTAAAGCATAAGACATGAATGGCTTTACATTTTCATGTGCATCAATATAAGAGGGCTTTCTCGTTATTGCATTATCATTCAAATAATTTTACAGGAAATTAAAACTACTACTACGGAGAGGACATTCACATTTGAATTCATCATCATGAGGAGGACCACTATGGTAGGTTACCGCAAAAGATGAAACCTTTTTCTCCTTGATCTTCTGGCCACTCAGAGGGTTATTGTGGCACTCAACTGAATATGATACTTCAAGATCGACCGAATTGTCATAAATAAAGCCTTCATGAGGAAGTGTCTGATGGAGACCTTATGAATTATTGTTGTTATTTCTAGAAATTGAAAATGAAAGAGTATATTCTTGAGTTGCAAGAGATAATTGTCTGAGGGCTTCAAGAAATCCACCATCGAGCAAGGCCTTACTACAAATTGTTTCTTTATTTCTCGACTGTGATGGATGAGTCTTTATCTTAGACTCCATCTTAATCAAATTGGAAACCACAAGTTATGAAAGGTTGTTATTATGGGTAGGTGTATGTGCATGCTCAGGAGAAATAGTCCGGTTAGGATGATTATCTCCATTGAAATTAGGTGTATGTGCTTGACTTGATTGTTCATATGACATGGGGGAGTATGCCCAAAAACCCTCCTGGACTAGGACCGCAGTGTGTATCCATTCCAAAGTGATATTTTTATGATTCAATCTACTGATAGGGATAGATTTATTATTCCTTCCCGGTGATACTGCTAATGTTGTTATAATATTCGGACTTGCATCCAGAATATGGGCAGGGATTTGCTTCTAATCATTCACCATTGTCAGAATGTGCTTGGATACATCAGCTAACAGAATGAGAATATACGTCCATTTTGTGTTTGGATTAGGTGTGTATTACTGCTCCTATCCACATTTTTCTATTAGTGAATTCTGACAGTACTCATGTGTGGGTGCATAAAATTGTGTCTGCATCCAGGTTGTCATTGGAGCTTTCCAATTGACATCTCTGGGTGCTACCAAATGAGATTGTTGGTTAGAATAATGAATTGCAGGTGTATGTTACTACTGATTGTTGCCCACCACATTTGATTGGCGAGTTTCTTTGGTTGTAGTCAGACGGGCCTACTGACTAGCTGATAAATTGTAAATAGGTGTACATTCCTGCCTATAATACTCTACTGGAATTTCCTGGCGGGATTGGCATGTTACTGCCAGATGAGTCTTCTGGGTAGTAACATTAGGACGGATGGATGCATATGCCCACTCGTTGTTTTACATCAAAATGGCTTGATGGACTTCTATGGATGGGGAAGAGGTAAGAACCTGCTCCATGTTGATCGGATTTCACCTCTGACAATTCTCCTTGAATTCTCGGGTCTGAGGAACCTTAGATGAACCCCTAAACGCAATGCCCTAATCATGATGGGGGTGAACTACCGCATGAGTCAGGCAGTGATTGTTGATGGGAGCCCTCAAGAAGGACTCTTGTCTTTTTGAATTAAGGAGTTGAGTGACCTTCTCATTCTCCTACCCATAATATGAAAGGGACTGGTGATTGCGTTCCACAGATAATGACTCCAAATAGTTGGAGATGGTGGTTGGAACCAGCTGATTCATGACCACTGGTCATTGCTATCTGGACATCCAGGGTGAGATGCTAACTTGGAGGGCTTGTCGAGTAGCCTCCATAGTCGACATGGTACCGTGTTGATGGTATTCCTAAACCAATGCGTTTGAGACCTAGTGTTGAAGACACTGAGTAGGTGATGTTGTCCTCAGAGTGGATGAGGATCCAGCAAGAGTAGTGCCCGAGGAATTCACAGTTGGGAACTTTAAAGAATCCATTTCTGTAATGTAGAGAGATCTTGGGAAAGAGTTACTTTTTTATATAACATACATAATCAAGATATGTTTTTCCAGACTACATCATTTGGATGAGAACAAATATTATTGATTGATTTGTTGGACCTCACATTAAGTTAAATAGGGACCAAAAAAATTAGTAAAACATCATTTATCATTGTTAAGGATTCACATCGGTTCACCAATTGTCATTCTTCGGGAAATAGGAATGACCTTGTTTGTTTATGGTTCAAACATTCCAATCGGTTTATAATGGGTTTATTCGTAGAACCGGAAACATCCAATGATTCAATATCCATTTCGACCTACATTCCAAATATAGGTGGTCATTATTTGTGGAATGATTACGCATAAGAATTTTCATTGGTTGAGAGGGTGGGAGTTAAGACTCATCACACCTACATGGTGGGAACTATTGTATACTCCGGGTCTCTCTTATAGATTAATGTTATGTTCATGAATCATTATTAATTTATCAAGCTGTAAAATGAGTTTTTCCTTTAGACATTGCAATCAGTGATTTATATGTATGGTATTTAGAGAATAATTTATATGTATTTGATGTTCTTAATCAATACAGAATCATCTATATGAATTAGATATTAATAGTCAATAGTATCCTTCAATACATTATATATAACTCTATTGATCATTATGATGCCCATACTGGTTTTAAAGCCACTCATTGGGGCACTTGATGTTTATTGTCATTCAGAAAGAGGGGGATTATTTAAAATTTGTGATCATACCCGTATATGGGAAACCTATGTATCCTTAATAGAAAAGGAATCAGAACCCATATAGTTCGAGTGAAGACTTATGAGGTTTATGCATGATTAATGGCTTAATGAGATATCTCATTATTACTTTTACACTCTAAGCTCACGTGAGTCTTGCTCGATGTGAGAAATAATAGGTATTAGTAAAACTTGACGATTGTTCCATGAAAGATGAAATCATAAGAAAGGATGTGGTGCTTACATATGTATGACTGCCCATGTAAATGAGGACAATGACTTTTAAAAAAAAGAATTCCAATCGTATGTTCCATAAAGGTGTTTTTACTTTAATGAGATTTGGGACTTTAACCCGGGACTTACTCCTGAAAATAATGAAAAATTTAAGAGGGACGTATGATTGGGTTTACTCCTGAGAAGGAGGCCCAAAATTAATGGAATTTTGTTCGGGGATTATTCTTAAGAACGAGGCCCAGGGTAAAGGAAATTATGACTGAGGATTACTCTTGGGAAGGAGGCCCAGGTTGAGGGGACTTATAACTTGGGGCTTACACCTGATAAGGAGGCCCATATTAAAGGAAATTATGACTGGGGCTTACTCTAGAGAAGGAGGCCCAGGTTAAGTGGACTTGGGGTTTACACCAGAGGAGGATTCACAAACCAAGGAAAATTATAATTGGGGATTGTTCTTGAAAAGGAGTCCCCAATTAAAAGGGACTTATGATTGGGTCTTATTCCTAATAAAGAGGCACAAATCAAAAGAAATTCAGACTGGGGATTACTCCTAAGGAGGATACCCAAGGTTAAAGGAAATTATGATTTGGGCTTAATCCTTAGAAGGTGGATGCCCATGAACAGGGAACATGAGGCTTACTCCTAATAAGGATGCCAAAATTAAAGATATTTTCATCATAAAGGATGATTTTGAATGGAGGAAATCTCTAACATTAGTTACATAATGTTATGTAAATCACAAGGTTCATAGATATGTTCCACAGAATTATTTATAGATAAGGAAGAAAACTAAGGAACTATGTGTAAATAGATTTTAAGAGGGTCATAAAGGCTAAATCTTGAAGTGGAGAGGTGGATTTGAGGAAATAAAGTTAATTGGAAGGAGGCACGCAAGTACTATTTTGGCACACAATTCTTGTTTACGCAAGTATACTTGTGCGACATGAGTTTACTTGGGCGACAGAGAATCTGTAGGGTAATACTTGGGTGAGACTTGGCTCAAGCCCTTAATATTATCCCAAGATTCTTCCAAAAGGGCGGTGTACACGTTTCCATGAGAGGACAAGGCAGTGCGCAAGTGTCTTCACTTCCCTTAAGGGATGGACACTTCGGCACGCATGTATTGATGATTTCTAAAACATAGGAATTATTCTTCTACTTTTGAGCTTCCATTCTAGGAAAAGGATTACCTTAGAAGTGTTTGGAAGACTTTATACAGAGACTTCGGAGACCAGATCTTGAATCTATGTTTTGGATTTTTTTATCCTTGTAATAGGGGCCCATAGGGGATATTTATAAGCCACCTGGGGTTTTGGTAAAGTTTCACATAGGGTGATAAAGTGACTTGTGTTCCTCATATTTGGCGTGCAAGTGACTTATGCGCTAAAGGCTGGCACACAGGTATACTTTCACACCTTAATTCCTTTGCAATATTTGATGAATCTTCCATCTTCATGGATCAAGGTACTTCCCTTTAGTCAATATTTGGACTCTGTGACAGAATGGTGTGTCAACAGCGAGGCACACGAGATAGATCCAGTCATTTGAGGAACATACAGTGATTCACATGTGGCAGGGAGGGTCACATGACTCATGACTGTCCGAACCACCATAATGATGATTAGTAGACCTTCGAATGACCGCCAGAGAAGAGATAGAGATTCAATCGAGGACCCCAAGGAGAAGGAGGAAATGGAAGAGGAGATGGTCGTGCAGTTAATGGTTGTCGACGATTTGAGGTGTTACCGCCAACACCACCAGGAGGTCCACCCTGACCGCATGGAGCAGGTGGACATGTAATAGATCAGATCTAGTAATATGAGGATCACGATCATGGTGATCTTGAGTTTATTCGAGGTATGATCTGTGTCTACTCCACCTTAGCTATAGTACTTATATACAGAGCTTCATGTCACTCTTTCATTTCCCAATCCCTCATTCGGAGCTCGGATATTCCTACGGAGCTGTTGGATCAATCCTTACACCTAGAGTCTCTTAAGAGAGCAGAATCCCTGATTACGCACTGTTTGCAGTAGTGTGATCTTACTCTAGGAGGAGAGATCGTTGGCTGGGATCTCCTTGTAGCGGCATCGAGGCCTTATCATGTCATCTTGGGTATGGACTGCTTATCTACAGTCCATGATCAAATAAAATGTATTAGGTGCAAAGTGTGGTGTGTTTGCACTGATGGGACCAGGTTCACCTTCACCAGTGATAAGGGGGACTTTAAAATACAGGACTAGCTTACTCATAGGAGGATATAGCTGATCACTCATTAGTTGGCCTGCCTTACAATCGGAGTAGTTTTTGTGGAGAGTCTGATCTATCCTGTAGTGGGGGACCAGTACATGGATGTTTTCCTTGATGATGTCACAGGTCTACCACCTTTCAGAGAGGTGGAATTCTACATTGACTTGTACCCTGGGACGACACTGATATCTACACCAACGTATCTGATGGCTCCCGTGGAGCTTCCCCAGATGCGGGTAGAGCTAGAGGACTTGCTGGGGAAAGGATTATTCTGGCCCAGTGTTTCACCCTGTGTATCCCTGATCCTTTTTTTCAAGAAAGAAGATGGGAGATTGAGGCTCTATGTTGACTATCATCTCCTTAACCAGATGACTGATAGAACAAGTACCCACAACTGAGGATTGCCAACCTCTTTGATCAGTTGAATGCAGCACTATGTTTCTCGAAGATAGAACTCAGAACTGGCTATCACCAGCTCAGTGTTTAGGATGAGGATGTGCAGAAGACGACCTTAGGATGTCGGTACAGACACTATGAGTTCTTGGTTATTCCATTCGCCAAAAAAAGTTTTATTAGTGCTCATGGGAATCATGAACAGTATCTTCCAGTCAAACCATGATCTATTTATCGTAGTCTTCATCGAGGACATTCTGATCAACTCGAATAATGTGGAGGAGCATTCCTACAATTTTCAGGCAGTACTGGACACACACGAAGAGCTCTAACTTTATGGTAAGATCTTGATGTGCAAGTTTTGGAGTTGATAGGTTCACTTTTTGGGTCATGTCATCTCGAATGATGGAGATGCAGTTGATCCAGTGAATATTGAGGCGATATTTTCTTAGGAGCCACCCAGGAGTGTGACAGAGGTACGGAGTCTCCTGGGATTGGTTGGATACTACTGGAGGTTTGTACTAGACTTCTCTAGAGTTACAGCACCACTATCAGCCTTAACAAAGACAGGGAAACCCTCCATGTGGTCGGAGAGATACCAGTAGATCTTTTAGGATCTGAGACAGAGGCTGACTAGTGCCCCCATCTTGAGGCCTTCAAAGGAAGGTGTAGGGTACGTATTCAACTGCGACGCATGAGGGATCAGACTCGGGTGTGTCCTGATGTAGGAGTGAGCAGTGATTGGGTATGGTTCTTTACATCAGAGGAAACACAAGTAGAACATCGCTACCCATGACCTAGAGTTAGAAGTAGTGTCCTTTGCCTTGACGGTGTGGAGACACTATCTAATTAGTGAATGTATTACCATGTACTCTGATCACAAGAATATCAGGTATATTTTCACTCAGAAGGACCTGAACCTGAGACAACGATGATGGGTCGAGTTCCTCCAGGACTATGACTTCAAGATAGTCTATACTCCTGTGAAGAGGAATGTTGTAGCAAATGTTCTCAGCAATAGATCTGATATACAACTGCTAGGTGAGGCAACATAGGAGGTATATACTTTAAGATATCCTTTCTTAACCGAGATAGAGCTACTTTCCTACTGTCTCTAACTATCACTCCCCCACTCCTTCAGAAAGTCAGGGAAGCACAACATGGGGACGCTGCCTGTGAGACACGATGTGCTCAAATATCCACAGGGCATGCACTTGATGGATTTTCTGAAGATGGGGAGCACGTTATCCTCTTCAGTGTACATACTATTGTACCAATGTCACATCATGAGGAATTGTTGAGGTAGTTCCACACATTTCCTTAAAGGTACATCCTAGAGTGGCGATGATATACCAGGACCATAGATAATAGCATTGGTGTCTATGTATGAAGAAAGAAGTGGTAGAGTTTGTCTCTTAATGCCTCATTTTTCAACAAGTGAAAGAGGAGCACCAGGTACTATTAGGCTTGGTTCATCTTTTAGAGGTCACATAGTGGAAGTGGGATGGGATATCCATGGACTTTGTGATGGGTATTCCACATTTATCCATGGTTGATGACTCGATTTGGGTGATCGTTGACCTACTCACCATGTCGGACCACTTCATTCTGATTAGATAGAAGGGTTCAGTAGAGAGCAAGGGATGCCTCTATGTGCAGTAGATTGTGCAGCTACATGGAGTAACTTCTTCATTTTTCTCCGACCATGACACACAGTTTACTTCCCAGCTATGGAAGGGGTTGCATGAGGCTTTTATGACATAGCTTCATCTGAGCACCGCCTTCCATCCTCAGACAAATGGTCAGACCAAGTGGACTATTCAGACCCTCGAGGACATTCTACGTGCTTGTGTCCTCGACATCGGTTGCAGCTGGGAGGATCACTTACCTATTGTGGAGTTTTCATACAACAACAACTATCACTCCACCATCGGGATGGTACCTTTCGAGGCCTTGTGAGGTCGAAATTGTAGATCACCACTGTGCTGGACAGACCTAGGTGAGTTCTCACTACTAGGACTAGATATGGTATAGGATACCACAGAGAAGGTGCAAATCATTCAGGAGTAGATGAAGACATCACATAGTAGGTAGAATTCATATGCCGATAGAATAAGAAGACCTATGGAGTTTGAGGTAGGTGACCACATATTTCTATAGGTCCCACACCGATGAGGTTTACATTGATTTGGTGGAGGTAGAAAGTTATCTCCAAGATTCATCATACCATTCCTGGTCCTCAGCAGAGTAGGAGAGGAGGGTTACCACCTGTCTCTTCCACCTCAGTTACACCGAGTGCAAGACATATTCCATGTATCTCAGCTGAGGATATACGTGCATGACCCTTATCACATCATCGACCATGGGGATCTAGAAGTAGACGATGGGGATACGTTGACTGAGCTTCTAGTGGAGATTGAAGATCGACAGGCGTGGGACCTCCGGGGAGGGTCGATTCCTCTGTTGCACATTCGTTGGCAGCACAGTAACCTCCAGGAGATCACATGGGAATGGGAGGCTCAGATGTGTGCTCAGTGCCCCCTTTTGTTCCCTTAGTACGATTTGTAGCATAATGGTAGACAAATACCTGAGGTGGAGAGAATGTAAAGACTAGGAATTTACGTGGATTTTTTTTTTAAATACATGAAAATTTTACAAGTCTGTGAA
Source organism: Viscum album (assembly GCA_963277665.1). Classification (NCBI taxonomy): domain Eukaryota; kingdom Viridiplantae; phylum Streptophyta; class Magnoliopsida; order Santalales; family Viscaceae; genus Viscum; species Viscum album. Next base: position 479,749,334 of record OY728134.1, read on the forward strand.
AACTAACGACGCGTGATTCTGAGTCCTAGTGTGCCCGGAATCAATTTCTGAAGTTTTTTTCGGGTACCTTTAGTAAACATATGAGCGGGATTTTATAAATTTTGAACTGGTGCTCAAAATTGAAATCCAAGGGCACCGTTGAACACACAACATCGATATTCGTTTATTGATACTTTCACTTTGACGGTAGTCGGTCGAGTTTAAAAGATAGATTTTGGGTTTTTCTGGAGAATAATAAAATAATGTGTCCATCACATTATTTTATTTTAGCCACCATTTGGTGTGTGGTGGTTAAAACCTTCTCATGGAGGTTGGAGGTTGTACCACTGCACCTTAACATCACATTAGAGGTTATGGTGGTGGGGTCCACTCGAACTCAACCTCCCATGAGAGGATTAATGTGGTGGGGACCACCCAATCATTCACCCCTTGAAACTCCCCATTAAATTGGAGAAGCCCTAAAGCTAAAATTAATATTTGGGAGCCTATTCAACTCCCTTTATTTAATTTGTTCCAGTCATCACTAATTAATTTCTGCCAACTCTCGTGAATTAATTACGGGAATCCTTTTTAAATTAATTCTTCTTTTTGATTTTTTGTGCCAACCAAATATTAGTCAAATCAATCTAATATTATTTAACATGGCATTTGGGTGGATGTTGGGAATGAGGAAACCCTGGGAGGATTAGATTTCTCCTAATGAAAAATGTAGAATGCATTATTCTAATGAATAATTCCAGTGAAAATCCTCCTTTGAATTTTTCCCCGGACACCTACAGACCTGGAATGTCTTCCACAGCCAACGTAGCTTGGGTATGGAAGCGTTCTGCAGACATGACGAATGACAATTATCTTTTTCTACTTTCTGTGACTCCATCAATGAACGACGAACGACAAACAAAGATAGGGGTTAAATTAATTTATTTACTTGTTCATCCTTTCTCTATAATAAAAATGGTTATTGAGATTCGTTCTTATGAACCGTTTTCTATCCCCTTAAACGTGGATTATACGGGCCAACCAAACATGGCCTGACATCCTCCATCGATTTTCCTTCTTTGTGGAATTCATCGGCATGGCGATGAGGCAATGAAGGAGACAACAACCAAGGTCACGCTACCCACGGCCTCCGTGAATCGTGCTGCCCCCACAGTGCTCCGGTGCTTCCGGTCGAGCACCGCCGGCTCGCACCGGCCCGACCATCCAGACTTCCTACTGCCTAACCCCCCACATGCGCCTCACTTTCCACCCCGAACTGGTCGCCTGGCAGTGCGCCACCCGACCACAGGACCCCTGGCCGCATGCCTCCCCAGACCGAGCTGTCGTCCCACCTGCCCGGGATACCCCCTGGTCACGCCCGAACCAGCCGCTTGACTGCCCGCCTGGCCGCCAGCCTGGCCGCTCGCGCTGGCTGCGCCCACCGAACCTACTGCCTGCCCGGCCGCCTGCCCGACCGCCCCGTGCTGGTCACACCCTGTCGAACTGATCATCCGCCGGGCCCCCTGCTTGACCGCCTGCTGACCGCCCGCGCTGGTGGCGCCCTGCTGAATAGGCCACCCTCAATGGTCACGCACCATGGAACCGGCAGCCTTCTGGCCTCCGCGTTCTCCCCACGCGCTGCCTCGAGCTAGCCCCCCATGCGGTCTACTGGCCGAGCCAGCGAACCGGCCCCCATATGGCCTCTAGGCCGAGCCCCGTAGAGCCGTGTCGTCGCGATGCTCCGGGCCAAAATTACCCCGAGGCTGGTCCAAAATGCCCATGTGGTCTGTTTAGCAGGGACAGCAGACCTGGATCAAATCTAACAGGTTGCCCCGCCCAATGGGCCTTGCATGAACCAACAGGCCTGACCGGTTGGACTAGACCCGGGCCCACTATTGACCCTTTACATCATTTGGCCACATCATTGGCACCAGACGTTCGATTGACGATCCCCCAACGACACTAGAAATCTTGGAGCATAGCCCTCCCTTTGAGTATACCCCCACTGTATTTTGGTGTTTATTTGAGATATGGTGAGGTTGGATTATACACGAATCCAACCAGACCCCCAGGACTAAAATGCTAATAACTCATTCACCGGGCATCTGATTGACGCGTTGTCTATTGCGTTGAGACCCCTATGATGAGGATGACCATTGAGATACTTCTTTTTTGGGAAAAAATGGTATTTGGTGTATCGAAACTTGGATTGGGGATCATACCATCTCGAAATAAAAAATTCTTTGTGCGGGAACCATGTGGCTGGATGTTCACTGACAAATGTTCCTGGATCCTATGTGGGTTTGATAGCACTGAAGACTGTTCCTGGATCCTATTTGGGTTCGACAGTACTAATTACTGTTCTGGGATCCTGTGTGGGTCAGACAGCTCATACTATTATTCCTTGATCCTGTGTGGGTCTGACAGTTCTGAATTCTGTTCCTGGATCATGTGTGGGTTTGACAGATTAGCTGGTCTTGGATCCTATGTGGGTCTGACAGCTCCGACTACTATTCCTAGATCCTGTGTATGTCCAAAATTTCTAAATGATGCTCTTGGATCCTATATGGGTATGATATATTAGATGATTCATTGGATATATCTAATCATGTCAATTTCTCTACATAATGTGTATACCTTTGTGAGTTGAGTCAGTGACTTCCATGTTTTCCTCACGATTGAGATGGGTTACTTGATAACAAAGTTATATGTATGGGAATTTTACTATGTAATGGATATCCATTGATTTCATACATTTTGATTAATCCTTTTTGTATTTAGTGATACCATGAGGTTCTCTGGTTCACTACTGTGTATCGTTATACTCATCCCAACATGGGATATGCCTGAACCTATTTGTGTTGGATGCAGACGACAAATAATGCTGACTGAGGCCAAGAGTAGCAGGACTAGATGGCACCAGGAGGTTGACCATACGGAGTGATGGTACACAGAGGAGACTGACGAACATGGAGCAATGTGGAGTCTATATGTACCTACTCTTCTTGTGGGATTTCCTGGAGGATGATCCAGCATCTATAATACTTTACTTCAGTTGTACTTGTACTTTCATTTGGGCTTGTAATTCTGGACCATTTTACATTCCATCACTTCTTTTGTATACAACATTACTTAGTGACTTTCATCCATATCGTACACTGTTTTTTGTGTTTTTAGTTAAAACGGAAATGCCTTCCTAGTTAAGGGATTTACGCCTTTTTGTGCTAGTCGCCAACCCATGGCCTATGGAATGCAGGTTTCTTGAAGTCATGATATGGGCCTTGGGGGATGGGTTGTGACAAATAGGTATTAGAGGATTCGGTTCTACCACATATCATAGGGCTCTGGTCTTTCATTTCTGTGAATAAATAGTGTTAAGAGTACTGATTATGGTTTTCATTCCAAGGAGTCCCGTGTTGGTGCGGCGGCCGAAGTATCAATACAGTTGGACCATGACTTCTGATTTCAAACTTAGTGCATGAAAACATTGATTTCATGTGTGTTTTATGAGTTTTATTTGTGATCTCTTTGTGTCAGCTCACCAGGTATAACTTATTGATCGTGGTGCACCTATTTCTTTATCGGATGCCTCCAAACAGACAGCCAGCCAGGGTTCCAGGCTTTGTACGAGATGGAAGCCCACCGAGCGATGAGGCCTCGGTGTAGGGCCCTATCATAGTGGAGGCACCAACGGTACCACTACCCATTGTTCAAACGAGTCAACCAGCCCCAACAGTAGAGAGTGCATGCCACCTGAACGCGTTGCATGTGTTCCAGTGCCAGAGGCCGCCCGGGTAATAGGGTGAGACTTACACGCAAGAAGATGAGGATTGGCTGGAGGCTATGGTGAGAGTCTTCAGATTTGTAGGGAAACCATCAGGCCTTATAGTGATCATTTTCGCGAGTCTTATATAGGAAGAAGTAGGAAGATAGTAGAGCCTAATGCTCTAGGTGCAAGATGAGGCCACACTTCCCTGGACAGACTTCGAGAGACTATTTTGGGAAGAGTTTTTCTAAGACACCGTACATGAGGTGTGGATACAGGAGCTACTACATCTATAGCAGGGTAGCATGACAGTGGCATAGTACTCAGCGAGGTACAACGACCTCTCATTTTACTCCACATATATAGTATGAGACCCATTCTTTATGGACCATATCTTCGACTAGGGGCTCAGGCGAGAGATTAGGGCTTCAATGATCTTCCTTAGCATCCCTATGTAGGCGGGGGTGTTAGAAAGAGCCCTCCTAATAGATATTTCCCATGTTGAGCAGTCTCCAGAAAAGAGACCCCCACTAGTCAACATGTAGCAGAGTCTTCTATAGCTAGCAGTAGATTGATATCATAGAGGTCCAAGCAGACCAGACCATCCGGTGGATGACAACGGGACATAGGATCGGTTGTGCGAGTCACACGAGATTGATCCAGTCATGTGAGGAACAATCATTGTTTCACATGCGGTGGGGAGGGTCACATAGATCTTGACTGTCTGGCCCACCATACATAGGATCATCAGACGGTCGAAGGACCACCTTGGCAGAGATAAATATTTGATCTAGAAGGACCGTAGAGAGTAGGCAGATGTGGAAGAGGAGTTTTCCATGTATTTGGTGGTGGATGATGATTCAAGGTGTTACTGCCACCATCACCAAAAGGTCCACCCCGACCATAGGGAGAAGGTGATAGGCAAGAGCTCAGCTCCAGGCAGTTGAGGTTTACAATCACAGTGCTCTGGAGATGATTCGAAGTACGATTTGTGTCTACTCCACCTTATATGCAGTACTTATAGACACAAGTTCTCGTCACTCATCCATTTACATAGCCCTCTTTCAGAGCTCTGAGATTCCGATGGAGACATTGGATCAATCCTTACGACTAGAGACTCTTACGACTGCAGACTTGACGATTATGCACTGGTGCAGGTAGTGTGATCTTACTCTAGGAGGCGAGAGATTTGGCTGGGATCTCCTCATATTGGAGTTGAGGCCTTATAGTGGCATCATGGGTATATACTGGTTATCTACAGTCCATGATCAGATCAACAGTTTTAGGCACAAAGTGCGGTTATTCCGCACTGATGGGACTGGGTTCACCTTCACTGGAGAGAAGGGAGACTTTTCTTCACATGATGGACTTACTCAGGGAAGGGTATAGATGATCACTCTTTAGATGGCATGCCTTAACCTCATAGCAGTTGATGTGGAGATACCAAGCAATCCTGTAGTGGTGTAATAGTACACAGATGTTTTCCCTGATCATGTCCCAGGTCTACTTCCTCAGAGAGAGGTGGAATTATACATTGACTTGTACGCCGGGATTGCACAGATATCTACACCATCATATCAGATGGCTCCCATGGAGCTTCATGAGATGTGGGTATAGTTAGAGGACTTGCATGGGAAGGGATTCATCTGGCCCAGTGTTTCACCCAGGCTAGCCCCGATCCTATTCTCCAAGAAGACGGATGGGATATTGAGGCTCTATATTGACTATCGTCACCTAAATCAGGTGACCGTAATGAACAAGTACCCACTCCCAAGTATTGACGACCTCTTTGATCAGCTGAAGGGATCACGATGGTTCTCAAAGATAGGCCTTATATCATGATATCACCAGTGAAGAGTTTGGGATGACTATATGTAGAAGATGACCTTCAGAGGTCGCTATGGCACTAATAGTTCATTGATATTCCATTATGAATAACCCACACTCTATCCGTGTTCATGGAACTCATGAATAGGATCGTTCAGACATACCTTGATCACTTTTTTGTAATCTTTATTGATGACATTCTGATCTACTTGACTACTAAGGAGGAGCATAACTACCATTTCCAGGTAGTACTGGACAAACTCTGAGAGCTCCGGCTTTATGGTAAGCTCTTAATGGGCTAGTTCTGGATCCTAGAGGTTCACTTTTTGGGTCAAATCATCTTGGAAACTAGAGTTACGGTGGATCCAGTGAATATTGAGGCAATACTTACTTGGGAGCCACCCAGGAGTGTGAAGGAGGTACGGAGTTTCCTAGGATTGGCTGGATTCTACTGGAGATTTTTAACAGACTTCTCTAGTGTTTTAGCACATCTATAGGCCATGATAAAGTAGGGGAAACCCATTGTGTGGTTGGATAGATGCCATCATAGGTTTCAGGAGCTGAGGTAGAGGCTGACTATTACCACCATCTTGAGGCTTCTAGAGGAAGGTGTAGGGTACGTAGTCTAATGTGACGCATCAGGGACCAGACTTTTGTGTGTCCTGATACAGGAGTGAGTAGTTATTGTGTATGGTTCTTGGAAGTTGATATAGAATGAGCATAACTATTCTACCCATTACTTAGAGGTTGCAGCAATGGTCTTCGCCTTGATGATGCGGTGGCACTATCTAATGGGAGAACATTTTACCGTGTACTCTGATCACAAGAGTCTCAGGTATATATTCCCTCATAAAGACCTGAACATGAGACAATAGCGAAGGCTCGAGATCCTCTAGTAATATTACTTCAAGTTAGTCTATACTCCTAGGAAGGGGAACATTGTAGTAGATGTTCTAAGCATGATATATGGTATACACTTGCTAAGTGAGGTGATGGATCAGTTGGAAACTTTGCTGATATCCTTTATGGATAGAGGTGGAGCCACTTTCCTACAGTCTCTTACATTCACTCCCCCACTCCTTCGGCTAGTCCGGGAAGCACAACATAAGGATGCTAACTGCGAGACACGATGTGCTCAGATATCAAAAGGGAAGACACCTGATTAATTTTCTAATGGTAGGGAGCATGTCATCATCTTCAAAGGACGTACTGTGCTACCAGTTTCACATTAGGCAGATGTGTTGAGGTAGTTCAACACATCCCCTCTGGTGGTACATCCTGGAGTGGCGATGACATAACAGGACCTTCAACGATAGCATTGGTGGCCAGGTATGAAGAAAGCAGTTGTAGTGTTTGTCTCTTGAGGCCTCACTTGTCAGGAAGTGAAGGCAGAGCACCAGGTACTAGTAGTATCAGTTCATCCTTTAGAGGTCCCAGAGTGGAGGTGGAATGGGATATCCATGGACTTCATGACAGGTATTCCATGTACATCTGGGGGTCATGGCTCGATTTGGGTGATCGTTGACCAACTCACCAAGTCGGCCCACTTCCTACTGATCAGAGCGTAGGGTTCAGTAGATATCTTGGGACTCATCTATGTGATGGTGATTGTGTGGATACAAGGATTAACTTCTTCTATTTTCTACGACCGTGATGCACGGTTTACTTCTCGGCTATGGAAGGGGTTGCAGGAGGATTTCTGGAGGCATCTTCATCTAACCACAACCTTCCATCCTCAGATAGATGGTCAAACCGAGCAAACCATGCAGACCCTCGAGGACATGCTATGTGCTTGTGTCCTCGACTTCAATCGTAGCTAGGAGGATCACTTACCTTTGGTGGTGTTTTAATACAACAATATCTATATCTCCACCATCATGATGGAACCTTTTGAGGCCTTTTACAATCGACCTTATAGATCTCCACTTTGCTGGACAGACCCAGGGGAGTCAGTACTAGTGTGACCAGAGATGGCATAGGCTACCACAGAAAAGGTGCAGATCATCCCGGAGTAGATGAAGACTTCACAAAGAAGGTATAAGTCATATTCCGACATGAGATTGTGACCTCTGGAGTTCATGTATGGTGACCACGTCTTTCTACAGGTCTCTCCCTGATGAAAATTAAAAATATTTGGGTGAGGTGGAAATTTATCCCCACAATTCATCAGACCATTCCAGGTCCTTAGTAGAGTAGGTGAGGAGGCTTAATACCTGGCTCTTCCACCTCAGTTGAACCAGTTGTATGATGTCTTCCACATATCTTTGTATATGAGATACGTGCACGACCCTTCTCACATCATCGACCATGGGGATGTGGATGTCGATGATGCGACGACTTTTATGGAGGTTCCAGTGGAGATTGAGGATCAATAGAATCATGTTCTACATTGATGGTCGATACCTCTGGTGCGCGTTTATTGGTAGCACGGGAACCTCCAGAGCGGGAGGCTCAGATGTGTGCTCAGTACCCCCATTTGTTTCCATAGTTCGAGTTGTATCTTACAGGGATGTAAATCCTTGAGGCGGGGAGAATGTAAACACCTGGGATTTCCGTGGAATTTTTTTTTAAAGTACATGGGAATTTTATGCGTCCGCAAAAGCTGATAGCACATGATTCTGAGGCCTGGTGTGCTTGTAATAAATTTTTGAAGTCCTGTTCATGTACGTTTAGTAAACTTACGAGCATGATTTTATATCCTTTGAACCGGTGCTCATAATTGAAATCTGAGGGCACCTTTGAACTCGCAACACCAGAATTCTCTTAAGGAAACATTCAATTTGATGGTTGTGGGTTGGGTTTAAAATATATATTTTGGGTTTTCATGGAAATTATAAAGAAAAGTGTGCATCACTTTATTTTATTCGAGCTGTAATTTGGTGTGTGGTGGTTAGAACCTCCTCATGGAGGTTCGAGGTGGGACCACCGCCCATTTACCTCCCATGAGAGGTTACGGTGGTGGGGCCCACCCCAACTCAACCTCCCATGAAAGGATTAATATGGTGGGGACCACCCTAGATTTTATCCCATTGAAACTCCCCATTAAAGTGGAGAAACCCTCAATCAACAATTAATATAGGGGAGCCACATCAACTCACCTTAATTTAATTTGTGCCAATCTTCCCAAATTAATTAGTGCCAACTGTCGTGAATTAATTTGGGGGAGACTTTTTAATTTAATTATTATTTTTTAATTTTTGTACCAACGAAATATTATACAACTCAATCTAATATTATTTCACATTGAATTTGGGTGGATGTTGGGAAAGAGGAAAGCATGGTAGGATCAGAATTCTCCCAAAGAAGAACGATGAATGCTTTCTTCCAACGGAGAACTCTGGCGGTGATCCTCCTTCGAATTCTTCCTCGAAAACCTACCGATGTGTAGTGTCTTCCACAGTTGACACAACTCGGGTTTGGAAGCTTGCGTAAGACATGATTAATGATAATTCTCTTCATCTACATTTCATGACTCCGTCAATGAACGAATAACAACAAACAAATGTAGGGGTTAAATTCATTTAATTTCCATGTAGTACCTTTCTGTAGAATATAGAAGTTTGTTGAGCGTCATTCTTACGAATCGTTTTCTATCACCTTAAATGGGGAGGATACGGGACAACCTAACATAGACCTACATACTCCTTCAATTTTCCTTCTTTTGGCATTCTTCAGCATGGCGATGAGGCGATGAAGGTGGCGATGACAAAGATCGTGCTTCTCGAGGCCTCTGTGAATTGCCCTACCCACGGGGCGCTCCAGTGCTTCTGGCAAAGCACCACCGACCCATGCCGGCCCATCCTTCCAGCTACCCGGTCCCCGTGTGTGCCTCGCTAGCCACCCTGCACAACACGCATCCTTGACTTGCCTTGCATTACACGCAATCGCAACCTTCCTCGATAGCGTGTGTGGTATGTAATACTGAGTTTCATGAAACAATGGTATGCTATTAAAATATTATTAAAACTAGCCGTTATGAATAGTAATAACCATTTTTTTAAATTTTAGAAATTTTAGCTCTCAAAATGAACTTCATTTTTGGATTCGGAGTATCGAATTTAGCCTAAGGTGAAATTTTGGTACTTTTCGGATAACTTTCATATTCTGATGAATAGTGAAAATTACTAAATTATAATTAAAAACAACTTTTTTAATCGAAATAATTAATAGTGATAAATCATTAATTTGAGTGGTTTTAAAGTATATTTAGAATATATTTTTACAATTTAATACAATGTTGGTCATTGGATGTAATTTCCCATTTAAACTAGACATAAACAAGTGTCAGTCTTTTGATAGATATTGTTTCTTAAAAACACGCTATTTGTTTTAACAGCGGGATTTAATTATAAAATTAATTAATGCAACTTTTATGTTATGAATTTGGTAAAATAGACTTCATTTTTGAATTTGGAATATGAAATATAGCTTGGGATGAAATTTTGGCATTGTTCTGAAAAACATCAATTTTTGATGAATAGTGAAACTACTAAGTGGTAGGTTAAAAAACTGAATTTTGCATAAAACTTAATTTTACCGCTTCTGTGAATGGAATTTCGAAAATCCGAGAGACACGGTAAATATCAAAGACTAAAATGTGGTTCAATGAGATGAAAATAATTTTTTGGTGAATAGTAACTTTTTACTTTTTTTTACCGCGGTTAATAGTAAATAGGGTAACTAAGGGTAAATATGATATTACTATTACCCTAACACATGTCCTAATTCCATTGGACAAGTGTAATTCGACCAGAAACAAACTTAGGAATAAAATATGACCATTTAGGCCCACTTAGATTAGATTAAGACATTTATTATTAATTTATTTAAAGAAGGGTTAAAATAGTTAAAATCAAAGTTTAATAAGTAAATCATTTTTAATATGGGGTTATACATAAGATAAATTCGACTATAAATATTCATTAGAAAGCTAAAAAGATTTCCTACAGGATGGTATTTTATTTGTAATTTTTAGACATCAAATAATATAATTTATTTATGACACAAAGATGATGCAGTAATTATCTTATTTATGAAATATTGACATAATTGATAATATAAATACCAAAATAAATGTAATTTAAGACTTTTTATGAATTAAACTAATTTTCTAGGTTACTATGATATATTATTGTTGATTTAATCAACTTGGTTCGAACATATAATTCTTTTATGACTTTCAAAAAAATCATATATCAAATAGTGTCAAAATTGACACAAAAGAGTTTTTAAATCAAATATTATATTATTAATTGTTATTTTATTCCTAAAAATCTAAGGTTCGGCCAATTGACTTAGATAAGGATATATGTATTAATAATATACAATTTGGGGTTCGTTTGGCATGTTATAGTAAGTGTATTAACCATATAGTGAAAGAAAACAAAAAGACACGGTAAAAGTTAAATTATTTAACTTAGAGTTAAATCTAATTGATAAGGTTAAAATAAGAACCTAAACTTGTCTAAATTTTATTGGTTGATAGGATTTCGACCCATCCCCACTTTAGCTTCGAAATAAGTCCCTTTGGAACCATTATAAACTGATTTTGACTTTAATATAAAATAATATTTTGAGATATTCCTAAGGTGCCCCTCTCCTCCCCTATAAAAGGACACCTCCTCCCCCTCCTCCTCACACCAATTTGAGCACTCAAGCTCGGCCAACCCCTGCCAATTTCTCCTCTCCACTTCTCTAGCAACATCCTAGAGGTTCTGGTCTTCCTCAAAGTCCAATTTTAGTGCCCTAAGAGGAGGTCTCAAAGAGGCACTTCAAAGAAGAGGTAATTACCGTTACCAATTCTTTCATCTTTATTTCTTCTTCCACTTCTTCTTCTTAGGTTGTTTCATTATGAAGTAATAACATCAGTATAACTCATATACTGATATGTTATTATAAGTATGAAACAACCCTATTTCACCATCTATCCATCCTACGGAAAAAGAAATCACCGCGCGTGCGTACGTACGGAATACCGTCTCCACGCCGTGGTGTAATCTATTTTCCACCACCACCTTACATGGATGGGTATAATGGTGTAAAGAATAACTATACATAGTTATTACAACATCATATTGATTCTGATATATTGTATAATCCACTCCAATTCAATTCAATATTTATAGAAATGATATCATCGCTCGTGCGTACGTACGGAATACCGTCTCCACGACGCGATGAGATTCATTCTCCATGTTAACCATTTAAGAATGATTATAATGTATATATAATAAATAATAATGAAATATATGACATTATAAAGCTACTGGATTTATGTATATATATACATATGTATGTCATCTACTTACTTCCATTTCAAGACAATAAGGAAAGGAAAACAGCGTTCATGCGTACGTACGGACTACCGTCTCCATGAACGGTGTTTTTCATTTTATTTATCTACCTATTATATATATATATATACTGAATATATATGATATATAAATCATATTTTATATTCTGGAAGTAAGTAAATCATGATATAAGTAATAATGATGTCAAGAACAACAAGTCAAAACACCTACGATAAATGAAACGATTTTACCCAAAACGCTTCTTTAACATGGAATTTACAAAAGAACGGGTAATATAATGTCATAAGTGAACCATATATGATATCATAACAATGAATATGATTCTGTAATAAGTCAATAACATGATTTAAATCATTATACAGGAGGTTCGGACACTTACAAAGCAAGTCGGACCTAAGGTAAGGGAAATATCACAATCTCATTTTTATCCGAGATTGTTTATTCGTAAGTATTTACTGGGGTGTATTTTATCATCCACATCCTTGTTTCATAAATATGTAATATTATTTCCATCCAAATACAATTGTTTAAATCCAATTTTACCCTTTGTTGAGTTTTTAGTAAATGAAATGAAAGGAATCTTTTGTCGTTTTCCGTACGAGGTACTTTTTGACTTTTCCCACAAAAGAACGAGAAGAATGTTTTTTTAACTTATACGGCATGAATGGATTTCTAAAACATTATTTCCAAGAAGCTTACTTTACAATTATTCAAGTTTATTTTTAATCAACCTCTTTTAGTTTAAAATTGCATGACATGTTAAGAAAGGAAAAGTGTTTTTGAAGTAGAAAGGATATTTTCCTCAAGAATAAAGTTCAAGTATTTTATCAAAATTATTTTCCATATAAGATAATAAAAGGGTTCTGTTTTTATCCCTATTATTACATGGATTTGATTATTTTGTGATGGAAATATTTTTATGAATTCCTTTATCTTATATGAATTGTTTTATGATGTCATGTTGTTTAAGAATCCCATTTTTATTACATGGGTTATGCGATGAATTATGATTTATGATTATGTGGCACACATAAGAAAGGATTCATTATAAGATGGGTGGGACCTATATCTCCCTCCAATGCATTGGGTAATGATTTTATATCTCATGAGATAGACATGGCTGGAACGGAAGGTTATTTCGGTTCAGTGATACAGGACTGAAACGAGGAGTGAACTCGGTTCAGAAAGGGACTTTGTCCACTAAGATAGTCTTGGCAATGAGTCATGACTAAGAAGAAATGATTTTCCATGATTATGTGTGCATGCCACAAAGATTCAAGTTTTATGTTATGATTATGGGGATCTCATTTTCACTTCTATTATTTATCCCATGTTATGATATTATGAGCTCTTTTGCAGGTTAAGATTTCCAAAAAAGCTATGTTCTTTTGTATATGATGTGATTGATATTTCTTTTGTTTACCCTTACTGAGCATTTGAGCTCACCCTTTTATGTTTTCTTTTCCCCAGGATATAAAGAAAGGTTTTAGGTAAAAAAAAGGACGATCATTATGGGAGATATTGAAGATCTTTCACCAGGATTAGAAGATTATGTTCCGAGTTTCCAAAGACACTAAACTATTACGATCCTTGTGTGTGTGTTTTTGTTATATACTAAGTATTCCGCAAATGTAATGTAATGTCCATGTACGATAAGCTTCGGGTCTCTACAGTTGGTATCAGAGGAAAGGTTTAGTCAACCTTTGGAAACTAGGATGCGAAAACGTTAGTGAGATCCCTAGAGATATTTCTAAGGTATGTCTAGGGATGTCTCTAAGGTTAAGTATACGTATAGGTTATAGTCCTAGAATTGCGCTAACGATCCTCAAATTTAACCTAAGATGTTAGATATTTAGGGTACTAACCCTTTATTATGTTGTTTTCCCTAGCATGAATTTTGCCTCTCACACTATTCTTTTGGGGTTTTAGACGATGGCTGGAACCCGAAGGAACCGTGTTAATGCGGAATGTGATGGGCAATGCAATGATTGTCCCCCTGAGCAACCAAACGATATAGGAGCTGGAATGCAAAATCTTGTAGCCATGCTCACACAACTTTCTCAAGCTATGAATCATGCAGGACTTCCAAACGAGCAAAGGAAGGAGCAACATTCTGTTGAATCCTTCATGAGGCAGCGTCCACCTTCTTTCAGTGGGTCTACTGATCCATTAGTTGCTGAACAATGGATTAGTACTACTGAAAAGATATTTTCAGTTCTTCAATGTTCTGAACATGATAAAGTCATCCTAGCAGTGTATCGTTTGGAAGGAGATGCTGATCAATGGTGGAATCTTATTAAGAATACAAGGCAAAGGGATGAAATTGAGTCCATGGAATGGGACGAGTTCAAGAACTTGTTTTTCAGTAAGTACTTCCCTCGTATTCTTCGAACAAAGATGGAGAAAGAGTTTCTTGAACTGAAGCAAAGGGACGATGAATCTGTTGGTACCTATGAAGCAAATTTTACAAGACTTGAAAGGTATGCTTCTGGAATTATCATCCAACCTGAAAGTAAAGTTGATCGATTTTTCAGTGGCTTAAAACCAAGTCTTCGAAGGGCATTAGCTATAAGAGACTTCAGTAGCTATGAAGAAATTATGCGTTGTGCTATCAAGGTAGAAATGGAAGTTGGTGTTACATATCCATCTCATGGTTTTGACAAGAAACGAAAGATGGAGTTCAAGGAGAAATCTCAGAATAATGGTGAAAAGAAGATGAATGTTTCCTTATGCACAAAGTGTGGAACGAAGCATGGTGGAGATTGTCTTAAAGGGACTAGAAAATGTTTTAAGTGTGGAAAAGAAGGTCATCGAGCAGCTGAGTGTCAAAGTAATGGAAAAAGGGTTTCTAATGATGTGAATAAAGCAAACACTGCAGAGAACGCACCACCAACACTTCAATGCTTCAAGTGCAAGGAAATGGGGCATTATGCTAATAATTGCCCTAATCCAAGGGTTAGTGATGATCAACATGAGCAACCACTGAAGGCAGAGGACAAAGGTAAGTCACATGCGATCACTATTGGCGATGTTGAATATGATAACGATATGGTGGAATGATTAAGCATTTATGTAATGGGATTCTAAAATAATGTTTTATCATTGAGTATTGCAATATTTATTGATGTGGTATTCAAAGTGATTGAGATATATTTTGTTTGGAAATAGGATGATATGCGCATAATGAAGACGAGAAAATGAAATGTTTAATAGTATTCTTGAGCTCATGATTTATATAAGGACTATGTTTGAGTACATAGAATTTTGAGGATTTTGGTATGTGTAAAGTGTTAACTTTTAACTGCATTCAAGTTTTCACTAAGGTTCAATGGGTATTCAAGAGAATACATGATTAAGGACTTTGAGTGTTTGGAATGTGACCAACAAAACATATCTTATGATAATCGACGATGGTGTTAAATCGCTGGTAATCGTTTTCCCTATATTATGAGAGTCGACTGCAGTATTATGGATAAGCCTAAAGATTGGAATGAATTATGTTGGACATAAGTTAGTATTGTTTGTTTTTTTTGATATTATTGATGGTATGTTATAGTAATATAGTTTTATAAAAAGGACAACCTGCAGGACGGGCGACAGCCCATCGCTTCGGACAAGGCTGTAGGAATCGAACCCACAACCGAAGTGCGACTGGCCTTTATCGCCTACCACTGACCTACAGGAAGTTCCTGTTTAGTAGAAACTAGTGTTATTATATTAAGCAGTATGATATATGAAGTATAAGTCCATTTTAGGAACCATATATGATTAATCTCACTATAGATCGACTTATGCATATAATTTTTGCTAACCTTTTGTTTGAGACAGATGGAATGACCCGTCATTCTATCACATGATCTGCTAACACTTCATGAATAACAAATTCAACTTCATTTATTTAAGAGATGAAGTAGAAATTGTTCAAGGCACGAACAAAAGTGAGATTGTACCAAAATAAAGTAAGTATTTATTCTAAGAAAATTTTCAACTTTAGGGAAATGATCTTGAAAACCAAAAATGTTGTCATAGTGATCTTATACCTGATGAATCAGATGGTACCTTATATCATCACAAATCTATGGATTTGTGATTACTGGCTTTTCCATAGCCATGTTCTCTACCACTCTCCATCAGAACATGATGGTTAGATTTCTCTTCCATATCCATATTTTCACCTATGTGGAAACCCAGTGATTAGTTTATTTGGCTAATCGTTACATTTCATACTTTAGTTTTTAAAGCCAAGTTTTTATATTCCTTTTTACGATGTGGGTTTCTATTAAAGAAACTTTCGAATAGTAAACCATTTATAACCCCGACGAATTTCGAGGGCGAAATTCATTTTAAGGGGGGTAGAATGTAACAGCCCAAGATTTTATAAAAAAAAATATTCTTTTTAATTTTATTAATGTCTTGTGTTGTACGCTACACCAAAAGGAGCTTGCACAACACGCATCCTTGACTTGCCTTGCATTACACGCAATCGCAACCTTCCTCGATAGCGTGTGTGGTATGTAATACTGAGTTTCATGAAACAATGGTATGCTATTAAAATATTATTAAAACTAGCCGTTATGAATAGTAATAACCATTTTTTTAAATTTTAGAAATTTTAGCTCTCAAAATGAACTTCATTTTTGGATTCGGAGTATCGAATTTAGCCTATGGTGAAATTTTGGTACTTTTCGGATAACTTTCATATTTTGATGAATAGTGAAAATTACTAAATTATAATTAAAAACAACTTTTTTAATCGAAATAATTAATAGTGATAAATCATTAATTTGAGTGGTTTTAAAGTATATTTAGAATATATTTTTACAATTTAATACAATGTTGGTCATTGGATGTAATTTCCCATTTAAACTAGACATAAACAAGTGCCAGTCTTTTGATAGATATTGTTTCTTAAAAACACGCTATTTGTTTTAACAGCGGGATTTAATTATAAAATTAATTAATGCAACTTTTATGTTATGAATTTGGTAAAATAGACTTCATTTTTAAATTTGGAATATGAAATATAGCTTGGGATGAAATTTTGGCATTGTTCTGAAAAACATAAATTTTTGATGAATAGTGAAACTACTAAGTGGTAGGTTAAAAAACTGAATTTTGCATAAAACTTAATTTTACCGCTTCTGTGAATGGAATTTCGAAAATCCGAGAGACACGGTAAATATCAAAGACTAAAATGTGGTTCAATGAGATGAAAATAATTTTTTGGTGAATAGTAACTTTTTACTTTTTTTTACCGCGGTTAATAGTAAATAGGGTAACTAAGGGTAAATATGATATTACTATTACCCTAACACATGTCCTAATTCCATTGGACAAGTGTAATTCGACCAGAAACAAACTTAGGAATAAAATATGACCATTTAGGCCCACTTAGATTAGATTAAGACATTTATTATTAATTTATTTAAAGAAGGGTTAAAATAGTTAAAATCAAAGTTTAATTAGTAAATCATTTTTAATATGGGGTTATACATAAGATAAATTCGACTATAAATATTCATTAGAAAGCTAAAAATATTTCCTACATGATGGTATTTTATTTGTAATTTTTAGACATCAAATAATATAATTTATTTATGACACAAAGATGATGCAGTAATTATCTTATTTATGAAATATTGACATAATTGATAATATAAATACCAAAATAAATGTAATTTAAGACTTTTTATGAATTACACTAATTTTCTAGGTTACTATGATATATTATTGTTGATTTAATCAACTTGGTTCGAACATATAATTCTTTTATGACTTTCAAAAAAATCATATATCAAATAGTGTCAAAATTGACACAAAAGAGTTTTTAAATCAACTATTATATTATTAATTGTTATTTTATTCCTAAAAATCTAAGGTTCGGCCAAATGACTTAGATAAGGATATATGTATTAATAATATACAATTTGGGGTTCGTTTGGCATGTTATAGTAAGTGTATTAACCATATAGTGAAAGAAAACAAAAAGACACGGTAAAAGTTAAATTATTTAACTTAGAGTTAAATCTAATTGATAAGGTTAAAATAAGAACCTAAACTTGTCTAAATTTTATTGGTTGATAGGATTTCGACCCATACCCACTTTAGCTTCGAAATAAGACCCTTTGGAACCATTATAAACTGATTTTGACTTTAATATAAAATAATATTTTGAGATATTCCTAAGGTGCCCCTCTCCTCCCCTATAAAAGGACACCTCCTCCCCCTCCTCCTCACACCAATTTGAGCACTCAAGCTCGGCCAACCCCTGCCAATTTCTCCTCTCCACTTCCCTAGCAACATCCTAGAGGTTCTGGTCTTCCTCAAAGTCCAATTTTAGTGCCCTAAGAGGAGGTCTCAAAGAGGCACTTCAAAGAAGAAGTAATTACCGTTACCAATTCTTTCATCTTTATTTCTTCTTCCACTTCTTCTTCTTAGGTTGTTTCATTATGAAGTAATAACATCAGTATAACTCATATACTGATATGTTATTATAAGTATGAAACAACCCTATTTCACCATCTATCCATCCTACGGAAAAAGAAATCACCGCGCGTGCGTACGTACGGAATACCGTCTCCACGCCGTGGTGTAATCTATTTTCCACCACCACCTTACATGGATGGGTATAATGGTGTAAAGAATAACTATACATAGTTATTACAACATCATATTGATTCTGATATATTGTATAATCCACTCCAATTCAATTCAATATTTATAGAAATGATATCATCGCTCGTGCGTACGTACGGAATACCGTCTCCACGACGCGATGAGATTCATTCTCCATGTTAACCATTTAAGAATGATTATAATGTATATATAATAAATAATAATGAAATATATGACATTATAAAGCTACTGGATTTATGTATATATATACATATGTATGTCATCTACTTACTTCCATTTCAAGACAATAAGGAAAGGAAAACAACGTTCATGCGTACGTACGGACTACCGTCTCCATGAACGGTGTTTTTCATTTTATTTATCTACCTATTATATATATATATATACTGAATATATATGATATATAAATCATATTTTATATTCTGGAAGTAAGTAAATCATGATATAAGTAATAATGATGTCAAGAACAACAAGTCAAAACACCTACGATAAATGAAACGATTTTACCCAAAACGCTTCTTTAACATGGAATTTACAAAAGAACGGGTAATATAATGTAATAAGTGAACCATATATGATATCATAACAATGAATATGATTCTGTAATAAGTCAATAACATGATTTAAATCATTATACAGGAGGTTCGGACACTTACAAAGCAAGTCGGACCTAAGGTAAGGGAAATATCACAATCTCATTTTTATCCGAGATTGTTTATTCGTAAGTATTTACTGGGGTGTATTTTATCATCCACATCCTTGTTTCATAAATATGTAATATTATTTCCATCCAAATACAATTGTTTAAATCCAATTTTACCCTTTGTTGAGTTTTTAGTAAATGAAATGAAAGGAATCTTTTGTCGTTTTCCGTACGAGGTACTTTTTGACTTTTCCCACAAAAGAACGAGAAGAATGTTTTTTTAACTTATACGGCATGAATGGATTTCTAAAACATTATTTCCAAGAAGCTTACTTTACAATTATTCAAGTTTATTTTTAATCAACCTCTTTTAGTTTAAAATTGCATGACATGTTAAGAAAGGAAAAGTGTTTTTGAAGTAGAAAGGATATTTTCCTCAAGAATAACGTTCAAGTATTTTATCAAAATTATTTTCCATATAAGATAATAAAAGGGTTCTGTTTTTATCCCTATTATTACATGGATTTGATTATTTTGTGATGGAAATATTTTTATGAGTTCCTTTATCTTATATGAATTGTTTTATGATGTCATGTTGTTTAAGAATCCCATTTTTATTACATGGGTTATGCGATGAATTATGATTTATGATTATGTGGCACACATAAGAAAGGATTCATTATAAGATGGGTGGGACCTATATCTCCCTCCAATGCATTGGGTAATGATTTTATATCTCATGAGATAGACATGGCTGGAACGGAAGGTTATTTCGGTTCAGTGATACAGGACTGAAACGAGGAGTGAACTTGGTTCAGAAAGGGACTTTGTCCACTAAGATAGTCTTGGCAATGAGTCATGACTAATAAGAAATGATTTTCCATGATTATGTGTGCATGCCACAAAGATTCAAGTTTTATGTTATGATTATGGGGATCTCATTTTCACTTCTATTATTTATCCCATGTTATGATATTATGAGCTCTTTTGCAGGTTAAGATTTCCAAAAAAGCTATGTTCTTTTGTATATGATGTGATTGATATTTCTTTTGTTTACCCTTACTGAGCATTTGAGCTCACCCTTTTATGTTTTCTTTTCCCCAGGATATAAAGAAAGGTTTTAGGTAAAAAAAAGGACGATCATTATGGGAGATATTGAAGATCTTTCACCAGGATTAGAAGATTATGTTCCGAGTTTCCAAAGACACTAAACTATTACGATCCTTGTGTGTGTGTTTTTGTTATATACTAAGTATTCCGCAAATGTAATGTAATGTCCATGTACGATAAGCTTCGGGTCTCTACACCCCTGGCAGCACACCACCCGGCCACCGGCCCGGCTGGCCTCGGGCCTCCCTTAACCGAGCTGTAGGCCCGCCTGCCAGTCGTGCCCAAACCAACTGCCCTCCTAGTTGCCCGCCAGGCCGCCTGCACAAGTCATGACTTGTCAAACCAGTCACCCTCCTAACCACCCGCCCGGCCGCCCGCACTGGCTGGGCCCTATCGAAGCGGCTCCCCGCCTGGCCGCCTGCCTGGTTGACCACCGACCGCCCGCGCTAGTCGTTCCCTGCCGAACCGGCCACCCATGCTGGACACACCACACTGAAATGGCCACCTTCCGGCCTCTTCATGCACCCTGTGTTCCACCTCGAGCCGGAAAAACTTGAGGCCTCCCAGCCGAGCCGGAAAACCATCCCCCTTACGGCCTCCGAGTCGTGCCCCGCCCTCACGATTCTCAGGGCCAAACTAGCCCGGATCCTGAGCCGTACCTCCCACGCAGTATGCTAGGCTGCACCAAGCTTACCTGAGAAAAACCTAATAGACTAGCATGCCCAATAGGCTGGGCCGGACATAACAGGCCTGACCAGGTCGGCCCAGACCGGGAAGGGCTGGGTCAGGCTGGTCTAGGGCTCACTACTTACCCTTTAATTCCTTTGGCCATATCTTTGGAACTGGACATCTGATTTAAAATCTGCCAGTGACACTAGAAATCATGGAGAATATGCATCCCTTTGAGTATAACCCACTATATTTCAAGTTTTAGATGAGATATGGTCAGGTCGGATCGTACACGAATCCAACCGGGACCACTAGACTAAAAGGATGATAAATCACAGACTGGGCATCCGATTGATGCATCGTTTGTTGCGTTAAGACCCCTATGACGAGACAGGTCGTTGAGATAATTTTTCGTGGGAATTCTAGAAAGATGATTTATCAACACTTGGCTTGAGGTGCAGACCCTCCATGAATCAATAATTATTCATGCGGGAACCCTTTGGCTGGCTGTGTACTGATGACTGTTCCTAGATCCTTTGTGGGTTCGACAACACTGAAGATTGTTCCTGGATCTTGTGTTGGTTTTATAGCCCTGACAACTGTTCTTGGATATTATGTGGGTCTAATAGCTTCGAATATTGTTTTTGGTTCCTGTGGGGGTCCGACAGTTCTGACTTTTGTTCCTGGAACCTGTGTGGGTTTGATAGATTAGCTAGTCCTGTATCCAGTGTGGGTTTGATAGATTCGACTACTGTTATTGAATCTTGTGTGGGTCCAACAGTTCTAACATCTAGTCATATATCCTATGTGGGTCCGAAAACTTAGATGATTTAGTGGCTATATCTGATCATCTCTATCTCTCTACATAAGTTGTATACCTGTGTGAGATCAGTCAGCGACTTCCGTGTTTTCCTCATTATTGAGATGGATTGTTGGATAAGTCAAGTTTATGTATGGGAATATACCTAATTAATGTCTATTCGTTGATTTCAAACATATTGATTATTCCTTGTTGAATTTAGTGAGACCTTGAGGGTATTGGTGTCTCTACTGAGTATCGTTACACTCACCCCTACATGAGATATTCCCACACCTCGTTGTCTTGGATGCAGATTACAGGCAGCGCTGACTAAGGCCGAGAGTAGCAGAACTGGATGGTACCTAGAGGAGGAACACAGGACGTGATGGTACATAGAGGTGACAGACAGACGTGGAGAAATTTGGAGGATATCTTTACTTACTCTTGATTTAGGATTTCCTGGAGGACGATCTAGCAGCTGTTTTGCTTTACTTCAGTTGTTCTGGTTCTTCTGTTGTACTTGTACATTCTTATTGGGCTTGTATATCCACCCCCTTTTACTTTCCTGCACATATTTTCTATACAACATTACTTAGTGTTTTACTTCCAACTCATACATTGTTTTGTGTGCTTTCAGTTAAAATGGAAATGCCTTCCTAGTTTATGGATTTACACCTTTGGTGCTAGTCGCCATCCCCTGACCTATGGAAGGTGGGCTTGCGGTAGTCAAGTCATGGGCTCTGGGGGATTGGTCCTAACACAGTTGCAATCTAGAGTCGTGTTTGTGATTATAAGATGTTGTGATGGATGGGGGTTATTATATGATATAGTATACTATGTGTCTCTTTGTTATTTTATATTTTAAGGGAGATGGCTTGGATCAATTGAGGTTAGGTATGATAAATAAACTAGTGGGGAAGTGTTATCCAGGTAAACAGTTGATATATGTTCTATTTTATATGACTAAATGTATGTGATACATTTTTAGTTATCCATGGTGAGGTTAGTTATTGAGAATACCTAATTAGGCGAGGAGTTATCTTAACTTATTGTTCAATGGTCTTCAATATGTTCTCTTTATAATTTTTAGGATAAGATCCTTGGACGATCCTATTAATATTATTCAAACACTATATTTATATAAACAAAATTATTCACTCCCTAATATCTATTTGTTGATTCTATTTGACATTACTAGCATGTATGGTTGTTCTATACTTGATTGAGATTCAGGGTCATAACCGGGGTTTTATTTGGGACCCAATATTTTCCATTTTTTTTGTTTAGTCTGTAAGATTTTTCTTGTTTTACATCACATATTTTACATTATATTGGGGAGGAGTTGTATGGTATTGTTATCCTCTCCCATTTCTCATATGCTCTTACTTTTTAATGCCTCTCTTTTTTGTGTATGATATAACCTCAGTGCTTGTCAAAATATAGTGGATTATTAGAGAAGGGATTCATGCATAATTATCTCTCTTATATTGTTAATAGTCTTGGATAGGTACATTAAGAGGAGGGGTTATGAAAAAGTGGTATCATATGATCTTTTTGTGGGATAGGATGGAGTTTATATGTGGGCACAAGTGAGTGTTTGATGGGTAGGTAGGGAAATGAGGCCAGCTAAGTTTAGAATGTATGTTAAATACATGAAATCGATAAAGATATATATATTTAGGGGTTCATATGATGTAATATTATGATTATAATGATTAATGGTCTTCTTAAGAAATGTGATAGTGGATGTAGTGTATGGAACTAAGAATGGATTTTTCATCATTCTAATTTGAGCATGTATCTGAAATAGGTAAACCATAGAATTAGATTGAATATTAAATAAATAAATAAAATCATAATTATTCCATATTAATGGATTAGTAGTCCCAAAAATTATATTCATTTTAATATATGTCACAAAGTCGATGTCCTGATTAGATTCACCCCATGGATGTTCTGAAGTACATTCCACCAAATCACTAATTTGTTGATTTTGATGATGAAAAATCATAGAGGATTATAATAAGATAGTTTTAGTTACATACATTTAAATGGTATGATGGATTCATTTTTGAAATTGTGTAATTGGTAATTTTGAAGGTGGTGGAGATAGTCTTCAATTAGATCAATTATTAGAAGATGCACAGGGTATCATTGTGGTGATGACTCTAAATGGAGAAACCAATATGTGAAGATTTTTATTAATATCGGATTACAAGGACGTTGTAGCTTCATGAGATGTGGTTCACGATTAGGTATGAGAAGATTTTAGTTTTTATCTCATGAAGATGTTCAATTTCTATGAGGTTCTTACCCTTCTGCAGGGGACTTCCAGCGTTTGGATATTCATGATCAACTTAATGAAATGTATCTTATATACTAGTGATGGATTTCAAGATGTGGGGTATTAGTATATAAATTTATATGTTTATTTTCATCCAAATAACTAGTTTAATTCCACACTATTTTAATAGATTAAAAATCATGAGGTTAAATAAAGATATGATTTCATTGAGAGTACAGATTCAAGGGTTGGTTCAACATGGTATGGGAGTCATCCTGATTCCATACATAGTAGATCTATGGTTCAAGTATCCAATTTTTTCTAGAAAAAATATTTTTTTTATGGTTGGGGGGTATGTCCTAGATATCATCATCTGCATTCTACATAGGTGGATACTCTCATTCCTCTACAATGGTATAAATTACTTTTTTATATGTATTGCTTGAGTTTCATGGTTTTGAGAATTTATGATATTCCATATAGGGTCATGTGTAAAAAAAATTACTCTCTATGATACATCGTTTTATTAGTTCTATAGATGGATTCACCAACCAAGAGCTCTAAATCAAGATCAATATATGGGAGATAAGGAAGTCTGTGACTAGTCTAGTGATTCTCATCACCCTTATATAGAATAGCACATGGGACTAATTTGTCATCATTTTGGTCATATAGGTCGTCTATAAAGTAATTTTATGTTTCATTCATTAGTCTTTCGAGAACTAAGTGATCCAAACATCACTCGAGGTACAATTTCTCTATTTCCAACATTGGTTCATGATGTGTTTGACTCGTGACTTATACACCCCAACATACCACCTACCCTCATTCCTTTATTTGGATATGAGGTAGAGAGACTAGAATCTCTCTTTAAATTGACTACATTATATTCAGTTTGAGCTACTATGTATAATGTTTTTATGGACATTATTCTAATGTTATGGTAGCACCAGTCTAAGATAGACATCAAATATTTATGGATACAACTAGTCGACATCATACTAATTATGGAATATGACTATATTTATTATTTTCAATCATATATTTCCTTATGGGAAAGATGGATTTATAGTATATTGATATTGATATTGTTATTTTTTTGAGTGATACCATCATATTGGTCGTAGGTATGTTCCATTCATCTCATTATTGGTGGAATAGTTGATACTATGTTCATTGGAGGTTCAACAAATGGTCTATCTAAGGTTGTGGAAGATTAACATAATGTATTTTATAAGGAGGTTGTATATTTAAATCCTTTATGGGAGATGGTGTTTTGGATAGATATACATTTGTGTGCATCTCTAATATAAATATATATTTTAGTATGAATTTTTATGATATGTGAGAGGTTTGGGTATAGATCAACAATTCTCCATGGTGTGGTTAGGTTTTGCTAAACATTGTTTGTTGAGGTGTAGTGATTATATTCATAAAAATTGATGATGGATTTCTACATTTGTATATCAATTATCATCCCATGAATTTCAATGAAATAAAAAACCAATGTACTTATCTACAGAGAGATTACATATTCAATCGGGTAAAATGAGCTAGTAGGTTCGTGAAAATCATTATATTATCATGATGTTATTAGATGTAGGAAAATGATGAAGATAATTTAAATAATTATTTCTGAGGTTGTTAATGTTATTATGAAATCATTATGTTGTAATTTGGTGTAATTAATGATCTAACCATGTTAATGGGGATGATGAACATAGTGTTATGATTGATCATGAATTCATTCATTGGGATTTTCATTGATTTCATCTGTATATAATTTATGTATGAAAGCGGTTGTGGAAATAATTTGCGATATGTTTTGGGAGTTTTTTTCATCAATAACTATTCATGAATATATCAATGTGTGAGTTATGGGTTTTGATGTTTTGTTTATAGGGATTTTTATGTCAAAACATGGCGTGGCTCTGGATCCTTCGATGGTTAAGTTAGTTTTTATTCGGAATCCCAACATGAATTTTCTGGAGGAGTAGAGTTTCATTGGTATTAATAGATATTATATGAGTTTGATACCCAAACCTCACTCAGAATCTAACTCCGCTAATATCATTGATCATAAAGGATTTTCTATTATCATTTTCTAACCACTATGAGGCATCCTTAGTGTATCAAAAGTAGAATCTTTTCATCTCTCATATTTTCAATTTTTTAGAAGCTATAATTAATTTATAGGTTTTCTATGATTATTTTTAATTTTTTATGTAAATTTATTATTTAACAAAAGACTATTATTTGTATAAAGTAACATAATAGTTAATTCCCAGTTAATTTAAATATGAATCCCTTGATATTGAGTTGGTGGTAGTTGTGTTTTCTAGGAAGGAGTTCTAAATTCACCTTATTAGTTATTTATTTATTTATTTTACCAATCATATGATCCTAGGTACGACTTATAACTTACACAAATGAATATAATATAGTGATGATGTCTAATATTCTAATAGGATTATGAATTACAGATTACATTTACTATGGGAAATGGTAATGTTTTCACTGATGTTCCATGATGTAATTCACAAAGGGATGTTGCGTGTGAAGATAGTTAATAGTGCAATGTGATAGAAGAGATATTTGTGGTGCATATTGATATGGGAGATGATGGTGAAATTAGATTCATGTTTTTGATGAGAGTGTATTCATTTTTAGTGTATCAAATGCATGTGTCCCAATATGGGGTTTCCAAGGTAGAGGGACAAATAAACCGATTTTTCTATAGTAGATCTCCTAATGGATGGCCTATGGAAGATAAATAATCAGTTTTGTTTTATAGGATCCCTATAATTTCACTAGTGATGTTTAAATTTTTTATCCATCATTTTAATATTTGACCCTTTATAGTGAATCATGGTTTGACAAAAATGTATTTTTATATGATAGTATTGTTTTGGTGGCCTAGTTTGAGGTGTTATAAGGTTGATTTGGGGCCGTGATGTTTGATCTTCCAAAATCATAAGGCTAAACAACATTTTCTCAGTTGGTTGATATAATATTTATATGGTCCTCATTGGTAGTGGGAAGGAATTTCAAAGGAAATCATTGTTAGTTTATAATGAGATCCGGGATACTATGGTGGAATATGGGTTATAGTGAACATTTTAAAATTTCTTCCCACTTCAATGAAAAAAGGATTCGATATTAGTGGATGATTTTTTGAGGAAGTATTTGGAAGAGGTGGCGAGTCTCTATAATTACCATTATATGATTATACATAATTGAGATCCTCTTTATAACTTCTGATTTTAGAGAAGTATTAAAAATAATTTTAGTTATTAGTTATTCCTTAGAATAATATTACATATATTTATGGATGTGCTAATAGATAATAACATCAACACTCTGAATGAAACATTTTTCAAATTTATAAAGGATTCAAAATGTTTATATACCCGGTGATTGGTTTTTTACTATTTTTCTAAAAATAATAATTTTCACTCTACACTTATCATTGAAGTAATTTACACCGTTTATATTAACACATGTCAATCTCCATTATGATTTATATTGATCAAAGTGCTTACAGTTCACCTCCCAGAACTAGTTTAGAGGATGGAATAGTTTGTTTTTGTAATTTACTGTAGGAGAATATAGTGTAGGATAATCCTAAGTCTTATATCGACCAATGGTGGATACCTATAGAGTTCAATTATAGAGATCGTTATTTCCTCAAGGTGTCTCTTTTCATTGGATTTGATGGTTGGGTTGTGTGTATACTCTATCTCCCCAAATTGTTGTAAATTTTCTAATGATCGATATTGATGTAGGTCTTGTTCATCAAATAAGTGCTTCCCCTATACATGATCCACATTCCAAATGTATTTCTTCTATCTTTGATACATCTCATTCATCAGTATCATAGTCACATCTTTGATTTGGGTAATATCAATTTTGATAAAGAACAATACTTAAAAAAGTGATCTATAGAGATCCAATATTATAAGTATATGGTACTTCATGAGTATTTTAATCCTATGGATAATTTTCTTTTGTGGAAAGGTGGTATGTTGGAGGGAAAATGAGAATTTGAAATGCATATACCTGCTTAGTATCCTTAATTCCATGATTTTTACTCTTTATATATTATTTTTTGATATTATTTATTTAAATGGGATTATATGGTTGATATCTTTTTCTAAATGACTTGTTTTGGGATTTTACCCTATATGAGATGTATCTTACTTTCCAAATATGGATAATTGGATTTTCACCATGGTTATTCCACTGGGATGGTTGCGGTTTTGTGATTTTATGGTATACTTTTTTCCCATTTTAAGATGTCCCTTGGTTTTATATTTGTTCAATATATATGTTTCTATGTTTTTGATGTAGTCAGATTTCGAAGAGGTATATCAAATGTGATATTTCAGACATCCATTCACATTTCCATCTGAGTATCATTTTAATTATCATGGCTTATAATCATTCGATAGGAATATTATTTAATTTATTAGTTCCTAATAATATTTACATTGTGTTTCCCATTTGAATTAGGGTGTCAAGGGGTTCTTTGGGGCCCTCATTTCAAAAAAATCCATATGTTTTATCCAAACATTTTAGTACCAGATTTATCATATAATATCATATTGCTATAATAGTACTAGACTATTCTAATAGTATTATATTGTTCAAATAGAATTAGTTTGATCTAATGGTAATATATTAGTATAAACTTGGAATATTGGAAATATTGCAGAGAATTTCTCTAATATAAGTTGATTTGTCGACAATACAATATAGTTCTATCAGTACCAAACTAGTCTAATGGTAATATACTAGTATGATACTATCTCACTAGTGTGATGATAGTATAATGGTATGATGACAGAAAACATTTATAATTATTTCATGTTGGTATAATGAATTAAAACATGGTCTTATGGAAGAATATTTTTCTTAATATATAAGGCTATTCAAATATTAATCTAATGTAGTTTATTTTTATAGTTATAGTCTCTCCTAGAAATGTCACAAATAGAACTTTTTAACAATATAATTATTTTGAAATCATATATATAATGAATTTAGATTCATTTTATAGAGGATATTTTTATTTTTATTTTTTTAAATTTATAGAGGTTTAATATATCTCTTAAAAATACTTTAATTGAGATCCTCATTAATGTATAATTATTTTTGAATCATGATCTAGAATACCATTTTTTAAGAATTCTTAAATCCTAAATTAAGGAAATTCCATTAATTAGATATTTCATTTATTTCATCAAGTATGGATGTGCAAGATTTTTCTATTAAACCTCATTGAGTTTAATGAATCCATTGAGAAGCCATGTGTAAATGTTTCATAGTTGTTCTAATTGTTTTTTTCAAACACTTTTATTAGTATATGTGAGTCACATTTGAGGTCAGTTCCTCTTTCTCATGATTTTTTTCTCCTTTTCTATAAAAGTTTAATGTTTGTTAATGATCTTATCATTGGGACACCCACGTATCAACAACATCTCAATTCACACACTATTTTCATTAGATAATGGTCGGATTGATTCATTGAATACAGGGGATTCACTTCATCACCTATTTAATGTGAAGTAATAAATTTATCCTACATTATATATATGGGTAGAACTATAACTATCATTAATAAATAATTATCATGATCAATGAACAAATTGGTTTATCATAGTTATACATGCCTCTTAGGTTTGGTTATCAGTTTTCATCTCTATTTATTGATATGTTTTTTATATTTGTTCGATGAATGATTTATAATTCCATTATACTATAAAAGGGATAAATAATATAATGTTACCAATCGATTTTAGATAATTTAAAAATTTCCATGTTAAATGAATTTATATATTATTTATAGCTGGACACTTAGGTTTAATGTGGATGTAACTAATGATAAAAGAATATAATTATACAAGAAAATAAATAAATGTTTGTTTGATAAAGATAAATTTTTGGGGGTGAAAAATATTTTATTTTTGAAGTTTTAATGCATGGTTCATTATTTCATTTATACAATGTATATTTTTCCATGATTTCTCTACATGTGTCCCAATAAATGTGATATGAGTTGTGATTATTTATGAGATATGGGTAGGGATTCTTTGGTTTTTGGAAGAAGTTATTGTTGGTTAATGATGGATGGATTTGTAGTGATATGTATTGTGTTGTTTTGGAAGGCCTTGAAATAGATGTAGTGGGTAATGTTGGGCTTTCCAATTATAGTGTTGATGTTTGGATTAAATTTTGATACAAATTGTCATTAAATTCTGTATGGGTGAGGTACTTGTTAATGAATTACATTCCCCACGTCATGAAGAATATTTTTTTCATGGTTTATGAATCTCATTATGGTAACATATAACAATTCCTAAGTTACATGAAATTATCTAATCATAATTTATAATATATACTATCACCCAATGGTTTCTTCTTGAATAAAATCTGGAATAATACTATTTAGGAACCAAGTTATTGATGGCATTATTCTTATATTTCATGAAATTTTATATTAATTAATGTAATCATAAATTTATAGAGGAAATATTTAATTATATAAATTCACTTGAAATCTTGTGTGCCCTCAGTATATCTAGTAAGTATTGATGGCAATTGGGTGTTCGGGAGATTGTAGTTGTAGTTGACTCTAGGACTTAGTAGTGGCCAATAATTTTGTTTGATAGATTAATGTTAAAATATGACATTGGCTTTTGTATTATACCCCAATTGGGAGCGCTACTAATATCCAATGGACTTTGGGTGGGTGATTTACCCAAAATCCTTGTTCGCGAGGAATTGATGGCTGCTTACCCATATTACCATGCTCCCTTCTCATTGTAGTACAATGTGTTGGTAATCACTATTGTTAGGTTTCTCATATATATATATGTAGAGGTACATAAGGACTTATGTCCATTTCACACACTTTTAACTATAGATATAGTATCCTAATGATTATTATAGGTATATCGTGCATGGTTTGTGATGGATTGTGGTATAATAAATAACCTACTACCTATAGTGGAGCTCAGAAACTACTCAGTTGCTATCAAGAGATATAGGTCAGATAATGGGTTTTTTGGACACATAGTGTGCAGGTTTTGATATAGTATCTCATGTGTCGTTGTGGTGTTATACTACTGGAGAGATATTTCATAGGGATTCTTGTGTTGGGGTAGAGTGAAAAACTATTTCAGATATGTTATTGATTTATAATCGTAAAATATGATGGATATTATATTATTAGTATTATGTGGTACATAGTGAGTGATCTTTAGTTAGTCTTACGGTATATAATACATTATTAGTTTATAAGTTATCATCATATTTCATGCACTGGGAGTTTTTATTCCTTCTTAATCTTTTACATGAGAAGATCTAGTGATGATGAATCTATGTATAAATTATATGTTAATCATATTGTTATGTAAACTTTTTTTATTTACTTAAGAGTTGGATGGCGAATATGTAATACATTACTAGTTCATGGAATTTTTCATGAGTTTTTTAGGCTACGATGTTGTTGTTTAGGTCTTACTATTGTTACATGTAGTTTCCTTTTCTGTAGTTCAGTTTATATGAAATTGAATCAATATACTTTGGATATTTTATTTTATAGAATATAGGGGTTTTATGGTTGTTTTCACTTCCCTATCATTCCACTTTTTTTACTTTGAGGTTAATACCTACCAATTGTGTGTATGATTTCCCCTAGTGATTTCAATCATCCATTGGCCTATTAGGCGAGGTGTTTAGGCATCATTTTCTCCCATATATCATTGTTGGACTAGGAGGGGTACCGTTGGGGTGAGATTTGTGACAAAATTTCTATGATATTTAGAATATTTTCAAAGGTGATTATTGAATAATTATTGAGTACCATTTACAATAATATCATAGTTATGATGTTGTTTTTTGTGGTGTTATGTTCCATGAAATATTTTATGATTAGACATTGAATATAGTTATACCTACAAATGCTTGTGTTTAGTATGTATAGATGATATATACCCGCTGGGATATAATTTTAATAATATATATACAACTAAATTATTTTTAAAAATTAAAACAAGTTATTTTATAATTAATTAATAAAATTAGTTCTATGATTATTGAAATAATAAATATCAATATTAATCCATATGTTTTACAAAAAAATCTAATTAATATAATATAAAACAAGAAAATCTTTTTTGGATTAAATAAAGTTAATAAATATTTTTAGGAACGTATATTTAGTTATTCAATACAATGATTAACAACATAAATACTATTAAATAGAAAATCTTGATTCCTAAATATTGATAATCTAATTTTTATTAAAAATACCTGGGTCATCAGAATATTTTTTCCTCTAAATAAAATCAAAGAATTTTCACGTATTCATTTAAAAAGTTAGATCACTGGGCGGAGAAATTTCATTTTCATTTTATGATGATCAATGGTGGATCATATTACAAAACATCAATATTTCAGAATATGTTTTCCATTGAATAGACATTTTTTCAATATCTAGTTACGCACACAACTCAAACTAAAATGACTCATGAAATTCATTATTTATATAACAATGAAAATAATCAAATATATTATAAATAAAAATACCATGATAAATTTTAAATTCAAAAAAAATTATTAAGAATGAATAATTTTCTTTTAATATAGCTTTTTTCAAAAAAACAATTAGTCTTCATTATATATTGTATTTTGATATAAAACATAGATATTAAAATTTAAATTTTTTAAATTTATAAAATCAATATTATTTATAAATTTAGAATTTAAAAATTATCCAAGGATAAAATTTTTATATCATTCTAAAATATTTTATTCTTAATTTAATGTAGAAAATTATTGTTTTATATAACCTATCGAATTTATGTGATAATAAATATATAAATTGGTCCTAATTATTTATAAAAACATTTAAACTATATAATTTATAAATATTATTTATTTTTAAATAACATTTGAGAACAATAAAACCAGTTTTCTACATTTTGGGAGATAATAAACGTTTTACTGTAATTTAACAACTATTTTTTGTGTTTTTTTAAAATTAATGTTTTTTTTTAATATTTAGTATAGTATTTCTTTAGAAGACAAATAAATATTATATTTTTAAATGAAAATAATATATATCCTTAATGGATATTAAATTGAGAAAATTATAGTACATGAGATTTTTAAATAGAAAAGAAAAAAATTAAAAAAATGATTTTTATGTTTAATGTGTGGTAACACTGAAATTAACTTTTCTAACCCTTTTAAATTTTATTTGAAAAAAAAATTATTTTCATATTTTATGCAAACTTGTTCATATATTTGTGTGGTTTATTTTATTTTATGAACATTAAATTAATCATCCAAGGTAATTATTATTTACTTTAATGAAAGAGTTATTTTTCCAGGAATAATACTTTAATAAATATTGTGTTTTTGTAATAAAAGGTACATAGTAAATTAAAAATATAATACAGTATTAATGAATATATATAAATAAATTAATTTTCATTTATTCTCTCTCCATTGTGAAATAATATTAAGAATAATTTTAATTTAAAATCTTATCATTATATAAAAATGGTTTCTCAATATGTCATATATATTGTAATAAAAGTTATTTACTATTATATATAAATAGAAAAAGGATAAATGGATAAAAAAATTATCAAATAATTTAATTAAATTTTGGTTATTTTCTATTTTAATAAATAATATAATTATCAGAGTTGATTTTTATTCAATATTAATTCATGTAAAATAGGGTAAATGAAGTGTCTTGAATTTTTAAAAATTTAAAGGTCATAAACAAGTTCATGATATCCTAAATAGTTATGAATTTAATAACCTAATATCATCCAATAATTTGTCTTCATAAATCACATAACTCTTGTAACACACCTAACACCCATGTGATTTCATTCTTACACTTACCTAACTTTTGTTTACATGGAAAATCCCATATTATACACCAATACAATGTGATCACTCCCATATATTCTCCCATATATCTCTACATTAATTTATTTGATCCATAATTTATCATCTTTATACTTGTATAAATCCATAAAAATGGAGTTCATAAGGATATAATTATTTTTCCCTTCATTTAGTGATCCACTAAAGAAAGTATGGTTTCTCTACCTCCACTTTTTTATTCGAGAATTTATTTTGTGATAAAACATTTTAATTAAATGTGATAAGGACTCTATATATTAATAATTAATATTATACTATCCATATAATGATTTATTTTCGAGATAAAGCCCTTCCCATACATGAATATCAACTTATAAACCCATTTGTATGGAATCCTTCTTTTCTAAATGTCTCCAAGATTCTCTCCTATATATTTACGATATAATATCTTTACTGTTGTAAGTATTGTGAATTCTCTGTTAATACGATCCATTCTGTAAATATTCTATAATTTAATGTCCAAATGAGTAAATTTTTTCAATATTAAACCCATCCCTAAAATTAATCCCCTTAATTTTCCATTTTGTGTATTCGTAAACCTACATAAACCACTCCTTTATTCTCATACTCCTCTTTTAAAATTCAAGATCATCCCTTTTTATGCCTTTTAATTAAAATGTAATTTTTATTTCTCATTTTTATAATAATTACTATACTATAAAGTTGAATTATTATTAATTAGATGCCACATTTCTTACTTATTAAACACATTATTTAACCCATTGAATACAAATCTTGCTTCAAAAATCATTTCATTGTTTTTAAATATTCATATTGACAATTACATAATCTAATAACATTCAAAATTATCCATATATATTATTTTTGTAAAAGTTTAATGATTTTAAAAATATTTTAAAAAATTTTATTTTGATATTTATAGATTTTATGATTTATTTTATTATTTGGGGAAACAACATAAGGGTTTCTATTTCAGCCACTATTCATTAATGAATACATTGATATTATACAGTAATATTCATTGATATGGTGTATCTACTTACCCCATAAACATATAATATCATAATATATTATTGAACATTGAATCATCACTTACATTCATTCTCATCATTATTGGTGGTTACGATTGATATCTTCCACAAAATGTAATGTTTTATCAAATCACAATATACCAATTGAGTGATAATATTTCTCCTTGAGTTTTGTATATCATTTCGTATGTTATACCATATTTCTCTCCTGAGAGTTAAATTTTCATCCAATCATCATTTTTATTGATATATATTTCTTCCTGAAAATGAAACTATATTAAGAATAATTATCATCCTCCTTAATAAAAATTTCCCTTTCTTGAACTTATTTTTTGTTCATTCCAATGTTCTTAACTATACATATTTACATAGTTTTTACCCATATGACATTCAAATTTGTAATCTCTGCTATTAAAACATATTTCCTTTTACTTTTTAGAATCGGTAGTATATTGTAATGTTTATAAGGTTTTCAATTCATTAATAAATTTTTTATCATCCACTAAACATTCCTTTTGATAACCATTATGTTATTAGAAATTTATATTTTTTGAATATTATCTTAAATATTATATTTTTTCAACGTTTTCTAACTTCACCTTTTTGAAACAATTATGAATTTTTCAAAGATCCACTATTGGAATTAAATAATAAATGTTCGTTATACTATGGGGATCGAGTGAGGAATGATCACCTCTCTACGGGAATCAGGTAGTGATTCATTCTACGATATGGGATTCATGTTGGGATTATTGATCCATTATGGTAAGATGGCAGTCATTCCTAATCTGCTATAATAATAAGGTAGGGATTCCTAATCCACTATATGAACTATCTAGTGAAGCATTCATTTCTATGGGAATCTATTAGTGACCCATATTCCACTATGAGAACCATGTAGTTATGGTCACTAAACATTCGTAATCAAAACATTATGACTACTCTAATATCATCAAGTAACACCCCAAGCTTCTACGGTACACTTCACTTTGAATAATGTGACAGCGTGTGTTGTACGCAACACTGAGTTCTAACACACCATAACCAATCAAACTATCCGTTATGAATAGTAATACCTAATTTTTGAAATTATATATATTTTATATTTCAAAATGGACTTCATTTTTGGATTCGTAATATCGAATTTAGCCTAAGGTGAAATTTTGGTACTTTTCGGATAACTTTAATATTTTGATGAATAGTGAAAATTACTAAATTTTAATTAAAAACAAATTTTTTAATCAAAATAATTAACAGTGATAAATTATTAATTTTAGTGGTTTTAAAGTATAATTAGAATATATTTTTACCATTTCATATAATGTTGGTCATTGGACATAATTTTACAATTAAACCGAACATAAACAAGTGTCAATCTTTTGATAGTTATTATGTCTTAAAAAGACGATTTTTGTTTTGACAGCAGAATTTATTTTAAATTAATTTCTGCCTCTTCTGTGTTTTGAATTTAGAAAAATGGATTCCATATTTGGAATCAGGATTTTCAAATTGTGTAAATAGGTATCTTTTATTTTTAGACATTTTGAATAATTACTGCGGTAAATATTTTATTTACCATGGTTAAGGGTAAATCCGGTAAATAAGGGTTAAAAAATAATATTATAATAATTATACTAAATTACCCTAAAACGTGTCCTAGACTTATTGGTTGATATATGTTCGACCATAGGCATCTTTGGGTCGATTTGGGGACCCCATGCTGCCACTTGTAGGTGATAGGGACATTTTATTTTAATTAGGTTAAAATGAATACAAAAATGACACAAGCATATATCTTTCAGAAAAACATTTTTTACATAGGGTTATATGTGTTGGATTTTAGATTATAAATATTCATTATAAATATAAAACGATTTCCTACATAATGATATTTTATTTATAATTTTTAGAAATTAAATAATTTAATTTATTTATGACACTATGATGATGAATTAATTACTATAATAGTGAAAATTTAAAATAATTGATATTATAAATACCCAAATATATATAATATGAAACTTTTAACGAATTAAACAAATTTTATAGGATAATAAGATATATTAGGATTTATTTATTTGACTTTATTCGAAGTAATACATCTGTTATGAGTTTCAAAAAAATAAACTATTGAATAGTGTCAAAATTGACATAAAAGAGTTCTTAAAACAAATATTATATTATTAATTGATATTAAATTCCTAAAAATCTAAGGTTCGGCCAACAGACTTATATAATGATATGTTCATCAATAATGGACCACTTAGGGTTCTATTGGATGTATATAGTATGTTTATTAACCATATTATATAAAAATACAAATAGACATTGTAAAAGTGAAACTAATTATCTTAGAGTAAATACTTAAAGATAAGGTTAATATAAGTAACCAAACCTGTCTAAATTCTATTGGATGAGTTTTTTTCGACACATACCCACCTTAAACTTTAAATAATCAACTTTTGAGTCATTAGAAACGGAATATGAATTTATTATAAATTAATATTTCTAGCTTTTCCAAAGGTGCCTCTCACCCCTCTTATAAAAGGGCACTCCTCCTTCCCATTTCTTCACACCTTCAAAGCCTTTTGGTTCGGCCAAACTCTGCCCAAATACTCTCCCAACTTCACTCACTACAACCTATAGTCCTTAGTTTGATCAGAAAACCAACCTAAAGAACCTTTTTGATCAAATCAAAAGTAAGAACCCGAAAAAGAGGTAATGTTTTCACCACCCCTTTTCAAGTTCCTTTCTTCTTCCACTTCTTCTTTATTTGTTATTAACATTATAAAATAATAACTCCAGTATCTTATATATATTGTGATGTTATTATAAATATGGTACAACCATATTCAGTATTCTATCCACCCTTTAAATAGCATGTCACCATACGTGCGTACGTACGGCTTACCGTCTCCACATCGTGGTGTAATTGTTATTCAATATATTATTATTTGGATGGGTATAATAATGAGGTGTAAATCATGTAAATAATAAATTAAACATGTTATTGGTTCTGTATATATGATATACCATCCATTTATATATTATTTTAATATAAAAAGAATGATATTGTCGCTCGTGCTTACGTACGGACTACCGTCTCCACGAACGCGATTAGATTAATTCTCCATCGTATCCATTAAAGTTTAATTATCATTTGATGATTTGAAATTGATGTTTAAGGACTTGATATCATTATGCATATGAAATATATACAACCTATACATTACAAACATGTCTTATGTAACAAAACATATAAAAGAAAACGAGTAAGTTAACACCCGAAACGATGATAATTCAAAGATATTATTAACAAATCAATGTTAAAAGATAATATATGGTATCATATTAATATATATGATTCTTTTATAATTTAGTAACAATTATTTCACCATTATACAGGAGTTTAACCTACCCCAACCAAGGAAAAGTACAAGGTAAGGGTTATTTCACAATCTCTTCACTATCCGAGGTTGTTTATACGTAATAATCTACTGGGATCTCTTTATCATCCACATCCATGTTTCTTAAAAATGTATTTCAAAACATTTTTACTATTTACTAGAATATGAGTAAAAGTAATTTATACCCTTTTTGACTTTTATAAGTGGTTTATAAAGGAATATTTCCGTCGTTTTCAAAACAAGTTCCTTTTTAACCTTTTCGACAGAATTAAAGTAAGAATGTTTTTTTAACTTATACGGTGGGTGCGGTAATTTTCCGCTGTTATAAAATCGTCAAAGCTTCCATTACAATCTTATAAGAATATTTTCGAAGAAAATGTTTTATTAAATGATTTCAAATGTAGAAAGATTTATTTCTCTAAAAAGGGTTTTGATGTCATTTATGTCAACATCCTTTGATGGATTTTACGCTTATTTAAAGTTGATTTATTATGATACAAAACTTCTATATTGTATTGAAGGTTTTGTGATATGTTTGACTGTGGATGTGCTATTTTTATACCATTCATAGTTTATGATGAATGTATTGACATTTTGTATGCTAGTTTTAATATGAATGTTTATGTTATGTTTAATCCTTTTCATATGGGAATGCATTGGACTTAATATGTGACGGGTGGAGCCCGCTATAGCTCCTCGATGCATCGGTAGGTCTCATGAGACAAACTAGTGTCTTGGCACAAGTCCTTGACAAAATCTTATTTATAGTCTTGGCAGGAGTACTGGGCTATGTGGTTATGATAGTATGGAATTATGCATTCTATCATTATGAAAGTGGTTATTGTTTTTGCATGTGATTATTCGATTAGTAGAATATCCATGTGAATAAGTAAATGGAATTATTTCATTTTATTTATGCCATACTATGTTGAAAGTTCAAGTTTTAAAGGATTTTGTTTTAGTATACATTGCCTTAAATGTTTATTCTTATTTATGAAAGTTTCCGCTATATTGTCATCCTTACTGGGCATTTGAGCTCACCCCTTTTCTATGTTCCATTTTTCCCAAGAAGTGAAGAAGTAAATTATGAATGACCTGCAGGGATATTATGTGGGGATATTAGTGTGGATTATGGAGACAATATGTTGTTGTAGTAGTTTTTCATTTTATGTTGTAATGTCAGACTTATGAATATATCTAGTGTTTCCAAGGCTACTAAACCAATCGGTCTTTCGAGATTTGATCTTTCTTTTGATCATGCCAATGTTATGTAATAATGCACCGACTCTGGGTAACTAGGGTCGGGGCGTTACAGTTGTTATCAGAGGAAGTTTAGTACAAACCTTGGAAGCTAGACTTAGATAAACTCTGATTAGAGCACTTAGACCTAAGATGAAATTTGAGGATTAGTATAGAAGAACTTCCTAGAATGTTGGTATTGTAGAGATTTTGTGATTTTTCTAAGCAATACATCCCTGTCTGGATACGAGAAGGTAGAGGCGGCTCTGGCACAGATGTACCTAGGGGTAAAACCCGAAAATACCGCTTTGAGCTAGACTCGAACGGGAACTGGTGCACGACAACAGGCCTTGCTGCACTCATGGTTATGACACTCCCGGGGGATATGCTTAGGATAACTCTCATTTTATTTACAAATCACTTTGAAGGGTTTATGAGTATATACTTCCTCAAAGAAAACATTTTTATAATTATGGATTATATCCATAAATAGTTCAATTAATGTTAAGTGTTTTATAAGTACGGGGTTATGTATTTTGATTCATAAACTGATCTAGTTTATGCCATTGTTTAGAATTGGTTCCTAGTGGACGAAATGGAAACCATATCAATGCACACACTCCATGTAGGGATTTCCCTCCTTCTCATGATAATTATAGTGGAGTTGGTAATGCAAGTGGTGCCGATCAGCTAATTACCATACTGGGACAACTCACTTAGGTTATGAATAATAACCTTACCCGTATAGAGCACCCTAATCCACAGCGTGGAGGATCAATGTTAGATCGATTCATGAGGCAACAACCACCAACGTTCAACGGGAGTACAAATCTCTTAGTAGCTGAGCAATGGATAAATTACCTAGAAAAAATATTTCAGGTTTTGGGGAGCAGTGAAAGGGAAAAAGTTATCATGGAAGTTTACCGCCTCACTAAAGATGATGATAAATGGTGGTCATTGATTCAAAACATGAAAGAAGATGATGAAGTATCAAATATGGAATGGAGGGAGTTCAAAGATCTGTTTTTACAAAAATACTTTCCTCGCGACCATCGAGCAGATATGGAAAGGCAATTTCGGAATCTGAGACAGAAGGAGGATGAGAATGTCGCAATGTATGAGGATAATTTTACAAGGTTAGCAAGGTATGATGGAGATTATATACGTAACCCAAGAAGTAAGATTGATCGTTTCGTTGATGGGTTAAAACCATTTCTTCGTCGAGCATTAGTCTCACAATCCTTTTCATCGTACGAAGACATTGTCTCATGCGCTATCAAGACCGAAAAGGAATTCTCTAAGTCTTATGACTTTAAAGCAAAGCAAGAGAATAAGATACATGCTGATCAATTTGGGAATGGAAATAAGGGGAATAAGGGAAAGGTTGAATATCCATCCTGTGGTAAATGTGGGAAGAAACACCCTGGTAATTGCTTGAAGGGAATGGGGGTTTGTTACAAGTGTGGTGAAAAAGGCCACCAAGCTCGTGATTGCAAAGGGAAGAAGGAAGCTACCAATGTTCAGTACTACAATTGCAGGGAGATGGGGCATTATGCAAATGAATGTCCTAAACGTCAAGAGAACTTACCTCAGAAAAGGCCAAGGGATCAAGTCCAGGCTTATGCTATCACTACTACTGAGGTAGAAGCTCCGAAAGACGTGGTGGCAGGTAATTTAACGGTTTCCTCAAGTTTAGCAAATGCATTATTTGATTCTGGATCAGCGCATTGTTTCATATCTTCCCAGTTTTCTAAGAAAATTAGATATTTCCAATTTTATTTAATAAGGGAGTTGTCCGTTAAAACCCCTAAGGTAATTATCATTGCAAAAAAGTTTTGTGATTCAGTCCCTATTAGAGCACATAAATGTTCTTTATCTGCTGATCTCATCATCATACCTATGATTGAGTTTGATATAATCCTCGGTATGGAGTGGCTTTCGGACTATGATGTGAAGATTTATTGTAAAAAGAAAGAGGTTACGATTCTTGATGATAATGATAAGGAACACCTTATCTTTAGAGGAGAATCGTCACCACCTAATTCTTATTTAGATCCACCCCCAGTAGATCAACTTAATTCAATTATTGGGGAGGAAGAGAATGAAATGACTATGGATGAGGAAAGGAATGTTCAAATAGAGGATGTACCTGTTGTGAAAGAATTTGTTGATGTATTTCCGGAATATTTACCTGGACATCCTCCAGAATGAGAAGTTGAGTTTTCCATTGATTTAATTCCTGAATCAAGGCCTATATCGAAGACCCCTTATTGAATGGCCACTGTAGAGTTAGTCGAACTATAGAAACAACTAGAGGAGTTTAGTAATAATGAATATATTCTCCCTAGTGTTTCTCCTTGGGGATCCCCTGTTCTTTTTGTTAAAAAGAAAGATGGATCTATGAGGTTATGTATAGACTACATGGAGATCAATGCTATAACGATAAAGAACAAGTATCCCCTACCTCGTATTGATGATTTATTTGACCAACTGCATGGAGCTCAATACTTTTCAATGATTGACCTTTGATCTAGATACCATCAGTTGTGTGTGAAGAAGGAAGACATTCCGAAGACAGCATTTCGAACCAGGTACGGGCATTACGAGTTTACTGTAATGCCTTTTGTATTGACTAATGCACCCTCTGTATTCATGGATCTGATGAATAGAGTTTTAAGGAGT
Source organism: Viscum album (assembly GCA_963277665.1). Taxonomy (NCBI): domain Eukaryota; kingdom Viridiplantae; phylum Streptophyta; class Magnoliopsida; order Santalales; family Viscaceae; genus Viscum; species Viscum album. The sequence continues at coordinate 479,791,650 of OY728134.1, forward strand.
ATCTCGATGAATTTGTGGTGGTATTTATTGATGATATCATGGTATACTCTAAAACCTACGAAGATCATGAAAATCACTTGCACATTATCTTGAAGACTCTGAGGAGGCATGAATTATATGGAAATTTTAGCATGTGTGAATTCTGGCTCCATGAGATTTCTTTTCTTTTCCATATTGTCTCTAAATATGTAATCTCTTTTGATCCTTCTAAGACCAAAGCAATCCAAGAATGGCCAGCACCTACAAGTATAACTGAGGTACGTAGTTTTATTGGTTTGGCAGGTTATTATCGACGTTTCGTCCAGAATTTTTCCCGATTGGCTAACCCATTAACGAAGCTCACACGTAAAGGGGTTAAATTTGTTTGGACAAAAGAGTGTGAAGAATGTTTCGAAGAACTGAAGAGAAGATTAGTCAATGCTCCTATATTGGCTCTACCATTAGGGAATGATGGGTTCGTTATTTATACTGATGCATCAGAGAAGGGACTTGGTTGTGTCCTTATGCAGAATTATAGAGTTATTTCCTATGCATCACAAAAGTTGAAAATTCATGAACAAAACTATCCTACTCATGATATCGAGTTACCAGCTGTGATCATTGCTTTGAATATATGGAGGCACTACCACTATGGTGAAAAATGTGAGATTTATACTGATCACAAGAGTTCGAAGTATATTTTCTCACAAAAAGAACTCAACATGAGGCAAAGGAGATGGCTTGAATTACTCAAGGATTATGATTGCATGATACACTACCACCCGGGGAAAGCAAACAAGGTGGCAGATGCTTTGAGTAGAAAATACCATGGAGTTTTGAACAATATGAGAATTGAAAGGGATCCTATTTTCATGGATCTAGTGAAGATGGACATGGTAATAACCAGGGAAGGTGAAACATCAATGCTTTTTCAAATGGTTGCCAAACCATCTTTACTAGAAAGGATTAAGAGTTATCAGACCGATGATGAAGAATTTCAAAAGAAGATTAATGCTGTGAATGATGGGATATTGAGAGACTTTGTGTATGAAGATGGAATTTTGAAATTCGGGAAGAGACTTTGTGTTCCCGATTTACCTGATCTAAAAAGGGAATTACTGGATGATGCTCATAGTTCCAATTTTTCTATACACCCTGGGAGCACCAAAATGTATTGAGATTTGAAGGAACATTTTTGTTGGGACAACATGAAGAGGGAGATTGCTGATTTTGTGTCAAGATGTATAGTTTGTCAACAAGTGAAAGCTGGAAGGAAATAGCCTGGAGGAGTCATGCAACCTCTTCCCATACCAGAGTGGAAATGGGAGAATATTACGATGGACTTTGTCATGGGGCTACCAAAGACTCCTAGAAGGAACGATGCAATATGGGTTATTGTTGATCGTCTTACCATGTCAGTACATTTTCTTGCTATAAGAGAAGATTTACACCTGGAACGTCTTGCAAGACTATATATTAATGAAGTTGTGAGACTTCATGGAGTACCCCTATCGATTGTTTCTGATCATGATCCCCGTTTTACTTCTTGATTCTGGAAAAGTCTTCAGAAATCCCTGGATACTGAACTTCATTTGAGCACTGATTACCATCCTTAGACAGACGGAAAATCAGAATGGAATATTCAAACCTTAGAAGACATGTTGAGATCTTGATCACTTGACTTCCAGGGTATGTGGGATCAATATTTACCTCTGGTAGAATTTTCCTATAACAATAGCTTCCATTCGAGTATTCAGATGGCACCATATGAAGCGTTATACGGAAAGAGATGTCGTACACCAACCTGTTGGGATGACGTCGGTGAAAGAAAACTTGGAGGTCCAGAACTGGTGGAGGAAACTATGGAAAAGGTGAAGGTAATCCAAAATCACATCAAAGAAGCTCAAAGTAGGCAGAAGAGCTATGCCGATAATCGAAGGAAGGATTTGGAATTTCAAGTCGGTGATCATGTTTTCCTGAAGGTATCTCCATGGAAGGGAGTCATACGTTTAAGAAAGAAAGGTAAATTGAGTCCCAGGTACATCGGACCTTTCGAAATTATAGAACGAATTGGGGCTGTAGCTTACCGATTGGCAATGCCGCCAAGTCTCTCTAAAGTTCACGACGTGTTCCACGTATCTCTGTTGAGGAAATACATGCCTGACCCAACGCATGTACTCACCTATGAAGAATTAGAACTGGAACCCGATCTGTCTTATTGCAAAGTGCCCGTCAGGATTCTTGATATGAGAGAACAAGTGCTGAGAAACCGGATGACGCGTCTGGTAAAAGTTTTGTGGAGAAACCATAAGATGGAAGAGGCAACGTGGGAACCCGATGAACTTATGATGAAGAACCACCCGAGTCATTTCATGTGATAAGTATTCTATAAATTTCGAGGATGAAATTATTTGAAGGAGGGGAGAATCTAACACCCCAAGCTTCTACGGTACACTTCTCTTTGAATAATGTGATAGCGTGTGTTGTACGCAACACCGAGTTCTAACACACCATAACCAATCAAACTAGCAGTTATGAATAGTAATACCTACTTTTTGAAATTATATATATTGTATATTTCAAAATGGACTTCATTTTTGGATTCGGAATATTGAATTTAGCCTAAGGTGAAATTTTGGTACTTTTCGGATAACTTTAATATTTTGATAAATAGTGAAAATTTCTAAATTTTAATTAAAAACCACTTTTTTAATCAAAATAATTAATAGTGATAAATTATGAATTTGAGTGGTTTTAAAGTATATTTAGAATATATTTTTTCCATTTAATATAATTTTGGTCATTGGACATAATTTTACAATTAAACCGAACATAAACAAGTGTCAATCTTTTGATAGTTTGACGCTTTTTATTTTAACAGAGGGAATTAATTTTAAATTATTTTCTGCCACTTCTATGTTTTGAATTTATAAAAATGGATTCCATATTTGGAATCAGGATTTTCAAATTTTGTAAATAGGTAACTTTTATTTTTAGACATTTTGAATAATTACTGCGGTAAATATTTTATTTACCATGGTTAAGGGTAAATCCAGTAAATAAGGGTTAAAAAATTAATATTATAATAATACTAAATTACCCTAAAACGTGTCTTAGAATTATTGGTTGATAAATTTTCGACCATAGGAATCTTTTAGTCGATTTTGGGACCCCATGGTTCCACTTGTAGGTGATAGGGACATTTTATTTTAATTAGGATAAAATGAATACAAAAGTGACACAAGCATATATCTTTTAGAAAAAAACTTTTTACATAGGGTTATATATGTTGGATTTTAAATAATAAATATTTATTAGAAAGATAAAAAGATTTAATACATAATGATATTTTATTTATAATTTTTAGACATTAAATAAGTTAATTTATTTATGACACAATGATGATGAATTAATTACTATAATAGTGAACAATTATCATAATTGATATTATAAATACCCAAATAAATATAATATGAATCTTTTAAGGAATTAAACTAATTTTATAGGATACTATGATATATTAGGATTGATTTATTTTTCTTTTTTCGAAGTAATCCATCTGTTATGAGTTTCAAAAAAATCAACTATTGAATAGTGTCAAAATTGACATAAAAGAGTTTTTAAAACAAATATTATATTATTAATTGATATTAAATTCCTAAAAATCTAAGGTTCGGCCAACAGACTTATATCGTGATAGGTTCATCATTAATGGACCACTTAGGGGTCTCTTGGATGTATATAGTAAGTTTATTAACCATATTATATAAAAATACAAAGAGACATTGTAAAAGTGAAACTAATTAACTTAGAGTTAATACTTAAAGATAAGGTTAATATAAGTACCCACACCTGTCTAAATTCTATTGGATGAGTTGTTTTCGACCCATCCCCACCTTAAACATTAAATAATAAACTTTGGAGCCATTATAAACCGAATATGAATTTATTATAAATTAATATTTCGAGCTTTTCCAAAGGTGCCCCTCACCCCTCTTATAAAATGGCACTCCTCCTTCCCATTTCGTCACACCTTCAAAGCCTTTTGGTTCGGCCAAACTCTGCCCAAATACTCTCCCAACATCCCTCACTACAACCTAGAGGCCTTAGTTCGATCTGAAAGCCAACCTATGGCACCCTTTTGATCAAATCAAAAGGAAGAACCCGAAGAAAATGTAATGTTTTCACCACCCCTTTTCAAGTTCCTTTCTTTTTCCACTTCTTCTTTCTTTGTTATTACCATTCTAAAATAATAACTCCAGTATCTTATATATACTGTGATTTTATTATAAATATGGTACAACCATATTCAGTATTCTATCCACCCTTTGAATAGAATGTCACCATACGTGCGTACGTACGGCTTACCGTCTCCACGTCGTGGTGTAATTGTTATTCAATATATTATTATTTGGATGGGTATAATAATGATGTGTAACTCATGTAAATAATAAATATAACATGTTAATGATTCTGTATATATGATATATCATCCATTTATATATTATTTTATTATCAAAAGAATGATATTGTCGCTCGTGTGTACGTACGGACTACCGTCTCCACAAACGCGATGAGATTCATTCTCCATCGTATCCATTAAAGTATAATTATCATTTGTTGATTTAAAATTGATGTTTAAGGACTTGATATAATTCTGTATATGAAAAATATACAACCTATCCATGACAAACATGGCATATGTAACAAAACATATAAAAGGAAATGAGTAAGTTAACACCCGAAACGACGATAATTCAAAGATATTATTAACAAATCAATGTTAAAAGATCATATATGATATCATATTAATATATATGATTCTTTTATAATTTAATAACAATTATTTCACCATTATACAGGATGTTAACCTGCCCCAACCAAGGAAATGTACAAGGTAAGTGTTATTTCACAATCTCTTCATTATCCAAGGTAGTTTATACGTAATAATCTACTGGGATCTCTTTATCATCCACATCCATGTTTCTTAAAAATGTATTTCAAAACATTTTGAATATTTACTAGAATATGAGTTAAAGTAATTTATACCCTTTTTTACTTTTATTAGTGTTTTATAAAGGAATCTTTTCATCGTTTTCAAAACAAGGTCCTTTTTAACCTTTTCGACAGAATTAATGTAAGAATGTTTTTTTAACTTATACGGTGGGTGCGGTAATTTTCTGCTGTTATAAAATCGTCGAAGCTTCCATTACAAGCTTATAAGATTATTTTCAAAGAAAATGTTTTATTAAATGATTTCAAAAATATAAATAGATATTTCTCTAAAAAGAGTTTTGATTTCATTTATGTCAACATCCTTTGATGGATTTTACACTTATTTGAAGGTGATTTATTATGATACAAAACTTCTATATTGTATTGATGGTTTTGTGATATGTTTGACTGTGGATGTGATATTTTTATACCATTCATAGTTTATGATGAAATTATTGACATTTCGTATGCTAGTTTTAATACGAATGATTATGTTATGTTAAAACCTTTTCGTATGAGAATGCATTGGACTTAATATGTGATGGGTGGAGCCCGCTATAGCTCCTCGATGCATCGGTAGGTCTCATGAGACAAACTACTGTCTTGGAACAAGGCCTTGAAAAAATATTATTTATAGTCTTGGCTCGAGGCCTGGGCTATGTGTTTATGATAGTTTGGTATTATGAATTCCATCATTATGAAAGTGGTTATTGTTTTTGCATGTGATTATTCGATTAGTACAATATCCATGTGAATATGTAAATGGAATTATTTCATTTTATTTATGCCATACTATGTTGAATGTTCATGTTTGAAAGGATTTGGTTTTAGTATACATTGCCTTAAATGTTTATTCTTATTTATGAAAGTTTTCGCTATATTGTTATCCTTACTGGCCATTTGAGCTCACCCCTTTTCTATGTTTCATTTTTCCCAGGAAGTGAAGAAGTAAATTATGAATGACCTGCAGGGATATTATGTGGTGATATGAGTGTAGATTATAGAGACAATATGTTGTTGTAGTTGTTTTTCATTTTATGATGTAATGTAAGACTTCTGAATATATCTAGTGTTTCCAAGGCTACTAAACCAATCGGTCATTCGTGATTTGATCTTTCTTGTGATCATGCCAATGTTATGTAATAATGCACCGACTCTGGGTAACTAGGGTCGGGGCATTACACATCATCAGTTCATGATGGATTCTTCATTATAGAAGAGAAATAGTGATTCAAACAGCACTCTAGGAATCATTAAGTGATATCTACTCTACCATGGGAATTAGGTAGTGAAATTTTCTCAACCATGGGAATCAAGTAGTAAAACATGATCCAAAATGATATGTTTATATACGATCAAGTTTTTGAAAATTATTTTACCAATGATATTATTTATTTCAAATCTATTTAGTATGATTAAAATATTACCAATTTTAATATATGCTTCTTTCTAATTTTTTTATTTCATATTCTTTTTTAAAATTTTTATGTCATTCATAGAAAATTTTTATTTACATTATAAGGACTTATTATTATATTCAATGTTTTAGAATGATCTATAATGTTTTAATATTTTCACTTATAATACCTTGAACAGTTTATATTATATATCTACCTTACTCATGTTTTCCCCCATGATTTTCATCTAATAGTTTTGACTAGTTTCTTTCTATCATTTACAGCGTTTCTTTGTTCACCCGTTTCATCTGTTTCAATTCTCCATGTTATAATGAATAATATATCAAATAAGATTTCTACAATATTGTCTCTAGGATCACTATTGTTAGGAAATTACAACAAGATTGGTTAAATAATATGTTAAATTTTATAGTCGTCAATACATTAAAAAATTGTGACCTTGGGTTATTAGACCATACTACAGATAAATTATCATAAACAAGGAATCAATTTAATATTTATGTACTTTTATCCTAAGTCTATATAGATTGTATTAATAGAATGGTTTAATTATTTTATATACTATTCTAGATACTGTGGGTTTTTTTATTTTAATTACTTTTGAAAAACCCTATATACGAGTCTAGTTAGTGGATGATATCCTAAAATATTGATAATGTCCTTAGTAAGAGATTTTTATAAAGAATAAATCCATATATATATATACTCTGGAATGTTGATACAATTGTCACATAGATACAACTAGGGTTAGTCACCCAAAAATGGTTATTAGAGTATTGTCATAATCAGAAACCTGATGAATAATGAGTGGGTATATAAATGTATACAAGGCCAGACACTTGAAGGGTATGTTAATTGGTTGATAATAGGATCCTTATTGACCGCATTGAATGATTTTTTTCTTAGTTATATTAAATAATTAGTCCTTGTGAATTGGATAAACAAATATATAGTAACGTTTGATAAGATAATATTCATATATATTGAACTAATCAAGTTACAAGATAATTTAATTATATACATGGATAAATTGGTTTATGGATAAATTAATCTAAGGTATTTGACTGTGATTGTCCCTTATATAATTAATTAATAATCAACAACTTTAATACTTTGGGTTTTATAAATGGTTTCACCTATGAGGAACCTTGTTAATGTGGTATATGATGAAAATATAAAAACTTTCTAAATATGTATCTAAATGGTATTGAAAATGGAGATGAAAATATTATTATTATTCTCACATAGCTATATAATTTTATGAATTACATCTTCATTCCAGAAGAACATCAATATACACAACATATAATGACGTCATTTTATAGAATAGCTAGTGATAAAAATGGTGAATGAAAGAATGTTCAATTTTCTTCATATCAAAAATATGAAAACAAAAATACAGACACATATTGATAATGGATAAGAGGATTTTTTTTAACTAGGTAAGGTTTAGACTTTCATTATATGATTATATAGGGGAGATGAATAATTCCACTATTGAAATTCAAGAGATTAATGGTTATTACATCAAGGAATATAATTTTATGAATTATTCAAATTATTTCCCTAACAAAAAGACTAAAGAGGTTAATGAACATTAGAAACCTACAATGAAAAGGATGCATGGGGAAGACATTTCAACCAAGAATACTAATGTTGGACACGAAAATTTTAAATGAATTATACATTCATCATGAACTGAAAACATTAAGTGTCTAATTTTTTTTAAAATCATGCAAACTTGTTTATTTCAAGAAAAATATTAATGATGATACATAATATTATAAATACAAAATCTTCTTGTCCTGAAAATTTCATCCAAAGTCTTTAATACCTCCTTAATTGTTTTTTATGGGAATATGAATACTATAAATCAAATTATCCTTACATTATCTAAAATAGATGTGATTTTTGGAAATGGATTAAAAATCTTCACAATGAGACCATTATAATAAAATAGATAGATCTTATTTCATATCCTAAATCAACTTAAGATCACCTATCACGGTAGGAATAATGATGAACTCTCTATGAAAAAAAATATTACACTATATATTCTATAATATCAATCGTGAGTATTATTTATCTTAAATGGATTAGAAAAAACCTCATATTATGATAAGTCTATTATGAAGGAAATGATAATATTTCCATTCATACAGATGTTAAAATGGTAAATACAAATTTAGAAAAAAAATCTAGTTTATCCTCTATCTTAAAGACATCCTTCACTATTTCATTATGAATTGGTAATTAAAATTATAATTATTCTATTTATTTTGAGGGGGGAATGTAAAAAACAACAGTTTAATAATTATTTTTCATTTAAATAAATATCTATTAATGTATGTTTTCATGGGTAACACTAAAATATGATGAACAACGTAATATTAGATGAATATTTTTATGGAAATAAAAAAACAACTAGTAAATAAGAATATTGTAATAAAAAATAAATTATAGTTAAATTTGATTAATTAAAAATATTATTTTTAATATGATATTTTCACATAAGAGTAGTTTTATTTATGCATCATAATTTTATCTAAATTGTAATGTTAATAATATAATAGTTTTAAAATAGAAAAATAAAATTATTTTGAAATTTTTCCATTTCAAAATCATTCTACGTTCTATTTTTTTTGTAAAATAATTGATCTTTATGTGAATATTGAAAATCATTATTTATATAAAAATAATGAACTTATTATACTTATAAATCATTGAACAATATTTAAGAGTTTATGAAACATTTTTATTATCCATGTATTTATGGTTATATATTATAATATATCATTTTTAATTTTGGGAAACATATTTACAAAATTTTAAAACAATAATATCATTTTGTTCTAATTTAAAACAATTTTTTAGTATTTTTTGTTAAAAATGTAATTGTGGTATTATGTTTTTGAAGAAATGGGATGAAATATATTGTTTTATAATAATCCTATTCATATCATGAATTTCATTGAAATTGATAAATTTGAAATATGTATTATTTTTAATCATAAATTAAAACATTATATAAAACGTTTTTATGTATTTCATGTGGAACTATTAAAATTATCTTTTCTACCCTTTACAAATTTACTTCGTTAAAATTAGTTTCATATTTTTTATCAATTGTTTTGTATTATTTTATAATGTAAATTTACATTTTTTTATAAAATTAATTTTCCATTATAAATAACAGTTATAATAGAAAACCAATTATTCTTTAAAAGAATTCTAATTCTATAAATATTATGTAATTAATAAATTAAATGGATACAATTTAAATTAGTACTCTAATTTACTATTTAAATATATATATAAATATATATTAAATAATACTAAATTTATTTTGAAGAAATGTTAAATAAGATTAGGGGAATCTAAAAAATAAAACATCATATTTCTATAGGATTAGTTTTAAAAAAAATATTTATGTTTGGATTTAGAAGACAAATTCCCCAAATTAAATTTTATTTTTGATAAATCATACATAAATGTAGATTAATCATTCTTAAATAGTATTTTATGTATCACCATAGATGTTTACTTATTAAATAATTATCGTGGTTAATTTTTTATCAGCATTATTATATGTAATATGGGTAAATCAAGTATCTTCCAATTTTAATAGGTAAACGGCCTCTTAGAACTTATAGAAATCCTTTTTAGTTATAAAAATGTATCCAATATGTCCAACTAATCATTATGACACCTAGATCACTAAACTAACACAACCCACATAATACCTATGTGATTACATTATTACCTCTTACCTAACATTAGTTTCAATGGAAAGCCCCTTGTATTCCTCATATAAAGATACCACTAGTGTCCATTGTCTCATACCTCTATAACCTAAATTAACTAATAAAATATATTCATCATCTCACCATGTCTAAATTATTCATATGTTGTTCCTGTGGTACAATGGATTCCTCCCAATAATTAAGAAGAAACATGGCATGGTAATGGTTTCACACATCACATATAGCTATCATCCTATAGAAATACCATTGTTACTCACTCCATCCTCTTTGAAATTAAATCACTTCCTAGTTTAAAGCCTTTTAAATGCAATCCAATTATGCTTCCAATTTTTTACAATTAATAATTAACTATTAAAATAAATCATTGTTGATTAGATACCACCCTTATCCACCCTTAATCTCATTTCATTTTTTCTGTTTTATTTCAATAAGGATGTAAAAATGCCTATTTGAATTCCCCCCCCCCTCTTAAAATTCATGGACATCCATTATTATATACATTTTCATTCCCCTTTTATTATGATAACACATGTTCATAATCAATCGTACACTCTCCAGGTTATTTACCATTAATAAGATGCCACCTGTCTCACTCCGTAAACCCATTAAAGAATAATTTTTAATACTCATTATAATGCTCCAATAAATCTTTTCTTTTGCCTCTTCATGTTTAAAATACCCTCTTCAAATAAAATTCAAGTGTATCGATAACAATACTTTATATAAAATGTTAGGTATATGAAAATGATTCAAAAATAGATAAAAAATATATTTACAGAGGATAGCGTGTAATTGGATTTTTGGGGAAGTAAGGTAATAGTTTACTTATTAATTATCCACCGTTGAGGAATTATATGATATTATGAATGAATTTTCATTTGTAAAATTTAACTACTTCCACCTAAAAATATAATATCATAAAAGTTTATTGAATTATTAATTTTTATTTCTTTTCATAAACTTTCTTATTGTCATATATGATTAATATCATCCAAAAATTATAGTGGATTTTTATAACTCAATCATAGTCTGGAGTTACAAATATTATCCTTAAGCTTCATCATGGAAATAATATGATATACCATATATTAATAATAACAGATAATTTTTTATCAAATATTAATTATTTATGAGTTCACTTCCTCTTTAAAAATGTAACTATGATAATAATAATTTCAATCCTCCTAAATGAATTTTTCCCTCGTAGTCTAAATTCCATATTCCCCTATATGTTCTCCATTGTACCTGGGAAAAAACAATGGGTTTCATCATGTTATTTTTATATTTTTATTCTTATCTATTAAAATATTTGTCTTTATTACTATTTTATTATGTGCATTTTGATAAAATGTGATTCATTATGTTCAAAAGTTTCTATATCCTATCAAAACCCAAAGTCTTATATTCTCATCAAAATTAATTTTGATACCATTATTTCTTTTGAAAGATCAATTTTTGATGATTATGTTCAATATTTAAAAATTTTAAATTTTTTCCAATTTAACTTTTTGAATCCTTTATATGATTTTTAAATTCTCAAATATGGTAATCATGTTTGTAGATCTTAGTCCACTGTGTGAATAATGTAATGAATGACCATACCACTATGGGAAATAGTTAGTGTTTAATACTATATAATTGTTTTCAAGTAGTGATTACTATAACACTAATGGATTCATGTAGTGATAACTTTTCCAATATAAGAATCTGGTGGAGATTATAGCACCAATATGGGAATCATGTAGTAATTTCTACTTAAATATATGAATTATGTATTGATTTCTTATCCATTATAGGAATCCGTTACTAATTGCATATCATAATAAAAATAAATTTCAGATGTCTTCTTCACTATATAAATCATTAGAAGATTCTTTCTCCACTATAGGGATCTGTTTTTATTTTCTACTCCACTACTGTAATTAGGTATTAATTCCTTATCTATTATGGGAATCAATTATTGACTCTTACACCAATATCAGAATCAGGTAGTTATGTCTACTTCACTATGTTTTTTTATATATTTTTATGTTTGGTACAAATATTTTTAGTAAGACGCTATTTATTTCCTGGTCATGAAAATGTCTTCTAACAATCCATGTTCTAGTGATACTGTTATTTCTTATTTTATGATTTCATGTTTTATTTGTTTTTCATTATATGCTTCTATGCCATGTTTTTATATCCATTCATGATTCTAGTGATTCTATCCCAAGATCTATAATGTTTAATATATTTTTTTATTTTTACTTACAATCACTTTACCTTTTTTTATCATATACCTGCGTTTTTTATATTGTTATTGATCCAATAGTTTGACTAATTTCAATGATTCCCTTACTAATTATTTGAGCTCACCCCATTCTTATGATAACATCTCAAATGTTATTAAGAATAATATATCATATAAGACACTATAAGAGGTTCTAAAGGGCCAAAATTATATTGAAAATTCATTATGTGTTGTAAAATAATTTAATTTCCTAGGCATTCTCCCATAGACTAAAATTTTTGATCCATGAGTCAATTGACTATTTCTAATATATATTCTACAGAACATAGAATAAATTTAATATTTCATTATGATAATCATTGTTCTATATACATTTCATGTTAAATATTTGACACAATGATTCATGAGTGTTTTAAATTCACCAAATTTATATACCCTTATATAAAAATTTCACCATTTTTTAATTGAATGTGAAAAAAAATATATGCAGTTGTATATTATTGTGGAATATGAGTATATATTATTGAAAGACAATTTCAGACTTTTTTTTGTAAAACCTTCAGTCATAATCAAATGGGGTGATATAAAACATGTTTGGTTCCACATTAATGTAAATTATTAAATAATATATTTAAAATATTATATATATATATATATATATATAATTCTCTAAGATATCCATCCATTGAAGATGAATAAGGATTTAGTAGGCATGATCTTATTTGTGAACTTATGAAAACATATCAAATCCCAATACAAAGATTACCTAATTGAGTTACATGTTCATTATATTATTTAAAAAAATGATTGACCATTTGGTATTTCCAATTGATATATCAAAGAATATGTGAATAATTTGATATTTTTAGTGACATTTTTTTGTGGGTTAAATATTTAAAAAATAGAAAATATCACTTAATAATGATTTAATGGTTGTTATTATAATGAAATACATAGTGAAAGAAAATAAATATATAATATATGTTTTCCCTTCCATCATGATAAATGATGATTAATATATTTAATTTAATGATATTAAAATATTAATTATTTACCCCAAATATTATGACATTACTATTTAACGCCTAACATTAGGAATCATAAATTTATCATAGAATATATAAAATTTCCACAACTATGATTACATGGTTTTTTTGTATCTAACCGCCATCTAATAGATAATTAATTAGAAATATTAATAATATAACTTATTAAACTGTGGAAAATCCATCGTAGGAATAAAAAATATATATATTCTTAATCTTTGAATACATTAATTAAAAAATGTCCCCATTTGTTAAACCTAGGATATGTTATATTTTATTTACAAATTTTTCATCTTCAAATTCACATAAAAAATTATTTCCAAAAATAATATGTAACAAAACCCTGACTAAATTTGAAACACCTCTATCAAATATTTTCTAAAATAAAAATTTTCTTTAATAATAAAAATAACATTTATCACCTTATCATAAAACCAATATAATATTATTCAAAAATAATTTATAAATAAATAAAAAATTGATCATTCCTAGACCCTCAGATAAAAATTAATACTTTCACATAAAATCACATAATTGAAAATAATTTTATAAATAAATAAATCATGTATTTTTTTAGATATAAATTTAATTCATTTGTATAAAAATATATCTAAAAACCTAGTTTATAAATAAATATTTAATCCCCATTATTTTCTTTAACATTTAACATATATTGTGAAAATAAATTATCCCTTGAACAAAATAACATTAACCACCTTAACATCATATCCCATATAATTATAAAGAATTTTTTATATCTTAATCATATATTCCTTGTAAATTTGAAATGAAAATATACTAAAATAAAAGTAATTAATTTAAAAACACATATAACATTTAAATGGAATCCATACAATAAAATTTATGATCTCACTTAAACTCATCATCCATTTATTTCATCTTATGATTTCAAATAATAATTAACTGATAAAACATTTAACTCTAATGTTTGACTGAAAATTAAATTTTTATTAATAAAATCACCTTTTAGTCAAAGTGAGAAACTAGTCCCAATCAATCTGGTGGCGAAACGACATAAGAGAAACAAAATACATCAAACATAGCCACATCCTATTGGTACTTTCCTACCTAAAATGTTTCTAGTGCATATTTTATACCATAGAATTCGGGTCTTCACAAATAACAACTTCACATCGAGACATCATTTTGTCCCAAGTTCTAATATACTATTTGTTGCTGATTTTCCAACTATGGGTGTCCTAATTGATTACTGTAATTTTATTTTCTAAGATTATACTTATAGTTAAACATGCATGTGAGAATCATTATAATGTAATTCTCAATTACCAAGAGTTGATTTGATGTATTCAAGAAGGTTCTGATATGATTTGGTATGATTGAGAAAAATTCAATATTGTACATGATTTAGTGAATTTGGATATATCATTAACCCAACATAAATTCATAATGTTGATACTATAACATTATACATTTTCATCTGAGCATATGTCTAATAATATGATTGAAGAATAATCTTCTTAAGAATAATTTATAATTATAAGTTTTAATCTGTATATTTATAGTTGCATGAAATGGTAAAAAATGTAAAAGGATACATCATAATTTCTATTATAGATGATACAGTATATAATAAAAATATATCTTTAAAATCATATGGATTCACATGGACTTCATAATGATGAAATAATACATCATAATGTGAAATATTATCTTCAAATGGTCAAATAAATCTATATTTCTCAGAACATGAAAGAGTGGTGTACCTCATAATGTCAATTTAGAATATCACAAGGTTCACTCTGAATAAAATAAAAAAATATAACATAAAAAATCAAATAACAAAAAAATACTAATATGAATAAATTTTTATAATTACACGGTAAATGACATACTAAAGATTATAATATTGAATTAATTAAAAAATCATGATTTTAATATTGATATCAAATGTGGAGTTGATAATCTATGATAATTTTAATCATTTTTGAAACATTATATACATGAGAAGTGTTTTCATTCAAGAGGAAATAAAATAATAAACCCAATGCTAATTTTATGAAGTACGAGGTTATTATTTCATAATGAGATTACCATGTCATGATAATGGTCTGTTCATAAAAGCATCCATATCATCATTAATTATTTTTAAAATAATCACCAATCACCTGAAGATTGTGATGACTGAACTATCCCAGTTCCCTTACAGAATTAAATATATATGTAAAATTGTTTTCGAATGGCATTTTAATCATTTCCAGATAGAGGATGTTTTAAGAGATTTAATACATATGATTTGGTTTCTAAAATTAATATAGAGATTCAAAATTGATTTGTGGAAATGTTTTTCATGATATTCAAGGAAATTAAAAACGAAGAAAATAATTTTGAGAAGTGTGATAACCAATTATTCCGAATTAATTTCTTAATATCCTAATTACTGGTAAAATTACTATTTCAATTAGAGACATGTGTGGAATAAATATCTAGTTTCTAATGGTTCATTCATCATATAAGTTGATAAATGATTATATAATTTCTTATCATCTCTATGGATTATAATTATGTGGATAATCGTTTATTTTTTGTTCCATGATTTCATAAACATATCTACTATTCTAAAATTAGGTGAAGGACGGTTGACATGAATTTTTTTTCTTACGTGATATCATTGATATTCTAATACCTGTATTGAGGAATAATAAATGTTCTCTTGATATAGAGACATTGCGGTGAACACTATAGATCTAGTTTATACAATATATTTGGGAAAAATATATAAGACTTTTCACCTAATATAAATAATTATCAATAAAATTGTGATGTGTATGATAAATGAATAAAAATTATTTGTTACTAATAATCACTTTTAATCACATAAATATTGATATAGTGATATAATATATTCATTGTAACCAAAAAAACACAGAAATGAGTAGGTTTCCTAATTAGAGAAAAATGAGGAAAAATATCCATGTATGTCATTAATTGTTTTAATTTCAACTTCAAATTTGTGAGGATGATATATTATTAGAGTTGATAATATCATAATAATTAATAATGATATATATATATTAGAAATTATAAAAATCAAATAGGATAGATTCACCCTCTCTTCCCCTAACAATGGTTTATATGTTGAACCAATTCACATTATGTGGTATCAAAGATATCCTAGTTCGATTTAAGATAATATACCATTAAAAATAATAGCTTTAGATAACATTAAATAATTAATTTTAGATGAATTAAAATCATAAATAATATTATATTATATTTTTTCCACTTTCTAGAGTTTATCCTATGAAATATCAAGAGAATATGAATTTGGACGTATATGTAAAAGATGAAAAATAAAATTCTAACATCCCAATATGATAGAGTATACAAAAGTTAAGGGGTTTCAAATTAGTAGAACAAATATGATATAATATAAAAATTAATTTTGAGAGGAATGAAAAAATAAATAATTCAAAATTGAAAATCAAGAGTGGTAAATCTTAATTCATAATATTATATGAATATATAGATGTTGATTAATATTTCACTATGGTTAATAAAAGAGTGAGTTATATATGATATTTATGGATAATTTGGAATATTTAACTGTAATAAATATTATTATAATAAATTTTCCCAATAGATTTGAAAATATTATATCAACTCCCGAAGAAAAGGAATACTTATCAATATGTGATATACATAATACCTTTATAAATTTTAATATGAGGATGTCAATTATATTCATAAATAAATCCAAGGAAAAATAAAATTCAAATGTCCAAATATACATTCAAACAAATATGTGTATTTTAAGTCCCTTCTTTAGTCATAGATGGGTTTGGAGGATGATGAAGAATAGAAGGGAATAATGGATATTGTATCCAAAAATGAAATAAAGTAAAAGGGTATGTATAATGAAAATCAAGAACAAAATGAATTTTTTTGTGGTGAAATTTGACACCTTGCATCATATTTCATATGGTTGAAAAATCTGGAATATGAAAATGAGGTTTATTTTGTGAGAGAAATGGGGAGGACTGTATATTGATTCTAGGAACACTCTAATGAAAAGGGTATAAGATCAACTGAGAAATAGGTTCTTTATTTTGAGTATTAACGGGGATTAATTCCCTTAATCCAATACATATTATAATGAAATATTCTCTTGAAATGTTAGTAAATTCAATAAATATATTGAAAATCAAGAATATAGGTCAAACTTAATGGAATAATGAGAAGAAACTATCACTACAAAATTTGTATAGATAAGAAAGAAGAGGTTCTAATGATAAACTATAAAAATTAGTAAATTAAATCCCTAAAGTACCATGTTCACAAGTTTTAGAGACAAAATTATGAATTCTAGATCAAATAAGGTTATTATACTGATGAAATTTAAAGGATGAATGTAACTATTTTTGAGCAACAGGGGATGTTAAAATGGGAAGAATGGAAAAATAATATAAACGATAAATAGTTTAACATAAATAATCAGAATCAATTAATGTTTATAAGACCATAGGAAAAATAAAAAATTACTTGGAGATGGATGTTGAAATAATGGAAAAATCATAAAAAATAAATGAGTAAATTTTTACATAATATTATTAAAAAACATCACCTAAGATTTTTAAATGTACAAAAACCTTATTAAAAAATTTAAATGTTATAAAAATATATCTACTAAATCCTATATTGACGAAATGTATAGAAAGAAAAATCATATATCCAATAATATTGATTTAATATTTAGATGGATGGATTCCACAAAATAAAACTCAATTGAGGGTATAAATGTACCCATACCACAATATGGATATTACAATAAAATATAATAGATTCATGGGTGAATTTGAATCAATGGATTATATTTTTTTTAAATAGTTTTTAGGTATAAATAATTTTATTTTTTTGGTATAACATATCACATCTATGGAGTAAGGGAAGTAAAAACATAACGGAATTCTACTTAGATAAAATGTGGCATATATTTAGGAAGTATCATGTAGTTCCAAAATTTTATCTCAATTACCTATCCAAAATAGATATAAAAGTCAATAAGAGAGTTATGGAAGGTGTTAACTTTATAGAAACTCTGATGAAGTATTTATAACTATACTCATAGGATAAAATCATAAGTACATTATTTGAAATAATTCACATTCATGAAACTAATTAGAAAAATTAAAACATATTGGTTTATCACAAAGTTATAAAATTTTGGAAAACAAGATTTCTTGGGAGTGATTTCTCATTAAATTTGATTGTGAATGTAATTATATTAGTTAATCAATATTTTCTTGGCCATGGAGTTTGTAACCGAAACTCATGGCTCTAAAATTTATTAAATAAAAGTTAAGGCACAAGAGAAAAAAGGATTAAATGTTCAATTCTGACATACCACACAAAATAAAAAAGGATTGGGAATACTTCCACATAAATCACATACCACAGTGGTCATTTAATCTTGTATTGACCCTTTCCTCTAGAACCCCCAAGAGAAGCTGGGTGATTCCTTTTTCTATTATATATTCATTGGTGGTGCCCAATCATTCGATATCTTCTCCATAATAGGATCCTACTTAAATAACATTAACTATATGTGAACATAATCTCACACATCTCCATGGGATGCCTCTACTAGAACTGGGTCCTGCATAGCAGGATCATATTGCACATTCTCCATAAAAGGTAAAATATTGGTCTGGGTAGCCTCCTCATAAACTAGGCCTGATGTGGCAGTACCATAATGAACAGACTCATTTCCAAGTGAGTCATCATCCACACCTATCACCTCTAGGGCCAAATCATTTTATGATAATATAACATTCAATGTTTTAAATATAGTCGGTAGGGGAGAATTATTTTTTTACTATATCTTACATTCTTTGGGACATCCAGGTTAAGAAGAACACTTAAATTAATATAATCTCATTTGTGTGGTCCTAGGTTAAATAATTTTGTAATGTTTTATATATATATTTGTTAAATTTATTGAAAATATTGAAACAGGGAAAAATGTTCTAATTATGGAAAATAAGTCAATGCCAATTGACATGTATATTGTTTTTAGAAAGTACAAAATTAATGAATTTAGGGATCCAATCAAAAAATCAATAACATATAATGAAATTTGGTTTTTGATTTATATTATTGAATAATATATTTTAGAAAAAAATGGTATCAATTATCAATACAATAATCCATAATCTCAAAAACCGAATTTTTTTTGAGAATTAATAGAAGTCTTCTTGAAATATGGGAAACAATGTTTTTTATTTTTATTGTTTAGTATTAATTAAGAGTGAATAATTCTAAATCATTATGAATATTTAATATATATGATCCATAAAACATAATTCTTATATGACGTATTATGTTATTTGGTTCAATAAATAAAATGTCAACTATTTCAATGACTTTATTTTCCCCCTGTTTATAAAAATTCAAAAATAAGGGATGTTTAATGATAAGGAAGATAAGGGTATCTAACTAGAATTATTTTCCAATATATAATTATATAGATACTGGAACAATAAGGTTAGTATAATGGTTGGTAATTATTATCAAAATACTTATCAACATAATGACAACAATGATATTCTAGGTCTTGTAGTTTATAGAGACACTCATGACAATAATAGGAAAAATTTGGGAAATTTTGGTTACAAAAAAACTAAATTAAACCAAATTTTATTGATATTTAATCAAATAAAACTATTGATATATGAGAACAATATTAAAATATGTGTATTAAGTCTATAGAAATACTAATATGTGTAGAATAAAATGGGAAACCATAATGCTCTAATTTAAACATGAAGAAGAAAGAGTCTCTCCAAAAAAACTATTTTTATATCTCTTATTTTTCTTGTTCATTTTCATTTGTATTCATGAAAAATATAGTTTTATTATGTTAATTATGAACTAAGTAAAATTTAATGATTTCTTCTCGGGATATTTTCCATGTATAAAAAAGAAAAATATTCTTGCGACCATGAGGTTTTTCTGAAATAAGTTAAATGATAAACTGTAATGAAAATAAATAATTTCAAATATGTATACATGGGATAATTATTGGATTAATTTATGTATTTTTAATAGAACATCAATTTTACTTCAATTCTATAATCCATTAAGATATTCTTAGTAGTTTTATCTCACTAGCTACATGAAATATATCTACTAAATGTGAAATCATCCTTTATGAATTTTAATCCAAAATAAGAAGTTCCAATTAGGAAGACCAATTTATTTATCCATGAAAATAAATAATTTTTTTTACATATTGAATAAGGATCTATATGGATTGAAATAAAACCAAGAGTCTTGATATTTAGACTATATAAATAATTGAGAGAGATCATGTTCACCAAGGTACAAGTAGAAATAAACCATTATATATTTGATTTGGAGGAATAAACTCTCATTTTAAACCGTTATATATTTGTTTTGGAGAAAAATAAACTCAATGACTCTGGAAAAGAGAGTGGGAGAAAATAATATTCATAAAAAATTAAGACTCGTTATGAGATTTCTATGAATTAGAATTGAAATATTATCTAGGATTTTACGTGATTAAAATAAAAAAATTATTTTACCTTCCCATGAAATTTATATAATAGAATTGTTGAATATGTTTATAATGAAATATGTCATACTAGTTTCTAGACACCTGCAGGTAGGGATATTTGTTTTCAACGTTTCTGAAATTGAAGGAGTGAATCATGGGTAGTTTATATGTATCTATGAAATCCTACACTATCTTCTTATATCTTTTGATAAAATTATCTATGGAGTTAGTTTGTGTGAGATATACTCCTGTGATCCTAATGAATATCATTTAATGACTTACAAATTATTTCTCTAGTACATAAAATGAATTTTAATCTTTATTCAGATATCTAAAAGGGATGGGAACCTTAAACTAGTTTGTTATAGTGATTCTTACTAGATTATCGATTGTGATGAATATATTTATACATAAAATTATATTATTCTTCTAGGAGAATTCGATATTTGTTTTAACTATAATAAGAAAACATCATTATGTTGATCACCATAGAAGATAAATATGTATATGCTACATATTATTATACCTGGATTATCTAGATAGAATAGAAACATGATTATTTCAGGGTGAACATTTAGAAAAAACATTAAATGTCATGTGATTTTAAAAGTGATTGCAACTATAGTAAAAATATTATAATTCTCTATCATTATAAGAAATTACATATTAGGTTTTACTTCAACATTTAAGGAGTTTCAATGGAGAAATAAAGCTATAATCCATTCAAAAAATATATCATATTTTCAATACCTTCACTATTGAAATTATTAAGGATATTTTTGATACATTTGAGGATGTAAATTTTAGTTCAAACATTCCATTTCACTATCGGAACCTCAAGAAATTACAGAGCCATTATACTTTAGAACTTCTCTAAAAGGGGTAAACGTGTCTAAACTATAGACATTTACCATTCTAAATATATTTTTATCATAATGGAAGAAAAATAGGTAAATACATGGTTGACTATTTAGATTAAGGCGTATCAATATATCTTAAATAAACAAGGGTTCTTACTAAGTGATAAAAATATTTCAAAAATATGTCAGAGTCCATTTGATTTGTGTTAAGAAAATTATCTTTATAAAAATATATGATTTTAGTTTTCATAGAATGAGTTGTTGTGTTTTGTAAATTACTATGTATTATTTAAAATTTCATAATTTTGGGGATTAATGTATGAAATATAAATTTTTTAATATTGTATATATTATCATCCAATGATGTCTAAATAATTAAAATGTAATTTTTATTGATTTCGAGAATATTTAACGTGATGGATATAGTTTTTATATGATTTTATTTGAGTGACAATTTTTTTGGAATATTGAGGTTATGATGAATTCTGTTAATTATTAAACACAATTGGAAATAATATTGTTGATATGATAGATTTTTGTGGTTGGAGTTGTGTATATTATTGAGAATATGAAGAAGGAATAAACTACTTAATTATTATTCCAAAACATTATACAGTTTACTCAATCATTGTAATGATGTATAAGATATAATAAATGTAAAACCAAACATTGTAATGATAATTTAAGAGATATAGGTAATATTGTATTATAATTTATTGAACATCTCTAGGTTGAATACGGCCATCTTAATGTGGACACTATATATCATAACGATAAATTTGATCTTTATATATTTTAAATTATTTGGATGTTTTGGAAAATAATAAATAGATATACTTCATAAATGTCATTTAAAACTTTTCCTAATTTCCCTAATGAAATGAAGGATCAATAAAAAATAAAATGTATATGAAAATTTAAAATATGGAAATTAAGAATTCTTAGTTCGGAACTTTATAATGTTCATCATAGGGAATATAAGCTACATATAATTTCTAAAATATGATATTTACATATGTATTTTTTTAATTAAGAAATTTATCATTGATCTATTTTTCAATATTTCATTCAATTAAAAACATAATGAATTGTTTTCTATTTATTCAATAGGTCAAATAATCAATACATAGATGATTTCCAGAAGTAAGGCACAATTGATTCATTTTGTGTTTTACTATCGTTGGTAATGGTAATTTCATTAAATATTTAATGTTAGTGTGAATATTTTTAAAATATAAACATATTTCATAGAGATTATAATGAATAAATCTATTGAGTCTACCAATTTCATAAATAGTTATACTGACTAGGATTTGGATGATGTCATGATGGAGGATTTTTTCAGATAATTAAAAAAAATAATGTGCTACAAAAAATTTTCTGGAGATTCCTTTTTGTATTATGAAAAAATTATTCAAGATATTATTTTAAAATATAAAACAAGAAAATAATTAATATAATTGTGATGAATGAGAATCGTTATTTCCTCTGCAAATACATTACTGTGTTATTAAAATGTTATCATGAAGGGAATGAAACAAGAGATAGTCAACTGACTCCTAATATTGGAATCATTATTTTTGTTCAAGAAATATGTTACATTTTTTGATCATATTATGGCTTACTATTAAGAAGGATGATAGATTTCCCATGGGTTCATGAACCCATAAAATTTTTAACCATTATAAAATCAATAGAATGTAAGTTTATTTGGATAGGTTTTCATGCGACATATCTTTGACACAAGATGATGTAGATGGAGTTATATGAAAATATTTCCTAATAAAAATATATCCTTTTATATAATAAATATATTTTTCATACATAATATTAGAAAATAATCTAGAATATTATTGGTACTATTATAAACAACACCCTTATCAATTAGTATATTGATGATATCTACACTATGAAGTTTATTATATCTATACAACAGTTTTTTGGTTATTTTTATACACATATAATCATTGAATACATGAAATAATGACATAATAGGGGTTCTGTAATAAATGTTTCCTGGTAAGGTGTTGGTTCCCACATTGTACTTGAACAATGTAAAAATTTATCTATTCCATTCATTATTTTCATTTATATTCCATACAAGTGAAAGAAATACAGTAGAGTAGTGGATAATGATATTAAAAGGTCATACTGGATTATTTATGAAAGAAAATATAAAAATTCTTCACTATTAATTCACCCCCGACATTATTAATCTGTGAAAATGCTATTTTCATGAAAATAGACATTCCATAATGACCAGACATATATAAATTATTGCATCACATACATGACCAATATGTTTTTATTTTTGATTTTTTAGAATTATAAAGATCCATTGTATAAAAATTGTTCCACCATATTCAGTTCTTTATCAAACAAAACACTTTAAATAACTGACATAATTATTTAAGGACAAAACCGAATTATCAAAAAAATGAAATAAAATCATTTCTACTCATCCTAAAGACCTATAAAAATACTAAGAAGTTAATGGATTATAAAAAATAAGCTTCGTAAGTGATAAAATGTGGATAAAAACTAATTAACCTATTCAAATTATTGAAAATACATAGGAAAGTTTTTTATTTTAATAATTACCCTAGTGATTATAAGTTAACCTTGATATATATTATAATTTGATTTAATAAAACCAAAATACCATGAAATGGAAACATGTAAAAATAATAATAAGCTATAGAGAGAAAACATAGGGGTGTAACATAACATTGAAATATGAAATAATAATTTTAAAAAGGAATAACTATAAAAATTAATTTATTATGCAAAGTATCACTACTAAGACAATCATCTCATAGTGGCCACATTCCATCAGTGGATTGGTTTCACTCTACACTATCAAACACATAGTAGAATATGGTCACTACCTAGTTTCTTTCATGTCTTCCCATGATATATAGAAACATAATCATCTAATTAGATGGATATATAATTAAAATACCACTTACAACCTATTGGAGAATAAAATATATGTGTTCCATAAGAACATCACACATTCGTTTCCTTGTAACTACATACATAACCCTTGTGTACGAAATATGATTTAAGAAAACATTATAATATTTGATAAAATGAAATCTTGGGAAATAATTTTGATGGTATCATTAGAACATATACCATCATATTGATTAAAATAATTAATGGATATTGAAATAAATTAATAAGTACTTTTGGTGATTGTTACTATTTTTATAAAAAAAAATTTGCATATAGATTACTTGAGAAAACAAAATTTGTATATTCAGCTACAATACCATTTATAAATACATTATTGCATTAATATTTCTATTTTATATAATAAATTTTTAATCATTTTATTATATTATATATGGATAAAAATACATCATATGTTCGGGAAGGCATCTGTTTGGAGGGAAATAAATGTTGTTTTACTACCTGTTTTTAGGGGATCATATTATATTGGATCATTTGCCATTTATTTTTTGTTTACATACTAATATCCATTAGTGAAGTTAATGTAGATATACCCACTAAAAATCATTCCACATGATATATGTTTTATTTGATATTCCTATATATAGATGTTTTTATTGTTTCTTAGAAATGAAAATATTATAAATTTTTATCATGAATATTATATTTTGATTTATAGAAAAAACCATTGAAGAACATGCTCATGGTGATGTTTGAAATTTTTGTTGAGTATTTATTAATATGATATTATTTGAATATTTCATGAAATAGTTTAACATTTTGAACGAATGATAGGAGTTATCTATATCCCCATTGGTTGAAATAGAACTTCATGATTAAATATATCATGATGGTATTTACTCAATTAATCAATTTTAGAGAATAAACTATTGGTAAATATATCATATAAGATGATTAAATACATATTCCACATTATTTATTAGATATCAAGATAGAATAAATTATATTACATAGTAAGGGTTTCTATGTAGTTTTTTTGTTGTGATATTAATTTAAATACCTATGGTTTCACTAATGTATTGTTAGAGATGGATATTAGACTATAATAAAGTTAACCTAAAACCACTGGAAAGGATTCCAAAATGGTAACACAACATTTGTATTCAAAATATCAATTAAATTCCCCTTTAATTTAATATTAAAAAAATTAATATTCTTAATTTTTTTATAATTATTATCCCTATTAGGTTGATCAACAAAATTATATCATCAGTT
This sequence comes from Viscum album, assembly GCA_963277665.1. Lineage (NCBI taxonomy): Eukaryota > Viridiplantae > Streptophyta > Magnoliopsida > Santalales > Viscaceae > Viscum > Viscum album. The sequence goes on from OY728134.1 coordinate 479,817,691, forward strand.
TTTTGAGATTAAAATACATATAAATGTAATATTAAAAAATTATTCACCAATTAATGAATATAGTATTTTCTTATTTGATGAATGATTAATATATTGATATTTAATATTTTGGTAAATATTTATTATTGATTGTTTGATAAATGACATATTCTTGATGGGTGGAATTAATGGTCTGATGGAAATGATATTTATTATTTAATATCATTAAAATAAATGGGGGTTCATTTATTTAACAAATTTTATTTAAATATCATTGAGACAGTTAACACCATTAAATATAATTATAATAATGGTCTTATTATTATTTTAAATTGGGTTTACATAGAGGAAAAAATTAAATAAAGGGGTTTCTGAAATTTATAATTGGTTTACCCTGAGCATGTAATCATTTTTTATCATTTATAGTGTTTAGTGGGACATTTTGGATAAAATGAATTATCTTGATTGAATAATCTAAATTAGAAGCTAACTACTCAAGATTTTTCTCAAGAATAAGTTGGGACAATACATTTATTATCTTTAAAAAATTATATATCAAGAGAGAATGTCATTTGTGATAATGGAAAATTATGAAATTTGATTTTATTATCTACACAAGAATCCAAATTCCCAATGAAAATATTTTGATATTCATGGAGCAAGTGTTGATTCTACTAGAATAATTATTGTTTGCATTCATCACTGTAATGAAAAAATTATAGAGTGGAAATTATATATATCAATAAACAAGTAGAATTATCATGCTAATGTAATTCATTATTTTAAATTATTTATAATATTTATATTTTAAGATCATATCACAGTGAATCTATGGTTGTTTCCATCTTTTTCTTCTAACTTATCAATTGATAATGATGAAAAAATGTTAGTCATAAATCAAACAATTTCAATTTTCTTCAAAACAATTCATGTGGTATTAGAGAGATATAATTATAATTATAATTATTTATTATTTGGATGATAAACAACTATTTTAATTGAAAAAAATTATTTATGATTATTTCATTCATTAAATCCAATAATAAATATAATGATTTTCAGGATTTGTTTGTTTGGAATAAGACTAGGACCTGATAAATTACCATATGACGTGATTGATGGGATCTAATAATTGGAAATGTTTTTAAATAAGGTATGGGGTGGACTGGGTCAATTGGGTAGACGAAAATAGAATATTTTCCATTTTCATCTGTTGTTAGAATAAACATACGTAGATTTTATAAGTCCATGATCAATATATAATTGTGTGCCGAGACTTCAATATATTTTTGACTAATAGGGAAAGGGGAATTGTTATACTATTCATGTTGAAAAGAACTATATATCTCCCCCAGAGGGTCAATAATGTTTCCATCCATCTGTAATTATATTCTAAAACATGATCAATTAAATTTATATGAGACCATCACGTTGGTTTATGAACTAAACAAATTTGTGTATGCCGGTTCAACTTTTGGTAATTTTTTATTCTTTATCTCAGAAATGTAATCATCACAGAATGAATGTTTATTTTTTGGTAAATGAAACATTTTATTAGGGAGAATATTTATATTATTAATTTTAGTTTTTGAAGATTGGGAGGTTTGGTAATACCTAAAAATGAAAATTTACAAATGAAAAGAGTTTTCTAGCCTCCTTTTGTGAATGTAGTTCAAGTCAACAAAGAAAAATTATGTGGCCTGAAGATTTTAAAGGATATTAGGAGAATTATGTTTGGGGATACATGGTTAAATAATTAAATATCAGTAGATTTTGGGATTCATTCTAGGAAATTCGTGAATCCATGTTTTAGGGTTCATGTCTGGTAGGGGCGGAACTCATGGTTCATGGGATGGTCTTTGCGACAATCTGTTAGACTCTCCAAGAATAGAGAATAAATTCTAGAAAAGGTCTTGATGATTCAAAATACTTTCTAATTGTTTGAGTTGGGGTAATGGAAATGAATATGGGATATATTGTCATCAATTGGATGGATGAGACCCCCTTGAGGTGGACTATTCCAGTGGCATGCATGAATATTGAAAACATAGGAGGTATCCAAGGATAGTGGGTCTTGTAGAAGACCCCATTTTTTGGGATTAATATGAATGTGGATGTATCTTATATTGATGAAGTGATGATATGTTTAAGTCAAGTAAGAGAATATATGGGTTTTTTTCCTCTATTTCCATTCGTTTTATGGATCAGGCACATCGATAAGAGCTAGGGAAAGACCAATGGACATTGGTATTACAGTTTCTAGAAATATCAAAATCTAGATTACATAGGTTGAGTTAGATTCAACGATATTTATTTTTTTTCTTCATTATAATGTAATTATTTCATGGGAGTTTATATATTACATCAGGAACTGTGGAATTTTTCTCATCCAAGGAATATTTATTCATCACACATAGAGGTATGGGGACTGTGAAGCAGACAATTTAGAAAACAATGGGGGACTAGGTGACATACTAATCATGTACACTTATATGGGTACTTTACCCAATTATTTTAATCTTATATCTAGAGGTGATTACTTATGTATACACCATTTTCTAACCCATTGAGTTGTGTTGTAATGTATAATGTCATGACAATTCCTTAATGAAAAACTAATTTTTAGTATTGACTACCAGTGGATTAAAAATTTGGAAGAGATTATATGGGGTGTATATATTGTACACTAAATATAATACCACACCATTTTGAACCCATAAAAATCGTATATTATTTTTAGGAAACATACATAACATAATTGCATGTTGGGTATTGATTGATATTACAACGTAATACATTATTGGTCATTAGTCCAAATACATCCAATTCACCATAAAATCTCTATAAATATACATTACAATTTTAATAAATATTATTTTAATAGAAAATAACATATAAATTATTGGTTTTTTATAAATAAGAATAATGAAATTAAAAATGGGTTTTTAAATCATGAAAACCTAAAAAATGAACTCTATAGGAAAATTCAGTGAATTTTTTTGATGAATTTCATAATGATAAAAGAGTAAAAAAAGCTTCATATCTTTTTTTAAATAATGTAAAATTTAATAGAAAATGACCCTAACCAGTCAATGAGTATGATGGTCAAAGAAGAGCGATTATAATTAGAATATGGAATGAGTTAATAAAAACAAATACATGGAGTCCTAACTCACCTTTTATATTCTCTACATACTAAATAATGAAATTTGTTAATTAATTATTAGATTAGTAAAATTAATCGTTTTAATTATTCCATATCATTTATACAAATATACTACTCATTTACTTGAATAATATTTCATTGAAATTTTATTTTTTGGATGTCTTTTCCAAAATTCAATAATATAATGTTTGTAACAGAAATGATTAAAGATCCTAGAATAAAGGTTATATATACTCTAGAAGTTTCATTGTATATGTTGGATGTTGGAAAAGAGGATCAAAAACATTATAAATACATCTAATTTAAAAAAATGATCCTCTGTAAGCTTACAATTCAATATCATAATAAAATTTATATATATATATATATATTCAATATTCATGTATTCATGTATTTTTAATCATTAATAAATATTTTTCAGAAAAATAGAGTAGCATCATTAATGTAGGGGGGTTATCTTATCTGTTCATGAACATAATACAAAATAGGATCGATCATAAATACATTTATATTTATTTAATGTACTATTATTATATTATTGTATTAATATTTATTCATATTATTATAGAAACATTTCACTTCCATGAAGTTGTAGAGGAATAAAATTATGAAAATCAATAAAGAAGATGGTGATACTTATCTAACAAGATCCAGTCATCCCTTAAGGACGCCCATTGTAACATAACCATGATAACACCTCGTATATTAAGGATATAAGAAATTTATTATAGTTATAGGATAAAATTGACAGAATGAAATATATAATAAAGGAAAATATTTATGTTTGGGAATCAGTGATGCAATCTCCCATTTATATGGAAGACATGATGGTATTTTTGGGAATATATATTTCATTAGGGTAAAATAAGACATTTTAGATTCCCAAGTGTATTGTAAATAAAGAAGAAATGATAGGTTATAAAAAATAGTCATCATACATATTAAAATTCAAGTTATAATTAATTATAAAATATTGAAAAATTAAATTGATGTCCATAATTTCTCTAAAATATACTTTCTTGTCCTACATTCATATATCATGTTACCCTTTTTCTTATGATTTCATTTTCTTATTCAATATTTTAAAATACTATATGTTTTGAATAATTCTACACTAAATAAATTCTTTTAATTTATTTATACATTTAATAAAAAAACATGTATCAATAATTTCCCCAATAGTTATCATTTTAAATATAATATATATTATTTGACTATGGTTATGAACGTACTAGGAAAAAATTAAAAATTTACCATAATTTTTTTTATATTTTACAAATAATTTTCAAGTGATATCAACCCATATATGACACATTTTCTATACCTCTTAAATAGTCGAACCCATTTATTAAAATTATATATTCATAAGATTCAAACATTACATGTGATTTAACTCATTTTAATTAAACAATTTTTACTTAATAAGATTAATTATGGAATTTTATTTCATTTTAGTTTCAATGACTATTATTAAAATTAATTTATAGAATTTCATTATTAGGAACCTAGCTTAATTTCAATTAATTTTTAGTGTGAAATGTAACTTGAAATTAAAAATATCTATATTGGGCATAATTAAATTGCAAATTGGATGTCTATGTAGAATTGTTGGAGTATTGGTATAAGGAAATAATAATTATTTTGTCATCAGAATAATGTATTATAATATGAAGGTATGGTGGGTGAATTTGTGGGGTTTTAAATATCTCAGTGGGAATAAAATTGTTAGGACTCATATATGAATTATAAGGCTTTGGGAATAGATATTATAAGAATTACTCAACAAAATAGGGTCTCACATTGCATTAAAACGAAACTACATCATGTCTCACATTTATGATAAAAACAGTTCCACATTAGATTAAATCAACAACCTGATAGGGTTCATATTAAATTAATGCATGTATATGATTAAGTATTCGAGGATGTATCATTCAAGAGATTCTATATATAAACACATATAATATTCACCATTATTTGTTGGGAAAACATCATAATTAAGACATGTTCATGTAATATTAACTATCCATTAACCATGTTATATTAAATATACACACGAATAATATTCATTTAATAATGATATTTAACTAAGAAGAAAATATCATGTTGTTGTGATTTTTTATCATGTATCTATGAATTGTTAGATGCATGGAAAGAATATAGTGTCACATGAAACACTACACCATTGTTCATAGACATCAATTTGTGATGTAAGATGATGATAAATAGTGTAAAACACAAGATCATTGTTTTGTGAAAAAATTACTGAAGAAATAGTCTTGATACATTATCTATGGAATCATTACATTTTTATTTGTTGAATAAGGCACATCAACCATAGAATATAATAGTTTTGTCATGGTGGGATTTTCTTTTCTATAATAAGTATGATAATCAGTTAGTTAATGAAGTGATACCTTCTTTGACTTAGTTATTATATCAATAGTATAGATAAACCCACTAGCCACTATTTTTTTAAATAAATAAATATATATATATTTATATATTAATTCTTAATTGAAAACCCATGTTCATTTAACTTTATCTTATAAAACCTGTTCATAAATTTTATATATATTGAATATAAAAATAAATTTATGTTTAATTAATAAATATTAAACAACAAAATTTATGGTAAGCAATAAACTACTTAAATAAATTGAAATAAAAAATTTTATTAATAAGTATATTTAACTATTCAATTCACAAAATGAAAACATTTAAACATTAAAATATATGTTTGTAAAAACATAAATATTAATAGACTATATTATTATTAAATATACCTTTGTAGTGACACACATCCTATCCACTAGACTATTAGTGATTTCAACCAGAGAGGTAGTGGTATGCTACTGTAATTTTTTTTCAATAAATAATGTATCCTCTCCAAATCTCCCATTATTCCATAAACAACCCAAAATCTATTGTGAACCAACTCAAATTAAATTTTAAATTAAACATAATTGATATAATAACATATGGTGATGCTCATGCTTCTTAAAAAATCCACACATATGGCCTCAAATCCTTGAGATTCACAATTGATCACCCCCATTGAGTAACAAAAGCCATTTAGACCACATTCCCTCATATTTCACTCAAATAATTTCTTACATGAATCATTTACCAAATTGAAAATATATAAATGGTATGGTATTTATTAACCTTCTCTTCTCACTATAATCCAAATCGTTCATAATTATTTTTATTAAATAAGATTCTTCCTCTACATCATTATTATAATACTAAGGTACATGGTATGGATGAAGTATAAGTTTTATGATCTATTTGAAAAAATTCATTATTGAACAATGAACTCATTATGGTAATTCTTGATCGGGGCAGCATAGGAAGGCATGGTCCCCCCCACTGGGCGAGGTGTGTTTTGGTGATCTTGATTCCCCTCTAGATCTAGACCAAGTAAAGTCCAGAACTTATGGAATGATATCAAAATATGTATCACTGAATACACCATACCTATGTCATAAACCTCCTTAGGACCCTGCTCTGGTTCCTCCAGCCACTCCGCAGGTAATTCCTCCAACTGTTCCAAAGGTCATTCCTCCACCTATTCCACAGGTCATTCCACCATCTTCCCCACAAGTTGTAGAGCCAAGTTATCAAGTTTAATATCCTTCCAACCCACTAGTAGTCTGTAACCCTCATTAAGATAAGAATATTTATCAAGATTATCTAATGGATACCCTCATTTCTAGCCATGAGGCTCTTGAAACCCAATAGGTGGTAATACCACCTAATTGAAAGCTATATCTGATGTGGGTGGATAATATTCCAAAAACCCCAGGCTTTGGGAATCGTAAATTTGTTTCTTTCATTTGAATAGGAAACCTTCTATATAATCTAACAAAAATTATTTCAAGGTGTGGACCCATGCCAGGGAATCTAGTTCATCTAATGGTTTCTAAGCTCTGGTGCTTCATGCAGATGCTATAAGGTCCCATGTTTGTCTAGTAAAGTCAGTTTCCCAATAGATCCATAGATGGTTTGGAAGATATTCTATGGCAGTTTCTTTACCAGTTCATTTCCTCCACCCTCATGACTAGTATTATTGACCTCATAAAGTTAAAGAAAAGTCTGGATGAGTGAGTCGCATAGTTTTTTTCCTTTTAGAAGGGCCTCAAATATTCATTCGATATTCCACTAAATTAGGAGTAAATTATAATTTTGTTCATGGGAAATTTGAAGACTGAATAGGTCCAATCTCACATCACTCAGAACATCCCTGGTGGATTCTAGGATTACCATGACATGGCTCAAATCCTAGAGTAAGCGTTTTATCAAGCCAAGAAGGCATTCTTGTTGCCTCCCATAGCTCCTTCATGAAGAGTCGGAAAGGACAAGACCACTGTTGTCGCACTGATAGAGGCTCCAGGCCAACTAGAATTGTAATCTATAGATCCACCTCCACATTTTCACTAAGTTCCACTACCACAGGATCATACCTAGTCTCAAAATCACTCACCTCAAAATCAAAGAGCACAACTACGTAATGCATCACCGTCACCTAAGTGAGACAACCAAGTTCTACCACTTCTCAATGCTTTGACCAGCACTAGGGTCGGGCTCCCATGGTCCATTTCACAAATCGATGAAGCCTAACCTACACATTCAATGAATCTGAGGTCCCATGCTATTTTTATAATTCCTTATACTAGTAAATCCTATGGTTGAAAGAATATAGGAATTCTTTAAGAGGTAAATCTTACAGATCACCTCAATTACTACCCATACCACTAGTTCATTGGACACACTCTCATGCAGGGCTATGTGTTCAATGACTAGGTCTAGGATCAGGCCAATAACAACATAGTTAGATATTGTCCTACCCCGAAATAGGTGTAATGTGTGGTTGTAATGCCAGGTTGTGTCATTGTGGGTGAATTGTAGTGGATCTTCAGTCACGGGTTTCCAAAGTACAACGATTGAATTGAATGAAATGTATTTTCTATTTCTCATTGTATTATTTGTGTACATTTAAATCATATTCAGCCTTTAAAATACAATGTTTTACCTCCTACTATAATTTCTGCATCGATATTCTAGCCTTCTACTTCTCAAGAGATCATGCACCGTCGATTTAAGGGGAAGCAGATCCCCCACCAGTATTAAAGCCGTCATGAAATCTAAGTGATTTCTTGCCCTAGTAGTTAAGGATTTCCAACAAAATATTACTAGAAATATAGGATTCCTAATTTTATGATAATAAGTACACATTAGTGAACACTGTCTTTCTAGTGGATCCATATATGGTACCCGATGATGGGGAAAACTATGAAGATCATCTGGATGACCCTAGTCAACGCTAGTGTCGACATAACCAAGGATATGTGAACCATCAGAGTGCATCAGCTAATGATTCCAACCAATATCTGTATTCCACTGAGACTGTAGAAAATGATCAGTGCAAGGGTAAACATGCGTAGTCCTCTCACCCTTTTTCATCAGATTCACTTCCCCCACTATCTGTACAACTCAGCGAGGCAGAGCTGTTGTGATCGTGCTATGATCAGCCATGTATAGGTGAGTCCAGGTCAGATTCATTTGACGATCATCTGTTATTCATCCTATAAGATTCATCTATTTAGCAGTAGGATACCCATATCACCAACTGAAATCCTTTAGTACAACCTTTAGCGTCTTTTATACCTTCTACCATAAAGAAACCTCTTATCGGCAGAAATGTGCACCTGCCATTGATGTATGATTTGATCCAGAACAATACCCATATTCCTAAAAAAAATTGATTATAGAGGCTCTCCTTTTATACAATGATTTTTTTGAATCCATTATAGAGGCTTTAAGAACCCCCCCCCCCCCCCAATTTGAAATGAAGGAGTCATCCACAGAGACCATCCATACTAAGGAGGATGGACTTTCTTAATGTCAGGTCATCATCTCATTCTCAAGATAAGCCGAAGGTGATCCTACACATGGATACATCCACCAGTGGTACATCACTAGTCAGTTAAATGGCATGTAATTTCACTATTTCCTCATCGAAATGTGTTCTGGGATCAATCTCATCCCAACCCAGATGCTTCTAAAATTGGGGCTACCTGAAATAGTTTCGATTCCTTCTAACCTGAAGATTCAGGGTTTTGACAGAATATATAATACACCACTAGGTAGGATACATCAAAAAACTAATTTCAGTGGATTATTTCAAGTACAATGTACATGGTCTTCACAAAAGAAACCACCTACAAAGCATTGATGGGCAGTCCATGGCTCCATCATCACACAACAGTCCCCTCCTTGTATCATCAATTCCTTAAGTACTCCCTTAATGGCTGAGTTGTTGTGGTCCAGGATGATGTGTCCATATTTTCCTCTTTTTAATCCCACACTATAAAAAATGATATTTACCAACAGAAAATTTGTAACAGATATCATATATGTTGGTAAAAATAACCAATTCCAACAGATATTATGTTTTGTTCTTATTAAATTTAATTATCAACATTTATTTTTACCAACACATATATATGAGCATATTAATTGTCTAATACCAACAAACACTTTACCAATAATTAAATTTTTCACTTTATCATATTAATACCAACAATTTCTTTTATGAACAAATCAATCTGAAATTATTAATCATTATTACCAATAATTTTCTTCAACATACATATTTGTAACCATTATTTATTAAATTCAAACATATAATTTTAGAATATTTTTTTTTGAAATTATTATTTAACCATTTTATAAAAAAATTATATTGTTATTAACAAAAATATAAATACTTATAGGACTATTTTATAACTTAATCATAGAAAATTATTTTGTCATTAATAAATAAATGTTTGGAATATTAGGAATAAATTCTAATCCATATTCAAAATATATTATATTTGACATATAATTAAAATTATATTTTAAATACATTTCAAATAATAAAAAATAAATTTTTTTAACAGATCCATCAAAATAAAAAGAAAAACATGTTCCCACCCCTATCGTTGAACTACTCGCGCCTCCCCTCTCCCCACATCGTGGTCTCCCGCTGGTGCCGACTCTGAATCCTGTCAAAATAATCCAATCCTTTACTCACAAATATGGTTCATCGCCATTTCCCACACCCACAACCGCACACCCTTGATTCTTCAGCATCACCTACAACCCATGTCTTCCTATTCTCGATTGATTTTGTCCACTATCAACAAAAAACATTAGGTATCTGGAGTAGCTGGACATAGACCCATTTCTCGATGATTGAGCCTCTTATCAGGTAAACACTTTTTCTGTTAAAGTTTTAATCCTTTAAAATCATGGGCTTCTAGCATTCTAATTGAATAGAAGTTATGGATTTAGTGAAATTCATAGGAATTGTGTTTTCTATTTTTTGTTTTTATTTATTTTCTAAGAGATTTCAGTTTACTAATTGCATGATTCTTCAAATCCACTCCAGTTATATGATTCAGACCTCCATACTTTTACTCATAAATTATATTTGCATACATTTCTATTTTATTCATTTGTAGTAGAAATATAGTGGTGTACCAGATTAAACAAGCAGGGTCATCATCGAATTCATCCCACGCACCTTTTTATCTCATTTTATATCAGGATGTTTTTCTTTTTTTAGTTTATTTGGGAAGCCTTCAATGATTTATACTATTCAAATGGTTCTAAAAATATATATAAATGGATATATAATTTGATATTTGACCTACTTCCATACTTTATTCCACCATTTTCATTGTTATTTACACATGCACATCCAATATTGGTCAGTATGATTCATCTGCTTGTAGGACAACAAATAGAAATTAAAAAACTATCTTGCAGGTGATTTGGGTAAGCTTTTGAATGTTTCATTGGTGGAGAATATTCTTTTAACAACTAATGAAAAGCTGCAACTATTGCTCATAATGAACTATATAAAAGTATATTGGTTGTTTCTATTATTGGACAATATTATTCTCTTACATGTTAAAGTTTAAAGTTACTTTTTATTTTTTCCACAGATAGAGAATGTTTTCCAAATGATTTTCGTTTTAGTGGAAAGTGAAATTAATTTATTTAGAAAGTTAAGTAGCTGAAGATAAATTTTTATATTTATTTTCAACTATAGTATAATACTACTCTAAAGAATTTGGTACTTATTATTTTGAAAGAGTTATTTGAAATGCTTAAATCTTATAATAAGAAGTTTAAATTCACTAATGATGTTTGTTTTTTTGATGGAAAACCTTCACTCTTAAATTTCCAAATAAAATAATTATGTGACCCAAAAACTTTTTTTATAATAAATACATGAACACTCTTCCAAATTTCTAACATAATTTACTCAGAATTTATTGAATTCAAACATAAACAACCAATATATCGATGATCCAAGTGCTAGCAGATCAAAACATCCCACCAGACATGTCGCAGACATAAGTTCTATTACAGCGTCACCAAAAACTAACCAATCCATAATCATTTTTTCATTATAAAGTCTTTTCATAGGACTGATATAGAGAACCCACACCTTCTTGTCATAAAAAAATTTGATTCCAAAATTAATTTGAAATTTCTTAATTGGATGACCATGGTCGCCAAAATCAATACTATATTCCAATGTTTACTCTTCTAAAGCATAAAATTTTCTATTGGTGAAGAATGTGACATGATAATAGTGATGATCGGTGGTCTCAATTATAAATATAACCTGAATTATGTTTTCAGCAATGCATCTATCGTTCATAAATCGTCCGATATTGACATATTATATTACATCCGATCTATGTGCCTTTTCTTCCATTAAGGTATGTCTTAATAACCTTTCCTTACAAAACCCATTGGTTAACATTTTTCAAATATAGTCATAAAAAATTTTACTTTGGGGTAATCCATCAAGAGTACGGACATCCTAACCATTAGTGAAGAACACCTAGAAATTGCATGTGATGCCCCTCTACAGAAATCAAATTTCACATTACATGTTGTAGCTATACATTCTCCGGCACTCTGATAAATTTTATCATTAGAAGTAATTTTCATATTCTGTACACTTTTTCATCACAAAACCTCTTCAATAGGTATTTTTTATAATAAAAGTAATGAGGCTTTCTATGGTCTCTGAATCATAGAAATGAAATCTTTTAGGAATAATTTTCTTCACAACCCATGTTGAGTATAAGAAAGCACTTTTCTAATTTTACATACACATTAATATTCACATTGAATTGTAAATGAAAGATAAGTCACTTTATAGTTTGGATATTAATATTCATCACCAACATATGCTAAATTTAAGGATAAATATGAATTTCGTTAGATTATATTTTTTGGGATGTAAAAAATTTTAGACAAGAAAACAATTTTTTACTAGTAAAATTTTAACAACATTAGAACCCTTTGGCGTGTCATTGGTCTTCTAAAAGATCCTCTATTAATTTGAAGAAAATTTCTATTACTGATATGGAATCTAACTATGTAAATTTGAACCTGAGCGATGATGATATGATCATATTATTACATTTCTTGTTAACTTCCTTGTAAAAGATTCTTATCATGGATAAAAAACTGAAATTATTTCCTCTACTTCATTTTTAATTGAATCCAATGTTTAAAAAAAATGAGAAGAATAATTCCATGTACATTGATATAATTTATATTTTTATTAATTTTATGTTAAATTTGTCTTTATTTCCTTTTTTTGAACCTTATCAAGAACCATATAATGAAAATTTTACTTAATTAGTCCCAATGTATATTTAATATTGGGGTAGGGGTATCATATTATGTAAATTGGTTTTCCAACATTGTTGATCTAAAAAAAAAATTATGTCTCCCCTTCCGAAAATCAATGGTGAGTTCTCAAACATAATTTTGATGAATGATATTATATTAAACTATATCATGGAAGGATATTAACATATTTAATTTTTTAAATCTTTCACATTCCAGTACATAGTCCTAGTGTAGTGATCCCAAATACGCTGGCTTATAATGTGCTTATATGTTAGGTTCCCATGTATGCACTACATGGAATCTCAATGGCTTCAAGTATTGATCACTCTTTCTTGTAATGGTTTGGACAACATTTTCCAATGAAACCAATGTCATAGCCCCTCAATATATGCATCCAAAATGAAGCATGAAAAAAATATCAATTATTTCGATGAATATTTTAAGGACCTCGATAACTAGTTGGATTTCACCTAGGATTAATGAGAGGAAACTATTAGTTAGAAACGTTCCTCTAAATAATAAGAACTATTTTTTTCTGGTTGTCGATCACTCATGAGATATTATTAACTATGTCGTCAAAGTTCCAGAACACAATCCTTCCATTTGAAAGTTTAAAAATTAGGTATTCTATGGGATGTTGATTACTGAAATACCAGAATATTTTTAGGCACTTGAGTTCTCCTGTCAGAGCATTTAAAATAGGCATAAATACTACTTCGGTAAAAATAAAAATTTACCATTGAAATGTTGTCTGATCCTTCTGCTACTCTTTAGACACTGATGGTGTACTTGATCAGATTTCTGATGGACAATTTTATGTGGACATGTCCACAGAGGATGATACTACTTCTAAAAAACTAGTGAGGGAATTTTATCAAGGGGTCGTGGTTTTATTAAAGCTCATATGCCAGGTAGAAAAAAACCTGATGAAGGTGGACAACTTTTAATCCTTTCTATTGTGGACAAGGCTTTGTATGATGATGCAGTCCCTACTTTCAGAATCGTGGGAATAAAGTCATTCTTCTTGGGTGAAGTTGGGAATGGTGAAAAAATGTAACTTATTTTGAATATGATAATGGGAAGCATGATGAATTCCTTCACAGAGGGACTCTAATTGATCGATAAAAGTGGAATGGACCCAAATACACTACTAGATGTATTGGTGTCGGGTGAATTTTCTAATATGATGTTTAAGCTGAAGGGGCTGGCCATGGTTAAGAATAGGTATTCACCTACATTTCCTCTGCATCTCCAGTAGAAGGACATTTTTTTAGCTCGTTCCATTGGTGATGAGACTGATGTATCAATGCCCATAGCTGATACTGCTAATGAGGCGTTCAAGTAAGCCAAGGGCATGGGTTTAGGTGATATTTGTTTTTTAGATCTGTACGAAATCTGTGATTTTTCTTCAAAGTGGATTTCTGGAAAGCAGTACTGACTGTTTTAAATATAAAAATCCTACTTAAATACATTTCAGAATAGATTTTTTGGGATATTTTTGGGAAAAATAATTCATCTATTCTTTGGGGTATACCTACTGGACTATTTATACTCACACTAATTGTGCTACATACACCCATCTATTTTGTATATTCGGTTATTTCCAGGTTTGTGTAGAGTGAGGGATAGTTTTTGTAGATGGTGAAGACACGGGGGGTCACATGGAAAGAGTTTCTAGTTCTAGTTTGGTTTAGTTTTGGTTTTGTTTTATTTTATATTTTTCCCTGTTGCAGTTGCAGTTGTATTTGGTATTAGTTATGAATTTAGATATGTTCAGTGGTTTATTGGATTCTAATGTTTATGTTTTGTGATCTTGTTTTTTTATTTATTGGTTCTTTTTGAGATAAATAATTTGGAACCACACAAATTCATGTGTTATGTTTCCAAAAATTAGTTCAAAATTCTGGTGTAAGGAATCGGAATTCTATAGAATAAGTGAGAATTTCATAGTTCAACTAAAGAAATACAGGTACACCCTATCTCTAAATGTTCCTTGATATATTTTACATTCATGGATATTACTTCACTAACCAAAATGGTTTTATCAAAAAACATTATTCAAGCATTTGTAGAACATCATTAATAGAAAAACACTGGCATAGATGGGTCGATGGTCGCTGGAGCTAACTCGCTTGAATGGATAGGTTGATGGTGATCGCTCGTTGCTGGAGATGGCTCGTTGATATGGATGGGCTGAAGCTACTGGAACTGAAGATTACTTACAAGAGTTGCTGGAGTTGAATCTGACTTGCTCGAGCTGGTTGTTAGGGCTGGGTCGCTGGGGTGGGGTTCAGGTGGTGGATCATGTTTAGGGGTGGGGGTCCAGCATTTATGTATTGGTAAGTTTTGTAATGAATTCCATTAATAATATAATTAAATTTTTTCTAAGATTGAACATGTGTCAAAATTGTCTTCTTCTTAATAATTAAAACAGATGTATAATATATGATAAAGTAATAAATATAATATGAAATTTTAATAGAAATAAAAATTTATAATTTTTATTCAAATTTAATTTATAAAAAATATATATTATATGTTGGTAATATTATTACCAACAAAAAAATATGTCAGCAAAACCAGTTTCTAAACACATTAACCAACATCTATATTATATATTGGTATTATTATAATTGCAACAGAACTATTTTATCTATCGCAAAAACATTTAGCGATAGAGTTTTTACCCACAGTTTAGTGACAGTGACATATATGTTTGTAAAATGTTTTACCAACAGAAAATTCACTTTTACCAATAGATATTCATCCATTGAAAAACGTGAAATATTTTGTAGTGACACTACCTAGATGTTGACTAGAACATGAGTGAGGAAAATCAAGAATTGGCCAATGAGGTTGAGCATACTCCCACTGTGTCCGTCCCATGGAAAAACATGAATGATTTCTATATTCTCCCAATTCACTGATTTGAGGCCAGAACACTAGATTTGGGACACCATATTGTCCCATATGGGACAAGGAGAATGTTCATTCCATGTTTCAAGGAAAACTGAAATATCTCTTCGTTCTCTTATAAGAATCATGTTCGATTGATCCCAAAACCCCATACCACTCTATGGTATCGCGATGTTCGCCCCATGGAAACAACAATACATTAGACTTTCTTGTATCCCCATGAAAATTTGAACTAAATCAAGCCAATGAACCACTATTACTTTGATATAATCAACAATGGACTATTTGATCAATGACCTGATGGAATTGGATCAATAAATTTATTCCCCGTGGTTTTAGCTACACAATAGTCCTCGTAACATCCCAGTTCTAGGTGCCACCCAATGATGCCTTGTACTAGATTGGTCACATTGCCTCAAGAAAATTTCCTCAAATGCCAGAGGCTTCCTACTAGTAGTGAGGGCCAAGGGTGTGATAGTGGGGAAACTATAACTTCATTGGCAGAGTAACACACCGTAGTGGAAATCAGATGACAAAATAGGAACCAATAATACTATAAAATAAGTAAGTAGTGGAAGACTAAAAGTAAATAAAAATTGATGAATTTATATATATAAATAATGAATCATGTCACAAGTATCTAGGAAAGCATCCAAAAAAGTCACAGTGATTGAATACAATATTAAACAAAAATAAAAAAGAAGTTGATAAACAACTCCAGTAGCATCTCAAGCCTCAGCTTGCTCACATTCACTCCAGATCCATATCCATCAAGTACCTAAAGTAGATGGGCTCTAGAGCATATATATAACTGCAAACATATAATGTTTTTGGGCCCATAATCATGGCCCAAATAGGGTGTGAGATGAATCCGAGTAGGCAACCACCCAATGGTTGTTCCTAACAATCATGGAATATATATATAAGAAAATATGAAAAATGACGTAATAAACAAGGAAGTACTCAAAAGTAAAAAATCCAAAATTTTTGACAACATTCACTTACATTTATTAAATTGACCACAAAACAAACACATGAAAACCAATGGGAAGTACTCACAGTCTAACCCCTCTATTTCATCTTTAACAAGACTCAATGAGGAATAAATCACTGTTAATTACCCATTTCGTCCTTTATCGGTAACTACAGAAACTCTGGGGATGAACTGAATGACTAATTTATCATGTGGGGTCACAACTAAGAACTACATACACTCTAAATGAGCACTCACATCCACCCCCTGTGGTCTCACAATGTGACATGTAACGGACTCTCTAGAGAAGACCTCAGCATCCACTCCCGTTATGGTCTAACTAAACCAGGTTCTCATATCCATGTGTAAGTAAATCAAGAAATGATAGTATCCAAATGACAAAGTAAATAACAATATACTACATTGATAAATAGCTAAAATGAATGCCACAATCATGTCATATAATATTGCTCCATCCTGAAAACACTAGGAATGGAAAAAATGTATCGTAATAGGCAGTTCTAGACCAAATAGTCAATATCATTTCAACATGGTAAAACACATCCATAACATGTAAATAACCCTATTTACAATAATAAAACAATACTCAAGAAAAGAAGGAATAACATGATTTAACTTGGTTAAACTCCATAAACATGCAATACCCTTAACTAGGTTATTTGGCACTTTTGTAGATATAATTCAAAGACCAACTAAGTAATGACACAAACCACCTACCTCAGGTTTGTACAATCGATATACTCAAAACCCGTCCTCTAAATCAACTTAGAAAATGGTAGATCTAAAAAAACATCCAAAACATTCAATCAATAATATCTTCTGATAGAGGAGAAATCAATAGAAGAGGCTATAAAATAAGGAAGAACTTACCATGGAGATTACAACACAATTGATGTTGTTTTATTTGGATCCCAAATGGTTGATTGGAATCATGGAGAAGAATGGGAGATATTCATCCCTCCTAGAAGAGACAAAGACTTAAGAAGTTTTTTATGTAAACAAGACATGACCCCAGTCTGAATTATTAAATAAAAAGAAAATTACACCACGAGTTCAATTAATTTACATGCCATGTACATGACTTAACCAACCTATACTTTAGTCAGTCTCTAAGTCACCCCCAACGGCCATGTACTCGGTCATTACATAGCCAGTACATGGCTACCCATGGAAACCAAGTACATGGCTTTTACTTCTATGTACACGATGTGTACTCCATAAATTTCAATATTATCCTCCTTGTCTCAAAATCACCTGAAAACAAAATCTATAACTGAGATGAACATCTTGGTTATTAATAACTTCCCCCCTTAATGAAATTCATCCCTGGTTTCCCCTATGAATGTGGTGAAGTAGAATAAACCACGAATATCTTTGGACCCTGTGATAGCATATCGGCCTTCCTCTCCCAAGTCTCGTCATGTACTCTATTGTGCTGCCATAGACCCCGTACCAGAGGAACATACCACCCATGGAGAACATTCGCACTGCAATCATCAATCTGGATAGGATGATCCTCGAAAGAGTTGTCTACCTATAACTAAAAATTCATCAGTGAAAAAACATGAGACGAGTCAGAGAAGTAACGTCGGAGCTGAGAAATGTAGAAGACATCGTGCATAACTCGGTACCTCTGAGGTAACTATAATTGATAGGCTACCAGCCTGACTCTCACCAAAACCTCAGGTGGCCCAAAGTATCTCGGTTAAAGCTTTCCCTATCTTCTAATCCTCATGTGTACCATCCTCAGTGTGACATGTAGGAAGAAATAATCTCTGACCTCGAACTCCATATGTCATCTTCTTCAATTAGCATATGACTTGAGTCATGATTGCGTAGTTCTTCATCCTCTTTAGAATCAACTCTATCTGCTCTATGGTTTCCTGGACAAGATGAGGTCTCAGCATTGTTGCCTCTCCTGCTTCTAGCGAACTCAGTGGTAATTGGAATGGCTTACCATAAAAATCCCCATAAGATCCCATCTAAATAGTTTCCTGAAAAAAATTATTTCAGGAAAAATCTAGTAGTGGTATGTCTTTCTCCCAAGAACCTCCAAAATCAAAGGTGCATTCTCCAAGCATGTCCTCCTACTCCTGAATTGTACGGTCATACTGACCATCTGTCTGGGATGGTAAGTTGTACTCAAAAGTACCTGTGTACCCAAAGACCTATGTAATCCCTGCCAAGCCTGAGAAGTAAAATGGGCATACCTATTTGAATCTATAGAGTGGGTAACCCCATGTTGACATACAATCTCTCAGATATGCAAACTTCATATGTCATCAACACTGAATTTATACTTAATTGGTAGAAGAGTTCCACATTCATGATTTTTTCATTGACAACCCAAACTGTTTCATTTCCTTGAGGGGACCTCAGGAATAGTATAATTATGTCCATCGAGACATCATTCCACTTACACTCAAGAATGGGTAATTTATATAAAATCTATTCTGGTCGCTGATGCTCTACCTTTACCTATTGAAAGGTGGAACATATCATGAAAAACTGAAACATCCCTTTCATACCTGGCCTCAAATACTGAAAATGTAGATCTCGATACATCTTAGTGACACCAGGATGAACTTCCCAAACTGTGGAATGAAAATATTGTACCAGCTCCTCGCATATGTCTGCTGACACCAATACAATCCCATTAAAATGAAACATCTTATCCTCTCCTATGTTCCACCCATGAATCGGGGCCTCTCCTAACACACTCTCCAATAGAACTAGGCATTTTGAATATGAGAGCATCCCTAATCGCCCTCGATCTTTTAGGGTAGAGGTAGAATCCAAAAAAGAAGGAACCGTCTGCCCATATTTATTATGCACCTCCAAATGCATCTCATAGAACAGAGCCATAAGCTCCCACTCACTACTAAACTCCTGAAAATCATGTATCTGATTCCAAATTCTCAATGCATCAGCCACTATGTTGGATTTCAAAGGCATGTAGGGATGCTCAAAGTCAATGGAATGAAGGTATTCAACCCACCTTTGCTATCTCAAATTTAGATCACACTGACTAAATATGTACATGAGACTTTTGAGGTCAGTGAAAACCACAAAATTCTTTCTCAAAAAAAAAATTCCCCAACATTGTAAAACATGAAAAATTTCATCCAATTCAAGATCGTGATGCGGGTAATTCCTCTCATGAGGCCTCAACTGCAGAGACCCATACACAACGTCTCCTTCCCCCTGTACTAGAACTGCTCCAAGACAGATACATGATGCATCATAGTAAATAGTATAGATCTTTCCCAACTATAGAAAACAAGAATCAGTGCTAAAGTCAACCTCCCTTACATATTTGGAATGGATGACTCATAAGAATATTTCCACAAGTACTTCAGACCCTTCTTAGTCTAGCCTGTCAGTGGAACTACATAGCATGGAATGTCCTATATATAACATATATAGTAACCATACATCCTATAAAACTCCGTAACTCAATGGAATACTTTGTCTACTCCCAGGAAAATAATTCTTTAACTTTTCTAGGACTTTGGATACTCATGTCTCTAGGATAACGTCTCCCATGAAGTGAATGGGTTTCATCAAAAAGTGGAATATTGAGAGTTTATCATATAGCTGACACTCTCATGGTGTAATAAAAATGATCTCAATATTGGTAGCATGTTCAGGATGAGTGTGAGTGTACGCCAATATATCTTCCATGAAGATTACCATGAATAAATCCAAGTATGGATGGAACACTTAGTTTATCAGTTCCATGAAAACTGCATGCACATTCCTAAGACCGAACAATATAAAAACATACTCTTATAGTCCATACCTACTATCAAATGGATGTAAGAGGAATATATGATGGTCTAACATGCAACTAATGATAACCGGATCTCATGTAAATCATCAAGAACACCCGAGATCCTACTATCTGATCAAAGGCATCATCAATCCTTTGTAAGGGATATCGGTTCTTGATCATCAACTGGTTCAGCTTCTGATAATCCACAAAATTTCCGATGGTACCATCTACATTCTTCACAAATAGGGCAAGCGAACCCCAAATGTATTTACTATGTCAGATGAAACCCATTTCTTGTAACTCAACTAACTACTTTTCAAGCTCATGTAACTCTTGTGTAGCCATCCTATAAGGAGGAATAGACACTAGTGCCACTCATGGAATAAGCTCACAAGAAATGTATAACCCTCGATATGGAGGAAAACCTAAAACGTCATCTGGAAAGACATCCATAAAATGATCCTCCACTAGGGGAAAGTCCATCTATGAAGTCCCCTACTCATCCAGATATATACTAGTGATCTGGGCTATAACGCTTCCCAACCCATTATGTTCGGGTCCCTCTCTTATTGCCAAGACATCCCATTTGCCCTTATATAGAAAAAAAATAACATTTTGGTGACCTGAAACTCACCATACAGTGATAGAAATCAACAACATCATAGATGGGAACTAAACAGTCCATTTAAAAAATGTTGATGTAGCACGTCATCTATATGACAAAGAGGTACCATAACAAGTGACACCCACCAACCTCAATAGGGAACATCATACACTAATTTACACTAGATTTTATAGTCCCCAACATTGTTTCAAGAATCAAGATATCTGTATAAGAGAAGAGCTGAGGCCAAGGCTCCCCACAACGACAACAGATATGAAACTATGGGAACCCTGTCTATCGAACAATGCAAATCTAAAACTGATGCAACTAGAATCGTATATATAACTTTAGAGGGTCTAGGATCCATTTCATGTTGTGTTTTCTCCACTACAATTGTCCAACTTGTACCACAACCATGCGACCCTGCCTGACCACCCTTAAATGATCCACCATGTTATTGTTGATAGCCCTGGGACTGGCTACTACGGCTATGACATCAACCTTATCCTGAATGGCCGGAAAAACTCTAGTTCCAATAATGATTAGAAACTGCTGGTGCTACTTCTAAATTATGAGTAATATAAGAAAATATGTAACCTGATACTAGTGGGAATATATAACAAAACGGTTGAAGATGACCCATCATTCCGCACGATCTGCACTCCACTAGGTCCCTTTTGAAATGTGGTCTCGTATGCATGCTCTTCCCACATAGGTAGAACACCACCTATCCACAAGAAGAAGTATTCTGGCTACTTGGATCACTATGAAGAGACTCCCTATGGAACCTCTTGTTTTCCATAGGAGTGGAACCAACACCATATATCGAGCCACCCTGGCTCACATCCCTATAATCCCTCAGGTTTCTCCCTTTGATCAGCAGCTGGTTGACTATAGAAGTGATGTAATTCAAGTTGAATATGTTTACGTGAGATCATATTCCATTCCTGATATCATCCTCAAACATCATATCCATAAATAAATCATCACCTCCTGAAATGGTTTCCAAGAGATGCACCTTTGGGAATAGAGAATAATACTCCCTCACTGATAGAGTACCCTGCTCCAAACGCATGAACTCGTATGCTCGGTCGTCCCTCAAGTTCTATAATTAAAAGTAATCATATTAATCATGCTGGTACACATCCCAAGCCATACCTTGTCAGTTCCCTACCTATGAGATCACAGCCCACCATCTATTTGCAGAATCCAAAAGAATATACATATTTAACTTCAACCTCCTTTTTGGAGGTATGTTCAGATTCTCAATGATAGATATCATGTCTTCCAATGATGACTCGGTCACCTGTGGTCCCCCATCCCCTGAGAACGCGGGGGAAAATGCTGCTAACAAACCCACATCAAATCAACCATAGATTGGGTAGGATACATTACTCCCCTGCAGGTCTGCATACACCTTATGGAGCCTTCTCAAAAAATTTCATCAGTACCTATATCCTAAATAAAGACTGGTGCCCAGACAGGCAGGATGGGAGGATTTGTTGTATTCTCTAACCTCATATGTCTGGTGTCTGATCACTAACCTATATCTGGAAATCAACTGGAGGATGTCTCTGTGGGATGAATATCCAAGGTCTAGAGCACACCTCAATTCATAATTATCAGGAACTAAAACATAATAGTGCATAAAGGAACATAAGAAAGGAAGAATTCATCAAAACTTGGATACACAGCGTGTAGCACCCTACACGGCGTGTTCCATTAAACCATTACCAGGGCATGTAATTGTTCCAACAATTTGTTATGTAACACCCCAACACACAGTGTGTTCCTCCAAAGGACACGGAGTGTACATCAATCGATTCTCACTGCCCATGTTCCTCTACATGAATAATCCACACGATTCTCCAATAACAAAACTACATAGCATGTTCTTGCTAGACAAGGTGTGTACTAGAAGGATTCCACTGACACATGTTTTTATTTACATTCTCGGTTACACGGTCGACTCTACACAGTGTGTTCAAGATGGAAACATCATGTACTATATATGTTTCATCCAACCATGCCATTAATCAAGTGGTCGGAGACATTGTCCAGACTACACAGTGGGTACGTCCGCTACACAGTTTGTTCAACCACATATTTCCCAACATTGTGTTTATTCTCACATAGTTAGTCACACATTTAAATATTACACAGTATTTACATTGATTACACTGGATGTACTTCTAAACAGATGTTCCACCTAGAACTAAAGGATACATGGAAATTATTTGACAATTCACACTATGTATTCGAGGTTTTTTGAGACAATATGCCTCAGAAACTAATTTGGAACTCGTAAAACACTGAAGAAAACATTAAAGATCCAATTTCTAATTTGTGTGGTGAAAACACCCAATGAATCAATTATTTACATCTTATTCAAGTATATTACAATAAATTATAGTGCAATCAGTCACATTATCCACCCAATTTTAATCCATGAGGGCCCATAACACCCCAGGGACCAAAATTAGGCAATCATTCAAATGAATCATTAATCAATAGCAGTACCCTAACAAATAGTAGGTATTCTATCAAGGAATATATCACAACAACATTCATCTCTAGAACAATATCTATCACAACAACATGGAATCAATAATGCACCATTAATGTCATGAAAATAATTCATGACATGTGATCTCTAGAAAGTTCATATATGGTACATAAGATGGAATACCCTCATCTCATTGGGATTCAATAGAAAAAGAACCTCAATAATATCAACAATAACATCACAAAACATGTGAATCACCCAACAATGAATCAAATAAACTATAATAATTGAAAACCCAGAAAACAATATACTAGGAAAATTGGCCTTTACCTATACATGAGTTAGTTACTCCCTGGCACAGCTTATTACCAACTACCTATTCCATCCGATCTATTTCTATAATCTACAAACAGTAACTAATGATGAAAATAATTCCTTTGATACCACTTTCTAATGTCCCGGTTTCGGGTGCCGCATAATGGTTCCCCCTACCCAGTTGGTCAAATGGCCTCAAGTGCCTTTCCCCGAACTCCTGACGCTACCGAATAGTAGTGAGGGCCTTGGGTTTGATAGTGGTGAAATTATGACCTCATTGGTAGAGTAACACAGTGGAATGGAAATCAGATTACAAAAGAGGAAGTAGTAGTACTGTACAATAAGTAAATAGTGGAAGACTGAAACTAAATAAACAACTGTAGCATATATAAAAAACATGGTGCATCTCACACATATCTTGGAAATCAGAAAAACAAGTCAATATGATGGAATGAAGTGTTAAAAAAATTCAAAAGAAATAAGTAAATTACTCTAGTAGAATCAGAAGCCTTGTTTTAGTCTCATGCTCTCAAGCTCCACATCCATTAAGTACCTAAGGTAGAATGGAACTTTCCCTTATATATACTTGCAATAATATAATCTGTTTGGGCACAAAAGCAAGACCAAAACAGGGTCTGAGAAAAATCCTAGTAGGAAACCACCCACTGATTTGTGCCTAACTATTAGTGGATATATATATATATAGCATGCAATATGAAAAATAATGTAATAAACAAGGAAGTACTCAAAAGAAAACAACACTCCTGTTTTAACATCATTAATTTACATTTATTAAATAGAAAACCAAAAAAACAATAAATTCTCTAGGATGTACTCACAGTCTAACCCCTCTAGTTTAGCTTAAACAAGAATTCCTGAGGAAGAACTCACCTTCAATTCCCCCTGAGGTCTTTTATAGGTAACTACAAACACTATATGGATGCACTAAATGTCCAATCCCCCATGTGGTCTTGCAATGAGGAATGAAATACACTATGAGGGAGAACTCACATACATCATCCCAATGGTCTCGCAACATGAAATGTTATAGGCACTCTAGGGAAGCCCTCAGTGTCCATTCCCCCAATAAACAAACTACACCAGGTTCCTACACCACTGTGTAAGTAAGTCGTTCAAAAATGATATCCATCTTCCAAATTAAATCAAAATATAATACATGGCTAAACAGCTACAAATCATACCACAAGAATGTAATATTATATTTCTCTATCCTAACAACACATGGAATGGAAAACGAATTAGCCTAGTATGAGGTTCTTGAAACAACGATCAATATCAGTTCAACATTGGAAAACACATTCATAGTAAGTAAATAACCCTCTTTACAATAAGAAACCCATACATAAAAAAAGGCATAACAGGAACTGACATGGTTAAAATCCATAAACACGTAATAACCTTAACAAGAGTATTGGACACTTTTTCACATATTATTCAAAGAAAACTATTGGATGAAAAAACCACCTACCTCATCATTGTATGATCAATATACTCAAGCCTCAGCCTCTAAATCGGCCATAAACATTGTATATCTATAAAAATATCCCAAAGCATTAACCATCAATATCTAAAAAAAGCATAGAAAACAACAGGTGGTTCCCTATAAAAATTAATAACTCACCATGGATATTCCATCCCAATAAAAATTGTTTGATTCGGAGCACAGATTGTAGATCAGAGGCTCAGAGAAGAAACAGTGATATCTGTCTCGCCTTAATGAGACGAAGATATAAGAAGTTTATTATGTAAATGAGACATGACCCCAGTGTAATTTAAAATTTAAAAAGAGAAGTAAATAGAGTGTTAATTTAATGTACATGTATTTTACATAGCTTAACCGACCTTTTCTTTAGGCGGTCTCCAGGTCACCCAACACCACCATGTACTCATCCATTACATAGCCAGTACACAGCTACCCATGGAAACTGGGAACACGACCTGTACTCCATAAATTTCAATATCCACCACATTTTTTTAAAAAAACTTAAAAACAAGATCCATACATGAAATGATGATCCATATTCTTACAGTCCCCCAATGATAATTCTAATACTGCTCCGTTCGACCCCAACCATCCATTAGGAATAGCCATCTTAGAAGAATTCCCCCTTCCAATGATCATATCATTGTAAACCATGAAGAGGATTTAGATGACACTCTTATTTTATTTTAGAATGGTTTCTCCACCACCATTGATGAGTTGGTATAGGTGAACCTGGGTACCTATATATATCTAAATCCATCATTGGTAATTTTAGCCATGATTTATAAGGAGAAGTAGTAGAATAAGAATTTCCAAAATAAGAATCAATATATATTGGTCTAGAGGTACAGTGAGATGTGAGGAATAGATCCTCTTATCATCCTCGACTTCCTTGGTCTCTTGATTTACCATCACAGGGTCAAAATCCCTCCTATAAAGATACAACCCACCCACAGTGCCATGGTCCAATCCAAAGTTGACAAGATCATTAAAGACACCATTGTTAAGGAAGTCTAGTAATGGATTTCCAAAGCCATTCCTATCCAAAATAAGAAAAGATTGATTAGAGTCAACATCCACTTCCAGGATCTCAAAATGTCATTTTCTGATGGATTATTTTCCCCCTCATGTGATAGATCAGTTGATCAAAGTTATTAATGGATTCTAAGCTCTGTCCTTCATAGATGGGTATTTCAAATATTATAATATCTAAATAACTCTTGAGGATAAAGTGTCTACCACCATTAGAGACCCAAAATGTACTTTATATTTCCTAGTAATTCCTATTTGTATGAATAATGTATGTTCCACCTTTTAGTGTTCCATGAACCACATATTCAAGTCGATCTTCAAGACATAGGTGGAATGCTACGTGGATGTTTTTCTAGTCAAATCATTCCATCATCCTGACTATCTTAGAGATCTTGATAAAGTGTCTGTTTTTCTATTCTTACTCCATCTATAGATAAACACCTTGATGTGTGCCTTTGGGGCCACCAATAGAAAGTTCCTCATCCTTTCTGTCAGTTATAGGGGCGTCAATATCAATCTACAGATGGCCAAATCCATAAACAATATGCCTCATCGAAGAAACATTCAAGATCTATGAGCCTTCCATGTTCACTAATCCTACATACCTTGATTCATTGTAAATCCTTCCAGTAAGTGTAATCCATTTTCCTCGATCATGAGGAAATGTGTCGACTACCAGTGGGATGAAGAGTGTCAGGTAGCTATTGAGGAGATCTAGTAGTACATTCTACTTCCTTTGGTTCTGATGCCAGCCATCAATAAAAGCATATACTCCTTTATGTGATATCCCTTTAATGGTCTCTTGACACCCTTATCAACCATAAGAACAATGAGGGGACATAGAATAGTTATATTATCAAAGTCACATGCTCCTCGATACAGAAACTATATGTTCCTATTTTATGAATAGGTGTCTCTTGTAACTATTCATAGTCTAAAAATTGCGACATTACCTACAACGCCATTAGATACAACTGGTGTCTCAAATAGACCCACTGATGTATTTTCTAAACATCCCCATGTTGGTAGGCCATCTAGCTTGGTGAGTAGTGATCCTTCAGCAAATTGACAATAGGTTCATTCTTCAGAAATCTATAAATAGTTAGGTTTTGGATGACTTTATTTCCACCCATCTAGCCCTCATATATTAATCTCACGATCTTCATTTCCCATACAAGGACATCCACTTAGGGGGTCAACTCATGCTGCATTGGCAGATGAACTTCAATGGAAATTCATGAAGCCCCACTAGCAGATGGCTCAATGATCTTATACTCAATAGTGTGGGCCTGGTAGTCATTTTCACCGTGCCTAGACAACCAATACGTCACTATTAATTATTGTTTATAGAATGCTACAACAAAAACAGGGGGTATCATTCCCTCATCACTCATCCCATGTTGCTGCTTGAGATTGATGCTCCCCACCTACATGTGAAAGGGGTCTCTGATTTGGGCCTCAACCATATCAATGGTTACTATGTCATTGGAAATCCCATGCTCACACTCCTATTAGAGGACACTCAGTATATGATTATACATTTCCTTTCTCTACCTGAGGTTACTCACATTCCCTGGTTGTATAATTGTCAAGCCAGTGTCTTGGAAATCCTTGCCACATTATTTGTAAACCATGATATGAACAGTTTGATCACCCATGTGGTGCATCGAAGATTCATCACTCTTGTCACTCCATAAAATGATGGTATCCAGTATTTAATCCATCTTACCAATGGTTAATCCACATAAGGACTTCCAGGCCCCCTACCATAGTAGTGGAAGAGACCCATAGTTGGATAACTCCTTTCCTAAAGTACGTCCAACACTGCAATCTCCGAACTGATAGATCCAAACATGAGTGAACCCATTATCACATTGTCCATTTCACTATTCACAGTGGTCCCTGATTTGATAAAATCCCCTATAGATTAATATTTGATGGAGTTCTCCTCTATTTCATTCAAGGATACATGATCCCCCAGGTTATGTAAGAAGTCTATGGTGGTTCTAGTGGAGCTCATCAGGAAGGTTCAAACTCTGTCATCTAATTTGATGGTTTGACTACTTATGGGCCGCCATGGTCTTTAACAATATCTAGGTCACGAAGAGGAGATACACATGCTAAATCCTTGCTAATTTAGTGTATCAGCCACCAGAGCCTCTCTATACTACCAAATACTCTGGGCCTTTTGTGGTATGGGGATATGATGTAGTGGGACCGTATCCACCAGCAAAAACATTCTTGTGTATGTTTTTCCTAACCACCACATATTTATTTTCCATTTGGGAAGAGGAAATTCTGCTGAAGGAATTCATTTCCCACTCTATCATTCATTTTTTGAGATCCAACATCATTATATGTTTCGATGTCCCTCGTGTTTTTCTCACTAATAACAGAACCAAATTCTGAGAAACTAAGCTGATGAAAGTGTACTCCAAGCACAGTATCTGGCCCAACCATACATCTGACGATCATACCTAAGAGAATGGGTAGAAAATAGGTCTTCAATAAAACCCTCTATCACATTATACAATATATGGTTTGTTATAACAATAAATGTTTACTATAAAAAATCCCAAAAATACTATTGGATTATTAGACAATGAATCCTAATTCTTCCCAGGTGACCCCATATTCCCTTGTGTACAAAGCAGTGGTATTTCGACCTGTTGAGATTCAGAAACTGTCACATTGCGAATTCATCTATGGTCAGAAGATGTTAGAAAAAATTAATCAATGTACATCTAGATGAACAAGAAACTATCAATTATAATAATTTCATGCTTTGCAATACTAGGAGAGACACTAGAACAATATATCTTAATCTATCAATAAGAATGATTTTCTATTCTCCGTCCATCAAGGTGACATGGTGTCATCCTTGAAAACACCTATGATAACTGGTAGAAAGATTCCAATCATAGATCCCAAATGAGGATGAACTTATATAATTCACAATGTTTACCCCAATGTCACATCTTCCCGAGTCACCATGAATGGTGAGCATATTACTCCTCCCATCAATGCCAAATTCCTCCTAAAGTACTTTTAATGAGGGAGCCTTCGTCCCGTATAACCATAAACTATAAATGGAAAACACACCATATGGTCTAATCACTAGTACCATAAATTATGATTTCACTTTATCATCCCTGTTTGACATTAAATTGAATAAATTCGAATAAATACATGTGGCTTGATTCCCATCCTTATAGGATATGTAGTGATGCCCAAACATTTTGTCTTTGGGACCAACCATATACTCTAGTATCCGAATTTTCAGGATCTACCTGAAGGAATTAGGATGTCTCATCACATGTGATTCTTCATATTCATCACTATAGAGTATTTCCCCGAATAATTTTGGTTTCTAACCACATTGTGCTTCAAGAACTACTTGTGGATTGATTCCCATACTCATGGGATTTATATAAACACCCATAAATTTTGACCCCGAGTCCATCCCCTGACTTCAAAATTCTTCACTTTCATTTCACCCCTTGGCCTGAGATTTTTTTTGGGATTACGTGATGTGGAATGAGGCCCCTTTTGTCTTCATTCATGATGAATTTATAGTAGTTTCACCATGTACCCCTCCTCAGATGATTTTTCCTTTCATCCTCATCTTTACCATATGATTTAAAACCAAATAAAACATTAAGAACTATGTATGGATTTATTATCATCATTATTGGACGTGTATGAAATCCCACACATTTTTTATTGGGTTTAATCCATATGTTCCTAAACCATTCTTGACCTTACATCCAAATTCATGGTATGAGATCTACGACCATAAACTAAGATCTCTCACATCCCCCGAGATATTAAAATATTATATATTACCTATAAGACATTTAATTACCTGGAATCTATGGTTCTTTCTAAATGACCTTAAAATGAATGTTAACTTTAATCCTACGTGATGCTAAAAAATCATGGAGCTTTGCTGATTTCCCTCTCTTCCGACCTCTCATCCTGGTTCCCCTCCTAGAGGTGCATGGTATATTATGGACTTACATCGTCCTCATTCACATTGGAATTTCATTACCACACCCTGCACATCCCCATTGGAACATTACTCATCTCATCCATAATGTAAGACATTAAACAACACAAAAGTTACAATAATATAGTTTGCTTGATTCCCATCTTTATATGATACGTAGGAACTCTCGGACATGTTATCCTTGAGTACATCCCCATGTTATTATATTCATTCTCCTAGACCCTTGGCCTTGGTTCTCTCCTGGGATTGTGGATAGTTCATGGTACGGTGTAGACTTCTTTTGACCTCGTTCACATTAGGTTATTATGCCATGCCATACACATTCATCTCTTGACAATCCTCTACCCCTTCCATCCTTACAGCATGATTTTAAATGGGATAGTGTTTCAAAACTATGTGTAGATGATTCCCATATTTTGGGGATACATAAGAACTCCTTAACATGTTAGCCTCGGGTCCATCCCTAGGCCTATATAACTATTTCCCCCATTTCATCCACTCTTCCAATCAAGTCTTCCACCCTTAACATAGCTCGTAAATCTCCATTAAGCCTCTTCAACAAGCTCGTATAAACTAAATATTATGAGATAGAGAGTTGGATTCTTCATGGACATACTTTCATTCCATTTCCATGCTTCATGGGTCCCATTATATGGGTTTGCATCATCATTCACAACTAAAAGGACCCAGATTGATATAGATGATAAGCCTTATAGATTGTCTACTATTTTGGGAAAACATCCCAGAGGATTTGGATAACATTTTAAGGTAGGTTCCACATTTGAAATATGGTCTCTGGCCAACCCTCTATTGTTTGTTCCCACTTTTGGTCACCCGCTATGTATATTGTTCTTCAAATACAGTCAATAGTTGTCTTCACTCGTTACACCAACCCATTACACAAAAATATTTATCTAATGATTCCAACCCCATTTCCCTTCATAATTATTAGATAGAACATCTACACCCATATTGTTGTACCTACATACACCATTGTGCATTGGGAGGAAAAATAATGGTCATCATGTTTTCAATGAATACACGCCTCTTTTTTTCCCACCATATGCTTCCGTGTATTTTTACAGGTTCCTAAAAATTCCAACAAGGAGAGAAAATTGCCCCAAAATTGATTTACAAAAGGATTCAAGCACATCTATGAGTTTATCTAGGTTAAGGGACTCCAACTGAGTTATATTTCACTAATGTAACTTGAAGGAATTGAAGGTTTTTAGTGGCTCGTATACCATCACCGGGAAAGGTACACAAAGAAGATGGATCGCAAACCACAAGGTATGCGGGATAGTTTATGAACAACTGGCCCCCAAAGTGATGGATTGAAATCAAGTAAATCCACATGGTACACCAACTGAAGGTGTTCTGTGCAGAAGGCCATCTGCATACCGTGCTGCGAACCCATCTATTCATTAATTAAGTAGATGAGTAAGTTTCCATGTACCATTATCGTGAACCAAAGCCTCCACAAACCCTGGTTGATCGAGTCTTCCGCTGGTCAGAATATTTTTCAATAGTCCTCCACAAATGGTGTTTCTTTCCCCATAGATATGATCGCTATGATGATCTATAAAATGAGGATATTAGAAGAGGAAAAGAGGAGACAATCCGAGAGAAGGCTGGGAAACGCAATGTTGAAGAAGACTCAGAGGTTTCACTCTAGATTCCACCTTAATTCATTAGTGAAGCATGAACCTTGAACCACTTTCTCTATAGGTACAACCAGCCGTGAACCATAAAAATGGTGGAATTGAAAAAAAATAATAGGATTGTGAACCCAACTGGTAAATTACAAATAAAAGAATTTTCATTGATGAATTTTTGGTGAATGGTAATCCCCCAGACCCTCCTTCATTATGATTCCCAGTGTGTCATATCGTTGTGCAAACAAGACCCGGTGTCGCGTAACCAATCAGTATGCAGATGTAACCGAAAGCGGCATGGTGATCCACATACCACTTTGGTACATGGTTGGAGATACCCATACCTACATACCACATCGGGACATGGATGGCCCTCCTATCCACATACCACTATAGTAATCTGATCCATCCCTATCCAATATGAGAAACCAATATGTTGAATGGGGTTTTTTCAGGTAGTGTTCATTATGGTTCCAACCTCATCCCTATATTATCGTCCAGTTATCCATGATCCCTTCGCGAACCAATCCTCATGCGCTAGGCTAAAGACTCCTCTAAAGCCACCATATGCGTATGATCTGACCATCGGGTGAATTAGTGTGTCTTGATGATTATAGATACCCATGGTAAGCAGAGTCATAAAGGCCCTCCGAAAAATGGTGTGGGATTCAAGAATTCTTGTAGGTGTACATTTCCATGTTATCCCGATATCAAACCTTCGGATGCTGACATGAACCTCTTTGTTAACGGGATTAGTGGTGATCATCTACTTTTCCATTCAATGAGGAATAGTGATCAGTTGAACAGGTTATGTTTTCTCCCCCCCTTTTTTGAGAATGAAACTCCTCCCCTTCCTAGAAAATGCTCTAGGGCCCTCCTAGCGAGGTAAGTGCCCAATCATTCAAGGCACGAACATTTGACTTTTAATTCCATTTCACATAGAAAGGTTCATCACTTCGCGCCTTACCCATGGTCTCCTTGACCTCTTCCGCTGCGGGATCTCCCTCCCCCACAACATGGGTGGAGGCATGTGCATTGTAGAATCATTAAAATACTCTTTTTTGTCACACCTAGAATGACTCACAAGGGATTAGATGTTGGGGAGGATACCAATATCATCACACCATTCGAACTATGAGAACACTGATTCTTGACCAAATCCAGATACGTAGGATGCCTTCCAGAAGCCCTGAGCTCAAAAAGGGTCCACCCAATCATGTCTATCAAATTGGTTTCTTCCATTCGCAATCACACACCAATCCGAACAATGTGGGTTCTTATTCCTCTCCTGATGATACGTAGGAATCCATCCTTGTGGGATCGATCCCAACACCAAGTCAGCCTCTATCCTCCCTTGATGACGAAAATCTCTAGAGAACATTATAATATGGATAAGTTAGCATCACCTCTGTGGTATCAAACATATGAATTATCATGATGATCCGGCAAACAAATGGTAGCTCATGGACTCACTCTTCGGGAATGAACCAAGGATTCACAAATATAGGAACATGACATAAATCGATAAGAGAGTCTCGGAAATGGTAACAATCCTCTATATGATGGGTGTGGGGAGCCTGAACTTCAATCCACTAGACCAATGGGTTCCTCAAGTGTCTTTGGAAAAATATTTAGCCAATGAGAGCCTGCCTTTGGCAAGAATGTTCATGAATGATGGATACCAGGGCCATTGGGAATTATTTGATCCACTATTAAACTTGTTTGAGACCATCTAAGGATGTTATATCTGATAAGGACCAATTTCATGAGTGCATGACACCCACACAATCTCTGGTTGGGACAAACAGTTCCCCATAGAATTCATTCAACCTTCTTTAAAGGATAATGACATTCAATGGGTCAAAACAAAGGAATGGTAAATTTGATGACAACCTGTCTCTATGGAAAATGGGATTGGTGATAATCCTTATCAATCGATTTCAGCATCCCCCATAAATGTGCCTCCTTGGAGGCCAAAACAAATGGTGAACATGACGTGAATCCTTATCCAATGTCGTGGTCTCACCCCACATACACCCCTTCGCCCGATAGTAAAAGAAAAATGGGAAGGGGGATATTATGAATATCCAATTATTCATAAGTTTAATGGATTGATACATTGACAATGCTTTTTGGTTTTTATGACATATATGTATTATAGGTTCCTATAGAGAAACATTTAATCCAAATGAAATACCCACGATCCAGGAACACACATTCTTCAGCAATCCCGCAGGTAGCCGAGTCCTCAACAAAGAGTAGGACCTCATCGCCTACCCAGTGTCTCCAACGCTGGGTTTCTAATACACTAATAAGGGAGTACTAACAAAATGATACTCTCCCCATGTTGGTGGCCACACGAAATGCCCTCTAGTTTACGAAGGTTCGCCAGCCACCTTTTCAGCCATTGCCACAACATCATCACATGGTTGCCTCAATGGTCATCTCAACCCGTTTCGGCGGATTTTCACTAGAATGTGACAATGACTACCTCCCTTACCTTGGGGTGGTAAATGAAGTCAATGCGGATGACTTCATCTCAACATCATAGGTTCCCTACATGCAGGACACCACCAGAGAGCATCACCGCCGACACTGGACAACCAGACCTCCTCCCACTGAGGAGGACCTTATGTCGAGGGAACCTTCCAAAGTCCAGGTTACCCGAGCCTCTAGAGATGACTTCTGAGGACATCAAATATGTAATCAAGACCATGGTATCACCCTGGTTCCTGTGGAGCAGCTCCATCATACTAACACAATTGTAGTCAACAGACATACATACAACTCTACCATCTCCACTCAAGCTCGCCATGGAAATAAGGTGGCACAATACAAGAACACACATGTTTTTTCTAGTGCTCATCATTCCTTCTGTGCAGACAGAGTGCCCACCTACATGAATATGGAGATATCTACCGACACCATACAAGCCTTCCATCAAAAATGGTCTTCCACTAGCTATAATTATGCACAAACACCTCCTGACGTGTTTTAATCATACAATCAAAATAGGGTAGAAATAAGCTATATGCAGGCACAAATACCTGTCGATGCATATCCGAACATCCATCCAAATAGGGAGAATAGAAAGTATGCATAGAGTAAAATTGTTGTGGATGCATAGAAAGCCTCTAAAACAAATACAGCATCTAGTGATCAGATGAAAATCCCTACTTTAGAATATGAATACCACCAGTCAAATTCAGTGGAAATGGGAGAAGACAGTCATCAATAGACTCATTCCTCCATCCCAATGTATGGGAACTTCCAGTGTCCACTATATACTCATGTAGGACTAGAGCAGGCCCAAACACTTACTCTGACATTATAATGGGTCACCATACCAGTTCTATCCCAAGATGTATCTTATCACATCCTACACATGATGGATGATCATACGTCGATTCCAGACCATATCCTCCAACATTACAAGATATCATTTCATCTGTGGAAAAGGTGATAAATTGGGACCATGTCCCTATTTCCATGAATGGAATGACTCACCATAAAAATGAGTTAATATGTTTGGATCAGTTATGCATCCCTGTTTTATTATAGGACGGTTAACGACAATATCATGTGACATACGAATAATCATATTAGGAACAAATACTGGTTCCAACTGGGGGACGCTGGTCCTATGTGGAGGTCACTCCTGGGAAGGAATATATCCCTACCATAACTCAAGATGCTTGTATGGAAATCCCGACGACATCACAAGACCCAAAAATATGGAACCTGTATATGGAGGCCATTGACAAGAGCAGATGGCCCTAGTTACCTATAAGAGAGCGCCCAAAAATTAAAAGCACCAAAGGAAACCAGAAAGTAAAGAGCACATACATGATTTTTCTCTTCTAGAATATAGTATTCTTAACACACTCAAATATATATCAACAATAGATCAATCCCCTATCATTACATTACTAAATTATAGAATTTATAGTAGTAGTTGTGATGGACATCCCCGCAATGTCGCTACCAGTAGCGATGAAGGTCTTCCACAGAGCACCCTCTGGGGCTTACTTTGTGGGTGATGAAAGATCGATCACAAGTTATTATATCCTAACACGCATTGGGGTATCCTTCCCCTCAACCTGAAGATCAGACAACAAGAAGGCCATCCCCTATTTTTCATCCTCCCTAATTGTCCTTGCTAGGGAATACACTGCAGATATGCTTCTCCATGTACTCGGACATCACGTCATGATGGTTTCTCTCTACATGATGAGTATCAATGTGAAGGCCCTCCCCGAAATGGCAGTTACCCTGATGGTCCACCCCATAGTAACGTCAAAAATGAGAAGGTCCTCTCCTCATTAGAGTACATCTCGAAGATCCTCCCTAGGATGTGTACTATATAAATTTTACCTATATCTAGATATGATGTCATGATGGTAGTCCTCTCCATGAGGGTGGTCATTGTGAAGGCCCTTCCTGCAATGATATTTGTTGTGAAGGACCTCCCCATAGTGACATCAAGCTACAAGAATGTCTTCCCCTTGCTATAGCCCTACCTGAAGGTCCTCCCCATGGTACACGCAATCAGGAAAATTCCAGCAGTCGGACATCATGTTTCCATGGTAGTCCTCTCCATCGCTGCACCACTTATGAAGGTTCTCCTAACAACCAAAATTCATGATAACAAGAAGGTCATCCCCATGCCAGAACTAATATGAGACATCCCTCCTATGCTATTGTGCTCGAATTGGAGTGAAACACATCGGGAACTCCATCTATAATGAGTAATATTATTTCTCAACCAAAGGATGGCCCTGGGCCAAGATCATCTTATGATATACCCCTGCGGTGTTTTCAAATCAATAAGACCCCCACTAGCCCAGTTTCTTGGAACAAAATCATCAAGAAGTAGTCGAGATGGGCATATCAATTAGTGGAGCCTCCAAAAAATAAAAACCAGATATGTTTATTGTTAGAATACAACTAGGTAGGGATAATATACCAGTGATGTATTGGCCTATGGCCAAATCTAACTTCGACATACTAGGAGAATTGTCAGGGGGAATGCACCCATGACATTTGCCTCAATTTATGGACAACTCTTCGAAATATGAAGAAAAAATCCAACCCTATGATGGGTACATGGACTATATCTGCACGATAGTGGAGATTTGTTGTCTACTTGACATGGAATCCCTCCGGTCTGCAAGGTAGCCACAATCTGAAATGTAAAAGAAAAACCTTGTATTGGAATGCCTCTATGCACTGAAAAAATTGTGTTGCATCATTGATAACACCCTCACTTGAGTTCACATTCGGGGGTGGGGAGAACATGGAGCTTTACACTTCACCGCACGTCTCTTCCAATAGGCCCCATCGGAAATGATGTCCTGCAATGCCATCACCCAGATGAAACAATCAATTAAAACCCCTAAATAGGAAAGATGTGATACTCTATAAAACTATCCTAGAGAATGTCTCAAAAGAATCAGGGATGAAGAGATAAATCCATCGAAAAACGTCTCAGTCAGGTGACTAGGATCATCCAGCAGGCTTCTTACATAAGAGAATCCAACCAAAAATCAGTGATCATGACTTCAAAAGTCCATTGACTCTATGTTGGACTAATTCCACACTCGTCTTACACCCATGAGGTAGTACATGAAATTGAAAGGGTGGAAATAGTGGAGGCTACCACTGCAATATGAGAACAGTCCCAGCCCATAGTGTCGGGGGAATTTTTAAACCAAAATTCCCTTATAAGACAAACAGATACATGCTATAGCGAAGTGACAAGAGGAAGGGAAAAACCCCACCCAACAGGGCTAAGGGAATTTTACCTCAAATCCCTGCATGGAGGACATTCGTCTTCTACTGTCTATGAATTACAATGGACCGATGAGTTACTTATTCAACCCCTTATCGTCGTTCACACCATCCAAGAAAATGGAATGTTTTCAGGTTAGATTGTAACGACCCAAAGTTTCATTAATGGAAAATCCCTCTTGATCCAGTTAAATGTTTCTTTATGAAAAATGTTTTTATAAGATATCCACTTCTTTAGTTTTACATTAAGATTTGTGACTGTTACTTTTATAGTCGTTGAACAGTGATCATCTGGGTAGTTTAAATATAAGGCTTTAACGATCCAATTTTCTACTCAGACAAAGGAAGCGATGGCCTCATCCAGTAGAATTGCCCCTTATGAAGCCCATTTGTCGGAGCTCGGAAAAGAGGTGGCGTCTTTGGGCTTTGCCCTTGACCAAGACCAAGCTGAGCTTCATCAATTCAAGCTCGAACGTGATCGTCTATGGGAAAAATGGAAGTTGAATGAAATTACAACTCGAGCGATGTTATCCGAGAAACCCCAAGAGTCTGTCCCCATCGCACACCTTACCCTTAGGTCTTATGCGGCTATTTTAAGGGGTTATGTAACAAATAAGTAGCACCATGTTCATGTACATTATTTTTATATATAATAATGAATATAATTTCTAGTCATTTTTGATACATTTTAATTAGTTTTTAAAGTACAAATGGTGTTTTTAGTTATTATTTAATTAAGAATTATATTTTATTAAATTAAAGGAATTTTGAATTAAATAGTATTTTAATAAAATATTATTATTAATATTAAATTAATTTTCTATTAAGTATAAATGATCTTATAATTTTATGAATGCAATTAAAATTTTTATTAAGGTTTGAAAGCTGTTTCTGTCAAAACCCATGAATTTTTTATAATTGTCGGTTTTTATTTTAAAAGTGAAAATTCACATATTTAGAAAATTACTTACATAAAATAAATATTATTTCTGGAATCAGGACGTCGAAATTATCCAACGGTGAATTTTTCATAATTTTCTGAGACAGTCAAATTTTTGGGGTAAAAAATAAATACCATTTAAATATATAATGTGTTTTATGACATCATAATGACCCAATGGAGATGTAATAAAATACCATAATCCTTATGTTCGGCCAATATGTGTTTTATCATTAAAATAATGAGGTTTTGGGTTTGTTTGACTTACTTTTCAAAACATTAATGGAGCCCTCAAGACTTATTCAACACTTTGCCTTTTTAAATTAATTTCCATGGGAGTGTGACTCACCTCCACATAAGCAACCATAATTTTTTAATAAGTTCGGACCTTGGCCTTGTAAAAAATTTTTTTTCCTATTTCCTTTTCCAGAAACCATGGGCAAATACCATGGGATGGTTTGTGGTTTGGATTATTTTAATATAAGGGGTCCCAAACCTAAATAATTAATAATTCCCTCACCTTTCCTATATAAACCCACCCAAGCTCCCACTTCCTCCTCACTAAAATCCCTTGGAGTTCGTCCAACCTCTTCCCTACTCTCTATAGAATCCTCCCAAGGTGCCCCAAGATCCCAAGAAGCCTCTCACAAGCCTCTCTCTAGCCTTTGGAAGCACACTTCCAAGTAAGGGGTTTTCTTCCTTTCTCATTTTTTTGTCAATTTTCTTTAAGTTGTATTTCCCTTTTTATTTCAATTATGAATGTTGGGGTATGGTTTAGCACCTCCCCCATACTACCCTATTATTATTTTAATGATGGGAGAACCCTTTCTCTCTCATTAAATGCCTCCCATTTACACCCGTTACCATGCCGAAATTTCGAAAGGAACTTCTCTCTCTTCTTTTACATTCAAGCAATACTTTTGTATCATGAATCTAAATTCCATTTCTATTGTTGGGAAATGTATATATATTATCTCCTTACTGTCCATTACATGTAAATATGATGAGGAACCCCTTTCTCTCTCATCAACATTTTTTATGAATTCTTATGTCACGCCGTCACAGTGCCGAAATCGCACCGATTTTCTAAGCCAATGTCTTTGTGTAGTGAATACCATGCCCATTTCTCCATCAAGGGTATTCAAATTTATGCACATTTACATAGTGATTATAAATTTTCATGTATTAATTACACATTCCTTTATCGTGGAAGAAATGATTATGTTTTATGAATCCATGTTTTATGATCCATGTGGCACACTTATGCCTGAAATGAAATGTTTAAGAAGGGTGCGCCCTTTATAGTGCTCCAATGCATTGGGTAATGTATAGTATCATGATATGTCATGTGCAATGAGTGTTTACTCATGCTAATTCAAGTTCAACGAGGGTTTACTTGTGCTTCAAGTGCAATGAGGGTTTACTCATGCTCCATGTGCAATGAGCCTTGGCTCATGCTAATTCAATGTTAAGTGTTGTTTCCACATTTCCATATTATGATTATCATGATTTATCATGCCTTTATGTTCATGTTTCTCTTATGCTCTATTGATATGCCTATTGCCTAACATGTATTGTACTTCTCATGTTATTCATTATGTACTCCCTTACTGGGCTTTATAGCTCACCCTTTTCTTATGCATGTCCTAAGGTTATCCCATGCAATGCTAAGTACGAAGGAATGTAGTGGTCATGTAAAGGAAGTTTTCAATAAAGATGTTGTATTTCAAGTTTAATTTTTTTATGTAATGATCCTAAGCCCCAAAGACACTAAACCTCTCGATCTTTTTTGTTGTATCAAGTGAAGTTTTATGTAATAAAGCATGTTTAAGTTGTAATAAAAAGAAGGGTTTTCATAGTTGGTATCAGAGGATAGGTTTAGTTATTTTTGGGATTAGGAAACCGTAGTAAAGCCTTAGATACAAGACTAAGCATAATAAAAACATCCCTAAGTTTTGGTAAATACTATGTAAGTGGTTTATCAAACAAATACATCCCTGTCTAGATACGAGCAAGTAGAGGCGGCTCTGGCACAGATGTATCCTAGGGGTAAAACCCGAAAACACCGCTTTGAGCTAGACTCGAACGGGAACTGGTGCATGAAAATGGGCCTTGCTGCACTCTTGGTTACGACACTCCTGGGGGATATGTTTTGATAAATTCACAATCTTAGTATGAACCTTTATTAAGGGAAAAATGCCCCTAAGAATATATGTTAGAAGGAAGATCATGAAAACCCTGGATTTAATCCTATATACTCGTGAGTTAAAGAGATTAAAGTTTATTTATAAGTCATCAACTTTTGTCTTTGGATTACCCTTTATGTGTTACCCATAACTTTCTTTTTTTCCAGCCAATGGCCGGTAATAGGATAATTCAGGCTAACAACCGTTGTGAAGATCAGTGTGATGATTGTACTTATGAGATGCCCAATCCAATGGGAGCGGGAATCGCGAACTTTGTCAGGCTTATCTCTCAGCTAACTCAAGTTTTGAATAGAAACACGAGTCAAGAGGAACATTCAACCCCCCCCCCCCCCCTAAGAAAGAACAAGTCACTATTGAAAGATTCATGAGACAAAGGCCTCCTACTTTTAGTGGATCATCCGATCCCACGATCGCTGAACAATGGATCAACTCCATTGAAAAGATATTCTCCATCCTCCAATGCTCTGAAAAAGAGAAGGTTCTCCTGGTGGCTTATCGTATGGAGGGTGAATCTGATCAATGGTGGATGTTGATCAAAAATATGAAGCCTGAGGAGGAGATTGAGGATTTGGAATGGAAGGAATTCCGGAAGATGTATTTCGATAAATATTTTCCGCGCACCCTCCGTCTTAAGATGGAAAGGGACTTCCTTTCCCTCAAACAGAAAGATGAAGAATCTGTGGGGGCATACGAGGCAAACTTCACAAGGCTTGCACGATACTCTTCCGGCTTTGTTGTTACCCCCTAATGCAAGGTTGACCGCTTCTTTGGTGGGCTGAATCCTAGCTTCCGGAAAGCATTAGTGATCCGTGACTTCGACAGCTATGAGGAAATTGTCTGATGTGCCCTCAAGGTTGAAATGGAGATCGGAGAATCACATGGGTATCATGGGGACAAGAAGCGTAAGGTGGACTTCAATGCTGGTGGTCCGATGGATAAATCTAACGGCGCTAAGAAGTTCCAGCACCCCACTTGCCAAAAGTGTGGAAAGAATCACCCTGGAAATTGCCTTAGGGGGACAAGAAAATGCTTCAACTGTGGAAGAGAAGGGCACCTTGCTGTTAACTGTCAGCAAGAAGGACCCGCGGCTACGCCAAAGGAGAGGAACGCTCCGTTCGAACCTCAACGCGTTGTTCAATGCTACAAATGAAAAGAACCGGGTCATTTTGAAAATCAGTGCCCTAATCTAAGGGTTATCGGAAGCAACCAGCAACCTCCAAGACAACAAGGAAGAACTTTTGCCATCACTTCTGCCGAAGTGAACCCCGACAACGAAGTGGTGACAGGTACACTAGTTATTCATTACAGAATAGCAAGAGTACTTTTTGATTCAGTTACTATGCATTCTTTTATATCTCAAAAGTTTAGTAGAACAATCCCTGCACCACCACAAATCATGGAAGTAAAGATGTCGGTGAGTACGGCAAATGGGGCAATCATTGCATCCCATGAGTATAAGTCCTCCCCTGTTATAATCTGTGGATTGAATTTCCGGGCGAACCTCGTCATACTCCCTTTGGTGGAATTTGATGCAATTCTTGGCATGGATTGTCTTTCCTTATATATAGCCAACATAAATTGTCGGGAGAGGGAAATCACACTCCATATGGAGAATCAACCCCCGATACTTTACAAGTGTCAGGAGGAATATGAATCTCCTTTAGCTCCATCATCTCAAGCATGGATATTACTGCCTTATGAGCATGCATATCTGGCTTAGATGATTGAGTCCATGGAAGAAACCACCCTTGAAGAAATGCCCATTGTGAGGGAATTCGCTGAAGTATTTCCCGAGGAACTTCCTGGTCTTCCTCCAAGAATAGATGTTGAGTTCTTAATTGAACTTATACATGGGGCGCTACCAATATCCAAGACTCCATATAGAATGGCTGTTTTTGAGCTTGAAGAGCTGAAGAAAACAACTACAGGAGAATCTGTATAAAGGGTTTATACGCCCAAGTGCATCACCATGGGGTGCACCAGTCCTCTTCGTCAAGAAGAAGGATGGGTCAATGCGGCTTTTCATCGATTATCATGAACTTAACAAAATCACGATAAAGAACAAGTATCATCTCCCAAGAATCGATGACTTGTTTGATCAGCTGCGTGGTGCACAATACTTCTCCAAGGTTGACTTGCGGTCGGGATATTATCAAGTAAGGGTGAAAAAGGAAGATATCCCCAAGACTACTTTTCGTACAAGGTATGGGCACTATGAATTCATAGTAATGCCTTTCGGACTCACCAATGCTCCAGCAGTATTCATGGACTTGATGAATAGAGTCTTTAGAGATTACCTAGATAAATTTTTGGTAGTCTTTATAGATGATATTCTAATATACTCCAAAACCAAGGAGGACCATGAGGATCATTTAAGAACTGTACTCGAGACTTTGCGCAAGGAGAAGCTCTATGCCAAGTACAGAAAGTGTGAGTTCTGGTTGAAGGAGGTCTCATTCTTGGGCCATATCATCACAAGTAATGGGATATCTGTGGACCCCTCCAAAACAGATGCAATTGAGGGATGGCCGAGGCCAACATCGGTAACTGATATCCGTAGCTTCTTGGGGTTAGCTGGATATTATCGACGATTTGTGAGAAATTTCTCACGATTGTCCAACCCTCTTACCAAGCTACCTCGAAAGGGAGAAAAGTTTGCTTGGAGTGATGAATGCGATGAAAGCTTCAAGGAGTTGAAAAAGAGGCTTATCACTGCACCCGTGCTCACTTTACCCATAAGTGGGGAGCTTTTTGTGGTATTTAGTGATGCTTAGAAGAAGGGCTTAGGATGTGTGCTGATGCAGAATGATAAAGTGATATCCTATGCCTCAAGGCTGTTGAAAATCCATGAGCGAAACTATCCAACGCACGATCTGGAGTTGGCGGTGGTGATCTTTGCCTTGAAAATCTGGCGGCATTATCGCTATGGAGAGAAATGTGAGATATATACTGACCACAAGAGTCTTAAATATATATTAACACAAAAAGAGCTTAATATGCGCCAGAGAAAATGGATAGAGCTCATCAAGGATTATGACTGTTCAATACATTACCACCCTGGGAAGGTGAACAAGGTGGCGAATGCCCTAAGTAGAAAGGATCCAACAATTCTATCAATGATGAGAATTGAGAAGGATCCAATCTTCTTAGACTTGATGAAGATGGATGTGGGAATCATAAAGAAGGGAACATCATCAATCCTTTCACAAATGATTGCTCAACCATCTATTTTGGAAAGGTTAAAGGATGCTCAAAATGATGATGCGGGAATCCAAGAAAAAGTGGAAGCTATCAAAAAGGGAAAATCCTCAGAGTTTAATTTTAATGAAGAATGAATTGTGTGGTTTGGGAAAAGACTATGTGTTCCATCAAGTTCGGAGCAGAAGAAGGAACTTTTGGATGATGCACATAGTTCAAATTTCTCTATTCACCCAGGGAGCACAAAGATGTATCGAGATCTCCGAGAAAACTTTTGGTGGGATAATACGAAGAAGGAGATCGCTGAATATACATCAAAGTGCCTGGTGTGTCAGCAAGTGAAGGCAGAGAGGCAGAAGTCTAAGGGGAAGATGCAACCATTTCCCATACCAGAATGGAAATGGGAGAACATCACCATGGACTTTTTCACCGGACTTCCAAGGACATCCAAAGGCAATAATGTAATCTGGGTTGTTGTGGATCGTCTTACAAAGACTGCACACATCATTTCTATTCGAGAGGATTTCTCTTTGGATCAACTGGCACAGATATATATCAGGGATGTGGTACGGTTGCATGGAGTACCACTATCTATTGTTTCTGATCGAGATCCAAGATTCACCTCTAAGTT
The DNA here is from genome assembly GCA_963277665.1 of Viscum album. NCBI lineage: Eukaryota > Viridiplantae > Streptophyta > Magnoliopsida > Santalales > Viscaceae > Viscum > Viscum album. Next base: position 479,862,623 of record OY728134.1, read on the forward strand.
TTGGAAGAGTCTTCAACATGCTCTGAATACTGAACTAAACTTCAGTATGGCCTATCATCCTCAAACTGATGGCCAATCTGAGCGGACTATCCAAACACTTGAGGATATGTTGAGAGCGTGCTCAATGGACTTTATAGGAGGATGGTATCAACATCTTCCTCTAGTTGAGTTCTCTTATAATAATAATTTCCACTCGAGCATCCAAATGGCACCATATGAAGCCTTGTATGGGAAAAGGTGTAGAACACCGGCATGTTGGGATGAGGTCGGTGAACGTAAGCTGCTTGGACCAGAAATGGTCGAAGAAATGGTGGAGAAGGTGAAAACCATTCAGCAGCATATCAAGGCAGCCCAAAGTCGACAAAAGAGTTATAAAGATAATCGTTGATGAGACCTTGAGTTTAAAGTCGGAGACATGGTGTTTTTACGCATATCTCCGTGGAAGAAGGTCATGAGGTTTGGAAAGAAAGGAAAGTTAAGTCCAAGGTACATCGGCCCCTTCGAGATTCTTGATCATGTTGGGGTTGTGGCCTATCGACTAGCACTTCCACCTACTATGGCCAAGGTGCATGATGTCTTCCATGTATCCCTCTTAAGGAAGTACATACCAGACCCTTCACATGTACTCTCTTCTGAGGTGGTACAATTAGAAGATGATCTTTCTTATGAGGAGCAACCAGTGAAGATCTTAGATCATAGAGAAAAAGTTATACAAAATAAGACAATGCCCCTCGCCAAGGTGTTGTGGAGAAACCACAAGATTGAAGAAGAAACTTGGGAGTCGGAGGATATGATGAAGCTAAGTTACCCACATTTGTTTTAGTGTGGGAAAAGGAAAATTTCGAGGGAGAAATTTCTTAAGGGGGAAATGTTGTAACGACCAAAAGTTTCATTAATGGAAAATCCCTCTTGATCCAGTTAAATGTTTCTCTATGAAAAATGTTTTTATAAGATGTCAACTTCATTTGTTTTATGTTAAGATTTGTGACCGTTACTTTTATAGCCGTTGAACAGTGATCATCTGGGTAGTTTAAATATAAGGCTTTAATGAACCAATTTTCTACTCAAACAAAGGAAGTGATGGCCTCATCCAGTAGAATTGCCCCTTATGAAGCCCATTTGTCGGAGCTCGGAAAAGAGGTGGTGTCTTTGGGCTTTTCCCTTGACCAATCCCAAGATGAGCTTCATCAAGTCAAGCTCTAACATGATCGTCTATGGGAAAAATGGAAGTTGATTGAAATTACAACTCGAGCGATGTTATCCGAGCATCCCCAAGAGTCTGTCACCATCGCACACCATACCCTTAGGTCTTATGCGACTATTTTTAGGGGTTAAGTAACAAATAAGTAGCACCATGTTCATGTACATTATTTTTGTATAAAATAATGAATATAATTTCTAGTCATTTTTGATACATTGTAATTAGTTTTTAAAGTACAAATGGTGTTTTTAGTTATTATTTAATTAAGAATTATATTTTATTAAATTAAAGGATTTTTGAATTAAATATTATTTTAATAAAATATTATTATTAATATTAAATTAATTTTTTATAAAGTATAAATGATCTTATAATTTTATGAATGCAATTAAAATTTTTATTAAGGTTTGAAAGCCGTTTCTGTCAAAACCCGTGAATTTTTTATAAATGTTGGTTTTTATTTTAAAATTGAAAATTCACATATTTAGAAAATTATTTAGATAAAATTAATATTATTTTTGGAATCAGGATGTCGAAGTTATCCAACGGTGAATTTTTCATAATTTTCTGAGATAGTCAAATTTTTGGGGTAAAAATTAAATACCATTTAAATATATAATGTGTTTTATGACATCATAATGACCCAATGGTTATGTAATAAAATACCATAATCCTTATGTTCGGCCAATATGTGTTTTATCATTAACATAATGAGGTTTTGGGTTTGTTTGACTTACTTTTCAAATCATTAATGGATCCCTCAAGACGTATTCAACACTTTTCCTTTTTAAATTAATTTCCATGGGAGTGTGACTCACCTCCACATAAGAAACCCTAATTTTTTAATACGTTCGGACCTTGTCCTTGTAAAATTTTGTTTTCCTCTTTCCTTTTCCAGAAACCATGGGCAAATACCATGGGATGGTTTGTGGTTTGGATTATTTTTATATAAGGGGTCCCAAACCTAAATAATAAAGAATTCCCTCACCCTTGCTATATTAACCCACCCAAGCTCCCACTTACTCCTCACTAAAATACCTTGGAGTTCGTCCAACCTCTGCCCTACTCTCTCTAGAATCCTCCCAAGGTTCCCCAAGCTCCCAAGAAGCCTCTCACAAGCCTCTCTCTAGCCTTTGGAAGCACACTTCCAAGTAAGGGGTTTTCTTCCTTTCTCATTTTTTTTTCAATTTTATTTAAGTTGTATTTCCCTTTTTATTTCAATTATTAATGTTGGGGTATGGTTTCGCACCTCCCCCATACTTCCCTCTTATTTTTTGAATGATGGGAGAACCCTTTCTCTCTCATTAAATGCCTACCATGTACACCCGTTACCATGCCGAAATTCCGAAAGGAACTTCTCTCTCTTCTTTTACATTCAAGCAATACTTTTGTATCATGAATCTAAATTCCATTTCTATTGTTGGGACATGTATATATATGATCTCCTTACTGTCCATTACATGTAAATATTATGAGGAACCCCTTTCTCTCTCATCAACCTTTTTTATGAATTCTTATGTCACGCCGTTACGCTGCCGAAATCGCACCGATTTTCTAAGCCAATGTCTTTGTGTAGTGAATACCATGCCCATTTCTCCATCAAGGGTATTCACCTTTATGCACATTTACATATTGATTATAAATTTTCATGTATGAATTCCACATTCCTCTATCATGGAAGAAATGATTATGTTTTATGAATCCATGTTTTAAGTACCATGTGGCACACTTATGCATGAAATGAAATGTTTAAGAAGGGTGCTCCCTTTATAGCGCTCCAATGCATTGGGTAAAGTATAGTATCATGATACGTCATGTGCAATGAGTGTTTACTCATGATAATTAAAGTGAAACGATGGTTTACTCGTGCTTCAAGTGCAATGAGGGTTTACTCATGCTCCATGTGCAATGAGCCTTGGCTCATGCTAATTCAATGTTAAGGGTTGTTTCCACATTTCCATATTATGATTATCATTCTTTATCATGCCTTTATGTTCATGTTTCTCTTATGATCTATTGATATTCCTATTGCATAACATGTATTGTACTCCTCATTTTATTCATTATGTACTCCCTTACTGGGCTTTATAGATCACCCTTTTCTTATGCATGTCCTCAGGTTATCCCATGAAATGCTAAGTACGAAGGAATGTAGTGGTCATGTAAAGGAAGATTTCAATAAAGATGTTGTATTTCAAGTTTAAAGACATTATGTAATGATCCTAAGCCCCAAAGACACTAAACCTCTCGATCTTCTTTGTTGTATCAAGTGAAGTTTTATGTAATAAAGCATGTTTAAGTTGTAATAAAACGAAGGGTTGTCATATAGTCCATGTTTAAATTCAGGTAAATATTTATCAAAAACCCCAAAAAATACCAACTAATGGAAGGAGAGAGTCCAATAAAGGGATCAAGAAGCCTTTCCACCATCTAGCACCAGGTACACCACACCTATTGTTATATGCCTCAGTGAACGTGGTGAACATCAAAACCATGGATTTCATAGGAAGTGATACATGGGGTGAAGATGAAAAGGAATAAGGTTCCCTCCCAAAGGCATTTCACACCAAGCCTGATGGTGAGCATACCTAAAACCAGAGGGGGTTCTAAATATGGGTTCCCCCTCAATCAATCCAATATTACCTCCCCCACTAAACTCCAACAAGGAGAAAAATAAATCCAAGATTGTCTCCGACCCACCACCTCATCCCCATGAGTGTGTATCCCTTACACGTGAGGAATTGTTCGCCAAGCAAGAGGAATAAATGAAAGAGCTCAGATGAATTAATGTTGAGCTATGTCAGGGGAGTTATCTCATCGGATGTGTTCCCTCATGGGAAAGTCAGCAGGTTATCCCAGAAGAGGTTTCCATACCAAAGGCACTAATCCTAGTGAATGAAGCCATGCCCGGATGACTGTTCAACCAGGATCGAGAAGTGCATAATGACTTCCCCCTATGAGGAAGGTAGCCAAAATATACCCAGGTAAACCCACAAATGATGGCCCATGTTGGGCATCCACCCCAAATTCCAACATCACCGGAAAGACTAATCTTGGACCCTACCACACAAGCTCATGCTCAAGCCCTACAAGATATGAATCAAGGGCTCTTAAACATTGTCGAGTAGCTAACAGCCTGACTAGAATCCATTGAGGGGCAGCGCACTACGAAAAAACTAGAGCGAAAACCCTACCCTGAGTGGGTTTGCGTTGTTCAACCACCACCAATCATTGGGAACATCGTATTCCCAGTATTAAATGGCATGGGGGACCCAAAACAGCATTTGATGCACTACACCTCTTACTGTGATTGCATGATGGGAACTCAAGAGCAGAAAGAAGCAGTAAAACTCACGGTCTTCATACAATCCCAGCAGGGCTCGACTTTTGTATGATATACTACCCTATCATCCAATTCTATCACCTGCAAGGAGGACGACCGATGATAGTTTCTATTCTCGTTCGGTTCGACGTTGCCCAAGATGTCGGTCAATGATCTCATGAACTACAAGCCGTGAGAGAATGAGAGAGTCTCAGACTTCATTTCAAAATGGAATGTGACCTAAACCGTCATTGGAGCTGGTAATAGTTTAATATTTATATTCCTACTAACTATTTTATATCTGGTAAGAATGGTTGAACCCACAGAGAAGGCTATTTTGGCCACTGGTCTTCTAAAAACTAACTAAAAAACCCCACTTTTGTCAGCAGTGGGATTGAGTTTCTATTTTTCTATATTTTTTTATATATTTTTATTTATTATAAGCCACAAATTAAACAACAAATTGTTTTTAATTTTTGTTATAAAATATATCAACACAAGGAATAAGATAAAAAATAGTAACCAAGAAATTAAATTCTTTAGAGTGAACGAGCAAGAGAAATACATCCGCGGTGAACATCAACTCTACTGATTTTGAAAATATTACTTCTGACAAAATTAATTTCAACAAATACCGCAAAAAAAGAGTGAATTATTTCCCTCTATAGTTTATAAATCACTCAATATTACCAATTTCAGATTTCTCCACTCTTAGATTACTCAACTTGGAAGTTCTGGTTTGAAAAGATTATAGAACAAACTCTCCATTTTTCTGTAGTTTTTAATTTCAGTTCAAAATATTAAAAAATTTACCCACATCCAAATCACCTTATATGTGTAGATTTACATTATTAAGTGCATGTGGTTCATTTCAATTGAATGAAATCAAAACTGATCTCTCCATTCAATCCCGATCACATTAAAAAAGATAGTGAGAAGAGATAAGGATGATAACCACTAGACTCAATTTTTACCTCGATCTAGAAGTATTTAGCCTATCATCTTTTATATCTCAAAAACTATATTCATTCAATTATAGTGTAAGTGAATTTATGGAGAACAGAGGAAGCAAAATCCCTCTGCTAGCATGAATTACTACTCTTGGCACTTGGGTCTCCAGGGAAAGGTTCTCCGAGAGGTGTTCCAGGTTTCACTTCCAAGGTTCTTGCTCTGCTTTTGTGTCTGGTGTGTTCATCGTATGAATGAGTTTCTTGCTAAAATTCTATTTCTACTCTGCTTTTATGCCCTCCGTCATCTGATACTTGTCACCGAACAATTCAACTGACTTCAAAAGTCCCTCAATTTTGCACCGCACATGTGAGTTATTTCATGACCGGAACGTCGCACTAGTTTTCCCCTCGTAACTAACACTTGATGAGTTGGTTAGATTAATATATACTTATACCCATATATTGAATGAACCGGCGGATACTGCGACATCAACTCCTCCACGGTAGTCTTGATCGCGTTCAGATCTGAAGCAAGGGGCCTCCTCAGGCCAGCCTTGCAGAGGCGGTCAGCTGGTCCATCAGTCTAGAAAGATAGCTCGGGCAGCGAAAGTCGTAGCTTCAATCTACGGTGATACACAGCTCCTCAGCTGTGACCGGTGGCCGACGATTCATTCCGGATAGAATCTACCTCAATCCTTAGTTCCGGATTTTAGTGATGGTGCATGCCTTGGCTCAGAGTCATCATTCAGATCACGATGATGGTACACCCTCATAATTGATAAGTTATTATTCCGATTTTTATCTTGGATTATTTTTGGTTTTATTTTTGATTTTGAATTTTATTTCTCACTTCATGGATGGATCTATTTTTGATTTAATTTGGTAAATATGGTTCCTTGTTTGGGTATGTGGTGACTGTGAATCGATGGGAAGAATAACTGGTGGCAGGAGTGATTTGCGATGTGTGGAATAAATTTGTTGTGTTTAATTCTGTTTTTGTGGAGAGAAGGTGCTGTTGTGGATCAAGGATAGAAATAGGGGAAAAAATGTAGGTTCTTGAAGTTGTGAAAAAAATTATAGCGACATGGAAGAAATAGAGAAGTGAGGATGGAGGTGAGGCAAAGGCAGGGACATTACGAAGACAAAGAAACGATTTCAAAATAGCGTGAAGTTGTTGTGCAACAAGGATTTTGATATGGTGATAGGAACTAAACACTTGTGGCTGGTGAGATACACCATGAAAATGTATATAGGATTGGGTGAAATTGTGGGGAGTACCAATAGGTCATTGTGGCTTTGAAGGGTGAAACTATGTGAGGAAACGCTGAGTATGTGAATCCCTAGGTTACAGTGGGAGCATGAAACAGTGATATAGTATTAAGAGGTTACGGTGTAAGGGAAAAGTAGTGAGATTGTGAAGTTAGAGTGTTAGTGACACGGTGAGACCATGAGGAGAGTCATTGTGGGACAATGATGAAACCGGTGCGTGGTTGCACCATGAAAGAGGTGAAACCGTGAACCTTCAAAAAAAAGAAAATAAAATAAATTATAACTTATATAAAATAAGAACAAGATAATTAATAAAAAATAAAACATAATTAAAACAATTGAAATTTTAATTACAGCATAATCTTTAATGAATTTAAAAAAAAATTAACATAAGATAAATTATTAATATATTCTAAACTAAAATGATTTAATTTAAGTTAATGACTAACAAAGTTACATTATTTCTATTTTAACAAACTAAATTGGTTAAAGTTGAAAAATAATTATCATATTTCAAAATAATTGAATAGAGTAGAGACATTAGATTATAAATTTGAATAAATTTAATTTGATTCAAAACTTAAATTAGTTATTAATGAATTATTTAAAAGTCATATAATAATTATGTTACATTAAAATAATTAGTTTTTAATACATGTGATGTCAGATTAAGACAAAATAATTAATATTCAACACAAAACTAATTAATTAAATAATAAATATTAAATCATTATGTATGACGAAAATGATACCAAACTAAATAGAAAGTAATTATACTATAAAATTAATGTAAGAAATAAATTAATTACTTTAAAGCTTAAAATACACAATTAATTTAAAAAATGATTAAATTGATAAAATTATTTTAATAGAATACAAAAGTGTTAATATTTAGTATAAAGTACAAAAATAACAAATTAAACCATTAAAAATTAATGAAAACATGTGAAAAAACAAGTGTTTTTTATGCCACATCAAATTCCACCACACTTAAGAACTGTTATTCCTCAAACAATCTCTTGTTTTATTAATCATGAAAACATAGGTATGTTTATAATTGATAAAAAAATGTAACATGTATATAACATTAAATAGTGGTCTTCAAAAACATGTCAATAGGCTTTTAGAAACTATGTTTCTCAAATGAACATTTCCTAGAACAAATACTCACTGGTAGTCAAGAGAGAAATGAATCAACAAGAAATAATAGTTCCATGCCTCATATGTCATACTGTTTAGTGACCGACTTCAATAGAAGCTCAATTCCAAAGTCTGTGGGTGAAAAAGGTAAAATTTATGTGGATTTAATAACTTATCAGTAGGAAATTTATACTTTTACTTTTTCATCTAGGTTCTATTTTTTTTTCTGAATCACCTCAAAGACACAACCTAAATGACACTCATATAAACTTATTGACCTCTTCTTCATCTGGAGTTCATCATTCCCCTCACCTTAATGAACTCATTTTTGACCCTAGACACTTTATTTTATTTTTAGCAACCCATATATCATGTGCTAATCACTGTGAAAATTCACTTATTCAAAGTGTACAGAGGGATTTTATTAAATAGAAACGCACGCAGCATCTAGGGTCTCAGAGACTCACCGTGGGATCCCAGATGACCAAATTACACTATATTCAAAAGATTTATAAAAACCATTTACATTGTCTTATTAAGGTATTTAATTTAATAAATAAAAGAAACATGAATAACCAATGTTTAAAATCAAAAATCCAATTCCAAAATATGTGATCATAATTCCATTAACAGATCACCCATGTCACTCTCAGATGTAATTCATAACCCACAATTTTGACTAGATCACTAGGATAAACCACTCATAAATAATCGATTATCACTAATTTCAGTTTCAAAACAAAGCTTAACATCCGGCATGGTACTTTTTGTATGGAAATACCCAATTGAATATAGTGGGAATCCTAAAATTATGCAAGAATTTTGAAAAACTCTAACCATTTTTAACAAAAAAAATATTTACGTTACAGTGAGAATTGATTGTCTTTCAATTAAGCATAGTTTAACACATTCATGAATTGACCCCCTCTCCTACACTTAAAACCCAACTTTTTCCCCAATGTTGACTTTTAAACATGGATAAGAATAATTAATCAATTATGTTTCAAAACAGATTTTCAATTAACTAGATTTATGACATGTTTAAAGGGTCTCTTTGAAGTTAAAAAATTATTGCCAAAGTGAATAAATAACCCATGGGTTCATTAGAAAATACATGCATTAACAATTAATCCAGTGAAAAATATTTTCAATATAGCTCAAAAGTATCATATAAGGTGTGGGTGCATAGTTAATTTGGGTGAAAGAATGTTTTACAGAATTTATTCAGTTTGATATTCAATATAGCAAAAAAAGTTCATGTTAGACATCCAAACATTAATCAGATTTTAAAGACCTTCAGAATGTACCCATGCACACATAGATTCAATCATTGGATGATTTTATTAAAAATGAAATTTAGTTTTTAGCAGTGAAGTACATGCAGATTTTTTTTAAAATTCAACTTAGTGACATGGAACAAAATTTCATTCCAATTCATCTAGAATTTTAAACATATGCACAATTTTTTTTCAGTTGGAATGCAAGCAGTAGAATTTTCTGAATCATTAAAGAGAAGAAAAATGAAATAAAAATTTACAAGAAGATACGTCCATGACATGATTTTCCATTAATCTTTCAGCATGGGAATTCCACTCCTTAAATGATACAGGAGCATCATCCTTGAAATATAGAGCATATAAACTGGGAACAAAAATCCAGTAGAGATAGAGCATATGGATGACAACAAAGCGTCACTTTATTCAACACTAAACAGTACAAAAAAAACAAAGAGGGGGTTTGGTTTGACTCCCATTAAACACTTATTTTAAAGTCTTCGGTTAGACATTATTTAATCACAATTTTCTTATTAACAAATCAAAAACCTTGGGTTGGATCCCATGAAGCGCTAGATTTATAGTCCCCAGTAGGACAAACCTAGAAACTAACCATAGTCATTAGTTTGATGTGGTTTCCTTAATAAAAACCAACACATGTGCCTAGCCTAGTTGTTATTAACAGAAATATGAATTATGTGGTCTCCAAGACTAATGTAAACTAAAACCAAACTCTCAAAAACCTGAAATAACCCCTATGTAGAACCCTTTAATCAATGTAATAATAATGTTTTCCAATTCCATGATTTTTTCTTATTTGAAGCATTTAACTTTATTAGGAAGGGATGGAAATGTTGGTGATTGAAAGGGTGTGGAATTGTCCTCTATGCTGACAATATCAGCATCAACATAATTAAATTCAAATCCAAGGGTGATAATGGGTGAATTCTGATTAGAAGGTTCAAAAGGAGATTCAATAGTGTGTTGAAAAGATTTACGAATATTGAAACTCAAGTGTGATTCCCACTCTTGACTACTAACAGTATCACAATAAGGCTCTTCACCCCTCATAGTTGCGGATGAAAATGATAGACAAGGATGAGAATTTATTTGACCAGCAGCAGATTCAGGTTTTACAATTTTGTAAATCTCTTCCAAAAGCTCCTCATCAGCGAATGAATACTCAACATCTAATACTTCTAACAAATCAATTATCCCTAATTCAAGTGTGTGTTCAACCTCTACCTCAGTTTCGTTTTCAAAAGGATCACTTCCTAAAACTATGTCATTTGAGTGTTTCAAAATGATTCAATTAAGAGTAGCAATGTTTAATTCAGAATCAATAAATTGAGATTCAAAATTCAAAAAATTTAAACATTTACCCCCAGATATATCAACACTATTTTCAATTTCAAAGAGAAATGTTTCATAAATGAAATTACTATGAGAATAGGGAAATGAAAACTCATCAGTTAGTCTTTATTCAAATCTCATACCCTCATCCTCATAATTCAAAAACATTTCAGAATAAATTGGGTTTATAGGTTCAATACATGTAAAAGAATTTTTCAATGTAAGATCAAATATTTCAAATTCCAGGTTATCCAATTCAATGTTCTCATTCAGATTATACCCAATATCATGTTCAACCTCACAGTTCACAAAATTAAAAAAAATTGGTGAATTATTTTTTACTTTCAAGTTTTCAGTTTCATGTTTGACATAAACCAGAGTGACTTCAATCTGAAAATTTATAAAATAGTGATTTTTCTCTAAATAAGGGATGATTAAAAGAACATGGAAATATTTTTCAATTTGTTTTAATTCATCATCTGAATTTTGCAACTCAAAAACATTAAAGATGTTTTTGGGATTTTCAATGTTATTGTCTTGACTCAATGTGTTGGTTATTTCTAGATTTAGTTCAACAAGATCATATTTTTCAATGATAATTGTATCTTTTCTAGTTTCACTATAACATTCCTCTTCCACTAGAATTTCAAATCTTTAATAAAAAATTTCCTTTTATTTTTCATCAAATTATTTGTGTTCATTAAACCTTTGTTGTAATTCAAAAAGCATGTTTTCCAATCTTTTCATTCTTTGATCTTGCTCTTGAGAATCTCTAATTTTAATTTCATGGGTTTTAGATAAACAACTATTAATTAGTTTCACCCTAGCGTCCAATTTAGAATTAATTAGGTCAATTTTAGATATGGTGTTAGGACTAGATTAAATGTTTTCATTTTCATAAATGTAATCAATCTATTGTGGTTGGTTATAGACCTGCTACTAGGTAGTGTTCCCATAACTTCCACAACACAGACAATGATTCCCTGGTTGATCCCAGGTTTCATTAATTTCCATTTTTAAACTAAAACTGGGTGATATTAAACACACAACAATTCAAAGTAAAGTATATTTTTCAAAAACAACCCAAAAAGTAGGTTCCAGTTCAACTCATTTTCTTTTAATCGTATTTTAATATGATTTTTTGGTTTTTTTTAATTTTTTTTGATTTTCCAAAACTTAGAACACTCAACGCATGCCTTCACCAGAAACGACACCAAAAACATGACCTAAACTATCATTGAAAATGGTCTATGTTTAATATTTATATTCATAATAACTATAGTATATTTGGAAAGCAGGTTCAAACCCATTGGGAAGGCTATTATGGCTACTTGTCGTCTAAAAACTAACTAAAAAACTCCACTGTTGTCAGTAGTGGGATTGAGTTTCTATTTTTCTATATATTTTTATATTTTTATATTTATTATAAGCCACAAATGAAATAATTTTTTTTTTCTAACCTGTATCAAAACATGGAACAAGCTAAAAAACAGTAACCAATAAATTAAATGCATTAGAGTGAACAATCTAGATAAATACATCCGGGGTAAACATCAACTCTATTGATATTGAAATAATTCCTTCTCAAAAAAGTAATTATAACCAATACCCCTAAAAAGGATTGATTCATTTCCCTCTCCAGGAGATAAATCTCTCAAGCTGACCAATTAAAGAGTTCACCACTCTTAGATTAATCAACATAGAAATTCTAGTTTTAAAAGATTACAGAAAAAATTCACCCTATGTTATGTAGTTTTTATTTTCAATTCAAAAGATTCCAAAAATTAATCGACATTAAAAATCACTGTATAATTGTAGAATTACCAGGTTATGTGCAGGTGGTTCATTGAAATTGAATGCAATCAAAACTTATCTTTCCAATCAATCCCGATCACATTAAAAATGATAGTGAGAAGAGATAATGACGATAACCAATAGACTCATTTTTTACCCTAAACTAGATGTATTTATCCTATCATCTTCACTATAACAAAAATTATATTCATTCCATTAAAGTGGAATAGAATTTATAGATAAAAGATGAATAAAACTCCCTCTTCTCGCATGAATTAGTGCTCTTGGCCATCAGGTCTCCAGGGAAAGGTTCTCTAAGAGGTGTTCCCAGTTTCACCTACAAGGTTCTTGCTCTGATCCCACGTCTTGTGTGATCATCAAATTAATTAGTGTCAAGAAAAAATATTGTTTCTACTCTGCTTTTATGTCCTCCGTCATTTTCTGCTTGTCACTGTCTAATTAAACCAACTTTAAAAGTCCCTCATATATGCACCGCACACATGCGTTCTTTCGTGACAGACATGTCACACTAGTTTTCCCCTCGTAACTAACTCCCGATGAGTTTGTTAGATTAATATGGATGTATACCCATATCTTGAATGAACTGGCGGATACAGTGACTTCAGCTCCTCCACGACCGTCTCAAGCCACTTCATATCAGAAGCATGCGGCAACCTCAGGTCATCCTTGTAGAGAGGTTGGCTCTTCCTTCAGTCCAGTAAGATAGCTCGGTCAGTGAAAGGCGTAGCTTCAATATCCAGCAATGCACATCTCCTCAGCTATGAGCGGTGGCCAACGACACATTGTGGAAAATCTCTACCTCACTCATCAGATCGTGACTAGGGTAGACCCTCATGAAAGAGAAGCTATTTTTCTAATTTGCAACATGGTTTATTTTAGGTTACATTTTTGAGTTTGAATTTGATTTCGCATTTTGATTCTAGATCTATTTCGGATTTGAGTTTGCAAATATGTATCCTTGTTTGGGTATGTGATGATTGTGAACCGATGGGAAGAAGAAATGGTGGCAGGAGTGATTTGCGGTGCGTGGAATAATTTGTTATGTTTAATTCTGATATTGTGGGGAGATGGTGTTGTTGTGGATCAATGATAGAAACAGGGGAACAATGGTGTAGGTGCTTGATGTTGTGAAAAAAATAGTAGTGGCATGGAAGAAACTGAGTAGTGAGGATGGAGGCGTGGTAAAGGCCGAGACGGTTCCACGACAATTAAATGGTTTCAAAACAGCATGATGTTGCGAAGAAAAAAGGATTGCTGATACGGTAATAGGAAATAAACACTTGTGGATGGTGAGAGAGACCATGAAAAGGTAGAAAGGCTTGGGTGAAACTGTTGGGAGTTAGAGTAGGTAGTGTTGGCTGTGAAGGATGAACCAGTGTGAGGAAACAGTGGGTCCGTGAAACGCTGGGTTATGGTGGGAGGATGAAATAGTGAGATAGTATTAAGTAGTTACAGTGCAAGGGAAAAGAAGTGAGACCATGAAGTTAGAGTGGTAGAAACACGGTGAGACCATGAGGAGAGTCACTATGGGATGGTGATGATACCGGTGCATGGTGGCACCGTGACAGAGTTGAAACCGTGAACCTGAAAAATAAACAAACTAAATTAAATATATTACAACTTAAATAAAATATGAACAACATAATTAATAAAAACTAATACTTAATTTGAACAATTGAAAATTTAATTACAACATAAACTTTAATGAATTTAAAAATAAAAATTTAACATAAGTTAAATTATTACCATCTTCAAAAATAAAATGATTTAATTTAATTTAATGACTAACAAAGTTAAATTATATCTATATTAACAAACTAAATTGGTTAAAGTAGACAACTAATTATCATCTTTTTAAATAATTGAATTGAGTTGAGACATTAGACTATAAATTTGAATAAATTTAATTTGATTCAAAACATAATTAATAATTAATGAATTTTTTAAAAGTCATATAATAATTATGTTACATTAAATTAATTAGTTTTTAATACATGAGATGTCAGATTAAGAAAAAATAATTTATGTTCAACACTAAAATAATTAATTAAATAATAAATATTAAATCATTAAGTATGAAGACAATGATACCAAACTAAATAGAAAGTAATTATACTATTCAATTAATGTAAGAAATAAATTAATTACATTAAAGATTAAAATACACAATTAATTACAAAAATTGATTAAATTGATAAATTTATTTTATATTAATACAAAAGTGCTAATATTTAGTATAAAGTAATAAAATAACCTATAAACCCGTTAAAAATTAATGAAAATATGTTGAAAAAGATGTTCTTTTAAGGCCACATCAGAATGGCCTGACATATTCCCTGAACCGACCACTCCCCCATGATGAGTGCTCGCCATTTGCATCGATAACCTTCAGGAAAGATTGTGAATGATGCTCATTCCAAGAAACTACAACAATCGGTTTAGATACATCTTGACCATTTCCTGGAGGATATAATATTCATTACAAAGGACCAATCTTATGTCCTGAGTAGCCCCACCGGCCCCTGGGTAAAGAATATGAAAATATTATGTGGCTTCTATCACGGTTAATCCACCCCCGGCACCAGCCCCTACTACGAGGCCCCCACAGAACCATGAAGGACCCCTTGAACTCTAATATCCACCTCCACCTCAGCAAGATGAGTGAAGGGGTGCTAAAAAGAATTAGTTCGAAGTATGAAGAAATAAAGTTTACTAATTCTGAGATGACCAGGTCTACGGATATTCCATTTTTGGCATGAATTGCAATCTTATCTGGCTGCCAGAGGCAAAGCGAGCTAATGAAGTAGTTTTCGACGCCCGTCTAAACTAATTTTTGTATCACCTGATACTATGAAACACCATCTAGTAATAATTTGTTCTCAATGATCTCCTACAAAATATGGTGGATTTCTGGCAAGTCACGTGGGGCCTACCACTTGCACATGTATTGTATGTTTATACCTCCAAATCAAGAAAGGATGAAGAGTGTATGACAATAACTATTAATATGGAGAAATTTTTCGAAAACATGATGACCCAGATGACCATCAACCGAGTCCACGACATCCTCCAAGAATAGTTGAAAAAATCTACCGTGCCCCCAGAAGATCATAATACAACACAACCATCCTCCTCGGTCCAATGGTCCTCTAAAGAATAGCAGGGTAGAAAGAAATAGCAAGAACATGAGAAGGTATCAAAGATTAATTTTGTGTTTACATATTCAGACATCATGCCAATGGTATTGGTTGATTGGGCATCTCACCACAGAACGGTACTATCTGAAGGAGTCAGTCAAACCTGAATAGTATTGGATCAAGAACTAATCTACAGCTCCATTAATTCCATTCACTTGATAGAACCCTTCACTGATGAAGAAAATGGACACAAACCCAAATTCCCCACACCCAACAGAAGATCTAAAGGAAGAGGCCGTAGAGGCTGGAGGTTTCCTGGAAGGCATGATCGTGACAGGAGTCAAATTCCCATCGAAGCTGCATGTTTGACCGTTAAATTTACAGAAACTCATGGATGGACCCTTTAGTAGATGCAATGAGAACAAGAATGCTCCTATTCCCTATTATAAGAAATCAAAGAGTATTTATCCTGAAGTATCCATTTGGGGAAGAACAAACACAAAACCACCCAAGGTATATAGGCAGGCCACTCTGGAAAAATGTGAGAAGGATTGTAGCACTGTCGACCCCTTCCTATAGAGGTCGAACCTTCTATGTCCAAATCTCAAACCCCTAAAAATTTTGTGAAAGAGAAACTGGGAGCTAGGAAGTGCAGACCATTAGAGCACATGTATGTAATTTTAAAGCAGATATCTTGATTACCATCAAATCTGTCAATCCAGTACGTGTTGAGTTCTTCAACATATCTTAGGGAGGCGCTCATCGAAGCCTTGCTAAGTCCCTTGGAGTTCGAGGATGAAATAGTAGTGGCTAAAGTCTAAAAAATGGAGACTAGTCCTGAAAAATGGCATTCAATTATATCCCTCATAGAGAGGGATGAAGAATTTATCACACAAGGGCACATTAAAATTTTATGTGTATGGAAAGATAAATGGAATTTTTGTATGGAGGATCTTCATCGACAATGGATCTTATGTTATCATCCTCCCGCTGAAAACGCTTCGTCAACTTGGATATGATGAAAACTGATTGACACCCTCCACTACAACTCTTATGGGATACCACAAATTTGAGCATAATCTATTTGGGAAAAATCAATCTTAAAACCTGGATCATAGATCTCAAATGAGATTCAAAGTTCCTAGTGGTGTAGAAAAGTATGACCTTAAACATCCAAATAGGGAGTCCTTGGCTACATCAACATGCTGAATTTACATATTCGTACCATTAGTGCATTAAATATTTCACTATTGGGAAATATAGTACATTTCATGTGGATAAATCCACATTTGAGTTCTTTACGTCGCATTATGTCAATGAAAGTTTCTATGGGTCAGAAGAAAAACATATTTTGTCCAATGATGTTGATTGGATAAATGCTGCAAATGGATTGGAGATGAATCTCACCGACATCTTACAGCATCATGGGGGGGAGTACGTACTACCTATCAATCATGTTGAATGTGTGAATACAATCCCAGATATAGACTCAGTTGTCTGTATGGTCTCTGTTACAACCACCAAGTCCGAAGGCAGAGAGGAGCATGTTGAGTCCATTGTTTCTAGGAAAATCCAAGTCAAAGATGCTCTTGGCCCATCCTTAGGACATCAAACTACCCTTACCTCACACCCCAAGGAAAAAAGACGATTTATCTTCAAATATTAGAGAATTTACCACAAAAATACATTCTCCATCAGATGGGGATGATGAAAAACATGTAGAAGAAGAAGATGTAGATGACCTCAAATATGCCCCTCCTGTATTTGAAGAAGGAGTTTCCACCACCATCGATGAACGTAAGGAGATAAATCCGGGAACTGAAAATGGCATGTGAACCACTTTAATCAAAGTGTACATGCATGTAGAGGAAGAGGAGGTGTAACACCCGAGACTTTTATGTTATATAAATCATCAAAGGAATCTTTTTCTACACAACACTTTCTTGGCTTGCTTTACACGCAATCGCGACCTTCCTCGATAGCTTGCGTCGTACGCAATACCGAGTTTCACTAAACAACAATATGCTATTAAAACTAGCCGTTATGAATAGTAATAACCACTTTTTGAAATTTTATAAATTTTATTTTTCAAAATGGACTTCATTTTTGGACTCAGAATATCGAAATTAGCCTAGGGTGAAATTTTGGTATTTTTCTGAAAACTTTCAATTTTTGATGAATAGTGAAACCACTAAGTGGTAGGTTAAAAACTGAATTTTGCATAAAACTTAATTTTACCGCTTCTGTGAATGGAATTTCAAAAATCCGAGAGACACGGTTAATATCAAGGACTAAAATGTGGTTCAATGAGATGAAAATAATTTTTTTGGTGAATAGTAACTTTTTACTATTTTTACCGCGGTTAATAGTAAATAGGGTAACTAAGGGTAATTATGATATTAATATTACCCTAACACATGTCCTAATTCTATTGGACAAGTGTAATTCGACCAAAAACAAACTTAGGAATAAAATATGACCATTTAGGCCCACTTGGATTAGATTAGGACATTTATTATTAATTTATTTAAAGAAGGGTTAAAATAGTTAAAATCAAAGTTTAATAAGTAAATCATTTTTAAAATAGGGTTATACATAAGATAATTTCGATTGTAAATATTCATTAGAAAGCTAAAAAGATTTCCTACATGATGGTATTTTATTTGTAATTTTTAGACATCAAATAATTTAATTTATATATGACACAAAGATGATGCAGTAATTATCTTATTAATGAAATATTGACAAAATTGATAATATAAATACCAAAATAAATGTAATTTGAGACTTTTTATGAATTCCACTAATTTTCTAGGTTACTATGATATATTAGTATTGATTTAATCAACTTGGTTCGAACATATAATTCTGTTATGACTTTGACAAAAATCATATATCAAATAGTGTCAAAATTGACACAAAATAGTTTTTAAATCAAATATTATATTATTAATTGTTATTTTATTCCTAAAAATCTAAGGTTCGGCCAAATGACTTAGATAAGGATATATATTTTAATAATAAACAATTTGGGGTTCGTTTGGCATGTTATAGTAAGTGTATTAACCATATAGTGAAGGAAAACAAAAAGTCATGGTAAAAGTTAAATTATTTAACTTAGAGTTAAATCTAATTGATAAGGTTAAAATAATACCCTAAACTTGTCTAAATTCTATTGGTTGATAGGATTTCGACCCATCCCCACTTTGGCTTCGAAATAAGACCCTTTGGAACCATTATAAACCGATTTTGACTTTAATATAAAATAATATTTTGAGATATTCCTAAGGTGCCCCTCTCCTCCCTTATAAAAGGGCACCTCCTCCCCCTCCTCCTCACACCAATTTGAGCACTCAAGCTCGGCCAACCCCTGCCATTTTCCCTTCTCCACTTCCCTAGAATAATCCTAGAGGTCCTGGTCTTCTCCAAAGACCAATCTTAGTTCCTTAAGTGGAGGATTCAAAAAGGCGTTTCAAAGAAGAGGTAATATCCATTACCGATCTTTTCAATTTATTTCTTCTTCAACTTCTTCTTCATTAGTTGTTTCATGATAAAGTAATAACATCAGTATTACTTACATACTGATATGTTATTATAAATATGAAACAACCCTAATTCACCTTCTATCCATCCTACGGAAAAATGAAATCACCGCGCGTGCGTACGTACGGAATACCGTCTCCACGCCGTGGTGTAATCTATTTTCCACCATCACCTTACAAGGATGGGTATAATGGTGTAATCAGTAACTATATATGATTATTATTAAGTAATATTGATACTGAAATAATATATATATATACTCCAATACAATTCCACGATCATAGGAACGATATCATCACTCGTGCGTACGTACGGAATACCGTCTCCACGATGTGATGCGACTCGTTCTACATGATCTTCATTTCATAATGATTATATAAATGAATTGAATGAATGAATATGGTATATAATACACTAATACCATTCTGGAAATGAATTATCTATAACCTAAAGATAAGAATAAGAATTTATTCGACAAAACACGCATAAGAACAAAAAGTTATAAAGACCCGAGTAACAAGTAACAATGAAATATTACTAACAAGAAGCTAATAATATGACCATATATGATCTCATATCAATATGTATGATTCTGGAATAAGTAAATAACATTATTTAAACCATTATACAGGAGCTTCGGACATGAACAAAGCAAATCGGACCTAAGGTAAGGGAAATATCACAATCTCATTTTTATCCGAGATTGTTTATTCGTAAGTATTTACTAGGGTGTATTTTATCATCCACATCCATGTTCCCTCAATATGTAATATTTTTTCCATCCACTTGAAATAGTTTAAATCCAATTTTACCCTTAGGTGAGTTTTTAGTAAAGAATATGAAAGGAATCTTTTGTCGTTTTTCCGTACGAGGTACTTTTTGACTTTTCCGACAAAAGTACGAAGAATGTTTTTTTTAACTTATACGGCATGAATGGATTTTTAAAACATTACATCAAAGAAGCTTCCTTTACAAGTTTTCAAGTTTATTTTTAATCAACTTCTTTTATTTTAAAGTTGTATGACATGTTATGAAAGGAAAAATATTTTTGAAGAAGAAAGGATATTTTCCTCAAGAATTCAATTCAAGTGTTTTATCAAAATTATTTTCCATCTAAGATAATAAAGGGTTCTGTTTCTATCCATATTTTTACATTGGTTTGACTATGTTGTGATGGAATTATGTTTATGAATTCCTTTATCATATATGAATTGATTTATGATTTCATGATGTTTCAAGAATCCCATTTTTGTTACATGTGTTATGCGATGATGCATGTTTTATGATTATGTGGCACACATAAGAAAGGATTCATTATAAGATGGGTGGGACCTATATCTCCCTCCAATGCATTGGGTAATGATTTTATATCTCATGAGATAGACATGGCTGGAACGGAAGGTTATTTCGGTTCAGTGATACAGGACTGAAACGAGGAGTGAACTCGGTTCAGAAAGGGACTTTGTCCTCTAAGATAGTCTTGGCAATGAGTCATGACTAACAAGAAATGATTTTCCATGATTATGTGTGCATGCCACAAAGTTTCAAGTTTTATGTTATGATTTTGGGGATCTCATTTTCACTTCTATGATTTATTCCATGTTAAGATATTATGATCTCTTTTGCAGGTTTTGATTTTCAAAAAGATATGATATGATTTTTATTTCCTTTATTTTCCCTTGCTGAGCATTTGAGCTCACCCTTTTATGTTTTCTTTTCCCCAGGTCAGGAAGATGGATATTAAGTAGAATATGCTAAAAGGGACCCTAGATATGATGAAATAAATGGGAGACACTGTAGAAGATTTATGAACCAGTTGTTTATGTTTCCCAGTTTCTAAAGACACTATACCTATACGGTCCTTTGTGGTTTTGTCATATGTTGTAATAAGTGTGATTCAATTTTGAAGTATTAACAATGTATGTAAAGTGTGGGTCGTTATAGTTGGTATCAGAGGAAAGGTATTGTCAACCTTTGGAAACTAGGATGTGAAAGCCTTAGTAATAACCCTAAGGATAAGTCTAAGCATAGAACACAATTTTAGAAATGGCCTTGAATAACCTAGGATAAGACCTTAAGCATGAAAATTTTATTATTGAATTATGTGGTTTCCTATTATAATTAGTTTTGCTCACACTATTCTTCTTGGTTTTAGTCAATGGTTGGAACCCGAAGGAACCGTGTTAATGCGGAATGCGATGGGCAATGCAATGATTGTCCCCCTGAGCAACCAAACGATATGGGAGCTGGAATGCAAAATCTTGTAGCCATGCTCACACAACTTTCTCAAGCTATGAATCATGCAGGATTTCCAAACGAACAAAGAAGGGAGCAACATTCTGTTGAATCCTTCATGAGGCAGCGTCCACCATCTTTCAGCGGGTCTACTGATCCATTAGTTGCTGAACAATGGATTAGTACTACTGAAAAGATATTTTCAGTTCTTCAATGTTCTGAGCATGATAAAGTCATCCTAGCAGTGTATCGTTTGGAAGGAGATGCGGATCAATGGTGGAATCTTGTTAAGAATACGAGGCAAAGGGATGAAATTGAGTCTATGGAATGGGACGAGTTCAAGAACTTATTTTTCAATAATTACTTCCCTCGTATTCTCCGAACAAAGATGGAGAAAGAGTTCCTTGAACTGAAGCAAAGGGATGATGAATCTGTTAGTACCTATGAAGCAAATTTTACAAGACTTGCAAGGTACGCTTCTGGTATTATTATCCAACCTGAGAGTAAGATCGATCGATTCTTTAGTGGCTTAAAACCAAGTCTTCGAAGGGCGTTAGCCATAAGGGACTTCAATAGCTACGAAGAAATCGTTCGATGTGCTCTCAAAGTCGAGATGGAGATTGGAGTAACCCATCAGTCACATGGGTTTGATAAGAAGAGGAAGATGGAATTCAAAGAAAAATCTAAAGAGCACACGGAAAAGAAGATGAACTTTCCCTTATGCTCAAAGTGTGGAAAGAAACATGGAGGGAGTTGTCTTAAAGGGACAAGTAAATGTTTTAAATGTGGAAAGGAAGGTCATCGGGCATTTGAATGCCGTGATAATGGGAAGAAGATGTCTAATGATGCAAACAAAGGAAGGGATACACAGAATGAACCTGCTACACTTCAATGTTTCAAGTGCAAGGAGATGGGGCATTATGCCAATCAATGCCCAAATCCAAGGGTTGACGATGATGGTAGACGTCAACAAACTCTTAAGGCTAAAGACAAAGGAAATTCACATGCAATTTCTATCAGCGATGTGGAGTACGATAACGATGTGGTGAAAGGTACACTTACCATCCACTCTAAAGTAGCAAATGTTTTATTTGATTCTGGATCCACCCACTCTTTTATTTCTGAAGACTTTTCTAAGGGTATCACCGTACTACCTCAACAATTAGATGTTGAGTTAGCTGTGACAACACCTAATGGCACATCAATCGCATCAAAAGTTTATAATTCTTCTCCGATCGAAGTTTGTGGGAATGTGCTTCCTGAAAATCTTGTGATCCTTCCTTTAGTGGAATTTGATGTGATTCTTGGCATGGATTGGCTTTCTCTACATGGAGCTCATATCAATTGCCAAAGAAGGGAAGTCACATTTCATATTCCAGATCAACCAACGATCGTCTATCAATGCAAGGATGAACATAACCTTCCAGTGGAAATTTCTTCCATCTTATGGGTATTGATTCCACTAAATGAAGGTTATTTATCTCAAATGGTTGGTGAGAAACTCACGATTAAGAATATGCCCATTGTACGGGAGTTTGATGATGTCTTTCCGGAGGAATTGCCGGGTCTTCCACCAAATCGTGAAGTTGAGTTTTCAATAGAACTCGTACCGGGTGCTTTGCCTATTTCAAAGACACCTTATAGAATGGCCCCAATTGAGTTGCAGGAATTGAAGAAGCAACTCCAAGAGAATCTTGATAAGGGATTCATACGCCCTAGTGCGTCACCTTGGGGAGCACCTGTTCTATTTGTTAAGAAGAAAGATGGATCAATGAGACTCTGCATTGATTATCGAGAACTTAACAAGATCACTATCAAGAACAAATATCCTCTCCCACGCATTGATGACTTATTTGACCAACTACGCGGAGCTCAATACTTTTCCAATATTGATCTTCGTTCAGGGTATCATCAATTAAGGGTCAAAAGGGAGGATATACCAAAGACGGCTTTCCGTACAAGGTATGGACACTATGAATTTATAGTGATGCCATTTGGTCTTACTAATGCCCCTGCTATCTTCATGGATCTAATGAATAGAGTCTTTAGAGACTATCTTGATCAATTTGTGGTAGTCTTTATAGACGATATTCTTGTCTATTCAAAGAGCAAGGAAGAGCATGAAGATCACTTGAGAATTATATTGAAGACCCTGAGAAAAGAGAAGCTTTATGCCAAATTTACCAAGTGTGAATTTTGGCTTCAAAAAGTTGCATTTTTGGGTCATATAATCTCAAAAGAGGGGATATCTGTGGATCCAGCAAAAACAGAGGTTATCGAAAGATGGTCAAGACCAACAACAGTAACTGAGATCCGAAGTTTTCTTGGTTTGGCTGGATATTATCGACGTTTTGTAAAAGATTTTTCACGATTATCTAATCCACTCACCAAGTTGACTCGGAAAGGAGTTAAGTTTGTCTGGACAGAGGAATGTGAAGAGAATTTCAAGGAGTTGAAAAGAAGGTTATCCAGTGCACCTGTGCTCACACTGCCTTGTAGTGGAGAAAGGTTTGTGATCTACAGTGATGCATCCAAGAAGGGATTGGGGTGTGTTCTTATGCAAAATGATATGGTGATAGCTTATGCCTCACGACAGTTGAAAATCCATGAACAAAATTACCCAACACATGATTTGGAGTTGGCTGCGGTAATCTTTGCATTAAAGATTTGGAGGCATTACCTTTATGGTGAAAGGTGTGATATTTATACTGATCATAAAAGTTTAAAGTATATTTTCACACAAAAGGAGCTGAATATGCGCCAAAGAAGATGGTTGGAGCTGATTAAGGATTATGACTGCTCAATCCATTACCACCCTGGGAAAGCAAACAAGGTGGCAGATGCATTAAGTCGACAAGACCATGCTAGTTTATCCATGATGAGGATCACAAAAGATCCAATATTTATGGATTTACAAAGGATGGATCTTGGAATTATAATGGAAGGGGAAAAATCTTATCTTTCTCAAATGAATGTTCAACCATCTATACATGTGAAGATTAAAGAGGCACAGAAAGAAGATGTCGAGTTACAAAAGAAGGTGAGAAATGTTCCTGAATTCAACCTTGATTGTGATGGGATAATAAAGTTCAGGAATTGGGTTTTTGTTCCTCCCATCCCCGAATTAAAGAAAGAGCTGCTGGATGAGGCTGATAGTTCTTCATTCTCTATTCATCCTGGAAGCACGAAGATGTATAGGGACCTGAAAGAGTACTTCTGGTGGGATGGCATGAAAAGAGATGTTGCTGAATATGTCTCTCGATGCTTGGTTTGTCAACAAGTTAAAGCTGAGAGACAGAAGTCTAAGGGGATGTTACAACCATTACCCATACCCGAATGGAAATGGGAAAACATCACTATGGACTTTGTCACATGACTTCCTAAAACATCCAAAGGCAATAATGCTATCTGGGTCATAGTTGATCATCTTACAAAGTCTGCACACTTCATTGCTATTAGAGAGGATTTCTCTCTAGATCAGCTTGCCAAGATATATGTAAAGGAAGTGGTAAGATTGCATGGAGTACCACTTTCTATTATATCTGATCGAGATCCGAGATTTACCTCGAAGTTCTGGAGAAGTCTTCAGCATACTCTGGATACAGAGTTGAGTTTCAGCACTGCTTATCATCCCCAGACAGACGGTCAGTCTGAGAGAACAATTCAAACCCTAGAAGATATGTTGAGAGCTTGCTCTATGGATTTCAAAGGAGGTTGGGATCAACACCTACCTTTGGTGGAATTTTCTTATAATAATAGCTTTCACTCCAGTATTCAGATGGCTCCTTATGAAGCTCTCTATGGAAAGAAATGCAGGACTCCAACTTGCTGGGATGAAGTTGGGGAAAGAAAGCTATTAGGACCTGATCTCGTTGATGAAATGGCAGAAAAGGTCAGATCTATTCAACAACACATAAGAGAAGCTCAGAGTCGACAGAAAAGTTATGCCGACAACCGAAGAAAAGACCTAGAGTTTGAAGTGGGTGATAAAGTGTTCTTACGAATATCTCCCTGGAAGAGGGTTATGAGATTTGGAAAGAAGGGGAAGTTGAGCCCTAGATATATCGGTCCTTTTGAAATACTGGATCGTGTTGGGAAGGTAGCTTACCGATTGGCGCTTCCACCGAATCTCTCTCAAGTTCACGATGTGTTCCATGTATCTCTCCTGAGAAAGTACATACCAGATCCTTCACATGTACTCAGCTCAGAAGTTGTACCACTGGAGCAAGATATTTCTTATGAAGAACAGCCGATAGAGATTCTGGATCGTAGCGAAAAAGTCCTACGAAACAAGACCACTCGCTTGGTGAAAGTTTTATGGAGAAACCACCAACTTGAAGAAGCTACATGGGAGCTTGAGGATATGATGAGGGAGAAGTATCCTCATTTGTTTGTTGCAAAGTGACGAATTTCGAGGGCGAAATTCTTTTTAAGGGGGGTAGAATGTAACACCCGAGACTTTTATGTTATATAAATCATCAAAGGAATCTTTTTCTACACAACACTTTCTTGGCTTGCTTTACACGCAATCGCGACCTTCCTCGATAGCTTGCGTCGTACGCAATACCGAGTTTCACTAAACAACAATATGCTATTAAAACTAGCCGTTATGAATAGTAATAACCACTTTTTGAAATTTTATAAATTTTATTTTTCAAAATGGACTTCATTTTTGGACTCAGAATATCGAAATTAGCCTAGGGTGAAATTTTGGTATTTTTCTGAAAACTTTCAATTTTTGATGAATAGTGAAACCACTAAGTGGTAGGTTAAAAACTGAATTTTGCATAAAACTTAATTTTACCGCTTCTGTGAATGGAATTTCAAAAATCCGAGAGACACGGTTAATATCAAGGACTAAAATGTGGTTCAATGAGATGAAAATAATTTTTTTGGTGAATAGTAACTTTTTACTATTTTTACCGCGGTTAATAGTAAATAGGGTAACTAAGGGTAATTATGATATTAATATTACCCTAACACATGTCCTAATTCTATTGGACAAGTGTAATTCGACCAAAAACAAACTTAGGAATAAAATATGACCATTTAGGCCCACTTGGATTAGATTAGGACATTTATTATTAATTTATTTAAAGAAGGGTTAAAATAGTTAAAATCAAAGTTTAATAAGTAAATCATTTTTAATATAGGGTTATACATAAGATAATTTCGATTGTAAATATTCATTATAAAGCTAAAAAGATATCCTACATGATGGTATTTTATTTGTAATTTTTAGACATCAAATAATTTAATTTATTTATGACACAAAGATGATGCAGTAATTATCTTATTAATGAAATATTGACAAAATTGATAATATAAATACCAAAATAAATGTAATTTGAGACTTTTTATGAATTACACTAATTTTCTATGTTACTATGATATATTAGTATTGATTTAATCAACTTGGTTCGAACATATAATTCTGTTATGACTTTGACAAAAATCATATATCAAATAGTGTCAAAATTGACACAAAATAGTTTTTAAATCAAATATTATATTATTAATTGTTATTTTATTCCTAAAAATCTAAGGTTCGGCCAAATGACTTAGATAAGGATATATATTTTAATAATAAACAATTTGGGGTTCGTTTGGCATGTTATAGTATGTGTATTAACCATATAGTGAAAGAAAACAAAAAGTCATGGTAAAAGTTAAATTATTTAACTTAGAGTTAAATCTAATTGATAAGGTTAAAATAATACCCTAAACTTGTCTAAATTCTATTGGTTGATAGGATTTCGACCCATCCCCACTTTGGCTTCGAAATAAGACCCTTTGGAACCATTATAAACCGATTTTGACTTTAATATAAAATAATATTTTGAGATATTCCTAAGGTGCCCCTCTCCTCCCTTTTAAAAGGGCACCTCCTCCCCCTCCTCCTCACACCAATTTGAGCACTCAAGCTCGGCCAACCCCTGCCATTTTCCCTTCTCCTCTTCCCTAGAATAATCCTAGAGGTCCTGGTCTTCTCCAAAGACCAATCTTAGTTCCTTAAGTGGAGGATTCAAAAAGGCGTTCCAAAGAAGAGGTAATATCCATTACCGATCTTTTCAATTTCTTTCTTCTTCAACTTCTTCTTCTTTAGTTGTTTCATGATAAAGTAATAACATCAGTATTACTTACATACTGATATGTTATTATAAATATGAAACAACCCTAATTCACCTTCTATCCATCCTACGGAAAAATGAAATCACCGCGCGTGCGTACGTACGGAATACCGTCTCCACGCCGTGGTGTAATCTATTTTTCACCATCACCTTACAAGGATGGGTATAATGGTGTAATCAGTAACTATATATGATTATTATTAAGTAATATTGATACTGAAATAATATATATATATACTCCAATACAATTCCACGATCATAGGAACGATATCATCACTCGTGCGTACGTACGGAATACCGTCTCCACGATGTGATGCGACTCGTTCTACATGATCTTCATTTCATAATGATTATATAAATGAATTGAATGAATTAATATGGTATATAATACACTAATACCATTCTGGAAATGAATTATCTATAACCTAAAGATAAGAATAAGAATTTATTCGACAAAACACGCATAAGAACAAAAAGTTATAAAGACCCGAGTAACAAGTAACAATGAAATATTACTAACAAGAAGCTAATAATATGACCATATATGATCTCATATCAATATGTATGATTCTGGAATAAGTAAATAACATTATTTAAACCATTATACAGGAGCTTCGGACACGAACAAAGCAAATCGGACCTAAGGTAAGGGAAATATCACAATCTCATTTTTATCCGAGATTGTTTATTCGTAAGTATTTACTAGGGTGTATTTTATCATCCACATCCATGTTCCCTCAATATGTAATATTTTTTCCATCCACTTGAAATAGTTTAAATCCAATTTTACCCTTAGGTGAGTTTTTAGTAAAGAATATGAAAGGAATCTTTTGTCGTTTTTCCGTACGAGGTACTTTTTGACTTTTCCGACAAAAGTACGAAGAATGTTTTTTTTAACTTATACGGCATGAATGGATTTTTAAAACATTACATCAAAGAAGCTTCCTTTACAAGTTTTCAAGTTTATTTTTAATCAACTTCTTTTATTTTAAAGTTGTATGACATGTTATGAAAGGAAAAATATTTTTGAAGAAGAAAGGATATTTTCCTCAAGAATTCAATTCAAGTGTTTTATCAAAATTATTTTCCATCTAAGATAATAAAGGGTTCTGTTTCTATCCATATTTTTACATTGGTTTGACTATGTTGTGATGGAATTATGTTTATGAATTCCTTTATCATATATGAATTGATTTATGATTTCATGATGTTTCAAGAATCCCATTTTTGTTACATGTGTTATGCGATGATGCATGTTTTATGATTATGTGGCACACATAAGAAAGGATTCATTATAAGATGGGTGGGACCTATATCTCCCTCCAATGCATTGGGTAATGATTTTATATCTCATGAGATAGACATGGCTGGAACGGAAGGTTATTTCGGTTCAGTGATACAGGACTGAAACGAGGAGTGAACTCGGTTCAGAAAGGGACATTGTCCTCTAAGATAGTCTTGGCAATGAGTCATGACTAACAAGAAATGATTTTCCATGATTATGTGTGCATGCCACAAAGTTTCAAGTTTTATGTTATGATTTTGGGGATCTCATTTTCACTTCTATGATTTATTCCATGTTAAGATATTATGATCTCTTTTGCAGGTTTTGATTTTCAAAAAGATATGATATGATTTTTATTTCCTTTATTTTCCCTTGCTGAGCATTTGAGCTCACCCTTTTATGTTTTCTTTTCCCCAGGTCAGGAAGATGGATATTAAGTAGAATATGCTAAAAGGGACCCTAGATATGATGAAATAAATGGGAGACACTGTAGAAGATTTATGAACCAGTTGTTTATGTTTCCCAGTTTCTAAAGACACTATACCTATACGGTCCTTTGTGGTTTTGTCATATGTTGTAATAAGTGTGATTCAATTTTGAAGTATTAACAATGTATGTAAAGTGTGGGTCGTTATAGGAGGAACATACATTCTTCATAACGAATAATCATGATGTGTTTTTCTAGAATTACACAGAGATTCCATGCCTCAATTCTGAAGTCTCCACCCATCATCTGGGCTTACCAGAAGATCACTAGGGTTATAAATAGGTAGCAAAAAGGACCTACCCAATGCATGATGCTAAAATAGAGGTTGAAGTAGAAAAACTGATCAAAGATAAATTCATACGGGATGTCCAATATTTGAACTGGATGGCCAACATATTCCCTTTCAAAAAGTAAAATGGACATATTAGAATATTAATTTTCTTCAGGGACCTTAATCTGTTTTTACCAAAAGATAGCTTCCTAGTCTTAATCATAGAATTTTTTACAAATGAAATTGTTAGATAAAAAGTCATATCCTTCATGGATGGATATTCTAGATACATTTAAATTTGGATGGTTCAACAAGACAACGAAGCTACAGATTTTAGGTCCCCTCAGGGAGGCTTCTGTTATAAAGTGATGCCCTTGTTTCTAAAGAATGTTAATACCACAAATTAGCATTCCATGCATCGCATCGTAAACCCTTTTTTAGAAAAATTTTGAGTGTTATGTTGATGACCGGGTGGTTATGTCATGAGATTGTTTGAACAACCTGGCAGACCTTTAAAGTATTTTCAAAAAATTGATCCAGAATAGTTTAGATATGAATCCCCTGAAATGCACCTTTGTCGTTGCCTCGGGAAAATTTCTCTGCATCAAATTTTGACAACATGGCATCGAAGTGGACCCCAAGAAGATGAAATCCATTATTGGCATGTCCCCACATCTCAACCTCACGGAGTTGAGAGGCCTCTAAGGTATCCCCGCCTACATTCAGTGCTTCATAGCCAACCTAGCTGGTAAATGTTTAACTTTCACCATGATCATGAAGAAAAGAGTTACCTATGAATAGGATAATGATTTTCAAGATTAATTTGACAACATAAAAAGATATATCAAAGCCTATTTGTTATCATGCCTCCAATTGAGGAGAGAATAATCATTTTATATGTAACTACCCTGGAATGGTCCTTAGGAACCTTACTTTCACAACAAAAATTACGTCGAAAATGGGAACAACCTATACTATCTCTGCAAGACAATGATTGATGTTGAAACATGGTATTCAAGTATTTAAAAGTACTTCCTAGCAATAATCTTCAGAGTTCAGATGCTCAGGAATTTCCTACAGCACCATGTGGTCCACCTGGTCTCCTGTTGGATCCCACTCAAGTATTTCCTCAACTGTCCCATGTTAAATGGGTACCTATCATGATGAGCGGTCATCCTGCAATAGTGTGACATATGAAATGTGCCCCAAAAGGCCTTAAAAGTATAGGAATTAGTAGACTTCCTAGCCAAGAACCCATCAGAAGAAACAAATTTGTTAGATTCTGAACATCCAAATAAAAAAGTTTTCTCCATCCAGGTGAACCCCCAGACGTGGGAAATGTGCATTGATGGTGCTTATTGAAGCCTGACAAGGAAAAGGATGGAGGATCCTAGGATAAACAACGTAGGTATGGGAGTTATAATCATATCTCTTGAAAAGGCCACCTTTCCTTACTCATTACTTCATTCATAGGGGTGTAAGAATAATGAAGCGGAGTATTAGGCTCCCATTGCGGGCCTGGAATTGGCACTCCAGGTTCAATACAAACACCTAAAAATAATGGGTGATTTGGATCTGGTCATCAAACATGTCAACAATGAATCTAATATCAAGAATGAACCATTTTTCCCTTAATGAACCATGGTCGAGCACTAATTGAAAAATTATTATCAAAACCACTATTGACTCATGTCCCGTGGTCAGAGAATGCTAAAGCTAATGTTTTGGAGAATGCATCCATATCCTCAGCTGATCCCAACTGGGATCAGACAATCATTATCATTGCTCACCATCGGATGGTATTATTGTTCATCCAGAACAATATAGTGGAAATTGATGAAATTATCCTACTTCCTAAACCCTATAGTCATACCACTAGTTGGATGTTACCCTTCAAAAATTACCTTCAGAATGGAGAACCCCCACATGTTAGGGTTGAAAGGGAGGAGGTCCAAAGGTAGGCAGTCAATTTTACCATGTACAATGGGGTGAACCAAGATAAGGTTCTCTAAAAATAGAACCTTGATGGAGTCTTTCTCTATTTCATCGATGGAGAAGAGACTGTTGTTGTCATGAAAGAAGTGCATGTCGGAGCTTGTGGGCCACACCAGCCACCTTCCAAGCTCTCCCACCAAATCTGGAGGCTAGGGTACTATGAGTTGTCTATGATACAGGATTGTGCCATATTTAATAAGAATTTCCATTCTTTCCAATTTCATGCTAATTTCATACACCGCCCATCATAGTTGCTTCATGCAGCTAAGTACTCTTGGCAATTCTTCAACTAGGTGATTGGTGTTTTGGGACCATATCCTCTGGCTACATCTAGAAAATTCATGTTCATACTCACAGAAACAAAATTATTTTCTAAATGGGATAAACCCATACATGTTAAGGATGTTGGGGAAAAAACAAACCGTCATCTCTGTGAAGGCCAACATAAATAGATTTGGTGTCCCTCATACAATACTGACAGACAACGACACCAATATTTTCTCTGGTGAGCTGGAAAAGAAATACCTAGAATATTGATTCAAGGCCAATGGTCATCCCACTACCACATCGTGGACAAATGGAAGATATAAGATTTCAATAATACCCTTTCCGATATACATCAAAATATAGTCAACAAGGATAAGAATTTGTGGATAGATAAGATCTTTCATTCTTTGTGGGCTTACCATACCATGATCTGCACCACCACACAGGAAACCTCGTACTCAATAGTATATGGGGTAGAGGTGGTGTTACCTATCAGAATCCAAGTACCGTTACTTTTTGTGTCAATTTTCAATCAACTATCCATGGACAAGAAATCTTATAGATGGTTTGATGAATTTGAGTTGTTATATGTGAAAATTCCACACACTCTGTACCATTTGGAAATATACCAAAACCAAATTGCATGAGCCTCTAGCAAAAATGTTCACCTTCAATATTTCCTCAAAGGAGAACTGTTTTTAGTCCTCAGAACCTCGGTTATACAAGGGATGAAGCCCCCGAATCATGAACCAATGTGGGAAAGACCATATGTTATACATTGGTTCTTTTCCAATTGAGCATACACCCTGATATCAATGGATAGAAGGTGAATTAAATCTCCAACAAATGCAATGTTCTTGAGGAAATACATTTTATAATAATTCCACCATATTATGGTCGAAAAAATAAGACCTTAAACAATGAGTAATGAAAAATCCCCCATGTTATGTTCTGAAATCAATGACCCCAGTCTATGAGTTATGTCACCCATACACATTCGTCCAAGATCTAGCCCGAATGGCCTGAATTCCTTCTTTTTATTTTATTAAGGATAATCCCCCTTCTAAGGGTTGACGTAGAACCTATAAAAGACCCGTAGAGCCAAGGAACAAGGCCCGGCTGACCCATAATACATGACCCGAAGTCCCAGAGGCATACCATGCCTCTGATGCCACAGTTTAAACTGTAAGACCATAAACTATGAGTCGTCATCCTTTCAACGTGATGTTAAATGATAAGGAAATTTTCCCTAGAACATGAAAATAAACTGTGACTCATTTCCTATCCAAAAGACGTAAAACTACAGAGCATAAAACATCCTAATTACATGATAATAAACTGCATGATCTTTTGTAGAAATATGTGTGCCTAGATTCCTACCATCATAGGATATGTAGCCACACGTTGATCCTCGATCTTGGCCCATCCCCCCCCCCCCACTTTGAAAAAATGACTATATGACACCCTCTATCTACCCAAATTCATAGTGGAATCCCTTATCACTCCTCATTTATAACAACGGGCACAACTCCCATGTTCTTAGGAATGGGGATAGAGATTCTCTTATGAAGTTCAAATATGGGGTAACATGGTAGAACTATCATCTATGATGGGTAGAATGAAAGTACCCCTACCCTTTGGACCGAGGAAAACAGGTATGTGGTACACACAGATCTATGTACGGCGTGATTACATCCCTTGTATGATATGTAGAGACACCTCATTATTCAATCATGGCCCATCCCCTATAGGAATGAAAAGGAAAATGCTCCCATCGTATTCTCTATAACCGTATACTTGGGAAGGTGGCTCTATAACCACTCATTGATTATCACATTGAGTATAACTCACGTGGTCTTAGGATTATTGGTAAGTATTATCTTACAAAAATAAATTTTAGGGGTGTATGGTAGGCCTGACACCCATATCAAGTAAAACCAAATTGCCCTCAATTTTCCCTAACACATCAAAAAAACTTTTGTAGAGAACTTCTTGAACCATGTGTGACCTGATTCTTTCCCTCGTAGAATACGTAGTGATGCTCCGATTTGACATCCTGGACCATCCACTAGTAAAAAAATTCCCCTTTCCTTCATATGGTGGTCAGACCTATGTGGAGACTCCAATAAGGGAAGAGTTAATCATGTTCTTGGTATTCTCACATTCTTAGGTAGCCCATTCCTATTTTTCACACTCCATACCTTGGGAAAACATAAATCCTCATAATCATCCAAGGACATCTGGGATAGACGACCAGTGTCATGCATACTCCTTTGATTGACTATGCACATCATGCCTCGGTGGCCCGGCATATGTCTCCCACAAAAATGGTCTTCAATCAAGGGAAAATTATTCCCCAGGAGAGCCTTCTCCGACCTTAGTTCTCCAAATGGATTCCAAGCCCCATGTCATCTCTACTTATTCCATTTTCCCCAGAGATTTTGGTATACACCTTTTATCATCACTCATATCTATTAAGGCCGAAACACTCTAACTACGATTCACCAGAAACTTTTGAGGACCTGTGCAGGGCCAAAATTTTCCACATTGCAAGACTTTAAACTACAAGGCCAAAATCGTCCTCCCCACATGATAATAAAATACAATGTAATGGACTTAGACTAAATTTTTCCCCTAATGTGGAATTAAATATTATTAGATAGTGTCATGGATCACTTGTAGTCCCTAGTTTCTCACACAGATCATAGCTCACATTAGATTACAGTTCTTAAAAATGATCCACCATGACATTATAGAAAAATGGCATATGAATTTGGTCCTAGAATCATGACCCAAAATTTAATGTCATGGATCCCTCCTCAAACAGGGACCCCATGTCTTGGCCGTGTGATGTTAAACTATCGGGTATCCCAAGGATAGAATGAATACCTCACCCTGAGTACGGGTCAGATCTACATAAGGGACACCATTACTTGAGTAAATCACAACCCAAATGTCCCCAAAATGTCTGGATACACTCAATCTATATTCCAAACACCATGATTTGAGTAATCTTGAATCCCCATAACCCTCCACGACCATCTGTAATGGAAGGCCGGTGTCAAGCGAACACCTTTGATTGACTATTCATGTCATTCATCAGTGGGTCTACATACGTCGCCCATAAAAATGGCAATAAATGAAAGGTAAATTCATCCCTTGGAGTGTACTCTCCTTTATCAGTGTGCCCAATGTCTTCCAAGAATCATTCCATCCCTCCAAGTTCAAGGTACCCCAATGTGATGGTTTAAATTTTCCTCCTTTCACTCATCCTGGATATGTCGGAACACATGGGCTAGTACATTTCGGGTCTATTTTGAGGTTTTTAAATTCTGTCCCATCTGTATGTGCATAGCTGATTCACATGAAATGGAAGAGTTCCCCCACTTGTTTTTAGGTTTCCATGACAAATTTATGCTTCAAATCCTACTTTTATGATTAGGGTCACCCCTTGTCAAAGGTCACACAACGCATTCAAAATGTTCATATTCTCCAAATTCTTCAAAGTCAATCAGATGTCGATGTCATGTGTCCAATGGACACCTTTCCATGACTATTTATATCATGCCCCAGTGGCTCTTCATACATCACCCACAAAAATGGACATCAATCAACGGAAAATATGTCCTTAGGAGAGTCATTTCTGGCCTCTGTACGCTCAAATGGCATTCACATCTTGTCACACAACTTAGTTTTGAAAAAAACTAGATGAATAATTATGTACCTCCATCATCCCATGTACCCATGACATAGAAAATACTCCTAACTGAACTGACCACTTACCAGCTCTACCTCATGCAAGTAAGAAATTAGCGGGAACAATTTCCTACTCATGGTCAATATGAATGTTCCAAATGTTCTCAGACAACACTACTCAAGCCATCCACGTATTGTGGCCCCCAGAATCAAGAAAAATCCAAAATGTGGACAATCCCCCCAAGTACATTGGGAATGGGAGCCCATTGTCATGCAGAGTCCATTTATTAACTATGCACAACATTCCTTGGTGGATCTACATATATCACCCACAAAATGGTTGTTAATCGAAGGTAAATTCATCTTTAGTAGATTATTTTACTACCCATGTAAGAATAAAGTGGCTCTTATACCTCATGCATGTCTAGAATACACTAATAAATGGTCAATAAAAATCATCAACCCATGTCTGGAGGATACTATAACATTCCCGACTAGAGGTCCTGAGTCGAGGCCCAAGCAAATTAAAATTGGTCAAATTTGTTTGAACTAAAAAAATTGTATTATGTTTGACTGGTAGGATAGTGAATTGCCTGAAAAAAAAGATATTATACTCACCAGAGGGGAAATCTTTCAAAGGCACCTCTTGGAAAATGTTTAGTAATGGTTTTATAAAAAAATGCATTGAGCCATTAGAAAGGGTGCAAATCATGTTAGGTCAGAAACCAACAATGGGAGGCCTAAAAGAAATCCATGTTATGCCCATTAATCCTATTCCAAGAAGGATTAGAAACAATTAGGGTAATAATAAAAAAGATATAAAATTTAATGAGGTATTCCATTCAACCTCAACAATAGTCGAACTACACTCGCTGAGTCCCTTGGCTCTGGAAAAAATTAGAGCTCAATTCAATTATCTCTGTTTTCTTATTTCAAGTCATGGTTCAAAATTAACATGTGATTGAAATGATGTTGATAGGAAAAGGTGAAGAGATGTTATTTAAAGGTAAATCAGTTCCATCATATTCCATGAAATATATGGTTGGCATCAACAACCCAGTACCTTTATTTGAGAACAAGATAAGACCATTATGGGAGACATTTGGCATAGTCATAAAGCTGTATCAATGATTGGTGAGATTCATCAATGGATTGGAAAATCGGTAATAAGTTCACAATCTTGGATTCTGTACTCACTTGTAGCACCTTTTCTTCTCTCATGACATGGAGGTAGGTTCTCTCCCCCTCCTTTATTTTCCATCACCCTTCCCCAATAGAAGTTACGGCTCTAGTCCACTCATGTTTGAGTCATTTTAGTTTCTGACATTGTTGCTCCACATCCTGGTTATGTTGCTCCATCAAAAACTCTCTCTTTGTGAGTTTTTTTTACAATGTTTAAACCATCCAAGCATGAGTGGATGCTTCATCAAAATGAATTTCTCATGTGGCCACCAGATAAGCAGTAAAATATTCCACAAAGATTCGAGACTTAAGTGCACCTGTTTCCTCCTAAGTAGTAACAACTAGCCGTGTTATATCATAAATTTGATGATAGATAAATTCACTAAAACCAAGGGCTACAAATTTGTAGTGCGACCTTGGAAATTTTTTTGGCATCTCATCCAATGGAGTCTTAGAGATTAATCCCTAGATGTTCCTCCACACTTTATTCTAGGTACGACAATGTTTGACTAGGATTTCTCAGTCGGTATCAGAATCAATCCATGATATTGAAATGTAGTTGGGAATGAATGTCACCAGAGAGGGACATGGTTTGGTAGCTACAACATGGCTTGACCCTATAATAGCCTATTCTATAATAATCACAACATATAAAAATGTATGGACATCTTCCATTTCCAAATATTGTGGTTGTGATTTTGAGGATGGAGAGGATACGAAAATACCTCACCCCGAAATTAGTATTGTTGTCGAAAACTGGTGGTGCTACATCTTAAATCATTAGTCGTGCACCATGGATATAAGAGAGTGCTGAGGGCATGAAACCATGACCAGACGGAACAACAGTCCTCATGATGGGCCTTAAAAGGTCACTGGTCAGAATAAGACTTTTAGGGATAATCATTTTGGAGAAGAATATTTTTCACATAATATTGGGGATAGAAAATATAACTCCTCTCAGAAATAGAAAAAATGGTATGATAGCCCACTCTAGATTTGTAGGGGATGGAACATCAGCCTCAATGACCGTGAACTTCTCAGATCCTCCATAACCAAGAAAAGTATCATATTTTGATGAAATTTCTTCTTTGTAGAAAAGAGTTTCTTGTTTAAGATTTTCTAGCTCAACGGTATATGATGCCCCCACCAAATTCAAGCAGAACCTAGTGCTCGTCACTTTACTTAGCCCCATCCAAAAAGACCACCTTGCCCCTCTCCATAAGAATTGGTTTGTCACAATCCAATGCACCCTCGACTTCAGGATGACTCCCACTATTGGGGTAGATATTGTTTGAGAAGGGGCATGCACATCTGAGGGGTTAGAAAAACCCCTGGTCTCTCCAAAAGGCCCTAATTCATAATTCTGATCAACTGTAATAGATGATGTTCCTCCTTATACCCAAAAAGGGATAAGGGATATATATGCCCGAGTGATCATCATTTGATCACCAATGAGTCCTACATCAAATAACATGTACGTACCTATGAGTAAACAAGGTAAAGATATTTGGTTCAATCACAAGGAGAGAAGACACTTACATGTGATATCCCCTCAAATGCACTATGATTGTTTGGAATATTTCTTACATTTCTTTGACTATTGAGGAGATGGATCCTGAATAATACCACCAATAGGAGCGAGAAGATGAAATTCTCTGGAAGGGTCCACAATCACCGCCTACATATTCTCTTCAGATCCTTGAGATCCATTAGCAGTACCCCCTACCGGTGAGGGGGCGTACTCCCCAGCTGCAGTACCTCTAGGAGAACAAGTCAGGGAAAAATCTAACTTTCAAGACCCGACAGGTCCTTGAAATATAAAAAAGGAAAGTGGGAAATCTTTCAACATCATTTAAATAAATGAATTTAAGGCTAATGCCTATAGATAAGACCTCTCTTATCGACCATGGGAATACTTCCATCAACTCCACGTGGTCTAACTAGTAATGTATATCTTTAGGATCATGAAGGCACATATTTGTTTTAGTTAGGTAAGAACCCACCTCATCAGACTCTTCATCGGCTCAAATATAGGTAGGAGGTATGGATCGTCCAAAACTATGATGGTTGACACGTTCCATATGAAGTAGTCAACATAAATATTCATCTGTGTCACTCATGATCAACTTATCCTAGACTCTCCAAGCTTCTGGAAACACAGTCATAATTGGGATGGCCAATATTGGGGGGTTATCATGAGAATGCATGGTAGGATTCGACAACCATACTTGTTTCCTGGGTGTCGAGGAAATGTTAAGACCTCAAAAAGAGGAGTGTTTTTTAGATGATGGGGGATAAGAAGAAACATCTTTCATGGAGGCCGTAGTAAGTAGGCCAACAACCATGTCATCATCATCTGTGGTTTCTGGTTGCAGCATGGAATGTTCCTGATGAAAGTACCTTCAGTGACTACTTCAGGAGGGGATAAGGGTGTTGAGGTCTTTAAGATAACAACCCACCTCATATGGATACTCATCAAATGAAACATCAGTCGATGATGACATGAAACTAATACCAGTAAGGGAAATATACCTAGTCTGAAAGAGTTTCCATAAATCACAAGAGGACCATCCATGAGAGGATTTATGACCATTAAAAAGGTCACATTGCCTCCAGGAAACTAGAAAATTGTCCTCTAAAGTAATGGATGATGGAATCATTGAAGCTACTCCAGCAGCTCGTTCGGATACCCTGAGGATATAACCCCATCTTTCACAACTTCCCCCGGGAGGGAGGGAAGGGTCCTTCGAAGAACATTAATAGGTCAAGGGTGTTAATCAACTTCTTTTTTCTTCCCCTTTCCCTTTTCATTGGGTTCCCTAGAAGTTTCCATAATGGGAACCATGTTGGCCAATTGGCCATCATGATATGACCTAACCCTAGCCTCAACATAATTCTTTTTAATGAAGGGTGTGAAATCCAATGAATTCTGATGTCTGGCCTAGCTCTGGGTGTCCTACTAGGTGAACATTATCCACAATTAGTGATCAATCATAATATGTTCTCCTAGTGAGTTTTGTTAAGAGTATGAGGGAATAAATTTTTAATGAAATTGAATTTATGACTAAATCTTCAGGGTGTAGAGCCCTCGCAGATGAGTTCTCCTCCAATACGAGTAACCAAAATGCCTTCTCATAAAAAAAATTAGTAACCCTGATTCAAAAAGTCTTCTGATGTGTTTCTCATAATGGTTCTAGTGGGTGAATCATAAGGGTGGTAAGAAAAAAGATCATAAACATTGAGACAATCCATTAATTCTTGCTCAATCCTTTCAGTGTGATCCTCCTGCTAAGCATGTGAGTCCCGAGTCACTGACATGACCTCGTTGGTTCTATGAATGTATGGTTTAATGGTTTAATTTGTGATTGGTATGGAATTTATTAAGTAATAACCCCATATATGGGCACCCATTCATCCCCAAAGAATTTGAGAAGGGACAACTATCCAGCAGGGTGACCCCCTTCGATGATTCGGCTCAGTAGGTGATATATCTTGGCCCAAACAGGGATAGAAAAATGGATGCATTTACTGGTGGCCAACTGAGATTCTGTGATAAAGGTTGAGGCTCTTATACCCCCATATTCTCACACTGGTATATGCCACCCACCTAGAAACATGGACATGAAATCCACCAGTTGAAATAATCGATCGACATCATGGATGATACCACATCCCCATTTCCGAAAATCCCCCTCTTCTAAGGTGGCCCAGTTAGTAGCTGCTTACATGTGGGTGTATATGGAAGGACCATCCCTGGGTCTCCCTGGATCGGTATCGAGACCAGTATTCATAGAAAAAGCATCAAACCAGTTGTCAAATGGAAGATCATGTTTCACATAGGAATCGCGTTCCTAAAAAATCATCTTTTATTAGAAGATGAGTTTCCTGGATATAGAGGGGGTTCTTTTATCATCATCCTAAACAGTGGAGGGGGATTCATCGTACATTTACCCAATGATAGGGGCTCCCGAAATTTTCTAGATGTCCCAAAGGCGGATGCCAACCTCCCCGTGGGTCAAACAGAACATATTGGTATCTGTACTCCACCAGCACAAAATCCATTAAATAAGGTATGTAGGATGACGAGTGTTTGTTTGAGAAAACCATGAAGCCTCATACAGTCCAACAAGATGAAGCTCAGCTTGGTATTATTCAAAAATTTGGAAATCCCAAATGGGCCACCCCCATTCCATTCAGAATGAGCCCCCAGGGTGAAGGTCCCGTTGAGATGATCAATCATGCTGCTCATTTGCATTAGCCTTAGTTGTGATTCTCTGATAACAGTGGGTCGTCTGATCTGGTTTCCACTGTACCACTTATATGGTTTGAGGCTCATAATGCAGCATGGGACCAGATCTTTTCTCTCTCTAATGGTACATCCCCTTAGATGAAATAAATGCCTTTAGAATATAAGTATTAATTATCCAGAAACAGGGATAATCAGTCATGTTTGGCTCCAGGATCACTTTGTTAGAGAAATGACCAACCCTATAAGAGGGAATCCTATCTGATACTGGATACTCCATTTGAACCACTATGAGCAGATTCAAAAGGGATTGGTGAAATGGATGGAATAGCATCTTTTCGTCAACCAAAGACACTATATCCCTCGATCTTTCGTCATCAGCATTAAGAGGAGCAGCAATAGTAGCCTCAGAAGAAGCAGTGATGCTATCATTAGCATGTGAATCAGCCATTGTATCCTGCATTGAAATATCCAAAATCCAATGATAATTCAGTCCAATAATAAAATTTTTGGAAAAGGATATAAAAAAACAAAATTCTTAAGATACATCAAACATAACTGAAAAATACTCTGTGTACATTTCCTGAAAGCATTATGCGCAAAGTCCATTACATGTACTGCATGACTTGTGGAAGAAACTCTTCTAATTGCTATTGTATGTGGATTAAATTCAATGTGCACAACCATGGTATGTGAAATGACCACAAGGCGCAGGCACGTGAACCATTGGCCGAATAATAGAATGTCTCGCAGAATGTAGAAATAAAGAACCTCGACCATTTTTTAAGTTTTCATTTAGAAGTTGCAGACTATTATTTATGTTTGTATTTATAGTTTTCGAAGTTCTATTCACTAATCCATATTTGGTATTCAAAAAAGTCTGTTGCGTAGCTTTCTTCCTTGTGGAATCAAGATTTTATGTTTTAAATTTCCACCGTTCTGTTTGTAGAAACTAGAAATGTGGTATGCAGATGGGTAAATGGTGTGAAATCGATTCATAGAACATACAAAGAATTTCCCAAAAACAGTTTTCGCATGGATCATGGTATGTGATACTGAAAGATGCTGGGAAATTAGGATAAATTTTTACCATGAGAAATGGTAAAAGGAAAATAAAATGTGCCCTAATATATATGTGTGTTCCCCTCAAACCGGGTCAACATTTTCCACAACAATCATTTTAGTTTAGTAATTCTTCAACAATGGAATAGTCCCCTATTCTTTCCGAATAGACATTATTCCGATGGGTGCATTTGTAGGGTCCTGAAAATTCCTCCAAGAAGAGGAAATACCCCCAAAATTGCTTTAAAAATGGAATCAATCACTTATATGAGTTCATCAAGGAGAAGGGACTCCAATTGAGTTAAATAACATTGAACGAGCTTGATGGAATTCAAGTTTTCATGTGGAAAGTATATGATCCCTGGGAATGGTATGTGAAGAAGATGGATCACGAACTGCTGGGTATGCGGGAAGATCCGCGAACTGCCGGATCGCGATGTGATGGCCTACGAGCAAGGAAAACCGTGAACTGCGTCAACAGGAGGAGTTCTGTACGGTAGACCGTCCACGTACCATGCCGTAAACACCTCAATTTAAGGATTAAGAAGATGGACAGGGTTCCACAAACCATTTTTGCAAATAGAAACCTCCTCAAACCCTAGTCGATAGATTCTTCCATGGGTTAGTATATTTATTCAATGGGAGTCCACAAATGGTTCTGTTTTCCCATTAGATACTATCAATCTGATGCTTTATCAAAGGATCTCAATAGAAGAGGAAAAGAGGATATGGACAGAGAGAAGGATGGGAAAATAAAGCTTTAGGATGACTCAAAGGTTTCACTCAGGCTTCTGTCTTGTTTCAGCAGCGATGCATGAACCGCAAACTACTTCCTTCATAGGTACAATCGGCTTTAACCTATAAAAATGGTGGAAATAAATAAAAATAATAGATCCAAAAAACCAAATGGTAGACAGTAAACCAAATACTTCTCGCAGATGATTTTTTCAAAAATGGTAATCCCCCATACCCTCCTTTGAAATTATTCCCTATGTGGCATACCACTATGTGGATGGGACACAACGCCACATAACCAATTAGTATGCGGATGTAACCCAAATGTTCATGGTGATCCGCATACCACTCTGGTCCGTGGTTGGAGACAGCCAAAACTAGTACATAGAATGGGTTATTTTCATGTACTATTCTTTTCTGGTTCCAACGTTACCCCTCCATTACCGTCCAATCCTCCATGCTCCCTCCAAAAACTAGTCATCCAGTGCAAGGTTTATGCCTCCTACAAAGCCACCAGCCATGTACGATCAGACCATCGGGTGCATATGTAAGCCCTATTGAGTAAACACACCTATGGTAAGCGAAGTCACGAAGGCCCTCCCTATAAAGGGGTGGTCTTCGGGAAAGCCTGTAAGGAAACATTCCAACAGAAACCTAGAATTACACTTTGTTATGCCGATGGGAACCACCTTGTTATTAGTATTATGGGTGATCACTTTCCTTTCCATTCAATGAGGAATAGTGATCAGTTGAATAAGTTTTGTATGCTCCCCCATTGGATGATGTCGATTCTCCTCCCCTTCCCAGATAATCCTCTAGGGTCATCCCTCTGATGTATGTCCCCAAACATATGAGGTAGGGCTACGTGA
Source organism: Viscum album (assembly GCA_963277665.1). Classification (NCBI taxonomy): domain Eukaryota; kingdom Viridiplantae; phylum Streptophyta; class Magnoliopsida; order Santalales; family Viscaceae; genus Viscum; species Viscum album. The sequence goes on from OY728134.1 coordinate 479,906,088, forward strand.
CCGTTAAATTCATTTTACATGGAATGGTTCTTCTCTCTATGCCCTCACCCACATTTGACCTGGCCCATCCGTCATGGGCTCTCCATCCCCCACCAATAGGGGAGGAGGAATGTGCATTTTGTAATCATTAGAATACTCTTATTCCTTACACCGAGTGTGAATCCTTTGTGGTTAGAGGTTTTTGAGGATCCCAAAATCATCACATCATTCAAACTATGAGAACTCTTACTCCTAACTAAATCAGGATACGTAGGATGCCTTCTAGAAGGCCTGATCTCCCAAAGGGTCCACCCAATCATATCTACCGAATAAAAAGCTTCCATTCATAATCCCCACACCAATGTAATCTATGTGGGTTCTGATTCTTCTCTTGAGGATACATAAGAAGCCCTCCTTGTGGGACCTATCATAATATCAAGTCACCCTATATCCCCCATGGATGATGATAAACTCCAGAGTTCCATATAATATGCCTAATTCAGCATCACCTCTATGGCATCAAACATATCCATGCTCATGGGGATCCTTCAAACCAAGAGTAGCCTATAGAAATACTCTATGGGGATGAACTAAGGAATGAAAAACATTTGAACATGACTTAAATTTATACTAGTGTCCGAAAAAATACAGCCATCCTCACCCAAAAGGGTGCGGTGAGCCTGACCTCCCATCATCTCGAATAATGGAGTCCTCAATTGTTGTTGGACAAATCATTAGCCAACGATTGCCTGCCTTTGGAATGTATTTACATGAATTATTGATACCAGGGTCTTGGGTCATTCTTGGTTCCATGAATATATTCATTGGATACCATCCAAGGAAGTTATATCTGGGAAGGACTGATTGCATGACTTGTTGAATCCTACACAATAAGTCATTGGACCAACTATTTCCCATAGGGTTAATTCAATCATCCTTAAAGGATAATGAAGTTGAATGGGTTGAATCAACGGAATGGTAAATTCAATGAGATCCTATCTCTTTGAAAAAATAGCATAGGTGGTGATCTTCATCATGCCATTTCCGCATCCCCCATAAGCACACCACCTTAGAGGTGGAACGGTTGTGAAGATATTCTACCCCATTTTCTCTACACCGAGAATAGATCACATGGGCTCAAGACTAGTTTAAGGTTTTTACCCTCATGGAAGAAACACACATCACTATAGTATGAACCCTAGGAGCATATACTAGGAGTTCACATATGAAACTAGGAATCCCTGTATGGTCATCATGACTTTAAACTATGTGTAGGTGTCCTATTAGGAATTTACAACATACTGTGTACCTTGTTGGTCCTCATTCACATTATATTGCTTTATGTAGCCATGTCATGTATCCCTTCCTTGAATATATAACCTTTTCCCTTGAGCTTTATGACCATTAACTAAGATATATTACAACCTTCTCATATAATATTAAACAATTCCATTTACATCCAAGCTATGCAATAATTTTCAACCCATCCATATAATGTCTTCATTCGAGAAGTCATCACCTATTTTTAGAAATTTCCCTCTCCCATGATGCACTCTAGAAAATTTTTTTTCTTGATTCTCACCTCCATGGGATATGTAGTGACACTCGAACACTTTGAATTTATGTCCAGCCACAGAATTATGATCCATGTCTTCACCTTTTTTGTTATGGGTTTTTATTCCTGGAAAGGTGCTATTTGGTATGGACTTTTTCTATTCCCACCCACACAGTGTCTGTCTCAATGGTGTTATTCCACGCCTCTTGTCACCTTATGATCCGAACTCTATGACCATTACAACGAGACATCCGATGTCCATGTTCACAAGATATTAAATTGCATATCTATTATGATTTTTATCTCTCGAGATAATATCTCCCCCTTTTGGGATTATCTGTCTTCCATTCTATTTTCAAGAACAACATTTGGCTTGATTCCAAACCTTACAAGATATATAGAAACAAATTGAATTTACATTCTTTGTGCAGTAGCCACCCTACCTCTGTCACCATTTGGAATGACTTCTTTCGGGAGTGTGTGGTATAGTGTTGACATCCTTTGTCCACATTCAAATCAGGTTTATGGTCAACGACACCATGTACCTCCCTTGAGATTATCCCTTCTTACATTCATCCTTTCTGTATGATGCTAAACCTCATGGGTAGGTCCATGATCCATGATTCCCATTATATGGGGTTTCTATCATTTATCACATCTTAAGGGACCCCTCTAAAGTTATGGATGATTGACCGTATGGGTCACTTACAGTTTTCAGCCAATGTTTTCAAGAACATCAAATGGCCGTTTTAGATTGGTCCTGTATTGCTTATACGTTCTATTTCCAACCCTCATTTGATTGTTCCAATCCCATGTCGCTTGTTAGAAATGTTGTATTTCAAATTTGGTCCATAGTTATCATATATCATCATGCCACCTTCACTGCATCCCAAATATTGGGAATGTGGTTCAAAATTACATTCCCCCTAGGGCCTTTTGGACTATCGACACCATTGATGTTACTCTATACATTCCTGTGCATTGAGTAAAAATGTTGGCATGGTTGGGATATTTTTGAGTGAAATTCCCCCTTTCATTATTGTAAATACTATTTTAATGGTGAATGTATGTCCTTACTCCATGTTTCCTATATCGAGAATGGATCACATGGGCTTAGAAGTCTTTGTAAGGAAATACCCATATATAGGACTGTGAAACCTTACGGTCCGAACTCTATAACCATAAACTAAAATATATTTCATCCATGTTATATGAAATTATATCATGTTGCGTTTCCTCACAAGAAATTAAATTGTTGTGTCCTTACCACATGACATTAAAGTGTCTAGTCTTGTCCTTTTATATGACCTTAAACATCGTTTTCATCATCCTAGACTCACGATGAAAAAGAGGGAATCATTTTTGTGTTATCACTTGAGAAAACATCTATATTCGTAATGGTAATCATATATGCTATGTGTTAGGTCTACATATGGAAAAATTCTCACAGAGGAACCCAGAATATTCATCCCGAGCTGGAAACATCAACAAAAATGGATTATCAAATCAATGAATAAAAACAAGACATTAACGGCCTCTAATCCTTATACATTAGTCAAACATCAATGGTGAAGCTACTCTAGAACTGCATGTTGATTTATTTCCATCCTTTTCAGATATATAGTGACCCCCATATCATTAATCCTAGGTCCAACCACAACATTATTTCCATTAAATTGTTTTGATTTGTCATCGTTCTCATAGCATGATGTTAAACTACAAATATTTAAAAGAAATATGTATGTCTTGATTCTCATCTTTATGGTATTCATAGAGGCGCTCAAATATTTCATCTTCATTCCCAGACTAAGACTCATTAAACATTATTGACATTTCCCCTAATCATGGATCACACATTAATAAATTAAACTGAGAGTCCCTAGTCCATGTGACATTACATTAAACTATCATTCATGTTCTGAGAAATGTGACATTAAAATATGTGCATCAACCTAGTAATCAGATGCTAAATTATTCCATTAATCTTCCTTATAGTGTAATTTTAAATTGTGTTCTTATCATAATTATTTTCATGAAAAAAAATTATAGTACATTTTAGGTCATCACCTGACAGTTCCTACCTGGAAAGAGTTTTGATCTTAATTCTTACCAATACGCCATTTCAATGTTCCTTTGTCAGGGTGGAGTAGTTTAAAGAGTGTTGGAAACCCTTCCAGAAGCCTATTAATCCATCTAAATTATTATTGTGCCCTTTATATGGATCCTTATCCTCTTTCACATCTGAGGTAACCCCCTGATGGTCTGGTCCCATGCATGTTTTTCTCACCTACCATCCAGAGAAAATGTTTTGTAAGGAATTAGACAACATTTTGAGTTAGGACACATGCATTAGAATGTGGTCAATGGTTGGTCCTTGATTGATTCTTCTATATTAGGCTAGTGATACGAGATCATCATTTCAAATAAAGTAATTTTGTTATCTTATATTGTATCTCCATAATCGATGTGTTCCATATTTTGGGTATCGTGACTCACACCTCCCATTCCCCTTCATTGGATAGATTTTAATGCTCCTTGAATTACCCCACATGTGCTTTATAGCTGGCTGAGAATGAAATTTTGGAGAATCTGGGAACCTTACCCTTTAGTATTTTCCTCTATCCCCCTAGAGACATTGAAAAGTTAATTAACAATAGAAGACCCTATGTATTTGATATTCAGTTAGAATTCTCATACAAAAAATTGATGGTTATGCAGTGTTCCCAAGATTCTCACACTACATATGACCCATATGAGCTTAGGGATTGATCACAAGTTTCATAATAGTTATGATTGAGATTCACTCATCAAAACAATCAAGAAAACATTATAGTCATGCACACCATACGATATAGTTAAACAAATAGGGAAATATGTTTTTATATGTTTATCCAAAACATGGACTATATGAATCATCCCCTTCAATGGAATACATTGATTCTAAAACCTTCTGGATCGTATCCTATAATTTTTTTCCTATTACTGGATCTCCCTTTCTTCATCAGTAGCCATGGAGTGAAGTGAATCTTCCCTAGTTTGCATTCATTAAAACTTGGCTCTGAACTCAACCATTTAACAGAATGCATGAACCACCTACTCTAAGGACTCTACAAGCTAGGCTTTCAATTGTTCAACGATATCAGAATGGCCTATGTTAAACAAAACCTGTTCATTTTCATACTCATCAAGGCAGTAGACCACCTGTTCAGCCTTAATAATCCTTGGGATGTTCTCGGTTTTCCATCACCATCAGGATGAATTTAAGAATGGTCTAATCTCTTGCATCATCTTAGCCAAATAATCACAGATAATCATAGGAATATGGAAAGCTTCCAACCCTCCAGTGTAGAGAAATTGAAACCACATCTGATGTGACCCCATCCGACTAAGAATTCCTTCCCCTAGTTGATCAAGGCATAATTTGATACACTTTCCATGCCTTGTTTCCAATCATGAGTCTCTCTTCGGTAGTGTTAGGGTTAGAATCATCCAGATCCTCAATATTAATAGGTTTGTACACCTGGAAAATAAATAGGAGTTCATAAGTAGGATCCCTCTCTAGAATCATTTATTTTTAGGTGACCTCACCACAACCAGCTTCAATGTCAACCCTCACAATGGAACCACTTGCGAATGCAACTTATTTTTCATCAGAAGCTAGGTCTAGAATACTATGAACAAATAGTTCCTCACTTATTGGTGTGATCCCTGGTGGATCTCCCATAGATGTTTCATACTAAATACTTTTCCGAGAATCCAATAGTGTTTTCACTGCAAATAGAATTAGAACCTTGGCCTGATGAGTTCCCCAAAAACAGATTTGGTTCTATAAATGTTGAGACATATAATAGCTAAACAAAGTAGTATCTAGTGTATGATCCACTGTAGGACCCAGAAATACAAGAGATCCATTTTCACATGTTAACTCAGTGATAGAAAACAATTTCTTTAGAATAGTAAGAATGTCCTAAGGCTCTGAGGTCGCCCCTTCTGCCCCTCCTATCGGATCATTGATGATCACTTCAGCCAGGTTGGTCCTCTGCCCTACTCAGTTTTAGATGGAGGTCCTGGGAGATTCCCTTGCACATCTATAAGTGAATTTTCTCCCCCCATTGGGGTAACTTCTTGATCACCACTACCAATAATGTCTAAAACAAGACAATGTTTGATTAGCAGATCCACGTTATGAAAAGAGATAAGGCTAGGAATGATATGATTTGAGACTTACCTTGAGTTGTTCATCCAATTTCACAACGGAGCTTGTTATTTTTCTACTATCACGTGGAATCCCATAATGGTATTTTATTCCCTAAATCTCTTCTCATATTGAACCAACTTTCTCATATTCTCCTTCCTCCTCTTCTTCATCATCTTCTTCTCCATCATCATCATCCTGGAATGTTAGTTTTTTCAGATCGTGCTCCTGGTCGAGCATCACATTCTCTAGGAGATGTGGAATTTCATTCCACCCCAATGGTGCATGTATACATCCATATCCATCAAATATTTTTATTATTATTTAATTTAAAAAAAACTAACCTGGATGATCCCAATTTCCAGTTTCTAGATCCCATATTTTGTCAATGTTTCCAAAATCCTATAAGTATTTTTGACTGTCACAGGGCTGTTTAAGACGGCCAGTGTGTTGGGAAAATTGAATCTTTAATAGGTTGGAGAAAAAATATTAACTCTATCCTAAGGAGTTCCCTATCTAGTCCATGAGGACACTAAAAGAAATATTACTCTATATAGGGAGGAGGCACGACTACACCTTGCGATGCTCCAACTAGTAATGTTCAAGCATGGGACATCCTAGCTACATGGCTTACCTCTGTTCTTTCTTCCCACGAAATAAATCACATACTCCCTTATCATACATTATCAATGATCTCCTCTTTGATATGTCTAATGGGTTTCCATAGAATCTTTTCTGGAAACGGTACTACACAATGTTCAACATACAGTATTTATAGTCCAACATTAACATCTGTGGGTGAAATATAATGACTTGACCAAAGCTATTTGTCATGAACCTGACCCAAAGTTGTTGAATGATGTAGGGATTCCACTCCACTCAAACCATCATGTAAAATGTTTTTGGAATCCACTGCATGCACTCGAACTGCCTGAAAAACCTCGATAACACGTAGGATTCACAAAAGATTTTATTTTTGATTCGGGATACTTGCAAACCACCCATAATACTCGGTTGATACTCCCTATACTATAGTGGGCCCTATCAATCATCTACAATCTGCTCATTTGGGGATTGAATGTGATGGAAGTTGATGTTTTCATTGTTTTTTATCCTGAGTTTGATCCCCTCACCATTAAGCATCAAAAGTCATATTCCAGTAATATTAAGTAAAGATGGACGCATACCATCACCTAGAAAACATATGGAATTGTAGAAGTCATACCCACCCTAGTGAGCTACAACCCATCCATGAAGAATTTATAATGGTCTACATATCCCCATGGGTATAATTCCTATTGAAATGTTCCCTATATTATTGTATAGCCTGGCTAACACATGCACTCCCAAATCGACCGTGTTCTTGGCTTCTAGATTCCTAGCCATCACCAAGGTCTCGTGGTGGACCCCGATTCTCATGTTCCTTATTGGAAGAAACCACCCACTCATGATTGCATCAAAGAACCTAGGAAATCGTACATTCGGGTGCCAGAATATTTTTACATTGAATCCCCATGATGGGTACTAACCTACTTCCAGGACCATATGATATTATCCTTTCATGTCCCTCTGGGATGCATCTAGGAACTACTTCCCTCATCCAACAATTCTCTCCACCTCATCCTACATTTATAAAAATGGATATTCCATTATAGATATGATATATCCTTTGGGATTTTCATGATTTTCACCCTCTCTTTAGCCACCTCTAACAGATTCCTTGTGAGATTGGGGGTGTGGGCCATGTCTCTCTAGATTTTCATTGTTGGAAGCAACCCATCATACCAGTACCCTTTCATGTGGATTCCTAATATTCATTGGATGTCCCAAAGGCTGAATCAAACGACCCTATGGTGGATGTGGAAGGTGTTTGTGTTAGGGGACTACTAGCTAAATACCTCAGGCACCAAGTCTCACTGATGATAGAAATGGAACTACGACATCCTGACAACCTCAAACGACTCAATGAGGTGAAGCTAAATCCCAAAATCCTCAAAATTCATGAATAACGAGTAATCTCATTCCCATTCACTCATGAAGCTTTCCCCTGGACTTAAATTCCCATTCAGGATAGCCCTTGGTCTCATTATTCATACTGAACCTAATGATGCTATCATTCTGAGATGGAGATTCCTAAAGAACCAGATTACTCCCCATGACAGTACATGTTTTCATATTCAGTACATAAAAATCCAAGTCATGAGATTCCCAATCATGGTAACCATTGTGTGTAATTAATAATCATCTCATATTATCATCATACGCCACCCATGATAGTGGAGTATCAGTCTCCAAACCTAAAATTATCACCTCTTCAAAAATACTAAAGTTCCATCGCATGAGGTTATCTCTAAAGACATAATTATTTTGAGCCTGGATAATCATGCCAAAAGGCATCTGATATAGAGATATCACTCTTCTCAAATGGAGAATATGAGGATTCATGATCATCTCAACCATCTGCCCATCGCAAACAACTTCACCTACAGTATCATTCTATTCAACATCCATCTCTGTTAGGTAACATAACTCACAAAGGGGTTTCAAAAAATAATGGGGGATGGGTGTGAAGGGAAATCAGGTGTGTGAAAGATAGAAGTATGTATGAAAAATCCCCTACACGATATGAAAAAATGATTTGTAAGTAGTGAGAATGAACAATGGGTGCAAGAAAAAAAAGAGATAGAATTCATTAATGTTCACACAAAATGGATGATCCTTCACACATAAGACAAAAATATTGTATCATATGTGAAATTCAAGATATGAATCCATCCCCCTCCCAAATATTTATAGGTGTATACCGGGTCATCCATGTGTGAAGATATGTTTTGCGCGTTGAATCATTATTTTTGTTCCCACTTCCAAAACTCAACTATTTTCATCAGCGTTACCTTCAAAACCAGAACTTATTGTTCCCATTCAGATTGGATTCTGAGGGGGGATTTTTTTTCACTGGACTTCGTTTGATGCCATAAACAGAAATATTTTAGCAAACCGAAGGCACATTTTAAATCTACAGATGAACCGGAAAATCATAAGGGAGTTCCATGAAATATTCTATGTTTCTACAAAATAATTAACTCTGCATAAAAGTAGCTTTCATGCCCAATGTGATTTCAAATGGGTTATTCATTTCCATGATCCCAAATAATTTCATAGTCAGTGGTACTAAAGAAATATGGCCGATGTAAAATAAAATGGATTGTACATAGGATCTTGCACATTGAATGCGACATCAAACAACACTTATTAAAAGGACTCATTGAATGCCATTAATGAAGCTTTTTCCTATAAATATAAGCATACCCCCTCACTTAGGGTGTACAATTTTGGATGAAAAAAATGAAACTCTCATGTGTGTAAGGAAATACCATATATGAACACATGAAATACATGGCCTCAAGGTACTAGATAATACATGACAAGTCTATTTGTGGTCCTCATTTAGGCAGACCCACTAGTCTCAGATGCTATCTCCTCTCATTTTACTCTAGGGAAATTGTGAGAAAATTATCCATCTTGCATGCAATGTTTTCTCATATGTAGTTCCTCTTTCCCCCATAAACCATTATTTTCCATGAAAATATCAAATCTTGTGTGGAAACTCTTATCTTGTGTGAAATCCGTCAATATTGTGTGCTCCCCTTACAATGGTATTAATGTATTTTCCTTACCCTGAGACACCATTTTTGAGCCCTTTTTACATGAAATACCCAGATCATTCCTGAAATCCCTCTGTCAAACCCTCCAGGCTTCTGTACAGTGATTTCCTTATTCCCAGATTGATGTTTCAAGTTTTTTTGACCTACCTAATGTTTTTTATCATAGGTATGAAAATATCTATTTCTTCCTCACATAGATATTCTAACCTGAACCCCTCTATCGACTACTTCTCATCCTTATTACAACATTCCATTCTTTATTCCATACATTCCTCATGTTTATGTTGGTACATGTTATGTATGTTCTATGGGTGAGGAGGGAGTTCTCATCATTTGAGCTATAGGATGTTAAACTATCAAGCACCCACATCCTCAAAACAGAACATTAAACTATGATTACTTCCTGAGTGACAAGCCCAAGAGGACCATGAATGGGATGGGCACTAGTGCCCTCTCACCCCTCTCTCGTTGCACTTTGTCACAATGCACACCTCGGGCAGTCACTACGTAAGCCCAAACCTACTTGATTGGGTGCTCCCAATACAATGGAAATATCCTCATCATACATATAGACATCCCCATAAAAAATTACTCAAATATTAAGTCCATGTCAACCTCTATGGGCCACCAACAACATGTAAGCCCTTATTTCCTATTTGGGATGCTATCCAAGAATAAGCCCAGATGCACTCCTCACTGACGCATCCTTCATGAAGTGATCGTCTGGTCACATCCTTCCTCTTGATACACAATTTGAGCATGAATCATTTGGTCATATAGTAAGCATTGAAAATTAAATCCTCTATGGGTTTCCAATGGTTCGGAAACCCTATGCCCCTCTATACCGATCTACGTAAACTTTGGTTCCCTACCACAGAGAAATGTAGGAAACCACTCTAAGGTTCAATCCAATCAACCATTTTCCCAGCCATTTCATATCAGTTCACTATTTGTCCCACATGATGTTAAATTGGATCTCTCTAAATATGAGGGTTTTTATCTCTATCATCTATACATGGTACATATGACACCTCTATTAGTATCAATCCCATCCAATGATAACCTATGGTGACCCCTCCTTGGAATGAACCCTCCCGATGTGACATCATCTCTCTTCAGGTCATATCTCATGGGGTCTGTCTCCTTGAGGTGTTATGATACCCCTAGGAAGCAAACCATGCATAATCCCCATGCTAAATACAAAATTCTCCAACCAAGAGTGTTCCTCTTGTGATGTGATGTTAACTATACGAACTCCCTAGAATGAAAATGGGATGTTGTTCGTTGTGTACAATCGGATTGAGTTCCCAATACTGAATAATGTGGACTTTGATTCCCTACCACTACGATATGTAGGAATCCTCTATGAGGCCCATGCCAATCACTCTGGTCCCATAGTGGTATTAACGAAGATCCTTCTTTATTTCAGGATGAACATAACCTAACCTAGATGTTATACTTCCTTCAGGTCCACATACATGGGGCTATTCTCACGATCTGCCTCCTCAGGTGGATCGTCGCCCCATTCCCAAACTACATGGAAATTGATTCCCTGCTTCTAAAAAATGTAGGATGCTTCCCTATGGTTCAATCCTAAAATAATCATCTTCATGTATGTTCTATCCAATTCATCTAATTAATTTCATCATATCCTCCACCAACCATCTGGATTCTTATCCAAGCCTCCACAACCTTGCGATGTCATTCCACCCACATCCATGATATTCATAGAAGCACATGAGTATCTTACCTTGCATAAGTCCCACAAAATTATCCCTCCACCAACCAAGAGTTTCCCTCTTGTGATGGAATGATAACCATGTGTAAGCCCAAAATAACACCATCAAACTATGTGGGTTTTGATCCATGTACTCAATAAATGCTATGTAGGAAGACTCCTTGTAGTTAAATCCAAGCCAATGGTAAACCTTGGTTTCCCCCTCATTGGGTCCCACTATCCTATGATCCAACCATTGTTGTGTCTAGATCAAAATTCACATTGTGAAAGCTTTCCATATAGGGGACACACCATCCTGGTTCCATCCTTATTTAGTGTTCTAACGCTTCCATCTGGTAGACTTTCTTAGAGCTCCCTCCAAGGGGCGTATCTATATCATCCACTCCCATTGGTGTTTGGATTAGTCTAGTCCATATTCACTATACATTAAAATCACTGCCTACCCTATTTTAAACATGGGAAGCTAGGGAACACCTCCGAGACCTTCCACTGGAATACAATTCCCCACTTTCAACATGGGATGCCTCAAGCTTCCACACCCTCGAGAGGACCACTTATAAAAAAAAAATCCATGTGTATCTGTGTTTCAACATCAAAAAAATCCAACGATGACCAAGATGACTACTATCATGAAAAAATCTCACTTCCCTAACTTGAACCCTTGGTTTTGTCCTAACATAAGAATAGTAATTAACCATTATCCACATGAACGTGGCATATGAAAGAGTTTCACGAACAACTTCTTAATCTTTAAGGGACACCCAAACTCGGTGATGAATTCTGAGGAGGAATCCACGTAAGGATATGATGACATCCCATCTTCCTATTTCGTTCGAGGATAAAACATCCCTCAGGAGGTGATGGATGCGCCCTCCTTTTGAATGTGGGAATGCGGTGAAGCAACGAGAACCATCAGCCAAGAATTGCTGACAATGTGGGGCGACAAGGCACACCCCATCGAAAATGTTTCAGAAATAGTATCTAATAATTATTCACCTATATATACAACACATATTAGAATTAGAGTTTTAGATAATTAGAAATAACCATTTATGTAAAAAAATCCATGCATTTCTCATAAAATTCCTATTTTTCTTATTACACCTTGACTTATTTTTTTCATAAGTATAATTCCAACATCTCCCACAATATTATACACAGATGAATGTATTTGACAAATACCTTATATTATATAATTTTTTCTGGGGAAATGAAAACATAAAAATTAGTTATATGATATTCTTAGTAAATGTGAACATTTGAGATATTGATTGGTGATCATATGTATGAATAAGATATGCATAATGGTATGAGATCTTGAACATACAAGAAATAATTATTACCAAAATATTCAATGAAAATTAATCAGGTTTATGGAATAAGTCTTTATCATAACAAAATTCATAAGTAATAAGAGTACGTAATCATACATAATAAATCATGATCTATGAGATCATATCATAATAATAAGCCATATGTTTTTGGGATACACATAATCATAAAAAATAACTTCCTTAATCAATGAGAACCATAATTATTATAATAGCATAAAATTTAAAAATGATGATACGGATCACTACCCATTCCTTCATTTCCTTATTCAATTCTCACTTCCAATACCACCATAGTGGAAATAGTCTATTGATTAACTGAGTTGACTACCCGTTTGAGTCTATATTAGGTCATGAGATATCATTATATACCCTATTAAATACATGGATATATAATTATAGGTTCACAAATCACATAATAAAAAACATATTTACATCTTCCACGTGATCCTAAAATTATTTACGGTAGTATAAACTATGGAAAATAAATTGGGTTCATAAAGATATCATTATAAATATATTATCTCATGAGAAAGTAATAGGTTCTAAAGAACATCCTTCAAAGGATACCATCATAAGACATACACGTAATGAATGAGGATGTAATGTTATGATAAAATCCTTAAGGAATAATTAAAAAACATAAATTATGATCATATAGATGAAATATCTCTTTTTATAAATGTATTAAACATAAATTTTTAAAATCAAGAGAAAATATCCATTTTATTTTAATGACATTTATAAACTACAAATTTCATGAATAATCAGAAAAATGATATCATTGAAAACACATATTCTAACTTATATTGTAATATTTCTGGTAAATAATGTTCATGGTGGTAGGAACATACATTCATTCAATACACTTTGAAATATGTATTCTTCTCATAGATTAGAAAATAAATTAAAAAAATGAAGCTAAATATATAATTTTAAAATATTACGATTAATAATTTTTAAGGAATTTAAACATTAGTAAAAATAAACATTTTCAACCTGTTTTTATTAGATAAAAATTTAATATATCATATTTGATAAAATGGACACGGAGAAGAATGATTCACCAAACAAAAATAAGAAATATGATTTCGTTTTCATTAAAAAATTCTAATTTAATTTATGTAAAAAAATATAGTCAACTGTAATGGGAAAATGAAAACCACAAAAATAAAAATAATAGAAGAAAAAATGGATTTGAAAAGATAAATATCTTTTAATATCCCTTAATGAAATTCAAACATATTCATTCCCACAATGAAAAGGGATTTTAATATAAACCCTCGTTTCTTCAGAAATATTTCGTTCATAAGCCTGATGAATAAAATAAAATAAAATTTGGCATTAATTACAATTAATCTTAATAGATACATGAAATAAAATATCCTGGGGTCATTATAAACACAATTTTGTTCATATTATGAAACATGTACCAATTAAACAATAATAAGATAGAAACCCATTATAGTTTTCAAAATATCTAAATGAAACCACCATAAAAATGATAACCATAGATGTATTAGAAGATCCCCATAAATTTCTTGAAAATAATTATAAAATAAATTCAGTATTATTATATACACAACAAAAAATACACAAGGGGTGAATATTGAATATCTCTCAAAAAATAAAAGTGTGATGAGAAACCCTTACCTCAGGTCCTAAAATTCAGCATAAATTCTATATGTATAACATATAATAAATTAATGTATAATATAAATTAAAACAATAACCATATGTATTGTTTTATTACTATATATTATACTCAAATCATTTCAAATTACTCCTTTATTAGTAGTTCTTCCATGAAATCTTCATTTTGGTTGTTCCCTATTCCCTTATATAGGAATGTTTTGGTTCGGTTATTCTAGTCCATGAACCTTGTGTAGCACCCCAGAATTGAGATATGTAACATTTTTATTCATTTATATGTGTTTATATAGGTTGGGTAATATTGGGGAGTTTTTGGAATGGTTTTGGGGGAGGGTTTAGAAAAACAATAACCATGATTTCCTCTCCTCAATGGTTAAGGGACAGATCTCACTCATTTTGGAGGTGTTTCAAAGGGTTTTCATGGTGCTGTAATGGTGATTATATTTTTCCATGTAACCTATCTTGGTTACTTCTTGGAGTTCTGAAGATATAGTTCTCCCTCTCTCACAGTTTTTTAGATCTATATATGTTGAATGTAGATATAATGTTTTTTAAAAAAATGATGATTGTTGGACTTATTGATGGGATAAAAATATATCTACGATGGTCTGGTAGAGTTTTCACCAAGATTTGAGGAGCAGTTATTCATTGGTCGGTTTCATCGAAACCAAAATGTTGGTGGATTAACTCTGATTTAAATTTTTTTAAAACTCTACGGTTTTAATTCATAATAGTAGTTTTATATTTATATTTATAATGTTTGTGATCTACTATGGTTATGTGACACCAAATTTTTGATGTTTTCTATATTTGGGAAAAATAGGTTATTATTGTGAAATGTACATGATGTTGGATTTAAAATTGATGATATTTAAATCATTAGTGTGATTTATTTTTTGGAAAAGGTTTGAAAGCATGATTTTTAATGAAATGGGTTGTTTTGATATTTGGAATTGATGAATTAAAGGGGGTTTTCAATAAATGTTGATTTTGTTGAAATGTTCATGGATTGTTTCAGAATTGTTTATTTTCATAATTGATTACTATGAGTGTGGGATTGTGTGGTATAATCATGGGTTATAGGGTTTGGATTTTGGATGTGAAGGAAACCCATCAATGATATGAATGTGGGCATAAATTACCACTATAAAAAGGGGATGGAGTTGGATGTGAAGTTCCACCTTCAATGGTAATATCAACCTTGTGTGTAATAGTGAGACTATAATTGTGTAGGCATGAAGACATGATAAATAATTTTGGTAAGAGAAATATGTGTTGGAGAATTGTTAAGGATGTTTTTGGTTTCTTTCATTGGTTTTATGTTGATTTGGGTAAAGTGGTTTGGTAATGGGGTGTTTCTTGTTCGAAATGGTTTCTTGGTTTTATGGGTTTATATAATTTTTTTAATATAAATTGTTATATCTAGTTTTATCCCAGTGTACTGTATAAAGATATCATTTAGGGGAAACCTACTGAGTATTATTAATCAAAATATTCTTTGGCTCTTTGGTGATTTTAGATATTTGTACCTCGGGACACTAGTAAAGTCATATCTTCTCATTTTCTTAGTGGTGAATCGTGATGATTGGATGGTCTTCTGGTTCTAGGATTGGAGTTTGGTGTAGGGATATATATATATAATTTTTAAATTCTTTGGGTTTTATTTTTTAGTCTTCATATTGGTACCATTTTTTTATTATTATTATGGATTGGTTGGGTGCGTGTTTAAGGTATTTTCATTTTTGTAACATTATTGATATGAATCATGTAGTGGTTTCTATTAAAAGAACATTTGGTTGGATATTTTCATTCCAAGGAAAAATCATTCACTGACTATTCTTGAAGCTGCCGACATTAATTTTCATCCATTTTCTCCCCATAAATTTTGCATAATGCCATGTAGCATTTCGTCAAATTCTCAAGCCAATGGGTAGGTGCAGGATGTTACATGTGAATTCAGTGTGTTCGGAACTTCAATTTTTACTTGATTAGTACTTTTGAATTGATTTTTGATCTTGGGGTTGGAAATCATTCATGGTGTATAAATTGGGTTGGGATGGAAGCAAGGAATATGATTTTCAAAATATGGAATGTATAGTATAATAGGACGTAGCTAACCCTTTTATGATAAACTTCATGTTACCATGGAGTTGGGTATATAAGTTTTTTGGAGACACATATAGATGATTGATTTAATTGTCATGGTGGTATCCCATAAGTTGGGTACGGAATGTAAGGTTGCATGAAATCCCACGATAATTTCATATTTCATTTGGTATAATGATTTTTGTTGTGATATGAATGTATGGATTTTTTTTAAAATCGAAAAATTGTTTTCAAAAATTTTGATTTTGAAAAGATAATGGATGTGGTATTTTTAAAATGGGAAAATTTTAAAAATATTGTATTTAAAAAAATGATTCAACATAGTAAAATATGAATTTTTTGGAACAAATGGTTGTGATATCTAGAATGGGATATAATTTGAAATTACAAGCCTTTAGTTTCTAAGGAGTGTGACTTATGGTGAATACTATATTGGTAGAAATGACACTTGGTAGTTGTCGTAGAGAAAAGCCAAAGGATGTTGTTGGTAATGTTGTTGCACATAAGCCCCATGTCAACCAGTAGCTAATGTAAAGCATAGTAAAATAAATCCAAGCTATGGAAAGTGGGAATCAAATTTATTAGACAAGCCTTGTGGATCACATGGTTCAGTTTCAAAAGCATAACCTACCCAATTTTGGGGGTGATATTGAGCCAGAAAGGGTACAACTATGGCTGAACTGGATGAATTGAATATTCAATTTCCTAGGAACACTAGTATAGTTAAATGTGATGTTAGTGATTTACATGTGGGATGGTCTTGCACATCAGTGGTGGGAGTTAGTGGTCTTGGTTGGATTGGATCAAGGCATGATATTAGAGGGTGTTTAGGAATTGTTTAATAAATAATTCTTCCATTATATGTTAAAAATTCTAAACAAAATTGAATTCCATATCTTGAAACAGGAGAGAATTTATTTGATAGAATATGCATCTATTTTTATGAACTTTGTTCGGTTTTCACCCGCAGTGGTGGCTAGTGCATCCCTGAATGTTCAAATCTTAAAAGAAAGATTGAGGTAATAAATTGTTCCCAAATATCAATACCATATATATGTAATTATATAGAGATGGTGAATAGAAATAAGTGAGTGAAATTTCTATATTGGGGGCTACAGGTGGGGGGAGGTTGTTGGTACCCATGCGGAATACTGGGAACTCTAACGTAGGGATCAAGAGGAAGAGGGACAATTATTTTTTGGATAGGGATATGGATCATAATTCTACAATAGGATCGGTAAATCTTCCTCTGAATCATCAATTAAAGGTAGGGTGTTCTCGGTTTTGTTCTATAGGCCACCTGATAAGGTATTGTACAACATAGCCTGGATCATGTCATAATTTCAAGATGATGGGTAATAATCATTGTTACTATCATAATACTCCAATTTTGAGGCTTCATGACACTCCTCAAGGGTTGAATGCATCATATTCCTCAACGGGATGGGGTCCGTAGTGTACCTCTCAACAGCAGACGAGACTCTGTCATGGTGATTCTTGGAATACCACGACTCCTTAGCATGGGATGTTTCATCAGGGTAATAAAGAGTAGAGTGTAGAAAGCAAGAATCTATTTGATGCAAATCAAGTTGTGGTGGATGATCAATTGGGACCACCCATGGTGTGATGTATGATTCTTTTTAATTCTAAATTTATAAAAGTGTTGTTTTATATCAGTTCTTCTAATTCATTCATTTCTTATTTTATAATAGATTTTCATAGTTTATGTGTGGAAATGATTCATTCTTTCTTGAAACATCAAACTCCTCCCTGGTAAAGAGAGTGTCAATCCATCTAGTGTTGAGAATGTTGTATAGTTGTGGGAGATGTTGAGTTTATGTTGGTCTTCTCAGTGCCTTAGAAGGACGCATATGATTTAATCTTGTGTATGGATTGGCCTACCAAGTTTAATGCTCAAATTTACTATTTTTCAGGAATTGTTAGTTTTATTATGGGTGATGGATTTGAAAAATACTTCAATATATAGAAAAATGTGATGGTGGGTAAAACAATATTATTGTCTCTAGAAGTTGGGATGATATCATATCAATTAGAAGCTTTGTTTTTTGAATCAATGGAAGAGGATGGGAGAGGTAGTTATTCAGTAGTGGGTGATCAGTTTATGGATGTCTTCTTGAAGAATTATCAGGGTTTCCATATCATGGGAGATGATAAGTTAATGATTGATCTCCATCCAAATACCACTCATATCTGACATCCATTTTATCAGATGGAACCAGAAAAATTAAGGCAATTTAAAGTATAATAAGTTGAGTTATAAAACTAATGGTTCCTCTGGCCTAGCACATATCTAGGGGAAGTGCCGGTTCTATTTGGTGAAAAACACTTATGGAATGTTTTAGTTGCCTGTTGATTATCATATGAATAAAAAAGTTATGATAAAGAATTTATATCCACTACCATTCATTTTGGGAAATTCGATTAGTTTAGGGCAGGTCAATGTTTTCAAAAATTTAACTTACGATCAGGGTATAATTAGATGTGGGTGAAGAAGGGGGGTATTCTGGAAACAACCTTCAGAAGTATATATGGAAAATATGAGTACGTGGTTATTCCCATCGTCCTGATGAATGCACCAAAAATGTTCACAAAATTGATAAATTGGATATTTCATACATATATGGATTCATTCGTGGTTTTATTCATGGATGCTATACTTGTGCATTCAAAAACATGGGCGAATCATGAAAAACACTTAACAATAGTATTTTGGACGTTGAGAGATAGTCAATTTTATGAAAAACTACCAATATATGATTTTTAGGCAAAATAATTCCATTTCATTGGCCATATTATTTCAAGGATAGGTGTTTCATTGTATCCAAAGAAGACAGAAGACAGTATCTCTTGGAAACCACCAAACAATATTTTTTAGGCATGGAGATTCCCAGGTTTAGTTGGGTATTATCATTGCCTTGTTCATGAATTCTTGTGATTAACCTCCCCAATGAATGCTTTAACTTGAATAAATATTTCATCTCAATGGAATGATATTATATGAAAATCATTGGAAGACCTTAATGATCATCTTACATATGCACCAAACATTGTTTTTCTAGGACTAGGGAATGTCCACATGGTGTATTTTGTTCCATTAAGATTAGGGTTAGGGTGTGTTTTCATGAAAGGGGATTTCATGGTATCATATCGGCCACATACGTTGTGGGTTTATGTGAAGAACTACCTAATTCATTATTTTGAGTTTGTTGTGCTCATTCATGATTTGAAAATTTGGTGCTACTATATCATCGATGAGATACTCATGTTGTATACTGAACACAAGATCTTGAAGTGTTTATTCTCATAGAGAGATTATAATTTTAAGAAAAATGGATGGATAAAGTATCTCTAGATATTTGACATTGACTTAATGTAAAAAACAGGTAAGAGAAATTTCGTGGAAAAGCCATTGAGTAGAAATTAATATGCTCACATGGTTAAAAAACATTGGATCAGTGGATGTTGATGTTAGTTTTAGCTGACATGATGTTGGAATGTGAAGACTACGGTGTTGTATCTATTTTATTTTCAGTCTCATTGTTTCCTGAATTGGTTTTTTTGGTTATAGAGGATCTGATGTCTGATTCAGAGTGTGTGGTGATAACATCAAAACTCAATGGTGTGGAGACCCTTGAGGGATGGAAACTGGATGTGAATTTAGTATTGTGATTTTTTAATTAGATTGTTATACCTACTGATTTTTAGGATAAACTTCCAAATTAACATCATCATTTTAGATGTGATGTCCATACTAGTCTTTAAAAAATGTACAAAGAATTAAAACCATATTTTTGGTGGGATGGTATGAAGAGAAATGTAACTTGGTTTGTATCAAGATTCTTGGCATGTCATCAAGTTAAGGTAGAGATTCAATTACGAGCATTTATGTTGCACTATTTTCCAATCAATTTATGTATGTAGAAGAATATAGTGATAGATTTTTTTACATGTCTCATAATAATGGTAAGGATGCCTAGTCACATATGGGTAATTGTGGATCGACTCACAATGTTAGCTAATTTCATCCAGATTTGTGAATCCCTTATGGGGAGGGTCTATCCAGATTATATTTACAAGATTTGGTAATAAGGCATGGTGTACCACTTTTTATTTTATTAGATAGATACCCAAGGTTGACATCTCATTTCTATAAATCCTTGAAACAATCCCGTGGGACTCAGTTGATGATGATCATGGAATATCATCCTAATAAGGATGGTCAATCCAAAAGGATGATAAAATCCATTGAAGATATTTTGTAGGATTGTTTTCAAGATTTTGGTGGCCCATGGTAGGATCACATTTTATTGTTTCAGTTCCATACAATAACTGTTATCGGGCCTCTATACATATGGCTTCGTTTGAGCATTGTATGAGCATCCATGTCATTATAAACCTTGTTTGGTAGAAATACGTGAAACATTGAGGGTTGGTCTGGTCCTTATCCAAGATACAATTGAGATGATTAATTTGATCATGAAGATAATGGAGATTTCACAATGTGTTCAGAAATCAAATGCGGAACAACGTCTATGACCGTTATTATTCGAGGCTATTAATCATGTGTTATTTATAATCTCCATGATGTTGCGACAACATCAGTTTCAGAAATATATAATGTTATCTCTAAGGGATACTGTTAATTTTTAGATAAATGAGATGATTATGGTGGTGGAATATCAGTTTTCTTTTCTTCCATGATTTTGTGTCGTGAAAAATGAGTTTCATGTGTAATAGTTGAAAATTATCAGTCGTATCTTGGCCATGTGATTCATTAGAATCGTGTTGAGTTAGAGATGGATGCTTCTATGGTTCACATGCTAGTGTGGAATTTATATATGAAAAAAATTATTTAGTGTTAAAATAATTATTCTATTTTGGGTTTTTTTGAAACATGGCAGAATTGAAGAGGAGACTTTAGAGCTTGAGAAAACTATGGCTTAGCAACGTCCTAAACTCTTTCTACAATGTGATGGTTCTCTAAATTCCTAGTATTGAATTTCCAATGGAGGGGAGAATTTATCACCCCTAGTTTGATGTATTTATCATTTTATATTCATTTTTATGTGTTTATTGTGGTTTAATAATTTTTGGGAGAGTTTGGAAGGGTTTTGGGATGGTTTGGAAGCTTTTATGGGGGTGTATAATTTGAACGTTGTTAGTGTAAAACATGTAACAAAATCATGTATCTATGCAACATTAGGTAGTGGTATTTTTCATGGACGACACATAGATTTTATAACCATGAAGGAAAATAGTGTGGGGGAACCCCTTGACACAGTATCAATCTCAAAATTAGTGCATGGTTTTCCTAACCATGTGAACTAACAAAGCACTGAATTAAAATTTGGGTTTTAAAAATATAATTGGTCAAGATTTTCCCTAAATCAACAAAAAATTCTACCACTCAAGCCACACATGGTATTTACTCTCATTGTGGGTTAGGTAACCTATCCCACTCATCATGGAGGTGTTTTTTTGGGTTTTCATGTCATTGATAAGGTGAATCTCTTTTCCTAAGTCTCTTCTCTTGGTTGCATCTTAGTTTTCTATGGATCTTGTTCTCCCTCTCTTTTTCTATTTTCTAGATCAATAACCATCTCATGTATATCTACATTGTTTTTTCAAAAATGATGAGAGTTTGTCTTGTTGATGTTAGGCAATGAGATCTAAGGTTTTTTTTGGAGTTTTTACATGAATTTCTGGTCCTTTTATTTGTTAGAGGATTTCGTTGAAGACCTAAGGTAGGTGGTTTACCTCACACCTCATATTTGATAGAACAAGATGAATTTAATTTCAAAATAAAGGTTTTTTATTTATTATTATGATTTTTTGATGTATGAATCTTCTCTAACACCCACCTTTTGATGTTATGTGAATTTAGAAAAAATCTGTTTTTATTTTGCAGTGTGTTGGATGTTGGATTTTAAATTAATGATTTTAAAATCATTATCATGGGTGATATTTTTGGAAGTGTATTGTGAAAATAAATTTCAATAAAATAAGTTATTTTAATATTTGGCATGGAAGAGTTTTATGGGTTTTAATTAAATGTTTATTTTATATAAATGGTCATGGCTTGTGTTGGAATAGTTTATTTACATAATTGATTTTTATGAGTCTTTCCTTTTGTTATATAGGCATGGTTTGGATTGTATGTATTGTTGGAATGAAGGAAAACCATCATGGGTTGGAATCTGGATTTGAAGTACCAGTTTAAAAAAGGGACGGTGTGGGACATGAAGTTCCACCATCAATGTTTTCATGGATCTCGTGTGTATTATTGTGAGTGTGTTTGTGGTAGGTATATAGACATGCCTAATCATTTTGGTTGTGACAATATGTGTTGGGAAATGGTTGATGATTTGTTCAGTTTTGTTATATTGTGTTTTTATTGTTTGGGTAAAATGATTTAGTAAAGGTGTGTGCCTTGATGTAAATTGTTTTTTGTTTCATGGTTTTATATAAATTATGTAACCGGATTTTATACTTGTGGAATGTGTAGGTAAGTCATTTAGGGAAATCATGTTGAGTATTATTACTCACCCCCTTCTTTGAAACCTTGGTGTTTTTTGTAGATGTTGTACCATAGGAGATTGTTAAATATAAATCATCTCATTTCCATAGTGGTGCATTATATTAAATTGGTGATCCTATTGTTCTTGGAGATTGGAGATTCATGTAGAGATATGGAGATATGTTATAGCATATTTGGGATATATCTTTTAGTCTTCCCCTTGATACACTAAATTTGTATTATTTTGGTTTGGCTATGTGGGTATTCTTGGTATTTTCATTTTCTGTTACATTCCTGACATGAATAATGTAGTGGTTTTTGATAAAGGCATGTTTGGTTTCTTATTTTAATTAAATGGTAAAATCATTCCAAACTATTATTAAATCCCTCTACTTTAATTATATCCTTTGGAAGCTCAATAACCTCACTTAAGTCCAAGTATCATTACATGTCCTTCACAATCTAATTTTTAGGTGTGGGATGTTACACCTTGACCATTGATTCTTCATCTCATGAAAAATAACTATGTATTATGTACCATATTTAATAATTATATACTATTTTATAGACATTAATATTACTTTGTGATAAAAAATAATATACATCAGATATGGATATGGTTTTCCATATGTGTGCATGATTAATTTTTTTCCACTAGGAATTATGATACATATTGCGTGTTTAATGTATTAACATAATAAATTAGAAAAATCACTTATTTAACAATATAAATCCTTTTATTTCTTATTATTTGTTGTTAGAAAACAGAAAATTATTTGAGGATAACTTTTTCATCTTCTTTGAGAACCCTCCATTAGATCCTAATTAACGACATTTTGGATGGTATTCTGGGAAAACAAATACATTAATCATGTGTATATTGAAATTTATATGATTTTTTTTAGTTTTCCCCATATTTGTGGCCAAATATTATGTGACGAAGTGAGAAGAGTAGCTTCCCTTTTAAAAGTTAGGGGAGTGGCACAGTTTTACTGTAACACCCTGATATTTTATGAGAAATATATATTTTTATGTCTTATGTTATACTCCACATCAATGAAATCATTCACCACACACAACACAAGCTTGGATTGCGTTGTACGCAAGAGAAACCTTCCCTAATAGAGGTTGTTGTACGCAATATCGAGTTTCACTAAACAAAAGTATGTTATTAAAATATTATATAAATTTTCCACTATAAATATTAGTATCAACATTTTGAATTTTATATTAAATTAGAGTTCATTTTACATATGATACGTGAAAAAAAATCAATTTTTCGAATAAAATAATAATTATTATTTTTTTCAAAAATTCATTTTCCCGCCTTTTGATGGAACACCCATTTTAAAGGTAATTATTTACAATTTTATACGTTCAATTTTCCAAAATAAATTTATTCCTTTGAATCATGATATTAAAATTTATATTGGATAATTGTTTGATACTTTTCTGATAACATTTTTATTTTGATGAATAGTAAAAATACGCAGATTTTTTATTGAAAACAAAATTTTTCATAAAAATAATTTGTATGGTTCAAAAATATTATTGAATGGTTTTAATATATATTTAGAATATATTTTTAACATTTAATATAATTTATGTTATTAGCATTAATTTTACATTGAATTCATTGGTAAAAACATTTCAATCTTTGGCAATGTTATAACTTTTAAAACATGTTTTCTTTACAATGAGATTAATTTTAAATTAATAACTGTATCTTCTATCTTTTGAATTTTGAATAATTTATTCCATATTTTTATTCATTGGGTTAAAATTATTTTTATAGGTTACTTTTAATTTTTTTATATTATGAATAGTAATTACAGTAATTTTTATTTACTAAAGTTAAAGGTAAATCGGGTAATTATGTGTAAAATAAGATTGTAAAATTACCCTAACACTGGAAAATATTATTTTGGATGAATAAAATTATACCCATATCACATAAGGGTTGGAATAGTTTCATTTCATGGACCTTTGACCATGAAAATGATGTAATTATTATTAAAACTAAAGAAAGTGACAACATGTCACTCTCTTAAATATTATAAATATAATAATTGTAATTTAGTGATAAACTTCATGAAACTTCAAACATGAATAGTCTCTAGAAATATAATAAAATTATCTAAAACATTAAAATTTATTTCGAATTTTTAGGGATTAAATAATTATCATTAAAGGTGACACAATAGTGATGTTGAAATTAGTTTATTGATTGAAATATCAAATAAATGGTTTTAAAAATATTAAAATAAATATTATATGAACTATTTAATGTGCTCTGATACTTTTATAGGTAAATATGACTTGTTATAAATCTATTAAAGCTTATATGTTGAATATATACTCTATGTTGATTTTATTTAAATTCAAATAAATTAATAGTGTCAAAATTGACACTATTGTTACTCTATAAAAATAACATATTATAAAAATGTTTAAAAATCACAAAAATATTTATTAATTATAAATTTATATTTATATGGTCTAAAATGTCATAAATTATCTAATTATGGATACTTCACATCCCATAATTAATTATTTCAATCAATTTAAAATTTAGAATGTTTTTACAAAAAATAAAATTAAATAGATTAAATAAGGATAAATCAAATTGATAATGTATAAAATAAATTCCCAACATGTCTAAATTTTATTGGTTGATGATATTACAACAATATATCATCAAATATTTTCATTTGAGTAATTTTGAAAGTTTTTAAGTGGGTTTTGAATTTATTATAAATTATTATTATTATAGATTTCCAAAGGAGCCCCTCTCCTCCCTTATAAAAGGGAACCGCCTCTCTCTCCTAATCACACAATTTTGAGCCTTAAAGCTCGGCCAACCCCAGACCATTTCCATTCTCAACTTCCCTAGAAACATAATAGAGGACTTGGTCTTCTTCAAATGCCAATTTCAGTGCCCTAAGAAGAGGTTTCAAAGAGGCGTGTCGAAGAAGAGGTAATATACGTTAACGATTCTTTCAATTTTTTTTCTTCTTATAATTATTCTTATTTAGTTGTTTCATTATGAAGTAATAACATCAGTATCACTAATATACTGATATGTTATTATAAATATTAAACAACCCTATTTCACCTTCTATGAATCCTACGGAAAATGAAATCACCGTGCGTGCGTACGTATGGAATACCGTCTCGACGCCATGGTGTAATATGTTTTCCACCACCAACATACATGGAAGTGTATAATGGTGTAAAGAATAACTATATCTTATTATTGTAAAGTAATATTTCTTCTGAAATAATATACATACACTTCAACACAATTCCATGATCATGGGAACGATATCATCGCTCGTGCGTACGTACGGCCTACCGCCTCCACGATGTGATGCGACTCATTCTACATGATATTCATTGAATAATGATTATATAAAGGAATTGAATTAATAAATATGATATATATTACACTAAAAACATTCTGGAAATTATTTATCTATAACCTAAAAATAAGAATAAGAATTTATTCAACAAAACACACATAAGAATATAAAGCAATGAACACCTGAATAACAAGTAGCAATGAAATATTACTAATAAGAAGTTAATAATATGACCATATATGATATTATAACAATGAATATGATTCTGTAATAATTCAATGACATTATTTAAATCATTGTACATGAGGTTCGTATATGTACGAAGAAAATCGGACCAAATGTAAGGGAAAATATCGCAATCTCATTTTTATCCGAGATTATTTATACTTCAGAATTTACTGGGGAATATTTATCATCCACATCCATGATTCCTCAATTTGTAATATTATTTCTATCCTCCTAAAATTTTTAAAATCCGATTTTACCCATTGGTGAGTTTTTAGTAAAAGATATGAAAGGAATCCTTTGTCGTTTTTTAATACGAGGTACTTTTTGACTTTTTAGACCAAAGTACAAGAATAATGTTTTTTAACTTATACGTCATGAATGGATTTTTATGATTTCATAGGACATTATTTCCATGAAGATTCTGTTACAGGTTTTCATGTTTATTTTTAATCAACATCTTTTAGTTTAAAATTGTATGACATGTTAAGAAATGAAAAATATTTTTAAAGTAGAAAAGATATTTTCCTCAAGAATGGAATTCAAGTGTTTTATCAAAATTATTTTCCATATAAGATAATATAGGGTTATATTTCTATCACTATTTTTACATTGATTTGATTATGTTATGATGGAATTATTTTTATGTTATCCTTTTATCTTATATGGATTATGTTATGATGGAATGATGTTTAAGAATCCCATTTTTATTACATGGGTTATGCTATGATTTATGATTTGGTGGCACACATAATAATGGTTTCATTATGAGATGGTTGAGACCTATATCTCCCTCCAATGCATTGGGTAATGATTTATATTTCATGAGATAGAAATGGTTGGAACGGCATGTTAATCTGGTTCAGTGATAAATGATAGAAATGAGGAGTGAACTCGGTTCAATAATGAACATTATCCTCTATGATGGTCTTGGAAAAGATCCTTGACTAATATGAAATGATTTTCTATGATTATGTGTATATTCCACAAAGTTTCATGTTTTAAGTTATGATTAT
The DNA here is from genome assembly GCA_963277665.1 of Viscum album. Classification (NCBI taxonomy): domain Eukaryota; kingdom Viridiplantae; phylum Streptophyta; class Magnoliopsida; order Santalales; family Viscaceae; genus Viscum; species Viscum album. The sequence continues at coordinate 479,933,451 of OY728134.1, forward strand.
TGGGATTAAAATTCACTACATTGATTTATCCCATGTTATGATATTATGATCTCTTTTGCAGGTTAGGATTTTCAAAATGTTTTGTTCTTATGAATATGAAATGATTGATATTTATTTTGTTTACCCTTACTGAGCATTTGAGCTCACCCTTTTGTATGGTTTCTTTTCCCCAGGTCAGGAAGAAGGGTATTAAGTAGGATATGCTAAAAGGGACTCTATATATGATGAAATAAATGGGAGACAATGTAGATGATTTATGAACCGGGTTTTTATGTTTCGCCGTTTCTAATGTCATTATACCTACACGGTCCTATAATGTTTTTGTTATATGTTGTAATAAGTATACTTTAATTATGATTTAATAACCATGTATGTAATGTATGGGCCATTATTGTTGGTATCAGAGGAAATTTATTGTCAACCGTTGGAATGTGAAAGCCTTAGTAAGAACTCTAAGGATATGTCTAAACATAGAATGCAATATTAGTGTTTTAGAAATAGCCATGAACAACCTACGATAAAACCTAAAGTGTGAAATTTTATTCTTGATTATGTGGTTTTCTTATTATGATTAGTGTTTCTCAAACTACTCTTCTTGGTTTTAGTCAATGGCTCGTACCCGAAGGAACGGTGTTAATGCTGAATGCGATGGGCAATGAAATGATTGTCCCCCTAAGCAACCAAAAATTATGGGAGCTGGAATGAAAAATATTGCAGCCATGGTCACACAAATTTCTCAAACTATGAATCATGAAGGAGTTCCAAAAGATAAAACGAAGGAGAAACATTCTGTTGAATCCTTCATGAGGTGGTGTCTACCATCATTCAGTGGGTCTTCTGATACATTAGTGGATGAAAAATGGATCAGTACCACTGAAAAGATAGTTTTAGTTCTACAATGATCTGAACATGATAATTTCATCTTATCAGTATATCGTTTTGAAGGTGAAGCTGATCAATGGTGTAATCTTATTAAGAATACGAGGTAAGGGGATGAAATTGAGTCCATGGAATGGGATGAGTATCGTTTGGAAGGTGAAGCTGATCAATAGTGTAATATTATTAAGAATACGAGGTAAATGGATGAATTTCAGTTCATGGAATGGGATGAGTTAATGAACTTATTTTTCAATAAATACTTCCCTTGTATTCTTTGTACAAAGATGGAGAAGGAGTTTATTGAACTGAAGAAAAAGGATGATGAATCGGTTGGAACCTACGAAGAAAATTTTACAGTACTTCCAAGGTACGCTTCCGTAATTATTATCCAACCTAAGAGTAAAATCAATCGATTATTTAGTAGCTTAAAACCAATTCTTCGAAGGGTGTTATCTATAAGGGACTTCAATAACTACGAGGAAATTGTTTTATGTGCTCTCAAGTTTGAGATGTAGATTGGAGTAACCCATCAATCATATGGGTTTGATAAGAAGAGGAAAATAGAATTCAGAGGAAAATCTAAAGACCACACTAAAAAGAAGATGAGTTCTCCCTTATGATCAAAATGTAGAAAGAAACATGGTGGGAATTGTCTTAATGGGACAAGTAAATGTTTTATGTGTGGAAAATAAGGTCATAGGGAAGTTGAATGTCGAAATAAAGGGAATAAGATTTCTAATGATGAGAACAAAGAAAGGGATTCAAATAATTCACCTCCTACACTTAAATGTTTCAAGTGAAAGGGAATGGGGCATTATGCCAATCAATGCCCTAATTCAAGGGTTGTTGATGATGATCGACATCAGCAAACTCTTAAGGCCAATGAAAAAGGAAAGTCACGTGCAATTTCTATCGGTGATGTAAAGTACGATAACGAAGTGGGGAAAGGTACACTTACCATACAATCAAAAGTAGCAAATGTTTTATTTGATTATGGATCCACACACTATTTTATTTCTAAATAATTTTCTAAGGGTATCGTCGTACTACCTCAACAATTAGATGTTGTGTTAGCTGTGAAAACTCCTAATGGAACAACAGTTTCATCAAAAGTTTATAATTATTCTCCAATTGAAGTCTGTGGGAAAGTGATTCCTACAAATCTTGTGATCCTTAAAATAGTATAATTTGATGTGATTCTGGGCATGGATTAGATTTCTTTATACGGAGCATATATCAATTTCCAATGAAGGGAAATTAAATTTACTATTCCCGATCAATCTACTATCATCTATTGATGCAAAGATGAATATAACCTTCCAGTGGAAATTTATTCCATCTTATGGGTCTTGATTCCAATAAATGATGGTTATTTATCTCTAATGGTTGGAGAGAAACTCAAGATTAGGAATATTACCATTGTACGGGAGTTTGATGATGTCTTTCATGAGGAATTGCTAGGTCTTCCACCAAATCGTGAAGATGAGTTTTCAATAGAACTCAGACCGGGTGGTATGACTATTTCAAAGACACCGTATAGAATGGTCCCAAATGAGTTGCAGGAATTGAAGAAGCAACTCCAAGACAATCTTGATAGAGGATTCATATTCCCTAGTGCATCACCTTGGGGAGAACCTATTCTCATTATTAAGAAGAAATATGGATCAATGAGAATTTGAATTGACTATCAAGAACTTAACAAGATCACAATCAAGAACAAATATCCTCCCCCACATATTGATGAATTATTTGACCAACTATGCATAGCTCAATAATTTTCCAAGATTGATCTTCGTTCAGGGTATCATCAATAAGGGTTCAAAAAATAGGATATACCAAAGACGTATTTGCGTTCAAGTTATAGAAACTATGAATTTATAGTGATGCCATTTGGTCTTAACAATACCCCTACTATCTTCATGGATCTGATGAATAAAGTCTTTAGAGACTATCTTGATCAGTTTTTGGTAGTCTTTAAAGACTATATTCTTGTCTATTCATAGAGCAAGGAAGAACATTAAGATCACCTGATAATTATATTAAAGACCCTATGAAAGGGGAAGCTTTATTCCAAATTTACCTTGTGTGAATTTTGGCTCCAAAAAGATTCATTTTTGGGTCACATAATCTAATTAGAGGGGATATATGTGGATCCAGCAAAAACAAGGGTTATCGAAAGATGGTCGAGACCAACAACAGTAACTGAGATCCAAATATTTCTTGGATTGGATTGATATTATATATGTTTTGTGAAAGATTTTTCACGATTATCTAATCCACTCACCAGGTTGACTCGAAAAGGAGTTAAGTTAATGTGGACAGAGGAGTGTGAAGTGAATTTCAAGGAGATAAAAATAATGTAATCTAGTGAACCTATGCTCACATTGCCTTGGTGTGGATAAAGGTTTGTGATCTATAGTGATGCATCCAAGAAGGTATTGGGGTGTGTTATAATGCAAAATGATATGGTGATAGCTTATGCCTCACGATAGTTGAAAATCCATGAGTAATATTACCCAACTCATGATTTGGAGTTACCTGTGTTAATATTTCCATTAAAGATTTGGAGGCATTATCTTTATGGTGAAAGTTGTGCTATTTATACTGATCATAAAAGTTTAAAGTATATTTTCGCACAAAAGGATCAGAATATGTTCCAAAGAAGATGGTTGTTGCTGATTAAGGATTATGATTTCTCAATTCATTACCACCGTGGGAAAGAAAACAAGGTGGCATACACTTTAAGTCAACAAGACCATGCTAGATTATCCCTGTTAAATATAAAAAAAGACCCTGTATTTATGGATTTACAAAGGATGTCTCTTGGAATTATAATGGAAGGGGGAAAATCTAATCTTTCTCAAATGAATGTTCAACCATCTATACATGTGAAGATTAAAGAGGCTCAAAAAGAAGATGTAGAGTTACAAAAGAAGGTGAGAAATGGACCTAAATTCAACCTTGATTGTGATGGGATAATAAGGTTCAAGAATCGGGTTTGTGTTCCTCCAATCCCAGAATTAATGAAGGTGCTGCTAGATGAGGCTCATAGTTCTTCATTCTCTATTCATCCGGGAAGCAGGAAGATGTATAGGGACCTGAAATTGTACTTCTGGTGGGATGGAATGAAAAGAGTTGTTGTTGAATATGTCTCTCAATGCTTGGTTTGTCAGAAAGTTAAAGCTGAGAGACATAAGTCTAAGGGGATGTTACAACTATTATACATACCAGAATAGAAATGTGAAAGAATCACTATGGACTTTTTCAATGGACTTCCTAAAACATCTTAATTCAATAATACTATCTGGGTTATAGTTCATCGTCTTACGAAGTCGGCACACTTAATTTCTATTAGAGAAGATTTCACTCTGGATCAGCATGTCAGGATATTGGTGAATGAAGTGGTAAAATTGCATGGAGTACCACTTTCCATTATATTTGATTGGGATCCAAGGTTTACCTTGATGTTCTGGCGAAGTCTATAACATACTTTAGATACAGAGTTGAGTTTCATCACTGCTTATCATCCCCAGACAGACGGTCAGTCTGAGAGAACAATTAAAACCCTATATGGTATGTCAGGATCTTGCTCTAAAGATTTCAATGGTGGTTGGGATCAACATCCACCTTTGGTGGAAATTTCTTATAATAACAGCATTCTCTCCAGTATTCAGATGGCACCTTATGAAGCTCTATATAGAAAGAAATTCCAGACTCCAACTTGCTAGGATAAATTTGGGGAAAAATTCGAGTAGGACCTGATCTTGTTGATGAGAAGGCAGAAAAGGTAAGATATATTCAACAACACATAAGAGAAGCTCAGATTCGACAAAACATTTATGCTGATAACCGAAGAAAAGACCTAGAGTTTGAAGTGGGTGATAAAGTGTTCTTACAAATATCTCCTTGGAAGAGAGTAATGAGATTTAGAAAGAAGGGAATGCTTGGCCATAGGTATATCTGTCCTTTCGAAATACTAGATCTTGTTGGGATGGTAGCATACCAATTGGAACTTCCACCAAATCAATCTCCATTTCACGATGTGTTCAATATATCTCTCTTGAGAAAAGACAAACTCGATCCTTCACTTGTACTAAGCTCAGAAGTTGTACCACCAGAGTAATATCTTTCTTGTGAGGAATAGCCGATAGAGATTCTGGATCATAGAAAAAAAGTTCTATGGAACAGGACCACTCTCTTGGTGAATTTTTTATGAAGGAACCACCAATTAGAATAAGCTACATGGGAGCTTGAGGATATGTTGAGGGAGAGGTATCCTCAATTGTTTGTTACGAAGTGACGAATATCGAGGGTGAAATTCATTTTAAGGGGGGTAGAATACAACACCCTGATATTTTGTGAGAAGTGTATTTTTTATGTATTATGTTATATGCAAAATCAAAGGAATCTTTCACTACACACAACACTATCATGACTTGCGTTATACGCAAGAGCAACCTTCCTTAATAGCGTGTGTTGTACGCAATATCGAGTTTCACTAAAATACGATATGTTATTAAAATGTTATATAAAGTATCAGTTATAAATAGTATTAAAATAATTTTTAATTTTAAATAACATTATATTAAATTTTAAATATGATACGAGATAAAACACAGTTTTTCAGATAAAAGAATTTTTTTTTCAAAAATGCAGTTTTCTGCCTTTTGATGGCACACCCATTTTAAAGCTAATTTATGAAAAGTTTATAAGTTCAATTTAAAAAAATTAAAAATAATCCTTTGAATCATGATATAAATATTTACATGGGATAAATTGTTTATACTTTTCTGATAACATTCATATTTTGATGAATAGTAAAAATACGCAAAATTTTAATTGAAAACAACTTTTTTCATCATAATAATTTATATGGTAAGAATATATTATTGAATTGATTTAATGTATAAATAGAATATATTTTTACCATTTAATATAATATGTGTTATTAGCATTAATTTTACATTGAATTCATAGTTAAAAATATTTCAAGCTTTGGCAATGTTTTAACTCTTAAAACCTGTTTTCTTAACAACGAGAATAATTTAAAATTAATTAATGCAACTTATATGTTTTGAATTTTGAAAAATGTATTCCATATTTGGATTCCATGGGTCAGAATTATGATAATAGGTTACTTTTTTTATGTATAGTAACTACGATAATTTTTATTTACTATAGTTAAAGGTAAATCGGGTAATTAAGGGTAAAAATAAGATTGTAAAATTACCCTAACACTTTCCAAAATACATTTTAATGAACAAAAGTAGACCCATATCACTTAATGGTCTGAATATAATTATTTCATGGACCGTTGACCATGAAAATAAGGTAATTATTAATATAACTAAAAAAAGTGACAACATGTCACTCTCTTAAAACATATAAGTATAATAATTTTAATTTAGTGATAATCATCATGAAACTGCAAAAATAAATAGTCTCATTAAATAGAATAAAATTATATACATAATGTGAATTTATTTATAATTTTTAGGGCTTAAATAATAATCATTATAGGTGACACAATAGTAATTTTGAAATTATTTTATTGATTTAAATATCAAGTAAATGGTATTAAAAAATGAAAATAAAAATTATATACACTATTTAACGTTCTCAAATACTTTTCTAGATAAATATGACTTTTTATGAATCTATTAATGCTTTTTTTGAATATATACTCTATATATATTTTATTTAAATTCAAATAAATTAATGGTGTCAAAATTGACAGTATTTTTATTTTAAAAAAATAACATATTATAAAATTGATTAAAAATTACCAAAATATTATTAAATTATAATGTTTTATTTATATGGAATAAGATTTTATATAGTATCTAATTATTAATAATTTATAGCACATAATTAATTATTTATATAAATTTAAAATTATGAATATTATTACCACAAATAAAATTAAACAGATTAAATAAGGATAAATCAAGAATATAATGTCTAAAATAAATTAACAACATGTAATATTTTTATTATTTGATGATATTAAAACCCTATATCATATAATCATATAATTTGAGTAATTTTGGACGTTTTTATGTGGGGTTTGAATTTATTATAAATTAATATTCTTTTACATTTCCAAAGGTGCCCCTCTCCTCACTTATAAAAGGGCACCTCCTCCCTCTCATCCCCACACAATTTTGAGCATTACATATCGGCCAAACCTAGCCCATTTCCCTTCTCAACTTCCCTAGAAACATACTATAGGTCTTGGTCTTTTTCAAAGACCACATTTAGTTCCCTAAGAAGAGGTTTCAAAGAGGTGTGTCGAAGAAGAGGTAATATCTGTTACCGATTCTTTCAAATTAATTACTTATTCTAATTCATCTTCTTTAGTTGTATAATTATGAATTAATAACATAAGTATCACTCATATACTGATATGTTATTATAAATATGAAACAACCTTATTTCACCTTCTATCCATCCTACATAAAATGAAATCATCGTGCGTGCGTACGTACAGAATACCGTCTCCATGCCATGGTGTAATCTATTTTCCACCACCACCTTACTTGGATGGGTATAATGGTGTAAATAATAACTATATATGATTATTATAAAGTTATGTTGATTCTTAAATAGTATACATACACTTCAATACAATTCCACAATCTTGGGAATGATATCATCGCTCGTGCGTACGTAAGGCATACCGTCGCCACAATCTGATGCGACTCGTTCTATGTGATCTTCATTGAATAATGATTATATAAATGAATTGATGAATAAATATGATATATATTACACTAAAAACATTCTGTAAATGAAGTATCTGTAACATAAAAATAAGAATAATAATTTATTTGAGAAAACATGCGTAAGAATATAAAGCAATGAACACCCGAATAACAAGTAGCAATGAAATATTACTAATAAGAAGTTATGAATATGACCATATATGATATCATAACAATGAATATGATTATTTAATAAGTCAATGAAATTATTTAAATCATTATACAGGAGGTTCGGATACGTACGAAGCAAATCGTACCTAAGGTTTGGGAAAATATCACAATCTCATTTTTATCTGTGATTTTTTATACCTCAGAATTTACTGGGGAATATTTATCATCCACATCCATTTTTACTAAATATGTAACATTTTTTATATCCTACTACAATATTTTAAATCCAATTATACCCATTAGTGAGTGTTTAGTAAAAGATATGAATGGAATCTTCTGTCGTTTTTTAGTACGAGGTACTTTTTGACTCTTCCGACCAAAGTATGAGAAGAATCTTTATTTTAACTTATACAGCATGAATGGATTTTCATGATTTCATAAAACATTATTTCCATCAAGCTTCCATTACAAGTTTTCCAATTTATTTTTAATCAAATTCTTTTAGTATAAAATTGTATGACATGTTAAGGAAAGAAAAATATTTTTGAAATAGAATGGATATTTTCCTCAAAAATGGAGTTCAAGTGTTTTATAAAAATTATTTAACATATAAGATAATATAGGGTTCTGCTTCTATAACTATTTTTACATTTATTTGATTATTCTATGATGGAATTATTTTTATGAGGTCCTTTTATCTTATATGGATTATGTTAAGATGGCATGATGTTTAAGAATCCCATTTTTATTACATGGGTTATGCTAGGATTTATGATTTTGTGTCACACATAAGAATGGTTTCATTATGAGATAGGTGGGACCTATATCCCCCTCAAATTCATTGGGTAATGATTTATATCTGATTAGAAAGACATGGCTGGAATAACAAGTTAATCTGTTTCAGTGATATAGGACTAGAATGAGGAGTGAACTCGGTTCAGTAATGCACTTTGTCCACTATGATGGTCATGGAAAATATCCTTGACTAAAATGAAATTATTTTATACGATTATGTGTTTATGCCACAAAGTTTCATGTTTTAAGTTATGATTATTGGGATTACATTTTACTATTATGATTTATCCCAAGTTATGATATTATGATCTCTTTTTCATGTTAAGATTTTCAAAATGTTATGTTCTTATGAATATGATATGATTGATATTTCTTTTTCTTACAATAACTAAGAATTTGAGCTCACCCTTTTGTATGTTTCTTTTCCCCAGGTCAGGAAGAAGGGTATTAAGTAGTATATGCCAAAAGGGAATCTAGATATGATGAAATAAACGAGAGACAATGTAGATGATTTATGAACCAGTTGTTTATGTTTCCCAGTTTCTAAAGACACTATACCTATATAGTCCTATCATATTTTTGTTATATTTTTTTAATAATTAATATTCAAATATAAAGTAATATCCATGTATGTAATTTATGGTTCATTATATGTTTTTTTCTAAACATTAAAAAAATATGAATTCAATTCCATTGGAAGGTGACCCCAAACCATTTTGATTTAGGAATATGGATGATGTAGGGTTGAAATAAATTCAAACAATATGATATGATTATTTATATATGTTATTTTAACTCTTACCTCTTTAGTTTAACCCCATGTTTTCTATTTTAACCCTTGCCATGGTTATATGATACATAGAATTTATAGGATAATTATTTCATTTCAAAATTTAATGTATATTTTAAGAGGAGAATGGTTGATATAATGAAAACATTTCCATTACTTTTAAAAATTATAATATTTTTTATAAAATTTAAACCAATTATTTAATCATTTTAAAATTTAAAACATAAATTACATCATTATCAGGACTATTCACATAATTTCTCATTAAAAAATTAAATATTTTGATAATGTTGAAATACAAAATTCTTTGACATTACATTGATTTCAATTGGAAAAATAAAAACTATGAATTAATTAATCATATCCAAGAAAACATAAATTTGTATATTTTAAGACTATTTCCATTTATTCCTCCCATGACTTCCTAAGTACTACATAAATGATGCAAATTTTTTTTTAAAAATTATTTGATCACAAAAAATCAAAAAATATTATAAAAAAATAATTTAATAATCTCTTAGAATATGAATTTATAATAAATAATATATTTTATTATTAATATGAAAAAAATTTGTTTTATTTAATGAAAGAGAGTGAAATTTTTCACAAAATCATTACTTAAAATAATATAATAGTATTTACCAAATGAAAAGGTCACAAGATTGACAAGTTTTCAAATACAAGATGTATTTTCCTGACATTTACTCATGAAATGAAATAATATAAAGTTAATGTGAAATTTTGGGACCTTATCCCATAGTTTTATCCCTGATTAACTAATTTATCCTTCACCTAGGTGATAACCTTTTACAATAATTATTATTCATTACAAAATAAATTGAAGTGGGACTCATTTCCAAATTATAACATTATGATTCCAAATATATATATTTATAAAACATGATTAAATTTCTATAATAATTTGGAATTTTTTTCTAGTATATGTTCACTATATATAATGAAAAAAAAAATTAGAGTAATTATCATCATATGAATAAGAAACGACTTTATACCAAAATCATATAAAATTATTTTTATGATTTAATTATTTCAATTAACTAAACAAAGAGTAATATTTTTCATTAAAAAAATTCACACATAATGAAAACTTCTAAAAATATGATTAATTAATATTTTCTGTAATCATTTTTGAAAAAAATTAATACATTCATCATATTCTCAAATTTAAAAACATATATTATAAACTTCTAATTTTTGTTTTTAATTAAATTATAGTATGTAATAAATATGTATTTTGTTTATCAAAATCTTTAAATAAAATTTATTATTATTTTGTATCATTATAATCTCATAAAAGTGATAATTATTTCTAAATATATATCTTTTACTATTCAGTCCAAAAACAACTACTTTTGAAAGATCGAAAAAATTGACACTAAGATAGTTTTTATATGTTTAATAATAAATATAGTTCACATCATAACATTAAAATCACATATATCATAATATTATCTTTAAAAAGAAATGAAAAATATAATAATAAGCATTTTCATAGAAAAATTAAACTTTTAATCCTTAACTATTCTTAATCTTGTAAGATTTAATTAACTTCATTCAAAATTTAGTACTTATTTAAATGGAAATGAAAAATAAATTTAAATTAACAAATCATTTCACCATTTTTTTATAATGTGATAACTCTTATTCATACCTTCCAAACCAATGGATATGTTTTAATATTCATAATTGATTAATATTATTTCAATAGTGTATCATGTTTTTTTACGATCACTATTGAATGTGGTATATGAGATTTATCATAGTGTTTATTTGAAATAGAAATAAAATCTAAATTCTTATTTCGTTACATTCTACAACTTTAATTAAATTGTTTCCAACCAATTTTATCTCATGTATGATAAAGGGGGTTTAAAACATTTTCAAAAGTAATTATTTGTAGTTGATGAAAAATATAAATTAGTGTAAATAAATATATTTCAATCCTAATCAATTAATTTTCCATTAAAAAAAGATTAATTTATATGTTATTACTAGGAAAATATCATTTTTAAAATATTAGGTAAACCATACATTTAAAATTATGATACTAAAAATTTTGTAATAGTTTCATAAATAATACATTCATAGGTAAGAAATATTTTCTATCTCTAAATCAAAATATTTAACTTCCTCTTTTTTATGATTTTGGAAGTATATTTCCTTCATGATATAGAATGTGATAGAATATACTTATTTTATTTCATCACCTATATTCATCATTGGTTTTGTTTCTTGTTTTTTTCACCTCTTCTTTATTTCATAACATAAAAAAACTTTATTAATTTTTTATTCATGAAGGACTAAAATTATCAATTAACTGATCACAAGGTCAACAAAAGGGTGAATAATATTATCCCCGAATTTATACACTTTAATTGAAATAAATGTTCACCATAATTTAATATAATATTCAATATGATGAAATACTACATCAATATATAAAAACTCAACAAATAGAAAATAATGATTTTACAATAATTTTTCATAGCTATTTCACATTAAAAATATTCATAAATATGCTTATCAAAATTCGAACCCAAAATATGGAATGTTTTGATCTTGTATTTTTTGAACATTAACAAAAACATTATCCCCAAATTACCTTCATCACACATAAATCTACATACATAAAATGTATATACCCTAATAATGCATTATAAAAAAACTAATAATTTTATAAAATAACATTAATAACTCTAAAACCACAATAAAAAATTATTCTTCCATGAGTACACTAAATACTTATTCCTAAAATATAATTTTTTACTTGAAGATAATATTCAGTTTAAATTAATCATGTATCATTCCCAATAATTTAGACTTCCTCAAAATTAATTCTAATCACATAGTCTGAAAATAATATTTTCATATCATTGTTATATAAACATATATTTCTAAAAAAAAAGTAATCCCTATATTCATATTAATCAAAATTAACACATCAATAAAGAACATACTAACATTAAATGTTATTTAGTTCATTTAACGTATCATTACAATCACATTGTTCCAAAATAAATTCACACTAAATCTAATGTTAAACCTAATTATTAAGAATACAAAAATGATATATTAATTCTTAATAGTAGTTTCCCAAAATTCCATCAGTAACCTTAAAATCCGATAACTGAAAACCCAAAATTTGGTATTTATGGATTAAAATTATGATCAACCATAATATGATAAACCCATAATGGAATCTTTTAAACTTATATTATCTAAATATGATATTTTACTAGCCTTGAAAATTATCTAAACAAAACTATAATACATACTATGATAACTCGATAACCATACACCTTGATCATGGGCTATGTAACACCCCAAGATTTTATGAAAAATATTAATTTTAGTTTCATTAATGTCTTATGTTGTACACTACACCAAAAGGATCTTGCACGACATGCAACCCTGACTTGGCTTGCATTACACGCAATCACGACCTTCCTCAATAGCGTGTGTTGTACGCAATACCGGGTGTTACAAACTACGATATATTATTATAATATTATTATAAACTAGCCGTTATGAATAGTATTAAATAAATTTTAAGTTTTATAACATTATTATTCATCTTGCACATTTTCTAGAACATGGTATAAGAACAAAATAAAATTTTCTAGTAAAATAAGTATTTTTCAAAAATTGCAGTTTTGCCGCCTTTTGATGGCGCACCAAATTTAAATCTAGTTTTTGACATGTTTATAAGTTCAATCTTACAAAATAAAATTATTATTTGGAATAAGGATGTAAAATTTTACCTTGGATAAAATTTTCAAATTATTTTGATAACATTCATATTTTAATAAATAGTAAAAAGATGCTATATTTTAATTAGAAACAACTTTTTTCATCGTAATAAATTATGTGGTTAAATTATAATATTGAATAATATTAAAGTATAAATATAATATATTTTTACCATTTAGTATAATGTATGTCATTATCCTTGATTTTACCTTGAATTCGTAGCTTAAATCAATTCTTTCTTTTGCAATGTTTTAAACAAAAACCCGTTTTCTTTCGACAACGGGATAAATTTTAATTTAATTTCTGCAAATGTTGTGTATTGAATTTGGAAAAATGGATTCCATATTTGGAATCAGTATGTCCAAATTATGTAAATAATCTACTTTTTATTTTTGGTCATTATGAATAGTAACTACGGTAAATTTTATTTTTCATAGTTAAAGGTCAATCGCATAATTAATGGTAAATATAAGATTATAAAATTAACCTAAGACCTAAAAATATCCTATTGAATCACTAAAAGTCTACCCATATCACCTAATGGTCGGATTAGAATAATTTAATGGACCTTTTCTATGAAAATAACATAATTATTATTAAAACCAAAGAAAGTGACAACATAACACTCTCTTAAATCTTATAAGTGTATTAATTTTAATTTAGTGATAAACATCATGAAACTTCTAACATGAATAGTCCCCAGAAATATAATGAAATTAGCTACATCATATAAATTTATTTATAATTTTTAGGTATTAAATAATTATCATTATTTTTGACACAATAGGGATTCAGAAATTATTTATTTAGTGAAAAATCAATAATATAGTTTTTGTTGAAATATTAATACATATCAAAAGGCCGAAAAATCTGAAAAGACTTATTATTAGTGTATATATAAACCCTAATCATACACTGGCCGAATTTTGGACCATTTGTATCCTTATTAAGTTGATTATGACACTTATATTATTTTATTTAAAATGATGCCAAAGTTGTCACCTTCATAATTTAAAAAATATAACAATGTAACTATTGTGATTTTAAGATGGTAAATTCGAGTAAAAGTATCATTGTTAATGGTAATAGATTTATATTCAAAATAGGATTTTATTTTTAATTTTTATAAAACAAATATGTATATTAAATAATTATATAAAAATGTAATAGTAATTATTTTAATAAAAGTTAAACCAAATAAATGGTTTTAAAAATAATAAACTATATATTATATGAACTATTTAATGTGATCCACTAATTTTATAGATAAATATGACTTTTTATTAATCTATTAAAGCTTTTAGTTAGAACATATCTTCTGTATATATTTTATTTAAATTTAAACAAATGAATAGTGTCAAAATTGACACTATTGTTATTTTATAAAAATAACATATTTTAAAATTGATTATAAATCACAAAAATATTTAAAAATTATAAATTTACATTTATATGGCCTAAAATGTTATAAATTATCCAATTATGGAAAATTCACAACAAGTAAGTAATTTTTTGTTATAAATTAAAATTTAGAATGTTATTACCACAAATAAAATTAAATTGATTTCGTAATGATAAATCAAGTTGATGATGTTTAAAATAATTTCCTAACATGTAAAAATTTTATTGGTTGATGAGGTTACAACCATATATCATCTAATATTCTAATATGAGTCATTTTTTGAGGGTTTTAAGTGGGGTTAGATTTATTATAAATTAATATTTTTAAGATTTCCAATGGTGCCCCTCCCCTCCCTTATAAAAGGGAACCTCCTCCCTCTCTTCCTCACACAACTTTGAGAATTCAAGCTCAGAAAAACCCTTCCAAATTCTCTTCTCTACTTCCCTAGAAACAACCTAGAGGTCCTGGTCTTCTTAATAGACCAATTTTAGTTCCCTAAGAGGAGGTCTCAAAGAGGCACTTCAAAGAAGAGGTAATGTCCATTACCGATTCTTTCACATTTGTTTCTTCTTCCACTTCTTCTTCATAGGTTGATTCATTATGAAGTAATAACATCAGTATCAATCATATACTGATATGTTATTATAATTATGAAATAACCCTATTTCACCATCTATCCATCCTATGGAAAATGAAATCACCGCACGTGCGTACGTACGGAATACCTTCTCCATGCAGTGGTGTAATCTATTTTCCACCACCACCTTACTTGGATGGGTATAATGGTGTAAATAATAACTATATATTATTATTCTAAAGTGATATTTATTCTGTACTAGTATACATACACTCCAATAAAATTCCATGATCATGGGAATGATGTCATCGCTCATGCGTACGTACGGAATGCCGTCTCCACGACACAATGAGATTCATTCTCAAGGATTAACCATTCATAATTGATTATAAAGTATATATAATAAGTAATCATGAAATATATGACATAATAATGATACTGTATTTATATATATATATATATGTATGTCATCCAATTAATTCCATTCAATTCAATGAGGAATCGAAAACAACGTTCATGCGTACGTATGGCCTACTGTCTCCAAAAACGTTGTATTTCATTCCATTTATCGATCTATTATATATATGTATATTATGAATATATATTATATATAAATCATGTTTTATATTCTGGAATTAAGAAATCCTGATCTAAGTAATCATATGAATAATTACAAGTCAAAACACGGACGACAAATGAAACGATTTTACCCAAAATGCTCTTTAACATGGAATTTACAAAAGAACTAGTAATATAAAGTCATAATTGAACCGTATATGATATAATAACAATTAATATGATTATTTAATAATTCAATGATATTATTTAAATCATTATATAGTAGTTTCGGATACGTATGAAGCATATCAGACCAAAGGTAAGGGATAATTTTACAAATCTCATTTTTATCCGAGATTGCTTATTCGTAAGTATTTACTGGGGTTATTTCAATCATTCATGTCCATGTTTTATAAAAATGTTTTAATGTATGTTTAAATTCCTTTTTACCCATTTTGTAATTTTACTACATGGTATATATGGAATCTTTCTTTTGATTACGTTACGAGGTACTTTTTGACTTTTCCCACAAAAGTATGAGAAGAATGTTTTTTTAACATATACGGCATGAAAAGATTTTTACAGTTTTATAAAGCCTTGTTTTCATGAAGCTTCCTCCAAAATATTTCATGACTATATTCAACAATATCCTTTTCTTTTAAAATTTCCTGACATTTTGTGAAAAGAAAATTATTTTGAAGAAAAAAGGATATTTTCCTCAAGAATTCATTTCAAGTGTTTTATCAAAACCATTTTTAATCTACGATGACATTATTTCATATGTGTATATTTCAAGTATAATGTCTCTATAATTTAAATGGTTTCACTTCTCTTATTATGAAATTATATCCATTTCTTTTATATGGATTATGAAATAATGGGATGATGTTTATGAAACCCATTTTATTTATTGGGTTATTATGAATGATGTATGTTTATTTTGTGGCACAAGTAATAATGATTTCATTATCAGATGGGTGAGACATATATCTCCCTACAATGCATTGGGTAAAGATTTTATATCTCATGATATAGACATGGCTGGAACGGTAAGTTAATTCGTTTCAGTGTTACAGGACGGAAACGAGGAGTGAACTCCACTCAGAATGGGACTTTGTCCACTAAGATGGTCTTGGCAGCAATGCCTTGGCTACTATGGAAATCATTACATGTTCTTAATGGATGACACAATTACATGTTTTATTACCATGCTATTTTATCATGGTTTATGTTCCATTATGATTTATGCCTTATGTACTTCAATGTTTTAGGGTGTTGCTCAAGATTTTGATGTTTAAACATTATGTTCATGTTTTAAAGTTCAAATATATATGGTATGTTTTATTTTATCCATGATAACCCTTACTGAGCATTTTTTATCACCCTTTTTATGTTTTATTTTCCCTCAGGATCAAAAGAAAGGTTTATGTATGGAAACAAAAAGTTGAAGATCTTTATGGGAGATGTTGAAGATCTTTCATCATGATTAGAAGATTACGTTCCAAGTTTCCAAAGACACTAAACTATTATGGTCCTTGTGTGTCTGTTTTTGTTATGTATTAAATATTCCGCAAAAGTAATATAATATTAATTTACGTCATGCTTCGGGTCTCTACAATTGGTATCAGAGGAAAGGTTTAGTCATCCTTTGGAAACTAAGTTGCGATAACATTAGTGAGATCCCTCGATATATTTCTAATGTATGTATAGGGATGTCCCTAAGGATAAGTATACGAATAGGATATAGTCCTAGAACTATGGTAACGATCGTAGAATTTAACCTAAGATGTTAGATATTGAGGGAAATCCCCCTTTATTATGTTGTTTTCCCTAGCATGATTTTTTCCTCTCACACTATTTTTTTGGGTTTTAGAAAATGGCTGGAAATAGGAAGATTCACGATAATTGAGGATATAACGGACAATGGAATGATATTCTTCATGATAAACCAAATGAAACGTGATTTGGTAGTCCAAACATCATTATTATGCCTAATCATCTATCACATAATTTGATCAATAATCTCAAATTTGGTAAGTATCCTGACACAGATAATAAGAGAAAGATGGAGTTTCATGATGATCATATAGGAAAGAAAGTTCAATTTCCCTCATGTAAATCAAGTGGGAAGAGACATAAGGGAGATTATTTCAAAGGAACTGGAAGATGCTTTGGGTGTGGAAAAGAAGGACACAAAGCCAGTAATTGCAAAGGAAAAGGTTCAGTTAACACCATGGACAAGGATAATGGTATTGCTACAAAATCAAAAATGGTTAAATTTTTTAAATGTGGAATCTACGGGCATTATGCAATCCAATTACCTAAGGGAAAGTCTCATGAAGAGAATCAGTAAGGTCATATGGGTAGTATTTATGTTGATGATGATGAAGAGACTAAAAATGATATGTGAGATGAAAGAATTGTTGAAGCTCGGTCAATGGTTTAAGAAGGTAGTGGAATGATTACAAGTTTATCATGTGTAATGTTGTATAAGTAATCTCATGGTACTACGGAATAAAGAGACATCTAAGGATTATTACACTATTGTATTTCCTACATTTTGAAAGTGTATGATTAATGGTACTAGTATCCATGGAAGGTTATTCAGATATTTTTGGAAATTAGATGATATGCGCATAATGAAGGGATAAGGAGAAAATTAAATGTTTGATAGTATTCATGAGCTCATGACAGATATAAGGAGAAGGTTATATCATGGTTTGAGTATATAGAATTTTAGGATTTTGGTATGTGGAAAGAGTTAACTTTTGACAGCATTCATGTTTTCACTAAGATTCAATGGCTATTCATTTTTCAAGGGAATACATGATTAAGGCCTTGGGTTTTTTTGAATGTGACCAATAAGACATATCTTATGATATATGGGGATCAACGATGGAATTAACAAGCTTGTTATATGAAATCTCTGGTAATCGTTTTCACTATAATACGAGAATGGACTGTAGTATTATGTATAAGCCTATAGATTGGAATGGATTATGTTGGACATAAGTTAGTATTGTTTAAGGATAGAAGTTTTTTTCGACATTATTTATGGGATGTTTTATTAATGTAGTCTGAGAAAAAGGACAACCTGTTGGATGGGCGACAGCCCATCGTGTCGGACAAAGCTATGGGAATCGAACCCACAACCGAAGTGCGACTGGCCTTTATTGCCTACCACTGGCCTACAGGAAGTCCCTGTTTAGTAGAAACTAGTTTTATTATATTATGTAGTATTATATATGAAGTATAAGTCAATTTTAGGAACCATATATGATTAATCTCACCATAGATGGACTTATGTATTTTTGATAACTATTAT
The DNA here is from genome assembly GCA_963277665.1 of Viscum album. NCBI lineage: Eukaryota > Viridiplantae > Streptophyta > Magnoliopsida > Santalales > Viscaceae > Viscum > Viscum album. The sequence continues at coordinate 479,952,423 of OY728134.1, forward strand.
AACTTTTGTTTGAGACAGATGGAATGACCCATCATTCTATCAAATGATCTGATAACACTTCACAAATGACAAATTCAACTTCATTTATTTAAGAGATGCGGTGGAAATTGTCCAAATAACGAACAACGGTGTGACTGTACCAAAATCACGAAAGTATTTCTTCTAAATACCAATTTCATCAAATATAGAGAAATGATCTTGAAAAGAAAAAATGTTGTCCTAGTTCCCGTATATCCGATGAATCAGATGGTACCTTAGATCATCACAAATCAATGTCTTTGTGATTGATGGATTTTTCATAGCCATGTTCTCTACCACTCTCCATCAGAACATGATGGTCAGATTCCACCTCCATATCCATATTTTCAGATATGTTCTCCTATGTGGAAACCCAGTGATGAGTTATTTGGGTATCCGTTATATTTCTAACATTCTTTTTTAAATGAAGTTTTAGTATTCCTTTTTACGATGTGGGTTTCTATTAAAGAAACTTTCTAGTAGTAAACCATTTATAACCCCAAAGAATTTCTAGGGAGAAATTCATTTTAAGGGGGGTAGAATGTAACACCCAGAGATTTTATGAAAAATATTATTTTTAACTTCATTAATGTCTTGCGTTGTATGCTAGACCAAAGGGATCTTTCACGACACAGAACCCTGACTTGGCTTGCATTACACGCAATCGCGACCTTCCTCGATAGCGTGTGTTGTACGCAATACCAGGTGTTACTAACAATGATATATTATTATAATATTATTATGAAATAGCCGTTATGAATAGTATTATCTAAATTTTGAATTTTATAACATTATTATTACAGATTTTCTAGAACATGGTATAAGAAAAAAATAATTTTTTTATGTAAAATAAGTATTTTTCAAAAAATGCAGTTTTTCCACCTTTTGATGGCACACGAACTTTCAATCTAGTTTTTGACTTGTTTATAAGTTCAATTTTACAAAATAAAATTATTATTTGGAATCAGGATATAAAATTTTACATTGTAAAATTTTCATTTTATTCTGATAACTTTCATATTTTAATGAATAGTAAAAACACGCTATATTTTAATTAAAAATAACTTTTTTCACCGTAATAACATATGTGGTTAAATTATAATATTTAATGGTTTTAAAGTATAAATAGAATATAATTTTACCTTTTAATATAATGTTTGTCATTATCATTGATTTTTCCTTGAATTCATAGGTTAAATCAATTCAATCTTTTGTAGTGTTTTAAACAAAAACCTGTTTCTTTCGACAACAGGATTAATTTTAATTTAAATTATGCAACATATGTGTATTGAATTTGGAAAAATGGATTCCATATTTGGAATCAGTAGGTCCAAATTATGTTAATAATCTACTTTTTAGTTTTGGGCTTTATGAATAGTAACTACGGTAAATTTTATTTACCATAGTTAAAGTTAAATCGGGTAATTAAGGGTAAATATAAGATTATAAAATTAACCTAACACCTTCCAAAATCCTATTGGATGACTAAAAGTCGACCCATATCACCTAAGGGTCGGATTAGAATCATTTAATGGACTTTTGTCCATGAAAATAACTTAATTATTATAAAAACCAAAGAAAGTGACAACATGTCACTCTCTTAAATCTTATAAGTATATTAATTTTTATTTAGTGATAAAATTTATGAAACTTCTAACATAAATAGTCTCCAGAAATCTAATGAAGTTATATACATCATATAAATTTATTTATAATTTTTAGGAATTAAATAATTATCAATATTTTGACACAATAGGGATACAGAAATTATTTATTTAGTAAAAAATCAATAATATAGTTATTATTGAAATATTAATACATATCAAAAGGCCCACAAATCCAAAAAACTAATTATTAGTGTATATATAAACCATAATCTTCCATTGTCCGAATTCCAGACCATTTGGATCCTTATTAAGATGATTATGAAACTTATATTATTTTATTTTAAATGATGTCAAAGTTGTCAACTTCATAATTTAATATATATGAAAATTTACCTATTGTGATTTTATGATGATAAATTCGAGTAAAAGTATTATTGTGAAAGGTATTAGATTTATATTCATAATAGGATTTTATTTTTAATTTTAGTCAACAAATAAGTATACTAAATAATTATACAAAAATGTTGTAGTAATTATTTTATTAAGATATAAACAAAATAAATGGTTTTTAAAATAATAAAATAAATATTATATGAACTATTTATGTGCTCCACTAATTTTATAGATACATTTGAGCTTTTATGAATATATTAAAGCTTTTTGTTTGAACATATCTTCTATATATATTTTATTTAAATTCAAACAAATGAATAGTGTAAAAATTGAAACTATTGTTATTTTATAAAAATAACATATTATAAAATTGTTTAAAAATCATAAAAATATTTAAAAATTATAAATTTACATTTATATGGTCTAAAATGTAATAATGTATCCAATTATGGACAATTCAAAACAAATAAGTAATTTTTTGTTATAAATTAAAATTTAGAATGTTATTACTACAAATAAAATTAAATTGATTTCGTACGGATAAATCAAGTTGATAATGTTTAAATTAATTTCCTAACATGTAAAAATTTTATTGGTTGATGGGATTAATACCCTATCTCATATAATATTTGAATATGAGTCATTTTTGGAGGTTTTTAAGTGGGGTTATATTTATTATAAATTAATATTTTTAAGATTTCCAAAGGTGCCCTTCCCCTCCCTTATAAAAGGGAACCTCCTCCCTCTCTTACTCACACCACTTTGAGCCTTAAATCTCGGCCAAACCTTGCCAAATTCTCTTCTCCACTTCTCTAGAAACATCCTATAGGTCCTGGTATTCTTGAAAGGACAATTTTTGTGCCCAAATAGGAGGTCTTAAAGAGGCACTTCAAAGAAGAGGTAATGTCCTTTACCGATTCTTTCACCTTTATTTTTTCTTCCACTTATTATTCATAGGTTGTTTCATTATGAAGTAATAACATAAGTATCACGCATATACTGATATTATATTATATGTATGAGACAACCCTTTTTCACCATCTATCCATTCTACAGAAAACGAAATCACCGCTCGTGCGTACGTAAGGAATACCGTCTCCACGCCGTGGTGTAATCTATTTTCCACCACCAAATTACTTGGATGGGTATAATGGTGTAAATAATAACTATATATTATTATTTTAAAGTGATATCGATTCTGTACTAGTATAAATACACTCCAATAAAATTCCATGATCATGGGAACGATATCATCGCTCGTGCGTATGTACGGAATACCGTCTCCACGACGCGATGAGATTTATTCTCAATGATTAACAATTCATAAATGATTATAAAGTATATATAATAAGTAATCATGAAATATATGACATAATAATTATTCTGGATTTATGTATATATATATTTATGTCATCCAATTAATTCCATTCAATTCAATGAGGAAACGAAAACAACGTTCATGCGTACGTATGGCCTACCGTCTCCATGAACAGTGTATTTCATTCCATTTATCGATCTATTATATATATGTATATTATGAATATATATTATATATAAATCATGATTTATATTCTGGGATTAAGTAATCATGATCTATGTAATCATATGAATAATTACAAGTCAAAACATGAATGACAAATGAAACGACTTTACCCAAAACTCTATTTAACAAGGAATTTACAAAAGAACAGGTAATATAAAGTCATAAATGAACAATATATGATATCATCACAATGAATATGATTCTGTAATAAGTCAATGACATTATTTAAATAATTATACAGGAGGTTTGGATACGTACGAAGCATATCAGACCAATGGTAAGGGATAATTTTGCAAATATCATTTTTATCTGAGATTTCTTATTCGTAAGTATTTATTGGGGTTATTTCAATCATTCATTTACATGTTTTATAAAAGTATTTTCATGTTTATTTAAAGTCCTTTTTACCCATTCTTGACTTTTACTACATAGTATGTAATGAATCGTTCTTTTTTTACGTTACGAGGTACTTTTTGACTTTTCCGTCAAAAGTACGAGAAGAATGTTTTCTTACCTTATACGGCATGAAAGGATTTTTACATTTTTATAAAGCCTTGTTTTCATGAAGCTTCATACAAAATATTTCAGGACTATTTTCAAAAAAATCCTTTTCTTTTAAAATTGAATGACATTTTGTGAAAAGAAAAGGATTTTGAAGAAAAGGATATTTTCCTCAAGAATTCATTTCAAGTGATTTATCAAAACCATTTTTCATCTAAGATAACATTATTTCATATGTGTATGTTTCAAGTATAATGTATCTATGATTTACATGGTTTCACTTCTCTTATTATGAAATGATATCCATTTCTTTTATATGTATTATGTAATGATGGGATGATGTTTATGAAACCCATTTTATTTATTGGGTTATTATAAATGATGTATGTTTATTTTGTGGCACAAGTAAAAATGATTTCATTATGAGATGGGTGGGACCTATATCTCCCTCCAATGCATTGGGTACAGATTTTATATCTCATGAGATAGACATGGCTAGAATGGTAAGTTAATCCGGTTCAGTGTTACAGGATTTAAACGAGGAGTGAACTCGATTCAGAATGGGAGTTTTTCCACTATGATGGTCTTGGCAGCAATGCCTTGGATACTATGTAAATTATTACATGTTCTTAATGGATTCCACAATTACATGTTTTCTTCCCATACTATTTTATCATGGTTTATGTTCCATTATGATCTATGCCTTATGTACGTCCATGTTTTATGTCGTTTCTCATGATTTTGATGTTTAAACATTATGTTCATGTTTTTAAGTTCAAATGTATAAGGTATGTTTTATTTTATCCATGCTTACCCTTACTGAGCATTTGAGCACACCCTTTTTCTGTTTTATTTTCCCTCAGGATCAAAAGAAAGGTTTTAGGTAAGGAAACAAAAAGTGGAAGATCTTTATGGGAGATGTTGAAGATCATTCACTATGATTATAAGATTACGTTCCATGTTTCCAAAGACACTAAACTATTACGGTCCTTGTGTGTCTATTTTTTTATGTATTAAATATTCCGCAAAATTAATGTAATGTTTATGTACGTCAAGCTTTGGTTCTCTACAATTGGTATCAGAGGAAAGGTTTAGTCAACCTTTGGAAACTAGGATGTGAGAACTTTAGTGAGATCCCTAGAGATAATTCTAAGGTATGTCTAGGGATGTCCCTAAGGATAAGTATACATATAGTATATAGTCATACAACTACTTTAACAATCTTAGAATTTAACCTAAGATGTTATATATTGAGAGAACTCCCCCTTTATTATGTTGTTTTCGCTAGCATGATTTTTTCCTCTCACACTATTCTTTATGGGTTTTAGAAAATGGATGGAAATAGGAAGATTCAAGATAATAGAGGATATAACGGACAATGGAATGATATTCTTCATGAGAAACCAAATGAAACGGGATTTGGAAGTCCAAACATCGTTATTATGCCAAATCAGCAATCACATAATATGATCAATAATCTCAACTTTGGTAAGTTTCCTGACAGAGATAATAAGAGAATGATGGAGTTTCATGATGATCATAGAGGAAAGAAAGTTCAATTTCCATCATGTCAATCATGTGGGAAGTGGCATTAGGGAGATTGTTTCAAAGGAGCTGGAAGATTCTTTGGGTGTGGAAAAGAAGGAGACAACGCCAATAAGTGCAAAGGAAAAGGTTTAGTTAACACCATGGACAAGTATAATGGTATTGCTACGACATAAACAGTGGTTAAATTTTTTAAATGTGGAATGTACGGGCATTATGAAAACCAATGCCCTAAGGGAAAGTCTTATGAAGAGAATCGTTACGGTCATATGGGTATTATTTATGTTGATGATGATGAAGAGACTACAAATGATATGTGAGACAAAAGAATTGTTGAAGCCCTTTCAATGGTTTAAGAAGGTAGTGGAATGATTACATGTTTATCAAGTGTAATGTTGTATAAGTAATCTCATGGCACTATGGAATAAAGAGACATCTAAGGATTGATACACTGTTTTCTTTGCTATGTGTTGAATGTGTATGATTAATGGTACTAGTAACCATGAATGGTTATTCAGATATTTTTGGAAATTAGATGATATGTGCCTAATGAAGGGATAAGGATAAAATTATATATTTGATAGTAATCAAGAGCTTATGAATGATATAAAGAGATGGTTATAAAATGGTTTGAGTATAAAGAATTTTTGGATTTTTGTATGTGGAAAGAGTTTAATTTTGACAGCATTCAGGTTTTTACTAAGATTCAATGGGTATTCATTTTTCAAGAGAATACATGATTAAGGACTTCGAATTTTTGTAATGTGACCAACATGAAATATCTTATGATATATGGGGATCAACTATGGAATTAACATGCTTGTTATATGAAATCTCTGGTAAACATTTTAACTATAATATGTGAATGGACTGCAGTATTATGGATAAGCCTAAAGATTGGAATGGATTATGTTGGACATAAGTTAGTATTGTTTAATGATAGATGTTTTTTTCGATATTATTTATGGGATGTTATTGTAGTGTAGTTTTAGAAAAAGGAAAACATGTAGGAAGGGCGACAACCCATCGCGTCGGACAAGGATATGGGAATCAAACCCACAATCGAAGTGCGACTGGCCTTTATTTCCTACCACTGGCCTACAGGAAGTCCATGTTTAGTAGAAACTAGTTTTATTATATTAAGTAGTATGATATATGAAGTATAAGTCCATTTTAGGAACCATATATGATTAATCTCACTATAGATAGACTTATGTATTTTTGATAACTTTTATAACCTTTTTTTGAGAAAGATGGAATGACCCATCATTCTATCACATGATCTGATAACACTTCATGAATGAAAAATTCAACTTCATTTCTTTAAGAGATGAAGTGGAAATTGTCCATAGAACGAACAACGGTGAGGTTGTACCAAAATCACGAAAGTATTTCATCTAACATCCAATTTAATCAACTTTAGGGAAATGATCTTGAAAACCAAAAATGTTGCCCTAGTTCCCTTATATCTGATGAATCTGATGGTACCTTAGATCATCAAAAATCTATGGCTTTGTGATTGATGGCTTTTTCATAGCCATGTTCACTACCACTCTCCATCAGAACATGATGGTCAGATTTCTCCTCCATATCCATATTTTCACCTATGTTCTCCTATGTGGAAACATAGTGATGAGTTATTTGGGTATCCGTTATGTTTCTAACATTATTTTTTTAAATGATGTTTTATTATTCCTTTTTGCGATCTGGGTTTCTATTAAAAAAACTTTCGAGTAGTAAACCATTTATAACCCCAACGAATTTCAAAGGCAAATTTCATTTTAAGGGGGGTAGAATGTAACACCCCGAGATATTATGAAAAATATTAATTTTAATTTCATTAATATCTTGTGTTGTATGCTACACCAAAAGTATCTTTCACGACACACAACCCTGACTTGGCTTTCATTACACGCAATCGCGACCTTCCTCGTCAGCGTGTGTTGTACGCAATACCGGGTGTTACTGATAACGATATATTATTATAATATTATTATGAACTAGCCTTCATGAATAGTATTAACTAAATTTTGAATTTTATAACATTATTATTCATCTTACACGTTTTCTAGAACATGGTATAAGAACAAAATAAAATTTTCAGGTAAAATAAGTATTTTTTAAAAAATGAAGTTTTCCCGCCTTTTGATGGAGCACCAACATTAAATCTAGTTTTTGACATGTTTATAAGTTAAATTTTACAAAATAAAATTATTATTTGGAATCAGGATATAAAATTTTAACTTGGATAAATTTTCATATTATTCTGATAACTTTCATATTTAAATGAATAATAAAAACACGCTATATTTTAATTAAAAACAAATTTTTTCATCGTAATAACTTATGAGGTTACATTCTAATATTTAATGGTTTTAAAGTATAACTAGAATATATTTTTACAATTTAATATAATATTTCCATTAGCATTGATTTTACAATGAATTCATAGGTTAAATCAATTCAATCATTTGCAATGTTTTAAAAAAAACCCGTTTTCTTTCGACAACAGGATTAATTTTAATGTAATTTCTACAACTTTTGTTTATTGAATATGGAAAAATGGATTCCATATTTGGAATCAGTAGGTCCAAATTATGTTAATAAGCTACTTTTTATTTTTGGGCTTTATGAATAGTGACTACGGTAAATTTTACTTACCATAGTTAAAGGTAAATCGGGTAATTAAGGGTAAATAAAAGATTATAAAATTAACATAACACCTAAAAAAATCTTATTGGATGACTAAAAGGCGACCCATATCACCTAAGGGATAGATTAGAATCATTTAATGGACTTTTTCACATGAAAATAACTTAATTATTATTAAAACCAAAGAAAGTGACAACATGTCACTCTCTTAAATCTTATAAGTATATTAATTTTAATTTAGTGATAAACTTAATGCAACATATAACATGAATAGTCTCAAGAAATATAATGAACTTATCTACATCATATAAATTTATTTGTAATTTTTCGGAATTAAATATTTTTCATTAATTTTGACATAATAGGGATGCAGAAATTATTTATTTAGTGAAAAATCAATAATATAGTTTTTATTGAAATACTAATACATATCAAAAGGCCCAAAAATCTGACAAAAACTTATTATTATTGTATATATGAACCATAATCATCCGCTGGTAGAAATTTGGACCATTTGGATCCTTATTAAGATGGTTATGACACTTACGTTATTTTATTTTAAATGATGCCAAAGTTGTCACCTTCATAATTTATTAAATATAACAATTTAAATATTGTGATTTTAAGATGATAAATTTGAGTAAAAGCATTATTGTAAATTTTAATAGAATTATCTTTATAATAGGACTTTATTTTTAATTTTTAGGCAACAAATAAGTATATGAAATAATTATATAAAAATGATGTAGTAATTATTTTATTAAGAGATAAACCAAATAAATGGTTTTAAAAATAATAAAATAAATATTATATGAACTATTTAATGTTTTTCACTAATTTTATAGATACATATGACCTTTTATTAATCTATTAAAGCTTTTATTTCTAACATATATTATGTATATATTTTATTTAAATTCAAACAAATGAATAGTTTCATAATTGACACTATTGTTATTTTATAAAAATACCATATTATAAAATTTTTTAAAAATCACAAAAATATTTAAAAATTAAAAATTTAAATTTATATGGTCTGAAATGTTATAATGTATCCAATTATAGACTATTCACAACAAATAAGTAATTCTTTGTTATAAATTAAAATTTAGAATGTTATTGACACAAATAAAATTAAATTGATTTAGTAAGGATAAATCAAGTTGATAATGTTTAAAATAATTTCCTAACATGTAAAAATTTTATTGGTTGATGATATTACGACCCTATATCATCTAAAATTCGAATATGAGTCATTTTTGGAGGTTTTTAAGTGGGTTTAGATTTATTATAAATTAATATTTTTATGATTTCTGAAGGTTCCCCTCCCCTCCCTTATAAAAGGGCACCTCATCCCTCTCTTCCACACACCACATTGAGCCTTCATGCTCAGCCAAACCCTGCCAAATTCTCTTCCCCACTTCCATAGAAACATCCTAGATGTCCTGGTCTTCTTTATAGACCAATGTTAGTTCCCTAAGAAGAGGTCTCAAAGCGGCGCTTCAAAGAAGAGGTAATGTCGATTACCGATTCTTTCACCTTTATTTCTTCTTCCACTTATTATTCTTAGGTTGTTTCATTATGAAGTAATAACATCAGTATCCATAATATACTGATATGTTATTATAAGTTTGAAACAACCCTATTTCTCCATCTATCCATCCTATGTAAAACGAAATCACCGCGCGTGCGTACGTACCGAATACCGTCTCCACGCCGTGGTGTAATCTATTTTCCACCACCACCTTACTTGGATGGGTATAATTATGTAAATAATAACTATATATGATTATTGTAAAGTGATATTGATTCTTTTCTAGTATACATACACTCCAATAAAATTCCACGATCATGGGAACGATATCATCGCTCGTGCGTATGTACGGAATACTGTCTCCACGACGCAATGAGATTCATTCTCAATGATTAACCATTCATAAATGATTATAGAGTATATATAATAAGTAATCATAAAATATATGACATAATAATGATACTGGATTTATGTATATATATATATATGTATGTCATCCAATTAATTCCATTCAATGCAATGAGGAAACGAAAATAATGTTCATGCGTACGTATGGCCTACCGTCTCCATGAACGATGTATTTCTATCCATTTATTGATCGATTATATATATGTAGATTCTGAATATATGTTATATATAAATCATGTTTTATATTCTGGAATTAACTAATCATTATCTAAGTAATCATATGAATAATTACAAGTCAAAACACAGACGACAAATGAAACGATTTTACCCAAAACGCTCTTTAACATGGAATTTACAAAAGAACGGGTAATATAAAGTCATAAGTGAACCATATATTATTTCATAACAATTTATATGATTCTATAATAAGTCAATGACTTTATTTAAATCATTATACAGTAGTTTCGGATACGTATAAAGCATATAGGACCTAAGGTAAGGGATAATTTTGCATATCTCATTTTTATCTGAGATTTCTTATTCGTATGTATTTACTGGGGTTATTTCAATAATTCATGTTCATGTTTTATAAAAGTGTTTTAATGTATGTTTAAAGTAATTTTTACCCATTCTTGAATTTTACTACATGGTATGTACGGAATCTTTATTTTGTTTACGTTACGAGGTACATTTTGACTTTTCGGACAAAAGTACGAGAAGAATGTTTTTTAACTTATACGGCATGAAAGGATTTCTACGGTTTTATAATGCCTTGTTTTCATGATGATTCCTCCAAACTATTTCATGACTATTTTCAAAAAAATCCTTCTCTTTTAAAATTGCATGAAATTTAGTGAAAAGAAAATGATTTTGAAAAAAAAGGATATTTTCCTCAAGAATTCATTTCAAGTGTCTTATCAAAACAATTTTTCATCTAAGATGAAATTATTTCATATGGGTATGTTTCAAGTATAATGTCTCTATGATTTAAATGGTTTCACTTGTCTTATTATGAAATGATATCCTTTTCTTTTATATGGATTATGTAATGCTTGGATGATTTTTATGAAACCCATTTTATTTATTGGGTTATTATGAATTATGTATGTTTATTTTGTGGCACAAGTAAGAATGATTTAATTATGAGATGGGTGGGACCTATATCTCCCTCCAATAAATTGGGTAATGATTTTATATCTCATGAGATATACATGGATGGAATGGTAAGTTAATTTGGTTCAGTGTTACAGGACAGAAACGAGGAGTGAACTCGATTCTAAATGGGACTTTTTCAACTAAGATGGTCTTGGCAGTAATGACATGGATACTATGGAAATAATTACATGTTCTTAATGGATGCCACAATTACATGTTTTATTCCCATGCTATTTTATGATGGTTTATGTTCCATTATGATCTATGCCTTATGTACTTCCATGCTTTATGTCGTTTCTCAAGATTTTGATGTTTAAACATTATGTTCATGTTTTTAAGTTCAAATGTATATGGTATTTTTTATTTTATCCATGCTTACCCTTACTGAGCATTTGAGCTCACCCTTTTTATGTTTTATTTTCCCTCAGGATCAAAAGAATGGTTTTAGGAAAGGAAACAAAAAGTGGAAGATCTTAATGGGAGATTTTGAAGATCTTTCACCACGATTAGAAGATTACGTTCCATGTTTCCAAAGAAACTAGGATGCGAGAACTTTAGTGAGATCCATAGAGATATTTCTAAGGTATGTCTAGGGATGTCCCTAAGGATAAGTATACGTATAGGATATAGTCCTAGAACTACAGTAACAATATTTGAATTTAACCTAAGATGTTAGATATTGAGGGAACTCCCCCTTTATTATGTTTTTTCCCTAGCATGATTTTTGCCTCTCAAACTATTCTTTTTGGGTTTTAGAAAATGGCTGGAAACAGGAAGATTCATGATAATGTAGAATATAACGGACAATGGAATGATAATATTCATGAGCAACCAAATGAAACGGGATATGGAAGTCCAAACATCGTTATTATGCCTAATCAACAATCACATAATATGATCAATAATCTCAACTTTGGTAAGTATCCTGACACAGATAATAAGAGAAAGATGGAGTTTCATGATGATCATAGAGGAAAGAAAGTTCAATTTCCATCATGTAAATCATGTGGGAAGAGGCACCAGGGAGATTGTTTCAAAGGAACTGGAAGATGCTTTGCGTGTGGAAAAGAAGGACACAAAGCCATTAAGTGCAAAGGAAAAGGTTCAGTTAACACCATGGACAAGGATAATGGTATTTCTACAATATCAACAATGGTTATATGTTTTAAATGTGGAATGTACGGGCATTATGCAAACCAATTACCTAAGGGAATGTCTCATGAAGAGAATCAGTACGGTCATATGGGTAATATTTATGTTGATGATGATGAAGAGACTACAAATGATACATGAGATAAAAGAATTTTTTTAGTTCGGTCAATGGTTTAAGAAGGTAGTCGAATGATTACATGTTTATCAAGTGTAATGTTGTATAAGTAATCTCATGGTACTATGGAATAAAGAGATATCTAAGGATTGTTACACTGTTTTCTTTCCTATGTTTTGAAAGTGTATGATTAGTGGTACTAGTAACCATGAAAGGTTATTCATATATTTTTCGAAATTAGATGATATGTGCATAATGAAGGGATAAGGAGAAAATTAAATGTTTGATAGTATTCATGAGCTCATGACTGTTATAAGGAGAAGGTTATCTCATGGTTTGAGTGTATAGAATAATTGGATTTTCGTATGTGTAAAGAGTTAACTGTTGTCAACATTCATGTTTTCACTAAGATTCAATGGGTATTCATTTTTCAAGAGAATACATGATTAAGGCCTTTGAATTTTTGGAATGTGACCAACAAGACATATCTTATGATATATGGGGATCAATGATGAAATTAACATTCTTGTTATATGAAATCTCTGGTAATCATTTTCACTATAATATGAGAATGGAAAGTAGTATTATGGATAAGTCTAAATATTGGAATGCATTATGTTGGACATATGTTAGTATTTTTTAAGGATAGAAGTTTTTTTTCGATATTATTTATGGGATGTTATAGTAATTTAGTTTTAGAAAAAGTACAACCTGAAGGACGGGCGACATCCCATAGCCTCGGACAAGGCTATGGGAATCGAACCCACAACCGAAGTGCGACTGGCCTTTATTGCCTACCACTGGCCTACAGGAAGTCCCTGTTTTGTAGAAACTAGTTTTATTATATTAAGTAGTCTGATATATGAAGTATAAGTCCATTTTAAGAACCATATATGATTAATCTCACTATAGATGGACTTATTTATTTTTGATAACTTTTATATCCTTTTGTTTGAGATAGATAGAATGACCCATCATTCTATCACATGATCTGCTAACACTTCACGAATGACAAATTCAACTTTATTTCATTAAGAGATGAAGTGGAAATTGTCCAGAGAACGAACAATGGTGAGACTGTACCAAAATCACGAAAGTATTTCTTCTAACGTCCAATTTCATCAACTTTAGGGAAATGATCTTGAAAACCTAAAATGATGTCCTAGTTCCCTTATATCCGATGAATCAGATGATACCTTAGATCGTCACAAATCTATGGCTTTGTGATTGATGGCTTTTTCATAGCCATGTTTTCTACCACTCTCAATCAGAACATGATGGTCATATTTCTTCTCCATATCCATATTTTCACCTATATTCTACTATGTGGAAACCCAATGATGAGTTATTTGGGTATCCGTTATGTTTTTAACATTCTTTTTTAAATGAAGTTTTAGTATTTCTTTTTACGATGTGGGTTTCTATTAATGAAACTTTTGGGTAGTAAACCATTTATAACCCCAACGAATTTCGAGGGAAAAATTCATTTTAATGGGGGTAGAATGTAACACCCCGAGATTTTATGAAAAATTTTATTTTTTATTTCATTAATGTCTTGTGTTGTACACTACACCAAAATGATTTTTCACGACATGAAACCCTGACTTGGCTTGCATTACACGCAATTGTGACCTTCCTCGATAGCGTGTGTTGTACGCAATACCGGTTGTTACTAACAACAATATATTATTTTAATATTATTATGAACTAGCTGTTATGAATAGTATTAACTAAATTTTTAGTTTTATAACATTTTTATTCATCTTACTTTTTTTCTAGAACATGGTATAAAAACAAAATAAATTTTTCTGCTAAAATAAGTATCTTTAAAAAAATGCAGTTTTTCCGCCTTTTGATGGGGCACCAACTTTAAACTAGTTTTTTACATGTTTTAAGTTCAATTTTACAAAATAAAATTTTTATTTGGAATCAGGATATAAAATTTTACCTTGGATAAAATTTTCATATTATTCCGATAACTTTCATATTTTAATTAAAAACAACTTTTTCATCATAATAACTTATGTGGTTAAATTATAATATTGAATGTTTTTAAAGTATAAATAGAATATATTTTTACCATTTAATATAATTTATTTTATTATCATTGATTTTACCTTGAATTTGTCGGTTAAATAAATTCAATCTTTTGCATTGTTTTAAATAAAAACTCGTTTTCTTTCGACAACGAGATTAATTTTAATTTAATTTCTGCAACTTTTTTGTATTGAATTTGGAAAAATGGATTCCATATTTGGAATCAGTAGGTTCAAATTATGTTAATAAGCTACTTTCTATTTTTGGGATTTATGAATAGTAACTACTGTAAATTTTATTTACCATAGTTAAAGGTAAATCGGGAAATTAAGGGTAAATATAAGATTATAAAATAACCTAAAACCTACCAAAATCCTATTGGATGACTAAAAGTCGACCCATATCACCTAAGCGTTGTATTAGAATCATATAATGGAATTTTGTCCATTAAAATAACCTAATTATTATTAAAACCAAAGAAAGTGATAACATGTCACTCTCTTAAATCGTATAAGTATATTAATTTTAATTTACTGATAAACTTCATGAATCTTCTAACATGAATAGTCTCTAGAAATATAATGAAATTATCTACATCATATAAATTTATTTATAATTTTTAGGTATTAAATAATTATCATTAATTTTGACCCAATAGGGATGCAGAAATTATTTATTTAGTGAAAAATCAATAATATAGTTTTTATTGAAATATTAATAAATATCAAAAGGCCCAAAAATATGAAAAAACTTATTATTAGTGTATATATAAACCCTAATCATCCACCATACAAATTTCGGACCATTTGGATCCTTATTAAGATGATTTTGACACTTATATTATTTTATTTTAAATGATGCCAAAGTTGTCACCTTCATAATTTAATAAATATAAAAATTTAAATATTGTTCTTTTAAGATGATAAATTCGAGTAAAAGTATTATTGTGAAAGGTAATATATTTATCTTCATAATAGGTTTTTAATATTAATTTTTAGGCAACAAACATGTATATTAAATAATTATATAAAAATTATGTAGTAATTATATTATTAAGAGATAAACCAAATAAATGGTTTTCAAAATAATAAAATAAATATTATATGAACTATTTAATGTTATACACTAATTTCATAGATACATATGACATTTTATTAATATAATATATCTTTTATTTCAAACATATCTTCTCTATATATTTTATTTAAATTCCAACAAATGAATAGTGTCAAAATTGACACTATTGTTATTTTATAAAAATAACATATTATAAAATTGTTTAAAAATCACAAAAATATTTAGAAATTATAAATTTACAATTATATGGTCTAAAATGTAATAAAGGATCCAATTATGGACAATTCACAACAAATAAGTAATTTTTTGTTATAAATTAAAATTTATAATGTTATTACCACAAATAAAATAAAATTCATTTAGTAAGGATAAATCAAGTTGATAATGTTTAAAATAATTTCCTAACATGTCAAAATTTTATTGTTTGATGATATTACAACCCTATATCATAGAAAATTCGAATATGAGTCATTTTTGGAGGGTTTTAAGTGGGGTTTGATTTATTATAAATTAATATTTTTAAGATTTCCAAAGGTGCCCCACCCCTCCATTATAAAAGTGCACCTCCTCCCTCTCTTCCTCACACCCCTTTGATCCTTCAATATAGTCCAACCCTAAATAATTATCTTCTCCACTTCCCTAGAAACATCCTAGAGGTCCTGGTCTTCTTCAAAGTCCATTTTTAGTTTCCTAAGAGGAGGTATCAAAGAGGCGCTTCAAAGAAGAGGTAATGTTCGTTACTGATTCTTTCACCTTTATTTCTTCTTCCACTTATTCTTCTTAGGTTGTTTCATTATTAAGTAATAACATCAGTATCACTCATATACTGATATATTATTATAAGTATGAAACAACCCTATTTCACCATCTATCCATCCTATGTAAAACGAAATCACCGCGCGTGCGTACGTATGGAATACCGTCTCCACGCCGTTGTGTAATCTTTTTCCACCACCACCATACATGGATGGGTATAGTGGTGTAATTAATAACTATATATGATTATTGTAAAGTGATATTTATTCTGTACTAGTATACATACACTCCAATAAAATTCCATGATCATGGGAACAATATCATCGCTCGTGCGTACGTACGGAATATCGTCTCCACGACGCGATGAGAATCATTCTCAATGATTAACATTCATAAATGATTATAAAGTATATATAATTAGTAATCATGAAATATATGACATAATAATGATACTGGATTTATGTATATATATATGTATGTAATCCAATTAATTCCATTCAATTCAATGAGGAAACGAAAACAACGTTTATGCGTACGTACGGCCTACTGTCTCCATGAATGGTGTATTTCTTTCCATTTATCGATCTAATATATATATGTATATTCTGAATATATATTATATATAAATCATGTTTTATATTCTAGAATTATGTAATAATGATCTAAGTAATCATATGAATAATTACTTGTCAAAACACAGACGACAAATGAAACGATTTTACCCAAAATGCTCTTTAACATGGAATTTACAAAAGAACAGGTAATATAAAGTCATAAGTGAACCATATATGATATCATAACAACGAATATGATTCTTTAATAAGCCAATGAAATTATTAAAATCATTATACAGTAGGTTCAGATACGTACGAAGCTTATCGGACCTAAGGTAAGGGATAATTTTATAAATCTCGTTTTTATCCGAGATTGCTTATTCGTATGTATTTACTGGGGTTATTTCAATCATTCATGTCAATGTTTTATAAAAGTGTTTTAATTTAGGTTTAAAGCCCCTTTTACCCATTCTTGACTTTTACTACATGGTATTTAAGGAATCTTTCTTTTGTTTACGTTACGAGGTACTTTTGACTTTTCTGACAAATGTACGAGAATAATGTTTTTTTAACTTATACAGAATGAAAGTATTTTTACGGTTTTATAAATCCTTGTTTTCATGAAGCTTCCTCCAAAAGATTTCATGACTATATTCAACAAAATCCTTCTCTTTTAAAATTTCATGACATTTTGTGAAAAGAAAATGATTTTGAAGAAAAAATGATATTTTCCTCAAGAATTCATTTCAACTGTTTTATCAAAACCTTTTTTCATCTATGATGATATTATTTCATATGTGTATGTTTCAAGTATAATGTCTCTATGATTTACCTGGATTCAATTATCTTATTATGAAATGATATCCATTTCTTTTATATGGATTATGTAATGATGGGATGATGTATATGAAACCCATTTTATTTATTGGGTTATTATGAATGATGTATGTTTATTTTGTGGCACATATAAGAATGATTTCATTATGAGATGGGTGGGACCTATATCTTCCTCCAATGGATTGGGTAAAGATTTTATATCTCATGAGATAGACATGGCTGGAATGGTAAGTTAATCTGGTTCAGTGTTACAGGACTAAAACGTGGAGTGAACTCGATTCAGAATGGGACTTTGTCCACTAAGATGGTCTTGGAAGCAATGCCTTGGCTACTATGGAAATCATTACATGTTCTTAATAGATGCCACAATTACATGTTTTTTCCCATGCTATTTTATCAAGGTTTTTGTTCCATTATGATCTATTCCTTATGTACTTCCATGTTTTATGTCGTTGCACAAGATTTTGATTTTTAAACATTATGTTCATGTTTTTAAGTTCAACTATATATGGTATGTTTTATTTTATCCATGCTTACCCTTACTGATCATTTTAGCTCGCCATTTTTATGTTTTATTTTCCCTCAGGATCTAAAGAACGGTTTTAAGTAAGGAAACAAAAATTGGAAGATCTTTATGGGAGATGTTAAAGATGTTTCACCACGATTAGAAGATTGCGTTCCAAGTTTCCAAAGACACTAAACTATTACGGTCCTTGTGTGTTTATTTTTGGTATGTATTAAATATTCCGCAAAAGTAATGTAATGATCATGTACGTCATGCATCAGGTCCCAACAGGCAAGAATCATACTATTTAAAATTCATTATGACAGAAACTATTTCATCAAAATTTTATCAATATATAAATATAATATCAATATCCAAAAATGAGTCACTTATATAGAAAAAATCATTTATTTTTAGTGTCTTATAAATTTGAAAAAAAAACATGTCAAAATCCATGTCATTTATATCAAATGTGTATTTTTCATTTATAAATTGATTTTCTTATTCCATAAGAATAATTCAGAATATAAGAAAAAATTTCCAATACATTATACCCTTTTAATAATACATTACGTAATTTAATTATTCACAACAAAGGGAAATAGAACTCGAGAATGGGTGAGCCTATCTGCTAAGAAATGGTAAACATGGGAGATATAAATTAATTATCATATTTAAGAATATGTTAGTCCTATGGTTATAATATCATGATCATAAAATATGAAAATAATTCCCAATCAACCAAATATTTTAATTAACAATAATGAAATTAGGATTTCTCATACTGAAATACATAATACAAAATAGTATGGATTCGTCAATAATAAATTTTTATCTATGAAAAATTTTCATAAATAAAGACATAATTCTATGGAATACACATAACCATATAAAATAATTTTAATAATGTTTGTTAATTAAAACTACAATCATAGATTTATCCTATAGTGTTTGGGGTCACTATTTTTTAAATCATTTTTATAGTTTATTCTCACTTCTTACATTATCATAGTTTCCAAAGTTCCCTAACTTATTTTAACATCCATTCCAATCCATATGACCTCATTGGATATTTTATTTATCAAATTCATTAGTTTTCCATGAAATATCAGGAAAACCCCTCACATAATTTAGATCATACATATTTGTCCCATAAGATCATAAAATCATTCATCATTACATAACTCTTGGAAGAGAAGCAAGTGACATAAGTATTTCATCTTAACCATATAAAACAGCAGTAAAGTAAAATATATCATAAAATAATCCATGAAACATTATCACCATAAAGAATCTAGAGAAATGTAATTTTTGGTACCATAATATTGTTTCCCTAACAAATTATTACTATCCTTAAATGATGTTTATGTGGATAACAAATCAATTTTATAAATGTATTTAAAATACTATGTGATATCATTAGAAAATATAAATTTTATTTCATTAATTGTTTTTAAAAAGTATTTAATAATTTTCAAATAATTAATTTACTTGAAAATATATATGGAATATCTTATATTAAGTATCAAATAAATTAATAATCAAGACACTGATAAAATATATTAATTATATAATTTTTAAAACAACGATTCTATTATAATTTTATAATAAAAACTCTAAATGACATAACTAGAAAAAATATAAAAATAATAATTTTTAAAAATTTAAAATAATATCAAAGGACGTAAAAATAACCTTTTTTAAAGATTTAAGTATATGTAAAAACTTCCATATAACATCTTAATGAACATTGACATTGAGGTGAATGAAGCACAACATAAAAATCAGAAATTAGGATAACTTTTTATAAAATAAATTTTTATTATTTTATGTACCAATGATATTAATATGTACAGAAAAAAAATCCAATGTAGAAGAAAAATTATTGGATATAAATGATAAATATCATATAATTTACGATGGGTGGAATTTAATGTATACCTACCCAAATGAATGGTGGTTGTAACTAAACCCTTACCAATTTGGTAAATATTTTATAATAAACACCATTAATGAATGAAGATATAACTGAAAATTAAATGAAATAAATATGAATATATTTATAATTTAATGTATAAAAGGGTTATTATATACACCATATAGACAAAATTATGTTCATAACCTGAAACATGTACTATGGAAATAATATCTAGACAAAGAACCCATGAAGTTTTGGTAATCTCTGAATCAAAAACTTCAAAAAGAGAGAAAATTAGATGTAATATAAAATCCAAATTATTTTCATGAACATAATAATAAAATATATTAATTAGAAATATTTATAAAAATAGAAAAAGTGGGGAATATGACATATATATAAAAAGTAAATATTTTCCTACAAACAATTACTTCAAATACAAAATGTCATTAAATATAATCTTAACATCATGTATAATAAGATTATATTTAATATAAATTATACAATAATCATATAAATACCTAACATACAATATACTATTCACTTATTATTTCCCATTAATCATTAATTAAGAATTCATCTTTAAAAATATCATGTTGGGTGTTCGTTGTATATTTTTTCAAGAATGATTCAGTTTAGTGGTTCTTGTCCTTGTTCCATGGTGTAATGATCCCAAATCCAATAACCATGAGCATGTTTTTTGTCTTTGTAACATTTTCATAGA
Organism: Viscum album; assembly: GCA_963277665.1. Lineage (NCBI taxonomy): Eukaryota > Viridiplantae > Streptophyta > Magnoliopsida > Santalales > Viscaceae > Viscum > Viscum album. The sequence continues at coordinate 479,973,454 of OY728134.1, forward strand.
TACAAGGGCCATTTCATAAAAGACTGATCAGTTTACCCATTTTGCAGAACACGATAAAAACCTGGTACCCATTATATGTAGGGAATAGAAAATAAAACATATTATATAACCCAAAAAGGATATTTATCCTTGAAAATTAATACAGTGAATTAGTATTTGTTAAACTAGGAAATGATTTATAATAATTGTCAACTCAAATTATTAGTATGTGTTATGTACAGTGGAACATATCCCAAATCATAAAAAATTATCAATATGGAATTGTAAATAACTAGATAGATATTTCATTTATATAACATGACTATCATGACAAGAAAAAGATTAATCAACAAGATAATGAAAATAACTAATAAATCATTCCTTTCATCAATTAACTATGAATTTAATATATTCAGATATAATATCATTATAAAAGAATAATCAATAATAATAACTAAATTCTTATAAAATTAAATTCTAAATTATTAGATGTCGTATCTCAAGAACATGATACATATACAACCAAGACCATTCACAATATGGATTAAAAAACTAAGTAACCTCCAATTTAATTTGGATAACTAATTTATCCCATTTGACCTACTAATTCATTTAGGGGATATATAATAATTGGATCCCCTAGTAACTATGGGTCCACATAATTACTCAATAATCAAAATTTAAATTTAATTCATGATTCAATGTTTCTTATATCAAATATCTCTATTGACGAAATGATATAGAATTGTATATGTCTCCCTCATTAAAAAAATAGCATTCAATATAGACACTATATAAACCAATGGTATATGAAATAGGAAATAATCTTATATATCATGTAATAATGTGGATATTTAAGAGAAATTTATTTTATAATGAACAATTACCACATGAATGTGATTGTTTTGAGATAATATTTAAAATAAAAAAACAAAGTGATACTATAGAAAAACATTAACCAATTTTTAATTTCCATGTCAAATATCTGATAATTAAATTATTCAAATTTAATAAAAAAAATACCATCAAGTATGAATGAATCATGATATAAAATTTCAAATGGTAAATTAATAGAATTCATTAAATAAATTGTTCTATAATATACAAATGTAGTTGAATGAAAGGAAATCGAGACAGAATCCCTTAACTCACATTTATATTTGGTGGAAGTTTCTTAAATCAGGTACATAGTGGTTTTAGTCATGTTATTAACTTATACTATTACAATATTTTTATTTATATTATCATATATGAACTTTAATTAATTGTTATCACTCATTGGTTAATAATATTTCATTACATTTCTTATTTCGGGTGTTAATTGCCTTGTTTTCTAATTCATGATTTTTTGTGATGTTGCAGCACATGTGGACATTAAATAGTTCCATCATCTCTATAATAATAATCATGAGATAAATAACATATTTATATAGAAATTATAATATTAATATCATTCATGAAAGTTTGTTTTGGGAAATGATTTATGTTACGATCATCGAGACCGTGGGTCATATGTACACATGAGTAGTGTTTCTATTATTTCAATGATAATTATTGAATTAAGATAATTAAAATTTTATCATTACATATTGATCATAATATAATATATATAATATATTATAAATTTTAATATAATTTTTATATCGTCCTTTTCTTGTGGTGATTAAAACAGATTCACATCATTTCATGAATGATGTAGTCCACACATACACAAACAACGTTTTCATCATTTATTGAGTTAAAATGAAATAAAATGATATGTTATCTTTTTATAATGATAAATATTTCATGAATATCGTCATTATTTCATTTTTAACACTTATAATAATTAAATTTATCCTCTTCACCTTTAATGTATAACATCAGTGAAAGAAGAATCACATTGCTTTGTGAGGTGATAGACTTTCGTACACACGATATATATTATCATATACTTTGAAAAATAGAAATTAAAAAATTTAGATATTATATAATGAATAAATATGTATAATAATTTTATAAATATAAAATATATACTTTTGATCCATCATTATACACAAACATTTAAGGTTGTTATAGAAAAACAAATTAAAATTATGATGAGGTAGTATTTCTGCACACACAAAAATGATGATTTCACCACCCATTTGATGGAAGTGGGGATGTATTTAGGTCATTAAATTAAAAAAACACAGTATATGGAATATATTTATTTTAATATATCGACATTTTTAAATAGTATCTAAAGGAGATGAATGATGAAATAAAATAAAAACACTCACTGAAGAATGTTACCTCTTCTTCATGTCTCCCCCTTTGTTTTCCAAAAAAGCCTTCATAAGTTGGATTTATGAAAAAAAAGAAATTTCCGATGATATGAGATTGTTTTTATGTGATTTTGGTATGTATTAGAAGGGGAAATTGGATTGAATATGTGAATAAGAGAGGATATGTGGTAGTGTTTTATAAGTGAGGGGAGTGACACCATTAAAAATTTTGAAAATAAATTAGTGTACCCAAATTCTCACATTTCATAGGGGTCCAAAATGTTTTATTAATAAAAATATATTATAGATTCAATATATATATATATATATAGTTTTTTAGAAATGTTTTTAATCCATTTTATCCCATTATTTTTTTGTTTAACCCCTTCTAAACCTATTTTCACCTTAATCATGGTAATTAATTATTTCTATTTTTACTGTTCATTATGGAAAAATTTGATATCCATAAAATTTATAATAAATTTTATTTTGATTAAATATATGGAATCACTTTTTTAGAAATCAATAAAACTATGGGGAAAATTATAATGTAAAATTAATGCCATAGATGTTATAAGAATGTGTCTTTTCCAAGAGATAATGTTCAAATGTTGAAAGTGATTTTATAATAAAACTCAGTATAAAATTTATTAAAATTAACTAAAATTGATTTATAGATATATAATTTAACTAATTTTAATTCAAAAAATTTAAAAATATAATTCAACATTTTAAAATAGTGATGGATTTCTTATCAATTTTTGATGGTTTTAAAAATTCTCAATAACTAGAAGGTACATATATATCTCAACATAATAAAATGAAATATCATCATAAAAAGTTTGGATACAACTATAGTAAAGTATTATTATTCCAATCAGTACCTCAAATACACTTGATATTGATGAAGTTGAGTAAATAGATGCTCAAACAATATTCAGAGGCATGAAATGAATTTTAATATCCATAACTTCTAGTCACCCAAACTAATTTTTTTTTGTAATATTATCAAAAAGATTCCAATAATATCCAATTGAATTATATTTAGTAGCAGTTAATTATTTTTTTATGTTATTTAATGGGAACATTTGATTTAGGAAATTTTAATTTATCTAGACATGATTTTTATTTAAAATGTTTTTGGGATGCTGACATTGCTGTATATATAATGGACATATATTTACTTACAAAACTTTTCATTTATAATGAGATTTAATAGATTCTTTGTCTTCTATGAAACAATACTCATAATAACATTCAAACATTAAATCTGAATATATGGTAGCTAGATGTTGTTTGTGCTCAAGTAATGATCATGAAACACACACTCACTAATTATGTCATGAGTTTTAATAAAACTCCAATACAATGTTATAACACTAGTTCCATTAGCTTAAGCAAAAAATAAAAATCACTCTCATCAAAAACTCAAAGATATTATGAATTATATTCATAGGGATCGCATAGTTAAAGGTGATATCATTTCATAATTCATTATAAGGAAAGAACAACATGTTCATATTTATGAAAACCCTTTAACATTCAAAAGATTTTAAAACATTAAAAAGATTCAAGTAATGATCATTATAAAGTGATCATATATAGACACTTTATATTTACCAATGACCTAGCATTAAGATAAACCTTTTCATCTGGGGAGTACATATGATCATTCATTAATAAATTTCTGTTTCATTTCAATCTATTAGTTTTCCTTATATTTTATCATAATGGATTATCTTAACTCACTTTAAATTTTCAGAATTCATTTTTTGGATTCAATTTTTGTACACTTATAAAAGGTTAAAATTTATAGGATTTAGGTTTTTCATTTTATTCTTGTTTTTAAATTAATGTATCATATTCTATTTTTTATTTAAGTTTATCATATTTGTTTTTTTATTTTAAATTTATCATATTCTAGTTGTTAATTAAATTTTATCGTATACATGTTTTCATTTAAATTTATCAAATTAGTGTTTTATTTTAAAACTATCATATTAAATTTTTCATTTGAAATATAATTTAAAACAAATAAGGAAAAAATATAATACTGATAATTCCACTCCAAAAGAAATCATATTTCATTTTATACATTAACTCTATTTATTATGATTATTTTTATCCTTGTTTTTTCTTATTTTTATTGACATGAATTATTTTAAATTGTTTCATATTCACCCAATATGATATGAACATTTTATAAAACATATAGAATGTAAAACAGTTTTTAAAAAATTATTCTTTGGATATTTTCTCAATTTTGATATCAATAAGATCAAATCTCATCCATCAAACTTGTTTAGGGTGACCAACCATCTCTTTGACCACTTATATAAAGTATACACCCTTTTGAATACCCCATTGGTTAGTTCTGGAATTCAGCCATAATGTACTACCTTGCTTTTGTCTCCATGTTTGATATGTTCTTCATGTCTAAACTCTTATTTCATCTCTAAATATGATGGCACATGTGAAGGATTACAATAAGTGGTTTGTTATTCAAGAAAGGTTAGTTGTGAAATAATTTTAATAAAATTATAATTCCTCTATAAAAAGGATAATATAGTTCCATGGATGTTAGAAGTTATTTTTGGAACAAACAGATCATGATTACAGTCTTTTACTCAGATTTGGTAATAGATTTCTATTCATGAGTAAATTTATATGTAGTAGATAGAAAACAAATGTTTTTATATTGAATCTATGATAAGAATTAGATGATGTCATATAAGGAAACAATAGGTTTCCTTGGAATTTTAGCTGAATGATGTACCTTCATCCCATCACATAAACTACTATATTCAAAGGGTGAATATATTTGAGAAATATATAAAAAAGTATTTATTTAGAAATATAACATAATACGATCCAAGGAAGGTCATCCTTATAATTTTGGATCATATAGTAATTTCCCTTTGGATTCAAGGTTTTATAATATTGAGAAAGGGAGACAGATATAATTTAACAGTATGTAATATCTTTATTTTGGATTACCCAGTTAATATGAGGAGAATCAATCTATTAGGTTTTGTTCCTTTTATAATCAAGAATATCTAGTCCAAATCAATTAATTCTAAAAAATCATGTTTCTAAATATGATGTGTATGATAACAGAAGATAGTATGAAGCACATCAACATTGAAAAAAATACAAGGCTATTTGAAAAATTATTATGAATATAAGAGTTGAAACAATGAAATTTATTAAGTCTGTCATTGATTATAAATCAAATATGTTTGTAAATAATACACAATTTTCTACTTTAGAAGCCTAACCTTATTCTAAATCAATGAAATATGATAATTTATTGAATAATAGAAACTATTATTCTCTTCCTCTGAAAAAAATAAAAAAAATAATGTCTCTAAAAATATAGATGCATAGTAGAGAAGGAAACAAGATGAATGAAAAGAAGGAGATCCTTACATAAGAATCATCCTATATGATGCTTTATGTTTAAAAATACTATAATTCAAAACCCTAAAATGAGAATCAACGGAGAATAATGAAAATAAAAATAAATCATAAGAACAATTAAGTGAATGTTTATTAAAGAAAGTTAGGGTTCCTTCTGCAAATATTGTTTTACCTACTTATGATGGTTTGATTTTTAAGGAATCAGTTGTTGTTCATACCGATGATACCTATACTGTAGAATAATGAAAAGGCTATTTTAGTTGGGAAGGAATCGGTTTCAATTGGAAAAGGTGACTTAAAATTGATGGAACAATTTCTTGAGATGATTCGAATCAAAATGGAAGATGGTGCTGCATAAATTGATATTCCATCATGAGAAAGTGAATGCGTTGAAGAAGAAAATTTTTAAAATGAAATATAATAATATCTTGAATAAGAATAAGAATAAGATTATAAATAATATTTAGTAATGTATTAAAATTAAGATATTGATAATGAGGATCTCTAATCAAATAATCTTGCATTATAACTTCACAGGACTCTTTAAAACAATTGTCTTCCTTGTGATATGAAAACGATAAATCTATTATTTAATAGAAAAAATACCCATTAATTCAAGTATTCAAATATTAATCCATTAAATAAGAAACACATCATAATTGAAAACTAAAATGTGATAATGGTCTTTTTATTGATGATTTTGTTATTATATATGGAAAGGAGGATGAACAGTGAGCTGAAAAATCAATTACCAAAAAAGGGAAAACAGCCCAAGAAGAAATCAGAACCAGCCATATTGTAACTCCTAAAAATCAAGAAGATGATTGAATAGATAAATCAAAATAATCCTATGTATAAATAGTATATTTTGTGTTTCAGACTCTAAAAATTATTTAAGAAATATTACTTTATTTTCCATATCTAGAATCATGGTATTAAATTCATCATGATTGTTTTAATAAAAAATTGTATTAAAAAATTATACTGATAGAAAAATTTAACATTCTAAAAGATATGATTAAATCTAATAAATATTTTTATGAGATTTATAGAAAATCATGAAGTCAAATGACTAATTGTTTTTGAAAATTCAATACTGATATCAATCATTTTGATGAGAATTTTGAAGACTTAAGGACATAATTCAACGATTTAGCTAATAACATCATTTTTTTAACAAAGGAAGTGGACAAAAATTAGTCATTACTAATTATTTTTGAGATTAGATTGACAACCGTACCATGATTATTAATGATTCGAATGGAAAGATGATATATTTTGAAGATTAAATAAGGATATTAAAAAATTGTTAGAATGAATTCATTACAATGAATAATTATTTTTTCCAAGATCTTCAAAACCCTAAATAAATGATTCCTTTGTATTATTAAAATATTAAGATTCAAGAGGAAATTATACATGATATAGAGAAGATTAATCAGTCTCATGAAGAGCTCTTTACAACGAGGTAAGAGGAAATAAAGGAGCTCAAAAAGTTATTGAACATTATGGGAACATTGAAGATGGAATTTTTTTTAATTTTTTTCACTAATCACTAGTGGATTTTACTATTTTTTGTATATATTCAAATTATTGAAGAACTTTTTTTCTCATTATGAGTATTTTTAATGACTCCCAATTCTGATTGGTGGGATGTTCATCAATTTTTTTGATGATGAAAGTGTACATCATTATATTGTTTTTTATAGTAATTTTTTATAACCCACACCAGGTATTATATAAGTCATTCCAATTCCTTTTTTAAAAACACAAATGTGGAGAAATTCATATAATGGGGGATATTTTAAGCAAGGGGCAAAATATTTTTAATGAAGATAATGTGATCATAAGTGGAAGTTCTTATACTAAAGATGACTTGGTCATATTCGCCATTGTATTAAGATGATGTATAATAATAGGGGGAGACAAGTATTAATATATAAATTCTTAATGTGATGAACCAAGAAGATAATTCACTAATGTTTTTAAAAGTTATTTTTTATTTATGTATTCTGGTTTGTTCTTTCCAAAAATTGGGAGACTATTGACTCAGCAGTATCTTTTTAACTTTCTCATTCCTTTTTTGGAAATCAAAAACTATTTTTTTAAATAATTAATTACTAAATCGTTCATGATCAAATTAATTTATAATTTTTTGAATAAAACATACAGTTTTACTATAATTATAAATTTTTTGATGTATTCATGAATATAAACCTACTTTATTCTTTACTATTATCATTAAGGATTTGGAACCGATAATGATCGTAATAATCATTATCAAATAAAATTTATTACTTTCTATCTTGTATTTTTACTAACAAAAGATCTTCTAATCATAAATGACATCGAAACCAATTGCATCAGAGTCTCACTCATAAAGTAAATAGTAATGAAATTTTCTAAGGAAATACATCGGACTTTTCAATGTTTTAATTGAAAATATGGAAAACCATATTCTATTATTATAGAAAATATTTTACATAGAAAATGGTGTACAAAATAATGACATCATAAATTCTATTATAATATGACCATTTCAGTGCCAGGTGTCCAGGTCATCACAGAAAACTCAGAGAAATATGATAGATAGAGGGCATAGATGGGCATTGGATGTATCCATATATATACCCAACCATTAAAATAGTTTGAAGTGAACATCTGATTATTTCATTTGGAAAATTCTAAATGTGTGAGAGCTCTAAATCATATATATGTGAACTACTTTTTACTCATTTTAAAAATATATTTGAGTTTGTTTTTGAAATTTTATTGTGCGTCTGATTGTGTGAAAATGACTGAGGGTTTCCAAGGCTATGAAGATGGAGATACCAACCATCATATTGAACGAGAGATTTTGAGCTTAGAAAGATAGAATTGATCGTAATGTAGATGACTTGTGGGGATGGTGAGATAGATAATTCAATCATCATATTGAGGTTTCAGGGGGAAAGTGAGATAGAGAAGTTGATCACTATATCGATGGCTCGAGGGGATAGAGAGACATACTGATCTTCATATATAGGTTTTTATTTTGTATGTTAAAGACATACATTTTTATAAGTATAAAACTAGGGACCTTTATCCTAAGTTATTGGATACAAAAAATTTTGAGTTTAAAGAATTGTATTCAGTTCTAATACTTGTTTTATTACAAGTATTTTATTTTTGATGCAATTGTAATAGAAAAGTGAATCTTTTTATACCCATGTTTCTATTTGTATCAAATTTATTGTAATATATTTGATTAAAATACATCTATATTAAATTGGGAATATGTTTTTACCCTAATTATGATTCTATAAACATTGAGACAGAATCACTACATTTGTGAATACTCTGAATTATCATAACCAATGTGATTACAAATCATACTATACTACTCTAATATATCATAAATGCTGTGATTATTATTCTTTGTGTATTTGAGAAAATGATTAAACTCTTGTTACATTACCACTATTTTTCTAATATGATTATATATGATGTTAACATAAAATCCATTTATCAATACAACCTATGGAATACTTATCAGAATGTACATGATTATAATACATAGTTTATAGGACCAAGGAACATGTTTGATTATCATTTAAATACATAAGAGGTTTGTTAATATGAATTTTTTATCCTTGTTTAACAATGATTATTTTATGATTAAACAGATGTTTTTAAATAGTCAATTCCCCCTTCCTGTTTTTTTCCATATTCATATATATTACTATTCGACACTAATATGTTTTTAGAAATGAGATATCATTTACATCTTCACTAGGGTTTCATCTGAGCATATATGATGTTTTCATTCCTTTATCCATTTTATTATGTGTCAATAGGTCCTTTATTATTTCTATTCCTCCTAATTTGGTTATTAATTCATCATATTTAGTACGTAAATAATCACCCCTTCAAGGGATTTCGTACATGTTATTTGACTTCTGTAGATGAAAAAAAATATTCATGGTGACCTTGGTGGAATTATATTTAGTAAAGAATAATAGCTCATAATATTAACCGTGATCGGTGGTCAACCTTATAGATTCTAAACCAATATCTCTTCATTTCCACCTTTTCAGTTTTGATTATTTTGTGTCCTCATGAATATTTGGTTGTGTTTTTATCACTTTATATTGATTATATTATCTTACTAGACATTGGTTCATTCCTATAGGATGTTTCAAGCATATTTTACACTCTATATGTTTACATCTTTCACAATACCTTTGCATGTTTTTATGGATATGGTCGTGTTTTTTTATAGAGGTAAATTTGGATAGGGATTTTAACATTAGTATTATTCTTACTTAGTCATTTTCACTGGCCCCTATCCTAGTAGAGGTGGTATTAGGGAGCAACAATAAGGTTATGGATGTCTTGGATACACCATGGTGTGTTGGCTTAGGATGTGATCTGTCCTCCAGAATAATGACAGACACAAACATCACTTTATAAATGATGCAGATAAGTTGTAATGAAATATGAATTTTTATAATTGAAAAAAATTATATCAAATTTATTGAAAATACGATCAAATGTGGAGTGAATACAATTTGAGGAGTTGGTATAAAGTTGGCATCCCATATGATCATTAAAAGTTTCAATGTTGGAATAATAATCTAATTATTTTAATAGTAACATGACCATTGTAATAGTAAACTAACCCTTAGGAATATTAACATTATTTTTAAAATAGTATCCTTACCATTGGAAGCGTAAAATATTATTTATGTGTCTTATGAAATGAAATTTTGGAATATTTATTTTATGATACTAATAAATAGATTTTATAAATCTTATCAAATTGTTCTTGTTTTTTAAAAACATTAATGTTTTATTTTCATTTTTTTGATGAATATATTGAATTAATTAAAATTTTATTTTCATAAAATTCATTATAAATTTATGTAAATTTTTTCTATAATGATAATATAATTTTAGGAAACCATAATTAATTTTTCAAATGGACTGAAAATTTAACGTAATATTAAAAATTGTATTTTTCAAATAAATTAGGTTTTTTTATAAAAAATTGACTTATCATTTTAATGTTTTTTAGTTAAATAGATTTAAATATTTAAAACTATATAATGAATAATGGTTAGGGTGTAGTTTTTTTATTTTTCTAAACTAGTTGAATTTTTAGTGAATACTTAAATTAAAAAAAATGATATTTAAAATTATAAGGCAAATACATGATTACAAGAGCCATGCCTGATGTAAGAACTCAGTAGTTTGAGCTAAAAGTTCCCATATACTATATATATTTACATAATCAATAATATTAGTTGTATTGGTCCAAGATATTATTAATCATTTTTTTCTTGCCCAAACACTTTTAAATTACATTATAAATGCTCTCCCACATTTCTGACTATGTCTAGTCTCATTCAAATCCCACTTCAAGTATCCTTATGTGGTTACCTAAAAGGATAGAATAAAATAAATAGGTAAAATCTATACTAAAATAATTTTAATTTTATCCTTATTGTACCACCCCCGAACTTTCAACATCTACCTGAAATTTGAAACACCATTATATTACATATATTGATATATTTTATATTTTCTATAATATGAATCATATAGCCTCCCAAATTATTTTAAGAAATGAAAATATTTTTCATAGTATGTTTGGTCCACCAACTCCATGAACAAAATATATTGTTTTTCTCCCTCAACATAAAGGATGGTCATAAATATATGATTATTTCTTAAATAAGACTATAATATTTAAATTATAAATTATTTAATAATATATAATGTATATATAAATATAATTTCTAATAAAACGAAAATATTTCATTGTTGTTCGTAAAATGACCTAAATGAACTGATTATATAACGTTAAATTTTTTACTAAATGAATTGTCCCAAATTGAAAACACAAAAAATATTTTTTGGGGTATATTATTTTCAATAATATGTTAATAACTCTACATTTAACTTTTTTAAATTCACTATTTCTTTACAAGAACATCATAAACAATCCACAGGCGATCCGACTATGCAACCATGAAACATACACCCTCAAAACTACAAAATTAAACATTATATATAATTTAAATGGTGGTAAATAAGAGAAACTAAATTATATTAAAAAAAATGTGTACAAAAAACTAAATCATGATGAATAATGAATTTAATATTTTTATTAGAGACGAAAATTTTAAGTGCATAGTGATTCTGGAACCTAATGTATGGATTCTTCGCAAACAACCCTTTTTATTTTGGTTGTGTCCTTTCTCTCTATATAACACATTATCTCTCCATATTATGTTATTTTATTATTATAAAATATATATGTGTGTGTGTGTGTGTCATACATATATACTTTTCTTATTATCTCTTCCTTTAAAGGTGAAATATGTAACTTATGTTCTTTACTCAAAAACCTTCTTTAAAATGAAACCCATATAACTTGTTTCAAAAAACAAGGTTTTTAAATCTAATTTTATATACCCAATTATATAATCTATGTTAATTATGTAATAATATATCACAATTCAAAATATTTAATTTATTCTTCAAATTGTATGATTTTTGAAATATTTATTGATATTGATATGGGGAATGATTATCCAACCGACATCATTCCATGGGTAGTTATTTTATATATAACATATAATTTATTTAATTTTATGGAACAGATAATCATGTACATATTATTATTATGTCACCAATATAGATATCTAATTCAATTGGTTTTATATTTTTCACAATATACAATATTAATGGGATTATGGATTATACTTAATCGTTTATTGTTCTTCTGCCACCTTGTAATGTTGTCTTGATTGTAATCCTTGAATTATTGTCATGACCCATCCCATGTGGCCCGTGCCGGGACTACCCTATGCCTGCCTTCTATAGGTCCAGGGATGGCAACTAGAACCAAAGGCGTAAATCCCTAAAACTGGGAAGGCATTGACTTTATAACTGTAAAACGCACATAACAGAGTACAAGGTGGAAGAAAAACACTAAGTAAAACTATATAAAAAAGTGTTCTAAAAATAAAAAGGGGGCCGGAAATTCAAGACCAACTGCAATGTACAAGGAAACAGAATGTACAACTGAAGAAATTAAAAGTTGTTGTTGGGCCGTCATTCGAGGTTCCTACCTGAAGGGTAGGTACAAATCGCCTCCTCATCACTCCTGGTCCATCTATCACCTCTGTGTATCGTCATGTCGTATTGTCCACCTCCAGGTATCGTACGGTCCTGGTGCTCTCAGCCTCAGTCGGTGATGTTTATCATCTGCATGAAATACAATTAGGTGCGTGCATAGCCCGTGCAGGGGTGACTATAACAATACTCAGTAGGGACCCCGATACCCTCAAGGTCTCACACAATCCAACAATGATAAATCACAAAGTATGAAATCAAAAGATAACCCCACTTAGTTATATTCCCATACATATACCTATCTTATAAAGTAATCAATCTCATTCATGAGGAAAACACAAAAGTTACTGACTCAGCTCACACATGCATAAAACATTTTTTGAGAGTTAGAGATGATTAGATGTATCCCATAAATAATCTATTCTGTGAAACCCACGTAGTATCTGGTACAGAAATCATAACTATCGAACCCACATAAGATGCAAGAATAGTATTCAGAGCTATCTAACCCACCCAGGATATAGGAATAGTAGTTAGAACTATCGAACCCACGCAGGATCCAGGAACAATAGTCAGAGTTGTCAAACCCACACAGGATCTAGGAACAGTTGTCAGAACTATTGATCCCCCAAAGGATCTGGGAACAATAGTCAGAGGTGTCAAACCCACACAAGATCTAGGAACAACATTCAGAACTATCGATCACATATAGTATCCAGGAATAGTAGTCGGAGCAGTCAAACCCACATAGGATCCAGGAACAGTAGTCAGAACTATCAAACCCGCACATGATCTTGGAAAAGTGGTCAGAGCTATCGAACCCACACAGGATCCAGGAACAACAGTCAGAACAGTTAAACCCACACATGATCCAGTAACAGTAGTCAGAGCTGTCGAACCCACACAGGATCTAAGAATAGAAGTCAGAGAGTAGCCACCCAGAGGGTTTCCACAAAAACATGCTTGATTCTGGGAGGGTCCACTCCTCAATACAACTGTCGATAAATCTTCGTCCAATAAGTCCCATGACAAAATATACCGAATGTCCACCTTGTCATTGGAGTCTCAACCCAACATAAAGCGTGTCAATTGGACGCCCGTTCATAGAGTTATTAGCATTTTTGTCCCGGGGGACCGGTTGGATTCACGCACAACCCAACCTGACCGTATATCAACTATACCATAAACTCCTGTGAGGTATACTCTTTGGGACCATCATGCTCTAAAATTTTTCATCACCATTGATGGATCACTAAACAGACGTCTGGTGCCAAAGATTTTGTCGAAGGAATGTAAAGGGTCGGTAGTGGGCCCGAGTCCAGTCTAACCCATTCATACCGACTCGAACTGACCCAGTCTGGGCCAACCAGATCTAAGTTGACCCAGTCAGACCTGTTGGTTCTGGCCCGACACATTGGGTGGGCTAGCCTTTTTTTTGGCCCAACTGGCTGGGCCTCGCCGAACCGGCTGTATGGGCGGTTTGGCCTAGAGGGTGTGACAAGATCGTTTTGGTCCGAAGCACCGTGAGGGCGCAAGAGGTTCGGATAGGGCGTCGTAAGGGGAACGACTCGATAAGTTCAGCCCGGGAGGCCGAGATGTCGGTGGGTAGGCCGTGAGGCCAGAAGGCGACAGGGAGGCAGCCGGGAAGGCCAACGGTGTGCGGACAGGCTAGCAGGAAGGATGACGGGCGGTCGGGAAGTCCAGCTGGGCGAGGGCTGGCAGGTGGGCCACTGGGTAATGGTCGGGTAGCCGGAGGGAGGCCTGCAACTGGCTGGGGGCGGCTGGGGGATGGTTGGGTAGGCCGGTGGGGCACGGAAATGCCTACAGTAAGGCCGGCTGGCGGCCGGGCAGGACAGCGGCGGTGCGGGACCCCATGGGGTCGGTGCAGGTCACATAGGTCACAGGAAGCACAGTCTTTGTCTTTGCCGCCTTCATCACCTTTTCTATTCATCTACATGCCTAAGGACATCAAAATAGAGATCGACAGAGGGTGTCAGGACATGTTAGTTTGGCCAGCACCCTCCACGTCTAGGGTGATTGCAATCGGTCCTCTAGAATGAAACACAATGTTCCACCCTTAAAAGAAAGCAACTCGTTCATCGTTTTGAATTAAAGGGAGAACATGGAACTTAAATGAAATTAGCCCCTACCTTGATCGTTGTTTGTCGATGGAGTCATGGGGAAGAAGACAGAGTTGTCATCGTTCATCTCATCTACCACACACTTCCGATCCTGAGGATTCACGTCAGTAAGAGGCCAAGAAAGAAAATCAAAGGAGATCATTGTCGGTGTTCATCATTGAAAAAACAAATTTTTAATTCTTCATTGGAGAACTCTATTTCTCCCAAGAAATCCTCTCCCCAATATTCCACCCCAATGCTAAAAGTTACATTATTTACCAAATTTAATTGTTGGCACAATATTTAAATTGGGGAAATTAATTTTGTAGGTTGGCGTATTATGGGTGCTGCATTGGAAACATTAAATTAAGAGGTGGTCAAACGGCTATCCATAATTAATGAGGGATAGTTGAGAGATTTTCCGCTCCTCCCATTAATAGGGGTCGGGTGGTCCCTGCCCTTATTATTCAGAATGGGAGGTTATGTGGTCACGGAAGGTCCCCACTACATTAACCTCACATGGGAGGTTCATGTGTGGTGGTCCCCACTACCATAACCTCTCATGAGAGGTTATGGCCTAGTGGTCCCCAATTCCAAACTCCACATAGGGGTTATAGTTATAGTGGTTCCTACCTCCCAACACCCACATGGTTGTTGGTAAAATACAAATAAAGTGTCGCACACATTTATTTTTGTTTTAATCATTCGTGTGAAACTCAACAAATATCTTCTATTCTCGACCCACTATCGTCGAGGTGAAAGTCATCTGAAATAAATACCATCCCTGCGAGGTCAATGGTGCCCTCAGATTTCAATTCTGAGCAGTGGTTAAAAAGTTATAAAAAATTGCACATACGTTTACTGAACGTACTCGAACAAAACTTCATAAATTCATTCTAGGGACTCTGGACCTAGAAATTGTGCACCGTCAATTTTCACGGTCTCATATGATTCCCATTTAATTAAAAAAATTGCATGGAAATATCAAGTCTTTACATTCACCCCACCTTAGGGCTCTACGTCCCCGTAAACCACAACTCATAACTAAGGGAACAAGTGGGGGTACTAGGCATGCATCTGAGCCTCCTGCTGCCATGTGCTCTCCTGGAGGTTCCCATGCTTCCAATAAACACACACTAGGGGTATCAACCATCCAAAAAGGACATGCTCCTGTCGATCCCCAATCTATAATGAAACCTCCATGAATGTTTCCCAATTGTTGACATCAATCTCTCCATGGCCGATGATGTGAGAAGGGTCGTTCACATATCTCCTCATTTCGGATACATGGAAGACGTCGTGTACCTGGTGCAACTGAGGTGGAAGCACTAAGCGGTATGCCACCTCACCTACTCTGCTGAGGACCTAGAAAGATTCAATGAATCTTGGAGATAACTTGCAGCCTCATCCAAATCTCCATAGACCTCATCAAGGTGAGACTCGTAGAAAGACGCGGTCGTCATCCTAGAACTCTATAGGTCTTTGTATGCTGTCAGCATATGAATTTTGACTGCACTATGCAGTCTTCAACCACTCCTAGCTGATATAAACCTTATCTGTGGTAGCTCATACCATATCTGGTCCCACCAGTGCAGTCTCCCCATGGACAATCCAGCACAAAGGTGATCTGTAAGGTTTCATGTACAACGCCTCGAAAGGTGCCATCCCAATGATGGAGTGGTAGATGTTGTCGTATGAAAACTCCACCAAAGGTAAGTGATCCTCCCAACTGTGACTGAAGTGGATGACACATGCACGCAACATGTCCTCGAGGGTCTGAATGGTCTGCTCAGTCTGGTCAACCGTATGAGGATGGAAGATGGTGCTCAAACAAAGTTATGTCCCGAAATCCTCCTATAACAACTTCCATAGCTGGGAAGTAAATCATGAATCATGATTGAAGACAATATAAAAAGGTACTCAAAGTAGCCGCACAATCCTTTTCACATAGAGGCGTCCCATGCCCTCTATTGAACGTTTCTGTATGATCTATAGGAAGTGGGTCGACTTGGTGATTTGGTCAATGATCACCCAAAAATAGTAATGAACTCATGCTGTATATGGAAGTCCTATCAAGAAATCCATGGAGATCCCATACCACATCCACTCTGGGACCTCTATAGTCTGTACCAATCTTGTAGGTACCTGGTGCTCCACCTTCACTTGCTATCAAATGAGGCATCGAGAAAAAAATCTGCAATTTCATTCTTCATTCCATGAAAGCAGTGTTGTCATCAGAGATCTTGTAACATCTTCCCCACCTGGATGTTCCGCTGGAGGGGATGTATGGGACTCTCTCAACACTTATTTCTGAAGTGAAAGTGGAACCACAATACATCCTCAGAAGAGGATGACGTGCTCCCCACCGTCAGAAAATCCATCAGGTTCCTGCCTTGTGAATATCTTAGAATGGCATGTCTCTCAATCCGCACCACCATGTTGTGCCTCCCTGACTCACTGAATATGTTGGGAAGAGACTGTAAGAGACTAAAGAAAGGATAATATATCTCTATCCACAAAGGATATCTGTAAAGAAGCCAACTGCTCTGTCACATCACCTAATAATCGTATACCGGATCTCCTACTGAGTGCATCTACAACAACGTTCCCTTTCCCAGGAGTATAGACTATCTCGAAGTTATAGTCCTGGAAAAACTCAATCCAATATCATTGTCTCAGGTTCAGATCCTTGTGAGAGAAGATATACCATAGACTCTTGTGATTATAGTACATGATAAAACACTCACCCATCAGATAGTGCCACAACATATTCAAAGACTGATGATGGGTGCACTAGTCAGCTTCTGCCTCAGCTCCTAAATGCTCAACTTACATCTCTCTGACCACGCAAAGGGTTTCTCCTTCTTCATCAATGATGATAGTGGTGATGTAACTCTGGAAAAGTCTAGTACATATCTTTGGTATTATCTAGCCAAACCAAGGAAACATTGCACTTCTATCATACTCCTGGGTGGCTCCCAAGACAGTACCGCCTCAATCTTTTCTTGATCCATTACAACTACATCCTCTGAGATGACATTTTCCATAAATTGAACCTCTCAGATCCAGAACTGGCACTTGGAGAGCTTACAATAATGATCGTTCTCTCGGAGTGTGTCTCGTACTACCCACAAATGGTAGGTATACTCTTCCCCATTAGTCAATTAGATCAGAATGTCATCGATGAAGACTACGACAATGAGATTGTGGTATGGCTAAAAGATCCTATTCATGTGTCCCTTGAACACTTCTGGAAATTTTTTTATGCCGAATGGAATAACCAAGAACTCTTAGTGGTCGTACCGACATCTTAAGGCCGTCTTCTATACATCCTCGTCTCGAACTATGAGCTGGTGATAGCCTGATCTTAGGTCCATCTTCAATAACCACCACGCTCTCTTCAGCTGATCAAAGAGGATGTCAATACTAGAGAGTGACTACATGTTCTTCAAGGTCACTTGGATCAGGCAATGATAGTTGACACAAATCCCCAAGCTCCCATCCAACTTATTGGCGAATAGAATTGGGGATTCCCCGGGAGAAACACTGGGCTGTATGAATCCCTTCCCCTACAAGTCCTCGTGCTGTACCCACACCTTTCTAAGCTTCGTGGCAGCCATATGATACGCTGGTGTAGATATCAGTTCTTTCCCAGGGTACATGTCAATGTATATGTCTACCTCTCTGCGAGGAGGAAGACCTGGACATCATTAGTGAAAATATCCACATATTGGCCCACCACTATAGGATATCTCGGACTCTCCACATCAACTTCTCCGAGGGTAAGTGAGGCCAAATGATGAGTGATCATTTATACTCACCTTCAGTAAAGTCCATCCTGTGCTGCAAAGGCTCCCTTCTCGCCGGTTAAGGTGAACCTGGTCCCATCCATGTGGACACACCACACTTTGCACCTAATATAGACAATCTGAGCATGGAAAAATGATTAACATTCCATACCCAAGATGATGTCGTAAGGCCTCGATGGTACTACTACAAGATCCCATCAAAATCTCTCACCTACTATAGTAAGCTCACACAGATGGAACGAATGCGTAATCATCTAATATGCTCCTGTATGAGTCCCTAGTCATTAGGATAGAGCCAACAGCTTTGTCGGAATCTCTGAGCTCCAAGCAAGGGCAGTGGCAATGAAAGAGTGACTAGAACCTGTGTCTATAAGAACTGCAACTAAGGTGTAATAGACACATATCGTACCTCGAATCATCTCTGTAGCACCATGATTGTAATCCTCGTCTATCTAGAGCTAGGATCTCTGATTCCACATACTCCATGTGGTTGGGGTGGAAATTTTGTTGGTGGTGGCAGTAACACCTCCAAACATCACCCACCGCCAAAAGAATGACCAGCTCTGCTGCCACGTCCACCTACTCCCTACAAACTGCATCAATCGAATATATATCTCTATCAAGGAGATCCTTCACCCATCTGCAGATCATCCGAATGGCGGGTCAGAAAATCAAAAGCCAGGTGACCCTACTCGTGTCATGAGTAACACTGCCCGCTCTTGGCATGTCTATCTCTCTCTCCAGTGCATCGAACAACCGATCCTAAGTCATGCATTCGTCCACCTATAGGTCTAGTTCTCTTATACCTCTATGACATCTGTCTACTACCAGCTACAGCAGACTCTCCTACATGTTGACTGGTGGTGGATCTCACTACTAGGGACTTCTAAACAAAGAAACTCTCCACCGCGAGGGATCTCTCTTGCACCCACGCCTATGTCGGGATGCTGAGTGAGATCATCAGAGCTTTGATCCCCCATATGAGTCCCTAATAGTAGGTTAGGGCCCTGAAGAATGGGTCCCACACCATATCAGTGGAGTAGCACGAGAGGTCGGTGAACCTCGTTGAGTGCTGTTCCACCATCATGTTGCCCTACTATAGGTGAAGTAGTTCTTGTATCCGCACTGCACGAAGAGTGGAACGGACAATCTATGCCCGAAATAGGCTCTCGAATCTTGTCTGGAGTACAGTCACCTCATCATGAACCTAGAGCATTAGGATCCACCATATGCTTGTATATTCCTGAAGGAGACTCATGGAAAGGATCACCATAAGGTCGGCTGGTGTCCTTATAAGTCTGAAGACTCTCACCACAGCCTCCAGCCAATCCTCAGCCACCTGTCGGTCTATATTGCCTTTAATCCTAGGAAGCCTTTGGAATTAGAACTCGTGTAACATGCTCAGGTGGAGTTCACTCTCTGCCACTGTGGATGGTGGCATCAGTGGCCCAACGGGGAGTGGTACCACTAGAAAAGGGCCCTACACTGAGGTCCTATTGCTTGATGGGATATTTGTACATACTACTCTCACAACCCTAGCTGGTTGTCTACATGGAGGCATCATAAAAATAAACCGGTGCACTGTGGTCATAAAAGTTATACCTGGTGACATGAATCAAAGAATTCACAAATAATACTCTTTAAAACACACATGAAATTAGTGTTTTCTTTCTCTGAGTTAGAACATAGAAGTCAAGGTCAAGGTATATGGATATGTCGGTCACCGAACCAACACTAGATTCCCTAAAATTATAACTAGACTCACAACACATAACACTATTTCCGTTGACAAGAAAGATCAGAGTCCTAATTTATATGATAGAAAGGGCTCCTCTGATACCAATTTGTCATGACCTGTCCCCTGAGGCCCGTGTCGTGACTAGCCCAAGCATGCATTCCATATGCCGGGGAATGGCGACTAGAACCAAAGGTGTAAATCCCTAAATCTAGTAAGGAATTTCCATTATAACATGAAAACAAACACAATAGAGTACAATTAAGATGAAAAACAACTATGTAAAACTATATAACAAATTGTACTAAAAGTAAAAATGGGGCAGGAAATTCAAGCCTTATTATAAAGTACAAGGAAATAGAAAGCACAACATAAGAAAAGAAAAGTTTTTGATGTGTCTTCTTTCGAGGTTCCTACCTGAAGGGTAGGTATAGATCACCTCCTCATCACTCCAGGTTCGTCCATATTTGTTGTGTATCGTCAGGCTGTATGGTCAACCTCTGGGTACTGTCCGGTCCTAGTGCTCTCAGCCTCAGTCAGCACTGTCTGTCATCTGTATCCAACACAACGAGATGCAGACATAGCCCATGGATGGGTGAGTATAACGATACTCAGTATGGACCCCAATACCCTCAAGGTATCTCAAAATCCAACATGGATAAATAAAAAAGTATGAAATCAATAGATAAACCCACTTAGGTATATGCCCAAACATATACCTAAGTTATCAAGTTATCCATCTCAGTCATGTACGAAAAATAGTTTCTGACTCACCTCACACCGGTATATAACTTTTGTTGAGAGTTTGAAATGATTAGATGTAGCCACTAAATCATCTATTTAGTTGAACCCACATTGGATCTGGGTACAGAAATCAGAACTGTCAAACCTACACAGAATCTAGGAATAGTATTCAGAGCTGTCGAACACACACCGGATCTAGGAATAACAGTCAAAGCTGCTGAACCCACACAGGATGCAGGAACAACAGTCATAACTGTCCAACGAACATAGGATTTAGGAATAGTTTTTAGAGCTGTCGAACCCACATAGGATCCAGGAACAGCAGTCAGAACTGTCGAACCCACACAGGATCCAGGAACAGTAGTTAGAGTTATCGAACCCACATTGGATCAAGGAACAGCAGTCATAACTATCGAACCCACAAACGATCCCGGAAAAGTAGTCAGAGCTGTCGAACCCACATAGGATCCAGGAACAACAATTAGAGAGCATCCAACCACAGGGTTTCCGCACATGCACGCTTTATTTCGAGAGGGTCCACTCCTCAAAACATGTATTTATACATCAACATCCACGAATTCCCATGATGACATATCCTGAAGGTCCTCCTCATCATAGGAGTCTCAACGCAATAGACGACACGTTAATCAGACGCCCAGTCTAAGATTTATTAGCCTTTTAGTCCTTAGGGCCCAGTTGGATTCGTGCATGATACCACCTGACTGTATCTCAACTATACCCCAACCTCCAGTAGGGTATACTATAAGAGACCTTAACGCTCCAAGATTTCCAGAATCACTGACGGTTCATCAAATGGACGTATGGTGCCAAAGATATGGTCGAAGGAATGTAAAGGGTCGGTAGTGGGCCCGTGTCCAGTCCGACCTAGTTGGACCGACCCTGTTAGACCTGTTTGGTCTGGCCCAGCCCATTGGGTGGGAAAGCTTGTTAGGTTTGGACCGGCCCATTGGGCAACGCCCAGCAGGCCGCGTGGGTGGTTCGGCCCATAGGGTACTGTGAGGGCGGTTCGGCCTAGAGCGCTGTGAGGGCACGACTGGTTTGGCCCAGAGCATCGCGAGGGCTTGGCCGGTTCGGCCAGGGATCCGCAAGAGGCGCCACTCATGTTGTTTGGATCGGGAGTCCGGGAGGTCTGTGGGTTGGCTGTGAAGCTAGTGAGCGGCCAGGAGGCGGCCAAGTAGGCCGTAGGGGTGCAGACAAGCCGTCCAGGCATGGTCAGGCCGGTGGGCAAGCCGACGGGCAGTAAGGGGGCGGGTGGGTGGGTTGGCGGGTGCTTGTGTGTTGGCCGGGTAGGCCGGGGGCTACTGAGAGGGGGTCGGGCAGGCCCGAAGGGTGCGGGTATGCCATAGAGAGGCCAGGAAGGCAGTAGTGGTGTGGGGCGACGCGGGGGTGGTGCAGGTCACGGGGGCCGTAAGAAGCACGACCTTTGTCTTCGCCACCTTTGTTGCCACAAACTTTTGTCGTCAGGCCAAAGGACATCACAAAAGGGATCGATAGAGGGTGTTGGGTCATGTTATTATAGCCCCCAACCTCCAGTTTTAGGGTGATATCAATCGGTCCTCCAGAACGAACCACAAAAATCCACCCATAAAGGAAATCATCCTCGTTCTTCATTTTGAATGAAAGGGAGATCATGGAACTTAAATGAAATTAACCCCTACCTTGATCATCGTTCGTCAACGGAGTCACAGGGAATAAGATGGAGTTTTCACGGTTCATATCATCCACCACACACTTCTGATCCCAAGCTCGAACATTGATTGTGGATGACGCTCCACATTGGTAAGAGTTTGGGGAAGAAGATCGAAGGAGATCGTTTCCGACATTCTTTGTTGAAAAAATGTGTCCTTCATTCTTTATTAGGAGATACGGTTCTTCATTGGAGCACTCTATTTCTCCCATGCTCTCCTCTCCCCAATATTCCACTCAATTTCCAAAAGAGATAGAATTTCCCCTATTTAATTGTTGGCACAATATTCAAATTGGAGAAATTAATTATGTAGTTTGGCATATTAAGGGTGGTGTGTTGGAAACATTAAAGTTATAGGAGATCAAGAGGATATCTCTCATTAATGAGGGAGATTTGAGAGGTTTTTTTCTCCTCCCATTAATAGGGGTTGGGTGGTCCCTGCCCCTATTATTCATAATTGGAGGTTTTGTGGTCTCAGATGGTCCCCACCACATTAACCTCACATGGGAGATTGAGGCATGGTGGTCCCCACCACAATAACCTCTCATTAGAGGCTATGTTCTGGTGATCCCCACTTCCAACATCCATATGGAGGTTATAGTTATAGTAGGTCCTACCTCCCAACACCCACATGGTTTTTGGTAAAATAAAAATAAAGTGTCACACACATTTTTTTATTTTAATCTTTCATGTAAAACTCAAAAAAATATCTTTTATTATTGACCCTCTTCCATCGTGATGAAAGTATTCTTAAGAAAATACTGACACTACGAGTTCAATGCTGCCCTCAGATTTCAATTCTGATCACCGGTTCAAATGTTATATAAACCTGCTCATATGTTTACTGAAAGTACCCGAACCAAACATCATAAATTCATTCCGGGACCTCTTGACCTTGGAATTGCGCGCCATCAATTTTCGTGGTCTTGGAAAATTCCCATTTAATTAAAAAAATTACAATGAAATTCCAGGCCATTACAATTATACATATATAATACCTTATATTGTTTGAAAATTCCAATGTTTCCATGATCATATTATACCTTGTTCATAATTTTATTCTCTATTGTGATTATTCAGGATCCTTCCATTTTTTCATATAATGTAATTCAATTTGACTCACCTGTTATGCATTATTATCTTGTATATTCCCTTATTGGGTTGTGTAGGTCACCCTTTCTTTTTTTTTACATTTTAATGGTTATCCTATATATTTTTTATGAGATTGAATGGATTTAAATGTTGGATAAGTAGAAGAAAATGATGATATTTTTATCTTATTTTTGATTTACTAGTATCCTAACCATTAAAAGACACCATGCCTAACAATCTATGGGTTATGTCAATTTGTTGTTAATACAGAAAATCATATAATAATATTTCTAAAATGATTTGGTTTCTATAGTTAGTATCATATAAATATCTAGTTATATTTGGAAATTTGGACTATAATTCTTTATTTGGAACCATAGGAGTGAATTTAAGTATAAGAAAATATCCTGAAATATTTTTGGAGTATTTAAAGAGTAGTGTCCAATATATTGCATCCCTTTCTATATACTACAAGTGGATGTCTCTCTGGAATAACTATACATAGGGATAATAAAAACAACAATTATTATTGGGTAATAAATTGACCATGACATAATTTTCAATATATATTCATTTTTATAAACTCAGTACATTCTCGAGTTATATTCTATAGAAACATCAGAAACACATTATGAACAATTATGAATGGATTTAATAAATTTTTATGTTAGAACCAATAATAGAAAAATTATCGTTGAAACATCGATTAAAATATAATGTGTATTATTTTAGGATATATATTTAATTTATATTTTTTCCATACATAATTATAGTTTCCATGTTTATATAATATTTATTTTGTGTATTGTTATCCTTTTTTATTTATGTTAATAGAGTGAAGTTGAATGAACCGTGAAAAACCCCAATGAGATAGAAAATGTGTTGATTAAAGTAATAATATTTATAATCATTTATGATGGAGTTTTGGGAGGTTTTTGATGTACTAGTTTAGCTGAGTCATGTGAGGAATAACATCTTAAATTATGTAGAACATCCTTCTTCTCCTAAGAGAGAGAATGTTGTGGTCGAGTCCTTTATGAGGCAAAGGGCACTTAATCTTACAAATTATTCTGATCAAATCATCTAAGAAAAATAGACTAACTCTATTGATAATATATTTCATGTCCAATAATTCTTATAATAAGAGAAATTTGTGTTTGTCGTTTATCTCTTCTGGGGAGAATCTGATCAGTAGTTGAAACTAATTAAGAACATGATGTCCAAAGAGTAAATAGTTTCCATGGAATTGTTAGGGAAAAAATAAAATATTTTTCAATAATTTGTTTGACCAACATTCTATATTAAAATAGAGATGCATTTAATTATAATAATGAATGATGATGATGATTCTATCCATGCGTATGTTGTGAACATATGAAATATTTCAAAGTATGCCTCTAGATTTTAAATCAAGACCAAAAGTAAGGTGAACCATTTCTTTGTTATACTAATCCCATGTATATAAAAAACAATAGGGACTTGAAATATTGACTGCTATAAATTGATTATTCTTTGTTCCCTTATGATTGATTTGGATATTATAGAGTCTAAGTTCTCTTTAGGCCTTGGAGATAAGAATTATAAAATTTATTATTATTTAAGAGGATCATTGGGAAAATAATTGTTGATGGAAAACCGAACTTCTATATTGTTGATACTATGTGAAGAATAAACCTAGGAACTATCTCATGGAACCCATTGATTAATTAAATTTTGAAAATTTGATATCAATCTTATTAATTTAAAATGCAGATAAATAATCCCACTAATGTTATTGAAGAAAAAATGGTTCATGTAAGAACCCCATCTCTTGTAACCCAGTGAAATTTTTACTTTATTAAATTGGCATAATATACAAGCAATCAAATCACCAAGTATCATTAGGTTTAATAGTCATCAATAACTAGATACACACATGATTACAATATTACATTGGAAATATAAAATTCATTTAATTATAAAGATTTTTCCTGTTGGGCATGTATTTTCTCAATAAAAATATATATTATATGTATTATATGTTGATTTTGTGCTCACAAATACCCTTTATTGTTTTCTAATAATGTTGTGTTCAAAATGATCCAAGAATATATATCATTTTTTTCATTATTGAAAAATTTCTATTCTATGGGAAGTGTTCTGGATATGCTGTTCAAACTCTATATTCAGTAAATGAACATATAGAACATTATCCCTATGCTATGTTGTATATTAAGAGTATTTATTCTCAATCTTAAATTCAGTAAATAATGATATGGAGTATCAAACCCACTTTGGAATATTGAAACACTATTCATGCCCTAAATTCAGAAATTTTAACATGAATGTACAGACATGGAACAATATGTTTGTCGGGACCCTACACTATGCAATGTAAACCTATGATACACAATATAACCCTATGATATTTAGTTAAACTCAATGATTGTCTACTAAATAGTTGAGTTTTAAATTCGTGATTTCTTTTGATTTTCGTGAAACATTCTTGATAGAATTTCGGAATTATTGAAATATTCGTTAAAATTGATTCAAATCTAGTTATGATCAATTGAGAGAACAATATTATTCCTAGAACTCAAACATATTATTAAGGGATATTATGGATCCTCTAGTCAATTATGGTTTCAAATTCTATGATATTTTTGGAGATTTTCAGGGAACTATTCTACCAAAATAATGATATTTATATGATCGATGTGTTTTTGAATCAATATAGTCTGGTATATAGGATTTACATGATACAAGTGATACTTGTTTTATTTGTTCGCATATATGATAGTACTCTTGTGAATATATTTTTCATATCTACTACAACAATCGATCAATTATGTAATTTTAATAAGAGGCTACACTTTTGAGATATATATATTACAATCTCATGATACTATAAGATTACTACTGTTTTTTGTTGATATTAAAAATAAAGGTCATTTACAATAGGGAACACATTATAATTTTCCTTTCATGGTGACATTCATTTTTTGATGAAAAAAATCCATCTACCAGTAGCAGATTCTACTGTAACTATGAAGGTCAAACCAAACCATCAAATCAAAATATTTTATTTTATTGAAGTATCAATTGTACATACATAGTTGTGGTGAAGTGTTAGATTTTTGTAATAGGCAATGGAAAATATGTTACCTATAAATGAAACATAATACTTTTTTAGTCTTATTGTAAAGGTTTTAACTGCCTGCATGCAATTGTGTATTTCTGTTCTTATGATAAGAGGTCCCTTCTTGTGAAATTCAACAAGCTTACACAGGGAGTATTGGTGGAGCAGACTATGGGATCTTTGTGCCCTGAAAAATTATAATTTTTTATTTATTTCTATTATATTTTACTCATATTTAATATAGATTAAAATTTTTCATACCTACACAATTCACTAAGGGAGACAAAATCAGGAATTGGTGAAGATTATATAAAAGACACAATTCACCCCCCATATAGTGCTACTTTGTATTATTCACACCTAACAATTTTCTTCAAAGGTGAGATTTGGAGATAAATTTATTGTAATATAAAAGAAACAAAGTCAATATAAGCAAGATTTCAATGAATGAACATAAAGAATTAGTTTCTATTTTTTGTTCTCCATTAATTAAAAGTGAAAATTTTGGATCCTAGAAATCTCGGTTTATTATCAATCTGAAGAAGAATGGATTCAAAGTGTAGTATAAGATCATTAATCCTTATGTCATTCTTAAAAAACCAGAAACTTGGACTGTTAAACAAGATATGAATATAAAATCAATTCAAAATCAATGAATGTTATTATCTGTAGAATTTTTCCTGATGATGTTAATCGTGTATCTAAATTCCCTACTGCCTATGAAATATTGAAAACAATTGAAGTTGATTATGAAGGAATGTACAATATGAGATAGATGAGATATCATACATCTAAACTAATTTTTGAAACCTTTGTAATTTTTTATGGTGAAATCACCCCTCAGAAGAATGGAATGTTAGTAATGATTTTAAGCAATATTAATGGATTGGGAGATCACATATGTCAATGAAATCAGGTGTTGAATGTACTCTGAGTACTACCGTAAAAATTGAATTCCATTTTTTCTATTTTTTGACAATCATCACCTATCAAAAATTTGAAAATGAATAAATTGATTGGAGAAATAATGATGTGTGAAGAATAAATTCAATCTAAATTTGAATATCATAATATTTTACTGAAAAGAATAAATACACCCATGAATGTAACATCTCAAAAGCATATTAGAAAAAACAATCATGAAAAAATAAATTGAACTGTCTCATCTATCCAAAAAGTTCAATAATATTTTGATGAAGAATTGAGGTTTCTAAAAACCCTTTTAGATGGATGATAATGATCCTGTAGAAGTCAGAAGGTATGAATAGAATGAATTGGGTCACATCTGAACTAATTTCCATCAAATGAAAGATGAATGAATGAGGTCAGAATTGAAATATCAAAAAAATTGTGATTATGATCACAAATAAAAAAATATATATGAGACATACATTGATTGTATCAAAAGAATATAAAATATCCTCAAAATTCGATTAATAAATAGTTATCAAATCTAAAATTGAACATGTGAATTATGGCTGTAGAACAAAAGGTATACAATTATTACTCTTATAATTTTGTTAATAATTGTTTCTAAAATGATAAATTAGCTTCATAATATTTTATTTTATAAGGTAAATATGATTCTTTAGTAAAGTAGCATTGATCATTTAAAACATTCACAATGTTGTTTATGGTTAAAGAGATCCCATGCTAAAACAACATCAATATTTAGTTGACAAATTCAATTCTTTTGTATCAAATTGTATTAATCATGAAAAATTGATTAATTAATTTCAATATGAAGTAGAATTTTATTAATGTAATGCTCATATTTTTATGAAAATAGAATTTTTTTAATTTTTATTCTTAGACATGTTGTTTATAAAAGAGAAATATTTGGAATAATAAGAAAGGGTGAATAATCAAAACTGAATAAGAATTTTTCCCCAATTTAAAAAATGATACTCGTTATTATTAGGGAATAAAAAGTCATGTCACAAATAACTGTAATTTGAGAATTCCTCAAATTAGTGGTATAGAAAATGAATTAATTTCTAAAATTAAGTTTGATGGAAGTGTTGTAAATTATGTTAAAATTAGTGAGATATGAATTACCATATCATTATTAGGTAACACTATAGGGCGGGAGAAAATATTGGTACCAAACAATACGCATGTTTAATTGCTCATGAAAAAAATAGGTCACATTAATACAAAATCCATATGATATATGGATAGTATTCTAGTCACAAGATTAGAGAATCATATAAAGTTTATACACTGACTCAAATGTTTTGAGGACTAGTTAATTTTTCTTACAATGACAACGAAATGATTGTTGGATTTGAAACTGTGAGAGATCTAATGACCATCTCATTCAATATTGTATTGTTTGTTCAAGGGTTAAAATAAAACCACATAATTATTTCTAAACATTGGGATGCCGATTTTAATGTTTATTTTTCTAATAATTCCTCCACTTTAATTAATGATAACATTCTAAAATTTAGATCACCAAGAACATAACACTTATATACTTTGGATTTATGTTCCTTGTGTAAACTAAAAGTGAATTATCTAATTGATAAGACTAATGATTCATGGATTTGTAATAAAAGACATAAACATTGAAATATGTTTCATTTACATAAATTATCTAATAAACATATAGATTCTTACTTACCTATTCTTACATTTGATAATGATAGATTCAATAATTTATGCCAAATTAGAAAGCATCACAAATATTATTTCAAATAAATTAAAAAGAATTCTCTTTCAAAGAAATTTGAGATAATCTATAGGGAATTTTTGAACCCAATGAAGTAGAATGTTTGGCTACTAAATTATATGTTTTTGTTTTTGTTGAAGATTATTATCTATTTACTTGTGTATATTTTTTAAAACATGATTATGATGTTTTCACTAGTTTTGAATATTTTTGTTAAATTGAACAAAATGAAAAATGTTTTAAAATAATTTCATTTAGATGTTATCCATGTTGATATTTTTAGAATCATGTATTCATTTTTTTCTCAAATCTGGGTATTAAAGACACCTTTTTTTAAAGATAGGGAAAGTACCTTTATTGATAATGAAAATAATACAAACCCCTTTCATAGGAAATGGGTAAGGGAAAAACCTATCAAAACCACAATCCCAAGCCAAAAAAAGACATAAAATCAATCACCCAAAA
Organism: Viscum album; assembly: GCA_963277665.1. NCBI lineage: Eukaryota > Viridiplantae > Streptophyta > Magnoliopsida > Santalales > Viscaceae > Viscum > Viscum album. The sequence continues at coordinate 480,003,686 of OY728134.1, forward strand.
CCACAAAGTCCCAAAACCATAAACGAACATATCCAGGGAAAAAACACCGTCAATAAGGAGAAGTAGTGCATAACTGAATTGAGTCCTAAGGGAGTACACGGGCTCAGGAAGCTCAAGTCCATGTGTATGAGGGGGGAAAACATCAAAAAATATATAGATAAGACCTTTATCCCTAGTATACAAATGTAAATTCCCCCAACTCCCACTCAAAAATAACCGAGGGACATCAAACATTCAAAGATTAACCAGGTGATTCATTCATGTCACTGTCATGACTCCAAGAAGCATCTCTCTATTGTGGTCTAGGAAAACATCCATAAGAACCAATGCACCACTGTGAATAGAACTCAGGAAATATTCTCAAAATTGAATAATATACTAGAGAGGAAAAATTAAAACTGAGACATATCAAGCATGGAAACAAATCAAACCATTTAAAAAGAAGAAAAATTAAATTTATCCCATTAAAAAAATAGGGATGACGTCTTCTATGATTAGATTAGACCAAGAAAGGTTCCCCCATATTCTCTTTTGTTATTCAGACTATCATCCAGAGCATTGCACTCCCTGAAAACATGGTTAATAATAAATTCAATAGAAGAGAGAAACTAAAAAATATATTCCATCTATACATAAGCCTCCAAAGGATATGAGTGGAAGACATTCTTATTGCATGAACAACCATGGTGGAATCACAGTCCAATAAAATCCTATTCAAACTCATCTACTTAGCATCATCCAGAGTAGAAATGACTCCCAGAATCTCAGCCTCAAGAGAGGAATAAAGGTCCAGGTTAGTTTCTTTAATGGAATCTTTCTTTGGGGTGAAGCGAGTCAATTTTCATTGTAGTAATGGATTCATTCTTAGATTAATCACATTATCTTGGGAATGGTTTCCTTAAATATGGATGGGAGTTCGACTTCATGGGTGTTCCGATTTCTTCTTCTAATGATATTTTTTGTGCTCCATCGCTTCAAAAGGGTAGAGTTTCCTTCATATAAGCCCTATAATGATTTCATAAACCGGTAAAATCAGATACCCCTAATTCATGTTATACCAAAAAATTTGATGATGGTTATTATTCTCTGGTAGTGGATCCAGATTCCTTGAAATAACATTTCAGTCTTTTCAAATTCAAGATTTAAGGTATAATAATACACTCAATGGGCGATAAACCTTGGTCATATGTTGACATCAAGCATTGAATTTCCATTTTTTGGGGTATAAGCTCATGGAAACTCATTCCAATTTCTATAGACTATTTACATTTGGTTTTTCAAAATGAAGATGAGATGTGATTGGCTTGGAAAATAGGTAACCTCCATCTTAAACAAAGCATATTTTGAATTGCTGAATGGGATTGTGATTTTGACCCATTTAATCAAAATCCATCCAATGCCCAAATTGGGATCATGATTCATGGTCTAAATATGATTTTTTAGCATCCGAAAATTTTAAATGATATTGATTTTTGTTTTCCTCCCCTATAAAGATGGATCAATGAACATTCGAAGGAGATTAAGTTCATTATTCTAGAATTATGGTGGATGTAAATTTCGCTTCTGAATGGACAAAGTCCATTTTTCAGCTTGTAAATGCTCGTAAAATTGAATTTAAGTTTGAGTTTGAGAGAATTTCCCATTCTGTGATTTCTAAAAAATTGTTAGACATTATTTTGAATCGTGTTGGCTGATTCAAAATAATGTTTGGATTCATTCTAAAGGAAATGATTTAAATGATGATATAATTTCTTGAATTAACAAGGGGTTTTCCCTTGAGTTGGTAATAGCTAGAAATCCTTTAGGGAAAGATCCACATTCATTTAATCCCTCTTTGAGAGACACCCTGGAAAAATATTGGGTTGATATTGTTGAATAAGAAGATAATTTTTCTTCTGCTCCCTATCCTAATTCTCTTACACTGGAATCTGGTGGAGTTATTGATCATAATTTAATTTTTTAGAGACATCTCATGTCATAACTGAATCTGTCTATATTATACTACCGAATTTGGAAGAGGAATAAATCTCTACCTCTACATGAAAAGACAATACAAGATTTTTATTGAGTCTACTTCCTTCTAGGTCACCTGTAGGACTCCCTTTAGAACAGAATCCCCCATAAGAACACATGATTCTTGTCCAAAAATATAGATGTTATTCCTACTTCCATAATGGATTTGGTCCAGTTAGACTTATCCAGAGTAGGGGATATCATTTCCTTCTGAAATCATGCTCTTTTAAATATGCCCCCATCAATTATAGGAAGTTCTTACTGAACTCGGAAAGGAAATGATTTACTTTCTTGTTACACAAACTAAGGAAATATCTGATTCTAGGGAAACTTAAACTGAAATAAATAATTTTTCAATTAATGCTTCTCAAAATAAGTAGGGATTGTGATATGCTCAAGAGTAGGAAAACAAGTCAAAATCCGTTGTAGACATCACTAGTATAATTCAAAATCATGATATACCTAAGAAAAAAGCAGGGAGACCTAAAATTTCTAAAAATAATAAGGGAGATGGGAATATGAGGGGGGGTCCACAAAAATCCAAGCTTCAAATGAAGATTTTTTTGGAGTTTCCAAGGACTTTCTAATGAAGCTACAATTAGGTCTCTTAATATTCATATTAGGCTTCATAGACCTATTTTAATGGGGATTTTAGAGACCAAAATATTTTTATATGTCTGTTTTTCTTGATTGGTCAATATGGGTTTCACTATACTAGGTTTGAAAAACAGTTTTTCAGATGACAAAAATCATTGGGTGTTGGCTCATTCTTCTCTTTTTTATCCCCTCTTTACTGGTTAAATAAATACGTATGTTACTTTAACTTTTTTTGATTATGGTATAAATCAGGTTTTCTCTTTCATTTATGCATGTAACAGTTATCAGGATTGACGAAATCTTTGGGCTAAAATTGTTTCTCTCAAAAGTAGTATTAATGATCCATTGATTGTTATTGGTGATTTTAAATTAATTCATAATTCTGATGAAAAAGTATGTCCTACGACTTATTCTATTTATTCTTGGAAATTTAAGGGTTGTATTGAACAAAATGAGTTTATTGAAGTAAATATTGTGGGGGCTTTGTTTACGTGGTATAGATGGCACCTTAATGGTATGGGGGATAGTAAAATTGACAAGGCTTTTGTTGATTACTTTTCTTTACATTCTTGGGATTCTATTTCATTAATGTATTTATCATGGCTTAACTCTAATAATCATCCAATCATGATGGATCTCTCGATAAAGGGTAATAAATCCCCATTCTCATTTAGATTTAATAATGCCTCGGTTTTTCATCCTAAATGTCACAATATTTTTAGTCATGTTTGGGGTTTGGTAGGTTGAAAGAAGAATATTTTCTCTAGTATTCATTAACTAATTATCTATAAGGGAAATCATATGAATTGGGGTATGGATATGTTTTATCATCATGACAAGGGCATTTCTATTTTTAAATACTCTCTTTGGTCATTCTAAGAGCAGTGTACCCACAGTGATTTCTCTAGTAGCATTTCTTTGGAATCTGAGATGAATTTTGAACATAACAACTCGTTCAATATTAAAGATTATATGAAAAAATTATTCATTCAAAGAATTATGGCTCAAGGAAGGGGATATAATTACTAAATTCATTAAGAACCATCATGGAGTTGGAAAAATATCCATGACTCTTACATTTCTAAAAAGAGGATATCAAATTCTGTATAATAGACAGGACCTTTCAGGGCACATTATTTCATATTATGATGATCTATTTAATGGATCATCAACCATTGCCCCGCCCCCCTAAAAAGGATATTATACACAAATTGTTTAATCTGGAGGAAAATACATGACTTTTCTCCAATCCTTTGGAACCCGAAATCAATGATGTGGTTTTCAGTCTTAGGCTGGACAGCTCCCTGACTCTTGATGGCTTTAGCAAATTCATTTTTTAGAATAATTGGGAGATCATTGGCGATGATGCTTGAAACCTCATTCTTATTTTTTTAAAAGGTCCCATTTTCCTCAAGGATAAAATTCTCAATTCATTACATAAATTCAATATATGGAAAATGATAATTAGATAGACTTATTTAGGCATTTTTCTCTTATAAATATTTAGAAAATTCCTTTACAAATATCCATGCTAGTATAATTGCTCCCATCTCTAATAAAATTGTTTATTATAATAAATTTGGTTTCATTAAATGATGGTCCATTGAAGATTTTATTTTTATAGATTAGGAGTGTGACAATATCTTTAAAAGGATCATTCTAGCGGGGAACATTTCCCTTAAATTGGACATTAAAAAGGGTTTTGATACAATGTATTGGGGTTTCTTATTTTAAATTCATTCCATGTTTGGTTTCGATGTCACTTCCATTAATTGGATTACAATTATATTTTCATTTGCTTGTATCTGAGTTCTTTTGAATGGATCTCTAGAGGGATACTTCACTTATTCTAGAAGAGTTTGGCAATGTGATCCTCTTTCTGCAATTATTTTTTCCATTTCAAAAAATTATATTAGTAGATTATTTTACCTTATTTATATGAATATAACGATTAAGGCTATTGGTGATGGTATTCAGTTTATTTCTCATACGCATTTTTTTATGTTGATGATATTATCCTCTTCACTCAAGGGGATAAAAAAATCATGCATATTTAGAAATCTCTTATGCGTTATGATCAAGTTTCTGGGTAACATGTTACTTGGAGTAAGTCGTCTATCTATTTTTTGTAGAAATATTTCTAAAATTAGGATATAAGAAATCATTATTAATTTGGGTATTAGGGAATGTTTTCTCCCTTTTACATTATTGGAGTTTCTATGTTCTAGGGTCATCCGAAAGATTGTTATTTTTCTGGGATTATTAGTAAGATAACGAATCATCTTGCTACCTAGAATGGGAAATCCATTTCTATGGTTGGTCATATATTCATGGTTAAAGCTGTTATTTTTTATAATTTTTTTTATTCAATTATTGTATATAAATGTCCTGATTCTATTATTAAATCTATTAATGTGGCTATCAATTTTTTTTGTAGTTGTAGTATTTTGGAATGAAGACTAGAAACTATTCCTTGGAACACCTATTGCAAATCAATTAAGAGTCGGGGCATGGTATAAAAAATCTCAGTATGTTTAATCAAGCCCATAAATATGGTTTTGTTTGGAAATTAGTAAATTATAACTCTGAAGATACTGCCTTTTTGAGGTCCAGATTCCATATGAAACTCAAAAGTGGCAACATAAATTACATGGATTTTTCTATTAGATCTTCTTTTAAATCTGCATTCTCTTTTATTGATGTTGATGTAAGATGTTATGTCTCTCATTATTATTCTCTCATGTTTTTGAGAGATATTTGGACTGATGTTCTCCTTTTTGATTCTCTTAGTAATGATACATTAAAACCGGATGGTGGTATTTATATTAAGGATCAATTATATGATCTCTCTAAAATCCCTTAAATACTATTTCTCTTCACCAAGATTAACTCCAAAAAGGAATCATTTAATGATGAAATAGAACTATTCCAGAAATTTCAAGAACTATGCTAAATGAATAACATCATTTTACATTTTTTCGGTCAACAATTTTAAGAAAAATATACCATATCATGAATAGTGGTTTAATAAGACCTGTGTTTATAAGAAATCACTATGAACATTGTAATAAAACAAATCTTAGAGTATAGTAATTAAAAAATATTGGATGTAAGGTTTATATCATCCACAATATGTAAAACCATGGTAAGATCAATCAAAAATCTGATTTAAGAATATTTTTACGATATTATAATACATCTAAATCCTAATGAGTGTTTAATAATAATTCAAATATTGTTGATGAATTAGTTATTATGATTTTTGATAACACAAACCCTTTTTTTATAGAAAATATAAAACATATAAATTTACTAATCAACTTGATGACAACGGACTTGAAACTCCTAAAGAGGGTTTTTTAAATGGTATTAATGAAATTTTGTCCATTCTATAATATCATAAAATAGAAAAACCTGAATGTTTCATTTTAAGAAAATATAGAACATTAATGAACAATCCATTAAAAAATGTTATAGGATACCTTGACACAAAAATTAGAACTTGGTGAAATGTAGAAAACCAAGACGAATTTCCAATATTTTTATCTCAGTTGGAACCTAGTCTAATTTATGAATCCATAGAATATGAAATTTGGATATTATCACAACAAACCCATTTTTTCATTTTCAAATAAACCACATTATAGTTATTGGGATCCTCACAATTTCCATTTTGGAGACCAAAATCAAGACATTACAAAAACTAAAGTTCAAGAGAATGAAAAATTACAAAAAATTCACCGTGAATGTGTTGTGCCCAACTCCACTGAATCTAGAATCATCCACTTGATCCACTTCAACCATGTCCCCTCAAACACCTATATCATCGCCTATTGAAACTGAGTGATGATGTTCCATAATAGATCCAACCATGCCATTGTCAAAATCGAATGATTTCTAGAATCCAAAATAAATAAAAACCAAATCACCCTAAAAAGACCAAGAAAGTCGTACAGAACAAGAGGAAACCATCCAAATTAAGGAAATACCATCATAGATCACCACTATGAATCCCTAGCCCAGTCTATATGGATAACACTCCTATATCCATGAACTGTCACCACTAGAGATACCAAAAACAAATAAAGAATAAAACTAATGAAAACCCTCCTAGAACACCATCTTTGGGCCATCCTCACATCCGAAAACTCCCTTTAACACCAGAACAATAGATAAATATGGGGTATATAGAAAGATTTCTATGGAAACAAGAAAAGAAGGACCAAAATCATGCTTCGATAGTGGACATGACAGCAGAAACAAACATGACAAAGAAAAAATGAAGCCTCCAGCCTACACCCAAAATAATCTCAAATTGTACTCAACTCCATTGCTCCAGACGAATATGTGGTCAGATGTGTTGGGAGTGTCCAACAAGAGCATAAGGGAGATGATCGAGGACCTTTCTACCAAGGAACCAACACTGAGAGAGAGAATAAGAAACAACAGATGCCTAGATGACTGATGACAAAATAGAAAGAAAGAAAATCAAATCCAAGACCAACACCATGGGAGAAGTAATAAAATGCCTATCAATAGAATAGATTAGAGAATGAGTCCAAAAGAATCCCGAGGAGTAGGGAGTTCCACCAATTATAGAAGGAGGTGAAGCCCTAGAACATGATATTTCTCCACGGAGAGTATTCCTCAAAATTAGGAACATGGGGAAAACAAAAACGGCTGGTGCGCAAATAGGGACTCCACTAAGGAGGGAGAAAATGAGGAATTAGTAATTATTCTTTCCGATGCCCGTAGATATCCCTAAAAACACCCACCAAAATGAATAACAAAAAATAAACCAATTATGGAAGAGAGTAAACTAGGAGAAGACACCACTAGAAGGGTTATATCCGAAAGGGGGCAGAACCCGCCGCCGCAAGGGCCGAAAATGTAGCATGCCAACCCATATTGTAGTGATTGGAACTATGTGGTTCTTTAGAAATATATTGTATGATCAAATGATCGTAACTAAAAATAGAGAGATATTTGTACCTGATGGATATAATAATGAATAAGGATTATATTATGATGAAACTATCACCCCTATAGCAACATTATATGACATCAGAATCCATTGAGATTACGCATCTCATATGAATTATAAATTATATTATATAGATGTTAAATAGCGATTTTAAATGGATATTTAATGGAGTATGTTTATGCTAAACAACCACTTTGTTTTGAGAACCCTCATTAACGGAATTCTATTTTTAAACTCATTAAATATCTTAATGGTATTAAACAAGAACCTAGATCTCAGTATGAAATATTAAGTTCTTTTATTTATATAATGGATTTACTATTGGATTGGTTGATCCAAAACATTTTAATAAAACTAATTTTTCTAATATTTTATTAATACAAATTTATATGTATGATATTATTTTCTGTACAATAAATAAAAAATTATGTACTTTTTTTTCAAAACTAATGATAAAATAATTATAAAGAGTATGATGGGAGAGCTATTATTTTGGATTAAAAATTTATAATAAAGATTGCTGTATTTTTTTAAATCAAATTAAATATATTATTTTTTTTATTTAAAAAGTGTAGACTTGAGAATAAAAAGACATATACATCCCATATGTGTACCAGTTAAAAACATTATTTGGATGAAGCTATAAAATCTGTTGACAACAAGTTATATTGATGTATGATTGGTAGTTTGTTATATCTTATTACTAGAAAACTATACATAATTTTACTGTATATTTATGTTCTAGATTTTAGTCAAATCCAAAAAATCTCATCATACTAACGTCAAAAAAAATTCATGTCTATAAAAGGAACTATTTTTGAATCTCTTCTATACAGAAAAAACTTATTATTTTAATTTAATTTCATATTTAGATGCTATCTTTGGATATTTTAGATTATATATATTAATCACTTTGGGATCTTAGCAATTTTTAGGAAAATATTGAGTATCATGGTTGAGTAAGAAAAAAGATTCATGTTCCCTGTCAACAGCAAAGCCATAATATGTTTCTTGTTAGTAGTTGTTGTACACAAATATTGTGGATTAAAAAAATAGTACTGAACATTGGACTGAATTTTAATAGTATACATATTTTATGTGATAATACTAGTGTAATAAATATTTCAAAAGAAATCCTATAATTCATTCTAGGACTATGAATATTTATATAATCCATAATTTTATATGAAACTATGTTCTATAAAAGGATATATATATTTACAATATTTTTATATAAAATATCATTTAGCTGATATTTTCACAAAACCACTTCGCAGTGCTTGTTTTGATTTCATTAAGGGGGAGTTTGGAATATTTTATTTTAAATGAATATATAGTAATTTATTTTAATTTCAATATCTCTATTTTTTATCTTAAAAAATATGTATATTTCATATTTATTTATTTCTCTTTTTTTATTTGTTACATGATGAATTTTCTTAAAAATAATATAGTTTCAATTTCACATTATATTTCATTTCAAATTAAAATGTTTTGATTGGATTCTCAATCAGTGTGAGGAAATAATCAACCTTATCCAAATCATCTCTTTCACATCATTTCAAATTATAGATCCTCACTCATTTTAGTTTACCAAAACCCTAAACCTTTTAACCCTCAATAGAAAAACCATAATCTTTGGGAAGAGATAAAGAAGTAGGTCTATGTGAACCTATTCATCAGATGAAGTATCAAGAACTTCTTCAGGGAAAGGTAACTAATTTTGATTGGCTAAATCAATCAAAAAACTCTTTAAATAATGCTATAATAACTCATGGGTTAGCATAAATTCTTTTGGATAGTGATAAACCATTTTTATTTGATAAATATGTAAAATAGTTCTTTCTAAATGATTTATTTAGTTTTAGATCTGATGAAGGTTCAATTTTTTCTACGATTCATCATGAAGAGTTTTCTATATCTATGGTTATGATTTATACGATCTTGGAATTTCACCATGTTGGATAATTTCATTTTGATTAATGAAATATAGTCAATGAAAAATATAGATTATAGTATATCATGTGTCCTCTTTTAAAAACTAGAAGTACTAAGAAAATAATGTCAAGAGATGTTAACACTGATTAGTGAGTTATGATGAAATTCATTTAGTGTGGAACAGTATGAAAAACAGAAGATCTAGAAAAATTCATTTATCAAGTTATGTATATTCTACTTTTTTTATGAACATTATTTTGCTGAACATCAATAGATACATGTCATGGTTTCTGAGTCATTATTGTCAGAAGGACACAAATGTGGGGTTTTACTCCTATGAAAGCATTATGTCTCTATTTTTGTTGAATCTATGAAAGATAACATACATATATTTTGGATAGAGGTTTTATCAGATTAATATTCTCAAATATGGATCTATCATTAAATTAAGATTTTTCTAGAGTGATTCTAGAAATCATCTTCTTCCAGACGATATAGAAGAACAGGAAATGTTGATGGATGGTCCTCAAGGGGAGAAAATTGTGATACCTACTGTTGGTTATATGAGGATAAGAATAGATGAAGAAGTATAGTCTATAATTTATTAGGAAAGTCTTAATAAATATATATAAATTGATCATAATTTAGTATAGGATAATATTAAAATCTATCATTAGTTACATTTGATTCAGTTGATGTAGGAACATATATTTAATAGAAGAGGTTGAAACATGTTTATCTTTGGTAGTTATTGGTCAATAAAGATCACAATCAAATGATTATTCTGACTCGTTATATTGATATATTGATGAGTTATTTCAAATTTTCAATAATTTGAATGCTCAAAATCTAACTCTAAAGAAAGGATAATAATCTGAAAGGAAGAAATTTGATAAACTTATATTTTCAACTATTCAAATAGATGAGTTGATTCCCTTTATAATCAAGTCAAATATGGCCAATAAAATTTAATTTCCATGACATATCATGAATCCTTTCTCAGTTCTATAGGTAGAGAGTTCATATCATTGAAGGATGAATCTATGAAAAAATATGATTTTTATGAGATGAAAATTATTTTTGGAATATAATTTCATTAAATTAAGGATAGTCATCAAGCATCAACATCTACTCCTCAACCAAATTCTCCTAACCTGATATGGATATTTGATGTAATAACTACTGTGAAGGATGAATTCAATAATTGGATACACACTCTCTTATGTCAATGTACACCTATGAATGTTCTTCAAGATATTCAGTGAGATTTAACCAAGAAAATGACTTCTAATGAATCTTGGTTGGGACAAGCCATTCAACAATTTTGATATAGGATGACAACATTTTTTCAATTAGAAGAGTCTGTGAATGGGTTTATTAAGCGGAATCTGGTGTAAAGTGGAAAGTTAGGACATGATTAAAGGAATATAATTCTAAAGTGAATAGATGTCTTCAATAACCATTTTAGAGTATGTTAGTGAAGCTTCATGACATTCATGGTATTTTTAAGACCATTTTTCATATGGCTACAACCACCCCCATGTGGATTCTAAAGAAGAGAACTATTCTTATTCAAGTACCTCATTTTGACGATGGATTTAGATAGTTGTCGGTGTTACTCACTATTCATAAAAAAATTTGATACTTTTTAAATTTTTCTTTACATTTATATTCTTTTCATTTTATATTTATATCTATTTTTATTGATATATTATTTGTGTTTAATGTTCCACTCCTATATCACATATCTTATTTTTCTGAAAGTAGACTATAATATTGATTTACAGTTTAGTTTTATATTAAGTATTATTTATATCATATTTTCCCATCCAAAACATTCTTTTTAATATCCCAAAAAGATGGATAATATTTGATAAACACATTTTTCTTCGTGAAACCTTTTCAATTGAAATAGGCATGTGATGTCAAAAAAATTGAAACTATAATATTTTATTTAAATGTGTTTAGAAATCCTAAATTTTATTTTAATTATTTCATGGGGTCTGCAATCATAAAATGTAGGAAATATATGGGAATATATTTTCTCAATGATACTAAATATTATATGATTATTTGGATGCTTAGAAACACACTCATTTATTTTCTAGTAAATTTGCATCAAGATGTCTGAAGAATATATATCACGTTTTACAATTTTTTTAAATTAAAAAATATGGGATATGTTCTTGAAAAACAATTCAAACACAATGTTTGGTGAACGAAGGTAGGGATCATCATCCCTAAATTATTATATATATTAAGCATATGGATCAACAACCCAATGTTTTGTAAATCAATGTATGGAATATCAAATATACATTGGAGTCTGGAAACACTATTCAGACCATATGTTTGGGAAATATAACATGAAAGTGTGGATAAGGAACTGTACATTGGTAGGAACCATATACTATGAAAAGGAACCCTATTCTATGAAAATGAACTATATGATACACTATTCAACCTATGTTTGTCAACCCCACAAGTGAATTTTAAAATCATTTATTTATCTGAATCTGATGCAGTAGTCATGAAAAAATTATAGGCTGGTTGAATGATTATTTTTAATAGATTCAAAGCTCTTTATAATTGATTTAGGGAATCATATTCATTGGATATAATAACTCTTGTTATTAAGGGAGGTTACGACTCCCCTAGTTTATTAGGATTTTAAATTTTGGATTCTTTCAAGATGTTTTCATGGATATGTTCAACCAAAATAAATATATTTATATGATCAATGTATTTTTAAATCAATATAGTGTGGTGTGTGTGATATAGATCATATGGGTGATACAATTTTTATTCATTTACAAATATAGTAGTATTATTGTGAATATATTTCATATATCTCCTACGATAATAGATTAACATTGTAATTTGCAGAATAGGGTACACTATGGAGATATACATGATACAATATCGTTCTGTTGCAAGATTATTGCGAATGTTTGTTGATATTAAAATTGAAGATGATTTAAAATTGGGAGCACATAATAATTTCATTTTATTGAATAATTTTATTTCTAAATAAAAAGATCTATCTACTGTCATGCGATACTACTACAACTATACAAATCATCCTAAACCATCGAATCAAAATATTTTTATTTATTAGTGTATCAACTGCTCATACTCAGTTGTGGTGAAGTGTCAGCTTCTTTTAATAAGATATAGATAATCATTTCCCTGTAAAAAACCAAAATTATTTTATTTCTTCTTATAGTGCAATTAACTTCTAGTAATTAGTTGTTGATTTGTGATCTTCTGATAATAGGTACATTATAGGGAAGTCCACCAATCACTTAGAGAGGGCATTTGGTGGACTATAATAGGGGGTATTTTTCCCCAAACCATTATAAATTCATTTTGGGATATCATTCAGTTTTATATAGATAATATTTAAAATATAATAAAACATTTCATAACTATATATTTCACAAAGGTAGTCAAAATCAAGGATCAGTTACGATTATAGAAAAGAAAAAATTCACCCCCTCTTATGTTACTTTTTATTATTCTGACCTAACAGTTCCATCCACAATATTATTCATTGCATCCTTCTTCATATACTGGGGAAGGGAAAAAATTAATGTTAAGAATTCATTATAAGTGTTATATATATTTGAAGCTATCATGAGTAATTATGGAATAATAAATAGGGAATTAGGGATAACAAAAACACATTACATTTAGTTAGTTACTTGATTTTGAAATTAATATATGGATACCATCAATTAAAGAACCTCACAGATAATAATAACTAAATTCTCAATGATGGAAATGTGAAATTTTGGACATCATGATCAGAAACACAATGAAATATTTATTGTCAAATCCATGTTCCATGAAATTATAATCGATGTGTAGGGATACACCAAACACCCATTTAATAGTTCTTTCAATATTATTTGTACCATGAGACATATCAATGCAATTATGGTCTATATAAATTTTTCCCCACTCAAAACTAAATGTATAATTCATTTCGTATTTATTTAATCATAAATTAAAATCTTAAATCATATCCCTTATCAACAAATATCGTTATTTTGTAATGAATATATAGTATCACGATTTTCCAGGCCAATAAAATAACATTCATAATAAGACATAGTATATAGAGATAATATATGGTTTAAGATAAATTAAATATTCACTTGAAATGATCACATAAAAGAGAATTATTCATGATAATGTTAATCACCATAAAATTAATAAAAGATAATACAAGACTTTTAATTCAATATAAATGTAAGTTTTATAGTAAAATAATTAATTATTTATAATGTATGAAAATTATAGAAAGAAATTTTCAATAATTGGATTTAATTTTTAAACTCTTTAAATCTTTTAGAAAATGGTAAATATTGTAAAACCTTAATGGATGCTAGAATCTATATTAATCCCATATATGTAGAAAAAGATACTTTTGAATTTTATAAAATTAAATTCGAAAATGAACATTTCAGAAAATATTATCTTGATAAATTTCAAACCATTAAAAATTTCGATGGTATCATATAATTCCATTAACAAATAAATTAATTAAAGAAAGGGAATTTTTGTAGAAAACTGAAAAATGAGGTTCTAAAAGTAAAATATATCTAATAAAACCAAGAATATGATTAGTTTTTCAATTAATTGTTTTCCTTGATTCAAATGAGAAATAGATTAAAGGATGGAAAATAATATAGAAACTATTTAAATATCTTGTGAATAATTAAATATATGTAGTTTCTAATGTATATAAGATAATATTATTTATGTTAAAAATATAAAATATCAATGAAAATGATATTGTATAAAAAATTATCACATATTTGCAAACATTGAAATTTTACCCATTGAAAGAGTAAAATTGATTACAAACCTAATTCATCATGAATAGATATATATTCATGTTAAATGGATCAATGTTTCAGTGTATACACCATATATATGTAAATATATTCATTATAAAAATTATATCTCAATTGAGTATAAACAGAGATGAAATTCCTTACCTCGGCATTCCACTTTGATGGAAATGATTTATCCTTTTATTTAGTTTTTTAAACATGTTATTAATTTATACATAAAAAATATTCAAATTTATAATATCATGTTTAATACACTTATGATATCATATCATTACTTCATTGACAGTCTTATGTTATAATTATTGTTTCAATTATTAACTTCTTTATTTTTTATGCCTATTTCAACGTAGCTGTTATAGTTCATGCACATAGATTGTGGTTTCTCCATCTATATAATGATACTAAATTTATAAGTATCATATATATTCATTTTATGATTTTTTATAATCATTCATTATATGTGGTAATGTAAAATTAATCGCATCACATTATCAAGATGGTATGCCATACCTATTCACGAGAAGTATTATCATTTTAAAATGGATGGAATAGAAAAGAAATAGATGATACATTATATTTACAGAATCAATAATATTTCACAATTTTCATATATATTTTTAATTTCCATAATTATTACTAGCTATGTTTTGTAGTAATGGAAAACAAAATATATTGATTCATGATGTGGTAGTTCGTTGTACACATCAGTGATGATATTGTTTCTCATTTGACAGAAAGTAGATTAATATATTTTATGAAATCAAAATAATAAAATAATAAAATATGGGTGATAAGATTTTTATCATTTTGTAATTATTTTGAAATAATTCATGGTGTAAAAAAAAGGTAAAAAAACAAAGAGGTTTCTTAAGATGATTATCATCTCCTACTGAATCCTCCTTTGGATATCATTTTAAAGAACATAGGAATAGTCTTTTGAGGACACTAAAATTTATGGAGTTTTTATAAGGATGTTGGCGAGATATTTTGGTGGGGTAGGATAGATATAAATGTCTTAATATGTGTGAATAGGTTAGGGGAGTATGATCCCTTTTATAATTAAGGAGACAAGCAAACTTATATGTTTTCAATTTATTAAAGTACTATTATGGACACATTATTTGAAAAATGGATCCAAAATTACTCCTATTGTAAAGTAAGAACATTAAGGTTAAAATTAATCATTGAAATGACCTATAATAACATTTTTATTTTATATAAACTCTAATAATTTTTTATTAGTCCTCCTATAAGCCTATTTTGACCATAACCATAGAAACCATTTTTTACTATTTTTTCAATTTATTATGAAAAAAATGAAATTGAATTGATTAAAGTATAAAAACTATTCTTATTTAAGGATATGTATCCATTTTATCAAATCCAATTCTTATAAATAAATTTATTTAATTTTACAAAAATCATGAAAAACATGATGAAAATGGGTTTTCTTGAAATTCATCTTTCAAGTATAAGATGATCTTAAAAACCTATATGACATCTAATAATCCTTATATGGATTTAAATTTATGTATATATAAATAAAGTCTATAATTGTATTTTATATCCTTATTTATTGATGATTCATTTTATTCACTATAATTGAAATACATAATATATTGTAAAACAATTTTTTGGAAAATTATTCATTCGTACCTCTAAATGATTATATATTTATTTATTTATAATTGATTATAAATAAATTATTCATAATAAGTATTTAGAAACATTATTATAAAAAAAATGAGAATAGTTTAATACTCTATTTTAAATTATTTGTAAAACTTAATTTCAATGGAACAATTATATAAACTCAATCTATGATCATTTTTCCCTTGGTAGCTGAAAATAGATATTCATCCAACAAAATATGAGATATTTTTCCATGAAATATTAAAATATTCATCTTGTTTTTATTTTATTAAAATACAATAATCTCCTACTATAATTGGATATTATGTGTAGAATTATCCCCTAGATAAAAAATTCCATCATCAATATTTTTTATAGATATTACTTACTAAACAAATGGGGTGGTTTGTCTTCATAACATCCTCACATTATCACACTACAAACTATATTTTATGATTTCTCCAAATTACCCTCCCTAGTTGAGACATCGTATTTCTCAATCATTTTTTATTTTGTCAAGAACCTATATTTGATCTTCATAGAAAGAGAGATTATGGCCCAACTCAACTTCTTTATATATTAGAAAATTAATTTGGGTTGGTATGTAATTATTTGAAAAATAGATATGGTATAAAAAATGTACTTTATAGAGTCTTGGTAGAATTTAAAAATTGTAACTTATAACTCCAATTCATTATATAATTTTACAATATCCAACATATATAAGGATAATTTTTCATTTTATATTGATCCTTATAACCCTTCGATAGAGATACATTCATTACAATATAATCTCCCACATCAGATTCTAAATTTTTCATTTGGTAATCCACTAGAATCGTTTTTGTATATTTAGATTAATTAATATGTATCTAAATGTTGTTTGTATTTTTTGTTGTCTCCTAAATAAGTCTTGATCCATATTACTTTTTTTCACATACATTATCATGAAGAGTTGCAGTATGAAATTTATTTATATATATTGTTTCATACAACACCTTTGAACACTTTAATGGAGATATTGTTATAGGAAAACAGAAAAAAAGTAAAATATTGTCCCCACATACAGTGAAATTGAAACTCAAATTATCTCAGCATGTATTTTAAATGTTGGAATTTTTATTTTAAAATGTCCTTTAGCTTGATAATGATAGAAAGTTGTCAAATAAATATCAATATCAATATTTTTATGAATAATTTTCCATAATTTTGATGTAAATCATGGATCATTATCAGATACAACAAAATGAGTTTCAATATAAATTCATCCTAAATAATTAATATAGATTCATTAATGTTTATAACTAGGTAAATCTTATCTTATATAAATGAATTGGTAATATTTGGTAAAATGATCAATAATAACCAATATTGTAATATTTTTTATTGGATCGATTGGTAATCCAATAAAAATGTCAATATTAGTGTCATAGCATTTCCAAAAAAAGGAATGGGTATTGATTTCATGACTCCTCTTGGATGTTGTCCCTGAAACATAACCTAATTAAAAATAAAAAATCTCTATACGTAATTAATAATTTCCCAATTCATATTATCCCACAAAAATTTTCCTTCATATCTAAATAAATCATGGTGCCACTATCGTGTATGGAAAAAATTTATATGTGAGAATATTCCAATAATTCCATTTATATATTGGATATAGATGGAACATAGATCCTCTTTCCAAATTTTAGAATTCCATTTCCATATAAAATGCCTTTTTATTTCAAATTACACTCAGATTTAACAATCAATGGAAAATTCACATTATCAGGATGAAAAATAGATTTTACAACAAACATGTTTGGAATATAATTTAAAATGGAATTGACATTTCCACTTATATAATTATTCTCATTCCTATCTTCCCAAAATTTTTATATTAGGATTCGTTGAAATCTTCATCTAGATCATGACCCCATGATATTTTATCTCAATGAATCCACTACCATATTTTCTTCATTTCGGTGGTACTATAATGACAAATCATAGTCCTTTATTATATAGAGAAATTATCCATTCCTTATGCTGATATCATTATATTTAATGATGTATTTAAAAAAATTATGATCTGGGTTTATCTTTCATTATTTTCCGTAGAGACAATGTATCCATAAAATTAATGGAAATATTATAGCTTCCATCACAAGAAAATGGGTTTATTATTCTGTTTAAAATACTTTAATTACCCGTATGCAGAGGATATAATATTATCACTCTATATAAGGGCACAACCAAGAACCTCATTTGATTTATCACTAAATATAACAAAACCAACATTCCATATAATATATTCAAAATTATTTTATTAACTAATAACCTCTTCAATTCCTCAAAATAATCTTCACATTTCTTCATATATATGAACATGAAACATTAACAA
Organism: Viscum album; assembly: GCA_963277665.1. Classification (NCBI taxonomy): domain Eukaryota; kingdom Viridiplantae; phylum Streptophyta; class Magnoliopsida; order Santalales; family Viscaceae; genus Viscum; species Viscum album. Next base: position 480,022,098 of record OY728134.1, read on the forward strand.
GTATGCTAGGTTTTTAGGCTATCCAATCAATTATTATTTGGAAAAAAATTCAATGGTAACATGAAAAACCTATGAAACTACATAACTCAATTATGCTTGTTTTATTGGGGTATTATTTTACATCCTTTTTCATCACTGATGAATTGGGACTCCATCCATAGATAAAATATATTCGTCAAAATAAAATTAATGAATATAGAATTCACACTTACAATTTTTTTCAAATAACTCCTTTCCTGTGAGAGTATCATAATTAATTCTCATGTGACTCTAATAGTCCTCATTGGTTATAAAATAATCCAAGATATAATAAATAAATACTTTAACAAATTATTAATATACTTATTAAATAATATAATTGTTAGATATATAAAAATATAGGTTGAATTGTTAATTCAAAAGGAAACATTGTAAAATCTCAATGCTCCTACATCATAATTTTTTTCGAATATATTCCTTACTTACTCATAATTCACGATACCCAAAATTAAAGAAAATATTAAAAAATAACCGATCACCTTGAATTTCATTGAATAAGGTACCAATGTAATAGAAATTATACCTTTTCATTATTATAATAGAATTTTTTCCCTATAATCAATGTCGATACTCATATATTCATTATTATTTTTAATGAAAAGAACATGGACACCACAAGGTGAAACCCTAGGGTGTAAAAATATCTTATAACACAACTCTAGTTTTTTATTTAAATTCACTAAGTCTATTGGGGATAATCTATACGGTTCATTGATATTGTTTTTGAATTAGGTTTTAAACCAATGGATAACTCAAAATTCCCTTCTATTGTATTTCTATGTAATTCCTCATGAAGTAAATTAAGGGGTTCTTGTACAATAGGTATATCCTCAATTTTATGATATCTATTTCCATCCATAAATATTTTCTACTCTTCTTCCCAAATTATATCATTTAGAAGAGCTATTGATTGTTGATCTAGAAATAAACCAATTCTTAGAGTCTCCACATTATATATAGATCATTATACATCTTCATCACAGGTCTTAATTTCCTTATACTTTTAATGCTTTTCAAATTTAATCTTTTATATCAATTCTATTCCATGGATTATATGATAGTAAAACATATGTATAATAGAAAATTCATCAAATATGTCTGAATTATGTTTCAAAATTTGAACTAATAAGACATTCTTATTTGAGTGAGATTCCTACTATAAAATTTTACTAACAACTCCATTCTAAAGCTGCTAAGTAATAAAATGTTTTAATGGAGAACTGTGATTATATAAATGTTTCTAATGATCTGTTATAAAATAATGAATTAGAAATAATTTTATCTATGATTATGGTACCTTCCACCACATCATTCATAATAAAAACTTTAGCTGTAGGGATCACATAATCATGGTCTTATACCCTCATCCTCTTACTTTGTATATTCCCTTGAGTCTTGGGGAATTTATTTTTACAATACCCAATTTATTTACCATTGAGGCACTATAAAAAAGAATTATATTTCTGTCACATTTATTCATTAGTCACATGACCCTTATCTACAAACATTTAATAAATTCCCATGTCAATCAATTATTTTCCAAGATGTTTCTTTATAATATTTTCACATGATAGAAATATCTTCTCTCTCTTCAACTTCATTAAACTATTACATTTTTTCATGCTACCCAACCAACATCTTATTATCATGGTTTACCTTGAATATATAAAATCATTAAAATTTCTTCTTTGTTTTGATGGTACAAAATACTTTTTCATAATATGATAAAAAAGTATGACAAACTATTTCCCTTCAAAATATTTTCTTAATCCATTCAATGAAATGGTCAATCATGCATTCTAAATTAATTATGAAGTTAAAATCATACATAAAAATTCTTATAAATGTATATTAATACTCTATATAATTTTCGACTTCATTTTTATTTATTATGAGGACTATTCTTTTCAATTTAATTCTTTTATCATGAAATAAATATTCTTTGATCTTTGTAACATTAAAAGTACAACATTTTATATATTAAATTTATTCACCCCCTATGGTATTATATATTAATTACAACCATTAATTAGTATCTACCTTAACAGAAAACATATTTATAATAACTGTTTCCTTTTTGTTTCAACCCAAGGCCAAAAAAAATTAAACTGAATTAATACACTCCTCAACTACAACAAGGTTCGAATTTTCATTAATATATAGAGTCTTTTATCCCATGAAATAATAAAATACAGGTGGATAATTTAATTTAATATCATGATTCTCTATATTTCTAGGGTTATTAGTAATAACATGGGTCATCATATATAATATGATCATAGTCTACTCAAATCCTTCACTAATTGTATTTGATTATTCATTAATAAATTTCTAAATTGGTCACAAGAATAGATACCATGATTTTGTCCAGAAACCATTTCTAAAAAATGGTATATATTCCTTTAGAGCATAACAGTAATAATTGTATGTCATAATACTTAATTTGATATTTTTTTTAACACATAACATAAATTGAAAACTTAATAATTTTTTATCTGGGAAAAAAATTATAATTCTTTTAGGATATCATTGAATCATAAAAATACATTAAATTTTTTAGGATGGTTTTAAATAAAATAAATATTAACCCAATAATATCCAATGGGAGTGTCAAAATAGGTGCATGATAAGTTCCCCCTAATGAATTGGAATCATGGCATGTATATACAAGACCAACTCTTTTCATAGTTATTACACCTATATGAATCTATGATAAACCCACACCTAATTTTAGTATCCAGAAAGGGATGTATTGCTATGAAAAATACATAATCTCTACAATAAAAAATGTTAATGAAAATATCCTATGATTAGATATATCATAAATTTATTTCATATGGTCATGTTCCCAAATATAGTTCCCATAGTTAGTCATAAACATTATCTGATACTGAATGTAACCTCAAAAAATCTAGTAACCTATATCCATTTTCTACTTTATTATATTTTCTTTTGATAAAAGATATCACATTACCAAGGATCAACCAATATAGTTGTCTAGAATGACCATATATATACATGATTCCAATATTACATTGTAATTATAAATTATATAGAATAAGAAACATTATAAAATCATTGATGTAATTAATAAAATAAAACATCATATTCTAAATAATGGAATCAAAATAAGGGTGGGATGAAAGAAATATTATGGTTTACATAAAATATAACCTATCATGATAAGACATTCCACAATCAATTTTGTGAAGGTAAGTCAACAAAAAACATTCCTATTAATCAAGAACATGAGTATAAAATGTATCCATTTAATATAAAAATAAAATAATCTCATGGATAATAATAACGCAATTCTTAATGAAGGAATTTATTAATATTGTATGCCATGATCTCAGACATAAAGCTTGCTTTGTTATCAAATCCTTGTTCTCAGAATGATTTATTCATGGGCAAGTATACATTTAAAACATCATTTAATACTTTTGTCCCACTAATTAGATGGACTAGACATGTTGATGCACTGAGGGGATATATAATTTAAATCCCCACTCCCATTTCATGTATAGTGAATTTTTCATATATTTAATTATGCTTTCAATTCGAAAAAAATATTTCGTGTCAAAAATTATCCATATTTAGTGAAGGATATGGAATATTAATATTTCCCTTGGATATAAAAAACACCCATTATAAAACACCATATATAGAAATGGTATACAGTTTGGGATTATTTATATAAACACTAAAAATAATATTTAAATTTATGAGAAATGTAGTGTTCGATGAATATTACCCTGGTAGAGTTACTACTTCAAGGGAAATATAATTTCTAGAAATTTAATAAGGGATAAATTATAAATTTTAATCCTTTATAATTATTGGCTTTTTAGAGAAATAAATTATTTTTAAAAAAGGAAGACAAACATAAATATAATTTTCAAAAATTAGTTTTATATTTAATAATATTTAAAACATTGGGAATAAGGAAAATATCACAAAACAGTTACAGATGTGATAAAATTAGTTAACACTATATATATTATAAATAAATATTCCACTTGGATTGCTTGAAATGATAGTATAATATTCACCATTGTAAGAATATTATAATTAATACTTTTAAAAAAATTAAAAATTCAGTGATAGCATAAAACATCTTTGATCAGTCATTTTTTTGTATAAGAGGACTTTAGTAAAACTATTTTTGAAAATATGAAAATTGAACAAAATTATATCCTATAAAGGGACATTATATGATCAGTTTTCCTTAAAACATTTCATTGATTATTTTGGGATCCAAATAGAATATATTTTTAATAATATATTAAAATATTAAATATATATATATAGTAAGAATGTATATTGAGTTAATGAAATATATATTATAGTATTCATTCGTGGGAAATATAAGATATCACAAAAAATGGTATTATTAAATAAATTCCAACCTCCATGATTAATTTTAAATTATAACCCCTTAGAATTGTAAATATGAATTAAATATTTAATCATAATGAATATAAATACATTCATTTTAGATACATTTATGGTGCATTATATACATTTTATGAATTTTAGTTTCTATATAATAACAAATATGTGTCAATGAATTGAAAAATGAGATAAAATATGTTTCCTCAAGATTCAACTTTTCTAAATGTTTAATAACCTAATATATACTGGATATAAACTTTTTATTAAATTGTAATAGTACTATATTAAAATTAATAATATAATATTTGATCAACTTATAACATCTTATCAAGTTTTCTTTAGCAATCATTCATTATTAAATTTGTTTCATGTGATAAATGGTCAGTTTTCTCATATATGATTCATAATGGATGTTCTTTTTCATCCATATAAGATAATTTTTCTTCAACTATATAATTATAACAATTTTAGAAAAAAACATATGTATCGATTCGATATATTTTTAGAATCTTTTTGGAAATATGGTTATTAAAAATTAATTGCATCTCTTTGTGGAGATAGTAAGTCATACATATGTAAGAGCGACATTATCATATTTAAATTGGTGAAATGGTGATGAATTAGATGAGACAACTTATTGGGAAAATAAATATTATTTAATGATTTTCATAATAAATTTTTATTTTCATCATTATTAATATCCATTTGGGGATGTGATGGAAAATTAATTTGATCAATTTTTAAGGAGGATGTCTGCCCTATACACGAGCGAAATTTTTTCCCACTTCATAAATAATAAGAAGAATTAATATTATTAAATGAATTAAATAAAATATACATGTATCTTATAAAATGGATTTATTCATTTTTTATTTTTTTTGAAAATAAATTATGGGGTAAAAAAAAGTAAAAAAAGTAAAAACTTTGTTAGTATGATTACATTCTCTTAGTGAAACCTCATTTAGTTAACTATTAAGGACCCAAGGGAGAAAAACTTTGAAATAAAAAGTCCAAAAAACATTCCTTATTTATTGTATAAATTTTGGATGGTTTGGGAAGATATATATGGATAAATTGTTATGAAGAAGTTAGGGTAAGAGGTGACCTTTAATATTTAATGTTAGTGAAACACTTGTAGTTTTTAAAAGTTTTAAAATATTATTAAGTCACTATGTTCCAAACTGGATTCTAAAGGATTCATATATGATTTTTATAAGTGTATGATAGAATTAAAACAATCCAATGTGGTTTAATAAAGTGTTTAAGTATTCATAACTCTTGTCAACTTTTATTAACCCCAGTAGGCCCGTTTTGACTATCATCATAGAAAACAATTTTTACACATTTTAATATTAATTATAACCAAATAATAAAGTGACAATATTGACTAATATTATTAATTAAAATTCAAAATATGGATTATTCATTATCCAATTCAATTCTATATAGTGACTTTAATTCGTTTAAAATTATCTCAAAAAATATTAAGAAAAATTAGCGTTCAAGAACATAGTTTTTTAAGCATTAGATGATCATACACTATATATATGACTTTTAGTTATAATTGTATGGATTTAAATTAGTATATCCCAATGTATAATCTACAAATTCCCTTGAAATAATTCATTATTATATATTACTATAATTTATTATAAATGAAATACATTATGTATTTAAATGTATATTTTGTTGAAAATTAACCCATTTTACCTCCAAATGATCGTGTTATTATTTATATAAAATTGATAATCGATAAATTATTTAATATTAATATAATAACACATTATTAAAAATAAATGGACGAATATTTAAATACTACACATTAAATTATTCATAGAATCCTGATTCTATGGGAAATTTTCAAATACATATTCTAGACTTATTTTGGCCAAGGTAGTTCATAATCATCATTTATCCTATAAAATTATGATATTCATGACTTAAAATGTTAATGATTTCATTGTATTATGGTTTTATTTAAATTAAATGGGAACATACTATAATTTAAGCTTAGGTTTCACAGTTCAAGTCAACACATAGCCTGTGGGATAGTGTTCCAGCATAAATGTACTCATGCATTATATAAACCAATTCCCTAAGCCAAGGGTTTCCATAGAAAATAAAAAACAACTACCTCAATTGATTATAGATTACTAAAGGGAGTATTTTACCAATACTTCTATACTATATGAAAAAACATTGTTGCGATAGATACACTTGTTATTCATTCAGGAATAGTGAATGTACAATTAAATTCTGGTTCTGTGTATTCATTCATGTCTTCTATGTTTAGTATAACAATTCAAAAACCACCCCAAAATATGGGGATTGAGGATTCAATAAGGCCATCAAATAGATAAATTATTGCATACTATATATATATATAATCCCTAAGAAATATTTTTATATTGAAACTCTAATAAAATATTTTCCTACTTCCATTAGTGGAGTTTAATACGAATCTAGTAATAGATTGGATACATTTATATAATACCAGTATAAATTTTCAAGAGAGGTTGATCACTCATTATAACATGATTCATCCTCCATTATTTTAAATGTATACAAATGACAGTGAATCTCAGTTGGAATCCTCCCCTCAATAATGGAGGTTACTGCCTTATGAGAAATCATATTTAGCCCAATAGATTGTGAAAAATGGGGGAGTTTATTATGATGACATGCATATTAGGATTGATTATAATGATATATTAATTGAATTGTTTCATGGTCTTCATCCTGAACTAGAGGTTGAGTTATCAATAAAACATAAACACAGATATCATAGAATATCCAATGCTCCCAATAAAATATCCATTATTGAATTAGATGAATGAAATAATTAGTTACAATAAAATCTAAAAAAAGGTTTTATAAGATAGATTTCATAACCACGGGGTATATTGATCCACTTCATTAAGAAGGGAGGAATTATGTTCCACATAATTGATTTTCATAAACACAATAAATTCATGATAAAGATCATCTATCGCCGAATATAAAATTTTACCTACTCAATCTACTACATGGGTCCCATTATATTGTTAAGATAGACAATGGATCAATATATAATAAAAAATTAATGTTAAATAATTAATATATTTCGGGGAAAGCCTTTCAAAAAAAGTATGAAAAATATGAATTCATAGATATCTCATCCACACCCACTAATACTCTATAGATATTCATGTACATAATGAATATAGTATTTTGAGACTCCCTAAACTAATTTATGGATGTATTTATAGACTATATTATGATTCAATCCAAATTTAAGGAAAATAAAGGGTTGCATTTTAATAATATATTATATACTTTGATAAAGGATAATCTATATTAAAATTATACTAAATTTGAGTTTGGTGTGGGGGAAGTATCATTTATGGGGCATGTTGTCACCAAAAAATATATATCTATAGACCCTTCTAAGGTCATAGAAATTAATAGGTGTCTGAGACCAATATATGTAATGGATATCCATAGATTCATTAAACTACATTCTATTATATAAATTTTATAAGAAACATTTCATGATATTAAAATCCATTAAAAACATGATTCAAAATGGTGAAATGTTTTTATTGGCCATCTAATGAAAATATAGAATCATGAAATAAAAAACGTGACCCATCATTGCGATTGTACATACACTTCCCACATATGGGGAATGGTTCATGGTATACAACAATTCTTCAAAGATGGTCTTGGGCTTTGTAGAAATGAAAAATGATAATTTTGTATCCCACACCTCAATGCAGTTGAAATGGAATTCGACGAATTATACAAAACAAAATGTAGAGTTAGTTATTGTAATCATATAATTTAAATTCTACAGGAGTTATATCACTGGGGATAGGATTAAATTATATATAGGAATCATAAGACCTACAAATATTATTATTTATATAAAAAGTGAAAATTGGTAACAATAAAGATGGTTATAGATAATCAATGTCAATGACTGGTCAATCCACTACTATCTAGTGAAATAAAATAATGTAGAAGATTCTATATGTAAAATGGATCGGGAAAGATTTTAATTAACTAAAATTAAGAAGGATTCAATATTATGGGATTTGAAATGGATGGAAATTAAGATCATAAAGGAAATAAAAAAATTATTCCATCCGAAAATTATTTCTCAACCGTACCTATTGGAGAATATAATGTATTCTTATAAAAATTATTTGGGAATACGTAATAATGTTAAAATTAATATGAATGGTAAATACTCAAAGATATAAATTCATGATGAATAGTTTTTATAATTTGGTTTAGGAGTATGTTTACCCTAAAATCATGAGATAAACGAGTTTTTAAATGATGAACATACCTTAACATTCTTCGTCCACCCAAGGAGCATGAAGATGCATTGAGATCTCTGATAACACTATTGGTGGGACTATATAAAGAAATAGATCACCAAATATACATCAAATTTTCGGGTATCTTTACAGGGAAAGATAAAATGAAAAATTCATTAGGGATTGTGTAGAAATTAACTATACCAATATCAAAATTTCAAAACATCCCCCATGGACTTTATCATGTGTAATGACCAGAACCACTGGGGTCTGATCCACAACTACCCCAAGCACTCCTTGAATAGGCCAAGTGGTGGAGACTAGTTTCATGTAGGCATATCACATACAAGTGAGCAATTAGTCCATTTTAGTTTTACTGACACATACATCTGTAATCCCATATAATGGAGAAATATAAAATAACAAGAACCAATTCATGAATATCAATATTCTCTATAAAACAGATTACGACAGTAAACTATTCAAAGAAAAAAATGAGCCAAATACAATCCCAACCAAAAAACTATAGAGATTCCAGCCTTCTATAAGGGATATGACTTTGATAAAATAAAATAAAAGAAAAATATCAGTCTGTCAAGGTCCAGATATGTTCCAACTTCTCCTTATACACCCAGGACACCATCAAATGGTCCTTATTTTTCATAATACATAACATGTTCAGTTATAGCCCATGTTGGGATGATTATAACAACACCCATTGTAACAGCATAATGACACTGAAAACAAAGCATAAAGTATATTTATCTCATTAAAAAAATATTTTTACCAAATCATAATACAAAAAAAACAAAGATATCCCTCCACCATCCGATTACAACCAAGTTCCAGCCACATGATTCTTCTTGATGTAATGACGATTCAAATAGAATCCCCTCCAAGAGGCATGTTATATTCTATGACACTCATCTAGAAGGTAAATATCATTTTCCCCCACCAAATAACACTCAATAGTCTCATTTTACCCTGATACGTAGATAGGGGGTCAATCCTAGGACTGCTATTGGACACCATGAACCCAATCTAGATCGAATCCCTACATAGGGGGACATATGATAATGACACCGAAAACCCTACCAATATGGCCAGATATATGGAAGATCAATTACCTATTCAATGATCTTATTAAAATTCCAAAAACATCAACATGGTTAAATAGAATATAGAGAATCAAATTTTTGTCTCACTAAGGGACACCACACACTCTATCTAAGACTCGCCCTCTATAGGGGGTTACAATCATGAGATGTGGATGTAATGCCTTATTGTAACCTAGAGGCAATAGACCATGGGAACACTCCCACATAGTATTAGATGATTTATAATAAATTAAGGGTTACAAACAGCTTCAAAGGGGGTACAAAACATGTACTTGTGGTACACAACATGTCTGGAAAACCCTTGTCATTCCCACACGGTTCTTCCTCACATGAAATGTAGATCTCATCATAAAGGGAATGTAAAAATTTTAAAAGTAATGTATAGATCTCCGTGACCCTTCCATATGTCATGTTCCCTTTCCCATTTACTTATAGTCATTCCCATGTACACCTGGTAGTGCTTGTGTACACCTTGTTAGGTTAGTGTCTTTGTATCTTCAGAGATACATAAAGATTATCCAACTCAGGTCACACGACTTGTGAATTATTCATATTGTGTGTGATATTTTTCTCCTCATTTGAAATAGTATTACCACACAGAGGGCCCAACATGGCTTTTGATCTTTGAGAATACGTCATTGAATTTGGGGTTTCCTTGAACCCATGCATGTTTCATCTGTCTCCCGGATCTACTTCATCTACCATCAATAATGCCGAGGATATTTGGATCTGGGATGGACATGTCATCGGCCACTCAACGGATTATAGCCACCTAAATGGATCAAGAAAAATTATTTTTCATCTGTATCACCATTCATTTCTAGAATAAATAAAATCACACCAATCAAGTTTCATTCCTCCTAGAATCATTCTCTTTCATCTTCCAACCCTTAAACACAACCCCTATCACTATACATACCTAGGGTATTGATCCATTGAGAAAAATAATAGTTTCACAATGATGAGATACTAAATAACCACTAAACAATAGGGAAAATTAAATAAACATGATGAAGGTGCATTGAAATAGGGGACAAAATCACAATCCCAAACATGTGAGGAATGAAAATATCTCTTTGTTCATTTGGCTTCGATCCATTGTCTTATAATGGAAAAAAATATTTCTAAATTGAGAACAAAAAAATAAATCAATAAATTTAAATATATTTTCAATAATTGAATCAATTATTTTTGGTGGAAATGATCTATATTTAACCAGGAAAAAATAGTAGTGTAGAAATCATAAATCAAATTCATAGCTAGAGTTTAGGTAGGTCACTAACAATGAATGGTCATGCGTCGCTATCATTACCGATATCCACTTGTTTCATTGGAACACATCCATTATCCTAATCAGATATTGCATCATATCCTAATAAAACTCTCCATCGGTCTCTCTAGCTCTCCTAGGTTTAGAATATAACCTCGATACATCTATTCAATCATATATATATAGATGATCTCAAACACTACCTCAAAAAAGTATTTATTTACTTATTTTATTCATCTCTACTTGTGGAATCATTTTCACAAATTCCTCATGATGATAAATTATATATCACACCTATGGTAAGACTACATCTCTGAAATCAATGTTTCCCTCATATATCTCATTTGGGACCTCTTTTTGGAATTATCCTAATTTTTTAGGAAAACTATTTGTGAATGGATTTAACATATTGAATATATTTCAAACAATTCTTCTAGGCACATCAGCCTCAGAATATCACTCAATATAATTTCTTGGATCTACAAATAATCCATATAATATATGTTTATAACAAATAGAAAATTAGAGCCCTACATTTTCCCCACAGTAGGAATTTTTTATCAAAAGAGAAAAAACATACCCAAAAATATGATGGTACTATGATCGCATATGGGTCTGCCACTCCCAGGTAGCCTCATAAAGATCCTCATTATTCCACGAAACAAGCACTAGTGGAATCTATTTCCCATTAATGTTACTATAACATTGATAAAGGATCTCTATAATGTACTCACTAGAGAAATATCCATTATCGATATACATATCCCCTAGTCGATGACATGTGAGTGGTTATGCACATACCTCCTTAATTTTGACATGTGGAAAACGTTGTGTACAAATTAAAAATGTGGATTTAGAGTTAGGTGCTATGCCACCTCACTGACTTTATATGGTATATGGAAAGGTATAATGAATCTCAATGATATATTTCTTTCTTGGAAAAATATTTGTAATCTATGTTTAGGTGATACCCACATGAACACATGGTCTCCCTTATCAAACACTAGATTTATCCATCATTAGTTTGCATAAAAATTTGGATTTATTTGTGTAGTCCTCGTTTATTCTTTGATGATCTCCACCTTCTCTATGATAGCACAAACCAACTATAGGTCCTTAAAATATGACTTGTTGGGATCATTACACAAAAATTTTTGTCCTTCAGGTTTTCCTAAACAAGGCATCAAATAGTGCCATATTGATGGTGGAATGGTAGTTTTTGTTGTAAACACTACTATAAAAACAGGAAAGGGAAGTTCTAACCCTTTATCAATGATTTTTTTAGTAGCGCTGTTAAAGGGGGGATTTATCAGCACTTTTTTCTACCAGTGATAAATTTTATGTTTAAAAAAACATGAAAAATAAATTTTTGATATATAAGTATATTTATATTGATATAAAATTAATATATATATTTTAAATATGTTTTAGATATGTATAAATATACTATTATATTTAATTTATAAGAAATTGAATGAAAATGGGTTTAAAATATTTTAAAAAATATTATTAATTATTAATTTTCTCATTATTATCATTTAAAAATCATTTAATAACAATTTGAAGACACAAAAAATCAAAACAACTAATAAATGATCTAAAATAAGTTTAAAATGTAACCCAAACATCAAACAAGCATAAATTTTGATCCGGGTGTCCGTTTGGGATCTATAGTTTATGAAATCAAAACCTGCGATAAGCTCTACGTACTGGTGACCCAAGCAAAGCCTCTGTCACATTTTGTGAGGCCAAAAACGGCTCAGAAGGCCTCCAAAACTATGTTTTTAGTGGGGATATCCCGATTTGTTAAAATTCAAATGGGTATAATTTTTTATCCAGATGTCTGTTAGCCCTATACTACATATCATACCGAATATTGTTTCATTGTCTTCGATTTGACAGGTTTTAGAGTTACAACTGGCTTCTAGATTATATGTTATGATAGTTTTAACATTCTATGGATTTTCAAATACACACATATATGTATTTATTCCTAAATATATATATATGTGTGTGTGTGTGTGTCGTATATATGTATGTATGTATTTCTTTATTTATTTATAAACGCTCATAAAAAATTATTTCATAAGTGTATTTGAAACTAATCTTATGATTATTTATTAATATACAAATAAAAATACATATTAAAAATTATAACTAAATATATATATTTATATAAAATAGAAATAAAAATATATTAATATACGGATGAATATATATATATATATACTAATATATGATTAAATATAAATATATTAATATTAATCTATATCAATATACGAGTAAATATAACTATATATATATAAATAAATAGATATATCATTAAATAGAGAAAAAAACTAACTAGCTTAGTGATAAAGGTGTAGCTGAAAAGGTAGGGGGGAGTTTGCGGGATCGAGTACGAGTGGAAGCGCAAAGAGGTGTGCGCGTGTGAGGATGTGCGGGAAGGGTAGTGCGCGAGAGACGTCCTTGCACTAATAAGGGGGGGGGAGGTCATGCACTTTTAAAACCTCTCCCCACATTATTTGATTTATTTTTATTTTCTATTTTTTTATCAGGGATTTTTAAAAGAGTTGATAAAGGTCCTTTTTATCAGTTCTAAAAAAAGTACTGATAAAGGGGTTTTTATCAGCGCTTTTTTTAGCACTGATAAAGGGGACTTTATCAGCACTTTTCGGAGCATGGATAAAAGGGACCCCCCCCTATATTAGCACTGTGCTTTATAGTGCTTTTTTAGTGCTGTTAAAGCCCATTTTCAGTGTTGATATAGACCAATTTTTGTAGTAGTGAAACAAACTCCACCATGGAAATATGAATCTCCCAACTATAGTAAAAGACCAAAATCTGATCCTATATCTTGTTCTAAAATACTTGAAGGGTTTACTCAGTCTGGTTGTATGTCTAGGGTGAAACACTATTTTCAAATTCGACTGAGTCACAAATTCCTCCTATAATCCTCTAGATAATCATGAGATGAATAGAGAATCATAGTCTGAAATTATTTTTTAGGGAACATGATAGATCCAAACTATCTCATTCATGTAAAATCACCTCATTCTATTTATTGAAATATACTCTTTAATATCTATGAAGTGGTATGACATGGTGAGTCATTGTCTCATCACCCATATGTCATTATTTTCCATAGACATATGTGGTAACACCATCATGATGTCTATCGGTATTTTATCCCACATTTAATATTGAACATTTAGGTTTTGAGTTAATCCCACATGAACCTAGGGTCCAGCCCTCCTCTTCTAACAATTTAGGCATCAAGAGATGAAATTTGAAACAAAATGCTTCATGTGTAGCCACCAAATCTGACATCAGAGGAACTAGTACACCATTTCCACACCAAGATGTACCGAAAAATGGGAGGTATGAAACTCTTGAATCACCTAAGCCCATAATTCCAAGGGTACCACCATCCATTCTATAAAAAGGATAGAATTCTACCCACCATCATAATATAAATTAGTACCCCATCCATTGGATAACGTAGTATGATAGGTGTCACAATCAGTATTTGTCAAGAATCTTGGTCATCACCTATAAGCATAAGGGTAACAACTATTGACAGTTGATATTAATAACTATCCTTTTACACTATGGATAACTACCCTGTGTCTAACATCTCAAATGACATGAAAAAAAACTAAGAAAAATATCTTATGTTAAGGCAATCTACCACAATGTTCCCATTTCTAAAAGTATTCAAAATGTCTAATTCATAGTCCAAGAGGAACTCTGGCCATTGCCTTTATCTCAATTCATAATCCTTCTTGGAAAATATATTATTGACACTCTTATGGTCATAGTATATTATAATCCACAATTCTATTAGATAGTTTTTTAACATATTTCATTCATAGACTACCGCTACAATGTCAAGATCATGGGTCACATAGTTATTCTCATGTGGTATCAACTGATTTGAGACATTAGAAATCACCACCTATCACTACATCAGAACAAAACCAATCATGATACTTGATACTTCATATAATACAACATACATGAGACCCACCTTAAGAAATCTCAAGATGGGAGTGCTTGTCATTATCTTCCTTAAATCGTAAGTCCATCTAACTCCTCCATGTTTTTATTCTATCGCACAAAGGAAAACCACATTCCCTTATAGTGGAAACAACAAATAATATTCCTAAAATAGTTGATATGGGAATTAACTATGGATATAATGTATGTACCTATGAATATTTCATGATGGATAATTGCTATTAAAAATAAATACCATAGAATTCTCTTAGCTCCAATCATCATATATCACAATCGTCATAAATGTGAAATAACTAATACACCACATGTTAGAGTCTCTATCCATAAGGGTCATGCCAAAAGCACAACCAAAATATCTATATCTCATACTGGAGAAGTGGAAATGATGGAATGACTGACACCTATGTCTATAAATACTTAAACTAATGTTGAAATGATACATATCATACCTCATATCATCATTGCAACCTCTAGGTCATAGGCCTCCAAAGCCAACATCAGTCTTCATCCCCGACCATCATCTCCCTGATCCTAGTGTGGACCACTTGGGGATGGTGGTTGTAATATGTAAATCCTTGAAAAAATACTCACTTCTCTATCAACCCCTCTACCACATTCTTCACCCTATACACCACCCTCATCTTGCATATGCATTGGTTGTCCCTCAACCATCTATCAATCAACTATACAATGGGTATGACAATACTGATCAAAAGTTCCCTAAATGTCATAGGATAAACACCTCCTTTGCATAGACTAATTTGATCCATCCTATGATCCATTGGTTGTGGACAAAATGTTATGTGATCACCACCCGAAGAATTTGGCATGCTTGGATTCTTGAAATAGTCATCATCTACCTTCTTCTGAGATCTGAACCACTGGACTCCCACTGCCAGTGCACAGAGTTAATGCCCACTATTTTAAGAATCTTTCCACCACTAAGTCCCTCTAAAGAACCCCAAAGTATGCGGGTATGAAAATGGATAACAATAAAACCCAATTATCCTGTTTTGATCCATACTCAAGTGTATATGTATTCAAATATGGATGAGGAGACATATTCATATATGACCATACGAGATTAGTAATCAACCTATATTACTCTACCATGGTCAGACTAGATTTCTTCAGATGAATATGATCCAGTATTTTGAATGACAACCATGTGTCCGTATAAAAAATCTCCCTAAAGATATGCTTGAAGTAAGACCAGGAGACCATTGTCTCATCATGTTATTGAGTCACAAAATTCCACCATCTCCTAGTATATCCTCAGGGAAAGCATGTCCTGGGAGGCATCATCTAAAATTTATGTTTCCTCACAAGGATAGAAACACGATTGAAAAACTCTAGACCATCCTCATCCATCATCACGTTTGAAAATCCCCAAAACTATTGAGTTCACAACTTCAAGAACTAGTGCAGACCACTCAGACTATGTGCATACTCAACAATAACTACAAGCACTATCTTATACTCAATGTGTTTTGCAATAGATGGTAACCCTCTTAGTGGTTTTATCTCTATTATAGGCCCATGTATTAAATCCTCATCACTATACATATCATCCTTGGGATCCTGTAGTATAATACTAGATGGATTTCATTGTGTTGGTATCCTAAAATAAAAAATATGTACCACATTGAGAGATTATATTTTAGGATCTAAATCAATAAAGAAATGTAAACAAAAAACAATTCTTATTTTATGGTTGTACTAATTTTTTCCCAGCAACCAAAGTCAACATGTACGAAGTCAAAAGGTTTTTGGGTGAAGTCATGGTGTTTGGATACATTATTCACCACACCAACACTACAGTATGTATCCTGAAGGATGAAATTAAAAAAAATAACTTTGTTTCCCAAAACCTATCTAAAGAAACATTTCCTAAGGTAGATCTTAATGCTCTGATATGACTCTCTCATGAACAGACCCACTGGGGTCCGATCCTTGACCAAATCTAGCCCACCTCTAATAGGTTAGGGGCTGGCGTCCAGAACAAATAGGAATATCCCATATAAGGGAGGAATTAATCAAATTTACATGTATGTATGCACAAATCTCTAAGACAGAAAAACTAAAATATTAAAAAATTGTTACCAATTAAGGCATAAATATATGATCCCAAAAATTGAGTATGACATTAAATTACTGATTGTGAAAAGGTGCCCAAGTAGACGGCCAATCAAAAATTGTAGAAAGTCTATCCTAATCCAAAGGTGATTGATATGATCAATTGTAATAACCTGGAAGAGAACCTAGTCTATAAATATCAATCTATGCTACACTTTATCCCCTTTATACCAGGACTTTGTTAAATTGCCTATCATCTGCATTAGATACAACACATGTGGGAAGAGACCATGTAGGGGTGAGTATATCAGTACCTACTAGAAAACCTCTAAAACACTAAACACAGATAGAATGTATATTCAATTTATTACAATGTTATAATAATCAATTCATAATATAGAAACATCCATATATACATAGGAAGACATCAGACCACAAGAAGGTCACAACCAATTGTTAGACATAGGATTTTTTGTAAAGAAATTATAATTCATGGATAAACTGAAACACGAGCCATGTCATATATGGATACACCTATCCAAGAGGTTATGATCATTGGTCCCCATTCAATAATTCTCACTAGTCTCAGAAGACACTGATACTTTGATAAGGGGACATCACCAGGACCACTAGGGGACACCACGAACCCAATCTATATCATCCCAATGTTTTTGTATCATATGAAAATGAGACCCCAAATCCTACTAATATGGACTTCAATATGAAGGATTGATGCCCTGTTCAAGAAGGTCATTACCATTATACAAACTCTATTTAGGGTAAAAAGATGATAGAGGATCACACTACAGTCACATAGAGGCTAACCAAAAACTCTATGTAATAATCATCCTATAGAGGGAATAAAAATCTTGAGATATCAATGAAATATTTTACTCAACGATTTAGGTAATTTACCAAAAAACACACTCAACCCATAATGGTTGAGGAATTAAAAATAAAGGGCTATAAACACCCTCAAAGTGGGTACATGACATGTCCAGTAAACCCATGTCCTTACTATTTGGTGATACCTCCCATAGCATGTCAATATCTACATAAAGAGAATGTAGAAATAGAAAACATTGTGTAGATATTATTTTAACTTTCCCTATGTCATCTCCCCTTCAACATCTACCACTGGTCGTTCCTGTGTACAAATTCATGTACACATGGTTGGGCTTGTGTAAATCTTATCATGTCTATTTCCATGTATATATCAAGATACACACCAATTCACTAACAGGAATTCCATGTCTTCTGATGAGGTCACATGGTGTGTGATATTTTTATCTTCCATGGAAACCATATCCCAACACGAAGTGTCCCACATTGTTTGTGATCTCGGGGAATAGGGATGCAAGGCGGGATTTCAAAGAACATGAACCTTGTTCACACGTCAGTCAGATCATCCATCTCAGCCATCAATAATACCTAAGAATATCATATCTCATCTTTACCAGCCATAAGTTTGTCCTCGAACTATATTTTGGTCCCCAAAATAGAATAGGAATCATCCTATACCTTTTATACCACTACCCATTTCTCAAGACAATGAAATCCCACCATTCTAGTTTTATTCTACCATGAATCAATTTTTTCCTTATTCAATACCAAAATCATAACCTACATCACAATATGAACCTATTGTATTGATCTATTTCTCTAAATAATATCCATGCAATAATAAAATATTAGGTAATCATTTAACAATGACCCTAAATAAATACATGTGATGAACACACGATGAAATGAGGGAGATAACCATAAGTCACTAGATGTGAGGAATGAACCACGAAATTTGTTTGTTCATCCATGATCCATTTTTTAATAATTTGGAAACAATTATGGAGGTATAAATAATTAAATTTAAAAAAATCAATCAATCAATTCAGATATATCATCACTGTGTGAATCAATTATTATTCCTAGATTTGTTTTTTGTTCAATTAGGAATGAATAATCGGGTGGAAATTACAACTCAAAATACAATGTGGATTTTATATTTATCTATGGTGATGGAAGAACCTAAATTATTATCATTGGTGAGATCCTCACAATTTTATGCCACATCGGTCCTCGATTTTAATCTGATTAGGAATCTTCACCCAAGAACACTCTACAACAGTCTCTCTAGGTCTCCAGGGTTTATCTGCCGACCATGAGACATCTCTATAACCATATAATTATATGTGATCTTAGTAACCATATCAAAAAGTAAAATAAATTTATTTCTTTATTTATTTCATTTTATTCATTTTCTCCCGTGACCACATTCTCATAAATCCCTCATGATGAAAAAGGTTATGTAGAACATTATGTAAATCTTCTAATCTGAACTAACTGGTTCCCCATAATTTATTATATTGTCCCCCTATTTTAAAGTCTTCCAAACTTTTCAAAAAAAATATATTTTTTATATAAATATATTTAATATATTTTAAAAAATATCATCTTGACTCACGAGGCCTCCAAATCATACATTTTTAAGTGCATTGCTCCGAAAATAATCAAAATAAGAAATTTAAATAATAACTGGAAAAACAAATTCATTACATCATAGTTCTTTTAGAGAAATCATGTGGAAATTATGTTATATGTTTTGTTATAGAAAATAATTCAAAGACATCTCATTTCAATATTATTTGTTAGGATTTCTCAAATGATAATCTTGTAATGAAATACATCTATGTAGTGGTGAGACTACATAAAAGACTATTTTTAGTGTAATATAACATAGTCAATGATTTAAATTATTATTCTATAAGGGTCACTAGCATTCTATAAAAATTGAGTTGAACATCAGTACATATTTTCACCTCTGAATAGGTGGCTAATTTGACAAGAAAATACATAAATATGATTAGATGTCGATTACATGCTTGATATACTTTGAAGGGGGGTGGGATAAACAGAATCCATTAGTCGAGTTATCCTACAATAATAGTTTCTACTAAAATACCCAAATGTATATGTATGTTTTTCTTTATTTGAATATAAGTTGAAGAACAATTTGTTAGGATATGTTTGGCGAACACAAGATTCTATAACCTCAAATGGATAATAAAATTGTATAAAAGGTTATGACCATTCTGTAGCACACAAAGGCATCAGAAAGTCGATAAATGAGTTTGTTAAAAATATAAATTAGTTCTAAATTATAAATTCAGAGATAAATTGTTCCTATTTGAATCTCTATGGAATTTATTGATGAGATTTGGGAATAATTTAAATCTAGGTCATTAGTACATCGACCACATTGAGATTCTCAATCACATCTATGATATTTCCAAATACACTACCGCTAACACAAACCCTTTCTCAAGTAAATTATATATTCCATGTATCTCTCTTGAGGAAGTATAGACCAAATTCATAATATGTATTCAATTAATATGTGGTACATATAGAAAAGGATATCAATTATGAGGAGAAGGCGATGGAGGTCTAGGACCACAAAGATACAGTTATGCTTAATAATGATACTCCCATACAAAAAGTACTATATAAAACCCATACATACAAGGAGTTAACTTAGGAACCATATGAATCCATGATTCAGTTGTACCCTCACTTATTCTTTACATTAATATGTAATATTATATTTCAAGAGAGGAATTTATTAGTGGGTAGAATGTAATGACCCAATAATATTTCAATGGAACATTCCTTTATAATATATAATTATTCCATATTTATTAATATAATTCCCACACACCGTGTGATAAAAAATTAATTTTTTATTAAACCATTAATTTTATAGAAATAATTTGGTTATTGTAATTTATTGTGTAAAAATGAGATAAAAAATGGATAATCAGATAATGATAATTGGAAAATATTGGTCTGTATAACCCCCTAGAATAATCACACTTCTGAACAACGTGATAGAAATCAAGTATAGTATTTGTAATCCAATATGTATTTAATATATATATATATATATATATATTATCTTTGTGGGAACATATAAGTGAATGGTGAATGAATGAAATATGAGGCATTTATAGAATATAGGGATATTATATTTAAATTACAAATATAATTTTTGGAAATCTAATCAAACCAATGGAAGAGTAACCTAACCATTGGAATTGTATAAAGATCATTAGAAATTGTTGTGTGGATTTTAGAATATTATCTTATCCAATAGAATGGTAGACAAATATTTGTCTATTTTTTGAAATAAAATATTTGAATTATTTCTATCATTATTCATGTAAATAAATTCTTTAAAATTTACAACATAAGTGTTTATATTATTGAAAAAAATTTACATTTTATTTTTAATTTTATAAAAATATAAGGATTTAAAAGTAATTTTTTCTTCCAAAAATGGGATTTAAAATTCATATTATATATTATTATATTGAAAATATATATTATTTATACCAGAAGTAATGTTCCAATGAGTTGTAAAATTAACCAAAATATTAAAAAAATTAAATTTTAAATTAATTTAAATTTTATTTAAAAGTAAACATATAATATCTATAAATGTATTATCATAAAAAGGATTTAATTTTTTAGATATAAACATCAACAAATTATTATTCTGAATTTTAAATATTTTTGAATAATATGATATTTTTTGGCCATAACAATATATCTAAAATTGTGATGTTTAGCATTATATGTTAAATACATGATTTTTTGAGTCATTAGTAATTTAAGAAGTTATTAGTTTGAAATTAAATTATTAATTAATATATATAGAAAAAAACATTAATATTGATTTTATTCTATATATAAAATAATATACAAATGAATATAATATTCAAAAGTACCCCTCTCCTCCACTAATAAATACCACCCTCACCACCCATTCTCCTCACAACTCATAAGCCTTGGAGATTTCAAAATTTATACACAATTACCCTACCAATACTATATTCAATTTCCTTGTTCTCTTAGTCTCATATGAATACAATTCTATGGAAACATTTGATATATCTCAAATAGTGACAACCAATGGGGGCGATATTCTCTAAATTAAAATTTATAAAATTTTATTCTTCTTCTAAAACTCCAAGATGTTCTCAATCTTAAAAAGTAGAAATATCAGTTTCCATAATATATAGATATGTTATTATGAAATTGTGGTATTTCCCTTTTCATTTCCCTTATTTCATTTCAAAAACAAATTTGTTTTCCAAAAAATGGTTGGTTTATTGGTTCTATGAACACCACACTATGTTTCTATCCATGAAATTGAAGGATGGTCCTAAAAATATTTAAAAAATTGAAGAAGTTGTTCATATGTTTTTAACAACTTATTTAATGTTCTACAATGAATATATAAAAATTATATAATATAAAGAAAAACTAGTTCAGGTTAGAATGTGAAATTGCCTAAATGAACTAAACATAAAACTTTAATGTTTTAATTATTTGAATCATCCCAATTTCTAAAAAAGGATAGATTGGAAAATTTCAATTTCTCTAAGGACAATATTACAATTTCATTTTACATCTTGATTTGTATTCCTATTTTACAACAACACCATTAGTTAACCATAAGTGATTCAACCACGAAACTATGAAGAGGTTTCCCTTATAAGAATGAAATCAAAATTATAACTCTCTAAAATGAATATTAATGAACATAATAAAAATATTTTGATTTAAAAATAGTTTTTAAAGGTTATGCATTATTTATTTAATTAATATAATTTAATAGTTGTTACATTATGTGCATGTTCAGAATAATTTTGGGACCTATGGTAAGGGATATCTCTAAACAACCCTTTTTCTTTAGGTATGTCATTTCTCTCTATAAATCACTTTATCTATCTATTTTATGTTATATAATGATTAAATTTCTTATATATATGTCAATTAAATATATAACTATCTTATTCTCCAATCATTTTATTGGAAAATATATTCCTTATGTTTAATCCTCAAATGCCTTCAATAAAATCAATTCGGTTTAGGGGGGAAATTCTTATCCCTCAATCTATTTTTATAACACTCATTTAATGTCCTTATTAAAATTCATGATTTTGGTAAAAAAAAATATATTTTACTTATAATCATTCTAGTTCACCCTAGTTTCTCAAATCAATTTCCACACTTTGTATTTTCCCATAATTATTCAACCAATTCTAAAAAACACCATCTGGAAGATCATTTCTATACACATTAATCTACCCTATATCATAACAAATTTTCATAATTAACACTTTATTTGAGACCTTTTATTATTTATTAAGATTTTAATGTACATATTATTTAATTCCATATTCTATTTGGAATATTTTTTTAATGTCATTTAATTTTGATATGATTCATGATTATCTAACCCACATATTTCCATGGAAATTTTTATATATATGACTTAGGATTAGTTTAATGTTTTAGCACATATAAGAACACACATGATATTATGGGTGGACATTGATAGAGATCAAATGAATTGGGTAATCGTTTTGTCTCATGTGACATTATTTATGTGATTTGGGAGTACAACTAATCTATGAAGGGACTCTATCTACTTTGTGATGTTGTAATCACAGTTAGCCTTGAAATATACTTATGTACTGTTTTATGCTTATATAACATTCATATTTTTTCATGATATTATGATAAAATGTTATTTAAACTCAGATATCTTGTGAATATTCAACTGATATCTCCTTTATGATATATTGTTATTCCATTTCACTCAAATATTACAATTATTTATTATGTGTATTTCATTACATGGTTTGAAAGCTCATCCATTTTGTTTAGGGATTACATGGGTTATACAATGTGGTTCTCAAAGGTTGGAGTTATTTATGAGATCATTAATAAAAATTAAATATAGTTGTTATGTTTTGGTTTTTCTAGGTATAATCAAATATTTCATATGATGTCAATGGACCTCATGGTCATTGGGGTTTTTATTAGATTATCATGTTAAAAATAATGTTATAACATCTGTAAATAGAATGGTTCACTATATATTTAGTATGGATCTTTATGTGTTCTCCTAATTATTATTTAGTGTGAAAGGATTTATCCATATCTTGAATTAATTATCCATTTTTCATCAAAGAGAATTTACATCAAGCATAGAGTCATTTCTTATCTCTAATGTCACGGTTCCAGAAGCTGCCCAGAAACGACCCTACACAGTTGGTTACATGGACTCAAGAGCATTTCCCCAAATTCCAGAGGCTGCTAACTAGTAACGAGGGACTTCGGTGCGATAGTGGGGAAACTAATACCTCATATCAAGAGTAACACGACATAAGTAAAACATATATTCAGTAAAGGAAATAGTAATCATACAAAATGACATTAAATAGCAAAATGCTGATGGAGAAACAACTGGAGTACATATATATAAATTGTGTATGATATATATGTCTAGGAAATCATCCAAACAATTCACAATTCTGAAATATAGATCATTACCAATTTACAAAAGAAAACAATAAAAAACTCCTCAACATCGCAAACCTCATCTTGGTCTCATTCTCTCCAGCTCCAAAAAAGTAAGGTACCAAAGTATAAGGGAACATTCCCTTATATATAAATGTAACAATATAATCTATTTGGGCCTAAAATATTTGAAAAAACGGTGTAAGACTAAATCTTAGAAGGAAACCACCACAAGATCTGTGCTTAACAGTCAGTGAATATACAGTAGGAAATAAGTAATGAAAGAAGTAAACAAAGAAGTATATAGTAGTAAAGAATCCCCAGTTCTAATGCATTTAGTTTCATAAATCAAACAATAGGTAATAAAATCATGTAACCCTTTGGGTAGTACTCACAACATAACGTCTTTGGTTCAACCTAACATCTGCAAGTAAGAAGTTAAACATAAACTGTAACCCTCTCGGAAGCACTCACAGCCTAACCCCTTTGGTTCAACCAAACAAGACAAGCAACCCTCTGGGCAATAAACTCAGTCTATCCCCTCTAGTTCAGCTTAATAATAGTCTCTCTGAGGAATCACTGACCATTAATTCCTCTTATAGTCTCATATCGGTAACTAAATGCGCTCTAGGGAAGCACTTACATCACATTCCCCATGTGTCCCACATCAATGAACTACAGACACTCTGAGGAAGCACTAATGTCAATTCCCCCTACAGTCTCGCATCGTAACAGTGGTACAAACACTTTGGAGAAGCCCTTTCATCCGTTCTTCTGATGGTCTACTACACCAGGTTCTCACGGCCCTGTGTAAGTCTTACAAGAATTGCAGCACGTATCAGCCAAAGTAATCCTCATGAACTACTTGGGATAACAGTCTACAGGATAACAGCATGTCAGAACAACAGTCACACCATCCTACAATACTAGGCATGGGACAAACAAGGCAGGTTAATAAGAACTAAACATTCATAACAAAAATTCAAGGGGAAACACCTCCAAAGAATAACAATTCATCCTATTCACAAACAATTAACCTCTACTCATAGAAGGAAAATAGTAGGGCTAATATAGTATACATGCAATACCTCGTTCAGGGTTCTTGGAAACAATTTCCGATATAACTCAAATACATTCAACAGAAAGGCACAAACCACCAACCTCAGTGTTGGGGGATCTCTATACATGAACCTCATTCTCTGAATCACCCAATAACATCGTATATCTACAAAAACGTATAAAATGTTCAATGGAGGATACCTTGAAAAAGAGGAGGAATCAATAAAATAATCTCAAGAATAATAAAGAGATTACCATGTTAATACAAACGCAATTGACGGTGGTCGATTCAGAGATCATATGATCAGTCGGGGGATCGTAGGAAGATTGTGGCCATACGGGTTCTCTCTGATGAACAAGGTCGAGAAGAAGGCTTTTATGGTGATTAGACCTGACCCTAGTATGTTTGATGAAAAAAGAAATAAAATACATGGCGCGTAATTTGGATGTACACATCATATACTTTACATTTCTATACTCTGCTTTAGGTGGTATTCATCTCACCCCCACACGGTCGTGTGTGCAGCTATTACATGGCCATCACACAACTTACAGTGGCTACTAAGTACACTGTGTGTACTCATAAAGTACAAGGCGTGTACTTCAAAAATTTCCTTAAATTACTCTTTTTCTCAAAAATGACCAGGAAAGAAAAACATAACTGAAAATAAGGTTTGGGTTCTTACAAACATCCCCCCAAAAAGACATTCATCCCCGAATTTCCCTAGAAAGGCGGTGTAGAAGAAGAAACCTCCAAAAAACTAGCCACTGAGATCTAACATCGGCCTCCCTCTCCCAAGTCTCATCTTGTACACCCCCTACTTCCATAGCACTTTTACCAGAAGGACTAACCAACCATAGAGGACATTTGTACTGCGGTCAACAATCCGACTAGGATGCTCCTCGAATGATGCATCTACTTCCATGTCAACCTCCTTGGGTAAGAAGACATGAGACAGGTCTGAGAAGTAACGTCGAAGCTGAGAGACATGGAAGACGTTGTGCATAGCCTTGTACCTCTGAGGTAACATCAACTGATAGGCAACCGACCCAACTTTCTAAAACACCTCAACTGGACCAACGTACCATGGTGAAAGCTTACCCTATCTCCAAATCCTATTGTCTCCCAACCTCAATGTAACACGCATGAAAACCTGGTCACCAACCTTGAACTCCAGAGGTCATCTCAACTGAACAATATAAGAATTTTATCCAGAATGTGTAGTATCCATCCTCTTCCAAATCAACTCTATATGCTCTGTAGTTTCATAGGAAAGGAGAGGTCCCAACAAAGCTGCTTCTCCTCCCTCCGGCCAACATAAGGGTGATCGGCAGGGCCTTCCAAACAAAGCCTCATAAGATTCCATATGAATAGTTTCTGGAAAACTATTACTATAGGAAAACTCCACAAGAGGTATGTGCTTCTCCCACAAACCTCATAAATCCATGATTCATCCCAAAGAATGTCCTCAAGAACCATAATCATATGCTCAGACAGGCCATCTGTCTAGGGGTGGTAATTTGTACTCAAAAGTACATGTGTACCAAATGCCTTTGGGAGAACCTGCCAGACCCGAGAAGTAAAATGTGCATTTATATCTGAATCAATAGAGTGTGTAACTCCATGTAAGTGTACAATATCTTGGATGTACATCCATCCTAGCTCATTGAAACTGAAGGACTCCTTGATTGGAAAGAAGATAGAAACCTTCATTAGTTATTCAATGAAAACCCAAACTCCATTATTCCCTCAAGTAGACCTAAGAAAACCAGTTACGAAATCCATCATGACATCATTCCACTTCCACTCAGAAATGGTTAACTGTTGAGATACCCCTGCTGGCCATTGATTCTCCCCCTTCACCTGGTGACAAGTGGAAGACCTCATGAAAATCTAGCAACATCCTTCTTCATACCTGGACACCAATAATGGTGGTCTAGATCACGATACATCTTGGTGACACCAGGATGAACTTCCCAAACTAAGAAATGAAAACCCCACATCAGCTCCTCACGTATGTCTGCTGACACCCATACGCGGCCCTAGAAACTCAAGATCTCATCCTTTCCTATAGTACATCTAAGAATATGGTCTCCTCCTAACACCCTTTCCTATAGGAATAGGCCTTCACAATCTGATAGATTCATCATTCATACTCAATCATGAAGAGTAGAGGTAACTGTTATAGAAGAATGAAACGCCTGCCCATGTCTGTCATGTACCACCAAATGCATCTTGGAGAATATATCCATAAGCTGTGAATCACTACTGGCCACCTAATCTTCCTGTATCTGAGTCCTCCTGCTCAGTGCATTTGCCACTGCATTGCCTTTCCCAGGCGTATAGACAAGATCAATTTCAATATACTGAAGGTACTCAACCTACCTTCACTTCATTAAATTCAAGTCACGCTTAGTGAAAATGGACTTAAGACTTTTGTTGTCAGTGAAAAGCACAAAATTATCTCCCAGAAGACAGTGTCTCCAAAAGAATAAGGCATGAAAAACTACAGCCAACTCATGATTAGGTGTTGGGTAATTCTGCTCATGTGGCCCTTGTTGTTGATACTCGTATGCAACTAATCCTTCCCCGTGCATAAGCACAACTCCAAAGCCGATACCTGAATCATAAAAGAACATAGTATATCTCTTTCCAAGCTCTGGAAAGACTAGTATAAGTAAGGATGTCAATCTCCCTTTCATCTTCTTAAAGGCTGATGCAAAAGAATCTAACAACAGGAACTTTCCAGTCTTCTTAGTCAGGCCCGTTAGTGGTTCTACTAAGTGCCAAAAGTCCCTTATGAAATATCTATAGTATCCATCCATACCTATAATACATCACACCTCAAAGACGTTATTCGGTTTCTCCCATGAAACTACTTATCTCACATTCTCTTGTTCTACTGTTACTCCTATCTCTAAGATAACCTGACCCATTAAGTGTATTTTGTCTCTCCATAAGTGGCATTTTGAGAGCATAACATATAACGGATGATGTCTTAGTGTACTCTAAATGATCTCATGATTTGTGGCATGGTCGTGTTGAATGTGAGGGTACACTAAGATATCATCCAAGAAGACCACAAAGAATGAATCCAAGTATTGATGGAACACATTGTTCATCAGTTCCATGAAGACTTCAAGCAAGTTCATAAGACCGAACGACATAAAAACATATTCATATAGACTATAGATGCTTTGGAAGGCTGTGACATGTATATTTGATGGTCTGATGCACATCCGATGGTAACCAGACCTCAAGTCAATCATTGAAAACACACGAGCTCCATGAATATGATGATGGTGATAATCAATCCTCCGAAAGGGATATCGGTTCTTAACAATCAACTAGTTCCACTTCCGATAATCCACATAGAGTATGCAGGTATCGTCCGTATTTTTCGTAAACAGGACAGGAGATCCACAAAGATAAGTACTGGTTCGGAAGAAACCCTTTACTTGCAACACCTCTGCCTGCTTATTGAGCTCCTAAACCTCTTTTGTACCCATCCTATAAATAGAAATGGACACCGATGCCACTCCTGGCATAAACTCAATCGAAAAGTCCACCTAACGGTCCAGAGGGTAACCTAAAAAGTCCTCTTGAATGATGTCCCTGAAATGATCCACCACGGGAGGAAAGTCTAACTGTGAAGTCCCTTGGTCATTCGATAATGACAAGAAATATAGGATATAACACCTCTGAACCCATGATGCTCGGGTCCTGTTATGCTCACCTGGACATCCCATACGCCCTTATAAAGGAATGATCTACCCTCTCATGATGTGAAACTCACCCTTTGGCGATAGTATTCTACAACAGCTTGGAAGGGAACCGGCCAGTACATTCTAAGAATCACTTACCAGTCGGTCATATCTAGGATATAGAGGTCCCATAAATAGTTACAACCACCAACCTCTAGAGGTAACTCCTTGAACTGCCGTACATGAGCTATTTTTTCCCCTATGAAGTGTCTAGCATCAACATATCAGCAGAAGAAAATATTTGATGACCATGTCTATCCAAAAAAGAAATAGATAAAATGTTATTTGAAGACCCTATATTGAAAAGAGAAGATGCTAAAATTGACCATACTAAGAATGTACCTCAAACTGTAGAAGGTACGAGATCCTTCTCCTACTAGGTTTCCTCCACTGCAAAATTCCGGCCTACTCAGTAGCCCTATGACCCGTCTTGACCACTCTGAGGTGATCCACTTTGTTGTTGCTGATAGCCTGGAGACTGGCTTCCACGACCTAAACCTCCACCTTGGCCTGAATGGCCAGAAGAACTCTAGTTCCCAGACTACTGAGAAACTGGTGGTACGACTCCTGAATGGGAAGTCATATAAGAACCACTATCACCGACTATTGGTGAAAACATCTTACAGATACGCTGAAGATGACCCATATTTCCACAATATTGGAACTCTACTGGGTCTCTCGTGCAATGTGTCCTCATATTTCTGCTCTTCTCACACTGGTAGCACACCACATGGCTACTAGAAGATGTCTCCCTCTTCTTCGAATCTCCACACGTAGACTCCCTATGCCCCATACTCCTATTAGTATGAAGAATACTAACTTCATATGTCCATCCTCCCTCGCTCATAACTCCAGAATCCCTCTGATTATGCTATGTGATCAGTGCCTGGTTGAATATAGAAGTGATATAATTAAACCTAAAGTTGTTCACCTAAGATCATATATCCTTTCTAAGACCATCATCAGTCATCCGTGCAAGGAACAACACATCTCCCTATATAAAAGGGTGTAAATCACTACAACTCAGTGAAGCGAGTGGAATACTCCGAAACAGAAAGAGTACACTGCTCTAAACTCATAAACTATCAGGCTTGATCAGCCATCAAATTCTCTGGGTAGATGTAGTCATAGAAGATGTGATGAAACTCATCCCAATCCATGACTTAATGGCATCTCGCCTCTAAGATCACATCCCTCTATCTCTTGGTAGAATCCCGAAGAAAATACGTATGGAGCATGACTCTCCTCACTAGAGGTGTCTCCATATACTCGAAGATAGAAAGCATGGCCTCTAACCAGGACTCTGTACCCTGAGGTGCTCCTACCACTATGAAAGGGGGAGGATGCAGCTCCTTGAAAACCAGCATCAACCATTCAATAGAAGAGGAAGGATGTGGTACTCCCTTCAAGTTCTGAATCATCCTCATAAAGCCCTCTCGGAACTGTGCATCAGCACCTGTTTCTAGAATGATGGTGGGTTCCAAGACTAGCACAACTAGAGGATCTACTGGTAGTCCATGTTCAGCCATTTTTGGTGTCTGATCACCACCTGGAAACTGGTGTACAACCGGAAGATGTCTCGGTGACATGACCCTTCAAGGTCAAGCACACACCTTAGATCAAGATTATCAATGTCTAAAAACTATAATTGTAAGAAAATTGCCTGAGAAAGTAAGTGTTCAAGTTTTACAAAACCTGGATACACGGCGTGTATACTTCCTACATGGTGTGTTACCTTATACCATTCATATGGACATTTTCATCTGCCAAAACTGTTTGTGTGTCAACCCAAACACACGACGTGTTGTCCTTACACACAGTGTGTACTTTATTCCACTTCCCCTACCCGAGTCCTTCTACACAGCTAAGCCACATGCTTGGTCCAAGAACACGACACCACGACATGTTCATCCCAGACACGGCGTGTACTAGATGAGATTCACCAACCCATGTTGTTAGGGACACGACTGGTTACATGAATGACACTAAAGGGCGTGCTCTAGATGGACACGACATGAACTTGAAGAGACTCAACTGACCTGTTTTTTTAGCTACACGACCAGGTACCCGGGTTACACTACATGGCATGTTCAAGAGTGACATGACATGTATCTAAAAAATATTATCCATATGTGTCATCAGTCACACTGGTGGACACATGGTCAACACCCCACGACATGTAAAACCGGTAAAGGGAGTGTTCCCCTATTGATTTCCCTATCCCATTTGTCTACCCACACTGTCAGTTACACGATTAGAGACGACACAGCGTGTACGTACGGTACATGGTGTATACTTTAAAAAAAGTTTCTACATGAACAGAAGAACATAAGGAATTTACTCAAAACTATACAACGTGTATTCTGGGTTATTCTGGACATTAAGACTCAAAAAATACTCTGGAACCCATAAAAGCACTAAAACAAACATTTAAGTCCCAAATTCCGATCCGTGATAGCCCATAATTCCCGTGAATCAATGCTTAGAATCTTATTTATGTTATAAATAAGGATAACAGTGCAATGATCCATCAAATTCTGGTCCATGAGGGCCCATAACACCGCAAGAACTAAATTTCAGCATTCATTCAAACAAAAAATTACACAATCAATACCCGATCAAACAGAATGTATTATATCAAATAATTTATCACAACAACATGCATATCTAGCACAACATCTATCACAACAACATGAAATCACTAATTCACCCTAAATGGCATGGCCTGAATGAATGAAATGTGATTTATAGTATGTGTCTACATGATTCATGATATGGAATACCCTTATGTCATTGGGTTGCGATAGATATAGATCCTCAATAATATCAACAATAACATCACAATATATGTGAATCATCCAATGGTGAAAATAAAATCAACTGTAAAATTGCAAAACCCGAAAAATTTCATTAATGAGGTAAATTGGATTTTCCATGTACACAAGTTAGCTACTTCCGAGCACAACATATTACTAAATACATATTATATCATATCCTGAACTATTGGCTCCAAACCGTAAGTCATGAAAAAAAAGAATGCCTCTCATATCACATTGTAACATCTCAGTTTCGTAAGCCACACAAAAAATCCCCATAACTGGTTGGTTACATGGACTCGTGCAAATTTCCTCGAATGCCAGTGGCTACCAACTAACTGCGAGGGACTGGGGTGTTATAGTGGGGAATCTATGGCCTCATTAGCATAGTAACACAGTGAAAGTAAAACATATATACAATAGCAATAATAGTAAACATACCAAATGATAGTAAAAAATAGAAGACTGATGAAGGAACAATTGGAGAACATATGTATAAATGACTCATGATAAATATGTCTTGGAAATCAGCCAAACAAGTCACAATGATGAAATAAAGATCTAAACCAAAGCACAAAAGAAAAAAGTAAACAATTCCTTAGCATCGCAAGCCTCAGCTTGGTCCCATGCTCTCCAGATCAAAAGCAATCAAGTACCTGATGTAGAAGGGTGATTTCCCTTATCTATACCAGCAACAACACAATCTGTTTGGGCTCAAAATCATGGACCAAACAAGGTGTGAGACTAAATCTCAGAAGAAAACCACCACAGGATATGTGCCTAACAATTAGTGAATATATAGAATAAAATAAGTAAAGAATTTAGTAAACAAGGAAGTACTCAACAGTAAACAATCCACAGTTCCAATGCATTCAGTTTCATTTATCAAACAACGCCTAATCAATATAGGAAACCCTCTATGTAGTAGTCACAGCTTAACCACTTTGTTTCAACCAAACAATTACATGCAAGCAGCTAAACACAAATAGTAACCCTCTAGGAAGTACTCACAGCCCAACTCCTCTATTTAAACCAAATAAGACAAGAAAACCTCTGGGAAATACACTCATTCAAGCTCCACTAGTTCAACATTAGCATTGAATCTATGAGGAAGCACTTTCCAACAATTCCTCCTACAGTCTCGTATCGGTAACTAAAGGCACTATGGGGAATAACATACATCACATTCCTCCTATGGCCCATGATGAGGAACTACAAACATTCTAAGGAATCACTTATGTCAATTCCCCTTATGTTCTCACATCATAATAGTAAAATAGACACTCTAGAGATTTCCTTACACCCATTCTCTCTATGGTATACATCACTAGGTTCTCACGGCCTTGTGTAAGTCAAGAATGCATAACATTGCATATCGGACAAAGTAATCCTCAACAACTACTTGGCTAACAGTCTATAACGTAACAACATGTCAGAAAAATAGTCACACCATCCTACAATCCTAGGCATGGAAAAAACAAGGCAACCTAATAGGATAAGAAGAA
Organism: Viscum album; assembly: GCA_963277665.1. NCBI lineage: Eukaryota > Viridiplantae > Streptophyta > Magnoliopsida > Santalales > Viscaceae > Viscum > Viscum album. The sequence goes on from OY728134.1 coordinate 480,055,833, forward strand.
CCAATCGGTCCTAATAAACATGAATGGGAAAACACCTCCAAATCAGAAAAATTCACCTTATTCACAAACAATTAACCTCTACTCAACCATACAAGCATATAAGGAAAACTATAGGGAAAAAAGATTAAACACACAATAAACTGTTTATTGGTATTGGAAAAATTTGCCAATATAACTCAATTTCATTAAAAAAAAGGCACAAACCACCTATCCCGGTGTTGGGAGATCGATATATGTGAACCTCAGGACTTCAATCTCCCCAGAACACTGTATATCTACAAAAACATATAAAATGTTCAACACATGATAACTAGAGAAAGATAAGAAATCATGAAACGATGATCAACCAGAAGGAAGAGTTTACTGAGGAAATCCCACCACAATTGACGGTGGTCGATTTGAATATCGGATACTCAGTCAGGGGATCAGATGAAGATCATGGTCATATGGGTTCTCTTGGACAAACTATGTCGAGAAGAAGACCTTTCTGGAGATTAAAAGCAACCTCAGTACGTTTGATAAAAAAATACACAACATGTACATTGGAAATACAAGGCATGTACTTGCGGTTTCCGTAATCTACATTAGGTGGTCTCCAGGTCACCCCCATATGGCTATGTGTGGACCATTACACGACCATCGCATGGCTTCATTCGGCAACCATGTATATGGTGTGTAATCCTAAATTACATGGCGTGTACTTCAAAAAGTTCTCGATATTCGTCTTTCTAAAAAATGACATGAAAAATAAAAACATACCTGAAAATAAGATCAAGGTTCTTACATTATCTCTCCCTTCTTATTTAAACTTGTAGTATATTCATATGTATGGAATATTGAGAACCTATAACCATTTTGATTTAATAATATCATTATTGTTTACTATTTCATGTGTATCTAAAATATAATCTTATATATACAAGTATATTTATCAAAAATCATTTCAGTAGTATCAAATATTTCATATATTCTAATCCCTCAAATATCATCTTTCAAATCCTATAATCATTATATCAAAGACTCATTGAAATCTTCCTAAATGTTTAATTAAGGACTATGTTATTTTCATGTCATTATATTTAAATTTTCCTTGGATTCTTCTTTATTTAATGATTAATTAAATCTATGAATTTTAGTTATTGTGGTATTTCTAAATATAAATATTGATGTGGACCTTTTAGAAAGTTGTGTGGAACACTCCTTCAGTGTGTTTACAAATGCGATGATGTGGTAATGTATTTTTGGGTTTGTAGATACCATAAAAGTATTGATGTGTTCTCCCTTGGATGGTTCATTCCTTTCCATATCATCTAGATTCATGATAATGAGTCCTGTCAAGTATCATCATCTATTAAGAACATCACATGTGAATCATCCAAAATTCATTTATCTATTAAGACATAAAAATATAAAACTTATAGAAATATACCCAGTATTTATGTAAAATTTCCATATGAGTATTTGCATTTTTATAGGTATATTTGGATAATTTTTTTGGAATTTCTATAAATATGGGAAATTAGATGCATGAATCATTTCAGTTATCTAGTAGGATATGTCAACATAGTTTACTTTAGTTATGAAACAAAATTTATAGATACTCTTTACTTTTTTTATACTACTTTGTGGGAGTTAAATTTTTTATCAAATATTATTTCCATATAATTTTAATATATTTATTATGAAGAAGAGCATAGTGTTGTGATTTGTATTTATTATCATGTGATTAATATGAAGGTGTTCCCATATGTTGATGGTGAAGAATAGATTAATTAATATTAGGAAGATTCAAGGAAATATGTCTTATTACCTTATATAGAGTAATCATCCATTTAAGTAGTGTGTCCAGGTATTATGTGGTGTGATCGGGCTTTGTGACCATGTGATTGAATAAGGAAACTATATTTTATTTAGTGTGACCATAAACTAGATTAGTAAAAACATTCATTATATGGTTTGAACATGAGATTGAATATATCAATTGTAGAATCAATAGTGAAACCATCTTTTATAGCCATTTAATAGACTTGTGTGACTATGAATTAATTGGTGTTACAAGTTTTCATAGTAAGATGAACCTACATTATGTTGTATGAATAATATAAGAAATAGTTTGATTTTATGTTTCATGGTGATACTATGAGATGTAGTAGTAAAACATCATGACGTGTTATGCGACCACACATTTGAATAATGTGACCATATGAAGGGTTGGACAACCAAAAAGTAGAATAGTGTGATCGTATGAAAGGAATGAGTGATTGTTCATTAGAATTGAAATAACTCACATTGTATCAAGCTTCCATGTCATGAAATTTTAATGAATTTATGTTTCACATTAGATGTAGATACTTTGAAATAGATCTAAATTGGTAATGTAAGGTGTTATCTAATGTTAAAATACCATAATATTAGTTATCATGATTATTGTAATGATCTTCCTAGATATAGAGTGAATGAAGGAAGAGGAAAAATGGGAGAGGAAGACTTTTAGTTTGTTTTTTCAATAAGTTAAGAACCACATTTTTCATTATCAATACCTTCTTCTAATAATGAAATATTCATGGAAGGGTTTTATTTTATATATGAATCTAGATTATTTAATTCCTTGTTATTTATATTAATTATTCACAGCTGAATAAATCTATGTATGAGAATCGATTGCATATGTGAATGAGACTCCATCTGAAAATTTATCACATACATGATTTCATATCTATTCAGATATTTGAATTTCCACAAAAGCTAATTTTATATGTAGCTAAATATTCAAAGAATTTTAATAAATAATTGTGATCAGTCATGTATGTAAACTAACCACAAATCGAATTCCCCCACGTATATGATTCATATGTAAAGGAATTCATAAGTGGAGTTTTATGAGAATAATGTATTTATTTTATTCCAAATAATATAGAATTTATTGAAATGAAAATAAAAATAACTCAGTCAAATCTATGATTTTAGAATACATAATGATTAAGGGAATGTATGAAATATTTGGAATGAATAGATCAGGATATATACCACATGGTTTTTTCACCAATGGAGGTTATATGAATATATAATGTTTCATAATTCATTCCTGTAGGGCAATAAATATGAATCCTATTTTTTCGGGTGATGATTCAAGGATTTGTGGAATTATACTATGATGAAAATGAAGTATATTTTATAAATTCATTGTCTACGGAATTGTGTATAAAAAATATTATTTATTAAAGGATAATTTATGAAGAATGATTGATGTGTGTTAGTTATAGTATATTAAGGGTAGTTATGATATAAGGAGTCGAATAATATCAATTATCATTTGATTAATTAATGTTGAGACTTCGAATATTTTGAGGGAGAAGAAGTTATGGTTAAGAATTATGGATCATTACGATGAGATCTGTTTTATGACTAAGGAGGATTGGAATTACTATAATACATGGTATTTCAATTCAAGTATTTATATTGTTTTAAAATATAAAATTGGAAAATATTGGGTGAGGTAACCGATGTAGTAGTTATTATAATATATATTTTCAATGTTTTTAAAGACAATGAATTTGATCAGATAAAAAAACTAAAAAGAATGTTTGTTGGTGTTGATAATGAATAATGAGATACCAAATTCAAATCATTTATATACATATTAAAGGGTTTCTGAATTGAGTTTATACGCAGTGTCATCTTTTCTCAATACAGAATAATAAAATAAGAAGAAAATAAGAAATGAACTAGATCTAATAGAATTTAATTGATTTAATGAAAGAAGTTTGAAATGTTCTATTGTAAAATCCTTAAAAAAGAAACAAGAATAAACTAATAATGATTTAATAATTGGAAAAAGGTTTTTTGTATCTATTAAAATAGGTAGAATAAAAGGATGGTGTGACACTCAAATATACTGTCGTAAAGAGTGTGTTCAATTTTGTGCATACAATGGTTGAAGAAGAGAGACTAGTTGAATGTTATTGTGAAAAATCCAATATAAGAAGGTTGAGTAGAATAAAAAAGTAGTTATTTGGATATAAATAGCAATAAAATGTTGTGTAATAACTTCTTAATGTTAAAAAACATATTGAAATTAGAGATTTTCAATATAAAGCGTATAATGATCGAGAAATGTGTTATTGTAGGACAAGGTTATCACCGATCTAGAGGATTTCGATTATTTTCTCCACCTCCCCACCACAATATTGAGTGTAGGATACTACACACCTTGTTCAAGAATGTTTTATATATTCCCAACTAGAATATATATCTCTTTATATTGGGCATTCAAAACATTGATAGTTTTTTGTTTTCACCTTGGAGTTCAATTCCTTATTGAAAGGTTAATCTTCTTCCTACATTGCCCATGTGATAATGGATGGAGTAAAAGTAATAGAATGAGATAATAAATATCCTTATTTTTCTAAGATGAAAATGGTTATAATATTGAATTTTAATAAAGAGCATATAACACTAATTCACCCCTAGTGTTTATCATATCACTAAGTGGTCCTATCAATTTGTATAATAAGGATGTTTCCCTCTATTGTATTAACAACATAGAATCTATTTTCTTTTTTATAACATGAGTTTATTTTTTTAAAAATATAAGTGAAATTTTAGTGAGGAATTATTCAAACAATACCATAATTAATTGTTTTCTAAGAATATAATGATCATGGGGATTATGGGTAAATTTAGTTTAAATATGTTATCCCTATTATCCATTGAAGATGAAGTTTCATGTTCTCTATGTGAAGATAAAACAAAATAAAATGGTGTTGATGGAACTACCAAGATGGGGGATAATCATTCTTCCTCCACTTGATCAATACATCTCTGTGATTGTGATATATGTTTCAATTCCTATTCAAACTATCTGGATGATGACTCAATTACATGTCGGAGTGATATAATTTTTATTAATTTTTTAAAAAAAATTCATTCAAGGTTATGATTCCTCTTTTTCAAAAGAATTAGTCTCTAATATCAATTTGATATTTGAATATGGGTGGGATAAGATCACATTTCATTAGTAGAATTCTTCAATTTTATATAAGACCCTAATGGAGAATATTGTACCATATGAAAATATATCCAATAATGTTGGAGTTAAGGATAAACAAAAATTTTATACTTTTACAAGAAGGTATCCAGATAATACGAGAACAGGATGAAACCATTAAATAGTTTTATAATATGATTAATTAATTGAAAGATAATATAATATATTGCATTAATGTCAATGATGTAAAATTTAATGTAAAATCAATGAGGACTAAGCTCATTAAAACATTATTATATGAAATGGTTAAAATTCAATGAGATTTAGTTGAACAAAATAATGAGAATGAAGTCCAATTAAATGCTAATAAAATTTAATAATCAATTATCAATATGTATTGTCTTATTATTGATATTATGTTAGAAAATATAGTATGTTATCATGTTATGTCCTTACAAGGAAAAAATAAAGATGGATCTATTTATATATATTTTTCAAAAGTGCAATAATTTTTTATAACCCAATTATATGTGACATGAAGGACATGAAATTATATAATTATCTTTCCTAGATTGTTGGGAAGAATGTTGTACTTTCCATACCCTTTATAATAATTTTCCTAAATATTTTTTTATGGACAAAATATCTTTCAAGTATGGATAAATAAAAATATGAGTGTTATACCACCATATCCATGGCGGATTAATGAAGTGATAAAGAAACTAGTAACCAAAGAAGACCCAACCATTAGATAGAAATACTCCAAAATATATTTGTTTAAAATAAGGTAAATAAGAGGTACATTATAAAATACTATGTTTTGTGGTAGGCTGTTGGAGAAAAAATTAGTTTGAAAATTTTTAATTGGATTGTTTGAAAATACAAAAAATTATAAAGCATAAATTAATCCTATGAAAAGGTGATTAATATATTATTTAATAATAAACATTCATATATTATGAAATATATATATATATATATCAAATAGACATCTAATTATTGGAAATATCTATGATGCTTATATTTGAATTGGTCAGTTGAGTGGTGCATGATCCTTTTACCATATATCAAAGTCCTACAAGATGAAATACTACAAGAGAAAGGGAAGATTGAAGTTCCAACCACAAAATTGATGATTGGAGTGCTTTAAATAATAATAATTATAAGAAAATATAAAAAATCTATAATGGTTCATCCTTGTGTAGTAATTCTACAAAATAAAGGATGAGTTTCCTATTTAAGAAATTATAAGTGAAGAAATATTCTCACATGTTACCAGGTGGAGATTCTATTAAGGCTTCAAATGTTTATAATGATTTAATAGTAACCTAGCCAACGAATTTGGGGGATGAAAAGAAATTGAAAGATAAAAAATAATGGAATGGTGAGAAATTAAAACATAATATTCCACTTTAATGTTATATAATTCATTAGGGTTCATCAATAAAATATATAAAGAGTATTAAAAATGAACTATGTGATAGATGTGACAATGCTATATCCAATAAAAATAGTTTTTTAACTCTTCTATGAAAAATAATCTGGGCCTTATGAAAATTTGGAAATCACATAATATGAAATATTATGAGTAAATGTGCTCCCCAAGAAATGAATTTGAATAAGTGATGAGATCTATAATTTTTCAACATAAATCAAATGTGATTTTGGAATTTGAAACCATGCTAATTTTAGAAAATGAAGAAACATGTAAATGAAAAAGGTCTCAACCTTGTTTTACTCATTGGGAAACTAGAATATCCCCATTGTTCCCTTAACATTAATACTCTATATTTTTTTTATAATATTGGGGATCGAAATTGAATCATGAAATATTGGTAGAACAAATGTTTGGGTTTTGGTTGTTAATTCATGATACCCCAGATGAAGACATCACCATAAAAGACATATATCAAAAATTTTATTTGGAAAATTATAATTAAATGATAATAATTAATGATGTTAATGAAACTAGTTACTATAGAAAATTTATAAAATATTGATTATTGTTCCATATAATAATGATCTTTCATTTCGTATTGTATAAACCACACATGAAGGAATATTTTCCTTGATGATGATGTGGAAGTCATTAAATATGTGTATCCACAAGAATAATTCTATTTTATTATATTCTTCTTATTGAAATCCTGAAGAATATAATTTCATTAAATTCATCACTATATTAAAAATGTGAAGCATCAGCATGAGGGAGATACAATTTACGAATTCTTAAGAATCTTCCAAAATAAAATTTCATTAGAATTTGATTTATTTTAGAAGTCTATTGAAGGGATGTCATTGAAAAGTTATTTGTTTTTAAACCACTCATCCTAGGTATAATAAAACTAAATAGTTTTTTAAAGATATTGAAATTTATTTAAATAAATGTCACTAAAATGTATGGTTGAATAATTGTTAGACAATTTCCTTGAACATCGATCATTTTTTATAATTGAAATTTTTGGCTTTTAGTTAATGTTTGTGAATGGATTTCATGTTGATTTATTCCATAATATACTTAACATAATTGGTATCATTCTAGAAAAAATTCAGTTAGATATTAAGGATAATAATTATTTATCATTAAATTTGGCATCAAGTTTAGTAAATAATTAACAACATTTTTTCTAAATCAATTACTTTTTTCACACTTGTAATGGTTCATGTAGATAAAGAGAGATATTATTAATATAAAATTATTTCAGAATGGCTCGGTATCCTTTTCCACTATAGTTTTTATTTTTTCATTGAGGCAACGATAATGTGTAATGATATATTATTGAGAAATGGGGAGATTTATAATTAAGACAACACATTTTGAAACATCATTTAGAAAGTGTTCCGAACAAAAACAAAGGGGAATATTGTTGGTCCCATATTTTGTGAGTTATATTTCTTTTCAAGTAATGTGTGTGAAGGAATATAAAGATATTTATAAAGATGAATAAAATATATGTCTTCTTTTTTAAGGAATTATTATTAAAGGAAGTCATCATGTTGGTGAATAAGTTCTTAGAGGTGCTTACGAAGTTCCCTAGAATTTTAACTCATTACATTATGGTGTGAAACTAATCATTGGAGGATTGTGGCCTTGAATTATATTGTGAGACCATAAATTTTCACTTTTTATAAGAATGGTCTGAAAATGTTTTCTGTGGTTCAACTATATATTATATTTCATGGAAATTACATAATGTTGTTTAAACATGAAATGGAATACTTAAATGTTGGGTTATGTGGTGTGATCATGCGTTGTGACCATGGTATGAAATGGGGAAACTGTGGATTTTGTTATATAACATTTCATTGGTGTAGTGTGACTATATATTATTTGTTGAGAGAAAGAGACATAATAGTTTTACCATGGTATATATAGTGGGGAAACGAATTTGAGTAGTGTTGTCACATGAAGGTTTGTGCAGTCATATGTTTGAAATGTGGGAATATATAAATTTTTGTGTGATTGTACATTTGAATAGTGAAACATCTTGAAGTAAATGAGAGACTAAATATTCTAATAGATAGACCAAATATTGTACCAATATTACACACAATGAAATTTAAAAAAACATAAGTTACACAATATATGGATCTACCGTAATCTGAACTTGGTAATATAATCCAATTCCTTATCCAAATTTCAAATATCGTGATATTGGTTATAATAATTCATGAAAATATCTTCTTTGATGAATAGTTGAATAATTAAAAAGGTATTTCAATAAAATAAATATGTTTTCTGATTTTTTTGATTAATTTTAGAATCAAATATGTAATTTTCATACATGATTATTGTCAGGAAATATACACATATAGATTTTCTGATATAGGTGAATCTACGCATGTGAATTCCTTGTTGTGTATATGAATTTTTCATATATGTTAATGAATATAACTATAATAATAGACCAAAAATGTGATTGAATATATATAATACAATAGATCTTGTATTAAAATTCATGAAGATTAATTTATACTAATTTTTCTGAAATGTAATTTTCCATGAATAGGAATCATCTCTGAATGTGATTATTTTATACAAGATGGGTCACGTAAGTGAAGTATCTATGAATCTGTTTCCACAAAGCAAACAAATATAATATATGTAAATTAAGGAGTGTTGTTTCATGGTGAGATAATAATTTTGGTGATTTTATGTAATATGGGATTCATTGAAATAATAAGAAAAAGACTTCAGTTAATCCATGATTTAACCATGCATAAAGATTGATGGAATTTGTGAGTTTTTTCTCATTCATGAATAAGGAGAATTATGACATGATTTGTACCATGATAGAGGATCCACGACTATAGAATCATCATGCATTTATTTAAATCATCTTATAAATTTATATTAATTTTACTAAATTATAATAGAATGGATTTTAAGATTATACTATGCCACAAATGTTGTTGGTTCCATGTATTAATTAAATGGGGGAGAATATATTCCAAGGATTAGGGAATGGAGCATTAGTTTTCAATATTTATTGATTTGGTTAAGCTACTATATTTATTTGTGTTTGTTACAAGATATGTTGTGTGAAAATGTCTGTGATAATGGGATAAATTAATTACATTTCTCTAGAAAAATTAATTGAGAAGTAGTGAATTCCAGGGATTTTGTATCTCCTTGATTGAAAATGATGATGAACCTGTAAGTCTTGAATTTATATAACATTTGGTAATTCAAATCAAGTATTTATGATGTTTTGTAAATATAGAATTAATATATTGAGAACATTTCATACCATGATGCAATTATTATATATATTGAAGGTTTTTAAAGATAATGAATGTTATATGATACAAAAATTGAAGATAATAATTTTTTGTATTGAATAATAATCGATAGATACATGACTCAAATAATTTATTTATATCTTAATGATTCAATGAATCAAGAGTATTCCGATTGAAATCTACCTTCCACTAATGAATAGTGATTTATTATGAGTATAAGAAGAGAAGAATATTTACTACAATTCATTTGAACAAAATAATTAAGTGGGAAGAGTAAAATGTGTTTATGAAATTTGTTTCATAGATAGTTTATGAAAAGAATAATAATAGAAGAATTTTTTATACATATTGATTTTCATAGGATAAAAAAGGAAATATAAGTAATTGAACATACTAATTTGAAGAGTGTTTGCAATAATATGTATAAAAATTAAGGACATGATAGGATATATACATGATTTTGTTTAAGTAAAAATAAATGAATAAGGAATGAAAGAACAAATAAGTACCTCAATTGTCAATTTATTTAAAATTTTGAAAAATAATTCCATTACATTTCAAAGAGCATGAAGAAGATTAATATTGTACGTATAGGAAGTATATAGAGACAACATGGTGCTATAGTAGGGATAAGATGTCAATAGTACAAGGACTCAGGTTTATTTATTTTCCTAGTTTTTAGGGTAGGTTAACACACATCAGGTTAATGATTATTTTTTAACTTAAAAACTATAACAGTTGTCTCATTATAGTCTCTTCTATGAGTGAATATCATTTCCTAGATCTTCCCAGTACTAGCCTATATTATTGTACAATGAACCTAATAAATCTATTTTTCCTTAATTTTTTAAAAAAATAAAGTAATGGTGATATATTTATAGAATTGAGATCCAAATTGGTCTACGAATTAAATGGATAAAAATAAAATATTGGTATAAAAATTCCCCACCACTCATTCACCCCATTAATATTGAACATATCCCTAAGTGGTCCTACCATATTCGGTAATACATCTAGGCAATATTATTATTATTATTATTATCCAAAGAATCTTTGTTAATCTACATTGTTGGTTTAATTAATCGACATTGAAGTATTTGGATACACATTTTAGCTTACATCACTGTGTTTTTTATATATATATGGATGTGTGAATGAAGTACTTATATGAATAGGGATATTTCCATATTTCAATAAATATTATTTATTTACTCTCTGGACAACATAAAATCCTTATCAAATACTTCATGATTTATCTATAATTTTATATATCATTATCCTTCATCTATAAATAGTTTTTATTTATTTGATCGAACACAAACTCATTAATCATCATAAATAAAGGCTCATCCCAAGAAGATATATAACCATAAATTTAATGACTGTATAATATTTTTGATTCTTAATAAAAAAATAAAAAAATATATTTTACATCATCAATTCTACTAGAATCAATTATACCTGAGAAACTGCCATTTTTAACACATTTATATTCAAAATGATATTTTATGAGAGAATGAATCTTTAAGAAACTACCATGGTAAGCATATACATCAGGTAATTATCTCAACTACTTCGAAAGATTAAACATATTAATTTAAATATTAATAATCATCATATTCAATATTTATAATAGAATCACATACACTACAAATTCAATTTTCATATGAATATGATTGTGATGGAGTTCTAAAACCACCCCTTCTATCTTATTTTCTCTACCACTAGGGTTGAATGCTTTACAATAGAAAGATATTTTACATATTTTAATTATCATGTTTCCATGTCTAAATTTCATATTCAAGTATCATACATATAACATCATCTACTCCACATCTATCAAGGGACTCAACATTTTCTTGTAATTTTCATGTCTATAATTCATCTATCACCTTTCCAAAACATCTACCCTTATAAATAAAACTCCACACCTCAAGTATCCTATAACCCCATAAATCATCTTGGATATTGATAACATGCATTCTTGACCATAGAAAACACTTTTTTATTACTTTACACACACAACCAAAATATTGATTTTCATATGAAAACAAAATATACACTATAAATTAGAGAAATCCAGGTCCTCGTGGGAAGGACCACTCGTCTCCATGCCCCCAAACACTATTTCAGTGGGACATATAATTCAAATTTTACCAGTGGTCATCCCCAACATACATGTCACATCACATTATCCCTGATTCAAGTCAATTGTGAAATATTTTAAAAAATAGATATTCCAACTCTTATGTTTTCTTCGATACACTCAATGCTATAGACATATGAATCATGGTCATTTTTAGAGAATTGATTCAAAATCCCACCATTGAACTTTTCTATCAATCCTCATAATGTGACCCTCAACGGCATGACATGACGGTCAAAGAGTCATAAAAATTAATTGAATTCTCATATTGTTTAGATTTTATATAATGATAATAAGCCCCAATTTACATTTTTTTACATTCCCATGTTAGGTAGAATTCATCACTCATTTGGTTAATGTTTTTTAACCTAAAATATCTATAGTTTTTAGTGCATAGACCTTAAATTGAATTATGTGCACCATATATTATGTTTATTTAAATTTTTTATGGTGGTACCTCCATTAACTGTAGGTTTTATTCACCTTTTTTTACATATAGTTATACCTACCCTTTTTGGGACCATGATATTTGACCTAAAATATGAATTTCATTCATCCGAAGTACTAAATAGTGCATGTGGGGGTTTTTCTAGGTCAATGAACTATCACCAAATCATATCTACACCATATATCACCCAATAAATCTCTATAAAACTCCTAGAGAGTAACGTTATACTATGTTTGATAGCGATGGAACCTCAGTTAAATTTGATCCAGAGTTAATAACCAACACTATATCCACTCTTCATTATGTTTTCTATATTTAAAAAATGTGGATTTTTTAATCAACATTGGGTCTCTACGACTCTTTTTTATAGATTTTACACCTCACATTTATTTGTTAAAATCAATATGATCATATACTAAACAAATATTTATACAAATAAGTTCAACAAAAAATAATATCATCCCCTCAAATAATGTTTTTAACCATAAAATATGTGCTACATTTTATGAGGTTTTCTATATTCACAACATTGAACCACCATTTGTATCATGTTTTCTCATCCCATGTCATCTTGGGGACTCTTTCTCTCCTCTTTGGTCAATATTTTTTGACTAATGAAAAAATAAAAGTTAATAAACCATTTATGATCACACACTATCCCATCAAAGTGACATTGAAATCACAATCTTAAAAACACAAAAGATAATCCTACATAAAGTATGTGCCTCTAATAACATGGAATACATATCATGTTATCTAGAATAAATTAATCCTAAAAATATATAACATAGAAAAAAAATATTTGATGAGAAACTATAATAGGAGATATAAAAATAAGTTGAGTCTCTTCTAACTAATTCTCCCCGTTATCTTATTTTGAAATAGAAAAGTATAATTTAGTTGAATAATAATACTTGGGTGTTATCCCATATAATAATAGTGAAATTCAATATATTATTTTTATTTCCCAAGGCCTTAAATATATTATATAAATTTAAATTTCATTACACATTAGTTTTCATATATAAAATAATATCATCTAAACATAATTTCAAAATACTTAAACCCCTTAAATAATTTTAATCATCGTCCCAAATTCATCCTTTTTTATCTATATAACTTAAAGACATTATTCACCATCAATATTTACCAAATATAGTGTATGATGATGGTTATTATTCATATTCCCCTCTATGATCCATTCCATGTAAGAAATCATCCAAATATACCGACTCCACATGGTGATGGTGTTCTTGGTATAATCATTAGTGAGCCACTCCAAATGAGAAATTTTCGCAACTCATGTTTTTAGAAACCAGAATTAACTTATTTGTTTTCATTAAATGTTTAAATAGTTTCATATTATTGTGAAATTACTTTATGTTGTTTTACATATTATAATAATGTTACATCATAGAGAAATAATAATTGAAATATCCCCATTTAGAGGGAACTTATTTATTTCATTTATTATTAAAATATGAGAGGAGAACCCATAATATTGTGTTTCTCTCACTGTATATGGGTAAAAATGTGAGTCATAATATTATTATAAGTAACATTAAAGTTATTATCAATGTTCAATTGTTCCATGATCATATTCATTCATAGATTTGGAAAATATGTTCAATGTTTAAGCTTCTTCCTCTGTGATACAGTACAATGATTTCACCCTTCCATCGACATCCATCCCCATATTCCCAACCATTTCAAAGTGATTCTATTTAACATCTATTTTATTTTCATTTATTTCTAGATCATTTACTTGGTGTTCCAATTAATATAGGAATCTACAAACTCCTAGAAAATAAATTCTACTTGTTCCATTATTTTTATGTCTGAATAATGCCACTTTGAGTCCATTTGTCTGTTTTGAGAGGCTTCGAAAAATGTGACATATATGTTCATGATACATTGTTGTGTGGTTTCTGTAGTGTAAATGCAAAATTATAGTGATTTTTTTGGTCTCTGGAGTCAGAAATATATCATTTACCCTAATATGGACTACAAATATTCATACCAACCAAATTCCATAGTAAAAACCATGTACGTGAGTAGATGTACATGACTGGTGAGATCTCTTAAAGGGCTCTCAAATCCACAGATGGATAATCTTCTATAATTTTAGTTATATTTATTATTGTTTTTAGATATCTTCCACGTATAATTCACTAATAGGGGTAGGTATATACATGTAATTTGGATGTAGATAATACCATGAGGTAAATTTCTCGATATATCTATAGAGAAGTGGTCCATATACCATACAATGTACTTATTTTTTACGCTGACTAGATATAAATGCAGTAACACATTGAGTTATCTGTTTCTATCCCATTATTTTTTATATAAGCAACAATAGTATCATAGTTAGTAGGAATGAAAAACACATGATCCATGATATTGACACTTAGTCTCATTAATATGATCATTGATCTCTAAAACTATTGCTTCACCATAATTAGGTAAATTTAAATTATCTACTCATGGTACATCCCAAAAATTCATTGGGGTAAAACCTCAAATACCACAGATTGTGTACTCTTTGACTGAAGAAATAGGCAAGGATGGTTTCTCCACCCTATCACATTGTATATTTTCTTGAATGATTTCAAAAGGGTAAGTATTATCATAATGGAGAGTCCTGATAATCTAACCCACACACCTATTTAAAAATATTGTGTCCCTGTATTTGGATTAGGAGTTGAATAATATATCATGTTAATAATATCCTGCACTCCACTTATCAGATTGGGTTGCAAAGGGATGACAACCAAGTTACCAAGATCATCAAAAACTACTAATTTATCATTAAAATTATCCAATGTCACCTATCTAAGAGGTCATCATTTGGATTATGTATAATCTATCTACTTTTAGGTAGTTTTTCCTCTAAAAATGTGATATCTACTGATGAAATCTAGAACCATTGGTTTGGTTTTGGTAAGTGTTGATATTGTAAGTCCTGAACTCTCCCAAGTCTCATTTGTTTCTATCCAATATAGAGGACCATTGTGGGTGAGGGGGGGATTCCAATCTTTCTTCATGGGTAACTAATGATATACCATTCATATCCTCAGTGGTGTAACCTAAGGGACTCATCACTACATCATGGATGATTAGTGAAGTCTATTCCTTAGAAAATTACAACCATATTTTATTCATTCTCATATCCATATATGAGGGTTCCTATTCTATGAACCTGGATATTTGATGATTTTAGGTTATTAGTACCCTCAAACATATACCCATGAGGTCTTCCAATACATGAATATAATTTTCATTAATAATTAATTTGAGTAATTTGGTAGACGGGGGAAGATATAATATTCACTCCACATTTTTGAGTAAAGAATTGTTGTCATAGATCATTCCATCCCATGACTACTACTCTACCATAAGGTTAATCATAAATAAGGATCCATTAGAGGTGGTGGAGGATGGAAAACATCCTTCGGGTCAACTTAACTACCATTGTATTCTACACTATATATGTAGATCCTTCTATTTTGATGATTTCATTATAAGGTGTATCCACTCCATGTTTCATTCAATGTTCAGTATATTAAGCTGATTAAATTTGTTAACACTCACATTTAGTTTTATATAGATGTTTGAAAATGTTATGAATCATATTAAAGGTGAAAACAAAATCACAATGGAAATTCGTTTCACCACTTTTATAGGATTTTTTCCACTGTCATTGTCTTTCAACTCTTATCTCGATAGTAAATTCACCATTAAGATATCTGAGTAGATATTTAAACCCTTTATAAAAAACTAAGAAATAAATTTCTCCAAGATATGATCTATGTTCTTTAGTATAATGTCCCCAGCATATATAAATGGGAAAAATTACATGTCTAAAACCTGTAAGGTCATTTGTTTTCTCAAGTATATTCTTAGATTCCTCAATTGAAGGGTAATTTCACTAGGTATCGAACTCTGTCACACCCAAAGGCATGTGTATAGATTTATTTAATTATTTTCATCCTTATATAAATTTTTCTGGGGTTCCATTGAGTCTTCGATGAATTGTTTCTTTCAGTTATTTTAGAAAGTGTGCTCTTTTGAATCGACGTCATCGAGAGCATGGGCGGAGCAAAAATTTGGAAGCTCCACGACCTCACCCTGACAACTGCGCATCTTGATGTCTTCAAAAAAATGAAATAGAACTTTTTTATATTTATAACACACATAAACAGTATTCCATTAATATTTTTACCATTCCTAAAGAAATTTTTACCATTTAAATAAATAAATACTTGTATTATTTTTATTTCAACCATCATAAATTTTTTTATTATTTTTTTATTCATTAATGTTTAGTTATTAAAAGTTTAGATATATATATATATATATATATATATATATGATATTTTAGTTGTTTTATTTATTTTTTTATTTATATAATTTCTTTTGTGTTTTAGCGCACCCATATTCTCCCTTCCTCACACGACCGTGTAACGCTGCCTCGGCCTCTCTTGCACATCCACTACTCGATTCTCGACCCTGCCACCTCTCTTTACATCGACAAACCCAAGACCCTCCTATCCACTTGCATGTGGTGCACATTCAGTGCATCAGCACCCAACTGAGCCCCCCCCCCCCCCCCCCCCCGCACCCTCCATTGTCCACCGCCACACCCAGAAAGCGCATGACCCTCTCTGCCTCGGCTCCCTGGAACCCCGTTGTTGTTTCTCCTGCACAATGCTGCTTCCCAACGCCTTGACCCCCCTGACTCCCACTCGATAAAACCATCCTTGAACAACCCCCTATACCACCTGCCAACTATCCTTCAGAAACCGTTTGTATCTGCAAGTTTTCCACGAGTGGCCTCACATTGCTGATGTCTGGAGGCCCTTGCTGCAGCCCCTTCTCAGACATCATCTAACAACAAGGATGCCCTATGCTGGTCTGACACCCATTCCCTGACAAGGAATAATTCTCCTTTGCCGGATTTCACCCCTTAATGATGTGTACCCCACTGGCACACCCTCTGGTCATGAGCACAACAAGCCTTGTTGCCCTGTTTCAACAACCACACTGTCATCGTTGCCCGACCAGCACTAAAGTGGCATGTTTCCAGTCACAACCCCCTGTTGGTATACCCTTTTTATTTATTCCACTTTTTATATTTATATTTGATATTTGTATAAATATATATTACCTTGGATTGATTAGGGTTTTTTATTAATTAAATGTTGTTTTGGGTTGGTTTGATATTTTAGGACCCACAAAGGGCGTTTCTAAGAGAGCCTTGTCATCGTGCCTTTGTCACGAGGTTGCATTATTGTCGTGCATTGATCATGAGGTAGGTTCCCATTTCAATTCATTTTAAAATTTATGTTTCATTATTTCCTACTATTTTCAACCTATATATATATGCTCTAAATATAATTATGCAACAAGTGATTAATTCAAATATTATTCAAATTTAAAATTCATTTCTAGTGTTGTGAAAAATGTAGTCATTTTGTTATGTTTGTGCACTCTAATTGTTTAATTAAATGTTTTATTAATTTTTCACCTTTATTTTCCATTTAAATAAATTCGCACCATGAAATTGGTGGTTTCTCCTTGTTGAGACTTAAATGGAAACTGTTTTATTAAATGTTTCACGTGTCACTAAAAAATTTCCTGATCGACTCTTACCGTTTATTTGGAAAAATAAAATGGTTTGGTTTGGTTTTATAAAAATATTTGAAACTTCTGAAGTAGTATTTTGGGGATCATTAAATGGTTTCAAACTATTTTTAGTGTTATAAGGAAGTTGAATTTCTTTTATATGGTTGTGAAAGAGCAAGTGGTGGTATTTCCCCCTTCTTGGAAAAATAATTTGGTTCTTTTTAAAATGGTGATTGTGAAATGTGTTTAATTCTCATTTGGAACATTATGTAAAATGATGAATTTTTTTTGATGAAAACCCTCCTAGGATATCTCTCATACCTTATTGCGACTAATTGTTTTGGAGGCCCATGCTTAGAATCTCTCGGGTGCTCAAATGGTTTAAAGAGAATATGTTTTCCCATGGTGTGGCTCGGGGTGATGCATATTCTACATTATTATTATTATTATTATTATATATATATATATATATATATATATCTGTGTGTGTGTGTGTGTGATTGGAGGCTCAGCTGACATCAGTTGTCTCACCCCGTTTCCAAATACTTGAGACATGAGAATTTGGAATATTAAGAGAATATTCTAAGAATGATTGTTTCACTGGTAGGTAATGGTACTAACTAGTGGCCCATAGTTAGTGGATATATTGGGTTAATTACCATGGGATTTTCCCTTTTCCTTCCTGAGAAAGGATGGTCGAGCATACTAGGAATTTTGATTTAATCATGTGTGACATGTCAACAGGGATGAGGTCTCATGTATTGGTGTCTTCTGGTATATTCATGATCACCAAGGTTCACCCATGTCTATTTGGATTTGGTTTCATGTAGTAGTGATTATGACTCTTATATGAATGCCTATATTTACCTTTCTGTATGACTTTTTTTTTCTTTTTTTAATATTGTTTCCCTTGGAAAATGGAAAAATGGTTTTGATTAGGATTCTAAAAATGGTTTTTAAATTAATGTGTTTAATCCTCTTTTTACAAACATGAAAAATGTAAACATTACTTCCCTTTCTAAAAAGCCATTAAAACAAATAAAATGTATCAAGATTTGAAAATGGATAAGGGAAAAGGTTTGTACATTGTTTTTCAGTAAAATATTGAGAAAAAAAATACTTTTTTAATTTGTAGTTCAAACTTGATATAGTGTTTCTTTAACATTAAAGGTACTGTATTGGGATTAGATATCAAGCTTTCCTACTGAGTTTTAATACTCACACGTATAGTTATTTTCTATTTTTAGTTTTTTTGAAAGATATACCTTGAGTGTGATCGCCTTGGGTGATGATTGATCGTTAAGTTAGAGGGTGATCTATCGGGTCACAAGGAGACAGTTCAGAAGTTGAGTTCGGTTAGATTTATTTTCTTATGTTGTTTTTTTGTTCTGTGTTTAGTTTATTTATTCTTCACTGATCTATATTAATTCTGTTGTTTTATTTATTTTTATTGGTTGAAATTATTCCCAGGATCTCTGTTGATTCCCTGGCACTTGTCGCCCGCCTGGGAGGATCAGGAATGCCTCTCGGGCCATGTGCCGGACCGGCTCGGGTGATTAGTTCAATGTCAACCTGGGTTGGATCATTAAAAAATAGTATCAGAGTAGGACATCTCTTAACGAAACTCTCTATTCAGAGCACCATTTGTTATTTGGGAATTCAATGTAGATGGAGTAGGATTTTCAGGACTCATGCGGTAGGTGAGGGATGAGCTTTGCGAACTCTTTCTCGCTCTAATTCATGGATTTCAAACAGAATTACAGTTTAATTATTTTCTTTTGGTTTTTATGGAAATTATTTTTGATTGGGATATGACAAGGGGAGTTGGGATAAAAGTCCACCTAAGCCACATTTCCTGGAAAGCCTTGTGAAGCTGGGGTCTTGGTCCAAGAAGGCTCTTTGTGTCGGTGACGTGTTCGACTTATGGCCGTCAACCATATGGTCAGGTCACCCACAGACACCAGTTCTCTATTTGAGTTGTTTTGGGAATCGTCTTACTTCTAGATGTTGTTTGTATCAGAAAATTTGGTTTTGAAAAAATGGTTGTTTGAATTGACATATTTATTTTGATGATGGTTTTAAAAGAAGTGGTATGAGTGATTTGTTTTTGGAATATAATGTTACTTTGTTTTGTCCTTGGTGTTCCAATGAGAGCTCACATGCATAATGGTATTTTGGAATATGAACAGACTTTTGGTATGGTTGATGGATGCCTGGGGTGGCACTGATACATGCATGTGAGTGAGACTCTAAATAATACCAATGGTGAGGGTTTAACCCACCAAGCATGTATTAAATTAAAGATGTTTTTAGAATAAATGTTTTTATTTTATTATGGCTCATTTTATTATGTTTAGAACTTTTCATATAAGCAGTGTTTGTTTATAATGATTCTTATTTATTGATTTGGACTTTATTGGATTGTTGACTCTTCTTTTCCATTAGAAATTCCATTAAAGCTTCAATGGGTGATCATAGTACAGTTGATCAACCTATGGATATTAGGCATGAGATTCAAAAGCTAGATCTACCAGTCTTTTATGGCCAAGAAGACCCTTCCATAGTAGAGGAGTGGATGTGGGAGATTGATAGGGAATTTAACCTCATTGAGTTTCCCGAGTTTTTGATGATCATGTTTCTGACCTTCACGCTCGAATGTTTACCAAGGATATGGTGGATGTTAATGTCGCGTAACAAGACCCATCAAGAGCTTATTTGGGATTCTTTCAAGGCAGTTTCATTCGTCTATATTTCTCTACGGAAGAAAGGGTGAGAAAGTGGATGGAGATGTGTTATCTAATTCTAGGTGATAGATCCATGTTGGAATTTTTCCAGCGCTTTGTGGAACTAGTCCCTTATGATTTTGGGTATTCCATAGATGACTCCATGAAGGGTTGATATTTCGAGGCAGATCTTCTCCCCAATCTACTATCAATGATGTCAGAGTCCAAGTTAAATTCATTTGCCGATGTGGTCAGGTAGGCTTTTCATGATAAATCTACGATGGCATGAGTGCTTGAAGTAGTCCTCCCTCCTTCTATCCCAATGAGCAGTGTTGATTATTCTAGAAAGGAGATAAGATAGCGATTTAAAATTGATGGATCATGTTGTGGAATCAGAAGACCTCGAGATCTTTCATCAACATTTTTAGAGTGAGAGATCCTCCTGTGTTATCAGTGGGAAAATTTGGGTCACAAGAATTCATCGTGCCTAAGTACTCATATTCCCTATCATGTTTGCAGATGTTTGGGCCACATAAAACCATACTGTCGTGGCATTGCTACAAAGCGTCGCAGAGGAAGTTCTCATAATTGATGTGATGTTGGTTTTTTGTTTAATGTTTCATATGTATGTTTCCTTCCAGTGTATAGGATCACTTCTCATTGCAGTTTACTGATGGGGTTTTGGGTTTTTAAATGCACGAGATTTCCTAGGGTGTTTGAGGAACTCTATTTTTCATTTCCAGTATAATTTTAATTATAAAATATTCTCCTTTATATTGTCAAATCAAAAGGTGTATGTTTCTTATTAGGACTATAGAACCTAACTGTGGGGTAGGAGACACTTCATCCATTAAATATCTAGCCAAAAGGCCTTGGAGTTACGGCGGTGCATAGTCAGGATCCTCAGAGGAATTTTAAGGTGTTTGGTTAAGGATGCTCCTCAATCATGGCAGTGAGATATTTCTATATTTTTTTGGTGGTTTCTCTATCGTTGTAAATTATCTCTCTTTATAAAAGGGTGTGATATATTTATCCCTCATGAAATGTCATTAATGGTTCATTTTTCTGATACAATTTTCTGATTAGTGACCTTGTGTGAGCCACCCATGAGAATCAGTTGTGACTTTGGTTCGTGTCTATCTCGATTTGGGGAGTTCTGAGTAGTTGTATGTCAGAGTTTCATTGATCAAATCCATGGGCCCTCCCTCCCTGCCCATTGGGTTAGGTTTTTGAGTTCATGTGGAGGTTCTGTTAAAGATATTATCCCTTTTGGATGGGAGTGAATGGGGTGAATGTTATTGTGATTCTTCTTTTAGCTTGAATAAGGCCAGGTTCTGTCTTAAGTCGTTTTTCCACCTGGCTGTGTAATGGTTGGTCCTTTAGGTTGGGGAGACCCAACATCTCTTTGGGTCTTCTCTTAAGTCGTTATTGGGTTCCAGTGGAGTCTTTATGGTGGGGAGTCCATTCAGGCCTCCCCTCTACTAGTGGTCTATTTCGGGCAATGGGGTTGAGTCATGTTGGTGGTCGATGTAATTTCCTTGAGATATGAGGTTGGATCGTGTTTATGTGGAATCCTTAAGTGTTGATCGATCGGCTAGATGGTGTCATGGAATTCTGGGGGAGGAATGTCTTATGGTGGAGAGAATTATCACACCCCGATTAGTGTGTATATATTTATTTAATTTTTTTTGCATTAAATACATTTTTCCTGGGTTTGGGTGAGTCCTAGATTAATTTTTTATTTGAATTATTTTAGAGAGGTTGCTCTTTGGCATCGACGTCATCGGGCGCACGGGCGGAGCTATAATTTGGAAGCTGCATGACCTCGCCCTGACAACTTTACATTTCGTTGTCTTCTAAAAATTGAAATCGAAAGTTTTGATATTTAAAAAACACATCGATTTTTTTGATATAATATTTTTATTATTCCTAAATAAATTATTATCATTAAAAGAAATAAATACATGTATTATTTTTATTTTTACCATCATGATTTTTTTTTATTATTGGATTCATAACTATTTAGTTATTAGAAGTTTAAATATAATATATATGATCTTTTAGTTCTTTTTTATTTTATTTTATTTAATTTCATATATTTTATTTTATATATTTTTTTATTTATACTATTTATTTAGTTTTTTTAGTGCACCCATATTCTCCCCTACCCACACGACCTAGTAGTGTCGCCTCAGCCCCTCTTGTGCGCCCGCTAATCTGGTCTTGACCCTGTTTCCACCCTCTGCATCGACAAACCCAAGACCCTCCTATCCCCTTGCATGCCCTACACCTTCATCACAACAACCCCCAGTCGTACCCACCCCCCTCCTATGTCTGCTACCTCACCCAGCATGCACAGGACCCCACTCGGCCTCATCTCCCATGAACCTCGGCGTTATTTCTCTAGCACGCCACTACTACCTGGTGGCTCTGTCACCCATTGGCTCTTTCTAGAGTTAAATATCCCCGACCTCGCCCCTTTCCCTTCGGTCAGCTCTCTATCGGTCGCCGCTAGTCTCAACACCTTTCCCACCGGATGCCCCGTAATGCCGCTGTCTGGAGACCCTCACCGCAGCCCCCGGTTGGACTGCATCTAGCCAAGTGGATGCCCACGGCTAGTTCTAAACCTTTTCCCCAACCAACTAGCCTACTAATTTACTATAGCACTCCCCCTGACGGTGTGTACCCCGCCGGAACAACCTCTTAACATGAGGGCAGCAAATCCTGTTGCCTTGTTTCATTTCCAGCACTGTCGGTGTTGCCCCGGCCAACCCTCCAGATGTCTATTTCTAGTCACAACCCCCCATTTGTATACACTATTCCATTATGCCCCTATTGATATTTATATTTGTTATATATATATATATTACCTTTGTTTGATTAGGTGTTTTATTAAATAATTTTTTTTTTGGTTAGGTTTAATATTTTAGGAACTGTATGGAACATTTCCAAGTGAGCGTTATCATCAGACCTTTGTTCTGAGGTTGCATTGTCGTCATGATTTGATATTAAAGTAGGTTCCCAATAGACATACTTTTAAAATGAAAGTTATTTCCTACTTTTTGTTCCCTATATATATATCTGTGTGTGTGTGTGTGTGTGCGTGTGTGTGCTAAAAGTTATTGTGCAATTTGTAATTAATTCATCTATTGTGCAAATTTATAAATTGATTCTTATGTTGTGAAAAATTCAATCGTTTTTCAATGTTTGGGCATGATAATTGTTCAACTAAAGGTTTTATTAATTTTTCACCTTGATTATCAATTTAAATGAGTTTTCAGCCATGAAATTTGTGTTTTCACCTGGTTGAGTCTTAAATGGAAACTATTTTATTAAATGTTTCATGTGTCGCTGATAAATTACCTGGTTGGCTCTTATAATATATTTGGAAAAATAAAATGGTTTGGTTTGGTTTTATAAATATATTGTAAACTTGTGAAGTAGTATTTTAGGGCTCCTTGAATGGTTTCAAACTAGTTTTGGTCTTTAATGTAAGTTTAATTTCTTTTAAATGGTTGTGAAAGAGAAAGTGGTGGAATTTCCCCCTTCTTGTAAAAAGAATTTGGTTCATTTTAATGTGGTGATTTTGAAATGTTTTAAATGAACGTTTGGAAATTTATGGAAAATGATGAATTTTTTTTGATAAAAACCCTCCTAGGAAAACTCTTACGCCTTGTCTCGACTGATTATTTTAGAGGCCCAAGCATAGAAGCTCTCGGGTGCTCGAAAGGTTTAATGAAAAGAGATTGTCTAATGTAGTGGGTCATTGTGATTCATGTTCTAAATTATTATATATATGTATGTATGTATGTATGTTATTACATGATCAGCTGGCATCGATTGGCTCACCCCCTTTCCAAAAAATTGAGACATGGGAATCTGGCATATTGAGAGAATATTCTAAGAATGATTGTTGCACTGGAAGGTTATGGTACTGACCAATGGTCCATATCAGGTGGATATACTAGGTTTATTACTATGGGATTTTCCCTCATCCTTCCTGAGAAATGATGGTTGAGTGTACTGGGTGTTTTGATTTTATCGTGTGTGACATTTCAATGGGGATGAGGTCTTATGTATTGGTGTCTTCTACTTTATTCTTGATCTCCTAGGATCACCCATGTCTATTTGACTTTTTTGGCTTGTCATGGTGATTATGATGCTTATATGTATGCCTACATTTACCTTTCTGTATGATTTATTTTGTTCATTTTTTAATATTATTTCCCTTGAAAAATGGAAAAATGGATTTTATTAGGATTCAAAAAATGGTTTTCAAATGAAAGTGTTTAATCCTCTTTGTACAAACATGAAAATTCTGAACATCACATTCGCTTTCTAAAAATCCATTTCACACTAATGAAATGAATCTAGATTTGATAATTGTTCAGGGAAATGGTTCGTACCTTGCTTTTAAGTAAAATATTTATTGAAATATACATTTATAAGTTGTAGTTAAAACTTGAGATAATGTTTCTTTTACATTAAAGGTAGTGCATTGGGAATAGATATCAGGATAGCCTACTAAGTTTTAATACTCACACGTATAGTTCATTTCAATTATTAGTGTTTATGAAGGATATAACTTGAGTGTTATCCCATTGGTAGATGCTTGATCATTGAGTCGGAGAGTGTCCTGTAGGGTCACATGTAGTTAGTTCAGACATCGAGTTTGGTCAATTTCTTTTTCTTTTTTTCTTGTTTAGTTGTGTTTCTAGTCTATTTCTTTTGCACTGCTCTGTATTATTTCTGCTATTTAATTCATTTATATTGCTAATAATCATTCTCATGGTCTCTATTGATGCACTGGCACTTATCGCCAGCCTAGGAGGATTGGGAATGCCTCTCTGGCCATGTTGCAGACCTACTCGGGTGATCGGTTTTGGGTCGACCAGGGTTGGTTCATGACACACTCTGTCCAGGAATATGAGAAAACCTCTATAACAAGAATGGGTAGAAATGGAGGCACCTCACTTATCCAGGGGAGATATCTAGGTTCCTTACTTTAGTCACCAATATGAGGGATATAAAATACTTTCAATGAGAATATCATTTACGAGGCCTCGTTACAACTATCAATGGATCTATATCATCTTCCATTACAAGTGGTGGGCACTACCGGATGAGAAATATTTCATCCAATTTTTTACATTAATATGTGAAAATATTATAATCAACCATGTTATTTGCAAATACAAGCACCTCATTAATGAGATAATGTTCTACCCTTAAACATTCCTCTTATCATGTGAGACTAAGCAAGAGATGTTGTGTGATCGTCAGATGCTTCTATTTATGGATAATATTTGAAGGATATTGGAAGAATTTTGGAAACATAGGAATTTTCTACAAAATTTATATAGTAAATACCCCTCATAGATTGGGTTCCCATCAAGTCTGATCACTAATACACTTTATCATATGTATATGGGATACCATTTGGCTATATATTGTCTATAAATGTTATAAGTCATAATACTAGTCGTGGATTATAAATAATTTAGAAAAATATGGCATTAAAATTTAACATATTATTCATATTATTTTTCATTAATAATAGTAGTTCTACTAATCTCATGCACAAATAATATGACCAAAATAAATGATCTAGAATTGGATGGTAATTTAAACATTCATATCCCCACTAGTGGGCTATTATCTAATCCCAAAGGACTTGGAATGTGTCAAAAGTGAAATTGAGGAATTCCATTTACTAATATGTATAAATTGATGATATAAAAATTCTATAACTGGGAAATCCATGTTGATAAACTTCCTAGTCTCCAATGGAGACAAAATTAAAATGGTTATGACTATGGCCCCAATATGGGACACATGTACTACCCTAAAGATACAACATAGGAACAATGAAATGATTTCTTATAGTAATACCGAATGACTAATACTAGAAATCACATTCCAACCCAACTCAGTAATGTTGCCTTCTTCCATAATTGGGAAATATATTTCTTCAATTCTTTTAGTTTTGAAATTGTGTTAGTTCCTTTGAATTATAAATACTAACTTGTGATTTTTTCAAATACCAAATACATTACCCCAATCAATAATAAAATTATTTTCCATGAAGAAAACTTTTTCATCCCATAGATACTTCGGGAAAATGTGGGAATCACTATGGAAAATCGATGTATCATCACCGCATCATACCCATATAGGAAGGGTGGAATAACTCTTCATACATATCCCCAAATATTGGAACCCCTATGATCATATGGATGTCCAAAAACTATTTTAGGACTCCCTGTTCACTGGTTGGAATGTATTTCTATTTGAACTACATGTGATAAGCATGTTAATGTTTATTCTCATTTAATGGTGGTATAATAATATTGAAACCCCGAAGACCTCATATAATTCCACTTCCTTCATATAATTTTTGAATTCCACATAACTTCTGTGAACCAAATATAGACATCCCTGTAACAATACAAATAATCCTTCTTGTGGATGATCCCACCAAGATGACCATCCATGAATTCCATTAGCCATTTACCCATTCAATATTGATCCATATTTGTATATTTATTTCTTCAGTTCCTAATAATATTCATCTAGCTTCAAGGGAGTCTAAAATAGGTTCAACCCTTTTGAGTTATCTTTTATGATAAATTTTTCTTTTGGTGATATATTTTCTTGAGGTGTCTCCCAATGGTTATTTATCTAGGTGATGAACTAATTCGCATGATATGGTATGGGGAAATGTATTTCGATTAGAAACCCATATCTATAAATCATAAGAAAATATGATACTAATAAGGGACAATGATAAATACATTACATCTATATATTTTTTCAATATAAAATATTTTGATTTTCTAATTAAATTAATAATACATTCCTATTTATTTATTGACTTATTCATTATAAGGAAAGTGAAATTTGAAACAATTTTTCATGTAAAATAAACCAAAAATGATGAAATTGAGGAGCGTTATAGTATGATTGTAGATAAATGATGATGAAAAGAACCAAAGAATCATGGATTATCTTTATTCATTGCATGGATATCCTATTCATGATGTGAGAGGTTTGAATCAATAGCTCATCTCCTGGATCGGAGGATTGGAGAAAAATATGAAAAAAAGGAACTAAGTTGCATGCATACAAATAATGAGTCTAATAGTCAATGCACAATAATTTTTATAAAGAGAAAAATCTAGTCATGACTGAATAACAATATTTTAAAATTGGAAACATATGGTTACAATGTGGTTTCGAGTCAAAAATAAAATTATAATACCAATTGTTTGAACTCTTCAGTAAATCTAACATTGATTTCACTAAAGACCAATGTGCGCAGTCAATATTGAATAAGATGAAATTTAAAGTCAATTATTTTGAAGTTAAATCAAACCTGAGTGATAACTATGTTTCAAAAAAAATTGAACATATTAAAATAGAAATGGATTCCATTGCATTTTGTATTGTTTTACGCTACAACAAAGTCCTTCCCTAGCCTATATTTCAAATTATTTGGTGGTTTATTTTATTTCTTTTTTCACCCTCTAATCTATAGGAAGATGGGGTGATTTCTTTTATTTCATTTTGATTAAAATTAAGTGTAATTGATGTAATATGTACTTTATTTTTAATAAATAAATTATTTTAGGGTTTTTATATTCATGTATTTTCACACATCTCTTTCTTTATCATTTTATGGGGAATGAAATTTATTTTATAGGTGAGTTAGGGTGTTCTTTTAAATATATTAAATATGTATGGATATTGTGGGGCATGGAAAAATGAAAATTCCTAAATATTTTTCCTAGTGAAACACAATGGCTGGTCATGGTTGTCTCGGTTGAATAAACTAGAAATTGTTTACATACTAATTATAAATCACCAAATACTATTTATTTTGGGTTGTCTTTATTTTTCTATCAATGAAATGAAAAATTTTGGGTTTTTATATATAATAATATTAAAAAAATTACATATTATAATGAAATTATGAATAGCCTAAAATTATAAAGAATTCACATGGTCATAGGCTCAGTTTTGGGTTCTATCATTATTCTGATTTATTTTTTAAATGTATGTTTGATTATTCAGACATGAAATCTAATTCATGAATCACTATAATTTTTTTAGTGTTTTGAAAAATCGAATTCTGTATGAAATATAAATTCCCCCTCCTCCTATAATAAATATTGACAACGTACCCTTGTTGAGAGTGTGACATATTCTACGACTTAGATCCATAGTTTGTCATCTCATCCGTTTATGAGGTCAACTTCATAATATAAAGAACTTATAAATGGAAGATAAGAAAAAGAAATATAATAAAATAATTGAAATAGATTTCATTTTCATTTCATGGGGTACAATCTCCACACCCATGTATTCAACTCATATTTACAACACAAATTTAAAAAAATTTAAAAAAAAGATTTCAAGAACACCTATCCACCCCTTGGCTAAGCCTCAGGTAAACCGATCATTTTTTATGGAAAAGGTTACAATTGTGGAATGAATGATAAGAAAAAATTAAAATTATAATAAAAATAAAAATAATGAGAAATACAAAGATAAAAAACTCATGTATAAACAAAATAAAAATTGAATCAGAAGAAAAAGAGATATAAAATATAAAATAAAATAAATTAACAAAATAAAATAAATTAAAAATGGGTAGAATGAATAACTAATAAGAATCAAAAAATTAGAATTCAATGAATAGAATAATGGGTGGTATAAATGGGATTAAACAAAGAATGAATTAATTATTTATTTAATAAACTAAAAAAATTAAAAAATGTTTAACCAAAAAGAATGAAAATATAAAAAAAGAAATGAATTATCATTCTAGGTAGATGACCTTATTCTCACAGTGGATTTGAAATACCTAGTGAAATGGAGAGCCATCATCAACATATAGGTGAACTAGAGAGTGGGTATTGGCCTCAAAATAATCAAATAATTAAAATATCCCTAAACAACCATGTGTAATTATGGAAACACTTGATAAAATAAATTGTTTAAATTTATCATTATTTATTTTAATAAATGTGAAAAAAACAATTCCACGTTTTTCAGGGCATTTACATTGAATAGGAGGAATTGTTCGAGTTATTCTCAGTAGTGGATTTTCCTTAACCCCACCGACATTCATAGTGGCCGAAGGGAGCTCATTTATCAATCATGGTTAAGGTTTCCTTTAATCGTGACCATAGGTTTGTTGGAATAGACCTTTATAACATTCATGGAAGTCTCAGACATGGGAAGTAGTTCATGAGCTCAATATCAATAATTTTCAGTTGTTTCAATGGGTTTTCATGGTGAACACAAGTAATAGAGGGAACAAATTGACTGCCACTAAATTGTGATTGTATCAGCATGTTATAACTGATAAAAAGAGAGCATATTTGTCATATAGAACATATACATTTAAGAATTAATGAATAGTGTGTAGTGCTTTG
This sequence comes from Viscum album, assembly GCA_963277665.1. NCBI lineage: Eukaryota > Viridiplantae > Streptophyta > Magnoliopsida > Santalales > Viscaceae > Viscum > Viscum album. The sequence goes on from OY728134.1 coordinate 480,085,948, forward strand.
GTGTCCCACATCAAAAAGGAAGAAGGGAGTTATAAGATGTTATTAATCAGCACATTGGTCTCATCACCTAGAATCTTGCACTAGAGTGGGCTCTTAGAAACACATGCACAAATGAAATAGACCAGGCCTCACCACCTGGATCACATAGGCTTAATCTCAGCCATACATCTGGGGTACTCCAAGGGACTCTCATGGACTACATCCACCTTACCCAGGCTTTCCAAATGGACAACTTGGTCGGACATCCTATTCAAAATGGAAATGTTGATGCAATTTTTTTGTTGAGGGACATCCCCTATTTATCCCAATTTCATTGTTAAAAAAATAGATGAAAATCATTCCAATAACAAAGAAAAACATAATAGAATTATGAAATAAATATCAAACAACAATATCTTAGAAAAATTATTAATTTTCATTCATTTGAATTCAATACTAACTTATTCCATTAATTAATAAAATAATTGGTTCCATGAGTATTTTCACTAAATTCCCCATTAGTATCATTGAAAATTACATAAAAATTATTCATAACATATGATTGTCTCAAATACCCCCCATAAAAGATTCTTTTACTAAAGTATAAAATTAGTACTTGGAAGTAAGAGGACATTAATATTACATTATTAAAATTTCAAAGAAATATAATAAAATCAGTATCAATGCAAAATTAGATTTCCGAAAATCCATATAAAATATCAATTTTGTTTCCTGTTTTTCTGAGAAACAATAAATTAAAGAATTTTAATTCTTCCCTTTTGGAAATTTTGGTACTTACCCATTCATTAATTAATGTTACTCATTCAGTGATTACTAAATAATATAAATATAAATTTACCTAACTTTAAAATATTTTATCACATTACTCATTATATTAATTCAAGTATATTTATGATCAGATAATGAGATCATGATTTTTGTCCATATGCTTGTAAATGATCTACATAATACACTTTCTAAAGACAGAACACACATAAAATCATGAGGTATTTTCTATGATGGTTCTAAAAAATTTGAGGCTTATGGTTGGTTGGATTTGATTTCTCAAATTAAGGCTCAAATTAGTGGTTTCTCTCTTATGTACGGTGCATGACATAACCATTTATAGCTTCATGAAATTATCCCCTTTAAATTGTAACAACTCAAACATTCCCATAGATCAATGTAAAGGTTATGATAAGTGAAAATATAATTATTGATGCGTATCTTATTGAATTTTTATGTTCTTTTATAATTTTTTTCAATGTACTTTTTATTTATTCCCCTTTTAGGACATATTCTTAGAATAAACATAACATTCACCTTCTGACCACATATGATAAAAATCATTTGTCCATTAGGACTTATTTTTTATTCTTCTATGTAATGAATAATTCCTATATTTTTTTCATTTTTTCTAATAATTGAAAACAATAATTTATCATTAATGAATCAATAAAATTTTCAATACCAAAAGATAACATCCCAATTTTTTTTCCATATAATGTATTTCATCCTTTTGGTGATGAATCTTCTAACCAACAATCTATAACATTATAATGTCTTGAAATGTTGTTAATTCCAAACAAGGGAATTTGTGGTCTATATGTGTCAAACAATGATTAATGTAAAGGTTGTTTTCAAGGATAATATATTTTCAAAACATGCCTTAATTATTTTTTATGTGTTTCTTCATAGTCATTAGTTATTAAAAGTTTCAATCCACATTCTGGTAGGTGGAATGTCATAAGATGACTCAAGAAATATGATCTGGATAAGAGAAAATATTTTGTCTAAAAATATTCTTCGGATTAGGAAATTGGATTTTGGATAATCACTCATTGTATGACTAATAATAACAACTCAATTCACAGGAATTTCATAAATTAAATTATTAGAGAAAAAAATTTTCCAATTATTATTTTTTCATATTTTTAAGATTATTTTCGAGGTTATGAACATAGATGATGTGTGATTATGAGGCCCGATGTACCGGTAATTAATTTCAGAAAAATATTAAATATTTTAACGATAAGATTCATGCGGTTTTTCTAAAAATTAGAAAAACATATAAATTGAGGTCCCAAATCAAAAATATAAGGGCACTGTTGAGCTTATAATGTTAGTTCTAACCTAGGCATGACATAACCATTGTTAGTGTGGAGTGTTGGTAAAAAAATCACCACATGCATGAAATTAATAAAATGATTAATTAATTTATTTTATATTACATTGATTGACATAATGAATGATGTTTGTTTAAATAGACTATTATGAAAAATAATTCTTTGGAAGGATTTATTACCCTAGAGACATTGGAGAGCAATTGGAGAGAGAACTATAAAATCTCTATCAAACAAATGAAAAGTTGATCATAGATCATTGACATACAGGCATCAAGATTTAAAATCTCACCCATAACAATGAACCAAGATCATTATTTATCAATGATCGATCCATATCAAGGTAGTATTGTTATTTTGTTAGATTCATTCCCCATTATGATTTTTTATTATGAGCGTGAATCATTCAATGAACAAATTGATCTTTGTTTCAGTCATCCTTCATAACATATTTTATTACTAGAATTTATTGGGAGTATTTCTTTATTATTATTGTCAATTATTCACTTTTCATTCTAACAGTTATGGATTGAGGTGAAAATGAACATTGGTAAAGGTTAATTCCTCAATTGTTTTTTAATTTTTACTATATTTCTTTATTCATAATGGGTGTTATTAACTAAAAAATGGTTCAACGTCCATAGAGAAATTGATTTCTGTTCACCCATTTAATGTTGTGGTAATTTAATATTTTAGAACTGGAATTTGAATGACCCAACGGTGGTTCGATGTTGGAAGTGATAGTGGACAGAATGAGCTTGGATACAAAATTTCATGTTCTATGGAAAGAAACATAGAACGTTGTATTGGGTCATTTCAAGATTGTATTTAATTGATGGAATCATGAGAGTTGACATAGTGAGATATTTCTATGTTAGATCCATTATTTCTGGTAGAACAAGTGATGATTTTGATGTTGTGTTCATGGCTTCATGTGGAAGGAATAACCATCAATGTTTTAGAAATCATGGTCCACATGATGTGTAAATTGCGATTACACAGCTTGTGGGTACCACATAGTAATAACAAGGGTTTCAATGAAATATAATGATCACACTGTGTGTGACCCTATCACATGTTGTGTGACCTTTACCTAGTGGATAGATGTGTACTTCAGATGGTACAAGGATAAGGGCTGGAGTACATGGGCTAGGGAATGTTGTGTTCTCCCATGCGAACATGGTCACGCCTGGTATGCATGGTCTTATCCAGTTACTAAGTGATTGTACGGGGTACATGGGAATTAGAATACCATTTAAATCTACACAAAAATAGATTCTTTTCATTTTACATGGGTTGGCCCTATGGTCAAAGGGCTTCAAATTTTAATCGAACTTTACATTGTGTACTACCTTAGTGATGTCTTGGAGCCCTAATCCTTGGTATCATGGAAATATTTTGTTAAGAAACAATCCTCATATCCTTTTTCCTAGGAGTTAGTATGGAATCATATAAAATACATAGGAAACTAATCTCTTTAGTAGGATATCCTAGATGAAGTTGTAATAATAATTTCATGCGGCCCATAATGAGATCATATATTCATCTTCGCACAATAATAGGTGTTATTGGTATCATCATGACCAAAACTACATGGGCATCATTCCTTAACTTATAGGGTTAATCAATATTGATATTTTTTAATACATAATGTCCTTGGGATTTATGCTCATCAATGTATCGTATCTCATTGAACATTCATATTGTTCTTTTTGTTGCGAGACCTAATGAGTTATACCTCTTAGATGGATATCGTCAATGTTATAAGACTTGTAGGTTCTGTTATCCCATATGATTGATATTTGAAGTATCCGAGCTAGAATCCAAGGCCGACATCATAGTTGTGACTTAACATTAGACTGTTTTTCCTTGTTGAGTATATCGGGATATTCCTTATTTATGTTCCATAGGAATATACCAATTTAGATTTGGATGTTATTCCATTTTCTTTGCTTTGTGGTTTTGGGGTGTGCAACATGATATTGTTATACACAACCATGCATGGGATAAAGCTACATGTGTCATGTCTTATGTAGAAAATCAACATTTTAACCTGATCTTATACTGACCATTAAAAAATGGTTCTTAGTGAGACTAGACAGACAGAGGTGTGTTCCAGAGGTATCTTGACATCATTGCCTTCTTATACATTCTGGTTGGACTTCGTATTCAGAATCATTGTGGTGGAATTATATTTGGACCTATTTATATATTTTTACCTCATGTTGTACTTTGCCGATGACATTTAGAAGTATACATACAAGTTTTCTAGTTGTTTTTATATTTTAGCATTTTATGTGCATGTAGATGTGTTTGTTCATATGGTTTCATAGTCAATGTCCTCCAATGTAAGTGATATGAATACTCGGTGCTAGTCACCCTCCACTAGCCTACTAGAGGGGGTCTTGGGAAGTCGCAGTATGAGCCCAATTAAGATGGGACTTGACAGAGTTGTATCAATGTTAGTTAGTTATACCTTCGTACAGGAGTATGTGGGATTGATTCAGACCAATAGTATTTTTGTTTTTTAGTTTAGTTTTTTGTATTGGGACTCCAATGTCAGTGTGGTGGCCGATGTATCCAAACAATAGGACTCTGATCACATATTTCATGACCTAGTATCTAACAAAATTATTTACATAGAATAAAATGGTACATTAATCATTTAGAAATGGGGTGTGGATTCCATGTCTTTCTTGATTCATCCCTCTATATATACTCATTGACCAAGGTAAATGTTGTTTAATTTCTAGATTCATCAGCGGCATTTTCTAGCTACGATTCTGCATAATGATCATGAGGATAATGCCTTCAATGATGATGTGTTGATACATGGACTTGTTCAGGGGATGTTACCCCCATGTGGTATACTACTATACCACCACCAGTTGAGAAGCATATGGTACATATAATACCCTTATATGAGTTGTGCAGGCTAATTACACACCAAAAGTTTCAGAGATATACGCCCCCCAGTTCTACGTTCAACCCAACCCACAAGCAGATGAGGATTGCATTGAGATTGTGACATGATTATTCCATCTAGTAAGGACACTAGTGGATCATATGGTGGTTCTAAAAGTAAGCCTTCTCCAAGGATCCGTAGGACACATATGAGGGTCTATAATTCAGTATTATGATGAGGAAACTCTAGCATGGTTAGAGATCCTTAATATTTTTATAGTGGAGTTATAACAAGATATGATGGGGGTTTTATGTATCCCAGAGATTATGTTTCTCCAATTGGGTATAATGATAGAAACTAAGTGAAAAAAGAAGGAATCTCCAATGAACGCGCCTCATGCGCCACCCCCTTTTTCAAATTTCTCTACCGTTCCTACTGGTCCCTCCTGGCCTCCCCCGCCTCTCCCGACGGTGTTCGACCCTGGTTCTTCCACCTTCCTCGCTGCCCCCCTAGCGGCCCCGCCTTCTCCAAGCATGGACCGCTCCAATGGTGTTGGGCCATCCCATAGGGATGTCCTCTGTGGTTCTTTGCGGCATGTACCCCCTTGCTTTCCGGCGATCACTGTGTCTCTTGTGCAATCGTCGCGTGAGGGAAATAGGGTTCGTCTAAATGTCCTGGCCTCTACGTTTAAAGAGGCTAAATCTTGCCTCAAATGGACTTTGATGGCCAGGTTTGGTGTGTCCACTCTGCCGCTTGCTGCCATACAACACGAGATATCTTTCTGGGGTCTTCAGCAGCCAGCACAGGTTTCGGTTCTTCATAGGAATTCTTTCTGCATCGTTCTGGATTCAGAGGCGGACTTTCTTCATGTCTGGTGCAAGGTCCCGCGATCCATGGGCCGTTGGGGATTCATCCTGGCCAGATGGTCCCTGGAGGCTCACCGTGGAAAAGAGAGTTCGTTGGCCGCAGTTTGGCTTTGTCTTCCAGGGTTACCACTTCCGTTTTAGAAAGAGGGCTTCCTGAGGTTGATAGGTGACTCAATTGGGATCTTCCTGTGCTCTGATGATAGGACGAGACGGGGTCTGTCGTCAGCAGCGGCATGCATATGTGTTGAGCTTGATCTTTCCCGCCCCCTGCCGGAGAAGCTGGACCTTCAGGTTGAGGATTCTTTCAACTGGGTTCAGGATCTGGTGTACCTGGTGCTCACAAAATATTGCTCACGTTGCCTCCTTCATGTTCATTCTCTCCATGTTTGTCGGCGCCTGCGTCTTAAGGGCCGCTGTAGAGTTTTCGGAGGCAAGGCTAGTCAGGAAGAGGGTGAGTGCTCTTCCCTCTCGGCTTCTCCAGAGGTGACTCTAGTGATGGCCCTAGATCCTATGCTTGCTTCCCCTCTTGTTCGCTCAGCGGCTAACTCAGTGGTCTCTCCCGGGGAGTTGGTTTCAGAAACACCAGAGGGGGCTATGGCCCTTGTTTCCTGTATCCTGAGGAGTTTTCCCTCTTCCCAGGCCTTCCCTTCTCTGTGTTCTCTTGGAATCCCCTTGAAACTCTCTCTAATACGTGGTGTACTGAAGGGCCCGGGCTTTCTCCCTATTCCTCCCCTAACTGCGAGTGCTTCTGGGTCCGTTTCAGAGTAGCACTAGTGGGCTGTATTGGTGTTTTCCCTTCCCAAAGGAGTCCCCTCTGAGGGCTTCTCCCCTACATTCTCGGATCCCCCTCCACAGCTACCCCCCGTGGATCCCTTCCCTTGGATAGATGAATCCAATGCAAGTGGACGGTCACCCGTGGTGGCCTCCAGGAGGAAACGGTCTTCTTCCAGGGTTGGCAGCCCTGCCTCTCTCATGGTGTTGCCGGGTGAGGTACCAGGGGTGTGCACAAGATCAATGTCCAATATGCATCAAGGGAGCACCTACTCCCACTATGAGAAGGCGAAGAGATCTGGTGCCATTCCCAGGGCGCTCTCCTTCCAATGATTCCTTTGAACATCTGGAATGCTCGGGGTCTTGGAGCCTGGGTCATGTCGGACATTCTTGCCTCAGTAATCTCCAGGCACAAAGCAGCGGTGGTAGCAGTCCTTGAGCATAAAAAACAACCCAATAGAATTGGGGATTTCACCAAAAGTCTTAGAATGCATGGAAGCACGCAGGATGAGCTGGTTAATAGCCATATTTGGATCTGTTGGCACAGGAGTTGCAATGTAGTCCTAATTCAAGCGGGGGATCAGTTCCTCGCTGTTAAGGTAACTCTTGGGCCCATTCCTATTTCTGTTTCCTTTGTGTATGGAAGTTGCAACAGGCACTCTCGAGAAGCCTTATAGAGAGAGTTATGTTTTTTGATCCTGGCCCCGCGCCTTGGATTTTGGGAGGAGAATTTAATTTAGTGGCTGCTCCAGACGAATGGCAGGGTAGAGGCCCCTTCCCAAGGCAAGCTAGTCTTGATTTCATTTGCTTCATGGCTGTACAGGGCCTCTCGGACCTAGGATTTGTGGGGGACAAGTTCACGTGGATTAATAATCAGCGGGGATCATGTCGGTTGTGGGGGTGCCTGGATCGCTACCTGGCTAACATCCATGCTATATCGGTCATCTCGACCACTAAGGTGACTCATATGGTTCGGGGAATCTCAGACCCCTCACCTATCCTTATGTCGCTTGACTCCTCACATCGGCCTCCAGAGCGGTTCAGATTCAGTCAGTACTGGGTGGACAAACTAGGATACCATGACCTGGTTGGTGCAGTTTGGGCCACTCCTTTGCAAGGTAACAAATGGATCATTTTGCACAGTAAACTGAGGAGGATTAAACTCAAGCTCCAATAATGGGCGACGGACCTGGCTCCCTCTGTAGAGGTTGTTACTTCTGTTATGCAGGAATTGGAGAGTCTTGAGCTTGGTCTCGAGGTGGAGTGGGATGAGTGGTCCTATGCGGCTCTTGTAGAGAAGAAGGGAATTTTGGCTGATCTACTTTTGAAATAGGAGCGGCTGGCTAGGGAGAGGGCTCGAATCAAATGTCTTAAAGAAGGAGACAGGAACACAACGTTTTTCATGCGTGCATCAAGGAGAGGGGGGAAGCTTGTCAAACCGAACATCCAACTGGAGGACGGTTCCTTCACGGAGGACAGAGACACGATTTGAGGCATGGCTAATTCCTTCTTCCAGGATCTTCTGGCTGTTCATAATGAACAATTAGCTACTAGTTATCCTTCAGAACCTTTTGAAGTTTTTGATGTGATTCCTACCTATGTGTCCGGCCAAACCAATGAACGTCTGGGGGATGTGTCTGGCGAGTCGGAGATCAAAGAAGCTCTCATGCATTTGAACCCGGAGAGCGCGGCGGGTCCTGATGGTTTTCCTGCTTCATTTACAGGGCCTCATCGGTCTCAGTGAAAGAGGACTTGATTGATGCTATACATGATTTCTTTAGGGGAGGGATCTTACCCAGAATTGCTTGTGCCACCACTCTCGTTCTGCTTCCCAAGTCCAAAAACCCCTCATCAATCTCACACTACTGTCTATTGAGTATGTGTAGTGTTCCATACAAGATCTTGTCTCGCATTATTAACTTAAGGATGGCTATCCATATCCCTCACTTCATTTCCTTGGAACAACATGGGTTCATTAAAGGTCTCTCGATCCATGAGGCCATTGCTCTGGCTCCAGAGATGCTCAATGATATCAACATCAAGACCAGAGGGTCTAACATGGTCATTAATCATGACATGAGAAAGGCCTATGATTGGGTGGAATGGAGCTTCATTAATAGAGTTCTCTCAGGTATGGGTCTCAACTCTTGGAATATTGATCTGTTCTTCCATTGCTTCAGCTCTTCATGGTTATATGTGTCCTTTATGGGAAAATCGTGCGGGTTCTTCACGTCTACATGAGGCTTCAGGCAAGGGGAACCCATCTCTCCATCTCTGTTCATTCTCATTCAGGACGTCCTGAGTCGCCTCATCCAGATAAGCATCATCAATGGAGGTATCCTTCTATATCGGTGTCGTCTGAAGTCCTCGATCATCTCTCATCTTTTGTTCGCGGATGATACCATCATATTTATGAACACTAAGACTAAGTCCATTCATAGCATTAACAGAGTTCTTGATGTTTATTGTTGATGGAGTGGTCAGTTGATCAACAAGGGTAAGAGTGTCTTCTACATCTCCAATAAATGCTCCGAAGAGAGAGTGGAGGTTGTCAGCAGCTTGATTGGAATTCAGAGGGGGGTTTTTCCTATGATTTACCTTGGTGATCCCATATCGCTGGGAAGGCTTCGAATCCGCGACTTTGATGACTTACGATTCAGGATCTTAGATAGGGTTCTGAACTGGAAAACTAAATTCCTGTCATTCGGTGGAAGAATCTCCCTAGTGAACAATGTGTTGCTGGCCTCTCCAATCCACAGATTATTGTCCAACAATGTCCCTAAGGGAGTGATCAAATCCATTGACAGGATCCTTGAAAATTTCCTTTGGGATCCGGCTTCGGAGGGCAAGATTCACTGGGTGGTTTGGGGTAAATTGGTGAGGCCTGTGAGGGAGGGAGGGATTAATGTTCACAACTTAGAGGCCACACTTTACTGCATGAATGCGAGGCTCTCTTGGAGTGTTATGGAGTGTCGTACTCTCTGGGGGACCACCATGCAAGCGTATTCCTCAGACTCTAGGGGTTTGGTGGAGAGTAACAAAGAGTCCCTCTGGTCTTTGGTTGGCCCCATTGTTGAGAATCTTCGGCCCTTTGCTCGATGGATTGTTGGTAATGGAGATCTCTCCTTCTGGCACCAAGACTGGAGCGGTGCAGTGCTGGGGTTCCCTGGATGTCTGATCATAGATATTTCTTACAAGGATGCTATTGTTTTCCTGGAGTTCATCAACTCTGTTCTGGATAATAATCAGATTTATTGTTTCAATATCACTGAGCTTAATATAGAGATCGATAAATGTGTCTTAACTGCTTCCTCCACGGGACGGTTCTCCTTGAAGGACTTCCGCCGCATTGCTTTTGAGCCAGGTCAGGCAGCGAGCTGGGATGAGGTCGTCTAGGTGAAGGACATTCTGACTAAGCTCAATTTTCTAACATGGAGGATTCGAAACAGAGCACTTCCGATGGACGAGAATGTCAGGAGGTGCGTCATCCAGCTTGCATCGAAATGTTTTTTCTGTAACGTGCATAGAGAAGAGAATACTTCACACCTGTTCTTTGGCAGTGTTTGGGCGGGAGAGGTCTGGAAGTCTCTTGGAAAGTTCTCTGAAACCCTTTCTTCGAATGATACCTTATCCTCATTTCTTGTTAAGTGGTATCATGGCTCAGAGGGTGGGGGACCAGAGAGAGTTGCTATTTCGGGTATGCTGCATGTGGGGTGTTGGTGTCTTTGGAAGGCGGGGAACAGAGCAAAGTATGAGGGTGTGGCTGTCTCCGCTGCAGTTATTATTGTCTGGGAAAAAAATCGGTTACTGGACCTGTACAAGGTGGTGCGACATTGGAGGGCAGCTCATTTCTTTCACCGGTTTCATTCCAGTTCCAGCAAGGATTGTACCTCTATTAACTGGAAGGGTAGTTGGGTCAGCTGGCGACCTCCCTCAGGTGGTTTGAAGCTCAATATGGATGGCTCTTGTGTCCAGAGATGCATTCGCGGAGGAGGTGTGGTGAGGGATAGTAATGGCTCAGTTTTCTTAGCTTTTTTAGCCAGTCTGGGCCCTGTATCTTCCCTTCAAGCGGAGGCATTGGCCATGCTTATGGGACTCAAGCATTGCAGGCAATAGGGGTTGGAGGAATCTGAAATTGAAATAGACTATTTAATTGTCTATAACTCCTTGGTGGAGATTGGTGAAGTCCCTTGGTCGATATGCTATGTTATAAGGCAATGTACAAGCATTATTAAGAACAACATCCGAATTCTTCAAACATGGAGAGAGGGGAACAAGGTTGCTGACTACTTGGCCTCGGTGGTCCTTAATGGCACGGAGAAGGTGTTTCTTCACTCTGCTGCAAGTATTACTCCTAATGGGATTGACTTTATTAAAGGGGATTCATTAGGGATGCATCATTTTAGGCCCCCATAGTTTCTTTTTTGGGCAGGGGTGGGGGGGGTGAGAAGGGTTTATGTGCTTCTACTTTTTGTATTTTTCCTCCCTATACCATTATAAAATTACATATACTACTACTACTACTACTGATAGTAACTAAGTACTCATTGATGATTACCAACCTCTCTATCTACTCGATGAATATAGTTTAGGATCAGTTCTTCCACGCTCAAACCATCAAGAGAGGATTGTGTATAGATTCCCAATCTAGTTTTTTTTGCTATTAATTACTAATTATGTTTTGGTTCTAGAGAGATATTTGGTGGTTGTGATTTTATTTTCTAAGAAAACATATCTCTAGGTTTGTGGTAGTCGAAAAATATGAGATGATTCCTTGACTGTTGGGAGTTTATATTAGTCCTAGGGACCTAGACAAGAGATATTTTTTAAGAGGGGGTCCTGGGATATATGCTCTATGGTTCAGAACTCAAATGGTGATTCTATTCGTCATAGAGTTAGAATTTTGTAATCTAGTTACAGAATGGAATATCATGATAGATATTTTCATACATGTCCTACATCTAATAGATAAATGGTGGCTAGGATTCTATGGTAGAGGCTGTGGTAGGAACATGAGAGTTTGTAGGGAAGCTAACATGGAAGTGGAGTTGGAAGGTAACACGAGGTGGTAGACGCTTTGACTTTATTCCCCCACCACCCCTAGGAGCTCCAATAAAGTCTTAGGGAGATTGAGGATAGAGGAGGGGATTGTTATATATGGTCAAGGCTTATGACCTAGAGGTTGTGGGAATGATTTGAGGTATGATATATGTCTTTTCTACATTAGTTTAAGTACTAATAGACATGGGTTCTTGTCATTACATTCATTACACATATCTTTTTCAATACATTGATATTTTCATTGATCCCTTGGCTCAACCATAGCGCTTGAAGACTAAAACTGGCGATGAATTAGTAATATGAACGTGTGCCGATAGAATGACCTAACTCTTAGAGGTGAGAGTTCATATTGGGATCTGTTTATGTCATCGATGTAGCCATATTAAATCATTTTATTTTTGAACATTTTGTCTATAATTCATTCCCAGGTTGACTTTTTTAGGAAAATGATACAGTGTGTCCATTGTGATTGGATGTGGTTTATGTTTTGTGGGTGAATAGTGAACCCAAGATTTTCATGATAGACTAATGTGTAGGTGTGTATAGATAATTACTCATAATTTAGCGATAATGACCCTTGGAGTATATGATTTTATTATTTTTCAGTTAAATGTAGTAGTTGTGGAGTAGGTGTATTTCTTACCAAGGGGTTTTCTAGGTTTCTGTCCCCTGTAAGGGAGATAAATTTTCATTCATTTACACACTAGGATAACACCGATACATTCACCAGAATATCAGTTGGCTTCTGCAATGCTACATAAACAGAGGGTGTTGTTATAGGACTTTCTGAAGGAGGGATATTTTAGATCAACTATTTCACCATGGTCTTCCCATGTTTTGTTCACCAAAAGTTGTATGGGTGATTGAGGTTATGTGTTGACTATATATTCCCGAACCAGGTGACCGTGAGAAACAAGTATCCACTCTGGAAGATCAATGTCCTCTTTGATCAATTGAGAGGGTCTTAATAGTTCTCTAAGGATTAGTACATGTCAATAAATGACTAGTTGTGTGTATGAGATGAGGATATATAGAATAAAACATTTATATGTTGTTAAAATGACTATAATTACTTTGAGATTCTATATGGAATAACGAAGGCCCTTGTAGTGTTCATGGGATCATTAACTAGATCTTTTTCACATTCTTAGTCTAGTTTGTATTAGTCTTCATCAACGATATCCTTGTGTTAATAGTGTCTAAGTAGGACCAGTTGTTATACTTTAGGATGGTTTTGGACATACTCCAAGAGAACTATCATTATTCAAAGCTCCTTAAATGTTAGTTCTAGATTCAGTAGGTCCACTTCATTTGACAGGTTGTCTCCATGAATGGTTTGGATGTGGACCGGGCTGAGGTTGTGGTAGTGTCGGTTCAGGATCCAATGAATACTGGGATGGATGTAAATAACTTTACTAGGATGGAATTATATTATAGAATATTCATACCTAACTTCCATAGGATATCATCTCCCATTGGAGGTTTGACATAAAACGCATATTCTTTCATGTGGAATAGAGGTTTCAGAAGGATTTTTAGCAGTTGAGACAGTTTTTGATGAGCACTCCAATCTTGAGATTTTTAGAGGAGGGCGTCCAGTACTTAGTTTTCTATGATGCATATGGAAGCTGGCTTGTCTATGCTTGTATGATAAGTAAAGAGGTGGTTTCTTGTGATTAATTTCAGTTGAAAACACTTGATAAAAAATATATTCCCCATGATCTTGAGTTAGTAGTGGTAGTCTTCAAACTGAAGATGTGGAAATACTACCTATTTGGATGGAGGTTTATCATCTATCCAAATAACAAGAGTCTCATGTATATAATCACTCATTAGTATGTTAACATTAGATAGAGGTGATGGATATATTTCCCTTATGATTATGAATTTGATAATTTCTATACTTATGGGAATGGGAACATAGTAGCAGATACTCTCACCAGGATATTTTGTTTAAAATTTATGAAATTAGGTTTCAGAGAAGTTTTCGTCATTGTAGTTACCCATTGTTAATGGATATGGAGTACATTACCATTATTATTTGGTTTTTATCCATCTTATCTGGTAGAATTTCAGGGAGGTAAATAATGGGTATACCAATTGTGTGCCTTTACATACTCGTATATCCACTAGGCATGCTCTAGATGTACTTTATGAAGGTGGGAGGCATATCATTCTTTTTATAGGATTCACAATGGTACCAATGATGTTTTTGGTGGAGGTTATGAGTTATCTTCCTACATATATTTTTAAACCACATCCAAGCCTAGAAAATATGTACCATGACCTCAAACATTAGCTTTAGTGCATAGGGATAAAGAAGGGAGATGCATATTTTTTCTCTTGATACCATAATAGTCAGCTAATGAAGGCTATGAACAATGTTCTATTGGGTTTATTTCAACCCCTTTAGGTGAGAGAAAAAAAGTGTGATTGAATATCCAAGGACTTCATGATAGGTTTAACATGTACATCAAGGGGACATAATTACATCAGGGTGATCATCACCCAACTCACTATGTCGACCCACTTCCAATACATTAAGGATAAAAGTTCACAAGAGGGATTAAGATGCCTAAAAGTGCATGTCATAGTATGAATCCATAGATTTCCATCAATATTCATTCTTTATCATGGTGCTCACATCATGTCACAATCTTTTAAGGTATTGCAGGTGGTGTTTGGGAATTAGTTATATAGGAGCACAACGTTTCGCTCACATATTGACGAACTAATTAATCTTGCCATTCAAGTTCTAGGGGACACGGTACAAGATTTAATTTTGGACTATTTCCATAGTTGGGAGGATAACCTACCACTACTGGAGTTTCCATACATCAATAGATACCATTCCAAAATTATTATGGAACCATTTGAGGATCTCTAGAGTAGAACATGTAGGTAACCACTTTTCTAGACTAACCAAAGAGAGTAGACACTCATGGGCCCATATTTGGTGTGAGAAACTACCGAGAAGGTTTTGATCATATATCAGCAAATGATGACTTCATAGAGTCATCATAAGTCTTATATCAACACACAATGAAGGCCTTTTTAGTTAGATGAGGGATACTATGTAATCATATGGGTTTCCCATCAATGCGGGTTATGGAGATTTGGTTGAGATGACAACCTATCTCAGAGATCCATTCTCCCATTCTAGATATTGTATAATGTTGGCGAGTGGGAGTACTGCATTACTCAACCTCCATAGTTAAAAAAAATAAATGATGTCTTTCACATGTAATAGATGATGAGGTATATAGATGACCCTTTAAACATTATCTACTGGGGAGAGTTTGACATTGTGGATAGAGCTACATGTACTATGTTCATGGTGAAAATATAGGATCAGTAGGAGAGAATCTTTCATAGGTGAATGATTCCTCTAGTATGTGTCTGAAGGAAGAATGGAGATCTTAATAAGAGAGCCTGGGAGTGGGTGGCTCCGATTTATGTTCAATACCAACATCAATTTCTATCACATATATTAATTTTAGGGGTTTTATTATTCTAGGTGGGTAAAATTTAATGAATCAAATTTTCCATATACTATTTTTGGATGTTTTGTGTATTTTGTTTGAGACCAAGTGCTGATATGGTGTGTGATTCCATGGAATGATGTTCCTAGAATAAAATATTGAATCATATTAAATATATTAAATAGCATGTTCTAGTAGTGTTCATGAAAAAGTGTAATTTCTTTTGAAAATTGGATTGGATAAAAAATTTGATATAAATCCTTAGTTAATAACAAGGTGTCACCCCTAAGTTAGACATAATCACTGTTAGCACAGGGTGTTTGTGGAAAATTCGTCACATGCATGAAATGAATAATATAATTAATTAAATTATATTTCTTTTTTTTTCATTATTATAGTGAATGATATTTATTCAAATATAATGTTATGAAAAAATTGTAGGCCCGTCTACATAACCCTGGAGCCACTGGAGAGAAATTTTAGTGAATGTTGGAGAATCTTTCTCTGAAGAACAGAAACCATGTCATAGATCATAGATCATAGGGAAATTGGATTTGGGATATTTCCAAGGAAAATGATGTTTTATCATTCTTCTCTAGTGATCAATCCTTCCCAATATAAGATAGTTTTTCTATTGGACTATTTCCTTGTTAATAATTCTAATGAAAAATGCGAATCAATATACCAACCCATTGATATGTGGTTCAGTCATCTTACGAGATGGGATTTATTGTGGGAATTTATTGGGAGGATTTGTTTTTTATTATTATTGATTCATAAATTTTAATTTTAATGGATAAGTATCTTGCGAAACACGAACATTATCTTAGTTTCATTCCTCATTTTTACTTTTACATTTGTCCAATATTTCTTCATTCAGCATGGGTGTTATTTATTTACCTATGGTTCAACATCAATCGAAAAATTCATCACCCCACAAACAATTCTTGGGTAAATGATTCAATATTTTAGATCTGGGATTATCATGAAACATATGTGGTGTCACAATTGAAGCAGTGGTCTATCAGATGGTTTTGGATACCCAATTTCATGTTCTTCAACGCACAATGAAGAACAATTAATGAGTTTGTATTCCAAATTATGGGAAGGGACAGAATCCGAAGTGTGGTAATATAAAGGTTTAATTTTGGTAGATCAATGATATATATAAATAATGAGGCTAGACTTCAAGGTGGTGGTGGCAGATGCATGTGAAAGGAAGAACTCACAATATTATGGAATTCATTATTCAAACTGTGTGTATACTGGTTTTTCATTTTAGTTGTGTCCCTCCTATCAGTGGATTGGGTTTCGAAGAATTTTGAGGATCTCATGGTGTGAGGCCCTATCACATTGTGTGTGGACCTATCACATGACATGTGACATATCCCCACTGTCTTGATGCATACCTCATAGGGAACACCGACATAGTATGGAGTACATGGGCGTGGACACATCATGTACTCCCATACATAAATGTACAAGCATGGAATTCACTAACTTATTTAGGTTTCAAGACATGGTATTAGGTATACATGAAGTGTAATTACATTTAATTATACATAGACAAGGAAAAAAGATGTTATACATTGGTAGGCCCCCTGGTCAGAGGGACATGGAGTGTAACACTACTACATACCATGTACTCCCTGATTGTCTATTTGGAGGCCTTATCCTATATATCCTGCATAATTTTCATCAGGGTGAGTCATCCATATAATTTTCTCTGATTATTATTTTGGAATCACATCCTACTCAGATCAAAATGATATATTCAATAAAAATGTTTTGATAGTGTTGTGGGAATCATTACATGAGTCCCAGAGCGATATACTCCATTCATCTTCAGGCATTAGATGTATTTCTTCATATCGTCTTGACCTACACTATATTAGTGTTTATCTCTTATGTAGTGGGTCAATATAGATTGAGTTTTTAGAAAACCACATGTCCTTAGGAGTGATCCAAATCTATTTATCGTATCTATTTGGGAATTCAGAATGTTCTTACTATGGTAAGACATGATTAGCACTACCTCTCAGATTGATGTAAACCATTTTATCATAATCATGGAGTGTGTTATCCTGGTCATGTGATCTATAGAATAGCTGAGTCTGTATCATAGGTTGGCATCCTAGTTTTGACATACCTTTAGACTATGTTCCATTATTTATATTATTTGGATATTCATGTCATATGTGATATTGAAATGTATTATTATTGAGAGTACTATTTTTACTTTTTCTATGCATTGTTTTTTTGGGGTTCCCTACTAGGTTTATTTATAATCACACCTGAATGGTATTTTCTAATATGTGCCATGTCATGTGAAGATGATCAAACATTATATAGAGTATTATATGGACTTAGACTAGATTGTTCTTAATTAGACTAGATAGGCCAAGGTGTGTTCCTATGGTATATTAAAATTAATATATATATCAATACGTTCAGGTTGGATTGGGTTTTCAGACTCTTGGTGGTGGGATTCTATTTCCCCCTATTAACATTCCTTTACTTTCTATCATACTTTTTTTGTGGAATTTATATGTAGTCATGCGTGTTTGTCCAAATGTTTTTAAATTTTAGCATTGTATGGGCTCAGAGATGTGGGTGAGTGTATAGGTACATAGTATATGTCCTCTCTCATTAGTGATATTCATACTCAGTGCTAGTCTCCATCCCCTAGCCTATTGGATGTGGGCTTGGGAAGTTGAGGCATGATTCCCATAGAGATTGATCCAAAAAAATGCATGAAAAATTTTAGGGATGTTTCATTTACATGAATCAACCAATTTTATCCAATCACAATTACTAATTTTAATATACATTCTTCACTTTAATAATACAATTCACCATATTACACTTTTAATATTTCTTTCAATGAAATATGAAACATGGAAACAAAGGATGCCTAATAAATTCATCTCTCATATCTATGTAATGTAAGTCATAAATTCATATGTGGGATTAAAAATTGCATTTTAAATATTAAAAAAGGTTCATGAAAAAAATTGGTGTTTAATGATTGTAAATGATGAAATTAACTCCCAAGGAAAAAAAGATTATTGAATATTTTATTTTTATATATTTGGGAACAGATTTCGGATTCATTCCATGATAGTCCTATAATATCAATACAACTCATACTAGTGCATGAACCATTCCATTACATCTTATAGGGTTGAAGTGAGAGGTATCTAAACCATATGCCCCTAAATTCCAATGAAAATAGTAAAACATATCGTTCCTCTAGTAATTTCCTTTGGTAAATGTCATTGGATCAACCTAACATCTTGGGAAGAAAGCAACATATGGTTTTGAGATGTTTGATCTCCTCCACGGGTTCTAGAGATCGATTCCATGGAACTTTGTTAGCCTTTTCTCATTTATAGGGAATAAGTTTCCATCCTATTCTTCATTTATTCCAATGGAACAAAAATGATAGACATTAATAACCGTAAATGACCCTCACTCCTAAAGTCAAGATTACCGAGCATTAACGTCAGTCTAGAATTATATAATATGACTTTGTCTTGTTGTTTAAAGAATTTGGTAGAATCATATTATCATATTCCACTCAGGTTCATTCCTTGTCAATTATAGTGTTTTTAAAATATTCTCTTTGTATTTATTTTAGCTCATGTAAATGATGTTTCCCTATATTCCTGTACTCTCCAAATCCAAATTCACATTTATTATATCTCAATGTGGTTGATGTTCCATTTATACATCTAGATGAAAATATTTTCAATAAGTTAATTTGTATATGCTCAAACCAATAGGTTTATAGTAAGCTATTTGGTACCCCATTAGGGTTTCTAAAAGTCTTTTGATCCATTTATTCTAGTTTAGTTTGACTATATTCACCGAAATACATTTAGTCTATATATTGGAAAATTCATCTTGATCATTTTCATTGGGATGGTAAGGTGTATATGTCTAGTTTTTCTCTCCATACATTTTATGTATATCATCCATTATTCTATTTCCAAAAAAATTCCCTTTGTCACTGATGTTGTCTGATAGAATTATAATCCTAAATATGATGTTGTCCATACCAAAATCATACAAAAATTCAGAATCATTAGTTTTAGTGGCATTACATTCAACCCATTTAGAGACATCCCCAGAGAATGTAAAGTATATGATTTCCTGAATTACAAGAGGAAGGGTCCCATTAACTCAATTATCAAAACATTAATAATTTAAAAAATCTTGTTTTTGGGTAATATCTATTATTTTTGAAATATTCCATTAAAAATAATACTTTTCACATTTTTAACAATATCAATGAGAATCTATAAATTGGTTTAGAAAATAATTCTCGATTATTTTATTTTCTCACCATTATTTGACGTCTGAAGTGTCATCCAGAATCAATTGTGTGGAAAAATTGGGAAACATATTCTCTTTAACTAGAAAATAATCATCTTATAATGACATTATTATTGAAAATTCTCCAATGAAATTGATTTCCCAAGATATGAAATCCTGATTGAAAATTTAGTTTATGGTTTTTTGAGAGTAAAGGTGATAAGGTACATTAAATGTTGCCAAATAATTTTCTATGTCCTCATTCCATGGTACATCACCTTTTATGATGTAAAATTTCTCTATGACTATGTGATCATTGAGTGTTATCAGTTCTAGAATTTATATTTTAGTAGTGTTGGGTACCCTAATAATTTTATCAGCCACTTGATTTTCAGCACCCTTTTTATCATTAGTCTCAAATTTAAACTACTACAAATGTAGTAACCATATCACCACCATTTGTTTGGAGTTTTCATTTTTTATGATGTACCTAAGTGAAACATGATCTAAAAATAGAATTACTTTAGTTCCAAGTAAATATTTCCATCATTTATATAATTAAAATAACCTAATAAGAAACACCTTTTTAGTTTCTCTATAAATGATTTCAAAGGAATAAACAGTTCTTAATGAATTGTTTATTACTTGTGGTTTTACGTCAATTGTTTTGAAAACAACTTATCCTACATGTTGGTTTGATACATTAAAAAGAAACTTGAATGGATGTCTCCAATTTGATGGTTTCATTATCAGTGGGGTAATCAATTTATATTTCATCTAATCCAATGACTCCCTATAATTACCACTAGAAATGAAGTAATTTTCTTTTAAAATTAATATTTATGGATGAATATAAATCATAATAATGTCATTAGTGAATCTATTATAAAATCTCACGAGCCCCAAAAATGATCTATTGTGTCTCACAAAGGTGGGTATGGAAAATAATTGATCACGTCAACTTTATACATACCCACCTAAATTCATTTTTTTGGAATGATATAACCTTAAACTTTTCTTTTTTCAACCATAAAGAGAGACATTTCAATGTTATAAACTAGATTCTTCTATAAGAATGTTTTCAAAATGTTATTTGGATTCACTAAACAATGATAAATTTCAGTTCCAAAATAGTAAATCCATTAATAAATAACTCTAGGTCGGTCTCAATATGATCTAGGAAAACGGTTACTATACATAGCTAAAATGTAATTGGTGCATTTTATAATCCAAATTTCATCCACTAGTAGGAAAATGTCAGAAGGGATAGTTCAATGTGGTCTTCTCTTGGTCTTTTGGGATAATTGGTACTTGAAAATACCTTGTAAACCAATACAGAATGCAATAACTTTTTCTATGTACTAAAATTTTTATGTTTTGATCTGTGAATGGGAATTGGAGTGGTCTTTCAAGCTGAATTGATAAAACATAAAATAATCAATGCATACCATACAACTATTTTGGAATCCCATTTGAATTAGTTCATAGTTCTCATTTTACTCAATGGTAAATTTGATTTCTTGGGAACTAAATGGATGGGGCTAGAACATTTGGGAGTTAAGAAATTTGGTAGATGAGGTCGGCTACTAACAATCATTCTATATATTGTTTAACAACCACTATTTTTGGGTTTCTTATATGGGTGAAAGTGAATTATAATTCACCACTTAAAAAATATTTAGTTTTCTTATTAAAGAGATTGATATTGTTTTCAAATATAAAAATATGAAATAATTAATAGGTTTTTTCTTCTTGACTATGAAAGAAAAAAGTCCATTTTTGAGTTCTCACTAATTCTAGGGTGTTTTTAATTTATATGTTATCTCCTAAGGCTAATAATTCTTGAATAATAATTCAATATTAAATGGGATCAACACCTTATTTGTGGGAAATTTCATTGATAGAATTATTGTTTTATGGGTTCAACTTAGAGTAAAGAATTTTGATGTTTACCTTTCTCTATCCTAACTCTATATAAAGGGTTCATTAATTCACATTGATGATTATTTCGGACATCATTATGAATGATCATCCCAAAATAAAGGGTAAATGGCATGGTATATTATATTCCTCATTGGCGAGTAAAAAAAATTATAGTGAATAAATCAGTCCTTCGAATCCTACAAGAACATCTTTCAACACTCACTCTAAATAAACATTGGATTATTTTCCTCGTTCTATATCAACTCTTCTGGGATTTAGTTAACATATTTTTAAATATTTAAAGATATATTTTGACACACAATTAATGGAAGAACAACGATCACAGAATTTATTATAAAATTTCAATGAACCAATAGTTAATGGAATGAAAATGTCCCTACGTCTTGACATTTTTTGGGACATAGTGTTGTAATCAAGGATATTAAACTCCTTCATATGTTGATAGGCTTGTTATTACTCAAATATATATTTGTATGTTTCTTGGAATGGTGACAGGTTTGAATATTGTTTTGGTAAAGGTGGAAGATACGAAAAGGTGTCATGCCTTTGTTTTGTTGACCTCCAAATCCTTTTTGGTCTTCCATTCATTGTATTGTTGATTATGTGCGAATTACCTTGGTTGGACTGTAGCTACACAACTCTCCATAACTTGTACCTCAACACATTTATTAATGTAATGATATGGTGATGAACATAATCCAGATACTTATGGTGTTTATACTATCTCAATAACTTTCCATAAAACCATATATATCTCACTACACATATAAATTCATCAATTTTAGTTTCATGTAAATTTTGATAAGTTAAATGTTCTTACATCATAAATAACTCTTATACCATCGCCTCTTGTTCCAAATTTTCTTGAATTATGTGTTATCTTTTTAATGTGGTTCTTGAATTCAACTAGCGATTTTTCCAATCAACTATCTACCAAATGATAGATAAAATGGGTTCCTCTTATTGCCTACAAATATTTGAGAAATGAATAATTCGATGCAATGCTCTTGAAATATTTTTTTGTGGGCAGCCTGCACATAGATTCATGAAATTTCCCCATTATTCATAATGATTCTTACTAGTAGCATGATGAATATAGAATATATCCTTCCTAATTATGGTTCTTTTGAATAATGGGAATAATTTATCATGAATTATTTTCTTAGATCATCCTATTCATGGATCCCTCTAGGTTTTATGATATACAACTACTCCTAAGATACTAACTTAATTAAAAGGAAACTTCCATCAACTTAAATTTCTCCCCAACTACTAATCTTAGATTGAAAATGTAGTAGATAAAGGTTAATTCATGAAGGTGTTGGTTGGGGTCTTCACCTACATGTCTACAGAATTTAGGTACCAAAGGAAACATGTTGACATATATAATTTGAATTTCTTTTTCTAAAAGCATGGTTACCCAATTTTTTAGGGGAAAATATTTGGGAAAAAGGTCCCCAAAGGTCTGTTATGGGTTAATTTCTAGGTTTGGTGGCACAGATGGAATACTTAGAGTTTAACATGGGTCAAAAAATTGATTTCTTAAAAAAATTTCAATATTAACACTCCAAATCCTAGTTAAAAAAGTTATTTCTATCTTAATGTAAAACACAAATAGATCCTCATTATTCTGTTGAGTCAAGCCAATTATTAAAAGTTATATTAAAACTATTCCCTCTGAAATAATACTATTTTTAGTCAAACCTATCATAGGACATGTTATAAAAATATTTCAAAATATTTTTCCTAGTGTAGTATAGTTTCTAGCACAGATCATCTCACTTGATTAGATTATCAATTTTTAATTTACTAATTCAAAATCACCTAAGACTCCTTTTTTTTGTTTTTTATTATATTAAATCAATAAGAAATTTATGTTATTTATAAAGAATAAAATAAAATGAAGTTATAAATTACCAATAAATGATAAAAATAATGAATTTAAAAAGAAAGAACTTGATCATATGGTCCGTTTTAGGTTCTATCATTATTTTCCAATATTTGTTTAGATTACTATGACAATTCACCAACAAAATATCATCCTTGAATAAATATCCATTTTATTTATTGTTGTTACATATCTAATTAATTAATAAATCTGAATTTCACCAACTTTTATTATCAAATTTGATGGAACACCTCAGTCTAGAGTGTGAAATATTCCTGGACCCAGCTCCATAGTATGTTGTTTCATAAATTGATCACCTCAAGGTCACCATATAATGAACTAATCATTGTAATAGAGGAAAAAAATTATAAAAAAAAATTGAAATTTATTTTGGTTACATTTCATCTGGGAAAATCATCACACCCATGTATGCCACACATTTATACCTCTAATATAAAATAAAATTTATCTAAGAATCTGAGAACACCTAATCTCCCCTTTTCCAAGAATTAATCCAACCCCTCGTTATCAATGTAAGTGGTCAAATTGGTGTAAATAAATAGATATGAATAATAAAATAAAGTGGAAATAAATTGAATAATGATGATAGAAGAAGAATAGAAAAAACACATGAATAAAAAAAATAAAAATAGAATAAGGAAGAGAGAGAAGGAATATAAAATAAAATAAAATAAGAAATTAAAATTAAAAAATGGTTAGACTAAAGAACTAATAATAATAAGAAGAATATAAGAAAGGGTGGATAGACATGGGTTAAAAATAGAAAGTGTGGTTTTATTTTTTTATAAAACTAATAAAACATACACAATATTTAACTAAGAGGAATTAAAATATTAAAATTAAAAAAATACAGTTGAGGAAAGTAAGAAGGAATTCCTCTCATGGAGGATGTAAACCCCATGGTGCTGTGGTAATCCGTCTTCTTCTTATAGGTGTAAAAAGAGTGGGTATCATCCTCAATAGAATAAAATATCAGAAAATCCCAAAAAACCAATGTTATATTATGAAAACACAAAATAAAACTAGGTTCATTAAATTGGAATCATGGAATGATATAATCACCAAAAACGAATTTACATGTATTTTATGGGGTCAATTTGGTATCGGCGATAGTGGCCCTACAATTCTTTCTAGTGGTGTTTCCTCAACCTCTCCATCATTCACAAAGTATAGATGGATCTCATTTATCGATAATGGAAATGGATTCCTTTTAATGGGGCCTTAGGCTGGATGAAACATTCCTTCAATGTCTTTCATATTAGTCTTGAGAATTAAAAGTGGTTCAAGTGCTTGA
This sequence comes from Viscum album, assembly GCA_963277665.1. NCBI lineage: Eukaryota > Viridiplantae > Streptophyta > Magnoliopsida > Santalales > Viscaceae > Viscum > Viscum album. Next base: position 480,110,599 of record OY728134.1, read on the forward strand.
GCTCGAGATTTGTTCACCAAAGAAGTGGTATTTCCCCATGAAGATAGGTATTGGGGTACCATCATCCGGTAGAAATAGAAAGTGAGGGTGCTGCAAGTTATAACTGAGTAAGGGAATGTGTTACTACCATATGGAATGAAAATGTTTAAGAAATTATGAATAGTATCTAGTTATTTATCCAACATCAAACCAAAAGTGGGTAGGAGTGAGTGATTATCTATCAAGGTGGGAAACTCGACACTTAGAATCCTACAATGGAATGGGATCCAAATAACAGATGCACACACTAAATGGTCTAGGACAAATAGTACATATTGTGTGAGCATTAGCATGCCCCTACTCATAGGATACTCATGTCGTATCTCATGGAAACCATCCTCCCCGAGAAAGCCCTCCCATGGGCCCACGTGGATGATCATCCTATTTAAGATGAATACGGTGATGTGGGTTTCTATCTTAAGGATCATATCTTAGATGGCCCAATTTTTTGGGTAAATAAATACGTATAAATCATTCAATTGACAAAGTAAATAATAATATAATAATTAAATAAATTCCCCACATCAATATCATAATGAAATTATTAATTTCCAATCATTTTAATTCAAATATAAAAAATAACGGTAATTAAATTAAAAAATTGGTTTCAAGGATATTTTCATTAAAAATAAATTGAAATTCATTTAAAATTACTAAAACTATTGAATCAAATATGAGTTTTCCAATTAACTAATAGATATTGTTTCACCATAACCATTGGAATGATTATCTTCTATGTTTAAAAATAGTTTTAGGTTACATATTTTGTGATTAGTTGAATTAATTTTCCATAGAAAAAGGAGAGTCTTAGGATATATAGTTTCAACTAAGACCAAGGGGTTCATGTAGATATTTTTTTGATAACTCATTAATTTTTTTTTCATTATGTTATTCTACATTATTTTATGTTTTTGTATATGAAATTTCCTAGTACCATTTTCATCTTCTCTCACTCCCTCTCTAATATACACTCGATCAGTTGTTTAGGTTTTTTTCCCTGACTCATTAATAGTTTTTGGATCTTATTATTTAATTATTTTTCTCCATTCTCAATGTCAGGGGATCATCCTAGTGGCAAGAAATATCTATAGTAAAAATTATTTAATTTTTTTGGGGTTTCATTTATTAGAATGTTTTAAATTTTATATCCCCATTGGAACTAATGATGCCTATGGGGGAATTTCCAAGAATCTATTACCCATGATATATGATAAAAAATGGTTTCTTGAATGAAAATATTACCTTATTTCATCATATTTGACACACTAGATAATTTAATTCATCTTCTCCTTATAGCCATGGAGGATGTAAGACTACATTCACACAAAAATAAATACATGGATAATGTTTTGGTAATTTTTTTAAAAAACAATTAATGAATTACTAAATAATTTGTATCACTATTGGAATAATATTAATTAGGAATGACATATAGCACTAAATAATCCACTTGAGTAACAAAATAATTCTTGAATTTTTCATAATGAAGTTCTTTATGATGTTCCAGTTTGACTATGTGAACTCGCTGGAATGAAAATTATCTAATAATGGTTTCCCACAAATTATACCTTATATGAGATCATATTTTTTTTGAGATCTCAGCTATTGAGAAATTATTCATGAAGCAATTAAAACAAATTAAAGGGACCAAAATTGTTATATAGAGTGAGTAACTTCTCCCACTAGAACATTATGGATCTCTTCATTCAATATTATTCCTTTTAATCGGTTCCAATTCATAATAATTGTTTCCCATTCTAAGGGTTGAGGAATATAATATGGCGAGAAACAACTTCTCAACCCCATGAAAAAACATTAATTATTTGAATTTTTTCTATGGTGATTATGGAAAATAAAAAATAAGAATATATAAATTGATAAAGTAATGTTCTTCACATAACACAACATTAATATGTGAAATAATATTTTCGTAGTTATGAAGATGTTGAGTTAATAAGTATTTCCTTATGACGTTTCCATTCCTTCGTGTTTTTGAAATCACAAACACCTTATACTTTAATAAATCGATATTTTACATATCTACGAAAAATTTCTTTCCTTAACGAAATTTTCCCTACCCTAGATTTCTTTATACATATCAATATTTTTCTGAAGTATAAAATTAGGATTCATACCTAATAACTCGGAATCATATAATACATAGATATAAAGCATTCTGTTTTAGGATCCTAATTCTGTGTATAAACTCTAACGAAGTTCCACTCCGAATTCTAGATATGAACTCTATTGATGTTCTATTCTGAATTCTGGATACAAACCCTAATGATGTTCTACTCTGAATTCTGGATATGAACTCTAATGAAGTTCCATTCCGAATTCCAGAAACAAACTCTCATATAGTTTGACTCTGAATTCTGGATATGAACACTCATGTATTTAAACATTGTATTCTGGACTCTGATCATCTCTGAGTTCGACTCTGAACTTCAATGAGTTTGACTCTAAACATTTATTAAGTTCGACTCCGAACATTTACTAATTTCAACTCTGAACTTTTACTAGTTCGACTACAAAATTTTACTAGTTCGACTGCAAACTTTTACTAGTTCGACTCCAAACTCCTATAAGTTATACTCTATAGTCTGTATGTTTAGATTCTGAATTCTAGTGAAACTAGACTCCGAATTTTCATAGAAACTTAGACATCGGATTTCTATAGAATTCAGGTTCCAAATTCCTACAAAATAGAATCTGAATATATCTTTATCATAGATTCTGAATTCCATTTCGATTAGACTCTGAACTTTTGTTTACATACATTCTGATCATCAGTTTTACTAATACCTACATTTGATTCATTAAAAATTGATGTCTTGCTTTCAGTTATTTACTAACTGTTGGTTGAGTGACACATGTATAGGTCCGTCTAAAATTCAAGGAGGAATATGACCGTTGGATGTGGGAGACGACCATTGGAGCTTCTCCTATAAATAGGAGTTCATTTGAACATGCTCAATACTTTGGAAATGTTGGGGATTAGAACATCCGAAAGTGATTACTAGAGAGATAGGATATTATCAACTCTCAATCTTTGTGCATAATGTTTGAACATCTTGTTCAAACATTGATTTTTGCAGACTTGCTTTGTGCGAATCTGATTGTTGGTGATTACAATCGACGGATTCGGGGGATATGAAGAAAATGATTCGAACACCTTGATGGTGAGGGCTTCCTATTTGAGGAAGACAGACTTTCCAACTACCTTAACGTTGAGGGCTTGCGGGGATAACAAGACAGATATCCCGATCTTCGTATCGAGGGCTTACCCAGGTGTGGGTAAGATAGACTTTCTTGAAAGTATAAATCAAGGGATCTTTATCCAAGTTTATTGGATACCCTTCTATTTGTGTTAAAATAATTATTTATTGTTACTTGTTTTTGATACATGTTTATTTGTTTTGCTGCATTTTGTATTTCTATGGAAAGTATAACTTTCTTATACTTCCTTACTTGTACTCTGATTTAGTTTGATTCTATATGCTTTAAGGTAGAATCTCAGATTTTAAACTTTTGTTAAGTTCAATATTCTGGATCCATTTTTACGGAACCCATTTCTCATAATCACTTTCCATATTTAAGCACGTGTATAGAACTAGAAGTTTCTAACTTAATACATTGTCCTAATGTTTTAATTGGTGTTAGAGGTGTTACGAATTTTTTTAGTTTAACTTTGTTGAAATTATATCTTTTTATTTTTTATGGATATTTTTAATTTGTAAAATTCTACCCCCTCTTGTATATTGAGCAATTACATCATTATTTCTATCTTACAATTGGTATTAGAGGAGGAATCTGAAAAACTTATACTCACATATAATTTTTTCTTGCTCAGTATTTTCATTGTTCTATATTTTTCATTCTTAGGAATATTCTCCTTGAATCTGAACTTTTGTTATTAACAAGTTTGTGTGTAGAATTATTTTTAAGATGACAGGTATCAATATTGGTTCCATCAACAACCTCAACCCTACATGACTACCAATTGTTGACGGTAATTATTATGAGTGTTGGAGAGATCGTATGAAGACTTTCGTTATCAATACTGGGGTAGATAATTTTGTAATGCTTACCAGTGGATAAAAAATTACTGATAAGGAGGTAAGTTCTTTTACTAATCAAGAAATGCATGAATACCAACTCAACTATAAGGTCCGAAATACTCTACTTTGTTCAATAACTTGGAACATTTATAAGAAAATTTAATTCTTTTGAAACAGATAACTGTATAAGGAAGAAACATGAAGTTACTCATTTTGGAACATCTAAAGTGATTGAGACTAAAAGTGCTATGCTTAGAGATGAGTATCATGGTTTTAATTTTCCTTATGGTGAACCCATATGTAAAGTACAATGAATATTCATGACTATCGTGAACAGCTTAAAATATATGGGAGATAAAGGTTTAGATGTTAAAGATCTTGTTCACAAGATTATATATATCATGCCCAATGAGTGGGAATCAAAGATAACTACTATTCATGAGAACAGAACGGTTAATCAAATTTCTTTTGATGAGCAGTTTGGAACTCTTCTGCAACAGGAGAGAAGGGTGAAGAGAGATGCTGAAAAAATAAAGAAGATGAATGGGAATGGTACTGTTGCTTTTACTACAACATCAAATCACATGAAAGATAAGACTCTTGAGAGACTAACTAGATCCTAGTCTAAGAAGGCAATTATCAAATCAGAATCTAGTGAGAGTGAAGTCTTAGATAATAAGTTATCCAAGATTTCTTGAAGGATGAACAAGATAGGTGGACAGAGAAATTTCCAATACAAGTATAAGAAGAAGGAAAGGAAAGATAATAATGATTCAGAGGTCACATGCTATGAATGTAAGAGAGTTGGACACATATGTCCTGATTTCCCTATGCTCAAAAGAAAATAGAGTGAATAAATACATTCTGAAAGGAATAATAAGAAGTATTATAAGTCTAAAGCTAAGAGAGTTCTGAAATCCAATGACACCTGGAGTGCTAGTGCTGGTGACTCTTCAAATGAATCTTCAGATTATGAATCTTCTGGATAGAAGAATCATGGTCTTATAGAAAGGCTACCAATTGATAACCATTTCTTTATGGCTAAGGTACACAATGCTGAATCATTTATCAATGTTTCTTTGAATGCCAATGATAGTAAATATTATAACACTTATGAAGAATAATATTCTTTTGATGAATAAAATACTTTACCTACCTTTGAATAAGTTTGTAAGTTTTCTGAACTTTTTGTGATTGAGAACTCAAAACTCATGAAAAAACATGATTACAAAAAATCTAGGAATACTATTTTTACTAGAGAAATATCATATATTTCTAAATATATTGATAATAAAAATTCTTATTTTGGAAGTATTTCCAAAAATATTGAGGAAGTTAATTCTGAGAAGAATAAACATTCTAAAGAACTAGAAAATGTAATTTCTAGGAAAGATGTTTTTGAGTATAGATCTTGTTCAAAATAACATGCTTTTGAAAATAAGAATGTTGTTATAAAACTCAAATCCGAAATATTTTCCTTGAGGTAGTGTTTTTCAAACATTTCCCGTGGTAAGGAAATTTTTTGATAATATTTATTCAAAAATTCGACATCAAAGGAATACTTCTGGTATATGTTACACAAGTTCTAAACTGAATTTTAGTAATAACTACTTTGTTCCTCAAAGTGCCCCATTTTGCACAAAGTGTCAATGTGGTGGTCACTGGGCAAATAATTGTTCATTAAAAAAACCCAATCTTTAGGATTTCATAGGTATTATTTTTCTAAGAAGATGTGAGTACCAAAATTTTTTCATTCTGAAATTTCTGGATCCAAGAAAGTCTGGATTCTGAGAACCTAATGTTTTATTATTTTTAGGAAATTAGGGAAACTACCAACAATAATACATGGTTCATAGATTGTGGATGTTCTTGGCATATGACTGGTAATAAGACTATTTTAAAAATATTATCAAGACGAAAGGAGGAAAAGTAACTTTCAGAGATAATGCTCAGGGAGAAATTATTGGTATATATAATATTGTTCTTCTTGGGTAAAATTTGATTTCATATGTTTTGTTTGTTAAGGGTCTTAAGAATAACCACATTTGCATTACTCAATTATGTGATGATGTATACCTTGTGAATTTTAGGAATGATAAGTGCTTAGTACACAATTCCAAGGAATAATTTATTTTTTCTACCCATAGGAAAGAGAATGTTTACACTTTGAACTTACAAGACCATAGGAGCCAAGACATAACATTCCTAAGTGCAATGGAAGATCATTCTTGGTTATGGCATAGAAGACTAGGTCACTGTAACCTTATAAAATTATGTAGACTCTCTAAGAAGAAACTAGTTAAGGATATACCAGAGTTTAGATTTGATTCTTCTAAAGTCTGTGAACCTTGTCAATATGGGAAGAAAAATAAATCTAATTTTAAATCAATCGGTGATGTCAAAACAACTGATTTGTTATAGTTGGTGCACATGGATCTTTTTGGTCCAACACAAAATGGAAGCATTAGAGGCAAATAATATTTTTTTTTCTAGTTGATGAATACACTAGATTTCCATGGGTCTATTTTATTGCAAAGAAGTATGGATATTTTTCTTATTTCAAAATTTTTAGAGCCCAAGATACGAATAAGAAAAACCTTCCACTGAAAACTATTCATAGTGATCATGGAGTATAATTTCAAAATTGTGATTTTGAAACTTTTTGTAGTAAAAATGTAATTACTCACAAATTTTCAGCACCCATAACACCTCAACAAAATGGAATTTTTGAAAGAAGAAATATAATTATTCAAGAGATAACTAGAACCATGTTGAGTGAGTATTCTGTAGCCAAAAATTATTGGGCTGAAGCTGTAAGTACTGCTTGTTATACTATAAATCGAGTTTTGATTAGATATTTTCTTAATAAAACTCTTTATGAGTTATGGAATGGTAGAAAACATAGACTTTTCTTCTTTAAATTTTTTAGTTACAAGGTATTCATACTGAATACTAAAGATAATCTACACAAATCCGCATCAAAAATCTGATGAAGTAATTTTCTTAGGCTACTCCATAAGTTCTAAGGCTTATAGAGTTTTTAAAAAAAACACTTGCACTGCTGAAGAGATAGTACATGTCAAATTTTATGAGCCTGATCCTTTTATTTTTAAACCATCCCATCTGACATCCTCATATGTGTTTTCAAAAAATGATTTTCAACCATTGATAGAAAATACTTATGATAAGGATTATTTCTTAGCAGATGCTTCTGAAACATTTACCCTAGAGGATTTTATACCCTATGTTGATGAACAGGTTTTACAAAACTGAAAGAAGTCGTTTCTAATGAATCATCTCAGTGATAGTATCATTAGTGTTGTGAATCAACCTGTAAGTACTAGAAGTTCCTTATGAAATGAGGTAGATCATCTAGCATGTCATTCTCAATTAGAACAAAAAAAAAGCACTGATGATGATTTAGGGCATGATGATTGGATTAAAGACATGCCAGATGAAATAAATGATTTCGAAAGGAATAAAATCTCGACCTTTGTTGAAAGACCTAAGTAAAATTCTATTATTAGAGTAAAATGGGTCTTCAGAAAAATTTGTGATAAAAATGGAGTCATCATAAGAAATAAAGCTAGACTAGTTGCTAAAGGATATAATCAACAAGAAGGAATAGACTATGAAGAAACCTATTCTCTAGTAGCTATACTTGAATCTATTTGTATCTTACTTTCCTTTTCAGCATTCTTTAATTTCATGATTTTTCAAATGGATGTGAAATGTGCTCTCCTTAATGGATATGTCCAAGAGGAATTTCTTGTTGAAACACCTCCTAGCTTTGAAGACACAAAACATCCTGATCATGTTTTTAGACTTACTAGAGCTTTGTATGGCATTAAACAAGCCCCATGAGCTTGGTATGATAGACTTACCTGATTTTTGTTTCAAAATAACTATGTTAAGGGAAATGTAGATCCAACCATTTTTATAAAGAAATATGAGAAAAATGTTTTGATTGTTCAAATTTATGTTGATGACATTATATTTGGTTCAACTCAGAAATCATTAACTAATTCCTTTGCAGATCTAATAAATTTTGAGTTTGAAATGAGTATTATGGATGAGTTAACATTTTTCCTTGATTTTCAAATTTCTTAAAAACCAGAAGGAATCTACATATACCAACATAAGTATATTAAATATCTTCATTAAAATTATGGATTTGACAACACTACGAGTATAATTAATCACATTGGTACCTCAAATACACTTTATCTTGATGAAGCTAGGAAATCAGTAGATCAAACATCTTTTATAGGAACGATAGGAAGTCTACTTTACTTGACTGCAGGTCAACCAGACATGATGTTTTCAGTATGCTTATGTGAAAGATATCAATCCAATCCTAAGGAATTTCATCTTTAGGTAGTGAAAAGAATTTTTCACTACATAAAGGGAACCATGGATTTAGGACTATTTTAAACTTCTAGAAATGATTTTGTTTTAAAAATATTTTCAGATGCTAACTTTGGTGGATGTAGAATGGATAGAAAAAGTGCATCCAAAAAGTTTCATTTCATAGGAGATTCATTAGTTTCATGTTATTGCAAGAAGCAACAGTCTGTAGCACTTTCCACTACTGAAGCTGAACATGTAGCAGTTGGAAGTTGTTGTGCTAAAGTGTTGTGGATGGAACACACACTCACAAATTATGGATTAAGTTTTACTAAGACTCAAATATTATGTGATAACACAAGTGTCATTTCCCTTAGAAAAAAACCCTGCACATCACTCTCGTGCGAAACACATATATATTAGGCATCACCATCTTAGGTATCACACACTAAAAGGAGATATCATTATTTAGTTTATCGGAATGCAAGATCAACATGCTATCATTTTCACAAAATCTTTACCCTATGATAGATTTGAATACATTAAACAAAAGTTAGGAATGATAACAGTGAGGTACTATTTCTTCATTAACTTCTTTTTGAACCATTCTCCTTATATTAATAAACTCTTTTTCATTGGGGGGGGACATTTATTAGTCTTTCAAAAAATTTCGTAATGAGTTTTTCAAAAAAATTTGTAATGAATCTTTCAAAAAAAGTTGTAATGACTCCTTCAAAAATTTTCATAACGAGTCTTTCAAAAAAATTCATAATGATTCTTTCAAAAAATTTCACAATGAATCTTTAAAAAAATTTCATAATGAATCTTTCAAAAAAGTTCGTAATGAGCCTTTCAAAATTTTTCGTAATGAAATTTTCATACTGAGAATTTTCGTAATGGGGATTTTTGTAATGAAGTTTTCGTACTGAAAATTTTCGTAATGAAAATTTCGTACTATAAATTTTCATAATGATTTTTTCGTACTAGAAATTTTTGTAATAATATATTCATACTTGGGTTTTCATAATGATAATTTTTGTAATAAGTATTTTCATAATTAGAATTTTCGTAATTAGAATTTTCAAAATGGGAACTTTCGTACTCATAATTTTCATAGTGAGTTTTTCCGTAAGGAGTTTTTTGTACTCAAATTTTCTTCAAGAATTATATTACCTATTATGAATAAACTTCTTAGCCAATCCAAAAGGTATGATTTCCTTACTTATGTCTTTGGTAGTGATTTTTTAGTTGCTGGTAGTTTCTTTTTCTTATAAAATTTCTCGGTTTCATTTCTTCTCAAATCCGAATTTTTTTTAAAACCTCAAAAGATCAGATTCAAGATTTCCTTGCGGATATGATTTCAACATTCAGATCAGATCAAGGATTTATTCAACCGTTTTATTGGTTTTGGAACTTCAAAGGTCAGATCTATCGCTTATATAAAGGGCAACACAGATGGTTGTCCCACATCGTTTTTCAAGCTCTTGTGTGTCGAATCTCTACATCAGTTGTTAAAGGCCATTCCGAATCCTCCAGAGCTCCTCCATTCCGAATGTCTATTGAATCTACTTCCCAAGATATGTATACCTCGAAGCTAATTTCAAAATGGCTAGTATACAGATAAAGACTGGTCCATCAAAACATTTACATGAATGATTCTATCATCTCCAAGAACCTAAAGTTGAATGGTTGGGAAGATTCTTGTGTATCCAAGACAAATGATCAAGATGCAGCTTATCCAGAGATACATTTATAATTCAATGAATCAGAAATATTTTATGAGGAAGAGGGAAGTGAAAAGTTTTCTTTCAAGTAATATGGAAAGACTTACAAACTTACATACACGAAGGCAGCAAGCTTGGTAGGGCTAGTATACGAAGGAGAATCTGAATTTTGTTCACACAAACTCTCGGATGCTCAAGGTAGTTTTTTTAAGGTTAAGGCGTTACAATGTCTTAGACTTGATGATTTCAATACAATAACAATTTCTCACCTATATCCTAATAATCGGATTCGTCATCTTTGGGTACATGGTTTCTTGGATTCGAGAAAGGGTGATAAAGATACCCAGAAGAAAAGTGACATATATTTCATAGACTTCATGTTGAATCTATGAAAAATAAATCTGATGAGGCATGTTCTTTTGACATTCAAGAACATCAAGGAAGGAAACTTGAGAACTCAAATAATCATGTACCCTATCTTACTATCAAAGATGATAGTTCGGTGTTAAGATTCTTTCATGATTGCATGTAAGTCTAAAGTTCGGAATTACAAGCTTATGCTTTTCAGTGATGACACACTTAAAAGAATGAATATTGATTTTTCTAAGGAAACATGATAGTTTTATAATTTTCCATAGGAAGAGGTTTAAACCATTCTGGATAATGTAGAAAAACTGAGCCAGTGATGAATTTTACTAAGAAGTAGAAGCTTAAGGAAGTGGTTTCTGAAGACAAGACCCCAAAATCTAAGGAAACCCAATCCTCACCTCCCAAGCTGAAAAAACAGAAAGAATATCCAGATGAGTATGATGATAAATGGAGAGAATATACGTAGAAAAGGAAATAAGGGGATCCACAGTTTGGATTATACCCTGTTGAGGCTAACGCTTAAAGAGAAAAATTTGCGGATGAGTTAGAAAGACCGGGAAAAGAGAAAAAGATGAAGAAAAATATTTCAGACGAAGAGATTGTTCAATATCTTCTAAATACCATAGAAATAGCTTTTGAGAAGATTCCCTTTCTGGAAAATTTTGATGTCCACCATTACCAGAGACTCCTGGGAAGAAGTACTTCACTTCGGAAACGTCCAAAGTGAAAGAAGTTTCTAAATGAGTAGAGAAACGAGATGTTAAAGAAGTAGAGGAAGAATTTGTTGAATAAATTGAAGAAGATGAAGAAAATGAAGTGATGATCTGGATGACTTGATTAAACAAGTGGAATATTATTAAGAAATTGATGAATATTCAAAGTTAGTCACTCTGGGAAAGGGAGTTGACAAATAAGGTAAGAGAGATGAAGTCGAGGAAGAAGAAAAAGAAAACGAATTACCTGATAAAGAAGTAATCTATGAGAAGCATTACCTCAAAGAAGGAGAAGAGAAGGAGAAGCCAGATAAAGATAAGATTGTTTAACTATCATAATCTGAGGAAGAATCTCCTAATGAGGAACCCATTCCAAAAGTTGATAAGGGGAAGATAGTGCTTTTGGAAACCCCAAAAAAACATATAATAAGGAAAAAGTATATTGTTGGTTCTTCAAGAAGAGAGATGGTGGAAAATGTAGAAGAACATTTCCAAAGAAAAGTGTCTGATTCGAAGTCATCATCACTAGGTTATGAATTTGCGGTAGAATCATAGAAGAAGTTGGTGGACACCATTCTGATCATTCCCACCATATAATCTAGAAGCTAGATGATGCAGTACAGTTGGAATCAGAAGTCCTAATACTTATCCATGGTGATGGATAATTGTGTGAAGATTGAAGCAGATCATAGAAATTTCCTTATCAATTATGATGTTCATAGGAAATCATGCCGCAAAATCAATTTTTGGTCTATGAAAATTGATGAATACAAGGAAGATATTGATAATTTTGAGAATGATGTTAATGATGCTTTTGACACTAAGTATTCCAAAGTGAAGGATCTTCCGGAAAAGCTGAACCGTGAGAAAAATTCTCAGAATCAACAAGTGAAGGATGTAAGTGGGAATGATAAATCTCTTGCTCAAAATTTTAAAAGGGATAAAGATCTCCAGATTGAGATCAAAGAAAAGAATGTAAAGCAAGATGAAGTTCTTATGGAGCAATATGAGACCCTAAAAGCTCAAGATGCAAGGATAAAAGATTTGGAGAAACATGTTGAGGAGGATCAAAAAGATTTGAAGAAGCTTAAAACCCTCTTGATGAAATTAATCCCAAAGGAAAATGAAGACAAATAGACTCCATTCGATATTTTGTTGCATTTGATTTTCCTTGTAAAAAATCATTCAACTCTAATGAAATCTTTGGTTGGTTTTGTTTTGTCTTGTTATGTACTAATTTTTTAGGTACTTTATTTATTTTCTATTCCCTTAAAATCTTTTTTAAAATCACAAAGGGGTAGAGGGAAAAAAACTACTCCAATGAGGGAGAACGGAAAATTTTATAAGTGAAGAACTATCCTTAAGTAAGGGGGAGTTCCTCATTATGATGTTTTTCATTTGTATTGATAATGAAAAACAACACTCTGGAAATTCAGAATACAATCCTTATAGTTCCAAAGTCTAAGGAGGAGTTAGTTGTATTCATCATCATCTATGATCAATGGGAGAAAAGTTTTAATTTCAAAGTCTAAAGATATTTCTTTTAAGGCCTTATATTCATTTTCGAAAGGTTGTTTGTGATTTCAAAAAAGGGGGAGATGTTTGAGTCAATAAGTATTTCCTTATGACTTTTCCATTCCTTCTTGTTTGGAAAATCACAAACACCTTATACTTTAGCAAGTCAATATTTTAATTCTCTAAGGAAAATTTCCTTAAGGAAATTTTCCCTAACCTAGATTTCCTTATACATATCAATATTTTTCTTAAGTATAAAAATCAGATTCATACCTAAAAACTCAGAATCATATAATAATTAGATATGAATCATTCTATTTTAGGATCCCAATTCTAGATTTGAACTCAAATGAAGATCCACTCCGAATTCTAGATATAAACTCTAATGATGTTCCATTCCGAATTCTGGATACAAACCCTAATGAAGTTCTACTCCAAATTCTGGATACGAACTCTAATGAAGATCCATTCTGAATTCCGTATACGAACTCTGATATAGTTGGACTCCGATTTCTGGATACGATCCCTCATGTAGTTCAACTCGGAATTCTGGACACCGAACATCTATGAGTTTGCCTCCAAAATTATATGATTTTGACTCCGAAATTTTACTAAGTTTGACTCTGAAATTTTAATATTTCGACTCCGAAATTTTACTAGTTCGAATCCGATCATTTACTAGTTGGACTCTGAACTCCTATATGTTCGACTCTGAACTCTATAAGTTCAGATTCTGAATTCTAGTGAAACTTGACTATGAATTTTCTAATATATTCAGACTCCTGATTTCTTTGGAATTCAGGTTCGGAATACCTACAAACCAGAATCCAAATATCTCTTTATTATAGACAACGAATTCCATTTTGGTTAGACTCCGAACTTTTGTTTACTTACATTCCAAACTTCAGTTTTACTTATAATTACACTTGTTTCATTACAAAATGATGTCGTGCTTTTAGTGATTTACTAACCGTTGGTTGAGTGACACATGTGCAAGTCCCTCCGAAATTCAAGGTGAAATATGACCGTTGGAGGAGGGATCCTAACGTTGGAGCTTCACCTATAAATAGGTGTTCATTTAAACATGCTCAGTACTTTTGGAATTTTTGTGATCAGAACATCCTGAAGTGATTTCTAGAGTGAGAGGCTCTTATCTTCTCTAACGCTTCATGCAGAAAGATTGTACAGCTTGTTTTAACTTTTATTTGTCCAAACTTTCTTCATGTGACTCCAATTTTTTGTGATTGTAATTGAGGGCTTCTAGGGATAAGAAGACAGAGGTTCCAACACCTTGAAGTTGAGGGCTTCCTTGCTGAGGAAGACAGAGGTTCCAACTACCTTGAAGATGAGGGCTTGAAGGGATAGAAAGATAGAGATTCTGATCTTCGTATCGAGGGCTTACCCGAGTGTGGGTAAGACATACATTCGTGAAAGTATAAATCCAGGGACCTTTATCCAAGGTTGTTGGATACCCTTCTCTTTGGGTTAAAAGACTAATATCTGGTTACATGTTTTTGTTATAATTTTATTTTTTTCCTCTTCATTTTGTATTTCTAAGGAAAGTATAACATTCTTATACTTCTTTACTTTTAATCTGATTTAGATAGATTATATACGCTTTAAGGTAGAATCTCATATTGTAAACATTGGTTATGTTTCATTTTTCTAAATCCATATTTCCAAAACCTGTTTCTCGGAATCACTTTCCAGATTTATACAAGTGTATAGAACTAGATGTTTGTAACTTCATACATTGTCACAATCTTTTAATTAGTGTTAAAGGTGTTGTGAATTTCCTTAGTTTAACTTTGTTAAACATAGATATTTTCCTTGTTTAAGAAAATTTTTAAAGTGTACAATTCACCCCCCCCCCTTGAATATTGAGCATCTACATCGTTATTTCAATCCTACAGAAAAAATCCAAAAACATGATGAGGATATCTTGTGAAGAACTCCCTTCTATAAAGAAGCATTTTTATGATCAAATGGTGTCATTTTTTGGATTCCCATGAACATGAATTTTTTTGGTATTATATGTCCTTTTGTTGACCCCCATATATGATTTCAATTTTTAGTCAAAGATGTGATGTTATATACTACATCATTTGATTTCTAAAAATTTCTTGGAATTGGGGTTTTGATAGCCTAACATGTTTTTTTGGGAATTACCTTTCCAGAAAGATCCCTATTCTTGAAATACCATGGGAATATATATTTTTTGAAATACGTTTAACCATTATATCCTTTAAATAACCCACTCCTTGACTAAATATAAGAAGATCAAATATTAGTGAGAGTTACTAGAGAAATTATAATCTTATAAACCAATGAATTTGATATATCTTTATGATTTAAATCACATGTAATTAATTTACCACAATTGATAATAAATATATACCTTGAGAAACATAAGAATCCCATTGTGAATGAAGGGGTATCATGATCCCCCTTTGCAAGTGATTCGTCTTGAACATTAGAATACAAGATATTGCTTTTGGTCCCCTCCATGAAGGTGGACATTCATGATCCGCATAATATTAAAGATCATTTGTTTCCCCTAACATATAGGTCCCACTCCCCTAATCTATACAAATCACATTACAAGTCTTAAAAATGTGATAAGTGATCCATGATGTATTTATTCGCACTTTTCAATTTCATTAATTATTTGTATCACTTCATTTCAATATATATCATTGATAAAAAAATAATATTGATGGTTATCATTTGGAAATGTTTAAACCCTAAAAATTATAAGATGTGACATATTATAATGAAACCAGAAAAAAAAGATTAGTCTAATGGTAATTCTAAAATTCCCCTACTCCAATCATTTATCCAATTGAAAAAAGGAATTTACTTCTCATTATCCCTAACTGATGGATCCACCAAGTTATTTACAATCACGAATCAACATTATAATGAGTTTCACATTCATAATTATGGTAGAAATAACTCCCCTTATCACATTTTGTCTATCTTAGATCATGAATCTATTTAATGATCCATGTATGAAAGGATTTCATTATGAGGTATAAATCCTAATATTATTCCCAATGATGATTTCATCACAATGAATCACTGAGCGAGATAGGGAATGAGAAAGAAAATAGGAAAACATACATTCCCATTTTTTTGACCACATATTTGAAAACATCCATTCACATGTAATACCTACTCATGATCTCCTAATTTTAATGAAAAATTTTAATCCTCCAATCATGGGTAATCCCCAACTCTTTCTGCCATAAATTAAGTCATCAATTAGCTTAGGAATCAAAAACATCATATTTTCCTAATCCACAATCAATCAATTTTTATCTCACCATTCATAATATAAATTTCATAATATAATTATTTTAAAACACATTCCTAATATCCTAGTCACCAGATGTAATATTTTACAACAACTCCCTCATCGAATAATATTTAATTTCATGGTGCTGTCCAATTACATGACCTTAAAGACTGTCAAAAAAACTATATGGGAATTTATTCCTCTTATAAAAGATATATAAGAATCCTATAAATGATTCAAATACAATATCAATAACCCTTTATTACCTATCATTATGAGGTTGTGTTCCTTATGAGATCACATATATCCCTCTTTCTTGGGCCATATTCTTCATGAGTGAGGATGTTCAAATTATTTGGGATGTTTTACCATTGAGATCCCCCTTTACTTCTAATAGGGAAATATTACTTATTTATTATTCATTAATGAGGAAATAATTAAAATGAATACTTAACATCATTAATATGTCTATATTCACTCAATGTATTGGAAAATTTCATTTGTTGGGACATCTTTTTGAGAAAACCATATTTTTGTTAGGGGTGTTTACTCAACTCGTTGATCCAACCCCATGCCTCATACTGTTATATTCTATATGAATATGACTGATCAAATATTTTCCATATTTCTATTAAGGTAAACTAGAAAGGTCTACTTATGTCTAATTTTAACATTAATCATCAATATGTATATTTAACAAACTCTTCCTTAACACACAGAGTAAAACCATATAAATTGGCCTTGTCAGATGCCAATAAAATATAAAACATTTCAGTTTATAAATAATCTAAAAGATAGGGGTTTAATTCCTTCATAAGGATTAGTATTCATTCCCTCTTAGGGACCTGATCCAAAATATACAACACTTTCTACCTTACAAGATGAAAATAAATTATGAAGTTTCTATCCCTACAACAAATATAGGGAACCACCAAATGATCACTAATTAATACTATAACAAATATAGGGAACCACAAATAAATGAATATTATCAAATATTTAGATTTTAATGACTATATACTGGAATAGTGTTAACTAATTCTAGGATGGGATATGTAAATGTTTCATAATTATAAATTCAGTCTATAAGAGAGTCTCACAGAAGTCCAAAATCTCCTCAATAATGTTGTGAAGAGATTTACCTACCACGCTATATACTAATTATTTATCCAATGCATCATCAAAATAATTCAAATATACCACATTACATTTTAAAGAAGTTCTACCGTTACTGTAAATTAGTGACATATAATTGCACATCATAGTTCCAAATGATAATAGGCCAATTTTCATATTCCACCTCCCTAAAATAAGTATGTGACTTCTTATTACGAGAATCCGAAACAATAATATCCCTTCATATAATAAAAATAATTTTAAAGTCATTTTCCACCATGAACTATAAGACTCATATTTTTATGATGTTGTAACCTCATTATGAGAATATTTACCTAATACTCTTTTGATTCATATAAAATATAAACCACACACTAGATGTAATGTCTCCATGTTTTTATAGTGAAAAATACTCACATAATATATAAATAATGGGAACCACAATATTAAACAAGTGATATAATCTCTCGTGACACATAATGTTACACTAGAAGAATTTAGTTAAAAGAATAATAATCTAGATTGCTTTCTTAAAATAAAACCCCTCTCTTTATGAAAATATTGATATATTATAACCTATATGTTGAATTGGTGGGTATGAAAATGAGTAAAAACATTATGAAATAAATTTATAATGGTCTTACTAAATTTAATAGTATTTATTACTTCTTATGAAATAAACACACACATTGTTTGAAGTTGTTTTATATTACAAAATTCATTTTCATCAAAATAGTTTTTTATTATTTTGTTTGTGAAAATATTAAATAGTTTTCTAGTTTTATATTAATTTTTTTTATAAAATGATGATAATTTGGAAATTATTATATGAAAATTAATTTAGTGTAATGATTTTTGATTTCACTGAAATGATTGACATTTCAGGGAATACAGAAAAATACATATGATTAAAATTTTGTAATTTATTTTCATAAAATATTGTTATTCATAAGAGTAGTTATATTTTTGGAATTTTTTTCGAAGTAAAATTTTCTCTATATTATTTAGAATATTGTAATTTATCCCATTTGAATCAAAAATATTCATGATTTTGATATAATTCAATTTTTATGCTAAAAACACAGTTTTACGAAATAATTTTTCATTTGGATTGGGAATTAAACTTAAAATTGATTCCAAAATCATACAATAACTAAATATTGGTAAATAAATTCAATTTTTAGAAATATGATTTTAATATTTTTTAAATTGTACTCTTTTATTTTTTGTCATTATGAATAGTTATCACTGTTAATATGTGTCACCATAGTAAGGATAAAATGGTTAAAACAAATATTAAACAATGACAAAAGGTCTTAAAATCAACTGAAAACATGTCTTAATTTCAATTAATGTAATAAATGTTATCTAAGTAATCTAAAACTCAAATATATAGAATTTTGGAGATATTTTTCATAGATAATTATAGGTACAATATTTTACCTAGAGAAATTTAAACAATGTTAATCTCTCAACATTAATATCTCTAAAAATTAAATATAATTATAAAATTAGGGAAATATCAATTGTAAGTATTTAATAGAAATATTAATTATTATTTTTGTCATGTTACTTTTTTTTTAATTTTTACTAACAACATTATTACCATATTTTCTTACGATACACAGACATTATATTTATTCAATTAATATAAAAATAAATTACCTAAAATTACAAATATAGAAATTAATACAATAATGATATGTTATTGAGTAACATACATTTTTTTGATATATATATATATATATATCATATTATGGATGTGTGAAATGGTTATATTCAAATTATATCTCAGTTCTAGTGTCTTTAATTTCAATATAAAAAAATTGATTCAAAAAATTCAATAATGATATTTAATAAAAACAATATCTTGTTACATTATTTTAAAAACATAAAAATATTGAAAGTGTCCAAATTGACAAATATACAAAATAATATATCATAAATTTACCATTTATCACCCAATTGTTTCCTTATAAGTAAAATTATAATCATTTTAGATTGAAATATTTTTTACTATGGCTAATATTGATAATGGTAAACAAATTGGTCTATAAAAACAAAAAGGATTGAAATGAAAAAAACCAATAAAAACCTCAATTTATAATGATATATAAACCATACAATATATTAATACCAGTTCATTATAATTTAGAATCATTATTCATGAGAAATACAATAATTATATTATAATCATTTAAAAACATTCGAGTGTGTCTTTTTCCTACCTTATAAAACGACACATCGCCCCCCTTTAATTTTCCATAATTAGTCCATCTAGCTGAACCAAACTCTTCCCATTTGACTTATCATCATCTATATCCATGATTTATTGGTTTTTGTATCCTTAAAAAAGTATTACCTGGGTCCTTCATTAGTTATCCAAAATAGGCATACTTACAAAAGATAATCATTTTACTCAACATTATTAATTTTATTTCATCATATAAAACCTTTATATTTTGGTTATTTTTAATAAAATAAAAAATCATGTATCCTAGTTATAGTAAAATTATATTATGTTCTTAATAAACAAATATACATTGTCGTTTACATCATTTGGGAAGTTAATATATCGTTTGTGTGTATGTGTTGACAAATACCTCTACGTAGAGATACAATTAATTTGACATCACCACCATTCATGGTTTTTTAGTTTGATGGGTATGATGATTATATAATATATCACTGAAATATTTATTCTTATGAAATTTTAATCTAATATCTATATTCATACCATCAAATCCACTAGAAATGATAACGTCTCTTATGCATATGTATAGGCTATCACCTCCACAATGTAGTGAAAATTGTTTTCTATTTTTTAGTGTCATGGTTCATAATAATCATAAATATAATTATTATATTTCATATATATGATATAATAATTATTATGGAATGTAGAATTAATATTTACCTTTCTTTTATTCAAATTTTTAAAATGTGAAAATAATGTTGAAGCATATGTATTGTTTGTCATCTTCAACCACAGTGTGATTTATTTTTTTATTTGTATCCTTTGTGGATGAATATATATATAATGTAAATGTTATTTATATAATTGTTAATATTATTTATATGATGTAACCATGATCACTTTACAAGTACTAGAACTAACAAAACAAAATTCTCATGAAAAATGAGATAGTTAACACTTGAATATGATAATTTGTTAAAGAATTAAAAATAAATGAAATTATAAATATTTTATACGGGAAATATATGATATTATAATTTTGAGTGTCACAATTATATATATATATAATTTATTTGTAATATATTAAAATTTATTATAAATGAGTTTTTAGTTATTTTGAAACAAGTCAAACTTGAGTTAAGTGTTTCTCATCTCACTTTTATTTGAGTGAGGCATATTTAATATTCACAACATGATTTCATTATGTAGTGTATATACAAAACATTATTGAATTTTATGATTATATTCCTCAAAAGTATTGATATTTACACATCTTTATAAGTTTCTCTCTTTCATGAGGTTTTTATTCTGATACTACCATGGTAGTAAGGGTTCTTCATCTCATTATTATTTCATTAAGGATTGTTTGGTGTTTTTCTCATTTATATTTTTTAAGAGGTATACATACTACCTCATTGACTTGTTATATAATGTTTCTTTTTATATTAATTTTATTTAATATTTCATTTGATATTATTTTTCCTAGGGGATTGTTATTAAAAAATATCTAAATTGGTAATGGATTTATGATATAATATCATTGTTTGTAGAAATTGTTTATAGTTACATTTTTAATGATAATATTTCAGGACATACCTATCAATATTATTATTAATTTTAATTTAATATCATTTTTTCTATAAATTATAAGTTTTAATTTCATTTTCATTAGTTTATATACTCAATTTAATGAATGATCAATTTTAAGGAAAATCCGCTATAATTTTCACTTCAATTAAAAAAAAATTTCTTCCATGTATATATTCCTTAAAAATGTTTAAAAGATTATTATAAATATTATCATATTATTATTTTATCATTTTTAAAAATGTAATTTCTTTCTGAAAAATGGTTTATATAAATTCTTATATTCATTTTCTCACCATTGACTGCTTGAATTTTTAATGAAATATTAAAAGAATCTATTTTTTTGTATAAGACATGAACATAATTTTCCACCATAATTTCCACCCAATTATTAACATATTCAATTACATGTTACCAATGTTATTTTCAAATAAAATTTCTACCAGAATGTTTTGGAAAGATATATTAAAGTAAAACGTTTATTTTCCTGATAAATATTCTAACTATTCACATAAATTCACTTTCATATATTATGAATTTATTTTAGGTGTCTTTTGATCTTATGGGGATGTTATATAAGGATACCATACATATTATTTCTCTTCACAGTTTATTATTATGATTAGGATATATTTATGAAACCATGTTTTTTAATGATTTATATAATTATT
The DNA here is from genome assembly GCA_963277665.1 of Viscum album. Taxonomy (NCBI): domain Eukaryota; kingdom Viridiplantae; phylum Streptophyta; class Magnoliopsida; order Santalales; family Viscaceae; genus Viscum; species Viscum album. The sequence goes on from OY728134.1 coordinate 480,132,236, forward strand.
AAATGTTTCAATTTTTATGAAACTTGTTTCCTTTATATTGATTATAATATAGGATAAATGATTTATGATATTTTGGAAAACATATTAATGTTTTATAATTTTCTTATGGATGGACCCATAATATATATATATATATATACTTCCAATTATTTCATCATATATAGATATCCAATTAGATAATAAGAACGAGAATTGGGAGAGATCTCAGTTTAGAAATGAACTTTGTCATGTATGATGGTATATGGAGTCCACATTGAAAAATTATATGATGGAATGGGGGAGTAAACCATATCTGATATGAAATTCATAGTAGTGATCCTTGACTAAATAAATTATTTTCAATGATTATGTTTGTGTCAAAAACTTATTTATTTTTTCCAAGTCATGATCTCATTGTTCATGTTACTTGTAAACTTTATGATATAGGAATAATGAACAACCTAGAATTATTACATAATTACTAATTATGATATATGTTAAGCTGGGTAGGGTTTTAAAATGTTAGGATCATGTTCTCATACCCATATCACCAAGTTATGGATTAGTGTTCATTGTTATCTCCCTTGTTAGTCCTTACTAAGCATCTAAGCTCACCCATTTATATTTTTACTTTCCCTAAGTTATTATAAATGTATCAAGCATGTAATGTCTAAGAATAGTTCTAGTAATGAATTACTTAATGGGAGATGATATATATCTCTCATGAACTTGTTATTAATGTTTCAATTTATCAAAAGAAACTAAATTGATATGTTTCTATCAGAGATCATAATATTATGTAATGAATATAATATTATTATGATTTAATATCTATATATGTGATTTAAATGAAACACTAGTTTGTAATAATTAATGGTTTATTTAAATTTATAAACATGGATGTGAAAACATAAGGGAAAAACCTTACAATATTTCTATTTTTATGAGAGCATTCATTATAATGGAAAAAAATTAGTGTGGTTTTCCTAGCCAAATATCTCTTTCGGGATACTATAAGTGGATGTGGTTTTAGAACATTTTCATCTAGGGTAAATAATCCTAAAAGATTATTACAATTATTTTTCTCTATCCTTATAGTTCGTGATGATTTCCCAATACTATAAACTTGGTTTGACTCTCTCAGGGGATAAAGTGGTATAATCTAGATTCTCCTTATTAAATGTTATGAATGATTTGAATAGAATGAAAATGAATTTCCTAGGTTAAAAATAAGATTTCATATACTGAAAACAAACTTTCTTGATTAAGACATTCTATAAATATTTTTACTAATATGTGGTTTCACACTATGACTATCTTCCCAGTCAAATTGTTTTTTGGTTTTATTGAATGAATGGAATCATAAAGATTTATAGTAATAGTTAATATGATGAAACATGAAAAACTTATGCTCTTATGAATGTAAATGAAAATTGATTTTGAAGGATGAGCCTTGTGATTATTCCAAAAATGCATCTCATTATATTTTTTGAATATCAACTTGGGTAATATTCATGAAACACCTAATACGATAATAGATAAATTTCTTAAGGACCGTAGAGGGAAGAAGATTCAATTTTCTCCATGTCATGTTTGTTGTAAGAATCACCTATCGAATATATATCAATGTAATGATGATATATTTTGGGTGTGTAAGAGAAGTTCATGTGGAAATTAATTTTAAATGAAAAAAATAAAAATATTGGATAATGAAGAGGATGAGAATTATGTTTTCTCTACGGAATAATCCTTAGATTAAAGTGTTAAATATATAAATTATGGGAGTTTTACATATCTATGTCCTATGGGGAATGGATGAAAAGTTTATTATCAAGGTTTTAAGCGTAAAGGATTTTCCATTTATAATGAAGAGACTCCAAAATCCATTTGAAAGGATGGTTGTATTAAGGGATTAGATGATGAACCCCTGATAGTTATTTAAAATGGTATTGGAATGATTTATGTGTTTATGTATTGGAATTAAAGAATTTGTTTATTTTAGTATTTTTTATTTTTAAATAATAAAAATCTTAAACCACTTAGGTATTTTTATATTTGAATTTTTCTTCAATGATTTATTAGAATATGTCAAACTGTACTAATGGCCTACAAAAGTTATTTAGTCATATAATGATTTTTCTGACAAAACACTTGATTGATGGAATTATAACCCATACTATATTATTGATGTTGAAATAATAACATATACTCTAGATAATTATATTATAAATTAATTTTTATTGTATTATCAACCATTTAATTGATTATTAATTTGATGAATTTTTTTCTGTTATCTTTCATGGGGTTCATTGAATTTTTTGATTTATAGAATATATTTTGTAATATGAGATTTTGTTTGAGGAATGAGGAAGAAGTTAATTATTTGTATAATGTATGGTTAAATTGAGATATTACTGTAATTTATGATTTTACTGTCTTTTAGAATAATATAAGAACGATGTATTCCAATATTTTTTGTAAGATATATGGAGCTATTAATATTGTTTGATGGATTAATATTAAGTAAATTCTGTAAATTTAGAGACCATAACAATAAATTTTTGGGATTTTTTATTTTCAGACATATTAAGAAAGGGGTTGAAGATTAAATGATTATGGAATTATTTAAGTTACCCATTTGGTATTATTGGTTTATGTTAAACTATGAATTATCATATTGAATATCTTTTAATAATAATTTTTTATTTTTGGAAATATATAGGGATAGAGGGAGATTGAGTTTTCATTATTTTTTAGATCATATGATCTGTCAAATGTTAGTTTAAGGGCGTTATGAATAAAATATTCATCTTGAATATACATTTCATAGAGAGAGAGAGATGAAGATTAAATTGATCGATTCAAAAATAAATGATGAAATATTCTTATGATACAAAAATAATATGAGTAAGAATTTTTTTATGTGTTCTATATCTTGATTGAAAAATAGTCCTTCTACAACACCCCATTAATTTATAAAGAGATTTATTATAGAATGCACGAAACATCAAGTCTCTACAAAACACCACTTTGTTACAACCTAGTCAGATAAACATAATTTTTCCTCCTCTATGTTTTGAATTTTGAAAAACTGACATACACAGTTGCATTCAACAAGATATTTATGGTTTGACAAGACAAAAATATTTTTTTAATATTAACATACCCATATAAATAGTGACATAACCTTATGAATAGTTATGAAAAGTAAATATTATAAAAAAGAGAAAACTTCACCTATGAATGTATAAATATAATTTAGACATCTTAAATGTGAAAAAAAGATCATTGTATAAGTATTGGTATTTTTTTATGAATTAAATATTTGAATTACAATTTTCTGATTAATTTAATAATTTAAAATGGAAATTCAATTTAAAAAAATTTTGTAATAAAATTTTATTTTATTTTATTATTATTATAAGATAATTTTATAGTTCATTTACTAATTTCTCAAGGTCTTATAAAACAAGTTATATTTTTAAAGAGGGTTTCTTAATAAATTGTGATTTTATTTAAAAATTAAATTATAAATTTTTACAAAAATATTTTTTTTTAAATTGAGTTCATTTTATTATTTCCCATGTCGATACAATTTTAATGTTAATTTTTGGGAGTTTTGGGAAATTCTTGAATTTTAATGAATAGTGAAATACGGTTAAATAACTACTAAAAAACTTATTAGTATAATACTCTATTTATGACGTCATAAGTGATGTAAAACCACTTGGTTTGAACCCACATTCCATTTTTTCCATTTGGGGTCACATTAATTATGATTATTTATAGTATTGAGAAGATATGTTACAATAATGATTAAAATAATGAAAAATACCACCTTTCATCCACTATAAATACTACCCTCATTCACCTCTTCCTCCCACACCTCTCAAGCCTTTAGCCTCACCTATGTTCTGACTAATACTCCTCCCAAGTCTCTTACCCATGTCTTAGAGATTATGTTCTCACAAAAAGGCCCAAACCAATGTTCTTAAGAAGGGTCTCAAGGAGAAGGTATCAAAGTTAAACTGCTTCTTTCGTTTTCTTTATTTTCTTTAATTTTATGTTATCCTTTTAAAATTTACATTGTATTATTTTGGTATATGTCATTCCATACCCCCTTACTTCCCATATTATTTTAGGGTGATCAAATAACCCCTTTATCCCATCAAACAATTTTATGATATTTTATGTGACGCTGTTAGGCTTACGAATTTTCCTGAGAGATTTCTCAATTTTTTATTCTATTTTGATTTATTTTCTACATATTACATAATATACCCTCATCCAAATTCTATGATAATTCAATTACATTAAATTAACCTGATTTTTATTTTTCTAATAGAATATTTAATCATCATCTCCCTTTCCCCGTCCTTTTATATTATAAATTCAAACACCGTCCGAGATGTGATAAATTATCACACTCAAGGAAGATAGGTATTTATTTTGCATTACTATCCATAATAGTAGTCATGAAACCTTTTTAATGGTTTATCCATATTTCAATATATATTTTTTTACCTTATTCAATATTCTGGAATCATTACACATTCATAATACAAAATCATAATACAAAACAAGTTCATTATACCCAAAATGGTAAATGTTAATCCATGCATTTGACAATAACTTTTAACTAATATATCATCCTCAAGTATATAACACACAATATTAATAGTATAATCAATTTAATTCCAATAATAATATATATTAACAATTATGGTTGTTTAAAAACATTTCAAATAAACTCCAATTCATGAATACAAGTAAACGAGTCATGAAAACCAACAGGAAATAATGCTTCCAAAACAATAAACTTGAATCTCTTAAAACCAATAAAAATGTCATGAATGATCATAATAAGGTTATACAATATTAATTACATGTTTATGAGGTTATGTACTTATTATTTAATGAATCTATATGTTACTATTCAGGTCATTAAGAAAAATCAAGAACACCTTCGAGCTTAAGGTAAGGGATATCTTAACTCAATTTATATTCGTTGAGTTAAACAGTGATGTCATTGGTTTTTTTATTTTACAAGAATATGTATGAATGAACTATTCTTGTTTTATTATGTATATATTATTTTATTGTGTGGGATTATGTTTTTCAAACATAATTATGTCATTTATTTGTCCTCAATCTAATGATGCGTTCTTAGTAAGGGTTTCTTCATCCCACTTCCATCTTTATGAGATATTCTGTATTTACTACTATTAATTGTGCATGGTGTATGTATACTGACCATTGATGATTCATACCATGAATGTTTTTATTTTCATGGTTCCCAATATATCATTTTAATATTACTAATTTTTCGGCATTTGAATTGATTGATTACAATGTGGTAAGGGGTTTTCCACATGAACATCCATTTTCATTCGTGTTAAATTTATATCCTTTGTACCTCAATGAAACACTTGTTTATTATTATTTAATCCTAATAAATTTTGTTTGAGTGTTCTATATATGTTCAGAAACTTCAATCCTTCATTATTTGATAGATAGTTACATGTTTTAAAAGGATCTTTTAAAATTGTTTTCCATATACAGACCTGATTCATGGGATATTTTACAATTCTTAACTGTTTTCAACTGTACACATGAATAAGTTTTAAGCCATCATTAGTTTTATAAAATAACTAATTTTATCATGAAAAATAATCATGGAACATTTTTGGAATTAAAAGAACAAATTTTCTTTTCCAATTAAAATTTCCCTTTAATAGTTTCTTTAAAATTATCTAAATTGATTTATTTATAAAGAATCATCAGAACTCTGTTTACATGATTTCCCTTTAGTGGGACATTATTTATGCATTATATATAATTTCAATGTCATAGTATTTTATATTATGGTATATTAATGTTTAAAATATGATTTCATTCCATATATAAATTATTTTCTAAATAGAATCTTCTTTCAAATGTAAGAAGTGTTTTTCTAAAATCTAATTAACTTTTATGAGATATATTCCTTGTTGACCACTTATTTCATTCTTTTGGTGTATGTACTACACTTTGGTATATCATATCTAGAGTCTTTTTATTCTAATGATATTCTATGGGATAATGATTTTAATGTTTCAAGGTGGTATGTGACACTTTGGATGATTAATGATTATTTCCTCAAGTATTTTTCATTCCTCAAATTTAAAAATATATTTTTCTATGTTAACATCCATTTTTGAATCTTTTAATTCATTAAGGAATATCTCTAAGGACATAATACAACATTTTATATTGAATATTTTATTATTAGTTTGATATATTGTGAATTACGATTTTAATTATTCAATGTGGTATGGGACACTCGAATAAAAGACAGAATTTAATTATTCAATGTTGTATGGGATACATTGAATAAAGGACTTACTATAAAAATAAGGAATTTATTGGACATAGTATGTTTTGCGTGGAGCTGGCTATAGCCTATTGGTGCATCATTAGGTATCCTGAGACAAACTAGGGTCGTGGCATAAGGCCACGAAAAAATATATATTTGTGGTTTTGGCCGAGGCCTTAATCATTTTAAGACATCTTTGTCGAGGCCCTGATGGTATGTTTTAGAATGTCTAGCATATGCATTTCTATCATTATGAAATCTGTAAGGAGAGTTCATGTGTTATTCTACTAGTATAATACCCATGATTATATTTTATTCTGGAATTATTTATTCAACTCTTATTCCTTCCATAATGTAGAGACCCAAAGCCTGACGTACATAGAAATTACATTAATTTTGCGGAGTACTTAATATATAAAAAAAATAGACACCAAAGGACCGTAATAGTTTAGTGTCTTTGGATACTCGGAACAAAATCTTCTAATCGTGGTGAAAGATCTTCAATATCTCCCATAAAGATATTCCCCCTTTTTTCTTACCTAAAACCTTTCTTTATATCCTGGGGAAAAGAAAACATAAAAAGGGTGAGCTCAAATGCTCAGAAATGGTAAAAATAAAGAACATAAAACAATCCATAAAAATTTGAATGCAAAAACATGAACATAAAATCTAAACATCAAAATCGTGAGCAAAGACATAAATCTTGGAAGTACGTAAGGAATATATTATAAGGTAACGTAAATCATGATAAAATAACATGGTAATAAAACATGTAATTGTGGCAAACCATTATGCACCTGATATGATTTCCATAGTAGCCAAGACATTGCTGTTAAAACCATCTTAGTGGGCAAAGTCTCTTTCTGAATCTAGTTCACTCCTCATTCCTGTCCTGTATCACTGAACCAGATTAAATTACCCTTCCAGCCATGTCTATCTCATGAGATATAAATCTTTACCCTAAGAATTTGTGTGAGATAAAGGTCCTGCCCATATCATAATGAAATCATTCTTACATGTGCCATAACATAAACATAAATCATTCTTCATAACCCAATGAATCAAATGGGTTTCATAAACATCATCTCATCATAACATAATCCATTTAAAACAAAAGGATATCATTTCATCATAAGAGAAGTGAAACCATGTAAATCATAGAGACATTATACATGAAACGAACACATATGAAATAATTCCATCTTTGATGGAAAATGGTTTTGATAAAACACTTGAAATTAATTCTTGAGGAAAATATCCTTTATTTATCAAAATCATTTTATTTTCACAATATGACATGAAATTTTAAAATATAAGTATTTTTGTGAAAATAATCCTGAAATATTGTACAGTAATCTTCAGTAATATAAAACGTTATTAAAACATAAAAATCCATTCACACCGTATAAGATAAAAAACATTCTTCTTGTACTTTTGAGAGAAATGTCAAAAAGTACCTCATACGGTAAACAAAAGAGAGATTCCTTCCATACGATGTGGTAAAAGTAAAAAAGGGTAAAAATGACATTGAAAATACATCGAATAAATGTAAACATTTTATGAAAACATTTTGAGAACATATGGACATGGATAATAAACATAACCCCACTAAATATTTACGAATAAACAATCTCAGATAATAATGATATTGGAATAATTATCCCTTTCCATACGTCTGATATGATTCATACGTATCTGAACCTCCTATATAATGATTTAAATAATGTCATAGACTTATTAAAGAATCATATTCATTATTATGACATCATATATGGTTCACTTATGACTTTATATTACCCGTTCTTTTATAAATTCCATGTTAAAGCAGCGTTTTGGGTAAAATCGTTTCATTTATCGTACGTGTATCAACATGTTATTCTTGATATTATAACTTATATCCTTATTTACTTAATTACAGAATGTAAAACATGATTTACATATAATATATATCTATTATATAAATATATATGATAGATTGATAAACAGAATGAAATACACCGATCATAGAGACGGTAGGTCGTGCGTACACATGAATGCTGTTTTCGTTTCCTTATTGAATTAAATGGAATTATGTAAATAAAACATATATGTACATAAATCCATTATCATTATTATGTAATATTTTTCCTGATTATTTTTTATATATACTTTATAATCATACTTGAATTGTTAATCATGGAAAATAAATCTCATCTTGTTCGTGGAGATGGTAGTCCGTACGTACGCACGAGCAATGATATCATTACCATGATTGTGGAATTGTATTGAAGTGTATGTATAATATTTCAGAATAAATATCACTTTACAATAATACTATATAGTTATTTCTTTTCTCCATTATATTCATCAATATAATGTGGTGTTGGGAAACAGATTACACCAGGGTATGGAGACGGTATTCCGTACGTACGCACGCGCGAGGATTTCATTTTCTGTAGGATGGATAGAAGATTAAATTGGTTTTTTTGATATTTTTTAAAAAATATCAGTATATTATTTATATTTATGTTATTAATTTATGATGAAAAAAATAAACAAGAAGAAGTATAAGAAGAAATAAATTGGAAAGAATCGAAAAGGATATTACCTCTTCTTTGACGCGCCTCTTCTTAACCTCCTTTTGAGGCACTATGGTTGGTCTTATGAGGAGACTACGACCTCAATAATGTTTATAGGGAATATGAGAAGCGAATTGGTCAGGGTTTGTCCAAGAATAAAGGCTCAAAAGGGTGTGAATAGAAGAGGTAAGGGGTTCCCTTTTTATAAGGCATGAGAGGGGCACCTTTGCAAAAACATAAAATATTATTTTATAATAAAGTCATATTCGGTTTATAATAGCTCTAAATTGATTTATTTAGAAGCTAAAGTGGGGATGGGTCTAAATCCTCTATACCAATAGGTTTTAGAAAAGTTTAAGTCACTATTTTAACCTTATCATTTAGATTTAACTCTATGTCAAATAATCTAACATCTACCATGTATTCTTGATTTTTTTCCCAATATGGTTAACAAACTTAACATAACCAGACAAACGGACCCCATGTGGTTCATTATTAATATATATAACCTTATCTAATTCATTTGGCATAACCATATATTTTTTTGAATATAATAACAATTAATAATATAACATTTGTTTTAAAAACAACTTTACGTCAATTTTGACACTATTTTGTAATTGATTTATGTGAAAATCATAACAGCATGATTAGTTCGAAAAAAGTTAATTAAAACAATAATAACATGTCATATTAACCCATAAAATTTTTTTAATTCATAAAAAGTCTCAAATTTCATTTATTTGGGAATTTATAATATCAATTATGTTAATATTTCGTTAATAAGGTTATTATTGCATCATCATTTTATCATATATAAATTAAATTATTTAATGACTAAAAATTATAAATAAAATACAATTACGTATTAAATCCTTTTATATTTCATATGAATTTTTTTAGTCTAATTTATTTTATGTATAACCATATGTTAAAAATGTTTTAGTTATTAAACATTGATTTTAACTATTTTAACTCTTCTTTAAATAAAATAATAATAAATTTCCTAATCTAATACAAGTGGAACTAAATGGTCATATTTTATTCCAAAGGTTTTTTTGGTCGAATTAAACCTATCGAATTGAATTAGGACACGCATTTTGGTAATAATCATATCATTTTTACACTTATTTTCCCTATTTACTTTTAATTGTGAAAAAAAGTAAAATGGTACTATTAACCAAAAATTCTTTTAATCCTATTGAAACACATTTTACTCCTTGATATTAACTGTGTCTCTTAGATTTTCAGAATTCCACTCACAGAAGAGGTAAAATTATGTTTCATGTAAAATTTTAAATTCTCCTAGGAGGTGGGTAAAAGTCGGTGAAAAGTTAAATAAACTTTTTATATATCTTAAATTATTATAAAACGACTCAAATAAATTACATTGAAGTTATATAGGTATTAAGTATCAATTTTTACATAAAATAAAATTAAATAAAATAAATAATTTTTTAAATAAAAAGTTGGTTTTTAAATAGTAACCCTGTGTTTTCACTATTCATCAAAAAATTGAAAGTTTTTAGATAACTACAAAAAATTCACCCTAGAATAATTTAGATATTCTAAATCCAAAAATGAAGTCCATTTTGAATGATAAAATTTAAAATATTTTAAAAAGTGGGTATTACTATTCATAACGACAAGTTCATAATAATATTATAATAATATCTCGTTTAGTGAAACATGGTATTGCGTACTACACACGCTATCGAAGAAGGTCTTGATTATGTGTAATGCAAGACAGGTCAGGGTTACGTGTAGTGAAAGCTCCATTTGGTGTTTCGTATAACTTAATAAAAATCTATTTCATTTATGCATTAAAGAAAATCTATACTTAATGTTGCATGAAATAATTTCCACAAAATGAAATTGAAATTGTGTGTAACACGAGCCAGGAATAGTGTTGTGTATACTGCAAGCTAATATGGTGTTGTGTATAGTACAAGTAAATATTGGTGTAGTTTATAATAGATGAAATCAATGAAATTAAAAATAATATATCTCATAAAATCTCAGGGAGTTACATTCTACCCCCCATAAAATGAATTTCGCCCTCGAAATTCGTCGGGGTTATAACTGGTTTACTACATGAAAGTTTAATTCATAGAATCCCACATCGTAAAATGGAATACTAAAACTTCATTTTAAAAAGGGAATTTATAATCATAATAGTCACCCAAAGTAACTCAGTACTGGGTTTCCACATAAGACAACATTGGTGAGAATATGGATATGGAAGAGAAATATAACCCTGAACTTTTGATGAAGAGTGGTAGAGGACATGGATATGAAAAATCCAACAATCACAAAGCCATAAATTTTTTATTATCTAATGTAATATCTATGTCATCAGATATAAGGGAACTAGGACAACATTTTTGATTTTCAAGATCATTTCCCTAAAGTTGAAGAAATTGTAATTAGAAGAAATACTTTCTTTATTTTGGTACAATCTCACTGTTGGTCATTCCGTGGATAATTTCCACTACATTTGTTAAATAAATGAAGTTTAATTTTTCATTCGTGACGTTTTAGCAGATCATGTGATAGAATGATGAGCCATTCCATCAGTCTCAATCAAAAGGTTAGAAAAAGTTATCAAAAATACATAAGTCTATCTATAGTGATATTAATAAAATATAGTTCCTAAAAGGGACTTATAATTTATATATCATACTAATTAATACAATAAAACTAGTTTCTACTAACCAAAGACTTTCTATAGGCCAATGTTAGGTGATAAAGGCCTGTCACAATTCGGTTGTGGGTTCGATTCCCACAGCCTTGTCTGACGTGATGGGTTGTCGGTCGTCCTGCAGGTTGTCCTTTTTCTAAAACTAAATTAATATAACATTCCATAAATAATATCAAAAAAAGTTCTATCCTTAAAAAATACTTAATTATGTCCAACATAATCCATTTCAATATTTAGGCTTATATAAAATACTTATGTCCAAGCTCATAGAATAAAGAAAACAATTACTAGAAATGTCATTTGTCAAGCATGTGAATCCCATCATTCATAGGAGAATTTGAAAATTTACATAAAACGTAATTTTACCACTTATGTGAGTGGAATTTAGAAAATCCAAGAGACCCAGTTAATATCATGTAGTTTAATATGATTCAATAAGATAAAAATATTTTTTGGTAAATAGTAACTTTTTACTTTTATTTACACGGTTAAAAGTAAATTGGGTAATTAAGGGTAAAAATGATATTATTATTACCCTAAAACATGTTCTAATTCTATTGGATAAGTTTAATTCGACCAAAAACAACCTTAGGAATAAAAAGTTACCATTTAGGCCCACTTGGATTAGATTAGGACATTTATTATTATTTTATTTAAAGAAGAGTTAAAATAGTTAAAATCAGTATTTAATAACAAACACATTTTTAATATAAGGTTATACATAAGATAAATTCGACTATAAATATTAATTAGAAATATAAAAATATGTCCTATATAATGGTATTTTATTTATAATTTTTATACATAATATAAGTTAATTTATTTATGACACAATGGGGAAGCAGTAATTATCTAATTAATGAAATATTAAAATAATTGATATTATAAATAACCAAATAAATCCAATTTAAACTTTTGATGAATTAAACTAATTTTCTAGTTTAATATAACATATCATGGTTGGTTAGACGAATTTTATTATAATTAATAGTACTTTTATAAATTTAGAAAAACAAAATACCAAATAGTGTCAAAATTGACATAAAAGAGTTTTTAAAAGAAATATTATCTTATTAATTGACATTCTATTCCTAAAAATCTATGGTTCGGCCAAAAGACTTATATAATAATATATATGACCTTAGGGAACCAATTGGGGTTCTATTGGATGTTTATAATATGTTTATTATCAATATATTGTAATAATACAAGAAGACATGGAAAAAGTTAAATTATATAACTTAGAGGTAAATATAAATGATAAGGTTGAAATGGTATCCTAAACTTGTCTAAAACCTATTGGTTGAGATTATTTAGACCCATACCCATCCTAGCCTCAAAATACATCACTTTGGAGCCATTATTAACCAAATATTAATTTTTTTATAATATAATATTTTATGTTTTTTCTAAGGAGCTTGTCACCCCTCTTATTAAAGGGCACCTCCTCCCTCTCCTCTTCACACAAATTTGATGCTTAATTCTCAGCCAAAACCTGACCATTTAACTTATCAAATTCCATATAAACATGCTATAGGTCCTTGTATTCTTCAATGACCATCTATAGTGCCGTAAGAGAAGGTTAAGAGGAGGTGTGTCAAAGAAGAGGTAATCTCTTCTACCGATTCCTTCACTTTTCATTATTCTTCTACTTACTCTTATTTAGTTGTTTCATTATAAACTAATGACATCAGTATAAATATTATACTGATATGTTTATTTTATGTATGATACAACCCTATTTCACTTTCTATCCATCCTACGGAAAACGAAATCACCGTGCGTGCGTACGTACGGAATATCATCTCCATGTCGTGGTGTAATCTGTTTTTCCACCACTACAGTACCTAGATGGGTATAATTGTAACACCCTGATAATTTATGAGAAATATTTTTTATGTATTATTTTATATGCAACACCAATATAATCTTTCACTATACACAACACTGGCTTGGATTGCGTTACAGGCAAGGGAAACCTTCCTCGATAGCTTGTGTTTCACCCAATGCCGAGTTTCACTAAACAGTGATATATTATTATAATATTATGAAATATCCATTATGAATATTAGTAAATGAATTTTGAATTTTATAAAATTATAATTGAACTTACATATTTTCAAGAATGAGGTATGAAAAAAAATCAATTTTTTTGATAAAGGAAGTATTTTTCAAAAAAATGCAGTTTTACCACATTTTATTGGGGCACAATTTATAAATATAATTTTTGACATGTTTATAAGTTCAATTTTACAACATAAACTTCTTCTTTTGAATCATGATATAAAAATTTACATTGGATAAATATTTGGTATTTTTTTGATAAGTTTATTTATTTTGATGAATAATAAAAATAAGCTAAACATTAATTAAAAACAACTTTTTTCATCAAGATAATTTATGTGGTTAATATATAATATTTAATGGTTTTAATGTATAAAAATAATATATTTTTACTATTTAATATAATGTATGTTATTACCATCAATTTTATATTAAATTCATAGGTAAAACCATTTCAATCTTTGGCAGGGTTTTAACTTTTAAAACACGTTTTCTTAACAATGGGATAAATTTTAATTTATTTACTGAAACTTCTGTGTTTTGAATTTTGAAAAATTGATTCTATATTTAGATTTAGTGGGTCCAAATTATGTAAATAGTTTACTTTTATTTTTTTGATATTATGAATAGATACTACGGTAATGTTTTATTCATTACAGTTAAAGATAAATCGGGTAATTAAGGGTAATCCTAAAATTATGAAATTACCCTAACACATGGAAAAATTATATTTGATGAATAAAAGCGAATCAATATTACCTTAGGGTCATAATAAATTCATTCCATGGAACAATCACCATGAAAATTAAATAATTATTATTAAAACCAAAGAAAGTGACAACATGTCACTCTCTTATATCTTATAAGTGTAATAATTTTAATTTAGTGATAAACATCATAAAAAGTAAAATATAAATAGTCTACATGAAATATAATAATATTATATACATCATTGGAATTTATTTAGAATTTTTAGGGATAATAAAATTATCATTAATGATGACAAAATAGTGTTGTTGAATTTAACTTATTGATTGAAATAACAAATAAATGGTTTTAAAAATATCAAAATAAATATTATATGAACTAATTAATGTTTTCCATTAATTTTATAGATAAATATGACATGTTAGGAATCTATTAAATATTTTGGTTTGAAGATATCTTCTGTGTGGATTTTATTTAAATTCAAATAAATGAATAGTGTCAAAATTGAAACTATTGTTATTTTATAAAATTTGCAAATTATTAAATTGTTTAAAAATCAAAAAAAAATAAAAAAAATTAAATTGAAATTTATATGGTCGAAAATGTCATAGTTTATCCAATTATGGAAAATTCAGACCACATATGTAATTATTTATAACAATTTAAAATTTAGAATATTATTACCACAATTAAAATTAAATAGATTAAATACGGATAAATCAAGTTGATAATATTTAAAATAAACTCCCAAAATGTCTAAATTTTATTGGAATATGTGATTAAAAACCTATGTGATATTATATTTGGATTTATGACATTTTTGGAGGTTTTTATGGGGTTTTAATTTATTATAAATTAATATTTCTTATGTTTCCAAAGGTGACCCTCTCCTCCCTTATATAAAGGAACCTCATCCCTCTAGTCCTCATGCCATTTTGAAGCCTTCAATTTCAGCCAAACCATAAAAATTTACCTTCTCCAATTCCCTAGAAACATACTAGAGGTCTTGGTCTTTCCAAAGACAAACATTAGTGCCCTAAGAGGAGGTTAAGAAGAGGCGCGTCGAAGAAGATGTAATATCCTTTACCGATTCCTTCAAAATTATTTCTTCTTCTACTTATTCTATAAGAGATGTTTCATTATTAAGTAATATATCCAGTATCAATTGAATAATGATATTATATTATGAATATGAAACAAACTTGTTCTATCTTATATACATCCTATGAAAAAAGAAATCACCATGCGTGCGTACGTACAGCCTACCGTCTCCACGCCATGGTGTAATCTTTTATTTCATCACTAACATTATTGGATGGGTATATAATGGAAGAAATAACTATATATGATTATTGTAATGTAATATTAATTATGAAATATTATACACCATAAACATCAATACAATTCCACAATCATGGGAATGATATCATCGCTCGTGCGTACGTACGTTTTACCGTCTCCATGATGTGATGTGACTCGTTCTACATGATATTTATTCAATAATGATTATATAAATGAATTTAATGAATAAATAAGATATATATTACACAAATACTGTTCTGTAAATGAGGTATCTATCACCTAAAAAGAATAATAAGTATTTATTCGACAAAACATGCATAAGAACATAAAGCAATGAACACCCGAATAACAAGTAACATTGAAATATTACTAATAAGAATATAATAATATGACCATATATGATATCATAACAGTAAATGTGATTCTATAATAAGGCAATGACATTAGTTAAATCATTATACAGGAGGTTCAGATACGTACGAAGCATATCGGACCTAAGGTAAGGAAAAATCTCACAATCTCATTTTTATTTAAGATTGTTTATACTTCAGAATTTACTGGGGAATATTTATCATCTATGTCCATGTTTCCTCAATATGTAATATTATTTATATCATCCTAATTTTTTTTAAATACGATTTTACCATTTGTGGAATTTTTAGTAAACGATATGAAAAGAGTCTTTTGTCGTTTTCAGTATGAGGTACTTTTTGACCATTCTGGCCAAAGTACGAGAATAATGTTTTTTAAATTATACAACATTAATGGATTTTTATGATTTCATAGAACATTATTTCCATGAAGCTTCCTTTACAAGTTTTTAAGTTTATTTTTAATTATCTTCTTTTAGTATGAAATTGTATGACTAGTTATGAATGGAGTTCAAATGTTTTATAAAAATTATTTTCCATCTATGATAATATAGGGTTATATTTCTATCCATATTTTTACATAGATTTAATTATGTTATGATAGAATTATTTTTATCAAGTCCTTTTATCTTATATAGTTTATGTTATGATGTCATGATGTTTAAGAATCCCATTTTTATTACATGGGTTATGCTATGATTTATGATTTTGTGGCACACATAAGAATGGTATCATTATGAGATGGGTGGGACCTATATCTCCATCCAATGCATTGGGTAAAGATTTATATCTCATGAGATAGACATGGATGGAATGAAAAATTAATCTGGTTCAGTGATACAGTACTGGAATGAGGAGTGAACTCAGTTCAGAAATGGACATTGTCCACTATGATAGTCTTGGCAAGGTGTCTTGACTAATAAGAAATGATTTTCTATGATTATGTATGTATGCCACAATGTTTCATGTTTTATGTTATGATTATTGGTATTACATTTCACTATTATGATTTATCCCATGTTATGATATTATGATCTCTTTTTAAGGTTATGATTTTCAAAATGTTATTTTCTTATGAATATGATATGAATGATATTTCTTTTGTTTACCCTTACAGAGCATTTGAGCTCACCCTTTTGTATGTTATCAATTCCCCATGTCAGGAAGAAGGGTATTAAGTAGGATATGCCAAAAGGGACTCTATATATGATGTAATAAATAGAGTCAATTTAGATGTTTTATGAACCAGTTTTTTATGTTTCCGAGTTTCTAAAGTCATTATACCTATACAGTCCTATCGTTATTTTGTTATATGTTGTAATAAGTATTCTTCAATTCTTAAATAATAACAATGTATATAAAGTATGGGTCATTATAATAATGGTGTAAACAATAACTATATATTGTTATTATAACATCATAATGATTCTGAGATATTATATCATCCACTCCAAATACATTGAATAATTATAGGAATGATATCAGCACTTGTGTGTACGTACGGATTACCGTCTCCACGACGTGATGTGATACATTCTCCATATTAACCATTAAAGAATGATTATAAAGTATATATAATGAATAATATTGATATATATGACATAATAATTCTTCTGGATATATATATATATATATATGTGTGTGTGTGTGTGTGTGTGTGTGTGTGTCATCTACTTACATAAATTAAAGTCAATAAGGAAAGGAAAACAGCATTCATGCGTACGTACGGTCTACCGTCTTCATAAACGGTGTGTTTCATTTCAGTTATCTATTTATTAAATATATATATATATACTGAATATACATGTTATATAAATCATGTTTTAAATTTTCGAAGTAAGTAAATCATGATATAAGTTTTAATAATATCAGGAACAACAATTCCAAACATGTACGATAAATGAAATGATTTTACCCAAAACGCTGCTTTAACATGGAATTAACAAAAGAGTAGGTAATATAAAGTCATAAGTGAATCATATATGATATTATAAATATTATTATGGTTATGTTACAAGTTTAAAATATGTTTCAACCCACAATACAGGAGTTTCAGACATGTACGGAAGAAATTAGACCTAAGGTAAGGGATTATATTTCAATATCATTTTTATCTGAGATTGCTTATATGTAAGTATTTACTGGGGTTATATTTTTCATTCATGTCCATAAAAATGTTTTTCATAAAGATTTTAATATTTTTCCATGTTTTCTTAAAGTCATTTTCCCCTCTATGACTTTTACTCTGTGTTATGGAAGGAATTGTTCTTTTGATTACCATACGTGGTACTTTTTGACTTTTCCATTAAAAGTACGAGGATAATGTTTATATAACTTATACGGCATGAACGGATTTTTGCAGTTTTATATTTCCTTATTTTCATGAATATTACTCTACAATATTTCATTAATATATTCATCAAAACCCTTTTCTTTTAAAATTTCATGGCATTTTGTGAAAAGAAAACTATTTTGAAGAAGAAAAGATATTTTCATCAAGAATTAATTTCGTGTGTTTCATCAAAACCATTTTCCATCTAAGATGATATTATTTCATATGTGTATGTTTCAAGTATAATTTCACTATGATTTACATGGTTTCAGTTTTATTTTGAGGAAATGATATCCATTTGTTTTATATGGATTATGTTATGATGGGATGATGTTTATAAAAACCATTTTATTCTTTAGGTTATGATGAATGATTTATTTTTATGTTGTGGCACACATAAGAATGATTTTAGTATGAGATGGTTGGGACGTATATCTCCCTCTAATGAATTGGGTAATGATTTATATATCATGAGATAGACATGGACGGAATGGAAAATTATTCTTGTTCAGTGATACAGGACTGGAACGAGGAGTGAACTCGATTCAGTAAGGGACTTTGTCCATAATGATGGTCTTGGCCGCAATGCATTGGATACTATAAAAATCATAACATGTTCTTAATAGTTTCCACAACTAAATTTTATATTCCCATGCTATTTTATCATGGTTAATTTTCCTTTTTTATCTATTCCTTATGCACTGCCAAGATTTGTGTCGTTACTCATGATGTTGATGTTTATGTTCATGTTCTTACGTTCAAATGTTTAGGGATTGTTTTATGTTCTCTATGATTACCCTTACTGAGAATTTAAGCTCACCCTTTTTATGTTTTATTTCCCCAGGATATAAAGAATGGTTTTAGGTAATAAAACAAAATGGGAAGATATTTATGGGACACGTAGAAGATCTTTCACCATGATTATAAGATTACGTTCTGAGTTTCCAAAGACACAAAACTAATACGGTCTTTGGGTGTCTGTTTTGGTAATGTATTAATTATTCCACAAAAGTAATGTAATGTCTATGTACGCCACATAAGGGTCTCTACAGTTGATATCAGAGCAAAGGAGGTAGGAATGAATTCGATCATTGGTAACTCTCACATGTGAGCGTTGGACGAAGCATGGTTCTCCGCCAAATGGCTTCATGAGGAAATGGCTTCCACTGGGGATGGTGGTGTGTCCCACCTTGGGGGTGTATCCGCCCATGTATTGCATTGATAGGTATCAATACTATTCCACTAGAAATAATTCTAGACTGCTACTGTTGGTATCAGAGCGAATGTTTAGTTAACCTTTGGAAACTACTATGCGAAAACTTTAGTGAAATCCCTAGGGATATTTAAAAGGTATATCTAGGGATGTATCTATGGTTATGTATACATATAGGTTATAGTCCAGGAATTATAGTAACGATCTTATAATTAATCCTAAGTGGTTATATATTAAAGGTACTCCCCCTTTATTCTGTTGTTTTCCTAGCATGATTTTTTCCTCTCACACTATTCTTTTTGTGTTTTAGAAATTAGCTGGAAACCAAAAGATTCATGTTAATGGATAATATGATAGACATTGGAATGATATTCATCATGATCAAGAAGATGAAAAGGTCTTTGGAAGGAAAAACATTGTTATCATGCATAATAAAAAATCTCATAATATGATCAATAATTTCATCTTTGGTATGTATCCTGGCTCAGTTAATAAGAGAAATAATGAGTTATAGGATGATCATAGAGGAATGAAAGTTCAATTTTCCTCATGTAAATCATGTGGGAAGAGACATAAAAGAGAATGTTTCAACAGAATTGGAAGATGCTTTGGGTGTGGAAATGAAGGACACAAAGCCATTAATTGTAAAGGAAAGGGTTCTGTTAACACTATAGAAAAAGATAATGGTATTTCTAAGAAATAAGAAACAATTAAATGTTTTAAATGTGGAATGTATGGGCATTATGCAAACCAATTATGTAAGGGAAAGTCTCATGAAGAGAATCATCATGGTCGTTTGAGTAGTATTTATATTGATGATGATTAGGAGATAAGAAATGATATGTGAGATGAAAGAATTACTGATTCTCGGTCGATGATTTAAGAATATAGTGGAATGATTTATGTTTATCAAGAGTTATATTTCATAGGTAATGGTACAATGGAATAAAGACATATCTATGAATTGATACACTATTTTTTCCTAAAGTATTTGAAAGTATATGTTGAATGTTACTGGTAACCATGAAAGGTTATTCAGATATTTTTGGAATGTAGATGATATGTGCATAATGAAGGGATAAAGAGATATTGTGATTTTTGATAGTATTATTGAGATCATGATTGATATAAGGACAATGTGATATCGTGGTTTGAGTATATAAGAATTTTTGGGATTTTGGTATGTGGAAAGAGTTAACTTTTGATAGAATTCATCTTTTCACTAAGGTTCTTTTGTAATTTATGTTTCAAGGGAATACTTGATTATGGTATTCACATGTTTGGAATGTGATCAACAAGATATATCATATGATATATGGGGGATAAATGATGGTATTCATGTGCTTGTTATGTGACATTTCCAGTACGATTTTTCTTTATACTATGAGATTGGACAGATGTATTTTTTATAAGTCTAAATATTGGAATGGATTATGTCGGTCATCAGATAGTATTGTTTGAGGATAGAATTTTTTTTTTAAATTATTCCTATAATGTTATAATAGTGTAGTTTTAGAAAAAGGACAGCTCGTACGAAGGGCAACAACCCGTCGTGTCGGACAAGGTTGCGGGAATAGAACCTACAACCGAAGTGTGACAGGCCTTTATCACCTCCCAATAGCCTACAGTAAGTCCATGGTTATTAGAAACTCATTTTATTTTATTAATCATTATGATAGATGAAGTATAAGTCCATTTTTTGAACCATATATGATTAATCTCAGCATAGATGGACGTATGTATATATCTATTGATGACCTTATGTTTGAGACAGATGGAATGAACAATCATTATATCAAATGATCTACTAACACTTCACAAATGACAAATTCAACTTCATTTCTTTAAGATATGAAGTGGAAATTGTTCATGGAATGACCAACGATGAGATTGTACCAAAATCAATTAAGTATTTCTTCTAATTCCATTTTTATAACTTTAGAGAAATGATCTTGAAAACGAAAAATGTTGTCCTAGATGGTACCTTAGATCATCAAAAATTAATGGCTTTATGATTGTTGGATTTTTTATATCCATGTTATCTATGACTCTCCATCAGAACATGATGGTTAGATTTCTCTTCCATGTCCATATTTTCACATATGTTATTCTATGTGGAAACCCAGTGATGGGTTAATTTGGGTAACCGTTACGTTTCATACATTCGTTTTTAAAAATATGTTTTATTATTAATTTTAACGATGTGGGTTTCAGTGAATGAATCTTTCAAGTAGTAAACCATTTATAACCTCGACGAATTTCGAGGGCGAAATTTGTTTTATGTGAGGTATAATGTAACACCCCGAGATTTTATGAGAAATATTATTTTTAATTTCAATGATGTCTTCTGTTGTACACTACATGAAGATTATCATGGGCTATATGCAACAACGTATTAGCTACTAGTATAGGCAACACTATTCTTGGTTGTCGTACAATCAAGATAAACCTTCCTCGATAGCTTGCGTTGTACGCAATACCGAGTTTCACTAAATAGGGATATATTATTAAAATATTATATAAACTAACTGTGATGAATAGTAGTGCCCACTTTTTGAAATTTAATAAATTTTATCCCTCAAAATGGACTTCATTTTTGGATTTGGAATATCGAAATTATCCTAGGGTGATTTTTTGGTATTTTTCTGAAAACATTCAATTTTGGATGAATAGTGAAGAACACTGAGTTATTGTTTAAAACCGAATTTTAATTTAAATAATTATTTACTTTATTTAAATCTATTTTATGTCAAAATTTATACATAATACCTATATAATTTTAATGTAATTCAATGTATTAATCTTATAATAATTTTAGATATATAAAAATGTTATTGAACTTTTCACAGTATTTTACCCACCTCCTAGGAGAATTTGAAAATTTACATAAAACATAATTATACCACTTCTGTGAGTTGAATTTTGAGAATCTTAGAGACATAGTTAATATCAAGGTGTAAAATTTGGTTCAATAACATAATTTTTTTGTTGAATAGTAACTTTTTACTTTTATTTACCACGGTTAAAAGTAAATAGGGTAATTAAGGGAAAAATGATATTATTATTACCTATACACATGTCCTTATTCTATTATATAAGTATAATTCGACCAAAAACAACCTTAGAAATGAAATATTACCCTTTAAGTCCAGTGGGATTAGATTAGGACATTTATTATTGTTTTATTTATAGAAGAGTTAAAATAGTTAAAATCAGCATTTAATAACTAAAACATTTTTAATATAGGGATATACGTAAGGTCAATTTGACTATAAATATTCATTAAAAAGATAAAACGATTTCCTAAATAATAATATTTTATTTATAATGTTTAGACATTAAATATTTTAATTTATTTATGAGATAATGGGGATGCAGTAATCACGTAATTAATGAAATATTAAAATAATTCATATTATAAATAACCAAATAAATGTAATTTGAGACTTTTTATTGAATAAACTAATTTTATAGCTTAATATAACTTATTAGGGTTCGGTATATGAATTTTTTTCTATGTAATAATGGATTTATGAATTTAGAAAAAACAAAATATCAAATAGTGTCAAAATTGACACAAAAGAGTTTTTAAAAAGAAAATTATATTATTAATAGATATTATATTCCTAAAAATCTATGGTTCGGCCAAAATACATTTATAATAATATATATGTCATTAATTAACCTATTGGGGTTCGATTTGCATTTTATAGTATGTTTATTAACCATATAGTGTAAGAATACAAGAAGACATGGTAAAAGTTAAATTATTTAACTTCGAGTTAAATCTAAATGATAAGGTTAAAATGTTAACATAAACATTTATAAAACCTATTGGTTTAGATTATTTCGACCCATACACACCCTATCATCTAAATAAGTCACTTTGGAGACATTATAAACTGAATATGAATTTATTATAAAATAATATTATGTGTTTTTTCTAAGGTTCCCCTCACCCCACATATAAAAGGGAACCTCCTCCCTCTCCTCTTCAAATATATTTGAGCCATCATGCTCAGCCAAACCCTGACCATATTACTTCTCCACTTCTATAGAAACCTAATAGTTTTCCAGGTCTTCTTCAAATACCGTATTTAAGCCCTAAGTGGAGGTTAAGAGGAGGTGCGTCGAAGAAGAGGTAATCTCTTCTACCGATTCTTTCAAGTTTCATTATTCTTCTACATACTCTTATTTTATTTGTTTCATAATAAAGTAATGGAATCAGAATAAATAATATATGATATGTTATTTTAAATATGATACAAATCCATTTAACCTTTTATCCATCCTACGGAAAATGAAATCACCATGTCTGCATACCTACAGAATACCATCTCCATGTCGTGGTGTAATCTATTTTTCCACCACCACATTACATTGATGGGTATAATGGTGTAAATAATAAATATATATTGTTATTATAACATCATACTAGTTCTGAGATATTATATCATCCACTCCAATTCCATTCAATAATTGTGGGAATGATATCATCGCTCGAGCGTACGTACAGATTACCGTCTCCACAACGTGATGAGATTCATTATCCATATTAACCATTCAAGAATGATTATAAAGTATATATAATGAATAATAATGATATATATGAGATTATATTGCTACCGGTTATGTATATATATATATTTATATATCATCTACTTACTTATATGAAAGTCAATAAGGAAATGAAAACAGCTTTCATGCGTACGTACGACCTACCGTCTCCATGAACTGTGTGTTTCATTTCATTTATCTACATATTATATATAAATATATATGGAATATATATGATATATAAATCATGTTTTACATTCTGTAAGAATGTAATTCATGATATAAGTAATAAAATATCAAGAACAACAATTCCAAACATGTGCGATAAATGAAACGATTTTACCCAAAATGATGCTTTAACATGGAATTGACAAAAGAATGGGTAATATAAAGTCATAAGTGAATCATATATGATATCATAAATATTATTATGGTTATGTAACAAGTAAATAATATGTTTCAACACACTATACATGAGTTTTAGACACTAATAGAAGAAATTGGGCCAAAGGTAAGGGATTATATTTCAATCTCATTTTTATCTGAGATTGCTTATATGTAAGTATTTAATGGGGTTATATTTTTCATCCATGTCCATAAAAATGTTTTTCATAAAGTGTTTAATATTCCTACATGTCTGTTAAAAGTCATTTTTACCCCTCTATGACTTTTACTTTGAGTTATGGAAGTAATATTTTTTCCCATACGCGGTACTTTTTGACTTTTCCGTTAAAAGTACGATGAGAATATATTTTTTTAACTTATACGACATGGATAGATGTTTAAGGTTTTATAACAACATATTTTCATGAATCTTACCCTAAGATATTTCATGAATATTTTCATCAAAACCCTTTTCTTTTAAAATATCATGGCATTTTGTGAAGAGAAAATGAATTTGATGAAGAAAGGATATTTTCCTCAAGAATTCATTTCAAGTGTTTTATCAAAACCATTATCCATCTAACATGAAATAATTTCATATGTGTATGTTTCATGTATAATGTCCTATGATTTAAATGGTTTCACTTTTCTTTTGATGAAATGCTATTCATTTGTTTTATATGGATTACGATATGATGGGATGATGTTTATAAAACCCATTTTATTCTTTGGGTAATGATGAATGATTTCTATTTATGTTGTGTCACATGTAAGAATGATTTTATTATTCGACGTGTGGTACCTATATCTCCCTCCAATGAATTGGGTAAGGATTTATATCTCATGAGATTGACATGGCTAGAGCGGAAAGTTAATCTGGTTCCGTGATACAGGACTAGAACCCAAAGTGAACTCGATTCCGTAAGGGACTTTGTCCACTATGATGGTCTTGGAAGCAATGCCTTGGCTACTATGAAAATCATAACATGTGCTTAATGGTTTCCAAAGTTACATGTTTTATTCCCAGGCTATTTTTTCATCTTTAATGTTCCTTTTTGATCTATGCCTTATGCACTGCCAAGATTTATGTCATTACTCATGATATCGATGTTTTATGTTCATGGTCTTAAATTCAAATGTTTAAGGAGCGTTTTATGTTCTCCATGCTTACCCTTACTGAGAATTTGATCTCACCATTTTTATGTTTTTTTTCCCCAGGATATAAAGAAAGTGTTTAGATAATAAATCCAAAGGGGATGATCTATACGGGATATGAAGATGATCTTTCAACATGATTAGAAGATTATGTTATGAGTTTCCAAAGACACTAAACTAGTACAGTCTTTGGTCGTCTATTTTTGTAATGTATTAAGTATTTTGAAAAAGTAATATAATGTTTATGTACATCAAATAAGGGTCTCTACAGTTGGTATCAAGGAAGAGGAGGTAATAATGAATCTAATCCTTGGGAACTCTCCCGTGTGAGGAGTAGACAAAGCATGGATCTCTGTCCAAGGGCTTCATGAGGAAATGGCAGACACTAGGGACGGTGGTGTGTCCCAGCCAGGGGGTGTAGCCACCCATGGAGTGCTCTGATAGGTATCAATTCTAGTCCACATTAAATATTTCCAGACCTCTACATGGTACCATTAGACAATGACATCTCATAGGAAGAGAAGTCAGTGAAGATACTAGAGCGAAGGGAAAAATGTTCTACGACATAATACAATCCCCTCATAAAGGTGTTGTGGAGAAAAACTAGTTTGAAGTGGCTATGTGGGAATTAGAGGAAGTGATGATGTAGAGTTACCCTCATCTGTTTTTGGGTGGAAAAAAATTGAGAGTGAAATTTATTAAGGGGGAAGATTGAAACAACCCAAAAATTTATCAATGAAAATTCTTATTGTTCAAATTAAATGTCTTATTATGTAAAATGGTTATATAAAATATTCACTTCATTGGTTATGTATTTCAAAATTCTGATATGTTTTTTTACCATTTCTAATATAGACGTTGATAGGTGATCATATGATTAGTATAAATATAGGGCTTTAAAAGCCAATTTCTTCTGGAAAAGGATGTGATGGAATCATCTAGTAGAATTTCTCCATACGAATACCATTTTTCGGAGTTCCAAAAGGAGGTGGCGTCATTGGGAATTTCTCTTGACCAAGCCCATTCCGATCTTTAACATGTTATGCACGAACGTAACCGCCTACCGGAGAAGTGGAAGTTGATTGAGATTACCACCCAAGTGATGTAATGGGAGCCACCCCAAGCATCTGACCCATCACACACTTTACCCTTTGGTCATATGTGGGATTTATAAGGGGTTATGTAATAAGACAATAACACAATGATTAGTACATTTTTTATAGAGTATATACATTCATTTTATTACTATCACTTTTTAAATAATTTTTTAAAGAATAAACATTATTTTTAGTTAATATTAAATAAATAAATCTATTTTTAAGAATTAATGGATTTTTTAATTAAATATTATTTTAATAAAATATTATTACTAAATTAATTTTTATATAAATTATTGTATAATTTTTATGAATGAAATTGTAATTTTAATTAATGATTGAATGTTGTTTTTTTCAAAACCCATAATTTTTTGACAAATATCGGTCTATATTTCAAATGTAAAAATTACCATATTTAGAAAATTATTTAGATAAAATGAATCTTATTTTTTAAATCAGGATGTCAAAAATAACCAAATGGTTATTTTTTCATAATTTTCTTAGACAGTCGATTTATAAGGAAGGAATTAAATATTATTTAATTATATAATTTGATTATGACAACATAATGACCCAATAGTGATGTGATAAAATAATATAAATGGGATTTTATAAGAATATCTATTTTACCATTAAAAATTGATTTTATGTTTATTTTATTTATTTTACAAAGCCGTAGTGGACCCTCCTAGACTTATAAAACTTTTTCCCTCTTTAAAATGATTTCCTTGAGAGTGTGACTCACCTACACATAAGCAAGCCTAATATTTTAATAATTTCGGTCATTGGCCTTATATAATAATGTTTTTCACTCCCCTTTGGCAAATATCATGGGCAAAAAACATGGAATGGTTTGTGGTTTGGATTAGTTTAATGTGTTGGGTCGAAAACCTAAATAATAATGAATTCACCCAATTTTACAATATAAACCCACCCATGCTCCCCCTTCATCATCACTCAAAGGCTAGGGATCCTGACCAACCTATGCCCTCTTCTCTATATAATCCTCACAAGGTACCCCATGCTTCCAATAATCCTCTCTCAAGCCCCTTCCAAGCCTTTGGGATCACACGTCCAAGTATGTGATTCCGTCCTTTCTCATTTTATCTATGTTTCATAATAGTGTTTTCCATTTTATTTTCTATTATAAATGTTGGCGTATGATTTAAAACCTCCCCCATACTTCCATCATTATGTTTTAATAATGAGGGATCCATTTCTCTCTCATTAATGCCTCTCATTACACCCGTTACGATGCTGAAATTCCTTAAGGGATTTCCTCCGTTCTCATTTTTGTCCAAATTTCATTATTTATTTATACCGTTATTTTTTCAATTAAAAATGTTAAGGTTCAGTTTCTCACCTCTCTCATACTTCCCTAATTATGTTGGAATCATTAAAGACCTCTATCTCTCTCATGAATTCCTTCTATGTACACCTGTTTCCATGCAGAAATTCTATAAGGAATTTCATTGTCCTTATTTATATTCAAGTAATTATTTTTTTCTAAATGACCCACTTAAATTACATTCCATGTAAATATGATGAGAAACCCTTTCTCTCTCATTAACCATTTGTATTAATTATTATGTTACGTTGTTAGTCTGCCGAAAGTGCACCACATTTTTCCCATGAAAAATCAATGTGTAAGTGAATACCATACCAATTTCTCTTTCAAGAGTATTCACCTTTATGTGCATGTACTTATAGAATAAGAACATACATTTATGTATTCCACATTTTTTATTCATGGAATAAATTATGATGTTTAATGAATCCATGTTTAATGATCTATGTGGAACACTTATGCATGAAATGAAATGATTATAAGGGTGCGCCCAGATAGCGCTTCAATACATTTGGTAAAGAGTAGTATCATGATACATCAAGTGAAAAGCGGGGTTACTCATCCTAATTCAAGTGCAATGAGGTTTTACTCATGCTCCATGTTCAATGAGAATTATCTCATGCTAATATCATGTTAAATTTGGTTTCCACATTTCCATGTTATGATAATCGTGCAATATCATGTCTCTATGTTCATTTTTATCTTGCACTACATTTATATTCCAATTTCCTAACACTCTTTATGTAATTCCTTGTTTACTCCCTTAATGGGATATATATTACCCTTTTCACATGTATTTCCTCTGGTTATCCAATGCAATGCTAATTATAAGGGAATTTTTTGGTCATGTAAAGGAAGTTTTCAATAATGATGTAATGTTTTATGTTATAAGTTTTTATTTAATGTTTTTAATTTCCCAAGACACTAGAACTATCGATACTTGGAGTTTTCTTTATATTATTTTTATGTAATAAATAATGTTTATATGTGTAATAAAGAGTAGTATTGTTATAGTATTTGTAAAAGTATTGAAAATTAAATTCCAAATATGAAATACTATATAACCAAAAACCCTTTAGTATTTAATGTAAATGAATTTAAAATGTATAAAAGTAATAAATAATTTAATATTAACATTAAAAAATCATTTATTTTTTTAGGTAATAACCAATTTACCTAAGTAAATGTATACCTTCTTCAGCAAATATAGTTGATATCTTTGCAATAAAGCATTAAAAAATATACTCCAATCCACATCTCCTGAATTTATAAAAAATTAATGGAATATAATAACCTCAGGCCTAACTCGAGGACTACAAAAACCCATGAATCACATATAATTATCTCATTTCCAAGAAGTATCCAATGATCCCTATATTTTTCTGACTTCATGGAATATTCAAAAATAATTATAAAATAGTCCAAAGACAAGTGTATTTCATATCAATATTGCTTAAATCAAACCTAGGTGATTATAAAAGATATCATTATTATTTTTTAAATTCACATTTAGAATCTTAAATTTCAAAAAAAAACTTTTAATATCACCATATACAATTTTTGGAAAATACATATCAAATTAATAATTGATTCTAACAAATCAAACCCACTTTTATGTAAAGTCAAATAAAACTATGAAATATGATATTAATCAACCCTTTTAATTAGTTGAAAATTTAATTCCAAAAATAAAAAATTATTTTTATAACTCAATATATTCACTATAAATCACCAATTCTCATTACCAACTCTTCTATCTTATTAGTTTTTTATTTTTCCATTTACAAATATAGTTTCATATGAAGATATGATTGTTTCATAAAAAATTTAAAATCTAGAAATATATATTATCAAACAATTAATTCAAAATTGTTCACTAAAATGTATTCAATGATGGTATCAACTAATATATAACAAGTCACAAATGTAGGACAATAAAATCATAAACATCACTTTAAATCCACAAATTTTTTTATAAATAATTCTAATAAAGATTAAATCAAATTCTAATTTTAATCAACCATTTATCCCATTAAATTTATATTTAATACATCTAATTTCACATTATTTTACCCTAACTAAAAATATAAAATATATTTATTACATAAAAATTTATTTAATTTCATAAATTTATATAAACATAATGATGATGAATATGATTTAATTAAAACATTTAATTGTAAGTGTTTACATTTAAAAATAATAAAATAAATAATTTCTAAAAAATTGGAGAAGCCACCAGTGACACAGTTTTTGATCAATATGCCCTATTTATATATACTCATCATCCCGTAAAGACATTTATTTTTTTATCTTATTAATCAAGAATAATATAATAGTAATTATAATGTGTTTTTAATCAATCTAAGATTAATTAACATAAAAATTTAAAGGTATTTGATAATTATCTATGATGAGGACAATAATGATAGTAGACAACAATTGTAATTAGAATAATAAGAGATATCACATAAAAATTATATAATGGGATAAAATAATTAAAGGAAAAAATATAAGATAATTAATACCAATATTTAGAAAATTGTGAATTTAATCCAATTCCAATAAAAAAATATTTCTTTTAAACTGTCATAAAATCCATGATATATATGGTGGGGATTATATGGGTTTATATTGTCCCACCCGTGTTCTATTTAATGAGAAAATCATCCTGTTGAAATCAATTGGAGTCAGTTCCAATTCACTATTCCCATGGTGGGTTTTTTTCAAAGTATCAGTGGTATGTTATAGAATATTTTTTTCATTGTTCTCCACATCCATTCCCAAAATATTCCTTCTACTTCACCAAATAAAAATAAAACTCATATGAAAAAAGTCAAATAATTAAATTATGTAATTTAAAATGACAAAATGCATTGATTCATAGAGTTATGTTAAAATTTATCATTCTGTGTACCAATATTTTTTATCTCATTCCCTAGTTTATTTTATTCCTTAAATTTGTTAATTTTAATTCAATTCACAACTATAATTTTATACCATCAAATCCAAAATTTTAAAATAAATCTACATTATAAAATTTAAATATCTATATGTCTTGGGTTCCCCTATGAAACAAGTGTTTCCATTAGTGTTTAAATGTTTTTTCCTTCATTTATTTATAATTAAAAAAATCCTACTATTATATAGATAGGGATTTCAATATCTTCTTATTTATCAGTAAATCTCCTATATTATCTTTCCCATTATCCATTAGTAGAGTTTTTAGAATTCCTTATCTTCTTCCACTTTATATAAATAAAATTAAGGGATATAATCAAGAATAGAATATCATTATTTCTAACAATTAACCATTGTTTTTTTCATTTAAGAGTGTCTAGATTTAAATAATTTATCTAAAACATAGTAAATTTTACATTATTATAATTCATTAATGAATACCTGACTTTTTCCATTGAATATATTTTTCAACTATTTTTATAGATTCTATAAATTTTAGAAATAGATGAACGATTCATTTCATTTCTTATTAATTCATAATAAGATCTTACAACCATATTATTATCAATGTTTAATGAGACTAAATATTTATATTGTCAGAATGTATAGAATCAACCTCTATGGATTTATATTGATCATAGTTTTTATCATAATTTTATTTTCTCAACCAAAAAAACTGGGAATCCTTGATTCCATCCCATAATCCGTGAACTATTTCTTGATAATTTGTTATATTATTTTAATATAAGTCTAGTTAGTCATTATATTTTAGGAATATATATTTCAAAATAAATCTCAATGATTAAATTTAAGCATCCTTTTACAAAATGATATTTAAATTTGAAAATATTTATCAAATTTACCAAGAATTATTGTATTTTTGGAAATCAATTCTTTATAAATTTCACCACCATATAAATATTTTGATAATTTTATTGCCCCTATTTTTATTTGTATCCACAATACCATTTTGTACATAAAATTTGAAAATATATTAGTGAGATCAATAAAAATGTACATTATTATGAGATGCAAATATTTTAATATATATATATATATATATATATTCTTATATGAGATAAATACTTCAACATTGAGAATACTCTAGTAAAATAATTGTAATGAAAATGTTTCGATCAAATGTACATGTGACCTCAATAATGGTTTTAAACTTATTGGGTCAAAAATTTTCTAACGAATGAGTGAATTTCAAAAAATATAGATTTTATGACTCAAAATTATATAATTTTATGTCAAAAAAATGATGATAAACATTGTAATTATTGGAAATATTATAGTTATGTTTCTATATATTCCACTTTTCATGAATAATTGAGATATTATAATCACTGATCAGGGGAGGTGGGTTCGATCAGTTGTTTGAGTACAATGGGAAACATTTATCAAATTTAAAAAACCATTTCAATGATTTGAAATTATATTAAATATTTTTTGGTGGATAAAAATATGATGATGAATATAATGAAATATATAGAGATTAAGATTGTAAATCACATGGTGTAAGGGATTAAAAGGTTCAAAAAATATTTTCATTTGGTAGATAGTCCGTGGTGATTAGTGATTATCAAACCACTTTTGATGTGTAATCTTTATTATCAATAATTAGTAAATAATAATTTGAATTGAAAGATGGCTCCAAACTAATATATTTATAACAATTAATATATATGTGAAATAAATCACCAAAAATGATTTCTTTCTAATTTGTTCTTCAACTACCTTCATCAAGTGGAAATGTGTGAACTGTTATTGTGTGTGTAGTTTTTAACTAAAAATTGAATTGGTTTTGTGGATCTTCATAAGTAATTTTCATAGAAATGAGAATATGATATTATAAATGTAATAACATAAGAGTGATCAACATATAATGATATTTCTTAACTACATTTCTATATAAATGGTCTTGATTGATAAATGTGAGAAGATTAGTTTTCCATAGTGAATATCGAATGATTACATAATTCTTATTGATATTCAGTTATATTATTATAGAGTAATCACATTTAAGGTTCAAAATACAAGATTTAAATATAAAACTGTTGTAATAAAAATATTTTAGAGTTTTCCCAATCACGAAATAGTCAAATACCCCCACCATTTCTTTTATTTAAACAATCCACTATATAAAAAATTGGAATTACTTTATCCTATCATATATTTTAATTATTTACCCTCATTTCTTATGATGTTTCTTAACTACTTACATGGATTTTTTTAGTTAGGATATAATGAGTATTATTCTTCATTATGGTGTTAATTTTTCAGAACAATGATTACCCAAACCATGGAAATTTCTTCTACCAGACCCATGAGTTTTCTTATTTAGAAATGATGATATTTTCCCACATAGTGTTTCCATGATCAATCAACATCATAATATACTAGACCACACCCATTTCCAGTTTCCCCATGTACAATAATTTATTTTATTTTTAACCATTATAATGACCAAAATAATTTTTTCCTTTACCCCGTGTGAAGAGAAAGTAACTCAGTCTTCATGATTTTCCAAACAATTGGTAATTAAACCATTGGAATATTTTCATTTTCTGTAATCTAGTCATAAATAAAACCATTATATTCTATTCTCTTTGGCCGTCTAGACCCACAATGAAACATGAGCATGACAGTGGAAATTTTAGTAAAACATCATATACCATTTTTCCATAGCTATGAACAAAACATTTTCTACATAGGACCATGATGTGATATGGTGTACCTTATAACTCTTCATCCTTTTCACGCATGATTAAGACAAAACTCTTCCCTAAATAGTCACTAGTTTCTATATTGTCTTCCAAGATTCAGCATGGTGATATATGATCATCAAAATATTATCATTCCATATGATTCTGAATAATTATATCATCCATTTACCATTAATGAGATATTCATGTGATATGTCATGATTAATGAAAATTATAATAATATCATCCCAAGAGTACCTAAAAAGAGAAAATATAAAAAATGTTAGGGTTTTATAAATTTCTTATTCACATATAAAATTCAGAGTCAATGCTTTCTAGCAGCTCATTCCACCACATGATCAGTTCATATAATGCTTGTGAGAGATATCCAACTCTTACGAAAAAAACATAATGATAATGGAAACACCATTGGTCATCCACAAGTACTACTATAATCAATTGAACTATTTATACTACCAGTGATACTTTATCAAAGGTTTCATCATATTTAAGATCTATCGTGATTTTTTCATAGAATATTCTCTTCATTAGTTCCATTAATAAATATGTTTGTATACTTATTCCTATCATAATGATGATATTCATTAATCCATCTATAAAACATTAAACATTATATATTTGTTATTAAATAAAAATAAACCTTGATAACATCAATATCCTCATTGAATATACTTCGGGATTGAAAAAAATCAATCACATCATGCATTTAAATCCTCATCATGATATTCATGTACATGTGCTTTGATGTCACCTCAAATCTATCTAGATTGATGAAAACTCAAGGATGAAAGCTTGATGATGTTAAAAATATTGGTAAAATGATATATGTGAAGTCATAGGATACATCCCAAATAGGAACCATAAAATTAATGTTATAGAAATACCTATGGAACTGTCGTGACAAATTAGGTTTTGCTCTCTACACTAATCAAATATCTATGTTGATACCAACAAATACCTAAATAGATAAAATCATTTGTATTTAATGGATCCATATTTATCTCATGGATGAATTAATGATAATTATAATTATTAGTTCATTAATATAATAAAACTAAATTAAACAATTTTTTTCTTTAAAATATTTAGGAGTATTTATTAGTGTAAATGTTTTTAGTTAATAAAAGTCGACGAATTTAGGTGTATTTTGTAATATTTTTTTGATAGGGAATTAAAAATAATTCTTTTGGTTATGTTAATAATTATATTCTTGTTTTAGGTCTTTTAGATTTGATTGGGGATGAGAAATGACCATTTCATGTTAAAATAAGTCATATATAAGGAAATAGGTGAGATTTAAATGTGTATGATTTCAATTCCATACTAGTAAACTGATCTAATAAAAGTAAATATTTTGGTTATTTTGGATATAGGGAGTCCTCAAATGGGTTCTGACATACTTTGTTTTCAGGAATGGATCTTGTTATTTCCCTTTCTCATCCATAGGAAGGGTCATTTATTTTCTCTTTATAAATAGAGTATTTTTGGTTGCTGAATATAGTTAAACATTTTAGAAAGATTCTTTCATTAAAATACCCAATTTTTGATTCCATATGAGGTGCTTGTGGATTATTTGATACTTTTAAAATCCTTTTTGTTTAATGTCTTCAATTATAAATTTGTGTTTTAGTTAATGATTTCTTCTTCAAATTGTCACGATTTAGATGACCATGATATTTATTAAGAATTTATTGTAGAAACAACTTAGTATATATGTATTCTCACAATTTAATTTTTTTTTCTCTATTACAAATAAAATTGTATTTATATTTTTATTTAAATGTTCAATTTTTTTCATATCACATAGAATTTTTGGTTTCTCATAATCTAAATCCACATGGATTTCAATGATATTGATCGATAATAGAAATCAATAAGATATTATGAGTAATTAGATCTTTTTAATATGTATTATTTTTAGATATTTTAACTTCTTATAATGATCTTACTAGTTATATTATTATTCATTATTAAAGTCTATTTATTTTAATTTTTTACGACATGAATTTAATTTAGTTTTATTATGTTATACTATTTGTGTTTATATATTTTTAACGTGTGTGTGGTAGATTGATCATCCATATAATGTATTTCCCCCTTGATACTTATTGGAAACAACCTACAATTCAGGTAGATTCATCAAAAGTTATTTTGAGGTCTTATTCAAGTCCACATTAATCTGGTATAGTTCCTTAAACATTATATCATATCCCTTTTCAAAATGATTATTTTGGAAGGAATAAATAGTGGTGGATATATAAAACTCCATACACAAGTGATAAATTGATGAAAAATGTGTTTCAAACATTTTTATAAATGAATATTGAGTTATCAATTGATTCTATAGTTTCTAAAATATTGATTTTTCATTGAGGGGTATTTTCCTATTATTTAATTTAGTTTTTCATAGACTGGGTATTCTTGAAAAAATTTGGTAGAACATGTACATTACTGTGTTTCATAGATCAAATATAGATAGATTAAAATTACATTCCCTATATATGAATTATATGAATGAATGATATTTTGGATTATATTTTAAATCCATAAATGGAATTAAATTTTACCTTATATGAATATTTCATAAAAATATCACTAATGGATTAGTTATAAAATTTTTTGTTACAACTATTGGTGTTACTTTGAAAGAATATCCCTAGAATATTTTTAATGATCTATAATTCGGTAACCATTTAGAAAATTTAATATTAACACAATAATTGCATATGGTTTTAACATTTGATATGAGAACTCTTTTCATATCCAATGTGTAAGAGCTCAGAATGTTTAGTCATCAGTTGAAACTCATTCATGATAATTCTGGAAGAAAACTATACTATCACTAAGGAAGTCTTCCATTATAGAGTGGAAGATAGTTTTCCAGAATTTAAAAAGGTGGTAGAGTGGGATAATATGATGGAAAAATCGTAGTTAAATGGGAATTCTGTGGAGGCTCAAATATCAGTTGAAAAAGTAAAGATATATTTATTTGTAATTAAAAATAATATTTTTCATATTTCTTCATCGATGTAAATTTGGTTGTACACATGGCCATTACATGACTATAATATGATGTCAGTGGAAGGATTTGCGAAATTTTATTTTTGTCGATGCAGCGAGATAAATGATTTTAATAAATAAAGCATGCTATAGGAAAATTAAGAGAGTTTTGAGGAAAAATATCTAGTCATGCATGTACATAAGAAATTGGTAATGAATCATAGGGATTAATTATCATAGAAATAAGATGCAAATACTAGTATCCAAATGGATGTTTGCAGGATGTGCTAGATGTGTATAAGGAAATTAACTCAATTAATTCTAACAATGAGGCGCAGAAATTGTTCCATAAAAAAAATAAGCATTCATAAAATTCATTTGAGTGATGTGTATTGGTTTTTCCATTTTCAGATAGATTTGTAAATCTGAATGAAAATGAAACTTGAGATTTTTTTCATGAAAATAATTGGATACCTATAATTTTAGAGGTGATGTCATCATTATATGATCAATTGAGGACCACTATACAGTACTTGTATAATGGATTAAAGAAGATCAAAGGTATGAATATAAAGGTACAAAAGTACCATGAGGAGCTATCTAGGACTAATTGTTTTATGAAGGTAGATCTGGTATGAGGACCACACCCAAGTGAATCCATATTTCCAAAGGCTAAAATGTAGATATTATAGGTCAAAACAAAAGAGGTGATATAATGGATTATTTGAGAAAAAGAAGATATTGTTGGTGAAATATCATTATGAGAACATATTAGTGTTGTTTATAGTTTACTTTCCTAAGTATAACATGTATTTTTTTCATCTAAATGAAATATTTTATGAAATCATTCTACAATAACCATAGGGAAAAAATTAAAGCACACAATCCTTGGGTAAACAAATTATTTTTATTTTTGTGCTTGTAGGTGTCAATCTTGTTCTCGTTTGGTTTTATGCTCATCAGGGGGCCAATCATAATTTGACTAGAACCATATGGTGGAGGAAAAATCAATGAGGTTCTTAATGTATAAGGAATTCCTAGTTCTAGTTTTTTAATTCAAGGGGGTGGTTTATCAAGAGTTTTTGTACTTATAATGGTTAAAATAACACTATATGGGATAATAAATAATAAAATAAAACAATTATTAGATTATGAACCTCCAAAACAAAAACATTATGTTAGAGTGGGTTCTAAATATGATTTTTGAGTCCAAAAATTGGAATCAGTAATTAGTTATAGTGCTGGTGATAGATAATGGACGAATAAGTTTCTGTTAGAGTTGGTTTTCAAGGGCCCTAAAAGAAAATGGCTACAAGGTTGTTTTTTCTTCATTATGATCAGGTTTCCTATAATGTAACTAAAATAATATCACCAAAACATAGATGCAGTTATAGTGGTTTTTTCACATATCTAACAAAAAATTTCCCATAAAATTTATGCAATGTGATCTGATCGTTAGGTGTTATTATCAATAAATATGTAAGATCCCAAAAATTCTAATGGTTTTCATATTCCATAATAGTGGTTATAGATCACGGAGGATGATAGAGTTTTTATTAATGAAGGTTTTGAATGTTTTATTTTCATGGTAATTAAGTGAGAAAAATTGAATAAAATTGGAAGGATATTAAAAAAAATCACATTGATTGTTTAATTAGTTTTGATAAAGGAAATTATGCATTATATTTCAATTATTTTTATGTCATTCTAGTGGAAGATCTATATATTTGTCTCTCAATGTTCAATAATACAGTATACTAAGACTTAATTTTTATAGGGGTTAAAATTTGTTTCTTATTTTCCATTGATCCCATGTGCTGATTCTGTACATTAACATTGGTTTATTCAGTGATCAAGAGATGTTCTGTGGGATCTAGATACTAGATCTAGAGAGTATTATAGATGTGATGGTTCTACCCCAATAAGAGGATCAAAATATGTATAAAACAAATAATTATATTACTTTCATCTAGATATAGCAGGTATTTTGTAAGTTCATGGGAGTATTATGTTGGTGTTCATGGTAAAGACATGTGATCATAGGTATACGCTCCAAATATTGGAGTGTCATCTTTCGAAGGAGAAGATAACAATATATTTGATTTTGGGTCATGCTTTTCATGAGCACACATAACTAATAGAGGAGAAAGATGATAATTCTAAGATGTGTGAATTATTTCTAGAATACAATGGTAGAGAGTGAAATATTCAGGGGTCATTCCTAAAGATCACGTTATGGTGGATTCTGTCATGGAGACCAATGATCTTCTATGTACATTCACTAAATGTGTGGAACCATGATGCTAGGAGAAAAAAAATTAGTCCATAAGATAATTTTGAATACCAATTTTTGATGTTTTAGAGGCTGAAATTCCCAACAACACATCAGATTTCATGTAGTAAGATAGTTCTTCTGCTGTTTGAATGTATATGTAAAATGTGGAATCAGACAATGCTAAACCTAGATAAAGGAATAACTAATGTTATAGCATGAATCTATTTTCATTTCTTCAACTCTATGGTAATTATAATTTGAAGATCATAAAATAAATGAATGAAACTCATGGTAAATATAGGATTATAAAAAAGGGTTTGAACCAGGTTGAATGAGTGGGAGAGAAGGACCACTTTTACCTTGGAAGTAGTTAATCATGAGGATGACATCAATTTTATCATATAGTGATGTTTCCAAAGTAGTTTATTTCTAATGATCTCACTTCAATCTATATAATATAATGATCAAGATTATATATTCTCTATGGAGTATAATTAAAGAATGTTGTATATCAAGAAGAGTGGGGCCAAATATGAGTAGAATAGCATAATTTTGATCATTGATATTTCTAAAAAATCATATTACAGAAACTAATTTCCAATTTTAAATGGAATTATATTCTTCATGTAGGTCTTAAGATCTATGTGGAAAAGGCAATAAAATATTATATCATGTTTTTAATGATCTTAAGAGAATTTTTTAGTGGAATCCTAGAACTATCAAAATTATCATGGAGTATATACTTAAGGTGATGATGTGGAGCATAGTCGGAAATAATTTTTTCAGTGGGACTTAAGTGTGAGATTTATAATCCCTGTCTAGAGCGGGGTTATGAAAATTAACCATGGAAATAAATTATGATTTGGGATATTGGTAGTGATTGGGGAGATAATTGATTTTTTGCTCTAATATTCAAGGATTAAAATGTTTACTCTCTAAAAGAAAAACATAGAGGATACTGAATGATAAATAGTACAACAACAATATGGAAATATAAGTTCAAGAAGTGGAATATAGTTCACTTGATGCTCAGTGGGTGTATGAGTCTATTTTCTGAATATTGTAGAATTATTTTATTTGATGTCCAATAGATATTTAGGATATCATTTCACTATGTGATGGAAACTAGAATTTTCATTTAGTATATGTTTAATGTGGGTGTATTCACCAAACTATGATTGGAAGTATGATAGATAATGCAATACTCTAAGGAATCTAAGTGAGTTTCTTTAAGTTGATGCATCTAGATGGAAATGATTAGCATATGAATAATACAAGAGGTTGTGTATGAGGATTATAAGGAATACCATCTACTAATTATTGTACATGAGCAGTTGTTTAATGACTTGGACGATAATGTTAATAGGATGATATATTAAGATTCATATAATGTAGAAAAGTTATATAAGAGGAGATTAAAGTGATGATGTTTATGTGATCTATAAACTATGAGGATGGGGTGTTGATGAATTTTCTAGAGGTAGTAAAATGGTAATTCATCAAATATGTTGGTGTTAAGCAGGTATTATGTACACTGTTCATTTGGAGTTGGATGTATAAATGAAGAATATGCATGAGATTAGCTATTATTTAGTATAAAGAAAGGAGACCCACTATTTCAATGGGAAAATAATGACTGTTTTATTGGATAAGGACCAGTAAGAATATTGCTGCATGACACCTGCTAAACGTAAAAATGATGGTCAAATAAATAAATAAATAAGTATAAAAGTGCTAGAAGAAAATAATAAGGACTACGGGGAATAAGGAGGTGGCTTGGTAAGAGGATCATAAACAAGTTCATAAAGATACTAGAATGATTAAAATTTGAATAGATGGGTCAATTCAGTTGAAGGATATGAGAAAAATATGAAACAAATATAAGTTATAGTTGGGGGAACCTCATCTAAAGAAGGGAGTAGGGTTGTTGGGTGTTCGATTTTATCAATAAATAATGTACACTCTTTTTAGGGTATAATAGATGAGATTTTTTGATTCCAAAGTTCTTTTTGGATAAATCTATCAGGCACGTAATCCTTTTATGAAATATTTTTTTTTGTTTATAAATGTTTCTGTCATGTTTTTGTATGCATATCTACTCATCAAAAGAAGGATCCTAAGGTGACTAGAAGTAGAAGGTCGAGGATGACTCAATGAGGTCGTTTTTTATTTTACAACTTCCCAATTGGGTTCATCTATGTTATTGTGGATGGAGGTATGGATGGTTCTCTAATTCTGGTGTTAATTTTGTTATGTGGTATATCATCAAATGTATGTACTACTGGGGATTTTAATTTTTACATCCTTTTCCCCATCATATCTATTGATAAATGGATAATTCTAATCACTGCTTAATTGAATATTGGTTTTTGATCTACTTTATGGATAGTGTTCCAATTATAATTATCTCATCTTTTAACATTTATATTTATTTGGTTGAGAAAATAGGTTTTCTTAAAAAAAATATTTTTTTCATATTCAATATAATTTTTGGGGAATTTATTAAGTTATAATTAATTGATATTTGAATTGGGTGTATTTTTAATTAGTTAATTTATATATTTTTTGAATCATTTTAATTTTTTTATACATGATATAGCTTTTTTTAAATAGAAATATTTAGACCGATTCCATGTTTAATAATATTGAAGTATGTTTTGGCATTCTTTAAAATGGATTTATGAATGAATGTGTGATTCGAAATATGAATTTTAAAAATGGGATCTAAAAAACTTTGGTATATTATTATATTTATTTTATTAAGATTTAAAATATTTTATATAATAAAAAGTAATATGAGTTTTGTAGATAAGTTATGTTTGATAAAATATTGATTAATTAAAAAAAATTGTTGATTTTTATGATGTGTTAGATGTTTTTTGTATTGTAATGTTTTTATTATATGATACATGTGTTATGAGTTTAAAAATGATTCATGTAATTAAAATATTTATATTTTAGTTAGATAATTTAGGATGGAAATTGTGATTATAATTATTTGTTCTATTATGGATTCATTTAATATATAAATATATATATAATAATTCTGTTTCAATAAATATTGGTTATTCCATAACACATGTTCGGATTTATTTATTTTTTGATATTAATTAATATATGATGATTTATGAAGAATTATTTATTTATATAAAAATTCATATAAAACCATTACGCGTATCTTGAATGTGTTTTATCATCTTCAATGTGTTTTGAAAACAATAAAGTATTAAATTGTATATAATTAGGTTGTGACGTTAAACAAAACCCTCACAAACTGTTTTAATAATGATATTTTATAAAATAGATTATCTAAAGGGCACTAATTAAATTTATTTGGATGTTTTGTTTAACATAGATATGAAATATTATATCCATTAATGGTTTTATAATTGGGTGCATTTTTTTAAATAATATAACTAATATTTCTTATTGGGATTAAATCAATGTATTGGTTTTAGGTTTTTCATAAATATAGGTTTTTATTTGAATTAAATAATTGTTTCCAGGATTAAGTCTATTTTTGGTTAAGAATATATTCTATTTGTAATCTATTTAATTTCTTATTGGAAAATTATCCTCTTTGATATATTAAGACTTGTGATTCCTTGGGGAAAATAATTTTCCACTTGATAAAAACCCCATTTCGGATGGATTAAAATGGATATAATTAATTAAATTATTAAAATCATTATTTGAGTGATAATTTATGGAATGAAATGGTATAGAATTAGAGATTTTGCGTTTGATTCATTATTTTTAATTATTATAATTTAAATAAATGATTTGGTTTTGATTTAAACTAATTTTTTTCAATTGGTTTGATTAAAATTTATGTTTGATTGGAACATATATATTTTGAAATATAATATTTAGACAAATTTTTCTTTTGGATGACTTGATTATAATTGACCTTAAAATGAGATTAATGTTTGGGAAAACACTAATAGGGTTTCCCCTCAAATGTAATTGGGAAGGAATTTAGTAGATTGAATAGTTAATTATTTATTTTGTTTAAAAAAAATTGAATTATTTGAGAAATATTATTTCTTAAAATCTTTATATATTTTTATTTTTTGGGAGGTGTAATATTGTAGTTGCAAATTGGGTATTTTAATGAATTATGAATTGACTAAAACATGATCTAATGATGTAAATTGATGATTATCATTCATATGGGAAGGAATTTAGAGTTAAATTTTTCAAAAAATTACATTAATGGTATAATTAGATTTTTTTTTATTTCAAGGATTAATAATACCATTGAATAAATATTTGTGAAGGACTATTAAATCAAAGGTGAAATTCTTAGATATTATAATTTATTTTTTGAGTTATTAATAAAGGGTCTAAATTATAGAAATGGTCATTGGTGTAGAGGTTTCAATTTATTTATAAAGGTAAGAATGTGGTGTAGGGTTGAATCATTGAAAATGTAGTTTTGATGGTAAGAAATAGTAATTTTTAGATAATATTTGGTTCTACAATTTTATAAATTATGTTTGTAGGTCTAAATATGAATTTGTTATTTCAACCCAAAACTCTTCAGAAGAATGATAGTTTTTTTGAATTTAATAATATTTATAGCTTGATTTATAAACAATATAGAGTTTGAAAACGTTATAGTAGTTTTAGTGTAGTTTACAAAACAAAACATAACTAATTTCTTATTGGAAAAACATAGAAGTACATTATCATGATTTATAATACTATTTAAAATATACGAGACAAAATATTGTAACTAAAAAATATGGAATCCTTTGTGCATAGTTAATTTCTTAGTTTATTTCGGATTCCCCCTACCATGCTAATAGTAAAATGTCCAAAATATCTATTTTATACATCATTAGAGCCTTGAAAAATTCCTAAAGACGTTTTTGGGATCATTGTTGAGTAATGGTCCTTAACATATGTTTTAAATTTATGCTCGATTTAAAATAGCCATTAATTTTGATTCAAGTTTGTATTTTTTGATAATAAAATCTCAAATCATGGATAACTAAATTAGATGTACCACCCAACCATTTGGATTATCCATATATGTGTTTTTTCATCATAAATAAGTCCATATGACATCTAAATATTCATTATAAGATAGCTTCCCTTATTTTCTGACAT
This sequence comes from Viscum album, assembly GCA_963277665.1. Classification (NCBI taxonomy): domain Eukaryota; kingdom Viridiplantae; phylum Streptophyta; class Magnoliopsida; order Santalales; family Viscaceae; genus Viscum; species Viscum album. The sequence goes on from OY728134.1 coordinate 480,176,440, forward strand.
TGCAATAGAATTTTAGTGAAGTTTTGAGAAGGTTATAATTTTTTTTCAAATAAAATAGAGTCCCTATTTTGGATATATACCTTTATAACATGGTGAAAAGATTTTTTTAGCAATATTATAAAACTAAATAATTATTCAGATGGTTAAAGTTCCATTTAATCCATATGATTCCAATGTGATTATGGTTGTATAACTATTAGATTCATTGGAAGTTTATATATTTTTTAGAGGTATAAAAGATAGATTATTGTGTGTTATCTTGAAACTTAATTGTATTCTCCCAGGAATATAAATGAATTCTATTTATTTGAAGAAAAATTTTATTATTACATTAGATAAATAATATTTTATTATATTAAAAAACCCTATCGTCGTGTTTTTATGTTTAGTATTTCAAAGTCACCTGATAGGAAAACATATTAAATTAAAATTTAAATGCAGAAGGTTTTTATGGGTTTTGAAAAGTAATTATATATTAATAGTAATGATAAAATTATTTGTGGTGGTAATAAATTAAAATAATTGGGATAATGGTAATTTTATGGGTAATGTTGTCAAAAACCAATCGTAGAGAAAGCTACGTCACATATCATTATTTTTATAAATTATTTTTTATAAATTAATATCTAATGTTAGTTTCTAAAAATTTAAAATTTTTTATGTTTTTATATGATTCATTTATTTTTTATTGTGATCCAAATAATGAAACAAATTATTTTAACCCTTTTATAATTTATTTTTTTTTTCTTTTTCATTGGGATTGATATTTTTAAAAAATGCATATTTTAAGAAAAATTAAGGGTTTTTAATTTTTTAGGATATAATTTCAATAAAGAGGGATTTATTAGATTATTTAAGTTAGTAATATATTATTCTACTTAATAATTTTAATATTATGATTAATATTATGATTGTTATATTTTTGGGGCATTTGACTTGTTTTTTTGGAGTCGGACTAAATTATTTTTTAAATTCATATTATTATTTATTAAATGTCTTCAATAATAAGTATTTTACTTCTTATAATATTTAACCAACTAGTTTCATGACCCATCCACCCAACACCCATAACATAGTCACCTGGTTCCATGGGTCTCCTACAATACCTTGTATTCTTTCCCATTACACTATAGTCTATTCCGCACCAATGCCAATTATCATACAAGTTACTAATCCGAAAGTATAACTAATGTTCTTTCAATGTTCTTTTCCCTCACTCACACAAAACCGTGGAATATACCTTGGTGGTTACACATCCTAACAACACTCTACAAAAAAGACACATAACTATGGAGTTCTAATAAATTACTGTCATAAAAACACTGGTTCATCTTGTTAACATAGGTAGAAACATTTAACCTTTTATCCTATTAATATTTTGGGTTATCACACTCTTCCACACCTCAACCCATTAGAGCACTACTTCCCCATTATGAACCTTACATATCAACCCAACAATCCCCAATTCACTTATTTCTAGATTCACCATTTTATACCAATGTAACAACTAAATTCTATAGAAACCCTAGATTCCCTACAGACACCTATCGTCCCTTCCTTAAGGCCCACCCATGTGCTCGAACAGGTCATTAGACTAATTAAATTCCATATAGGCCAACCCATGTTATTTCATTATGCTTTGTTGACACTCACTAACAATATGAATCTTCCCATATGTTCTCCAATCTAGACACTGAAAGATGCCAATAAAACTTAACTATGTATTCATAATCAGGATGGCTCCTAAAAATTAATGTTATCCTTATTGACATGGGTAGTAACATTTTTAATTTCAACCATTTAACAATCTGGGGTGTCAAAACCGTGGTATGGAATCAAACTATAAGTACCCATCCTTAAAAATTACATAAATATGAGTTATGTCATGAAATCACATTGCAAATATTTGTCAGATAAGAGTTTTAGATAATTATTCCATCACTATTACATTACATCACAAATATTATAATGTAGACACTTCTACACTATCCAATTTTTTCACGATAATAAAAATCCATAAATAAAACATAAATTATTTTCTTGATACAAATCATCATTAATTTTCCCTTTATCTTACCCTTCGTTATACCCTATGAAAAAACATTTCAATAACATGGGATGAGCATAAAAATCTTAGTAAGAGATATAAAATAAGGAATAAAAGCCTTAGTCCATGGATACTTATAGAGTAAAGAAATCATATATTTCAATCATAAAACATAAGCTCTTCAACATAAATCACTAAATAATTATATTTAAGACTAACACATAGATATCATAAATAATAAATGTAACTTGTGGCATCCATAACGTACTTACATTGTAGCTTTCATAGCAACAAAGGGAGTTACATTTAGAATTCCCATCACGGTATATTCCCCAAATATTTTGGGAGAAACTTTAATGTTTACCAATATCACACTACCCAATGCATTGGAGAGTTATCTTGGGCTAACCCATTCTTGGTTTATCATATAACCACCCATATACATAAACAATACTCATGAACCATAACCTATTCATAACATATAGAACCAGAATAAAGGATAGATGAAATTTCCAAATTCCAATCATAATATATCGTTTCAAGATATTGACCTAGTAAATGTTTTCTCAAAACCATATTCAATACCAAAATCCATAAAAGGGTATGTGGTATTTATTTTCCTTTTAAAATAATTACATCTTGTTGAAGAAACCAAATATCTAATAATACTCATGGCAGTGGAATGGTCATTGTCACCGGGTATGTTAAAAAGAAACATTCCCTTTCTAGTTTAGTAAAATGCTTTGTAAAACAAAAAATTCCTTTTCAAAACTAATGAATTAAATTCAAAGAAAAAGGGTATAATTATACCCCATATAAAAAAAGGTCATGTATAAATGAAAATATGACTCAATGAATGGATATTGAGATGATGTCCCTTACCTTGAGTCTGATTTGTCTCATTCTTTATTTGTATTCTAGAATAAAAGCATAGTTTAATTTATAAATCCATCAGAATATTTCTCATGTTTTTTATTCATTTTATATTACTTATTAGCTTGTTATAAAAATAACATAATTATTTGAATTCATATCTATCGTTTTGTCAATATTCGGTACTTGAGTCGAAAATAAACAAGGCTTGATGTAAATTGTCCACATAGTCAAAATCCCATCATCACCAAAATATCATTCATGATTTAAGTATCATATATATACATTATATGTGGATATATATCCATTATATATGTATTTATAATATTCCCTAACATTTGTATACAATAAATGAAACGCACCGCTCATGGAGATGGTAAGTCGTATGTACACATGAATGCTACTTGCATTTATTTTCATAATTAAAGGAATGAATAATAAATGACACATAAGTATATTATAATTACAATATAATATCATATTATATATATATATGTTACATATATTCATTAAATCCACCCTTTAAAAGTTCCATGTATGGAGTGATTGAATCTTATCACTTTGAGGGAAGGTAGTCCGCACATTCTCAAATAAAATTATCATATTTACACATTATGGAAAGAATGAAGGTTTGTTTTAAATGAAAAATAAATAATAATAGAGGAAATTTAAATAAAATAAATATCATATATAAATACAGTTCCATTTTAGTGGCCACCACGATAGGTGGTAGGAGAAATTGAACAATCATTAGTTCGTGATATAGAAGTTCTCCACACACAATAATAGTATGTTTGTATCCAGTAGATGGAGGTTTATGTAATTGCAAATTGAATACATATCATAAAAAAGTCCATGAATATTTTGGATACTGGTGTTTTTTTGTAATCAGTGTATAAAAATATCATAGAGAGTGGAGAAAGAAGACAATAGAATGGAACATGAGAGAAGATGTTACCTCTAAATTGGATAACATCTTTTAATTTGAGCTGAATGGATTTCATGAATTTGCATCCTTTAATTTACTTATATAAATGTTAAGGATTAATGGTGGAAGGGATGGATTTGGTGTCAATATTTGAGAAGAAGTTGGTGGTGTCAAGGGGCTTGAGTGGTGTGATTAAGTGGGTAGAGGTGGTGGCAAGTTATAAGAGGGAGGGGGGAACTTTAAGAAGGTCTTGAAATATTATTTTAATATTAATTTATTTTATATTTAAAATGGTCCCTATATTATTTATTACCATAATAGTATGGTTTTGGGTCCAAAAACTCTAAACTCATAGGTTTTAGACATGTTTAGGTCAAAAAGTAACCTTATCATGTAGCGTTAACCTGTAGTTAAAAACAACAACTCATACCATGTCCCATTGAATTTTCATAATATATGGTGACTATAGATACTATAAAATGACAAGAAAACCATAATTGTATCATTTAGTACATTTATAATGTTATATAAGTCAGTTGTTCTGATCTTATATTTTTTAGGACTATAATATCATTTATTAAAATATTATTTATATTAAAAACTCATTTTTTCAATTTTGACACTATAAAGTAATGGGTTTTTGTTTAAGTCATAAAAACTTTATTCCTTAAAAATAATAATTAACTCTAATACAATATGTTAATATCATCTAGATATTTTTTTTATGTTATATAAACATTTAAATTACACATATTTTAATATTTATAATATCATTTATTTGAATCCATCATTAATGAAGAAATCACTGCATCATAATTGTGTCATAATTATATTTAATTATTTAATTTCGTAAAATTATAAATAAATTACCATGATATAGGAAATATTATTATCTTTATATTGAACAATTATAGTCAATGATATCAATTATTTATCCCCATATAATGTTTTGTAGTAAATAACACATGTTTATGTTAATAATTATATTCTTATTTTAGGATTTTGGGATTTCATTGGGGATGAGTAATGACCATATCATGTTACAATAAGTCATAAATATAGAATTAGGTGAGGGTTAATTTTTTAGTATTGTATTTCCATACTAGTAAACCAAACTAATAGAAGTTTAAATTTAGGTTATTTTGGATGTAGGGTGTCCTCACATGGGTTATGACATTCTTTTTTTCCATTAATGGTGATAATTAATTTCCTTTTTTCATCTATTGGCATGGTCATTTATTTTTATCAATAAATATACTATTTTTGTTTTCTAAATATATTTATACATTCATAAAAACATTCTCTCATGGAAATACCCAATTTTCTTTCTATATGAGGCATTTGTGGATTCAGTTGATGATTTTGAAAGTCATTATGTTTAATGTATTAAAGTATAAATGTGTGTTTTAGTTAATGATTTCGTCTTCATACGAGAATCATTTACATAACCATGATATATTTTTATAATATATTGTGGAGTATACGATGTATATAGGTATACTCAAACTATAATTTTTTTATTCTATTACAAATGTAATTGTGTGTATATTTTGATTTACATGTTCAATTATGGTCATTTAGCATAGAATTTTTAATTTCTACGAATCCAAATCCACATGGAGTTGAATGATATTTATAAAAAATATAAATCCATTAGATATTATGACTAATTTTACCTTTTTTATTTGTTTTATTTTTAGATATATGAACTTCATAATATTGCTATACTAGTGATATTGTTATTCATTATAAAAGACAATTTATTTTGAATTTTTAGGACATGAATTTAATTTACTTTTATTATGTTATATTATTTGTGTTTATATATTTTTAAAAGTTTTAGGTAGATTGATCATCCATATAATGTATTAATCTCTCACTACATGTTTGAAACACCCAATAATTCATGGAAATTCATCAAACCTTAATAGAGGTCTTGTTCATGTCCACTTTAATCTATTATATTTCCATAACATTATATCATAACCACTTTCAAGCTGATTATTTTAGAATTAATCAATATTAGTATAGGTATAAAACTCAATACTCATGTGATAAGCTATTTAAAACTACGTGTCTAAAATTTTTATTAATGAATATTGTGTTATCAATTGATTTTATAGTTACTAAAATATTGATTTACCCATGAGGGGTATTTTCCCTTGTGTTCAATTAGTATATCATATATTGATGTGTCATAAACAAATATGGGAGAATATGTAAATTCCTGTGCTTTATGAGTCATGTATTCATATATTACAATGAAATTACTTATATGTGAATAGTTTAGAATGAATAGTATTTTGGATTCTATTTTAAATTCATAAATGAAATTACATTTTATCATATATGAATATTAAATAAAAAATATCAAAAATGTATTAGTTATGAAATTTTCATGTTACAACTATGGGTGTTACTATGATAAAATATACATATAATAGTCTTTAATGTTCTAAAATTGGGTAATCATTTAGACAATTTAAAATTAACATAATAATTATATTTTTTTATGTTGGATTTGAGAACACTTTTCTTAGCCAATGTGTTTGACCTCAGAATGTTTAGTCATCAGTTGAAACAAATTCATGATAGTGAATGAATAATAGTTTACTAGAACTATGTAAGTATTCTATTAGGTAGTGGTTGATAGTTTAACAAAAATTCAATAGGTGGTAGAGTGCGATAATTGGATGAAAAAATAATAATTAAATGGGAATTTTGTGGAGCCTCGAGATATCAATTGATCAAATGAAGATATATATTTTGTGAATTCAAAAAAATATTTTTCATAGTTTCTTTTTGGTTGATCAATGGATGTACACATGACTATGTCATGATAGGAATACGATGTTAGTGGAAGGATCTGGGAAGTTTTTTTACAGATGTAGTAAGATAGATGAGTTCAATACATGAACCACATCATAGAAAAATTAAGGGAGATTCTAGGAATAATATCTACTGATTTGTGTACATAAAAAGTTGTTAATGAATCTTGAGGATTAATTGACATTAAAAAATGCTGCAAATTTTGGAATCTAAATGGATGTCTGAAGGAGGTTCTGGATGTGTATAAGGGCATTGACTGGATGAATTCAAAAAATGGGGCATGGAATTCCTTCCTTAAAATGGAAAATAGGAATTCATAAAATTCATTAGATTAGTGTGAATAGGTTTTTCAAAAATAACTACAATTTTAAAATCTAAATGAAAACAAAACATCAGATTTTTTCATGAAAATAAATGGATACCTATAATTTTAGTGGTGAATTGGGGATTAGATAACTGGTTGAGTACCATAATAGGTCACTTGTATAAATTAGTGAAGAAGTTAAAGTGCATAAACATGGAAGTAAAAATGTACCATAAGGAGCTATCTAGGAATAAAGTATTGAAGAAGTTTTCTCTGGTAGGAGGACCACACCTGAGTGAATAGATATTCACAAAGGATTAAATGTAGAAGGTTTGGATTAAAATTCAAGAGGGGGTGGAGTGGATGATTTGAATGTAATAAGATAGAGTTGGTTAAATAACTTTAGAAAGACTATTTAGGGTTGTTAGAAGTTTACCTTCTAAAATAATACATGTGTTGTTTCATTTGAATGAAATATTTTATATCATCATTATACAATGACCATATAAAAAATGAATCACACAATACTTATGTGAACTAATTGTTTGGGTTGATATGCTTACATGTTTCAATCTTGTGCTTATTTGGTTTTATGATCATCCGAAGGCTGTTCATGATTTTACTAGAACCATAAGGTGGAGGAAAGTTATATGAGGCTCATATGGTTTAAGGACATCCCAGTTCTATTATTTTAATTCATGGGGGCAGATGATCAGATGTTTTTCTAAATATAATGTTTAAAATTCCACTATGTTGGATCTTCAATAGTACAATATAAAAAATAAATGTTTTGGAACATCCCATCCTGGAAAAATTGTTTTAGGCTTGGTCCTCAATTTAATTTCTGATAATAACAAGTTGAATCAGAGCTTAGTTATAGTTTTGGTGAAAGATATTGGATGAATGAGTTTCTATTGGAGGGGTTTTTTCAAGGGCTCTGGAATAAAATGTCTATAAGGATTTTTGTTCTTATTGATGATTATGTTTCCTATAATTTTATTAAATTAATGTCACCAGAAGATAGATGTAGTTATAATGGTTTTATTGGATATTTAACAGTCATTTTCCTATAAAATTCATGCATTGTGATCTGAAAATTTTGTATTATTATCGATCAATATGAAAGGTCACAAAAATTATGATGGTTGGAAGATTACATATTATTGGTTACAAATCTTGGAGGATGGTATAGTTTCTACTACTATAGGGTTTGAATGTTTTATTACAGATGGAATTAAGTGACAAATATTTAAGAAAATGGGAAGGAAGTGAAGGTAATCATGTTGATTATTGAATAATTTTTAATAAAGGAAATCATGCATTCTATTTCAATTATTTTTATGTCTTGTTAGTGGAGGATCTATTGATCTATTCCTAGATGTTCAATTAATAGGATACCATGACTTATTTTTTATAGGGGTTAAAATTTGTTTCATGTTTTCAAATTATCACATGTATTGTTTCTTTACATTAACCTTGGTTTCTTCATCGATCAAGAGATGTTCAGTGGGATTAGATGAGAGGATCTGGAGAGTTTCATAGATGTGATTGTTTTATCCCAATAAATTTATAAGAAGATGCATAACACAAATAATTGGATGATTATCATCTTGATACAGCAGGTATTTTTTATGTGTGTGGGGTTTCATGTTGGTGGTCATGGTTATGGAATGTGATTATAGGAAAAAATTCCAAAAATTGGAGTTTCCACTTTCTAAGGAGTAGATGACTATATGCTGAAATATGAAGCATTATTTTCATGAGAAGAAATAACTGATGGAGGATAAGGATAATAATTTTAATATTTGTGATTTATTTCTAAAATACAGTGGTAGATAGTGAAATACTCAGTGTTTACACCTAATTATCTTGTTCTTGTGGATTCTATAATGGAGACCAATGTAGTTCTATGTACATTCATTGAATGTGAGGTACCATTATGTTGGGAGACAAAAAGACAGTCTTGAAGATAATGGTGAATAATAAGTGTTGACGTTTTAGAGGATTAAATTCCCAACGACACAACATATTTGTAGTAGTAGGTTAGTTTCTATCCCATTTTAATGTATATGTAAAATCTGGAAATAGAAAATGCTAAACCTAGAGAAAGGAAAAACTCATTTCCAAGATTGAATTTATTTTTAGTTTTTTGACTCTATTGGAATGATCATTTGAAGATCATAAAATAAATGATTGAAACTGTTAGAAAATGTAGGATCATAGATAACTGTTTGAACGTGGGGGAATAAGTGAGTACAAAGAACCAATTTTACCTTGGATAGATTTAATCATGAGGATGCATTAGATTTTTCATATTGTGATGTTTCAAATGCTGTTTTTTTCAAATGATCTCACTTGGTTTTGTATACAAGAGATATCAAGATTGTATACTCCTTATGGAGAAGTGAAAATAATGATGTTTTTCAAGAAGTTTGGGGCCATATATGATGGTTTTGGTATAATTATGTTCATGGAAATTTCTAAAAATTCATATTATGGAAACATTATTCCAATTTTTATTACAAAAATATTATTCCTGTAGGTGATAAGATTGGTTTTGAAAAGGTAATGAAATAATAAATCATTGTTTTAATGAACCAAAGATGATTTTTTAGTGGGTGCCTAAAACTATCAAAATTTTCATTGCGTAGATACTTGGGTATATATAGTGAAACATATTTGGATAGAATTTTATTGGTGGGGCATTAGTGGGAGATTTGTAAACATCATATAGTGGGGGATTATTTGAATTAACCTTTGAAAACAATTATGAATTGGGATATTGGTAGGGTTTGGGGTAAGAATTTATTTTTTCGACAGATGTTCATATATTTTACTATTTAATATCCAAAGGAAACACTTATATGATCTTGAATTCAAAATAGTACAATAACACCATGGACATCAAAGTTTAGGATGTAGAAGATATTTCAGTTGATGGATAGTGGGTGGATGAGTTATATTGATGAATACAATAGAATTATTTTGATGGATGTCCAATAAAGATTTAGGATATCATTTCACAATATGTTGGAAACACGAAACTTAAATCACAAGATGATTAATGTTAGTGTATTCACCATAATATCATTGGAACTATGATAGATAATGGGATCATTGAAGGGATCTCAGTGAGTTTCTTTTAGGAGATGCATCTAGATGGATAAGATTAAAGACGAATAAAATAAGAGATTTTGTATGGGGATTCTGAGGAATACCATCTACTAATTACTATACTTGATGAGTTCGTTTAATTACATGGAAGATAAAGTTAAGCGGATGAAAGTATAAGATTCTTATAACTAAGACAAAGTGTGGAGGAGGTGATAAAAGTGATGATGTATATGTGATCCATGAACTATGTAGACGGGGTGTTGATTAATTTTCTAGAGATATGAAATGGGAGATTCATCAAATATGTTAGTGTTAAGCTGGTATTATGTACAATTCCCATTTGGATTTGGATGTATAATTGAAGAAGAGTAATTATATCACTTATTAATTTGGATAATTAAAGGACAACCACTATTTCAAGGGGAAATTTTTTAATTTATGATAGGCTAATGATCAAAAAAATATATGTGCATGAAACATGTTAAATAAAGAAAATATGATCATATGAAGAAATATATAGGTATAAAAGTACTAGAAGGATATAATGGGGATTAATAGATATAAGAAGGTGGAACTAGTAAGAGGATAACACCCAAGTGCACAGAGATTCTAAAGAGATGAACATTTGAACGTATAACTCAATGCACTTGAATGATCATAGTAAAAGATGCAACAAATATCAGTTATAGTTGGTGGATCATCATCTGAATAAGGTTCTAGGTTTTTTCAGTGTTCAATTTTAATTATAACTAATGTACTCTCTTTTTAGGGTATGAAAGATGAGATGTTATGATTCTCATGTTCATTTTGGATAAACTTTTAAGACACATAATCATTCTATGAAATATATTTTTTATGTATAAATGATTCTTTCATGTAGTCATTTTCATTTCTGCTCATTAGAAGGAGGACCTTAAGGTGACCATAACTAGATGGTGGTGGAGGACTCAATGAGGTGGATTGGATTTTACTACATCCCAATTCGGTTCATTTATGTCATTGGGGATGGATGTTTGGATGATTATCTAATTCTGGTGTTAATTTTCTTATGCACTATATCTTCAAATGTATGAACTATTGGTGATTATAATTGTTTTTTCTTTTTCATCAAAGTATATATTGATCAATGGTTCATTCCAAGCATGGATTAATTGGCCATGGTTTTTTGATATATTTTATATTTAGAGTTCCAATTATAATGTTCTCATTTTTTATCATTTATATTTATTCGGTTAAGAAAATAGGTTTTTTCAAAAAAAATTTATTTATTTATTCAATATATTTTAATATTAATTAATTTAGTATTAATTATTTGATATTTTAATTGGGTGTATTTTTTATTACAAAATTTATATATGTTTGAAGAATTTTTATTTGTTTATAAATGATATAGCTTCTTTTAAATTGATAAATTTAGAAGGATTCCATGCTTAGAAATATTGAAGTATGTTTTGGCATGCATTTAAATATGTTTATGAATGAATGTGTGATTCTAAATTTTAGTTTTAGTAAGGTGTTTTTAAAAAATTTAAAATTTTACTACAATAATGTTTTTAAGAATTTAATTTTTTTATATTTTTAAAAGTAAAATGATTTTTGAAGATGAGATATGTTTGATAAAATATTGATTAATTAAACAAATTTGTTCATTTTTTTAGGTATTTAGATGTTTTTTTATTGTAATATTTTGATTATATAATGCATGTGTTATGTTTTTAAAAACGTTTCATGTAATTTAACATATGATATTTTTTGTTCATATATTAAATGAGAAATTATTATTATAATTTTTTGGTTTTTTATGGTTGTAGTTAATATTTATGAAATATGTTAATTTCAATTAATATTTGTAATTCCATACCACATGTCGGGATTTATATATTTCGAGAGATTTATTGATATGTTATTATTTATGAATAATTTTTTATTTGTATAAAAAATAATATAAAACCATTACATGTATCTTGAATGTGTTTTAACATCATCAATCTATTTTGAAATCTATAAAAGATTATATTGATTATTAGTAGGCAGTGAAGTTAAATAAAACTCACACACATTATTAATAATTATATTTTATAAAATGGGTTAATTAAAAGAAACTAATTAGATTCATTTGTATGTTTTTTTAAAACAAATATGAAATATTCTAATAATTAATGGTTTTCCCATTGGTCACATTTTTAAAAAATATAATTAGGATTTTTTATTGGGCTTAAATCAATGTATTGGTTCATGTTTTTACTAAATATAGGTTTTTATTTGACAGAAATCATTTCTTCAAGCATTAAGGCTATGTTTATTTATGGATAAATGGTATTTTAATTTTTTTAATTACATGTGGCAAACTGATCCAGTTTTAGTTATGAGGATATGTTAAAACTTGAGGATAATTATAATTCAATTAATAAAATATCCCCATTTGGGATGGATTGAAATAAATATAGTTTATTAAATTATTAAAAGTCATTATTTGAGTGATAATATATGGAATAAAATGGTTTAGAATATAAAATTATGTGTATGATTCATTATTTTTAATGTTATTAATGTTCATAAATGATTTAGTTTTGGTTTAAACTAAATTTTTTCATTTGGTATGATTAATGATTATATTTTATTGGAAAATATATATTTTGAAATTAGATATTTAGACAAAAATAGTTTTTTGATGACCTGATTGTAATTGATTTCATAATGAGATTAATGTATGGGAAAAAATAGGATGGCTCCTTTCTCTCCCAGGTTCCCCCTCCTGCTATCGGCTTAACCTATGGATTCCCCCCCGAAACACTTTTCTGCGGGTCCAGCATTGCATCTGAGTGTCATCCTTTCTTCATTTTTTACTTTATTCCCCTATTTTCTCCTTCCATGACTTCTTCCTGCCCTATCGCGCAGTTTATTCACGGGGTCTTCCCCCTTTTCTATTTCATGGTGTTCCTGAAAATTGGTTATTTTTTTCTCTGGTTTCATCTTCATCGGTGGCCTCTATGTCATAATATTCATTCATTGGTGGTTCTACAGATCTGATAACGGTTTTGTCGAAGACCTTGCTCGCAAATCTACTACATTGACCTCATGATCCATGGTGACATTCCATGTCGGATTTGAAGCGGTGGATTCAACGTGGTTTTGGGATTTTCTGTTTGGTGGCTAAAGGTTTTCAGGAACATCAAACATCTACTTACATTTATTTTTTTAGATCTAGTTTTTTGGATTCATCGATGATGCCTATATGGAGCCCTAGGACACCATTTCCCTTCTCTGATCACTCGATCCTCTGCGCCTCTCTAAGGAAGACTGGGTGAGGTTGTAATGAAGGGGGTTTGGGTGTGTGGTTCTGCGAACAGAGGCACTCCAAGAACGAGTCCCTTTGATAATGGTTCAGAGAAAGGAATCATCTTCCTCTCTGTGAAGTTTCAGTATTGTCTATTTTTTGGGTGTTTCTTCCTCAGTGAAGTTTTTTTATTATCTGTGGTGCTGGTCCTATATGGTTTCTTATTAATTATGATACAAATTGTGTTTTCAGTGGTCTACGATGGTGACTTTAATCATGGTTTGTGACGGTGTTGTGCATGCTTTTGGTGTTGATGCTGGTTTTCAGTGAGATGGTTTCGATTATGGTTGGATCTTGACGCGGTTGGCTCAATGAGGTGATGATGGACTATTTTGAAGTTTAAAATCAGTGATGTGTCATGGTGCGTATAGAGAGTCGTTGATGATGGCTCCTGTTTAAATTTTGAATGGAGGGATGTTGATTTTTTTGTTTGATATTTTGAATTTTGAAATCTATAATGCTGCATTACTGGATTTTATGTAGGTTCCCACATTTGCCTAAAGTAGTTTCATTAATAAAATAAAAAATGGATTGTAGTAGTAGTATGGGAAAAAATAATTGGGTTCCCCCTCAAATGTAATTATGAAAGAATTTAGTATAATGAATAGTTAATTATCAATTAGAATTCATAAAAAATTTATTTATTTTAGTAATAAAATTTTCTAAAAATTTTATATATTAAGATGTTTTTGGAGGTATAAGATTATAGTTCCAAATTTGGTATTTTAATGAATTATTAATTGACTGAAAGATGTTTGAATGATGTAAATTGATGACTAATAGTAGTTTGGGAAGAAATTTAAGGTCACAATTTGTAAATAAAATGAGAGTAATGGTGTAGTTAGATTTTTTATGATTTCTATGTTTCATAATACCATTGATTAGATATTCTTGAAGGAAGATTCAAATCATAGGTTTTTTTTTTGAGATTATTATTTAGTTTTCAAGTGATTAAGAAAGGGTCTAAATTATTGAAATGGTAATTGTTGTGTGTTGAGGTAGTATGTGAGAATGATATACTCTATAATACCAAATTTAGGATAGAAATAAATGGGATACTATATGGAGTATCTAATGATGCTCAATATACAAGAGGGGGGTGAATTTTATACTTCAACAAATTCTTTTTGTTCATTTAATGTTTTTCATGTTAAACAGGGTTGAACAAGGTAACTGAAAAAACCTCTAGTTCTACACCCTTGCTTGATTCCAGAAATATGATTCTGAAAAAGTCATTCCAGAAAAGATGTTTCCAGAAAAGAAATATAATGAAAGTTTACAATGATGAAGATTCTACCTTATAGAATATAGAATCTAACTAAATCAGAGTACAAGTATTAGGAATTATAAGATAATTATACATTCCTCATCAATACAAATGCCGTGGAAAACATGTAACAAAACAAGTAACATGTAGTATATATTTTAACCCAAAGAGAAGGGTATCTAACAACCTTGTATAAAGGTCCTTTGATTTATACTTTCAAGAAATTTACTCTTACCCACACTGGGGTAAGCCTTCGATATGAAGATCGGTGTCTGTCTTGCTATCCCAGCAAGCCCTGAACATCAAGGTAGTTGGCACCTCTGTCTTCTTCAACAAAGAAGCCCTCAACTCCATGGTAGTCGACACCTCTGTCTACTATCCCCGAACACCCTCGATTGTACATAGAAACAATCAGAGTCGCAAAAATATAATATGAACCATAAGTTCAGTATGCACAAATCATTAAAAGTCTTTCTCTAGAAATCACTTCATCAGCATGTAATCTCTATAGTCATAGAACAGTTGTTCAATAGTTGTGATCTCATTCAAATGAGTTCCTACTTATAGGCACTGCTTCAATGATCATCTCCCTCCTCTAATGGTCAAATTTTTCATTGAATTTCGGAGGGATCTATACACATGTCACTTAAACAATGATTAGTTAGTAACTAAATGCACAAAATCATTTTATCACAAAAAAGTGTAAGAAAAAATTTGTTTATATAAATAAAATCTAATATTCGGAATGTAAATAAATATGAAAGTTCAGATTCTAACAAAAATTGAATTCGAAGTCTATATTACAAGGATATTCAGATTCTGTATTCTAGGAATTCGGAACCTGAACTCTATAGAATTCAGAGTCTGAATATCAAGGAAATTCAGAATCTAGATTCACAAGAATTCAGAACCTGAACTTAAAAATTTTGGAGTAAGTGTTCATTATAATTAGGAGTCAGAACTCATAAGAGTTAGGAGTCTGAATTCAGAGAACTCAGAGTCAGAACTCAGAGATGTTCATTACCAGAATTCATAATTAGAATTCGGAGTTAGAACTCATAAGAATTCGTAACCAAAATTCATAGTTAGAATTCGGAGTCAGAACTCAGAGAAGTTCGTAACCATAATTTGTAATAAGAATTCAGAGTCAGAACTCAAAAATGTTTGTAACCAGAATTCTTAATCAGAATTCTAATAATTCGGATCCTAAAACAGAATGCTTCATATCTAGGTAATTATAGGAATCCAAGGACTGGTTTTCAAATAGAATCTTACACTTATAAAAAATATGATATGAACAACGAAAACAAGATAAGTATAATATTCCTTGGGGGAGGAAATTTTTCTTTATAGAAGTAAATTATATATTAAAAAGTGATTTTCCTTGAGATATGTTGTTTCTGATTTTCAATACAAGGATTAATTTTAATTCATAAAGAAACCTTATTGACTAAAAAATCTCCCCCAAGTATGAAGGAATGAAAAAATCATAAGGAAAACCTATTTTACTCAAAAATCCCTCCCATTTTGGAAATCACAAACATCTTTATGAAAAATAATATAATGTCTTAGAAATTTTTTTTCCATACATTGAAATAAAACATATTTCCCTTTTCACATTGTTAATGATAAATATGACTAAATCCCCCTTAGTCTTTCTATGATTGGGGATCGTATTCAAGATTTCTGGAATGGGATTTTTCCATATCCGGAGAATGGAAATCTCCTTATAAAAAATCCCCCTCAGATAAAATTCCCCTTACATAGGGATATTTCTTCTTTACATAGAATTATTTTTCCTTCTCCCCCTTTGTGAATTTCAAAATTAATTTAATAGAATGGAAAAAATATATCATACCTGAAATATTAGTACAAACATCCAAACAAAAACAGGAAACCCACAATTTCATTAATATTGGAAGAATTAGTAAAAGTAAATAAAATACAACAAAAGATCGGATTTATTTTCCTTTCTTTTTCTTCGGTATTAATTTCTTGACAATGGTTTTCAACTTCTTTAGCTCCTTGTGATCTTCCTCTACCGACATCTCTAAGGCTGTGATCCTATCATCCTGAGCCTATAGATCCTCTACCTAAGCCTTAAATAAGTCAACTTTATGTACTATATTTTCATAAATCTCGATCTGGAGAACCCTTTCCCTCTTCCAACTTTGGGCAACAGAGTTCAAATTTCCATTCAGATCCTTGACCTCCCGAATCTGATAATTCTACTCATGATTTAGCTTTTCCAAAAATATATTTGAGATATCCTTGATTTTGTTGTCTTCATTATCAAAATCATTATTAACATCATCTTGACACTCATCAAGCTCTCTCAAATCATAAAATACATTATTTTACCAGCTAACCATTTTCATACAAGATTTTATGTGGGCATCGTAGTTGATAAGGAACTTATTGTGATCAGTCTCAATCTTTATTCACTTATCCGTCACCATGGATAGAAAATCCAATTTCTGATTCATGATATGTTGAAGCATCTGAAATTTGGAGTCAATTGTTGGAATGATCGGAATGGTGTCAACATGCATTTTCAATTATTGAATGAAAAAATCATGTCCTAAATCTAATGACCCCAAATCTTACACTTTTCTTGGTGATGGTTCTTCCTATAGCTCAACCATCTTCCTTTTAAAGATCTGCCATCTTCCTTCTTCCTTAAAATTTATCTCATAGGTGCATCATCAACCTCCCGTTTTTCCTTTATTGGTTCTCAAAATAGCTTCTTCATCTAGATACTCATGCTCACTTTCAGACAATTGAACAATCTTATCTTCATAAATTTTTTATTTCTCGGCTCCTGCCTCAATATATTCCGGATGAATGAAGTCATTATTATGACTCACTTCCACATATAACTTGTTCACTTCATCTTCATCCTTCTCATCAATTCTAGGAGTAGTAAGTTTTGATGATACGACCTAAGAAGATTAGATTAATATTTTTTCGGAAGTAGTTTCCTTCTCATGAAAGTATTCAACTTTCATTATGATATCAGCTATATTATCACTTATTGGAGTTTCTATTACTGGTTCTACAACATCCCTTTCTCAGAAAACTTTTTCAAGTACTTTTTCCGGAGTGAAAAACTTCTTCCCCGGAGTCTCAGGTAAGGGTTCAACCAAGAACGATTTCGGTATTGGAATTTGTTCGGATGATATTTTTGTATCCATTAGAAGAGATTTGACAATCTCAGTCTCTGACATATTTTTCTTCTACTTCTTCTCTTTGGATTTCTTCTCAAGCTCTTTAGTAGTATTCTCTTTTGGAGCCTTGGCCTCAGTAGGATCTTGACCAAATTGTGGCTCTCCTTCCTTCCAATTCATTTTTTCTTCTCTCCATTTGGCTACAACCTCATCCGTATAAGCTTTCTACTTCTTGGTATTTGGAGTTTCAGATAGAGTTTCTTTGGACATAGGGGTTTTCTCTGTTTCTTCCACTTCCTTCTGTTTCCCCTTCTTTCCAGCCTTCTTCGATGGTTCAACCTCTTCTATATTCTTTGGAACAGCTTCTTCTTCTTCCAATGTTAGATCATAAAACTCTCCGGAATCATTAGAATATATGACATTCATTATTTTCAAAGTATCATAGCTTACTAACAAGACATTTCAATTCCTCTTCCTGTAACTTCAAGTGATTTTGAAGGACTCTAAGCACCGAACAATCAACAAGGAGATTATAGCATGATACATGATTATCTGTGCTATGAAATTCACAATTATGATATTCTCTATCGTAGTGAGAATATTCTTCATCAGACTGATCTTCCTTATATTTATCATAATATCCAAGATATACATATCACTTTTCATCAGTGTGTCCTTGTCTCCCTTTCTTGATACGATAAAACCCTGAACCCATAACTCAAGGATCTGATTGTTTGTTAAAAAATGGTCAATTTTAGGAGTCATGACATTTGTATGTCCAAGACACTCCATATCTTTCACATTGATAAAACATTATTGAACATATATAATCTTGTGGGAATAGAACTCGACTTCCCCTTAATAAGATAGCCCTACAAAGCTATCAGCCTTGGTATAATGAAGTGCATAAGTTTTACCGTAACTCTTGAATAAAAATTTATCTCTCCCTTCTTCCTTAAAGAAACAAACTGACTCCTAATGCTCAATGAGTAGCTCTAGATACACGACATCATGTGCATTTGTATTTGATATAGATACACTATCACATGCATTAAGCTTGATATTCTTTTAAATAATGGAGTCATACTTGTTAAAGAAGTTTGGATGCACCAACCTCTCCCTATATATCTGCCACTCAGAAATTGGCTTGACAAAAGACATATCTTGAGAAGGATATTCAGCAAACATTCGGACTTGAGAAAACATTGAAAATCCAGAACGGTCTTTTGAAGTGGTAAAAATCTTCGACACGCACAATCTTGAAAACCAATGTGGGAAAACCATCAGGGGTCCCCTTTTATAGGTATTGATGTGATGGTTCATCATCTTTTCTCTATCCAATGTCTGATAATTCTTCCGATTAGATCTAACGGTTGAAAATATAGCCACATGGAAATTTTTCTTAGGATTCTATCTTTTGAGGTTTTTAAAGGAAAACATTCGGATTTAAGGAAACTAGAATATGAGAAATTTTAAAAAACAGCAAGTAAAAGGTGATTACGAAAACTCAAGATAGAGTCATACCTTTTGGATTGTCAGGAGTGTTCTTAGTATTGAGGAAATTTCTTCATAAACAACATTAGATTCCAAAAAAACTCGAGTATGAAAAAAATTTTAGTTCGTAGATATTCATTAAAAAAATATTCCTTAAGAAAATCTTCATTACAAAAATATTCATTACCAAAATCTTCATTACAAAAATCATCATTATGAAAAATATGAAAAACTTTATTATAAAAAATATGAAAAAAATCATTATGAAAAATATGAAAAACTTCATTATGAAAAATATCAAAAACATCCTTAGGAAAAATATGAAAAACTTCATTACGAAAAATATGAAAAACTTCATTACGAAAAATATGAAAAACTTCATTACGAAAAAATATAAAAAATATATGAACAAATGTACTCCCCTGTGAAAAGTAGTTTATTACTATAAGGATATTGATTCCAAAAAAAGTTAATAAGTAATATTACCTTACGATTATCATTCCTAACATCAGTTTAATGTATTCAAATCAATTGGAGGGTGATGATTTTGTAAAAATATCAGAAAGTTGATCATGAGTTATGATAAATTGATGAATGATATCTCCTTTTTGTGTGTGATCACTAAGAAAATGATTCCTAATGTCTATGTGATTTACACAAGAGTGATATGCATGGTTTTTAATAAGGGAAATGGAACTTGTATTATCAAATAAATTTGTGTTTTGGTAAAACATATACCATAGTCTGTGAGTGTTTGTTGCATCCACAACACTTGAGCACAACAACTTCCAACTTCTACATATTCATCTTCAGTAGTGAAAAGTACTATTGATTGTTGCTTCATGCATGAATAAGAAACTAATGAATCTCCTAAGAAATGAAAACTTCCGGATGTACACTTTCTATCCATTCTATATCCACCAAAGTCAGCATAAAAAAAACCTTTTAAAACAAAATCATTTCTAGAAGTATAAAAGAGTCTTAAATCCATGGTTCCATTTAAGTACCGAACAATTCTTTTTGCTTCCTTAAAATGAGATTCCTTAGGATTGGATTGATATCTTGAACATAAGCATTCAGAAAACATTATGTATAGAAGACTATCTATCAAGTAAAGTAAACATCCTATCATACATCTAAAAGATGTTTGATCTACTTGTTTCCCAACTTCATCAATATCAAGTGTGTTTGACGTACCAATGGGAGTACTTATACTATTAGTGTTGTCATATACATTCTTTTTAAGAAGATCCTTAATATACTTATGTTGGGATATATAGATTCCTTCTGGTTTTTGAGAGATTTAAAAACCAAGTAAAAATGATACCTCACCCATCATAATCATTTCAAACTCAGATTACATTATATCTGTAAAGGAATAAGTTAAAGATTGATGAGTTGTACCAAAGATAATGTCATGAACATAAATTTGAACAATAAACACATTTTTCTTATCTTATATTATAAAAAGGGTTAGATCTGCATTTCCATAAACATTATTATTTTGAAGAAAAAATCCTGTAAGTATATCATACCAGGCTCACGGGGCGTGCCTAAGTCCATACAAAGCTTTAGCATGTCTAAAACCATGATCAGGATATTTTATATCTTCAAAACCATGAGTTTGTTCAAAAAAACATCCTCTTAAACATAACCGTTAATAAATCACATTTCACATCTAGTTGTAATGTTTGAAATTGAAGAATGCTACAAATGAAAGTAAAATACGAATAGATTCAAGTCTAGATACTGGAGAATATGTTTATTCATAGTCTATTCCTTCTTGTTTATTATTTCCTTTAGCAACCAATCTATATTTATTTCTGACTATGATTTCATTTTCATCACACTTATTTATAAATACCGATTTTACACCAATAACATAAGTTTCATTATGTCTTTCAACCAAGGTCCATACATTATTCCGTTCGAATTCATTTCATTCATCTTGCATGGCTTTAATCCTGTCGTCATCACCTAAAGATTCATCAGTGCTTTTTGGTTATAATTGGGAAAGAAATGCTTGATGTTATACTTCATTTCTTAAGGAACTTCTAGTCCTTATAGGTTGATTCACATCAACAATGATTCTATCATTTGGATGATTCTTATGAAACAAATGATTTTGGTTTTGTAAAACTTGTTCATCAATATAGGGTAGAAAATCTTCTAGGGTAAATGCTTCAAAAGTATCTTCTTGGGAATTTCCCTTATCAGAAGAATCTACTAACATAGGATGATAATCAATTTTTGAAAATCATGTCCAAAGATGTAGGTTCGGGTTGTTTAAAAACAATAGGATCAGTTTCATCAAATTTCACATGTACTGTCTCTTTCACAGTACAAGTGTTTTTGTTGAAAACATTATAATCCTTAAAAGTTATGGAGTAGCCTAAGAAAATTCCATCATCATATTTTAGAGATAATTTATGAAGATTATATTAAGTATTCAGAATGAATACCTTGAAACCCAAAACCTTGAGGTAGAAAATTCTAGGTTTTCTACCATTCCATAACTAATAATGAGTTTTATTAAGAATCGATCTATTCAAAACTTGATTTACAGTATAACAAGTTGTACTAACAGCATCAGTCCAAAAAAATGATTGACTACAGAATACTCACTCAACCTGGTTCATGTTATCTTTTGAGGAATTCTATTTCTTCTTTTAATAACACCATTTTTTGAGGTGTTCTGGCTGCTGAGAAGTTATGATTAATTCCTCTTCTACAACAAAAAGATTCAAAATCTGAATATTTACATTCTCCACCATGATCATTATGAATAGTTTTGAATGGAATTTTTTTCTCATTTTTAACATGGGCTCTAAAACTTTTCAAATACGAAAAATCATTAGAATTATTTTCTAGAAAATAGACCCATGTAAATCTATTGTAATCATTAAAAAAGAAAAATACATAATACATTCCCCTAATGCTTCCAGTTTTTGTAGGACCAAAGAGATCCATATGCACTAACTGTAATTCATTAGTAGTTGAGACTTCACTGACTGATTTAAAAATTTATATATGTTTCTTGTCATACTGACAATGGTCACAAACTTTTGAAGAATCAAATATAAGCTCTGGTAGATCCTTAACTAATATTTTATTAGAATGTTTGCACATTTTCCTAAGGATACAGTGTCATAACCTTCTATGCCACAACCAAGAATGAACTTACAATGAACTAAGGCATGGTAGATCTTGGCTCCTAAGGTCTTCTAAGTTTAGTATGTAAACATTGTATTGCCTATGGGAAGAAAGAATAAACACTTCCTTGGAATTGTGTACTAAGCGCTTGTCATCCCTAAACTTTACAAGGCAACCTTCATCACATAATTGGAATTTTCTAATGAGGTAGTTCTTAAGACCCTTAACAAATAAAACTTTTTAAATAAATGTTTTTTCAAGAAGAATGATGTTACCTATACCAATAATTTCTCCCTGAGCATTATATATGAAAGTTACCTTTCCTCCATTCGTCTTGATAATCTTTTCAAAATAGTTTTTATTACCAGTCATATGTCGGGAACATCCATTGTCCATGTACAAAGTATTTATGTTGTTACCTTCTCTATTTTCATGAAAATAAGAAAAATTTTGGTTTTCGGAATCCAAACTTGCTTGGATCTAGAATTCTCAGAAAGCAAAATTTTAGCCACCCACATCTTTTTAGAAAAATGTGCTTTATGAAATCCCAAATATTAGGTTTTGTTTAAAGAACTATTTTTTGCCCAGTGCCCACCACACTGACACTTAGTTCAGAATGGAGCACTTTGAGGAACAAAATAAGTGTTACTAAAAATTGGTTTAGAACCAGTATAACCAAAACCAGAACCATTCCTTAGAGGTTGGATTTTTGAATTCATTTTATCAAAAAATTTCTTACCTAAGGTAAAGTTTGACAAACACTTACTCAAGGAAAAGATTTTGGATTTTAGTTTGATAACCAAGTTCTTGTCTTCTGAGAGGGTTTATTCTTCTCAGAATTTACTTCCTTAAGATTTTTTGAAATATTTTTGAAATAAAAATTTATCTTATCAAGATATTTGGAATGATCTGATATTTCCTTAGAAAGAATAGTATTCATTGATATTTCCTTATCATGTTTATTCATGACTTTTGAATTCTCAATCTCAAGAAGTTCGGCAAACCTAGAAACTTATTCATAGAAAGGTAAAGTATTATCTTTATCCGAAGAAGATTATTCGTCCGAAGAGTTATAATATTTATTATTACTAAAATTTTCATTTTAAAAAACATTAAAAATTGATTCAGCATTGTGTACCTTAGACATTAAGCAATGATTGACAATAGGTAGGCTGCCTATTAGGCCAAGATTCTTCAGTCCATAAGATTCATAATCGGAAGATTCATCTGAAGAGTCACCACCAATGGAACTCCATGGGTCATTAGCTTTCAAGAAATTTTTAGCTTTAGCCTTGTAATACTTCTTTCTATTTATCTCAGAATTATTTTCATTTCATTCTATTCTTTTAAGCATAGGATAGTAATGTATTATATGTCAAGCTCTCTTGCATTCATAACATGTAACTTCTGAATCGATCTTATCTTTCCTTTCTTTCTTCTTTTATCTTGATTGAAAGTTCCTCTTTCCAGCTATCTAGTTCATCATTCGAGGAATATTTGCTAACTAATTCTCTAATAATTCAATTACACTAGATTTGTATTGGATAACAGCCTTCATAGACTTGGATCTAGTAACTCTATCAGGAGTCTTGGATTTCATATGATTTGAAGTAGAACTAAAAGCAACACTGCCATTCCCATTCTTCTTCTTTACAATATCAGCATCTCTCTTCATTCTAGTCAAATGTGGAATAAGTGTTCTAAATAGCTCATATTTAGAAATATGAGTTACCTTTTTGTTCTCATCTACAGTTTCCCTCATCGATTCCCATTCATTGGGAATGATGTCTATGATCTTATCAACAAGAGCTTCATCATCTAATCCTTTCTCACCCATGGATTGTAAAATATTCACAATAGTCATGAATCATTGATGCATGTTACATTTGGGTTCTCCATAAGGAATGTTAAATCCATGATATTCATCTCTAAGTCTGGCTCTTCTAGTTTCAATAACGATGGAAGTTTCAAAGTGATTAACTTTTAGATTCTTCCATATACAATTTTCTTCTTCATAATATGAAATTTGGATGTATATATATATGTTTCTAGTCATGGAGAAAAGAATAGTACTGAGTACCTTATAATTCAGTTGATATTCATGATTTTCTTCATTGGTGAAGGTACTAACTTACTTTTAGGGATTTTATATCCTCCAGTAAGAAAAGAAAATTATCAACTCCAGTATTGATAATGAAAGTCTTCATGTGGTCTCTCCAATATTCGTAATCATTTACATCAAAAATATATTGTAATGTTTGATTTATGTTGTCAATAAAACCAACATTAATTCATTCCATCTTAATGAAAAATATTTCCGCAAAAAAAATATTAATACAAAAAGATCACATTCAAGGAAAATATTTTGAAGCAAGGAAAATATATAAAAAGAGAACTTGAGGAAGAAAAACTTATATGTGAGTATAAGAATTTTAGAGACCTCCTATGATACCAATTGTTGGATTGGTTCAGATTATGAGGTTTCCAACCTCTAATACAAATTTTTGAGATGGTATGTGAGTATGATATACTCTATAATATCAAATGTTGGATCGAAATATAAGATATATTGTATGGAGTATCTAATGATACTCAATATACAAGAGGGGGATCAATTGTATACATTAAAAATTATTTTAGAACATTTAAAGTTGATTATGTTTAACATGGTTAAATAAGGTAATTCACAAAACCTCTAGTTATACACACTTTCTTGATTCCGAAAATATGATTCCAATAAACTGATTCCAGAAAAGATGGTCCCAGAAAAAAACATAATGAAAGTTTAAAATGATGAAGATTATTCCTTAAATCATATAGAATATAAATAAATCTGATTAAAAGTATAAGTATTTATAAGATGGTTATACATTCCTCACCAATAAAAATCCAATGGAAAACATGTAACAAAACAAGTAAAGAGTAGTAAATCTTTTCACCCAATGAGAAGGGTCTCCAAAAACCTCGGATAAATCTCCCTTGATTTATACTTTCAAGAATGCTTGTCTTACCCACAACAGGGTAAGCCCTTGATACTAAGATCAGTGTCTGTCTTGCTATCAGTACAATCCATAAACTTCAAGGTAGTCGGAACCTCTGTCTTCCTCAGCAAGGAATCCCTCAACTTCAAGGTAGTCGACACCTCTGTCTTTCTATCCCCGGAAGCCCTCCATTGTACACAACAACAATCGGAGTTTCACAATGAAAATCTGAACTAGATGTTCGGTATGTACAAAGAATTGAAGGTCTCTCTCGTTAAATTACTGCAATAGCATGTAATCTCTAGATTCATAGGAAAATTGTTCAAAAGTTGTGAGCTCTTTCATATGAGCTCCTATTTATAGGCACGACTTCAACGGTCGGCTCCCTCTTCTAACGATCATATTTTTCCTTGAATTTCGGAAGGACCTGTGCACGTGTCCGTCAAACAATGGTTAGTTAGTAACTGAATGCATGACATCATTTCATAACAAAACAAGTTTAAGAAAAACTTTGGTTACATAACAAAAATATAATATTCAAAATGTAAGGAAATATGATAGTTTAGAGCCTAACAAAAATTGAATTCGGAGTAAATAATAAGAGGATATTGGGATTCTGTTTTCTAGGAATTTGGAACCTAAACTCTATAGAACTCTGGAGTTTGAATTTCATGGAAATTTAGAATCTGGATTCACAAGTATTCATAACCTGAACATACAAAGATTGGAGTCAGAGTTCAAGTGAATTTGGAGTCATAACTCACAAGAGTTCGGAGTCTGATTTCAGAAAATTAAAAGCCAGAACTCAGAGGAGTTCGTAACCAGAATTTGTAATTAGAATTCAGAGTCTAAACATAGAAGAGTTCATAATGAGAATTTGGAGTCAGAACTCAGAAAATTTAGTAACCAGAATTCGTAATCAGAATTCGTTGTAAGAACTCAGAAAAGTTTATAACCAGAATTCGTAATTGGAATTTTGAGAATTTGGATCCTAAAACAGAATGCTTCTTATTTAGGTAACTATTGGATTCTGAGGTTTTGGATTTAAAAAAAATTCACTTAGAAAAATTATGATATGAACAATGAAAACAAGATAAGGAAAAATTTCCTTGTGGAAGGAAATTTTTCTTTATATAATTAAAGCATATAGTAAAATGAGATTTTACTTGAGATAAGGTGTTTGTGATTTTGAAAACAAGAAGGACATTGACAGGGTGCTGGCTCACTTCATTTGGGATGCATCGCTTGAGGGGATGAGATAGTGGGTTTTATGGAGGAAGATGGCAAGACCGATCAATGAAGGAGGGATCAACGTTATGAGTTTGGAGGATATGGTGCATGGAGTACGTGTGAAGCTTGCATGGGAAATAATCGAGGGAGAGACGTTTTGGGGTAGGTGTATGCTCAACAGGTATGAGGCTGGCATCTTTGACCTTCCGGCGAGAGGTTTTTCCATGTGGGACGAGGTGATTAATATCGTCCCGAAGTTGCAGCACTGTTCTCAGTGAATTATTGGGGAGGGGAGGATCCTCTTCTGGGATTACAACTGGTCAGGGTGGGTGCATGGTTTTCCGAGGTGTCCAGCCCCTCTTATTTCCTTTAGGGAGGAATATTTACATCCCCTTTTCTTCAATGTGTTTCTAGATGTGGATTCTCATAGGGTCTTTGATTCGGTTGTGATCAACCAGGAGAAGGATAGGTCTGTATTCACGCCCTCGGTGTCGGCTAGGTTCAATATGAATGACTTTAATAGGAGTTCAAATGATCAGCAGCTGCAATAGTCAAGAAAGAGGGTGGAGTAGAGCAGAAGGGTTCCCTAAAAAATGAATTTTCTAATGTGGTTGATCAAGCAAAAGGTCATCCCTTTGGATGAGAATATGAAAGACTGGGTATTAGCCTAGCGTCTGGGTGTCAGTGTTGTAAACGGAGGAGGTAGGAGAGCATGGAGCATATCTTCTTTTAGGGGGAATGGGATCATGTGGTATGGAGATTTCTGGGAAAACACACAGGGTATTCTTATGATTCCGACACTTGGGATCGGTTTTTGAATCTTTGGTTCCATGGATGTGATGGTAGTGTGGAGGAGAAATATGCTTGGCAATGTTTTTCAATGCGGGATGCTGGGTACTTTGGGAAGCGAGGAATCGCTCCTGGTACGAGGGATTCACGTCCAATGGGAGGGTAGTGATGGCGATATTAAGGTGTATGTTGATTGAACTAGTGGGTATTGCAGGCTTTGGGGAGGATGTTCCTTCCATACGGGTGTTGAATTCCCCTAGGCAGAGGGTTAGGCAGAGGAACTCTAGGGGCGGGGGAGTTGGGTCCATTGGATCCCTCCAGTGGGAGGTTTTAAGTTGAATGTCGATGGAGCATGCACTGGGGAGATCATGCGAGGTGGGTGGGGGTTCTACGTGATGGCAGCGGTTGTGTGCTGATGGCCTTCGCTACCTACTACCGGAGGGGGAGCACGGTGCAGGCAAAGGCCTTGGCTGTGCTGTCAGGGATGTCATTGTGTATGGATAGAGGGCTAGTTGTGGAGCAGAATGAAATGGACTCAAAAATTATTCATGATGCGTTGCATGGCCATGGTACGGTGTCGTGGAGGATCTCCTACACTATTAGTAATTTCAAGGTCATCATGGGGAACAACGTCAGGGTAACTCATACTTGGCGGGAAGGGAATAATGTTTCAGATTACATTGCATCTATTGTGGTCCCTGGGGATACTATGGTCTGGGTGGATAATGTGTCGCCTATTAGACCCGAGGGGGTCAATTTGATTAGGGGATATGCACTTGGGTTTCATTATTTTCGTCCACCTTAGGGGGGGTCTCGTTGGTTGGCTGTTTGTAGTTGACTTCTTTTTATGAAATAAAATCGTAATGTTGGTGGTGGTGAAACAAGAAGGAATTATAAAGTCATAATTAAACCTTATTGACTATAAAATCTCCCCCAATTATTAAGGAATGGAAAAATCATATGGAAGACCTTATAGAGTCGGAAATGTGGAGGGTTCAATTTATTTATAAAGGGAAGTATTTAGTGTAGGGGTAAATCATTAAAATCATTAAATATGTAGTTTTGATGGCAAACTGTAGTCATTTTTAGGTTTGTTTTTGTGCTATAATTTTATAAATTATGTTTTGGGGTAGAAATGTGAATATTTTGTTTAAATATAAAAAAATTCAGTTGTATATTAGTTTTTTTGTATTTAAACAATATTTATAGCTTGATTTATAACCCATATATGGTTTGAAAACGTTCTAGTAGCTTTTGGGAAGATTGTAGAACAAAATGTAACTAATTTATTGTTCGAAAACATGGAATAATATTATCATTGTTTATAATATATTTTAAATCAATAACATATGATATTATAAGTGAAAAAATACCGTTGTCTTTATGTATAGTTTATTCCATGGTTTATTACCCATTCCACAAACCATGCTTATAGGAAAATGTCAAAAATTTCCATTTTAATCATATTTTGTGCCTATAAACCTTCATAAAGATATTTTCGTAATCATTATTGAGTAATAGTCCTTAACATATGATTTAAATGTATGATGTTTTTCAAATAGCCAAAAAAATTGATACTGGTTTTTGTTTTAGAATTATAAAATCTCAAATATAGGATAACTAAATTAGATATACCCACAACCCATTGGTATTATCCATATGTGGGGTTTTTCATCATAAATAGGTCATCATGACATCTAAATATTCATTATATGATATATTCTCTTACTTTTTGACATTGGAATACAATATCAGTGAAGATAAGACAATGTTATAACAATATTTTTAAATATAATAGAGTCCCTAATTTGGATTTATACAATAAAAACCCTAGTGAAAAGATTTTTATAGTAATATTATCCATTTAGATAATTATGAAGTTGGTTAATGTTCTATGTCCTCCATATGATTTTAAATTTATTATAGTTGTATAACCTTGATGTTCATAAGAAGTTTATATATTTTTTGGATTTATACAAAATAGATTATGGTGTGTGATCTAGAAAAGTTCTTGTATTTTCCCATGAATATAAATTAATTAGATTTATTTTTAGAGAAAATATAAAGTTACATAAGATAAATAATATGATATTATATTAAAATAAATTATTGTTATGTTTTTATGTTTACTATTTCGAAGTCACTAGATATGAAAATTTATTTAATGAAAAATTTAATGCAAATTATTTTTATGGGTTTTGAAAAGTACATATATATAAATATTTAGGATAAAATTATTTATGGTGGTTAGAAATTAATGGAATTGGGATAATGGTTATTTTATTTGTACAGTTATCAAAAACCTATGGCGGAGAAAACTACGAAACATATATTTTTATTATATATTATTTTTTATAATTTAATATCGAATGTGTGTTTCTAAAACATTTAATTATTGAATGTTTTTTGGTGAAGAATTAATGTTTTATTGGGATACAAATAATGATACATATTATTTTGACCCTAGTTTAATTTAAAGGTTTTTTTTCTTTTCTATAGAGAATTAAATTTTTATAAAATGCATGTTTTGTGATAAATTTATAGTTATAATATTTTTTAGGATATAATAGCAGTTAATACAGATTTATAATATTATTTAATTGAGTAATATGTTATTATACTTAATTTTATAATAATTAGGATTATCATTATAATTGTTCAATTTTTGGGATATTTGATTTGTTTTTTGGAATCATACTTTAAGGTGTTTTTGATTAATTATATTATGTTTCAAATGTATTCAATAATAAGTATCCTACTTATTATATGATTTATACAACTGATTCCATGACCTGACCTCCCCAGACCCAGAACATTGTCACATGGATCCATGGGTCACCTAAAATACCTTGGGTTCATTCTCAGTAACTTATAGGTTATTCTCCACCGAGGGAAATTATCATACCAGTTTCTAACCCCAAAGAAAAACACATGTTATTTCAATTTGATTTTTCCTCACTCACACAAAACCTAGAAAATTTATTAGTAAGATACACATCCTAACATCACTCTAGAAAAAACAAACATAATTACAGAGTTTTAATCCATTACACTCAAAAAATACTAGTTTGACTTATTAACATAGGTAAAAACATTTATCCTTTTATCCATGTAATATTATAGGTTTTCAAACTCATCCCCACCCTCACCCATTACAACACAACATCCTAATTATTGACCCTACATCTCAACCTCGTAAGAAAAACTGCAAATCAATTTGTGTTCCTTATTTGTTATCAATGTAACAAACTAAATTATTTAGGAACCCTAGTTTCCCTACAGACACATGTCGTCCCTTCCCTAAGGCCCACCAATGTTCTTTAATAGATAATTAGACTAATTACTTCACATATAGTCCAACCCATGTTCTTTTAGTGTGTTTTTTCAACACTCACACACAACCTTGGAAACTTATGATTAGGTCCCCCATCTAGACAAACATCATGGCCAAGAACACTTAACTATGTATTTCTAATTAATGGGGATCTAGAAAATAAATGAGATCCTTATTTACATGGGTAGTAACATTTCAAATTTCAACTATTTAGCAATCTAGGGTGTTACAACCAAGGTATGTAATCCCTCTGTAAGGCCCCAACCATATATATTACATAATCTTGATTTATGTCAAGGATTCACATTTAGGATCTTTTCATGTTTAGATTTTGGGAGCATTAGTCCATAACTATTACATTACATCTCAAATATTACAATTTATAAACTTCTATTCTATCCAATTTTTTCTCAAAAATAAAATTCTATAAATAAAAAAAAGAATCCTCTTTTTGATATAAATATTATTTAATTATTACATTCTATTAACCTTGTATATACCCTATGAAAAACATTTCAAAAACATGGGATGAGCATAAAAACCTCATAAATAGATATAAAATAAAGAAAGAAAACATTATTCCATGATAAAATACAAATTATAAAATCATAATTTCATTCATAAAACATAATCTCTATAACATAACTCGTGTAATGATGATATTTATAAATAACACATATAAGTCATAAATAATAAAGGTAACTTGTGGCATCTATAACATACATACATTGTTTATTTCATAGAGACATAGGGAGTTTTGTTTGGACTCCACATCATAGTATATTTCCTAAATCTCTTTGGTGAAGCATTTATGTTTACTATCGTAATGTTACCCAATTCATTAGAGATCTATCTTAGGCTTACACACCCTTCTTTTATCATGGAACCACCCATGTATATCAATAATTCCCAAGAGCTGTAACATATTCATAACACATAAAATAACCATAAAGGAAAGATAACATTTCTTCATTGAAATAAAAATATACCATTTCAAGATAGTGACATAATAAATGATTTCTCCAAACAATTTTTAATTCCAAAATACATAAAAATGGTATATGGTATTTATTTTCCATTCAAAAACATTATGGATTGTTAAGGAATCCAAATATCAAATAATACTCACAACAACCGTAAGGTCGTTGTCATCGCATACATTAAAAAACATTCCATTTTTTGTTTAGTAAAACTCTTCATAAAACAAAAGATTCCTTTTGAAACCCACTAAATTAAATTAAAACAAAAACAATATAATTCAATACTGTATAAATTAATGTTGTATATAAATAAAATATTTTCTCAATGAATGGATATTGAGAAAAAGTCCCTTACCATGAGTTTGACATGTCTGGTTCATTATTTATTTTAGTAAATAATAAACATAGGCTAATTTATACTTGATTCAAAACCATTTTCTAGTTTATTATTAAATTCATATTACTTATAATCATGTTATAAAAATTACATAATTATTTAAATTCATATTGGCCTTTTTGTCGATATTTGATACTTGAGTTGAAAAAAAAATATTTTGATGTAAATTGTCCATGTAGTCAAAAATTTATCATCACCAGAATATTATTCATGATTTATGTATCATATATATATCCAGTATATATGTATTTATATCCATTATATATTTATTTATAATATTCCATAACATTTGTACACAAGAAATTAAATTCATCGTTCTTGGAGACAGTAAGTCGTATGTACGCCGGAACGGTACTTTCATTTCTTTTTCATATTTAAAGGAATGAAAAAAACTGATACATAATTATATTATAATTAAAGTATGAAATATTATATTTTATATGTTACATAATTCCATTAATTCCACTTTTTAAACGTTTCACATATGTCCTGAATGAGTC
The DNA here is from genome assembly GCA_963277665.1 of Viscum album. NCBI lineage: Eukaryota > Viridiplantae > Streptophyta > Magnoliopsida > Santalales > Viscaceae > Viscum > Viscum album. Next base: position 480,209,164 of record OY728134.1, read on the forward strand.
ATTTCACTTTGAGGGGCCAGTAGTCCGCACTTCCACAAATGAAATTATCATATTTACAAAATATGGAAAGTATAAAGGTATGATGTAAATGAAAATTACCAAATAATATATACAATATAAATAAAATAAATATCATATATAAAGACAATTCCATCAAAATTACCACTATGAGTGGTGGTAGTGGAAAATTGAACAATCGTCATTTCGTGAGGCATTAGTTCGCCTAACACAGAAATAGTATATTCGTATCCATTAGATGGAGGTGTGTGTAAGTGTAGTTTTAATACTTATATTAAAAAATATTATTATATTGGGGATACTGGTGATTTTATGTTATATAAGTATATAAATATCAAAGGGTGTGTAGAAGGAAAAGCAAGGAAATGAACTTGGGAGAAGATGATACCTACAAATTGATTAACATCTTTTAATATGAGCCAAAAGGCTTTCTTGAATTTCCTTCTACCCAATGTAAGGTTTATAGAATGAAGGGAGGGATGATGGGAGATTATTTGTGAATAATATTGATGATAAAAGGGTCTTGAGGGGTGTGAGTAAGTGGGTTGAGGTCATGGCCTTTTATAAGAAAGAGGAGTGGCACTTTAGGAAGGTCTTTAAATACTATTTTACTATAAATTGATTTTCGGTTTCAAATGGTCCCAAAATAATTTATTTAAAATTTATGATTTTTTGGGTCCAATACCTCACAACCAATAGGTTTTAGACACATTAAGGTTACAAAATGATCCTTATCTATTTTCTTTATCCCTTAGTTACAAACATTAACTCTTACAATGTCTTCATGCATTTTCATAATTTGTTGTTACTAAACATACAATAAAATTCCACTAGAAGCATAATTGGATAATTAATGACATTTTTAACATTATATAACACAGTTTTCAGAATCTTATATTTTTATTACAAATTAATCATTTAATAAAATAGTATTGTTTTTAAAACGGATTTTTGTCAATTTTGGAACTATAAAGTACTTGGTTTTTGTAAAATTCATGACAACTAGATTACTTCAAACCAAAGGAATTAACTCAAATATAATATGTAAATATCATCCAAAATAATTCTTGGATGGAATAAAAATATTCAAATTACATTTATTTTAATATTTTTAATATAATTTTTTGAATCATTTATTAATGAAGCAATCATTGCATCATCATTATGTCATAAATTAATTAATTTATTTAATGCATAAAATTAATAAATAAATTACCATGATATAAGAAATATTATTATATTTATAATTAATATTTTTAGTAAAATACATCTATTATATAACCCCATATAAATTATTTATATTAAATGATACATGTTTATGTTATATTTATCATTACATTTAATTAATTCTTATGAAATTCCATTTTAACGCCCATGTGGCTCCATGGGGTCCCCAAATAGACCCAAAGATTCCCATGGTAGAACATATCTCATAAAATTGGATTAGGACATGTGTTAGGGTATTTTATTATTATGATAATATTATTTTTTACCCTTATTTACCAGATATAACCTTTAACCAAGGTAAATAAAATAATTATGGATGTTACTATTCATTACGTCCAAAATTAAAACGTACCTGTTCTCAGAGTTTAGAACATATGATTCCAATTATAGAATCCATTTTACCAAATTTAAAACAATGATCTTTCAGTAATTAATTTAATATTAATTCCCTTTGTCAAAACCAAAAAGTGGGTATTTAAATGTAATATCTATCAAAAGATTGACATGGGTTTAGGTCAAATTTAAAAGTGATATCACATAAAATGAAAAAATTTGGATTAAATTACAAAATTATAATCCAATTACACTTTCAAACCACCTAAATTTACACTAAAACTATAAATATAAATTATATGAAAATATATTTTGGAATTAAAATGCTGTATTTTTAACTTTTCATTAAAAATGAACTTTATTAGTGAATTATAAAAAATTTAAAAAAATTAGATTTTTATATATTTATTTTATAGAAGAAGTTTATTTTTTCCAATGGAATATATAAATGTTTAAAAAATATATTTAAAAAGTGTTCTCCATTAAAAGGTTGTAAAATATCATTTTTAGGAAAATACTTCTTCTATCTGAAAAATTTAATTTGTTCTTATATCCTATCTAGAAAACATATAAAATGAATTTAAAACATTAAATTGAATTTTTATCATATATTTTTCATTATGTAAAAATCCATAAATAGTGATATGATTTTATAACTAAATTTTTTTTCATTTAAATATGATTTCCAAAAAACACATCCTTTATATTCAATTTATTTTTATTTAAATTTATAATATATTTTGTAACCAATGAATCATTATTTAAAATTTTGTAAACCATATTTCAAATTTTTTTTGATACAACTCATTCCCACTATTTTAATTTCTATGTATTAACTACCATTTAAAATAATATTATTAATATTGTATTATATTTTGGTGTAACTCAAAGTTGTGTGCAACGTATGATTTCAAAGAAACATGTTATTGTGTGTTGAGTATGCTATCATAAAAATAAACCCCATAAATTTAAAAATAATATCTTATTCATGAATATTAATATTAATGAAATTTTTTATTCTTTATATACCTGGGATCTTACATCATTCTCCTCTTTTAGTAATTTCATCCTCATAATTCAATTAACTTATCAAACAAGTGGTGGTATTTATCCCTCATATAATTTTTATATTCCCATTTTTCCTCTTCAACCAAATTCTTATTCCACAAAACCATTTCATGATGAATTACCTAATGCATATACACATACTCTCTATAGTCAATAATCTAGACTAGTTTTTCCTCTTATGAAATATTATCTTCTAAATAGACTACCTCTGGACTCAAAATAGGATATGGATCCAGCATATAGTTTCTAAACATTAAAACATGAAAAACATTATGTACCTCGGAGAAACATGGAGGTATGTCCATTCTATAAGTACCTGGTCTAACTTACAATAGGATTTCATAGGGTCCAATGAACATCAGACTCAGCTTTTATTTCATACCAAAACACAACACACATTTCAATGGAGAAACATTATGAAAGACATGATCACCTACCTTGAAAGAATGATCCTTCCTCCTGTTATCTATATAACGTTTCTACCGAGTCAGAGATGTTTCCATGTGCTTCTGAATCAAATAAACCTTTTATTCCATCTATTCTACCAACTCTGGTCCCATCAACATCCTTTCATCTACTTCATCCTAAAAAGCTGGATTTTGACACCTCTTTCCATATAATTCTTCAAATGTTTCCACTATTATACCATAATGAAAACACTCATTATTAGAAAACAATTCCAAAAAAAATATTTTGGACCCAAATTCCTAGGTAATTGATTGAACAAGCATATAACTTGTCTTTCAATGTATGAATTTTTCTTTTTGAAATTCCATCTGATTTCAAATGAAAAGAGTTACAAAATTTTAATTAAGTACCCAAGGTCTTTTGAAGGCCCTTCAAAAAGTTAGAAGTGAATCCAGGATCACGATTAGATATAATGGAGAGCGGAACTCTATGTAACCTGACTATCTCATTAATATACAATCGTGAAATTTTACCTATAGACAAAGTATCCTGAATAGAAATAAAATGAGCAGAATTTGTCAATCGATCAAGAATACCCCAGATGACATTGTACCTAGAGAAGGCTTTAGTAATCACACAACAAAATCCATGGATATATTTTCCCATTTTCACTCTTGAGCTGACAAAGGCTAAAGCATCCCTTTCGATAACTGCCCTTCTACTTTAACCTGTAGGAAAATCAAACATCTCTGGGTAAAGTCATCTATATCTCCCTTCATTCCATCCCACCAGTAATACTCTTGAGGATATTTGTACATCTTAGTATTGCTCTGATGAATTGAAAAGGGAGAACTATGAGCTTCACATAATAATTCTTTGATCAGTTGGGAATCATAAGGAACACATAATAACATTTCAAACCTAAAAATATAGTTGTTATAAATTTTAAATTTATGTAACTTACCCTTATAATCCAATTCATCCTTCTTCAACAACTCACTGTCTTATTTTTGGGCTTGCATTATTGTATCTCCTAGAACAATTGTACAGAAACCTAAATCAAAATAGAGGAATTACATAATCAAAAAACATTCAATTTAAATTTCATCAAATAAAAGACCAAAGGTTCTTTTTCAAAAGTAAATAATGGTTAATGTAGAATTATTTTTCCAACTCAAAGAATCATCGTTTTTATTTTCTATTCCTAGATGGTAATGAATCATTTAATAATAATCCTTGATTAATTTCAGACATATTTTTTATCCCAAGATCAATTATTTTTGAGTGAATATATAAATAAAACTTTTGTGATCAGTATAAATTTGACACTTCACACAATACAAATGATGACTTGAAATTTTTAAAGAAAAAACAATAGCAGCTAATTCAAAATCTTGTGTAGGACAATTTAACTCATGAGGTTTCAAATGATGTGAGTCATAAGCAATAAATATATCATTTTTCATTTGTAAACAACCAAGCCCTTTCAATGAATCATTACTATAGATAACAAATTCACCATTTCTATAATGTAGTTCCAAAACTAGATTATACACCAATATTCTATTCAATTTTAGAAAACATTCATCACATTCTTTTGTCCAGATGAATTTGAATCCTTTTTGAGTCAACATAGTCAGTGGGTTAGATAACCATGAAAATTGTTAACAATTATCTAGTAATAACCAGCTGAACCATAAAAACTATGAATCTTAGTTATATTTGTGGGTCTTTGATATTCATCGGTAACTTTTTTTTATTCAGGATCAACAGTTATGCCATCTTAAGAAAAAATGTGACCATGTGATGAGATTTTTTGTTACCAAAACTCACACTTACTGAATTTCCCATACAGGTTATTTTAATTTATGGTTTTTAATAAAACCCTTAAATTAATTTCATGATCTTATTTACATTTATAATCAACCAAAACATCAACAATAAACACAACCATAACGTTACCCAAGAACTCGTCGAAATTTCTATTATTAAGATCCATAAATACAGTTGGTTCATTGGTTAACCCAAAATACATAACTAAAAATTCATAATGGACATATCTAGTAAAAATGTGGTCTTAGGAATGTCATCTTCCTTTACTTTAATCTGATGGTTCCCAAATATAATGTCAATATTTGAAAAATACTTATCTCGTAGGAGCTGATTAAACAAATCATCAATATGAGGCAAATGATACTTTTTTCATAACAATGATGTTGTTCAAGGCTCTATAATAAATACCAATTCTCACTAAACCATCTTTTTTTAACAAGAATGATAAGAGCACCACAAGGTGATGTGCTAGGTCTAATGAAAATTTTATCAAATAACTCCTCAAATTTCTTCTTTAAATCTAAAAGTTCAATTTAATCCATTGGTTACGGGGGATTTGAAATTCGATTAGTATCTAGAACTAAGTAAATAGTTAATTCAACTTATTGATCAGGTATTAATCTAGGTAACTCATCAGGAAAAATAAATATAATTATTTACCACTCACACATCATTAATATGAATAGTTCCTTTTTTCAACAATATGTATGAGGTAAAATTCATTTTATCTTTTACTAGTTTCTCAACTTCCTAATATGTTATCAAAATTGAGGGTTAAATATTGTACAAAAAGTGATATTCTTTCTGAAAAGAAACCTCTTTATATCTATAGTCAAACTTAGCATGATAAACAAGAAGGAAATCTATTCACAAAATAACACAAAACTCTACTCTAGTCAAAATAATATGTTTTGAAGGTAGATTATTTCCACACACAAGTACATGAAGGTTATTATAATTTATTTTTGTCTCAACATTTCATCTAGTTATTTTAATACAAGTTCAAGATTCATATCTTGATATGGAATTCCAAATTTACTATAAATGTTATAATAAATGAATGAATGTGTGGACCCAAAATCAAACAACAAAAACACATAATATGAATAAAAAACAATGTACCTAATAATACTTCATTTCATGTCCCAAAATCATGTTAAGTAGTTATAAAGGATTTCACCACCCCTTTCTTCTTGTATTTCAACCACATTCTATAAATTGAGTTCTTAATCAGACATTCATTGGAATATTGACCCATTTAATTACACTTAAAACATTTTACTAATCATAAATCAGATTTTTTCTTACCACTACCCTGATCTTTTTCAGTGAAATTATGAGCCTTATGTCATATTTTAACACATCATAATCACTTTCCAAAATACAAAAGGCATTACCTTGTTTTATTTTTACCACAAATTTCACAAACTATAAACTTATGTTTTTACCATCATACTTTTGGGAAGAGTTATTCCCTTTCTTCTACACATCAACCTATTATTTTGTTTTTTTTAAGAATACATGATCATCAACAAACTCCATTTCCCCCCTTCTCTGCACGTTGAATTTTTTATTTTTTTAATCTCAGAAAAAGATAATTCCCATCAATAAGTTTCTTTAATCCTAAGTAAAAATGATTGATTTTACATTGAACACCAAATATGAAATTCACAGAATACCTTTCTAGTCGAGTGATTTTTCTTTTATAATAAACAAATGAGTCATCCTCCTGCCTCAATTACATGAATTGTTTTTCCATCCTATGTATAACCATCTTAGGGAAATATTTCTTAAGGAACGTACCTATGAATTCCTCACTATCAAGAGAAAATATCTCCTCAAAATACATAATATTATTAACCAAAAGCCTCCACTGATCAGCTTCACCTTCAAAATGGTAAACAATGAGACTATCCTTTGGATTTTTAGACCACCCCATGACATCAAAAATCATTTCTTTTTCATTAATCCATCATTCAACTAGCATATGGTCTGAATATCCTCTAAATTGTAGGGGAAATTTCCTCGTGAAATGAGGCACTACTAACATGTTACTATTTGGTTGATATGGATGATCTCATGCCTATATTCCACCACTATTTATATCTGTGTTCAATTGTTCCATAGTTATAACAAACTGTTGAGTTCCGATTCTAGAAATTTTTTGTTGCTAATTTGGTAGGTTGTTTTCCTCTTGATATAATATGATCATAGCTACCCTATTTACTATTTTGAAACCCATTATGAACACAAACATATCTTACAAAAAAATGTAATTCTTAAAATGGTATATCATTTTAATCTTGCCATAAAGTAAAAAATATTATGGATTTTCATTTAACAATATACAAACTCCTATGGTTATCTAAACTGACCTCCAATAAGAACTATAAGGCCCCACCCTTAAACATTTTATAATCATGTGTTATGTTATGATTTCACATTTATGATCTTTTTTAGTTTTGTAGTTTTATAAAATTTGGCCATTACTATTGCATTAAATCTGAAATATTACAAAGTAGACACTTCTAATCTATCCAGTTTTTTCACAGGAATATAACTCTATAAACAAAAAAACAATTATTTTATTGATATAAATATTATTTATTTCTTTATTTCTATAACCCATCTATATACCCTATGAAAAAAACTTCAAAAACAACGATTGAGTATAAAAATATTAGTATGGAAAATAAAATATAGATAGAAAACATTAGTCCGTCAATACATTCGAATCAAAGAAATCATACATTTCAATAATAAAACATAATAACTTTAACATGCCTCATGAAATCAATATATTTATGAATAAAACATATAAATAATATATCATAAAGGTAACTTGTGTTATCAATAACATACATACATTGTACCTTTCACAGCTACATAGGGAGTTATGTTTGGAATACCCATCAGAGTATATTACCTTATTCTCTTAAGAGAATAATTAATGTGTACCTCTATCACATTACCAAAAGTTTTGGAGATCTATCTCAAGCTCACATACCCTTGTTTTATCATGGAACCACCCATAAACATAAATAATTCCAATGAACCATAACATATTCATAACACATAAAACAAGCAAAATGGATAGATAACATTTCCACATTACAATCACAATATATAATTTCATGGTATTGAAAAAATCAATATTTTATCAAAACCATTATCAACACATAAATAAAAAAGAAGGGTATATGGGATTTATATTCCTTTTAAAAAAATTATGTCATATTAAGGAATCCAAATATCAAATAATACTTCTAATAATGTAAAGGTCGTTGTCCCTATGTACGTTAAAAAAATATTCTCATTGTTGTTTAGTAAAAGACATTATAAATTATAATATTCATTTTGAAATTCATTGAATGAAATTACATGAAATGGGTATAATTATAAACTATATAAAATAGGGTTGTGTATAAATCAAAATATGCCTCAATGAAAATAGATTGAGACGAAGTCCCTTACCATATGTATGACTTGTCTCGTACGTTCTTTGTATTCTTGAATAATAAAATTAGGTTAATTTATACTTGAATCATACCCTTTTCAGATTTATTATTAATTTTATATTACTTATCAAAATGTTTAAAAAAATATAAAATTATTTAAATTTATATCGGTCGTTTTGTCCATATTCGGTACTTGAGTAAAAAATGACCTTTTTTATGTAAATTGTCCATGAAGTCCAAATTCCATAATCACCAGAATATTATTCATGATTTAAGTATAATATATAACCATTATATGTTAATTTAGATCCAGTATGTGTTTATTTATTTTATTCCATGATATTTAGAGATAAGAAATGAAATTCACCGTTAATAGAGATGGTGAGTTGTACGTACGCATGAACGCTAATTTCATTTCTTTTTCATATTTAAAGAAATGAAAACTAAATGTTACATAGGTATATTATAATTATATTATAATATCATATTTTATATACATTAAATAATTTCACTAAATCCATCATTTATATGTTCTGCGTATGGCGTGAACGAGTCATATCACTTTGAGAGGGCAGTAGTCTCCACTTCCTCAAATGAAAGTATCATATTTACACATTATGGAACGCATAAAGGTATAATATAAATGAAAAATACAAAATTATAAATATAATATAAATATAATATGTATCATTAATAAATATAGTTCCATCATAATGTCCACCATGAGAGGAAGTAGGGGAAAATTTAACAATCATTGTTTCGTGATGCAGTAGTTCGTCATATACAGAAATAGTATGTTCATATCCATTAGATGGAGGTGTGTGTAAGTATACTGTCGATACATATCATAAAAACATCCTAATATATTATTGATACTGGTTTTGTTATGTAATAAATGTGCAATAAGATCATAGGGAGTGGATAAGGAAAATAAAATAATCAAACATGAGAGAAGATGTTACCTCTATATCGGATAACTTCTCTTAATTTGAGACAAAAGGATTTCTTGAATTGACTTATACCAAATGTAAGTCTTATTTTTGGAAGTAAGGGATGATGGGAGTTTATAAGATAATAATTTTTATAAGACAAGGGCTCTAGAGGTGAGAATAAGTTTGTAGAGGTGGTTGAATTTTCTAAGAGGGAGGAGAGGCACTTAAGGAAGGTATCGAAATATTATCTTAGTATAAATTGTTTTTTTAAATGGTAACATATTTTATTTATTTAAAATATAAGATGTTTTTTTGGTCAAAAACCACTCATCCAATATGTTTTAGACCTGTTTTGGTCACATATTTAACCTTTTCTTTTAGCTTTAACCCTTAGTTAAAAGCCTTAACTCTTACCATGTCTCCTTTCATTTTGATAATATATTGTAACTGTAGTTAATATAAATTCCAATTGAACCATAAGTGGACCATTAATGACATTTTTAACATTATATATGGCATGTATCAGAATTTTATATTTATAGGACTGTCATATCATTTAATAAAAATGTATTTGTTTTAAAGACTCATTTATGTCAATTTTAACAGTATAAAGTAATTTATTTTTAATAATGTCCTAAATAAATTATTCCTTAAAAAATGAATTAAATAAATTATTACATGTCAATATAAAACAAAAAATTCTTGTATGGCATCAAAATATTCAAATTACATTTATTTTAATATTTATAATTTCATTTATTTGAATCCTTCATTAATGAAGCAGTCATTACATCATCATTGTGTCATAATTAAATTTATTTATTTAATGTATAAAATCTACATATATATTACCAATTTATAATAAATATTATTAGATTTATAATGAATATTTAAATTATATTATATCATTTTTATAATCCTATATAAACATTATTTTAGTAAAATATACTTGTTTATGTAATACTTCTATTTACGTTAAATTAATTCATATAAAATGTCATTTTCAAACCCAAGTGGATCAATGGGGTCCCAAATTCAACCTAAGGATTCCCATGGTCAGAAGTATCTCATAAAATATGATTAGGACATGTGTTATATTAGTTTAATATTATAATATTATTATTTTCCCCCTATTTACCATATTTACCCTATAACCATGGTAAATAAAATAATTACTGATGTTACTAATTGTAATGTCCAAAAATAAACGGTACATATTCAAACAATTAGGACCATATGATTCCGAATCATGAATCAATTTTTTAAAATTCGAAACATAGAAGTTACAGTAATTAATTTAATGTTAATTCACATTGTCAAAACCAAATAGTGGGTTTAAAGAAGTAATAACATTCAAAATATTGACATGTGTTTCTGTCCAATTTTGAAGTGAAATTACATATGATTACCAAAATTGTATTAAATGATGCAAATATAATCCAATTAAATATTATAACCCATTAAATTTAATTATAACAATATAAATATATTATATTAAAATACTTTTTTAATTAAAATGCAGTATTTTTCACTATTCATTAACAAAATGAACTTTCTCAGAAAATTATTAAAAATTTAACTAAATTAAATATTAATTTAAATATTATATATAAGAAGTTTATTTTTCAAATATAATTTATTAAAGTTTAAATAACATGATTTAAAAATGTTTCACCATTAAAATATGCTAAAACTATATTTTTCAAAAAAAAACTTCTTTTATCTAAAAAATGAATTTGTTCATATATCATATATATAATACATATAAAATGAATTTAAAACATTAAATTTAATATATAAAATATATTTTTCATTAAATAAAAATCCCTAAAGAGTGATATGATTTTATAAACACAATTATTCTCATTCAAAATGGATTTCATAAAAACACATCCTTTATATTAAGTTGATTTTTATTTCCATTTCTAATAAATTTGGTAACCAATGAATCATTATTTAAACATGTGTAAATACTATTTCAAAATTCAGTTGATAATATTCACTCCCATTATTCTAATGGCTAGGTGTTATCTACCAATTAAAATAATAATAATATTATTTTATTATATTTAGGTATAACTCAAAGTTATGTACAACAAATGATTTCAATGAAACATGTTGTTTCATGTTGAATATGATATCATAGAAATAATACCCTTTAATGTAAAAGTAATATCAAATTCATAAATATTAATAGAAATGATAAAATTCTATCAGATAAATACATAGGATTTTACACCCCTCTCCACTATAATGTCTTTATTCACTTCTGAAACCAATATAACGATTTCCAAGGACAGATGAGGTAATAAATTATCCTCTTCCATTCACATCTCCCCACAAGTTTAGTTTGTATATTATTTATCTATTTATATTTATAGGTTTTCACTAAGGCCTAGAAACCATATTTTTCAAAAACAAATTCTTCCATAATAGGTTTGATATCCCACTACGACATCATTAATTCCCTATAGTATAATGAAAAAACTTGTTTATAAAACCCTAAAAATGAAAATAAATTAATTAAAATGTAATATTATTATATTTTTAGATCGAACCCTCAAACACTGTGTAATTATATTGATTATAATTTAATAAAATTATTTAATTTGTGAAAACAGTGAGAAAATATTTGGTTGATTGATTTTTGGAAAATGTAAGACAAAACAGAGCATCAGATTGATTGATTGTGATCATATTGCGAAATAATTTCATGTTTGTTGTAATTTTTTGGTTTATGTGAAATTGGAATTCATAAAATAGGTTGATTAATTCATGATTGGTTCCAGAGTCTATACGAGGATGATCCAATGATCACGATATCTTCTTCATAAGGTGAAAATACTCTATATCCCATGGTTATTAAATTTAGGGTGTTTTCAAATCATGTTTTTCTTTATAAAACATTTAAACATGATTTCCATTAAATTAGACAATGTTCATGCCTTCTTTAGGGTTGAAATTTCATTAAATCAAATTTTCCTTTTTAATTAAATTATTAATGATCATGATAAATAAAAACTAAATGGATTAGAAGTTGAAATTAAATTGAAAAAACCAAAAACAAGAATAAAAAAATAATTGAATCCAACACACCTTCCCCCTTGGGTTAAATAATACCAACACAAGTCCAGTGTACCCCCTCATCCTTGTGATGTGTGAATAAGAGGGAAGGAAAAAATAAAAAAAAAATCATAAGGAAAGGTATCAAAGAACATGTAGAGTTCCTCACATCATCTTTCTCTAAGATTTTTTCTCCAGATATAAATTCCCTTTCAACAAAAGTAGCTCCTCTATTTATAGGATCTGTATTAGATTTTCCCTATACATTACAGTATGTGTAATAGTTTTTCACGTCATGTAATCCTGGTCCTCAATTACCTCTGCATACATTGAATATGTGAAAATCTCAGACACAAAATTTAAACATTGACTGATTTCACAATGTGTAATTGGGACTCACAATGTGGTACTTTTATATATTCAGATATCATGAATCTCGGAAAAATATTCTCTGAAAACAATTCTTGAAAAATTTCATATCATATTATATAGTTACAAAATGTGTAATGTAATTTCACAACGTGTTCTGTCTTGACAACTTGTTCTGCAAGGAAAATTCTTTTTGAAAATTTCACAACATGTAATTGTATTGCATGATGTGTAATAATTTTACTTCATATTTTCTAGATTATTTTCTTAAAAAATTATTGTTTCACCACTTCGACACACTCACGATGTGATGTATATTTTAGCTCATATTTCCTCCTATTTTAATTCCTTCTTTATGGATTTTTTATTTCCTTCCATAAAACATAAAAAAATTAAAATTTCACACAAATTGGACAGAGTGTACATTTAATGAAAAATATAAATACACTAATATAGTCTAAAATATATGAATGGTTTTAACTTAATAGGGTTAAATGGAACTAATAAAATGATTTCATGCAACTTTAGAAACCTTTACATTAGTACATGGATACCTAACGAGTATTCCTTCTCATATAAAACTTTCCCAATATTTTAACATATTTTATATATTGAAAAATTATATGTGTATTGTTTTTTAAAAGTTATATAATTATTCTTCATATTATAACCCCTTCGATTGATATTATTGGAACATATATAGGAAATGTGTCATGGGTTTTATGGGAGAAGAAACATGTTAGAATAAAATATAAATTAGCTTCAAATATAAATTTTCCCACAAGATTCTTCAAAAATCCTAAACAAAATAATATAAATGAATTATAAATAAATTTTTCTTTTTTTTATCAATATATCCAAGATTATTATCATTATTTTGATAATGATCACTAATAAATAAAAAATAATCTCTTTTATCCTAAAATAATTATAACATATGTGAATATGGCAATTCATTGGAAGAAGTCACATACATCCATATATATTTATAATCATAAAATTAATGTATGAAGATAAATCAGTGTGGGATTTATGTTTCCTTATTATTCAAAGTAAATTTCATGATTTATAACAACATCATCATTATTGTCTATTTATAGTGGATTCTGTAATTCTCTCTGAGGATTAATAAATTTATAAATTCCCAATGATACATCATTATGAATGTTATGACAATAAATCTAATTATAAACATATTATAACATTTGAACATTAATAAGAAAAATACACCATAATAATTTAATATATGATCATCAAAAGTTCTTAAATATTCATCACATAGTAATAAATCAACCATGATAAAAAATTGAAGGATAATAATCATGATTCATGTATTTTTTCATAATGTATACTATTCTATGGAATGAAACATGATGTATGAACCTCAATGACTCAGGGTTTACACCAACATTAACCATGATTTCGTTCATAACACTATATCATGATTTTGGATTTAATGTAGATTTCTCACAATATTAAAATTAAATTATATTTTTTAGATATAGATGAATTTCAACATATGTCACATTGTATATAGTAACATGTGAAATTATATATAATAATATTTTTTATTTACTATAAACATTAATTTTGTATAATATATCATCCATTATAACAAATTGTCACATCATCTGTAAAAACTTCTAAAAATACATAGAAAACATTTTTTAGGTATCCACAAAAGAACTTTTGTGGTTTCTCTAAAAGTTGAATATAATAATTTTTTTAATAAAATATTACTTAATCCCATGTAAACCAATTTTAAACCCATAGGGATTTGTATTATTATCATTAATTATGAATTTTTTAATCATCAGTTGTAATAAATGAGTGGTCTCTAGAAAAAGATCTGGTCTACAAATGAAATTATGTGATTTGAAGTGATATATATAGAAAATAATAATATCCATTCCTTTTTATACTAGATATATCATTTAATTGAATGTTTAAAAATAAAATTATTTTTTCTATAACATCGAGCGACTATTAGAAATAGTGCATGTCAATCCCATATATCATTCTCATATGATCTCAATTTTTCAATTACAGACTAACAAGCTGGATGATAAAATCATAAATAATTTACCTAGATGGATGGGTAGATCACATACGTATTATCCAAATATATAAGAACATCATATATCACTTAACTTGTTAGATACATAACCTTCCTTATTCTATCTCAATAAATCTAACATTGTCCAAAATAGTTTTTCAAGGGAAAAATTTCAACTTTGTTAAAACATAATTAATGAAGTGTATAAAAATGTTCTAAACCATGACTTGATTATCATGGCCTCAAGGATATAATGATAACATAATAGAAGTAAAATGGATATCATGATTGGTATCTTTTTAACTTCTCTTATAAGAATTCACTGTGAAATATACTCCCCCTGTATACCCAAGTCATTGTGCATGAATCTCAATTTGTTATATGTATTGGGACATTCAATATAAAAAATTCATGTAGTGACTCATGTGAAAATTATGGATCAGTATTTAAAAAAACCCCATGATGATATATAAATTTTATTATAAATAATTTATTGCTTATGATGGACATAAAGTAAAAATAACTCTATATTATACAATGATATTTCAATTGTTAGTTTTTATTTAGGAATATATGTTCCTAAGAAGAAAGAATAAAAAAATTGATGACTTCATTACATGACATGTTTTATATTTTCATAAAATAATTTAGTAATATAAAACAAACATAACCTAATATTCAATCTATTTAAATATAACTTGATTAAATCATGAATCAAATGTATATCTCATTTTATGAAAAGAAATGTTAATTAAAATAAATAGTCATATATTATATTAGATAAAATGAGATATAAAAATAAATATATTTCGTAATTTCAATATCAGTAAGGAATAATCTATTTGTTTTCTTTCCAATTCTCTATTGTCGCTACATTTTCTAATTTATTTGAATGAAAATATCCTGTCTCGCAAATCCATTTTTTTCATTGAAAAATATTTACCAATAAAATTTAAATGAAATCTATGATATGATGACCACTTATATAACAAAATTAAAGTTTAGGAAGAAAACTATTTTTATTCATAAAGAAATTTATAATGAGATCTCTTTGTGATAAATTATATATCACTAATTATTTAATGGATATTCCTTAAAAATTTATCCTATTCTGGTTACATGAAGGATCATCTCTTCCCACATTGAGTATGAAATGTATATGATCCTTTACTGATGAAAATCTATTTTGAAACTATAAAACAAAAAAATAGTATTTTTTGGAATCTTTTTTCCCTTAGAAATCAAATACAGTAAGGTGAAAATCATAAAAGAATAATTTTTTTAATTAATCATTTATTTGATAGTCCATGGATCCTTAATAAACAATCTAATTAAATTTTATCGTTATTAGAAGTTTGGAGGATTTTTTTTTTAATTTTAATCTCATTCTAGGGATTACACTACATGTATTCCCTACTACATAAAAACCCTAGAATTTATTCCCAAATTCATGATCCTACTCATCGAGTTTTAATAATTTCTTTTTTTTTCTATCAAGATGATGTTGCATATAAATACCACGTGCATTGGGACATTCCAAGGGGACTCATGTTGTTACCAACAATAATTGGATACCAAGGTCAGGGATAGCCTATAAAGGGACCCCCTAACCTCACATTACATTAGTTAATTAACACTAAGAGACCATGAGCAATCATTTATTTTGTTTATATGCTTATGTCTCATGTGGAATCTGAAATCCTATATTCTTATTGAAACCTAATGGTATGGGATGAATGTTAAGGTAGAATTAATTGATGACTTGGCTCCATTAAGGTATAAATGTTCCCATTCCCACCTGATTAGAGTTATTTTCAATGATTCCATATACCTAGGAAGAAAAAAACAGGTACATGGATGCACTTGGGTAAAGATCCCTCTATGCTCCCAGCCACCTAGGATCCAAAGCACTAGAGGACCTACGACCTTGGACATCAATTAGCTGGATAACACATAACTTGAAACACCTTCCTTATTACTCATTTCCCATGTCGCATTCATGGGATATCATTCTCCCAAGACACCTTCCATGTTTCCTTATTATCCATAGCAACCTACATGGGAACCACCTCACCCATTTCAGCTTCCTTAGTGTATGGCTCACCCAAGTCATCTACATGCGCCCCCATATACCTAAGTCACCAATTTAGGTTTCCAACTCACCCAAATCACCTACATTTGAACCATAACATCTATGTTCAACTATATATGTCTATATTAGTCTATAATTTGATCGATCTTCCTCTGCACCCTTGGTTTTTGGTCACTTAGGGGATGTCATCTAAAACCTTTAACCTAATCTCATATATTCATAAACAATCCCCTTCAATAATTATGACTTGAGATATTAAATAACAGACATGAAAATTTTTTGTTATGATACATATGACCCACATCTTGAGTTAGGAAACTAATCATGATCCCCAAAATTACCATTATCCGAGATAATTCTCTTATGTCTGACAAAAACCCTAGTTTGTATATTCCTCATAGTTTTCTCATGTTTTTCATTTTTATTTTCTTCTTATGGTTTCATTATATGTGTAATATCATGATACATATAATGGATTCCCCAAAAGTATTCATTTATTATTCTTAACCATATTTCCATTACTACATAGTATCAATATCCAATTAATGGTTTCCTAAAAATTTCATAATATTTATCACCTATCTGAGTACAACAAAAAGGTCTAGTCCTCGGTGAAGCCCGCACCAATATATATTTGGGTTCCTATTATATATTTATCCACTATGAATGGCATTCCACTTATTGAAAAGGGTAATGGATGCATGAACTTAAAAGTAACTGCTGAATTCCTTTTCACATGACCAAGAAATTATGTTGTCTCACTATGTGGATCCAAACAATGTGGAATTTTTTTCATAATCATAGGGTCAGGTATGAGGCCCCTCTCATTGTCCTGATACAACCTCCAAAACAACACTTTCCTACTTTTATAAGTTTAAAATTCTTACATGGATAGAGATATATTATATAGTTCCCTCCTATATTGATTTATAAAATATAATGACCAAATATCTAGATAAAATTAGAGATACTATAATTACCATATGTAGATTTTTCTTAAATTCATGTTTTCATTAATTAAGTTTCACAATTGGGTACCTAATAATATTATTGGATAATATTTCACAAATAGTTTCTAAATATATAAATGTGCCTTTAAACCAAGGAAATAAAACCCATATTAATGGAAGAGATAGGCACTCATATTCTCATCTCATAAAAGGGTTCATCATTACCACCACATGTGATTGATACGTTAACCACATTTGGAATGTGAATGAGACATTTGACTAATTGAAAAACAATCATGTTTCTGAGGCACCCATGAGAATATAATACATTATAAATGGAACATTAAACCCCCCATGAATCCTTACTTTTGGAGGAAGTAGTTTGACCATGCCTTTTAGATATTGCTAATGTTCATATGGTTTCTTATTCTCCTATAAAATAAAAATTGTATCTCTAATGACTAAGCCACTAGGATTTCAGATATGTTTTGAGTCTGTGGGAATGTTCAAATAAGTGAATAAATCTACAAATTACTAACTAATGGAACCTCAATCCCTTGTCACTATATATCCTAAAACTTCCTCTACTCAATGGAATAAATTTTTGGTTCCACCTACCCAGTGCATGAAACAGACGATATTGAATTAAATGATAGAAAGTGATATCTTGAAGTAATATTTCAAATCAAGTAAAGATCCCATGATTGTTTTTATGGGGTGATGTAATAAAGACAAACATATTCTAGACAAATAATCAGGGGGAAGTCACCCCCATCTAAACATTAGAACTCTTTTAGAATCTCTCCTCAAATAAAGTAAACACTTATCTTTTAACCAAGAGTAAGATGAAGATGAAATTTTATATGTGAAAATAATTAACCCAAATACCCTACGGTGGTATCCAAACAATTATGGAAATTTTCAGTTACTCTTCATTACCCAAACACTAGAAGAAGATGTAAAGGATATTGTTCCATTTCATGTCATTCATGAAAGGGAACCCATTATGAAATACCATTGAGGGATGAAACCCACTACAACTCTAGATAATGTCATGTCCATGCATCATCCAATATCATTGAGGATTAAAAATATATCCTGATAGTATCCCAAGGATAATTTCATTTTACGATTTTCAATAAGCTTTAGATATCATCAATGTCGTCCTTCATAATAACTTAAATAGACCCCCCAAAATGATGGATAAAATTAACTAGTAGGAAGGTCCACACACTGGTATAACACCAATTCTAGATCTTGGAAATGTCATTGAACGAAATTGAAGGATATATATATTTGATGTTGATATTTCCATTGTGAATACACATTTAATAGGTTCGAGGGAATATTTAACACCAAATATAAACCCAGTACCATCCATTGGTAATGAATATACATGGATTACTGACATAACTACTCCATGGAATCAAATGTTTCCATTAACATGTATCAAATAAGTATATTTAATAATTATTAACAAAAGTAATGATTCTTTGAAAGCTACTTTTGAAGAGCATGAAAAAGTGGATTCATATGTGAGGAATTCAACCTAGAATGAGATACAGGTATGAAGTACAAACCTTACATCAAAAGAAAACCCATTTAGGTTCCCCTATGGATATATCATTAAAAAAAGAGGTGGATAACATCTAATGGGAAGTAAATAATATCATCATAATGGTCACATA
The DNA here is from genome assembly GCA_963277665.1 of Viscum album. Lineage (NCBI taxonomy): Eukaryota > Viridiplantae > Streptophyta > Magnoliopsida > Santalales > Viscaceae > Viscum > Viscum album. Next base: position 480,228,659 of record OY728134.1, read on the forward strand.
TATAATAGTATTTATTATGATAATCTAAAGCAACATGACATCACAATCTCAAAAACATTTTGTAGTTGGAACTGAACTCATCCCATTTGAATCATGACCTTATGTTTACAACCGATTTTTGATATTATTGTTTTATAAACTATATTATAGAAATCTATCTGATGTTTTATCGGTTATCATTTCAATTTTATTTTTTCAATATCAGTAATTTCATCTACTTGAACATTTCCTAGATATTTTCTCAATGGAATGGTGGAACTGTAAATAAACATGACTGTAAATTTATAGTGTGATATAAATTTCCCTACTTACATCCAAACCATTAACCAAAAAATCATAAAATATCATATTAAAATTAATAAAATTATTATTCATGGTTTTAGATAGATAATATTGAGAAAATAAATTCTGAATTTCATAAGGAAGCATACACACTAAGTATGATCTTCATGCAAAATTTGTTATTCCAATTTCACATAACACTCGTTAATAAGAATATATTTCTTAAATTACTAAGGTGGTACTATGTATCTTCATAATCTTGATATTATATTAGTCATCCAATTTGATTTTAGTACTGATTTATTATCATTGTTTCCCACTCATGAGTAATCTTAAATAACTTATTCAAGAAAGACGTCTTAAATTAACTCAAATGTGGGTATCAAACCAATTATTTGATGATTTAATTTCACGATTATATGTTATGGAATTATAATTTAAATTTGTACAAACGTATTGGTAGAAATATACCTTGTTATATTAAATCTCTACCACCCAACTTGGGGAGGCCCATATTCACTACATTTGATGGAATGGTAGATCCAGAACTACAACTCTCTGATTTATATACCTATTGGGGTCAAAAATCAAAACCCCAGAATAGTATTAGGTATCAAAACAAATATTATTCTTACATTCTTTAGATTTTAAAAATTATCTTTGTATAAAAACATTTTAATAAGGTCTATGAAAGTATAGTAAAATCATTTCCAACAATTCCAATATTAATTTGGCTCTATAATTGAGAAAAATATTATCCTTTCCATCATCAATTTCATGTAATAAAATAAGGATAGATTAATGTAATTTCTTAAATGATACAATGTTCTAACATACCTTATACAAATATTTCATCCACATGAAAAATAATAGATATCTGGGTAGAGAACCAATATGATGGATTGTCAACCATGTTCTCCTTCTCAAAGACCCATGTGGGTTCTAGAATTTTTTTACTATTGAAGAATATATATATAATTTTTTTTAGATAAATAAGGAAATAGATCCTAAATCATCACCCTCCCTAATAAAAAAATTCATGAAACATATAAATACCTACTATCGACCAAAATATAACAAGGATGGCATTACTATACTATAAAGATAATAATAAAAGTGATTTTTATTCTATAATGATTGTAATTTGGAGTACATTACCTCTTCTATAGAGAACTAACAAATCATGTTTCTAGAAATCAAGAATAAATATAAAGTAGGTTATAATGAACATTCAAATTATTTACCTTACTAGTGTATTTTAGGTCACATTATCCATGAGATATTCATCTCAAATGAAATTCTAAATATGTTTGTAAATAATGGTTTTGTATCCATGAGTTATCCCAAGACACATGTGACATGACCATCAACCATTATTTAAAAAGAAGAATTATAATAAAAAACAACATAATATTTGAATGTCAAAATAGTTATGACCAAATGATTTAGAATATTGTGAATTATTTATATGAAATAATTATGTTGTGACTAAATCAACTTTTTATTACCCAAAATCCCATTACAACACCCATATAATCAGAATCAATTTCTCCAAAATTTAGGATCTTTTGAGAACAACACATGAATGAAAAATTCAATGTTAGACCCTAAGGATTTGAATAAAATTCCAGACATTCATGGAAATTATACCCCAATTGTAGGGAGAATGAATATTGTCCCACTAAAAAGAGCTTGGATGCCATACTACGAAACTAGATGTTCTTATAATGAGGGGAACTAGTTCTTCATAATAAAAATTATTTTAGTGAAAAATATTAATAGAAATAATGAAAAGTTTTATGAGATTGGAAACTATATTTCTACCAATATAGTATTAGAGGTTTTCAAATAATTCTCTCTTGGTCCTTATAAGTGTACTCCTGACATTTGAAGTTACACACTTAATTATAATCTAAGTACTAATTGGTTTTCCAATGTTATAAACATGGAATTAATGAAGGGGTGTCTTTTCATGCCTCACTCTTCTCTAGAAAATTGATGTTCAACCCTATTGTTTCCTTGAAGTGAAGTAATGATAGAGTATTTTCCCAATGTAAAAGGAAGTTCCTTTTGTGGTTACCCAATGGGATTCCACCATCATCTACATATCATAAAACTAGGAAGTTCTACAGTGACGTCATAACTTTTCCTATAATCACTTTAAGGCATTCAAGGTCATCCCTATTAAAGAACTTATAACTATGTTTGAGTGAGAAAATGAAAACCTATTGAAAATAATTACATAGCTACACTAGTAAACAAATATCCTACCAGAGGATTTTTGGAAAAAATTATCTCATTTACTATATTAAAATTAAATTCATAATGGGTTAATGTAGATACACTTTACTAGGGGGTGGTGAATCGGTTTAGATCATATTATATTGAGAATAATTATTTTTCTTATCTCCATTCCACATATTTGGTATTTTAAACCACTACCACGTGTAACAATACAAATTAATATCTTATAGTTTAAAAAACGATGCACCTATAATCAATTTTTATTCTAAAAACAATGTTTGAAAATTTGTTTTTACAATGACTGAGCCTAATGTTGGAATCCAACTCCCAATCACATTCAACTCTCTAAAATATATTTATTATCTCCTAATAATATTTCTATAAATTATAGTTGGTTTTTAAGTATTATCCTTCAATAAATTTCACCATATTACACATGGGAGGCCACCATGTTAAATAGGCGACATACCGATAATATATTACATAAGTAAAGGGGTCATTATATTTTTTGAGGCATTATTTTTTCCTCATAAGACTTTGAAATATTTTAATACATATTTCCAGAGCTACCCTCTAAGACAGCGTACGATTCCAAGGCCTAGTGTTCTCGCAATTAATAATATAAATTTTTTAATTATATTTATGTTATGTGTGGATTATATGTCAAATAAAATGAAATAATTCTAAATTTTTTTATTTTATTAGAAATTTGAGACCATGGTTGGGTCTGGAATGTGTTTTTTACCCAAGGAATAATTTAAAATTAGTTGACATTGGACCTTCAGACCTCATGCTAAATTGTGGAGTTTTTATGTGGAATAATTAATTATTGATTAAATTTATCAAATCTATTTAACCTAATCTTATATTTCAATAAGAGCATTTTTATGGAATATTGGCCATGGTTGGTCTCAGAATTCTAGAATCACTTGTGAGCTCTCACTCCATCTCCCACTACCAAATCATGGGATCAATGTGAATCAATGAATGATGAATGAAGCAGTTCAACCTTCTATATTGGTGCATGTATTATTCATCCAAAAGTAATCCAATATAATTTAGGACACATCAACTAATGTTTTTACACCCTTGATTAAAGGATTTATCATATCATTTTTTTCTTTTATCAATCTGTGATACCATTAAGGCCTTTACATAAGCCAAAGTATTAAAATAATACTTTTTTTTAATTTTTTTCTAATATGAACTAGACGTTCTTGATCGATTATCTATTAATACTTGTCCCTAATTAGTGTACCTTTTTTATTATCCCTTTTCGACAATATTTTATTACGTTCTCCACCGATTGGATCCCCGAGGCCCAATTTAATGATTACAGGGTGGGCCTAGCTTGATCGGGAAACTGAATCATCAATGAAAATATAAAACATAAATGGTTTGTTGAAATAGGCATAGATCAGGGATCATTATGAAGTAAGGATTCTAAATTAATTGGTTAGAGAATAGATAAGGGACGAATAGAGGCGCAACAATGTGAAACATAAATGGAGAAAACCCTAAGATCCTCTAGTAACCTATTTCCATGGAATGATGGATGAAAATGAAGAATGATGCCTTGATCCATTAATTTCATAATGTTTCATGTTGGGATTTATAACTGATCAGTCTGAAATAAAGCAGAGATCAAAAAAATTTAGATTTTTTACTTTATGTTGAAATCCTGACTAAATGACATGTAATAGGATTAACACATGGCATGTAGCCTTCCTCGGTCATGGTTCTAGGGTTTGTGGAAAGATTTGGATGACATACTGTGTAGTCCTCCCTTATGCACCATGTACCTTATTCCGATTGGACAACCTATGTAGAAGACCATAAGGGAGGGAATCTATGTATAAGTGAGCATACACTTCTTGAACACAAGGGCAGTATCCCATGTTGACCAACACAACATGTATTGATGTACACAAACATGAGGTCCATGTACATGGACATGACCATAGGACATGGCATCAATCTTGGTTAGTCATGACATGGTGTGTAGTCCACCTACATGTTGTGTTCTACTTCATGGAAAAAAATTACGTGTCAACTAGGGACATGACAAGACAATAGAGTTAGATCAAACATTGTGTGAGTCCAATCACCAGTTGTGTTTCCCTTGATATCTTCAAAAAATATTTCACTTTTCCATATCTCAATTATTTAAAATTTATTTTTAACCCATGGGTCGCCTATCATAAGTGTTGTTTACCTATAATGTGATGGTTCCCTTGGTTGTGCATTAAATGATATGGTTTGAAATTTTATAAGATCATAGACTTATATTTTGATGCTCAATGATGGTAGTGATCAGGAAGGAATACCATAGAAAATTTCAGGATCTACCCTCCATCAGAGCATAGCAGTGGAGTTCCCCAATGATCTTTCCATGTAACCATCTAGTATGGTTGGGTAGTGGTGTTCCCTAATGACCTCTTCAAGGAGTTACCTTTCATTATGGCTGGGTAGTGGAGTTTTCAAATTGCCTCTTCCATGAATTACACTTCAGCATGGTTCCGAAGTGGTGTTCACTGAGGAACTCTTCTAGGCATTACCCTCTAGTAGAGCTGTGCAGTGGAGTTCCCCGACATATTTTTTTGGGCATTACCCTCTGTCATGGCTAGCCATGGGGGTTCTGTGATGATATTCCTAAGAATTACCCTCAAATGGGGTTGGGATGTGGATTTCCTAACAAACAACAATAGTGGAAACCTCATTTCATACAAGGACATGGGTCATCTAATTGTAAATTTGGCTCGTTGACTAGGCAACATAGTTATGAGATGTGGTTTGACTAGCCTTTCACTCGGGAGGAAGATTAATTATTTCCCCACTAGGATGGTTGATTGTGACGTGAACTAAAATTGTATGGGAAAGTTAGTACCACCCAAAGAGGATAGTATCAAGGTGTTACAATTGAGTTCTGTAGACTTGTGTGTTCATGGTAGATGTGTGAGTTGTGGGCATCATTGATGGACTTTTGGGAACTGAACACTACTATTATTTTACAGATAAGCTATGAGATGGAGATCCCCTTACTCTCTCATTTTGGATTCATTGATTGATAGTACACACAGACACACACACATAGATATATATATATATATATATATATATATTCATTCAACTACATCCACTCCATGGAATAGGATGCTCTCTTTCTAGTAGAGGTGAAGATGTTGGAAGAATGTCACGTGATTTGTGTTTTTATCATATCATGGTTGGGTGATCAAACTATCCTTCAATAGTTTTTTAAGAATCTATAGGTATTTCATCTACTTACCGTGTCATGCCCCTTCTGTTTGGATAAGAATACATTTACTTTTTTTGAGTTTTACTCTTTCAATTTAAGTTGTTCTATCAACTATTTTCCTCTTCATATTTATCTCTTATTACTAACCCATCGCACTTTAGTTGTGTTTTATTGGGTATGTATATACATAACACAACAACAGATTCTCCTACAAGTGTCGTGTATTTTACAAACAATGAATAGGTCGACTATGAATTTATAGGATCTTAGAGGTATTGGGTTCATGGACCACATACGGTGGTAATGTCTTGGGATACATGAGTCTAGATATCTCATATATTTCGTCTTAAATATTTGTTTTCAGTTTGGGACATATATATGGCTGGGTGTGTATTTTTCCCCTTTACATTTTAGTATACACTATTGTACTTTTATTCTTTCTAGTGGTCCATGAATTCATGGTTTACTTTATAGTAATGTTTTATATTTTGTTATATCCCTCGACACATTTCCAATAAGTAGGTTGTTTGCATCTATATAGGTTTTTAGTAAAAGGCCTTCCTAAGTTATTTATGTCTTTAGTACAAGTCTCCAACCCCTGGATTATAGAGGCGATCTTAGAGAAGTTGTGTCCTGATCCCTAGCATGGGTTGGGTTAGGAAAAACTAGTATTAGAGCTAGTTTGATACCTTGGATGTTTTTTGGAAATTCCCAAAAAATGATTTTTGTTCGATTTAATGGAAATAGTGTTGAAGTGTCTCGAGTGTGGCTATAAGGATAGGGATCCTAGTGATGGGGCAGTGGATGACATATCAATTAACTAGAACTTTGAATACTTGCTTATCAGCTCTGAATGACGAGAAATTGTTTATAAGGATAAATTGTACAAGAATCATATTGGATTTATTCTATGATTTTACTTCATGAGTCAACTATCAATTGTTGTTGATATATATATGTTCTCAACAAACATTGGTACTCCTTGATAACTATTAAGATGCCTATACGACAACTATCAGGCAAGATACAAGCTATGGTTCATGACGATGAGCCTATGAGTGACTGGTCCTCAGTTTAGGGTCTATCTTATTACCCCTTCCTCCATGTGGGTAAAAATTTGCACCTCCACCTGTCAACCAGCAGATCAACCCATCAGAGCAAGCTGAGGATGTACACTGGTTGAGTTCGCTCTCTCAGTTATAGTGTCATATACCACTATGGTTTGGCAGTAATCAAGATCCTCATGAAGTGGAAGAATCGAATGACCTAGTGTTCTACATCATTAGTATTGTTTAAAATACAATAGATTAGTTGGTGGAACTGATTCAAGCCTTTTCCACAAAGTAACTGGGAATTGTTGGAGCATGGTTATGCAGATGATCGAGGATTCAATACTCTCATGGGATGAATTCCAACAAATATTCAGTGGGGGTTACTACCCCTCTATCTTATTCCTAGTTCATATCCATGAAATTTGGGATCTTATGTATAGATGGATGATGGTGGATGAGTATGTGTAGAGGTACACATAACTTACATGTTACTCCCTCAACATGATCCAAGATTGCTACTTTCGAGGGTGGATGTATGGGGAGGGTCTCCACTTAGATATTTGATCTATTATTGTTCCCTTTTACATCCCCACATATATTTTGGTTTTGGAGTGGTCAATGGTGATATATATATTTCATTCAAGGGGATTCCAGAGAGTTAGAGCTGGAATTGGTTTTAGTAGAAATGGGTAATCTGTAGTATGTAGCAGGTTCTAGTCGATGGGTTCTCATAGTAGGAGAAATTTTCACGAGTAGGATCAAGCAAGTAATCATAGTGGGTTGAGGCAACACAGAGTTCCACATAAACTCAGATATGTGAGTTGTTTGACTCATGATTGGATAGTTCAAATGGAATGTGACTGGACAACCAAAAGTGATAAGTAGCCCAAACAGATAGATGATGGACCATAATAATAGAAGAATCATCGTGGTAGGGATCTATCAAGAGTTGACATGGTAACCCAAGGGAGGAAAAGATGGTAAAGGATAAAGAAGAGCTATGAGTGGTGCACACTTATATGAGATAATTCTTCCACCACCACGAATTCCACTTTATGCTTCGAGAGCTAGCGGCTGGGGTCGTGGACTACTACAGGAATTGGGTGTCTGTTATCTCACAACACACGAGATGATTCGAGGTATGATATATGTTTATTAAACTCTTCCCTAAGTATTAATAGAAATAGGTTTCAATTATTCCATTATCTCTCTAATCCTAGTGTGAGAGATGGAGCTTCTTAGTGAGGTGCTAGCATTGTATCCATGTCTTGAGGCTCCTATAGAGAATGTAACTTTTTTATCTTTATCTTTCTGCAATCTGAGCTATTTTTTGGTGGAGAGAGGTTCCTGGAGGACATGTTTTTCATCGTGATCGAACCTATGAAATCATCATGGGTATGGATTGGGTATCTATTTTCCAATACAATATTGATTATCACCACATACAAGTCAGATTCTCATGAATTGATTGTATGATATTCCCTTTTTCTAGTAAGAGATATATCATGGAAGGAAAAATAGATGTTGCAGGATGGCGGTTTTATCCTATCACCCATCTGTTAGTGAGTGAATCAATTAGTGTAGTAGTATCTCCAAGAATCATAGTTCCTTTTGTTCTGGAGGATTATATGGATTTCATTCCAAAAGATGATCCAGAACTACCTATGTGGTGGGATATGGATTTTTTTCATTGACAAGAGTCCTATTATTTCTCCAATATCTTCTGTGGCATATAGGATGACAAATATGAAAGAGCTATATTTTTAGTAATAAGACCTTCATGAGAAAGGGTTCATCAGACCCACTATGTCCCCTTGGGAAGCCCTAGTTATGTTTTTGAAAAATGTGGATAGAAGCATATGACTATCCATAGATTATCATTCCATGATCCATGTCATGATAAAGAAAAACTACAAATTTTTAGGATATATGACCTCTTTGGATAGATTGAAAGTGTGAGATGGTTCTAAAACATCAATATCAAGTCTAAATACCACCAGTAGAGGGTTCATGAGGATGATATTTAGGATTTGTCATTTAGAAGTCCCTATAGAGACTATGAGTACTTAGTGATGCCCTTTGGTGTGATGAAAGACCCCACCAATTTTATGTATTTGACAAAAAAAATCCAACCATAATTGTACCAGTTTTTTATGGTCTTAATTGATGACATACTTGTCTACTCTTCATCTACAGAGGATCATGCAGAGCACTTAAGGATGGAATTATATTCTCTTCGAGATCATTATCTTTACGAAAAGCCCTCAATGTTCTAGTTATGAATTCATTAAGCTCAATTTATGGGGAATGTAATTATTGATCATGGTTTAACCATGTATCTAGAAAATATTAAATCAACAATTTCTTATAACCCCCATGAACATGTAAGAGGTGTGAAGCTTCCATGGCTTGGCAAGGTACTACATGAGTATTATAAAAAAATTCTCCAGAATCACTGCACATATGACCTCCCTAACAAGGAAAGGGATGTATTTTATCATTTCTGAGTAGTACTAGATGGTTATTGATGAGTTAAGGAAGAGTTCGATGACTGGTCTATAATTGAGACAACCGTAGAAAGGTGTGGAGTTAGTAGTGTATTATGATGCATCCGGAGCTGGGTCTAGTTATGTGTTTCTACCAAATCACGTATTTGTCATATAAATGGCATGGTATTTGAGACCCTAGGAGAAGAACTCTACAACTCATGACCTAGATCATGATGTTTTACTCTTAACCATGAAGATGTTGAAACACTATCTTATAGGAGAGCTATTTTTGGTTTAATCAGACTACCAGAGTATCAGGAATGTCTTCAATGAGAGAAACCTAAACCTGAGACAACCACACTACTGGGAGTTCCTATAAGAATATAATTTGAGATATTCAACACTCTATGTAAGGGAAACAATTTAGTAGGTTCCCTCGGTATGAAGTCTAATGATTGGCTATTGGAAAAAGATTCGGTGTAGTTAACTTTACTACAGTTGACCATGGTAGAGAAGGGGGTTACAAACTTTCTTCAGCCTATGGTGTTGACTCCTTAAATAATTCCTCGTGTAATATAGTAACAATAGAGTGGAATCGGATTTGATTACTTATGTGATCATATATCCATATATAAAACACCATACGGATATTCTGAATGAGGGAATTACGTCACCTTGTTCCTCGGGCCAGTAGTGGTTCTACTCACATTGCAGGGAGAGGTGATGTGGGAGGTCAGAACTTCTCTCTTATATGTACACACTAATGTTTTAAAATTCTTAAAGGCATCTATTGGCGGTTTTGGTGGTCTTTCATGAGGTGAGGCATAGCCCTGTTCATCTCTCAATGTCCCACTTGTCAATGGATGAAGGATAAGCAACAAATTCTTCTAGGTCTGCTGTGTTCTCTTGGAATCTCGATATGGAAGTGGGATAGAATAATCATGGAGTTCATCACAATAATTCCACACCAAATGAATTCCCACAATTCCATCTAGGTCATATTAGACAGACTCATGATTGTTCGACCTTTCTTACTATCAGGGAGAAGACCTCAGTAGAGAGTTTGTTGATGTAGTGCCTACAATTGATCATTTTCCTTCATGGGATTCCCTTGGTGATTTTATCCATTATGGAAGCATAGTTTACATCATGATTATAGAGGGGAATCTAGGAGTTATTTTGGAGAAAGATATGGACGAGTACAACCTTTCACCCCAAGAAGGATGGAAAGACTAAGTGCACTATCCTTGTTATATATGATATTTTCGGGGCATGTTTAATGGAATTCAACCTAATCTAGGAGGATCAACTTCCCTTGTTAGAGTTTTACTAAACAATTTCTACCATTATACCATCGACACAGATCATATTGACGCCTTTTAAGAGGGAACCACCAGGTCACCCTTTTTCTAAACAGTTATTGAAGTGTCATCTTTAGTGGGAACATAGTTGGTGTGTGTGACAAAAGAGAAATTCCAGTTCATCCATGAGTGGATGAAGATGGTGAAATTCAAATAGAAATCCTTCATAGATTATTGTCATAGGAGCTTGGAGTTATATTTGGGAGACCATGTTTTCTTGAGATTCTCCACTAGATGAGAAATTATGGGGTTCTCCCGGGGAGACAAGTTATCCCCAATGTTCATCGGGTCATTCAAGATCGTGCAGAGGGTTGACGAGGTTGTCTTCCGCCTCACCCAACTGTCACAACTAGAGAAGGTGAAAGAAGTCTTCCATATGTTTCCGTTGGGAGGATATTTTCATGAGACTATGTACATCAATGGATAAGGTGATATAGACATCCACTATGACCTACCATTGTATAGAACCCTATGCGATCATGGATTGGAAAGAGAGAAATTGTTGTGGAATGATTGTCCCTTTGGTTAATGTGTTGTGGAAGCATGAAACAAGAAAGTATGTTCTTGGGAGTGGGAGATATAAATTCTAGATCAGTATCCCAATTTTTTTCCATCTTTTTATTTATAATTACGAATATAATGGATGGAATGATTTATAGACCTAGTTTTTCTCTTACCATACATTAGAATATTTCTATATATATTTCTAGAGTGAGGTATTAAGACAGTGTCCAATTTTGATTCCCTCTATGCTTGGATTTAATTTCATAAAAATATTAAATATATTCTATTTTGGGTTTATATAATACCTCATAAAAATTAGATAAATATTCAATGGTTGATGAGATTTGAAATCCGAGACAACTTTTGGCTCTAAAACACGATATATAACCTTGGAACGAAATAAAATGAGTTGACACCAGATGTTTGGACCTCTCACTAATCATAGGTTCATTTATGTGGATTATGAAATTAAAAATTCAATTAACTATATTCATTTAAAAAAATCTATGATGTCTTTGAGTTCATTATTTTGAAATATTGGATAGGGTTGGCCTCACAATTCTGGATTCACCAATGAGATATCCTGCCCTCTTCCTTTGAAAAATTCGTGGATCAACATGAATAAAATAATAGAGATTGTAACGAATCTCCCTTTTATGTTGGTGCATGCTTTATTTATCAACGAGCGATCCAATTCAATGTAGGAATCATCAATTTGTTTCATTACACCATTGATTAAAGGATTGATTTGATTGCCTATTCATTCATGAACTGTCATACGGTTGTAGTCTATACATGAGTGTAAGCATTGAAATATTACATTGGTTATATTGTTTTCAAATTTGAATTGCATGATTTTGATCGATTGGACATGAACACTTAGCATCAATCAGCTGAAAAATTTTTATACCTTTTCTCCCCCATTTATTTGCGTTCATCATTGATTAGATCCCTAAATTCCTAGTTTTACGGTTTCCAGGTGGTTGAGCTCGATCGAGCACCCTGATCCATGATGAATATAAAAAATGTGAATGTCTTTATGAAGTGAACATAGATGCATAATCATTACAAAGATAGAACGCTTGATTCTATAGTTAGAGAAAAAATCAAATATGAATATAGGTTTGATGATCTGTGGTTCAAATGGTGAAACCTTTATGAACCTATAATTATTTATTTCCAAAGAACGATTGCTGGAAATGATGAATAAAACATTGATCCAATAATTTAGGATTTTTTATTGTGGAGATCTATGTAAGATCAACCCAAAATAATGCATAGACCTCAGATTTTAGATGTGGTGTTTATAGATATATCTAGACTACCCACCATGTTCTATTATGAACACATGATGTGTAGAATCCCTCAGGGGGGATTATTATTTTGGAAAAGTTAAGGATTACACAGCACTTAATCCTACCTTATAGACTATGTACCTTTTCTTGGTTGGACAACCCATGTGGAAGGCCACATGTGAGAGATTTCGTGTAGAAGTAAATGAACTCAGGTTGACCAAATGTGTGGCCTCCCATGTGGACCAACTCGTAGTGTACCAAAATATATTCACACAGGGTCCATGTACAAGGACATGACCATAGGACATGCCCCAAGTCCCTGTTAGTCATGAAACTATGTATAGTCCACCTATATGAAAAGTTCAACTAGATTAAATAAAATCTTGTTCTGTTATGGGATATAGGCAAGTTGTGGAGTGTGTCCACATGTTTTGTGGGCCCCTACATGTTTTTTACCCCTTTATATCATCTGAGTAGAATTGCATTACCTATATATCCATCATTTGAACTCGTATTTTTGTTCGAGAAATGATTACCCTTGGTGTTTTTTCATGTAGAACATGATGGTTCCCTTCTTTGTTGGTTTCTAGGTACGGTATGAAATGTTCCAATCTTAGCAACTTCTTAGGAGACTCCTGATGATGGATGTGATTAGGTGGGATTACTATAGAAATTTGCGGGTTGTACCCTCTAGTAGGGATGGGAATTGTTGTTCCTTGATTATCTTTCTGAGTTACCTTTCAATAGGCTAGTTAGTGGAGTTCCAATTTGACATATTCATGAAATTAACCCCCAATAGGCAGATGTAGTGATGTTTTATGACATCTTAATCCTAGTGATATCCTCTAGTAATTTTGTTCAATGAAATTCCCTGATGACCTCTTCTGGGTGTTTACCTCTAGCAGGGTTGGGCAATGGAGTTCTCAAACGGCTTCCTCTGTTTGTTACCCTCATGTTGGGTTGGGTAGTGTAGTTCTCAAAAATATTCCCAAGCATTACTCTCCTACAAGGTTGGGCAGTATAGTTCTGCAGGGACTACTAGAGTGGAACCCACTTATCATACTAATAAATGGTCCTCTACATAAAATTTGTTTCCCCTAAACTATGGGTCACAATGAAGATACATGGATTGACATATCATTGGTCTCATGAGTAAGAGGAATTATTTCCCCAAAAAAATGAATCCTTGTGACGCAGCCTAAAATTACATGGGTGAGTTATTGCTGCCTAATGCAGATAGTATCAAGGTGTGGTGATTGAGTTACTTATAATTGTGTGTTAAGGGTGGACCAGTGAGATGATGGTCTTCATTGATTGAATTTTTTGAACTATTGGCTACTCTTCTTCTTCCGAAGGTCTATGACATGGAGATCCCCTTACACTCTCATTTGGGATGTTGTGACTAAGAATATATATATATATATATATATATATGTATATTCCCACTATAGTATCTACTCTATGTATTTGAATACTCTCCTTCCGGGAGAGGTGATGAAGTGTGGGGTATTCCATGGGCTTTCTATGTATAGCTTCTCATGGTTGGATGAGCCCACTATACTGCTATAGGTGGTGAATATATGATGTGATTTTCATCTAATAACCATGTCTTGAACCTTTTGTTTAGACAAAAATAATTTTACTCTCTTGTTGGTTTGTATTGTACCCTTTCACAGTACCTTATTCATTCAACAGGTTTACTCTTCAGTTGTATCTCTTACAACTCCGCCTTCACCCTTTCAGGTTTTTCTACTATGTATGTATTTACTCACCCCTATATGGGCTTCACCCACAAATTTTATGTCTTTTGTGGACATTAAATAGGTCAATCATGAAATTAGTGGATCTTAGAGATATTGGGTACTTGGACTCTGTACAATGTTTATTTCTTTAGATACAATAGTTGGGATCTCACACAAGTTTTCTCTTTTCCATTTTTGTTAAGTTGTGATATATTTCTAGTTAGGTGTGTATTTTTCACCATTAATTTTCATTATACACTATCAAACCTAGTTACTATATACAGGTTTATGCATTCTTGGTTTACTTTATAGTAGTGTAGCATATTTTCTTCTTTCTCTATGTATGCTTACATTGATTTGGATATTTTCATGTATAAATATTTTTTGGAAAAGACCCTTTGGGTTAGTTATGTATTGAGAACTAGTCTCCACCCCCTGACCTGTAGAGGTGGGCTTGGGGTAGTTGCACCTCGAGCCTCGGCATGGGTCGAAAAATTAAAATAAATCATTCCACTGGTTATATACTAGCATAGAAGAGGATAGTTCACATAGGTTCCTTCCTCCACATTATGTAGATTTTAATCCTTTCTAGGGTTGTTTATCACATAAAAATGATATTCTATTTCCTCAACTAGATTGACTTTAAATAACTTATTATTATCAATAAAAAGTCATGAAATATAGACACTATTCACTGTATTTATTTACCCATATCTTCTGAGAATCTATTTGTATAGATAAACATAACTTAATAGATCATGAATCTCAACTTCCAATAGACTTTTTCTAGATCTCTCACTCATTTTAGATGAGTCACTTCTTCTTTTTTTATCAATTTTCACAATTTAAAAAATAAATCACACATTTATACCCAAATAGGGTTCCTTATCTAATTATTATTCTTTTTTCCACTTATTATAAACATAACATATAATAAGTATTCAAGATAGTCTTAAGATATCCTCTCTTTTTTCCTCCCTTATACTCTTTCAATAGCTTATTGTTCCCATTATCTTCTAAAGGTGACACGATTAATTCATCCTTGTTTTTTACACACACACAAAACCATAAAAACACACCCATAAATATTATCTATTTTATTATTACTCAAAACACAGTAGATAGTATCACTTATCTACAAGATCAATAAATATACATCTATTTATCTACAAAAGCATTATTCTTTCTATCGTTATACTCACAATTGTTCTTTGACAGAGCGCTTTATTCTCTTCAGATTCTCAATTCCAATACAGAATTAGAAATATCAGCTATTATTATATTTTATTCTTTCTTTGTATTTTCACTATCTCAAGTGCATGAGTGAAAAAATTGCATTAAAAATCTGATTAAAAATATACATTAAGCTAAAATGTTAAATGATACTCTAAAACACCCATAAATAAATTTTTTAATGCATCTCAATTATATACTTTTTCAAAACCATGGATATTCCAAAAATGACCTTAATAATTATATCTCAAATGGAATTATAAATTTCTCTGGTAATTCAAAATAGGATATTCATATTTTTCTCAAAATATACCCCATAATTAATCCATAAAAATAAATTTTTAATGTGATATCAAATACATCAACATATGTGTGTAGTGGAATTTGACTTGGTCTCATCATTGTGTGCATCTCGTGAAGACCTGTATATATTCCAGTTCAATATGGACACCCCAATATAAGATTACTATCATTTTCATCTCATTTATTAATTTAATTATCATTTATTAAAGATAATTTTGGTATTAATACCAATAATTCAAAACTCTTTCATAAAATTATATATATTTTTCATTTCCACATTTAGGGAAATAAGGAATTACCTCTTTCTGATATTTCATAGCTTCCCTACCCTCCATATAATTTATGATCTTCATTTTCTCATTCATTACGATTATTTATTTACTCAATCAATCTTTATAAATTAAATTGATTTATATTTTTAGGTATTACCAAATATTCAACTCAATATTATCTATATTACTCTTGACAACGGGTGAAATTTAGATTTCATTATCATCAAAAATATCCATCATCTCATCATGCTAGTATCATGGGTACAAAAAACATAATGTTATTTTAAATTTAATCTACATTATAGAATCATTAAATTTCATTTTTACTTGAAAAATCAAATTTTATAAGCATTATTTTGTATATTAACAAAAACGCTCATAGTTTTTCTTATTTCCTTGATCTTCTTATCCATATATTATCGATAAAATATTCTTTAATTAAATCCATGAAACACAGAACATAAGGTATTTCTAATAAATAAAACCCTAATGATTATCTTTGGTATAATGAAACTCTACTTCTGATTTGAAATATGAAATGTTTTATTTTTCAATCTACAAAAATCCAAAATT
Source organism: Viscum album (assembly GCA_963277665.1). NCBI lineage: Eukaryota > Viridiplantae > Streptophyta > Magnoliopsida > Santalales > Viscaceae > Viscum > Viscum album. Next base: position 480,245,265 of record OY728134.1, read on the forward strand.
TCACTACGGAAATATTTTTACGCAGAGTATTTTATTCTCATGTAGAGAAAAAATAATAAATACATTTATTATGTTTTGTGAATATATATATCACTTCTCCCTTATAATATATCCAATTCAACCATTCAAATTTCAAATTATTTATACGTAGTAGATAATGATTTTTACACAAATGGCCAAAGATTTTTCCATATCCCTACATGATATTTATGAGGTTTACATTTTATTATTTTGGAGTGGGTTGGTGCTTATTCATCCCTAGATGTTGTTTTGATAGAGAATACTTCATGCCATCACAGTAATGGATGATGCTTATGAAAAATATTATCCTTTAGTAGAAAATACATTATAATTTCCCCAATATATCTTGGTAAACCGATGCTTATGAATTAAAGGGTTCACATTTATATAAAAGACTACAGTATTTATGTAGACCATGAAATTTCTATTTCTATTTACTGGGTATATTATGGTCAATAGTAAAACATTATGGACATCCTTACAAAGTATAGGAGATGATCCTTACATAGATCACTACATTGTCAAGCCTTCAAGATATTTAGCTTCCATAATTCTCTTTTTAAACATAGAATGAAATTATAGTGAATTCATTCCATCTCCAATCTGCTGAAAAATTTACTTAATATTATTATTCAATATTTATAGTTAGAGGCCTTCATATTTGATACAGTTTTGATTGTTTATAATAATTCCTTCAAATTTCATCTTGTAGTTAATTATTAAAATTATATAATAAGTGTTATTATTAGATAAAGCATTCAAAATAAAACCAAATATTATAAATATCACTTGGGAGTTTTATATATACCATTTAAATATAATCCTTCTCTACAACTGTTTAATATTCGGGCTACCATTTTATGTTGTCTTTCCATGTACATTAAGGGATGCAATGGTTTCATAAATATCCATTACCCTAGTATTATTGGGATCCATATTTATTTTATTTTACTACATGAAATACATAATAATTAATATATATATAATAAGAAACATCATAAGATTTATTATTCATTAAATCATATTAAATTTCATATTATTGAAAAAAAATTCAAATTTAGCATCACCAAATAAATGAGCACAACAATATCCCACATTGAATATATTTTCAATTCCAATTTTATTACCTATAGTTACTATATAATTTCTCCCCTTAATTGAAATTAAATTCAAAAGACAGATATTTTTCTCCCCCTTAGTAATATTTTAGAAAATAATTAATTATTATCATCTTCTCCATTTTTGATCTCAAAACATTGGTTGAATTTTTATAATTCTTTCAAAGTAATATAATTTTAATAAACATAAATTATCCTCCCCATATGTTCATTAACATTAAAAATTCTCCATTAAATTCAGGTGGTATGGTATGTAAATAATTTTATCTTTTAAAAATTCATCAACCAATCAACTATATCTCTACATAGGAAAACAATTTATAAAAAACGAGTGTAATTGTTTTGGACAACAAGGATTCCTATATAGTAAATTAATTTATTCACCAATTATTATGTAATTAAATAAGGTTATATCAAATAATATTTTCTAGAAGTATCATAAACCAACACATCACATGAAAACATGCATGAAAAATGTTTTGAGCGAATAGTTTTAATCTTTATCAGGTTAGAAAATCTCCCCTAGATAAACACATTGATTATGTGTTAAACCCGTCGTGGTATAATGAAAATATACCTCATCTTGGATGATTATAAGGGAATACCAGATTTATAGAATGATCAGAAGGTGATAAATATCTTGAATCTATACCTATTTTGAAAGATCTCACTCAAGGGATTCTCTAAACACTTTTTCACCTTCATTTACAAACAAGTAAATACAAAAAACTATAATTGTAGTCTGGTGGGTCTTACAAGATAACTCAATGTGATAAATTAGGATGAAAACTATTTCCCAACACAGAAACAAAATTCATTGATGCTCTATATTGCAAGGACTACTTTATGATTTCATTTTATTTGGGTTTCTAGATCTAAACCTCACATAGAATTGTGGACTTATTTATTATACTTTTATTCTCAGATAGAATGAGCCTCCCATATTTAAAAATTAGAGAATTTCTATTTCATCAATATTGTATGACCATTTTGGCCTCTTAAAACTATACGAATCATATTTTTTAAGAACTCTTTTAGAGTGAATTTAGTCTTCTACTTTAGTGTGGACACTACCTTTGTATCAGAAGTTAGATTACATAAGAATACTAGTTCATTTCCATTTCTCTAAAATTGACACTTTTGATCTACCTAATAAATATTCATTTGTTATAATGTTTTCCTACAACATTTTACCTTTTACATATACATTCCTTACCTTTTACCCTACGTTATTTAAACAATATCTCAATTTATTCACAAGAAGTGTCAAAAATAATAAAAAATTTGATATCACATTTTAAAATTGATTCTTTTTTTTGTTTTTAGATTTCCAACTTATTTCAAGAGATTCCTATCTATTTTAAAATATTCCATGATGTGGAATTTATTAATAAAATACAATCATTTATTAACATTGGTGTGATTACCTTATCATCTTTCTTCAATGAGAACTTGGTTGGGTTTTATATTACTTTATCTTTTTGAATGTTTCCCAAGTCATATTTTTTTAATTTAATATTATTCAAAACCTAATTTCAAGGAGTAAAATTCACATAATTATATGAATTATTTTCTGTTGATTCATGAAGACGCATGTCATAGTAGGGGCCCCCAAAGCTTTAATAATTATGGATATTTTCATATGACATAAATATATTGCTTATAGACTAATTTTTTTATCTATAATGTTTTCTTTTGAACCATATGGATTCCCATTACATTCATCTTTATTAAAAATTGTTGTTTTATTTTTATATTCTGCAAATATTATCCTTGGGTGAAAATATTTAGTTTACCCTTTTCCCAAACCCTCATCAAGTTGATATTTTCCCAATTAATCTTATTATATTTCAATTGTATAAAATCTTTCAAGATGTATATTATTATCATCATTAGGATAGAATAATAAATTTTTTATCTTTTTCTTTGGGGGCTTTTTTCTAGGTCATGGTCACCATAATCCTTGATGAGGTGGTGTATTGTAATGAATTTTTATTATTCCATAATTATGACTTGTTTTATTTTTTCATCAATTTTTAGAAATAATTGATTCAGAAATAACTGATTAATCTGAATGATAGTGACCTATTTTTATAAGATGGAGGATGACAATTCTATTGATTATATCGGACTATTATTTCAAATATTTAATATATTTTTTTGATTTAATACAATTATTTTTTATTTTTCTAGAAGTAGTTTTTTCTGCCCTATTTGGAAAAACTCTTCTTTTATAGAGTTTGATTTTTTATGTTTTACACCCATCACCAAAAAATTCAAAATAAAAATTTTATTTTTATCGAAAAATAAATTCATTATTTATTACCAATACACATTTATCTTTTTTCCTCAGGAATGTTACTTTCCTTAGATATAGTATTCTCCAACTCTTTCACTATTTTTTGTTTTACTTTATAACTAATTGGATTTTGTTTTCATAGAGGATCCATTAAATATCATCGTATCAATGAACACTTTTTTCACCATTTTTAACCAATTATTTTTTATATGTTGTTCTTTCAAATTAGTTATCATCCATATATAATATTTAATTTCAATGTGGGTTAGTATCTTCTCTATATTTTAGTAACTTTACGATGGTGTTGTAGTAAGCCATATTCTTTACTATTTCTTATTTTATTAACTCATAACTGCTTTTATATATGATTTCCCATCATAAATTTCTTCTACGATTATATATATATATATATGCATCCCAAATATTTCATGCATTCTTTATATAATCAGAAACCATGAAATAGATGTCTCTAGTATATTCAATACATCTTATCAACCAGAATGATCTTGTTTAACTTGATGAATAATAAATAATGGATTTATAATTTTTTCCACTATAACTACATTATAATGTTATTCCCTAAATTTCATCCCATAAGATAAATATTTTTTTCATTCTCCGTTATTTTTCCTATTTTATATGATTCTGGATGGGACCACTAAATCAGTAAAAATAAGAATGGGAAAATGATCTTCCTTCTTAAGATCTTTTTAAATGACTAATAATATTCAGTACAATTATTTTTTTAAAAGGCCATGAATTATTTTAAAAAAAATTCATATATATCCTTGTACATTGATTCAAATTGAAGTAAACCAAATAGATTGAAATCATATAGAACTGTAGATTTGATACCTAAAAAATGTGTAAGGGGATTCCTGACCCATAGATAATAGGGGTGAATCAGGCATATCAAAATATTACCAAAATCAATAAATTATATTAATCTCATTAATAAAATTTCGTATTCGAAACCACATTCACCTGTAATGATATTAATTAATCTATTATAGTTCACCATTGTATAAACCTATATTTAATGAAAATAATTAATGTATTATTTATAAAAATGTATTTACATGGTCTGACCAAAATTTAGAAATCCTACACCTTTTCTTGTTCAGATCAAATTAAAACATAGATTCTTTGGTAATAATATTATTATCAATTGTATTGGGTGTCCATGAATTATTTGGAAACGAGGATCAACAAAGTACAAACATGATGTTTCCAAATTAGCCTTGTTACACGCCTCCACTATATTACAAAACTGAAGGTAACTATATAATGAATCTTGTAATATTAGAATAGTGATTCCACCATCTGTATCACCTATCTTACTTCATCATGTTCAACAAGATCAAAAATCAATATTGGGATATCTCTACACCCATAAATTATTATCTTCTTCCTTAATTAAATTTACTTTGACTACCTTCATGTCTTCTATCATAACATATACCAGTCAACCAATGTGGATAGCCCTCAACTTATTGTATCATATAAATATTTTTTATCTATAACACACTTAACATAGTACTTAAAGTATCTTAACTAACTATAGATTTTCTATAGCTCTCATCATCATTCCCCATAGTTCGTCTTCCTCTCCGGTTTGCTGCGTTATAGTGTATGAGGGTGTCTTGCGGATGCGGCAGGGTATTTGGTTCCAGTTCCAACAGTGATTTGCAGTCTCAGTGGAGGTTTTCTGTCTGATTTTGACTATGTTGGTTCCATGCTCTTGGTTTTTTTTTGGCTCAGGATGAGGAGGGATGTCGGTTAGTGATGGGTGGATTCCTCCTGGTTTTTACCGATTGAATTGGGAATGATGGATTTTCCTCAATGGTGGTCATACTATGGAATGTGGTTTTTGGTTGTATTTCTGCATGTTTCTTGAAGATCATTATGATCTTTCGCTTAAGAATTTAGTTTTTTGATGATGTTTGTTCTCCTTTGTGAATTGTATTTTCGGAATGTGATTTGGTTTTGGCCTCAATGGTCCGGTGCTCAATTGTTTCAGTAATTAATTGTCTACAAGAAGTTGTTCCACATGACATGCAGTGAAATGGCTTCTCACTATTTCATGGATTTACAGAATTGGATTTTTGAGAGGGTATGACTTCGGTCATTGATACTAGGCCCATGCGCTTTTGCATGGGAAAATTTTTCATTTAGCTTTAAGATAATGGAAAGTGGACTTAATGATTTTTATTTTTGGGTGGAGCTTCCTTCTTATAGTGTAGGTTGTTTGTGATCTTGAGCCTTTGGTCTGTTGGGGATTTTTTACTGTCTAAGTCAACGATTTCATTATGGGTTTCCTCTCATCCCTTAAAAGAGGGTTATTCTCAATAAAAAATTAATTTTCAGTTAGTATAGGTCTCATCCACATCTTCCTATACTAACTTATCATTTATTTACTCATTAAACACAAAAACAATATATAAGAACTGTGGTTTGGTTTTTAATCACTTACTTATTATGTTTCTCATATTATTAAAAAAACATTTAAACTATATTAATTTTAGTAACAATATATATTCTTTCAATGTCTTCTCTCTACTTTAGTGGAGTTTTTATCATTTCCATATCTTCACCATGAGATGTAGTTTGATTAAAATATTTAGTTACTCATATGAAATTGTGTTTTTAAATACCATTCTCTATTATATTTTTTATTTTTCATCAAGGAATAATTGGTAGGATAATTTTTGAACTCTTTTATGAAATACTGTTCTATTTTTAATTAAGATTCATCTTCATACACTTGGGTAAATTCCACCAGTTCTATGAATAATTTTTTTCTTCAGTTAGTTTTCTTATTTACTTTATGGTTGTGAAAAGTGATCAATTTTTGTTTTATTATTTCCCAATACATTTCACAATTCACATACATGAGTAAGTGAGTTATGTTTTTCCTATTATTTCCAATTTCATTTACTCAAAAATTTTAATATTTTTAATCGATCACGAAAAGTCAAGTTAGGTTAAACTACTCTATCATTATCATTTTTAACTCAAATGATATTCCCAAAATACCATTTATTATTACTACCCACGTGGATGAATAAATATCTCTATAAAACATTAATAGTTTTTGATTATTTTTATGACCTAAATATAAAATCTATAAGAATTCCATGAAAAATATTCTTCTTGTGTCATACAGTATAAAAAATCATGAATGGATTATTGATACTCAGATTTTTATCTATGAGTGCATCTTATAAAGACTTAAATAGATTATATTAGAATTTTTACACTCTCCTCACAACTCATCTTAATTCATAAAAAAATACTATATCTAATTTTTTTATATTTAGTTCACTAAAAGGTTTAACTTTAATCAAATTAATAATTGTTATAATTAATGATACACTGAAATATATATACCTTTTTCCAATATTTGGTAACTTATTAGCCTTTGGATTCATCTGTAGTCTTATATATCTCAGTGAAGTTGAAAGTATCTTTAGGCACATAATAAAATTTGATTACAAACACTGACATACAACCTATGACTGAATTCAAAAATATCTATATTATTTTTGGAAATTCATGACATTCCATTTTCCTTTTAAAGAAAAAGTATCCTCAACATATCATGTCAATTTCATGGATTTAAAAAACATCCTAATATTTTAACATTAATCTCATAGCTTATATCTTGATATTTTATTATCATTAGAATAATTAAATTCTAGAGACACAATTTTAGACATTAAGAAAATGTATCTATGTTTTTATTCTAGATTTTGTTTTCATATTTGGGGCATGAAGATAATCACCTTTTTTTTTATTCTATTATTGAATTATACACTATTTTAACATTTTGTAATGATTATATCTGTTAAAATTATATTAGGAATCATAAAAAATGATATCCTCTTCATATATAAAATATTGTAACTTCTATTTTTTAGTCTTCATAAATCTATGATTTTACACAAGAATGATTATTATAACGACCCATACTTTACATACATTGTTAATACTTCAAAATTGAAGCACACTTATTACAACATATGACAAAACCACAAAGGACCGTATAGGTATAGTGTCTTTAGAAACTGGGAAACATAAACAACTGGTTCATAAATCTTCTACAGTGTCTCCCATTTATTTCATCATATCTAAGGTCCCTTTTAGCATATTCTACTTAATATCTATCTTCCTGACCTGGGGAAAAGAAAACATAAAAGGGTGAGCTCAAATGCTCAGCAAGGGCAAATAAAGGAAATAAAAATCATATCATATCTTTTTGAAAATCATAACCTGCAAAAGAGATCATAATATCTTAACATGGAACAAATCATAGAAGTGAAAATGAGATCCCCATAATCATAACATAAAACTTGAAACTTTGTGGCATGCACACATAATCATGGAAAATCATTTCTTGTTAGTCATGATTCATTGCCAAGACTATCTTAGTGGACAAAGTCCCTTTCTGAACCGAGTTCACTCCTCGTTTTAGTCCTGTATCACTGAACCGAAATAACCTTCCATTCCAGCCATGTCTATCTCATGAGATATGAAATCTTTACCCAATGCATTGGAGGGAGATATAGGTCCCACCCATCTTATAATGAATCCTTTCTTATGTGTGCCACATAATCATAAACCATACATCATAGCGTAACCCATGTAATAAAAATGGGATTCTTAAACAACATGACATCATAAAAAAATTCATATAAGATAAAGGAATTCATAAAAATAATTCCATCACAACATGATCAAATCAATGTAATAATAGGGATAAAAATATAACCCTTTATTATCTTAGATGGAAAATTATTTTGATAAAACACTTGAACTCCATTCTTGAGGAAAATATCCTTTCTTCTTCAAAAACATTTTTCCTTTCATAACATGTCATACAACTTTAAAATAAAAGAAGTTGATTAAAAATAAACTTGAAAACTTGTAAAGGAAGCTTCTTTGAAGTAATGTTTTAAAAATCCATTCATGCCGTATAAGTTAAAAAAACATTCTTCGTACTTTTGTCGGAAAAGTCAAAAAGTACCTCGTACGGAAAAACGACAAAAGATTCCTTTCATATTCTTTACTAAAAACTCACCTAAGGGTAAAATTGGATTTAAAATATTGCAAGTGGATGGAAACAATATTACATATTGAGGGAACATGGATGTGGATGATAAAATACACCCCAGTAAATACTTACGAATAAACAATCTCGGATAAAAATGAGATTGTGATATTTCCCTTAACTTAGGTCCGATTTGCTTTGTTCGTGTCTGAAGCTCCTGTATAATGGTTTAAATAATGTTATTGACTTATTCCAGAATCATACATATTGATATGATATCATATATGGTCATATTATTAGCTTCTTGTTAGTAATATTTCATTGTTACTTGTTACTAGGGTCTTTATAACTTTTTGTTCTTATGCGTGTTTTGTCGAATAAATTCTTATTCTTATCTTTAGGTTATAGATAATTCATTTCCAGAATGGTATTAGTGTAGTATATACCATATTCATTCATTCAATTCACTTATATAATCATTATGAAATGAAGATCATGTAGAACGAGTCGCATCACATCGTGGAGACGGTATTCCGTACGTACGCACGAGTGATGATATCGTTCCTATGATCGTGGAATTGTATTGGAGTATATATATATTATTTCAGTATCAATATTACTTCATAATAATCATATATAGTTACTCATTACACCATTATACCCATCCTTGTAAGGTGATGGTGGAAAATAGATTACACCACGGCGTGGAGACGGTATTCCGTACGTACGCACGCGCGGTGATTTCATTTTTCCGTAGGATGGATAGAAGGTGAATTAGGGTTGTTTCATATTTATAATAACATATCAGTGTGTAAGTAATATTGATGTTATTACTTTATCAAGAAACAACTAAAGAAGAAGAAGTTGAAGAAGAAAGAAATTGAAAAGATCGGTAATGGATATTACCTCTTCTTTGGAACGCCTCTTTGAATCCTCCACTTAAGGAACTAAGATTGGTCTTTGGAGAAGACCAGGACCTCTAGGATTATTCTAGGGAAGTGTATAGGAGAAAATGGCAGGGGTTGGCCGAGCTTGAGTGCTCAAATTGGTGTGAGGAGGAGGGGGAGGAGGTGCCCTTTTATAAGGGAGGAGAGGGGCACCTTAGGAATATCTCAAAATATTATATTATATTAAAGTCAAAATCGGTTTATAATGGTTCCAAAGGGTCTTATTTCGAAGCTAAAGTGGGGATGGGTCGAAATCCTATCAACCAATAGGATTTAGACAAGTTTAGGGTATTATTTTAACCTTATCAATTAGATTTAACTCTAAGTTAATTAATTTAACTTTTACCGTGTCTTTTTGTTTTCTTTCACTATATGGTTAATACACTTACTATAACATGCCAAACGAACCCCAAATTGTTTATTATTAATATATATATCCTTATCTAAGTCATTTGGCCGAACCTTAGATTTTAGGAATAAAATAACAATTAATAATATAATATTTGATTTAAAAACTATTTTGTGTCATTTTTGACACTATTTGATATATGATTTTTTTGAAAGTCATAAAAGAAATATATGTTCGAACCAAGTTGATTAAATCAACATTAATATATCATAGAAACCTAGAAAATTAGTGGAATTCATAAGAAGTCTCAAATTACATTTATTTTGGTATTTATATTATCAATTTTGTCAATATTTCATTAATAAGATAATTACTGCATCATCTTTGTGTCATAAATAAATTAAATTATTTGATGTCTAAAAATTACAAATAAAATACCATCATGTAGGAAATCTTTTTAGCTTTCTAATTAATATTTACAATCGAATTTATCTTATGTATAACCCTATATTAAAAATGATTTACTTATTAAACATTGATTTTAACTATTTTAACCCTTCTTTAAATAAATTAATAATAAATGTCCTAATCTAATCCACGTGGGCCTAAATGGTCATATTTTATTCCTAAGTTTGTTTTTGGTCGAATTACACTTGTCCAATAGAATTAGGACATGTGTTAGGGTAATATTGATATCATATTTACCCTTAGTTACCCTATTTACTATTAACCGCGGTAAAAATAGTAAAAAGTTACTATTCACCAAAAAATTATTTTCATCTCATTGAACCACATTTTAGTCCTTGATATTAACCGTGTCTCTCGGATTTTTGAAATTCCATTCACAGAAGCGGTAAAATTATGTTTTATGCAAAATTCAGTTTTTAACCTACCACTTAGTGGTTTCACTATTCATCAAAAATTGAAAGTTTTCAGAAAAATACCAAAATTTCACCCTAGGCTAATTTCGATATTCTGAGTCCAAAAATGAAGTCCATTTTGAAAAATAAAATTTATAAAATTTCAAAAAGTGGTTATTACTATTCATAACGGCTAGTTTTAATAGCATATTGTTGTTTAGTGAAACTCGGTATTGCGTACGACGCAAGCTATCGAGGAAGGTCGCGATTGCGTGTAAAGAAAGCCAAGCAAGTGTTGTGTAGAAAAAGATTCCTTTGATGATTTATATAACATAAAAGTCTCGGGTGTTACATTCTACCCCCCTTAAAAAGAATTTCGCCCTCGAAATTCGTCACTTTGCAACAAACAGATGAGGATACTTCTCCCTCATCATATCCTCAAGCTCCCATGTAGCTTCTTCAAGTTGGTGGTTCCTCCATAAAACTTTCACCAAGCGAGTGGTCTTGTTTCGTAGGACTTTTTCGCTACGATCCAGAATCTCTATCGGCTGTTCTTCATAAGAAAGATCTTGCTCCAGCGGTACAACTTCTGAGCTGAGTACATGTGAAGGATCTGGTATGTACTTTCTCAGGAGAGATACATGGAACACATCGTGAACTTGAGAGAGATTCGGTGGAAGCGCCAATCGGTAAGCTACCTTCCCAACACGATCCAGTATTTCGAAAGGACCGATATATCTAGGGCTCAACTTCCCCTTCTTTCCAAATCTCATAACCCTCTTCCAGGGAGATATTCATAAGAACACTTTATCACCCACTTCAAACTCTAGGTATTTTCTTCGGTTGTCGGCATAACTTTTCTGTCGACTCTGAGCTTCTCTTATGTGTTGTTGAATAGATCTAACCTTTTCTGCCATTTCATCAACGAGATCAGGTCCTAATAGCTTTCTTTCCCCAACTTCATCCCAGCAAGATGGAGTCCTGCATTTGTTTCCATAGAAAGCTTCATAAGGAGCCATCTGAATACTGGAGTGAAAGCTATTATTATAAGAAAATTCTACCAAAGGTAGGTGTTGATCCCAACCTCCTTTGAAATCCATAGAGCAAGCTCTCAACATATCTTCTAGGGTTTGAATTGTTCTCTCAGACTGACCATCTGTCTGGGGATGATAAGCAGTGCTGAAACTCAACTCTGTATCCAGAGTATGCTGAAGACTTCGCCAGAACTTCGAGGTAAATCTCGGATCCCGATCAGATATAATAGAAAGTGGTACTCCATGCAATCTTACCACATCCTTCATATATATCCTGGCAAGCTGATCTAGAGAGAAATCCTCTCTAATAGGAATGAAGTGTGCAGACTTTGTAAGACGATCAACTATGACCCAGATAGCATTATTGCCTTTGGATGTTTTAGGAAGTCCTGTGACAAAGTCCATAGTGATGTTTTCCCATTTCCATTCGGGTATGGGTAATGGTTGTAACATCCCCTTAGACTTCTGTCTCTCAGCTTTAACTTGTTGACAAACCAAGCATAGAGAGACATATTCAACAACATCTCTTTTCATGCCATCCCACCAGAAGTACCCTTTCAGGTCCCTATACATCTTCGTGCTTCCAGGATGAATAGAGAATGAAGAACTATGAGCCTCATCCAGCAGCTCTTTCTTTAATTCGGGGATGGGAGGAACGCAAACCCGATTCCTGAACTTTATTATCCCATCACAATCAAGGTTGAATTCAGGAACATTTCTCACCTTCTTTTGCAACTCGACATCTTCTTTCTGTGCCTCTTTAATCTTCACATGTATAGATGGTTGAACATTCATTTGATAAAGATAAGATTTTTCCCCTTCCATTATAATTCCAAGATCCATCCTTTGTAAATCCATAAATATTGGATCTTTTGTGATCCTCATCATGGATAAACTAGCATGGTCTTATCGACTTAATGCATCTGCCACCTTGTTTGCTTTCCCAGGGTGGTAATGGATTGTGCAGACATAATCCTTAATCAGCTCCGACCATCTTCTTTGGCGCATATTCAGCTCCTTTTGTGTGAAAATATACTTTAAACTTTTATGATCAGTATAAATATCACACCTTTCACCATAAAGGTAATGCCTCCAAATCTTTAATGCAAAGATTACAGCAGCCAACTCCAAATCATGTGTTGGGTAATTTTGCTCATGGATTTTCAACTGTCGTGAGGCATAAGCTATCACCATATCATTTTGCATAAGAACACACCCCAATCCCTTCTTGGATGCATCACTGTAGATCACAAACCTTTCTCCACTACAAGGCAGTGTGAGCACAGGTGCACTGGATAACCTTCTTTTCAACTCCTTAAAATTCTCTTCACATTCCTCTGTCCAGACAAACTTAACTCCTTTCCGAGTCAACTTGGTGAGTGGATTAGATAATCATGAAAAATCTTTTACAAAACGTCAATAATAACCAGCCAAACCAAGAAAACTTCGGATCTCAGTTACTGTTGTTGGTCTTGACCATCTTTCTATAACCTCTGTTTTTGCTGGATCCACAGATATCCCCTCTTTTGAGATTATATGACCCAAAAATGCAACTTTTTGGAGCCAAAATTCACACTTGGTAAATTTGGCATAAAGATTCTCCTTTCTCAGGGACTTCAATATAATTCTCAAGTGATCTTCATGCTCTTCTTTGCTCTTTGAATAGACAAGAATATCGTCTATAAAGACTACCACAAATTGATCAAGATAGTCTCTAAAGACTCTATTCATTAGATCCATGAAGATAGCAGGGGCATTAGTAAGACCAAATGGCATCACTATAAATTCATAGTGTCCATACCTTGTACGAAAAGCCGTCTTTGGTATATCCTCCCTTTTGACCCTTAATTGATGATACCCTGAACGAAGATCAATCTTGGAAAAATATTGAGCTCCGCGTAGTTGGTCAAATAAGTCATCAATGCGTGGGAGAGGATATTTGTTCTTGATAGTGATCTTGTTAAGTTCTCGATAATCAATGCAAAGTCTCATTGATCCATCTTTCTTCTTAACAAATAGAACAGGTGCTCCCCAAGGTGACGCACTAGGGCGTATGAATCCCTTATCAAGATTCTCTTGGAGTTGCTTCTTCAATTCCTGCAACTCAATTGGGGCCATTCTATAAGGTGTCTTTGAAATAGGCAAAGCACCCGGTACGAGTTCTATTGAAAACTCAACTTCACGATTTGGTGGAAGACCCGGTAATTCCTCCGGAAAGACATCATCAAACTCCCGTACGATGGGCATATTCTTAATCGCGAGTTTCTCACCAACCATTTGAGATAAATAACCTTCATTTAGTGGGATCAATACCCATAAAATGGAAGAAATTTCCACTGGAAGGTTATGTTCATCCTTACATTGATAGACGATCATAGATTGATCTGGAATATGAAATGTTACTTCCCTTCTTTGGCAATTGATATGAGCTCCGTATAAAGAAAGACAATCCATGCCAAGAATCACATCAAATTCCATTATAGGAAGGATCACAAGATTTGCAGGAAGCACTTTCCCACAAACTTCGATCGGAGAAGAATTATAAACTTCTGATGCGATTGATGTGCCATAAGGTGTTGTCACAGCTAACTCAACATCTAATTGTTGAGGTAATACGGTGATACCCTTAGAAAATTCTTCAGAAATGAAAGAGTGGGTGGATCCAGAATCAAATAAAACATTTGCTACTTTAGAGTGGATGGTAAGTGTACCTTTCACCACATCGTTATCGTACTCCACATCGCTGATAGAAATTGCATGTGACTTTCCTTTGTCTTTAGCCTTAAGAGTTTGTTGACGTCGAGAATCATCATCAACCCTTGGATTTGGGCATTGATTGGCATAATGCCCCATCTCCTTGCACTTGAAACATTGAAGTGTAGTAGGTTCATTCTGTGTATCCCTTCCTTTGTTTGCATCATTAAACATCTTCTTCCCATTATCACGGCATTCAAATGCCCGATGACCTTCCTTTCCACATTTAAAACATTTACTTGTCCCTTTAAGACAACTCCCTCCATGTTTCTTTCCACACTTTGAGCATAAGGGAAAGTTCATCTTCTTTTCCGTGTGCTCTTTAGATTTTTCATTGAATTCCATCTTCCTCTTCTTATCAAACCCATGTGACTGATGGGTTACTCCAATCTCCATCTCGACTTTGAGAGCACATCGAACGATTTCCTCGTAGCTATTGAAGTCCCTTATGGCTAACGCCCTTCGAAGACTTGGTTTAAAGCCACTAAAGAATCGATCGATCTTACTCTCAGGTTGGATAATAATACCAGAAGCGTACCTTGCAAGTCTTGTAAAATTTGCTTCATAGGTACTAACAGATTCATCATCCCTTTGCTTCAGTTCAAGGAACTCTTTCTCCATCTTTGTTCGGAGAATACGAGATAAGTACTTATTGAAAAATAAGTTCTTGAACTCGTCCCATTCCATAGACTCAATTTCATCCCTTTGCCTCGTATTCTTAACAAGATTCCACCATTGATCTGCATCTCCTTCCAAACGATACACTGCTAGGATGACTTTATCATGCTCAGAACATTGAAGAACTGAAAATATCTTTTCAGTAGTACTAATCCATTGTTCAGCAACTAATGGATCAGTAGACCCGCTGAAAGAAGGTGGACGCTGCCTCATGAAGGATTCAACAGAATGTTGCTCCCTCCTTTGCTCGTTTGGAAATCATGCATGATTCATAGCTTGAGAAAGTTGTGTGAGCATGGCTACAAGATTTTGCATTCCAGCTCCCATATCGTTTGGTTGCTCAGGGGGACAATCATTGCATTGCCCATCGCATTCCGCATTAACACGGTTCCTTCGGGTTCCAGCCATTGACTAAAACCAAGAAGAATAGTGTGAGCAACACTAATTATAATAGGAAACCACATAATTCAAGAATAAAATTTTCATGCTTATGGTCTTATCCTAGGTTATTCATGGCCATTTCTAAGATTGTGTTCTATGCTTAGACTTATCCTTAGGGTTCTTACTAAGGATTTCACATCCTAGTTTCCAAAGGTTGACTATACCTTTCCTCTGATACCAACTATAACGACCCATACTTTACATACATTGTTAATACTTCAAAATTGAAGCACACTTATTACAACATATGACAAAACCACAAAGGACCGTATAGGTATAGTGTCTTTAGAAACTGGGAAACATAAACAACTGGTTCATAAATCTTCTACAGTGTCTCCCATTTATTTCATCATATCTAGGGTCCCTTTTAGCATATTCTACTTAATATCCATCTTCCTGACCTGGGGAAAAGAAAACATAAAAGGGTGAGCTCAAATGCTCAGCAAGGGAAAATAAAAGAAAATAAAAATCATATCATATCTTTTTGAAAATCATAACCTGCAAAAGAGATCATAATATCATAACATGGAACAAATCATAGAAGTGAAAATGAGATCCCCATAATCATAACATAAAACTTGAAACTTTGTGGCATGCACACATAATCATGGAAAATCATTTCTTGTTAGTCATGACTCATTGCCAAGACTATCTTAGTGGACAAAGTCCCTTTCTGAACCGAGATCACTCCTCGTTTCAGTCCTGTATCACTGAACCGAAATAACCTTCCGTTCCAGCCATGTCTATCTCATGAGATATGAAATCTTTACCCAATGCATTGGAGGGAGATATAGGTCCCACCCATCTTATAATGAATCCTTTCTTATGTGTGCCACATAATCATAAACCATACATCATAGCGTAACCCATGTAATAAAAATGGGATTCTTAAACAACATGACATCATAAAAAAATTCATATAAGATAAAGGAATTCATAAAAATAATTCCATCACAACATGATCAAATCAATGTAATAATAGGGATAAAAATATAACCCTTTATTATCTTAGATGGAAAATAATTTTGATAAAACACTTGAACTCCATTCTTGAGGAAAATATCCTTTCTTCTTCAAAAACATTTTTCCTTTCATAACATGTCATACAACTTTAAAATAAAAGAATTTGATTAAAAATAAACTTGAAATATTGTAAAGGAAGCTTCTTTGAAGTAATGTTTTAAAAATCCATTCATGCCGTATAAGTTAAAAAAAACATTCTTCGTACTTTTGTCGGAAAAGTCAAAAAGTACCTCGTACGGAAAAACGACAAAAGATTCCTTTCATATTCTTTACTAAAAACTCACCTAAGGGTAAAATTGGATTTAAACTATTGAAAGTGGATGGAGACAATATTACATATTGAGGGAACATGGATGTGGATGATAAAATACACCCCAGTAAATACTTACGAATAAACAATCCCGGATAAAAATGAGATTGTGATATTTCCCTTACCTTAGGTCCGATTTGCTTTGTTCATGTCTGAAGCTCCTGTATAATGGTTTAAATAATGTTATTGACTTATTCCAGAATCATACATATTGATATGATATCATATATGGTCATATTATTAGCTTCTTGTTAGTAATATTTCATTGTTACTTGTTACTCGGGTCTTTATAACTTTTTGTTCTTATGCGTGTTTTGTCGAATAAATTCTTATTCTTATCTTTAGGTTATAGATAATTCATTTCCAGAATGGTATTAGTGTAGTATATACCATATTCATTCATTCAATTCACTTATATAATCATTATGAAATGAAGATCATGTAGAACGAGTCGCATCACATCGTGGAGACGGTATTCCGTACGTACGCACGAGTGATGATATCGTTCCTATGATCGTGGAATTGTATTGGAGTATATATATATTATTTCAGTATCAATATTACTTCATAATAATCATATATAGTTACTCATTACACCATTATACCCATCCTTGTAAGGTGATGGTGGAAAATAGATTACACCACGGCGTGGAGACGGTATTCCGTACGTACGCACGCGCGGTGATTTCATTTTTCCGTAGGATGGATAGAAGGTGAATTAGGGTTGTTTAATATTTATAATAACATATCTGTATGTAAGTAATACTGATGTTATTACTTTATCATGAAACAACTAAAGAAGAAGAAGTTGAAGAAGAAAGAAATTGAAAAGATCGGTAATGGATATTACCTCTTCTTTGGAACGCCTCTTTGAATCCTCCACTTAAGGAACTAAGATTGGTCTTTGGAGAAGACCAGGACCTCTAGGATTATTCTAGGGAAGTGTATAGGAGAAAATGGCATGGGTTTGCCGAGCTTGAGTGCTCAAATTGGTGTGAGGAGGAGGGGGAGGAGGTGCCCTTTTATAAGGGAGGAGAGGGGCACCTTAGGAATATCTCAAAATATTATTTTATATTAAAGTCAAAATCGGTTTATAATGGTTCCAAAGGGTCTTATTTCGAAGCTAAAGTGGGGATGGGTCGAAATCCTATCAACCAATAGGATTTAGACAAGTTTAGGGTATTATTTTAACCTTATCAATTAGATTTAACTCTAAGTTAATTAATTTAACTTTTACCGTGTCTTTTTGTTTTCTTTCACTATATGGTTAATACACTTACCATAACATGCCAAACGAACCCCAAATTGTTTATTATTAATATATATATCCTTATATAAGTCATTTGGCCGAACCTTAGATTTTTAGGAATAAAATATCAATTAATAATATAATATTTGATTTAAAAACTATTTTGTGTCAATTTTGACACTATTTGATATATGATTTTTTTGAAAGTCATAACAGAATTATATGTTCGAACCAAGTTGATTAAATCAACATTAATATATCATAGTAACCTAGAAAATTAGTGGAATTCATAAAAAGTCTCAAATTTCATTTATTTTGGTATTTATATTATCAATTTTGTCAATATTTCATTAATAAGATAATTACTGCATCATCTTTGTGTCATAAATAAATTAAATTATTTGATGTCTAAAAATTACAAATAAAATACCATCATGTAGGAAATCTTTTTAGCTTTCTCATTAATATTTACAATCGAATTTATCTTATGTATAACCCTATATTAAAAATTATTTACTTATTAAACTTTGATTTTAACTATTTTAACCCTTCTTTAAATAAATTAATAATAAATGTCCTAATCTAATCCAAGTGGGCCTAAATGGTCATATTTTATTCCTAAGTTTGTTTTTGGTCGAATTACACATGTCCAATAGAATTAGGACATGTGTTAGGGTAATATTGATATCATATTTACCCTTAGTTACCCTATTTACTATTAACCGCGGTAAAAATAGTAAAAAGTTACTATTCACCAAAAAATTATTTTCATCTCATTGAACCACATTTTAGTCCTTGATATTAACCGTGTCTCTCGGATTTTTGAAATTCCATTCACAGAAGCGGTAAAATTAAGTTTTATGCAAAATTCAGTTTTTAACCTACCACTTAGTGATTTCACTATTCATCAAAAATTCAAAGTTTTCAGAAAAATACCAAAATTTCACCCTAGGCTAATTTCGATATTCTGAGTCCAAAAATGAAGTCCATTTTGAAAAATAAAATTTATAAAATTTCAAAAAGTGGTTATTACTATTCATAACGGCTAGTTTTAATAGCATATTGTTGTTTAGTGAAACTCGGTATTGCGTACGACGCAAGCTATCGAGGAAGGTCGCGATTGCGTGTAAAGAAAGCCAAGCAAGTGTTGTGTAGAAAAAGATTCCTTTGATGATTTATATAACATAAAAGTCTCGGGTGTTACAATTATTTTGTAGAATAATTTACACTTATTCCATAAAAATCATCCTTATAAATGTATTGTTTTATTCCTATAAAAATTGACTCATAATTATGAATTATCTAATTAATAAATTTGTAGAGAATATGGTTTTTACATAGAATTAAATGATGATTTCATAAATGGAAACAATATCAATATAGGTCTACATGATCATTGTGAAGTAGCAATAGGATAACTATATATAGGGAATATACTCAAAAACATAGAAGATGATTATATAGAGAATAAATTATTCACAGACATCATTATTATATTATTATAAAGATGTTGAATATTTATTAATAATATTATACTTTAACTTTTATTCTAATATCCCTAGGTGAATTTATTATTACACATCATAGGGTTCATGTTTATAAAGGGATGGATAATGATAATCTAGAAAATTGAATTCCCATTTTTTCACCAGATTTAGGAATATTGTTTGGAAGCCCATAATAACATACTTATGATGTACCTGAAGCGATCCTTTATGAAATTTGACATTTATCAGGAATCCAATATTTAAAAATTCAATAATTATTCAATAAGAAATCACTTCAAATGACTCCATTCCATCATTAATCTCTTCAAAATAAAATCCAACACTATTATTCATCCCTGATAATGAGAAAAATTAATTTTTGATACACTTGGATGGTTTTCTCAATATTCCATTAAACTTTAACTAGTATATCACTCTTTATATTAGATCATTAATCTCCCAAAAAAATATCCCCCCAAATAAGTCAAACTATTTTAGATGGAACCATCAATACCATTATGTGTATTTAAAAATTAGATAATCTCTCCATTCATTTGAAATTTAGTATTTCAATAAAATCTATCTAGATAAGTTATCCATGGGATTAAAAACATTAAACAACCTCCATTACCCATGAATGAATGGGAATCCTTCTCATTTAATTTAATAACATGAGATAGATCCTTCCTTGTACATAAAATTGTAGCCAGGCGATGGATTTTTTCTACTTAACTAAAAAATAAATTTATTTTCCTTAAAATCAAATAAAAATTCATTTTCTCTAATCGAAAGGGTACATTAGGATATAGAGATTTCCTTCTCTTCAAAAAGAGAACCATCCTAGTGGTTTTTAAGGAAATTTTCCAAATTGTTAAATTTAAACATACTATAAACATTCTTTCATTATTGTGAAGTACCCTATCCAATATAGATTGTGGAATTCTCATTTTCATCACCCACACATTATATGTCTTTCATACATCAACTAACCCTAGTGACCATGAAATGAAAACTAATGTAGTTCTTGTTATTCAGTATATGGTTTTCACCATCATTCCCTAGGTCATAAATAACATAAAAATATGCCACAAAATCTCTCTAGATTATAGAATTGTTTCGCAGAACTCAAATTAATCTTTGTTCCCATATGGAAAAAGGTATATGTGTCATGAAAGTTAAACACTATTATCATCCTATTTAAGGATGACAAAATATTGTATATTCTTTTAAACTACATAATGATTATTTGAATTTCTCCTTTTCCTTAGAGAATAATTTAATAAATCCTCTTATAATTTAGGGATTAGAGGACATAAATTCACAATAAACTATCAATTATTATCATTGTCGTCAATTTTTAGGAATTAAAATCAAGTGGTTTTTGATCATTTAGGATTTGATTATTAATCTAAATAAAGGGGTAATAGTTTTGTTAGTGACACTCAAATCTCCACTTTAGCTATGGGAACACTTAAAGATGAACAAAAAAAATGTATAAAAAATGTGGGTTTCTTAATTAGCATATATATATATAACATGACATATTCCATTATAAATTAACATGTCACTGCATATTTTTTTCCTCATTTGAAAATAATCTTCTTTATCTTCTAATGATCAAGTGATAAGAGAGTGTAGTTATGAAAGATCATCTCAATTATTTTTACATACACTAAATTCTATTTCAAATGATTGAGGTGTTATTTGTTTTTAAATATATGATCTAATAATAGTTATATGAATAACTAATTGATAGTGTGTAAGAATACTGAGACTCTAGAAGAATTTTAGTGAATTATTCTCACACTATAAAAAAATAATCATATCTAAGAAACTATTCCTAATGAAAAATTCTATGCTCCATGTATCTATACCAAAAACAATAATTTCTCCATTGTGTTATTATAAATAGAATATCTTAATTTACTCTTCAAAATACACTAAAATACATGTCATGGGGTTTTATCACATGAATTTATTGTCCGAAATGTCTAACCTATCTCATATTACCATAAATTATTAAGAGTGGTTAGTCTATGATAAACATATTTTTCATCACCCTTTATTTATGTAAGGGATTTATATTTAAATGGTCCAATTATTTTATTTTTATAATTTAAAATAAATTCAAACACCCATTTTTTCTAATAAATTATATCGTTTATATATCCAATGACTGTGATATCCCCCATCACATCTTAATAACTCACTATATTTCTTATGAGGATTAGTTTACCCTAATATAATTAATAAATATTTTAATTTCCCTAATAAACATTATAGAACATTATAATTGTATTGTATTCCAAACATTATTATAAATCCCATCTTCCACCCAACTTATATCATATATTTCATGTTTGAATAACCACAAACCCAAAACCATGACTCAAAATTATTCTTTTGGAAATAGAAAACCATGAAAAAATTCTTCTTCATTTACCATCTCTTATAAATTTATAATGGATTCATTTATTACTATGAATGTATATCCATAGTAATAAATAGTAAAAATATATATATTTCATTAAGTCACTATATAATCTATAGGCCTTTTTTTCTTTAGTAAAAGCGAGTCCCAAAAATCTATGAACATTTTTTTAAAAGATTGTTGCAGCTTCTCAAATAACCTTTTTAAACCTATTCCAACCATTTATATTTCCATAATATTGGATTTAACCATTATATGAAATTATTTACATCATATATGATACCCCTGATTAGATTGAAAACTGAGAGTGGTGGTGAATTTGTGGTCTAATATTATGGATTCCTATTTTTAAATTCATCCTCTTGAACCTGTTAAATATCTAATACACTAAATATTATCTATATGCCTCTCCTTATATAAAATATAATACTAATATGTAAAGACACATTTTATTACATGGTTTATCATAACTAACAAATACATTACAATGATTTTTATACATCCTAACCTATATATTCTCTATTATAATATTATTTTCAATTAAAATAGATCCCAATCACCAATAGGTATTGATTGGCTATAAATCCAAATCACTAGTCCTCAAGATAAATTGGTTACTCATAGAATTATCTTATCCTCCATTAATTTCTATTTATAAAACCAAACCACTAACTCTTTAGTCACAATAGGTTATATTCCCCAACTGAAAATCCACTATCCATGATTGGTTAAACACCAAAATCAATAGTAACTCATTATAGTATCCAATAACATTACTTTTCTTCAATGATGATCAAAAAGTTTAAATATATTCAACATATCATGGTTTCCCATATTACAACTAATATTATATTACTCTTCAATTAGATAGGATGTAGTTACACCATGTATAAAACATTCAAAGTCATCAACTATTTATAATGTGGTCAACACTGCTTGCCTTAAAACTCACTCCGGATCTTTACTGATTTGGGATGTCTCTTCCTTATGAGTACTTTGAAAATAGGTCTAATACACCTATAATAGATCTCAACAAAATTAAATTAATTTCATATCATTGATACTAATTTACTGGACACTAAAATATTCCAAATTATCACATTCATAATTTCACGAGTTCATTCAATGTTCAAATAAAAAATATCTTCTTTTACTTACTATATTTTATATTCAATTAAATAATTTCATGAATAATAGTTTTTTAAATAGATTTTTTAAACTCCATTAATATTTTGTATAATAGGAGATCTCCTATCATATAAATCAGTCAATGGAATATATTTTTATTTCCCATTTAATCATTTTTTATTTTCTAGTCAAATATTCATTGAAACCCCCTTTGTAAGTTTTCAATTTTAATTCCACATGATAATGGCATATCATTTCCAAATATTATCCAAAAAATATATATGTATTCAATTATATCTCTTGTCAACATGTATCTAGAATCACATTGACTTGTTCTATGACATGGTACAACATATTCAATATTCATAGAACATTTAGAATCGAAGGCACCTAAAAATTGTCATCATGGATTGACCATGGCATGGCCCTCTCCATTTCAATTTCCAATCCGCACTTTACCGGGGAGTCACCATTGTAGATTTCATGACATTTTAAAAAATAACATTTCTTAAAGATAATTAATAATCTCACCATGGTATATTAGGCAATGCTTTATTCAACATATCATAGTTTGGGAAATTTGATGACTTGAATGAGTCTCTCCCACTCTCAACCAGATATAACGTATTAGAAACACTCAACACCATGGTGTGGTGAAAAAAAAATTCAAATTTTACTATCTCAAAATTTTATATCTCTCAAGTAGAGGCATAAAATTATCAATCATTTGTAACATCTTCATTTATTTTATATTGAACTGCTATATTCATTAGTGTTTAATATGATGAGGATCTGTACATATAGGATCATCTGATTTTTAGTCCATTATTTTTAGTGGAATTAATATTATGTATTTTCTAAGAAATTAATTACTTCTATAGTAAATTCAATTAATGTAATAACATATACCATAAATGTTAAATATATATCTCAAATACATATCATATGAAATCTTATAGTAAGCATCAAATATGTATATTTTTTAGTGAAGTCCTATAATTTTTTTAAATACATACAACAAATTATTATCTCTATGAACTATGGACTCTATGGATACCATTAGAAATCCAATATAATTCAATGTAAACTTTTTCAAAAAGGAAGAAAAATTATGTATCCTTATTTATATATGAAGATACCTTAGTCTCTCATATATATATGTATAATTCTATATTTATATAGGTATTTTGCTTTACATCGTTCCATTTCATTACAATTGGTAATAACATATTTCATCAAATTCCCCCAAAACCAATTTAACATATCTCCAACACCTCTCAACCAGTAATAAAATCTCCAAATATATTTTAAATCAATGTACAATTATCTACAAACATGTGTTTTGATTTCCTTGTTGATAATCAAAATAATCATCACAATTGGTGTTTACATGATTCTATCTAACAATTTCCTATAAGGGATAAACACCAATATTTTAATGAAATCAACATTTAATAAACTTCTTCACAACTACATATAAAAAAAATAAATATCCAATCTATTTGGGAACAATAATTTCCTTATTTTTATTTGTTTATAACACACATTGAATCCTTTATAAGACTTTTTTTCCCTTTCATTTTATTCTCACCTTTTTTAAAACACATAAAATAGGAATATAAGGAACTCCTCATGCTTTCCCCTAAATTTTTAAAATAATTTATTCTTCCATATTCATATCTAAAATATAATAGTTATTACTATTTAAAAAATCGATAACAAAACATTCACATCTAGAAAAATTACTTTGATAATCAACTAAATTAAAATGTGGGATAATTTTTTGTAGAAAACAATAGATGTTTTAAAAATACATTAGGGTTTTATATAAAATATTTATCATGTGATATAAACTAAAATTTTCATTATGGGGATATTTAAAAAAACATGAATTCTTAGAGGCCTTCACACACCTCAATAATACCATAAATAATGTTCTTGTTGATGTCATTAAAATATGATTTTTATCATGTTATTACCAACCAAAACTCACCCTTAATAAAAATGTTTTCTTTAAAAAACTAGTCATTAAATGTTTGATTTTAATACCATTTCTTCTAATATATTAGAACTATATAACAAATCTGTATTCACTACATGAATACATCTTATCATAATTCCTTCACATGATGGGAAGCATGTAATACATCATTTTCCCAGTTGATAGGAAAAAACATCATTAATATATTATATATTTACCAATTTGGAAAACAATACATATTCTTATAAAATTTAAATGTTGTTAAGAAAAATAAATAAACATTTTGGAGATTAATAATGTATAAATTTAAATTTTATTGAGAACAACATAGTTGGGAATTTTTCTAAAAGACAACTTTTTATTCTTGGGGTGTTATTTTTTTTCTCAAAACACCATTTTCAACATAAGTCTATAAGTTGTTGAAATATCTAGGTATACATGTCAATCATAACATAGTTTTATATTATATTTTTTTTAAACATTCAAAGAAGTACTAAAAAACCAAAAAAAAATCCATTAAATGGATTCCTCTCAAATACTTCATCAAGGATGTTGATATCCCATTATTTATTCTAAATTTACTTCTCCGGAGAAGCTTTTTTAATAATTTTCCTTTTATTTTATTCTCAATTCATACTATTGTTCCTTTCATAACATATACTTTTTCTTAGTCATTTATCTTATCTCCACCATGATTTAGGGATTTTCTGATCCTCATGAATTGATATGTTATGAAAATATTACAATCCTTATGCCCAAACCTATTAAAACACCCACAATTCAATAAATATAAGATTCTACTATTCTTAATGTTATGTTATCCAAAAATAACACCTTGATATTTTTGAGCATTATTTTTAGATTTTTGAGATCCTCTTGGGGAACTAGATTTCTATCATAGTATTTTATCCAGTATAGGAATAGTGGTATAAATAAAATCATTTTTACCCACCTATAATTATAATAATTTCCCCTTGGATAATTTGTTTCCTAGGATATTGTATTTAGTACTGTCAATAGATTTTGATATAGACGATACCACTTTCACATACCTTTTCATTGGATGATTAAGGAATGAATTCATGAAATTCATTCCAATAATGTGTGTCTACATTGGATAATGACTCTAAATAGAAAAAATTTTCTAACATATATCTTCTTAACAACATGGGAATTTTAATCTTGTGTTGATTATATGTTCTTTAGCATCAAATCAATCTCAGCGCACTTCTTATTGGGTGAGTTATTCTCATATCTTTATAATATTACATTATCTTAGTGTTCCATTTTTATCTTATTTATTAGTTATTAACGAATGCTTCGTATTTATAATAGATAATTATCATAATATTTAATATTATTTAAATTATACATTAAATTGAGGTTTTTAATATCCATGGGGGTTTTGTGTAACTTTTTATGATCATGTAATACATCTAAAAATATTATTTTTTGAGGCCAATTTCTCGAAAAAATCCATTTTAATTAATTTTAATAAGTAATCATAATCAATTTCTAAGTGGTATAGATTTGTCCTTTACATGCAATTGGTCTATTAGATAGAAAAAACATATTGCATAGTACATTTTTCCTTTAATTACCCTATACTTCTCAATATACATTTTCCTGAATAATTCCTCTGATTATGACAAAAAATGAGACCAAATATTTTGGAAATCTCTTTTGATGATGCCTAGTATTAGAAATATGATTACTAAGTGATACATAAACATCACATATTATGAAATATTTATTATAATAATTATAATCAAAATATTTATTGCTAGTTTTACCACTATTATTACCTTAAATTATAGGTGTTTATCCCTTTACCTTTTCATTATAATTCAAAAAATTTAAGAGACCATTTTCATACATCTATTAGTCTTTATAGATGTTCATAGGAAAAAACGAATAGGAGTATCATCCCTTTTTTATATATGAGGTTAATCAAACATTCAAATGAATCAATAAATCATTATAGCTATAAAATGTAATGATATATTCTAATATATTTTTATAGGGAACATGTATTAGATCTTAAAATACACGGGATCTCTAAGCTGGATTAACCTATGATGTGGGGTGGGTGGACCAGTGGTCTTCTTTTGTGAATTACCCTTTTTAAATTCATCATCATGAACCTATTAAAGTTATGATCCACTAAATATAAACAATAAACCTCACCTCTTATAAAGAACTATATAAAGAAGTCACTACTTAAATATATTTAATGGTTATCCAGAATATCCTACTCCTTTCCCTAGTTGGATAGATATCCAAAACTATGGATTCGCCACTATAATATTGGTATCAATTACTATTGATATTGAGAATCATAAATTTTTTTTAAGTTATATAGCTGAAAAAAGTGTTTTAAAGTATCTAGTTATACACTGTAGTAATGACTTCTTGACTCGTGTCTATTTATAAACCCTATCTAGCATCTCTTTTAACATAATTGGTTATATATTCCAACCAAAAATATTTTATCTTTAATTGGATTCCCACCTCAACCAAATGTTGTTGGTTATACACTCCATTCACTAACATTCACATCAATTTATATATTGTAGTATAATTTTCTAAAGAAGAATATATATTTTTTATTTTCCAACTGAAATGATTTTTCTCTATAAGAACACAATATCTGGATCACCCATATTCAATACCTTCAATAACATAAGTAGAAAGTTAGGGTGATTAATATTACTGTTTTAGAAACTCACTCCTTATATCAAATGATCTGGGACTTTAAATTCCCTCTAAATAATCTAAATGTATATCTTATTATCTAAAAATAGACCTCCCATACTTTTGACTCATCTAAACTCCTTGTTAATATAATGTATTGAGATATTAGCTCATTAATATTATTATACAATTTTATTGAATGTTTAGTAAATGTTGGAAGAAATGTTTCATTATGGATCTGATATATATGACATTCAAGAAAAATAATAACATGAATGATATATTAGAAATTTTAATTTTTGATACTCCAATGATCTTTGATAGCATCTGTGTTTTTCTACCACTTAAATCAGTCAGTGGAATCCAATTTTATTTGTCATTAAAACATATTTAAATTCACAGTAAAGTATTTATTGAAACCCTCCATGTGAAACAAATATTTAATTTCCATGTTGATTTCTAATATTTTTTCATAATAATCTCCACATATCATATAGGTACTCAAATAAATTCAACATTATCATGAATAATTAAATAGCACGATAAGTTTTTTAAATGGAACTCCCTATATTGGGTCTTAGAAAAATACAATATTGAAGGATTAAAAAAATGGTAACAGGGAGTGGATCTTTTTATTTTCCTCTCCATATCAATTAACAAATAATACTTCTCCTCAGAGGCACCATAGTCACTTTTTTAGAATTTTCTAAAAGATAGTTTCTCATATTTGAATAAAAAATTGCACCACTCTCTATATTGTTGTGTGGGATTACATGGAGTAAGTTTACTTGAAACACTCAACACAGTAACATTGTTATCTAATATTTCTCATATAATTATCTCAAAATTTACATTGTTTTGTTGCATTATACTAATATAATATATTCACAAATTCATATTTGGTTTCAATTGAGATCACTTTTTTCTGTAATGTTCAATACCACAATGATAATAACATGTTTCATCTTCCAATATATTCTCCATTATTTTACATAATATTAATTTTCTATAATTTTTAACATATTCATTTATTCTATTTGACTCTGAATGTATTATAATCTACCTTAATATCTGATGCTAGCTCACAAATGCATATAATCAAAAATCATGAAATCAATATCAAATTCATATGCTCAGAAGTGATGTCTTATTGTTTTCTCAAATTAATACACTAATTTATTATATCCTCAAAGATTAAATTTTCACAACAAGATTAATTTAATATTACCTTTATATAAGAGTAAAAAATTTGGTCTCACGTTTATAATGGTATTATGTTTCCTTAGTATCAACATTACATAGGTATCATGTTACCTTTACACATATTTTTTAACATCATAGTTGGAAATTAATTCATTTCTTGTAATTCCAGATTAATTTAAATACATCCAATTCAATTTCAACATATCACTTTCACTTCTATACTACTAAAAAACACTTAAAAATGTTGTAGATAAGTGTATCATCAACTACGAACTCATTTAAGGATTTTCATGAAATTCATCACACCTATTAACATAATCAGGGTTTCAGGTAATCTGTTCATCCATGATCTCAAAAGAAGAATAAAAATCATTCTCATGGAATAAATATTAATTCAAAATATTCAAAAAATTATTGAAAAAAATAAAACATCAATCTATCTGTGAAAAAAATCATTGGTTTCCTCCATGTTCAAATAGATTAAAAAGATATTTTTGTTTTATTCCCATATCAATTACACACACTCTTTAGAAGATTACAACTTACATGATAATAAATTGTGTGATACATTGGATTAATATTTTTTATATTAATATACAACCACCAAAAGTACATTTCACAACATATTAAATTTCTTGAAATGTTGTCCCTACTACAGTTCCAAAAATTTTATTTATGATTTTCCATCCCCACATCACATTAAACAATTTATAGTGGTAAATCCTACTTGACCATAACATCATAGAGTGGTTTAGTCCATATGACTTGAAATTAGAAAATACTCCCTTGCATAAGAGACTTATATATTTAAGAGTCCATGTTCATATTATAATTCAAGGTTGTGGATGAATCCACCTACCCTGATGTCATGATTCACCTATCCTGTGAAAAAATAAACCTTTTCTCAAACAATGATGTGAATCATATTCATTACCTTGAGATAAGTTGTAACACATGGTTATCTTATTTTAGGCCATGTTTCTATTTTTATTTCCAAACATGATAATTCTTTTATAATGATACATTTACCAATTAAAATTGTGATTCTTCTTTCTTCAGTCATTAGGGATCTGACACATTTATCCCTTTCTTTCCCAATTGTAATATATGTGTATTAGCCACATTCCTATAACTATGTATTTCTTGATTCCTTTAATTATAGAAAACATATTTTTATATCAATTATGTTGGTCTGGGTGAGAAACTTTCATTATAATTAATGACTCCATACTATCATATTGTATGGGATTTTAAATTCACAATTGTTTTCCTCTAGTGGAAATACACTAGATAAATCCATCCCATATCAATAACATTATATAGGCCGATTTCTATTAACATATAATAGAAAATGATTCTGAATTTTACATTCCTAGATCAATCATAAATTCAATTACTATTAAACCAACTCCCAACATATGGATCCCACATTCATTTCATGCTATTTTTCTCATATTTTATAATATTTCACCTTCCCTTTACTCAAAGAGGTATAAATATGAACTTAAACCACCATTTTTCAAGGATATAAGGCCTTAATATTCCTAAATGTTTTGTTTAATATGATCAAAATTATTCTTTAGTGAATAATTTTTTGTTTATATTACATGACATATATCTATAAATGAAAGTTACAAAATTGAATGTTAAATAAAATCCATTAAAAATTGAAATTAATTAAGTAATGTATTGTATTTTTAAGAATTCCTAAATTATACATTATGATATGTTATAGCATTAGAAACATCAAATTTTACACAAATACGTGTTAGGTTGAAAATGTAAAGAAAACCCTGAGAATTTTTTTTTCTCACCTCAATAATACATCACCAATTATGAAATAGGAAAATTGTATAGTATAAGAAACATGAAAAGAGACAAAATGAGAAGTTTGGTTGAGAAACCTTAATAGGAGGCCCTGTAAAACATCATGTATTTACACTTCTATCATTTCAATTTGATTGATTATAAATAATATATTTTGAAAAATGAAAAAATGTAAAATGATTTTATTGACCAAAATAGGGCACATAAAAAAATAAATCATTATTATCTACACCTAATATTTTAGGAAACCATTAGACCAGGTCATATTTTCATCTTCTTCATGATCCTAAAATATTCCATAAGAATATTTTAATTCAAGACAATGCCACATCTTCATAATAAAAATAACTTCACTTTGTGATGATGATTTTCTGAGGAACAATTTTTTATCCCATCATATTTAGAATGTATTTATTTCATTGTAGTTTAACCTTTAAGGTACTCAAAATATTTTTGAAAAAACATTTCTCCATGAACCTTCTTGGTACCTATGTAATATAAATCATGTTCAATTCATATCCTTGATTTGAGATTATCCTTTTGGAATCACAAAAACATGAGTGTATAATTTTGGATCCACCATTAATTGAAATTTCTTACTAGTGTATCTAATTTCTAAAAACGAATCCTCTACCTGATAATGAGATTTTAATTATTTAACAAACCTACTATCTAAAACCAAGATTTCAACCCGGAGAGATGATCCTCTAACCCCATATTCTGTTTCTTAATAGTGAAGTGGTCATCTAACCATTACCAATAGTAATCTTTTTCCAACATGTATACATTTTACATTGATTCAGACATTATTATTTCATTCATTACACATTACATAACCCAAATATTCATATATATATTCAAACACCATTGATGCTAAATATTATTTTATCATAGAGATATAATAATATATATTATCCCATCCTATTCATATACCAATAAATATATGGTTATATATGTTTCCTATAGAAAAAATACTACCAGTCGATATACTAAAATCTGTAGCCTATATGCCTCTAGTCGACATGATATCCCTAGAAGGATAAATTATATGATTCATGATAATCATCCTTTAAAAACAAAATCATGATGTTAAGATTTTCTCTTCAAAAAATCTCATTTGGTATTATATTCTTCATATTTTAACCCTAAATCGCATGATAAGATGGTCTATCATTAAATAACTTAATCATCTTATATTTTTTAATTATACATAAAGAGATTCAATTATGTATGATCTAGATTGTGTTAAGAGTTCAAATTTTATGAGATTGTGATTTCATCTAGTTTTTTTTGAAACTAAAATATACTAGGATGGATAAAATATATTGTCTCTTGAATAATGTCATGAATGACACTATGAAAATTTCCAAGAAATATGTGTCTCATGATTAATCTTTGTAAATGATTCCTAGAGAAACCTATATCTATTATGCTCAATCTAGTTGCAAAATTTACCATCATACAGACTCCCCTATTATATAGTCTCATTATTCATATCCTGTTTTATATATTTTAAATACACTAGGAAACTATATAAAAAAACATGTAGCTTTTATCCCAGGTATAACCGAAGATATTATTCTTGACTAAATCCAATATACAAATGAAAATTCCTATGTTTGTAACTACATGTGTATTGAACCCTATTATAATATAATTTATAGAGAAATCCAGATCTCCAATCTTGGAAAAAATTACAAATTATACTTTTATTTCATCCCCCCTATCATCCTAGTCTCTGATCCATCAAGTTTAGGTTGGTTTTTCCTTCACTACTCATATTCTAATATGTTAAAATACCTTATTGTATTATTCCACCATGAAAAAATAAAATCCATGATTCGATTATTCTTCTTGTAGAAAACCCCCTTTTGGATGAGACATTTCTATTCATTTCACATAATTTTAGATTCTAATTATTGTAAAACAAAATCATATAGTTGGTATTATCCTCATGAAATTACACAATAATTACATAAATATTCACATATATATAAAAAGAATTCATTAGATCTATATCCTCATATTGAAGACCAAAAAACCTTTATGCATGATTCTATTTTTATGAAAGGAATCATTAGGTTGACATCCTGTTATTGGAAAATTTACTATCCTTAGCGAGTAACCTTAATAAGGCAACCATAGGTTCATATAATGTTGAAATGTTTCATATATTACCTAAAATATATTTATATTAATTTTAAATAGATTCAAATCTAAGGATCATTATGATGGAATCAAATAACACATTTATATACATTGATTTAGAAATAATGTTAATATCCTCACTCAAATAACACAATTAAAATGATGAAAATGGGTATCTATAAGCATGTAGAATATATAAATTAGATCACTATATATCACATGATTTCCCTTAGATTGGGTGATAAAGATACCTAAAATGGGTTTTTTGTCAAGTGACGTGATGGTGTGAACTTCCCTGTAAGATTTGGTCCTGTATTTCATCAATTGTTAACAAAAAAAGGTTGTTTAAAACATAAAACCCATTTTTATGGATAATTTTGAATTCTTTTGGTCCTCATAAAATGGCTTCAATATGGTAACCTAATATAAAAGTGGGGTATTTTATATAAAATATTAATTGACCACACATAGAGCAAAGATAAACAATTTTATTGGATGTTATAGATATTATAAGTAGGATGTATTTATTAAAAAATTTAATAGGACACCCCAAGTAAACTATGCTCGCACACCATGCCATTCATGGCCTACTTCACATTTTTAGACACCATCACACCTATAGATACCCTCAAATGTTCCCATTTTATGGCATGAAAACAATATGCGCCTTCCCTGATAAGTGATAATGATAAAACTTTAGGGAACATGGATTTTATATACTTTCCAATGCCGTCTATGAACATTAATTGGTCATGTTAAAGTCAAAAAATAAAGTGATAAGATAATATAATATAGTGACATATTTTTACACATATTATCTTGTTGAATAAAACCATTTCATCGACCTCATTGTTCAAGTTGTGTCCTAAGTAGATAATATCCAGCATGAAAAATCACCAAGGCATCAAATCACATCAGCACTAACAATACTATGTGACTGATCACATACATATTTAGGAAACTAGTGTCTAGAACCAAACTGATTTTATATCTAAACTGACACGCAACCCTATCCACAGAAAGGACTGGATGGAATTCCTCATCCCCACGTGCTAACAACTAGTACTCGGGTATCATTAACATATATATTAAATTATTTCACCCAATTACATTAACATTATCAACGAACAAAAATAGACATTTTAATAATGAATAACCAAAACCAAAAAAGACATAATGATAATTAGAATCAAGTTTTTACATATTCAAACCAAAATCTAGAAATAATACATGGAATTGAAAACAAAAAAATTCCCAGAAACCATTATGCATCATAAGGTACAACGCCCTCAGGACAACACAACCAACACCTGCAACTATGATAATTGTAAACCCAGTCCACCATCATCATCACAACACATCTTTCCTTTACATGGGTTATACAAAGAAAAGTCACCACAAACCAAAATGTGTATATATGGTGTGAACCAAATACAAGTATGATTCCACCATAAGAAAAAGATTCCATGCTTTAATATTATAAAACAATTTGACTTGGTCATTTATGTAAAATCCATTAAAACATTTCCAAGGGAAAAATTAATGGAAAACCATTTTAATCACATCACTATTAAAGGAAACATTTCCAAACGAATATTTAACTAAGATAAAACTGATTTAAAATAAAATACTCCCATAGTCCACCATTTTCCAATGGATAGCACCACGTCACATTAGTCTCATGTCATTAGAGATATTCATGTTTACATACCTAAGGGTAATCTAGCTCAGGTGATTCACTGTATCCTTATACCTTGGTGAATTTTTGTATAGTAACCACAACCATCACCACCCTCATGCACGATATACTATTGTGGAGAAGCATAAAAATTTATATAGGTGATCAATAATCATAATTTTTTAGTTACTATTTTAATCATCAATCCAAATATGTGGAACTAGAACTTTGTACATCTGTATTTGTATTGAATTGGACATTTTTCATGGTTTTACCTTAAGGTTTTCGAAACCGTGTGGTAACCATGCACCCTTAACTATCCAGGAGGAACCTACCTCATGTTTAACCCATGCTGACGAGTAGACTATGTTCTATATGGGAATTATCTACTTCATGAAAAACACTAATTACTATATTGTTATCCCGGAAGGGGTGCATGGTTTCCATTATCAATATACCAACCATGTGCCACAAGCATTGGGGCCCAAATTTTTTATTTTTTCTCCAAATGAACAAAAAAAACCCAAAGGGAGAAAAGTTGGAAGAAAAATAGAAAATTACCTAAAAAATTCACCCCCATCACACTCATTTACTAAGAGAAAAAGAAATTAAAATAAATAAAATTAATCCATGAATGAAATAGCCCAGCTGTAACAATTCTCCCCACCATAATGCTTTCTTCCCCCAAAAGCCACAAAAATGAAAGATCTAACAAATATATACTCCCCTGCATCTCAATGAGATTACCATAAACCATCAAATGAGAATAAATCAATAATACCATAAAAGGAAATAGAAATTACCAACATTTACTTAGGAGGATAGAATGGAATCCCAAACACAAACCTCCCCCCCCCCATATAACTACAACACCTCCAGTTGATGGACCAAAATAAAATGATTTCCCATAGCTTTATAATCCAATCTCTCAACCCAAATCACTATAAACCTTACTAATTGAAAGTCAAACCTCTTACATGAAACAAATAAAAAAACAAAAACTATTTCTTAAGAAATACTTTACCAAACATTCTTTATCCATCTTGGTAGGAACACTCTGACCCTAACTCCTACACAAGGGAGGAACATGATATTTGATAACACCAATAAGAAAACCCACTTTCAAGAAAACACCGAAAACTAAACAAGATTATCACCAAGGTGAGGGATGAACAAACTCCCCACTCTTTAAAGTAAATTAAAACAAGATTACTCTAGAATAAAACTCAATGAGTCCCTCAGTGTGTCTTCCCACCAAAATGACCTACAAACATAACAAACTAGCCCAAAAAAATCATGAGCCAAAAAACCCACCCACTAGGGGTAAAAACCATTGCAAGGGAAACACCCCCCACCCCAATGAGATGGGCCACAAATGAATCCAATTCATGAAGGGAAATTACATAGGGATAAAAAACCGTGGATCCATACCAAAAAATCTCAATCACTACAATTTCAATGATTAATGTCCACCCTGTCACCACATAATCATAGATGATTAATCAAACCTTGTGGGTTTCAATAAGAAAACGATGTATCCCTATCTCTTCTAACAAAATGGGGCCATTCAAGACGAAATAAAAACACAAAATCTTAAACTATCTCAATTTCCCATGTGTAAAACAAAATATATTCTATGGTTACTCACACCCTTGGGGATTCTGACTACGCGCGAGCTTCACTCTAGGTATTATGGATAGAACCCTGATATTTGAACTATCTCTTACCACATAGATAGAAGCTAATTGTTCCGGATTGGAACACTATCATTTGAATTCATGGGTAAACACACATAATTCTAGATGAATTCAAAATAACACCACATTCCATGAAACTAACAGCACCTTAGGACAATAATTCACAGAGACAAAGACTTATATGATTCACACACATCATCCCTTTTCACCTAGAATGAAGAAAATGTAAACAAGAACACATGGAAGGCACCTCTATCTAAAATGGATAAATTCTGAATTCTTCAAAGAAAAACGAAATTTAGTTAAAATAGAAGTTCTCAAAAGATTTAACTATATCCACTTTGTTATTTTAATGTAAATACCACAACAAAAAACACTTCCTTACTCAACCATCAGAACCAAATAAGTATTAAAATAATGGTACAATAATCTAATCCCCAAAAATCATACTACTCCTGAAAAAATCTAGGGGGTTCCTTTAAATAGGTGGAACTTTCTCCAAGATACTCCTTGTAAATGATTCAACATAACCATTTTATGTGACCTAGGAATCCACATATATGACAGGCCTTTAGAGCACCCTAGAATGACAGCTTCTTAACACCATATTTCCAAAACTAATGGCACAACATGATCCTATGCCCAAAATAATCTTTTGAAAGTTACAATGTTCTTTTTAACACTATGGACATCACTAATAACCTCATTCATTTTTCCATTACGTTAATTTCTCTTCAACACTACCTGGAATAATATTAATAAAAAAAATGTGGAAAACACCACCATTGAAAACATAGGAAACTCAAGAAAATAGGTTTTTCATTAAATTTCCCTCATCTACTCTTCCTCTTTGAAATGGGATTCTTAAAAATTGAAAGGAGGATTCAATCATTGAAACTCAATAATAATGTTAATGGGTTGATCAATTGGATTGTTTGAAAATTTTGAACCACCCATAGCCACACATTGAATGTCCATCAAATTTTTGTGGGGGCGTGCACTTGAAAACAGGGAAATGAAGAATTCAATCAAGGCTGATCAATAAACCATAATTCCCCACAACCATACACTAAACCCAATGGTGGAATAATGAAATTTATTCCCAAAACATTTTTCAAAATAACCATCTAACCACAATCTCAAAACCAACTCATCAACAATAAATTGAACTTAATACTTCATTCAATCAAAAGTGTTCACAAACTCAAAACACATCCCATGTAACATTCTCAAATCACCCGGAGTCCCAACATATAACTACGGGTTGCCAAAATATCTCACCATTTCTGAAAATAACTTTTTGAAGATAAAATAGGAATTTTGTGTTATAAAATCACCAATAATATCCCATGGATCCTCACACATGAATTTTCTTATGGAAAACCAAGGACCAATACACTATTACTAGACTAAGAAATCATATATATTTTCCATAAACTATTAAAATGTATCCATGCATATGGACACACATGGAAATTTCATAGGTCAAAACAAAACTTTTCCACTTTATAAAAAAACATTCAACCCACACACTCAACTTCACAATTTCATTCCTATTTCATAAATTCCTAAAACATATCAAAATTTCACTAATCACTAAAATAATAAACTATTTTCAAGAAACACACATTAATACCCTGCATTTTATACTATAATAAAAATCCATGGATTCCCAGTCAAATTTCATCTTATCTCATTCCAAACATTTTCACCAATTAAAAAAATATCATTACATAACAAATAATATTGTTAAAAACAAATTCAAAAACTTATTTTAAAAAATTATGCTTTCCAAAAAATTATTCTTTTATGATCTAGATCAAGATTATATAAATCTAACCTCACTAATACATTCATATTGTACTCCAAATTTCATTTCATAATAATCAGTTTTTCTAATGTCTTTCTCAATGTTAATTATGAAAATAAATTTTTCCCATTCCAAAAAACATATCATTAAAATTTTAATTTCATTTTTCACATTTATAAAATATATTCTTTCAAAACAATATTTAGGGACCAAGAAAAGCAAAACAATTCACAATAGTAAACTAGTGTTAGTGGGTAAAATGGCCATATGGTTTCCAACCATACTCCAATCATAAAACCTCACTAAGAATACTCTGTGACCATTACCTTGGCTCCACCTAGATTTCTAGGACTTATAAACTCACTAATACCGTTATCCCAACTCTATTTTAATTTACAAACACAAATCAACCAACAAGGACCAAATAAACCAAGAGAAACATAACATTCTAGGGTTACTCAGCTCCTATCATGTGGTATGCCGGCTAGGAACCCTACTCGAAACCATAAAATCATGTCCTGGTAGTCATATATATATTATTTCTAGACTCGTCTCCCAATAACATAACACAAAAATATTACGACCTCCCCTGATTCCATTTTTTCATATACTAGACCGGGTTCCATCCAACCTAACACTCGGCCCAGTCTATGGCTTGGCATGAAGGCAATTCCCAATCCCCATGAGATAAAAACTAGTGTGAGGGTATCATTAACATAATTTGGGAATTATTTTACCTAATAACATAAACATGATAAACCAATATAAATAGAAATTTCAATAATGAATAACCAAAACCAATCAAGATATAATTATTTTTAAAATTAGTGTTTTGCAACATTAAACAGAAAAATAGAAATAATACAAGGAAAGGAAAACAAAAAAAAATATCCAAAAACCTCCATGCAACATGAAGGATATATTCTTTAATACACCACAAATAGAACCTAAAAATTTATCACATGAAATATGATCTGCAGTCATAATAATGACACATCTTGCCTCTTTATAGGTCATACAATGAAAATTCTACAGACACCCAAAGGTGTATGTAGTCTGTGTGCCAAATTTTAGTAATATTCCACCCAAACGAAAATATTCCATTCTACAACATTAGAATAATATTTTACATGATAATTTATGATAAATACATTGAAAGAATTCCATGAAAACATTTTAATGGAAACCCATTTTCAACACAACACTTAAAAAGTTAACATTTCAAAAGGAAACTTTTATTAAGATAAACATTCCTTAAAACAAAATAAAACCAATATAAAATAAAAATTTTTTGGATGGAATCACATCACATTAGTCTCATGTCACAATATAGTACGATGTGTAAATCACCAAGGGTAATATAGCTCATGTGAAACTATATAACCTCTTACCTCGGTGAATGGATGTATAACAACCACAACTGACATCATCCTCATGCATGATCCAGTAAAGAAGATAAGTATCCAAAAATCTAGTGGTATAAATAATTATTATAGTTTATTTATTATTATAATATTCAATCCAACTAATTGAAATCACTAAATTACACTTTTGTATAAACTAGTTGCAATCCACTAGAAGAAATCAGGACTATCCACTTTTATATCATAGGTGTACTAGTTCTATTATGCCCACCAATATACATGAGATCCAAATTCTTCTCAATCAATCATTTAACATGTTAGAAACAATTTCATTCTCATGTGTCATTACATAGAAACCACCATTTTACATAAATAAAAACTTTTTATTTTACACGCAAAAAATTGTTTGAAAGCATTTTTTCACACAACCTAAAAAATCTATGAAATTAATTTTGAAACATTATAATAAAAACACATAATTAACATTACCCTTTTCATGGGTCAATCCCCTTTTAAAATCGATATAGAATCCAATTTCCCTTTTTTTAGAAATCCTCTCGTCATTCACACAATTTCAATAATAAATTTAAAATTTCAAAAAATAAAATCCAAAAAACTAAAGAAATTCATTTTACATTAAAATACCATTTTCAACACATTGTCCCATGAAGTTCCCATGAAAAAACACATTCCTTCCCTCAAAAAAATTCATAAAACACTACCTAGGAGAACTAAAATATTGAACCCATGGAAATGTGCCCATTTCCATGAAAATATAAACTTTCCTAATATATCTATGTCAAAATATTTCCAACACATATTTCAGACCAGAAAATTCAATTATAGAACAAATTTATAAACCCATGAATGAAAACTAAAATAATCAAGAAATACTAAACCATGGAAACACCCACATCTAGTATAAAAAATTTAAGAAATTAGTGTGAAACCAAAACAACAACATTACAAGGTCTTAGTATAGAAAGAACCAACCAAAACCATCAATATTAAACCCTAAAGAGAATGATTCAACCCTAAAGATACAACCCAACAAGTTAGAGATACTAAACACCTTGAGGGAATAATGGATGACCTAAATAATATGAGAAAATAAGAAGAAAGGTAACTTACTTTCTGAATGATGGATAAACAAGACCAAATCCACAAAAGGAAGGTAGAACATGGTAGCAAATATTGGGATATGGAGGAACATAATGGTGAGAATCTAAAATGGGGAGACAAAGGGGGTTTGAGATAAATCAAGAGAGGAATCAAATGGGATTTCCAAATTTTTAATGTCATGGACATCGTGCATGGTTTTCCCACACAGTTTGCTGAACTGTATGGAAAGCATGCTCCCCTCATATTCCAATAGTCACCTAACACATGGTTGACACATACTGCATGACATACGGCACACAATCCATGTGGTAGATACTTCCCAAGAAACACCATCTACCGCATAGTTACCTGGGCAAGGACTTCTGGGTTTCCGTTAACTGTCTGCCAACTGTGTTCCATAATATACACGACCCATATTTTTTTTTCTCTAGAATCACAAGGAATATCCAAGAAGAAAATCTAGACTATAAATAAATAAAAAATTACCTAAAAATCATACATATCACACTCAGTTCCAAGAGTAAAATGAGACCCACAAATAAACTCGATCCAAGAATGAAAATAAAAACTATATTGTGACACCTAGGCAGTGATATCCCTTGGAATTGATTACTTAGATGCCACATCTATAATGTAAAATATATTGGAACACATTTTCTAAGGCCACCTAACAAGTTGGGCATGCCATTATCTTAGGACTCCTACCTAGGCACACCATTCTCAGGGTCCTCCCACTTAAACACCTTATTCATCTTGGTTTCCTACATGGTCACAGCCTTTCCCAAGATACATACATGGTAAGATACCTCACCTTGATCAATTAACATTCCTCCCACCTCACCGCATTAACATACCTAGGTTCCCATATCATATAGGAAACTTACATGGTCACAAATCTCACTCTAGTTACATACATGGGTTACCATTAGTCTATATAATGTTGTTTTTTCCCATTAACCACAGTTGTGATCTTTAATGAGATTTATTCTTTAGCCTTTGACTCAAATACTTTAAATCCATAATTCACCTTAGTAGAAAAAACATATTCATTTAAAACAATATATGAAAGGTTTTGTGTAATTTGGGGTTTGAATCCTAGGACCCCTTCCTTGAGATAAGGAACTCATCTTTTTTCCTGTTGTTCCTTAAGTCAAAATTATTCACTTTATTTCTAAATATTATATACAATTAAATTATCCTATTAGATTTATCATAATCTTTTATGTTGATATAATCATATTGGTTTCCCCAATTATGTTGAAGCATTATTATCCTCTTGGTTTCCTTAAATTACATAATTTAAGACACTCTTTAGGGTTTCCCAAATATATATTCACCCAGATCATCCACAAAAGTGAAATAGAATGGGTTTCTCATGTATAAGACTCATACATACCCCTTTATATCATGTTAAAACATATTATTCTACTCAACGTGACATTAAAATACATAAAATAATTTTTAGATGTATGACTATGTAATTATTGATGACGTTTATTATCATAATATATTAAAATGTATAATATATCTCCTTATGTGTCATTAAACTACTTTGGTTTGGATTTTCAATATAGTGATACATATAAATTTTTTGTCATTAACTTAATCACAACTTAGAATACTTATTTTCTCCTTTTATAGAAGCCAAGTTCATTTTCAAATGGAAATAAATTACATAGTTCAGTCATATATGGATCTTAACTAAGGAATAACAATATACTAGTATCAAATGATATACTACACAATTACCATATGATATTTTCTATTCAATTCATGTTCTTAATAAATCAACTTCTCCAATGGGTAACTAGTATTATTACAATGGGGGATTTCATAAAAATTTATGAATTCTATATAAGATTTATAGACATCAAAATAAGTATTCTTATGTTTTGACCCCAGCCCCCTCTAATTTATTAGGTGGTAGTCCACCTTTGGAAATATAGAGGTGCTAGTGAAACCCATTAAAAATAAATCCCCCCCCCCCATGAATGGATGTTGTTAGAAACTGACTTATTTATTTTGAAAATTATTCTTATTTTCAAAAATAATTAAATAATCCTTTGGAATTAAAAAAAAAATTTAATTGAATACTTTTTTTA
This sequence comes from Viscum album, assembly GCA_963277665.1. Classification (NCBI taxonomy): domain Eukaryota; kingdom Viridiplantae; phylum Streptophyta; class Magnoliopsida; order Santalales; family Viscaceae; genus Viscum; species Viscum album. Next base: position 480,288,070 of record OY728134.1, read on the forward strand.
TTTATCATTAGTACAGTAATATAATTTCAATGAGGTTCCCTAAAGTACATTAAGAATTATAGAAAAGTATTAACCAATTTTATAAGAAAAAAATAGAGTCATTTCCCATGTTCCTAACATAGACTGTATGTTTGAATGACCCTTAGTGATAATGTGACCCTCTAATTTTCATCTTTTGACTTAAACTTGTAACATTATGCATTATCAACAAAACTCCAGATTTTGAACAAATGATTTTTTAGTAATAAATCATTATAAAATTATATTGGTAGGGTAAAAATTTATTAAACTCAATGGGATATGTATTATATCATTTAGAAGAGAAGGATGTTTGTAGAGCATGAAATTGAGGTTGCATAACATTAGAGGGAAGGCATTTTTTATGTCGATTCATTATTCAATAAATATAATATTATATATAGTGTTACATTTTATTTTACCCCAATTTCCTTAATAGTTGATGGTAGTCTTATTATAAGGGTTGAATATCTCATTTTGTATAACATTCATCCCTCGTGAGATGGGGAATTGTTTTATATGTTAATTAAAAAATGATATTTATAGTGAAGTATATAACTATATCAATCCTTAAAGTAGACCCCTGTCACTCGAATTCATTAATATACCCATTACTAATGATTACATAAGAATAAAACATTAATTTAGTCAAATTATAAAAAATTAATGTTTTCGGAAACAATAACTAAATCCTTTGATTCTTCTCAAAAACATTCGTTTATGATTTTTAAATATATTTAACAATCAACTACTTGAGAATAATTATCTCTAAAACATTACATTTTCATATAAAAATATGGACTCTTATTATGTTTCCTTAATAGTTGAGATTATTTTTACATTAGGATTATTCTTTTTCCATAATTGACTATAATGACATGTTTCATGATGTTGGTGGAATTTTAAATACAACCAAATTTGTTGTCTTATGATTATCACGAATTACACTCATTTTAAAAGTAATTTTCTGAAATATAATCTTCATAAATTAAGGACCCATTTAGTATTAATGTTATATCAAGTAATTGTATAATATATATATTTCACTATAATTTGGTTTATAATTTTCATTACCCTAACTATATAGCTATTTAGACATACAATCATGTAATTTATAAATATATTACTCTAAAATAGTTTATCGATAAAAAAATATCTGAAACAAATGATTGATTATTCTAACTCTATTCCTCTATTACCCATAAATTTGGTGTTTACCAACAAGTTTAACCTAAATAGAACACATGTAGTTGTCTTATTTCATTTAGAATCACATATATTCTGCATTCTATAAATAGTATAATCTAATGGAAACTATCCTTTTTATTCACCCACACTAAATGATTGATGACTCAATTATTATTTCCATTTATGATGTTCTAAGACATAAGAAGTTTCAAAATCACAATATCGTATCTTATTCCTTCCCATTATGTATGCATAGCTCAAATGAAATAGTTTTTATATCATGTAACTAGAACTAAATATTTATTTCAAAAACATATCAAAATTCAACACATGAATAAATTTCATGAAACCATTTTTTTGATTAGGGTTCTAAAAATATAAAAAATAAACAACCAAATTTATCACATGAAATAAGTTCATGAAAACCTTTTGTAAAATTTATAATGATCATATAATTGAATTAATTTGTTATGAATATTGATGCGGCATGTATCCAACATCATTATTTATAAATAGCTCATGAGCCACTAGTTTAGTAAAAATTTAAACCCAAATTACCTCTATCCTTGGATAACTACTCAAGAGGGGACTCAATTACAATATAATTCTAAGAGATGATATATGTAAATCATAATTGTGGAAAACCATTCTTAACCTATATGGATGTTACATCATTTTTTTGAATATTATGCACATTAAAAAAGTACGTTCTTGAGTACCATAATAGTTTAGTCTCTTTAGAATCGTGGAATATAATATTATTGTATTGTGAAAGAGATTCACTTTCTCAGAGAATGTTCTTCCCATTTAGTTCTCTGAATTATAACCATTATTCATAACTTCGGGAATGAAACATAAGAAACAAAAGAAACTGAGATTTCCAATGCACATTAAGGGTAAATAATGTATATGTGTAATCATAAGATGAGAATAAGGGTATGATAACATTTGAAAAAGACATGAATATCATACTCTACATATCCAAAATCATTTAAATGAGAAATAAAATTAATATTTGTAGTTTATAATCCATGAATCATTATGGAACCCAGAGTATAAGACATAAAATCATAACATATAAATAAGACATGGAAATTGTGTCATATTAATAAGAATATAAAATCAATTCATATTATTAGAGGCTCATTTCATAGACTATCATGGTAAATTAAGTCCATTACTGGACTAGGTTCACTATTTATTCAATATTTATATTACTAAATTGAGTTCGCTCTTCATTCTGTACATGTATTACTAAATGACCTCTTTCCTCTTTTTAGTCCTGTTCTACTAAACGAATTTCACTCTTCTTTCTAGACATGTATTATTGAATTGACTTCACATGAAATTCTATACCTATATTACTGAACTGAGTTCAATCCTCATTCCAACATTGTATTACTGAACTGATTCCACTCTTCATTCAAGATCTGTAATACAGAACTGAGTTCACTCATCATTCCATCCTTGTATTATATAACCGAGTTTATTCCTAATTTTAGTCTTGATTATCTCAGGATATTTATAAAACATTACCTAATGAAAATAGAGGGATATATAGGTCACACACCTGATATAGGGAAATCAAACATATGTGTTTCATAATACAATAAATCAGTTATCATATAATGATCCATAAAAAGTAATGGGTTTCATAAACATCATATCATAACCCATTAAATGAAATGGGTATTATACAAAATTTATAATATTATAACCAATGGAGAAGACATAGGTTTCATATTCATTTAATTGTAGAATCACTAATGAAATGAAGTAGGTTACATATATTTTTTATCATGGTATTACCCGTCAGAGAGAAATGTGTTTCAAAAATAACTTTTCATCTTAACCATAACACATTAAAATAATAAGTAAGAATTGTTTTCTTGGATTATATTCCTAGAACATAATACAGTATAACAAAATATGTATTATTATTTGACAGAAAAAAATAAATTTTTTGTTAAAAAAAATTAATTAACCAAATATCATTTCCGTATTCAAAAATTATTTTAAAAATCTAAATCCTTTTCAAAACATTTTTCTTTAAAACAATCTTTGAAAACATTTTGAGGAATCTTTAAAACCACTTTTAATTATTTTTAAACCTAAAAAATTTTCAAAATTCATTTTATTTTAAAATAATCTTAAAATATATTTTAAAACATTTTGAAAACATTTTTAAAAAACATGTTGTGAAATAACATAGATTTCTGACAGAAGGGAGAGATAAAGTTGAATTCTGTTAAAAACATTTCAATTATTATATTCCATTCCAATGCATGGTAAAATGTCATAATTACATGGATATGGACTGAATAACTATAGAAGAATAAATATCTAGATATTTTTGTTATATGGATTGTAATATTTCATCATTGGAAGAATAATCATAAGTAATCCCGATAAATGATGAGATTATAACAATAAAATATTATCACTTAGGAAACATTGAATCAAAATAAAAATGAAATACTATCAGTAAATAAAATATAAAATATAATGAAATTAATTATATTCATGATCAAACTTGTTAAATGGTATTATATTCACCTCGTAAAATATTATAGATGCATAACGTAACATATGTCCCAATAAATGAAAATTGGGACAAATTTAGCTTTCCAATTTGGAAAATTTTGAACTTTAAACCTGATAAAATAGAGATAATAAAAAGGATATGTAAATACCCCTATATTAAAGGATAATAGTCATAAGATAAATTAATGGACAGTATATACACAATAAAAAAATTAATGTTGAATAAGGCATAAGGCCCGAAAAAATAAAATTGATATTAGAAATGCCCTCAATACTTGACTAACTTTTAAAACATGAGATCCATAAAATAATAATTTCAATTGAATTTTTTAATATCTAGAAATAAAATAAATTCTTGATATAAAATTTCTTATGGTAGTATATATAGAATATAAATTTAATTAAGTGCATAATAACAAATAAATCTCAATGGAATATAAATTCAGAAGAAACCCCCAACCTTAATTCTTAACATTATTTATAAACATTAAAACCTCATTTATAAAAAATATATGATTATTATAAATCTTCCATAGAAACATATTTTTATATATAATACCATATATGATTTTTTATGATATCATTGTACCTATTTTTTAAAATTTCATATTAAAGATGCACTTCGGGTAATAACTGAAATGTTTTCATATATGTTTTGACTTGTTATTATTGATTTTCTCATATAGATCATGATTTATGTTTTTAAAGAATTTATTAGAAGTTATAATTATCAAAAATTTTCATTATATTATTATTTATATTAATCGATAAAATATATAAATCTGAAATGAAATACATTGTTCATAGAGACGGTAGGCAGTACATTCATATGAATGTTGGAATGAAAAAATTTATATCTATATATATTTATATATATTATAATTATAGTATAATTATTATTTCATATATAAAACAAATTTATATTAAACCAATTCTTAGAACATTCCATGTAAATTATTAACAAATCACATCGCTTTAAAGAGGTGGTAGTCCACACATCCACAAATTAAGTAATCATAATTCCAAAAAATTGAAATGAATAAATTTATATAATGAACCAATATTAAAATACATGGATATTGCATCATTTTTTTGAATATTTATAACATTACAAAAATACATGCCTGAGGACCATAACAGCTTTGTGTCTTTAGAAGCCTAGAAAAATAATCTTCTAACATTAAGAAATATGTTAAATATATCCATTAGAGATAAATACCTTTTGTAATACTACTTATTATAACCTAGGGAAAAAACATAAGAAATAGGTGATCTCAAATTCTTAGTAAAGTAAAAGAAGGGACATATGTAATCATAATATGAGCATATGGGTGTGATAACATGATAATAACATTTCAAGGTCATACCTTTCATATCAAATATCATAATCAATAGCCATGGAATAAATATTACATGTTCATAATATATCAATCATAAGGGAATAAATGGCATAGTCCATGAAATCATAATATATGAGGAAGGAACATAATTTTTTAGAATCATAACCATATAAAACATTCCCTAATCCAAGGTTCATCACCAAAACTTATCTGGGAACATTACGGGGACTATACCTTCTGGGTGGGACACACCACCAACCCTTGTCATATTCCTTTATATATAAGGGATTAGGTTTCCCCATCTAACCAAATAATATCGGGTTTCCATATCATTCCATAGTATTGTGGGATTCCAAATCATCCCAAAGTGGTTCGGGTTTCCTCATCTTCTATAGTGGATCATGCTCGTTGACATAATTCTCATCACTATCTATTGAGATATAAATCTTCACTTAATGAATTTTAGGTAGATATATGTCCCACCAATCACATAATAAAATCATAAAACATGCTTCATATCATAAAAGATGAAACTAGATAGGTTTCCTAAATATTATATTATAACCCACGAAATGAAATTGGAATCATAAAAATTTCATCATATCATTACCTATGTAAAAGATATAGTTATCATAATCATATAATCAAATCATAACAATTGAAAAGAAGCAAGTTTTAGAACCATATAACCTGTGAAGAAAAATGGGGATCATAACCATCATCCCATAAATATATATCCATTCTAGAAAATATATGAATTGTATTGTTGGATCATATCCACCATAAATCATAAACTGTAACAATGTATGTACTCTTAGATGAAGTAGTATTTTTAAAGATCATATGAAACACTTATTAAGGAAAATGTCATTTTATTGAAAATATTTTTCATAAAACCATTTCAAAAATATTATTCATAAAAAGAAAATATTACAATTTCATTTAAAATATTTTCTATGTAAAATATATTTTCCACTTTGAAAAACTAATTTTTTTATATAGAGCATTTTAAAAACCATTTTCTTCAAAATAGTGTTGAAATTGTTTAAATAAAGCTTGAAAATTTCTTTTGAAACCCATTTTCCTTGAAAACAACTTGAAAAAATAAAAACAAAGCTACAAATCAATTTAAAAATCATTTTGTAGAAAATGGATTTTAAAAATAATGAGGAAATATGAAAATTGACGATATCATTTTCTTTGGAAACAACCTTGTGAAAACACTTAAAGGAATATTTGAAAATCCATTAATTTTTTTTAAAACATAATAAATTTTTGAAGAAATTTTGCTTTGAAAATAATTTTAAACTAAGAAAACCCAAAATATTAGCGAAAAATATCTTCTAAAAGTACACTGTAATATTATAGTGGAATACTCAATTAAATAACAATTATTATATAGAATATTTCCAAACATTCTGAACATTCCTTTCAAACCTTAAAATGTTTAGAAAAGTGAATTTATCATAAAACAAAAACAATATTACTTTTCAAAACATTTTTTTTAAAATATAAAACATGGTTAGAAATTTCACTTAACAATTATAGGATAATAGTAATACATTTTTTAAAACGTTTTTATAAAAACATATTTTTAAATAACATGGATTTAAAACCGAAATGAGAATGAAGATGTATTTTTATAAAAAAATGTTTATTAATTATCATAAGTAGAAAAATGGAGAAAATGGTATTAATACATAAAGAAATTATATATAACCATAGTATATAAAAATCATGACTGATACTGATATATAGACCATGATATTTTTATTTTTGGAAGCATAATCTTAAACAATCCTGATAAACAGTGAGATTGATGCAATAAACTCTTACCACTTCGTAACTTTGAATCGCACTCACCATATATGAAAATTAAATTTTATGAAGCTCAAAATATCATTAAATTATGTTTATTCGTGAGATAACCTTTCAAAAGGAAGAATATACACCTTGTAGAAGAATATAGGTGCACAACAACATATGTGTCTCAAATAAGGAGAATTCACACATAACTACATTATTGATTTGATAACTTTTTAACCATAAAGAACCATGAAATAGATATCATAAGATGGATATGTAAATAACTATAAATTTAATTATTTTAATCATATAATAAACACATGGGATATATATACCCCACACAAATAAAATGAGTTGTGAATTAGAAATAAGTCTTATATAAATAAAAGTGAGAGGATATCACACTTAACTTAAGTCTTGAATTTATTCATGCATGTTAGAAACTATATTATAATAAGTATTAGTTTTTTATAAATCTATAAAATAACCATATTCTTATATATAATACCATATAATATTTTTTTATGACTTTATAATTACCATTTATTAACATCCTAATGTTAACTTTATGTTTCGGATAATATTTGATTTATTTTTCATATGTGTTTTAACTTGAAATTCTTGATCCCATTGATTAGATCATAATTTACTTATTTACATAATTTAAATCATAAAATAAATTTTATATATAGTCATTATATATGTTTTTATATTAACCTATAAAATATAGAAGTATGAAATTTAATTCCATAGTCATGGAGAAGGTAGGTCGTACGTACGAGTGAATGTAGTTTCTATTTTCTTAACATATTGAATGAATAAAAGTAAGTGAAATATATGGATATATACATATTTTAATTCCATAATTATAATTATTTCATACATATCATATTCATTTAATAATACCATACTTAATACATTTTGTGTAAGGTGTGAATGAATTACATCGCTTTGAGGAGGTAGGAGCCTAGTAGTCCACAATTAAAGTTATCATATTTAGCCAAAATGGAATGCATGAAGGAATGTTTTCTGTAATAAGTTCCAAATCATAATGAAATTTTAAATATAATATATATAATAAAAATACTTTTTTATCATAATTCCAACTATTAAAGGTGGTAATAGAAAAAACAATCATCAATTCATGAGGCGGTAGTTCGCTATACACACGAATTGTAAGTTGGTTACCCCTTAAATGAAATTGTGTGTCGGTGTAGTTAGAACCATTATAATAACAACATCTTAGTATATTTAGGATACTAATGATATTATATAGTCATGGAATAAGAATAATTTATGGGATTTAGAATGAAAATAAATCAAAAGATCTTATGGAAGAATGTCAGCTCTTCTTTGGATAATTCCTTTTAGGTTTCACCAATGTACTAATAATGTTTACATTTTTAGAAAATTGAGGATTCTTGGATTATATGAGGGTATTTGTGAAATTATATGTTCTAGCTTTTATTAAACTATGTCAACCACCCTGATAAATGATATCAATTCATATTCCATGGTATTCGCATTCCCATATGGGCCAAAACCACATTCCACAACATCGCCCTAGGTGCCCCTGAAGATCACCCCAAAAAGTGATGGGCCCGGATTTCCCTGAGGTTCCCCATCCATATTAAATTTCATCCATCCATTGAAGAGGGTACCATACAACCTCTATTGTACCCCTTACTTCGGGAAGGACCCTCCAACGTGCAGCTACATTTAGATCAGCATCTCCCTTACTGAGTTACAAGAGTTGTCACTGAGCTTGGTGCTGGAAACATTAATGTGAAATTAGTTATAATGAACTAAATTGTATTAATTTATTTAAAATTGATATATTTAATCTTTAAAAAAAATAAAAAATTTATTTATCAATAAAAATAAACTACATGAATGAATAGTTTTTAATTAAAATTTTGAATTTCCCACTATTCATCCCAAAATAAAATATTTTCTAAAAACAAAGAGTAACCATTATAGAATTGTTAAATTATGCATAAAAAATAAATTTTATTTAATCAAATTAAAATTATATATGTTTCTAAAATTAACATTACAATCATTCATAGAAGGATGTAAAAAATTAGTTTATTTGAGAAAACGGAATTTTCAACCATATAAATAATTTACCAAGAATTATATGTTTTATTATCAATATTTTAATTTACATATGAAAATTATAAATCATATTTTAAATATATTTTTGACTATATATATCAATAATTTTAATGGATATGTTATAACTATATCATGTTGAATAATTCTAATAATATATTGTTATTTCATTGAAACTAAGTGTTGGTGTTTCATGTAGTGCATTATTATCTTTTTTAAATGTATAATTAATGATTAATTTGTTATAGCATGAAAATAATACAGAAAAATTAATTTAGTAAAAAAATGTTCATAAAAACTCATGGTGTTACATTCTACTCCCCTTAAAATGAATTTATCCATCAAAATTCAACTGGGTTACCCAATGTCTAATACAAAAATATTCATTTCATATATATCCATATCATAAAAATTAAAACTTTAACTTCAATTTAAAAGGGAATTTTTGAAACTTCTGTTATACCCAATGTGACTTATTACTAGGTTTCCACATAGGATAACATTGGTGGCAAGTAAGAACATGGACTTGGAAGAGAAATATAACTATCATGTTCTGATGGAGAGTGATATTGAACATGGATAAGAGAAATTTAATGATAAAAGGTAAATCATAAAAATATGATTGAAAAAGATAAATTTATATCATTAAATATGATGATAATGGGATAAAATTGCATTTCAATACCCTTTTTCTAAAGTTAAATAATTTTTATGAGAAGATATACATACTTGATTTCAAAACAATCTCAGCCTTTATTCTGCCTTAATCAATTACCACTTCGTATATTATTCTATGAAATAAAGGTGGATTTTTAATTACTGAATAATTATTAGATAATGATATCCTTAAATTGAATGATAAGTCATTACATATTTATTTTTTAGTATCACAACAAAATGGTTAACACATGTTATCCAACATGCATAAATCCTCATATAGTGAGACAATAATTTAATCTCACAAACGTCATGTGATGTTTAACTTAATACATTCCATAAATTATTAACCATGTAACCCTTCTAGAAGATTAAAATCCAAAACATTAGAAATAAGGTAACTAAATCATCTTGACATTGATCCCCTATATATCATGATGTTACTCCTATTTGTCACATTCCAAAAATGTGAATTCCTCTATTGTATATTTTCATGGAACTTATTAATAACCTAAATTACCATAAATACCTATAGAAAACGTGAATTCATAATTATTTCAATGATTACTAGATATATTCCTTAAATATAAGAAGTTTTAAACTCCATCATTTGATAACAAAGACCTATTTTTCAAAAAAATAATAATTATTTCCATGGTAATTAGTACTATCCAAATCATTAAATCCATATAAATAATTTCTTTATCAAATATAAACATAATTTTCACAATATTCATGAATATATTATAGTTTTGTTTCCCTAATGAAAAATACAACCTTTCTATGAAATCATTTTTCTATATCTTAATAACTATTCAATATATCAATTTCAATACTTAATGAAAACCTTATAATGATAATTATAATAAATTTCATGATTTATATTATATAATATTTGAATATTAAAACATATGCACTGCATATTTTTCATAAACCATTACTCAGGCTTCATCATATTATACCTTAATACCACTTTCATATAATATGAAATATGAATCATGTATTAAGGTTATTCAATATAAATCTAATCATGCTACTTACATTTTATGTAAACAATTTTTTTAACACCTCATACATTTCAAATTCCATTTTTGGTCCTTTTATCAGCAGTAGTATAACCAATACTCATACCACCTTCACGATTCTCTTCATTAGGTTTGAAATTAGGAAATTTATTTTTATAATGACCATTCATTCCATGCATAAAAAATTTAACATTAGATGATGTCTAAGGGAGTAAAATATTCCCATCCATTTCATTAATATAAACCTTAATTTTTTATTCATAATTAATTTATGATTTTCCTTATTTTCCATAGTAAAAACAGATTCTTATTCCATTAATAAATTCACATGTGTGATTTAGTCCACATTCTTGACACAAAAAAACTGAATATTATTTCCTACATGATCTCCATTACCCAAACACTTAGAAATATCTTTCCTTACCTTCATTGGTGAGTTTAAGAGTTGGTTAAGTTACACACTTTTAATTTTTTTCCATGAATCTAATTTGGTATGATCACAACCTCTTTCACTCTATTGATCATCCTATTTGACATCTCATCAAAAAATTGTCGATCTCTTGTAATGGTAACAAGGTTCTTTTGGGTTCCATCTATAGACTAATACTAGAAACCATAATTTTAGATACATATGGTGCATGCCTTTCATGGGGCATGGACAAAAACTATTATATTTTTTCCTAGTGTAGCACAGTGGCTGACCAGGGTTGTCTCTCTTGAGGAGCCTTTCAGTCTGTTAACTTACTTTATGCTATATCACTTAATCTATCTCTTTTTGTGGTATTGTTTTTAAATTAATGAGTTGAAAATATATTTTGGTTTTTTATTTAAACATATAAACAATCATGCAATGAAAACAGAATGAATTAAGAAGAAAGAACTTGGTTTGGGGGTTTAATCTAGGAATTAATCATTAATCTCTTTTATATGTTGATTTTAGTATCATAATACAAACAGGAAATCTTATGATTGAATCACTAATCGTTTCTAGAATATAAAGAGTTTGAGTTTCACGTCGTTGGGGGCCATCACCCAATCGGGGACATTCGCCTTACCAATGTGTGATACTCAAATCTACCACAAACAATAAAACAAAATTTTTAAAAATACTTCATTAATATATTGACCTCACCCAAATCCAAGTCTCTAGTTAGCCTCTAATTTCTTAGAGTATGATATTACTTTGTGGATTGGGTGTAGGAAGATAGAAATATTGAGAGAGATAGAGAGGAAGAAAATAAGAAAAGTGGATGGAGAAACACAGATGTATGGATTAATAAAACTAAAAATAAAATAAATTACAATTGAAAGTGAAAATAAAAGAAAACTAAAATGAAAATAAAAATAAAAGAAGAAATGATGGGGGGAAAGAGTAGTAGCAGCATCCTGTTCCCTAGTGGGATCCCTCCTTGGCTTTGGGTGTCGAGCTGATGGTTTTGGATGGAGGAGAGGGCATCCTTTTATATGCATATTTTCGTCCCATGAATCATTTCGTGTTGTTGTACCCTTAAATGGAATATTAACGCATGGTCCCCTTCATCAATATTGTTCATAAATGTATTTAACGTTCACCCTACAATTGTTAGAGAATTTGGACCTAGGATGAAAGAGTTATGAATTTTTCATTGAAGGATTCTGTTTTTGGACGAAGCTTTCAGGAAGGTTCTTCCAAAAAAATGTTGTTCAATGGCCACCTTAATGAATTCAAAACACCACAAAATTTGGTTTCAAGTCGGACCTCTCTGTCCTCATTTTATCCCAGGTGGAAGAACCTACTTTGGATATGTGTAGGCTGATTTTGGGTTCCGTTACTGTTGTGTAGTCCACACTATTTTCCTAGAAAAATGTCAAACATCAATGAATTGTTAGGCCCATCATATGGATGAATCAGCTTTCGGTCTAGAAGACAGAGTTGGAGAAAATAAAATCAGGATTATAAAAAAATTTTAATCACAAAATATGGAAATATATATTATGTGAAATAGAAAAAATACCCCTGTGGTCAAAATCTGTTAAAAATCCAGAATTATGCGTTTTTATCAATTATGCTCATTTTCATTATAAAATTCAAAATAGCCATTTTTTAATAAAAAAAATTAATTATATGGGTTTTAAAATTTAAAAACATTAAAAAATACTCATTATTTAATAAAAACTATGTACACAAATTTTCTCTTTCAAATACCCCCACACTTTAACCATGCTTGTCCTCAAGCATAAAATCTCAACATAGAAATCATATGATACCAATGTTACCAATATTCAAATTTCAATGCAATAAAATAAAAAAAAATTCAATTTGAAATTAAACGTTCAATAATCTTCATAAAAAATCATTTTAATTTCCTATTTTTCAAAGAAATAAATAATTCACATATTATACTTTTCTCCTTTGAAAAATGATGGAACTTATCCTTTCATTCATTCAAGCTCCATTATTAATTATTAATAAACATGTCATGTCATGATTTACCTCACTTTTGATTTTTTTACTCTCATCACTCCTGATACAATTAAAGTTGAGTAATTCTCATATCATTAGAACATTCTTCTAATCCATAGACTTGTAAATGAACTGATTTCTTGACTTTGTAAAGACAAAAGACACATAAAATCATGAGGACTTGCAATAAATGTTCAAATGACTCTGAGGCTTAAGGTTGGTAGGATTTGATGCATTAAAAATTAAGACTCAAGGATGAGGATAATATCTGATGTACAATGTATCATATTAAATGTAAAATTATAATGAAATTCTCCAATTCAAAATAACATCACCCACATCCCAAAAAACAAAGAAAAAGTTATGATCAAGTAAGCATAATGGATGATTTGTGCGCCCTATTGATTTTTTTTATTTTGTACTTTTTTTAATTTTTTGAAAGATATGATTTGATCAAACCTCACATCCATAACCTAACCACATATGATCATAAGATCATCGGTCTATAAAATGGTGATTTTTGGTTCTCCAAAATCTAAACCAATTTTTCTATTTTTTTTCTTTTTGTCATTTTTTTCATTTTTTTAATTCAAGAGGGGCAAACAATAGAGTATAATAAATGATTTCATAACCATTTACAATTACAATAATAACACCCACACACTTCTTCCTCACAATATGTATCATCCAATCCACCATTATTCCCATTACCCCCACACTTCAACTTTAAAATATGATGTAAATACCAAAAGTTGGGTAGGAATGGATAAAAATGGCTTGAAACATGTCTCATCCCTATAAAGGTCATTCATGCTATCTATGGGATAAATGAAGGATTGAAGTATATGTGGGGTTTAAAGTAAATTTATCTTTTTAAATGATGCCTCATTCATTTTAAATATTTTTTTGTGCAGTCATAGCTTTGACATGTTTCAATACAAGTTCTGGTCGGTTACATGTCCCAAGATCACTCAAGAAATATGCTCAAGAATAAATAAGAAGTTCTTGGTCTAGAAATCATCTTGGGAATGAAAAATATAACATCAGAAAATCACAGATGGAATGAATAATAATGACAAATCAATCCACATAGATTTTTTAAATTCAAAGCATGAATGATGGTAGGGAAATTTCATTTACATGAATCAATTAATTCCTCCAAATCATGAGTAATTATTTCAATATCCATGCTTCATATTTAAAAATTCAATTTGTAATTTCAATCATTTAATCATATAAACATTGAAATATAAAATATGGCATCACTGTGTTCCTAAGGAACTCATGTTTCCTAGATAAGTTGAGTAAAACACCTATTCAAGTTTGGGCATGTAATTTTATCTTTAAAGATCAAAACATGTTTTGGACCAAAATGTGAAGAGTTTAAAAGATAAAACACTAAAAATGAACTCCCTTTTTTCATTAATCATGTTACTTCCCCTTCAATTTCTAGGTCATCCTTCTTCCATTATGATCATAAAAAATAGAATTACACAATTATGCATAAGTATCATGTCTTTTAAGCTCAAAAATATAAGAGGGAGGGGGATGCATGATGCACTTCATCTAGGAAATGAAATTGACATCTAATTTCATAGATTGTATGTAAAGATAAATCTTGGTACAATATCCCAAGTGGGCCCTATGTTTTTACATCCTCTAGAGGGCAGTATCAACTATTATCCAAAGTTAGATGGTGGATGACCCTTCTTAGATTTGAACCACCACATGTGGCTTTTCCTAGCTTTTGATTCACCATTCCGGGTGAGTAATGATCCATGGATAGAGTACATCATATCCCCCACCTTAACAATGAGGTACAATTTGAATGGTGGGGGTTGGATAAAGTATGAATCATTCTCCATCTCAATTTCTACTTGGGAAACCTCTTATTCTTTGTCCAGTGGATCCTCAAGGTATGATGCATCCAAATAATAGTTAATCGGAATGTTATAGTGAAATTATAATTCAATAAAATTAAAACACGAAGTATCAAGATCAAATTCTTCCTCATCAATTTCAGTAGATTTTTTCATGCTTTCCTTAGGAAAATCCACTATTATCTCCTCATGAACTTCCTTCATCAAATATTCAACATGTTCAGGGAGCTCAATTTGTTCATCAACAGGTTCACATTCGGGTTCTTCATCACCCTCCAAGACATAACTGAAATTTTATGATTCTATACAATCAAAACCACAAGGAGTGATGTATAATTCAGATTCAATGAAATTAGAAAAGATAGAGTCAACGAATGGTTCATCTCCCTAAGTTGGTTCATCTTCAATCTCTACCTCAGTGGTAAGTGAATCTTGGAGTAGACTCTCTGAGTATTGAGGTAGGTAGTCGGGCTCCTCCATCTTGACTTCAAATTCCACCACGTGGTTGGTTTCTTATTTAAGTGTTGTTGGCTCTTCATATTTGTATAGCATTGGGAGATCGGGTATATCCTCACATTTAATAAAGAATTCATCAAATCAGTGTTGATCTCCCACTTGTAGCTCAGCAGGAAAGTCTTCATCCTTTGCCACCTCATGTTCTGGATCCTACTCGGGGTTGGGTTTCTCTATTAATGCATGAAAATAGTTAAATGCTCTTTCATCTTTTATGGTAATTTGTTCAATGCATTCTATATGTTCTTTCACCTGAGTCCTTCTAAAATATACTTTCTTGTTGTAGTTTTTGATTCACCTATGAGTAATTTATCCATTCATAATAATCTAAATTTGAATCGATCATGAATTTTTTTTTTAGTGTTTTATTTTTTTAGAAAAATTGAAATCTACATAATATGTGAAAAAAGAATAAATAAATGAACAATTGATAAGCTCCCCAGCAATGGCGCCAGTTTTTATGCATGCCTATCGCGGGGGATGGACAAAAACAACTATATTTATCTCTAGTGTAGCACAGTGGCTGACCAGGGTTGTCTTTTTTGAGGATCCTTTTAGTGTGTTCACATTATTTATGCTATATTACTTAATCTATCTCTTTTTGTGGGTTTTTTTTAAATTAAGGAGATGAAAATCGTTTTTGGTTTCTTGAATTAAAAATACAATCAATCATGCAATGCAAACAGAATGAGTTAAGAAGAAAGAACTGGGTTTTGGTGTTTAGTCTTGGATTCAATCATTATTCTATTTTATATGTTTATTTTTGTTTGATAATACAAACATGAAATCTCATGTCTGAATAACTACTCTTTTCTAGAATATAAATAATTTGAGTTTCATGTCATTGGGGGCCATCACCCAATCAGGGACATTCGCCTCACCAATGCAAGACACTCAAATATACCACAAACAATAAAACAAACATTAAATAAAATTCATGAATATCTTGACCTCCCTCTAATCCACGTCTTGATTTAGCCTCTCATTTCCGAGAGTATGAGATTAGTTAGTGGGCTGGGTGTAGGAAGATATAAATATTGGGAGAGAGAGAGAAAGAAAAGAAGAAAAGTGGATGGAGAAACACAGATGCATGGATTAATAAAACTAAAAATAATATAAATTAAATTTTATAATGAAACTAAAAGGAAAATAGAATGAAAATAAAAATAAAAGAAGAAATGAGGGGGGGGGAGGGGAGTAGCAGTGGAATGTGCCCCGGTGGGATCCCTCCTTAGCATTGGGTGTCGAGCTTATGGTTTTGGATGGAGGAGAGGGTCTCCTTTTATAGGCACATTTCCATCCCCCTGAAATATTTCATGTTGTTGGACCCTTAAATGGCTGATTCACACGTGGACCCCTTCTTTAATATTGATCATAAATATCTTGATCATTCACTTTTTAAATTGCAGCGCATTTGGACCCTCGATAAAGGAGGTTTTGGGTTTATTACAGTGGTGTGTTCCATGCTGTCCTCATTCTATTCCAGGTGGAAGAACCTCATTTGGATATGTGTAGGCTGAGTTTTGGTCTTGTTACAGTGGTGTGGTCTACGCTATCAGCCCTGAAAAATGTCAAATTTCAATGAATTTTTAGGCCCTTTATATGGCCGAATCATCTCTTGGTCTAGAAGATAATGTTGGAGGAAATAAAATTGTAATTTTAACAACATTTTAATCACAAAATATAGACATATATATTTTCGAAATCACAAAAATATCCCTGTGGTAAAAATCTATCCAAAAATCCAGAATTATGCATTTTTCTCAATTACTCTCATTTTCATTATAAAATTCAAATTACCCATTTTTTAAATAAAACAATGAAATATATGGGTTTTAACATTGAAAAACATTAAAAATACTCATTATATGATAAAAAAATATGAACATAAATTTGCTCGGTCAACATATCAAAATGTAAAACTACATAATCCTTAAGAAACATATATGATGTCTAAATTAGGACGCTGTATTTTAAATCAAAGACACCATAGGCCTATTATTAGAGACATCAATGGATATATTCTTAGAAATTTCTCTTGGTATTTCACTAAATATTTCTTATCCTAGTTTTCCAAGGATGACTAAATCATCCCTTTACTATAAACTATAATGACTTAGGCATATCATAAATGGATATTACATAATTTTAAATTAATATTCATCACATTAAAAAAATACATTCCCATGGACCTTAATTGTGAAGTGTATTCCTAAACTAGGAAATATAATTTACTAACATGGTGAAATATCTTCATCATCTACCTTAAAGATATTTCCAATTAGTAATCCTACTTTAAAACATTCTTTATAACTTGGAAAAAGGAAGCATAAGAAATCGGTGATCTTAGATGGTCAGTAGGGGTAAAAAGGGGATATTTATAAGTATAACTTGAGCTTAAGAGTATGATAACATGATTCTAACAATATAATATCATACCCTTCATAACAATATTTTAATAAAGTCTCTTGAAATAAATATTGGCTATTCATAAAACACTAATCAAAATGGAATCAGGTATATAATCAATGGAATAATAAAATAGGAGTAAGATATGAAATTTATGGTATAAGGATAAAAATGTAAAAAAATTCCCTAACCCATTCCTCATTGCCAACACATATATGGTCACATAATAGGGAATTCAACTACTAGGGGGGACACACCATTATCCCCTATAATAGCCATTTCCTTAAAAGGGATCGTGTTTCCCTATCTTCCCATAGCGGATCGAGTTTCCCCATCTTTCTATAGTGCATCAGGTTTCTCCGCCGTACCATAGTGTATTGGTTTTCACCATCTTCCATAGTGGATCAAGCCCATGAACTTTATTCCTATAATTATCTCATGACATATTAATCTTTTTCCATTTCATTGGAGAGAAATATAGGTCCCACCCATCATGTAATGAAATTATAAAACTGACATCATATAATAACCCATAAAAATTTATAGTTGTCAAAAAAAAATTATCATAACCCATGAAATGAAATGGTTATCATAAAAAATTAATCATATAAGTTCCTATAAAAAGGAGATAGGTTTCATAATATTTTCATCAATGCATAACGCTTGAAAAGATAAAGGATTCAAAATCCTATAAACCATGGAAGGGAAATTGATATCATAAACATCATTCCAAAAAATAATAATTATTCTTGAAATAATATGAATGGTATTCTTGGATCATATTCCAAATAAATAATAAACTATAAAAAAGTATTTCATCTTGTACGACGAAGGATTTTTAAAGATAACACAAAATAATTCTTAAGAAAAATATTATTTCATTGAAAATTATTTTAAAAAAACCATTTCAAAAACCATTTCATAATACATAAAGATTATAAATTTCATATAAAAAATTTCATGATGAAAATTTCCTCTCCTATTGGATAATTTCTTTTTAAAAGCCAAAATTATTTTTGAAAACCTTTTTCTTCTAAAATATATTTTAAAACTTATGATGAAAACTTGAAAATATTTTGAAAAACGTTTTCTTTTGGAAATCTGAGAAAACATAAAAAAAGACTTGAAATAATTACAAATATCCTTTTCTATTAAATGGATTTGAAAAAATATAAGGAAATAAGGATATAATATAAGTAATTTTATTTTAAAATACCATTTTGAAAATATATAAGGGATGTTTGTAATGTCATTTAAAATACATTTTAAACATAAAACATTTTTGAAAAGGTTTTACATTGGAATCCATTTTAAACTCAATAAGTTTCTAGAAAATTTAAAAAAAAATCATTGAAAATTATTTTTAAAAATTATAGTTTAATATTCAAGGAAATCATGTTCATCAAATAGAATAAGTCTGTATATTCCTATCATTCTTTATTTACTTTAAAAAGTTTAGCTATGTGACATGATTAGAAAATGAAAAGAAGATTATTATTAAAACCATTTTTGTAAAAAGGTAAAACATGGTTATAAATTTCCTTTAAATATAATTGGATAATATTAATGGATTTTTGGAAATAATGTTTTATAAAAAAAATTTAAAAGAGAACATCTTTCTGACCAAAATGAGAAATGACATTGGATTTACATAAAAAACAATTATTAATTATATATAGTACCGAAGAGTCGGAAATGGTAATAATACATGAAGAAATTATTAATAACCATATAATAAGAAATTTAATGAGTGTTATTGGGATATTTATCACTGGATTTCCTCAAAGGAATCTTAATCATAAACAGTCTCGAAAAGTGATGAGATTGTGGCAATAAACTCTTAACACTTGGAAACGATGAATCATACTCACCATGTAAGAAAATAAAATAAAATAAATCATAAAATATAACTAAAATAAACATATTATTGATATTAAATGTCAAATATAAGTATACACACCTGGAAAAATAATATAGCTTAATAACAAAACAGATGTCTCAAATAAAAAATTAAGACAAAACTACATCACAAATTCAATAAATTTTGAACAGTAAAACCCCATTATAGATATTATTAAATAGTTTTGTAAATTCCCATATTTGTAATTATAAAAATATTATAAAACATTCATGCTTAGTATATACACAACCCAAAATAAATGATTGGATAATAAAGAATAATTCTCACATAAATAAATGTGAGGTGAGAAAAGTCTTACCTTTATTCATGACATTGTTTATACATGTGCAATAATATTATATTATAAATATAATTTTATTTTAAATATATTAAATAACCATAATTTTATATATAATACTGTTTTTTATTTTCTTATGACATTATATTACCCATTTTTTAACGACTCTATGTTAATGTTACGTCTTGTGAAATATCCGATTTATTTTTCGTATATGTTTTGACTTGATATTCCTGATAATCTTATATAGATCAAAATTTAATTATTTATAGAATGTAAAAATGGATAAAAATATCATTTATATTCATAATTTATGTATTTATAACAATCTATAAAAGATAGAATTATAAAATGGGATACACCGTTCATAGAGATGGGAGTCCATCCGTACGCATATATGTATATGTGTGTGTGTGTGTATATATATATATTATATTTCTAGTAGTATTATTATTTCATACTTATCATATACATTTTAGAATATCATCCTTAAAACATTCCATGTAATGTGTGAACAAATCACTTCTCTTTGATGAGGCGGTAGTCCACACATCCTCAAAATAAGTTATTGAATTTAAAAAAAATGGAAAAAATAAAGTTTTTTTAGAGTAATTATAAAATTATAAATAAATTATAAATACAATATATATTTTATAAAAACTTTATATCAATTATAATTCCCACCATGAGTGTTTTTAGTGGGAAAATGAGAAATAGTAATTTCAAGAGGTAGTAGTCTGCTGTACACACAAACGGTAAGTTTGTTAACCAATACATGGAAGTTTGAGTAGGTGTAGGTAAAACAATTAAAACCAAAAAATATCAGTATATTTATTATTCATATTTTATTTTATAAAAATGTTATAATAATAATGTAGGTGATGGAGAATGAAAATATAACCAAAGAGGTAGTTAAAAGATGTAACCTCTTTTTTTGGTAATTCTTTTGGTTTCCACTGATGGAATGAATTTTTTACATTATTCCCAAAATGAGGTTTTTATATTGAGATTAGGGAAGTTAGGATATTATTTGGGATATTTATTGATGATTCAAGTTTCCTTGAGAGGTTTAACAAAGGGGAAGATTCTGTGTATTTTTATAGAGGAGGAGGGATGGGATTCATGTAAATAGAAAATGGAAAAAAATTGGGAGGTCTCATTTACATCGTATGATTAATAAATTGACAACTAAAGTAGTTATGGTTATTTATTGTTTATAAAAACCTCCAAAAAACAAAAATAAATCAATTTTGTTAATTTTGTTCCTTAACATCTAAGTGTACAACTTTAATAATTTTTTGATTTTGTTAAGTTAAATAGTTTTCAAACCTAAATAATTTAACAATTCATACTAAATTAAAATTTTAATTTACAATAAAAAATAGAGCCACTTAATTCTAAATATGATATCTATTTTTTAAAAAATATCATGTGAGTTTTAAATTAATTTTAAAATAAGATCATATAATGTGAAAAAACAGTACATTAACATAAACCATCCTTATAATGTTTTTTCTATTTAAAGGATAATATGTTCATTAAGAATATAAATTGGTCTATTAAAAGGAAATATTTGTTATTTATTATCCCATAAAAATTAGCTTTCCGAATATTTTATTTTTAGTAAATTTTAAATCTTTTATTAAAAAATTATTTATTTTAGTTACGTTTTAATGACATAATTACTACATTTGGAATTACATATACAGTTAATATAGATAATTCATTTCTAAAAATTAAATATTAATTAATATGAAGTGAAAAAATTATTATTTTTTAAAATATTTTTTGAAACCAAAATAATGTACTTTTGTTTCCATATTTCAAGTATTTATAATTGTTAAATGTATGGAAGGTTATTTTTTCTTTTTTATAACCTAACTTATTATATTGGTCACATTCATTAAATATTATCCCAATAAAACATAAAATTCAATCCTATATGGTATATGTCAAAAATATAGGTTGAAAATTTATTTTTAACAAGTTGGTATGATATTTTACACCATAAGATTAATGTTTGAGCACTAATTTAACTATTTTTTCCCTAATCATTGAAATTAATTATAACTGTTTTCAATAATAATTTTAGTCAGAAAATTATGTTGATTTCATGAGATAAAAAAATCAAACCGAATCCAATATATCTGTATTAATATTTCTAAAATCAATTCATAGAAGTTGTTAAAATTAATTTAAAATTAATCATGTAGATATTGGGAGGAAACTATTTTTTATAGAAAAGAGTATAAAAAATTGAATTGGTTTTATATCAAATATCAATATCAAATTTATTCCATTTAAATAAATTATATTAATTGATTTAAAACTGGTCTAATTAAACATAAATTTCAAAATAAAATATTATTTAACTAAATAAATATGTTAGCTGAAAAAAGTGGATTTCATTTAAAATTCAATATTTTTCACTATTCATCTCAAAATGAACTATTTTAGGAAACTCCCCCCCCCAAAGAAAACCCCTGTCTAATTTTGACATTATGAATTCAGAAATGGTGTTTATTTTATCAAATTTAATTTCAAAAGTTTTCTAAAATTAATTTTATTATTTCTCATAGAATTATATAATAAAAGATCATTTGAGAGAATTATATTTTCAATCATTTAAATACTTTTCCAAAAATTATACATATTATTATAAATATGTCTTATTTACATAAAACCATTATAAATCATACAAAAAAGTATTTATTTCTATTTATGTCACTATTATTAGTGGCTACGTTAATACTATCTTTCCTGAATAATTATAGTAATAAATTTTTGTTTCATTGAAGCTCGTTGTTTGTGTTTCATGTAGCGCAAGCTTTTCTCGGGGTATCTTATAAAAAATATTAACATGGTATAGGGTGAAACGTAATACATTAATGAAAATCAATTTATTCAAAAATGGTTAATAAAAACGCAGGGTGTAACAAGGTATGTGTTATATAATAAATATTGAAGATAAATACATCTTATATATCATATATATCATATAATAATTTTTTTTCATCATTATTACAATCCATGAAAGGTTATAATAGAATAAATAATGGAATTGATTCACAAGATGGTAGTTTTCTGGTCACACGAATGATGATTGTGTGTCCAATTTAGTGGAAGTATGTGTAATTGTAGTTTCTTACCTTAACATAACAACATCATGGTATATTTTGGATACTAATGTTATTATATATTCATTGAATCATAACTGTTTAGGGCTGGATAAATAATTAATACAAAAGATCATGTGGAAGGGTGTCTTTTTTATTGGGTAACTCCTTCATGTTTTCCCAAAAATATACTTCTTTGGTATGCTTGATACCAAAATTGGGGCTTCTATAATGATGGGAGGAATTTTGGGGGATTAATTGGGTAGGTTTTGGACGAGATAATTGGATTTAGAGGTGTGACTATATGTAATAGGTGATTTCCCAATAATAAGTGGGGGAAAGGACACACTTGGAATTTGTGAAAATAATTTGTCTGATTAAAATATTATTACCTACAGAGATGATTCCATAACAAAAAAATATTCAATACCTAAATGGTTAAGGTATATATATGGCTAGTGGGTTTTGTACAAGGGTAGGGTCATTTTAACTTATTATAATGTATGTTAAGTAATTAATTAAACTATTTTTTAACATAATCATTGTAATCAATTTTAACTTATTTTACTGAGCAATTTGGTAAAAAGTTAATTTGGACTTATTAGAAATTATAAATAATGATTATTTCAAATATAAAATCCATTAACCAAAATTCTATACATATAATGGGAATAAATTATTGTAATATCACTCTTATAGATAGGATGAGACGACGAGTTTTTAAGGTGGAAAGAATCTAAAGTTTGAAATGTTTTTATAACCAATTTTAATATGATATTGGGTATAATGACATAAATTGGTCTAATTTATTTAAATTTTAATTACATATATATTAAAACAAATTTAGATACTATTTAAATATATAAATAAAATAAATGAAAATATTTTTTCAATTAATATTCAATGTTTTTTAGTATTCATCAAAATAAAATTCTCAAAAAAATACCGAAAATTCACACTGATATAGTTTTGGAATTTATATTTCAAAAAATAATTTAATTATGTAATATAAAATTAATAAACATTCAATAAAAATTTAATTAAAATAGGTTCACCATTAAAAGGAAGTAAAACTTCCTTTAAAAAAATATAGCTTTTATGCATAAAATTGGATTTTATTTTCATATATTATGACTATAAAATATATTTTATTTATTTCAACAATAATTGATTGAAAATATAAAATATAAATCTCCTTAAAAAAATCACTAATATTAATCAGTTTAATTTATTTCTATAAAACACCATTTTGATAATAAAAATATTTTCTTATAGAAACATTCCATTCATATTCAATTGGTTCTTATATTCGTTTATAATTAATTAGAAACAAATTTAATTCATTACATATTTTTAAAAGAAATATTATTTTCATAATTTATTTAATCATATTCTTAACCGCCAATTTAATAGTAAGATTATATCTTATTATATAAATATAAATTTTTAAATACTATGGCGATTCTTGGTAAAACCCAGTCTTGCGTGTGACTTAATCTATAAAAGAAACTCATAATTTTGCATAACAAAATTTAATCATAATATTGAATTTATATAAATATAATCTAATTATTCAGTGTAAAGAAATCCTAAAATGGTTTTGTGTATCATACAAGAATAACTTGGTTTAGCGTGCAATGAAGACCATCAATGAAATTTAATTTATTCAAAAAATAATAATTCACAAAAACATGGTGTGATACAATAGTCAACATTTATATTTGAGTTCAAAAACTAAAAAATAAATCAAACACATGGTTCAAAATAAATAATAAACTTTTTATACTTATAATATAACTCGATATATCCATTGAATGAAATTTTTAAGAAGAACATTGACACTTAAAACTAAATTAGATATCTATTATTGAATAAAATAGTATATTAATGAATAATAATTTAGGGAAGAAATTAAATAAATGAATAATTTATAATTTTATACAAGATATAAATATCTTAAAAACATTATAAATATATTTATTATAAATATTTTATAATTTAAAGAACCATTTTATAACACCCCATGTTATTTTAATCACTTATTTCAAATAAATTTAATGTTTTTTATATTTGGAAATACACACAAAAACATGTTTATATTTTATTACAAGAATTATTGGTTTTAGAAGGCATTACTCGCAACACGAAGTCTAGCATGCATTATATGCAATGTCCAGTTTAAAGGGAATGTGACATACTATAAAAATATTATTATTTAATATGATATTATTCCGCAAGCTATTGAAATGGTCGGTATAAATAGGGTTCACTAAATTATGAAAATATAAAATTTACAGATGTATATAAATTGATTTTTTTATGACCAATTAATTATAAATGAAAATAAAAACTATTTGAAAATAAATGAAATAGTTTTCTAGCAATTATTCTTATGCACACAAATGTCTTCAACCTCAATAAAATTTAAAAAAAATTGTGAATTATTTTAATAAAATTTATGTATTATATAATAAATAAAATTTTTAACATTCATATAATTTCATTATAGAGATGAGATATAAATAAAACTAACTTTACACTTAAAACTGTATTTTTCAAAAGAAAAATTTTCCCACCATTTTCACTCTTATTGTAAAATTATTTTTCCCAATATTGGATTTTTTTGGAAAAAATAAAATAATTTTTTGAAATCATGATGTCAAAAAATTCTTAGGTTAAATTTAGTATAACTTATTTAGAAGATAAACATTTCAATTAATAGTAAAAATACTTGTTTGATTAATAATTATCATGTATTTAAGTATTAAAAATCATCCATAACCTCTTAGTATAGTTTTAGAACTCAAATTATGCCAATTAAAAATATATTCATAATTTTTTTTTCGTTGGAATCAATTTCATATTGAATTTGGAAATATAATATATCTATACTTTTAAACATTTTCACCTTGTAAAACCACTTTATCACTGCATTTGTGGAATTAATTTTATATTAATTATTTACACTTGTGTTTTTTGAATTTGGAAAAATAGATTACTTATTTTAAATTAGAATAATTTATATTATATAATATTGCTATTTAAATTTTTATCTTAATCAATTGAAACAATAGTAAAAATTAATTACCATGGTTAAGTGGAAAATGGGTTTACCAGTGGAGTTAAACTAAAAGGAAAAGAAGACAATAAGATTAAAAAAATTTCCAAATCACATTTTATGTACATAGTTCTATCTTCACATATTTAATTTTTCTTAATAGCCCATTATTCCTCCTTTTTCCAGTTCAAAAAAAAGAATACCCCTTTTTCTTTTCAAATATTTCAATTGTGATACTCACCTCACTTATAAAAGGTCACCCCATGTATTCTACTCTTTACACCACTAAAACAATTTTGTTCTTCCAATAACTACCAAATTAACTTCTTTACATACCACATCTATTCCTATAATCATTATTTTGGTTATATATAAATGCTAAAAATCCTTTTGGTATAAACTGAAAAAAATTTCTCAATTAGAGGTAACAACTCTAACTTGGTGTTCTAAAATATTTAATACTCCACCTCTTAAAATTATTTTTAAAAAATTACTATATAAAAAATATAGTAATTTAAACATATTTATTTTTTATTATTTTAATAAAACAATCTAAATTTGTATCATCTTCTATCAAATTGGATATAAAATAATTATTTGTGTGTATGGTGGATAACAACCTCTCAAACTAATGTAATTAGTTTTCCAACAACTTCTCTAATTGATTTATATAATGATAGATTTAATTTTTTTTATAATATATTTTGGATATTTCATTACCTTTTTAATTATAATACCACATTTACAATCTTAACACCAAATCCATTGGAAAATAGTAACATCCCTCGTATGTATGGCACACTTCCGCCTTGTGAACCAATGTATTGTTATTTCATATCCATTATACTTGGATGGTAGTAAGGATAAATTATATAAATATATATGATATCGGTAACATATTTATACTTCTATAATTTTTATATCACACATAACACCTTACTTTCTATTTTTTGGCAATATAATAAATTCGCTTGTGTGTACGATGGACTACCACCTCGCGAAGCATTATGATTTATTTGTCACATATGATTTATACGGAAGGTAATAAATATAGGTTTAAACACTATTAAGAGACATTTATATTAAATAACTAGGATTTTATAATTTTAATATATTATTTTCCTTTTTTATTTTCATTTATTGAGAAAATTGAAATAGTGTTCATGCATACGTATGGCCACCGCCTCCATGAATGGTGTATTTCATTTTCTATATCTAAAACTTCTTGATTAAGAAAATTGAATATACAATAAATATATAATATATTTATATCATGGTTAAAATTTTGTATACTATTTAACCATGATTAATGTAATAGTAATGAAAAACAACAAATCAAATCATACATGAAAAACAATGTGGTTATTATCTAAAACATTATTTAAACAGTTAATTTTTAATACATGGGAAAGAAATGTTCATAAGTAAATAATATATGTGATGATATATATAAGTATTATTCTATAATATGTTTATAATAAGCTTGTATTTATTTTAAATGAGTTTCAAATGTGTATGATAGAAGACGATACTTAATTCAAGCTTTTCTTATCACACTTTTTACTTTTGTGTGACATGTTCCATTATTTACAACATATATATTTCATGTGGTGTATATAAAACCCATGAATTCATTTTATGATGATTCAACTAAAAGTAATATTTATTTATAGAATGTTTTTATGATTTCACCTTCATCAAATTTATGGTTAAAATGTTTCTAATGTTTTGAGGGATTTTTTTTCTCAATTTTTCTTATTTATGACATCATTATGGTATGTACCTATATTCTTTTATAAGTTGTATATATATTATATTTTTCATGTAATATAAGTAAATTATTTATTATCCTTATACTATTTGTTTTATTTAATTTTATTTTGTCATGGGTGATTACGATTCAATATTACCAAAGCGGTAATGGTTTTATGATATAATCTCATCATTTATCGGGATTGTCTATGGTGGTACTTCAAATGATTATATATTATGATATATCTATCTAGAAGGTCATGAACATTAATATAATATGGTTATTTCAAGGGAATTCAATTATTTCATTCATTTTCCTCTCTTTATGTACTCAATAGTTTAAATGAATGTTTAAGAAAACGTGTTCATTTCATTCTCCAGTCAAAAACCTCTTTCAATGGATAACAGGTTTTATAAAAATGTTTTCAAAATATTTTCTAACACTCTAAAAATTGTTTTTAAAGAAATTTATAACCATTTTTTAATTTTTACAAATTGTTTTGAAAGTAATATTCATGTCATTTTCCAAACGAGTACCATATGGATTTCCATAAAAATTTAAAAGAAATAATTGATTTAAATTTCATGACATGAATGGTATGTCCCAAAATCATGATAACCTTTTGTTTTATAGATTATATTAAATGTGTAAATTTTTATTTTCAATGAAAAGGATTTACCAAAAAATTATATATTTTTATGTTTAAAAAACGTTATTTTCAAAATAGAATTGACATTTTTGTTATGAAATGTTTTAAATTGTTTTTAAATATTTCTTTATATGTTTCTAAGGTTGGTTTTAATAAAAGGGATTTTGAAATTTTTTTATTAAAAAAAACTCAAATTGGAAGGGATAGTTTCCTAATTAAAGTTTCCAACTGATATTCCAAAATAATTTTCCATCTAA
Source organism: Viscum album (assembly GCA_963277665.1). Lineage (NCBI taxonomy): Eukaryota > Viridiplantae > Streptophyta > Magnoliopsida > Santalales > Viscaceae > Viscum > Viscum album. The sequence continues at coordinate 480,317,039 of OY728134.1, forward strand.
GATAGATTTCTATGATGTTACTTATTCTCTGCTTGGGATATGATCCAAAGATAAAATTCAAATTCATTCATTTGATGGATTATTTTTTCTGATAAAAAGATGTTTATGAAATAAATTTCTCATCCATTAACAAGATCAAATTCTTATGAAACCCTAATCTTTTTCCACTAGTTATTATTTTATAAAATTATGAATGGATTATGAAACATATTTTTTTTAAACATGTTATGTTATAAAAATAGTTTTATGAAACGCATTTATTTATAGGTATTCAGATATGTTGACGATTTTATGATCTTAAAGAACACATATATATTATTTTCATTATGTGATGGTGGTTATGTTATAACAAAAGTGGAGAGTTATATTTTAACCAAGGACGATTGTTACATTATAAACAATATTGGTGGGACCAATATCTCTATCCAATGTATTAAATAATAACCATTATTCCTTGATATATACAAGACTGAAATTGGAAGTGAACCAAGTTAATTAATTTAATTTATCAACTATGATAGTCTTGGGAGTGAAATATGACTTATGTGATGGTTTTGGGTGTGAAATTATTATTCTATGACTTTTTTTCAATGATCATTCACTATTATGTAAATGATATTATATGTTTATATTTATACCACAATTCCATGTGTTATGTTTATTATCATCATAAATATTCGTATTCAATGAAAATAAAAGAGTACTAGATGCATGCTGTCCTTATAGATATTCCCAGATAATGGTAGGATTCAACGAGGCCTAAAATATTTAACACCAAGGGCATGTCATCTTATGATATTAACACCTTCTGGTTTCAAACTATTAATGACATGAAAAAACAAAAACTCTCTACCAAGAATTTCTATTGAGGAATAGTAGTCCTCTGCCTTGTTACCCTCCCACTAGATATGGGAAACATTGATATCAACACTCATGATGCTCCTAATTGTTTTAATATTATAGAAGATAGACCAAGGAACTACATTATGAACACAAATAGCATTATATAAGATATTATAATCTATTTCATCTTTAGTAATCTCGAAATTTATTTTTTTGAAAATATTCATTCCAGTAAGCATGGTAATTGCCTCAGTATAAAGTGAGCTACCTTGCCCTGACCTAATAAAAATGCTTGGATAGTCGACCCAAAACTGCCACGGAAAATCCCACCCCATGGCTTTAACCTGAAACACATGATATGTTAATGTTAAATTTAAATCCCCTTTAATGTGGGTACCAATAGACCCAGTTGCCCTAATGATGAGTAACATATCATGCTATCTGATTTATAAAAATATCATTTAGCAATGAACCTCCTACATATTTCCTACAGCCATGACAAAATCAACAAGGAGATTTGTTACCCTTCATATAATCAGACAACCATTTTTAATTATTCCCACACAAATGTACTTATTCCTTTCTTGACAAAGGCATCAACAACCTGCCAGTAAAATCATAGTATGGTCCACTCTTTCGATACCTCCCACAGTAGATCCATGGTACCAGTGTTCAAGGAATGACTGATCGGACATATTTGGAGATGGAAATATAGTGAACTCACAAAAAACCCCATACTTCATGATCCCATTATCTATCAAAGATAATATGGTCATATCTATCTTCTTTATGCCTCTTGCATCGAATGCATCTGGAAATAATATAAATCCCAAATTGTTTGACATTTTCATCAGTAGGAACATCTAAATTCAAGATCCTCTAAGATATGAAGTTATATTTCTTGGGAATATCCTTGACCCATAGTATATTATTCCATGAATTTACTAGATCATGCATGTTATGCTTCCTATGGTAATCCCTCATTGTGAAATATTTAGAAGGAGGAGTAAAGACACACTTATTAGATTCAATATATAACACAATGAGGTTGAATAGGACCTATTGATTGTTGTCCAATACTGCATTAGTAAAATCTAGTTACTGGTAGGCATCCTTGAATGATATATTCATAAAAAGACATCCTAGATACCCAATTAACTCCCCACTCCAGTTGTGGTACCAAAACATGATATCACCCATCCTAATATAACAATAAGAATAAGGCATAAGGTTATCAATAATTGAACCAATACTATTCTATAAAGGAGTTCCATGTCTCTCTAATGCAATATTTCCTCCAACTAAGTTTACAAGCATATTTCTCCCTCATAACATTCGACATTTCGAAACCTCCCATGAGAGATTTTCATGCATGCACCTATTAGTATCTTCAAGGCTACAAACATTAATCCCACCATCAAGAACAGGGTGAGGAAAAATACCCCATTAAACCCATTTTATCATACCCTCATCATTAGGATCCCATATAAAATTAGAAATAATTCTATAAAAGATTTTTTTACCCCCTTGGGAACCTTGAGAGAAGATAGTCCATGAATGGGGGTGTCCAGAAGCACCCTATTAACCCATGTTTTTCTACCTCAGAATGATTGGTAATTATATTTCAAGTTAATAACCCGAGCTGTATGCCTGTTGTTCAAAGTATCAATGTCACGAATCTGAAGCCTTCTAAATGATAGTGGTTCCCCTAGATAATCCATAGTAAGGATCCAATTTTTCATTTCCAGGATATGCCCCACAGTATACATTTGTCCTGATGTAAAGCTGCTGGATATATAAAAATAGCTCTTCCTCTTATTAATTACTTGACAATAAAAAATAAATACTCATCCAAGACCCTATTCAAACCAAATAGTGATCTAATTGATTCATTCTTGAAAATAATGGTATCATTGGAAAATATAAGATGAGACATTGAAGGGGATCCCATCCTATTGCAACAACGAAGAATAACACCATGGATCAGGCTCCTATGAATTATTCGACTGAGAACATCTGGAATAATAATAAAAATACTCAGAGATATTGGATCCCCTTATGAAATATCTTGGGGTGATTTATTGAAGCCATAAGTCTCCCCCATAAAGGAAACTACCAACTAGGAAGGACAATAACCACGAAAAAATATATTAATGTTCTATAGAGAAAATCCTATAGCAGCCAAAACCCTTTTGATAAAACCAAATTCCACAGAATCATAAGATTTATTAATTTAAAGTTAAATTTCAACATTATATACTCAGTTTTCAAGGTTATTATCCCTAAACATTTCTGAGGCCCATTCTATATCCCCCTAAATAGTACGACCTTTCACAACATTGTGTAGCTCCAGAGATATCCATCGGGGTAGATGAAGGGACAACTGAGCATTGAAGTTACTTGAAATGATATAATATGTTACATTACACATAATTATAGGGAGATAATGCAGGAGATATGTAGGATTCATGGACATCGGAATGAGAACCACAGTGGTGGAACAAGTACCTTGAGAAAAATTCCCAACCATGAAAAAATCATGAATCGCTACAATGATATCACCCTTAATAACGTCCCACAGTGATCTATAGAAAGCTGCATGAAAACTATCTGATCGATAAGCACTATCCAGATTGTACTTCATCATAGCATCAAATATCTCTTTTTCCTGAATAATTTATTACATCATGTCACTATCATAGGATAAAACACAATGTTGGATAATATCAAAAATATTTTTGGTTTTCCTTGGATATCCATTAGGTGTCTTAATGTTGGGTCCATCCCGAAGGTCTCTATGGTGAGAATTATCCAGGGTCCAAATAATGCCTCTATAATCTATAAATGAAGCACCCTCAGGTAATATATTAGGTTTAATTAACCTTTTCCACTTCTTAATACAGGCTTGTAAGTACACTTTATTTTTATCGTTGTCTTTCATCCACTCGATCCTTTCTTTATCGTTAGACAAATGCTATTAAATTAGAAGAATATACACTAAATACACTTTTTTACAGGATACATTCTCAAATACCAATACATCCCATTCCTCCTTAATATTTTTTTCGAGGTGATCATCCTCTAGTATGGTGTCATGAATGTCTCTTTCTAATGTTTGGAGATCCTTTGAACACACCTTTACTTTTTTCTTGAGGCTTCTGAATTTATTTTTGGACAACATACCATGTATTCCATTGGATGGGTTCTTCCTATGAATTCTTTAAAAAAATAATTTAAGATCAGATCATAATTCCAATTTAGATAATATTAGAACCCCTCAAAATTATCATTGGTATAAGTTACAGTGATCAGCAGTGTATAATGATCTAATACACCTTACACCAAGTGTTCAACTTTAGAATTAGAGTACAAGGGGAATGCATGTTTGTTTCCAAAATATATATCTAGGAGAATCTATAATCTACTTTCAACCATTCCATTATTACACCACATAAAAATTTCTCCATAATATCCAAAATCCAGCTGCCCTTTTCCAACCCTAAATAGATTGAGTTTATTACTACCAAATCTTGGAAAAAGACATCACCCCTTCTTCTCATCTCAGTCAGAAATAATATTAAAATTACCTCCAATAAACCAAAAGAGATTTCAAGCATCAAAAATGTTGAGAATATTGCACAATAGAAACCTTTTTTGGGGATCACAGCTCCCTTAAAAGAACTAGATAAAGAAAGTGTGATAGTCTCGAGTCCCTTTGATAGTGATGAATTGGCCACCTACTTGATTGTGATCCACCTTAAAAACATTGTGCCAAATGATCCATATATGTCGATTAAATGGGTCCACATACATGAATCCATAAATTTTGGGTTTTCCGTAATAATCACCAATCACGTCTAGGTGTTTTTTATGCGCAAGAATAACAACCATTAAAATATTTGGTTAGTCACCTCAAAAGTAATGAAATATGTCTTAACCTTGTTTCCAATACCCTGGGCATTCCATATGTGCACTATAATCATTGAAATGAAAAAGTTCTAGGATTGTCTTTAGAACTTATCACCTTCTCAAAATGGGTGAGAAACCTCACCTTCTATAACATAGACTGTGATCTATTTCCAGATCTATTATATTTTTGAGTGAAAACAACTTAAGGATGGGAGGAGTCTAGATTAGAAATTTTCCCCTCCTATATAATGTATATTTTGATTACCATCATGTTCCGGATGAAAAATGGTATCACAATATCTCCCTCTCATAAAGTGCATTTGGAGTAGAAGGAATATCATCAAAATAAAAATCGTCAGATGAAAGGACTATTCTGGAAGGTTCCTCCTTACTATAATCTTATTATGACTCAATGTGGGATGACAACAAAGTTCCAAGGTATCACAGTAGTAGAACTTGATCAATACTACCAAAAATTTTAGTTTATAGGCACATGAAAATGATGTAAAAAAAATCTCCTACTTGAATATGGGTAGCTGGTCTTGGGATATATAGAGCAATCTACTGCCAGGACATCCCAGAATCTTGAATCTGGTCATTCGATAGTACAATAGGATAGGTAGGCGCTGCCTCATCAAGGACCTGATTTTCACCTTATATTCTTCTAGAGTAAACATTGAGCCTAGTAGATTTGTTATCTTCTCCCATACTAACACCCAGAACAAGCCTTCAATTTTTTCCCATGTGATTTTGGTGGTAAAACATATAAAGAGTTTCCTTGGAGTAGGAAATTGGAATGAAATATCATAAATATAGAATACACTATATCATGAATCCAAGAAAATGAATCTTGTGCCCAGAGAACATGTTCTTTTAGTACTAAATGAAACAGATTCATCTCGACCCATATTTGAGCCACCAAGATATCCACACAAGATTTGTTACTAATATCTAAGCATTTGAAACCATTAAGAGAGTCTCCAATAATCTATATAAATACTTCATTATGAAAAGAAAGAGGAAGACCTGGGATATTGACCCATACACCAACTATCGAGATTTCCTTGCCTCGATGAGCATCCAAAGACCATATGGATAAGATAAAGTTCCACTAGACAATAGAATGTGGATAAAGTCACCACACCAGAATTATATCCTCCCAAGAACCCAAGATGATATAAAAAGATTCTATGTGGATCAAAGAGGTTTGCACCGGAAATTGAAGGACCCACGAAATCACAATCCGTTTGAAAAATGAGGAAGGTTGCTTCACAAACCCAACATAGTCAAACAACATCCATCACAATAACTATAAAACCTCCTCAAATGTCGATGCAGAAAATTTCATATAGATCTGGGACCCATTACAAACAACATCTGGATGAGCCACATAAATTTCTTGAATACACGTTAGAAAATAAGAAGGAACACTTGAGCAAAGAGCATCCCTAAATGATTTAATGGAAGGTTCAACATTTGGAAGATATTCTAGATCAACAACCATTGATGATTGTTGATATCTAGAGGGTCATGTAACAAATACCACTGGATACGATGGTAGAATAAAAGAGTCATCACCAGAATTTGTCGTGAAAACTATTTTCTCTCTCATCGTCATTCTTGGAAATCATTTGTTTCACTTCATGTTTCATAATTCCATGTGTTATCTCAATTTTATGATGTCGTGACACATGTTATTTAATTTCATTATGATTGATGTCTTATGAACTGAAAATATTTAATCAATAACTTAATATTTTTATCTTTCATATATAGGATATGGTTTTTATAAGTTATACTCACATTCTCATACCAGTATTCACATGTTTTGATTATATATTTACCATGTCGACCCATATTTATCTTCTAATCTAACCCATTATTATGATTACTCTCTCCAAATTATGATGATTGGCATTATGTGCGACATGTGTAAGAAGTGTTATAGCTATGATGAACTAATTTAGAGATTGTTTAGAACACCTATGTTACCTTTTTTTATGATTCCATGTTTCCCAAGTTAGAATACCTTTATGATAATTAGGAATTTGTTTGAGTAATGTAATGAATATTTATCTAAAATATATAGTCTCTATGTTTGAGATGTTTTGGGTTTCTAAATTTTTAATTCAATTATGTAAAATAAATAAATGTGAAAATTCAAATTTTATTTTTACCAGGATTTTATCGTATTATAAATTTACATGGAAGTATTTTTGAACTCATTCATATTTAAAATAAAATAAATTTATGAGAACAATTATATTCATATATAATTTTAATATTTTATATAAAAAAAATTCCTAAAATACATACCGCATATTTTACTATATTAAATCCTTTAATCAAATAATTAGTAGCCTAATTTTTAATGATTTTTAATATATGTGATATAATATTACCATTTGATAAATTAATATAAAAACCTAATTTTTGACTATTTTTATTATTTAAAAAAGTTTATAAATTCATTGTATACATTATTACTATACAATGTGTTATAAAATGTTTATTTTATTTTTTGATTCCACCATCAGATTCATTATCATCCATTCAGGTTCATATCAGATAATTTTATTTATTGGTTAACAAAATAATATTTTATAATTATAAAAACCAATAATATTTTTGTATAAAAAATGTCCTTTATAAGTGAAAATATTTTTGAAGAGATCTAAGGACTCTTTCTTAAAGAAAAGTTATTTGAGGAGGGAAATTAGAGGTTCCACTATCCAAATTCGGATGATGTTTCTGGATAATATCTCATTATTTAATTATAAAAATATAATTATAATTTTATCCATAGTCATATATTTCAAAATCCAAAACATGGTAAAATAAATTTTAAATACTATATTTTTCTGAATCATTAACCACTCCAATTTTTTTAAATAATAAAATATTGTTTATATTTTATAATCAATCATGAATTTATTAAGAAATATATAATGTTCATATAATAATGTCATCAAATATGTCTATTTTCTAAAAATATTCATATTATATAAAAGTCTTATTTTCCTAGTTTCTTTATTATTTTAAAATCAATACCGGTTTAAAGGATGTTTCACCTATAGCATTTATTGTGTGGTATAAAATCACTCATTTTAACACATAATATGTGACATCCATGAGATGATTATAGAAATTGTTTTCCCAAAAATTTTGTGATACATTTCTCATTTCATTGGTATTTTAATTTCAATAGTAGAGATCCTCACTTCATTACCATTTACGTAAAAGATTCCAAAAGAGTGTATAAAATTTTTAACCATTGTTGTGATATAATTTTAGTGTCATGGGGAAAAAAAGGTTCCAAATATATTGGAAATAATAAAAATATTTTATTTTTTAAATTATCTATCCAAACATATGGATTAAATAAAATGGTTTTTTCTGAATAAAATAAATTATGAATAAATGTGTTTTTCCTTATTAATCCATTATATACAAAATCAATCGGATGATCATGATAAATATCACTATGATAAACCCTACATAATCTTAATTCATATGTTTTAAATATATATTGAAAACAGCCCAATTCATAGGAAGGACTCCATTCAATCCATGGAATTAAAGACGATTCATGTTAATTGGTGAAGATAACTAAGAGCAAGATAAATTTATATTGTATGTTCTCTAGTAAGATTAATATAAAAACATTTAATTTTAAAAGCATCATTGTATAGTATTGAAGTACAATACTTGATGATTCAATGATTTATAAACACCCACTAATTAATTATTCTAAATTTTTGAACCCTCAATCAAATTAAACTACTTATTTAAATATCATCAATAGATAATAAAATGTTTTACTCCATGAACGTTGTATATTCTGTTATCGATAAATCCATAAATTTTCATCATGTAAGGATGAAATGATCCTTATAGGTAATAATGTGATGAGTATTTTGATACCCATGATTTCATATAACATATAAATGGCTACAAAGTACTCCATAGAATAATGACCCTCAATAAAACATGAATTTTTAAAGCACAAACAATGATGTGGTTTTTATTACAATCTTATGGTTTTTCAGTAGTGCATATATCTAATAGTAAGATCTCTAAAAAATTATTCCCTTTATTAAACCTTATTAAGAATTTATATTTTTAAATAATTATTTTATAATTGGATTTCATATAATAATTATTTTTTTGGATTTATAAAATTTACTCATTTAAGGTCATCTCAAACACATGTTCTTTGAACCATATTTTTTAAAATTTTAAATTCCCTAATGGTTATAGTTTTTGAATGAGAAAGTGATTTAAATAGAATAATATGATGTTTTATAAGGCATTTAATAGTGATTTGAATATTATAAATTTTAATGTATCAAAATAAAGATGTTTTTTGTGGGGATAAGGGTTTTTTTTTATTTTTTATAGATTAATAAAAAAATTAAATTCATTATTCAGAGACTATTTTGTGATTTAGATATTAGATTTAGTATGAATGGAAAAAATGAGTATTAATATTGATTACTTAGTTCATGATATATGCATGGTATCATAATGGTGGTGATTAAATAGTGTTTAATCCATAAAGGTGTTTATTATTAATACTTTACCATTCTTTTACATGGTTACTTATTCCCTTAATTGATATACTATTTTGGAATGGAAAATTTAGTTTTTTATTATTTTAAAATTTTATTTATATAAATATTTAGTTTTTATACCACATGATGTGTGATTAAGTTATCATTATTATTTTGATTTATTATATGTTTAATGTTTAAAATAATTAATATTATTTTTTAAAACTTAATTATTTTATATGAATTATTTCTGTTGTGAAGGAATCCTAGGAGGAGTCCTTTAGGAAAAGCTTTTAAGTATGTGTCCATACTCAAACCCTAATTTTATACTCCCTAACACATGTATATGTATTTTTATTTTATTTTTATTTTAACAAATATAAATACCATTGATATTGTTAATTGATTTTTAAAATCTACATCAACGTATCGTTTGTAGAATAACTACTGATAATTAGAATCCATGGATCATATAATCAGATCCAATCATTTTCTCCAGTTTTATTTTTGGTCATTTTTATTTTTAAAATGGTTAAAAAGGTTTTATCACTTTTTTTCAATATAAATCATATTCTAATTTTTATGGAATTCCTTATATTTATTTTTATTACATTTTAACATATTTTTATATTTTCATAAATATGTGTTTGAGGGAAATATATCCCCCACTTGATGTGTTTATCCCTTATTAGTTATTGGAAATATCTTATAATATGGGAGAATGTGTAAATGGTTAGTGGTGGTTTGGATCAATTTTAGGGTAATAAAACCAATATTATTTCTACATGACATATATTTCAAATAAAAAGTTTTTATTTAAAAAAATCAGGTTAATATGCATTACTTGTTAAAATACTATATTAAAGATATCATAATTTTGTTAAAATATATATATGTATTCAAATATAAAATAATTTCATAGTTTAACTAGAAATAATTTCTCAAAAAATTGATCAATCTATGAAAAACTCTAGTTACATAATTATGAACTCTCTATAAATCATTTTTTGAATTTTATAAAAAAACTATTTTATTGGGTTTAGTGGAATCACAAAATAATTCATGGGTCAAATACCTCATTCCAATTTTAACAAACCATCCCTAAACAATACTGAAAAATAATCCAAAATACTATAATATAAAGTTTCTATAAATATTTGGTCAATGTCTACATAACCCATATTATGAAATATATTTCTAAACCCAAAGGTAATTTCACTGACACTAGGTATTTAATTCTTGGTATTTGGTAGGTATATTCCATTTTGATTTTCTGGAGATATGGATAGAAAATTTAAAAAATAATTGAAAACATGGTTTGGTGTTTTATATAGAACCATGTTAAAAATTCCTTTATTTTATATATTCTATGTGTTATAAAATTTACAATACAAAAGTAAAAATAATAATATCCTATGGATTGACATGTTCAATGATTTTAAAGATTAGATATATAATCATATTATTTTAAAATGCATGAGATAATTTATTCTTATGTTCAACTTTGTATACAACCTTCTAAATATCTCAAATTGAATAAACACATCCTCATGAACAATGTAAAACACAATATAATAATGTGAGTTCAAATCTCAGTAAGTGGGGAATCGACATTTAATTATGGATGCGTTTTTAAGAATAGGAAAAAAAACGAATGAATAAAATAAATATCATATCATCATGTGTGATGATCATAAAACATATGGTGGATTTAAAGGACATAGCGTAATAACATAAAGCTACACATGATAACAAAATAGGCATAACATAGCGGAAAATTTTAACATAAACATTTAAGCATGAGTGTATAAGATTAGAATGCATTACATATTTTAACTATGGAACAAAAAATATCATAGGGAAATATTTAATTTCTGAGTCATAGACATTCACACATATTTGTGAGAATCCAAATTGTACCCATGTATAATTCACCATCATGATTCAAACTCAGATATCCACAATCTTCAATAAATAAATTAATCTTGTGTATACAAATCTTCTTTTATTTAATCTTTTAACCAATTTATTTGAGGGTGATATAGGAACCCACCCATTAGTCATCTACACTTATTTATACCACTTAAACTAAATCATTTATTATATCATAAATAACCAATGGGAAGAAAAAAATTAATTCATCGCCTTAAAAATAACCTTGGGAATGAAAAGGATTTCATTCATCATTAATTACCCATTGAAATAATGTGGGATTTATAACTGTTATAGGTATAATTATATGATAAAATCATTCATAATTCCCTTGAAATTTATAACATGATATACATGTGGAAAATAAATAGGTGTCCCAAGAAATTTAACAAAATTCTATGTAAGTACCTTTTAATAGTATAATAAATAATATGGTATTTACAACATATAAATAATGTTTATGTGGTTAGCTCAATAATTTACCAAATAAATAGATGTATATAATCATGGTGGACACCCATAAATAAAACTAATAAAAACATGATATTCATAGTGGAAAAGGATTGGATGAAAAATTAATGTTATACATTGAAGTCGAATAAGAAATATAACACCCCAAGATTTTATATTAAGTTATTTTCTTTAAAGTAATTCAATAGAATGAGCTACATGCAACACCGACTTCGAGCACACCACGACTTAGCAAACTAGCCATTAAAAAGTTGTTATGAATAGTATTAACAAAATTTTGACTTTTATATACTCTATATAATTTTAGAATCCATATTATGTGTTTCTTAGAAATAATATAAGAACAAATACATTTTTTCAGAAAAAATAATTACTTTTCAAAAAATTCAATTTTACCACCATTTAAAGGTAAACCCTTTTTAAAACCAATATTTTACACTATTATATATTAATTTTAATGAAATTAAATTCTTCTTTATAATGAAGACATAAAAATATATTGGGGATAAATTGTTGGTACTTTTTGGAGAACCTTCATATTCTGAGGAATACTGAAAAATACTAAATATGAAATGAAAAAATAAACATTTTTAATCGAATTAGTTTATAGCGTAAAATTATGAATTTGAATGGTTTAGAAGTATAATAAGATTATATTTTTATCATTTAAAACAATGTATGTCATTATAATTATGTTCACATTTAAATTTGACAAAAACACATGCCAATCTTTTGATAGTTTTTAATTTTAAAAAATATACCCACATTTCGGTTTTGAAAAAGGAAATTAATTTTCAATTAATTAATTATACTTCTATGTTTTGAATTTGGTAAAATATATTTCATTTTCTGATTCGAAATATCAAAATTATCTTAGGGTTAATTTTTTGTATTTTTCTGAAAACATTCAAATTTTTATGAATAGTAAAAACACTACGTTATAATTTAAAACTGACTTTTTATTTAAATAATTATTTATATTATTTAAAATTATTTTAAGTCAAAATAGAAATATAATACCTATTTAAGTTCATTTTAATTCATTGGAGTCTTTTTTTATTAAAATTAGATGTATTAAAGTTTATTGAGCTTTTTACCGTCTTTTATCCACCTTCTAGGAGAATTTACAAATTTTCATAAAGCATAATTTAACTACTTCAATGAATTGAATTACAAAAATCCGAGAGACACAGTTACTATTAGTAATTAAAATATGGTTAAATAAGATGAAAAGAAGTTTTGGTGAATAGTAACGTTTGACTTTTATTTAGCACGGCTAAAAGTAAATAGGGTAATTAAGGGTACAAATGATATCATAATTACCCTAACACATATCCTAATTAGATTGGATAAGTATAATTAGACCAAAAACAACCTTATGAATAAAATATGAACCTATTCGGTTCACTTGGATTAGATTTGACATTTATTATTATTATTTTTAAAGAAGAGTTAAAAGAGTTAAATTCAATGTTTAATAACTAAAATATTTTTTATATAAGGATGCCCACAATATAAATTCAACTATAAATATTCATTAGTAAGATAAAACTATTTCCTACATAATGCTATTTTATTTATAATTTTTAGCCATTAGATAAATTAATTTATATATGACACAATGATGATGCAGTAATTACCTTATTAAGGAAATATTAAATAATCGATATTTTAAATATCCAAATAACTGTAAATTGAGACTTCTGATGAATTACACTAATTTTATAGGTTAATATGACTTATTAAGGTTAGTTTTATAACTTTTATTTGAAGTGATAAATTATATATGTCTTTCAAAAAAATCAAATACTAAATAGTGTCAAAATTGACATAATTGAGTTTTTAAAGAAAATATTATATTATTAATTGAATTAATATTTCTAAATATATGAGGTTCTTCCAAAGAACATAGATAAAGATATAAATATATTAATAATGAACCACATGGGGTTCTCTTGGATTAGTATAGTATGTTTATAAACCATATAATATAAAAATACAAAGAGACATGGTAAATGTCAAAACATTCAACTAAGTGTTAAATCTAAAAGATAAGGTTAATATGATGACCTAAACCTGTCTGAAACCTATTGTTTGAGACTTTTTCTACCGATACCAACATTATACTTTCCAGAATTCATTTTGGAGCCATTAGAAACCAAAACAGATTTTATTATAAAATAATATTTCAAGCTTTTCCTAAAGTAAGCCTCACCTCTCTTATAAAAGGGAACTCCCCTTACTTTAATTTCACACCTCCAAGGCCTTTTGGCATGGACAACCCCTGCCCAAATAACCTCCCAACATTATTAAATTCATTATAGAGTCATTCCTTTGGTCAGAAATCCATCCCAAGGAGCCCTATTGACTGACTGAATATTTTATTTAATATTATGAAAACACTTTTGAGGAAAAAGTGAGAAACAATACATGACTTCACCATTTCAACACCTCACCACTTCCCCACTTCCCCATGTCCCTACATAAAAAAATACAATCCTTCATAATAAATTACATACAAGAATGATGGATGGACAATCCATTCATGTAATAAAACCGACAATCATTTAATGATGGAGGCGAAATCGCCAAGAGAAGGCCGAAGTACTGCGAACCAGGAATCATGAACATTAAAAATGATAGACAAACCATAGAATCAGTCTCCTCGCGCGCCCACCGGGGTGACCGTCAAAACCAGCCCAAATCCAAAAACCCTGTGGAGAACTCCGGTGGTAGTTCTCCCAAACCATCCAACGACGTGAGATGACCCAAAGGACATCCACAAAGGGAAATGATGAATCCAAAACAGGGAAGGCTAGGACGTATGGATGCCAAACCCTACTCTGTAGACACCGCAATGCAACCTTGAGCCAATCGACACTCCGTAAACCATCAATTAAACAATACCAAAAACCAACATGAGCATCGAATCCACAACCAAAAAATGAAGATCATTCATCCAAAAAAATTGCTGCCACAAAACAGAGGATGCCACCAAACCAAAACCAAAACTACCTTCAAAAGCCTTCGCAAAAAAGAAGATCTGAACCTGAGAATCTAACGCAGAATAACCAGATCCAAAAGCACAACCAATAGAGACTTCATTTCCATTAATGGTGCAAACTGAACACATTAGCGCATCATCCCTCAACTGAATACCTTCCACAGCCTAAGCCAAATCTATCAATCTTAAGAAACCAAATTCTTCAATTCATGTGAACCCATGAGAAGCAGAACCACCCAAAACCGATCGCAAAATCAAAGAAGTTAATTCATCACCACCCAAAAATGGAAACAAAAGAAGAAGTTGTGCCACAAATGACCTGAACCAAATCCAATCACCACCACTTCTTATGAAGACTGAAGATATACCCAAAGTGCCGAGGGAAGACATGCAGCTTCAACCTCAGACCGCAGGAAATCAGATCTCGACCACAGACCTCTAACGTGCTTCCAAGGAGAAGCAGAGCCCACCGAATATTGAAATCCTTTGACACTGCAAAATCCTGATGTTGGATATTACCCACTATGCCTCTATAGATCCCATGAACCCTTGAAACCAAGGAACTCATACCTTATACCACACTGAAACCAAGATCTCGATTCATGATGATACCACAACAAGAATCACAAGTCACAAACTCACTGAGAACCGTGGAGCATATCCTCATCCAACTGAAATGATGGTGGTGTTGTAGAACCCTAGTGCCGCAAAAGAGCACCTTATGGGTACATGATCCTCAAGGATCCATTTTGATCAAATCAAAAGGAAGAACCCGAAGAAGAGGTAAATATTTCATCACCTCTTTCAGGTTCTTTTCTTCTTCCACTTCCTCTTTTTTTTGTTTACATTCTAAAATAATAACTCTAGTATATTATATATACTATGATTTTCTTATAAAAATGGTACAACCATATTCATTATTCTATCGAACCTATTAATGACAAAGTCAACAAACGTGCATACGTACGGATTACCATCTCCACGTCGTGGTGTAGTTTGTTATTCAAACACTTCATTATTTGGAAGGGTGTAATATTGAGTATAATTGAAGTAAATAATAAATATAACATGTTAATGATTCTTTATATGTGATATAAAATCCAATTACATACAATATCTTCATGAATATAATTATATTATTGCCCGTGGGTACGTATGGATTACCATCTCCACGAAAGCAATGAGATTCGTTCCCCATCATTGTCATTCAAGAATAATTTTCATTTTATGATTAAAAATATTTTTTATGAACATAATATCATTCTGGATATGAATAAAATATATCCTATCCATAAAAAACATGTCTTACTTAACCGGGTATATAAAGGAAAACTGATCAGTTAACAACGAAAACAGTGATACTACTAAAATATTATTAACAAAGAAATATTAGAGGATCATATATGACATCATATTTATGTATATAGTTTTTTTTATAATTTAATAAAAAAAATATAACTATTATAAAGGAGGATAACATACCCTCGACCAAGGAACAGAACAAGGTAAGAGGTTTCTTATCTCACTTTTAATTCCGTTATATTTCCATTGTTCACCACTAATTTATTGCATGTAGAGTATTCTGTACTTCCATATGATTTATATTATCAAAGTTATACTTATATTCATGTCATTCTGTGAATTATTCAGTGTTTATTAACTTTTGTTCATATGACTCGACTAATACAACGTGGTAAGGGGTTTTCATCTAACTTTTTTTCCCATGAGATTAATGCTATATTGGCCATTATTCCCTTTTGTGTGGTGTATGTACTTCCCATGATTTTATTCTTGGAGTAATATACATTAATATATTCATATATACATCTAAATTTTATGATCCTTCTTTTGTGGGGTTTATGTTTCGTATGTTACTAAATCAGTAAGAGAATTTCAATTTTCAATTTCTACTCATTAGGCTTTACGCAAACTTCATTGATTACATTACTCCATGATTTTGTGTGAAATCATAATTTATTTACTTATGTAGTAATTTCCTCTCCCCTTTTTGTGGATATACTTTTGATACAAATAATAACTCCATTGATAAATTCTCATGTCAGCAATATGAACTTGATAAGAGTAATATTAACTCAATTCCCATTCATTAGGTTAAGCATCCAAGTCATTGGTGTTGTTTTTACAAGAAAATGTTTGAATGACCTCTGATTGATATAAACTAAATATCCAATCATATTGAGTGTATTTATATTTTTCACACATAATTATGTAATTTATTTAACATTAATATAAGGATATGGTCTTTATAAGGGAATTCATCTCAACTTACATTCCATTGAGACTTCTGTGTTTTTATGACCCAATTCACATTTATTTGGTGTATATATTGTACATTGATAGAGTATATCATGATTTGATTTATTCTCATGATATAATAATTTTTTTGATTACTCAATTATTTTTATTCAAGCATCACTCATTTGGATATGAACACTAACTAAAATATCACTTTACATATTTAAAAAAACTATTTTTCTAAATCATTCTCATTAATGTCTATGTTTTGAAAATGGCTTTAAGGTTTTATTTATATAGAAGTTAAAGTTTGAATATTTAAATTCATTTTAAAAGTTTCAAAGAGTTATGGGAAACTTTGATTCAAATATCTATTTTAAATAACTTCTTGATAAATACTGAAACTTGGAAATGTTTTCATCAAAAAGGGATATTTCCCTCAAATATTTTTACAGGTCATTTTCAACCATGACAACATCCATTACGGTATATTATTCTTGATCAATGTTGATTTATTATGATACAAATATTCAATACCGTATTGAAGGTTTTGTGATATGATTGACTATGGATGTGCTATTTTTTTTACCAATCATAGTTTATGGATAAATTATTGATATTTCGTATTCTAGTTTGAATATGAATGTTTGTGTTTTCTTCAAACCTTTTCTTATGAGGAATGAATTGGACTTATTAAGTGATGAGTGGAGGCCTCTATAGCTGCTTGATGCATTAGTAGATCATATGAGACAAACTATTGTCTTGGAAAAAGGACTTCACAATATCTTATTTGTAGTATGGGCACAAGGCCTTGACTGTGTGGTTATGATGTTTGGCATTATGCATTCCATCATTATGAAAGTAGCTATTGATATTGCATGTGATTATTCAACTAGTAGAATATCCATGTGAATAATTAAATGGAGTTATTTGATTTCATCTTTTCCATATTATGTTGTTGTTTAAGTTTAAAAGGATTTTGTTTTAGTCTTATACATTGCCTTAAATGTTTATGCTTATTTAAGAATGTTTCTGCTATATTGTAATCCTTACTGAGCATCTGAGCTCACCGCTTTATATGTTTTATTTTTTCTAATATGTGAAGAAGTATTTTATGGTTGACTTATAGGGATAGGTTAAGGATATAAGTGTGTCTAAAAAGGGGACAAAATGTTTTTGAAGGTTTTATTTCATGGTGTAATGAAAAAATTATGAGTGTATCTCGTACTTCCAAGGCTACTAAACTAATCAGACTTTTAGGGAATAATTCCTAGTATAATTCCAATGTGATATAATAATGTAGCAACTATGGGTAACTAGGGTCTGGGCGTTATATTTGGTATCAGATGAAGTTTAGTACAAAAAATAGAGGCTAGATTTAGAAAAACACTTGATTAGAAAAAATTACCTGAAGATAGACTTTGGGGATCAGTATAGAAGAACATCCTAAAAAATTTAATGTAATTATTATACGGGTTTTCCAAATAAATACATCCCAATCTAGAAATGAGCAGGTAGAGGTGGCTCTGGCACAGATGTTCCTTGGAGTGAAAACTCTAATAAAGAGTTTTAGGCTTGACTCGGCGTATCTTGGTACATGAAAACAGGCCTTGCTGCACTCTTGGTTACAACACTCATGGCCGATATTATTAGGATAATTCAAATTTTATTTAAAAAACAATTTGATGGATTTTTATATAATATGATACTAAATAACCTTCGTTAATACTATGGTGATTTAGATAGAAAATAAGGTGTTATGATATACTCTAAATGATTTTATGACTCACTGTATGCTTTCTTGTGTCAGTCAATGGTTGGATTCCATTGATGTCATAGTAATATTGACCATGATGTACAAGATGGGAACGATGGTGGAAATGAGAAAAAAAATGGAATGTTGATAGTTTTAAAAGATATTGTGTTCATGCTAAATCATTTTTTCTAAAAAGATGATCAACAACATGTATATTAACCAACACCCAGACTCAACAAAGAAGAGAAAGGTGGTGAATGATAAGATTTCTAGCAGTGGAGACCATAGAGAAAAGAATGCCCAATTTACATCATGCCAGAAATATGGAAGGAAACACCGAGGGAAGTGTCTCAATGGAACAAAGATATGCTTTATGTGTGGGAAAGAAGGACATAATGTAAAGAGTTTCTGAGGAAAAATGATGAGTACTATGGAAGAAAATAAAAATTATCCCAATAATTAATTTATAGTCATTTGTTGTAATTTTAGGGGACCTATGAATTACCCAGGAGAATTCTCTATTCTAAAGGATATCCTCTTAGTCAAGGAAGAACCTATGTGGAAATAAATGGATTGTGAAATTATTAAAAGTACTAGTGCTCTTTGTTGATGATATTACTTCGGAATACTATTCTCTTGTATGTGTAACCCTACAGTTTGTTATCTGAAAATTCTATTTTAGGTAGAATTGTCCTTTCTATTGTTGATATATTAATAGATAACCATTTTGGTTTATATGATCCTTGAATTGGAGGCAATTACATGTTATTACATTTTGGGATGAAAAAGTGAGGTTAGAGATAACCTTTGTGGTGAAATTAGGTAATAGTTAATTTTATGAATTTATCTAATTTTGGGAACATTATAAAAATTAGTTTTTGAAAATGGAAACATGAAGACCATGTGACAACCCGTCGCGTTGGACAAATCTGTGAGAATAAAACACACACCCATAGTGCGATTGGGATTTATCGCCTACTACTGGACAACGTGAAGTCCTGGGTCAGTGTGACTAATTATTTTAATTTAAATGATTTTATTGATCAATAACAAGTTGATTTGGGATGTTATGTCATATCAAATGGATAACCTTAGTGTAGGAAAATGATTTGGTGATTAAGTGAAAAATGTTATTTTGGAAGACGTTCGCTCTATTGGGAATACTATATGCGTATAGAAAATAGAATACTATATGATTTCATTTGATGAGTATTAGTGGATTCTTATCTATGTTTTTATTATGGATTTATAGCGATTTAGGTTATTTATAGAAATTATTAACCTATCGTTAATAATATGTATTTAGGTTAATTACTTTTATGTTTGTGACTTTAAGAGTAGTCGACATTATTTGGATATACAATTTAACATAGAATACTGCGTAATAAAATTCTTCTATGTTTTGGGTTTCAATATCAGTTTGGATTACATCGAATGATTTTTAGGACAATTTTTTATGGAATGGTATTTACTGAACTTTGGGTATTGTTGGTTTAATTTTAGAAGTGGAGATTAATATTTCATTCTCTAAAAGATTATCTTTTTTGGGGATCATATGATCTTGTATTTACCATTTCGGTTTTGGTTAATATCTAAAGAAAATATAAATATATATAGTTTCTCCTTTGTAGTTTATGTGATTTTCGAGAAGATGATTCTAGAACTTCAGGTGTGACCAAGTCACCTTGAATACTCATCATTTGAAAATAAGATGATTTATTGGTATAAATTTATTAAAGGAGAAAACTCTACATAAAAAGTAAGTATATCTCTTTATGTTATTATTCAATTTCATAAATATATCCATTTACATTATTAAATGAATCTTAAAAACAAAATGGTATTCATTTACTTGTCCTACTAGGAAACTAATGACCGTTTATTCCATCACAAGTTCGTGGTTTTCTTGTTGTTAACATTCTCCTGATCTTGTTTTCTATCACTCTCCACCAGAACATGAAAATTAGTTTATCTTCCATATCCATGTTTTCCTACATTGAATCCAAGTACTGGTTATCCTGGGTGACCTTTTAACTTCTCGTTCTTTCTTTTAATGTGATAGTTTTATTGACTTTTTTTCCGATGCGGGAAATTCAATGAAGTTCCCGAGCTCAATTTTAAAATTTCAAGGATGCAATTTCCAAAATGGGGGAAGAATTTAACACCCCAAGATTTCATAGTAAGTTATTTTTTTAAAAGTAATTTAATAGCTTGCGCTACACGCCACACCAAGTTCGAGCACACCACGACTTACGAAACTATATATTCAAAAGAAGTTATGTATAGTATTATCTGAATTTTGAATATTATATAGTCCATATAATTCTAGAAACTATATTATGTGTTTCGTTGAAATAACATAAAAACAAATTCATTTTTTCAGATAAAAGAAGTGTTTTTTGAAATGCAATTTTACCACATTTTAATGGAAACCCATTTTTAAAACCAATATTTGACACTTTAATATATTAAATTTAATTAAATTAAATTCTTTTTTAGAGTTGGGGCATACAAATTTATTTTGGTTACAATTTTGGTACTTTTCTGATAATTTTCATATTTTAATGAATACTGAAAAATACCAAAATTTACTTGAAAACTACATTTTTAATCGAAAAAATTTATAGTGTTAAATTATTAATTTGACTGGTTTGGAATTAAAATTAAATTATATTTTTATCATTTAATACAATTTAGGTGATTATAATTATTTTCACATTTAACTTTGGCATAATCACATGTCAATATTTTGATTGTTTTTACATTTTAAAATCCCGCTTTTCAGTTTTGACAACATGAATTAATTTAAATTAATTAATGAAACATCTGTGTTTTGAATTCGTTAAAATAAAATTCATTTTTGAATTGAGAATATCGAAATTATCTTAGGGTAATTTTTTTAATTTTTCTGAAAACATTCAATTTTTGACGAATATTGAAAAACATTACATTATAGATTAAAACCAACATTTTATTTAAATAATTATTTATATTATTTAAATTTATTTTAAGTAAAAATTGATATATAATTCTAAATTAAGTTCAATGAAATTCATTGGAGTAATTTTATAATAAAATTAGATGTATAATGTTTTATTGAACCTTTTACCATCTTTTATCCACCTTCTAGGAACATTTAAAAATTTACATAAAACATAACATTACCACTTCTACAAGTTGAATTTCCAAAATTTGAGAGACACGGTTAATATTAGTAAGTAAAGAGTGGTTTAATAAGTTGAAAAAAATATTTGGTTAATAGTAACTTTTGAATTTTATTTACCACAGTTAAAATTAAATAGGGTAATTAAG
Organism: Viscum album; assembly: GCA_963277665.1. Lineage (NCBI taxonomy): Eukaryota > Viridiplantae > Streptophyta > Magnoliopsida > Santalales > Viscaceae > Viscum > Viscum album. Next base: position 480,339,075 of record OY728134.1, read on the forward strand.
GGAAAAATGATACCATAATTACCTTAACAAATATCTGAATTCTATTGGATATGTATAATTCTAACAAAATAATCCTTCAGAATAAAATATGAACCTATTTGGTTCACATGGATTAGATTAGGACATTTATTATTATTTTATTTAAAGGAGAGTTAAAAGAGTCAAATTCAAAGTTAAATAACTAAACCATTTTTGATATAGAGTTAAGACTATAAATATTCCTCAAGAAGATAAAAATATTTCCTATATAATATTATTTTCTTTTTAATTTTTAAAAATTAAATATTTTAATTTATTTATGACACAAGGATGATGTAGTAATTACATTACTTATGAAATATTAAATAATTGGTAATATAAATATCCAAATAAATGTGAATTGAGACTTATGATAAATTACACTAATTTTATAGGTTAATCTGAAATGTTTATGTCTGTGGAATAAATTTTATTCGAAGTGATAATGTTTTTATGGCTTTCAAAAAAATCAAATAAAAAATAGTGTCAAAATTGACATAATTGAGTTTAAAAAAAATATTATATTATTAATTGATTTAAAATTCATAACAATCTAAGGTTCATCCAGAGGACTTAGATAAGGATATATATATATTTAACCACATTGGGTTCTCTTGGCCTGTTATAATAATTTTATTAACTATATTACATAAAAAAACAAAGATACATTGTAAATGTCAAAATATTTAACTATGAGTTAAATCTAAAAGATAAAGTTAATATGATTACCTAAACCGATCTAAAACCTATTGGTTGATATTTTTTAGACCCATCCCTACCTGCTATTTTAATTAATTCATTTTGGATCCATTATAAATTTAAAATGATTTGATTATAAAATAGTATTTCAAGATTTTCATAAAGTGACCCTCAACTCTCTTATAAAATGGAACTTCCCCTTATCTTTATTTCACACCTCTGAAGACTTTTTTCTCAGCCAAAACCTTCCAAAATATCCTCTCAACATTCCTCCCTTCTTTCTAGAGTCCTTCCTTTTCTCAGAAAGCCTACCTATGGATCGCTTTTCATCAAATCAAAAAGAATAACCCAAAGAAGAGGTAAATATTTCATCACCTCTTTCAAGTTCATTTCTTCTTCCACTTCCTCTTTAATTGTTTATTAAATTATAAACTATTAAATATAGTATCTTCTATATAATTTTACGTTTTTATAAATATGGTAAAACCGTATTCATTATTCTAACAATATTCTAAATGACAAAGTCACCATACCTGTGTATGTACAGATTATGCTCTCCATGTCGTGGTGTAGTCTGTTTTTCGACCACGTAATTATTTGGATGGAAATAATAATGAGCATAAATGATGTAAATAATAAATATAACATGTTAATGATTCTTTATTTGTGATATAACATCCAATTAGATATGATTTTTTCATCAATACATTGATATTTTTGCTTGTGCATACTTATGGATTACCGTCTCCATGAACGCGATGAGATTCATTACCCATCATAATCAATCAAGAATAATTTACATTTTATGATTAATAATAATATCTATGAACTTAATATCATTCTGTATATGAATAAAAAAATATCGTATCAATAACAAAAATGGCTTACGTAACCGATTATATAAAGGAAAACAGATTAGTTAACACCCGAAATGATGATACATCTAAAATATTATTAACAAAGAAACATTAAAGAATCATATATGATATCATATTTATGTATATAGATAGTTTATAATTCAATAACAATGATTTCATTATTATATAGTAGGTTAATGTACCCTCGACCAGGGAAAAGCACAATGTAAGGGGTTTCTTATCTCACTTTTAATTTCGTGATATTTCCATTGTTCGCCATTAATTTATTGCATGTGGTGTATTATACACTAACACTTGATATATACTATCATGATTATATTTATATTCATTTTATTATATGAATAATTTGGTGGTTATTAACTTTTTTCATATGACTCGATTGATTATAATGTAGTAAGGGGCTTTTATCTCACTTTTTTATTCCCATGAGATTAATGCTATATTGGCCATTATTCCCTTTTGTGTGGTGTATGTAATGCATTTGATTGTATTCTTAGTGTAATTTAATTTACGTTATGGGTATTTTAATCTTCATTTTATGGTCCTTCATTCATGGGGTGCATGTTTCATAATTTACCAAATTACTAATGGAATTTCACATTTTAATTTCCACTCATTGGGATTTATGCATACATCAGTGATTACATTACTCCATGATTATGTGTGAAATAACTATTTATTTAAATATGTAGTAATTTCCACTCCCATTTGTGTGGATATAATTTTGATATGCATAATCACACCATTGATAAATTCTCAAGTCATCAATATGAACTGGATAAGAGTAATATTAACTCAATTCCCCTTCATTGTGTCAAACATCCATGTCATTGGTGTTGTTTTTACAAGAATATGTGTGAATGACCTCTGATTTACTTACACTGAATATCAAATCATATTGAGTGTATTTATATTTTTCATACATAATTTTGTCAATGATTTATCCTTAACATAACGATGTGGTCTTTATATGGGAACTCGTCTCAAGTTACATTCCATTGAGACTTCTTTATTGTTTTATGTGAATTCACAATTATTTGGTGTATATATTGTACATTGACATAGTATATCATGAATCCCTTAATTATCAAGATAATATATAGTGTATATTACCTCAATTATTTTTATTCAAGCGTCTCTCATTTGGTTAGGAAATCAAACTTAAATATCATTTTAAAGGTTTTAAAAATTTATTCTTCTAAACCGTTCTCATTAACGTCAATGTTTTAAATATGGTTTCAAGGATTTATTTATATGCACATTAATGTTTTAAAATTGAAATTACTTTTAAAATATTTAATGTTTTTTGGTACAATTTGATTCAAAAATCAATTTTAAAAAACTTCTTGATAAATAGTGAGACTTTTAAATGTCTTCATGAAAAAGGGATATTTACCTCTAATATTTTTATTGGTCATTTTCAACTATTCCAACATCCTTTACGAGATATTATTAATGAATGTGGTTTTTTATTATGATACAAATATTCCATACAGTATTTAAGGTTTTTTGATATCTTTGACTGTGGATGTGTTATTTTATATCATGCATTGTTTATGGATAAAGTATTGACATTTCATATGCTAGTTTTAATATGAATATTTATGTTTCCTTTAATCCTTTTCATATTAGGAATTCATTTGAATTAGTATGTGATGGGTGGAGCCCACTATAGATTCTTGATTCATTCGTAGGTATCATGAGACACACTTGTGTCTTAGCACAAGGCCCTAACAAAATCTTATTTGTAGTCTTGGTACAAGGGCTTTATTATGTGGTTATGAGGTCTGACATTATGCATTTCATCATTATTACTGTATCTATTGATATTTCATTTGATTATTTGACTAATAAAATATCCATGTGAATAAGTAAATGGATTTATTCGATTTTATCTTTTCCATATTAGGCTGATGTTTGTGTTTTAAATACATTTTTAGTCTTATACATTCCCTTAAATGTTTACACATATTTATGAATGTTTCCGCTATATTGATATCCTTACTGAGCATATGAGATCACCCCTTTCAATGATTTATTTCTTCCATGATGTGGAGAAGTATTTTATGGTTGACCTACAGGGATAGGCTATGGATATATATGTGTTTAAAATGGGGAAAAATATTGTTGATGTTTTTATTTCATGATGTAATGTAAAACTAATGTGTGTATATAGTACTTCCAAGGCTACTAAAATTATCAGTCATTCGGGACATGATTCCTTGTATCATTCTAATGTTATGTAATAATGCACCGACTTTGGGTAACTGGGGTCGGGGAATTATAGGAAAAAAAAATTAACAGTTGTTCATTCCCTCTAAATATAAGAGAATTATATAATCCATATAGAAAAAGAAGGAGGATGGTAGTATTTTGGAAATTCCAAGAACATTTATTAAATATGGTGGAAAATAATTACTTATAAAATAAAACATTATTGGAAAAATACCTTTGTAAATAATAATAGTAATTATACATTAAAAAATTAGAAGAAATATTTTATTAAAATATGAAAATAATAATTTATTTTATAAATAATTAAAATATAGAGATTTTAATTCATATAAACTAATAAATTAGGCAAAAATATGTGTTAAAACTAAAAACATTTAGTGGATATGTTTCATACAATCCGATGAAAATAACCCATATATAAAAAATTAAAAAATTTATTTAAATCCTTTAAAAATGGTAACATTGTAATAACTAATCTTAATAAATTATTTTTTTTGTATAACAGAATTTTTAAAGTATTTGAATGAATATCGGCATTGAAAATTGAATTTTCCAACTAAAGAAGAACATATAGAGTCAGTTTCAATTACAAAAAACCCTTCGCGTAAATTATGAGTCAAAGGGAAATAAAATTTTGGGGGAAATGTGAACCCCTTATATAGTTAATTACAATTATGAGGTGTTTATAATTATAAAAATTCTTGATTTTTATTATATTTAGAAAAATAATCTTTTATAAAATATTATTTGAAATGAAACCGTTACGGATTGAGTAACATTGTAATCAAAAGAAAATTCCAAATTTGTTTCTTCGAATAAAAATACATCTAAAAGAGAATGTGAGGTGTGTATTGAAACCCACCTGAATATATTAAAATTAATTCATTAGTGAAAAATTACACCATATTATATATAACATGGTGAATAATTAGAATAGTTTCGAAACAAGTTAAATTATAGAGAATGACACCCTAGAAACTATTTCTTAGTAATTGATAGAGAATATTATGAGAGAAAGAAATTGGAATAAAACATTTAAAATAATTAAATATAAGGGAATATTGATACTAAAATATATTAAATTTCATTAATTACATTATTCCTAGTAAAACATTTTCTATGAAAATAAGTTTGTATTAAGGGATCGATAATTTTGGTAAGAAACCCCTACCTTGATTCCACGATTAATTGATTGAAATCTACACTCCTTTATAAGAATCATAAACATATTAATATCCTATTTCATAAACTTATTCACATATATAACATTTTGTATGAAAAATTAATAATTAAACTCTATATTTATATTAGTCAGTTATTGTCAATTATCAATACTGGGTATGAGTAATCATGACCATTTTTTGCTGATTTCTTAATAGTACTATTATTAATAATTATTCTACAAAATTTAATCACCTAAAAACATAAAATGTAATGGGAATGTATTTTTTAAACTGTTATAACCATATAATTTCATTCTATGAGATTTTTAGTAATGGTTCATGTAGATGAAATTACAGATGACCATGTTTTGTTGATTTTTATCAAATAAATGGTCGTTACATAATTAATGAGTTATATATTAATATTAAATAACTATTACCAAAAACAATCTACACAAATTAATATCTAATATTATGTTTTCAATTAAATACTTGAATCAAATTTATATAATTCTTCATTAAGGTGGTACAACTGATCCAAAAGTAATATTGTAAAATCTATATGTGACTATTTTTATGAAGAGAAATTTTTATTATAATATCATTATAAAAAAAGTATAATGAAATTATACCAATGTAATTTTGTTTATGAATCAAAACTGGGGATATATATATTAATAAGTAAAATGAAATGTAATTTTTCACCTAAAAGGAAATTTTTATTCCTCAAGGTATGTCATTTATTGGGGTTAGTTTTACAATGATCGTATATTTAAAATATTTTTTATAGGGTTTCTAATTTATATTTATAGAATATAAATAATGAAGAAAATAAAATATTTTTTCACTACATTCTTAAACGTACACATGAACTATATTGATGAAAAATGAAAAGTATCATTCTTGGAGACAGTAGTATGCGCATGCACATGAGAAACATTTTCCTTTTTAAAATTAAATGAGAGGTTAATAGATAATGATTATAAAAATAATTAAGAGAAATTTCATTATATTATTTATACTTGTTTTATTATAAATATTTCATTTGAATGGTTTGGAGGAGGTTATATGAGAAACATAAATAAATGGAAACAATTATAGCTAACACATGAGTTTAGAATTTGGATTTTCTATTGAGGAATCCATTTGAAATAAAGGATTTAAGGATCTTTTTGTGGAGATAGGATAAAAATGTATAATGTAGATTTAGAATTGGTACACTGGGTAGATATTCATGATAAATTATCATTGTGGGATTATGTTCAATGTTATGGAAATGAGCTCCTTTTATTGGTTAAAAAAGAAAGGAAATCATTGGAATAGAATTTTAGGTTAGGTGAAAGAGTGGAATTTAAATAGATTTAGGTGACTCAGGTATGGAAATGTTTTAAAAATACGTATGTTTTAAAATATAACCTCAAAATTTTATTCCAAATTTTCTAGGTTTCAAATTTATTTATTAAAATTTGATCCACATTAGATTTTCCATTTTAATAAATATTAATCTTTATTAAAATTTAACCATGAAAATTATTTGATCACTAAAAATATATGATGACCCATCAGAGAAAACATTGAAAGTATAAATCCAATTAAAAACACTATTTAATCTATTTTAATTTCTAAATGTTAGAAAAAAAGAGATTAAATTAAATCATATAATTTTTTTACAACTTTTTTCTAAAAATTCATTTCAATAAATAATTGATAATAATATAAATTAAAATTATTTAAATATTAAATTTAAGTTACTTATATTTTAAAAATAATTAAAAGTAATAATGTATTATTAATTTAAAATATATATATATATATATATTTCATTTTCAATAATCAAATTATTTATAGAAGTATCATTTTTTTAAAAATAAATTTTTTAATGGGTCCAACCATGTTCAGTTATAAAAACCAATATGCCTAAAAAATAATACCATAACATAATCCAATAGAATAATAATTGTTTGATTCGTGATTATGTTAAACTTTATAGATAAATTATTGAATAATTTATCGACCTGAAATAAGTAGTGCGGATAAATTCATGTTTAGACAAACTGTGATGCTCAACCATATGTGGAAGGGAATTTTATATGGATTTGTCTTTTAAGCCCCATTTGGAAGCACATAAACTCTATTATTAATCTTATTCAACCATGTAAAATTTCAGAGCTTCTTGGGGTTTATTTCCTGGCTTCTCCACCTATGAACATTGATTTTCTTCAAAGGAAAAGTCATATAAATAAGGAATCAATGGTTATGGATAAATATTGACATTAATTAACTAATATCCATATATCTATCACTATTTTTTATTTATACCTATAATTTTTAGAATTAAATATATCATATTTATGATTTCTATAGAAATTTAATCGATTATTTATGTCACTATGGTAATAGATTGAAGGGTTCAACCACATTCGTTTTATTCACAGTGTTTCTTATTTGAAAAATATTGAAACCAATGTTCCTAGGTAGGTGACTATGATAATTCTAATTAATTGGTTAATTTTTGAATTTTATTTTTAGATAAGTATCATATATTTTTTATTTCTTAGATTGAAGTCAAGTGAGACTACGAATTTATTAAAAATAATTATTTTAAAAAAGAAATATTTTTAAGCAAATTGTGATTTTAATTAACCATAATTTTTTTGAATTAATTAGTTAAATTGATATTGTGGGTTTCAAATTTAAATGTATAAAATATATTTTTGAATTTACAATGGATGTTTTTAAATAGAATGAATTTTTTTACATTGTATTTGAAAACAAGGTTTTGTAATGTGTCTGAAATAATTTTTTGGGAATTAAAATTATTTTCAATAATGAAATTATTGATTCCAATGTGAGTTTTTTAGTGACTATGTAAGATTTATATTTGTCATGAATGAGTGAATATGTTTTAGGCAAATGTTTTGGTGGTAATTCAAAGAGAATTTTTATAGATTCATGCTTTCGAACTGGATTTCATTAATGAAAAAGTGTCTAAGTCCATTGGGTGATTGGAATTATACTATTGTCTATAGAAAAGAGTAGATTATATTTGATATTATATGAAACATAGTAAATGAATGAATACATAGGCATGAGTCCTGGAGTTGTTTAAACATCATGAATTGTCAGAGTAAAAAAAATCATCCATGTAATCATGAAATTTTTATTTGTGCCAACATCATAAAATATTTATGTTGATAGTAAGTGTTGTTGCATACACCACAGTTTATATACTTAATGGTTGAACATGAATCTGTTTAGATAAAAATTTATTGATGATATAAATTAATTAATCATAAGAAATTAATTGATTGATTTTATTGTTGGTTATATAGTAAATTTGAAGGTTAGTCATATTGTCGATTAGTTTATCAAGTGGTTTATCTAAAAGTTGTTCTTATGGTTGATTGGATGACCGAGAGGTTGATCTAAAGTGTGTATGTGTGGACAATAAAAACTACATAATGTGGTTGATCCAAATGGTAGTTCCAAATGTTTAGTCATTCAATAATATTAATTTTGGTCAATACACAATGAAAATAATTATCCTATAGATGCATATCAATATCGTTATATGTCACATACATATTGATATTTTATTGAATCAAATGGGTGAAAATTTTAGTTTCCAAATATTGGATATTATAAACTGATAAATTTGATGAGTTAAGGAAACATATTATTCATTGATTATGAATAATGATCAAGTATTGTGGTCCTATAAAATATTAATAGGAAGCTGGGAATAATTTAAATTATGTATTATTAATGTCCATGTGAAAACAAAGCATGAATCAATAAATTATGAAATTTCAAAAGTATTAGAAGAAGTAAATTTTGTGGATTAGTAGACAAAAATATTTGAATATTTTTTAAATAAGTAACATTATTGAGTGTTCAAAATCTTTGAATGAATATCTGCTCTAGAATTCAAGAGAGTTTGAATTATAAATGGAATGAATAATCTTTTGAGTTATATAAATAGGAGGAGATTGTGCCTACCAATGATTATCTAATTTTCATATTTAAAATATGTAAAAATCTTCATCTGGTAGTATTCTAAAATATTATATACATATCAATTAATGTGAAGAAAAAAACATAGAATATTCAAAAAAACTCATATATAACTCAGAGATAATTCAAAGAGCATGATATATTGTTATCATAAAGATATAAGGAGTAAAATATAAGATATATTGAAGAAAACGTTTATCTATTGTGAATAATATTATTCATATAGGCCAACAAAGATCTACATCACAAAGGATATAGAGGAATTATGATGCTCGAAGGTACTATTTATTTTCTTGAGGTAGTATATGTGTAGAACTTTCAAACTATATACCCACGGAGTAGGAACAACATGATGTAGTGTGGAGATCAATAGGATAATGTCAAAGTTTTTCATTACTAAAATTATTTGTTCAAAAGATTTTGTTTCTTCCAGTTCCCCCTGAATTCATTGAATTAATATGGGAAATTTTGTGTTAAATGACGACTAGAGTTAGTGTACAATCTATGTTTGTGGTTATAACCCACATGGCATATAGTACACCTTTCAGTAAAACCTTATAAATATTATGTATTTTAATCTTCCATATTATTACTATATAATAAGGTTTTGATGTGAGAAACTATTCAGTGGACTGAGAACCTGAAATAGTTCAAGAGGGGTTTGTTAATTGGTAATAATGTATAAAATAAATTGAGAATTTGGATTTACCCCATCCCCCACTCAGAGATCTTATCAAATATAAGAGTAAAAAATGAAATTATTGTTATATAATTATACATGATGTTAATTTTCATGGTTAATACTTGTAAATGATTGGATTTGAATGTGTGTCCTAGAAATGGATTTTAAAAATTATCACATCGATTTTGTGTGTGTGTTAAAATCGTTTTTTCCACCATTCATTTCAAGAAATATAATATCCCCCATATTCTGGAAGGTATCATGGGGAATATATTAGAAGGTGATAAATGATTGGGATGACCAGGGCCAAAAGGAAGAACCTCACCCATATTCATGGTAAATAGAATGATCCAAGGTTTTTGAAATTGTGAAGACAATGTTCACACACATGATTATTAGAGTGAAAACTTCATGTAGGAGGTATAATTATGATTCATACCATATATCAACCTAAAAAATATAGAAATGGAATATTCATAGAAATAATACTCAATTGGAAGTTAATTTTAATAAATTTAATGCTTTAAATGGATTTTGAGGAACCAAATTCATTAGGAAAACTCAGATTTCCTAAAAGATTGAAAATTTTGAATTGGGATTTGGATTTGGGATATTGGGTTAATTATGTATTGTGAAAATGGACAGTTTTCTTGGAATTTATTAAAAATAGTATCTTTATTATATGTGTGATTTTTTTTATGAAATCATGGTTTCAATAATTTAAAAATTATATATTTCAATGATATTACATAAATTAAAATGTTAAATAAATTTTATGGAAATATGATTTTTAAGAAATTTAGATAAACCATGTTTTCTTGTTATAAAATTATCCCATTACGTTTTCGTTGAAATTCATTTTGAAATTATATTTTTATGTCTTAAATTAGGGTTTTGGGATATTTTACATATTTTACACATAACCCTAATATGATTAACTTGGGTGAAATATAAATAATATTTTTCATGATGAAAGTGAATGGAAGACATTATTCATTATCAATGGTAATTTGTAATTCCACATTGTAATTATAATAGAGAAGTTGGTAGCTCAATTTTTTGGATTTTTTCTTTATTGATAACATGTGTCACCTTAGATAACTTCATATTCATGATTTTGTTAGTGTTAATAAAAAAAGTATGTTGTTAAAATTAATTTTAAATTTTTTTAAAATATATTTTACATGATAATATATTATATATGTTTTTATTTTTAATATTAAATCATACCCCACTTTGTCTTATTTCTCCCACTCCATTTGTTGAAAGCCCTTTGAAATTAGGGTGACACACTGAAGCCATGTATTCATGGCTCGGGTCTCATGATTTTGGATCATAATTTAGAGCGTTGAAAAATTCTATAATTACAGTTATTTGATGTCATGTCTTTGAAATTATGACGGTCATGTAGAATAAGATGTGTTAGATTAATAATATACACACACTAAAATATGTACCTAAATTTTATATAGATTACTCATAGTCAACATGGTAATAATGTAAGTTGTAGGGTACTGATCTCTTTATAGGGTATTATTTTTTTCATGTAAACTAGTGTACGGTTACGGGTAGAAAGAGTTCATACATCATCATAGATACAGCATCACATTTGATAGTTCTGTAGATAAAAGATTTTTGATACATAAAATGTTTTTCCAATGAGTCAATGGTTTTATTATTTCATTGTGTTTTGAAATTAATAGTTTTTATGAAATGAGTTGATGTGTCGGGGTAAATTTCCAAGAATTAAATTGGATATAAATTTTGGATGACATGTAGTTATAGTTTTGAATGTGCATAATTGTAATTATTTATACTCATAGAGAAATATTTTTTTGGATGTTTCTTTTCTGATATATAGAATACATGACCTTTGATATCCCTCTTTTGGAATGGGAATGAGTGATTGGAATTGTGTTTTCTCCCATAAATAGATAACTGGTTGGAGTGAATGTGTAGGCTATCCAAGGGATTAGTAGCGGCATTGATCAATATCAGTCAATACGATATAATTGGGACATAGATTTAAAAAATAAAATTTTACTATAATTTATATTTTATGTGTTCCCAATGTATTTAAAATATTTATTATAGAAAATAAACCAAATACTCAAGTTTGTACAGAAACTAAAGACCGTAATGGTTGAGTTTTATTTAAATTCAATTGAATGGGTAGATAGAAAATTCTATAAAGTTATTAATAAAGGATTATAAGAAAAATATATCAAATAGATGGTAGTCTAGAGGATCCTCTTTAATTAATAATTCTCAATGATGTTGATTTTTTTTATAATTTTAGAGTCATTGTATATCAGTCTGGAGTAGATGTTCATTGAATTATTGAAGTATGAGATTAAGAGTGTGATGAATAAATGATAATAATTGACATAAATTCTAGATGAGGTTCCAATTTTTTTTAGGATTTTTATTATGAATATAACTACATATGGAATCTCACATTTTAATAAAAAATAAAAAATATAATTTTATAATGGATCCTTTAGTGTTTAGAATATTTTAAAAAGGGTAAATAATACTTGAAAACATGAAACAATTCTTATAATACACTAGAAAGAAATAATAATATCATTACCATAATTAAAATTTATGTATCTCATAACCATGGTACACATATCTATGGAATGGGTGAGCATAAGTCCTATCAAGGGAAAGTAAGGGAAACAGTTTACAAGTGATCAGGAGAATTATTAATAAGAATTTGAAGAATATCCTAAAGGCATGAGACAAGAAGGAAGATAAATATCACTATAAAAATAAAATTAATCATAACATGTAAATATTGATAAAACATTTAGTTTACCCATTTATATGAATGTCGCTATGTTTTTCTATAATGTTTCATAAAAATTACCAAGATTATTCCCCAAAGAATCATAAAACATGTCATATGTAGAGATTAAATTCTTTACCCAATGCATTGTAGCACTATCCTGGAACCCCATTTATATGTATTAATTAATTTGAGTCAAATATATCATAATAAAAATTTCAAAAATAACCCATGTAGAATAAGATAAATGGGTTTCATATCAAAATCATGGTGTTTTAGAAATTTCTTAAAACAGGATCATGTTATCATTTTAAACCATTTTAAAAAGAAGAAGAGTCTCATGTGTGTTAATTATAGAATAAAATATATCATTTTAACATCTTTAGGAATAAACATAGAGATGAAAGAGGATCGTATATTCACAAAAGAAAGGAAATTAATTTCTTTTAAAAAAAGAGATTTTGAAATGAAAATCCTACATCATGACAGGTATGAAACATGGTTTAAGAAAACATTAAGTAGATAGTGGAAAATGGCTTTCACTTAATGAAAAAAATATCATAATATTAATATAATATCATAAAATTGAATGAAGGTCATGTTATTGAAATTTTAAATACATACCACATAAGAAGGAAACATGAAAGGAAAAGATAAGTTGATATTTCTCTTAACTTGAAGAGTAACTCCTAAAACAAGATCATTGAGACCTTGGGGGATTCATGACCCCTTGGTACAACTCCATGGGAGGTTATTAAATTATATATTAGTATAGATTTAATTTTTAATGAAATATAGTGGATAAATAGATTGGTAATTATAGAAAAAATGGCTGAGTTTTTTTATTAATTTTATTTGACACCTCAGTAGTGGAATTTGAAGAAACATGGGATTGCCCATGGTATTGGCCACTAGGGACACCTATTACATTATTTTAATCCAAAATAGTATAAAATAATTTTATATTACCCATTACATCATTATTATTCCATTAAACATACTAAAAACTCGAAAATGTTTTTATACAATTCACCGAAAAAAAATATTTTAGAAATTTTTCATTATTTACCCCAAACCACATTTTTATGTGATGATTTAAAAAATGATGTTTCTTTTTTCATAATAATTATAAAACTATGATTGATTTTACATTTAAATATAAAAATCCATATTTATTAAAAATAATAGCGTACGAAAAATTCATAGAAAAATGCGTAGTGAAATTTATAACACTTACAAAAATTAACATTTTCATTTAAAAAAGAGTTTTTTAATCAACCTATTTAGTTAAAATAAAAATTATTAATAATTACTTATTCTTTTATAATAATTATATCTTTTTTAAAAAGAATTTTTTTTTTTTGATAAATCAATTTATCAAATCTGTTATATGTTTATGAAAAACTAAACTCAAAAACTGAAATGATGGAGAAACTATGTTATTTATTCAAAGGGATTATACAATATGTAACTAAGTCCTTGACCCATAACCCCTTATAACAGCCACATATGACCTAAGGGTGAGGGTTTTGATAGTGATAGACACATGGAGTATCTCTTCTTACATCGCCCTTGTGGTAATCTACACTACCTTGAACTTTTCCATATGTGATTCTATTCAAGCTTAACATGTTGAATCTCAGATTGGGATTGGTAAAGAGAAAATCCCAAAGAAGCTACCTCCCTCCCAGGTTTTTGAAAATTGGATTTATATGGAATAACTCTACTGGATGAGTTCATCGACTCTTCTTTCTATATTAACTAATAATTTTAATTTCTATTTATAATAATAATTATAAAATTAAAATTATTATTAAGAGTACTATTTCAAATGGTCATATTGACCAACAGACATAATTGAAAATTATTTATAATTGACCAACAATAAAATAATGGTTGAAACCCAATGGTAAAATTTCAATTATACTAACTACATTAGTAATGGGATATAGTTTTTTGTGTACAAAATAATATAATAAACATTTTAAGAAAAAATTATCATTCAAAATGTTTGGGTTGTTACATTCTTCCCCCTTAAGAAAATTTTTCCCCAAAATTTCATCTCATTCCCTCGATAGAGAAATATTTTGGGTACTTCTTCCTTATTGTTTCATATGGTTCTCACCTAGATACTGCATATTTGTGGTCTCTCCATACCACTTTAATGATATGGTTAATCTTATCTCATAAAACATTTTTTCTAAAGTCCAAGATCTCAACTAGATGATCCTCATCAGAGGGGTCACGTTCCATTTGTACAACCTCCAGATTCAGTACATGTGAAGGTATAGTTATATACTACCTCAAGAGTGATACATGGAAAACATCATGAACTTGAGCTAGGTTTAGTGGGAGTTTTATCTGATAGGCCACTGCTCCTTTTTGAAAAAGGATTTCATATGAGCCAATGTTCCTGGGGTTGTGCTACCATTTATCCAAAACCACTTGACTCTCTTCCAATGTGAAATTATAAGGAATAATTTATCTCTCATATCAAACTATATGTCCCTTTGTTGGTTTTCAGTATTTCTTGTTTCCAAACTCTTAGCAGCCTTTTGTTTTATTGTTAAATGCCATGAATAATTTCTATCATCTCTTGCACAAGATCAGTTCCATGATGTTTTCTATCACCAGTTTTGTCCCATCAAGTTAGTGTTCTTCATTGATTCCTATATATATATTCATAGGGTTCCATTTGAATATACAAATAGAAGCTATTGTTTTATGCGAACTCAACAAATTCGTGATTTTGATCCAATCCCACATTAAATTCTATTGAGAATACTCTCAGTACATCCTCGAATGTTTCAATAGTCCTTTTCGATTGGTCACCATTTTGAGGGTGATAGACCATACTAAAATTCAATTCAGTATTGAGATCATGTTGACGAATTCTCCAAAAAAATTATATTAACCTTGGTTTAGGTAATAAATGATTTAAAGTGTCCCTCCATATAGCCTTATGAATTCCTTAACATATATCTTGGCATGTTGGACAATAGAGAAATAATAATGAATAGAGATAAAATGGGAATCCTTGGCGAGACGTTCCACTATAACCCATATCACTTTATTTTATTTTGGATATTTTTGGGAAACCAGAGAAAAATTTTATTATAATAATGTCTCAATTATATTCTAGTATGGGTTGTGTTTATAATAACCCTTTAGGAACTTGTCACTCTTCCTACAATTTTTTACACACCGGGAACCTTCTAGTGTAGTTGGTAATATCCCTTTTCATTTTATCCCACCAATAATGATCACGATGTTCCCAATACATTTTAATGATTTAAGGATGTATAGAGAACATAATGATTTGAGATTCATTAATCAGATAATTCTTTATTTATAGAATATATAGAATACAAAACCCTGTATGAAATTTTAGTACACCTTCTGGGTCAATATTGAACTCATCAAACTTCACATTCTTTATAGTTTCCATCTTCTTTTATAAAAAAACATACATTCTTTGGTATTTCTTGATCTTCTATAGTAAAAATAGTTTTGAAATCATTTTTGATGGGGATGATTAGGTCACTTCCCTTATGATTACCATGTCAATTTTTATTAGGTCATTGATCGAAGGATCTCCTTTAATCCTCATCATTATTAAACAACTAGGTATTTCCTAGTTAATGAATCAATGACTTCATTTTCTCTTATGGGTGATAACGAGTTAAACAATCATAGTCATTAAGAAGTTCCAACCATATCATATGTATCATGTTCAATTAATTTTGTTTGAAAATATACTTCAAACATTGGTGGTCTGTGTATATATCACATTTCACCCCATAATGATAGTGCATATATATATTTAGAGAAAAAAGAACCACATACAACTCCAGATCATGAATTTGATAGTTCTTCTCATGAGGAATCATCTTTCTAGATGCATAGTCAATCACCATTTCATTCTTTATGAGTATGTACACAATCCCTTTTAGATATACATCCCTAAAAATAATAAATCCTTCTATGATTGAGGGTAGAGTTAACATGGGTTAATTAACCAATCTCTACGTCAACCTTTAGAAACATTATTCACCCTCCTTTGTCTAAATTAACATGAACCCTTTTCAAGTAAACATTGTAAGTGGATTAGAAAGTCATCATTTTTTTTAAAAAACCTCATATAACATCTTGTTAAACCAATGAAACAATGGAAATATATTACTTTTGTAGGATAGGGTATCTCCTTTACAACCTTTTTCATTATAGGGCTAACTATGATTCCTTCATTGGTTGCAATTTTCCCCAATAAAGAAACATGTTGTGACCAAAATTCAAATTTTATGAACATTAAAATTATCCTCTCCTTAATTATAGTTTTAAATATATTTGTTATTTTTCCCCATTAGCCTCATGAAATTTTGAATGTATCATAATATCATCAATATAAATTATAAAATTTTTATCAAGTTAGTCCTTAAAGACTTTATTCTTCAAATTCATAAAAATAGCATGAACATTAGTCAATCTGAAGAGCATAAAAAACTCATAATGCTCATATCTTGATCAGAAGTTGTATACTGGAATACCTTCTTTATTCGCCCTCAATTGATGATAACTACATTAGGATAAATATTCAAGAAGAATTGAGCCCCACAAAGCTGGTAAAAGTAAAAATAAATTCTTGAAGTTGGTACTTTTTCTTCACTACGATCTCGTTAAGTTCTCTATAATAAAGGCATAACCACATTGACATTTCCTTCATCTTCACAAATAGAACAAGATCTCACTAAGGAGACACACTTAGTTGGACAAACCCCTAATCCAAATGATCTTTGAGTTACTTCTTAAATTCCTCTAGCACCATATTTTCTATTGTATATGGGTCATTGAAATTGGATTGGAACATGGAATGCGCTCAATGAAGAAAACTACCTCTCTTTCTAGAGGAGGTCTAGGTTACTCCTCAAGAAATACATCAACGTATTCCTAAATGACAAGGAAATTCTCTATTAATATATTCTATTTTATTTTTCATTTTTTCTTTTCATTTCTATAATGAAATCTTAGGATGGTGTTTCTAAAACAATCACTCTTGAGATATATCTCCATTTGAAACAACCATAGGTTATCCATTCATGACTATTGAGATTAACTTTCTTCAATAGTTTTTCTTAGTAATATAATTTAAAATATTTTATATCCCTTGTATAATATAAAATTCCAATTTGGGAAGGAATACTACATTTGGGATGATATTGTGCTAACAAAAGTGAATATTATTGTTTTTATACACCTGTGATCATCTCATCGAGGTTTCGGGTTCGAGTCCTCGCAAAGGCAACATGCACTATATTCCAGTGATCGTCTCATCCCCTCGACCCCGTGTGGAACTGGACCAAGCCCAAGGGTTGGCCACCTTGGGCCTAGGTAGGGATGTGTGGCGCGCAGGTGGGTAGGCCAGCCCAATACCTCCTTACCCGACAACATGTTTGATTGAATCTGATTCTCAGTATGAGGTCCATGACTTGAGCACCAAGACGCACCATGTCCCTTGGTGTGTGCTACCGCAGTGGGTAGGTTTCCTTAGTGATATTTCTCGGATGCGGGTGGAGGTCTCACATGTCTACCGAGAGGCTAATCATGTGGTAGATGTGTTGGAAAAGTGGGCAGTCACTGATACTGGAGAGATGTGGTTTTTCATGACCCCAGATTATTTTGCCTCACTAGTGGAGGAAGATAGGTGTGGGGTGATGCACACTTTTTTATGTAATATTTCCTTGTATGCTTGAATCTTTTAATTTTCATTATTTAATTTTATTAGGACTGGCTTTCACCGGCTCCTGGATTTTCTGGTAACTCTTCTTCTAGAATTTTAGGTAATGATTTTTTATTGATTGGAAACATAGAGGAAATAAAGGAATACATATAAAGATAATCAAAATAGTACTTTCTTGCTTTGATAGAAAAATGAGAGTACCTTCCCCCACAACATTTTGAGATTCAACTTCATCCATCATGATAACAAATCATGAACTTTAACCTGTGGCCTATGATTTAGTTGATATAAATTCCCCTCCATTAAGATTGGATTTGGAAAGTGGTTGGAAAAGTTTCCAGGTTGTCCACACTTGAAGTATTGGACTTCAGGTAGGACCTACTCTATATCCCCTTTATAGTTATGGTTGAGAATTTGTGGCTTCACCTCACTATGTCAATTCCAATCAATATGGTCTATCAACCAAACTTGTATAATTTCCCACTCTTAAGTTGGAATTTCCCCAAATGTTTCTTCCAACATTTTTTTAATGTGGAATTTTGAACTTGATATAATCCTCTTCCTTGATCATAGATCCTCCCAATGTTTGACTCAAAATATCACTTCTTGAAATTCAATCTATGGGACTACTAAGTCTCTTTGAACACTAGTCCAATTATCATAGAACTCCTCCCAATATTCTTATAAAATTCATAGTCTTGGTTATAAATAATCGTTTATAGATTTGGTATTAGTCCACGGAATAATATATCAACCATCCCATTAGGATCAATTATAATTCTAGAGGTGTAATATGAAATTATTGTGATGTTCCTCCCATAGATACCCTTGGAATAATTTTCTTTCTTCTATATATCTATAAATCTTTTCTTCATTTTTGTTCTCATTGAATGGTGAAAATATTTTTCTTTAAAAGATCCCCTAAACTCTTCATATTCTATAGATTAAATCTCCCCTCTTGGCTTCTTGTTTTTAACACCTATCCACCACTGATATGATTCTCCCTCTATGTGTTAAACTAGCTGGGTGACATTCTCATATTCTGAATAATATAGTAAAAAAAGGATATTTTCTATAGAGATTATACAATATTCAGCAATCAATGGGTTGATAGATCCATTGAAAGTAGGTGGGCATTGACACATAAAGGAATCAACCAAATATTGTTCCCATCAAGTTGAATCTTTTCACAAATATTGATTCATGTTATTTCCCATACTCGGGTCAGTTGATTTATCTTTTTTGTGATTTTTTCTATTATTTCTCCTATTGAAAGTTCATCAGTACTTGATCTGTTGTGATCAACTATTTACATGGTTTCTCCTATTTCCTTCCATCTTATATAAGAAGAAAACATTAATGAGTAACAATTTTAATTTAATAATTGTATAAATATTATGTAATTTCAGGTCTTAAAACATCATTCTTAAATATTTTATTATTTGACAACAATTACATTTTATTTAAAACCTTTATAATGGTTCATAAAAATATTTAGATCAACTAAACATTTCATATGAATGTTCCAATCCAAGAGTGCCTCAATGCCCATTTTCATGAACCAATTCCCATTTGAGTCTATCTCAAATATTTTTTTTCATGTTTTATCTTAAGATATATTGGTGCTAGATCCACATCCACTACGTCCTATCCCTACTGGTATTTCATTACTCAGAAACCACATACATAATATTTCAAAAAAAATACCAAGATGGTTACCTATATATCAACTTTTCCCCAAGGTCTCCCATAATGTTTTCGAATGAAAATTTCCCGAAATAATTAAAAGGTTATTTAACACCAACTATGCCATCCCTCTTCTTTATTAAATAAATTTACATATCATTTTACAAATAGAGGATCTTTCAAACTTTAGTGTCTTGGGAAAAAGATACATAATACATGAAAAC
The DNA here is from genome assembly GCA_963277665.1 of Viscum album. Lineage (NCBI taxonomy): Eukaryota > Viridiplantae > Streptophyta > Magnoliopsida > Santalales > Viscaceae > Viscum > Viscum album. The sequence continues at coordinate 480,359,202 of OY728134.1, forward strand.
ATTACAAAATTTTTTTAATCCATTTGAAAGGAATCATAATGTGTTCTTCATAAGTAAAATTAATTCATATAATAACCTGGGGACAAAAATCAGTGGAAAGTATGGGCATAAGGCCAATTAAGGGAAATAAATGGAAACAACTTACAAGTGATCATGATAATTATTGATAATAAATTGAAGAAGATTATAAAGGAATGATAAAAGAGAGAAATAGACATATCATATTTAAAATAAACATAATCATCACATTGAAATGTTTCTAGAATATTTAATTGAGTTATATATAATCATGTCACCATGTTATCTCAATGATGTTTCATAAAAATTTCCAAGGTTATTCACCAATGTATCATAAAACATGACATCTCTAGATATTAAATTCACTACCCAATGTGTTGGAGTTATATCAGGGCATACTATTCATAGGTATAAATTAATGTGAAATTCACATATCATAAAAAAAATTCCATAAATAACCTATTTAGAACAAAATAAATGGTTTTCATATAAAAAAATAGTGTTTTAGAAAGTTCTTAAAAACAAGATCCTATTGTCATTCTGAACACATAGAAAACAAATAAATGATTAATGTATGTAAATTAAATAATAAAATACATAATTTTCAATTCTATGTGAATATACCTATATAATAAATAAGTTTGGGTATTCAAAAAAAAAATAAACGATTTTCTGGAGAAAAAATAGAGGAATTTTGAGAAAACATATACGCTGCACAACGGGTATGAAAAATGGTTTTAGGTATCATTAAAAATAAAAGGGAAAGGGTATCCAATTCATAAAATAATATTAACATATTAAACATATAGAGTAAAATGAAAATAATAATATATTATTTAAATTTTAAAGACTTCCACATTAAAAGTAAACTTGAAAGGAAAAGAGATGTTTATATTCCCCTTATCATGAAGATTAACTCCTAGAACTCAAATATTGGGACATTGGGGGATTGAGGACACTATGTAATTAATCCTTGAGAGATAATACTATCATATATTTTGGGAGGATGAATTGGTAATGAAATATAATGGATAAATGGGTCATTATTTATAGAAAAAATGAGGAAAAGTTTTATTAATTTCTTTGAACACACCAATAGTGGTCTCTAGGAAACCATGGATTTTCCCATGGTAGATGCCCATGGTATTATAATCTGGGTAAAAATATTAAATTATAGTAAACCAAAAGATATAGGATAATTTTATATTACTTATTACATCATTATATGTCACTAAACATACCATAAACTCAAAACATTATTTTTATTATTCATTAATAAAACAAATATTTTAGAAAATTCTCATAAATACTCCGTAACATAAATTTGAAATTTTGATTTAAAAAATAATGTTTATTTTATCATAATAATTATTGTTTTATGATAAATTAAACTACATTGTATAAGAATTCTTATTTAATAAAAATAATATTTGATAGAGAATGCATAGTATAATGAATTGTGTAATTTCTAACACTAGAAAGAAATTTATCATTTAAATATAAATATGTGTTTTCTAATAATAATAATTCATTAAATTAAACATTATTAATAATACCATAGTCTATTATAATAATTACATATTTTCTAGAACGTTTAATTTCAATCTGAAAAATCATTTTATCAAATTCTACGTATTTTTAAGAAAAAAACTCAAAAGAGAAATGATGGAACAATAATTTCATTTATAAAATAGTATTATAAAATAAGATAATAAGGCCTGGAAACATAACCCCTTATAAAAACCGAATATAACCTCTAAGTGTGAGGGTTTTGATGGTGACATACTATTTAGGTGACTCAGAAAACATTGCTCGAGTGGTAATCTCCACATACTTGAACTTCCCTCATTAGATTTTTCATTCAATATTAACATGTTGATGATAGGATTGCACCTAGTTAGGATCAGAGCCCAATGATGCTACCTCCCTCCCATATTTTTTCAAATAGAATTTGTACGACATGACTCTACTCGATGAGGTCGTCAACTCTTCTTTCTATATTAATAAACAATTTTAATTTATATTTTTAAATTTAATTATAATGTTGAAATTATTATCAAGATATTTTTTCCTACTATTATATTTACCAAGTGTCCTAACTGACTAATGACCATAAAACTGTTGAAAACCAATAGTCACATTTTAGTTGTAATCATTTTATTTGTAAAGGCATATAGTTTTTTTTGTGAAAAAAATGTATCACACTTTTTTAGGTGATAATAATCATTAAAATGTTTGTATACTAATATACATATGTAGAGAGGGTCAATAGAAAAAAATTATAGAAGAATATATAGAGAACATGTATAAAAAAAACACTTCATCCACATTATAGTGGAGGAATGAATTCATTTATTAGGTATAAAAGGAATTGAAATTTATTTTCTTTAAAAAGATAACAGCTTCTTTTTTAGGTTCCCTAGAGTATAAAGGAAATGATAATATTCAAGTATTGAAAATTTTGGGACCTAATACATAAGTATATACATCCTTCTCACACATATTTTAGTTTTTGGATGAAGGACCTTGTTAAAGTGTTCAATAAATATTTTTTGTGGTTGATCAGTGGGGGTGTGTCTAACATGGTATAAGGTTCTAAGAAACAATGTGGTACATAAGAGTATAATGACCTAAATAATCATGAAATATTAGAAATACCTCTATAAGTAGTGAGTTTGGAGCCACCGACAAGTCATGAAATATTTTATTTTTTTCAACATGAACTTGATGTGTCTAATATTGATGTGAATCCATATATAATTAAAGGTTCTATCTTGGTATCTTATATTTTTTAACCATTTTATTTTATATAGGAGAATAAAATTCATTTATCTATTCACATTTTTTTTAACTTTTGTGGTTTCATAAAGAATTAATTCCATATTTGATAAGGATTAATACTATAAATAGGGAAATAGTTCAAAATGATTACAGTGTCCATCATGAATGATCATTGGTGGAATTATTTGAAAATCATGGGGATACTTATAATTAAAATTAAAACATATGACATTATCATTGGGATAGATTTACTGTTTTGATTTAAACTGAAATCAATTATTATGGTCTATAATTTCTCTTTGTATGTGTATATTAGATTATCACATCCTTCATGGAACTTTGGTACACATATGTGAAAATTAAGATCAATACTTAGATATATCATATCCTATTGTTATTAGATTGTGATATTAGTGTTTGAGTCTATTGAATTAAGAATAAAACTTGATTACGAGGGTGATGGATCAATTTCATGTTGTTTTCAGTAATATTTATAATATCCACCACCTTATAGGTATAGTTAGTTTTTATATATTTAGTACATAGGACTATAAAAAATATTTACCGTGTTATCGCATGGAACAAACATAGTTTAGGGGAAAATTGAGAAATTGGGTGAATTTTAATAGAATGGGTATATTGAATCTAGAATTTCTCCTTATCTAGCACAAATTTTATTTATTAAGAATTATGATCGTATTGTTTGGTTGTTTATCATCTAATGGAACATAAAAAATGTTACCATGAATATCATATAACCTTTTCCTTGTATTAGTGACATGTGTGGATTGTTATGGGATCTTATTTATTTTCTAATATTTACTTTTGTTTGGTTGTAATTTTTTAATGGTTAATAAAGAGGATATTACATAAATAGAAATAAATTATCCATATATCAAATATAATATTTTTTGTTATAACTTTATGTTTGACCAATGTGAATAGAGTCATTATATCATTGATGAATAGGGTAATACATAGTAATATAGACTATTTAATAAGGTATTTATGGATATAACCTAATATAATAATGCATATAAGAAGACCAATTGTAGTTTAGGGATACTGATTTAGGGATTTTCTATGAGTATAGGATTTCTGAAAATTTCATTAAATGATATTTCAAGATTTTGGATGTCATTTTACATTGTTATGTAAATTGTAATAAAAGAATATTTATTTATTTTGATATGGTTAAGGAAGTTATATCTTAGGAATGACCAATGAATGAGTATTATATTTTGTGATTCTTGGGTTTTAAAAAATAATACCAATGTTTTATTTAAGACAAATCAAAATTTACCTCCTTAATGAAATATTTGACTTGGAAAGGATGGATTTTTAATGGAACAAAAAAATATTAGGAGATGTGTGAAGAGATTAAGAGGATTCGTCACTTGTCCATATTCTCCATGAATTAATTATTAGTTATACTGTTATTTTTATGCGTTAGGTTTGTTTTTGTTACATATCTTAATACAAGGGATTACATTTTTCAATATATTCTTCGGTAGATAATACCACATGGGAATAATTACCCAACATAAATCTAAAAGCTATATGTTTTCATTCATTCCATGAAAACCTTGGTGTACTAATAATTTATTTATAAATTCATGATTTATATGGACAATATGTGTTTTATGTATATTTTATCATAATGATATCACAAAATGTGATAGTTTAGGTCATTGAAACTTTTATAGAACACGAATTTGATGCTTATGTATATACAATGGAATGATAATTTAGTGTAGGGTTCCTTATGTAAGAAAATTCCAACTCAAATGATGAAACAATCTATACAGTAGTGTAAGGAAATTGTTTTATTAGAGTACAATAATTTAAATGTTATTTAGAGTAAATTCAAAATATTTTTTTCACACTGGATGTTTTGTTTGTATTTGTGTAGTAGTTGAATGAATGGTACATATATGATAGGGACTGTAAAAGGATATTATATTCCATATTTGGTTGAGAGACTGTCAAGGTATGGTTCAATTTAGTGGATTAAACTCATTATTTATAAGTATATATGGTGGTTTACATATATAATTTGATGTATTTATTAAGAAAACTCCATTGATTGAGTAGGCAGTTTATCAGAGAGATTCCAAGATGTATCACTATTTCATATGTCATTTCTAGTGCTCCCTGATAAAGAAAATCATCAGTTATTTTTATCCCACTTCAAGAATGTATATTAGGGGAATATAGAGAATCAATTAATAATGTAGTTATTAAATCTTCTACCAATTCAAAAATTGAAATTAGATAATATCTCTTTAGTATTCATAATTGGGTATCTTATTTCACATAAAAATGATGTTTATTTCTATGTTATAGTTGTTAAATCCTTGAATTAATATCATTTTTTCTTTGATGAGAAATATTTATGGATAGTGATCTTGGAAAACATTATATAAAATATTTTTTTAATTGTAATGCTTTTATGATTTCTATCAACTAGTATCAAGATCATTAGATTATAAAATGATTCAAGAGAGAAATCCAAATTAATATAAGGGTATAGTATAATATTAATAAGATAAATCATCCATTAATTGATGGTTATATAGAGCGTGTTATTAGAATTTTATAAGACATGATTAATGATTGTGTATTTTAATTATTGGGATCATAGAAGGGTTATCATTCTTGATAGATCTCATATAAAATGATATTTAATTGTCACTGATGTAGATGGTCCCATTTGAATAATTGTATGTTCAAACTTTTTTGTCAACATTGTGATAGGTTGTAATGGATGTGAAGAGTATCCTGGAACCCTATTTTATGTATGTGAAGAGAAAAGTATGTTATGTTGATCTTGAAGTGTTTCATTTATTTTTTGATTTGTGAGAATAAATTTTCTGATTATTTTGAATTATAATATAATTTGATATTAGTTTTTTCATTTTATTGAATGTGACACAAATGTCTTGATAAATTGTAAAATTTGGTGCCTTAGTATGTGGGTTCGTTTGAGACCATTGAGAATATTAGAAAAGTGGAATATAAATTGGATAATTTGAATCATTATATAGTAGTTTTTAATGTCTTCTATATTACTCAATTGATTAGGTATTTTCAAGTCTCATATCAAGTTTTTAGGATTTTAAAAATTAGAGAATGAACTTGATGTTTCATGTATTGGGATACTAATATGGGTTATGGATCATGGATAGAAGATCCTACATGGACGAAGAATTTTTTCATTTGGGATCTATAGTAGCATAAGATTATTCAAGTTGATTCCAAGTAGAGGGAGGTAGATATTAAATTAAATTAGATATATCTATTCATATTTAATAAAACCAAGTAACTTTTTGGGGATGAAAACTACTATAGTAGTGAAACTTATATCAGTGGATATTGGTGGGTATATATCATTTCTTTTTTGGGGACTCTCTAGTTAATTTTTCTGATAATTTGGAATATTATGTGTCTAATAATTCATAGGTTAATGATTAAACAAATATTGTTGACTAAAATGAATGGTGAAAAATCAAACAATAGTATTTAAATGGATAGATTCAATGTTAGGTTAACCATGTGAGCTAACTGTATAATATGAGTGTTTAACCCATACTTTGAGATGTAGTTAGATGCATGGTCTGCTTAACCACATAAGCTAAATGTGTGTGTTGGGGGTTATCATGATTATTAGGAATTTAAGAACTATTTGGAAAAAAATAAACTATATTCACCATATTATATAACTGTCGCGACCTGTCCCCTGGGGCCCATGTCAGGGCTACCCCAAGCCCACCTTCCATAGGCCAGGGGCTAGCGATAAGAACCAAAAGGATAATACCCTAAATTCGGGAAGGCATTGAATTTATAACCTCTAAACATATGCAACCAAGAACACATCAAGATATGAACACAAGCAAACTGTATTGTAAAAGGAGTTCATACAGTAAGAAAAATGGGTTAGAATACAAGCCCAACTTGAAAGTACAAGGGAAACTAGAAAGTACAAGTAAACTGAACATCTCATATGAATACCCACCAAGGATCATACATGAAGGGTAGGTACAGCACTCGAATGGTCTTCTTTGCGGTATGCCTAATCTAAGGTCAGCCTATGAGATTCCCCAAGTCTTTGTACCCTCATCCATAGTCAGTGTTGTCCGTCGTCTACACCAAACACAACAGAGAGCAGGAATAGACCATGTTGGGGTGAGTATAATGATGCTCAGTAGGGACCTAGAGACCCTCAAGGACTCAAAACATCCACAAAGGATAACCCACATAGAAAGAATTCAACTCACAACCCTACATAGGAATATGACAATACATATACCTAAGTTATCATATAATCCCATCTCAATCCTGAGGAAATACAAGGTCCAACTCAAAATCCAAAAGCTCTTCTGTTCCACAAAGGAAGGATTTCCATGATGGTAAGTACCACATAGGTACTCCACATAGAAGAATACCACCAGGGTATTATTATGAAGGAAAAGTACCACTCAGGTACGCCGCATAGAGTAATACCACCAAGGTATCACCAAGAAGGTATAGACCACAAAGGTATAGACTCATCACACACCATTTATAACTTAGGTACAATAGTATAGATTATTTGATGTAACAACTAATTCTTCTTACACTATTAAGAGTCAGACCCACATTGGATCCAAAATCATCATCAGACCCATAGAGGATCATAGTACATCATCAGACCCACATAGGATCCTAGTACTTTGTTATATCCACACAGGATCCTAGTACATCATAAGACCCACATAGGATCCTAGTACCTCATCAGACCCACACATGATCCTAGTACATTATGAGACCCACACAGGATCCTAGTACCATGTCAGACCCACACATGATCCTAGTACATTGTCAGACCCACATAGGATCCTAGTACCACGTCAGACCCACACAAGATCCTAGAACATTGTCAGTCCCACACTGGATCCTAGTACCTCATCAGACCCACACAGGATCCAAGTACATCGTCAGACCCACACAGGATCCTAGTACCTCGTCAGACCCACATTGGATCCTAGTATATCGTCAGACCCACACTGGATCCTATTACCTCGTCAGACAAACACAGGATCCTAGTTCATCATCAGTCCCACACAGGGTCCTAGTTCCTTTTCATACCCACACATGATCCTAGTACCTCCTCAAACCCACAGAGGATCCTAGTACATCGTCAGACCCACACAGGATCTTAGTACATCGTTAGACCCAGCTTCAGGGTTCCCGCACTAAGCTCTATTTTCTTCGAGAGGGGCTGATCCTCAACCCACTGGTCGATACTATAACTTCCATGATGTCCCACAAACAAGTATCCCAAATTTAGTATATATAATAGGGGTTTCAATGCAACATGTGGTGTGTCAATCGGATTCCCAGTCTTTAATTTATTATCTTTTAGTCCCGTGGGCCTTGTTGGATTCGTGCTTGATCCAAACCGACCATAACCCAACATTATCCAAATCTTAACTGAGGTTTTCCAGAAGGACCGGCTCACTCCAAGGTTTCTGGAACCACAGATTGTTCGTCAAACATACGCTTGGTTCCATAAATATGGCCAAAAGTATGGGATGGGTCGAAACTAGCCCGGGTCTCGTCCGACCCGGTTAGACCATCCCAACCCGCGCTGGGCCACCTGCAAATCAAGGGAGCCATTATGCGGTGGGGCGGTCACGGTGAGGTGGGGTGGCCGCGGTGCAATGGTCTATCGTGGTAGGTCGTAGGGAGATCCATCCTCTTCAGATGGCACAGTCGTGTGCCGCTCCTTAATTGGCAGTCGGCTCGTCCGACCATCCTCCTTTCATCGCCATGGAACAAGCTGCGGCCATTCCTTGTAGAGCGATGCAAACGCACGCCGCAGTCCACGTCATGTGGCCGGCTGCCCCATTTTCTTCACCGCGGCCGACAGGCAGTGATCCTTCTATTGGGGGGTGGTCACGCTGTCGAATACTTCACGGTCGGTCGTGGTGTGGGATACATTTCCAGTTCCCCACCGGTGTCGGTTGATGTCCTTCTCCATCACTAAGAACACACCAACCATGAAGAACAATGTAGGGATCGGGCCGTGTTTGTTTGGCCCGCTCCATCTGTATTAGTTATGTAGCAGGTGGATCAAGAGGATTAATTCAACATAAAACACGAAGAATAACAAAACCCTTACCTTATAGATTTTTTGACGTCGATGAGGAGGGAATGGCGGACGTCGGTTTGTCAGTGTTGAAGATGCCCCATGTTGGAGGTGGCGTGTTCTTTATTGGAGAAGATTTCACATTCTTCATTGAAAAAGATCTTCGTTGGGAGGTGTTATTTGTTCAAGAGAATGTTCCTACGCAAGTTATCCCCTTCTCTATTTCCAACCAAATCCTCCCAAAGTAAATAGGTTCCAATATAATTTAAATAATGTAGATCAATTATGTTGGAACAATTAAAATTCTGACACATTTGATTAATATTTAGTGGGATCTAAAAAATTAAATGGGGAGTTGGCCTAATTAATTTATGGGAGGAAGTCCAAGAGTTATCTCCTATTAATGGGGGTTTCGGGTGGTCCCCACCTCTAAATTTAATTTGGGTGGTTTTCTAGTTCGAGTGGTCCCCACCTCCATAACCCATGTAGAGAGGTTTCAAAAATAATAATAATAATGTTAAACATTTTATTTTTCTTATTCCATGAAAATCACAGAAACTAAATTTCACCCTCGACTAACTGCAGTCGAGGTGAAAGTCTGCTCAAGAAAATACTGGCGATGTGAGTTCAACGCTATCCTCTGATATGATTCTTAGCACCGATTCAAAGGATACAAAAACCATCTCACACGTTTACTAAACGTACCTGAAAAAAAAGTTCATAAATTCATTCTTGGAACACTGGGCCTCGGAATCAGACGCCGTCAATTTTCTCAAACTCGTAAAATTATTATATAATTAAAAACAATTACATTGAACATCCGAGTCTTTACGTTCTCCCCACCTTAGGGCTTTGCGTCCTCAAAATCCACATCACAAAACTAGGGAAAAAATTGGGGGTACTGATCATGAATCTGAGCCTCCTGCTCCCATGTGCTCTCCTAGTGGTTCCCGTGCTGCCAACGAATGCATGCCAGGTGTATCGACCGCCCAAAAAGGACCTGCTCCTATTGATCCCCAATCTCTACTAGAACCTCTATAAATTTATCCCCATCATCGAGATCTAGCTCGCCATGGTCGATGATGTGAGAAGGGCCATGCACGTATATCCTCAGCTGGGATATGTGGAAGACGTCGTACACCCGGTGCAAGTAAGGGGGAATTTCTAGGTGATAATCCACCTTGCCAACTCTGCTGAGGACGAGGAAGGGTCTAATGAAACTTATAGATAACTTTCCTCCCCAACCAAATCTATTCTAACCTCATCAAGGTTAGACCGGTAGAAAGGCGTGGTCACAATTCTCGAACTCTAGAGGTCTCCATCTCCTATCGGCGTAAGACTTCTACCTGCTATGTGTAGTCTTCATCTGCTCCTGGATGATCTGCACCTTCTCTGTGGTAACCTATACCATCTCTCATCCCATGAGTACAGACTCCCCTTGGTCAGTTTAGCACATAGGCGACCTTCATGGTTGGTTGTACAATGCCTCTAAAGGTGACATCCTAATGGTGGAGTGATAGTTGTTTTTTAGGAAAACACTACCAAAGGCAACGGATCCTCCTAGTTATGACCGATGTTGAGGACGCAAGTATGCATTATGTCCTTGAGGGTCTGAATATTCCACTCAATCTGGCCATCCATCTAAGGATTGAAGGCGGTGCTCAAATGAAGCTGCATCCCAAAAGACTCCTACAACCCCTTCCATAGCTGAGAAGTGAAACATGTATCATGATTGTAGATAATCGTCAAAGGTACTCTATGTAGCAGCACAATCTCTTACACATAGAGGAATCCCAAGCTCTGTACTGAACCCTTCTCTCTGATCGGTACGATGTGGGATGACCTGGTGAGTTGGCCGATGATCACCCAGATAGAATAATGACTCCTGTATGTACGTGAAATTCCTGTCACAAAGTCCATAGATATCCCATCCCACATCCACTGTGGGACCTCTAAAGAATAAACCAAGCCTGATGGTTCTAGATTTCATGCCTTCACTTACTGATAAATGAGACACTGAATGACAAACTCTACTACATCTTTTTTCATTCCTATCCACCAGTGGTATCGTCAGAGGTCCTGATACATCATTGCCACTCCTAGATGTACCACTAGAGGGGATGTGTGGAACTCCCTCGACACTTCCTCTAGAAGCGACACTGGTACCATGGTACGTCCTCTGAAGATAATGTTGTGCTCCCCACCTTTATAAAATCTATTAGGTGTCTGTCCTATAAATATCTGAGCACATCGAGCCTCGCAGTCAGTATCCCCATGTTGCACCTCCCTGAATAGCTAAAAAGTGTGAAGGTGACTATAAGAGACTGAAAAAATCTTCTCCATCTTGATCCACAATGAATATCTATAAGGCACCCAGCTTCTCTGTGGCCTCACCAAGAAGCTGTATACCAGATATCTTGTTGAGTGTATCTACTACAACATTCCCCTTCCAATGAGGATAGACTACCTCGAAGTCATAGTCCAGGAGGAACTCAAGCCAACGTCACTATCTCGGGTCCGATTCCATCTCTGAGAAGATATACCTGAGACTCTTGTAATCTGAGTAGACTGTAAAACGCTCACCCATCAAGTAATGTCACCACATCTTCAAGGCAAAGACCACTACTGCTATCTTCAGGTCATGGGTAGTGTAGTTCTGTTCATGTTGTCTAAGCTTTCGAGAACCATATGTGATCACTACTCACTCTTGCATTAGGACACATCTGAGGCCAGTCCCTGATACGTCACAGTAGACTACGTACCCTATACCCTCTTCTGGAATCCTCAAGATGGGGGCACTAGTTATCCTCTACCTCATCTACTGAAAAACTCTGGTGGAACCTCTCAGACCACATGAAGGGTTTCCCCTTCTTCATCAATGGTGGTAAAGGTGATTCAACTCTAGAGAAATCTGGCACAAACCGTTATTACTATATAGCTAAACCTAGGAAACATCATACCACTGACACACTCCTAGGTGGCCCCATGAAATTACTACTTCAATCTTCACTGGATCCACTATAACTCCAGCATCTGAGATGACATGTTCGAGAAAGTTCAATTCATAGATCCATAACTAGCCCATTGAGATATTACCATAAATTGAGGGCTCTTAGAGTGTGTATAGAACTATCTGCAAATGATAGGCATACTCCTCCTCACTAGCCGAGTAGATCAGAGTGTCATCAATGAAGACTACTACAAAGCAATCAAGGTATGGCTGAATGATCCTGTTCATGAGTCCCATGAACACTGCCGGTGTGTTGGTCATGACGAATATCATAAACAAGGACTCATATTGGTCGTACCGACATCTGAAATCCATCTTCTTCACATCCTCATCTTGCACTCTTAGCTGGTGATAGCCTAATCTGAGGTCTATCTTCGAGAACCACCGTGCTCCCTTCATCTGATCAAAGAGGTCGTCAATCCTTGGGAGTGGGTACATGTTCTTCACTGTCACCCAGTTCAGGATCTGATAGTCAACACAAAGCATCAAGCTCCCATCAGCCTTCTTGGCGAACATAATCATAGCTACCCAAGGAAAAACACTTGGTAGAATGAACCTTTTCCCTTATTTGCCTTCCAGCTGTACACACAGCTCATGATGCTCTATAGGAGCCATATGATATGATAGTGTGGATATTAGTGCCATCCCAAGGTACAAGTCAATATAAACATCTACCTCTCTGTGAGGAGGTAGACTCGAAACATCATCAGGGAAGACATCTGCATACTGGTCCACCACTATAGGATAGCTCGGACTCTCTATATCGACCGCTTCGAGGGTAAGGCAAGCCAACTAATTATTGTCCGGATGCACTCTCCTCAGGTTAATTCCATCCTTTGTTGAAAAGGCTCCCTTATCACTAGTGAAAGTAAACCTGGTCCTATCCATGTGGACACACCACACATGGAACCTAATACAGTCAATATGAACATGGACTATAGATAACCAGACCATACCCAAGATGACATCGTAAAGCCTCGACCCCACTACTAAGAGATCCCAGCCAAATCACTCTCCTCATAGAGTATGTTCACTCTACCGACACCATTGTGTTATCATAGAATCTTCTCCAGTATGAGTCTCTAGCCGTAAGGATCAGGCCAAAGGATTTGTTGGAATCTCTGAGCTCGGAATGAGGGCAGTGGAAATAGAAGAATGACTGGCACCTATGTCTATAAGTACTGCAGCTAAGGTGGAGTGGACACAGATCTTACTTCGTATCATATCTAAAGCAACATGGTCATAGGCCTCAGCTTCCTGGAGCTAAGCTCACCCATGTCCACCTACTCCTTGTGGTCGATGTAGACCATCTGGTGGTGGTGGAAGAAACATCTCGAATCGTTTCCCACCACCATATGCACGACCAAATCCTCTTCCACGTCCCCCCTACTCCCAATAGACCTCCTCGGACGAACCTTTGTCTTTGTATAGGGATCCCTTGACCGTCGATTGATTAACCATATGGTGGGTTAGATAGTAATGAGCTATGTGACCCTACCTGCTACAAGTGAAACATTGCCTATTCCTCAGACGACTGATTCTGTCTCCAGTACCCCGCATAGACAATCATGAGTCATGTGGTTGTCCACCTGTAGTTTTATCCCTCTTGGAACTTGTGAAATTTTTCTGTTTCCAGTTGTAGAAGACTCCACTACATGATGTCTAGTGCTGGGTCTCGCTGCTGGTGACTACTCAGGGAGAAAACTCTCCACTAAGAGGGATCACTCTAACACCCCCGCCTACATCGACATGTTGAGAGAAATCATCGAAGCCCGGATATCTTTCCTGAGTCCCAGCTTGAAGGTCTGTTCCCTAAAGAACGGGTCCAATACCATATCAGTGGAGTAGTGTGAGATGTTGGTGAACCTCGCTTTGTGCTGAGCCACAATCATGCAGCCCTACTACAGGTGAAGAAACTCATGTATACGCACTGCGTGAAGAGTTGTTGGGACAAAATATACCCGAAACAAGCTCTTGAATTCATCCTAGAGAAGCCTCACCAGATCGTGAACCTGAAACATCAAGATTAACCATCTGCCTTCTACTAGCGGTAGAATGCTGGTAGAAAGGATCACCATAAGATTATCTATTGTCCCTACCAGTTGGAAGACTCTCACCACAGCTTCCAACAAATCCTTAGCCACATGTGGGTCCATCTCTCCCCTAAAAATGGGTGGCCTCTGGTTCTGGAACTCGTGTAATGCAATCCAGTGGTGTGAACCCTCTGGTTTTGGGGTTGGAGGCATCAGTTTCCCAACAGGTAATGGTATCGCTGGTGCCTCTACTGGTGCATCTACTGGAAGAGTGCCCTGTACCGAGGCCTTACTGCTCTGTGGGCTATCAGTGCGTAATATACCAATAACCCTAGCTGGCTATCTATGTGGAGGAATCCTTAAAAGAAACAGGTGTACCACAGTCAAAAATTTATACCTGGCGTGCTGACTCAAAGAGATAACAATGAAAACTCTTGAAAACACACATGTAATCAGTATTTTCGTGCATAGAGTCGGTAATCAGAAAAATAGGGTCCTGGTGTATAGACACATCGGCCGCCACACCAACACTGTATTCCCTAAACTAATAACCATACTCATAACAAATAACACGATTACCGTTAAAAATATCAGAGTCCTATGTTATATGGTAGAACTGACTCCTATGATACCAATTTTTCATGACTCGTCCCCTGGGGCCCATACCGGGACTACCCCAAGCTCGCCATCCATATTTCAGGGGCTGGATCCTACCACCGAAAGGCATATTACTTAAAACTGGTAAGGCATTTCCTTTATACCCTATTAACACATGCAACCACCCACAGAGAAAGATAAGAATACAAGAAAATTTTATGGTAAAAGGAGTGTGTACAGTAAGAAAAAGGGGCCATAATAAAATCCCAACTGGAAAGTACAAGGGAAAAATTAATGTACAACTAAACTAAATAGCTCCTGTGAACACCCGCAAGTATCCTACCTGAAGGGTAGGTATAGCTCTCGAATAGTCGTCTCTGTGGTATTCCTCGTCTAAGGTCCACCTCCAAGATACCCCTTATTCTGTTACCCTCGTCCTGAGTCATTGTTGTCCGTCGTCTGCACCAAACACAGCAGTGTGTAGGCATATCACGTATAAGGGTGAGTATAATGATACTCAGTAGTCATCCCGAGACCCTCAAGGTCTCACAAAATTTATAAAGGATAATCCACACTGTAAGAATTCAACTGACAACCCTACTTAGGTATATGCCCATACATATACCTATGTTATTGATTAAGCCCATCTCAATCATGAGGAATCATAAGGTCTAACTCAAAATCCTATAGCTAATAAATTACACAAAGGAAGGATTTCCACAATGGTAAGTACCACATAGTTATGCCACACAAAATAATACCACCAAGGTGTTACTTCGATGGAAAAGTTTCAAACAGGTATGCCACACAGAAGAATACCACCAAGGTATCACCATGAAGGTATAGAACATAAAGGTATAGAGTCATCTCACACAAGGTATAACTTGGTACAATAGTAGAGATGATTACATGTAACTACTAATTCAACTTACTCTGTTAAGAGGTATACCCACGTAGGATCCCAAATCATCATTAGACCATTAGAGGATCGTAGTACATCATCATACCCACAAATGAACCTAGTACCTCATGAGATCCACACAGGATCCTAGTACATCGTCATACCCACACAGGATCCTAGTACCTCATTATACTCACACAGGATCCATGTACATTTTCAGACCCAAACAGGATCCTAGTACCTTGTCAGACCCACACAGGAGCCTAGTACATCATCAGACCCACTCTGGATCCTTGTACCTCCTCAGACCCACACAAGACCCTAGTAAATTTTCAATCCCACAAAGGATCCTAGTACCTCGTCAGACCCACACAGGATCCTAGTACATAGTTATATCCACACATGATCCTAGTACCTCGTCCGACCCACACAGGATCATAGTACATCGTTAGACCCACATAAGATCATAGTACCTCGTCAGACCCACACAAGATCCTAGTACGTCGTTAGACCTACCGAGTATCCTAGTACCTCGTCATACCCACACAAAATCCTAGTACCTCGTCAGACCCACACAGGATCCTAGTATATCGTTAGACCTACACAGGATCCTAGTACATTGTTAGAGCCAGCTACAGGGTTCCCGCACTATGTTCGCTTGTCTCCAAGAGGGTCCGCTCCTCAAGCCACTAGTTGATAATCCAACTTCCACAAAGTCCCAAGAAGAATTATCCCAAATGACTTCCCTGTAATAGGGGTCTCAATGCAATAGATAGTGATTTAATCGGAAGCCCAGTCTATAAGTTATTAGCCTTTTAGTCCAGAGGTCCCGGTTGGATTCGTGATCAATCCAACCCGACCATACCCTGACATTATCCAAAATCTCACGTGGGTATACCAAAAGGAACATCTCACTCCATGGTTTTCATCACTATAGATGGTTCATCAAATGGTTTCCTGGTGAAAAATTTATGGTCAAAAGTATTGGATGGGTCAAAACTAGTCTGTGTCTGGTCTGACCTGGTCGGACTGATCCCTCCCGAACTGGTTTGGGTCGACCCATCCCAACCCACTGGGTCCTACCTAGCTCATGGCGTGACCTGGACCATGATGGGTGGGCTGGCCCGTGCTGGATGGCCCGGCCCACTCCAGGTGTTCCACTGAGAGGGGTGGCCATGGTGCAGGGGGCGGCCACGGTACGGTGGTCCACCGCAGCTGGCTAGATGGCCAGCCATCCTCTCCACATAGCGGGGTAATGCGTCGTGCCTTTGTCAGCAGCTAGATTGACTGGCAATCCTACCTCTGACACTTTGTCAAAATCCATGACCCTTTCTCTCCGGGCGGCACGAATGCACGCCGCCATCCCTGCCGTTTGGTCGGGCACTGCCTTTGCTCTACCGCGGCCGACAGGACACAACCCTTATCTGGTGGCGCAGTTGCACTACCGCCTTTTTCTTCACAGGCCATGATGTCGGCCACCATTATCGTTCCGCACCATTGTTTATTGACTTCCTCCTCTATCACGAAAAACACACCATCCTTTAATAATGGCAGAGGGATTGGGCAATGTTCCTTGGAATGCTCCCTTCACATTAGTTTGGTAGCAGGTGGATCATGAGTATTAATTCAACATAAAACACAAAGAATAAAAAAACCCTAACTCGTAGGTTTTTATGATGTCAATGAGGAGGTAAGGGAAGAAATCAGTTTGTCATTGTTGATGATGTCCCAAGTTGGAGGTGGCGCATTCTGTGTTGGAGAATATGGCGCGTTCTTCATTGAAGAAGATCTTCATTTGGAGGTGTTTTTCATTGGAGAGAATGCTCCTACACTAGTTCTCCCATTCTCCTTTTCCAACCAAATCCTTTCAAAGGAAAGAGGTTACAATATAATTTAATTAATGTGAAAAATTTTGTTGGCACAATTAAAATACTGACACATTTCATTAATTTTTAGTTGGCTCCAAAACATTATATGGGGAGTTGGCCTAATTAATTTATGGGACGGATTCCAAGAGTTTTCTCCCATTAAATGGGGGTTCAGGTGGTCACCACTGCTATAATTTAATTTGGGGGGGGGGTTAGTTCTGGTGGTCCCCAGCTCTATAACCCATGTAGAGAGGTTTCAAAAATAAAAATAAAAATGTTAAACATATTATTTTTCTTATTCAATGAAAATCACAAAAACTAACTTTCACCCTCAACCAAATGTGGTCGAGGTGAAAGTCTACATAAGTGAATATTGGAACTATGAGTTCAATGGTGTCATGGGATTTCATTTCCAAGTACCGGTTCAAATGTTACAAAAACCCTCTCACACGTTTACTGAACGTACCTAAATTTTTTTTCTGAATTTCATTACGATCACACCGGGCCTCAGAATCACGTGCCGTCAATTTTTGCAGACTCATAAAATTACCATATAATTAAAAAACTTACATGGAAATTTCTTGTTTTTACATTATCATTTTTGGTTTTATGACTTATTTGGAGTAATTTTTTCGAATCTCAAACTATGAATAACAATTTTTTAATGTGGATAAATCAGTTTGATAATGAATTATATGTTATAGTTCAATGTCTCCTTCGATTATTGAACCTATCTCTATAGATAAACGATCCTCTTAGAATAAATAATATTAATATAGTATTTTTGAGATCATTAAATCTAGAATTGAAGATATGTGTTCACCACATATAGTGGATGAAGGATTCTATCCTACTAGTGTGATTAAAAATGTTATGATTTTTGGAATTTTCGAAACCTATGTGATTATGTTGTTGGCACTGATCTCTTCTATGAATTTAATAATTTCATATTCATTGATGGTATATTATAATATAAAAATGATTTCATAGATTTATTTATCATGAATTAATACATTTAGGTTATTTATTTAATGACAATATATTTTGATTATATTGTAGATTTTAAGAAACTATAATTATTTTTAGTGAATTTCATAAATTTAGTTTGGGGTTTTTCAATTTGAAAATATTGGATTATTTTTGGTAATTGAATATAGATATTTTCAACTATATGGACATGATTTTCCCTAGATTTGATAATAGTATTTTATAATTCTTTTAAGTTGATTTGATTTTTTATGTGAAATGACATATTCAATTTGTAACTTATTCTTTCTAAGGTTAAATTTTTTTAATATAAATGATATATTTTTTGTTCAATTTAATTTTCATGGATTGAGATTTAAAATGACAAGATTTTAATTTTCTTCTTGAATATAAATTTCATGAATTATCACCCTATGTTAATGTATGGGATAAATGATTTTTTGGGAAACTTATTTTGAAATCCCCTAAGAATCCAAAATGATCTATCATGAAACTAAATAGTGTGTATTTTGGTGATAAAGAATTTGTATTAACTCACCCTTAACCTTCTATCAATAATGTGAATGGTTTGGGGTTCTTTTAGTAGATAATGACTTCATTCATAAATTTGATTGGTCAAGTGACCACCCAATGATAGTGGATAAATAGAGATTAATAAAGTATAACTATCAAGAGAAAAAACATAGGAAAATTTTCTCTATAAAAAATAGCCACGGGTAATGAATTTAGAGAAATGGGAAGTTTCCAGTGGTATTTTTTTGAAAACCAGATGTTTTGTAGGGATTTTTTAGTAATCCTTGTAATTATTGGTACATGAAAATTAATGTAGATTTGGATTTTTGGAATCAGAATGCGGAACAAGATTCTGGAACATGTTTTATGTTGTTTATTATCTGTTCCAAGATTAGTGGTTTAATTTAATATTCTTCATAACAAGTTCTTGGGTGTTTGCAATTACAATTCTACAGCATGAATAACTTGCACTGTGACCCAGACTATTGAATTCCATGCTTTTAAAACATAAACATAACATATTATTTGATGAATATACTATATATACTATTAAGATACATTCTAGAATCGTGTAGGGTTAGTGTCATTGGAAAAATAGATACATAAAAACCATATTAATAAGATATATACATCTTCTTCCATTTTTACATTATAAATAGAACCCTTATAATAAATTTCCAACTTAAAACTATTAAAAAACCTAGGGAAATAAAGCTTAAGAAAGTGTGAGCTATGATGCACAATACAAGTAAAAAAAAGTTATCAATGACCACCTAAACATAACATGAGCATAATGGTGTATGAACAAGAAAGTAACATTTAAAAAACATACACTCCATATCATATATCATAATCTTGAGTCATAGTATAAATATTGGGAGTTCATAATTCATGACTCATAATGGAACAAAAGAACATGATCAATGAGATCATTACATTAGAAAATTACATTAGTCTATGGAAAAAACATAATCATGTAAAATAATTTCATTACATGAGGTTCAGTGCCAAGACCATCATAGTGGATTTTGTTCACTACCTATTCCATTATATCAATAGTAAAGATACACTCCCAAGACTATCATAGAAGACAATGTCCCTTACTAAAAATGGGTCACACCCCATTTCATATTTTATTATGTCCTGAGATATCCATCTCTACCTAATTAATTATAGGGATATATAATTTTGGACCCACCCATCACATAATCATAATTCATTAATATTTGTTCCAAAGTCTAATTAATCATTCATGATATGTTATAACCCATGGAAAGGAATATAATTTCATTAAAATATATACATTTCATCATAACATAGCTTATGGAAAATAAAAGGGATTCAAAAACATCAGTACATCGTAATCCTAATCCATGTCGATAATTAATAAAGAATGTATCTTTAGATCATATCCCTAGTATATCAAAATTAACATCAAAATATGTTACCACAAATGAAGAATCATTTAAAATCACATGGAATATTAATTTAGTAAAATACCCTTTTATTTTAGAATCACCTATTTTACATATAATTTATTTCGAAAATATTATGAAAACAATATTCATAGACAAATATATATAAACTTGTAAAGGAATATTTCAATTCCTCAGAATATTAAAGGGTTAAAAGAATATATAATGTGACTCACGTCATCATGGTTCTCCTTTCTTTTCAAGCACCTACCAGATTAAAAACCCACAGTTAAGCACGCTTGTCCTAGATTTTTGTTTAGGATTGGTAAACTCCTTGGAATATTTCAAGGTTGAGTGTGCGTGGGGATAAATTAAAACTAATACAAATGTGTTGGCCAATGTGGATATTCATTATTATGATGTTCTTTTTAGGAATGTTGCTGGGACCCAAGTTCGGGATCACATGTCAGCAGGGAAACTTTTGGTTCCTAGTGGGAAATAACATAATGACCATGTTAAAGAAAGAAGTATATACTATTAACAAGGCCCATTTTTTACATTGGTATCTAGGGGTAAGCCCGACTGAATGTGTGGTGAAACTTCTTAGGTTATGATATATAGTCTGCAAAAAGGAAATTGTGTACATATTGGTGGGGGTTGGTGAATGATTCAAACCAAAATATTAAAGGTTTAAAATGATAAATGATATGACTCATGTCAACAAGTTGCACCTTTCATTTTAGGATCTGTCCTAATTAGAACTCCACATTTTTATGTTTTTGGTTTGTACTAGTAGTTAGGTTGGGTGACCTCCTAGGATGTTATTCATAGTGTGTGTGGGTGAGGATAAATGCACTCTATAAACATGGGTTATCTTATTGGTATAATCATTAGTATAATGATCATTTTTGGTATGTGGTTGGGCCCCATGTTGTGGAAACATGTCTTGGAGAAACTGGTGGGTGCATGGTGGGCTAGGATCTGGCTGCTATGTTTAGGCGAGGTGTCTCTACATTCCACGGGGACTAGTGGTTACACATATCATTATTCTTATCACATGTTTCCAAAAATTCTTTCATTTATATCTCCCATTTTTACTCTTAATAGGTATCTGATGTCACCTTTTTTCTTTCCCATAAGTTATGCATAATGGTTTTATGTAGGGTTTCTCCACAGATAATTGTGTTTGAACCTGATAAGTTGTTCTAATGGGTGACATACTACAAACATTATTGTCCTAGAGTTGGGTTGAGGATGGTTGTCCTTTGGGGAATTGTACTATGTTTTGTGTGAGTGAGAAAAAATCATACTGAAAAAACATGTATTTTCATATAGGGTCATTCATTAGTCTAATGATCCATTCAACCAAGTGGGTGGGTCCCTGGGAGGTAAGGATATTTCTATGAGGAAATTGGTGGTGCCTGGTGGGCCAAGACATGACTGTCATATTACAGTGAGGTGTTTGTGTTGTCACTTGGGCCTAGTTTTTATAGTTACCAATATTATTATCTTATTATTTCATATGATCATTGATTAATATCTCCCATGTTTACCATTACTAAGTATCTTATCTCCCCCTTTATTAATTTTCTTTTCCCTAGTTTTTGAAGAGAGATTTAATATAGGGTTTTTCGATAGTCAAAATTGCTTGTTCGGGAGTTGAACTCATTATGGGCGGCCTTATAGGAACATTATTCGCCTAGAGTAGTGGTTAGGATGGTAGACCATCTACGACGTTTCTCAGGGTGGGTGTGAGCTAGTAAAAACATAAAATGAGACAAATGTTGTACTATGGGGATATTCCTTATTCTAATTATCCATTTGGGCATGTTGGTGGGCCTTTCGTAGGAGAACACATGTCCTTGGGGAAACTGTGGGGGTCATGTGGGTTCGTAACTGATGGGCATGTTACGGTGAGGTGTCTATTCTATGAGTGGTGCCCATTTTTTACACATACCATTATTTATATCTTATTCTTTCATATGCTAACTTATTAATATATCTCATGTTTACCCTTAATAATGATCTTAAATCAACATTTCTTATGTTTCTTTTTCCCATATTATGAAAAAAACATTTTATATAGGGTTTTCCATAGTTAACAATTCTTGGCCATCAATAGAGGTAAGAATGGGAGACCATATAGGAAGGTTCTTAGCCTGAAGTAGTTATTGGGATGGTTAAATTCCTAGGATGTTTACAGGGGTGTGTGTGAATGACGAAAAAATAAACTGTAAAATATATTTTTTTTCTATGGGGATAGTCATTAGTCTTATCCATTCATGTGTGTGGTTGGGACCTGGGTAGGGGACCACATGTCTTTGAGGTAAACTGTAGTGCCTTGTGGGACGAATCATAATGACCACATTAAGGTGAGGAATCTATGTTTTCATCTGGGACGAGTTATTACACATACCATTATGCTTATATTATGATTTTATATGACATTTGATTAATAACTCCCATGTTTACCCTAACTATATATTTGATATCACCCTTTATTTTGATTCTTTTCCCCATGTTATGATGAAATGTATAATTTTGGGTTATTTTATGAATATTACTATATGAGATGGTATTTGTGGGAGATGTTGACGATATTTCATGAGATAATAAGATTTTGTACCTAGTATCCCATGACAATAAACATTTTGGTCCTTGGCCATATGTTTGGAAAATATATAGAATATTTATATAAAAAGATGTAATATTTATATATGAAAAGTATGGGCCTATAAAGTTTGCATCATAGTAATGTTTAGTTAACATTTGGAAACTATGTCGAAGAAACATTAGTGGGAACACTTAGTATAGTCCATATTATATGATAACTTCTTATTTCGTGGTAAAGAGTGGAGTGTGGTCATTCTATAAAAACATCATTTTCTCGATTCAATAAGTGCTCATGGATTTTCCGCTACAAAATAACAGAATAATAACCATGAAAAAGAGTTGTTTGAGTTTATCTAACCCATAATAATTATTATCTTATTATTTCATATGATCATCGATTGTTATCTCCCATTTTTTACCCCTAATAAGTATATAATCTAATCCTTTCTTATTTTTCATTTCCTAGGGTTATGAAAAAAAAGTATGTATTTTTTTTCTATGAAGAATACTAACTGGGATGGTCTTTCTGATAGATGCCTTAGTTCTTTCATGAGATATGAATATTGTGTATTTTTTATCTAAAGACACTAAACATTCGTGGTCTTTAATAATGAATTTTTGAAATGCATTGAATATTTATCTACAATTTTAAGTATGAATTTATAAAAAAATTTGGTCATAATAGTTGGTAGTAGAGTAAGGATTAAATACCATTGGAAACATGGATGAGAAAACATTAGTGATGAACCTTAAGATAATCCTAG
The DNA here is from genome assembly GCA_963277665.1 of Viscum album. Lineage (NCBI taxonomy): Eukaryota > Viridiplantae > Streptophyta > Magnoliopsida > Santalales > Viscaceae > Viscum > Viscum album. Next base: position 480,382,832 of record OY728134.1, read on the forward strand.
GTATAGGAGAGACACTTAATTTATGGTAAATAAAGGACTTTTGTATTACTAAAAAACAACCCTTTCATGAAAAAATAATTGCATATGGTTTTGACATAGATTCATCTAGGGGTAGTAATCCTAGAAATAGTTGGTATAGTATATCTCATAGATAATTCCGATGTACATTAAGTGTTTGCTTACTCTTCACCTGGTTTTACACACATATGTGGTATTATTTTGTTAATTCATAAATCATAAATCATATGGATAGATAATTACCATTAATGGACTAGGATAAACCTAACATTTATTAGATCGAAAAGTATATTTCATGACCTAGAAACCCAATAAATGATTTTCTAATATTACCCACTATAAAAATTGTTTCTCACACTATAATTGTTTTAGTCCGTGGATATAACCTAGTGGATTCATGTTAATATTAACGAATAGTTGAATGATTTTCTTAATCATTAACCAAATGAAATTAGATCTTCAATGAAAAACCTTATGACAATTCCTAATTATCTATTCGGTTATACGATTAGAAAAACTATATATGGGTGAGTTTATTAACATTCATAATAAAACAATGGATGAGTTTTAGGAATTCCATATAGGAAAGAAGACAGATCTTTCTACATGTCGAGAATGTGGGAAGAATCACTAAAATAAATGAATCAAGGGAATAGTATGATATTTCTATGTATTAATAAAGTGTATGGATCAAGTGATTGATTGTGGAAAATATAGATTTTTATGCATGAAAATGATGTTCATCAAAAGTTCCCAACTACTGCTCAATGTCTCATGTGTGGGGAATATTGTCATTATCTGAGTCAATACCCTAATAAAAGGATTAACTCATAAACTAAAGAATTACATATGACATTCCACTATTTTATGTGTAAAAATTTAAGTGTTTATTTATAGTTATTCAAAATTTATATCAACTAAATAATAATCACAAAACATCTAAGGAGTTTACATTATAGTTCTCCGTAAGGATTTGAAGACTTGTGTTGAATGGCTTCAATAACCATGGAAGGTAATTTTGTGTAAAGTTAGTGATTTTTTATGGGATAAATAGTTTTTTTGACAATAAAGGGATAATATTAGTTATCTATAAATTGGGTAATGATTTTATGGAAATGTGATTTTGGTTATCTGGGATGAGTTTTATTTCATTTTTTGGATTTATATAATAAATTAAATAGTCTATAATATTTTATTACAAATAATAATTGTGTTAATTATTAAAACCAATCTTTTTTAATATGTGTATAACATAAAAATATTGGATATTATCATGGTTTTAAATTTTTAGGGTTAATAATAAATTCAAAGGCATAAATACCCATTTTTAAATATTTAATGTGATGGAATTTTCAATTTCTTTGAAACGTTTTTTAGATTTTAAGAAAAATAATCCATTGAGGTTTAAATAACCCTTTGAGATATTTTGATTTTGATTTAATCATTGTATATTGGATAATTTTATGTAGATAATCTTGCTGGTTGAACAGTAATTCACTAATAAGGAAATATTTTGATGGTATTTTAGGCCAAGATAATGATTAGGGTTAAGGTTAGTATCTAAATTTTATTCAAGATATTTTTGGGGAATTGTTATACATTTTAATATTTTACAGTGATTTATCAAGGAGATTAATTATATTTTGGTAAATTTTCATTAGGTTGTGGTATGTGTAACCCTTAGGATTAACATGTGATTTAACCAAGAATATTATTTTGATAAAAAGAAAATTAAAATTTTAATTATGTAAGTAGAAAGCTATGAGATCACATTTTAGGTTTAGAATTTATTAATGTTGAGGTTATTTTAGATGTATGGTATTCTTTTAAATGATCTAATTGGAACCTTTGTTGTTATCATGGAAATTTTCGAGTAAATAGGTATGTTTATACACTTTAGATATTATCATACATTGTGATAACCATTTATTTTTTTATAATATTCTATGACATGATTAATATATTGATCTTTTTTTGTCATAATTTGGATTTTAGTTCTTGAGGTCTAAAAAATTCATCTCGAATACTCATCATTTAGAGAAAAAATGAGTTTGTTGTGGGAATCAATTAAAGGATAAAGTTATACATGTCATTAAAGTATATTTCCTTATTATTTTAGTCTATATGGTATACATATTCATAAAATACAAGAAACTAATATTGAAACAAAAAAATTCATTAACAATCATTTTTGATGAATTAATGGTCTTTTCACCCATCACATATTTCTGGTTTTGTGGATGTGACATTCTCTTGACCTTGTTACCGGTCGCTCTTTATCAGTACTTGGGTATTATTTTTCTCCTACATGCACATATATTTACTCACTAACACAATTTTATTATTTTTAAACCCACTTATCTATTATTCCATATATCCTTTATATTTCCCTGCCCTTATTCTCATGACTAATTTTTATTAATCCTTTTTATGATGTGGGATTTTAATAATGGTATTTTAAAATGTAACACCATTGATTATAGAGTTAAAGTTAAAATTCAAAGGATGAAATATTTTAATTTTCGTAGATTGTTACACCCCAATATATTGAAAGGACATTATGAAAGTGTATATGACTAGCAACAATGAGCATAAACACACCATGAAATTTTATTATTAAATTTTGACCGTTAAAACCTAGTCATTGAATTGGTGGATATAAATATGAGTAACAAAATTATGATATATATATATACATATACTATTGAATACCAATTTATTTATTATATATTGGGAAATAAACATTCACTTTTTAGTAAATTCATAGTATGCTTCTAAAAAATATGTTTCTTTTGAAAATGATTTTTATTGATTTTTATGAAAAAATATTATATTTTTCTTTTTATTTTTTAAAAAGTAAAGTTAATTTTTGAAAATATCCAGTAAAAATTAACTTCGAATGATTTTTTTATATTTTTTGAAAATATTTATTTTTTCAATGAATAGTGAAACATATTAATTCTTATTGAAAACTAAATTTTTTCAAATAATTTACAATGATTAATTTTTTTTAAATTAATTTAAATGTAAATTTATTTCTCTTATATGATTACTAATCCAAATAATTTAATTATATTATATTTTATTGTTGAATTGGGAATAAAACACTTTTTTACATAAAATAAAAATTTTATGAAAAAATATTATATGTTGTATATTTTTTTCTATAAAATATTATTTTCTTCCACTTCAAAAAACATAATAATTAAAATTTTATTCAATATATGGAATTAGAATGTATTTTTTTTTAAAATAGGCTCATGTGTTGTCAAAATAAATAATAATATGATAAATATTATCTGTAACGCCCTGACCCCAGTTACCCAGAGTCGGTGCATTATTACGTAACATTGGCGTGATCACAAAAGATGAAGTCTCGAAAGACCGATTAGTTTAGTATCCTTGGAAACACTAGATACATTCATAAATGTTTTATTACATAATAAAGTGAAAAAATAGAATAAAATCTTGTCTTAATAACCCCTCATACTATCCCAGCAGGTCATTCATAAAATACTTCATCACAACCTGGAAAAATTAAAACATTGAAAGGGGTGAGCTCAGATGCTCAGTAAGGATAACAATATAGGAAAAACTTTCATAAATAAACGTAAACATTTAAAGAAATGTATAACTAAAACAAAAGCCTTTTAAACTTGAACATCATCATAATATGGAAAAAGTAATATTAAGTAATGCCATTTACATATTCACATGGATATTCTACTAGTTGAATAATCACATGCAATATCAATAAATACATTCACAATGATGGAATGCATAATTCCAGACAATCCTAACCACATAGCCAAGGCCTCGTTCCAAGACACTAGTTTGTCTCATGAGACCTACCGATGCATTGAGGAGCTATAGCAGGCTCCACCCATCACTTATTAAGTCCAATGCATTCCTAATATGAATAGGTTTAAATGTATCATAAACCATAACATAATCATATCACATAAAACATGCATAAAGGAAACATAACATTTCCTCATTTCAATCACAAGATATCAATACAACACATTGATAAAACCATTTTCAATACCAAAATAGATGAAAAGTAAAACTTGGTATTTATTTTTTAAATTTTTTAAAAAATTTGTGGCTTGTAGAGGAAGCCGAAACTGATATAATGTTCATGGCGGTGGAGAAGTCGTTGTCGCCGCATACGTACGACAAAAAAAACATTCCCTTTTATCGTTTAGTAAAATGATTGGTATAAAAAATATTCCTTTTTAATAAACGTAAAATTCAAACGGGTTTATACACCATATAAAAGAAAGTTGTGTATAAAATAAAATATGCCTCAATGAAAGTAGATTGAGACGAAGTCCCTTACCTCGTGTCCGACTTGACTTGATCATTCTTTAACCTCATGAATAATAAACTAGAGTTAATTTTTACTTTCATAAGAACCTTTTTAATGTTCATTATTCCTTTTATATCACTTATTACCATGTTATTAACATTATGTAATTATTTATGTTAATAACGGTCGTTTTGTCGATCTTTGGTACTTGAGTGAAAATAAATATCTTATAATTACATGTTGTTCATGTGGTAAAACATAAATTATATCCAGAATTATATTCATGATGTAGATAGAATATATATAATATATATCAAGTATATACATGAATTTATAATATTTCATAACATATAGAGGTAAGAAATGAAATGCATCGTTCATGGAGATGGTAAGCCGTACGTAGGCATGAACACTACTTTAATTTCTATTTAATTTTTAATCGAATGAAATCATAAATATATAAAGGTATATTATGATTCCAATATAATATCATATATAATATCATTTACTCCATCCTTTATATGTCCCACATATAGCATTAACGATTCATATAACCTCGAGGGGGCGGTAGTCTGCACTTCCTAAAATGAAATTATCACATTTACCCATAATGGAAATCATAATGGAATGCCATAAATGAGAAATACAGATTCCTAAGGAAATCATAAACATAGTATATATCATATATAAATATAGTTATATCTTAATGGACACCATCAGAGGTGTTAAATGAAGATTGAATAATCATCGTTTCATGAGGCAGTAATTCACCACCCACAGAAAGAGTATGTTCTTTAACCATCAGACGAAGGTGTGTGTAAGTTTAAATCAAATAATTCTCATAAAAACATCCTAGTATATTTACGCTACTAGTGTTGTTACAAAATAAAACAATAAAAAGAGTTTAAGGGGTTGGATAAGCAAAATAGAACAAAAGAACATAAGAGAAGACATTACCTTAATATCGGGTAACTGTTTTTGATTTGAGCCAAAGGCTTCTTTAGAAAGACTTCTGCCCAAAGTGAGGCTTCTAGGAGTAAGAGGGGGAAGATGAGAGAGTATTTTGGCAGATTTTCGCTGAGTCAAATGTCTTCCAAGGTGTGAATAAGGTGGTAGAGGTGGGGGCCTTTTATAAGAGGTGAGGAGGGGCACTCTTGGAATGTCATGAAATGTTACATTATTCTGAAATGTTTTTCAGATTTCAAAGGTCCGAAAATTATATATTTAAAATATAAGTTGATAATGGTTATAATTATAATAATCTAATAGGTTTTTGACAAGTTTTTTTCTTATATTTTACATTATCGTTTAATTTTATTTAAATCATTAATTAATGAGGTAATCGCTGAATCATCATAGTGTCATTAAAAATTTAATTTATTTAATGTATAAAAAGTATAAAAAAATTACCATGATGTAGGAAATTTTTTTAGATTTACAATGAATATTTATAGTCGAATATTTAACTTATATTACCCCATGTAATAATTGTTTTAGTAAAACAACACATGTTTGTGACAATTTTATTTTTTCTTTAAATAAAAAGTGATTAATGTCATTTTCTAACCCATGTGGCTCCATGGGGACCCCAGGATGACCCATGTATTTTCTCGGTCGTCCATGACTCATCCAATAATGGTATCACAAGTGTAAAGGTAATTTCATACACTAATTGCCTTTAATCGCGATTAACAAAACGTAAACGTTACTATTCACCAAAAATTATTTTCATCCAATTGAACCACATTTTACTTCCTAATTGCAACCATGTATGTCGGATTTTTGAAATTAAATTCACAGAAGCGGTAAAATTTCATTTAAACGAAAAATCATTTTTTAACTAACACTTAGTGGTTTCACTATTCATCAAAAATTGTTGTTTTTCCGAAAAATACCGAAAATTCACCCTAAGCTATAATTAGAATTCCGAATTCAAAAATGATTTCTATTTTACAAAATTCCATACATATAAGTTTCATTAATTAATTTTATATTTAATTCCCATTCTCAAAACCAATAGTGTGTTTTTATGAAACAATATCAATCAAAAGATTGAAAATTGTTTATGTTCAATTTCAAAGTGAAATTAATTCTAATGACAACCATTGGATAAAATTGTAAAATTATATTATAATTATACCTTAAAACCACTCAATTGTATAATTTATCACTATAAATTATTTTGATAAAAAATATTGTTTTTAAGTATTTTTCACTAACCATCGAAAATTGGAAGTTCTCAGAAAAATACCAAAAAACCAACATAGGCTAATTTCGATATTCCGAATCCAAAAATGAAGTACATTTTGAAATATAAAATTTATATAATTTTAAAAAGTGGGTATTACTATTCATAACAGATACTTTTATTGGTCGCGGTGTGTTAGAATCTCAAACTTGTGTACAATGAAACCTATTGCATTATTGAAAGAAAAGCATATTGTGGAAGCTTAGGGTGTTACATTCTCCCCTCCTTCAATAAATTTCATCCTCTCAATTTGAAATTGTTCTTCAAAAATAAAAGATGGAAAACAGAAAATACCTTTGTGGAAAACCCACATCATAAACAAGGTTAATAAAATTTATCCTTAATAAGAGGGAAAGGGAAATGAAAAGGTCACCACCAAATTATGATCTCAATTAAGAGAACATTGGTGGAAATAAGAGACATATAATTTGAGGAAAAACGTAAATGTTTTTAGGGATTGATTAAGGTCATAAATCACAAACATGTGTAAAATTGAGGGCCTCAAATCCATCAATCTATGATGACAATATCATCAGTTCAACAAAATATAAGGTGTTAGGATAACATATTTTTGTTTTAATATTCCTTCCCTAAAGATTACGAATTAATTAGTTCATAGAATAAGAGATAGGTATATATATATATATGCTTGACATGTATTGTTTCAACCGTCAACTAATTTCTACCACAAACTCTTCTTTCAATCAGGAAGATAATAGAACTCAAAAATATTATATTTATCCTAATCGCACAAGGTTCCAAATATTAACACATACCATTTATATTAGGAAAACTATTTTTTAATAACCAGATACTTCCTATAGGATAGTGGTAGGTAATAAAGTCATGTCGCACTATGGTTGTGGGTTCGATTCCTACAGCTTTTTCAAACGCGATAGGTTATCCCCCGACCTTCAGATTTTCCTTTTCCTAAAAATATAGTATTATAATATTCCAAAAATAATCTTCAAAAATGTTTTAACCGTAAACAGTACTATCCAAAGATCATCTTAATCCATTCCGACCTTTGTAGTTATCCAAAATACCTTTGTCCAGACTTTCTCTAATCAGTCTCTAAATTCCAAAATCAATTGTAACATCAGATACTCCAAACAATGTAAAGTTTCTCTTATTGTGACATACTAAAAATATGATTACCTTCATCATGTTAAAACCATAATGAAAACAACAAGTACTGTAGTACAATCCTTATATATATCACATTATTCTTATAACTAGAATATAATCCTTGAGTCTAAAATCACCAATACATTAATTATTCCACTTCAACTGCAGTAATAACATTAGATTGGCCTTGATCCCTTGGCCTTTTCTGAGGTAAGTTTCCCTGATGCTTAGGATAATCATTTTCATAATTCCCCATTTCCCTACAATTGTAGCATTCAACATTGATATCCTCTTTCGTTCCATTTCAATCATGAGCCTGGTGACCTTTTTCTCCACATTTATAACAAACTCCCATTCCTTTTAGGCAAGTACCAGGGTGATTCTTCCCACAATTATTGAATAATGTAAAATCCTTCTTTCCCTTTTCCCCTTTATCTGCCTCTGGTTCCACCGTTCTCTTCTTCTCTTGCTTTACATTATTGTCATATGATTTAGAGAATTTATTTTTTTCATGATAGAACATGAGACTATAACTTCGTACATTGAGAAAGATTGTGATACTAAATATTGGCAGAAAAATGGGTTTAACCCATCAATGAAATGATAAATCTTACTTCTTGGGTAACATATATAATCTGCAGCATGACTCGGTAACCTTGTAAAGTTAGACTCATACTTTGCGACATTATCATCAACCTTTTGTCTCAGACTCAGAAATTGTCATTCCATATCTGCTCAATGGTCACGAGGAAAGTATTTTTCTAATAAAATCGCTTTGAACTCCATCCATTCCATATTTGATACTTCATCATCTTCCTCTTTTTTGAATCAATTAACACCATTGATAAGCATCTCTAGTGAGGCAGTAAACTACCGTGATAACGTTTTCCCTTTCGCTAATCCCCAAGGCGTGGAATATTGTATCTAAGGATTTTTTCCATTGCTTAGAAAAAAATGGATTTGTACTCCCATTGAATATTAGTGGTTGTTTCCTCATGAATCAGTCTAACATTGATCATCCATGTTGCGGATCATGGTGCTCCAACCGATTAAGGTTATTATTCATAACCTAAGTGAGTTTTCCCAGTATGGGGATAAGCTAATCAGCACCAGTTGTATCACCAGCTCCATTATAATTATCCTGAGTAGGAGGGAAATCCCTACATGGAGTGTGTGCATTGATACGGTTTCCATTCCTTCTACTAGGTGCCATTTCTAAACAATGGCATAAACTAGATCAGTTTATGAATCAAAATACATAATTCCATACTTGTAAAACACTTAACATAAATTGAACAGCTTATGGATATAATCCATAATCATAAAAAAATTTATTTCAGGAATTATATACTCATAATCCCTTCATAATGGTTTTTAAATAAAATTAGAATTATCCTAAGCATATCCCTCAGGAGTGTCGTAACCAAGAGTGTATAAAGGCCCGTTGTCGTGCCCCAGTTCCCGTTCAAGTATAGCTCAAAGTAGTGTTTTTGGGTTTTACCCCTAGGTACATTTATTCCATAGCCGCCTCTACCTACTCGTATCCAGACAGGGATATATTGCTTGGAAAACTCACAATATCTCTATAATACCAAAATTCTAGGAATTTCTTATATACTAATCCTCAAAGTCTATCTTATGTCTATGTGCTGTAATTAGAGTTTATCTAAATATACCTTCCAATGTTAGTACTAAACTGCCTCTGATACCTACTGTAATGCCCCAACCCCAGTTACCCAAAGTCGGTGCATTATTACATAACATTTTCATGACCACAAAAGATCAAGTCTTGAAATACCGATTAGTTTAGTAGCCTTGGAAACACTAGATACATTCATAAATGATTCATTACATAAAAAAGTGAAAAACTACAATAACATCTTGTCTTCGTATCCCCTCATACGATCCCTACAGGACATTCATAAAATACTTCTTCACATCCTAGAAAAATTAAAACATTGAAAGGGGTGAACTCAGATGCTCAGTAAGGATAACAATATAGCAGAAACGTTCATAAATAAACATAAACATTTAAGGCAATGTAAAACTAAAACAAAATCCTCTTAAACTTGAACTTCAACATAATATGGAAAAAGAAAAATGAAGTAATTCCATTTACAAATTCACATGGATATTCTACTAGCCTAATAATCTCATGCAATATCAATAACCACTTCCATAATGATGTAATGCATAATTCCAAACTAACACAACCACGTAGCCAAGGCCTCGTGCCAAGACTACAAATAAGATTTTGTCAAGGCCTAATGACAATACACTAGTTTGTATCATGAGACCTACCGATGCATCGAGGAGCTATAGCGGGCTCCACCCGTCACTTATTAAGTCCAATGCATTCCTCATATGAACAAGTTTAAACATATCATAAACCATATCATAATCGTATCACATAAAACATGCATAAAGGAAACATAACATCTCCCCATTTTAATCACATGATGTCAATAAAACACATTGATAAAACCATTTTAAATACCAAAATAAAAGAAAATTAAAACATGGAATTAATTTTTCATTTTAAAAAAAGTTATGGATCGTAGAGGAAGCCAAAACTTAAATAATGGTCACGGCGGTGGAGAATTCATTATCGATGCATACGTACGACAAAAAAACATTCACTTTTGTCATTTCGTAAAATGATTCGTAGAAAAAATATTCCTTTTAAATAAACATAAAAGTTAAAGGGGTTTATACACCATATAAAATAATGTTGTGTATAAAAAAAATATGCCTCAATGAAAGGAGATTGAGACGAAGTCCCTTACCTCATGTCCAACTTGACTTGATCTTTCTTTATCCTCCTGAATAATAAACTATAGATAATTTATACTTTCTCAAGAATATTTCCCAATTTCATTTTTCCTTTTATATCACTTATTACCAGGCTATGAACATTATGTAATTATTTAAGTTAATAACAATCATTTTGTGGATCATTGGTACTTGAGTCAAAATAAACTTCTTATAATTACAAGTTGTTCATGTGGTAAAATATCCATTATATCCAGAATTATATTAATGATGTAGATATCATATATATCATATATATTTAGTATATACATGAATTTATAATATTACATAACATTTTGAGGTTGGAAATGAAATGCACCGTTCACGGAGATGGTAAGCCAGACGTACGCATGAACGCTACATTCATTTCTATTTCATATTTAATGGAATGAAATCATAATGATATAAAGGTATATTTTAATTCAAGTATAATATCATATATAATATCTTTTAATCCATCCTTTATATGTCCAACATATGGAATTAACGATTCAAATCACTTTGTGGGGGCGGTAGTCCGCACTTCATAAAATTAAATTATCGCATTTACCCATAATGGAAATCATAAAGGAATTCCATAAATGATAAATAAATAAGTGTAAGGAAAACATAAATATATTATATATATTATATAAATATAGTTTCATCTTAATGGCCACCATGAGAGGTGTTAAAAGAATATTAAACAATCATCGTTTCATGAGGCAGTTATTCCCCTCCCACAAGAAACATTATGTTCTTTAACGATTAGACGAAGGTGTGTGTAAGATCAAATCAAATAATTATCATAAAAACATACTAGTATATTTAATATACTGTTTTTGTTACAAAATAATAGAATAAAAAGATTTTAAGGGGTTTGAGAAGCAAAATAAAATAAAAGTACATAAGAGAAGACATTACCTTAAAATCGGGAGACTCTTTTTGATTTGGGCCAAAGGCTTCCTTGGGAAGACTTATGCCGAAAGTGAGGCTTCTAGGAGTAATAGAGGGAAGCTGAGAGAGTATTTCAGTAGTGTTTGGCCCAGAAAAATGTCTTTGAAGGTGTTAATAAGGTGGTAGAGGTGGGGGCCTTTCATAAGAGGAGATGAGGGGAACTATTGGAATATCATGAAATGTTACGTTATTATGAAATGCTTTTCGGATTTCAAAAGAACCCAAAATTATATATTTCAAATATAAGGCGATAAGGGTTCGAACTATACTCATACAATAGGTTTTTGAAAAGTTTATGTCTTAGATTTTACATTATCTTTTCATTTTATTTAAATCATTAATTAATGAGGTAATCGTTGCATCATCATGGTGTCAAAAAAATTATTTATTTAATGTATAAAAATTACAAAAAAATAAACATGATGTCGGAAATATTTTTATCTTTCCAATTAATATTTATAGTCGAAAATTTAACTTATATAACCCTATGTAATAATTGTTTTAGTAAAACAAAAAATGTTTGTGACAATTTTATTTTTACTTTAAATAAAATGTTATTAATGTCATTTTCATACCCAAGTGGATCCATGGGGTCCCAAAGTTGACACATTGATTTTATTGGTCGGACATGACTCATACAATAAGGGTAGGACATGTGTAAAGGTAATTTCATATTATTATAACATTATATGTTCCTTAAATTACACTAATTACCTTTAATCGTGATTAATAAAACATAAAAGTTACTATTCACCAAAAATTATATTCATCCCCTTGAACCATGTTTTCCTTCCTAATTACAACCATGACTGTCGGATTTTTGAAATTAAATTCATAGAAGTGGTAAATTATCATTTAAACAAAAAATCAATTTTTTAACTACCACTTAGTGGTTTCACTATTCATCAATAATTGACGTTTTTCTGAAAAATACCAAAAATTCACCCTAAGCTATAATTGATATTCCAAATTCAAAAATTATTTCTATTTTACAAAATTACATACATATAAGTTGCATTAATTAATTTTATAATTAATTACCGTTTTCAAAACAAATAGCATGTTTTTAAGAAACAATATCAATCAAAAGATTGACAATTGTTTATGTCCAATTTCAAGGTGAAATTAATTATAATGACCACCATTAAATAAAATGGTAAAATTATATTCTAATTATACCTTAAATCCACTCAATAATATAATTTATCACTATAAATTATTTTGATTAAAAATGTTGTTTTTAAGTATTTTTCACTATCCATCGAAAATTTGAAGTTCTCAGAAAAATACCAAAAATTCAACATAGGCTAATTTTGATATTCCAAATCCAAAAATGAATTCCATTTTGAAATATAAAATTTATATAATTTCAAAAATTGGGTATTACTATTCATAATGGCTACTTTGATTGGTCACGGTGTGTTAGAATCTCAAACTTGCGTACAATGCAAGCTATTGCATTATTGAAAGAAAAGCGTATTGTGGAAGCTTGCGGTGTTACATTATCACCTTGGTAATTTGTAAATCAGGTTAATCATGGTTAAAATTAGGTGATAGGTCAATATTATTTCATCGTAATTTTTATTGGATGAAGGGAATTAATGAATTATTATATTAGAACCTAAAAATATTTTTTTTAAGTAAATTTGTCACCGAAAATGACTTATATAATTTTTGAAGCGATGAATATTACAAAATGTCACTCTATTTGTTTTAAATATATCTTATTTGTCTATATAGGGAAAAATAATGTTATTTATGATTTTAAATGTTTATTTTGAGCTAATTAAATTATTTTAATCACACTAATTTGTAGACACCCCATCCCCATTATAACAGAGTTGTGTGTTACTTTACTACATTGGCATAAGATACAAGTGATCTAATACCAAAGGGTTGAATAATTTAGTACACTTGGTAATCTAAACACATTCTTTATTATCACATTAAATTAGAAAAAATAAATTAAAAAATTATTAATGTAATTATTCTTCATCATTTAACACATTTAAAAATTCCTTCATCATATCCTTAGAAAAAAAAAATAAAGGAAAGATAAAATTCCCAATAAGGGTCACTTAGATCATAACCTACTAAGAATAAATAAGGCATAATCTATATGTCATGGTAAATAACTAAAAAACATTACATTTAATCAATACCTTGAGCACAGAAAATAATATTTATGGAAAAAATGATGATAAAAAAATTCCTTATAAATAATCACATAAACTTGAAGACAATCTGTGCATAATATCAACGTAATAATCTCATGGAAAATTATTACTTAATTCTCATTGATGGAAATTATTAATATTGGATATCATTATCTCATACATCATGATATTTGTACAATCAATGCCTAAAACCAAGATATTTTAATCGATGAATACATATTCACCAAACCCATTTACATAATGTTATCCAACTGATTCATCTCATTAGACTGCTAATCCATTAAGGGGTATCTATATTCAGGTATCACTAATCAAATCATGTCCAATGAATTCCCCATATATCGAAGGAAAAATTAAGTTCTTGAATAATATTCCTTTTCAACCAATATCTATTATGAGTAAAGGATGCGCATTTATCATTATTTACCTAAATAATAAAATAACATTCATAATAAAACACAACATTTAAAAATGGTATAATATTCATGAAATAATCATTTCAATGATGTATTTAAGATAAATGTAACATCCAATGATCATTAAAAGTAAACGATTCAATGGAATGTTAATGACTACAAAAAAATAATTAATAAAATGGATGATAATAATTTCTATTGTCAAAATGATCATAACCCATTCATAAAAATATTATGTATTATATCATTACAACATATAAAGGGTAGTGTTCATTGATTAATAGAAACATCATTAAAAAATTTCTTATAGAAAATAAAATTTAAAATTATAAAATAACTTTTAAAAACTAACTATTTCCAGAATATTTGGAAAAAAATCATTGAAAATATCTTTTTAACTTGTAAATGAAGCTTTAAATAAATGATTGTCTATAAATTCAGGAAAGTTCTATTCATGGTGAGTGCATTAAAATAATGTATCCCTTCACATATTTATAAGAAATGTCATACCTAACCTTCTAGGAAAATAATCAAAAGATTATGTTGAAAACAAAATTGTAAAAGTAAAACATGGGTAAAAATTTCATTAAAAATCATTGTATAACATAATAAATATTCTTTAAATCTAATTTAGAGAACAATGATTTGGATGAAAAATTATTTTTGATCGAAAAATGAAATAAATTCATATTTTATTAAAAACATTTCCAAAACAATTTTTTGTACCAAAGAGAGGAAAATTTTAAAATTACATAAAAACATCATTAATGAATATTATGGAAGAAAATATAAAAGGATTATCATATAAATATATAATATCTATCCTAATGATGTCTTAAACATAAACATACCTGAATAACAATGATATTGTGAATTAAACCATTACCACATTGGTAACTTTTGAATATTAATCTCCATCAAATAATAACATCAAATGAGACATTAAATAAAATAAACATAAATAGTTTCATTAAATAACATATAAAATGGGATGTAGATACATATCCAAATATAATCAAGGTGTATATCATAATATATGTCCTATAGAATACAATTTGAGAAGATAGGTCCTTCCAAATGATAATACTATTGAAGTGATAATTAATAATTGAATAGACTATTTGAATTAAATTGGAATCCACATAAAACAATTGGAAATAAAATATAATATAAAAAATTCCTTAAACACATAATCTTATATTATTATGGATAATTAAGAATTAATATATCTCAATGAAAAGAAATTGAGTAGTGAAAGTTTTACCACTTGGTAATTTTTAGTCTATATCCCATTGGATGAGACAATTAAAATAAAAAAATTAAATTCCATTAACTATGAATTATTAATTATATTACATATAAAATAGGCATTTTATAACCCATATAATATAAATTATGTGTATAATATTAAAATATGGCCTAACGAAGGGAAATTGAGACGAAGTTCCTCACCACAAGGTAACATTCAAGTCAAATCCACATAGATGAAATAACATGAATTGAAAATTAAAATTTCATTATTAATTATTGATTAATTATATAATAGTTAAAAGGTTATTTTTTACACAATATAATCCAAAATGTTAAAATTTAATAAAAAATACCTGAATAAAATGAAATTTAGATGAAATCTTTAACTATATATTTCCCTTTTATTCAATTTGATTTTACCTATATTACAATGTTTCTAAAAGTTTTATTAATTTTTATAATAACCATCTTCATATCTATAATATGTTATATTATCCTCTAATAAAATCTTATCACATGTTCATTAATAATATATTATTAATGTTATTCTTCCTTGTGGTAATTGCCTTATATTCTCATTTGTGTTTTGTTATAGAAGTTCCATTTATTATGTATTGGATATTGATCCATCATATCAAATATTCTGTTGATTTTTTAAATATTATATTTATAAATTTGAATTTTTTTAAAAAATACTCTTCAAATTTGTACATGGAACTGAATCACATCACTTCATGGAGATAGTATGTCATACATATGCACAAGGGACAATATCATTACCATAATTCCTGAAAGGGTAAGGAAGTGGAAAATTTATTTTATTTATAAAATTAATATCATGTCATATTTATGATATATATATTCACTATTTATTTCTTTTGTACTATCTACATGAGTCAGGGACGGGGGAAAATTACATCAATTCGTCGGGCGGTAGTCTGTCGTAGGCACAATCAATGAATTTTCTGCATTTTATAGAGAATGATATGGATAAAACTATTCCATTAAAATAATTAAATCTAAAAATATATTATATACAATTTTTATTAAACTAGAATTCATAATATATAATTGAAGGTCGAAAACAACAAGTATAAAATAAAGAGCATAATAAAGATTATCGCCTTTAGTTATAAAAAACTCCTTTAGATATCTTATTATTACCCTTATGATTGGTATTTATAAAATAAAATGACATATAATATGTGTACAATGATATTGGTGATATATCTTGGTAGGGTTTGGTTGAGAAAAATGGCTTGATAGGTGTGAATAAATTGGGAGAGGGTGTTCCCTTTTATAATTAGGAAGGAGTGACTTTTTTGTAAATACCCAAAACTATTCAATAATGGGAATTCACACTCATCCCAAGTGGGTCCAAAATTTATAAATAATTGAGTGTGTAGAATTTATGGTCAATATGAACCTCCAACAAGAAATGAAACATTTCTAAATCATTTTATTCCCTTATCATCTATGTTTACATACCTTTACCATTTTAGTTTTCACCAATTAAATTTGTTTAGTTCACATGGGTAATTTATTCTTTAAAAAAACTAAATTGATACTTATTAGATAATTGAGACCCAATTACTATTAAAATTAAATATAATATATTAAATAAAAATTCATTGTGTGTTTAAAATTGATTTTTACACAAATTTATGTAACACAGAAAACCCTTTTAACCATATTGATGATAAATAAATTTTACTATCATAAATAATAATTATGATAAAAAATTAATTTAAACATATAAGATATTATTAATTATTTTTATTAAAAATATTAAATCCATTTTATCATTTCAATTTAGTTAATTTTTATAATTTAATTTAAAAATAAACCTGTAAATTTTGTCGAAAAAATGTGTCTCATTAATTGAATTTTTTCAGCATAGGATGATCTGACATTATTTATATGTCTTGGGATAATCATTATATAGATTTAAATTCATATGTTTATATATATCATATGTAATTTTCATTTAATTAATTTTTTATTAGTATTTATTTTAAATAATAAAAATTGAGAAATATTATGGATTTGAAAAATGATTTTTAGATAATTATGTTTGTAAGCCTTAGAATAAACATATATCCACATCTACTATAATCATGATTAAAATGGAATTATTTAGATTAAATATTAATATATAATAATTTTTTTAATTTAAAAAAAAATTAAAATCATAACAGTGTTTTTTGATAGCATAATTTATTGAAAACATTTACAAGTTTTATAAAAAAAATAAATTTTGACTATTCACAAAAAAAACCACTCTTTAGAAAAATCCAAAAATATCAACCTATGATAATATTTATTTTGTTATTTAAAAAATTAATTTCATTTTTTTAAATATATTTTATAAAATGTGTAAAAATTTATTATATTATTTTCTCGATAAAAGAATTAAAACTCATTTGTGATGAAAATGTATTTTTTGAAAAATAAATTAGCTTTACTATAAATTGAGATATTATTATTGATAAAAAAATTGATTAGTAATTTAACGTATATTTAAAAATTTATTGAATCTTATTCATATCCTCCAATTCAACAACTAATTTATAACAACAACATTTGAATAACATATGTCATGGGTAATTTAATATTGATATTGCATTTTGTATATACTATCAAAAAGATGTTCTTATTTTAAAATATCTGAGTGTTACATTCTCCCCCTACATAATAAACAAGATCCCGAAAATTGGAAAATGTTCTCAGAAATTATGGGTTTCCATCAAAAATTACATTTTTTTAATACCCAAATCATAAAAAGGGTCAACAAACCTTCCTCCTGATTAGTGTAAATATTAAGTGTAATGTTCATCTAAAATAACACATATGTTTAAAAGTTAGAAATAATTACTAATATGTGAAAATGTGGACATGGGAGAAAAGTATAAATATTTATAAGGAGTGGTCGAGATCATTGATCATAAGAAATTAAATGACCAAGAGATATTTAATTTCCTCAAAAACATAAATCTATGATAATATAAAAGACTATTGATTCACCGAATATGAATTTAATAGGATAAAATTTTAAATTCAATAACTTCTTCCTAATGTAAAGGGATTACATTAATTTTTATCTATTTAACACTTGAAAATATACATACTTTATGTGTTTTTATTTTCATAAGCGCAATTTTTTCCTTTGGTTATGCTTTGATCAATTTACACTTCACCTTATACTCCATGGAATGAATATCCAATAAGAATTTTCCAGAACTAATGAAATAAAATTCTAATGGATTACATAATCCCAAAAATAGTAAAAATATATTTCTCTTATCTTTACTAAAATTTAAATGATTACCACATGTCATTCAATATGGATATATATAATACATTAATCTATAAAACCTCATCAGTAACACCCAAAATTAATCATAATTAATTCAATAAGTGTTTTTAAAGTAAAAAAAAATTCATACTAACTAGTGCATCATGTAGGATTTTGGTAGGAATTTCACCCTTGTCACCCATCAGTTATGGGTTCAAGCCTTGTGGCCTCGCCGAATGCATTAGGTCGTCACTCTGTATTTGGGCTATACTTTTTATAATACTATATTAATATAATTAAATAAAATTTCACCAAATATATATTTACAACACTCAAAAATATATTTAATCATAAAATAACGTTGTATAGACTAAAGATTTCTATATGCATTATTTATTTAATAATATTAAATAATCATAATTGAATATTATTACCATAAAATAAATTATCATATTAACCCTAATGGTTATTAATAATTTTAAACTTATGAAGATAAAATTATTCCTCAAAAAATAATCCACCTTGAAAATGTAACACCCCAATACGTTACAGTATATTTCATTTGGAATATATTTAATCTCATCAACCACTTATGATGTAGGCAACACCATGACTAAACGAAACACAACACTATTAAAATATTATTTAAAATTTTCAATTTTAACTATGAAATTAAATTATAATAAGTGAATTCGAATAAATAAATTATGATGAATTTATATTTTAAACATGTAAATTTTTAATCTACAAATTATAAATGAACCTAAAAAAAATTTTGATGATAAAGAAATGTTTTCTGAATAAACTGTTTTTTATAAAAATGGTTTATTCAAGATTAATAGTGATAGTATAATATTAATTTTTATCAAATTTTTAAAATTTATTTTATAAAATGAAATTTATTTTTGAAATATTTATATAAAAATTATCTTAGGGTAAATTGTTTATATTTTTTCAAAAATCATCAATTTTTATGAATATTGAAAAATAGTAAATAATAATTGAATAATCAATTTTCCATTAAAATATTTATAATGTTTAATAATATTTTAAATTGGTTTTAATATAAAATAAGTTAAATTATATATAAATTAAAACAATTTATTTCATAAGAATCATATTCATATTGAATTTTTATATAAAATCATTGTAAATATTTGAACACTTTCTCTTAAAAAACAGGATTTCTCATCAACCCTATGGGATTAGTTATAAATTAAATTTTCCACTTATGTGAATGTAATTTTAAAAATTTTATTTTATATTTTGAATATTTATAATTTATATTATATAATAAGGTCGTATATTTTTTTATACCACAGTGAATAGTGGAAAAAGTAAACAATATTTAACACAGTTATGGTAAAAATGGATTTTCTGAGGATTAAACTTGAATGATAAGGGTTATATTAATATGAAAACATGTCTAAAAACATTATCCAGAAATATTTAAGCCCTATAATGTATATTTATCTATTATAATAAATTTTTTACCCTTTTTCATGTGAAACATGTGGTTACACTTATTTCATTTCATAAATTACAAGTGTGTCACTCACCTCACTTATAAAAGGTCACCCCTACATCTCTATTATACACACATTCTAACCTATTTTTGGATAATACCATTTCCAATAAGTTTACAACTTCGTACCATCATCTTAAAAGAATTTTTTTTGTCATAAATTGATCATATGAAGGATTTTGGAAAACAATTATAGAGATTACCCAAAAAGGAGGTAATGTTCTTCAACAAGTGTTTTTATATTATTTATTTCTAAACCTTCTTAAAATATTATAAAAACATGATAATATAATATAAAAATTTATGTAGACATATATTTTTTATTTTATGGTAATTATATATACACTTCTATACTTCCATCAAATGGTTTACAAATTCAACATTCGTGTGTATAGAGGATTGTCGACTTATGAACCTATGTCACTCGTTTTTCTATTACCATATCTCACAGTTTGGTTTGATTATAGATATAAATAATATATATGAAATTTATAGTTAAATTAAACCTTTTTACTGCTTATTAAATATAAACCATTTCAATTTTCATTATGTAAGATATTGTCGCTCGTGTGTATGGCAGACTACAACATCGTAAACCAACGTGATTCATTTTCACTAACACTTTATATGGAAGGTGATATAGATAATTTTAATTAATATATCCAATTTAAATGAAATAATTATTATATTAATGAAATATTTATCATTAGTAAAATAAATTACTTCACATTCTTCTTTGCCATTTCACTCACTGAGAGATGATAACTCATTCATGTACATTGGACTACCCCCATCATGAAGCGATTTGACTCTCTTTGCATCACCACACCACATGGATGATATATATATAACTATATTTAAAATATAATATTATATTTATTATATTATTATAATTCTATAAATATAAAATATTACATACCTTCTTTCCATAATGATCATTGAAAAATGAAATTGTTACTCATGCATGTGTATGGCCTACCAACTCTATCATTATAACATACTTCTTTTCTAAGAAAATAATTAATGGTTTTTTAAAATAATAATTGATTTATAAATATTATATTTATTTAATTATTATTATATATATATTTTAATTGTATCCCTTATACATCAATAGTAACACTCATTACAAAACATCCATGACCAAAACATTGACTAACACCCAAAATAATGAAAATAACGAATGCATATTAACAAACATGTGATACTAAGTCATAAAAATATAATATATAAAATTATAAATATTAATATGGTTATTTAATAATTTAATAACTCTTTTAAAACAAATATATATAATTTTAAATAACCTTCTACCAAAAGGAAGTGTGAGGTAAGGGAAACTGTCTCAATTTCATTCCATTAATGCTTTTTGTATTTTCATGAACCTAATTCCTTTTATATTTTGTATACACATCCCATTTAAAATGTAATACAATGACACATTCATACAAAATAGTATTTTAAGTTTCATTATGAATCATTTCATCCATTTTTATTTGACATTAAAATTTCTTGGTGGTAATAGTTATTGTACAATCTCACTTTTTTTTATTACTAACATTCTCTTCAAACAACAAATTCCCAGTAATAATTTTCCCTTTGAAATTAAATTTATATTAAATGTAAATATTTTTCTATTATGGATATTATTTATCTAATCATATAACATTTTTACGTACAGTGTTTACATAGAAACTATATGATTAACTAGGAAAATGTTGAAAAATATATATCATTTACTATATACAAATATTAGATGATAAAGAACATTTCTCATGAATTATATATGTTTTTTGTTATGTGAGGAATTATTTGGACATACAAAACTCTTTGGAGGTTAGTTATAGATAAACCCTAGGGACATTAATTGGTCTCATTAGATAAATCAGTTGGCCAAATCATATGGGTTTTTAGCCAGTATTTTTCAAGTATCTTGAGGATTGATCTAAATGGTAGAGGTATCATGGGTTGTAACTACCTAAACATTTAAAAATAAAAATTTCCCATAATATTTATTTAAATATATTATTAAAGAATATGGTTATATAAAACCATCCAATTATTTGGATTTTTTTCTATCAGTTTTAAAAGGACATTAAGAATCATTACCATTAATAATTTAGTCGTTAAATATTGGTCACCTATTTAGTATAAATATTGGGTTTTAACAAATCCAATTGACACAGAAAAATGATGTGATGGCCACAACTAGTAGGATTATACCCTATTATTTCCATTTATCAGAGCTTATAAGGGTTATAGAGTCACTTTTCTTTTACCATGACTAAGCTCAAGCTAAGATCGAATAACTTAAGAATGAGTAAAACCATTTACGTGATATATTCAAGCTCATAGAAATCATGGTCCAATCCATGAACATCAAACCACCAAATGAAAGTATCACTATCAAGTACATTATTTTAAGGAGTTTTATAGTGTATTAAAGGAATATGTATCATAACCCTTGTATTCTTAGTATGTAAATAATTTACGATTGAATAATGAATATATTTTCATCTTACTATGTTTACGGTATAAATGATTTTTATTTAGATATATTAAAACACAAATTATATTTCTTGGTAATATTAAAATTCAATTAAGGAAGTTATTTTGATGAATTAATTGATTTTTGAAATAAATAATATATTAGTAAAATATTATTACTAAATACTTTTTATTGAATATAAATGATTACATAATTTTAAGGAAGGAAAATGTAATTTTTATAAGGGTTCAAGAGTTGTTATTGTGAAAACAATCTTATCACTTCTTAATAAATGTATATTAATATTTTAAAATTTAAAATTAAAATATTAAAAATATAGTTTAGATAAAATGAATTTTATTTTGGAATCATAATTTTGAAATTATCTGACAATGAATTTTCTATAATTTTCTCAGATAGTCGAATTTTTAAGTTAAAAAGACATGTTGTATAAATGTACCTTCTGTATTGTGAGATATTAATAAAACAAAATTGATTTAATAAAAAATATAAACGGTATACACAACCAAATAAATGTATTAACATTAATATTATTTTATTTTATTTTTATTTGATTGGTTTTTTGAATCCATAATTTATCATCCCTTACATATAATATGTTTTAAGGGTTTTAAATCATTTATATAAAAGTGTGACTCATATCGAAAAAATAAAGGGAATTATTTCCTTGTGTTCATACCTTGACCATATAAAATAATAATATACACTCGCATTTTTTATAAACCATGGGTAAAAACCATTGGATGTTTTTGGTTTTATTTATTTTATTATGTAGAGTTAAAACCTAAATAATAATGGAATCCCCCTCTTTTTTTATATAAACTTGCAAAACCCCAATTTTACATCACTCAAACTCCATGGTAAATTTCCATACTATTTTTTCCACTCGATAGAATCCTAAAAAGGTATAGCATTCTCTCAATAATCCCATACCACATATTTGGATCCACACACTCAAACAAGGAATCCTCACCTTCTCTTCTTTATTCAAGTTTTATTATTATCTTATACCCTCTATTTCTAATTCTGTTTGATAGTGTATGTATCTAAATGTACCTATAACATCTTATTTTATTTAAAAATGATTATATACCGATTTCTCTATCATGTAACCATTTTATTAATTTTCATGTTTCATTGTTATGCATCAAAAATTCCACAATAATCTTCAATGCCAAAACAATTATGTAGTGAATAACACACCCATTTCCTATTAAGGGTGTTAATATTTATACACAAATACCTATTTTACATGGTAATTAATGGTTTTTACTATATATTACTTAATATTTCAATAAAATATTGTTATTAATGAATCCATTTTGTATGATCTATCTAGAAAACATAAGCATAAGAATGTAATGAATGTAATGGGTGTGCCCAAAATTATATACTTATCCAATGTATTGGATAATGTTTAGTCACATAAGAAATCATGATTGTATAGGTAGTGGGTTTGATTCTTTTATGGGAATGTTACCATATTGATGTCTTGGATTTTATCCTTGATATATGTTTATGATGGTGTTTTTTTAATATTTCTACAACATTTCGCATATTTCTTCTATGAATATCATCCTACATCATGTCGCATTTCTAATGTATGTGATTCTTACTCTTTTTTACATTCCTATTGTCTATAATGTGCTATTATATTCATGTTATGTAATTTTTATTCCCATACTTGTATCGGTATCTCCCCCTTTCTTATGTATATCCCCAGGTTATCCCATGCAATTTCAAGTGTGAGCATGTTAAGGGTGTTTTTAATAAAGTTTATATTTCTCTATTTTAAATGATTTTGATATGTACCTAATTCCCAAAGACCCTATACTTCATTATATTGAATGTTTTATTAATTATAATTTTATATAATAAATTGTGTATTAATATTAAATAAACAGAAGGGTTGTTATAGTTGTTTCAAAAGAAAATATTAGATATTTTGGGGATTATGATTAGAAAACTGTTGAGAGATCTTTAGGAATAAGACTATGTATAATAAAACAACCATAAGTGTTGGTATATATAGAGTATGTAATTTATCATTAAAATAAATCCCTATCTGGATTCTAAAATTGGAAATGGTTCTGGAATTGATGTACCTAGGAGTAACAACTTCGATAAGGTGTGTCGACCGAGACTTAGTGTAACCTGGTACATGAAAACGGGCCTTACTAGGCACCTAGTTTGACACTCCCAGAAGATATGATTTTATTAATTTTTATGCACATTATGAACCAATTTTTAGGGATCAAAAAAACCCATAGGAAGGTATTTTATTAAATAGATCAACAATAACATATAATAAAGCATAGAAATTCATAAGTTTGGAAAAAACATGATTTTATAAATAATAAGTTTAATTTTATTCGATTCCCCCACCTCTATATTTATTAGTTTTAAGAAATAATCATCCCTAATTTTTATTTTATTCCATTAAATGTGGGAAATAGTAGGAGTCTGGTGAATAATAAATTTGAAGGGCAATGTGATGATTTCCCCAACAAGATGGCCAGTCTAATAGGGGCATGAATTGTGAACTTCACGATGATGATTTCTCAGCTGAATCAGGTTATGAATAGAAACATGGATCAGGAAGAGGGTCCAAATCCCCCTAAGATTGAACAAGATGAAATATATTCCTTTATACAAAAAAGGAATATGAATTTCAATGGGTTATATGATCCCTTAATCATAGAAAAATGGATCAACTCCATTGAAAGTATATTCTGCATACTTCAATGTTATGAAAAAGAGAAGGTTCTCCTAGTTTTTTTTTCATATAGAGGGTTAATTTGATTAGTGGTGGAAATTAATCTAGAATAAATATCTTGGGGAAGATATCTAATTGATTTCATGGAAGGAATTCCAAGAAAAAATTGATAAATATTTTCCTCACATTATCGAACTTAAAATGGAAAGTGAATTCCTTACCCTGGAAAAGAAAAGTGATGAATCTATCAGAGGGAACAAATAAACATCAAAATACATTCATGATATGAATTTTTGTTTTTAATTATCCCTAAATTCAAGGTTTACCTCTTCTTTGGTGCTATAAAACCTAGTATATGAAAAAGCCAAAAAATGAGAGACTTTAATAGCCATGAAAAAATTGTCTTATGTCCCCACAATGTCAAAATGGATATCGAAGAATCTCAAGGTTATAGAATGGATAAGAAATGGAAAGTGGATTTTAATTTTTTCTATCCAATGGATAAATCAAATGGCGATAAGAAATTTCAACATCCCACTTCTCAAAGGTTTTTAATGAACCAACCCAGAAAATTCATGTGCAGAATAAAGAAATTTTTTAGGTGTGGGGAGGAATGAAAATTGGGTAAATAATGATGATATGAGAAACCCACTAATGTTATGGAAAACATTAATTCATTTATCAACCCTCATTTATTTGTTCATTACATTTAATACAAAGAACCAATTCACTTAGAAATCAAATGCACTAATCCAATGTTTTTCAAAGATAATAAAAAACCTCTATGGTAGCAGGGGACAACGTTTTACCTCACAACCACAGAGGGGGTACCTGACAATATAATAGTGACAGGATCGTGACTTATTCATTTAAGAATTAATAATTTAATTTTTTAATTCTAGTTCCATTCATTCATTCATATCATGAAATTTTAGTAAAACTATTCAAACATTGTCAGAGACCATAAATGTAGTGTTATTTTTGAAAATGGGAAATGGGAAAATTATTTCATCTTGACTATATAACTCCTCCCATGTAACAATTTGTGAGACTAAATTTATTGATAAACATTTCATACATTCTTTGGTGTAATTTCATGAAATTATTGTCATTTATGGGATTTACCTTTATAGATCCAACATAAATTTCAACAATACGAAAAATACTATTTTTATTGGAAATCATCCTTCTTTTATGTACAACAACAATGATGAGGATGAATCATATAAAGAACAAAACTACATGGGTATTATTTACCAATAAGAAACAATTTAAGTACAAATTGATTGATTCTAAGGAAATAATCATCCTTGAAGACATACCCATTGTGATGGAATATGTTGGTGTATTCCCCAAGGAATTATTTCGTCTTTCTCTAAGCCAAGAGGTCTAATTTTAAGTCAAAATTATATCTATGGAATTTCAATTATCTATTATTCTATCTATAATGGTTGTTATGGAAAATGAGGAGGTAAATAAACAACTACTGGAGAATTTGGATCAAGGGTCCATATGCCCATGTGCTACCCCATCGGGTGAACTAGTCCTATTTATCAAAAAGTATTGTTCAATGTGCCTTTTCATTGATTTTCATGACCTCAAGAAGATCACATTAAAGAATAAGTATCCCCTACCATGGATTGATGACTTATTCATTCATCTATGTGAATCACAATAATTATCTAAGGTGGATCATTGGTTGGTATTATGACAACCCTGCTTTTATTACAAACTTAAACCCTATTTATTACCTATAACCTTCACTTGATACAACATGGAAGATCAAGATATCTAGTTTATATGGGTAATAGGAACATTACATAACAACATAAAACATGAAATACAATATCTTTTTTGAAAAATTCTTTTACATGACCACTACATTCCCTCTTACTTATCATTGCATGGGATAACCTGAGGACTTGCATAAGAAAAGTGTGAGCTATAAATCCCACTAAGGGAATAATCATGGAATAATGTGAGGAATACAATAAATTTTATACAATAGGCATATAAAAATAGCACAAGAGAATCATAAACATAAAGACATGATATATCATGATAATCATAAAATGGAAATGTAGCAATAACACTAAACATTGAATTAGCATGAGCCAAGGCTCATTGCGTAGGGAGCATGAGGAAATACTCAATGCACATGAAGCACGAGTAAAAACGCCTTTCACAGGAATTATCATGATTCAACACCCAATGGACATGATGTATCATGATACTATACATTACGTAATTCATTGGGGCGTTATAAGGGTGCACCCTTCTTAAACATTTCATTTCATGCATAATTTCGCCACATGGATCATATAACATTGAATCATTCAACATAATTATTTATTCCATGATAAATGAATATTTAATAAATACTTTAAACTCTTTAAACAATACGTAAAAGTGCATAAATGTGAATACTTTTGATAGAGAAATGGACATGGTATTCACTACATAATGACTTTGGCTTGGAAAGGCGCAGTGCAATTTCTACAACATAACAGTGTGACATAAGAACTCATAAAAATGGTTGATGAGAGAGAAAGGGGTGTCTCATCTAGTTTATCTGACATGGAATGTAAGGGGTCATTTATATACATTTCCAACAAATTTAATGTAATTTAGATTCATGATACAAAAGAATTTCTTGAATGTAAATGAGGAGAGGGAAATTTCTTTGGGAATTTCGGCATAGTAATGGGTGTACATTGGAGGAATTTAATGAGAGAAAAAGGGGTATCCCATTATTAAAACATAAATAGGTAATTATAGGGGAGGTTCGAAACCATACCCCAACTTTTATAATGGAAATTAAAAGGGCATAAAAACTTAATGAAAATTGGACAAAAATGAGAAACAAAGAAAAAACCTTACATTGAAGTGTGCTTCCAATGGCTTGAGAGAAGCTTGAGAGAGGCTTCGTGAGAGCTTGGGGCACCTTGGGAGGATTCTAGAGAGAGTAGGGCAGAGGTTTTATGATCTCCAATTTCATTGAGTTATGAGAAAGTGGGAGAATGGGTGGGTTTATATAAGAAAGGTGAGGGAATTCATTATTATTTAGGGTTGGGACACCTCACATTAAACTAATTCAAAAAAAAAACCAGCCCATGGTTTTTGCCCCTGGATTTTTACAAAGGGAAGTGGAAAAAATATTTTATAAGTTCAAATTCTTAACTTCTTAAAATAATGGGGTTGATTATGTGGAGGTGAGTGACACTCCCAAGGAAAATAATTTAAAAATTCAAGATGTCTAATAAGCCTTGAAGGGTCGATTAATGATTTGTAAAATATGTCAAACAAACAGAAAATTACATTATTTTAATTTTAAAACATATATTTGACTAAAATAAGGCTTATAGTATTTTATTACAACACTATTGGGTCATTATGATGTCATAAATTACATTATATATTTAAATGTTATTTAATTATTACCCAAAGATTTTTTTGTCTCAGAAAATTAGGAAAAATTCAACGTTGGATAATTTTGAAGTCCTGATTACAGAAATAATATTTATTTTATATAAATAATTTTCTAAATATGTTAATTTTCACTTTTAAAATATAAACCTACATTTATCAAAAATTCAAGGGTTTTGACAAAAAATCTCTTTCAAAACATAATAAAAATTACGATTGCATTCATAAAATTATACAATCATTTATATTTAATAAAAATTAATTGAATAATATTATTATTATTTTTATTAAAATATTATTTAATTCAAAAATAAATTAATTCATAAAAATAGATTTCTTATTTGAATATTAACTTAAAATACTATTTGTGCATTAAAACCCATCTACAAGGTAACAATAATAAAATGAAAGTATATTAATTATTATATAAAAAATAATGTATATAAGCATAGTGATAAGGTCTTGTTACATAAACCATTATAACACACGCATAAGACCGAAGGGTAAGGTGTGCGATGGTTACTGATTTTTTGGGTGGGTTGGCTAATATTGCTAGGGTAGTAATCTCTATTAATATCCACTTCTCTCATAGGAAGTCCCACCTGAGATTAACCTGTTGAATCTCAGCTTGGACTTGGTCAAGAGAGAAGCCCAATGATGCCACCTCTTTTCTAAGCTCCAAAAAATGGGATTTTTATGGGGTACGTCTACTAGATGAGGCCATCACTTCCTTTGTCTGAGTAAATTGGACTCATTAAAGCCCTATATTTATACTAATCATGTGATAACTATTCAACGACTACATTAGAAACAATAACAATTCTTAACAAAAAACCAAATAATTTGACATCTTATATAAACATTTTACATAAAGAGAAATTTAAATAGATCAACATAGATTTCCATTAATGAATTTTTGTGTCGTTACAGGTATGTTACCGTGTTAGGCTGTAGATGAAGGATCTCCCCAAAATTACTTTTTGTATAAGGTACAAGAACTATGAGTTCATAGTAATGCCTTTCAAGATCACTATTTTTCTATCAATATTCATGAACTTCATTAATTGAGTCTTTAGATATTACCTTGGTAATGTTTTGGTATACCTTATAGATGATATTCTAATATACTCTAAACCCATGGAAGAGCATGAGGAGTATCTGAGCACTATTCTAAAGACCATATGAATGAAAAATCATTATGTCAATATAGAAAATGTGAGTTTGGGATGAAGGAAGTATCATTAATGGGTCATATCATCAAAAGAAATAGGATATCTATGCAACCTCCAAATATTTAAGAAATTATAATATAGACAAGGCTAATATCTATGAGAGATATTCCTAGTTTCCTTGGAATAGCTGGGTATTATCTTTGATTTATGAGAAACTCTTCATGATTATCAATCCCTTTAACTAAAGTAACTCTAAAGGTAGTCATGTTTTCTTGGAATGATGAATGTGAAGAGAGATTCATGGAGCTAAAATGGAGGCTTTTCCCTACCTATGTCCAGGAAGTAACCACAAGTTGGAAACTTTTAATATTATTTATCAATTATTTGAAAAAGGGATTGGGATATATGTTACTGAAGAATGAATAATTCATAGTCTATGATTTAAGGAAGTTTAAATTTCATGAATAGAACTACGAAATACAGGATCTGGAGATGGCTATTTTGATCCTTTATTTGAAAATATGGCAACATTATCTATTATGGGATTAGTATGAAATATATAAAAATCATAAAAATATCAAATATATATTCACACAAAATGATTTTAATATGAAACAACAATGATGGTTATATGTAATAAAGGATTATGAGTACCATATCTACTATTATCCTGGTAATGAGATAAGAGTGACAGATTACCAATGTATAAAGGTCACGAAAATTGTATAATTGATGAGAATTGATAGGGATCTGATCTTCATAGATTTGTAAGGGACGGAAATTGGTATTATAAAGGAAGGAACATCATCTGTACTTTCACAAATTATTTTTCAACCATCTATAATATAGAGGTCAAAGGATACTTAAAAAGTTTAGGTAGAAATTTAGATGAAAGTAAATGCTATATAGAAATTGAAATCCTCACAGATCAATGATAAGGAAGAACGAGTTATGATATTTGGGTCACAAATATGTGTACCATCAAATCCAAATTTAATCATGGAATTTTTTTAAGATGAACATAGTTCAACTTTCTCTATATATCTAAGAAGCATAAAGATGCATCAGGATCTCTGAGAGAACTATTGCTGGGTCAATATGAAAAAGTATATCAGAAAATATACATCGAATTACTTGGTATGTTGGAATATGAAGGCTAAAAGGTATATTTATAAGGGGATGTTGAAACCATTTCTCATAATAACATTGAAATGGTAAAATATCACCATGGATATTTTCATTGTACTTATGAAGACATCCATAGGATGCATTGTTATCTAGGTTTTGATGTATAATCATTTAAAGAATACCCACATCATTGTGATTCGAGGGGATTTTTATCTAGATAAACATGCAAGTATATACCTTAAATAAGTGGTGAGGTTTTATGGAATAGCACTATCAATTGTATCTAATTGTGATCCAATATTCACCACCATGTTCTATAAAAGCCTCTAATGTAACACCTTGGTATTTTTATGTGATTGATTTTTTAAATTTCTTTGAAGACTTGTGTTCTGATCTACGCCAAGACAATATTTTTATACACACAACATTAGCTTAGCTTATAGTATACACAACACTATTCTTGTATTCTGTCACACACAATTTCAAGTTCTTCTAATTGAATTTATTTCACCCAAGACCGAGTATAACTGAACGATTAAATATTATTATGTTACCTTATAACCTAGCCTTTATAATGGTCTGTATGAAAAATATTATGAAAATTATAAAAATATGATTTAGACGTGTATATATAATTAAATCTATGTTGATGAATTAGTTATAAGTGAAAATAAAACCCTTTTTAAAGAATAGGAATCATTTTTCAAGAAAACTATTTAAATGAAAATAATTATGTTTATAAAATATTAAAATCAATCTTGATAAGTTTTATTAATGAAATATATATTTAATATGTTAAATATATTGTTTAAAATTCTTCTTATGTGTTTATTAGTCACATTATAAGAACAAATTAAATTTTTCGGATAAAATATATTGATTAAAAAAATGTACATTTTTCACCTTTTGAAGAAGTACATATTTCACATGTAGTTTTTCCCATCATTTTATATTATGTTATACTAAATAAACATCTTCTTTATAAGAGGAATATATAAACTTACTTTGGATGAATTTTTTATATTTTTTGACAAGTTTATATTTTATTAATATAAAAAATATACAAAACATTAATTGAAAAAAACATTTTTCATCAAATTAATTTTTATGGTAAAGTTATGTTATTTAATGGTTTTAAGATATAAATAGACTATTATTTATTGTTTAATATTATTTAGGTAATTGTAATTAATTTTACATATAATTTTGAT
Organism: Viscum album; assembly: GCA_963277665.1. Classification (NCBI taxonomy): domain Eukaryota; kingdom Viridiplantae; phylum Streptophyta; class Magnoliopsida; order Santalales; family Viscaceae; genus Viscum; species Viscum album. Next base: position 480,415,111 of record OY728134.1, read on the forward strand.
AAAAAAAACATTTCATTCTTTTAATATGATTTAACTTTTAAAACATTTTTCTCATTCAGAAAATGGTATTAATTTAAAATTAATAACCATAAATTATATGGCATGAATTTTAAAAAATGGATTCCAAATTTGGACATTGTGTTTCCAATTTATTTAAATACCTTTTTAGGCATTATGAATAGTAACTTTCGTAACATTTTATTAATATAGTAAAAAAGGTAAATTAGATAATTTAAGCTTACAATGAAATTATAAAATAAACCTAACATTTCTCCTAATATAATTGGATGAGTTTTTTATCCTAAATCATAATTTTTTTAAAATGGTATCCTTTGGAAGCCACATGGATGAGATTAGGATATTCAATATATTTTATTTAAAGAATAGTTAAATATGTCTCACTCAAATTTAATAATTATTTTATTTTTAATATAAGTTTATATCAAAGATAAGATTGACTTGAAATACTCATTTTAAATAAAAAATTTATTTATCATTTTAATTTATTTATAGTTTTTATAAAACAAAAAATTACCTCAAAGGCTTATACATTGATGATGAAAATATTATTTAATTGATGAAAAATCAATAAAATAAATTTTATTAAAATGATAATAAGCAATAAAATATAAACAAATCGTTGGAATATCTTATTTTTTAGTATATTTTGACCATAGTCATCCAAGGGTCTAATTATTGATCATTTTGAGCCACATGGAATAGATTTCGACACTTGTAATATTTTATTTAATGTGATGTCAAAGTTGATGCATTCATGTTTTAATACATAAAACATTTTTAATATGGGAATTATTTATTTTATATTAGACTAAAAATATTCATCAGAAATATAGTATTGTTATATTCCCCATGGTATTTTATTTTTAATTTTTAACCAACATATAATTGTATTATATAATTCCACAATATTGATGTTGTAATTATTTGATTTATGGAGATATCAAATTAATGTTATTAAATGTATTAAAATAAATATGATTTGTGATAAATAATTTATCCAATAGATTTAGTATATGAAATTTACCCCTACGTAATATAAAAAAATATTTTTTAGGATAATCTCTTATCTTAATATGTTTTAAATACCATGAGTTGAATATTGTCAAAATTGAAAAAAGGATATTTTGTCAAAATAATGTTTAATTAAGTTATATAAAAATAATAATATATTTATTAAAATATATATCAATTATAATATGTTCTAACATATTCTAAATTTTTCATTAATGATCTAATTTACAAATAATTAGTAAAAATTACACTCTTTTAATATTGAAGTATCATTTACCATAGATAAACTTAAAATAGAATAACTAAGGGTTAATTAAAATGATAAGGTATAAATTAAAAAACAGAACTTATCTAAAATTTATTTTTTGATGATATTACCACCATATCTCATTTAATTATCAAAAATATGGCATCTTTTTGGTTTTTTGATGGGTTTTTAGTTTATTATAAATTAATATTTTCTGAGATTCAAAAAGTACCCATCACCTCAATTAAAAAATGGAATATCCTCCCTCACAACTTTACATCACTTTGAGCTTCAATATTATCTACCCCCTTCCTATTTCCATTAAAAACGTCCTTAGTAATATTATAGATGTTATTTTCTTCTCAAATGACCTACTCTAGTTCCATTAAGTGGAGATGTAGATGGAGATTGTCGAAGAAGAGTTAATCACTTATACTAATTCTTTCAAATTTATTTCATCGTATACTTCATCTTCATGAGTTGTTTCCATTATAATTTAATTAATAAAGTACCACTAATATTATTATATCTTATTATTTCTATGTAAAAACTATATTCCACCTAATTCTCATCTTACGAAAATTGAAATCACCATGTGTGCGTACGTATGGCTTACCATCTCCACCTAGTGGTTTAATCTACTTTTCATCACCACTTTACTTGGATGTGTATAATGATTGAAATAATAGAATTATATAGTCATTATAAAATTATATTAGTTATGGGAAAAAAATTATATCATACAATTCCATAATGTTTTATTATTAATAGAATGATACAGTTGCTCGTGTGTATGTATGGACTATCATCTCCACGACACGATGCGATTCATTTTTGTTATTCACCATTAAATAATGATTATATAAATTTATAGAATTAATAAATATGAAATTTACTACATTAATATAATTATTTAATTTTTTATAATTATATCCCATGTGCATCAACTGAAACTTATATTAAAAAACATGAAGCAGCTAACACCCAAAAGATGAGTAATAATGTTATTAACAAAAAAAGTAATAATATGATCACATTTTATATCATAAAGATTTATATGATTCTCTAATAAGCTAATAAAATTATTTAAACACATATATAATAGGTATGGACACATATGAAGGAACCCAAACCTAAGGTATGTGATTTATGTCTCACTTTTATTTTTGTGTGAAACAACCCATATACACCATTTTTTCATCAATGTGGTGTTCATACTACCTATGAATTTATTCTATGATTTTTACACTTTATTCTATGGTTATTTACATATCCTAATTATTATCTCTATTTTATGGTGTTTTACAATTCAACTTTTACCAATTGAGTAATGTATGTTTGCCTCAATTTTACTTCATTGAGACACACGTTTTGTTATGCACCTATGTTATTTTACAAGGTGTATGCACTACCATTTTACAATTTATATTAAGAATATACTTCTTTTCATGATATTTTATGATTGATATAATGTTATTATTTCTGAGGGATTCTGATTAAAATGCTTCAATGTGGCATGGGAAACTTTGAAAATTTTAAAGATTATATTACTCATGATATTTTTAAAATATATCTGAAACTAATTTTCAAGGAAAAAGGGTTTAAATTTTTTTCATGATTAATTACTATACATTAAAGAAAATTGTTTTATAAAAAGTTTTCAATCTTTCTTTATAATTTTCAAAGATTTTTTTAATGAATAGGCTTCGAAAACTGTTTTCTCTTTCAAAAAGAATATTTCATATAATAAATGATATTTTCCTTAAAAATTATTTTGAAGTCATCTCTCAATATTATTTTCTATCTAATATAACATTATTTGATTTTACTTATATTTGACTTGGGATATGATTTAATGATATCATTCTTATTCTTTTTAAAAATTATTTATGTTTCTGATGGATTGATATTTATGAAATTAATTTCTTTATATGGGTGATATTATAATTGAATCCATTTCATTCCATGGGTTATGATATGATGAATTATTATATGTTCTTGCAGAATACATCAGTATGGATTCCATTATGTGATAGTTTTGACCTATATCTCCCTCCAATGGATTGGGTAAATATGGATAACTCATGAGGTATATATATTATGAATAAACATGATTTCATTTTTATAATGTTATTCTTGGACCTGTTTTTCATACATACAATTTTATGAGTAGACCTAGTTTCCTTGTCCACATTTTTATACAAGGTCCTGACTTCATATCCTTAAGTCAATGACTCAACCAATTACTATTTATACATGTTCACAAAGTAAAAATTTTATGTGTGTTCCACAATTTCATGTATTATGTTAATGTTATGATATCATATATTTTTTTCTTTATTTTATTGTGATTCATGTATTATGATCTATCAATATTTATTCCATTACTCATGGATATGATATTTTCATATGTGGGGCATTATCTCGGAATTTTATTCTATTTTTTTATACCTTTGTGTTCTTGTTATTCTTAAATATCTTCTATGATTACCCTTTCTGAGCATCTGATCTCACCCATTATCATATTTTCTTTTCCCCAGGTTGTAATGAAGGGTTTTAGGTAGGTGTAATAAATGGGAATATTATTTTAAGAAATATTGAAGATCATTCAAAAAACATGAAATATGTGTTCCATGTTTCCAAATAAACAAAAAAAAATATATTATTTTGGAATATAATTATATATTATAATAATTATTTCTCAAAAGTAATGTAATGTCCTTGTACATCAATCATTGGTCTTTACAGTTGTTTTAATAGCAAAGGATTATATATCCTTTTGAAAAAAGGATGTAAAAACATTACTGATATCACTATATATATTTTTAAGGATATGTCTATGGATGTCCCTAAGGATAAGATTAGTTATGGGTTATAAGCCTATAATTTTGGAAACAATCAGTAATAACATAGTATTAAACATTATGTGACATAGATTGAAATATTATAAGTAATTTCCATTGGTAATTTTATTTCCATTTATGATAATTATTTCTCACACTTGTCTTTTCAATAGATAGAACTAGATAGAACATAGTAAACATTGAATGTTTTAGATGTGAAAAGAAAGGTCATTATATGTCCTAAGTGCAAATACAATAATGAGAATCAGGAAGGTGGTATCCGTATTGGTTATAAAACTGAAGATAAAGATACTAAAAATGACATGTGAATGGTATGGGATATTCTATCATTATTGTTTACATTAAACATAAGAGTAATGGTTATATTAACGTTGAGTAACTTTAACACATGATTCATATTTTTGGAAATACTAAGGTGATGTATCTTAAGTAATGGTTTAATAATACATTTGGATGATTGAGGTGTATATGTTTTGTAATTTGAATATTATATTATACTAATCATGAAATATCTAAGCATTTCAGTATAAATTTTTTTATTAAGGATTGAAAAGGATATGTTGAATAGATCTAAAAACCTATAAATGTGATTTAACAGTAAGGTGACATATTTATGGAACACATGATTAAGGGAAATATAACCCTTAATATTTCCCTTATGTTAATGTAATGATGTTGTATAATGATATGTTGGATATAAATAAGTAAATTGGAAGATAAAAATTTCATGGGTATTAATTATGGATTTGTTATCAAAAGCGTTATGCTATAATGGATTAAGTATACATTAATGTTGGACTTAATTAACATATCCAATAATGTTTAGTATAATGAAACATAAATGTTTTCAATTAATATATATGGTAAGTCATGTAATTAAAATGTTTTATTAAAATACATGATGAAGGCATTCACATGTTTGGAATTAAACCAAAAATAGATACCTGATAACATATGGTTGATAAATGTTAAGCCAATTTACGTCACCACTTTCATGGGTATTAATTATGAATTTATGATAAATATGGATGAAATTACATATCTTTATATTTAAGGATAGCATGATATAATAACGCATCGGGAATGAAAAATTTGACTTCATTCCATTGAATAAGATATAAAGTGGAAGTTGTTCAATGTAGGAACAATGGTGAGATTGTACCAAACTCAAGTAAGTATATCTTCTCATGTGAATTATTTAACATTAGGAAAATGAACTGTGATGAAAAAGGATGTATTATTATAATAATTTTTTATGATATCAATTATCAGTTTCACAGTTCATTAGTTTATGGTTTTCAGATTGTTAACATTCTTTGGATCGCCAAATTTCTTTTGATCTGTGATCTTTATCAATCTTTATGATTATTTATGATTTTCCACCACATCCAAATCTTCACCTATGTTCTCAAACTTAAATACTGAGTTATGATTTACTTTGGGAAACTTCTATTTTCAAACTATTAATTTTAAAAAGGAATTTTTATTCTCTATTTTTATGATGTGGTTTTCTATGAAATAAACATTCATATATTAATCTTTTTATAACCCATATGAGTTTTGAGCACAAAATTCATTTTAAGGGGGGTAGAATGTAACACATAGAGATTTTTATGAGATATTGTTTAATTAATTTTATGTCTTTGGTTGTAAACTTTAACAAGATAATATTTCACTAAAAGAAACACCGAATTAGATTTCAGTATGTGTAACACTATTCTTGGATTGTGTTACAAAAAATTTCAAGTTATATTGATAGAATTAATTTCACGCAAGACTGAGTTAAAGATAACAATTATATATTATTATGTTACCTTATAACATTGCCATTATAATGGTGGTAATGAACAGGATTAAATAAATTATGAATATTTTCATTACACGTGATTATTAATTAAATCTTTACTGAGAAGTTAATTATAAATGAAAATTAAACCCCTTTTAAATAAAAGTAATTTTTTTATAAAAAACTATTTAAATGAAGATAATTTAGTTTATAAAATAATAAAACCACTATATATAGATTTTACTAAGGAAATATATATGTAATATTTACAATCTAATGTTATTAATTAATATTATATATTTTTATACGTGATATAAGAACAAATTTATTTTTTCGAGAAAAGTAGTATTTTTCAAAAATTACATTTTTTCCACCATCTAATGGAGCACCCATTTTAAATATAGTTATTAAAAACATTTTTTATTTTATATGAAACAAAATTTTTTAATTTTAATGGGGATATAAGAATTTAATTAGGAATAATTTTTTATATTTTTATGTTAATATTATGTTTTTATGTATAGTAAAAATATACAAAATTTTAATTGAAAACAACTTTAATCATAATAATGATTTTTATGGTTAATTTATGTTATTTAATTGTTTTAAAGTATAAATATTTTTTTCTATCATTTAATATAATTTATATCATTGGAATTAATTGTAAATTTAATTTTAATTCTAAAAAGTTTTCAATATTTTTACAATGTTTTCACTTTTAAAACTTGTTTTCTCATTCAGAGAATGGGATTAATTTTAAATAAATAACATAAAATTCTATCTTATGTGTTTTTAAAAATGGTTTTTACTTTGGGAATCAATGGGTCCAAATTGTGTAAATAATTTTTTTTATTTTTGGGCATTATGAATAGTAACATTATTAATTTTTTATTAATACGGTCAATAAGTAAATCATTTTATTAAATGTAAAAATAGTATTTTAAAAGATCCCTAACACTTTTCATAATATCAATGGATGATTTGGATTCGATTAAAACTATCATTGGGTCAAAATTTTATCCTTTATAATCCACTTGGATGAGATTTGGATATTTAATATATTTTATTTTAAGAAAATCCAATTATGTCTCACCCAAATATAATATAAATTTCCTTTTTAATATAATGTTATACAGAATCTAAGTTCAACTATAAATACTCAATTTAATGCTATTTCTTTCTTTGTCATGATAATTTTTTTTAATTTTTTGGATATAAATAATTACTCTATAGGCTAATTCATTGATGATGCAAAAATTATTTAATTGATGAAAAATCAATAAAATATTTTTTTATTAAAATTATGATAACAGTTACGAGACAAAAGCACTTGAACAAATATTACTGTTCATTTATATCTCGACCATAATCATAAAAGGGTATAATTATTGACCATCTGGATCTATATGGAAAAGATTATAAAACATATAATATTTTATTAAAAGTGATGTAAATGTTTCCACATTAATGTTTTAATAAATATTACATTTTAGATATATATTTCTAAAAGATATATTTGACTATAAATATTCCCTTATAATCTAAAATTTTTATCACATTCAAGGTATTTTATTTTTATTTTTCCCCATCAAATATTTATATTAAATAAATACACAAAACTAATGGAGTAATTATTTTATAAATATATATATCAAATTAATGTTATTAAAAATTTTAAAATAAATATTATTTGAGATAATTAATATACCCAAATAATTTTATAGATTACATTTATTTCTTAGTAATATAATAATTTTTTTAAGGATAACATCTTATCTTCAAATTTGTGAAAAAACAATGAAATGAATTGCATCCAAATTACCATTATTGAAATTTTGTCATAATAATGTCTTATTAAATTATATAAAAATAATAAAATATTTATAAATATATGAAATATTTATAATATGGCATAAAATATTCATAATTTTTCCATTAAGGTTTAATTGATAGAAAATGATGAAAAATACACTCTTTAAATATTGAAACATTATTTACCATACAAAAAATTATAATAGAATAACTGAGGGTTAACTAAAATGATATGATATAAATTAACAAAAATATTAGAGTAAAATTTTTTGGTTGATAATATTAAAACATTATATCATCTAATGTTATAATATATGAATTTTTTTTGGTTATTGAATGTATTTTTATTTTATTATAAATTAATACTTTGGGAGATTACAATAGCATCCCTCACCTCAATTATAAATGGAAACATCCTCCCTCATAACGTCACTTCCATTTTATACATAAAGAACAGATATAAACATCCTATTTACCTACTTAAAATCACTTTTTCTATCATATATCTTTTGGTAATCTCAAATTACCAACTCTTTTTCATTTTAGATGATTTCTACAGGGATCTTGTGGAAGAAGAGGTCTTCTCCTCTGCCAATTCTTTCAAATTCATTTTTTATTCTAATTCATCATCATGAGTTTCTTCCATTATAAATATATAAATATAGTATCAATTATATTCTTATATTTTATTTTGATTATGGAATAACCATATTCAACCTTCTACTCATCCTACGAAAAATGAAATCACCATGTGTGTGTATGTACGGCTTACCGTCTCCACACAATGGTGCAATCTTCTTTTCATTACCACATTATATGGATTTATATAATTATGGAAATAATATAAATATATAGTTATTATAATATTAAATTGTTTTCTTAAAAACATATATATCAAACCCTTCATTATGTTTTTACTATTAATAGAATGAAACAATCGCTCGTGCGTACGTATGACCAGCCATATCCATGATGTGATTCGATTGATTTTCCATACTCACCATTAAATAATGATTATATCAATGTATATAATGAATAAATTTGATATTTAATAACTTACTTTATTTTTTTATATGAAATATCTAGAGATTATCTTCATGAAATGAAACTTATATGACAAAAGTTGCATTATAACATGTAGAAGTTAACCCCGAAAGATGAGTACTAATGTTATTAACAAAACTGTAACAATATGATCACATATGATATAATAAAAATTAATATTATTATTTGATATGTTTATAAATTATTTAAACCCGTATACATGGGGTCCGGACATGTATGAAGGAACCCAAACCTAAGGTAAGGGTTTTATGTCTCACTTTTATTTCTATGGGAAAAATTATTTATACACCACTTGTTTATTCTATGTGGCGTACATACATCCCATGAATATATTATATTAATTTTATAAATTATTTTATGTTTATTTACATATTTATTATATGATATCCATTTCATTTAATTTTATTATTCAAATGTTACCAAAATATTAACGTTGTTTTGTCTCAATTTTCCTTCTTTGAGATGCATGTTTTGTTATGCACCTATATTCTTTTACAAGGTGTATACAAATTCATTTGACAAGTTTAATTAGGAATATACTTATTTTAATGATATTTTTAATCTTCTTGTTATGATATTATTTCATGGGGGTTTTGATTCAAATGTTTCAAAGTGGTATGGGACACTTTGAAATGTTTGAAAAAATTCAATATTTGTTTAAAAGATCTATTAAGCTCATTTTCAAGGAAAACGGATTTAAAAATGTTATCAAGATTACTTCATATTTTTTTCAATTATAAATGTTTCCAAACAATTTCAGTCATTCATTACAAGTTTTCATATTTAATTCCAATGAAAAGGGTTTTAAAATTTTTAATCTTTCAAAAAACATTTTTCAAATAATAAAGTGTATTTTCATCAAGAATTATTTTCAAGTGAAGTCTCAAGATTATTTCCCATCGATGATTACATTATTTGATGTTACATTTGTTTTACTATGGATATGATCTAATACTATCATTATTATTCATTCTAAAAATTATATTTGTTTATAATTGAATGATGTTTATGAAAATCATTCCTTTTTATTAGTTATATTATGGTTGATTCCATTTCATTCAATGGGTTATGATTTGAAGAATTATTATTTTTTCTTTTGGAACACATATGTATGGTTTTCATTATTTGATATTTGGGACCTATATCTCCCTCCAATTCATTGGGATAAGATGGGTAACTCATGAGGTATATATGTTATGCAGGAACCGGATTTCTTGTTCACAATGCTATATGTGGAACTTGTTTTCATGTCCTTAATTTTATGATTTGAACTTGTTTCCATGTCCATATGTTTATTACAGGGCTTAATATCATGTCTTTAGTTTAATGATTGAACATATTACTATTTATACATGTTCAGGAATTTAAAATTATATGTTTATTCTATAATTTAAAATTTTATGCTAATGTTATGTTCCCCGGATTATGTTCTTTATTTCCTTATGATTAATGTCTTATAAACATAAAATTTTTATGTTGTGACTCATGAATATGATATTTTGATATAAATAGTATGATATTCAAATATTATGGTCATGTTTTCATACCATTATGTTTATTTTATTCTTATATATCTTCTATAAGTACCCTTTCTGAGCATTTGAGCTCAACCACACCTATGTTTTCTTTTCCCCAGTTTTTAAAGAACATTTTTAGGTAGCAGTAAAAAATTGAAAGATATTTGTAAGAAACACTAAAGATATTTCACTAGAATATAAGTTTTTTGTCCATGATTCCAAATACGCTAACTAATATAGTCTTGGGGCCACTAATTCTATAGTGTATTATGTATTCTAAAAAAATAGTGTAATGTCCATGTACGTCAAGCATGGGTCTTTTCATATAATATGCTCTAAATATTGAGATGAAATTATGAATGTAATGTCATCCTAAAAACTAATAGCCAGTCTAAGTGAACTACTTGGACACTAGAATACATGCTGAGATCATGTTCAATGGACTTCAAATGAGGATGGGATGAAGATATTTCTCTGGTCAAGTTATCATACAACAAAATTCGCTAATCAAGCATCAAAATGGATAATTATGAATATATTTATGGGAAAATATTCATAACACATTCATACTGGGATGATTTTGGGAAATTAAATTAAAAGGTCTAAAAATGGTTGAGGAAATTTTGGAAAAGGTAAGAACCATTTAGTAAAACATCATGGATGCTCAGAGTCGACAATATAGTTATGCTGACAATCATTTATGAGAACTGAATTTTTATATTAGATAAAAGTTATTCTATGTATATCTCTATGTAAGAAATGGAGGAGATTTGTGAGGAAGGGAAATCTTATCCAAACATACTTTGGACCCTTGGAGATCCTTGATTTCATCGAAGCAGTGGCCTTTTGAATTTCACTCCCACCTAACATTTCTCAAGTAAAAGATGTGTTCCATGTATCCTTTATTATAATTAACATAGGATAACCCTCACAAGTACTCAATCTATGGGTGGTAACATTGGAGAATGACCTTTCCAATGTGGAGCAGCTGGTGAAGTTCTTTGATCGTAGAGACAAAGTTCTAAGAAATATGACAATACATCTTGCCAATGATTTGTAGACAAACCACATGTTTGGATAAGTGATGTGTGAACCATATGAGGTTATGAAATATATTTACCCTTGTATTTTATAGTATGTGAAATAAAAATTCCATGTGTGGAATTTCTCGTGGGGGTGAAGATTGTAACGACCCAAACTATTACAAATAAAATTCTTGAGGTGATTTAATTAAATGTGTTATTATATAATATTTTTATAGAAAACACATGAAATTATTTGTATTTATTCTATTATATTTATTATATTTTTAATAATAATTACCATTTATAATACATCCATTTAATAGTGGTCACATGATTAATATTAATATTGTTTTTTCAATCCAATTGACACAAATAGAGGAAGTGATGGTCTCAACCTATAGGATTTTACCCTATAAAGCCAATTTATGGAAGAATACGTGGGTGATAGAATCACTAATACTTTACCTTGACAATTAAAAATCCGAGATCTATTAACAAAAGAATTATCGAAAGCCTTTAAGGGATATGTTCAGGCTCATTGAAGTCATGGCGCAAACCATGTATGTCGAACCACCCCATGAAAGTCTCATTATCACGTAACTTATTATTAGGGATTTTGAGGGTTTGTTAAATTAATATATATCAAGATACTATAGTTATGAGTATATAATTTATTTTTTATATAATAAAGAATATATTTTCACCCTAAAATAGTTACTTTATAAATTATTTTTTATATAATAAAACAAAAATATTATATTGGGTAATATTCAAATTCAATTAAGTAATTTAGTTTTATGAATTAATTTATTTTATAGATAAATAAAATTTTAATAAAATTTTATTTCTAAATAATTTTTATTAAATATAAATTATAAAAAAACTTCTTATGAAGCCAAATGTAATTTTTATAATGGTTCAAAATTGTTATTGTAAAAAAATTCATCATTTCTCAATAAATGCCATTGGATATTTTAAAATGAAAAAAGAAAATATTTATATAACTATTTAGATAAAATTAATATTAGTTTTGAATCATAATGTTAAAATCATCCAATGGTGAATTTTATTTAATTTTCTGAGACAATCATATTTTAGGGTAAATATTAAATACCTTATAAATATACTTTGTGTATTATGACATGTTAATGACCAAAATATGATTTAACAACTAATATAAATGATATAAACAACCAAATATATTTTTTTACTTTTAAAAAAGTAATTTTATTTTCATTTTATAAATTTTATAAAACCATTATGAATCGTCCCAAACATATAATAATTTTAAGGTTTCAATATCATTTCTTTAAGAGTGTGACTCACCTCAACACAAAAAAGGGTATTATTTTATTTTTATTAACCCTTGGAATTATAAAATAATTATATCCAATAATATTTGTAAGAATACACTTTCAAAATTCATGTTATGGTTTTTGGTTTTTATTATTTTATTATGTAGAGTCCAAAACCAAACAAATGAAGAGATAACCTTCTTTTCCTATATAAACCCACTGAATATCCAATTTCAATTCACTAAAACTACTAAGAAAATGTCCATACACTTTCCTCCACTATTTAGAGACCTATAAAGGTTCAAAAATCCATCAATAATCCCTTTACAATAATTTTGGGTCACACACTCATGTAATAAATCCTCACCTTCACTTCTTTATTCCAGTTTTCTTATTATATTGTGCCCTCTATTTCCAATTCTGTATGTTGTTATATGTATTTTAATGTCCCTAAAAAGGTATATTTGATTTCAAAATGATGATATGACTCTTTCTCTCTCATGAAAATATTTTATGAATTTTATGTGATGTAGTTATGCTACTAAAAATCAACCACGATTTTCCATGCCAAAATAATAGTGTAGTGAATACCACACTCATTTCCTATCAATGTTGTTCATCATTATACACGTATACATCTTTGACTTTTAAATTACATATATGTATTCCATACACATTTATTGTGTAATAATATAATATGATGAATGAATCCATGTTATAATATCTTAGTGGCACACTTAAGCATGAGAATTAAATGAATGTGAGAGGTGCGCCTGAAATTATATAGCACTCCAATGCATTGGGTAATGTTTATCCTTATGAGAAATAATTTTGGGAAAGGTATTGAACCTAATTCATTTATGTGACTTTTTCTATCATGATTTTTTAACAGTTATCCTTCACCTATATTTAGGATGCAATGTTTTATGTTCTTTTTAAATTTTACATATTGCTTTATGAAAATCATTTTATGTCATGTATAAATGTCAATTCATATAATTCTTACTTATTTTGATATTACTATTATGTAACATGTATTATTTTTTAAATTTTATTCCATGTTTATTCCCTAATGGGGCTTTCTAGATCACCCCTTTTTTATGTATGTTTTTAGGATATCCAAAGTAATTTTAAGTGTGCACATGTTATGGAAGTTTTTAAAAAAGTTGATGTTTTCATATTTTAATGTTTTATGTAATCTACCTAATTACCAATGTTGATATACTTATTGATATTTTGGTTTTATTAAGTATACAGTTCTGTATTAAATCATTTATTAATTTCAAATCAAGGGTAGAGTTGTAATATGTGTCTTAGATATGATTTTGAATAATTAATCCTTTCATTGGTTAAGAATTTAGTTATTATCATCCATGATATTACAACAATGATGTTATATATTAATGTATTTAAGATTCAGATTATTGATTACATGGAATGTGATTTCAATTATTTTCTTTAACATATTGGGTATTTCTTATCTTATCATGGTATTCAATTTATTTAAATTGAATGTGTGTTCAGTTAGTTAACATTCCATGTTGATTATGATTTTTGATCCATGAAGTATTCCACTATATATAATCCTAATGATCATTTGATCTCACACTTATTTTCCCCTTCCCAAGGATATGAAGAAAAATTATTTTAATTAATTTTTAAGGAAGAAGTTAATTATTTAGTAATGGTGCCTAAAATGAAAAATGGTATCAATACTCAGGGTCATTTTAGTTATTTTTCTTACTGTGGAATCCAATACAGCTAGTATTTGAATTAAAAAAATTAAGGATATATTAGGGTAGCTTCAGGGTTTAAAAAATAAACATTCATGGATAGAGAAACCAATTATATAGTGATATTCTCCTATATTGGATTAATTTATTAGAAATAATACACCATCATATGGTGAGATTACTAATCCAATGGTAGGTGAGATATCAAATAAATTTATGGGGAATATATTAATGTCCTTTGGATTTGGGGAAAATGAAAATATTACACTTACATTGTATTGTCTCAAGGTATATGTTAATCAATAGTGGATGTTGATTCATAATATTAGGGAGGAAGATGAAATAGATCTCATGGAAATAAAATCTTTTATGTAGAAATTCATTAAAAAAACTCATCTAAAAAAACTAAAAAAATGTTAATGTAAATTAGTTTAATGAAAAAGGTTGATGAAAATTTTTTTGAGTATAAAATTACAATTAAAATGTTAGTTAGCTATGAAATATATTATATATACAACACAGAGTTCATGATGGACCAATTATTTTAAGGGATTAAGCCAAGTCATTAAAGGCCACTACTCTCCCTAACATTCTCACCAGACAATGACATAGTATAATGTTATATCCTGTTATAGAAATTATTTTCAAAGTCATATATTCTAAAAGGTAAGCCTCATAATAAGAGTATGGTTGAGAAAATGGATAATGGAATGTAGGAAAATAAGAATATTTCAACATGTGATAATTTTTGAAAGAAACACTCTAGATATTACTTGATGGGAATGAGGTTTTACTACATTCATGGTGATAAAGTCCATAAAGGTCATTAATGAAAGGGTATGGGAGAAGCCCACAATGTTTTTTGCTTTATATTTAAGTATATGAGGAACTATTCACACTACTTACCAAATAATCAAGGTAATATACTTGATAATAATATAAGGGATCATGTTCTGGCTTGTGTTATTGATACAGACAAAGTAAAATGATTGATATGCTTGTTTATTTGGATCGAGGATATATATTGTAAATGTATTGTATTTGTGATTTTATTATTATAAGAATCCAAAAATGTATAATTATTATACAATAGTAGTATTTATATAAGGATTCTAAATCATGTGTTAAATGATACCAAGAAAAGGGATTTAGGTGAAAGTTAGTCTTTTTGGAAAACACATCATTAATGGAAGATAACCCTAAATATGTGATCTATATTTAGATAATAAATACAATGATATGTTTATGGGATATTATTGGTGACCATGAAATTAGATAGTTATTTGATGGTTTATGTTATCTATTCTATATTTTTCTACATATTTGGATCTACGAAATATATTCAAAAACCTGATATTTCATTTTTTTGAGCATGCATGTTTGCATTAAGGTTTTATGTTGGTCAAGATATTAACAAGTTTTGAACATGAAATTAAGAGACAATTTTTATTGTATGGGGAATATAATTTTGATTTTGTGAACATTCTTAATTATATTTTGACTTTGAATTTGGGAATACATATTTTGAACGAGCTTTATGGTTAACTATTTATGGAAAGGATAAATTTTAACTTTGGGTGTTCTTAGATAACTATTCTATCCATTTTAGTTTATTAAAGATAAGAGGAATAACTTTTTACTCTTTTGGATCATAAGATCTGTTAAAATTTAATTTTAGTTCTTCAGGAATAAATGTCCATCCAGGATATTCATTTCTTATAGTAATAAATGAAGTGTAAAATTATCAAAGCACAACCAAAAGATAAAATCGTAACGATGAAATAGAAATATAAAAATTAATTATATTTTCCTATATTATCAGTATAGAGGTTGAAGGAATTAATAAAAACTATTTAATGATCTTGAAAAAACGTTATCCTAGTTTGTTTTTTTTATGAATCAAATGGTACCTTAATTCCTCACGGGTTTATGGTATTTTTGTTATTGACATTCTCTAGATCGCCCACTTTCTTGTGATCAATGATCTATACCACCCTCTGTTAATCATTGGGAATTAATATTCCATTCCATGTCTATGTTTTAATTACTCACCTATGTTTCATACATGGAGACCTAGTTATGTTGTTATTCCATATATCCTTTGTAATTCCCTCAGACTCTTATTAAGAAGATATTTTATTAACCCTTTTATGTTGTGGGTTTTCTAAATTGGGATTTTCAAATACCAAACCATTGATTGCAAAGATTAATTTTAAATTAAATGTATATAATTTATATTAATATGGAAAAAATTAACACCCCAATACATTACAAAATATTTTATTTAGATTAAATTTAATTTCATTGATAAATTATGATGCAAGCAACAACATGTTTAAACAAGACATGTTACTCTATTAAAATTTTTTTAAACATGAAAATTTTGACCAAGCCATTAAATTTGGGGTATTAATATGACTAAATAAACTATGAATAATAAATATGTTACACACATAAATTTTTCATATATTGATTATATATTAATATAAGAATCTTTTGGAAGAAAAAATGTTTTCTGATAAATTTTATTTTTTCTAAAATATAGTTTAGTTGTTCTTCGTGGACATAATATAAAACTATTTCTAAATATTTTTAGAAAATGTATTTTATTAAATTAAATTCATTATTTATATCTACACATAAATATTATATGACATTTTATTTTTGGGATTTTTCCAAAATGTTCATTTTTTATAAATATTGAAAAATATTTCATTTTAATTTTAAACATCCATTTTGTTTATG
This sequence comes from Viscum album, assembly GCA_963277665.1. Classification (NCBI taxonomy): domain Eukaryota; kingdom Viridiplantae; phylum Streptophyta; class Magnoliopsida; order Santalales; family Viscaceae; genus Viscum; species Viscum album. The sequence continues at coordinate 480,432,232 of OY728134.1, forward strand.
TTATTTGTAACATTAAATCATATTTTTTATTTTTTTTAAAGTAAAATTAGTTCAATAATATATCAATTAATATAATTTAAATCCTTAGAATCATTTTGATATTGAATATTTATATTTAATCTTTGTAAAAGTTTAAACAATTTTCTTTAAAAAACCTCTTTATCATCTCATCTGTATGATTCATTTTAAAATAATTTTTCAGCTTGTGTGAATCAAATTTATAAAAATTGATTATATATTTTTAATTATATTAATTTATATTATCTAATATTTTTATCTTAATTTTATTACCTAAATGAATAGTGAAAATATAAAAAATTATTTACTGCAATTAGTGTATAATTAGATTTACAAGGCGATAAACTAAAATGATAAGGGTAAAATTGATTTATAAATATGTCTAAAAACTATTTTGGGAAATATTATGACCCTATCAAGTTATATTCTTGCTAATAATCTCTTTTATACCCTTGGGGTTTGTGAAAAACGTGGGTACACCATTTTCTTTTCAAAAATTAGATATGTTCTACTCACCTCACTTATAAAATATACCCATTCTTATCCCTTATTCAAAACTTCAGTTCCATTTGGTTCATATAATAACCACCCAAATCACTTCCCAACTTCCAAAAAACCCATTCTAAAATATGTATTTTGGGCCTAAATCTACCCTAGAATTAATTTTTGTAAACCTATTGAGATTAACTAAACAATAGGTAATTTTCTTGAACATGTGTTTTTATAATATTTCTTCCTCCACCTTATTCAGTTATTAATAAAAAATATTGATTTAATAACCTCCATATATTCTACATACTAATATTTTTTATGATAAGATAATTACCTACAACCATCTCTAATTCCATAAAATGGGTTATGAAATCACCATTAATGTGTATAGTAGACTATCGCCTTGTGAACCAATGTCATTCATTTTTCCATAATCACCTCTCACAGTAGGGTATGATGATGGATATATAGTATACATATAATTTTTTAAAATAATTATACATATGGATTCATTATAATGTGTGTATATATATATATTCAATTTTTTAGTAGATATGATAACGATTCTCACATGAATTGTGGATTAATGAATTGCAAAGAGATGTGATTTTTAATTCAATAACTCTTTATATAGGAGATGATAATGTTGAAATTAATGAATATTTTTGAAATACATTAAATAATTATGATATTAAAAAAATATACAATTTATAAATGATATTAAATCATTATTTTATTTACCTTTTCAGTCATTGTAAGATGATAACATCACTCTTGAACGTGTGGAATACCATCTTTATGAAGTGATGTGTATCTCTTTTCATCACTACACCACATGTATGATATATTAAATTAAATTTAAATAGATAATATGTTATTTAAGATATTATCATAATTCTACAAATTAAATATTACCTCCCTTATTTCCTTAATCATAATAGAAAAATAGAAATGTTACTCATGCATATGTATGACCTACCATCTCTAGGATCGCAGTGTACTTAAGTTCTCAAAAAAATCATTCATTATTTGTTTTAATCATTGTATAAATATTATAATTATGTTTTTATTATTGTTATAATGATAATTATACTATATCTTATGTATAAGAATCAAAACATTCATTACAAAACCATCATGGGAAAAAAGGAAATTTAAACCCAAAACAATGAAAATAATGAGATATTATTAAATAATGGGTGATAATATGTTTAAAAAAAGTCATATATTATATTATAAATATTAATATGGTTCTTTAATTTGTTAATAAAATGTTTAAAATCAAAAGTAAGTGTATTGTAAGAGACTTCATCTACGTTACCCTTAATTAAGGCATACTGTAATTTTATGTCGGTATTTGATTTTATATGGTGTATACAATCAAAATTTAACAATTAATATCACTATTCATTTATCCTTAATGATATTTTCATTTTAAAATTGATTCATTTCATCCATGGGTATTTAACTTTAAAATTACCAAGTGGATAATGTTATTGTACAATATCAATTTCTTTTTTGATTGTTAAATTTCTCTTCAAACTATCACTTTATTAAAATAATTTTTAATTTTAAATTAAATTTATATTAAATATACATATTCTTGTTTTATGGATATGATTATTTCCTAAATTTTATACCATTTTTACATATAGTTTTTACTTTGAAATTTATTTGAAAATCTAGGGAAATATTGATAAATCGTTATCTTTTACTCAATTCCAATATTTAATTATAAGTCACATTTTTCATGAATCAAATATATTATTTAATATATTATGATTAATTTAGAAATATTGACATAGTTCGGACCAGTTATAGATATCCCCATAATTCATCGACATGTATCGTTAAAAAAATCATTTGGCCAATTTAGAGTGGTTTTTAACCAGTAGTATTAAACTATCTTGAGGAAAATCATGATGGAAAAGGTATCATGTGCCAACGACATGTAATATAATAATTTATAATTTTTTTATTTAATGATTCAAATATTATTATACATAATATATTCACAATGATATTATCTCTCGATAAATTTCATTCTCAGTTTTTTGATTAAATTGAATGTGTTTTCAGTCATTTACTTAGCAATATTAATTATTCCTTATCATTTCATGATAGTAATATTAATTAAATTTTTTGTCTATTTTATAATTTCACATTACAAGTTGATCTAACATATTTATTCTTGATAGCTTCTGTTTTACATTTACCTTGATTATCATTTGAGATCAAACTTATTTTGCTTTTTTACCTAGGATATGAAGAATAATATTTAGAATGAGTTTTCACGGATGTAATTAACATGATTTTTTTATTATGTTTTAATTTATATTACCAATTTTAAATGTGTCTCATGTATGTATCTAGTTTTACAAAACTACAAAAATTATTTATCCTTTTTTATTTTCCTTTATATATATATATTCCTATTAAATTCAGTAATATAATGGCACTAGCCTACTAAATTTTTTGTCATTGTATAACCAAAGGGTTATATATACCCAAGTCCAAAAAAATCTCCCAAAATACAATAAATCAATTTAAAATACAATCACTCATAACTAAAAAAAAAATTTCTATGATTTTACGTATATGATCAAACATAAACTCATAAAGTCATGATGTTATCTATAATTATTTAGTAAATATTCTTCCAAAAACTCACATAATCCATAAATGATTCATGATTATAATAAACAAATAACATTGATAGAAAATACATATATAACATATATTTGTAATCTTAATACATAATTACTCCAATACATTTACTTTAATATAGGTCCTTTCATGATCTAGGAGTTGTCCTTTAAAAGTGGTAGTTGATTCAGATAATTCCCTAGTTCCCTATATTTATGAAATGAACTATAAATGGATCTATTTTCTGAAATATATTTTCTCTATTGAACTCCTTACTATTCCTTGAATATTAATTATAGTATTTCATTATTTTCCACACATAAAATATCTTTATGTTCCTTTGATACATTCTCCTAGGTTTCTCTTTCCATATTTCTAACATGAAAGAAATTGAGCTTTCTTTCTTCCATGGCCTCCATCACCAAAGATCTTTGTGAACTTAATCTTTCACTTATTTTTTGAGTATTATATTTTGTTAATTTATAGTTCATTAATCATATACTAAGATAACTTATTAGGAATAATCCTAATTTCTTTCTCTCTAGTCGACATCCCATTTTTTTAAAATTTACACAGTCTCTATCATATTCAATGTAATTTTTATTCCCCTGGGATTCATCCACTAAATAGAACCAAAATCATAGAGTTAGAAAAATAGTTGGAAAACCATATAATCATTTAAAGTATATAAAAATAATGATATATTATTTTTAATATAAGACACCTTAGGTTTAAATCTAGTAATATGTTGTTATCATTTATCTAAACCCTTCAAAATGGTTTAAAAAGAAAATAATTGTTATAGAAATAATATATCAAGGGAGTGTAAAACTAGGTGCACATTAATCCATGTTTTAGTTCACTAGGTGACAACCAATACAAATCCAAATGATCCTTTTTTACAGTTATTACCCCTGGGTACAACTATTACACAACAACATCCACTTATAGTATTACATAGGATGATTTGCTAGGAAAATAGTATAAAAAATTCCTTAAAAAATTATAGGACATTATTATAAACTTATTATACAAGTATAATATAGGTTTTTGTTCTTTAATCAATGTTTTTATAAACCTTTTTACCATGGTTTCTACTAAAATGTTTTTGATACGAACCATAAGGACCATGTCCCCAGAATCCAAGAGTTGGTGGTTACATTACTAATTTGGCATATTATATAAGAGCTCACATCCCAAAGGTTAGAATATTTTATTAGCCTCAGTAAACTAGATACATACTTGATTCTAAAATTATATTTGAAGACATAAATTATGACATAATTAATATAGAAATTATACATCCTTAAACTCATTTAAAAATTCCATCTTAATATATTAGGAAAAAAATAACATAAGGGTGATCATTAATGCTTATTAAGGGTTATGTATAGTGTACTCTATCATGAATCAATAAAACATGATCAATATAGAAACGTAAATAACTGGAAAAATATGAAATTTAATTAATAACATGGGCATAAAGAATAATATTGAAGGAAAAAATGATGATCGAATTATTACATATAAATAATCCCATGATCTTAATGAAAATCCATGTATAATATCAATTGAGAAATCCCATGGATAATAATAAATTAAATCTCAATTATGTAAATGATTAATATAGGAATTCATGATCATATATATCATGATATCTATACTATCAAGACCTTTTTCCAGGACACTTTAAAAAATTGGTTGGTATATAATAAACACATTTAAATATGGATGGAAAAGTGATTTGTATCATTTCAATATAGATGCATCAGAGAAATATATATAATGGATACCCAACCATTACTACATATCAAATTTAATCATATTATATAAAATGATCATTTTAATTCATGAACAATATTACATATAAATTAAAATCTATACGGAGTAAATGATATAAATTTATCAATATTTCCCCCAATTAATATTTTATCTTTTATAATATAATAAAATATGTAAAAATGTTATATGGTTTAGGAAAAAATTATATCCTTGATATAAAAAAATATTGATATTTAATTTAACTTTAATGTCTAGTGATCACAATAAAGTCAATGTTTCAAAGGAAAGTTAATAAATATATAAAATTAATCAAAAAAGAGAATGAAAATAATTTCCTAGGTTAAAATAATACCAAACCATACAGATAAAGCATATGGATCTTATCAATACAAATTATAATGGTTTTTAATCATTTTTAAATAGAAATACCATAAAATGTTTTTAAAAACATTCTTTAGGAAAATAATATTTCTACTTTGAAAATAACATTTAAAAACTAAATATTTATAGAATATTAGGGAAACATTTTATTAGGAAATAACTTAGTAAACATTTAAATTAATATTTAATATAATCAGTGTACATGAGAGAGGGAATCTTCTATTCATGATATGTAAATTAAAACAATTAATCCTTCCAAATTTTTGTATGAAAAGTCAGAAATTACCATGTGTGGAAAATGATAGGAAGAGTCATTTTTAAAAAAAATTATAATGTAAAACAAGGGTAAAATTTATTTAATGGATCGCTTTATAATAGTAAAATTATTTTTTAATAATTTTTCTTCAAATATGCTTTTGGAATAATAAGTATTTTCGACAAAATAGAGAAATAAATATTGCTTTTATTTAAAAACATTCTCAATAATTTTAAGTACCAAAGAGAGTAAAATTGTACAATTACATTAAAACCTCATGAATAACCAAGGGATAATAAAATATATTGGGTTTGAGATTTAAATATCATATATTTCTCCCAATGAAGACTAAAACATAAACATTCATCAATAACAATGGGATTATGAAATAAACCCTTACCACTTTAGTAACTTTTGAATCTTAAGAAAAATGAATGAACAAAATTAAATGAATCATTAAATAATATTAAAATAAATATATTCATTATATTACATATCTAATGTGTATTATATACACCTCATCAAATAATATAGGCATATAATATAACATATGTCCCAAATAAGATAATTGAGATGAATAACCCTTAAATTGATCATAATGTTGAAGCAATAACTATAAAATGAATAGATTATGTGTATACAACAATAATACTACTAAAAAATTTATATATTAAGAATAATATAATCAAAATTCATTAAACACATTATCTAAGAATACCAAAGGAAATGAAGATGTAATATAAACCAATGAAAAGAAATTTAGTTCTGAAATTCTTTACCACTTGGTAATTTTCAATTCTAATCCCCTTGGATGAAATAATTAAAATTAAAACATAAAATAACATTATGTGAGAACTATTAGTGATATAACATTTAAAATAAGAATTCTATAAAACATTAAAAATAAATTATGTGCCTGATATTAAAATATGCCTCAATAAAAGGAAATTGAGGCTTGGTTCCTTACCCCCTAGGTAATGTTCAAGTAAACTCCACTTCAATGAAATGATATATATTGAAAATTAAAATACAATGTTGTATAATGTATTACTAATATTACATTTGAAATGTAATTTTATACACCATATAAAATAAATTTGTGAAATACATTTAAATATGCCTCAATGAAAAGAAATTGTAACAGAATCCCTAACTTCTAATTTCCCTTAAGTGGAGCATTCTTAAAATTATTTTATAAAGGTTTTAAACTAATTATTAATTTATAATATAACCACATTAATATTTATAATTTAATATATTATTCTATAATTTCATCTTACTACCCATTCAATGACTATATTTTATTATTAATATTTCATTGCTTGTTACCTTCCCTATTTCTCATCCATGTTTTATCATAGAATTTCTGGTTCTAGTACAAACGATATATATCCAACATTTTCAGAATGATGTTACTATTTTAAATATTATATTTATTTACTTTATATATTTTTAAAAAAATTATTTCTCATCGCTTCATAGAGATAGTATGACGTACGTACGCACGAGGAACGATATCATTCCCCTAATGGATAAAAGGGTAAGGAACTGGATGTTGTTTTAATTTAAAAATAAATCAATATAGTGTGATATTAATCATATATATTTATTATATCCATAATTATGAATATACATTGATTTGGTGATGGAAAACAAATTACATCGATTCATGAGGAGGTGGTCCACCTTAAACGCGAGTGATGGATTTATTTTTCATTTTTAATAGATTGAGATAGATAAATTTCATCCCATAAACATAACAAAAAAGTATCATTTGTGGGATATTTTTTTATGCTTTAATTTTTATGGAATAATTAAAGGTGGAAAAATTAACTAAAAAACAAGGATTATAGTGGAGATGATTACCTTCTCTTAGAAAATCACATTTTGGATATTTTATTAAGGAATATTGGATTGATATTTTCGGAATATAAAACCCCTAAAACGTTTCTATGGTTTCTTTTAGGGATATTTTTTCATATTTCGGGGAATCCAAATGGATTGAGAGGTCTAATTATGTGATGGGAGAGAGTGCATTTTCAAATTGGGGGGGAGTGAATGTTTTGAATATACCAAAATCTATTCAATAAGTAGAATTCAATGTCACAAAAAGTGACCCAAAAATTAATAAATAATAGATTTTAAAAAAATTATATTTATTATAAACCTTAAAAACTAAAATAAAATTGTTTTAAACATTCTATTACCTTGTCCTCTATGTTTACTTTCTTTTACCATTATAATTTTCATCATAATAATTACTTTATTTAACCATGAAAATCTATCTTTTAAGACTCAAATTAATACATAACAATCGGATAATTTGTAAAAATTGATTAATAATAATAATTAAAATTGTACAAATAAAAAGAAATTATGTGTGGAAAATTAATTTTATCACAAGTGCATGTAACACAAAAAAACCTATTTTAACCTTAATAACAAAATTTAAATTTCACATCCTTTACTAATGATTAGGATAAAAATTTGTTTTTAAATTATTACCAAAAATAAATTATTATGATAAAAAATAGGGAATGAATTTTTCCAAATTCAATTCATATAAGTGGAAGTATTTAATTTAAAAACAAACCCTTAAATCATGTCCAAAAATGATTTTTCAAGAAATGAATTTTTCAAGAATTAGAGTAACATATATTAACTATATAAATTGTGATAATATTTGGATATATTTATATTAATATATTTAGGTATATATTTTATACACATCATTTAAATATTTTTATATTTTTTCTTATTTTAATTGATTAAAATGGAGGAACTCTTGGAATTTAAAAAAAAATTTTGATAAAATTTATTTTTTTAGTGTAAAAATATACTTATACTAAAGGCTAGTGTAATCATGATTCAAATGTAAATAATTCGACTTAATATAACTAAATATCAATTTGGTAAATTTTAAATAAAATTCAATTCATTACGGAAGTTTTTGATAAATTATTTTATTGAAAAGCAATGATTTTTTTACAAAAAAAATGGTATATTCACTATTCATTGAAAAAATCACTTTTTTAGAGAAATTACAAAATACCACCATATGATTATATTTATATGATTATTTTAGGAATTTATAAAATTTTATTAAATAAATTTTGTAAACTTTTTAAAATTATTCATATTATTTTTAAATAAAAGGCAGTAAAACCCAATTTTCAGGGAAATGTATTTTTAAAGAATCTATAGAATATAATAAATATTAATTGATTGATATATATAAATTTTTATTTATTAGGAAAATTATATGTATTTCATAATTCTGTTAATCATATTCACTCTCATCAATTTAATGGCTAATTTATAAAAGTCGTATTTAAATAATATATCTTATGGTTTGCTTAATATTGGTGTTGTGTGTCGTACATGATATCAAACATAATTTTATTTATTTAAAATATTGGGGTTCTAAAAAATTTATTTTTAATTTTTTCATAATTATATAATTACCTTAAATGTTTATGCAATTCCAATGCAGTATTACTCAATAATTTGAAAAACAAAATTAATGATTTTAATATATTAAAAGTAATGTAATTTTATTATGTTACAGTGTTCCATAAATTTTATATATGAATATTACATATCAGTATTATGTGTAATTATTATATTATAATTATAGGATCATATTGTTTTATTTTGTCTCAAATTAAATAAATAGAGTCAAAATTGAAATTGATGATATTTTATAATAAATAATATTTTATTAAATGATTACTATTCATAAAAATATTATATTAGGTAATTTGATAATAATATGGTTTAACACATCATCCATGTTCCATTTGTGAGACACTTGTTGATTTATGGTATCATTTTGAATTCATTATTACTCAAAAAGTTGTTTCTACGGTTATGATCAAGGATAATTAAAAAAGTGATTAGTCCAAAATACATGTTATAAAACCCCAATTAATATTATCCCATTTACATTGATTATTTGGATTATAACCATATTTTTTATTGTCTTAGAATTTGTGACCACATATAAGAATGTTTCTTGATAATGATTATTTTATAATTTAATGATTTATGAAATTCCAATATTTCCCCTAGCATCAATTTTAAAAGGGAACCTCCTCCCCTCACCTATACATGCCTTTGAGCCTTATAGATTGAACATGTCCTAATAAATCACTTATTAGATTATATATACTTATTGTATAGTTTTTTTTCTTTCCAAAATACTAACACTAGGATCCTTTAGAGGATATCTAAAGGATTTCCTTCTAAGAAGATCTTATCTCCATATCCTGATCACTTTCTTTTTTACTTATTATTTAACTCCAATAAATATATGGTATTAATCAATGAAAAATATATTATGTTTCCAAGTTATACATAAATGTTTTTTTATTATATAATAACCATTATATTCAATTTTTTTCATCAAATGTGACATGAAAGTATCACTTGTGTATACGTATGGTTTACCATCTCTACATAACGATACAATTAATTTTCCTCCACCATATTTTATGGATGGTTATTGGGATATGTTTAATGTTTATATGTGATAATTATAACATAATTAAACTTTTATATTCATAATAAAACATATACCATCCTATCTTATAATACATTACAAAACAATAATGTGGATCATGTACATGTGTGGAATACCACCTGGATGAAGTGATATGATTGGTTTTTCATTTATATTTTCATTAGAGGGTGTATATTTAATTAATAATATATACTGATATATATTATTTAATAATTATTTTTTAATTCTGATTTATTATTTACCTTTCATTTTCAGAAAGTTGAGACAACATTCAACGGTGTGTATAGCTTACCCACTCCACAAATAGTGTAATTCATTTTTCTTTCAATATTTTTTTGGATGACTCTAATTTTTTATATAATTATAATATATTATAATAATATTATGATTAAAAATATTTAGGTGATGTAACCATGATCAGTGTACATGGACCTAAACTACCCAACAAAAACCTACATGAAAAATAAAGAAGATATCTCTCTAAATAGTGATTTAAACAGAGAATCGCCAATAAGTGGGTGATAAAAAAATTTATATAACTAATAAAGGGTGTGATATATATGATTATGGTTATATAATTTTTTTAAAATAATTATATTTTAATTATATATTACTTTCATGAATGTAATAATGAATTCGAACATGTCGTAATTGATTTTCGTCTCAATTTGTTTCTCTAAGACATATTCCAAATTCACAAGTTGTTTCTATTATATGGTGTATATAAATCTCATAAATGCCTTTGATGAAAATTAATATGAAATTTATGTGGAGTTACATATCCATACAGGTTTATTTTTCATGTGTATTTTGATTCAAATGTTACCAAATTGGTAAGGACTTATGTTTCTATCATGCCTTCATCAGGATTATTTATGTTTTAATTTCTATTAAGAAAATTATTTGATCATTATCTGGTAAAAAAAATTATTTTCCATTATAAACTATTTTATTATTTAAAATAAATTTTATAAATTCTTTTTCATCAATTTATGTACTCAATATAACGAAAATATTTTTTTAAAAAAATGAACTTTATTTCTCTCTTCAATCAAAAACCCATTTTCTTTTAGTTCCATGTTTTCTAAGAAATGATTTCCAGAAGGTTTATACAATTATTATATGATTTTTTATAGTAATTTATACCCATGATTTAATTTTTCCATCGATATTTATAAGGAATATTCTTATCCTTTTCTGAACGATGTATTTTTTTTATTTTTTAAAAAATTGCATGGAATGAATGTTTTATTTTATCATTTACGGCATGAACGAAATATACCACTATCATGGACAAAAAATAATTTTAAGTTTCCCATTCATGTTTCTATTTTTATTTTAAATGGAAAAGTGTTTCCTTAATATTTAGGTTATTTTATTTTTATCAAATTTTTTTTCAATTTTAAAATGATATTTTCCTTAAGATACCTTCTAGTTATCCTTTAAAAGAGTTCATATTATATGATAGGATTCATTGATGGCACTTATGTTTTACTAGGGATATGATCTAATTATACCATATATATTATTTCTATTGTTGTTTTATGATTCTGATGATGATATCTTTAACAGCCCCAATTATTTCCATGGATTATCCAATGTTGAAATGATGAAATTTTTTAGAAACCAATTCTATTTTCATGGGATATAATGTGATAATATTATGAACTTTATTATGATATTTTGAAACATTTATTTGTGGTTTTAATTATGTGATGGTTGGACCTAGAATTAAATATAAATCCAATTCATTGGGAAAATTTTTATATCTCATTAGATAATTATAAGAAGCAATTCAATGTGGGTGATCCATTATGGGGAACAAGTCAAGATGCATGATCTATTTTATTGGAAAAGTACAGTAAAGTGGTGTTGAGGCCCTATTTGTTATTATTTGTAACATATTTAAGGGTTTATATGCTTATAGTGGTTCCAAACTTCAATGATATGATCTTATGGTTCATGATTGCTTTATGATTTTTCCCCACACTTATGAATATTGTATTTTAAAATTATGAATCTTTATTAAAAAAATCACTCATAAAATATTTTGAATTTTGGGTATGAAATATTTTATATTATGTTTACGATCTCATACCCTCATACTTATATTATGATTATATCTGACCATCACTTAATATATCTAATGTTTACCCTTATTTATCATCTGATCTCACCCTTTGTTTTGTTTCCTTTCCCTATGTTTGGAAGAAAGGATTTAATTGGGTCTTTTCTATGAGAAGTACTAAATGAAAATGTATTATTGGGATATGTTTAAGATCTTTCTTGAGATAAGAATACTTTTTTTCTAGTATCTATATCCACTAAACCTTAATAGTCATCAGGTGAATGTTTGTGAAATGTATTGAATATTCATATTAAAAGATGAAATATTCATGTATGAAAAAATATTGATGCAATAGTTTTTATAAGAGAATACTTTATTTAACCTTTTGAAACTAAATAGAGAGAAAATTATTGAGATCAATTAGGATAATCCTTAGTATATGAGAACATCCTATGTTATGGTATATAATGTACTATTATTTTCCTCAAAAAGAATCTCTACCTGGATAATATAAGTGGATGTGGTTTTATAAAAAATTTATTTTGTGTCAATATATCTAAAAAGTGTTAACTAAGTATATCCCATCCATAATTATAGTGGGCAGTGAGTGTTCCATTACATAGCACCTAGTTTGACAATCTAGGGGATATATTTCTGTTAATTTACAATTTATTTAGGAACCATCATAATGGATTTGAGTAGATAATTATCATTAATTACCTAGTTTTAACATAAGATATCATATATTGTAGATGAGCTGTAATTATTTAGAAACACTATAAATGATTTATCATGATTCCTCATTATTAATATTTTTCTCATAATATACTTGTTTGGTTTTAGTCAATGGATGGAACCGTAAGGATTCTTGTTAACACTGAATAATAATGGAATGATAGTACTATAGAGAACTCAAATGAAATGGGATACCAAATTTAAAACTATATGATTATTTCTAATCATCTGTCTCATTATATGATTTACAACCTATACTTGGGTGAGTTTCTTAACATGCCTAAAAATAGAATGGATTCTCATGAAGACTAAAGAGGAAATAAGATACATCTTCCTATATGTTAATAATATGGGATGAGACACACAATGGAATGACTCAAAGTAATGGTAAGATAGTTTACATGTGTAAATAAGGGGAATGGGGTAAGTAATTTCTAAGGATAAATGAAGTGTTTGATGGATAAAAATGATGTCCATCCTAAGTTAACATTTATTGATCAATGTCCCATGTCTGTGGAATATTTGCATAATCTGAGCCAATTCCAAAATATACAGGTTAACTCCTATAATTAATAATGTCCAATTCTGTGCCACTCTTTTAATTGAATGTATTGAACTGTTTATGTATTCAGATTCAATAATTATATCAATGACATAAGAATCATGAAACAACTAAGTATTTTTTTCATATTATTTTCCTTTAAATATTAAAAGACATATGTTGAATGGTTAAGGTAACCAAGATATGTGATTTAGGGGTAATTTAGTAATTTTTATATTCGATAAAGAGATGATTGAAATCAATGGGTGTAACAGCCCAAGATTTTATAAAAAAATATTCTTTTTAATTTTATTAATGTCTTGTGTTGTACGCTACACCAAATGGAGCTTGCACAACACGCATCCTTGTCTTGCCTTGCATTACATGCAATCGCGACCTTCCTCGATAGCGTGTGTAATACGCAATACCGAGTTTCACTAAACAACGATGTGCTATTAAAATATTATTAAAACTAGCCGTTATGAATAGTAATAACCACTTTTTAAAATTCTGTAAATCTTATTTTTCAAAATGAACTTCATTCTTGGATTCGGAGTATTGAATTTAGCCTAAGGTGAAATTTTGGTACTTTTCGGATAACTTTCATATTCTGATGAATAGTGAAAAATTACTAAATTATAATTAAAAACAACTTTTTTAATAGAAATAATTAATAGTGATAAATTATTAATTTGAGTGGTTTTAAAGTATATTTAGAATATATTTTTACAATTTAATACAATGTTGGTCATTGGTTGTAATTTCACATTTAAACCAGACATAATCAAGTGTCAATCTTTTGATATATATTGTTTCCTAAAAACACGCTATTTATTTTAACAGCTGGATTTAATTATAAAATTAATTAATGTAACTTCTATGTTATGAATTTGGTAAAATAGATTTCATTTTTGAATTCGGAATATGAAATATAGCTTAGGATGAAATTTTGGCATTGTTCTGAAAAACATCAATTTTTGATGAATAGTGAAACTACTAAGTGGTAGTTAAAAAAAACTGAATTTTTCATAAAACTTAATTTTGCCGCTTCTGTGAATGGAATTTCGAAAATCCGAGAGACACGGTTAATATCAAGGACTAAAATGTGGTTCAATGAGATGAAAATAATTTTTTGGTGAATAGTAACTTTTTACTTTTTTTTACCGCGGTTAATAGTAAATAGGGTAACTAAGGGTAAATATGATATTACTATTACCCTAACACATGTCCTAATTCTATTGGACATGTGTAATTCGACCAAAAACAAACTTAGGAATAAAATATGACCATTTAGGCCCACTTGGATTAGATTAGGACATTTATTATTAATTTATTTAAAGAAAGGTTAAAATGGTTAAAATCAAAGTTTAATAATTAAATCATTTTTAATATGGGGTTATACATAAGATAAATTCGATTGTAAATATTCATTAGAAAGCTAAAAAGATTTCCTACATGATGGTATTTTATTTGTAATTTTTAGACATAAAATAATTTAATTTATTTATGACACAATGATGGTGCAGTAATTATCTTATTAATGAAATATTGACATAATTGATGTTATAAACACCAAAATAAATGTAATTTGAGATTTTTTATGAATTCCACTAATTTTTTTAGGTTACTATGATATATTAATGTTTATTTAATCAACTTGGTTCGAACATTTAATTCTGTTATGACTTTCACAAAAATCATATATCAAATCGTGTCAAAATTGACACAAAATAGTTTTTAAATCAAATATTATATTATTAATTGTTATTGTATTCCTAAAAATCTAAGGTTAGGCCAAATGACTTAGATAAGGATATATATATTAATAATAAACAATTTGGGGTTCGTTTGGCATGTTATAAGTAAGTGTATTAACCATATAGTGAAAGAAAACGAAAAGACATGGTAAAAGTTAAATTATTTAACTTAGAGTTAAATCTAATTGATAAGGTTAAAATAATATCCTAAACTTGTCTAAATTCTATTGGTTGATAGGATTTAGACCCATCCCCACTTTAGCTTCGAAATAAGACCCTTTGGAACCATTATAAACCGATTTTGACTTTAATATAAAATAATATTTTGAGATATTCCTAAGATGCCCCTCTCCTCCCCTATAAAAGGACACCTCCTCCCCCTCCTCCTCACACCAATTTGAGCACTCATGCTCGGCCAACCCCTGCCAAAATCTCTTCTCCACTTCCCTAGAAACATCCTAGAGGTTCTGGTCTTCCTCAAAGACCAATTCTAGTGCCCTAAGAGAAGGTCACAAAGAGGCACTTCAAAGAAGAGGTAATTACCGTTACCAATTCTCTCATCTTTATTTATTCTTCCACTTCTTCTTCTTAGGTTGTTTCATTATGAAGTAATAACTTCAATATCACTCATATACTGATATGTTATTATAAGTATGAAACAACCCTATTTCACCATCTATCCATCCTACGGAAAAAGAAATCACCGCGCGTGCGTACGTACGGAATACCGTCTCCACGCCGTGGTGTAATCTATTTTCCACCACCACCTTACATGGATGGGTATAATGGTGTAAAGAATAACTATACATAGTTATTACAACATCATATTGATTCTGATATATTGTATAATCCACTCCAATTCAATTCAATATTTATAGAAATGATATCATCGCTCGTGCGTACGTACGGACTACCGTCTCCACGACGCGATGAGATTCATTCTCCATGTTAACCATTTAAGGATGATTATAATGTATATATAAGAAATAATAATGAAATATATGACATTATAAAGCTACTGGATTTATGTATATATATACATATGTATGTCATCTACTTACTTCCATTTCAAGACAATAAGGAAAGAAAAACAGCGTTCATGCGTACGTACGGACTACCGTCTCCATGAACGGTGTTTTTCATTTTATTTATCTATCTATTATATATATATATATATATACTGAATATATATGATATATAAATCATATTTTATATTCTGGAAGTAAGTAAATCATGATATAAGTAATAATGATGTCAAGAACAAGAAGTCAAAACACCTACGATAAATGAAACGATTTTACCCAAAACGCTTCTTTAACATGGAATTTACAAAAGAACGGGTAATATAATGTCATAAGTGAACCATATATGATATCATAACAATGAATATGATTCTGTAATAAGTCAATGAAATTATTTAAATCATTATACAGGAGGTTCGGACACATACGAAGCAAATTGGACCTAAGGTAAGGGAAATATCACAATCTCATTTTTATCCGAGATTGTTTATTCGTAAGTATTTACTGGGGTGTATTTTATCATCCACGTCCATGTTCCCTCAATATGTAATATTGTTTCGATCCACTTAAAATATTTTAAATCCAATTTTACCCTTCGGTGTGTTTTAGCAATGAATATGAAAGTAATCTTTTGTCGTTTTTTCATACGAGGTACTTTTTGACTTTTCCGACAAAAGTAAGAAGAATGTTTTTTTAACTTATACGGCATGAATGGATTTTTAAAACATTATTTACAAGAATATTCCTTTACAAGTTTTCAAGTTTATTTTTAATCAACTTCTTTTATTTTAATGTTGCATGACATGTTATGAAAGGAAAAATGTTTTTGAAGAAGAAAGGATATTTTCCTCAAGAATGGAGTTCAAGTGTTTTATCAAAATTATTTTCCATCTAAGATAATAAAGGGTTCTGTTTTCATCCCTATTATTACATTGATTTGATCATGTTGTGATGGAATTATTTTTATGAATTCCTTTATCCTATATGAATGGATTTATGATGTCATGATGTTTCAAGAATCCCATTTTCGTTACATGTGTTATGCGATGATGTATGATTATGTGGCACACATAAGAAAGGATTCATTATAAGATGGGTGGGACCTATATCTCCCTCAAATGCATTGGGTAAAGATTTTATATCTCATGAGATAGACATGTCTGAAATGGTAGGTTATACCGGTTCAGTGAAACAGGACTGAAACGAGGGTTACTCGATTCAGAAAGGGACTTTGTCCACTAAGATAGTCTTGGCAATGAGTCATGACTAACAAGAAATGATTTTCTATGATTATGTGTGCATGCCACAAAGTTTCAAGTTTCATGTTATGATTATGGGGATCTTATTTTCACTTCTATGATTTATTAAGATTTTATGATCTCTTTTGCAGGTTATGATTTTCAAAAAGATATGATATGATTTTTATTTCCTTTATTGCCCTTGCTGAGCATTTGAGCTCACCCTTTTATGTTTTCTTTTCCCCAGGATATAAAGAAAGGTTTTAGGTAAAAAAAAAGGGATGACCTTTATGGGAGATATTGAAGAACTTTCACCACGATTAGAAGATTACGTTCCGAGTTTCCAAAGACACTAAACTATTACGATCCTTTAGTGTGTGTTTTTGTTATGTACTAAGTATTCCGCAAATGTAATGTAATGTCCATGTATGTTAGGATACGGGTCTCTACAGTTTGTATCAGAGGAAAGGTTTAGTCAACCTTTGGAAACTAGGATGCGAAAACGTTAGTGAGATCCCTAGAGATATTTCTACGGTATGTCTAGGGATGTCCCTAAGGTTAAGTAGACGTATAATTTATAGTACTAGAACTACACTAACGATCATAGAATTAAACCTAAGATGTTAGATATTGAAGGTACTCCCCCTTTATTATGTTGTTTTCCCTAGCATGATTTTTGCCTCTCACACTATTCTTTTTGGGTTTTAGACGATGGCTGGAACCCGAAGGAACCGTGTTGATCAATGCAATGGACAATGCAATGATTGCCCTCCTGAACAAACAAATGTTATGGGAGATGGAGTGCAAAATCTTATTTCTATACTTACACAAGCTATGAATCATTCTGGACTTCCAAATGAGCAGAGAAGGGAATAGTATTCTATTGAGTCCTTCATGAGGCAACGTCCACCATCTTTCAGTGGGACTTCCGATCCACTTGTTTCTGAACAATGGATCAATACTACTGAAAAGATATTTTCAGTTCTTCAATGTTATGAACATGATAAAGTCATCTTAGCAGTGTATCGTTTGGAAGGTGATGCTGATCAATGGTGGAATCTTATCAAGAATACGAGGCCAAGAGATGAAATTGAGTCCATGGAATGGGACGAGTTCAAGAACTTGTTTTTCAGTAAGTACTTCCCTCGTATTCTTCGAACAAAGATGGAAAAGGAGTTTATTGAGCTGAAGCAGAAGGATGATGAATCTGTTGGTATATATGAAGCGAATTTTACAAGACTTGCAAGGTATGCATCTGGCATTATCATCCAACCTGAAAGTAAAGTTGATCGATTTTTCAGTGGCTTAAAACCAAGTCTTCGAAGGGCATTAGCTATAAGAGACTTCAGTAGCTATGAAGAAATTGTGCGTTGTGCTATCAAGGTAGAAATGGAAGTTGGTGTTACATATCCATCTCATGGTTTTGACAAGAAACGAAAGATGGAGTTCAAGGAGAAATCTCATAATAATGGTGAAAAGAAGATGAATGTTTCCTTATGCACAAAGTGTGGAAAGAAGCATGGTGGAGATTGTCTTAAAGGAACTAGAAAATGTTTTAAGTGTGGAAAAGAAGGTCATCGAGCAGCTGAGTGTCGAAGAAATGGAAAAAGGGTTTCTAATGATGTGAATAAAGCAAACACTACAGAGAACGCACCACCAACACTTCAATGCTTCAAGTGCAAGGAAATGGGGCATTATGCTAATAATTTCCCTAATCCAAGGGTTAGTGATGATCAACATGAGCAACCACTGAAGGCAAAGGACAAAGGGAAGTCACATGCGATCACTATTGGAGATGTTGAATATGATAATGATGTGGTGGAATGATTACGCGTTTATGTAATGGGATTCCAAAATAATGTTGTATCATTGAGTATTGCAATATTTATTGATGTGGTATTCAAAGTGATTGAGATATTTTTGGAAATAAGATGATATGTGCATAATGAAGACGAGAAAATGAAATGTTTAATAGTATTCATGAGCTCATGATTGATATAAGGACTAAGTGATATCATGGATTGAGTATATAGAATTTTGAGGATTTTGGTATGTGGAAAGTGTTAACTTTTAACTGCATTCATGTTTTCACTAAGGTATTCAAGAGAATACATGATTAAGGACTTTGAATGTTTGGAATGTGACCAACAAAACATATCTTATGATATATGGGGATCAACGATGATATTAAATCTCTGGTAATTGTTTTCACTATGTTATGAGAGTGGACTGCAGTATTATGGATAAGCCTAAAGATTGGAATGGATTGTGTTGGACTTAAGTTAGTATTGTTTAAGGATAGAAATTTTTTTTTTCGATATTATTGATGGGATGTTATAGTAATATAGTTTTAGAAAAAGGACAACCTGCAGGACGGGCGACAGCCCATCGCTTCGGACAAGGCTATAGGAATCGAACCCACAACCGAAGTGCGACTGGCCTTTATCGCCTACCACTAACCTACAGGAAGTCCCTGTTTAGTAGAAACTAGTTTTATTATATTAAGCAGTTTGATATATGATGTATAAGTCCATTTTAGGAACCATATATGATTAATCTCACTATAGATCGACTTATGCATATAATTTTTGCTAACCTTTTGTTTGAAATAGATGGAATGACCCATCCTTCTATCACATGATCTGCTAATGCTTCACGAATAACAAATTCAACTTCATTTCTTTATGATATGAAGTGGAAATTGTTCAATTCACGAACAACAGTGAGATTGTACCAAAATAAAGTAAGTATTTATTAAAATTCAAATTTTCCACTTTAGGGGAAAATGATCTTGAAAACCAAAAATGTTGTCCTAGTGATCTTATGCCTGATGAATCAGATGGTACCTTATATCATCACAAATCTATGGATTTGTGATTACTGGCTTTTCCATAGCCATGTTCTCTACCACTCTCCATCAGAACATGATGGTTAGATTTCTCTTCCATATCCATATTTTCACCTATGTGGAAACCCAATGATTAGTTTATTTGGGTAACCGTTACGTTTCATACTTTTGTTTTTAAAGATTGGTTTTGATATTCCTTTTTACGATGTGGGTTTCTATTAAAGAAACTTTCGAATAGTAAACCATTTATAACCCCGACGAATTTCGAGGGCGAAATTCTTTTTAAGGGGGTAGAATGTAACAGCCCAAGATTTTATAAAAAAATGTTCTTTTTAATTTTATTAATGTCTTGTCTTGTACGCTACACCAAAAGGAGCTTGCACAACACGCATCCTTGTCTTGCCTTGCATTACATGCAATCGCGACCTTCCTCGATAGCGTGTGTAATACGCAATACCGAGTTTCACTAAACAACGATGTGCTATTAAAATATTATTAAAACTAGCCGTTATGAATAGTAATAACCACTTTTTAAAAATCTGTAAATCTTATTTTTCAAAATGAACTTCATTCTTGGATTCGGAGTATTGAATTTAGCCTAAGGTGAAATTTTGGTACTTTTCGGATAACTTTCATATTCTGATGAATAGTGAAAAATTACTAAATTATAATTAAAAACAACTTTTTTAATAGAAATAATTAATAGTGATAAATTATTAATTTGAGTGGTTTTAAAGTATATTTAGAATATATTTTTACAATTTAATACAATGTTGGTCATTGGTTGTAATTTCACATTTAAACCAGACATAATCAAGTGTCAATCATTTGATATATATTGTTTCCTAAAAACACGCTATTTATTTTAACAGCGGGATTTAATTATAAAATTAATTAATGTAACTTCTATGTTATGAATTTGGTAAAATAGATTTCATTTTTGAATTCGGAATATGAAATATAGCTTAGGATGAAATTTTGGCATTGTTCTGAAAAACATCAATTTTTTATGAATAGTGAAACTACTAAGTGGTAGTTAAAAAAAACTGAATTTTTCATAAAACTTAATTTTGCCGCTTCTGTGAATGGAATTTCGAAAATCCGAGAGACACGGTTAATATCAAGGACTAAAATGTGGTTCAATGAGATGAAAATAATTTTTTGGTGAATAGTAACTTTTTACTTTTTTTTACCGCGGTTAATAGTAAATAGGGTAACTAAGGGTAAATATGATATTACTATTACCCTAACACATGTCCTAATTCTATTGGACAAGTGTAATTCGACCAAAAACAAATTTAGGAATAAAATATGACCATTTAGGCCCACTTGGATTAGATTAGGACATTTATTATTAATTTATTTAAAGAAAGGTTAAAATGGTTAAAATCAAAGTTTAATAAGTAAATCATTTTTAATATGGGGTTATACATAAGATAAATTCGATTGTAAATATTCATTAGAACGCTAAAAAGATTTCCTACATGATGGTATTTTATTTGTAATTTTTAGACATAAAATAATTTAATTTATTTATGACACAACGATGATGCAGTAATTATCTTATTAATGAAATATTGACATAATTGATGTTATAAACACCAAAATAAATGTAATTTGAGATTTTTTATGTATTCCACTAATTTTTTTAGTTTACTATGATATATTAATGTTGGTTTAATCAACTTGGTTCGAACATTTAATTCTGTTATGACTTTCACAAAAATCGTATATCAAATAGTGTCAAAATTGACACAAAATAGTTTTTAAATCAAATATTATATTATTAATTGTTATTGTATTCCTAAAAATATAAGGTTCGGCCAAATGACTTAGATAAGGATATATATATTAATAATAAACAATTTGGGGTTCGTTTGGCATGTTATAAGTAAGTTTATTAACCATATAGTGAAAGAAAACAAAAAGACATGGTAAAAGTTAAATTATTTAACTTAGAGTTAAATCTAATTGATAAGGTTACAATAATATCCTAAACTTGTCTAAATTATATTGGTTGATAGGATTTAGACCCATCCCCACTTTAGCTTAGAAATAAGACCCTTTGGAACCATTATAAACCGATTTTGACTTTAATATAAAATAATATTTTGAGATATTCCTAAGGTGCCCCTCTCCTCCCCTATAAAAGGACACCTCCTCCCCCTCCTCCTCACACCAATTTGAGCACTCAAGCTCGGCCAACCCCTGCCAAAATCTCTTCTCCACTTCCCTAGAAACATCCTAGAGGTTCTGGTCTTCCTCAAAGACCAATTCTAGTGCCCTAAGAGGAGGTCTCAAAGAGGAACTTCAAAGAAGAGGTAATTACCGTTACCAATTCTTTCATATTTATTTATTCTTCCACTTCTTCTTCTTAGGTTGTTTCATTATGAAGTAATAACATCAATATCACTCATATACTGATATGTTATTATAAGTATGAAACAACCCTATTTCACCATCTATCCATCCTACGGAAAAAGAAATCACTGCGCGTGCGTACGTACGGAATACCGTCTCCACGCCGTGGTGTAATCTATTTTCCACCACCACCTTACATGGATGGGTATAATGGTGTAAAGAATAACTATACATAGTTATTACAACATCATATTGATTCTGATATATTGTATAATCCACTCCAATTCAATTCAATATTTATAGAAATGATATCATCGCTCGTGCGTACGTACGGACTACCGTCTCCACGACGCGATGAGATTCATTCTCCATGTTAACCATTTAAGGATGATTATAATGTATATATAAGAAATAATAATGAAATATATGACATTATAAAGCTACTGGATTTATGTATATATATACATATGTATGTCATCTACTTACTTCCATTTCAAGACAATAAGGAAAGAAAAACAGCGTTCATGCGTACGTACGGACTACCGTCTCCATGAACGGTGTTTTTCATTTTATTTATCTATCTATTATATATATATATATACTGAATATATATGATATATAAATCATATTTTATATTCTGGAAGTAAGTAAATCATGATATAAGTAATAATGATGTCAAGAACAAGAAGTCAAAACACCTACGATAAATGAAACGATTTTACCCAAAACGCTTCTTTAACATGGAATTTACAAAAGAACGGGTAATATAATGTCATAAGTGAACCATATATGATATCATAACAATGAATATGATTCTGTAATAAGTCAATGACATTATTTAAATCATTATATAGGAGGTTCGGACACATACGAAGCAAATTGGACCTAAGTTAAGGGAAATATCACAATCTCATTTTTATCCGAGATTGTTTATTCGTAAGTATTTACTGGGGTGTATTTTATCATCCACGTCCATGTTCCCTCAATATGTAATATTGTTTCGATCCACTTAAAATATTTTAAATCCAATTTTACCCTTCGGTGTGTTTTAGCAATGAATATGAAAGTAATCTTTTGTCGTTTTTTCATACGAGGTACTTTTTGACTTTTCAGACAAAAGTAAGAAGAATGTTTTTTTAACTTATACGGCATGAATGGATTTTTAAAACATTATTTACAAGAATATTCCTTTACAAGTTTTCAAGTTTATTTTTAATCAACTTCTTTTATTTTAAAGTTGCATGACATGTTATGAAAGGAAAAATGTTTTTGAAGAAGAAAGGATATTTTCCTCAAGAATGGAGTTCAAGTGTTTTTCAAAATTATTTTCCATCTAAGATAATAAAGGGTTCTGTTTTCATCCCTATTATTACATTGATTTGATCATGTTGTGATGGAATTATTTTTATGAATTCCTTTATCCTATATGAATGGATTTATGATGTCATGATGTTTCAAGAATCCCATTTTCGTTACATGTGTTATGCGATGATGTATGATTATGTGGCACACATAAGAAAGGATTCATTATGAGATTGGTGGGACCTATATTTCCCTCCAATGCATTGGGTAAAGATTTTATATCTCATGAGATAGACATGGCTGAAATGGTAGGTTATACCGGTTCAGTGAAACAGGACTGAAACGAGGGTTACTCGATTCAGAAAGGGACTTTGTCCACTAAGATAGTCTTGGCAATGAGTCATGACTAACAAGAAATGATTTTCTATGATTATGTGTGCATGCCACAAAGTTTCAAGTTTCATGTTATGATTATGGGGATCTTATTTTCACTTCTATGATTTATTAAGATTTTATGATCTCTTTTGCAGGTTATGATTTTCAAAAAGATATGATATGATTTTTATTTCCTTTATTGCCCTTGCTGAGCATTTGAGCTCACCCTTTTATGTTTTCTTTTCCCCAGGATATAAAAAAAGGTTTTAGGTAAAAAAAAGGGATGACCTTTATGGGAGATATTGAAGAACTTTCACCACGATTAGAAGATTACGTTCCGAGTTTCCAAAGACACTAAACTATTACGATCCTTTAGTGTGTGTTTTTGTTATGTACTAAGTATTCCGCAAATGTAATGTAATGTCCATTTACGTCAGGATACGGGTCTCTACAATGGGATAGTATTTGTGGTCTAAAATTTGGCTAATGATTTTATAGAAAACATATTTTTCATCATTGATAAAATTTACTATATGTTTGGATTTATGGAATATATTCAACTGTTTATAATGTTATTTATGTAGTAATTATTGTGTTAATTTTTTATGAATATATGGTTTATAGTGAGGATAAAATAATAGTTATGGATAGCATCATGGGTTTATAAGTTTATGGTTGATCATATGTTCTGAGGTATCGATTCCCCTTTAAATGTTATAAGTGATGGCATTTTTAAGGGATATGAAACTTTTTTCGGGTTTATGAAGAATACACTATTGAGGTTAAAATAACCCATTGGTTTAATTTTTTTGAGTAAATTATGGTTTATTATATAATTGGATATATATAATCGTTATGGTTGAAAATTAATTCATTTACATGGAGATGTGTTGAAGATATTTATGGTTAAGCTATTGAGTACCATTCGGTCAAGTATCAAAATTTGATTTATGATATTTTGGGAGAATATTACTACATTATAGGATTATATAGTGATATATCATGGTTATTAATGATATTTTGAAAAGGATTTATTTTTTGTGGTATATATAACCCTTAGGTTTAATGTTTTATTGAACCTAGAAGATTTATTTTGGGAAGAATGAAATTCAATTTTTAGGTATGTATGAAGAAAGGTATGAGATCACCATTGATGTTAAAATATTTTTTAATATTGGGATATTTTTATGTAAGGTTATATATTAATTGATATGATATTTTTATAGATTTGATCTATAATCTAGAATGTTTGAAATTTATTTCTAACTCTTTTACCTATGGGGTTTACTTCTTTCAATGGTAATAGGCCCTTGAATCAGATATTCATTATTTGTAGTGGTTTAAATATCATATGTGATATAGTTCTCCATTGTAATCACCTGTAATTTAGGGGAATGAAATCATTGTTCTTGACTATTCTTGATCTGATCTATATTTGTGAGAAAGGCTCATGTAGGTTGAGTATCAAACTATCAAGCAAGACGTAAGAGAAATATTATAGTAGATTACTAATATTCCTAATATGATGTCCTTCATATCTCTCTATACTATCCTAAAATGGTATTAGGAGGGATAGTGTAGAGGCTCGAAGCTTGACGTAAATGGACATTACATTACATTAGTGGAATACTTAATACATAACAAAAATAGACACACAAGGATCGTAATAGTTTAGTGTCTTTGGAAACACGGAATATAATCTTCTAATCCAATTGATAGATCTTCAAAAATTCCCATAACGATCATCCCATTTTTTTTCTTTACCTAAAACCTTTCTTTATTTCCTATGGAAAATAAATCATAAAAATGGTGAGCTCAAATTCTCAGTAAGGGAAAACATAGAGAACATAAAACAATCCATAATCATTTGAAAGAAAAAACTTGACCATGAAATTGAAACATCAAAATCTTGAGCAAAGACATAAATCGTGGAAGTACGTAAGGTATATATCATAATAGAACATCAACCATGATAAAATATAATGGGAATAAAACTTGTAATTGTGTCAACCATTCAGAACATGTTATGATTTCCATCGTAGCCAAGGAATTACTG
Organism: Viscum album; assembly: GCA_963277665.1. Lineage (NCBI taxonomy): Eukaryota > Viridiplantae > Streptophyta > Magnoliopsida > Santalales > Viscaceae > Viscum > Viscum album. Next base: position 480,458,632 of record OY728134.1, read on the forward strand.
CCAAAACCATCTTAGGGGACAAAGTCCCTTTCTGAATCGAGTTCACTCCTCATTTCAGTCCTGTAACACTGAACCGGATTAAATTACCGTTCCATCCATGTCTATCTCATGAGATATAAGTCGTTACCCAATGAATTTTTGGGAGATATAGGTCCCACCCATCTCATAATGAAATCATTCTTACTTGTGCCACAAAATAAACATACAATATTCAGCTTAACCCAAAGAATAAAATGGGGTTCATAAACATCATCCCATCATCACATAATCCATATAAAAGAAATGGATATCATTTCAAAATAAGAAAAGTGAAACCATTTAAATCATAGAGACATGATACTTGAAACAAACACATATGAAATAATGTCATCTTAGATGAAAAATGGTTTTGATAAAACACTTGAAATGAATTCATGAGGAAAATATCCTTTCTTTTTCAAAATCAATTTCTTTTCACAAAACGTCATGAAATTTTAAAACAAAAAAATTTTGTTTAAAATATTCATGAAATCTTTTGGAGGAAGCTTCTTGAAAATATGTCTTTATAAAACCGTAAAAATCCTTTCATTCCGTATAAGTTTAAAAAAACATTATCCTCGTACATTTGTCAGAAAAGTCAAAAAGTACCTTGTAACATAAACAAAAGAATGATTCCTTACATACCAAGTAGTAAAAGTCAAAATGTGTAAAAAGGCCATTAAACATACATAAAAAACACTTTTAGAAAACATGGACATGGATGATAACAATAACCCCAGTAAATACTTACGTATTAGCAATCTCAGATAAAAATGAGATTTGCAAAATTATCAATTACCTTAGGTATGATATGCTTTGTATGGATCCAAACCTCTAGTGTAATGATTTAAATAATGTCCTTGACATATTACAGAATCATATTCATTGTTATTATATCATATATGGTTCACTTATGACTTTATATTACCCGTTCGTTTGTAAATTCATTTTAAAGTAGCGTTTTGGATAAAATCGTTACATTTGCCATTCGTGTTTTAACTTTTAATTATTCATATGATTACTTAAATCCATAATTTAAAACATGATTTATATATAATACATATTCATAATATACATATATATAATAGATTGATAAATGGAAAGAAATACACCATTCATGGAGACGGTAGGTCGTACGTACGCATGAACGCTATTTTCGTTTCCTTATTGAATTGAATGGAATTAAGTATATGACATAAGTATATATATACATAAATACAGTAGCATTATTATGTCATATATTTCATTATTACTTATTATATATACTTTATAATCATTCTTGAATTGTTAACATGGAAAATGAATCTCATCGCATCGTGGAGACGGTAATCCGTACGTACGCACAAGCGATGACATCGTTCAATGGAACTGTATTGGAGTGTATTTATATTATTTCAGAATTAATATAAATTTACAATAATCATATATAGTCATAATTTACACCATTATACCCATCCAAGTAAGCTGGTGGTGGAAAACAGATTACACCACGGCGTGGAGACGGTATTCCATACATACGCAAGCGCGGTGATTTTGTTTTCCGTAGGATGGATAGATGGTGAAATAGGGTTGTTTCATAATAATAATAAAATATCAGTATATGGGTGATATTGATGTTATTACTTCATAATTAAACAACTAAATAAGTAGAAGTAGAAGATGAAATAAAGTTGAAATAATCGGTAATGAATATTACCTCTTCTTTCGACATGCCTTTTTGAAACCTCCTCTTAGGGAACTAAGATTGGTCTTTGAAGAAGAAAAGAACGTCTAGGATGTTTATAGGGAATTGGAGAAGAGAAATTGGCAGGGTTTGGTGGAGCTTGAAGGCTCAATTTGGTGTGAGGAAGAGAGGGAGGAGGTGTCCTTTTATAAGGGAGGAGAGGGGCACCTTTTGAAAAACTCAAAATAATATTTTATTATAATGTCATATTCGGTTTTTAAAAGCTAAAAATTGATTTATTTGGAAGATAAGGTGCGGATGGGTCGAAATTATCTCATCCAACATAATTTGGAAAAGTTTAGGTTACTATTTTAACATTATCATTTAGATTTAACATTAAGTTAAATAATTTTTTCTTTTACCGTGTCTTTTTGTTTTCTTACACTATAAGGTTAGTAAACATATTCTAACAAGACCAACGAACCCCAAGTTGTTTATTATATATATATATAAAATTATCAAATTCATTTGGCCTAACCTTAGATTTTTAGGAATAAAACAACAATTAATAATATAATTATTGTTTTAAAAACAATTATATGTCAATTTTGACACTATTTGGTAATTGATTTTTGTGAAAATCCTAACAGAATGATTAGTTATAAAAAAGTTAACTAAATCAATACTAAGATGTCATATTATCCTAGAAATTTTTTTTAATTAATATAAAGTCTCAAATTATATTTATTTGGGTATTTATAACATCAATTATGTCAATATTTCATTAACAAGATAATTACTACATCATCATTGTGTCATAAATAAATTAACTTATTTAATGTCTACAAATTATAAATAAAGAACCATTATGTAGGAAATATTTTTATCTTTCTAATGAATTTTTATAGTCGAATTTATCTTATGTATAACCCTATATTAAAAATGATTTAGTTATTAGACATTGATTTTAACTATTTTAACCCTTCTTAAAATAAATTAATAATAAATGTCCTAATCCAATCCAAGTGGCCCTAAATGGTCATATGTTATTCCTAAGGCTGTTTTTGGTCGAATTAAACTTAACCAATAGAATTAGGACATGTGTTAGGTTAATAATAAAATCATTTTTACCCTTAATTAGCCTATTTACTTTTAACCGTGCTAAATAAAAGTAAAAAGTTACTGTTCACCAAAAATTATTTTCATCGCATTGAACCACATTTTACTTACTGACACCAACCATTTCTCTCAGATTTTTGAAATTCCACTCACAGAAGCGATAAAATTATATTATATGTAAATTTGGAAATTCTCATAGGAATTGGGAAAAAGACGGTGAAAAGTTCAATGACATTTTTATATATCTAAAATTATTATAAAATTACTCCAATGAATTGAACTGAACATATATAGGTATTATGTATATATTTTGACCTAAAATAAATGTAAATAAAATAAATAATTATTTAAATAAAAAGTCGGTTTTTAAATAGTAACCTAGTGTTTTCACTATTCATCAAAAATTGAATGTTTTTAGAAAAATACCAAAATTTAACCCTAAGATAATTTTGATATTCTGAATCCAAAAATGAAGTCCATTTTGAAAGACAAAATTTAAAATAGTGGGTATTACTATTCATAACATCTAGTTCATAATAATATTATAATAATATCTTGTTTAGTGAAACTTGGTATTTCGTACTACACACGCTATCGAAGAAGGTCTTGATTGCGTGTAATGCAAGCCATTTGAGGGCTGCGTGTAGTTAAATCTCCATTTGGTGTTGCATATAACATAATCAAAACTTATTTCATTTATACATTAAACACAATCTATACATAATGTTGCGTAGAATAATTTCCGCAAAACGAACTTCAAATAGTGTGTAACACTAGCCAATTATAGTTTTGTGTATACAATGAGCTAATACAGTGTTCCGTATAGTACAATCTAATCTTGTTGTAGCATACAACACAATACATAAAAGTAATTAAAAATAATATTTCTCATAAAATCTCGAGATGTTACATTCTACCCCCCTTAAAATAAATTTCACCCTCGAAATTCGTCGGTGTGGTAAATGGTTTACTACGTGAAATTTTCTTTCAAAGAAACCCACATCTTAAAAAACGAATAGTAAAACTTCATTTTAATAAGGAATGTTAGAAATTTAACAGTTACCCAGATTAACTCATCACTGGGTATCCACATAGGAGAACATAGGTGAAAATATGGATATGGAAGAGAAATCTCACCATCATGTTCTGATAGAGAGTGGTAGAGAACATGGCTATGAAATATCCAACAATCACAAAGACATAGATTTGTGATAATCTAAGGTACCATCTGATTCATCGGATATAAGGGCACTAGGACAACATTTTTGGTTTTCAAGATCATTTCCATAAACTAAAAAAAATTAGAATTAGAAGAAATACTTTCGTGATTTTGGTACAGTTTCACCATTGGTCATTTCTTGGACAATTTTCTTATTCATCTCTTAATGAAATGAAGTTGAATTTGTCATTCGTGAAGTGTTAGCTGATCATGTGATAGAATGATGTGTCATTCCATCTGTCTCAAAAAAAAGGTTAGAAAAAGTTATCAAAATTACATAAGTCCATCTATAGTGATATTAATCATATATGGTTACTAAAATAGACTTATAATTCATATACCATATTGATTAATATAATAAAACTAGTTTCTAGTAAATAGGGACTTCCTGTAGGCCAGTGGTAGGTGATAAAGTCCTGTCGCACTTCAGTTGTGGGTTCGATTCCCACAGCCTTGTCCAACGCGATGGGTTGTCGCCCGTCCTGTGGGTTGTCCTTTTTCTAAAACTACATTACTATAACATCCCATCAATAATATCGAGAAAAAAAGTTCTATCCTTAAACAATACTAACTTATGTCCAACATAATACATTCCAATCTTTAGGCTTATCTAAAATACTTCGGTCCAAGCTCATAGTATAATGAAAACAATTACTAGAAAGGTTATCTACCAAGAATGTGAATACAAGCATTTATCCCATATATATCATATGATATATCTTGTTGGTTATATTCCAAACACATGAATACCTTAGTTATATATTCTATTTAAACATAAATTACCATAGAACCTTAGTGAACACATGAATACTGTCAAAAGGTAACTCATTCCACAAACCAAAATCCCAAAAAATCTATATAATCAAACCATAATATCACATAGTCATTATATCAGTTAGGAACTCATGAATACAATCAAACATCTCATTACCTTCTTATCCCTTCATTATGTGCATATCATCTAATTTCCAAAAATACCTGAATAACCTTTCATGGTTACCGGTATTATTCAACATATACTTTCAAATACATTAGGAAAAACAATAATGTAACACTCCTTAGATGATTCTTTATTCCATAGTACCATTAACTATACAACATAACTCTTGATAAACATACTATCATTCCACTACCTTCTAAAACAACAAACTGAGCTTCATCACTTCTTTCATCTCATATATCATTTGTAGTCTCCTCATAATCATCCACATAAATACTACCCATATGACCATTCTGATTCTCTTCATGAGATTTTCCCTTAGGGCATTGGTTTATATAATGCCCATACATTCCACATTTAAAGCATAGAATCATTGTTGATGTCGTAGAAATACCATTATCCTTGTCCATGGTGTTAACTAAACCTTTTCTTTTTCACATACTGGATTTGTGTCCTTCTTTTCCACACCCAAAGCATCTTCCAGTTCCTTTGAAACAATCTTAATGATGCCTTTTACCACATGATTTACATGAGGGAAATTGAACTTTCTTTCCTCTATGATCATCATGAAACTCCATCTTCCTCTTATTATCTGAGTCGGGAAACTTACCAAAGTTGAGATTATTGATCATATTATGAGATTGCTGATTAGGCATACAAACGATTTTTGTACTTCCAAATCCTGTTTCATTTGGTTTCTCATGAAGAATATCATTCCATTGTCCTTCATATCCTCCATTATTTTGAATCTTCCCGTTTCTATCCATTTTCTAAAACCCAAAAATTATAGTGTGAGAGGCAAAAATCATGATAGGGAAAACAACATAGTAAAGGGGGAGTACCCACAATATCTAACATCTTAGGTTAAATTCTATGATCGTTACCGTAGTTCTAGGACTATATCCTATACGTATACTTATCCTTAGGGACATCCCTAGACATACCTTAGAAATATCTCTAGGGATCTCACTAACGTTTTCGCATCCGAGTTTCCAAAGGATGACTAAACCTTTCCTCTGATACCAACTGTAAAGGCCCGAAGCTTGACGTACATGGACATTACATTACATTAGCGGAATAAAAAATACATAACAAAAACAGACACACAAGGATCGTAATAGTTTAGTGTCTTTGAAAACTTGGAATATAATCTTCTAATCCTATTGAAAGGTCTTCAACAACTCCCATAACGTTCTTCCCATTTTTGTTTCCTTACCTAAAACCTATCTTTATTTCCTGTGGAAAATAAAACATAAAAAGGGTGAGCTCAAATGCTCATTAAGGGAAAACATAGAGAACATAAAACAATCCATAAACATTTGAAAGCAAAAAAACTTGAACATGAAATTTAAACATCAAAATCTTGAGCAAAGTCATAAATTGTTGAAGTACGTAAGGAATATATCATAATGGAACATAAACCATGATAATATATAATGGGAATAAAACATGTAATTGTGGAAACCATTCAGCACATGTTATGATTTCCATAGTAGCCAAGGCATTACTTCCAAGACCACCTTAGTAGACAAAGTCCCTTTCTGAATCAAGTTCACTCCTCGTTTAAGTCCTGTAACACTAAACTGGATTAACTTACCGTTCCAGCCATGTCTATCTCATGAGACATAAATATTTACCCAATGCATTGGAGGGAGATATAGGTCCCACCCATCTCATAATGAAATCATTCTTACTTGTTCCACAAAATAAACTTAAAACATTCATCTTAACCCAAAGAATAAAATGGGTTTCATAAACATCATCCCATCATCACATAATCCATATAAAATAAGTGGATATCATTTCATAATAAGAAAAGTGAAACCATGTAAATCATAGAGACATGATACTTTTAACATACACATATGAAATTATGTCATCTTAGATGAAAAATGGTTTTGATAAAACACTTGAAATGAATTCTTGAGGAAAATATCCTTTCTTTTTCAAAATTGATTTCTTTTCACAAAACTTCATAAAATTTTAAAAGAAAAATATTTTGTTTAAAATAGTCATGAAATCTTTTAGATGAAGCTTCATGAAAATATGGCTTTATAAAACCGTAAAAATCCTTCCATTCTGTATAAGTTTAAAAAAACATTCTCCTCGTACTTTTGTCGGAAAAGTCAAAAAGTACCTCGTAAGGTAAACAAAAGAAGGATTTCTTACATACCATGTATTAAATGTCAAAATCGGTAAAAAGGAAATTAAACATATATAAAAAAAACTTTTAGAAATCATGTACATGGATGATAACAATAACCCGAGTAAATACTTACGTATAAGCAATCTCGGATAAAAATGATATTTGAAAAATTATCCCTTACCTTAGGTTTGATATGCTTCGTATGGATCTGAAAATCCTTTATAATGATTTAAATAATGTCATTGACTTATTACAGAATCATATTCATTGTTATTATATCATATATGGTTCACTTATGACTTTATATTACCCGTTCTTTGGTAAATTCATGTTAAAGTAGCATTTTGGGTAAAATCGTTTCATTTGTCGATCGTGTTTTAACTTGTAATTATTCATATGATTACATACATACAGAATGTAAAACATGATTTATATATAATATATATTAATAATATACATATATATAATAGATTGATAAATGGAAAGAAATATACCGTTCATGGAGACGGTGGGCCGTACGTACGCATGAACACTGTTTTCGTTTCCTTATTGAATTGAATGGAATTAAGTATATGACATATGTATATATATATATACATAAATCCAGTAGCATTATTATGTCATATATTTCATGATTACTTATTATATATACTTTATAATTATTCTTGAATTGTTAACATGGAAAATGAATCTCATCACGTCGTGGAGACGGTAATCTGTACGTACGCACGAGTGATGATATCGTTCCCATGGAATTGTATTGGAGTGTATGTATACTATTTCAGAATCAATATCACTTTACAATAATCATATATAGTCATTATTTACACCATTATACCCATCTAAGTATGGTGGTGGTGGAAAATAGATTACACCACGGCATGGAGACGGTATTTCGTACGTACGCACGCGCGGTGATATTGTTTTCCGTATGATGGATAGATTGTGAAATAGGTTTTTTTCATACTTATAATAACATATCAGTATATTATTGATACTGATGTTATTAATTCAAAATGAAACAACTAAATAATAAGAAGTAGAAGAAGAAATAAAGTTGAAATAATCGGTAACAGATATTACCTCTTCTTTCGACACACCTTTTCGAAACATCCTCTTAGGGCACTAATATTGATCTTTGAAGAAGACCAGAACCTCTAAGATGTTTCTAGGGAACTGTAGAAGATAAATTGTCAGGTTTTGGCCAAGCTTGAAGGATCAAAGTGGTGTGATGAAGAGAGGGAGGAGGAGTCCTTTTATAAGGAAGGAGAGGGGCACCTTTGGAAAAACTCAAAATATTATCTTATTATAAAGTCATATTAGGTTTTTAATAGCTCCAAATTGATTTATTTCGAAGCTAAGATGGGGAAGGATCGCAATCCTCTCATCCAATAGAATTTTGACAAGTTTTGATTAATATTTTAACCTTATCATTTAGATTTAACTTTAAGTTAAATAATTTTTCTTTTACTGTGTCTTCTTGTTTTCTTACACTATAAGGTTAATAAACTTACTATAACAAGCCAAACGAACCCCTAGTTGTTTATTATTAATATATATAAATTTATCTAAGTAATTTTCATAACCTTATATTTTTAAGAATAACATAACAATTAATAATATAATATTTGTTTTAGAAACTATTTTATGTCAATGTTGACACTATTTGGTAATTGATTTTTTTGAAAATCCTAACAGAAAGATTAGTTCAAAAAAAGTTAACTAAATACATAATAACATGTCACATTAACCTATAAAATTAGTGGAAATCATAAAAAGTCTCAAATTACATTTATTTGGTTATTTATAACATCAATTGTGTCAATATTTCATTAATAAGATAATTACTACATCATTATTGTGTCATAAATAAATTAAATTATTTAATGTCGAAATATTATAAATAAAACCCCGTTATGTAGAAATTATTTATAGCTTTCTAATGAATATTTATAGTCTAATTAATCTTATGTATAACCCTATTTTAAAAATTATTTAATTATTAAACGTTGATTTTAACTATTTTAACACTTCTTTAAATAAATTAATAATAATTGTCCTAAACTAATACAAGTGGGCCTAAATGGTAATATTTCATTCCTAAGGCTGTTTTTGGTCGCATTAAACATATCCAATAGAATTAGGACATGTTTTAGGGTAATAATAATATCTTTTTTATCCATAATTACCCTATTTACTTTTAACCATGGTAAATAAAAGTAAAAAGTTACTATTCACCAAAAATTATTTTTATCTCATTGAACCACATTTTACTTACTGACATCAACCGTGTCTCTCGGATTTTTGAAATTCCACTCATAGAAGCGGTAAAATTAACTTTTATGTAAATTTGCAAATTCTCCTAGGAGGTGGGTAAAAGACGGTAAAAAGTTCAATAAAATTTTTATATATCTAAAATTACTATAAAATGACTCCAATGAATTGCATTGAACTTATATAGGTATTATGTATCAATTTTTATCTAAAATAAATTTAAATAAAATAAATAATTATTTAAATAAAAAGTCTGTTTTAAATAGTAACCTAGTGTTTTCACTATTCATCAAAATTGAATGTTTTCAGAAAAAATACAAAAATTTCACCCTAAGATAATTTCGATATTCCGAAACCAAAAATGAAGTCCATTTTTAAAGATAAAATTTCAAAAAATGGTTATTACTATTCATAACGGCTAGTTCATAACAATATTATAATAATATCACGTTTAGTAAAACTTGAATTGTGTACTACACATGATATCAAAGATGGTCTTGATTGCGTGTAATGCAAGCCAAGTCAAGTCTATGTGTATTGAAATATCCGTTTGATGTTGCGTATAACATAATCAAAACTTATTTCATTTATACATTAAAAAAATCTATACTTAATGTTGCGTAGAATAATTTCCACAAAACAAACTTCCAATAGTGTGTAACTCTAGCCAAGAATAGTGTTGCGTATATTGCAAGATAATATGGTGTTGCGTATAGTACAAGATAATAATGGTGTAGCATACAACACAAGGCATCAAGGTAATTAAAAATAATATTTCTCATAAAATCTCAGGCTGTTATAGATAGATGATTCTTTATCTATGATATATCTAGAATTATTGATATTTTAATCATCTATTGATATAAGACAAAAGGATATCTTCTTTATTCAAAAGTGGTTCACAATTGGCTAAATAGAATCCACGGAGGTGGAGTCTAGTCGTGTATATTGTTATTCCAAATATAACATGTCAAATATACCTGGTGAATCTAGAAATAATTCATCATGTGATATGTATGGGTAGAGAATTGGTAGAGAACACAGTTTCAATTTGTATGCATCTCTAAATCACATATATAAGATCTATGTGATAGTTAATAGAGATGAGGTGTCATTAAGTCACCCCATTGACTGCGTTTTCGAAAGAAAATCAGTGAGAGATATTGTTCCCCTATCCAACCACTTCAACAAGATCCACCCTAAAATAGGAAGGATTTTATTACATTCTATCCATGATTCATCAAGAAGTTTTTCATTCCCTTATTATCCAACTCGTCCACCCCACCCCCTTTAACTGATCACTTTTAATGTTTCGCAGTTCATGAATCAAAAAACAGTTTGTGATATAAAATAGTAAATAGATCCATTCTTATGTTTTATCTAATTATATGACATAATTTCATATATCCCAAACCATTCTATGAGATATTGATGTTCAAATCTTTTTTCAACCTCAAAACATGAGATATAGGGTTCACTCCATCCATTGAGTAATTTTTTATAGAATAACTCAAAGGTATGATATGTGATGACGTATGAGTTTTGAATGGAAGGTAAACTTGTTTATGCTTCAATCATGCTTTGACTAATTTTGAAAGAGAATCTTATAATCAAGGAAGACTCGAGGAATAGAAAATTGAGCTTGATGGTGGGATATTTCCACTATTCAGATTAGATTCATAATTGGTCGTTCTGAAAAAAAAGGAGAAATCATTTATGTAAGGGAAGGTTCTATTTTTTCATAATATTTAAAGACATATATTTCCTTTTAGGAGTCAATTAAATGACATGAACACCATTATATTGAAGTAAATATTCTATTATTATCAAAATGGAATAATTGACCTGTCAATCAATTTGGGTAATGGGTCAAATGGATATAATAAGATGTATCTCACATAAAGTGATGTCGAGCGGGAAGTCCATGAGGTGAGCTAAGAACTACATAAAAGGTGGTGTATTCAACTTGCATCTACTATAGGAAACCTTCATGACACATAATATTGAGGTACACCTTCCTACATGTGGGAGGTCTATCGAGATTCATGTGATTCTTATCGATAATCTATTCTCATATATATAGCTTCTTAAACATTTATTATCAGACCTAGATAGAATAAAATCACTGTATGAATGTATTATGATGTGTTCCGAGATCTAGGACTAGAGAACCATTTTTTGATTGGGATAATTCATCTAAACTATGTAATATAGGGCATGGTTATGTTAGTTCAATCAATAAATAATAGAATCAAGATAATGGTAATACCTAGTCATTTTTCGGTACTCACTAACCAAAGGGATCATAGGATACATGAATTATCCCAGAATTGGGAGGGCATGGAATCAATATTGAAGGTTCATGGATTATTGACCATTATACAAAGTATTCAGACTATTAGAGTATATTATAGAGGAAATAAGAGAGGTGTTTACCCATGAATGATGAAAAATGGAATATATACTTATTTCCCCACTTGAATTACATCATACATCTTAGAAATAGCTTATTGGGTCAATATGGGTCCAAAAGGTTGGTCTGGAATGGTGTGAAATTAGAAAAACAGATAGGCCATATAAGGGAATGTTTAAACAAACCAATAGGCCCTAGTTTGGTAATTGAGAAATCTATATTTGGTACGCCCTAATAATACAAAGTTCTAGACTTTGGCGGCCTATTTCTCTTATGGAAACAACAATTCTAGTTGTATGAGTGGTGTAAGGTTCATATTGGAACCTAATAACTATGGGAAATGGGTATTATAATATAATTGCAATTGTTTAATAAATAATCAATTTAGTACCGGGGTTTTCCATTAGAGAGCAGCTATGATGCTTTTCCAAGAAATATGAGTTTCAGTTAGTCCATGGGGAAGACACCACATTAATGTCATTGATGGTGGCAAGAATCGACTATAGCTTTTCATGGATGATGGAAATAGAGATGGTGGGATCTCTCTAATTTTTGATTTCATGGACCAACATAAGGGTGATGAGAATGAGGTATGATACACATTCCATTAGTTCCCCTTTAGAAATGAGGGGGATTTTATCCATATCAGTCGACTGTGTCAGAAATAAATCATTTATTCCCTTCCACTAGTCTTGTAAAAAACCATTTCTAGTTTTGGATGTGAGTTGAATGCCATATCCACTACAATCATCCTTGAATAAGATCTAGGTTTGGGAAAGTAAGTGGTAATAAATGAGGGAATGGATGTTAGTGGTTCAACCATAGTGAGATCGATCATGGTTAACAGACTACAAGACTATCGTGGGGGAACCAGTTGAGTGTGAAAGGGGTCATGTTTGGAATGTTTTCGGATGATGGTTGAGAGGTTCCATTCAACTATCCTTTGGTTAACAATTCTATATGCGATGATGGTGCTACAATTATAGAAATATATAATTATTTGTTTTTCATGTTTTCTTCTTACTACATGAAGAAATGTTTTTGTGAACACCTATGATTTTGGGTTTTTCTTTTTTCTTATCTAGGTTATTCATTTCATCTATCATAGAATCACTTTAATTATCAACTCCACATATCTTCTAATTCATAGATTTTCATTCATCTCTTTGGTACATGGGGGACTCTGATGGTAGCATATTATATCGATTTTTTCTCCAATGGTCAATTGGATTATTTATTGTTTCTCCAATTTCATCCAATAATATAAGAATGACAAAATATATCTTAATTATTGGGGAATTAGGTGTCTAAACTGAAATATTTTTAGACTTGGAAGAAAATGTTCAATGGTATTCGTTCGGTATGTTTCACATTATTTCCCTTGGGGACTAGGAAATTGATTTTGGGTTAACTTTTTTTGTAATGTCCATATGGTATTGGAGTAGATGTCAAGAGGAATCCCTAAATTAATTGTTTTTTTCTTCTTGGCATTCTCTAATTGGATAGATTGATGCAGTACTTGTGCATTTAGAACTATCATCTCTCATAACATGTTTATCAAAAGTGGGGATTGGGAATGGATTGTTTGGTGTTCTCTCCCATGTTGACTGGAATGGAGGATCTGTTTGTAGCTAGATTCTTGGGTGTTCACCTAAAGACACTATCAACATCAAATCATTTTCCACTTTTTTCAGTATGAGTAATTCATTTTCAAATCTTATATTGTGATTCCATCACTAGTTGTTTCATATATGGAATTAGAAGATCTTGCATATGCGAATGGAATGAACATCCTGGTATTTTCAATAGAAATTACCGAGTGGAATTTAACTAGTATTATCACTACTCATTCAGTATAGTTAGAGGGGGAATTAAATTGAACTATAGGCCTTTGAAATATCCATCCAATATGCTAATGAGGATGAAAAGTAACCTATATTCAACATTCCAAAGAGAGAATACTTGTCATTTCATTTCCATGTGCTCAATAACAAGGTCTTCCAAAGACTAGGATCCCTCTATCCAGAAGACTCACCAGGTCATTAACAGGTTTGAAATTGGAAAACCTAGTCAAGACATCTAGGGAGGTACCCCATTGAAGTCTGGTCATACATGGGAATATAGTTATGGAAAACTTGTGTCTATGCCTCTTCTCATCATAATTAAACAACTAACTAAATTATAATAGACCTCAAATCAATGATACAAACTCAATGGGAATAGCATGTGTGGTGCATGTATAAGAGAATGGGTTGAGTGCTCAGAAGTGGGTTTGGGCCCTCATTATTATAATTGGCTATTTTTACATGTTGATCATTTCACACTATGTGAATCATGCTACTAATTTGGTGGGATCATAATTAACTCTATCAGGGTGGATGGTGTATTTGGGATCCCTTTGAAATTTTATTCAATTGTTCTTAGGTTATTACTACCGATTTTCTACATGATGTGAATTAGACATTTATTTGTTTATGTTCCTTGATGCTAAACATATGGAAATGGGTGGTTTGTCTCTCCAATTCATTCTCGATTCATTCTGGCGTGATTTTAATTTTCCATATTTTTGAAGTGGATTAAGGATTCATGAAACGAAATAAAGATAGTAGGATAATTAGTATTATGTAAATATATTGAAGAAGCCTACAAATGTTATTGAAAGGAATAAAATTTTAAAGGTGATATAAATTTTTATATTGTCCTTTGAGAACTCCAACTAAATCGAACTCACCCTTTATCTCTAATCGAATGATAAGCCTAAATTTTTCTTCATTTAATGTTGTTTGATTTTAGGACTTTATGAGTTTCCAAAGGATACATAAAAGGAAATGATTGCATGGATGGTCTTAAATATAATTTTACCCTTTCAAATAGATCACCAAAACCATTCCCCTAGAATTTTGCCCTAAAATATGGGGCACATAAACTAAAGGGTGACAATGTGTAGATTTTAACCCCAGGACCTCCCTACTCATTATATCAAAGTCATAATTGGGATGCCTTATGAATCCCATGCTAGAGAATACCTATAATTATTGATGTATTCTAGTCACCTAGTCATTCCCATTTTTCATTTATTGAATAAAGGTCCACTACCATAGCCCTTTTCCCCCACACATAATGTGGAATTATAGTTTGCAAAAACCAATTAAATAGTGATAGAATGTTTTAGGAGGATGAAGTTGGGATATGTGGTTAATACTATGATTATTTTTTACTTTGAAACCATAGGGTCATCGGATTTTTCAAGATACCCTAATATTCTACACCTCGATCAAGCTGAGATCATGGGCCAAGGTAGGAACATACAATAGTGGTATGATATGAGTGGAGGTCAAGGGGGTGTGGGTATATAGAGTAGTTTGAATGAAAATTATAGTATAACATACGGTGTATGCTCGGAAATCCATGGGAA
Source organism: Viscum album (assembly GCA_963277665.1). Taxonomy (NCBI): domain Eukaryota; kingdom Viridiplantae; phylum Streptophyta; class Magnoliopsida; order Santalales; family Viscaceae; genus Viscum; species Viscum album. The sequence continues at coordinate 480,473,839 of OY728134.1, forward strand.
ACTAGCTTCATCAACCACCTCATACAATCTTAAATAAGATGTTTTTCGAGAGATGGATTCACATTATCCCCAAGGGCTAGCCCGGGGGAAGGAAATGTGGGAATTACAATATTCATATAATTTTCAAAACCCCCATTATCAAATATAAAAAACCATAAAAAATATGGCCATGAATCAAATACCAAAAAAATCATCAACCAATAGGAAATAGTGTATACCATAACCATATACAAGAATTAGAGGAAGAGCCTTCAATGCACATGATTAGATAAGTCAGACGCAAACATGGATGTGACATTAAAATCAATTTCCAAGATGAAAAAAACATAGAAACATCCATCTTTTCTATTATAATGATACATGACCTACACCAAAGAGTGTAGAAAATATCTAGTTCTCAAACTACACAATCCACTAGTATAAGAAAATTAAAATTCCAAAGAAAGTGGTCAGATCATATAAGATAATCTTAGAGAATGACTCAAAAATGTGAACCATTCTATACATTTATTGGTAAATTTCATATCATGAAACAAGAAATGTGATAGAAATAGAATAATGTGAATACCAATCCCAATACTCGTTTCATATGAATAGAATGATTCCATCAAATAGGGTGATAAATAACATGTATTTTCTCAACAATTGCCTTGCTCCAAGGAGAATGTGCCCATATTTTTAAGAACCATGATAATTTAATGAAATAATAGAACTAGAATATTCTATTAGAGTAGAATAAGGAGGATGAAATTGAGATCAAAAAGAATAACTAGTTGAGATTATTAGAGTAGAGTATTGATATGAAGTCTAAATATGTGATTCTTTTATAAATCTGAATATATATTGTCCATTTGTGACCATCCCATATAGAACTATCAATATTTTGTTAGTAAATGGCGTTACAACATCATTATATATCTATTACTCCACTTGGATAGAGTTATCAATGTGCCATTCTGAATGGCGAATATGGATAGGTGTCATAACCTAGTGGGTTGTGTGCAAATAGAGTTGTGGATTTCTTTGACCCCACTTGAGATAGGACTGCAACCCATCCATGTTAGACATTTTCTAGGTATAGTTATTAGATAATACTCCTCTAGATAGGGGTAAAGAAGAAAACCATGATATGATTCATGTACTCATCGAGGGTGATTAGAAAGTGTGCAGGATGTTCAATTAGTTTTTTTTCATTCACTAAATCTATATGAATTTTATGGTTCATCTTATTCCCTCTCTAGACCACAATGGGGTGGATGAATATAATTGGTTGATCTTTGACTCAAAGTGAAGAGATAGTTTTTATAGGATAATATGGTCTTCCTTTTAAAGTAAGGAAGTGTATTGGACAACACCCAACCCATGTCATTATTATTTTTATCGTTCCTCTATTAACAAGTGTTTTTCATTTCTTATCACTACTATCCCTTCTTCCTCTATCCCATTGAATCAAAATCTACTAGAATTTAATGCTTCTATTATCATGTTTTTACATCCGTGTGGTGAGATATTGAAATTGTTCAGTGAATAAAGGTAAATATATTAAAAATACAATAATTCTATAAAGGATTAGATTTTCTAAAATGAGGTAGGTATCTTTTCTATAATGTTTGGGGACATCTATCAGGGAACTCATTTTCTCTTTATCGATGTATCATATTATATCTATGTATCATATGTATGATAGAATTTATCTTTCATATAATTAGTCAATATATCTCATCATGAGTAATCTGAAATGGGGTAATGACTATTATAGGGTCATATCATTAGAGAAAAATAGTGATTGACTATATCAAGTTGTTTTAGTAGCTATTTATTTCATATCTCTATCCGAACTTATAGGTATGTTGTGTAGTGTGTTTAAAGATTTGGTGTCATACGAAGCTAGCTTAATGTAGGGTATAAATTGATATGTATTATGAAAAATATCATACCCATATATTTTATTATATTTGTAGATTTTATATGCTTAAATTGAAGAAATAAATCGATTATAGTGAAAAAAATAAAAATGTCTTGAAGTTGGGAAAGGACATTAAGAGAGATTGGTGGTGACACTACATGAAGTTAAGCTAGCATCCTTTCTCTAATTCACATTGAGTAGTCTCTATGGCCTCACCTGTTTGAACATCATAATACACTCTCTCTTTTAGGTACATTTTTGGGATTTTTCATCAACGTTTCAAAAAGACTATAAATTATCTTGAAGAATCCATTTAAGACTATTTTTTGTTCGGATTCAAAAATAAATTGAATGGACATTAAAAAGTATATTCTAAGGAAAATCATTCCATTATAAGCCTAGATTTGGCACTCAAAAAAATGAAAATACTCTAATACATCAATGGGTTCTCTTATGTGGAAGTTAGAATTTTTTTAATAATACAACCATGTCATTATCTGAACCCAAATACATTCCAAATTTAATTACTATATGAAATGCACATCTATCTACACAGCTGTTGGTATGGGTGGTTTGAGTTCAATTTCTATGACAAAAAATTTAGGGGTGTTCCAATAGATTGTTTAGAAGTTCAATTTTCCCCTCATATCATAAGGTTAATTTTTATATTCTTGAACATAGCCTTTATCTATTAATCTATATATTGGCCTTGTCTGTCGCCTAGACACAACTCAAGAATTCATAGAGAAAGGAAACTATGGGACATGGGGTGGATGATATATATCAAGAATGGTATATTCAAGGGTGTTTAGTGGGTATATTGGATGTATCGGAATGAAAAATTTCTTAAAATGTGGGGTTGTGGTGAGGTGTCATGATATTGAACATGGATTCGTGACAGCATGGTTACATAGTTACTCACAGTTCCAAATAGTTTACCAAGATGGTTCAGAAGTTGAGATAGATTGGGTGTACTAGAAACTCATCTGCAGTATTGGATTGTTTGGAAAGCAATAGTGATTGGACATAGGAAGATGAGTCATAAAAATGATTTGGTGGTGGTTTAGGGATATACTGGTCTGATCGAGATATACCACCAAGAATGAAAAACACCTATGTATATCTAAAATGTGGCCATATATTGAATGACATTTATGATGGTGGGTTACAAAAGAGTATTGGTGTCTCTGTTAGTACACTTGTGGAACAATGATCCACTATCATGGAGGTGATGATATGCATCCCAATGATACCTAATTGTTCAATACCAATGCAGTCCAGTGGTTTCCCTTCAGGTTTCTAGGTGTATGAATATTATCGATATTAGAGCGAGATAAAGAGGATGGAACACCTACTAGTTTTTTCAGGTAGTTGAATCATGCACCCACCATGAACTAGACTCATGAGATCTACCAGTATAGTAGTGGTGTTACTATGACTTGAATGAATCCCTTTGTGGGTTTTATTCCATGTCTTATCTTTTACTTTTCTAATAGTGGTTATTATACATTCTAGATGAGTTATAGAAATATGGATACCATAGACTCCTAGTGGCCTATGGGTTATGGGTGTGAAGGTGAAGTTACTTTTCAATAGACATGTTACTATTGGGGGTGACCATTCCTCTGAGAGTTTTTGAAATATATCACATCATTCAGACTTAATCATCCGAGAAAAAAACCTTTAACCACTAGAAAAATAATAGGTCACCAAAAATAGGTATTTAGATTGGTGGGGATGACAAGATCCATACAATGATGGTATAAGATCCATATTAATTGAACAGGGTAGTATATAACACTAAGGGATACCATTGAATAATATAGGTGGTCAGACACATCACCAAATGTCGATATAAAATGTGTTATTGAGAGTATCAGTGGGATCAAGGGCTTTAGATTGGAAGTCAAGATAGTATAATTGGAAATGTACATTGAGGACCCATGCACCTTTTTTGACTATTTCATAGTAATTTTGAATGATATTCATGTTTGAATGGTAACCACATAAACTAAAGGGAAAACCATAGATAAATTTTAGAATAGTTTCCAAATTCATGAATCATTTGATAATTCCATTTTCATAGGGGTTCTAGGATCTAATGGGTGGTTTCCTTCACTTTATGGAGACTACAAAAGGATTTTGATGATATCCCTAACATGGATGAAGCCCCCTCCTACCCTAAAATGACATTTTCTAACCTCAAAACCCATGATACATGTGACTTTGTAACCAAATAGAGCTTATTCCCATCCTAAACTATGGGAATCAATTTATGTCTATAGAAAGGATACCTCTTCATTGAGGATGTTAAAGGTAAAGAAAATGAAATATTTTTCACCCTTGGGTTTTCCATGGTCAACAGAAGATCAAACAAAGTGTAAAATGGTGTTTCAAATGAAGGTATGGTGGTGTGTATCCTTCCTTTAGTTCTTGTAGTGGAATGATATGGAAATTTTTAAACTCCCAATGATGTTTCCATTAAAACCTTTAGATCTAGTTGGTGGAAAAAAGGATGGGTTCCTCGGTATGTTCCCGTCATTTTCATGCCTTTCACGGGCTATATGATGTTTCCCAAACTTGGTCCTCCTTTCTTTGTGGTAATTTATTTATTCCAGTGTGTACCTAGTCATTCTTTGTAAGGATTTGATGTTTCTAGATTCCTTTGATGATGAATGTTGGGATTTCATGAGAGCATTCTTGAATGTCCCTCATGATCTAAGTGACTCAAGGACGTGAGACCATATCAAGTGAGATAATCACTCACTGAGATTCATGGGTGAGGATAGATCTATTTTAGGTAGTCCCTCCAATATATGTTAGGGTAATGTAATCCTTTTATATCGGTCTATATAACCCTACACATTAATTTCTTAAAGTCGTTTTTCTTTTTGAGGGGCTTAAACTTTTTTAAAATAAACACAAAGCACTTAAACTTCCTTGTAACCTACATTGAAGACAAAACAAAGTCAAAACCCTTTATTCCCACTGCTCCCTCATGTGAGTTCATTTTAAATATATTTTATCATTGTGCATGAAACCTATACATAATCCAAGGTCATTTCATGCTTGGATTTCCATGTTTTGTACATTCAGAGAGAACCAAGGCAATTACATCTTTCATTCTGGTAATTTCATTTATTATTATCAATGGGATTTCACTATAATAGAACCATAGATTTTATGGTACCTCCTTAAATTTTATCTCTAAACCTGAATTTTGTGTCATCCATTTTACCTTTTTTATCAAACAAAAAAGTGAATCTCCTGATATAGATAACAGATAAATTCATTTATTGTAATTGATGTTACATAATACAATGACAATATCTCATCTCATGTGTAGGTACATAACTAGATTCTATCTTATTTAACTGGAAAGTCTACCAAATCATATGTATCTGTTGTACAAAATAATTTTACTATGATAATTGACTTGGAATTTCTAATATAAGGCTCATTACCACCATGATATTGGTCCACCAATTTTAGTACATCTTATTTCTTCTCTCATCAATGACTACCTCCCTTTTTTGATATCTTGTTTAATTAGTCTCTTAAATAATACCTCTTAGAGTTAGAAGAAGTTAATTAGAGATGCTTGAAAAATTTCACATATTCAGTGACATAATGATTATTTAAAATATCTATAAGGTTATGATATGAACATGTCTAAGTAGGATCTTCATTATCCTACTATGTATGGGGTATAATAAGGGACCTAGCACTGGACTGCCTTGTGGTTTGTGATCATTTACTAAAAATTATTCTATTCAACTGAGTTCCCTCATCTATTTCTTAAGAAACCACATGATATCAGGCATTGATAGATGGCTACTTCCCATCCTCCACGAAAGTAATATTTTTTATTCTATGGTAGAAAGGGAACTAAATGGAAATCAAACCCATGTCAAATAAATATTCCTTAACTCTACTCTAGCATGAGAATTGCTACCAAGCTTCAATATGTCATTTCCTACTGTCGATTAAATAATTTTAAGGATACTCTGGATATTGGAGAATAAAAAATCACTAGATTGTGGATAAAAATAACATACTTAGTAGTTTATGTGCCAATATATTCTAAAACCCCTTTATGTTTCTCATGAATAGATCCTTCAACCTTTTCTTAATGGATTCCCCATTTCCAAATGCTCTACACTCTGGGATTCTGGGATAGACCAGCCACATTATTGAATTATACATTCATCGAGGCCACACTTTGTTTGATTTTCATATCCAATCAATTACCACATCAAGTTACTATGAATAATCATCTAGAAAAATTCTCTAACATGGAACACCAAGAACAATAACAAATAGACCAAGAGAAACATGTGATGAAATGAGGTGAGGAAATAATATTCCACCATCTATATCATCCCCATAAAATAAAAAAAGTGATAGATGGGCCCTATAATTATTTAATTGATTTTACTTCTAAAAACACCACTTACATTTTCCCTATTTGTCTAGGGTATTTGAGTATATCACTTCAATGGTCAAATTTGAAAAACCAACTATGGATTTGGAATTCTAGTATGAGAAGATGATTTTAGTTATTCTGAATACCCCCAACCTCCCCACCACTTTATTGATACAAATAGGATGACCTAAAAAACATCTATAAAATTATCGTACCATGTTGACTTTTAAAGGAGAATGTTATGTGCCCTTCCAAAATACCTTCTCGATTCGTGATAACAATAAATGATTGGTTATATTGTAACAATGATAATTTCAAAATCATTAAACCTTGTTAAAATGGAAATCATTGGTCCGTGTATACTTTACAACAATTATAAGTAGTTTTTTTATATTCCAACCCTTATAACCTTGTGGAAATAAGATCCTATGAAACGATAGTGAGTAATGTAAAAAATGTTTTATGATACATGTTTTTCGGTATATCATGATGATCCTTAGTGATTGGTGCTCTTGATATTTTGAGGAATAGATTTTTCATCTTAGGAACATCCTGAAGATTGAAATGTAATATTCCTCTTGGTGATAGATTAATCTAACCTCTACCACTAGCACCAAATCAGAATGATAAAATTCCAAAAATTGAAAGTGAATGAACATAAACTCTTATATTATGAATTGAAAGGAGCCATATCTTGATCCATGTTGTTGCAATTAGGTATGAATCTCTTAATTTGATTCATATATCACATAATTCCACCAATGTAACCAGGTTTATGGAATCACCGCTATCCCTACCATACCTACTGAAAAATATCAATGACATGGATGAAAGTGAAAAATCACAACCAAATATACTAGCCCCTGAACTGATAGCACCAACATTTTCCATGAACCTGGCTTAATGAAATGATATGAATTACTTGATGAATAAAGAATGAATTTCTCTCCTGATAGGTTTCATTAACCATCCATTCCACCCCATCCACTCAAATCTAGTTGTTAAGCAGTGATATATGTATTTTTAAATCTGATCATGCCCCATAACAAACTCCTTGTTTTCCTTCCACACCAGGCCAATAAACTCAATTGAAAATATTCGTGGGAACACTTCCCCAATATAGAAATCCCTAAAACCATACCATACCCTCATCAGCCACTTCATCTTATCCCCCATGAATACCTCATCTCTATCATCATATATAGTTTATATTCTACATACTATTTGATAAGCTACTAGAAATGGTACTCCAATAGAACAATTAAATTTCAACTCCTCGGTATCTTTATTTACCATCACCTCACAAAAAACTCATGTGATGATAGATAATATCCAAGGCGGAACCAACTTCTGCACTTGGGCAATTATTTTTTTACACACCACCACATTTTGTTCAAATCTCAATATACCTCGACAACTTGATGTACGATACTAGTCTTGTCTATGGTGTACCTTTCACTTCAAAACACCACCACAGAACCACCAAAACCACAATTTACATTCCAATATAATAATAGAGAGTCATAATTGATATTTGGAAGTTACGTATAGTGATAAGGAACCAATTCATCATAGAGATTTAAATTGAACACAATGTGAGTACCCATTTATGAGTGTTTTTCCCTTGATTTCCAGATCAAGAAATGAAGGAGTAACCCAATGACCAAGAAAATTAAATGATACAACCCCATTTAAAGAGTTGTGATTTTGATGGTTGTACTATTAGAGTATTACACCTTCTCTCTTCCATTATGAGGTAGTCCCCATTCATAATTCTGTGAGTCATGCATAGAAAAAAGTTTAGTTTTAATGAAATTGGATTGTATTTTGGAACCCCAATACTAGATTATAGTAGTCCAACATGAATAGATTCAAAACTAATATTGAGATTGTCAAACCCAAAACACCAACATTATCTTATGGAAGGTCTGATTCCTTTCCACCACTCTATATCATGATGCTAGTATCAGTGGATGTGAAACCCCAAAATCAAAGGACTATTTAAATGGAAAAAGCACAATGCCCTTCATCAAGTGCATGTGTGACAATAAAATTTAATTTTCTATAGTAGTGTAACATGGACATATAAATCCTCTATATGACATGGTGACCCCCTCTCAGTGAGATCTGACCTTGATAAAAAAACGGATATTCCCTTTCATTATTAACTACCTGGTTATTTCTCCAATTCCCAAGATCTCAATTTATTTAATTTTGTAACCCCATTACCATCCAATTCCTATAAACCAATTGGATACATGGTGTTGTTATTCAGACAAATAGTCTACACCAGTGAAAAACACTTAGCAGAGTTCATATTGAACGTGGAACACCATGTCTATGTCTTTTAATAGTAAATTCCTTCTTAGTGTTTATAGTTGAAACCTATCTTTAATAATGAAGAACATCCCTCTAACTTCAAATACTCTCATATATATAGTACGTCAAGGGTACTACGCATAACTAGATAATTTTTTTCTAATCAGTTAATGCATATAGGTACAGCATTGGAATTTGATCAATAAATTTTGTACCCAAATCAGTTCCCTCTAATTATTCCTACCACCTCACCCTCAAATGTGACTTTTCTTTTTCACTTCTTCCCAATTCGACCTTGATTCCATCTAACTATCCTCTCTCCTTTCCCTACTGCTAGAAATCCCAATCCCTCTGATTTGAGAAACTAATTTTGAGCATCATGTTTTCTTGAATCCAATGATATATGAGTGATCCTAGACTTTCCCATGTAAAATAATCATTCCTCTCAAGTGGGTGGGAATTACAATTCATAGAATCCAATTTCCCAACCTTCAATTTATCTTAATCAAACCATCCATGAATTAATAGGAGTAAATTTATGAGATCTCTCTTCTTTGATATTTCTTTTTCACCCTATTGAACCATAGGGTAGTGGGACCTTGAAATTACATGGCGATCCTTCTAGATGGCGATGTTTTAGGGTCCAAATACGTTATAAGATATTCACCCAATAATTGTGTTATAAAATAACAGTTGTCCATGGATAATGGGAACCTTGGGATTCATGAAATCCTTACTCTCTATATTAATGATGGTTGTGTGGTCACCTCTCAATTATAGGACCAATAGTATTCAAGTGACCCTATCCTCCTTCACCAATTATCCCCCACCCTATAGTTAACCAAAACCCCCTATAGTTCCCTATTTCATGAAGTGCCATAGACCACACCCAGCCAAAGTCAAAGGCAAAGTGGTCTATCTCACCCATGGTTGACCAACCAGGTTCATGGGGGGTTTTCAAGGTGTTGTGTCCTCATTTAGTAATTGGTATCCATTTTAATACCAGATGAATGGAACCTAGTTACATGTCTGGTATATTATGGATTGACTACAATGATGAAATATACCACTTAGATTACCATTTTCTAATGAATTTTGATGCTATTTTAAATTTCCAAACCAACTCAACTAATGCTACAATCTTGTTACTTCCTGGATAACCATGGTTACTATTTCACCGAACCTATCTTGATATTATTTTGATTTAGTGGATATCTAGTTTTGTTATTGATGGATACTTTTGAGAAAATGTATATAGGGATTTCCCAATACTGGCCAACCAAACTTCCCAAACTAACCCAAGGTGATTCTATTAAGAGAAATTTTGGAATAATGTTAGTGGACGGTTTGTATTGGACTGATAATGGTTTTTTAGAGGATAAATTGGTTTCTATATGTGAAATACCAATCGACTATAGATAATAAAATGTATAACCCACTACGCAGTTGGTATTGGAGGATCAAGGTGGTAGCCCTAGAAATCACATGAATTAACTACTATTTCAACTTCAAGAGTTAGGGATTATGGTGTTCATATTCAAAACTATAACCACATCCCTTATGTTCATTTTTTCAAACGTCTAATAAAACTATAAAATATTATGTTCTAATAGTGATCTCAATGTGTTTCATTGTATAGGCGCACACCAAGAAGCTTCTGAATAAATAAAATAGGTTGTTTGATAAAGGTTGATCATGTTGGAATATAGAATGTATTTATAAAACCAATTTTCATTTTCCAAACAACCATTAATAGATAGTGGGATAATTTCGTGATGGATTAGTAAAAACCAATCCTATCAACCACACCACATCTTGAAAGACCCACCTCCTAAAGGAGTCATTTGGAAGCCCATTGTGGAATTACACTCAAGGAATTGTATGAGACAATATTCCAATGTATGAAAGTATCTTATTGAATGGAGTGGATATCCCTATTTTTTATATGAACCCCCATCTCTTCCAAAAAAATCACACCATAATGAATCACAAGAATACTATAAAGAACGCTTCTTCTTATAGTAGTTGGGAAAGTCCCATGAACTCATACTCAATGGGATAACCATTTTAATTACAATAGGGAATTCAATTCAACAATAATTCACATTATTAATGATCTTGTTGAAAAACATGATAGGAGTTGAATGATATTTCGAGGTTTCAATACCAAATCAGTTCCAATTCCAAAGGAACCACGTTTCCATATATTATACAATGGTCAATCTATATTCAATGTCACCTAGGGGTACTAGGGTTTCAAATTTCATTATTATCTTATAATATCATCATTCACCATAAATATATTAATTCACCTCATAAACCACATAAGAGGCAGGCCCAAAGGTTAAAGGCCTCTATTTTGGAGGGTAAGTCCTCTTTTTAGAGGTCATGTGGTTGATTGCAATGATAATAGAATAAGTAACTAATCTAGATAATCAACAATAAAGGCTCATTAATATTGTTTTTAACAATGTAAAAAACTTTTAATGTGATGCCTTGTTTGAATTAAATCAACACCTCATGAACCATCAATGGGTTCAACCATGGATTCCATGGAAAATATGACCAAACATCTAAGATACATGAGACCTTATTTATATGAGGTAGATATATATAGGATTATTTATGATTTTAGGGGGGTTTATCGATTCTTCCATTTTTATATACATTGGTTGAGTCAATTTTTATCTCGTACCCAAGGTGGTCGCTACACATATTACTTTTATAAATACCTAAACACTGATTTTGAACTTTTGATTCCTGGGTTTATGGGATTATTGAGTGACTAGTGATGTGTAATGATGTAAAATATCATCATAAATACACCATTTAAAGGGAAGAATTATTATATTACCTTAATGATGGATGTTTTTTATTGGGTGTCAGCTATTATTGGATTTGGGGGGATCCAACTCAAAGGGTACAACATGAAACTAACATTTATTATTCAAGCTAGTATCAAGCACTACTATTGATTCCAAAGTGGTGTATTCTGAAGCCATTCTATTTAAAATTTCAATATCACTCCAAAATACAAATTATATTATCTTATGGGTGAATAATTTCAGGTTCATATGCATCCTAATAAAAATTGATCTCAGTAAGGAGTTTGAGAAGCGATGGGGTGATTTCAATGAATAATATATCCAATGGGGTTATTTTCCATATATGAACATATGGGTACTTGATAGGTTAATGTTTAATCTATTTTAGTAGAAAGATATCTAAAAATATAAAACAAAATATTCCTTGTTATATAGGGAGAAAACTAGAAATTTGTACATCGATAGGAAAAACAATTGAAAAAAGAGGGAGAAACACATGTTTGATTGTGGCCACACCACCATATTTGGATGGGACACTATGTAGTATGGAATAATTTAGTTGGAAATACTATTTAGGAATAATATGGGTTAAGACCATTATCAGATTAGTAGTGATAGAATTATTAGAGTGCAATAAACAAATGGGGGCATAAATAACATATGGCCTGAGACCAAGGAAACAATAAATCAATCCTACAGGAACATTACTATAGAAATAGGGAAAAGATTATATATTATCCATATCCATATATATAGACAATTAATTATTAGATCAAAATTGATTCTATGAGGTTAGATGAAATAAAGTAGATCCTACGATCCGAAATGGCATACCAATATGAAAACTACCAAAACTTTTTTCAATTTGATTGTAAATGGAAAACCCACCCCATATCCAAGAGACTATGGTGTTCCCTCAACAAATATAACACTGTTGATGTTGGATTTAATATCTTCCACCCAAAATCTCATCAACCTTAAAAGAATAACATATCCCAAAAACATTCTCTTAGTCAATACGAATGGTATCATTACCCCAAAACCCCTAACCCATTACTGAAGATCACTATAACACGGATGATAGTGCCCACAAAAGAGATACTGGTGAAGGTAAAATAGAAATAAACCTTCCCCAAAAGAATACATATATCAATGAACTATCCCCCAGTAACATCTCCCATAAATGTTTTCACATAAGAGACCTTGATATTGATACTTGGAATTAGATGCATTGATAATAAAATGCTTGATACCTGTGGTATTACTAAGAATCTAGATAAATACTTCAGTCCCCAAGAATACCATAGATTGATCAGGTTTGAAGATGTGTTAACAACAACGTGTTGGGATGTATTGTTTGATGGATGGCAGTTCGTCTAGTGTGTCTTGGATCTATTAACCCTTATGTTGGGGGGTTGTTCTTTTGATTTCAATGATTGGGTTCTGGTTATTGGTGTAGGATCACAAAGATAACGAGGGTTTTTAGCATCGATGATGTTGTTTCGGTTGATTTTTTCTTTTGTGTTTCATTTGATCCAGCCACCGATGATGGGGTGGCAATGACGATGTTGGTGTTTCCAAGAGTGATAATGATTATTGGGATCTATTTATGATTTCATGGTGATTATGGAAATGTGTATTTGGTTTTTCAGATCTCGATGTAGGTTGGGACATGACACGCAGGTTCTCCAGTTCTGCATTCCTCCCCATATTTTGAATTTTGAATTTTGAATTTTGGATGAATTGATTTTCTATGGTTACCTATATCTTTATAGAGGCGTTTCAAAAATGGAATGAAATGCAATGAAATGGAATTTTCAGTCAATGGAGTGATGATATGATAGGTTGTTTCACAATTGAAAATCATTTGTACATTATTCAATTATTGATGTTTTTTCTCTACCAAATATCTCAATTTTGATCCACCTATCCCACTCCCCTTCCATATTCATGAACACCCTAGAAAACTTACCAAGATGGATTAATAGATTACTAATCCTATATCACCATTTTTCATTGAGTTCATAGTGGATATATTGACCATTCCCAAGTCCCTTTCTAGTCAATTCCTTACACGGCACCTCAAATCCACTACCCTGAGATCACTTTCCATCCTCCCTAATAATTCATCTAATCATACTCTCTTGATAAATCTTATGATACCTTTGACAATCCCACATGATTGTATCATAATAGTGCATTCAAACCACAGACTCTTTATTCAACCAATTTCAATATTTATATCATAATTATCATGCTCGATATAACCCACTAATTTATACTATAGTACATGACACTAAGAAAACTATTGTCCATGGAACATAAATGATGATTATTGTTTAGTTGTCTTCATCCACCATGAATTGATAGAATTCAATTAGACTTGGTTGTAGAAAAACATGCCTTATTATTAAATAATGGTAAACATCCTATACTTGGAAACACATATCACTGATTATACTACCTCCATTGAAAGACTCTAATTCACTCATAATGATTTTCCAATTCCTCTACTCAATGAAATTGTAATTGGAACACCAATATACATTGATTCTCATATCCCATGGAGCGGCTTGCACAATCGAACAGATGGTCTTGGTGCCAACACTCTTAATTGATGAATATTTGCAGCATCATTAAAGTATATATATATATATAAAATATGTGTTTCAAATGTTTTCACCCCATGTTTCTACCTATTTAATTCTATCACCACTAATAGATATCCCATATCTCCAATCAAATATCATAGATCTTATAGTAGGAGAATTATCCATACGAAATAAGTAAGTATCATTACAAAACTATTTCCATTAATCATATTGTAAAATATCAGGATGATTGAGCATAATGAGAAAAAAATATTGTGTGATGATCTAAAGTAGTATAAGTATTTATGCTAATGTCAAGGGCATGCCTTAAAATATTTATAAGCATAACAAATGCTTCTCATATCTCTCAAATACTAATATTGTTATAACAATGAACATACAAAATGTTAGAAAACAAGTAAAGGCCAATTTCATAGTGACAATGAAGATAAATAAAACTATAACTAGGGTATTATGAAATAACTAGAGAGTAAAAATGACTAAGATTCAAAGTGGAAAACATTGTTGAACATTTATGATCCTACCTCTTAAATAATCATTATTTGTAATGACAAAAAAATAAAAAAAAATATTAAAACAATTTAACTACATTAGGTACTGAGGTGTCCCCATTTCTATTGACTATGGAAATAACTAGTATGACCCAATGTCAGTAGTAGTAAAGAAAGAGTGGGATCTATGAATGAGATATACTCATTTTTTTAAACTCAGTGGAATTGATTAGTGGGTTGAAAATTTCTCCAATGGGTTGAGAATAATCCTCACTCAAACAATATCATCTTGAATGGATTCACCTATGAATATTATTCTATTGATGTTCAAATCATCAATTAGGTTCTCATTAAAAGTGATATCATGGATTTCTCCATGGGACACTTCCAGAACACCTAGGGAATTATTTTCAGCAATAAACTCTCCCACTTTATCGTGTATATAAAGTAGAATATCAATGATCCATTCACTATATAGGTGAATATTGGTGGGATGATCATCAACAATTCTATAAAAAGATGAAGATGATTATCAAGAATCATCTTAGTATATGCACCTATCTCATGAATATTTGTAGTACTAGTTTAGAATTTTTTTCATAATAGTATAAGAAGTATCACTAGTTCTGACTTTGTTCCTCACAAATTGAATGTTGTGAACCATTTCTATTCATTATGGGTAGATATAAAATGATTCCCTCCTTGAAGACAATCGGTACATGTACATCAATGGGTTTCAATAGGATTATTGAATTGGGATACCTTTTGTTCAGTATCTACAGTGAATGGGGTGGAAGAAACCTAAATCCCACACATCAGTAGTCTATATGTGAACAAATTTCACATGGTTTGTGTGGGTATGGAATACCGATCATTTCATTTTTAGATCTATTTCTCCCAGAAACACTCAACTTTTAAAACCTTCATACTCATTCCCAACGGTTCTCACATCGATATATGCATAGTTGCAAACAATTGAGGTCATCCCAGGTGAAAGAGTGTTATTAATAATCCATAAGAATCATTGATGATTTAAGAGTATTTTAGCATGTAGGCAACACTCATACACATTGTCTTCGACCACTACAATGAATTATTATGTACATGACACTATATTCTGCAACAAACACAAGTACCAGTATCGTTCTAGGTGTGGTATATTTCCCTACACTAGCGAATCCTCAAAAATGATTCATTCTATCCATCTTCCCATGATGCAACTACTATACAATTTTCAAAAAACCACCCACGTATGGTATACTTAGTGGTCTCATTGTTTCACTTAGCCTTCCCACATTTCATGGACCCCACAAGTTGTTGTCAAGATTTCAGGTTCTGATGTATCCCCATGAGTACCTAAAAACACCACTCAATCATGTTTATCTATGCATCCCAAAAGATTGTCCCACTATGAAATTTTTTTTATAGCTATGTGGTGAGACTAAAAACCAACAACCGAAAAAAATGAAATGTATCATTGTTTTCTATGGGTTTTAAAATGTTGAGCCGGGATGATAACCTCTTGGTTCATTCCCCATTGTACATTCCAAAGTTAACATACAGACTCATCTACCAATGACCCTCACCACATTTCCTACAAGCTAAATAATACCGATCCCATAGCCACTTGGTTCCACTAAACTACTAGTGCTCAATGATATTCATGACATTATGTTCCCCCATTTCCATTCATTCAATGTTTTCAGACCACACATTCTCACACTGAATATGGTACCACATATGGAAAAACTTCTTGCCCACACCCAACAACCCACTGGGTGAAATGAGTATCCCCCCACCATTTCAAATTAATTGATTAAAAAAACCAATTCACTAATTGTGGTTGGGGAAAACCCAAGATATATCCAATAGATAAATGGATATGCTTATTGGGTGCACTCAACACCCAACTCACACTCAAAGGAAAACCCATGTCTTAATACTAGATATATGTTCTGATGGTTGTATTTTCTAATGGTTGGTGGATAACTGCATTCCCAAGCCTGAAATCCTCACCACTACTGTTTCCCCCGCTTCTAGTTTTAACATAACTATGTCCGTACCTCATGTAGTGTTCTAACCCCAGTTACCTAGAGTATATGCATTATTACTTATCATTGTCATGATCATAAAATATGATGTCTCGAAAGACCGATTCGTTTAGTAGCCTTGGAAGTACTAGATACATTAATAATGTTTATATTACATCATAAAATGGAAAACAACAAAAACATTGTTTCCATAGACAACACTGAGATCCCAAAGACTATCCCTAGAGGTCAGTTATAATATAATTATTTCCATCCTTATAAAAATAAAAAATAGAAAGGGGTGAGATCATATTCTCAGTAAGGATAACATTATAGTGGAAACATTCATAAATAAGCATAAACATTTAAGGAAATGTATAACTAAAACAAAATCCATTTAAACTTGAACTTCAGCATAATATGGAAAAAATGAAATGAAATAATTCCATTTAATTATTAAAATGGATATTCTACTTGTCGAATGTAACACCCCGAGATTTTATGAAAAATATTATTTTAATTTCATTAATGTCTTATGTTGTATTCTACACCAAGATTACCTTGCGCTATACGCAACACCGTATTAGCATGCAGTATACGCAACACTATTCTTGGACCGTGTTACACACAATTTTGATAATAGTTATTCTACGCAACATTGAGTATATATATATATATATATATATATATATATATATATATATATTAAATGTATAAATGAAATATGGTTGGATTCTGTTATACGAAACAACGAAATATTCTTTCACAACACGCAACCCTGACTTGGCTTGCATTACACGCAATCGCGACCTTCCTCGATAGCGTGTGTTGTACGGAATACCGGGTTTTAATAAACAATGTTATATTATTATAATATTTTAATGAACTAGCCGTTATGAATATTATTAACTAAATTTTTAATTTTATAACATTATTATTCATCTTACACATTTCTAGAACATGGTATAAGAACAAAATAAATTTTTCGGGTAAAATAAGTATTTTTCAAAAAATGCAGTTTTGCCGCCTTTTGATGGCGCACCCACATTAAATCTGGTTTTTGACATGTTTATAAGTTCAATTTGACAAAATAAAATTCTTATTTGGAATCAAGAAATAAAAATTTACTTTGGATAAAATTTTCATATTATTCTGGTAACTTTCACATTTTAATGAATAGTAAAAACAGGCTATATTTTAATTAAAAACAACTTTTTTCATCGTAATAACTTATGTGGTTAAATTATAATATTGAATGGTTTTGAAGTATAAATAGAATATATTTTTACCATTTAATATAATTTATGTCATTATAATTTATTTTACCTTGAATTCGTAGGTTAAATCAATTCAATCTTTTGCAATGTTTTAAACAAAAACCCGTTTTTATTCGACAATGGGATTAATTTTAATTTAATTTCTGCAACTTCTGTGTTTTTCATTTTAAAAAATGTATTCCATATTTGTAATCAGTGGGTCCAAATTATGTTAATAGGATACTTTTTATTTTTGGGAATTATGAATAGTAACTACGGTAAATTTTATTTACCATAGTTAAAGGTAAATCGGGTAATTAAGGGTAAATATAATATTTTACAATTACCCTAACAAATGTAAAAATACTATTGGATGACTAAAAAATGAACCATATCACATAAGGGTCTGATTAGATTAATTTAATTAAATTTCGTCAATGAAAATAATTTAATTATTATTAAAACCAAAGAATGTGACAACATGTCACTTTCTTAAAGCTTATAATTATAATAATTTTAATCTAGTGATAAACTTCATGAAACTTCGAACATTAATAGTCTCCAGAAATCTAATACAATTATCTACATCATAGGAATTTATTTAAAATTTTTAGTGATTAAATAATTATCATTTATTATGACAGAAAGATGATGCAGTAATTGTCTTATTAAGGAAATATTGACATAATTGATGTTATAAATGCCCAAATAAATGTAATTTGAGACTTACACTAATTTTATAGGTTAATATGACATGTTATTGTTGATTTAAGTAACTTGGTTCGAACTTATCATTCTGTTATGAATTTCATAAAAATCATGTACCAAATAGTGTCAAAATTGACATAAAATAGTTTTTAAAACAAATATTATATTATTAATTGTTATTTTATTCCTAAAAATCTAAGGTTCGGCCAAATGACTTAGATAAGATTATATATATTAATAATAAACAACTTGGGGTTCTTTTGGCTTGATATAGTAAGTTTATTAACCATATAGTGTAAGAAAACAAAAAGACACGGTAAAAGTAAAATTATTTAACTTAGAGTTAAATCTAATTGATAAGGTTAAAATAATAACCTAAACTTGTCTAAATCCTATTGGTTGATAGGATTTAGACCCATCCCCACTTTACCTTCTAAATAAGACCCTTTGGAACCATTATAAACCGATTTTGACTTTAATATAAAATAATATTTTGAGATATTCCTAAGGTGCCCCTCTCCTCCCTTATAAAAGGGCACCTCCTCCCTCTCTTCCTCACACAACTTTGAGCCTTCAAGATCGGCCAACCCCTGCCAAAATCTCTTCTCCACTTCCCTAGTATCATCCTAGTGGTCCTGGTCTTCTTCAAAGACCATCCTTAGTTTTCTAAGTGGAGGTTAAGAAAAGGCGCGTCAAAAAAGAGGTAATATCCATTACCGATCTTTTTTAATTTCTTTCTTCTTCAACTTAATCTTCTTTATTTGTTTCATGATAAAGTAATAATATCTGTATTACTTACATACTTATATGTTATTATAAATATGAAACAACCCTAATTCACCTTCTATTCATCCTACGGAAAAATGAAATTACCGCGCGTGCGTACGTACGGAATACCGTCTCCACGCCGTGGTGTAATCTATTTTCCACCATCACCTTACAAGGATGAGTATAATGGTGTAATGAGTAACTATATATGATTATTATAGAGTGATATTGATACTGAAATAGTATACATACACTTCAACACAATTCCACGACCATGGGAACGATATCATCGCTCGTGCGTACGTACGGACTACCGTCTCCACGACGCGATGAGATTCATTCTCAATGATTAACCATTCATGAATGATTATAAAGTATATATAATATGTACTAATGAAATATATGACATAATAATGATACTAGATTTATTTATATATTTATATGTATGTCATCTACTTAATTCCATTCAATTCAATAAGGAAACGAAAACAGTGTTCATGCGTACGTACGGACTACCGTCTCCATGAACGGTGTATTTCTTTCCCTTTAATGATTTATTATATATATGTATATCCTGAATATATATATATATATATAAATCATGTTTTATGTTCTGGAATTAAGTAATCATGATCTAAGTAATCATATGAATAATTACAAGTCAAAACACGGACGACAAATGAAACAATTTTACACAAAACGCTCTTTATCATGGAATTTACAAAATAACGGGTAATATAAAGTCATTAGTGAACCATATATGATATCATAACAATGAATATGATTCTGTAATAAGTAAATGACATTATTTAAATCATTATACAGGAGGTTCAGACACTTACGAAGCAAATCGGACCTAAGGTAAAGGAAATATCACAATCTCATTTTTATCCGAGATTGTTTATACATTGGCATTTACTGGGGTGCATTTTATCATCCACATTCATGTTTCCTCGATGTGACATATTATTTACATCCACCTACAATGTTTTAAATCCAATTTTACCCTTCGGTGTGTTTTTAGTAAAAGATATGAAAGGAATCTTTTGTCGTTTTTTGTACGAGGTACTTTTTTGGCTTTTCCGACAAAAGTACGAGAAGAATGTTTTTTTTAACATACACGGCATGAATGGATTTTTAAAAAATTATTTCCAAGAAGCTTCCTTTAAATGTTTTCAAGTTTATTTTTAATCTACTTCTTTTAGTTTAATGTTTTATGACATGTTAAGAAAGGAAAAATATTTTTAAAGAAGAAAGGATATTTTCCTCAAGAATTCATTTCAAGTGTTTTTTTTCAAAACTATTTTCCATCTAAGATGACGTTATTTGATATGTATGTTTCAAGTAAAATGTATCTATGATTTAAATGGTTTCAATTTTCTTATGATGAAATGATATCAATTGTTTATGGATTATGATGGCATGATGTTTAAGAATCCAATTTTATTACATGGGTTATGCAATGATGTATGATTTATGATTTTGTGGCACACATAAGAATGGTATCATTATGAGATTGGTGGGACCTATATCTCACTCCAATGCATTGGGTAAAGATTTTATATCTCATGAGATAGACATGGCTGAAATTGTAGGTTATACCGGTTCAGTGAAACAGGACTGAAACGAGGGTTACTCGATTCAGAAAGGGACTTTGTCCACTAAGATTGTCTTGGCAATGAGTCTTGACTAACAAGAAATGATTCTCTATGATTATGTGTGTATGCCACAAAGTTTCATGTTTTAAGTTATGATTATTGGGATTTCATTTCACTACTATGATTTATCCCATGTTATGAAATTATGCTCTCTTTTGCAGGTTAAGATTTCCAAAAGTTATGTTCTTATGAATAGGATGTGATTGATTTTTCTTTTGTATACCCTTACTGAGCATTTGAGCTCACCCTTTTATGCTTTATTTTCCCCAGGATATAAAGAAAGGTTTTAGGTAAAAAAAGGGAAGATCTTTATGGGAGATATTGAAGATCTTTCACCATGATTAGAAGATTACGTTCCGAGTTTCCAAAGACACTAAACTATTACAATCCTTGTGTGTGTGTTTTTGTTATGTACAAAGTATTCCGCAAATGTAATGTATTGTCCATGTACTCAAGATACGGGTCTCTACAGTTGGTATCAGAGGAAAGGTTTAGTCAACCACTGGAAACTAGGATGCGAGAACTTTAGTGAGATCCCTAGAGATATTTATAAGGTATGTCTAGGGATGTCCCTAAGGATAAGTATATGTATAAGATACAGTCCTAGAACTATGGTAACGATCATAGAATTTAAAATAAGATGTTAGATATTGAGGGTACTCCCCCTTTATTATGTTGTTTTCCCTAGCATGATTTTTTCCTCTCACACTATTCTTTTTTGGGTTTTAGAAAACGGATGGAAACAAGATGATTCACGATAATGGAGGATATGATGGACAATGGAATGATATTCTTTATAATGAAATGGGATTTGGAAGTCCAAACATCATTATTATGCCGAATCAGCAATCTCATAATATGATCAATAAAGTAAAATTTGGTAAGATTCCTGACTCGGCTAATAAGAGAAAGATGGAGTTTCATGATGATCATAGAGGAAAGAAAGTTCAATTTCCCCTATGTAAATCATGTGGGAAGAGGCATCAAGGAGAATGTTTCAAAGGAACTGGAAGATGCTTTGGGTGTGGAAAAGAAGGAAACAAAGAAAGTAAATGCAAAGGAAAAGGTTCAGTTAACAACATGGATGAGGATAATGGTATTGCTACGACATCAACAATGGTTAAATGTTTTAAATGTGGAATGTACGGGCATTATGCAAACCAATGCCCTAAGGGAAAGTCTCATGAAGATAATCAGTATGGTCGTAAGGGAAGTATTTATGTGGATGATGATGAAGAGACTACAAATGATATGTGAGATGAAAGAATTGTTGAAGCTCAGTCAATGGTTTAAGAATGTAGTGGAATGATTACATGTTTATCATGTGTAATGTTGTATAAGTAATCTCATGGTACTATGGAATAAAGAGACATGTAAGTATTGTTACACTGTTGTCTGATTAATGTTACCAGTATCCATGAAAGGTTATTCAGATATTTTTGGAATATAGATGATATGCGCATAATGAAGTGATAAGGAGAAAATTAAATGTTTGATAGTATTCATGAGCTCATGAATGATATAAGGAGAAGGTTATATCATGGTTTGAGTATATAGAATTTTGGGATTTTGGTATGTCGAAAGAGATAACTTTTGACAGCATTCATGTTTTTACTTAGGTTTAATGGGTATTCATTTTTTTCAAGAGAATACATCATTAAGGTATTCACATGATTGGAATGTGACCAACAATATATATGGGGGATAAATGATGGTAGTCACATGCTTGGTTGGCGACATTTCAAGTAATAATTTTCTTTCTACTATGAGCTTGGACCGAAGTATTTTAGATAAGCCTAATGATTGTAATGGATTATGTTAACCATAAGGTAGTAATGTTTAAGTATAGAACTTTTTTTTGATATTATTTATGTGATGTTATAGTAATGTAGTTTTAGAAAAAGGACAACCTGCAGGATGGGAAAGAGCCCATCGCGTCGGACAAGGATGTGGGAATCGAACCCACAACCGAAGTGCGACTGACCTTTATCGCCTACCACTGGCCTACAGGAAGTCCCTGTTTAGTAGAAACTAGTTTTATTATATTAAGCAGTATGATATATGAAGTATAAGTCCATTTTAGGAACCATATATGATTAATCTCACTATAGAATGACTTATGTATATTTAATAACTTTTGCTAACCTTTTGTTTGAGACAGATGGAATGACCCATCATTCAATCACATGATCTGCTAACACTTCACGATTAACAAATTCACCTTCATTTATTTAAGAGATGAAGTAGAAATTGTTCAAGGCACGAACAACAGTGAGATTGTACCAAAATAAAGTAAGTATTTATTCTAATTCAAATTCTTCAACTTTAGGGAAACGATCTTAAAAACCAAAAATGTTGTCCTAGTGCTCTTATATCTGATTAATCAGATGGTACCTTAGATCGTCACAAATTTATGGCTTTGTGATTGCTAGCTTTTCCATATCCATTTTCTCTACCACTCTCCATCAGAACATGATGGTTAGATTTCTCTTCCATATCCATATTTTCACCTATGTGGAAACCCAGTGATTAGTTTATTTGGGTAACCGTTACGTTTCATACTTTTTTTTTTAAAGATAAGTTTTGGTATTCCTTATTACGATGTGGGTTTCTATCAAAGAAACTTTCAAATAGTAAACCATTTATAACCCCGACGAATTTCGAGGGCGAAATTCATTTTAAGGGGGGTAAAATGTAACACCCCGAGATTTTACGAAAAATATTATTTTAATTTCATTAATGTCTTATGTTGTATTCTACACCAAGATTACCTTGCGCTATACGCAACACCGTATTAGCTTGCTGTATACGCAATACTATTCTTGGACCGTGTTACACACAATTTTGATAATAGTTATTCTACGCAACATTGAGAATATATATATATATATATATTAAATGTATAAATGAAATATGGTTGGATTCTGTTATATGAAACAACGAAGGATTCTTTCACAACACGCAACCCTGACTTGGCTTGCATTACACGCAATCGCGACCTTCCTCGATAGCGTGTGTTGTACGCAATACCGGGTTTTAATAAACAATGTTATATTATTATAATATTGTAATGAATTAGCCGTTATGAATATTATTAACTAAATTTTGACTTTTATAACATTATTATTCATCTTACACATTTCTAGAACATGGTATAAGAACAAAATAAATTTTTCGGGTAAAATAAGTATTTTTCAAAAAATGCAATTTTGCCGCCTTTTGATGGCGCACCCACTTTAAATCTAGTTTTTGACATGTTTATAAGTTCAATTTGACAAAATAAAATTCCTCTTTGGAATCAAGAAAAAAAATTTACTTTGGATAAATTTTTCATATTATTCTGGTAACTTTCACATTTTAATGAATAGTAAAAACACGCTATATTTTAATTAAAAACAACTTTTTTCATCGTAATATCTTATGTGGTTAAATTATAATATTGAATGGTTTTAAAGTAAAAATAGAATATATTTTTACCATTTAATATAATGTATGTCATTAGAATTGATTTTACCTTGAATTCGTAGGTTAAATCAATTCAATCATTTGCAATGTTTTAAACAAAAACCCGTTTTTATTCGACAACAGGATTAATTTTAATTTAATTTCTGCAACTTCTGTGTTTTGAATTTTAAAAAATGGATTCCATATTTCGAATCAGTGGGTCCAAATTATGTTAATAGGATACTTTTTATTTTTGGGAATTATGAATAGTAACTACGGTAAATTTTATTTACCATAGTTAAAGGTAAATCGGGTAATTAAGGGTAAATATAATATTTTACAATTACCCTAACAAATGTAAAAATCCTATTGGATGACTAAAAAACGAACCATATCACCTAAGGGTCTGATTAGATTAATTTAATTAAATTTTGTCAGTGAAAATAATTTAATTATTATTAAAAACCAAAGAATGTGACAACATGTCACTATCTTAAAGCTTATAAGTATAATAATTTTAATCTAGTGATAAACATCATGAAACATCAAACATGAATATTCTCCAGAAAGATAATAAAATTATCTACATCATAGGAATTTATTTATAATTTTTAGGGATTAAATAATTATCATTTATTATGACAGAAAGATGATGCAGTAATTGTCTTATTAATGAAATATTGACATAATTGATGTTATAAATGCCCAAATAAATGTAATTTGAGACTTACACTAATTTTCTAGGTTAATATGACATGTTATTTTTTATTTAAGTAACTTGGTTCGAACTTATCATTCTGTTATGAATTTCATAAAAATCATGTACCAAATAGTGTCAAAATTGACATAAAATAGTTTTTAAAACAAATATTATATTATTAATTATTATTTTATTCCTAAAAATCTAAGGTTCGGCCGAATGACTTAGATAAGATTATATATATTAATAATAAACAACTTGGGGTTCTCTTTTCTTGATAAAGTATGTTTATTAACCATATATTGTAAGAAAACAAAAAGACACGGTAAAAGTTAAATTATTTAACTTAGAGTTAAATCTAATTGATAAGGTTAAAATAATAACCTAAACTTGTCTAAATCCTATTGGTTGATAGGATTGCGACCCATCCCCACTTTACCTTCGAAATAAGACCCTTTGGAACCATTATAAACCGATTTTGACTTTAATATAAAATAATATTTTGAGATATTCCTAAGGTGCCCCTCTCCTCCCTTATAAAAGGGCACCTCCTCCCTCTCTTCCTCACACAACTTTGAGCCTTAAAGCTCGGCCAACCCCTGCCAAAATCTCTTCTCCACTTCCCTAGTATCATCCTAGTGGTCCTGGTCTTCTTCAAAGACCATCCTTAGTTCTTTAAGTGGATGTTAAGAAAAGGCGCGTCAAAAAAGAGGTAATATCCATTACCGATCTTTTTTAATTTCTTTCTTCTTCAACTTCTTCTTCTTTATTTGTTTCATGATAAAGTAATAACATCAGTATTACTTACATACGGATATGTTATTATAAATATGAAACAACCCTAATTCACCTTCTATCCATCCTACAGAAAAATGAAATCACCGCGCGTGCGTACGTACGGAATACCGTCTCCACGCCGTGGTGTAATCTATTTTCCACCATCACCTTACAAGGATGAGTATAATGGTGTAATGAGTAACTATATAGGATTATAATAGAGTTATATTGATACTGAAATAGTATACATACACTTCAACACAATTCCACGACCATGGGAACGATATCATCGCTCGTGCGTACGTACGGACTACCGTCTCCACGACACTATGAGATTCATTCTCAATGATTAACCATTAATGAATGATTATAAAGTATATATAATATGTACTAATGAAATATATGACATAATAATGATATTGGATTTATTTATATATTTATATGTATGTCATATACTTAATTCCATTCAATTCAATAAGGAAACGAAAACAGCGTTCGTGCGTACGTACCGACTACCGTCTCCCTGAATGGTGTATTTCATTCCCTTTAATGATATATTATATATATGTATATCCTGAATATATATATATATATATCATGTTTTATGTTCTGGAATTATGTAATCATGATCTAAGTAATCATATGAATAATTACAAGTAAAAACACGGACGACAAATGAAACAATTTTACACAAAACGCTCTTTATCATGGAATTTACAAAAGAACGGGTAATATAAAGTCATTAGTGAACCATATATGATATAATAACAATGAATATGATTCTGTAATAAGTAAATGACATTATTTAAATCATTATACAGGAGGTTCGGACACTTACGAAGCAAATCGGACCTATGGTAAGGGAAATATCACAATCTCATTTTTATCCGAGATTGTTTATACATTGGCATTTACTGGGGTGCATTTTATCATCCACATTCATGTTTCCTAGATATGACATATTATTTACATCCACCTACAATGGTTTAAATCCAATTTTACGCTTCGGTGTGTTTTTAGTAAAAGATATGAAAGGAATCTTTTGTCGTTTTTTGTACGATGTACTTTTTTGGCTTTTCCGACAAAAGTACGAGATGAATGTTTTTTTTAACTTACACGGAATGAATGGATTTTTAAAACATTATTTCCAAGAAGCTTCCTTTAAAAGTTTTCAAGTCTATTTTTAATCAATTTCTTTTAGTTTAATGTTTTATGACATGTTAAGAAAGGAAAAAATGTTATTAAGAAGAAAGGATATTTTCCTCAAGAATTCATTTCAAGTGTTTTTTTTTTCAAAACTATTTTCCATCTAAGATGACGTTATTTGATATGTATGTTTCAAGTAAAATGTCTCTATGATTTAAATGGTTTCAATTTTCTTATGATGAAATGATATCAATTGTTTATGGATTATGATGGCATGATGTTTAAGAATCCCATTTTATTACATGGGTTATGCAATGATGTATGATTTATGATTTTGTGGCACACATAAGAATGGTATCATTATGAGATGGGTGGGACCTATATCTCCCTCCAATGCATTGGGTAAAGATTTTATATCTCATGAGATAGACATGGCTGAAATGGTAGGTTATACCGGTTCAGTGAAACAGGACTGAAACGATGGTTACTCGATTCAGAAAGGGACTTTGTCCACTAAGATAGTCTTGGCAATGAGTCTTGACTAACAAGAAATGATTCTCTAAGATTATGTGTGTATGCCACAAAGTTTAATGTTTTATGTTATGATTATTGGGATTTCATTTCAATACTATGATTTATCCCATGTTATGAAATTATGCTCTCTTTTGCAGGTTAAGATTTCCAAAAGTTATGTTCTTATGAATAGGATGTGATTGATTTTTCTTTTGTATACCCTTACTGAGCATTTGAGCTCACCCTTTTATGCTTTATTTTCCACAGGATATAAAGAAAGGTTTTAGGAAAAAAAAGGGAAGATCTTTATGGGAGATATTGAAAATCTTTCACCACGATTAGAAGATTACGTTCCGAGTTTCTAAAGACACTAAACTATTACGATCCTTGTGTGTGTGTTTTTGTTACGTACTAAGTATTCCGCAAATGTAATGTAATGTCCATGTACGTCAAGATACGGGTCTATACATCGAATAATCACATGAAATATCAATATCCACTTTCATAATGACAGAATGCATAATACCAGACTATCATAACCCCATAGTCAAGGCCTTGTGCCAAGACTACCAATAATATTTTGTCAAGGCCTTGTTCCAAGACACGAGTTTGTATTATGATACCTACCGACTCCTCGAGGAGCGATAGCGGGACCCACCTGTCACTTACTAAGTCCAATGCATTCCTCATATGAAAAGTATGTAACATTACATAAATATTCATATTAGAATTATCATACGAAGTGTCAATACTTTATCCACAAACCATGAATGGTATAAAAATATCACATCCTCATTCAAACATAACTCATTAAATTCAATATGGAAGATTGTATTGTAACAGATTAATCTCAATCAAGAATAATGAAGGATATTGACATAGATGAAAATAATCTTCAAACTATTTGAGAGAAGTATCCCCCTTTTTCTTGAAAAAATTAAAAAGTACCACTATTTATCAAGAAGTTGTTTAAAATAAATTTTTGAATCAAAGTGTCCCATGCCACTTTGAAACTTTTAAAAGGAATTTTAATTTGATAACATTAATTTCCAAATAAATAAATCCTTAAAACCAATTTTAAAACATGGACATTAATGAGAAATATTTTGAAGACTAAATCTTTAAAACATTTAAAAATGTTATTTTAGTTAGAGTTTCAAACCAAAAGAGAGACAATTGAATACAAATAATTGAGGTAATAAAAACTTTGAAATATCATGAGAATAAAGGGATTCTTGATATAATATGTCAAAGTACATTATATACACCATATAAAAGTGATTTGGTGAATAACAACAAAGAAGTCTCAATGGAATGTAATTTGAGATGAAATATCTTATAAATACCATATCCTTAGGTTAAGGATAAATCAAGGAAATAATTATGTACAAAAAATATTAATACAATCAATATGATTGGATATTCAGTGTGAATCAATCAGAGGACATTCACACATATTCTTGTAAAAAAACACCAATGAATTGTATGTTTAACTCAATAAATGGATATTGAGTTAAAATTACTCTTATCAAGTTCATATCGACGACTTGAGAATTTATAAATGGAGTGATTATGTGTATCAAAATTATATCCATAGAAAGGGGAGTGGTAATTATGACATAATCAAATGAATATTTATTCCACACATAATCTTGGAGTAAAATAATCAATGAAGTATGCGTAAAGCCGAATGAGTGGATGTTGAAATTTCAAATTCCCTTATCGATTGGGTAACTTACGAAACATAAACCCATGAAAGAAGGAGAATACAATGATGAATTAAATATCCATAAATTAATTTATATTAAACAATTAATACAATCATGGGTAGTACACACACCACATGTAATAAATAAGTTGTGAGCAATGGAAATCTCTCAGAATTAAAAGTGAGATAAGAAACCCCTTACATTGTACTTTATCCTTGGTAGAGGGTAGTTTTACCTCCTTTATAATGGTGATATAATTGTTATTAAATTATACAAGAATCATATACATTAATATTATATCATATATGATCTTTTAATATTGCTTTGTTATTAATATCTTAGTATTATCGTCGTTTTGGGTGTAAACGGATTCGTTTTCCTTTATATTCTTTGTTATGTGAGTAATATGTGTTATGGATGGGATGTATCTTATTCATATCCAGAATGATATAATGTCTCTAAAAATTATTTTTAATCATCAAATGAAATTTAGTCTTGAATGGATAGGATGGGGAATAAATCTAATCATGTTCGTGGAGACGACAATCCATACAAACACACGAGCTACAATATCACTCTTTTGATATAAAAATAATATATAATTGGATGTTATATAATATATTCATAATAATAATCATGTAATATTTATTATTTACCTCAATTACACTTCATTTTTATACCCATCCAAATAATAATATATTGAATAACAATTATACCACGACGTGGAGACGGTAATCTGTACACACGCATGTATAGTGACATGTCATTCAAAGGATGGATAGAATAATGAATATGGTTGTACCATATTTATAATAACATAAAATTATATAGAAGTTTCTGGTGTTATTATTTTGTAATGGAAATAAAAAAAAGAAGAAGTGGAAGAAGAAAAGAACCTGAAAGAGGGTGGTGAAATTATTACCTCTTCTTCGGGTTCATCCTTTTGATTTGTTCAAAAAGGATCCTTATGTTGGCTTTCTGACAAAAGTAGTGCCTCTAAGATGAATTCATAGAAGTTGAGAGGATATTTGGGTAGTTTTTGGCCGAGTTAAAAGGCTTTGAAGGTGTGAATTTGTGAGAAGGAGAATTTCTCTTTTATAAGAGTGTTGAGGGGCACCTTAGGAAGAACTTAAAATATTATTTTATAATAAAATCATTTTCAGTTTCGAATGGCACCAAAGTAGATTATATAAATACTAAGGTGGGTATGGGTCGAAAACCACTCAACCAATAGGTTTTAGATAGGTTTGGGTCACTATATTAACCTTAACATTAATATTTAACTCTTAGTTAAATAGTTTGACATTTACCATGTCTCTTTGTATTTTTATATTATATGGTTAATAAACAAACTATATAAATACAATCTAAAACCAAGTGGTTCATTAATGATACACCTATCATTAAAAAAGACCTTTTTCAGAATAGTAGATTTTTAGGAAAAGAATATCAATTAATAATATAAAATTTCTTTTAAAAACTCTTTTATGTCAATTTTGATACAATTTGGTATTTTATTTTTTGTAAATTCATAACAGAATTATTACTTCGAAAAAAATTCATATAACCTACCCTAATATGTCATATTACCCTATAAAATTATTTTAATTCATAAAAATACTCAAATTACATTTATTTGGGTATTTATAATATCAAATAATTTAATATTTCATTAATTATGTAATTATTGTATCATCATTGTGTCCTAAATAAATTAAATTATTTAATGTCTAATTTTTTTTAATAAAATACGATTATGTTGGAAATATTTTTATATTTATAATGAATCTTTATAGTCGAATTTATCTTATGCATACCCCTATATTATAAATTGTTTAGTTATTCAACATTGAATTTAAAAATTTTAACTCTTCTTTGAATTAAATAATAATAAATGCCCAAATCTAATCCAAGTTGACCAAAGAGGTTCATATTTTCTTCCTATGGTTGTTTTTGGTTGAATTATACTTATCCAATAAAATTATTACATGTGCTAGGGTAATAATAATATCATTTTTACCCTTAATTTCCCAATTTACTCTTAACTGTGGTAAATAAAAGTAAATAGTTACTATTCACCAAAAATTATTTTTTTCCTTATTGAACCACATTTTACTCTTTGATATTAACCATTTCTCTCGGATTTTCTAAATTCAACTCGCAGAAGTTGTAAAATAAAGTTTTATGTAAATTTTCAAATGCTCATATGAGGTGGGTAAAAGACGGTGACAAGTTCTATAAACGTTTTATATATCTAAAATTATTATAAATTGACTCCAATGAATTACATTGAAATTATATAGGTATTATGTATCTTTTTTTACCTAAAATAAATTTAAATAAAATAAATAAATATTTCAATTAATATTCTGTTTTTTACTATAACATAGGATTTTTCACTATTCATCAAAAATTTAAAGTTTTCAGAAAAATAGAAAAAATTCATCTTAAGCTAATTTTAATATTAGGAATTCAAAAATGAATTCTATTTTACCGTATTCAAAATATTGAAATTCCATTTACTTGTTTAAAATTAATTCTTTTTGTCATAACCAAAAAGCGTATTTTTATGAAATAATAGCTACCAAAAGATTGACATTTATTTATGTCCAATTTCAAAGTAAAATTTCTTACATTGAAAAAAATTGGATTAAATGGTAAAAATATAATCTAATTATTCAACCAAAACATTCATATGTATTTTTTAATACTATAAATTATTTTGATTAAAAAAGCTTTTATCAGTTAAAATATATTATTTTTCACTATTCACCCAAATATTAAAGTTATCAGAAAAACACCAAATATTTATTAAATCTAAATTATTATTTCCTGATCCCAAAGAAGAATTTTATTTTTTTCAGATTAAATATATTAAATTTTCAAATATTGGATTTAAAAAGGGTTCTCCGTTAAAAGTCAGTAAAATTGCAATTTTTGAAAAATACCTCTTTTATCTGAAAAAAATGAATTTGTCCTTACATTATGTGTAGGAAACTCATAATATGGATTATAAAATTATAAGGGTAACATAAAGTTCAAATTTTGTTAATATTATTGATAACCGCTTTTGAATGGATAGTTTGGTAAGTTGTGGTGCGCTTTCACTCGATGTTGCGTGTAATGTGAGTTATTGAATTACTTTGAAGAACTAACGTAATATGAAATCATGGGGTGTTACAACTCAACTATCAGTTGGTACTGTGATGGTTATAGCCATTTCATCGGTTTTTATTGGACATTATGTTGTAGTGGTTCCATAATAACCTACCACAATCCATATAAATCATTTTTTATTCTTTTTTATTTAAAAAACAGTAACAATTATTGGTGCTTGAATTGGACATGTTCAATAAACACTATCCCAGTACTGCTAGTCTTATTATTTGATAACCCCCATATTTATAACCTCAATTTCAACTCAAGTCCCGCCACCCACCTTTCTCAATCCTTGATCCTACCCTCCTATACGCTCCCAAGGAACAATTATACCAACATTATAGTGTAGTGGCTAACCTATCCTTACATTAACACTGTATACCGACTCATATATTCCCCCATGGTCTCCCAAGCCTATGAATCCATCTGATTTTGTCACCCATTTATCCCCCCTTTACATCCCCATCCCATATTCTAGTGGTCACTATTCCAATTTCATAATATACCATGATTTAGCCTGAATGGCCCGAAGGCCTTATTTTTTATTTTTATCATTGATAATCCCCATTTTAAGGGTTTAAGGGGAACCCTTACATGACATATAGGTCCAAGGCACAAGGCCCGGCAAACCTGAAATACAAGACCCGAAGGCCCAGAGGCATTCCATGCCCAATACATGACCTGTAGGCTCAACCCACTTGAATTGACCCTCTCTAGGTTTCTGTGTCATTGACCACCTAGCCCCCCCCCCCCGCTTGCATTGATGATTGTCTAGCATTGCCCCGTACAAAACTGTACAGTGCCTGGTCCCGATAGCGGCTTTCATACCCTCTCATTCTTCCAATCTGGTTAGCTCTACATCTGGTGGATGCTACTCTTGTTTCTCTGATCCTCTCATTTGGCCTGTTTTTTTGTGAACTGGGCTACTCCATGGTCTATGTGACCCTAAGTCCCTGTGGCCCGAAGGCCTTTTGATGACCCGAAGGCCCTGGTGACCTCGTAGGCCCAAACTGGTGGCCCGAATGACCAAATCGGTTGAATAGTTCCGGCTGCTACAGTACCAAATAGTAACTGCTACAGTGACTGCTACATTACTTCTACAGTAGCCCAGAAATTTTCCTCCACCCAGTTTTGAACCCAGGTCTCTTGGATGCCATGAATGAGCCCTTACCACTAGGGTAAGGGCTCGTTGGCATAATATACCTAGATTTATCAATACAATCAACTAGTTTCACCCATCTTTTACTTATTGAACACCCCATATCAATTCTAATATGTACCCACACATTTTAGTAATTAATCCTATAATCTTCGTGTTTTCTAGAACCACATTCTATTGATACTAAACTAAGAGCACTGATGATCAACCTCATCGATACTAGTTCCTAGGTTTTTCTTCAATACACCAGCACCCACAATACCAAAATGGATTTAATTGAACCTATTGATATGGTTCTTGAACTGATCCTATATTCTAATGTGGTGTTCCTTAAACCATGTCATCCAATATACCAATATCCTTCCACCTTCACCCCCCCCACACTATTAATTAACCTCAACAACATTCTAATGATTGTAAAATTGGTGGAATTAGAATCACAAGTCAATTTGGGTGGTACCATGTTTATGGACTTGGAATTGAGGGTTTTGATTAAAATTCTACCACCATTCCATCTTAACCCAAAAAACTCCTCATATCTGATTTGGTCTGAGATGCATGCACCAAGGACATTTGTTCCCAACCAAAGTTTTCCTAACTTCCCATGGGTGGATTAGCATATTAGTGGATGATATGGAATTTATTTCATTGAGATGTACATTTATAACAAGGTTAATTATTGATACACCATTGTAAAAGAATCTTGGAAACCCAAAGAAAACATGACCAAAGGACAATTCAACCATATATTATAATAAATCAAAATTTTAGAAAATATCATTGACCCTTATATTGGTGTGGATTCCAATTCTGAAGTAGGTTCCCATACCACCACTGGAATTAGAGTAGTTGTATGGTTTTTGTTCCAAATCACATAGTCGACATAATATTTTCTCCAGGTTTTCACTAGGATACTTCATGTATCTCAGGCTACTGCCTGCTATGATTTGTTAGACCTAGTCTAGGATAATTCATGTGTCCAAGAAAATTACCTAGTCCTCATAGTTATGGGATACTTTAGGTATACCAATTATCTCTTGGCCATTCTTATTGAAACAAAAAATTAGTGAGAATATAAGTAATTTTACTCTGGTTTTCTAGGTTCTTTTATTCTTATTGAGTGACCAAAAACATTAAGATGACCGATACCATCAAACTGAACAACCATCATATCTACTAGGAAGAAAGGTATATCAACTAACTTAACCCTTCTAGGGACCTATCAGTTCTAGGGGTGTATGAGGCATCCACACCAAAAGGAAATGAAACATGCTATCACCACTAATCCAATTGAGTATATAGTACCCCCTTGGGGAAAATCTGAGGAGATCCCCATTTCCATTTGAAAGTAGAGAGTATAATTGTCATCAGGTTTTTTCAAACTGATTTCTCTTCATCAACTTATCATACAGTCTATAAGCCATGTTATTTCCTTTTTCCATAGCCTTGAGTTTTAAAATTGAAATATTGAACTTGTTGGTATGGAAACTCAACCCCCAACTATATGTGATTTTTATAATTAGATAAATCAGGACCAATAAATTAGATGGATATCAAAATGGAAGGAACCAACTTAAGGATACATTAGCCATAGGTATTCTTCATTATCAATATAGAGAGATACTGACCATTTGAGTT
This sequence comes from Viscum album, assembly GCA_963277665.1. Lineage (NCBI taxonomy): Eukaryota > Viridiplantae > Streptophyta > Magnoliopsida > Santalales > Viscaceae > Viscum > Viscum album. The sequence goes on from OY728134.1 coordinate 480,509,083, forward strand.
GATTCCATCCATTCCACTCAGAACGTTTCCATATCCATTCAACATAACACCCATTTCAAATTACATCCATTGGTTTTGTATGATTTGAGTTTGATGATCCATAAGGGTGAGACCTTCTATTTATGGTTAGAAACCCTTAACATCGTGGGATAAAATTGAACTATATGTTTATCTTTAGTGTGGGGTGTGATGATTGGGGTATGTAGATATCATTTTGACCATGTGGATATTTGTTCAGAATCCCCCAGAGTACTAACAATAACTATTGATAGAAATATTTTCATTTCACATCAAATGTTATTCACTCTTTCATTCCCCCAAAAAATCAAAACCTCGCCATTGAATTACACCAATTTATTCACGAACTATTTCTATATTATTATATTACATTAGAGGAACCACTTCTCAAATGGATTAAAAAGGGACTAACTTTAGGGGATGTAAATATGGATAGTTCATTGATATCGACAATGTCTTAACAAATCATCAAGAGAGTGGACACCCACCTAAACACTCAAGACCCCATCCGTGATGATGCAGGTTTTCCCATAACAGTCATCATACGCTCATTCAACCCCATGATCCATAGGTCATGGATTCTCCATCATTCCAAAAAATAACTTTCACAAGCATGATTCATCTTTCCCAAGGTACTCACACTTAGGCATCACTTTATTTATAGGTTGTGTTTGACACAAATTAAGAAAAAACAACATTATGGTCTACTAATTTTATGATAGTGGATTTGATGAATGGGGTTGCATATCAAACATCTAAATAGTAGTTTAGTCATATTCCACTAGTATTACATTTGATTCAATACATGGGGTCCCCACCAAACACATATTACCACTACCTCCAACTCTCAAAAAATAAGATATTCAATAATTGATATTTTATTACTTCACAAAACTACTGACTGTATTTAATAGGTGGTGAATCGATAATTCAAATAGAACCATATATAAAATATATTTCCATTGGATTTTACCTTTCTTCTAGGAAGAAATACAAGTGATCAAGTTAATTTAGTGGCGAAATCAATGACATCACTCTTTTATGAACATAGAGGTGATGTTCGGGATCCAATACTAAACCCATGGATATCTATCACCCTGTATCCTTAGGTAATACCTTACCCAATAGAAAACCTATCTGTTTTTCTTCATAAAACCAATCCACTATCCTTTAGGATAATTTTATGAGAGATTCATTCTTATTCCTTGGTTCTATTTCAACTAAGGCCCCATATCCATTTCATGACCATCTGGTTCAATTGATAGGGTCGGTGTAGTATATATGCCTTCAACCTTGATCAACCTGTGTAGATCAGTTGTAAGAACACCAACACCACTCCATGATCACCAAGAACACTCCACCATATCTATGAAAATAAATGGATCAAAGACTTATCTCTCAATTTTAGGTTCCAATTTTCTATTCGGAGTTGGACTCGAGAGTGGTTCATTCGATTCATAGATATATAGTCCCGGTGGGTTAATAGATATTTCCTTTTTCTGCAAGAGTTTCTTTTGGGCTACCAGCATCAATAGTCCATGGTTTATTGAAAATAAATTGTTGGTAAGTAGAGAGAATAGATTCCCATCAGGGAAACACGTGATTTTTTTCGTATAGTTGAAATCAATGACCTCATATTCCCATTCCACACCACCACTTGCACCATCTTGTAAGATAGAAAACTAGGTGTTCTAGGTTTCTTGAGCCCCCAATTGCACTCTAAACAATGATAAGGACTAATAGAATGTAATATACTTGAGCATATCCATCTCCAAAGTTTATAATATTAAAAGAACATTTACCATTAAATCAGAACATCGAAGGAACATCACCCAAGAACCATCAAATCCATTCTGTTTACTCTGTCATCTACCATATCATATAGAAAAGAATCGATTCATAACATATCAGATCATATCATTTTATATCAGATCACATCATAAAATGACCTAGACCCGAATAGCCACCCGAATAGAGCTAAATGGGTCGGTTGTTACTACCTTAGGCACACCTTCTCGAACGCCAAAGGATTCCAACTAGCAGTGAGGGTGTTATTGGTATAGTGGGGAGTTTATACTATCTCGGAGGATAACAAGGGTTCTAGTATGAGTATAACTATAAAGATGCAGGAGAATAACGACTCAGTAGACTCAAACTAGACCCGTAGAGTGGAAGCACATTCAATATCGATAAACAGTGGAAGTAATAAATATTAACCACTACAGTAGAAAGTGAACACAACAACATGTTGATCACCGGTAACTACTACTGAACAACAACATGCATCCAAAAAAGGTCAAACATATCCCTATGTAAAGGATCCAAAGGCTAACCCACTGTAGCTACAAAAAAAATTAAGCATGCTGATACAGGAATGTAAGCAATGCAAAGTAACTACAGCTAGGAATGACCTCAAAGTCCATACCATCTCCATGCAATAGCTAATGTAGCCCAAATCTTGAAGCTGGCCTCTTTTCTCTTTGTAAATCCATAAAGTCTGTACGCATCCCGACGGGCCTGTGCAGGGTGTGAGATGAATCTCAACAGGATACCAACCAATCATGCGTACGTAATATAAGTGTTTAACAAGGCATTCATTTATATAGAAAACTATAAACAGCATGTTGCACAAATAAATACAAACTCCATTGGTGCTCAGCAGCCACCATGGAGTGAGACCTACTTCGGCCAATGCCAGAATCACTATCATGTAACCTGACACCATGTGACCCTTATCACCGTATGTCTCATGTACCGACGTCCTGAAGGCATGCCCAACAGTAGTAACTTGGAGGAACAATGATGTTTGTACTCAAATAAGAACCAGTGGGACATCGATGTGTGCCCTCAAATAATGTTACTAGATGGAAAATGATGTCTTCCCTCAAATAAAGTATTCGGAGGGACATATATGTCTGCCCTCAAATAACGTTGAGCCTCTTACCCCAACCCGATCGCCAAAATTATGTCCCTCTGAAGGCTCCTCACCTTCCACGTGGTTTCCTACGACAAGCACCCCTAAACCAAAAGTTTCTAAACTGCATCAAACAGGGGCCTCTACCCACAAGAGTGGTCAAAACCACCTCATCACGGAGTCTCTCTCTGTGCACACTACTCAATGTTACTGGGTGAGTGGTAATAACCAAAATAGTACCCAAGACACAACACCTCTAACACCTCATGTCCCTAAGACCATTCCAATCTAGTCTGATGACCTTGCCATCCTAGTAACCCAGGCCAAGCCCAAACCTGACAGTCATCTTACCTCAAACAGATGCCCATGATGCCTAATCTCGTGGTCAGAACCACCCAACTTAACCTGATACAAGACCAACATGTTATCAGCATCAATCAAGAATATCTGGGGCATTCCCAACACAAACCAAAGTTTCTAGTACATGAAATTCAGAAATTACACATATACATATTTTTAACAAAACACATTAATAAGAAAACCATTTAAACAGTTAAAAAGTACTATGCAAGTGTCGTCCCATACCAGCACTGAGGTATTTAAGGTCTCCAAAAATTCATATCAGGTTCAATAAACCATACTCAAAATTTTAAACAATACAATACAATTTTAACCATTTTGGCAGTCCCTAGCCAAAAATGCCCCAGTGAGCAATGAACACTAGCCTGGTCCCTCTGAAGAAAAAAAGGTATCATGGCATACCCAAAGGCATCCCATAGGTCAGATAACAATAAAAAAGTAATAACAGGTAATACAGGGTCACGCTCAAATGCATGAAAATGCACTATAGTGCGTATCATCCAATATTCTTCAAAAACACAAAAGGAGGTATGCACCACCTACCTGAGAATCATATGATGATGGTCCTTCGATAGCAGCCTCCAATTAGGTCTAAATTGCAGTAGATCTACAAAATAATCAAAACTTCTCAAACCCCAACAACTCGTTCTAGAACAGAAATCATGAAAAATGGCTCAAGGGGAACCAAGGTCTTACTGAGGATGTTCCAACGGATCAACCAGTGTTCGAATCGGAGTTCGGACAGATGATCCAGAGCAAAAACAAGGTTCGGCTGGCTCTCCCCGCACAAACCTGTCGAAGGGTTTGCGTTCTAACTCAATACAAGGCTACTTCCCATTTTAGCTAAAAAAATAAACTACATGGCATGTACTTTAGGACTACACGCCATGTCTTATTTCACTATTCATAAGACAACTGATACTCCAGCTACTTACTTTCTAGAAACTGCCAACATGAGTACACGGTGTGAACTTAGTTTTTCTTCTCTTCCTCGCTGACTTACCCACATGCCATGTATATCCCTCATATATGGATTTTATACTGCCAACAGGCCTACATTCCATGTCTGGCCTCCACACGGTCATGGGTACACGGCGTGTTGAAAACTACATGTCGTGTAGTAAGATGTTTCTTCGCGGTCATCACACGACATGTACTCGGTGGCACATGGTCAGTGCTCACCCAACCCATGCACAACATGTTCTCTATAGTACGTGGCGTGTAGTCTGGAAATCTCCATAAACTGCCCAATTTCTCTAGTTTTCTTAGGGACAAGTCAAAAATTCAAACTGGATCAGGATTTTGACCGGTTCTAAAATCTCGGGTTCTTACAATATCCCCGTGTTAATATATCTCATACCCAAGTTATCAAACGAAACCCAGAGATCACATCGAACATACCACCCCGATCAATGTAACCCAGACTTCCCCAAACTCAATGGTCCTGGATAAATTCCTCAATGGGATCCCCACCTTAAGAATCACCTAACAGAGTCTCAACATGACAAAACTCAAAACAAACAAAGGTTCACTAACCTGTTTTCCAGACGCATAGTCCTTCTATGACACATCATCACCCCTATGACTCATTGGTGCTCATGTGTCATTCCCAACACCCAACAGATCTATCATCTCATCGGTTTCCTCCTCCACGAGGTCCTACATCTGATGGATGCTCAAAAACGAACATGGTGCCTAGCACCTCATGTAACCCACATCCTCGATACCAAGACCCCCAAGAAACCCCAAGTAACCCGCATCCTCGATGCCCTGATTCCCAAGACACCTCTAGAAACCCGCATCCTCGATGCCCCTAATGTTATGCATCTCATACATATATATAAATATATCACACACCCGATATGGTTCCAATCCCATTAAGTAGCATCTAGTTAGTCCACATAGATCACATGCATCACGTGCACTCAAAACAGACGTGCCTCTACAGATCATGATAAAAGGAAACATGGAAATTATGGCCACACCTTTGGTGTACCTCTAACCGTCGTCGGCTCACCAGCCTTCTCAGCCTTTGGTAGCTCCACGGTGTGCACCTGGCCTAATGTATGGCTGCCTGATGCCTGACCTCCCTATGGTGCTGCTCAAGTCACTGGCCACTAACCCCTCAGCTGGATCCTGTACACTCTGTCATGTCCTCCACATGTAGTTGAACCTTGGCCACCCTCCCCTGGTTTCAAACCTAAACCAACTCCAGATTCCCTCATCCGTCTTGGTCCTTGCCTACTGACTGTCTAAGAAGGCTACCTGCAGAACCTCTCAAGATGCCCAACCTATCCACATGCTCAATCCTCGTTTGGAGGCCTATCACACTGAGTCCGAACATCTCCTGGCTATCCACACTGGAAAAAAATCACTGAAGAACTACTATGATGTGGTCTAGCTGAGTCCTTGGCCTGATTTTCATTCTATAATTCATCCCATCCTCACATCCTAGTATCTGAACTATCACCTGAAACTATTCACGGCCAACCTGGGGCATATCCCTCTGGTTTCCCACTACTACGAGTCCACTATTCACCGCATCTGAGAATGAACATAGCCTGATGATATTCACCTAGATCCTAATGGTGTGTCGTAATCTATCCTTGAAGGTCCTCACCCTATTCGCGTCATCTCTTACCATAATAGTTGAAAAATGAGATAGGTAAGTGAAAGTAGCTACAGAGTCCATGAGAGACATGTCTCCCTGCTGAAGACAAAAGAACTCCCGAGCTCTCTCACCTCTTAGTGTCTCTGGGTAAAGTGATCAAAGAACCTGTCCTCGAAGTCCTTCCATGCCAGTCCCTCATGCCTACGAACCTGAACCTGCACATTCCACCAATGCTTTGCCAGCCCTCGTAGCATGTATGTCGCCAGCTTGACCATCCACCCTGGACGCATCTCGAGCTGCTCGAAGATCTTCTGCATGATCTCAATCTAGTTTTCAGCCGCCTGCAGACCACCCTCAACCTGAAAAGGCGGTGGGTGTTGTGACTGGAACTCCCGTATCAGATATTTCATAGATGGTTCTATACCCCGTGCACCTCGGTCGATCCCCTGCAAGACACGTACGAGGCTAGCTCGGAGATTCTCACCGAGCCATGGTCCTAATACTACCAAACTCAACTGTTGTCATGCCTGCACTGGATCATGAACATGATCCTATCCCTAAGCCTGTACATACGGCTCTTGCTCCGCCTGCACTAGATCCTGAACCTGATCCTGCACCTGCGACACTATATCATCACCCGCCTGATGCTCCATCAAGACGTCTAAGAGAAACCCATTGAATAACATAAATGGTCAGACAACCCACATACATAACAATTTATACACATATAACACACATAAAGAAAGCAGTAAAAGGCATTGCATTACTACTACCCTTACTCTCCCCACCGCAACCATACCCCACGGCATCCCGGCCTCGTGGCCTCCTTACCTACCCTTAACAGAGCCAAGTATCAAAAGTACCTCGGGCCATGCCCATCCTGACAACCAATGTTTCCTAAAACTGATGACCGAGTCGCCCAATCCTAGTGATCAAAATCACCTCAACTGATAGTACATGCCTGCTCGTATAAGAGCCATACCTAAATTCCCGGCCACATGCAATTCTACAAAAAAAATATAAATCATGGAATCCACATTTCAACAAACAACCAATTCTATAAGGAATTTCACCTATTCACATTTCAAAGCATATTAATAATGGAAATTGATATCATTCACATGGAATTATCACTTCAAAATGCATATGTGTAGTTAAGAAATTTAAATACCCTAAAAATGTGTCTATCCAAATCCAAGCAAAGAAGCCTTATCATATCGGGCCAAGGTCTGATTCTCCCTTACCGCACCAGGTCAAGGGTGAAATATCCCAATCAATAATATCACATGCCACGTGATCCACTGAGGTGGAAATCATATAAACTATAATCTGAAAAAAAAGAAAACAGCAAGTCCCATCCATGGAAACATGGTTCATCCCTCGTACCTGGGGCTGCAGGAAACCAAGAACATGGTAGAAAACCAGTTCTTGTAACTACCTATCTCTATTCTACCATATCCAAAATAGAAAAACCAATAAAATAATAAAAGAAAAGTCTCAATCGAATTAGTCGACAGTAAAATGGTACTACTAAATCTCTATCAAGAACTCCTCTAATACCACTTTGTAACAACCTGGACCTGAACAGCCACCTGAACAGTGCTAAACGGGTCGGGTGTTACTACCTTAGGCGCACCTCCCCAAACGCCAGAGGATGTCATCTAGAAGTAAGGGTATTATAGGTATAGTGGGGAGGATATACCCTCTCGAAGGATAACAAGGGTACTATTCTAAGTATAATAATAAAAATGCAGTAGAATAATGACTTAGAATACTCAAACCAGACCCTCATAGTGGAAGCACATTCAATATCGATAAACAATGGTAGAAATAAATATTAACCACAATAACAGAAAGTAAACACAAGAGCATACTGATCACTTGTAACTACCACTAAAAAACAAACATTAATCCAAAGTAGGTCATACATATCCATATGTAAAGGCTCCAATGGATAACCCACTATGGCTACAAAACAAGTAAGCATGCTGATACAGGAAAGTAAACAAAACAAAGTAACTCCATCTAGGAAAGACCACAATGTCGATACCATCTTCATGCAACAGCTAACGCAACCCAGCTCCTGATGCTGTCCTCTTTACTACACATAAATCCATAAAGTCTGCACGCGTCGTAAAGGGCCCATGCAGGGTGTGAGACGAATCTTAGTATGATACCACCCAATGGTGCATACCTAATACAAGTGTTTAAGAAGACATAAATTGATAAAGAAAATAGTAAACAACACGTCGCACAAATAAATAAAAACTCCATTGGGGCTCAGAAGCCACCATGGAGTGTCACCTTCTTTGGCCAATTTCGGCATCTCTGTCATGTAACATGGCACCATGTGCCCACTGTCACTGTATGTCTCAATTACCAACATCCCAAAGGCACGCCCAATTGTAGTAACCCAGAGGAACAACGATGTATGTCCTCAAATAAGTTACCAGAGGGACAATGATGTCTTCCCTCAAATAACGTAACCGGAGTGACAATGATGTCTGCCCTCAAATAATGTACCTGGAGGGATACAGATGTCATCCCTCAAATAACGACGAGCCTCTACCCCTACCCGATCGCCTAAATTCTATCCCCTGAAGGCAACACATCTTATAAGTGGCTTCCTACAACAAGAACCCCCAAACCAATAGTACCTAAACCGCAACTAACGGGGGACTATACCCAGACAAGTGGTCAAAACCACCTCATCACAGAGTCTCTCTGTATTCACACTACTCAAATTTTCCAATTGAGCGGTAATAACCAATATAGTACCCAAGCCTCAACACCCATGACACCTCATGTCCTTGTGACCATGCTACTCAAATCTGATGGCCTTGCCATCCCAGTAACCCATGCCGAGCCAAAACCTGATAGTCATCCTGCCTCAAACTGATGCCCATGACACCCAATACCGTGGTCATAACCTCCCAACATAACCTGGGGCAAGCCCAACCTGTGATCAGTATCACTCGAGAATATCTGGGCCATTTCCAACACAACCCAATGGTTCTATCACATGCGATTAAGTAAATACATATATAATTATTTTTAACAGAACACATAAATATGACAAACCATGTAAACAGTTTAAAAGCACTAAAAATGTGTTTCCCCATACCAGAACTATGGTTTTTAAGGTCTCCAACAATTCTTATCAGGTTCAACAAACCATACTCAATAGTTTACAATACAAAGCAATTTTAACCATTTTGGAATTCCCTAGCCAAAATGCCTCGGTGAGAAATGGACACTCACCCCACCCCACTCAAGAAAAACAGGTAACATGGCATACCCAAAGGCATCCCAGAGGTCAGATAACAATTAAACATGCAATAAAAGGTAATACAGGGTCACCCTCAAATACCCAAAAATGCACCATAGGTCGTGCCACCCAAAAGTCTATGAAAACACAAAAAAAGGTATGAACCACCAACATGAGACTCGTATGATGATACATCTCTGAAAACAATCTTCAATTAGTTATTAAACACCGTATATATACAAAAGAATCAAAACCGCTCAAACCCCAATAAGTCATTCTAGAACAGAAATATAGAAAAACGGATCACGAGGAACCGAGGCCATACCGAGGGGGTTCTAACGGATCAATTGGTGCTTTAATCCGAGTTCGAATGAACAATATAGAGAAAAAACAAGTTTCGTCCTGCTCTCCCCACTCAAACCCATTAAAGGGTTTGGGTTCTACCTCAATACGAGGCTACTGTCCGTTTTAGCGGGGAAAAAAATAAACTATACGGTATGTACTTTAGTACTACACATCATGTATCATTTTACTGTTCATAAGATGGCAGATACTCCGCTAACTTACATTCCAGATACTTTCGACATGAGTAAACATCATTTACATGGGGTACACAGAGTGTACTTGTTTTTTCTTCGGTTCCTTACTGACATACCCACACACCCTAATATTCCACTGAATTACTTTCCCGAACCTGCTGACATGAGTACACGACGTTTACCAGGGATACATGACGTGTACTTAGATTTTCTTCTCTTTCACACTGCCGTACCCACACGCCCTGTATATGATATGATATTATATGATATGATATGATATGAAGGCTACATGGAGTGTTTCTAAACACTATATCAGCTCATAAATCTCTGATTCAGAGAAGGAAGAATTGAATCTAAAATCTAATATGTGTTTTATGACTGAAGAATATAATGTAAGAGTCCATGGAAGAGGAAAATATATATGGTATATAGATAGTGGATGTTCAATACATATGAGTGTAAATTCATCAAATTTATAAAATTTAACTAAAATAGATGGAGGCCTATTCACCTTCGGTGACAATGCCAAAGGAAAAATTATTGGACTCAGAATAGTTGGAGATCCTTATAGTATCTCAATTAATAATGTAATCTATGTGAAATGATTGAATAAAAATCTGATAAGTATCTCTCAAGTTTGTGATTATGGATATTGCGATGATTTTTATAATAATTCATGTCCTTTTTTTAAAGATGATTTTCAAAAAAAATTGATCACCCAGAATAGATAATGTCTAAACTTTGTCATTAAATTCATTGTGTAAAAAGAAAGTGAACTATTTAACTAGTATAATAAATTAGTCATGGATATCGAACAGAATAATTGGTCACTGTAATAAATATTCTTTAAATAATTTATCTAATAAGGAATTAGTTTTAAGATATACCAAATCTCAAATTTGATAGTGATAGGTTCTATAATGCATGTCAGATTAGTAAGAAATACAAATCTTCCTTCAAATCTCTCAACTAAATTGCTACTTCAGATTCCCTAGAACATATTCACATGGATTTATCTGGACCATCTAGAATATACATATGGATGGTAAATAATATTTATATGTTTTATTTGATGATTACTGTAGATTTACTTGGGTATATTTTCTAAAACTCAAAAACGAATATTTTTTCTGTTTTTGAATGTTTTTGTAAAAGTGTTGAATATGAAAAGGGTTTTAAAATAATTTCATTAGGAAGTGATCATGGAGGAGAGTTTGAGAATAAGAAATTAATTATTTTTTCTCAAATATGGGTATTAAACACACCATCTCTGCACTAAGAACAATTTAACAAAATGGAATTGCTGAATAAAGAAATAAAACTATTCAAGAAATTACTAGGACTATGCTAAATGAATATTGTCTTCCAACCCACTTTTTGATAGAATATTTAAGCACAACATGATAAATTATAATTAGATTTTTAATTCTACCAATTTTCAAAATGTATACTTATAAAATTTGGAGTAATATAATGCGTAAGGTAAAATAATTTAATGTTTTTAGATATAAGGTTTATATCTTGAACACAAAGGATAATCTTGGAATGTTAGATCAAAAAGTTGATGATGGAATATTCATAGGATATTCTTCAACTTATAGATATTATAGAGTATTTAATAAAAAATCAAGGATTTTTGAAGAATCAGATCGTATGATTTTTTATGAAACAGATCCTTTTAATAAAGTGAAAGATCAAACAGATGAAAAGATGATTCTTCTTACAAAATTATACTTGATAACTTGAAAAATGATTTTGAAAATATAAATAAAATTCAGTCCAATTAAGAAGAACTTGATAATGATGAACCTAAATTTTCTCTGTCTGGACAGTCTAAAATCTTGAAGAATCTACCTTTAGAGACTGTTATAGGAGATATACACATAGGAATAAAAACCACAAGAAGTGTAGGAAACCTAGTGGAATTTAGATTTTTCTATCTCATCTTGATCCAAAGTCATTTGAAGGATCCTTAAAAGATGAAATATGGAGGTTAGAAATGGAAGAGGAGATAAATTAGTTTAAAAGTAACAAAGTATAGAAATTAGTGGAAATAACATCGAATTATCTAGTAATAGGAACTAAATGGGTCTTTAGGAATAAAAAAGATGATCAAGGTATTATAACTATAAAAAAAGATAGACTAGTATCCAAAGGGTATAATAAAGAAAAAGGTATAGATTATGATAAAACCCTTTCTCCTATAGCTAGATGTGAAGCAATTATAATTATTTTGGCCTATTCATCTCATATGAATTTAAAATTATATAAAATGGATGTAATGTCTTCCTTTTTAAATAGATATTTAATGGTGGAAGTTTATGTTGAGCAACCTCTGGTTCTGAAAATTTTCAAAAACTAGATTTTTTTTTAAACATACAAAAGCTCTTTATGACATCAAACAAGCACCTAGAGCTTGGTATGAAATATTATGTTCATTTCTTCTAAAAAATGGGTTTACAATTGGTTTTTCAGACCCAACCGTCTTTATGAAAATATTGTTTTCCTAATTTATTATTATTTCAAATATATGTTCATGATTTTATTTTTGGATCATTATATAAAAAACATGGTAATGATTTTTTAGAATTTATGCTAAAATAATTTGAAATGTGCATAATGGGTGAATTAAATTTCTTTTAGGGACTTCAAATATATCAAAAGGATTATTGAAATGTATATAATCAACGTAAAAACATTGCTGATTTATTAAAAAATTTGTTCTAGAAAATAGAAGGACATTTTCAACTCCCATGTGTACTAATATTAAATATGATTTGGATGAAGATGGAAATATAGTGGACAACATGTTATAAAGAGGTATGATTGTAATTTTACTATATCATACTATTAGTAGAACTGATATTATATTTTTAGTATGTTTGTGCTAGATTTCAATCAAATCATCTTACAGTTGTAAAAATGATTTTTAGATATTTAAAAGGAACAATTGTTTTGTCTCTTATTTTTTTCAAAAACATTTGATTTTAATATATTATCAAATTCAGATGTAGATTTTGGAGGATGTATATTAGATAGAAAAAACACTTCAGGAACCTGTAAGTTTTTAGGAAAATAGTTTAGTGTCATGGTCAAGTAAGAGGTAACACTTAGTTGTACTCTCAACCGATGAAACGGAGTATGTATCTGTAGGCAGTTTCTATGCACAAGATCTATGGATGAAAAATACTCTAATGGAATTTGGATTTAATTTTAATAATACACCTATTTTATGTTATAATATAAGTGGTATAAAAATTTCAAAAAATCTAATAAGTTGTTCTATAACTAAGCATATTTATATTAGAAATCATTTTCTAAGAGATCATGTTCATAAAAAAAATATATGTTTATAATTTGTTAACACTAAATTTTAAATAGCTTGTATTTTTACTAAATGAATTCCCACTATTTTTTTATTTTATTAAGGGGGGGTTAGGTTTATTAAAATTTTAATTAATTTATTTTATTCACTTTTATTTTATATTAATTTATTCTACAACTAATTTATTTCTATAAGGCTTATTTAACTTTCTTGATTTAATATCATATTATTTCAGTTAATCTTTGTTATCTTAAATCTATTTATGCAACTTAATTATTAAAAAAAAATTAATAATTACTATACGAAATGAGAAATGAGGACATGTGTTGTCTGTCATAAACCCTTCGTATTCCAAAAACCTTTTTACCCAAAAAATCGTTTCTCCTAACCCAAAATCTCCATTCATCCTTCCAAACACAAGATATTTAAAACCTCAGATATCTATATCATCAAAAAAATGAATTAAACCAAGAGATTTGAATAAGGAGAAGAACTTGACCCAAAATGAAAATTAGTTATAGGCAAAAAAACTCTTGAGGGAAAAGTGGTTGATCTTGATTGGCTTTATCAGATGAAATTACTCCTAAAATAAGCATTGAAATTTAAAGGACTCGAGAATGCTTTCTATAACATCAACTCAAAATTTCGTTATGATGTAGAGATAATCTATTTTAATAAAAGTGTATGGTGTATTTTTGAGATTCAGAGCACATGAATTATTCTAGTATCGAAGATAAGGATTTCACTATTTTTTCTACTGAGGTTGAAAAATATTTGAACTACCCACATGAAGAAGTTTTCAATTTCAATCTTAAACCAATTAGTGATAATGAACATTCTTTTTAAGACATTATGTCTTTTCTATTCATGTCGACGGACATCCAAAAGATGTTTTTAAGGATTTAGAAGTTGACCATAAAATTCCGGTGAAGTTTACTAAGATAGGAATAGAACCAAGGCTGGATGATATAGAGAAAATACTTTACCCAGACATATATATAATGTTTCTTTTTCTAAGTGATATTAAATTTAATTTTCTGTGATATTTATTTCAGTATATTTATTACTTCTATACACCGGATACATGAATTAAATTCGATCCATGTGGATGGATAATTTCAAGGATTCTATTTATAAACCTCATGATCAGACTAGTTGATGCAAGATTCAAATTTCATCATAATAATGTTTTTAATGCTATAACAATATTAAATCTTGGATTCATATGGAGCACTATAAAAGGAAATATTTTTCATTTTGGGGTTGAGGAAAAAGAGAGCTAAGGTGTTCAAAAAGAGGGTGTAGCTGAATCACGAATAGATGTTGTTTCACAACCATCTAAGAGGTGGAATAGATTTAATACTGAAGTAGAAGAAGAAGAGGAAGAATAGATTCAAGAAGGACTTATTATGAAACCAATAAATATAAATGCTCCTCAAGTTGAAGAAAAAATGGCGGCTTCTAGAGAAGCAACATGGTCAGTTTAGTTGGAAAAAATGTTATTAAACAAGAAATTCTAGTTGTGAGTCAATCTAGTTAGCTTGTTATTGTACCTCCATTATATGAACTGGTATAATAGAGAATTCTGGTACAAATAGTTCAAGAAAAGAATACTCAAACTAAAAATTTTCAATCAATGATTGTTAAAGAAGAAGTTACTGAATGATCAGTTATTCAAAAATAGCAGATTTAACGGGAAGCAGTTACAGAAATTCAACCCCTAATTTTAGAATAGAATATGGGATATTCAAATCATATTTATGGTGCTCAGACCGAAATTTTAGATAATCATTCTTTTTCTTGTGAAAAATCTATAATGAAAATAGTGGAAGATTTTTTTTCCTAAAAATGGTGACAATCAGGCTATGAATGTAGATGAGGGGACATCAGATGCATTATCTCATCATTTTGAAGAAATTGTGATTAAATTCAACAAGTCATAGGAATATAATTCCACTCTGCAATAGGAGATTGATGTTGAAAAGAAAAAGATTCAAGAACATAATGAAAATACTATTTCTACAAGGGATTTTGATGACTTCAAGAGAGATATATTAAATGTGATTTGGAATATCAAATCTAAATCTATTTCATAGATATATTTCTCATATTTAAGGTGGAATCTGGGTAGTCAGTTTGAATCAGTTATAGATTCGTTGAATCAGGCCAGTATATCTACTCCTACCTCTACTACATGTCCAGATTTGATTAGAATATTTCAGGCCATTTCTTCTGTTATGGCAGACATGAATTCTCTTCTTCAGGACATTTAATGAAAGAGTGGTCGTTTGTCATCATTATTATACAATAAGAAATTTCTTATAGATAAATTAACTCAAGTATTTCCTTAGATTATATTTATGATTACTTGTTTTTTAGATAAGTTGGATTTGTTCATGAAACAAGAGTAAAGTCTTCAAGTGTTTATAAAGCTAAACATAGTGGAGAATCTGAATGATAAAAATGACTCCCAGATGTTGATAATTCAGCTAGGAGACAATATAATGAAGAATCTCAGATTGAAAATGAATGATCTAAAGGAGATTTTGGAATAATTTCAAAATTAAAAACCAACCAATGCTTAGCCTTTTTCCTACCTTGAACCACAATAATGATAGTTTTTGTTTCCTAGTCACAAACATTATTGTATTAATTTCTTTATTGAACATTGAACATTTTACTATCTATATATTGCATTTCATTATTTGATCTACTTTTGTATTTTTTTCTGATAGCTAAAATTCTGATTCTTTTTATTCATTATATTTACTTATAACATTTACTTAACCTTCAGTTCAATGTTAAATTTGTTTTAATCTGTTTCTATACATTCTTTTTGATACCACAAAAGGGGGAGAAATTTAGATAACAAAAAATTTATATTATTCAAGAAATTTAGATAAGTATAAATATTTCTCTAGGGGGAGAACTTTTTATATTTCGTCTTTATCAAAATATTTATACCAAATCGAAATTATATACTTTTAATGTTTAAAAATTCTAAATTATATTGCTAATATTATAGAAATGATTTATGGGTTTTGTGATCATAAAAGAGGGGGAGACTGTTGGGTAAGTATTTTTTCAACAATACTCTATAAATATTATTGATTTTGATGCTCACAAATACCCTTTTTTGTTTAACTAATGATATTACATTTGAGTGTATTTTAGGAAATTTATATTATTTATAATTCTTATCTTGAATGAATATTAAACTATTTATTTGAGAGAAATATTAATTAAAGTTCTTGGAATTATCTTAAGCGTAATCTAGAAACCATTTCACCATTTTTCATTTATTAGAAATACTATTCATTCAATACATCGAAGAAGGTAATGTATGAAACAAACCATACGTTTATGTTGAAGGATCAGTGTGTATGGTTAATCAACCTTACATCTGAAGAAATGTATGTTTAAGGAACATTACATTTTGATAATAACATTATAATTATTAGAAATAAAAGGTATAGTTAATGAACCCTATGTAAGTATGGAACTTTACAAACCTATGGATTATGAACTTTACTTTTCTAATAAACCTTATTTAATCAATTTTATGTTTGGGAAAAGTGAACGAATGAATAATCAATGTTACATTCAGATTTCTTTTCTGACATGGATAAATGTATGGATTATCAACCCTATGTTATGAATTTGAACCCTATGTTTCTTATTTTTTCATTTTGTGAAGGAACCTTACATTTGTCTTTTCAATGCTGGAAATTTGAATTTACGTCTTTAATAGAGATTTTTTCATTCGTCTTTGTGGAATATATGGGTTATTTAATGAATGGTTTCAACTAAGTCAAATCTCATCATAAATTATTTAAAGAGCCTTTTACATTTTTCCTTTTTCTCTTATTCATAATGGATGTTACAACCACTCTAAGATGTATTTTTTGAATTGGAATTCCCTTGATTTTCCAAGCATCTTATGCGGATCTGAAATCTTACTGGAGATTTATCATTATATATCTCTTTGAGTATCATATGAAAGAACCAGGATCTATATATACTTCTCATATATAAGTTTAAATGTTATTCATTTCATTTTATCCTATGAAAATTGTTTTTTAGTGCTACAACGATTAAGTAAATCAGAAATCAGGACTATATTTTGGAGATATACATATTAAAATCTTGAAACAAAATGCTCTATTCATTTTGTTATTCTTAATATCAAAGATATCTTGTGAAAAATATCTTTTCAAATATATTTCCATATTATAATTCTTTTGAAGACCAATATCCATCTTCTATTAGTTTCATTCTACTAAAACTGATTTCTATATTTATTTCTCAACAAACTACAACTTATATATCTTGAGTTTCAGATACATGTATTCAGTCATGGTGCAATTTCAGCTTCACGCACTAAGCTGTGGATTTATCAGTTACCTAAAAAACAATATGGATCTGGTTTATAAGGCTTTATTTATAAGGGTGACAACTTCATGAACTCAGTTGTGGATTAGTCTTGCGATACAAGGACCTTACTAGTGCAATTCACCAAACCTACAGAAAGGGTAATTGGTGGAGCGGACAAGAAGATATGTGTACCCCGAACCACTATAAATTGTTTTCATTCTTTCTCTGTTCATATTCGATATATATACTCTCATAATAAAACGTCTCCATCTCTAACTACTATTTATTTTAATCAATATAATTGTGAAATTTTTTAAAAGGACACAATTCACCCCCTCCCGTTTAATCACTATATTCTTTATGACCTAACAGTTCCCAATTCGATGGGAGTGGGAATCTCAAACATTGTTGTGATACTCTCTATGTTAACTCTAGTTTTGTAAAGAAATATGGGTCAAGAGGAACATTCACCCCCCCCCAAGAATTAACAAGCCACAATCGAGAGCATTATGAGACAAATACATCCTACATTCAACGGATCGTATGATCACTCAATCACTGAAAAATGGATCAACTCCATTAAGAAGGCCTTCTCTATCGTTGAATGTTAAGAACAATTGATGGTTCTTCTAGATGCTTATCATATGGAGGGTGAACCAGATCAGTGGTGGACATTGATAAAAAAAGAAGCCTGAGGAAGATATCGAAACATTGGAATGTAAGAATTTCCAGAAAATGTTTTTTGAAAAAAATTTTCCTCTCACCCTCCAACTTAAGATGGAAAGGTACTTCCTTTCCCACATTCCAATAGATGATTAATCCATTAGATCATACGAGGAAAACATTACAAGGCTTTCATGAAATGCCTATAGATTTTTCATTACCCCTGAATAAAAGGTTCACTTCTTTTTTCTTGGGATAAATCCTAGCCTAAAAAATCCCTAGAGATCTATGACTTCAAAAGCTATGAGGAAATTGTCATGTGTTCCCTCAAAGTTGAAATGGAAATCCTAAAATATCAGGGGTATCAGGGGTATAAGAAGCCGAAAGTGGACTTTAATTTTAGTTGCATGATGGATAAACCCATGAGTGCTAAGAAATTCTAACTCCCCACTTGCCAAAGGTGTAGAAAAAATCACCCCAAAAATTGACTAAATGGGATGAGGAAATGCTTTAGGTGTGGAACAGAATGGAACTAGTCCATTAATTTCCAACAAGAAATACATATTGTTGCGATAGAGGGGAGGAATGCTCCATTAAACCCTCAATTCACTGTTCATTTCTCTAACAGCAATGAACTATGGCACATTACAAACCAGTTCCCTTACACAAAGATTTTTTGATACAACCAACAAACTCCATGGAAGTTAGAGTGAGCTTTGGATATCACCACTACCAAAGAGGACCCCAAAAACGTTGTGGGGATAGGTACACTAGTTATTAATTCATGGAATGCTAACATACTTTTTTATTCTGGTTCTACACATTCTTTTATATCCTAAATTTTTAGAAGAACAATCCCAACACTACTATAAATCATGGTAGTAGAGATATATTTGAAAATGGAAAATGGGTAAATCATTGCATCCCAGGAATATAACTCCACCCCTATCAAAATATTTGGACTGAACTTCCCAGAGAACCTCGTCTCTGGTAGAATTTTATTCAATTCTTGGCACGGATTGGATTTTCCTATATATATATCCTACATTAATTTCTAGGAGAGGTAAATAACTCTCCATATGGAGAATCAATCCCCTATTCTATAAAAGTGCAAGTAATAGGATGAATCTTCTTTAGCACCATCATCTTAAGTATGGATATTAAAACCCTATGAGCATGCATATATTTCATAGATGATTGAGTCTATGGATTAAATTGTCTATGAAGACATTCCAATTGTCATGTAATTTATTGAGGTGTTTCCTAAAAAATTTCCTAGTCTTCCTCCTAGAAGAGAAGATAAATTCTCGATTGATATTATACCTAGGGATTTGCCAATATCCAAGAATTTTTATAGAATGGGTGTTGTGGAGATTAAGGAACTAAAGAAACAAGTATAAGAAAATATAGACAAAGGGTTTATTTTCCAAGGGGTTTCACCAAGGGGTGCACCAATCCTCTTCTTCGGGAAGATGTATGGGTCAATGTGCCTTTTCATTGATTATCATGAGCTCAAAAAATCATTATAAAGAAAAAGTATCCTTTATCACAAATTGATGACTTGTTTGATCATCTATGTGTATCACAATACTTCCCCAAGGTGGATTTACAGTCATTATATTTCCAAGTAAGGGTGACGAAGGAGGATATCCCAAAATTATTTTCATACAAGGTACGAGCACTATGAATTCATAGTAATGCCTTTCAGACTCACTAATACTCTAGAAATCATTACAGACTTGATAAATATATTCTTTTTGGATTACCTCAAAAAATTGTGGTCGTCTTTATAGACAATATTCTATTATACTCTAAATCCAAGGAGGAGCATGAAGCGCATCTAGGCACTGTACTATAGAACTTGTGAAAGGAAAATATCAATGAAAAGTATAAAAAGTGTGAGTTCTTATTGAAGGAAGTCACATTCTTGGGTCATATCATCACAAGGAATTGAATATCTATGGATACCTCTAAGGAAAATTCAATTGAGGGTTGGTTTTGGAAAACATCTATGACAAATCTCCATAGCTTCCAAGGGTTAGCTGGATATTATCGCAAATATGTGAGAAATTTCTCATGATTGTAATACCGTCTTACCATGATAACTCAGAAGGGAGTCAAGATTTCTTAGAGTGATGAACATGAAGATAGCTTCATGGAGTTGAAAATAAGTCTTATCACTACACCCATTCTCACACTACCCACAATTTGAGATATTTTTGTGGTATTTAGTGATGCTTAGAACAAGGTTCTGGGCTATGTGTTGATGAAAAATGATAATGTCAATGCCAATACTTCAAGTCAATTGAAATTTCATGAGGAAAATTATCCAACACAAGATCTAGAGTTTTCTATTGTAATCTCCACTTTAAACATTTGATAAAATACCTCTTTGGAGAGAAGTGTGAAATACATACAGATCACAAAATCCTTGAGTATATATTCACACATAAAAAGTTGAATATGGACCAATGAATATGGTTAGAGTGGATCAATGATTATGACAGGTCAATTCACTACCATCTGAGGAAACCGAACAAGGTGAAAGATTCTCTAAGTAGAAAGGATCTAGAAACTCTATCATTAATGAGAGTTGGAAAGGATCCAATCTTCTTATATATGATGAAGATTGACATGGTAATCATAATGAAGGGAACATCATCAATCATTTCAAAGATGATTTCTCAACATTCTCTTTGGGAAAGGTTAATGGATTCTCAAAAGGATGATGTGGGAATTCAGATGAAAGGGGAAACTATTAGGAAAGGTATATTCTGAGAGTTCAATGTTAATTAAGAATAAATTGAGATATTTGGGTCAAGACAAAGTGTTCCATAAAATTTGGAGATAAATAATAAACTTTTGGATGATGCACATAGTTCAAATATCTCTATTCATCTATGAAACACAAATATGTATCGAGATCTCTAAGAGAATTATTGGTGGGATAACATGAACAAGGAGATCGCAGAGTATACAAAAAAGTGCATAGTGTTTCAACAAGTGAAGGCTGAGAGGCATAATTCTAAGGGGATGATGCAACCATTGCCCACACCAATGTGTAAATTGGAGAACATCACCATGGACATTGTCATTAAACTTCTGAAGACATCCAAAGAAAAAAAATGCTATATGGGTTGTCATATACTGTCTTACAAAGACTGCACAATTCATTGAAATTTAGGAGGATTTCTCAATGGATCAACTGGAATGGATATAAATCATAGAAGTGGTAATGCTTCATGGAGTACCAATATCAGTTGTATCTGATTGAGATCCAAGATTCACCTCTATGTTATAGAAGAGTCTCCAACATGATCTGAATAGTGAAAAGAACTTCATTACGGCGTATCATCCTCAAACTGATGGAAAATATGATTAGACTATCCAAACACTTGAGAACGTGTTGAGATCATGCTAAATGTACTATAAAGGAGGATGGGATCAACATCTTTCTCCGGTTGAGTTATCTTAAAATAAAATATTCCACTAAAGCATCCAAATAGATCCTTATGAAGCCCTTTATGTGAAGAGGTGAAGAACACTGGCCTATTTGGATAAAGTTGGGGAGTGAAAACTCTTAGGTCCATAAATGGTTGAAGAAATTGTGGAGAATTATAAGGCCATCTAGTTACACATTAAAGTTGTTCAATGTTGATAAAAGAGCTATAATGATAATAATTGATGAGACAAATACTTTGATGTTGGGGACATGGTATTTCTCTACATATCACCGTGGAAGAGTGTTATGAGATTTGGTAAGAAGGTAAATCTTATTCCAAGGTACATAGTCCCTTTTGAGAACCTTGATCGCATTGGAGCAGTGGTATATCAACATTCACTCCCACTGAAGAAGCCGGTAAAGATCATAGTTCATAAGAAAAAATGTCTAGTAAATAATACAATGCCCCTCATCAAGGTGTTATGAATAAACCACATGTTTGAAGAGGAAATATTGGATATAAGGGATGAGATTAAGAATAGTTACCCTCATCATTTTTAGTGTGCATAAAGGAAATTTTAAGGGTTAAATTTCTTAAGGGTGGAATATTGTAATGACCCAAGCTTTTAACAATGAAAATTCATCTTGATCTAATTAAATGTATTTTTATGTAAACTAGTTCTATAAAACATATACAATTCCTTGGTTTTATGTTAATTATTTTTTAAACAATGTTAAGAATTTTTACCATTTCTAATATAGTCATTGAATAGTTATTACATGATTAGTATAAATGTAGGGCTTTAACAAATCCAATTTACTCAAAAAAGGAAGGAATGGCCTCATTCGGTATAATTTTCCATACAAATCCCATTTTTAAGAGCATAGAAAGAAGGTATCATCACTAGGATTCTCTCTTAACCAATCCCAAGTTGATCTTCAACATTTTAATCTGGAATGGAACCACCTACAAGAGGAGTGGAAGTTAAGAGAGATTACCACTCGACCGATGCTATCTGAGCCAGCCCAAGAGTCTACTATCATCACGCACCTTACCCAGAGGTCTTATGCAGGTGTTATAAGGGGTTATGTAATAATCCCCTCTCACTATGATTATGTGAATTATTTTTTAGAGAATACTGAATATACATTCAATTTATTATTTTTACATTTTAAGTGGTTTTTAAAACACAAATAGTATTTTTAGTTAATATCCAAATTCAATTGAGAAATTTATTTTGATGAATTAATGGATTTTACAATTAAATAATATTTTAATAAAATATTATTACTAAATTAATTTTTATTATATATAAATGATCATATAATTTTTATGAATAAAATTGTAATTTTTATTAAGGTTTGATAGCTATTTTCGTCAAAACCCATGAATTTTCGGTAATACCAGTTTTTATTTTTAAAGTAGAAATTACAATATTTAGAAAATTATTAAGATAAAATTAACATCATTTTTGGATTCAGGACATTGGAATTTTCAAATGGTGAATTTTCAATATTTTCTGAGATAGTCGAATTTTTGTGTAAAAATGAAATATTTTTTAAATATATAATGTGTTTTATGACATCATAATGACCCAATAATGATGTAATAAAATATTATTGAAAGTATTTTAGGCCAATATATGTTTTATCTTTAAAATAATGTGATTTTAGATTTTTTGGAATAATTTTATGGTGCCTTAGTGGACCCTCTAAAACATATAAAATATTTTAACTTTTTAAAATCATTTCCTAGATAGTGTCACTCACCTTCACATAAGAAAGCCTAATATTTTAATAATTTTGACCATTGGCCTTATAAAATAATTTTTTTGCACTCCCTTTTTGAAAAACCAATTAGAAAAAACCATGGGATGGATTGGGGTATGGATTAGTTTAATGTATAGTGTCCAAAACCTAAATAATAAAGAATCCTCTATCATTTCCTATCTAAACCCACTCAATCTCACATTACTCTCCACTCAAAAGATTTTTATACTGACAAAACTCTTCCCTACTCTCTATTTAATCCTCCCAAGGAACCCAAAGTGCCAAAAAATCCTCTCTCAATCCTCTTCTAGGCATTTGGTATCATACTTCCAAGTAAGTGATCCTCATTTTCCTTTCTTCTTTATTTGTGTCCATGTTTTCATATATTTTTATGCCCATTTATTTTAAATTAAAAATACTGGGGTATAATTTTTAAACCCCCCTATGTGTCCATCCTTATATTTCAATGATGAGAGACCCATTTCTCTCTCCTTAATTTCTTCCACTACTCCCATTACCATACCAAAATTCCTTAAGGGAATTCTCTCTCCTCATTTACATTTAATCAATTCTTTTATATTAAGCATCTAAATTCCATTACTCATGTTTATATGACCGAAATACTATAAATTTCATGTACATATTACTAGATTCCCCTTTCTCTCTTATTGACCATTTTTATGAATTCTTATGTCACGTTGTTATACTTCCAAAAATGCATCGTGATTTACCAAGCCAAAGACATTTTGTAGTGAATACCATGCCCATTTCCCTATAAAGGGTATTCACATATGTGAAAATTTACTTATTAAATATATTGTTTCATATATGTATTAAAAATTCTTTTATCATGGAATAAATAATAATGTTGAAAGTCAATGCATTGGGTGTTCCCCAACCTCCCCACCACTTTATTGATACAAATAGGATGACCTAAAAAACATCTATAAAATTATCGTACCATGTTGACTTTTAAAGGAGAATGTTATGTGCCCTTCCAAAATACCTTCTCGATTCGTGATAACAATAAATGATTGGTTATATTGTAACAATGATAATTTCAAAATCATTAAACCTTGTCAAAATGGAAATCATTGGTCCGTGTATACTTTACAACAATTATATGTAGTTTTTTTATATTCCAACCCTTATAACCTTGTGGAAATAAGATCCTATGAAACGATAGTGAGTAATGTACAAAATGTTTGATGATACATGTTTTTCAGTATATCATGATGATCCTTAGTGATTGGTGCTCTTGATATTTTGAGGAATAGATTTTTCATCTTAGGAACATCCTGAAGATTGAAATGCAATATTCCTCTTGGTGATAGATTAATCTAACCTCTACCACTAGCACCAAATCAGAATGATAATATTCCAAAAATTGAAAGTGAATGAACATAAACTCTTATATTATGAATTGAAAGGATCCATATATTGATCCATGTTGTTGCAATTAGGTATGAATCTCTTAATTTGATTCATATATCACATAATTCCACCAAAGTAACCAGGTTTATGGAATCACCGCTATCCCTACCATACCTATTGAGAAATATCAATGAATTGGATGAAAGTGAAAAATCACAACCAAATATACTAGCCCCTGAACTGATAGCACCAACATTTTCCATGAACCTGGCTTAATGAAATGATATGAATTACTTGATGAATAAAGAATGCATTTATATCCTGATAGGTTTCATTAACCATCCATTCCACCCCATCCACTCAAATCTAGTAGTTAAGTAGTGATATATGTATTTTTCAATCTGATCATGCCCCATAACAAACTCCTTGTTTTCCTTCCACACCAGGCCAATAAACTCAATTGAAAATATTCGTGGGAACACTTCCCCAATATAGAAATCCCTAAAACCATACCATACCCTCATCAGCCACTTCATCTTATCCCCCATGAATACCTCATCTCTATCATCATATATAGTTTATATTCTACATACTATTTGGTAAGCTACTAGAAATTTTACTCCAATAGAACAATTAAATTTCAACTCCTCGGTATCTTTCTTTACCATCACCTCACAAAAAACTCATGTGATGATAGATAATATCCAAGGCGGAACCAACTTCTGCACTTGGGCAATTCTTTTTTTACACACCACCACATTTTGTTCAAATCTCAATATACCTCGACAACTTGATGTACGATACTAGTCTTGTCTATGGTGTACCTTTAACTTCAAAACACCACCACAGAACCACCAAAACCACAATTTACATTCCAATATAATAATAGAGAGTCATAATTGATATTTGGAAGTTACGTATAGTGATAAGGAACCAATTCATCATAGAGATTTAAATTGAACACAATGTGAGTACCCATTTATGAGTGTTTTCCCTTGATTTCCAGATCAAGAAATGAAGGAGTAACCCAATGACCAAGCAAATTAAATGATCCAACCCCATTTCAAGAGTTGTGATTTTGATGGTTGTACTATTCGAGTATTACACCTTCTCTCTTCCATTATGAGGTAGTCCCCATTCATAATTCTGTGAGTCATGCATAGAAAAAAGTTCAGTTTTAATGAAATTGGATTGTATTTTGGAACCCCAATACTAGGTTATAGTAGTCCAACATGAATAGATTCAAAACTAATATTGAGATTGTCAAACCCAAAACACCAACATTATCTTATGGAAGGTCTGATTCCTTTCCACCACTCTATATCATGATGCTAGTATCAGTGGATGTGAAACCCCAAAATCAAAGGACTATTTAAATGGAAAAAGCACAATGCCCTTCATCAAGTGCATGTGTGACAATAAAATTTAATTTTCTATAGTAGTGTAACATGGACTTATAAATCCTCTATATGACATGGTGACCCCCTCTCAGTGAGATCTGACCTTGATAAAAAAAATGGATATTCCCTTTCATTATTAACTACCTAGTTATTTCTCCAATTCCCAAGATCTCAATTTATTTAATTTTGTAACCCCATTACCATCCAATTCCTATAAACCAATTGGATACATGGTGTTGTTATTCAGACAAATAGTCTACACCAGTGAAAAACACTTAGCAGAGTTCATATTGAATGTGGAACACCATGTCTATGTCTTTTAATAGTAAATTCCTTCTTAGTGATTATAGTTGAAACCTAACTTTAATAATGAAGAACATCCCTCTAACTTCAAATACTCTCATATATATAGTACGTCAAGGGTACTATGCATAACTAGATAATTTTTTTCTAATCAGTGAATGCATATAGGTGCAGCATTTGAATTTGATCAATAAATTTTGTACCCAAATCAGTTCCCTCTAATTGTTCCTACCACCTCACCCTCAAATGTGACTTTTCTTTTTCACTTCTTCCCAATTCGACCTTGATTCCATCTAACTATCCTCTCTCCTTTACCTACTGCTAGAAATCCCAATCCCTCTGATTTGAGAAACTAATTTTGAGCATCATGTTTTCTTGAATCCAATGATATATGAGTGATCCTAGACTTTCCCATGGAAAATAATCATTCCTCTCAAGTGGGTGGGAATTACAATTCATAGAATCCAATTTCCCAACCTTCAATTTATCTTAATCAAACCATCCATGAATTAATAGGATTAAATTTATGAGATCTCACTTCTTTGATATTTCTTTTTCACCCTATTGAACCATAGGGTAGTGGGACCTTGAAATTACCTGGTGATCCTTCTAGATGGCGATGTTTTAGGGTCCAAATAAGTTATAAGATATTCACCCAATAATTGTGTTATAAAATAACAGTTGTCCATGGATAATGGGAACCTTGGGATTCATGAAATCCTTACTCTCTATATTAATGATGGTTGTGTGGTCACCTCTCAATTATAGGACCAATAGTATTCAAGTGACCCTATCCTCCTTCACCAATTATCCCCCACCCTATAGTTAACCAAAACCCCCTATAGTGCCCTATTTCATGAAGTGTCATAGACCACACCCAGCCAAAGTCAAAGGCAAAGTGGTCTATCTCACCCATGGTTGACCAACCAGGTTCATGGGGGTTTTCAAGGTGTTGTGTCCTCATTTAGTAATTGGTATCCATTTTAATACCCGATGAATGGAACCTAGTTACATGTCTGGTATATTATGGATTGACTACAATGATGAAATATACCACTTAGATTACCATTTTCTAATGAATTTTGAGGCTATTTTAAATTTCCAAACCAACTCAACTAATGCTACAATCTTGTTACTTCCTGGATAACCATGGTTACTATTTCACCAAACCTATCTTGATATTATTTTGATTTAGTGGATATCTAGTTTTGTTATTGATTGATACTTTTGAGAAAATGTATATAGGGATTTCCCAATACTGGCCAACCAAACTCCCCAAACTAACCCAAGGTGATTCTATTAAGAGAAATTTTGGAATTATGTTAGTGGACGGTTTGTATTGGACTGATAATGGTTTTTTAGAGGATAAATTGGTTTCTATATGTGAAATACCAATCGACTATAGATAATAAAATGTATAACCCACTACGCAGTTGGTATTGGAGGATCAAGGTGGTGGCCCTAGAAATCACATGAATTAACTACTATTTCAACATCAAGAGTTAGGGATTATGGTGTTCATATTCAAAACTATAACCACATCCCTTATGTTCATTTTTTCAAAGGTCTAATAAAACTATAAAATATTATGTTCTAATAGTGATCTCAATGTCTTTCATTGTATAGGCGCACACCAAGAAGCTTCTGAATAAATAAAATAGGTTGTTTGATAAAGGTTGATCATGTTGGAATATAGAATGTATTTATAAAACCAATTTTCATTTTTCAAACAACCATTAATAGATAGTGGGATAATTTCGTGATGGATTAGTAAAATCCAATCCTATCAACCACACCACATCTTGAAAGACCCACCTCCTAAAGGAGTCATTTGGAAGCCCATTGTGGAATTACACTCAAGGAATTGTATGAGACAATATTCCAATGTATGAAAGTATCTTATTGAATGGAGTGGATATCCCTATTTTTTATATGAACCCCCATTTCTTCCAAAAAAATCACACCATAATGAATCACAAGAATACTAGAAAGAACGCTTCTTCTTATAGTAGTTGGGAAAGTCCCATGAACTCATACTCAATGGGATAACCATTTTAATTACAATAGGGAATTCAATTAAACAATAATTCACATTATTAATGATCTTGTTGAAAAACATGATAGGAGTTGAATGATATTTCGAGGTTTCAATACCAAATCAGTTCCAATTCCAAAGGAACCACGTTTCCATATATTATACAATGGTCAATCTATATTCAATGTCACCTAGGGGTACTAGGGTTTCAAATTTCATTATTATCTTATAATATCATCATTCACCATAAATATATTAATTCACCTCATAAACCACACAAGAGGCAGGCCCAAAGGTTAAAGGCCTCTATTTTGGAGGGTAAGTCCTCTTTTTAGAGGTCATGTGGTTGATTGCAATGATAATAGAATAAGTAACTAGTCTAGATAATCAACAATAAAGGCTCATTAATATTGTTTTTAACAATGTAAAAAACTTTTAATGTGATGCCTTGTTTGAATTAAATCAACACCTCATGAACCATCAATGGGTTCAACCATGGATTCCATGGAAAATATGACCAAACATCTAAGATACATGAGACCTTATTTATATGAGGTAGATATATATAGGATTATTTATGATTTTAGGGGGGTTTATCGATTCTTCCCTTTTGATATACATTGGTTGAGTCAATTTTTATCTCGTACCCAAGGTGGTCGCTACACATATTACTTTTATAAATACCTAAACACTGATTTTGAACTTTTGATTCCTGGGTTTATGGGATTCTTGAGTGACTAGAGATGTGTAATGATGTAAAATATCATCATAAATACACCATTTAAAGGGAATAATTATTATATAACCTTAATGATGGATGTTTTTTATTGGGTGTCAGCTATTATTGGATTTGGGGGGATCCAACTCAAAGGGTACAACATGAAACTAACTTTTATTATTCAAGCTAGTATCAAGCACTACTGTTGATTCCACGGTGGTGTATTCTAAAGCCATTCTAGTTAAAATTTCAATATCACTCCAAAATACAAATTATATTATTTTATGGGTGAATAATTTCAGGTTCATATGCATCCTAATAAAAATTGATCTCAGTAAGGAGTTTGAGAAGCGATGGGGTGATTTCAATGAATAATATATCCAATGGGGTTATTTTCCATATATGAACATATGGGTACTTGATAGGTTAATGTTTAATCTATTTTAGTAGAAAGATATCTAAAAATATAAAATAAAATATTCCTTGTTATATAGGGAGAAAACTAGAAATTTGTACATCGATAGGAAAAACAATTGAAAAAAGAGGGAGAAACACATGTTTGATTGTGGCCACACCACCATATTTGGATGGGACACTATGTAGTATGGAATAATTTAGTTGGAAATACTATTTAGGAATAATATGGGTTAAGACCATTATCAGATTAGTAGTGATAGAATTATTGGAGTGCAATAAAAAAATGGGGGCATAAATAACATATGGCATAAGACCAAGGAAACAATAAATCAATCCTACATGAACATTACTATAGAAATAGGAAAAAGATTATATATTATCCATATCCATATATATAGACAATGAATTATTAGATCAAAATTGATTCTATGAGGTTAGATGAATTAAATTAGATCCTACGATCCGAAATGGCATGCCAATATGAAAACTACCAAAACTTGTTTCAATTTGATTGTAAATGGAAAACCCACCCCATATCCAAGAGACTATGGTGTTCCCTCAACAAATATAACACTGTTGATGTTGGATTTAATATTTTCCACCCAAAATCTCATCAACCTTAAAAGAATAACATATCCCAAAAACATTCTCTTAGTCAATACGAATGGTATCATTACCCCAAAACCCCTAACCCATTACTGAAGATCACTATAACACGGATGATAGTGCCCAAAAAAGAGATACTGGTGAAGGTAAAATAGAAATAAACCTTCCCCAAAAGAATACATATATCAATGAACTATCCCCCAGTAACATCTCCCATAAATGTTTTCACATAAGAGACCTTGATATTGATACTTGGAATTAGATGCATTGATAATAAAATGCTTGATACTTGTGGTATTACTAAGAATCTAGATAAATACTTCAGTCCCCAAGAATACCATAGATTGATCAGGTTTGAAGATGTGTTAACAACAACGTGATGGGATGTATTGTTTGATGGATGGCGGTTCGTCTAGTGTGTCTTGGATCTATTAACCCTTATGTTGGGGGGTTGTTCTTTTGATTTCAATGATTGGGTTCTGGTTATTGGTGTAGGATCACAAAGATAACGAGGGTTTTTAGCATCGATGATGTTGTTTCGGTTGATTTTTTCTTTTGTGTTTCATTTGATCCAGCCACCGATGATGGGGTGGCAATGACGATGTTGGTGTTTCCAAGAGTGATAATGATTATTGGGATCTATTTATGATTTCATGGTGATTATGGAAATGTGTATTTGGTTTTTCAGATCTCGATGTAGGTTGGGACATGACACGCAGGTTCTCCAGTTCTGCATTCCTCCCCATATTTTGAATTTTGAATTTTGAATTTTGGATGAATTGATTTTCTATGGTTACCTATATCTTTATAGAGGCGTTTCAAAAATGGAATGAAATGCAATGAAATGGAATTTTCAGTCAATAGAGTGATG
This sequence comes from Viscum album, assembly GCA_963277665.1. Lineage (NCBI taxonomy): Eukaryota > Viridiplantae > Streptophyta > Magnoliopsida > Santalales > Viscaceae > Viscum > Viscum album. The sequence continues at coordinate 480,540,091 of OY728134.1, forward strand.
ATATGATAGGTTGTTTCACAATTGAAAATCATTTGTACATTATTCAATTATTGATGTTTTTTCTCTACCAAATATCTCAATTTTGATCCACCTATCCCACTCCCCTTCCATATTCATGAACACCCTAGAAAACATACCAAGATGGATTAATAGATTACTAATCCTATATCACCATTGTTCATTGAGTTCATAGTTGATATATTGACCATTCCCAAGTCCCTTTCTAGTCAATTCCTTACACGGCACCTCAAATCCACTACCCTGAGATCACTTTCCATCCTCCCTAATAATTAATCTAATCATACTCTCCTGATAAATCTTATGATACCTTTGACAATCCCACATGATTGTATCATAATAGTGCATTCAAACCCCAGACTCTTTATTCAACCAATTTCAATATTTGTATCATAATTATCATGCTCGATATAACCCACTAATTTATACTATAGTACATGACACTAAGAAAACTATTGTCCATGGAACATAAATGATGATGATTGTTTAGTTGTCTTCATCCACCATGAATTGATAGAATTCAATTAGACTTGGTAGTAGAAAAACATGCCTTATTATTAAATAATGGTAAACATCCTATACTTGGAAACACATATCAATGATTATACTACCTCCATTAAAAGCCTCTAATTCACTCATAATGATTTTCCAATTCCTCTACTCAATGAAATTGTAATTGGAACACCAATATACATTGATTCTCATATCCCATGGAGCGGCTTGCACAATCGAACAGATGGTCTTGGTGCCAACACTCTTAATTGATGGATATTTGCAGCATCATTAAAGTGTATATATATATATAAAATATGTGCTTCAAATGTTTTCACCCCATGTTTCTACCTAGTTAATTATATCACCACCAATAGATATCCCATATCTCCAATCAAATAGCATAGATCTTATAGTAGGAACATTATCCATACGAAATAAGTAAGTATCATTACAAAACTATTTCCATTAATCATATTGTAAAATATCAGGATGATTGATCATAATGGGAAAAAAATATTGTGTGATGATCTAAAGTAGTATAAGTATTTATGATAATGTCAAGGGAATGCCTTAAAATAAGTATAAGCATAACAAATGCTTCTCATATCTCTCAAATACTAATATTGTTATAAAAATGAACATAAAAAATGTTAGAAAACAAGTAAAGGCCAATTTCATAGTGACAATGAAGATAAATAAAACTATAACTAGGGTATTATGAAATAACTAGAGAGTAAAAATGACTAAGATTCATAGTGGAAAACATTGTTGCACATTTATGATCCTACCTCTTAAATAATCATTATTTGTAATGACAAAAAATAAAAAAAAATATTAAAACAATTTAACTACATTAGGTACTGAGGTATCCCCATTTCTATTGACTATGGAAATAACTAGTATAACCCAAAGTCAGTAGTAGTAAAGAAAGAGTGGGATCTATGAATGAGATATACTCATTTTTTTAAACTCAGTGGAATTGATTAGTGGGTTGAAAATTTCTCCAATGGGTTGAGAATAATCCTCACTCAAACAATATCATCTTGAATGGATTCACCTATGAATATTATTCTATTGATGTTCAAATCATCAATTAGGTTCTCATTAAAAGTGATATCATGGATTTCTCCATGGGACACTTCCAGAACACCTAGGGAATTATTTTCAGCAATAAACTCTCCCACTTTATCGTGTATATAAAGTAGAATATCAATGATCCATTCACTATATAGGTGAATATTGGTGGGATGATCATCAACAATTCTATAAAAAGATGAATATGATTATCAAGAATCATCTTAGTATATGCACCTATCTCATGAATTTTTGTAGTACTAGTTTAGAATTTTTTTCATAATAGTATAAGAAGTATCACTAGTTCTGACTTTGTTCCTCACAAATTGAATGTTGTGAACCATTTCTATTCATTATGGGTAGATATAAAATGATTCCCTCCTTGAAGACAATCGGTACATGTACATCAATGGGTTTCAATGGGATTATTGAATTGGGATACCTTTTGTTCAGTATCTACAGTGAAAGGGGTGGAAGAAACCTAAATCCCACACATCAGTAGTCTATATGTGAACAAATTTCACATGGTTTGTGTGGGTATGGAATACCGATCATTTCATTTTTAGATCTATTTCTCCAAGAAACACTCAACTTTTAAAACCTTCATACTCATTCCCAACGGTTCTCACATCGATATATGCATAGTTTCAAACAATTGAGGTCATCCCAGGTGAAAGAGTGTTATTAATAATCCATAAGAAGCATTGATGATTTTAGAGTATTTTAGCATGTAGGCAACACTCATACACATTGTCTTCGACCACTACAATGAATTATTATGTACATGACACTATATTCTGCAACAAACACAAGTACCAGTATCGTTCTAGGTGTGGTATATTTCCCTACACTAGCGAATCCTCAAAAATGATTCATTCTATCCATCTTCCCATGATGCAACTACTATAAAATTTTCAAAAAACCACCCACGTATGGTATACTTAGTGGTCTCATTGTTTCACATAGCCTTCCCACATTTCATGGACCCCATGAGTTGTTGTCAAGATTTCAGGTTCTGATGTATCCCCATGAGTACCTAAAAACACCACTCAATCATGTTTATCTATGCATCCCAAAAGATTGTCCCACTATGAAATTTTTTTTATAGCTATGTGGTGAGACTAAAAACCAACAACCGAAAAAAATGAAATGTATCATTGTTTTCTATGGGTTTTAAAATGTTGAGCCAGGATGATAACCTCTTGGTTCATTCCCCATTGTACATTCCAAAGTTAACATAGAGACTCATCTACCAATGACCCTCACCACATTTCCAACAAGCTAAATAGTACCGATCCCATAGCCACTTGGTTCCACTAAACTACTAGTGCTCAATGATATTCATGACACTATGTTACCCCATTTCCATTCATTCAATGTTTTCAGACCACACATTCTCACACTGAATATGGTACCACATATGGAAAAACTTCTTGCCCACACCCAATAACCCACTGGGTGCAATGAGTATCCCCCCACTATTTCAAATTAATTGATTAAAAAACCAATTCACTAATTGTGGTTGGGGAAAACCCAAGATATACCCAATAGATAAATGGATATGCTTATTGGGTGCACTCAACACCCAACTCGCACTCAAAGGAAAACCCATGTCTTAATACTAGATATATGTTCTGATGGTTGTATTTTCTAATGGTTGGTGGATAACTGCATTCCCAAGCATGAAATCCTCACCACTACTGTTTCCCCCTCTTCTAGTTTTAACATAACTATGTCCGTACCTCATGTAGTGTTCTAACCCCAGTTACCCAGAGTAGATGCATTATTACTTATCATTGTCATGATCATAAAATATGATGTCTCGAAAGACCGATTCGTTTAGTAGCCTTGGAAGTACTAGATACATTAATAATGTTTATATTACATCATAAAATGGAAAACAACATAAACATTGTTTCCATAGACTACACTGAGATCCAAAAGACTATCCCTAGAGGTCAGTTATAATATAATTATTTCCATCCTTATAAAAATAAAAAATAAAAAGGGGTGAGATCATATTCTCAGTAAGGATAACATTATAGTGGAAACATTCATAAATAAGCATAAACATTTAAGGAAATGTATAACTAAAACAAAATCCATTTAAACTTGAACTTCAGCATAATATGGAAAAAAATGAAATGAAATAATTCCATTTAATTATTGAAATGGATATTCTACTTGTCGAATGTAACACCCCGAGATTTTATGAGAAATATTATTTTAATTTCATTAATGTCTTATGTTGTATTCTACACCAAGATTACCTTGCGCTATACGCAACACCGTATTAGCATGCAGTATACGCAACACTATTCTTGGACCGTGTTACACACAATTTTGATAATAGTTATTCTACGCAACATTGAGTATATATATATATATATATATTAAATGTATAAATGAAATATGGTTGGATTCTGTTATACGAAACAACGAAATATTCTTTCACAACACGCAACCCTGACTTGGCTTGCATTACACGCAATCGCGACCTTCCTCGATAGCGTGTGTTGTACGCAATACCGGGTTTTAATAAACAATGTTATATTATTATAATATTGTAATGAACTAGACGTTGTGAATATTATTAACTAAATTTTGAATTTTATAACATTATTATTCATCTTACACATTTCTAGAACATGGTATAAGAACAAAATAAATTTTTCGGGTAAAATAAGTATTTTTCAAAAAATGCAGTTTTGCCGCCTTTTGATGGCGCACCCACATTAAATATGGTTTTTGACATGATTATAAGTTCAATTTGACAAAATAAAATTCTTCTTTTGAATCAAGAAATAAAAATTTACTTTGGATAAATTTTTCATATTATTCTGGTAACTTTCACATTTTAATGAATAGTAAAAACACGCTATATTTTAATTAAAAACAACTTTTTTCATCGTAATATCATATGTGGTTAAATTATAATATTGAATGGTTTTAAAGTATAAATAGAATATATTTTTACAATTTAATATAATTTATGTCATTAGAATTGATTTTACCTTGAATTCGTAGGTTAAATCAATTCAATCTTTTGCAATGTTTTAAACAAAAACCCGTTTTTATTCGACAATGGGATTAATTTTAATTTAATTTCTGAAACTTCTGTGTTTTTCATTTTAAAAAATGGATTCCATATTTGGAATCAGTGGGTCCAAATTATGTTAATAGGATACTTTTTTTTTGGGAATTATGAATAGTAACTACGGTAAATTTTATTTACCATAGTTAATGGTAAATTGGGTAATTAAGGGTAAATATAATATTTTACAATTACCCTAACAAATGTAAAAATACTATTGGATGACTAAAAAACGAACCATATCACCTAAGGGTCTGATTAGATTAATTTAATTAAATTTTGTCAATGAAAATAATTTAATTATTATTAAAACCAAAGAATGTGACAACATGTCACTTTCTTAAAGCTTATAAGTATAATAATTTTAATCTAGTGATAAACTTCATGAAACTTCGAACATTAATAGTCTCCAGAAAGCTAATACAATTATCTACATCATAGGAATTTATTTAAAATTTTTAGGGATTAAATATTTATCATTTATTATGACAGAAAGATGATGCAGTAATTGTCTTATTAATGAAATATTGACATAATTGATGTTATAAATGCCCAAATAAATGTAATTTGATACTTAAACTAATTTTCTAGGTTAATATGACATGTTATTGTTTATTTAAGTAACTTGGTTCGAACTTATCATTCTGTTATAAATTTCATAAAAATCATGTACCAAATAGTGTCAAAATTGACATAAAATAGTTTTTATAACAAATATTATATTATTAATTGTTATTTTATTCCTAAAAATCTAAGGTTCGGCCAAATGACTTAGATAAGATTATATATATTAATAATAAACAACTTGGGGTTATTTTGGCTTGATATAGTAAGTTTATTAACCATATAGTGTAAGAAAACAAAAAGACACGGTAAAAGTAAAATTATTTAACTTAGAGTTAAATCTAATTGATAAGGTTAAAATAATAACCTAAACTTGTCTAAATCCTATTTGTTGATAGTATTTCGACCCATCCCCACTTTACCTTCGAAATAAGACCCTTTGGAACCATTATAAACCGATTTTGACTTTAATATAAAATAATATTTTGAGATATTCCTAAGGTGCCCCTCTCCTCCCTTATAAAAGGGCACCTCCTCCCTCTCTTCCTCACACAACTTTGAGCCTTCAAGATCGGCCAACCCCTGCCAAAATCTCTTCTCCACTTCCATAGTATCATCCTAGTGGTCCTGGTATTCTTCATAGACCATCCTTAGTTCATTAAGTGGAGGTTAAGAAAAGGCGCGTCAAAAAAGAGGTAATATCCATTACCGATCTTTTTTAATTTCTTTCTTCTTCAACTTCATCTTCTTTATTTGTTTCATGATAAAGTTATAACATCAGTATTACTTAAATACTGATATGTTATTATAAATATGAAACAACCCTAATTCACCTTCTATCCATCCTACGGAAAAATGAAATCACCGCGCGTGCGTACGTACGGAATACTGTCTCCACGCCGTGGTGTAATCTATTTTCCACCATCACCTTACAAGGATGAGTATAATGGTGTAATGAGTAACTATATATGATTATTATAGAGTGATATTGATACTGAAATAGTATACATACACTTCAACACAATTCCACGACCATGGGAACGATATCATCGCTCGTGCGTACGTACGGACTACCGTCTCCACGACGCGATGAGATTCATTCTCAATGATTAACCATTCATGAATGATTATAAAGTATATATAATATGTACTAATGAAATATATGACATAATAATGATACTAGATTTATTTATATATTTATATGTATGTCATCTACTTAATTCCATTCAATTCAATAAGGAAACGAAAACAGTGTTCATGCGTACGTACGGACTACCGTCTCCATGAACGGTGTATTTCTTTCCCTTTAATGATTTATTATATATATGTATATCCTGAATATATATATATATATATATATATATCATGTTTTATGTTCTGGAATTAAGTAATAATGATCTAAGTAATCATATGAATAATTACAAGTCAAAACACGGACGACAAATGAAACAATTTTACACAAAACGCTCTTTATCATGGAATTTACAAAAGAACGGGTAATATAAAGTCATTAGTGAACCATATATGATATCATAACAATGAATTTGATTCTGTAATAAGTAAATGACATTATTTAAATCATTATACAGGAGGTTCAGACACTTACGAAGCAAATCGGACCTAAGGTAAAGGAAATATCACAATCTCATTTTTATCCGAGATTGCTTATACATTGGCATTTACTGGGGTGCATTTTATCATCCACATTCATGTTTCCTCGATTTGACATATTATTTACATCCACCTACAATGGTTTAAATCCAATTTTACCCTTCGGTGTGTTTTTATTAAAAGATATGAAAGGAATCTTTTGTCGTTTTTTGTACGAGGTACTTTTTTGGCTTTTCCGACAAAAGTACGAGAAGAATGTTTTTTTAACTTACACGGCATGAATGGATTTCTAAAAAATTATTTCCAAGAAGCTTCCTTTAAAAGTTTTCAAGTTTATTTTTAATCAACTTCTTTTAGTTTAAAGTTTTATGACATGTTAAGAAAGGAAAAATGTTTTTAAAGAAGAAAGGATATTTTCCTCAAGAATTCATTTCAAGTGTTTTTTTTTCAAAACAATTTTCCATCTAAGATGACGTTATTTGATATGTATGTTTCAAGTAAAATTTATCTATGATTTAAATGGTTTCAATTTTCTTATGATGAAATGATATCAATTGTTTATGGATTATGATGGCATGATGTTTAAGAATCCCATTTTATTACATGGGTTATGCAATGATGTATGATTTATGATTTTGTGGCACACATAAGAATGGTATCATTATGAGATGGGTGGGACCTATATCTCCCTCCAATGCATTGGGTAAAGATTTTATATCTCATGAGATAGACATGGCTGAAATGGTAGGTTATACCGGTTCAGTGAAACAGGACTGAAACGAGGGTTACTCGATTCAGAAAGGGACTTTGTCCACTAAGATAGTCTTGGCAATGAGTCTTGACTAACAATAAATGATTCTCTATGATTATGTGTGTATGCCACAAAGTTTCATCTTTTAAGTTATGATTATTGGGATTTCATTTCACTACTATGATTTATCCCATGTTATGAAATTATGCTCTCTTTTGCAGGTTAAGATTTCCAAAAGTTATTTTCTTATGAATAGGATGAGATTGATTTTTCTTTTGTATACCCTTACTGAGCATTTGAGCTCACCCTTTTATGCTTTCTTTTCCCCAGGATATAAAGAAAGATTTTAGGTAAAAAAAAGGGAAGATCTTTATGGGAGATATTGAAGATCATTCACCACGATTAGAAGATTACGTTCCGAGTTTCCAAAGACACTAAACTATTACGATCCTTGTGTGTGTGTTTTTGTTATGTACTAAGTATTCTGCAAATGTAATGTAATGTCCATGTACGTCAAGATACGGGTCTCTACAGTTGGTATCAGAGGAAAGGTTTAGTCAACCTTTGGAAACTAGGATGCGAGAACTTTAGTGAGATCACTAGAGATATTTATAAGGTATGTCTAGGGATGTCCCTAAGGATAAGTATACGTTTAGGATACAGTCCTAGAACTATGGTAACGATCATAGAATTTAACATATGTTGTTAGATATTGAGGGTACTCCCCCTTTATTATGTTGTTTTCCCTAGCATGATTTTTTCCTCTCACACTACTCTTTTTTGGGTTTTAGAAAATGGATGGAAACAAGATGATTCACGATAATGGAGGATATGATGGACAAAGGAATGATATTCTTCATAATGAAATGGGATTTGGAAGTCCAAACATCATTATTATGCCGAATCAGCAATCTCATAATATGATCAATAAAGTAAAATTTGGTAAGTTTCCTGACTCGGCTAATAAGAGAAAGATGGAGTTTCATGATGATCATAGAGGAAAGAAAGTTCAATTTCCCCTATGTAAATCATGTGGGAAGAGGCATCAAGGAGAATGTTTCAAAGGAACTGGAAGATTCTTTGGGTGTGGAAAAGAAGGAAACAAAGCAAGTAAATGCAAAGGAAAAGGTTCAGTTAACAACATGGATGAGGATAATGGTATTGCTACGACATCAACAATGGTTAAATGTTTTAAATGTGGAATGTACGGGCATTATGCAAACCAATGCCCTAAGGGAAAGTCTCATGATGATAATCAGTATGGTCGTATGGGAAGTATTTATGTGGATGATGATGAAGAGACTACAAATGATATGTGAGATGAAAGAATTGTTGAAGCTCAGTCAATGGTTTAAGAATGTAGTGGAATGATTACATGTTTATCATGTGTAATGTTGTATAAGTAATCTCATGGTACTATGGAATAAAGTGACATGTAAGGATTGTTACACTGTTGTCTGATTAATGTTACCAGTATCCATGAAAGGTTATTCAGATATTTTTGGAATATAGATGATATGCGCATAATGAAGGGATAAGGAGAAAATTAAATGTTTGATAGTATTCATGAGCTCATTAATGATATAAGAAGATGGTTATATCATGGTTTGAGTATATAGAATTTTTGGATTTTGGTATGTGGAAAGAGTTAACATTTGACAGCATTCATGTTTTTACTAAGGTTTAATGGGTATTCATTTTTTTCAAGAGAATACATCATTAAGGTATTCACATGATTGGAATGTGACCAACAATATATATGGGGGATAAATGATGGTATTCACATGCTTGGTTGGCGACATTTCAAGTAATCATTTTATTTATACTATGAGCTTGGACCGAAGTATTTTAGATAAGCCTAATGATTGTAATGGATTATGTTAACCATAAGGTAGTAATGTTTAAGTATAGAACTTTTTTTTGATATTATTTATGTGATGTTATAGTAATGTAGTTTTAGAAAAAGGACAACCTGCAGGACGGGAAATAGCCCATCGCATCGGACAAGGATGTGGGAATCGAACCCACAACCGAAGTGCGACTGACCTTTATCGCCTACCACTGGCCTACAGGAAGTCCCTGTTTAGTAGAAACTAGTTTTATTATATTAAGCAGTATGATATATGAAGTATAAGTCCATTTTAGGAACCATATATGATTAATCTCACTATAGAATGACTAATGTATATTTAATAACTTTTGCTAACCTTTTGTTTGAGACAGATGGAATGACCCGTCATTCAATCACATGATCTGCTAACACTTCACGATTAACAAATTCACCTTCATTTATTTAAGAGATGAAGTAGAAATTGTTCAAGGCATGAACAACAGTGAGATTGTACCAAAATAAAGTAAGTATTTATTCTAATTCAAATTCTTCAACTTTAGGGAAACGATCTTAAAAACCAAAAATGTTGTCTTAGTGCTCTTATATCTGATTAATCAGATGGTACCTTAGATCGTCACAAATTTATGGCTTTGTGATTGCTAGCTTTTCCATAGCCATGTTCTCTACCACTCTCCATCAGAACATGATGGTTAGATTTCTCTTCCATATCCATATTTTCACCTATGTGGAAACCCAGTGATTAGTTTATTTGGGTAACCGTTACGTTTCATACTTTTGTTTTTAAAGATAAGTTTTGGTATTCCTTATTACGATGTGGGTTTCTATCAAAGAAACTTTCAAATAGTAAACCATTTATAACCCCGACGAATTTCGAGGGCGAAATTCATTTTAAGGGGGGTAAAATGTAACACCCCGAGATTTTATGAAAAATATTATTTTAATTTCATTAATGTCTTATGTTGTATTCTACACCAAGTTTACCTTGCGCTATACGCAACACCGTATTAGCTTGTTGTATACGCAATACTATTCTTGGACCGTGTTACACACAATTTTGATAATAGTTATTCTACGCAACATTGAGAATATATATATATATATATTAAATGTATAAATGAAATATGGTTGGATTCTGTTATATGAAACAAATAAGGATTCTTTCACAACACGCAACCCTGACTTGGCTTGCATTACACGCAATCACGACCTTCCTCGATAGCGTGTGTTGTAAGCAATACCAGGTTTTAATAAACAATGTTATATTATTATAATATTGTAATGAACTAGCCGTTATGAATATTATTAACTAAATTTTTACTTTTATAACATTATTATTCATCTTACACATTTCTAGAACATGGTATAAGAACAAAATAAATTTTTCGGGTAAAATAAGTATTTTTCAAAAAATGCAGTTTTGCCGCCTTTTGATGGCGCACCCACTTTAAATCTAGTTTTTGACATGTTTATAAGTTCAATTTGACAAAATAAAATTCCTCTTTGGAATCAAGGATAAAAAATTTACTTTGGATAAATTTTTCATATTATTCTGGTAACTTTCACATTTTAATGAATAGTAAAAACACGCTATATTTTAATTAAAAACAACTTTTTTCATCGTAATATCTTATGTGGTTAAATTATAATATTGAATGGTTTTAAAGTATAAATAGAATATATTTTTACCATTTAATATAATGTATGTCATTAGAATTGATTTTACCTTGAATTCGTAGGTTAAATCAATTCAATCTTTTGCAATGTTTTAAACACAAACCCGTTTTTATTCGACAACGGGATTAATTTTAATTTAATTTCTGCAACTTATGTGTTTTGAATTTTAAAAAATGGATTCCATAGTTCGAATCAGTGGGTCCAAATTATGTTAATAGGATACTTTTTATTTTTGGGAATTATGAATAGTAACTACGGTAAATTTTATTTACCATAGTTAAAGGTAAATCGGGTAATTAAGGGTAAATATAATATTTTACAATTACCCTAACAAATGTAAAAATCCTATTGGATGACTAAAAAACGAACCATATCACCTAAGGGTCTGATTAGATTAATTTAATTAAATTTTTTCAATGAAAATAATTTAATTATTATTAAAACCAAAGAATGTGACAACATGTCACTTTCTTAAAGCTTATAAGTATAATAATTTTAATCTAGTGATAAAAATCATGAAACATCAAAAATGAATAGTCTCCAGAAAGATAATAAAATTTTCTACATCATAGGAATTTATTTAGAATTTTTAGGGATTAAATAATTATCATTTATTATGACAGAAAGATGATGCAGTAATTGTCTTATTAATGAAATATTGACATAATTGATGTTATAAATGCCCAAATAAATGTAATTTGAGACTTACACTAATTTTATAGGTTAATATGACATGTTATTTTTGATTTAAGTAACTTGGTTCGAACTTATCATTCTGTTATTAATTTCATAAAAATCATGTACCAAATAGTGTCAAAATTGACATAAAATAGTTTTTAAAACAAATATTATATTATTAATTGTTATTTTATTCCTAAAAATCTAAGGTTTGGCTAAATGACTTAGATAAGATTATATATATTAATAATAAACAACTTGGAGTTCTTTTGGCTTGATATAGTATGTTTATTAACCATATAGTGTAAGAAAACAAAAAGACACGGTAAAAGTTAAATTATTTAACTTAGAGTTAAATCTAATTGATAAGGTTAAAATAATAACCTAAACTTGTCTAAATCCTATTGGTTGATAAGATTGCGACCCATACCCACTTTACCTTCGAAATAAGACCCTTTGGAACCATTATAAACCGATTTTGACTTTAATATAAAATAATATTTTGAGATATTCCTAAGGTGCCCCTCTCCTCCCTTATAAAAGGGCACCTCCTCCCTCTCTTCCTCACACAACTTTGAGCCTTCAAGCTCGGCCAACCCCTGCCAAAATCTCTTCCACTTCCCTAGTATCATCCTAGTGGTCCTGGTCTTCTTCAAAGACCATCCTTAGTTCTTTAAGTGGAGGTTAAGAAAATGCGCGTCAAAAAAGAGGTAATATCCATTACCGATCTTTTTTAATTTCTTTCTTCTTCAACTTCTTCTTCTTTATTTGTTTCATGATAAAGTAATAACATCAGTATTACTTACATACGGATATGTTATTATAAATATGAAACAACCCTAATTCACCTTCTATCCATCCTATAGAAAAATGAAATCACCGCGCGTGCGTACGTATGGAATACCGTCTCCACGCCGTGGTGTAATCTATTTTCCACCATCACCTTACAAGGATGAGTATAATGGTGTAATGAGTAACTATATATGATTATTATATAGTGATATTGATACTGAAATAGTATACATACACTTCAACACAATTCCACGACCATGGGAACGATATCATCGCTCGTGCGTACATACGGACTACCGTCTCCACGACGCTATGAGATTCATTCTCAATGATTAACCATTCATGAATGATTATAAAGTATATATAATATGTACTAATGAAATATATGACATAATAATGATATTGGATTTATTTATATATTTATATGTATGTCATCTACTTAATTCCGTTCAATTCAATAAGGAAACGAAAACAGCGTTCATGCGTACGTACGGACTACCGTCTCCATGAATGGTGTATTTCTTTCCCTTTAATGATTTATTATATATATGTATATCCTGAATATATATATATATATAAATCATGTTTTATGTTCTGGAATTAAGTAATCATGATCTAAGTAATCATATGAATAATTACAAGTCAAAACACGGACGACAAATGAAACAATTTTACACAAAACGCTTTTTATCATGGAATTTACAAAAGAACGGGTAATATAAAGTCATTAGTGAACCATATATGATATCATAACAATTAATATGATTCTTTAATAAGTAAATGACATTATTTAAATCATTATACAGGAGGTTCGGACACTTACGAAGCAAATCGGACCTAAGGTAAGGGAAATATCACAATCTCATTTTTATCCGAGATTGTTTATACATTGGCATTTACTGGGGTGCATTTTATCATACACATTCATGTTTCCTAGATATGACATATTATTTACATCCACCTACAATGGTTTAAATCAAATTTTACCCTTTGGTGTGTTTTTATTAAAAGATATGAAAGGAATCTTTTGTCGTTTTTTGTACGAGGTACTTTTTTGGCTTTTCCGACAAAAGTACGAGAAGAATGTTTTTTTTAACTTACACGGCATGAATGGATTTTTAAAACATTATTTCCAAGAAGCTTCCTTTAAAAGTTTTCATGTCTATTTTTAATCAAATTCTTTTAGTTTATAGTTTTATGACATGTTAAGAAAGGAAAAAATGTTATTAAGAAGAAAGGATATTTTCCTCAAGAATTCATTTCAAGTGTTTTTTTTCAAAACTATTTTCCATCTAAGATGACGTTATTTGATATGTATGTTTCAAGTAAAATGTCTCTATGATTTAAATGGTTTCAATTTTATTATGATGAAATGATATCAATTGTTTATGGATTATGATGGCATGATGTTTAAGAATCCCATTTTATTACATGGGTTATGCAATGATGTATGATTTATGATTTTGTGGCACACATAAGAATGGTATCATTATGAGATGGGTGGGACCTATATCTCCCTCCAATGCATTGGGTAAAGATTTTATATCTCATGAGATAGACATGGCAGAAATGGTAGGTTATACCGGTTCAGTGAAACAGGACTGAAACGATGGTTACTCGATTCAGAAAGGGACTTTGTCCACTAAGATAGTCTTGGCAATGAGTCTTGACTAACAAGAAATGATTCTCTATGATTATGTGTGTATGCCACAAAGTTTCATGTTTTATGTTATGATTATTGGGATTTCATTTCACTACTATGATTTATCCCATGTTATGAAATTATGCTCTCTTTTGCAGGTTAAGATTTCCAAAAGTTATGTTCTTATGAATAGGATGTGATTGATTTTTCTTTTGTATACCCTTACTGAGCATTTGAGCTCACCCTTTTATGCTTTCTTTTCCCCAGGATATAAAGAATGATTTTAGGTAAAAAAAGGGAAGATCTTTATGGGAGATATTGAAGATCTTTCACCACGATTAGAAGATTACGTTCCGAGTTTCCAAAGACACTAAACTATTACGATCCTTGTGTGTGTGTTTTTGTTATGTACTAAGTATTCCACAAATGTAATGTAATGTCCATGTACGTCAAGATACGGGTCTCTACATCGAATAATCACATGAAATATCAATATCCACTTTCATAATGACAGAATGCATAATGCCAGACTATCATAACCCCATAGTCAAGGCCTTGTGCCAAGACTACCAATAATATTTTGTCAAGGCCTTGTTCCAAGACACGAGTTTGTATTATGATACCTACCGACTCCTCGAGGAGCTATAGCGGGACCCACCTGTCACTTACTAAGTCCAATGCATTCCTCATATGAAAAGTATGTAACATTACATAAATATTCATATTAAAATTATCATACGAAGTGTCAATACTTTATCCACAAACCATGAATGGTATAAAAATATCACATCCTCATTCAAAAATAACTCATTAAATACAATATGGAAGATTGTATTGTAACAGATTAATCTCAATCAAGAATAATGAAGGATATTGACCTAGATGAAAATAATCTTCAAAACTATTTGAGAGAAGTATCCCCTTTTTCTTGAAAAAATTCAAAAGTACCATCAAGAAGTTGTTTAAAATAAATTTTTGAATCAAAGTGTCCCATGCCACTTTGAAACTTTTAAAAGGAATTTTAATTTGAAAACATTAATTTCCAAATAAATAAATCCTTAAAACTAATTTTAAAACATGGACATTAATGAGAAATATTTTGAAGACTAAATCTTTAAAACATTTAGAAATGTTATTTTAGTTAGAGTTTCAAACCAAAAGAGAGACAATTGAATACAAATAATTGAGGTAATAAAAACATTGAAATATCATGAGAATAAATGGATTCTTGATATACTATGTCAAAGTACATTATATACACCATATAAAAGTGATTTGGTGAATAACAACAAAGAAGTCTCAATGGAATGTAATTTGAGATGAAATATCTTATAAAGACCATATCCTTAAGTTAAGGATAAATCAAGGAAATAATTATGTACAAAAAATATTAATACAATCAATATGATTGTATATTCAGTGTGAATCAATCAGAGGACATTCACACATATTCTTGTAAAAAAACACCAATGAATTGTATGTTTAACTCAATAAATGGATATTGAGTTAAAATTACTCTTATCAAGTTCATATCGACGACTTGAGAATTTATAAATGGAGTGATTATGTGTATCAAAATTATATCCACAGAAAGGGGAGTGGTAATTATGACATAATCAAATGAATATTTATTCCACACATAATCTTGGAGTAAAATAATCAATGAAGTATGCGTAAAGTCGAATGAGTGGATGTTGAAATTTCAAATTCCCTTATCGATTGGGTAACTTACGAAACATACACCCATGAAAGAAGGAGAATACAATGATGAATTAAATATCCATAAATTAATTTATATTAAACAATTAATACAATCATGGGTAGTACACACACCACATGTAATAAATAAGTTGTGAGCAATGGAAATCTCTCAGAATTAAAAGTGAGATAAGAAACCCCTTACATTGTACTTTTTCCTTGGTAGAGGGTAGTTTTACCTCCTTTATAATGGTGATATAATTGTTATTAAATTATACAAGAATCATATACATTAATATTATATCATATATGATCTTTTAATATTTCTTTGTTATTAATATCTTAGTATTATCGTCGTTTTGGGTGTAAACAGATTCGTTTTCCATTATATTCTTTGTTATGTGAGTAATATGTGTTATGGATGGGATGTATCTTATTCATATCCAGAATGATATAATGTCTCTAAAAATTATTTTTAATCATCAAATGAAATTTAGTCTTGAATGGATAGGATGGGGAATAAATCTAATCATGTTCGTGGAGACGACAATCCGTACAAACACACGAGCTACAATATCACTCTTTTGATATAAAAATAATATATAATTGGATGTTATATCATATATTCATAACAATAATCATGTAATATTTATTATTTACCTCAATTACACTTCATTTTTATACCCATCCAAATAATAATATATTGAATAACAATTATACCACGACGTGGAGACGGTAATCTGTACACACGCATGTATAGTGACATGTCATTCAAAGGATGGATAGAATAATGAATATGGTTGTACCATATTTATAATAACATAAAATTATATAGAAGTTTCTGGAGTTATTATTTTGTAATGTAAATAAAAAAAAGAAGAAGTGGAAGAAGAAAAGAACCTGAAAGAGGGTGGTGAAATTATTACCTCTTCTTCGGGTTCATCCTTTTGATTTGTTCAAAAAGGATTCTTATGTTGGCTTTCTGACAAAAGTAGTGCCTCTAAGATGAATTTAGAGAAGTTGAGAGGATATTTGGGTAGGTTTTGGCCGAGTTAAAAGGCTTTGAAGGTGTGAATTTGTGACAAGGCGAATTTCTCTTTTATAAGAGTGCTGAGGGGAACCTTAGGAAGAACTTAAAATATTATTTTATAATAAAATCATTTTCAGTTTCGAATGGCACCAAAGTCGATTATTTAAATACTAAGGTGGGTATGGGTCGAAAACCACTCAACCAATAGGTTTTAGATAGGTTTGGGTCACTATATTAACCTTAACTTTAATATTTAACTCTTAGTTAAATAGTTTGACATTTACCATGTCTCTTTGTATTTTTATATTATATGGTTAATAAACAAACTATATAAATACAATCTAAAACCAAGTGGTTCATTAATGATAAACCTATCATTAAAAAAGACCTTTTCGGAACAGTAGATTTTTAGGAATAGAATATCAATTAATAATATAAAATTTCTTTTAAAAACTCTTTTATGTCAATTTTGATACAATTTGGTATTTTATTTTTTGTAAATTCATAACAGAATTATTACTTCGAAAACAATTCATATAACCTACCCTAATATGTCATATTACCCTATAAAATTATTTTGATTCATAAAAATACTCAAATTACATTTATTTGGGTATTTATAATATCAAATAATTTAATATTTCATTAATTATGTAATTACTGTATCATCATTGTGTCCTAAATAAATTAAATTATTTAATGTCTAAATTTTTTTAATAAAATACGATTATGTTGGAAATATTTTTATCTTTATAATGAATCTTTATAGTCGAATTTATCTTATGCATACCCCTATATTATAAATTGTATAGTTATTCAACATTGAATTTAAAACTTTTAACTCTTCTTTGAATTAAATAATAATAAATGCCCAAATCTAATCCAAGATGACCAAAGAGGTTCATATTTTCTTCCTAAGGTTGTTTTTGGTTGAATTATATTTATCCAATAAAATTATTACATGTGCTAGGGTAATAATAATATCATTTTTACCCTTAATTTCCCAATTTACTCTTAACTGTGGTAAATAAAAGTAAATAGTTACTATTCACCAAAAATTATTTTTTCCCTTATTGAACCACATTTTACTCTTTGATATTAACCATTTCTCTCGGATTTTCTAAATTCAACTCGCAGAAGTTGTAAAATAAAGTTTTATGTAAATTTTCAAATGCTCATATGAGGTGGGTAAAAGACGGTGAAAAGTTCTATAAACGTTTTATATATCTAAAATTATTATAAATTGACTCCAATGAATTACATTGAAATTATATAGGTATTATGTATCTTTTTTTACATAAAATAAATTTAAATAAAATAAATAAATATTTCAATAAATATTCTGTTTTTTACTATAACTTAGGGTTTTTCACTATTCATCAAAAATTGAAAGTTTTCAGAAAAATAGAAAAAATTCATCCTAAGCTAATTTTAATATTATGAATTCAAAAATGAATTCTATTTTACCGTATTCAAAATATTGAAATTTCATTTACTAGTTTAAAATTAATTCTTTTTGTCATAACCAAAAAGCGTATTTTTATGAAATAATAGCTACCAAAAGATTGACATTTGTTTATGTCCAATTTCAAAGTAAAATTTCTTACATTGACAAAAATTGGATTAAATGGTAAAAATATAAACTAATTATTCAACCAAAACATTCATATGTATTTTTTAATACTATAAATTATTTTGATTAAAAAAGTTTTTATCAGTTAAAATATATTATTTTTCACTATTCACCCAAATATTAAAGTTATCAGAAAAACACCAAATATTTATTAAATCTAAATTATTATTTCCTGATCCCAAAGAAGAATTTTATTTTTTTCAGATTGAATATATTAAATTTTCAAATATTGGATTTAAAAAGGGTTCTCCGTTAAAAGTCAGTAAAATTGCATTTTTTGAAAAATACCTCTTTTATCTGAAAAAAATGAATTTGTCCTTACATTATTTGTAGGAAACTCATAATATGGATTATAAAATTTTAAGGGTAACATAAAGTTAAAATTTTGTTAATATTATTGATAACCGCTTTTGAATGGCTAGTTTGGTAAGTTGTGGTGCGCTTTCACTCGATGTTGCGTGTAATGTGAGTTATTGAATTACTTTGAAGAACTAACGTAATATGAAATCATGGGGTGTTACAACTCAACTATCAGTTGGTACTGTGATGGTTATAGCCATTTCATCGGTTTTTATTGGACATTATGTTGTAGTGGTTCTATAATAACCTACCACAATCCATATAAATCATTTTTTATTCTTTTTTATTTAAAAAATAGTAACAATTATTGGTGCTTGAATTGGACATGTTCAATAAACACTATCCCAGTACTGCTAGTCTTATTATTTGATAACCCCCATATTTATAACCTCAATTTCAACTCAAGTCCCGCCTCCCACCTTTCTCAATCCTTGATCCTACCCTCCTATACGCTCCCAAGGAACAATTATACCAACATTATAGTGTAGTGGCTAACCTATCCTTACATTAACACTGTATACCGACTCATATATTCCCCCATGGTCTCCCAAGCCTATGAATCCATCTGATTTTGTCACCCATTTATCCCCCCTTTACATCCCCATCCCATATTCTAGTGGTCACTATTCCAATTTCATAATATACCATGATTTAGCCTGAATGGCCCGAAGGCCTTATTTTTTATTTTTATCATTGATAATCCCCATTTTAAGGGTTTAAGGGGAACCCTTACATGACATATAGGTCCAAGGAACAAGGCCCGGCAAACCTGAAATACAAGACCCGAAGGCCCAGAGGCATTCCATGCCCAATACATGACCTGTAGGCTCAACCCACTTGAATTGACCCTCTCTAGCTTTCTGTGTCATTGACCACCTAGCCCCCCCCCCCCCCCCCGCTTGCATTGATGATTGGCTAGCATTTCCCCGTACAAAACTGTACGGTGCCTGGTCCCGATAGCGGCTTTCATACCCTCTCGTTCTTCCAATCCGGTTAGCTCTACATCTGGTGGATGCTACTCTTGTTTCTCTGATCCTCTCATTTGGCCTGTTTTTTTGTGAACTGGCCTACTCCATGGTCTATGTGACCCTAAGACCCTGTGGCCCGAAGGCCTTTTGGTGACCCGAAGGCCCTAGTGACCTCGTAGGCCCAAACTAGTGGCCCGAAGGCCCAAATCGGTTGAATAGTTCCGGCTGCTACAGTACCAAATAGTAACTGCTACAGTGACTGCTACATTACTTCTACAGTAGCCCAGAAATTTTCCTCCACCCAGTTTTGAACCCGGGTCTCTTGGATGCCATGAATGAGCCCTTACCACTAGGGTACGGGCTCGTTGGCATAATATACCTAGATTTATCAATACAATCAACTAGTTTCACCCATCTTTTACTCATTGAACACCCCATATCAATTCTAATATGTACCCACACATTTTAGTAATTAATCCTATAATCTTCATGTTTTCTAGAACCACATTCTATTGATACTAATCTAAGAGCACTGATGATCAACCTCATCGATACTAGTTTCTAGGTTTTTCTTCAATACACCAGCACCCACAATACCAAAATGGATTTAATTGAACCTATTGAAATGGTTCTTGAACTGATCCTATATTCTAATGTGGTGTTCCTTAAACCATGTCATCCAATATACCAATATCCTTCCAACTTCACCCCCCCCCCCCCCCCCACACTATTAATTAACCTCAACAACATTCTAATGATTGTAAAATTGGTGGAATTAGAATCACAAGTCAATTGGGGTGGTACCATGTTTATGGACTTGGAATTGAGGGTTTTGATTAAAATTCTACCACCATTCCATCTTAACCCAAAAAACTCCTCATATCTGATTTGGTCTGAGATGCATGCACCAAGGACATTTGTTCCCAACCAATGTTTTCATAACTTCCCATGGGTGGATTAGCATATTAGTGGATGATATGGAATTTATTTCATTGAGATGTACATTTATAACAAGGTTAATTATTGATACACCATTGTAAAAGAATCTTGGAAACCCAAAGAAAACATGACCAAAGGACAATTCAACCATATATTAAAATAAATCAAAATTTTAGAAAATATCATTGACCCTTATATTGGTGTGGATTCCAATTCCGAAGTAGGTTCCCATACCACCACTGGCATTAGAGTAGTTGTATGGTTTTTGTTCCAAATCACATAGTCGACATAACATTTTCTCCAGGTTTTCACTAGGATACTTCATGTATCTCAGGCTACTGCCTGCTATGATTTGTTAGAACTAGTCTAGGATAATTCATGTGTCCAAGAAAATTACCTAGTCCTCATAGGTATGGGATACTTTAGGTATACCAATTATCTCTTGGCCATTCTTAATGAAACAAAAAAATATTGAGAATATAAGTAATTTTACTCTAGTTTTCTGGGTTCTTTTATTCTTATTGAGTGACCAAAAACATTAAGATGACCAATACCATCAAACTGAACAACCATCATATCTACTAGGAAGAAAGGTATATCAACTAACTTAACCCTTCTAGGGACCTTTCAGTTCTAGGGGTGTATGAGGCATCCACACCAAAAGGAAATCAAACATGCTATCACCACTAATCCAATTGAGTATATAGTACCCCCCTTGGGGAAAATCTGAGGAGATCCCCATTTCCATTTGAAAGTAGAGATTATAATTATCATCGGGTTTTTTCAAACTGATTTCTCTTCATCAACTTATCATACAGTCTAGAAGCCATGTTATTTCCTTTTTCTATAGCCTTGAGTTTTAAAATTGAAATATTGAACTTGTTGGTATGGGAACTCAACCCCCAACTATATGTGATTTTTATAATTAGATAAATCAGGACCAATAAATTAGATGGATATCAAAATTGAAGGAACCAACTTAAGGATACATTAGCCATAGGTATTCTTCATTATCAATATAGAGAGATACTGACCATTTGAGTTGATTCCATCCATTCCACTCGGAACTTTTCCATATCCATTCAACATAACACCCATTTCAAATTACATCCATTGGTTTTGTATGATTTGATTTTGATGATCCATAAGGGTGAGACCTTCTATTTATGGTTAGAAACCCTTAACATCGTGGGATAAAATTGAACTATATGTTTATCTTTAGTGTGGGGTGTGATGATTGGGGTATGTAGATATCATTTTGACCATGTGGATATTTGTTCAGAATCCCCCAGAGTACTAACAATAACTATTGATAGAAATATTTTCATTTCACATCAAATGTTATTCACTCTTTCATTCCCCCAAAAAATCAAAACCTCGCCATTGAATTACACCAATTTATTCATAAACTATTTCTATATTATTATATTACATTAGAGGAACCACTTCTCAAATGGATTACAAAGGGACTAACTTTAGGGGATGTAAATATGGATAGTTCATTGATATCGACAATGTCATAACAAATCATCAAGATAGTGGACACCCACCTAAACACTCAAGACCCCATCCTTGATGTTGCAGGTTTTCCAATAACAGTCATCACATGCTCATTCAACCCCATGATCCAGAGGTCATGGATTCTCCATCATTCCAAAAAATAACTTTCACAAGCATGATGCATATTTCCCAAGGTACTCACACTTAGGCATCACTTTATCTATAGGTTGTGTTTGACACAAATTAAGAAAAAAGAACATTCTGGTCTACTAATTTTATGATAGTGGATTTGATGAATGGGGTTGCATATCAAACATCTAAATAGTAGTTTAGTCATATTCCACTAGTATTACATTTGATTCAATACATGGGGTCCCCACCAAACACATATTACCACTACCTCCAACTCTCAAAAAATAAGATATTCAATAATTGATATTTTATTACTTCACACAACTACTGACTGTATTTAATAGGTGGTGAATCGATAATTCAAATATAACCATATATAAAATATATTTCCATTGGATTTTACCTTTCTTCTTGGAAGCAATACAAGTGATCAAGTTAATTTAGTGGTGAAATCAATGGCATCACTATTTTATGAACATATAGGTGATGTTCGGGATCCAATACTAAACCCATGGATATCTATCACCCTGTATCCTTAGGTAATATCTTACCTAATAGAAAACCTATCTGTTTTTCTTCATAAAACCAATCCACTATCCTTTAGGATAATTTTATGAGAGATTCATTCTTATTCCTTGGTTCTATTTCAACTAAGGCCCCATATCCATTTCATGACCATCTGGTTCAATTGATAGGGTCGGTGTAGTATATATGCCTTCAACCTTGATCAACCTGTGTAGATCAGTTGTAAGAACACCAACACCACTCCATGATCACCAAGAACTCTCCACCATATCTATGAAAATAAATGGATCAAAGACATATCTCTCAATTTTAGGTTCCAATTTTCTATTTGGAGTTGGACTCGAGAGTGGTTCATTCGATTCATAGATATATAGTCCCGGTGGGTTAATAGATATTTCCTTTTTCTGCAAGAGTTTATTTTGGGCTACCAGCATCAATAGTCCATGGTTTATTGAAAATAAATTGTTGGTAAGTAGAGAGAATAGATTCCCATCAGGGAAACACGTGATTTTTTTCGTAAAGTTGAAATCAATGACCTCATATTCCCATTCCACACCACCACTTGCACCATCTTGTAAGATAGAAAACTAGGTGTTCTAGGTTTCTTGAGCCCCCAATTGCACTCTAAACAATGAGAAGGACTAATAGAAGGTAATATACTTGAGCATATCCATCTCCAACATTTATAATATTAAAAGAACATTTACCATTAAATCAGAACATCGAAGGAACATCACCCAAGAACCATCAAATCCATTCTGTTTACTCTGTCATCTACCATATCATATAGCAATGAATCAATTCATAACATATCAGATCATATCATTTTATATCAGATCACATCATAAAATGACCTAGACCCGAATAGCCACCCGAATAGAGCTAAATGGGTCGGTTGTTACTACCTTAGGCACACCTTCTCGAACGCCAAAGGATTCCAACTAGCAGTGAGGGTGTTATTGGTATAGTGGGGAGTTTATACTATCTCGGAGGATAACAAGGGTTCTAGTATGAGTATAACAATAAAGATGCAGGAGAATAACGACTCAGTAGACTCAAACTAGACCCGTAGAGTGGAAGCACATTCAATATCGATAAACAGTGGAAGTAATAAATATTAACCACTACAGTAGAAAGTGAACACAACAACATGTTGATCACTGGTAACTACTACTGAACAACAACATGCATCCAAAAAAGGTCAAATATATCCCTATGTAAAGGATCCAAAGGCTAACCCACTGTAGCTACAAAAAAAATTAAGCATGCTGATACAGGAATGTAAGCAATGCAAAGTAACTACAGCTAGGAATGACCTCAAAGTCCATACCATCTCCATGCAATAGCTAATGTAGCCCAAATCTTGAAGTTGGCCTCTTTTCTCTTTGTAAATCCATAAAGTCTGCACGCATCCCGACGGGCCTGTGCAGGGTGTGAGATGAATCTCAATAGGATACCAACCAATCATGCGTACGTAATATAAGTGTTTAACAAGGCATTCATTTATAAAGAAAACTATAAACAGCATGTTGCACAAATAAATACAAACTCCATTGGTGCTCAGCAGCCACCATGGAGTGAGACCTACTTCGGCCAATGCCAGAATCACTATCATGTAACCTGACACCATGTGACCCTTATCACCGTATGTCTCATGTACCGACGTCCTGAAGGCATGCCCAACAGTAGTAACTTGGAGGAACAATGATGTTTGTCCTCAAATAAGAACCAGTGGGACATCGATGTGTGCCCTAAAATAATGTAACTAGATGGAAAATGATGTCTTCCCTCAAATAAAGTATTCGGAGGGACATCTATGTCTGCCCTCAAATAACGTTGAGCCTCTTACCCCAACCCGATCGCCAAAATTATGTCCCTCTGAAGGCTCCTCACCTTCCACGTGGTTTCCTACGACAAGCACCCCTAAACCAAAAGTTTCTAAACTGCATCAAACAGGGGCCTCTACCCACAAGAGTGGTCAAAACCACCTCATCACGGAGTCTCTCTCTGTGCACACTACTCAATGTTACTGGGTGAGTGGTAATAACCAAAATAGTACCCAAGACACAACACCTCTAACACCTCATGTCCCTAAGACCATTCCAATCTAGTCTGATGACCTTGCCATCCTAGTAACCCGGGCCAAGCCCAAACCTGACAGTCATCTTACCTCAAACAGATGCCCATGATGCCTAATATTGTGGTCAGAACCACCCAACTTAACCCGATACAAGACCAACATGTTATCAGCATCACTCAAGAATATCTGGGGCATTCCCAACACAACCCAAAGTTTCTAGCACATGAAATTCAGAAATTACACATATACATATTTTTAACAAAACACATTAATAAGAAAAACCATTTAAACAGTTGAAAAGTACTATGCAAGTGTCGTCCCATACCAGCACTGAGGTATTTAAGGTCTCCAAAAATTCATATCAGGTTCAATAAACCATACTCAAAATTTTAAACAATATAATACATTTTAACCATTTTGGCAGTCCCTAGCCAAAAATGCCTAGTGAGCAATGAACACTAGCCTGGTCCCTCTTAAGAAAAAAAGGTATCATGGCATACCCAAAGGCATCCCATAGGTCAGATAACAATAAAACAAGTAATAACAGGTAATACAGGGTCACGCTCAAATGCATGAAAATGCAATATAGTGCGTATCATCCAATATTCTTCAAAAACACAAAAGGAGGTATGCACCACCTACCTGAGAATCATATGATGATGCTCCTTCGATAGAAGCCTCCAATTAGGTCTAAATTGCAGTAGATCTACAAAATAATCAAAACTTCTCAAACCCCAACAACTCGTTCTAGAACAGAAATCATGAAAAATGGCTCAAGGGGAACCAAGGTCTTACTGAGGAAGTTCCAATGGATCAACCAGTGTTCGAATCGGAGTTCGGACAGATGATCCAGAGCAAAAACAAGGTTCGGCTGGCTCTCCCCGCACAAACCTGTTGAAGGGATTGCGTTCTAACTCAATACAAGGCTACTTCCCATTTTAGCTAAAAAAATAAACTACATGGCATGTACTTTAGGACTACACGCCATGTCTTATTTCACTATTCATAAGACAACTGAAACTCCAGCTACTTACTTTCTAGAAACTGCCAACATGAGTACACGGCGTGAACTTAGTTTTTCTTCTCATCCTCGCCGACTTACCCACATGCCATGTATATCCCTCATACATGGATTTTACACTGCCAACAGGCCTACATTCCATGTCTGGCCTCCACACGGTCATGGGTACACGGCGTGTTGAAAACTACATGCCGTGTAGTAAGATGTTTCTTCGTGGTCATCACACGACATGTACTTGGTGGCACATGGTCAGTGCTCACCCAACCCATGCACAACATGTTCTCTATAGTACATGGCGTGTAGTCTGGAAATCTCCATAAACTGCCCAATTTCTCTAGTTTTCTTAGGGACAAGTCAAAAATTCAAACTGGATCGGGATTTTGACCGGTTCTAAAATCTCGGGTTCTTACAATATCCCCGTGTTAATATATCTCATACCCAAGCTATCAAACGAAACCCAGAGATCACATCGAACATACCACCCCGATCAATGTAACCCAGACTTCCCCAAACTCAATGGTCCTGGATAAATTCCTCAATGGGATCCCCACCTTAAGAATCACCTAACAGAGTCTCAACATGACAAAACTCAAAACAAACAAAGGTTCACTAACCTGTTTTCCAGACGCATAGTCCTTATATGACACATCATCACCCCTATGCCTCATTGGTGCTCATGTGTCATTCCCAACACCCAACAGATCTAGCATCTCATCGGTGTCCTCCTCCACGAGGTCCTGCATCTGATGAATGCTCAAAAACGAACATGGTGCCTAGCACCTCATGTAACCCACATCCTCGATACCAAGACCCCCAAGAAACCTCAAGTAACTCGCATCCTCGATGCCCTGATTCCCAAGACACCTCTAGAAACCTGCATCCTCGATGCCCCTAATGTTATGCATCTCATACATATATATAAATATATCACACACCGGATATGGTGCCAATCCCATTAAGTAGCATCTAGTTAGTCCACATAGATCACATGCATCACGTGCACTCAAAACAGACGTGCCTCTACAGATCATGACAAAAGGAAACATGGAAATTATGGCCACACCTGTGGTGTACCTCTAACCGTCGTCGGCTCACCAGCCTTCTCAGCCTTTGGTAGCTCCACGACGTGCACCTGGCCTAATGTATGGCTGCCTGATGCCTGACCTCCCTATGGTGCTGCTCAAGTCACTGGCCACTAACCCCTCAGCTGGATCCTGTACACTCTGTCATGTCCTCCACATGTAGTTGAACCTTGGCCACCCTCCCCTGGTTTCAAACCTAAACCAACTCCAGATTCCCTCATCCATCTTGGTCCTTGCCTACTGACTGTCTAAGAAGGCTACCTGTAGAACCTCTCAAGATGCCCAACCTATCCACATGCTCAATCCTCCTTTGGAGGCCTATCACACTGAGTCTGAACATCTCCTGGCTATCCACACTGGAAAAAAATCACTGAAGAACTACTACGATGTGGTCTAGCTAAGTCCTTGGCCTGATTTTCATTCTATAATTCATCCCATCCTCACTTCCTAGTATCTGAACTATCACCTGAAACTATTCACGGCCAACCTGGGGCATATCCCTCTGGTTTCCCACTACTACGAGTGCACTATTCACCGCATCTGAGAATGAACATAGCCTGATGATATTCACCTAGATCCTAATGGTGTGTCGTAATCTATCTTTGAAGGTCCTCACCCTATTCGCGTCATCTCTTACCATAATAGTTGAAAAATGAGATAGGTAAGTGAAAGTAGCTACAGAGTCCATGAGAGACATGTCTCCCTGCTGAAGACACAAGAACTCCCGAGCTCTCTCACCTCTTAGTGTCTCTGGGTAAAGTGATCAAAGAACCTGTCCTCGAAGTCCTTCCATGCCAGTCCCTCATGCCTACGAACCTGAACCTGCACATTCCACCAACGCTTTGCCATCCCTCGTAGCATGTATGTCGCCAGCTTGACCATCCACCCTGGAAGCATCTCGAGCTGCTCGATGATCTTCTGCATGATCTCAATCTAGTTTTCAGCCGCCTGCAGACCACCCTCAACCTGAAAAGGCGGTGGTTGCTGTGACTGGAACTCCCGTATCAGATATTTGATAGATGGTTCTATACCCCGTGCACCTCGGTCGATCCCCTGCAAGACACGTACGAGGCTAGCTCGGAGATTCTCACCGAGCCATGGTCCTAATGCTACCAAACTCAACTGTTGTCATGCCTGCACTAGATCATGAACATGATCCTATCCCTAAGCCTGTACATATGGCTCTTGCTCCGCCTGCACTAGATCCTGAACCTGATCCTGCACCTGCGACACTATATCATCACCCGCCTGATGCTCCATCAAGACGTCTAAGAGAAACCCATTGAATAACATAAATGGTCAAACAACCCACATACATAACAATTTATACACATATAACACACATAAAGAAAGCAGTAAAAGGCATTGCATGACAACTACCCTTACTCTCCCCACCGCAACCATACCCCACGGCATCCCGGCCTCGTGGCCTCCTTACCTACCCTTAACAGAGCCAAGTATCAAAAGTACCTCGGGCCATGCCCATCCTGACAGCCAATGTTTCCTAAAACTGATGACCGAGTCGCCCAATCCTAGTGATCAAAATCACCTCAACTGATAGTACATGCCTGCTCGTATAAGAGCCATACCTAAATACCCGGCCACATGCAATTCTACAAAAAAAATATAAATCATGGAATCCACATTTCAACAAACAACCAATTCTATAAGGAATTTCACCTATTCACATTTCAAAGAATATTAATAATGGAAATTGATATCATTCACATGGAATTATCACTTCAAAATGCATATGTGTAGTTAAGAAATTTAAATACCCTAAAAATGTGTCTATCCAAATCTAAGCAAAGAAGCCTTATCATATCAGGCCAAGGTCTGATTCTCCCTTACCACACCAGGTCAAGGGTGAAATATCCCAATCAATAATATCACATGCACGTGAGCCACTGAGGTCGAAATCATATAAACTATAATCTGAAAAAAAAAGAAAACAGCAAGTCCCATCCATGGAAACATGGTTCATCCCTCGTACCTGGGGCTGCAGGAACCCAAGAACATGGTAGAAAACCAGTTCTTGTAACTACCTATCTCTATTCTACCATATCCAAAATAGAAAAACCAATAAAATAATAAAAGAAAAGTCTCAATCGAATTAGTCGACAGTAAAATGGTACTACTAAATCTCTATCAAGAACTCCTCTAATACCACTTTGTAACAACCTGGACCTGAACAGCCACCTGAACAGTGCTAAACGGGTCGGGTGTTACTACCTTAGGCGCACCTCCCCAAACGCCAGAGGATGTCATCTAGAAGTAAGGGTATTATAGGTATAGTGGGGAGGATATACCCTCTCGAAGGATAACAAGGGTACTATTCTAAGTATAATAATAAAAATGCAGTAGAATAATGACTTAGCATACTCAAACCAGACCCTCATAGTGGAAGCACATTCAATATCGATAAACAATGGTAGAAATAAATATTAACCACAATAACAGAAAGTAAACACAAGAGCATACTGATCACTTGTAACTACCACTAAAAAACAAACATTAATCCAAAGTAGGTCATACATATCCATATGTAAAGGCTCCAATGGATAACCCACTATGGCTACAAAACAAGTAAGCATGCTGATACAGGAAAGTAAACAAAACAAAGTAACTCCATCTAGGAAAGACCACAATGTCGATACCATCTTCATGCAACAGCTAACGCAACCCAGCTCCTGAAGCTGTCCTCTTTCCTACACATAAATCCATAAAGTCTACACGGGTCGTAAAGGGCCCATGCAGGGTGTGAGACGAATCTTAGTATGATACCACCCAATGGTGCATACCTAATACAAGTGTTTAAGTAGACAGAAATTGATAAAGAAAATAGTAAACAACACGTCGCACAAATAAATAAAAACTCCATTGTGGCTCAGAAGCCACCATGGAGTGTCACCTTCATTGGCCAATTTTGGCGTCTCTGTCATGTAACATGGCACCATGTTCCCACTGTCACTGTATGTCTCAATTACCAACATCCCAAAGGCACGCCCAATTGTAGTAACCCAGAGGAACAACGATGTATGTCCTCAAATAAGTTACCAGAGGGACAATGATGTCTTCCCTCAAATAACGTAACCGTAGGGACAATGATGTATGCCCTCAAATAAAGTACCTGGAGGGATACAGATGTCATCCCTCAAATAACGACGAGCCTCTACCCCAACCCGATCGCCTAAATTCTATCCCCTGATGGAACCACATCTTATAAGTGGCTTCCTACAACAACCCCCAAACCAATAGTACCTAAACCGCAACTAACGGGGGACTATACCCAGACAAGTGGTCAAAACCACCTCATCACAGAGTCTCTCTGTGTTCACACTACTCAAATTTTCCAATTGAGCGGTAATAACCAAAATAGTACCCAAGCCTCAACACCTATGACACCTCATGTCCTTGCGACCATGCTACTCAAATCTGATGGCCTTGCCATCCCAGTAACCCATGACGAGCCCAAACCTGATAGTCATCATGCCTCAAACTGATGCCCATGACACCCAATACCGTGGTCAGAACCACCCAACATAACCTTGAGCAAGCCCAACCTGTGATCAGTATCACTTGAGAATATCTGGGCCATTTCCAACACAACCCAATGGTTCTATCACATGCGATTAAGTAAATACATATATAATTATTTTTAACAGAACACATAAATATGAAAACCCATGTAAACAGTTTAAAAGCACTAAAAATGTGTTTCCCCATACCAGAACTATGGTTTTTAAGGTCTCCAACAATTAATATCAGGTTCAATAAACCATACTCAATAGTTTACAATAAAAAGCAATTTTAACCATTTTGGAATTCCCTAGCCAAAATGCCTCGGTGAGAAATGGACACTCACCCCACCCCACTCAAGAAAAACAGGTAACATGGCATACCCAAAGGCATCCCAGAGGTCAGATAACAATTAAACATGCAATAAAAGGTAATACAGGGTCACCCTCAAATACCCAAAAATGCACCATAGGTCGTGCCACCCAAAAGTCTATGAAAACACAAAAAAAGGTATGAACCACCAACATGAGACTCGTATGATGATACATCTCTGAAAACAATCTTCAATTAGTTATAAAACACCGTATATATACAAAATAATCAAAATCGCTCAAACCCCAATAACTCATTCTAGAACAGAAATATAGAAAAACGGATCACGAGGAACCGAGGCCATACCGAGGGGGTTCTAACGGATCAATTGGTGCTTTAATCCGAGTTCAAATGAACAATCTAGAGAAAAAACAAGGTTCTCCTGCTCTCCCCACTCAAACCCATTAAAGGGTTTGGGTTCTACCTCAATACGAGGCTACTGTCCGTTTTAGCGGGGAAAAAAGAAACTATACGGTATGTACTTTAGTACTACACATCATGTATCATTTTACTGTTCATAAGATGGCAGATACTCCGCTAACTTACATTCCAGATCCTTTCGACATGAGTAAACATCATTTACATGGGGTACACAGAGTGTACTTATTTTTTCTTCGGTTCCTTACTGACATACCCACACACCCTAATATTCCACTGAATTACTTTCCAGAACCTGCTGACATGAGTACACGACGTTTACCAGGGGTACACGACGTGTACTTAGATTTTCTTCTCTTCCACACTGACGTACCCACACGCCCTGTATATGATATGATATTATATGATATGATATGATATGAAGGCTACATGGAGTGTTTCTAACCACTCTATCAGCTCATAAATCTCTGATTCAGAGAAGGAAGAATTGAATCTAAAATCTAATATGTGTTTTATGACTGAAGAATATAAGGTAAGAGTCCATGGAAGAGGAAAATATATATGGTATATAGATAGTGGATGTTCAATACATATGAGTGGAAATTCATCAAATTTATAAAATTTAACTAAAATAGATGGAGGCCTATTCACCTTCGGTGACAATGCCAAAGGAAAAATTATTGGACTCAGAATAGTTGGAGATCCTTATAGTATCTCAATTAATAATGTAATCCATGTGAAATGATTGAATAAAAATCTGATAAGTATCTCTCAAGTTTGTGTTTATGGATATTGTGATGATTTTTATAATAATTCATGTCCTTTTTTTAAAGATGATTTTAAAAAAAATTGATCACCCAGAATAGATAATGTCTAAACGTTGTCATTAAATTCATTGTGTAAAAAGAAAGTGAACTATTTAACTAGTATAATAAATTAGTCATGGATATCGAACAGAATAATTGGTCACTATAATAAATATTCTTTAAATAATTTATCTAATAAGGAATTAGTTTTAGGATTTACCAAATCTCAAATTTGATAGTGATAGGTTCTATAATGCATGTCAGATTAGTAAGAAATACAAATCTTCCTTCAAATCTCTTAACTAAATTGCTACTTCAGATTCCCTAGAACATATTCACATGGATTTATCTGGACCATATAGAATATACATATGGACGGTAAATAATATTTATATGTTTTATTTGATGATTACTGTAGATTTACTTGGGTATATTTTCTAAAACTCAAAAACGAATATTTTTTCTGTTTTTGAATGTTTTTGTAAAAGTGTTGAATATGAAAAGGGTTTTAAAATAATTTCATTAGGAAGTGATCATGGAGGAGAGTTTGAGAATAAGAAATTAATTATTTTTTCTCAAATATGGGTATTAAACACACCTTCTCTGCACTAAGAACAATTTAACAAAATGGAATTGCTGAATAAAGAAATAAAACTATTCAAGAAATTACTAGGACTATGCTAAATGAATATTGTCTTCCAACCCACTTTTTGATAGAAGCTTTAAGCACAACATGATAAATTATAATTAGATTTTTAATTCTACCAATTTTCAAAATGTATACTTATAAAATTTGGAGTAATATAATGCGTAAGGTAAAATAATTTAATGTTTTTAGATATAAGGTTTATATCTTGAACAAAAAGGATAATCTTGGAATGTTAGATCAAAAAGTTGATGATGGAATATTCATAGGATATTCTTCAACTTATAGATATTATAGAGTATTTAATAAAAAATCAAGGATTTTTGAAGAATCAGATCGTATGATTTTTTATAAAACAGATCCTTTTAATAAAGAGAAAGATCAAACAGATGAAAAGATGATTCTTCTTACAAAATTATACTTGATAACTTGAAAAATGATTTTGAAAATATAAATAAAATTCAGTCCAATTAAGAAGAACTTGATAATGATGAACCTAAATTTTCTCTGTCTGGACAGTCTAGAATCTTGAAGAATCTACCTTTAGAGACTGTTATAGGAGATATACACATAGGAATAAAAACCACAAGAAGTGTAGGAAACATAGTGGAATTTACATTTTTCTATCTCATCTTGATCCAAAGTCATTTGAAGGATCCTTAAAAGATGAAATATGGATGTTAGAAATGGAAGAAGAGATAAATTAGTTTAAAAGTAACAAAGTATAGAAATTAGTGGAAATAACATCGAATTATCTAGTAATAGGAACTAAATGGGTCTTTAGGAATAAAAAAGATGATCAAGGTATTATAACTATAAAAAAAGATAGACTAGTATCCAAAGGGTATAATAAAGAAAAAGGTATAGATTATGATAAAACCCTTTCTCCTATAGCTAGATGTGAAGCAATTATAATTATTTTGGCCTATTCATCTCATATGAATTTAAAATTATATAAAATGGATGTAATGTCTTCCTTTTTAAATGGATATTTAATGGTGGAAGTTTATGTTGAGCAACCTCTGGTTCTGAAAATTTTCAAAAACTAGATTTTATTTTTAAACATACAAAAGCTCTTTATCACATCAAACAAGCACCTAGAGCTTGGTATGAAATATTATGTTCATTTCTTCTAAAAAATGGGTTTACAATTGGTTTTTCAGACCCAACCCTCTTTATGAAAATATTGTTTTCCTAATTTATTATTATTTCAAATATATGTTCATGATTTTATTTTTGGATCATTATATAAAAAACATGGTAATGATTTTTTAGAATTTATGCTAAAATAATTTGAAATGTGCATAATGGGTGAATTAAATTTCTTTTAGGGACTTCAAATATATCAAAAGGATTATTGAAATGTATATAATCAACGTAAAAACATTGCTGATTTATTAAAAAATTTGTTCTAGAAAATAGAAAGACATTTTCAACTCCCATGTGTACTAATATTAAATATGATTTGGATGAAGATGGAAATATAGTGGACAACATGTTATAAAGAGGTATGATTGTAATTTTACTATATCATACTATTAGTAGAACTGATATTATATTTTTAGTAAGTTTGTGCTAGATTTCAATCAAATCGTCTTACAGTTGTAAAAATGATTTTTAGATTATTAAAAGGAACAATTGTTTTGTCTCTTATTTTTTTCAAAAACATTTGATTTTAATTTATTATCAAATTCAGATGTAGATTTTGGAGGTTGTATATTAGATAGAAAAAACACTTCAGGAACCTGTAAATTTTTAGGAAAATAGTTTAGTGTCATGGTCAAGTAAGAGGTAACACTTAGTTGCACTCTCAACCGATGAAACGGAGTATGTATCTGTAGGCAGTTTCTATGCACAAGATCTATGGATGAAAAATACTCTAATGGAATTTGGATTTAATTTTAATAATACACCTATTTTATGTTATAATATAAGTGGTATAAAAATTTCAAAAAATCTAATAAGTTGTTCTATAACTAAGCATATTTATATTAGAAATCATTTTCTAAGAGATCATGTTCATAAAATAAATATATGTTTATAATTTGTAAACACTAAATTTTAAATAGCTTGTATTTTTACTAAATGAATTCCCACTATTTTTTTTTATTTTATTAAGGGGGAGTTAGGTTTATTAAAATTTTAATTATTTTATTTTATTCACTTTTATTTTATATTAATTTATTCTACAACTAATTTATTTCTATAAGGATTATTTAATTTTCTTGATTTAATATTATATTATTTCAGTTAATCTTTGTTATCTTAAATCTATTTATGCAACTTAATTATTAAAAAAAATTTAATAATTACTCTACGAAATGATAAATGAGGACATGTGTTGTCTGTCATAAACCCTTCGTATTCCAAAAACCTTTTTACCCAAAAAATCGTTTCTCCTAACCCACAATCTCCATTCATCCTTCCAAACACAAGATATTTAAAACCTCAGATATCTATATCATCAAAAAAATGAATTAAACCAAGAGATTTGAATAAGGAGAAGAAATTGACCCAAAATGAAAATTAGTTATAGGCAAAAAAAACTCTTGAGGGAAAAGTTGTTGATCTTGATTGGCTTTATCAGATGAAATTACTCCTAAAATAAGCATTGAAATTTAATGGACTCAAGAAAGCTTTCTATAACATCAACTCAAAATTTCGTTATGATGTAGAGATAATCTATTTTAATAAGAGTGTATGGTGTATTTTTGAGATTCAGAGCACATGAATTATTCTAGTATCGAAGATAAGGATTTCACTATTTTTTTACTGAGGTTGAAAAATATTTGAACTACCCACATGAAGAAGTTTTCAATTTCAATCTTAAACCAATTAGTGATAATGAACATTCTTTTTAAGACATTATGTCTTTTCTATTCATGTCGACGGACATCCAAAAGATGTTTTTAAGGATTTAGAAGTTGACCATAAAATTCTGGTGAAGTTTACTAAGATAGGAATAGAACCAAGGCTGGATGATATAGAGAAAATACTTTACCCAGACATATATATAATGTTTCCTTTTCTAAGTGATATTAAATTTAATTTTCTGTGATATTTATTTCAGTATATTTATTACTTCTATACACCGGATACATGAATTAAATTCGATCCATGTGGATGGATAATTTCAAGGATTCTATTTATAAACCTCATGATCAGACTAGTTGATGCAAGATTCAAATTTCATCATAATAATGTTTTTAATGCTATAACAATATTAAATCTTGGATTCATATGGAGCACTATAAAAGGAAATATTTTTCATTTTGGGGTTGAGGAAAAAAAGAGCTAAGGTGTTCAAAAAGAGGGTGTAGCTGAATCACGAATAGATGTTGTTTCACAACCATCTAAGAGGTGGAATAGATTTAATACTGAAGTAGAAGAAGAAGAGGAAGAATAGATTCACGAAGGACTTATTATGAAACCAATAAATATAAATGCTCCTCAAGTTGAAGAAAAAATGGCGGCTTCTAGAGAAGCAACATGGTCAGTTTAGTTGGAAAAAATGTTATTAA
The DNA here is from genome assembly GCA_963277665.1 of Viscum album. NCBI lineage: Eukaryota > Viridiplantae > Streptophyta > Magnoliopsida > Santalales > Viscaceae > Viscum > Viscum album. The sequence continues at coordinate 480,576,546 of OY728134.1, forward strand.
ACAAGAAATTCTAGTTGTGAGTCAATCTAGTTAGCTTGTTATTGTACCTCCATTATATGAACTGGTATAATAGAGAATTATGGTACAAATAGTTCAAGAAAATAATACTCAAACTAAAAATTTTCAATCAATGATTGTTAAAGAAGAAGTTACTGAATGATCAGTTATTCAAAAATAGCAGATTTAACGGGAAGAAATTACAGAAATTCAACCCCTAATTTTAGAATAGAATATGGGATATTCAAATCATATTTATGGTGCTCAGACCGAAATTTTTGATAATCATTCTTTTTCTTGTGAAAAATCTATAATGAAAATAGTGGAAGATTTTTTTTCCTAACAATGGTGACAATCAGGCTATGAATGTAGATGAGGGGACATCAGATGCATTATCTCATCATGTTGAAGAAATTGTGATTAAATTCAACAAGTCATAGGAATATAATTCCACTCTGCAATAGGAGATTGATGTTGAAAAGAAAAAGATTCAAGAACATAATGAAAATACTATTTCTACAAGGGATTTTGATGACTTCAAGAGAGATATATTAAATGAGATTTGGAATATCAAATCTAAATCTATTTCATAGATAGATTTCTCATATTTAATGTGGAATCTGGGTAGTCAGTTTGAATCAGTAATAGATTCATTGAATCAGGCCAGTATATCTACTCCTACCTCTACTACATGTCCAGATTTGATTAGAATATTTCAGGCCATTTCTTCTGTTATGGAAGACATGAATTCTCTTCTTCAGGACATTTAATGAAAGAGTGGTCGTTTGTCATCTTTATTATACAATAAGAAATTTCTTATAGATAAATTAACTCAATTATTGCCTTAGATTAGATTTATGTTGACTTGTTTTTTAGATAAGTTGGATTTGTTCGTGAAACAAGAGTAAAGTCTTCAAGTGTTTATAAAGCTAAACATAGTGGAGAATCTGAATGATAAAAATGACTCTCGGATGTTGATAATTCAGCTAGGAGACAATATAATGAAGAAGCTCAGATTGAAAATGAATGATCTAAAGGAGATTTTGGAATAATTTCAAAATTTAAAACCAACCAATGCTTAGCCTTTTTCCTACCTTGAACCACAATAATAATAGTTTTTGTTTCCTAGTCACAAACATTATTGTATTAATTTCTTTATTGAACATTGAACATTTTACTATCTATATATTTCATTTCATTATTTGATCTACTTTTGTATTTTTTTCTGATAGCTAAAATTCTGATTCTTTTTATTCATTATATTTACTTATAACATTCACTTAACCTTCAGTTCAATGTTAAATTTGTTTTAATCTGTTTCTATACTTTCTTTTTGATACCACAAAAGGGTGAGAAATTTAGATAACAAAAAATTTATATTATTCAAGAAATTTAGATAAGTATAAATATTTCTCTTGGGGGAGAACTTTTTATATTTCGTCTTTATCAAAATATTTATACCAAATCGAAATTATATACTTTTAATGTTTAAAAATTCTAAATTATATTGCTAATATTATAGTAATAATTTATGGGTTTTGTGATCATAAAAGAGCGGGAGACTGTTGGGTATGTATTTTTTCAACAATACTCTATAAATATTATTGATTTTGATGCTCACAAATACCCTTTTTTGTTTAACTAATGATATTACATTTGAGTGTATTTTAGGAAATTTATATTATTTATAATTCTTATCTTGAATGAATATTAAACTATTTATTTGAGAGAAATATTAATTAAAGTTCTTGGAATTATCTTAAGCGTAATCTAGAAACCATTTCACCATTTTTCATTTATTAGAAATACTATTCATTCAATACATCGAAGAAGGTAATTTATGAAACAAACCATACGTTTATGTTGAAGGATCGGTGTGTATGGTTAATCAACCTTACATCTGAAGAAATGTATGTTTAAGGAACATTACATTTTGATAATAACATTATAATTATTAGAAATAAAAGGTATAGTTAATGAACCCTGTGTAAGTATGGAACTTTACAAACCTATGGATTATGAACTTTACTTTTCTAATAAACCTTATTTAATCAATTTTATGTTTGGGAAAAGTGAACGAATGAATAATCAATGTTACGTTCAGATTTCTTTTCTGACATGGATAAATGTATGGATTATCAACCCTATGTTATGAATTTGAACCCTATGTTTCTTATTTTGTCATTTTGTGAAGGAACCTTACATTTGACTTTTCAACGCTGGAAATTTGAATTTACGTCTTTAATAGAGATTTTTTCATTCGTCTTTGTGGAATATATGGGTTATTTAATGAATGGTTTCAACTAAGTCAAATCTCATCATAAATTATTTAAAGAGCCTTTTACATTTTTCATTTTTTCTCTTATTCATAATGGATGTTACAACCACTCTAAGATGTATTTTTTGAATTGGAATTCCCTTGATTTTCCAAGCATCTTATGCGGATCTGAAATCTTGCTGGAGATTTATCATTATATATCTCTTTGAGTATCATATGAAAGAACCAGGATCTATATATACTTCTCATATATAAGTGTAAATGTTATTCATTTCATTTTATCCTGTGAAAATTGTTTTTTAGTGCTACAACGATTAAGTAAATCAGAAACAAGGACTATATTTTGGAGATATACATATTAAAATCTTGAAACAAAATGCTCTATTCATTTTGTTATTCTTAATATCAAAGATATCTTGTGAAAAATATCTCTTCAAATATATTTCCAGATTATAATTCTTTTGAAGACCAATATCCATCTTCTATTAGTTTCATTCTACTACAACTGATTTCTATATTTATTTCTCAACAAACTACAACTTATATATCTTGAGTTTCAGATACATGTATTCAGTCATGGTGCAATTTCAGCTTCACGCACTAAGCTGTGGATTTATCAGTTACCTAAAAAACAATATGGATCTGGTTTATAAGGCTTTATTTATAAGGGTGACAACTTCATGAACTCAGTTGTGGATTAGTCTTGTGATACAAGGACCTTACTAGTGCAATTCACCAAACCTACAGAAAGGGTAATTGGTGGAGCGGACAAGAAGATATTTGTACCCCGAACCACTATAAATTGTTTTCATTCTTTCTCTGTTCATATTCGATATATATACTCTCATAAAAAAACGTCTCCATCTCTAACTACTATTTATTTGAATCAATATAATTGTGAAATTTTTTAAAAGGACACAATTCACCCCCTCCCGTTTAATCACTATATTCTTTAGGACCTAACAGTTCCCAATTCGATGGGAGTGGGAATCTCAAACATTGTTGTGATACTCTCTATGTTAACTCTAGTTTTGTAAAGAAATATGGGTCAAGAGGAACATTCACCCCCCCCCCACCCCCCCAAGAATGAACAAGCCACAATCGAGAGCATTATGAGACAAAGACATCCTACATTCAATGGATCGTATGATCACTCAATCACTGAAAAATGGATCAACTCCATTAAGAAGGCCTTCTCTATCGTTGAATGTTAAGAATAATTGATGGTTCTTCTAGATGCTTATCATATGGAGGGTGAACCAGATCAGTGGTGGACATTGATAAAAAAAGAAGCCTGAGGAAGATATCGAAACATTGGAATGTAAGAATTTCCAGAAAATGTTTTTTGAAAAAAAAATTCCTCTCACCCTCCAACTTAAGATGGAAAGGTACTTCCTTTCCCACATTCCAATAGATGATTAATCCATTAGATCATACGAGGAAAACATTACAAGGCTTTCACGAAATGCCTATAGATTTTCCATTACCCCTGAATAAAAGGTTCACTTCTTTTTTCTTGGGATAAATCCTAGCCAAAAAAATCCCTAGAGATCTATGACTTCAAAAGCTATGAGGAAATTGTCATGTGTTCCCTCAAAGTTGAAATGGAAATCGTAAAATATCAGGGGTATCATGGGTATAAGAAGCCGAAAGTGGACTTTAATTTTAGTTGCATGATGGATAAACCCATGAGTGCTAAGAAATTCTAACTCCCCACTTGCCAAAGGTCTGGAAAAAATCACCCCAAAAATTGACTAAATGGGATGAGGAAATGATTTAGGTGTGGAACAGAATGGAACTAGTCCATTAATTTCCAACAAGAAAGACATATTGTTGCGATAGAGGGGAGGAATGCTCCATTCAACCCTCAATTCACTGTTCATTTCTCTAACAGCAATGAACTATGGCACATTACAAACCAGTTCCCTTATACAAAGATTTTTTGATACAATCAACAAACTCCATGGAAGTTAGAGTGAGCTTTAGATATCACCACTACCAAAGAGGACCCCAAAAACGATGTGGGGATAGGTACGCTAGTTATTAATTCATGGAATGCTAACATACTTTTTTATTCTGGTTCTACACATTCTTTTATATCCTAAATTTTTAGAATAACAATCCCAACACTACTATAAATCATGGTAGTAGAGATATCTTTGAAAATGGAAAATGGTTAAATCATTGCATCATGGGAATATAACTAGACCCCTATCAAAATATTTGGACTGAACTTCCCAGAGAACCTCGTCTCTGGTAGAATTTTATTCAATTCTTGGCATGGATTGTATTTTCCTATATATATATCCTACATTTATTTCTAGGAGAGGTAAATAACTCTCCATATGGAGAATCAACCCCCTATTCTATAAAAGTGCAAGTAATAGGATGAATCTTCATTAGCACCATCATCTCAAGCATGGATATTAAAACCCTATGAGCATGCATATATTTCATAGATGATTGAGTCTATGGATTAAATTGTCTATGAAGACATGCCAATTGTCATGTAATTTATTGAGGTGTTTCCTAAAAAATTTCCTAGTCTTCCTCCTAGAAGAGAAGATAAATTCTCGATTGATATTATACCTAGGGATTTGCCAATATCCAAGAATTTTTATAGAATGGGTGTTGTGGAGCTTAAGGAACTAAAGAAACAAGTATAAGAAAATATAGACAAAGGGTTTATTTTCCAAGGGGTTTCACCAAGGGGTGCACCAATCCTCTTCTTCGGGAAGATGTATGGGTCAATGTGCCTTTTCATTGATTATCATGAGCTCAAAAAATCATTATAAAGAAAAAGTATCCTTTATCACAAATTGATGACTTGTTTGATCATATATGTGTATCACAATACTTCCCCATGGTGGATTTACAGTCATTATATTTCCATGTAAGGGTGAAGAAGGAGGATATCCCAAAAATTATTTTCATACAAGGTACGAGCACTATGAATTCATAGTAATGCCTTTCAGACTCACTAATACTCTAGAAATCATTACAGACTTGATAAATATATTCTTTTTGGATTACCTCAAAAAATTGTGGTTGTCTTTATAGACAATATTCTAATATACTCTAAATCCAAGGAGGAGCATGAAGCGCATCTAGGCACTGTACTATAGAACTTGTGAAAGGAAAATATCAATGAAAAGTATAAAAAGTGTGAGTTCTTATTGAAGGAAGTCACATTCTTGGGTCATATCATCACAAGGAATTGAATATCTATGGATACCTCTAAGGAAAATTCAATTGAGGGTTGGTTTTGGAAAACATCTATGACAAATTTCCATAGCTTCCAAGGGTTAGCTGGATATTATCGCAAATTTGTGAGAAATTTCTCATGATTGTAATACCGTCTTACCATGATAACTCAGAAGGGAGTCAAGATTTCTTAGAGTGATGAACATGAAGATAGCTTCATGGAGTTAAAAATAAGTCTTATCACTACACCCATTCTCACACTACCCACAATTTGAGATATTTTTGTGGTATTTAGTGATGCTTAGAACAAGGTTCTGGGCTATGTGTTGATGAAAAATGAAAATGTCAATGCCAATACTTCAAGTCAATTGAAATTTCATGAGGAAAATTATCCAACACAAGATCTAGATTTTCTATTGTAATCTCCACTTTAAACATTTGATAAAATACCTCTTTGGAGAGAAGTGTGAAATATATACAGATCACAAAAGCCTTGAGTATATATTCACACATAAAAAGTTGAATATGGACCAATGAATATGGTTAGAGTGGATCAATGATTATGACAGGTCAATTCACTTCCATCCGAGGAAACCGAACAAGGTGAAAGATTCTCTAAGTAGAAAGGATCTAGAAACTCTATCATTAATGAGAGTTGGAAAGGATCCAATCTTCTTATATATGATGAAGATTGACATGGGAATCATAATGAAGGGAATATCATCAATCATTTCAAAGATGATTTCTCAACATTCTCTTTGGGAAAGTTTAATGGATTCTCAAAAGGATGATGTGGGAATTCAGATGAAAGGGGAAACTATTAGGAAAGGGATATTCTGGGAGTTCAATGTTAATTAAGAAGAAATTGAGAGATTTGGGTCAAGACAAAGTGTTCCATAAAATTTGGAGATAAAGAATAAACTTTTGGATGATGCACATAGTTCAAATATCTCTATTCATCTATGAAACACAAATATGTATCGAGATCTCTAAGAGAATTATTGGTGGGATAACATGAAGAAGGAGATCGCTGAGTATACAAAAAAGTGCATAGTGTTTCAACAAGTGAAGGCTGAGAGGCATAATTATCTGGGGATGATGCAACCATTGCCCACACCAATGTGTAAATTGGAGAACATCACTATGGACATTGTCATTATACTTCTGAAGAAATCCAAAGAAAAAAAATGCTATATGGGTTGTCATATACTGTCTTACAAAGACTGCACAATTCATTGAAATTTAGGAGGATTTCTCAATGGATCAACTGGAATGGATATAAATCATAGAAGTGGTAAGGCTTCATGGAGTACCAATATCAGTTGTATCTGATTGAGATCCAAGATTCACCTCTATGTTCTAGAAGAGTCTCCAACATGATCTGAATAGTGAAAAGAACTTCATTACGGCGTATCATCCTCAAACTGATGGACAATATGATTAGACTATCCAAACACTTGAGAACATGTTGAGATCATGCTAAATGTATTATAAAGGAGGATGGGATCAACATCATTCTCCGGTTGAGTTGTCTTACAATAAAATATTCCACTAAAGCATCCAAATAGATCCTTATGAAGCCCTTTATGTGAAGAGGTGAAGAACACTGGCCTATTTGGATAAAGTTGGGGAGTGAAAACTCTTAGGTCCATAAATGGTTGAAGAAATTGTGGAGAATTATAAGACCATCTAGTAACACATTAAAGTTGTTCAAAGTTGATAAAAGAGCTATAATGATAAAAATTGATAAGACAAATACTTTGATGTTGGGGACATGGTATTTCTCTACATATCACCGTGGAAGAGTGTTATGAGATTTGGTAAGAAGGTAATTCTTATTCCAAGGTACATAGTCCCTTTTGAGAACCATGATCGCATTGGAGCAGTGGTATATCAACATTCACTCCCACTGAAGAAGCCGGTAAAGATCATAGTTCATAAGAAAAAATGTCTAGTAAATAATACAATGCCCCTCATCAAGGTGTTATGAATAAACCACATGTTCGAAGAGGAAATATTGGATATAAGGGATGAGATTAAGAATAGTTACCCTCATCATTTTTAGTGTGCATAAAGGAAATTTTAAGGGTTAAATTTCTTAAGGGTGGAATATTGTAACGACCCAAGCTTTTATTAATGAAAATTCATCTTGATCTAATTAAATGTATTTTTATGTAAACTAGTTCTATAAAACATATACAATTCCTTGGTTTTATGTTAATTATTTTTTAAACAATGTTAAGAATTTTTACCATTTCTAATATAGTCATTGAATAGTTATTACATGATTAGTATAAATGTAGGGCTTTAACAAATCCAATTTACTCAAAAAAGGAAGAAATGGCCTCATTCGGTATAATTTTCCATACAAATCCCATTTTTAAGAGCTTAGAAAGAAGGTATCATCACTAGGATTCTCTCTTAACCAATCCCAAGTTGATCTTCAACATTTTAATCTGGAATGGAACCACCTACAAGAGTAGTGGGAGTTAAGAGAGATTACCACTCGACCGATGCTATCTGAGCCAGCCCAAGAGTCTACTATCATCACGCACCTTACCCAGAGGTCTTATGCAGGTGTTATAAGGGGTTATGTAATAATCCCCTCTCACTATGATTATGTGAATTATTTTTTAGAGAATACTGAATATACATTCAATTTATTATTTTTACATTTTAAGTGGTTTTTAAAACACAAATAGTATTTTTAGTTAATATCCAAATTCAATTGAGAAATTTATTTTGATGAATTAATGGATTTTACAATTAAATAATATTTTAATAAAATATTATTACTAAATTAATTTTTATTATATATAAATGATCATATAATTTTTATGAATAAAATTGTAATTTTTATTAAGGTTTGAAAGCTATTTTCGTCAAAACCCATGAATTTTCGGCAATACCAGTTTTTATTTTTAAAGTAGAAATTACAATATTTAGAAAATTATTAAGATAAAATTAACATCATTTTTGGATTCAGGACATTGAAATTTTCAAATGGTGAATTTTCAATATTTTCTGAGATAGTCGAATTTTTGTGTAAAAATGAAATATCGTTTAAATATATAATGTGTTTTATGACATCATAATGACCCAATAATGATGTAATAAAATATTATTGAAAGTATTTTAGGCCAATATATGTTTTATATTTAAAATAATGTGATTTTATATTTTTTGGAATAATTTTATGGTGCCTTAGTGGACCCTCTAAAACATATAAAATATTTTAACTTTTTAAAATCATTTCCTAGATAGTGTCACTCACCTTCACATAAGAAAGCCAAATATTTTAATAATTTTGACCATTGGCCTTATAAAATAATTTTTTTGCACTCCCTTTTTGAAAAAACCAATTAGAAAAAACCATGGGATGGATTGGGGTATGGATTAGTTTAATGTATAGTGTCCAAAACCTAAATAATAAAGAATCCTCTATCATTTCCTATCTAAACCCACTCAATCTCACATTACTCTCCACTCAAACGATTTTTATACTGACAAAACTCTTCCCTACTCTATTTAATCCTCCCAAGGAACCCAAAGTGCCAAAAAATCCTCTCTCAATCCTCTTCTAGGCATTTGGTATCATACTTCCAAGTAAGTGATCCTCATTTTCCTTTCTTCTTTATTTGTGTCCATGTTTTCATATATTTTTATGCCCATTTATTTTAAATTAAAAATACTGGGGTATAATTTTTAAACCCCCCTATGTGTCCATCCTTATATTTCAATGATGAGAGACCCATTTCTCTCTCCTTAATTTCTTCCACTACTCCCATTACCATACCAAAATTCCTTAAGGGAATTCTCTCTCCTCATTTACATTTAAGCAATTCTTTTATATTAAGCATCTAAATTCCATTATTCATGTTTATATGACCGAAATACTATAAATTTCATGTACATATTACTAGATTCCCCTTTCTCTCTTATTAACCATTTTTATGAATTCTTATGTCACGTTGTTATACTGCCAAAAATGCATCGTGATTTACCAAGCCAAAGACATTTTGTAGTGAATACCATGCCCATTTCCCTATAAAGGGTATTCACATATGTGAAAATTTACTTCTTAAATATATGGTTTCATATATGTATTAAAAATTCTTTTATCATGGAATAAATAATAATGTTGAATGATTCCTTGTCGTATGATCTATGTGGCACAATTATGCATGAAATGAAATGTTTATAAAGGGTGTTCCCTAATAGCACTTCAATGCATTGGGTAATGATTAGTATCATGATATGTCAAGTAAAATAAGGTTTAACTCATTCTAATTCAATTAAAATAAGGTTTTAATCATGATTCATGTGCAATGATACTTGGTTCGTGCTAATATCATGTAAAAGGTTGTTTCCACATTTCCATGTAATGATAATCATGCTATATCATGACTTTATGTTCATGTTTCTATTCTTCTTCGTTGATATTCTTATTACCTAAGATGTATTGAATTCTTCATGTTATTATTTATTTACTCCCTTACTGGGATTTATTGCTCACCCTTTTTATACTCATGTCCTCATGTTATCCCAAGTAATGCTAAGTTCAAAGGAATGTTGTGGTCCTGTTAAATAAGTTTTCAATAAAGATGATGTATTCTATATTCTAAGTTTTTGTGTAAGGTTCCTAATTTCAAAATACACTAGAACTCTAAATACTTAGAGTTTTATTAATTGAAATATCATGTAATAAATCAGGTTTAAATATGTAATAAAGAGCAAGGTTAGTATAAATTTATCATATCCTTATTCTCAAATTCGATTATTCTATAGGATAGGATACTTTTGGTCAAGGTATGTCACCTCCCACTACACAACCAATACCAATACAACATTTATACCCTAGAAAAACATCATAGGTTTAATATTCCCATTCAACTACTAATACCAACCTTAATAGGATAGTCAATTTTCACTCAATCAATAAGTGTGAGTGATTTATTCAACAAGTGCTTATGATTCTATAGGGAAATATATACATTTTTTACTCTTTTTAAATGAACATTTGAATACTTTGATTGAGGCTTACTTGATTTTTGATATCCAACTTTATCAAACCATATCAGAGTACAGGTTATTTAATGATGTCGAGAGGAGGGAGAGAATGAAGTCTTGTTTCACTTTCAAGTACATGGTGTAGGTAGATAGACCCTATCCTTAGGGGTTACCTTTAAGGTTATGAGTTTGAGATAGTCAGGTTTTTCTAGACCTAGATATTCATTCCCATGTGTTAATCTACTCAGTTATATACCTATGTCTAAAGAAATAAATCTCCCTGGATACAGATATATATACACCAATTTATCTACTACCATAAGAAGGTTTAGTTTCTAGTATCATGTTTTCAATCCTAGAATTGAAAATAGATTGTATGTGTGGGGTATTTTCTTTTATAGAACTTGTAATCAATGCCCTCAATTTAAGAAAAACCAGCCATAGGGTCTTTGGAGTCAATTTTTTATCTGTATTTCATAGGCAAGGTCATTAACTAAAGATAAAAAGATATCATTGGTAAAACCCTAAGTTAGTTATTTTTCTTTTTCAATACTCATTATTAATCATTTCATATATAGTGTAAATTTTGCAGTAGATTGGAAGAACACCAAACATTTTATTATTAAAAAAAGGACATATATAAACTTTCTCTATTCCCATGATTCCCTATTTCACCTATTCAGTTAGGTCACTACCCTCTAATATCTATTTTGATGGGTGAACCTATTGTTCATTTTCTTATTGATTTGATTGATCCTCAATTTATGAAGGTTAATACTTATTAAATATTCAAATTTTGGTTTAGTATGGTTTCTGATCAGGATATATAGATAATTTTATAGATTCCAACTCAGGATTGAGATCTTCCTCTACCATTACCAATGGAATAAATAAAAATAAATGATGTAATAGTACTGCTATAGATATAGTGATATAACTAAAAAGGGCAATTCCTGGTATGGAATTATAATATGTGGATCAATGGTTGGGTGTGTATTCATTCTTAACACATTTCTATTTAGGGTGAGTATTTTGACTACATAGCTGCAAATGCTTTACTCCAGCTATAGGAAAACATCTATTTCTCAATGGGTGTTGGATATGGTCCAATATGGTCAGTTCATCAAACACTCGTTTAAATCGGAAATGGAGGTGATAGAGATGATTGAGGAGTGATTATGTGTAACAAAAAGTGAGTAATGACTCCATAACATAAACCGAAAGTAATCGAACAAGATGGATCTCTTTCAAATGATCAATCCTAAATGAAAGGACCAAAGTTACCCGACTGAATTATTGAAGAGTAAAACTCAATCGTATTACCTCAACGGATTCACCTTTCTAGTGCATAGAATGTTCCCATATATATAAAATAAATCTCATAACGGTATTATATTCACCCGTATATGAAACATTTCTTATTTCTCATTCAATGATCCTACCTTTACACTGTTTCATCATCCTCAGGAACCCTTGATGACCTTAGATGCTTAATGTTTTTTTGGAGTTATGACATGGATAGTCCTCATGTACTAGTACCGAGGGTGATTAAATTGCAATGGAAATGGTATCCTAGTTTAGTCAGTAAGAGGTATCACCGTAGACAAATGATATTAATATCATCACAACACCAATCATAGGTGTGTATTTAAATCAATAAAAATAAAAATGGTTCACCTTAACTGACATGACTGGTCATACAATTACTATAATATTTCTATTTGATAGAAAAATTTTCCATATCCTCCATTTATTCAATCCCGTCCCCCTGGACAATGGAACCAAACACCTAAATTCACATACTATTTGTTTCCTACTACATCCAAACCATCCACATGTAGTTGGATAAATGAGAGGCATGTTCGAAACCTTATACTACTTGTGATGTTGGGGTCAATAGGAAACAAAGATATCATTGTTGGTTTGAACATCAAGAGATTAGACACAATATTCCCTTTCCCTTTAATGGTTTCCTACAGCCCAATTTCATTATTTTGAAAAAACATGTCAAGTAGCTCAAACAATACTGTAGGGGATGGTTGAGTGAGTGTCCTTTTGTCAATGATGTCATAATGTGTTCTCAACAAGACCATTTATCACTTTATATACAATAAAATGATCAATTAACATGAGTCTAGAATTTTTGTTTTCTATTCCCTTTATGTTAGATAATTTAAGAATGATATCAATGTTGATGCTGAAATCAATTCATTCATTCACCATATCATAGAATTCCAAACAATTCTAACCAAGTGAAGGAAAACAATTATGTCCCATACTGGTGTTCAGTGGGAGAATAAGTAAATTATTGATTTAAATAATGTGACCAAATCCTTGTATTTATCCTTAACATAATGATATCTATGTATAAGAAAAATAATCCCAACTATAAAATAATAATAACATTAAAAGGTTTAGGGCCTAGCTACCGATTCTATCTTCTATCAGATTGTAACATAAATATATTAATAATACTATCATGGATATAGATTTTATCTTCTTTACAAGACCTATTTATTTAACCTAGTTCATAAAACAATATATGGGGATAATTATTTATCCCTTATAGGAAATAATTGGTGGTATTATATTCATTTGGGTTTTCTTCGGTCAGTGAAATGGGTGGCCAGTTGATAATTTTTATTTTATCTCCACTAAAATCACATTTCAGTGCACTACTAGTTACCTGTATATAACAATAATCTTTCTATGTATGTAACACCCCAAGGTTTTTAAAATAAATTCAAATGCAAGAAAATTTATTTTATGTAGATATTAATAACTAGACTTGAAACATAATTTTTCCGCTTCAATGTATTGAATTTCAAAAAATTGTATTCTGAAATTGTGTTCTGTAAGTTATTTAGAGTTTGATAGAACCAACATGTTTTTGGTGAATAGTAACAAACCCTTATTAATAGTGTTATGAATATTAATATGACCCTTATGAATATTAAATACTATTATTATTTTATTTTCTTAAGGATATAAGATAATTAGATGTTGATTAATGTTTCGAGGTGTTAAAAAATGAGTTATAAATTTAAAATTGTTTTTTTAAATAAATTATGATTTTATTTAAAAATTATATTGATAATAGTTAGAAAATTATTTTCAAAAATCTGAGTTGATTTTTTAATTCTACATGTTGAGGAATGGTTAGAGATAATTTTTTGGAATTTTTTAAAATTCTAGAATTCTTTATGAATTGTAAAATACAATAAAATATGATAAATGAAAAATACTTAATCTAATGCATTTTAGGTTATACAAGGATGATGTAAGACCACATTATTCAAACTCACATGCAATTATTACTATTTTGGGTCACATGAATTAATAGTATTCATTGTCTGGAGAAAATATTTTATAATAATGATTAAAATAATGTAAAATACCTCATTTCCCCCCACTATAAATACAACCATAATTTATGTCTTCCTCCCAAACCTCTCAAGACATGATCCATACCAAAGTTATACCCAATAATCCTCCCAATGATCTTACCTATTTTATAGAGCTATTGGTATCACCGAAAGGCCAAAACTGAAGGCCTTAAGTTGGATATAAAGGATAAAAGATCAAGAGGTAAATATCTTCTTTTGTATTCTTTCTTTTCTTTTCATTTTTTTCTATTCTTCTTCTATTCTCACCTCCCTTTATCCAATATGACTGAATGAACAAGTATATTTCATATTCTAGATCTCATCATGTTTCAGTAAGATTCCTCATTATACTTCTTCTCCTCTCACACTTATTCAGGAAATCAAAACACCATACGTGATGTGTCAATTTACAGACATCCTAGACGATGTGATCTCAATTTAATTTAAATTATTAAATACTGGTATTCAAAAAATTCTTATGCTTTAACCAGATTATAATTTCTGTATTATATATTATATATGGTTATGGAATCATTTTTCACACATGTTATTAATTTATAAAACAAAACTAGTTCTTTACGATCGAAGAGTCGCCAAAATAACCTAAAAATATCAATAATGTTTTAACTCATGAATCATCCTCAGGATAGAATTAAAATTGATAAATGTTATAGTTTATGGTTTTTTAAATATTTAAATACCTCTCCATTACAATTTGTAGGTCTCACTTCCAATCGACAAGAATGTTCATCACGAACGGATCATGGAAATCATGTAAAGAATTGACCCAAAACAATACAAAGAACAAAATATTAAAAATTAAAGGGTGAAATGATTTTATTAAATGATCATATAAGGTATTATAAATATTAATATATTTCTATAAGATAATAATGACACACTATTAACCATTATACAAGAGTTTCAAATGATTTTTAAGTAAAACAAACCTGAGTTAAGGGAATTCTTAACCTGATTTTCATTCTTTGGGTTAACCTTATACTTCATTATTTTTGTGGTATTAAAATTGTTTTTGTTTATGGTTTCTATTTATAATATGTTTAATAATGTGTATTTACTGAGTATATACATATTCCATTGACTCTACCAAGTCAAACATGAATTATATGATATTTGTAAGGGGATTCTCTTTTAAAATCCTCTTTTAAAATTCTGTTTTACGAAATTCAAAAGAAATGATCTTATGAAATTATTCATTTTGTATGACTATGTTTTGGTTATTGAGAATTGTTTATGAGGAAGGGTGGAACCTATATTTCCCTCCAATAAATTATGAAATTTGTATGTTGGAGTTCGACAGTATGGTTACTCCAAGTGTAACTATGATGGTTACAAAAATTTAAAGGAAGCCGTGATGGTTACAAATTATAAGGTAGAAAAGGGAGTTGTAATATTATGTATGTAATTCCCCAATATACCTTTATGGTTGTATTTATGTTATTATGTAATGTGGTAATCTTTTTTAAATATCATCTTTCACAAATTAAGTATATATGGGTGATACGTGTTTCTTTTTAAAATGATTTCATACAATACAAGTCTTCATGAAATAATGTGTTTTTCCGTATTTGTATATCATGTACTGAGATTTTTGTGCTCATACCAAGTTTTTAAATGATTTTTGTTGGAATCCTCATGTGTTAAACATTTTTTAATGATCAAAAATCATATTATTGTTAATTAATCTCAATATTCATTGCACATCTTGCTAATGCTCTTCAATCTCAATAATAACTACAGATCATGTTTTAATACTAACAAATCTTGTGGATGCTGATTACTCTCTTTATTATTTACAAGTCTTATGCATGATCACAAATCTCACATATATTATCACACCATTATATTTATTATTCAAGCTCTTTTACTCTCTAATGATTAAACTTAATCCATATTCTGCATATTACAGTCTATGTCCAAACACATATATTTGTCTAAGTATGGAGACACCATGAAGGACTCACCGTGACCCAGACACCGTGAAGGACTCACCGTGACCTAGACCCCGTGAAGGACTCACCGTGACTAGACCCCATGAATGACTCATCGTGAAGGACTCACCGTGACCCAGATACTATGAGGCTCATACCGTGAGCCACATACCGTGTAGAAGACACTGTTTACATAATCACGGTGACAACGTTTCTTAAGTTTTTGTCAATATTATTTAAATAATGCTAACGGTCAGATTTGATGTTTTTAATGAAATTAATGTTTTTTAATGATAGTTGTTGGCATGTCAGGAAATTGTATCTCGTACCTATGAAAAGTGAATCATTCCTACTACTAGAACTTGTGGAATATAAGGAAGATTAAGATGCATTACATGTGCAAGAGTGAATATACAACAAGAAGAACTTACATACACCCGAGTGCAATGTACTGAACAAGTATAACAATCCTGAACAAGAAGTAGATTTCAAGTCTTTCAATGAACTCTCATGAAGTAAATCCAACACCTCTGAAGAAAACACGTCGAATCAAGAGATCATTCTCACTCATGAGGAAGACATGCTGGCTACGACACTCTATTTTTCAACAGAAAAACCAGAGAAGGACTCAGAAGCTTTCCTACTGAATCCAATGAGTCTAGAGCTGCATTGATAATCACTAGAGCTTTCTATACTCTTATTTGTTCTCTCTAAGTGATTTATTTATTATCGTTTGATAATTGTGGTGTTCTATGTATTTCTTATACACACATTGTCTCCTATACTGAACTGGAGGATATCAAAATCCTCACTCCAAATATCTTAACTCTTGTTTACCGACGTCAACTATAGAAGAGGTCCTTGTGTGGCCTGGTCTTTTCTTTGTTTCCCATGTAAAACAGTGGTGGAGGTCCCTCTGTGTCCTGGAAATTTTTTTAAACTATTGTTAACCTCGATCCAGGGTGTGGATCAAATTTATATAAATTTGAGAGGACTAAGTCGCGGCTTGAGACTGAACCTCTTATTATATCTATTGTGCATCTATAATTTATGTTCAAAGTATACTACATATATCTTTTTTATTCCGCTGCTATTACTTTGAAATACGAAACTATTTTAAAGATACTTTGATAGTTAAATTAGCAAGTTTTTAAACTTATTGTAAATCAGTAGATTAGTTTCAAAAGTTAGTTTGATTTTGTGGTTAAACTAACTGAGACCAAATCAATCATGGAGAAGCTAAGTGAACATTTACAATCTGTATAAATTCACTACAGTTTAACTTATTTTATAAATCGAGGGATTTTAAATAGACAATATTTTAACAGAAATATTAATTAGAACTCAATTCACCCCCCCCCCCCTCTTGAGTGTCCACTTCGACCCACATTTGGTATCAGAGGTTTAAAAGATTTTTGAAATTCTATTTTTTTAACTGTGATTTTAGTTGTATTTTAACGTTCTTAAAATTTCTGTTATGACTAAATTTTTATCTCTTTAAATTATCATTCTAAAATCTAGTTATGGATAACAGACTAAAAGGTACTACTACTAACATGCCACCTTTCATCAATGGTTCAAACAATGCTCAATGGAAGCTGAAAATGAAAATTCATTTAGAAAGCATGGGTTTTGATATTTGGACTGCCATAGAATCATAATATAAAATTCCCACTACTGTTAGGTCCACTTGGGATGAAACTACAAAGACTGCATACAATAATAACCGTAAAGCTATGAATGCCTTGTACAGTGCTTTAGAAGATGAAGAATTTAACAGAATTTCTTCTTGCAAACCTGCTTTTGAAATTTGGGATACTTTGGGTGTTTCTCATGAAGGAAGAACCAATGTTAAAGAAATGAGATTAAATACTTATACTATTAAATATGATAATTTTAAATTGAAAACGGATGACCCTATTTCTGATATGTATCTCAAGTTTAATGAGATAATCAATACAATGAATTCACTTGGTAAGGATGTTCCAGCAAAGGAACAAATTATGATAATCTTGAGATGTTTACCAGACCGATGGAGATGCACATCTGTTTCAATCAGAGATTCATGTGACATTGCTGCTCTACCTATCAAAGAACTCATTGGTAAGCTTATTATGTATAAGGAAGAACTCAAGGTGAATAAGAAGAAGATGATGAACCTAAGAGAAATTCAGTGGCTTTCAAGACTACTGCTTCAAGGACCAAGGACAAAGATAAAGCTCAAATACCTACTGACAGATCAACTAGTGAAAATTCAGACTCTGATAGTGATGCTGAAATGGCTCAGATAGCCAGAAGGTTTATGAAATTTTACAGGAAGAAGAAATTTTTCAGAAAATCAAATTACAAAGAAATGTATGATAATAAGGGACATTGGAAGAAGGATTGGAAAAAGCCAGATAAAAGTGATGAAGTTGTTTTCTATGAGTTCAAAAATAAAGGAAACATTAAATTGGACTGCCCAAATCTCAAATTCAAGAAGAAATGTGATTACAAGGATCGTAAGTACAAAAAATCTATAAAGGCTACCTGGAGTGATTCTGAAGACCGCACAAGTGAATCTGAAATGTCTGATTCTGAAAAGAATCGTGCCAACATGTGTTTCATGACAAACACATCTGAGGTAACCTTAGATACTCCGATTTTAAATTATTATTATTTTGGAGATGATGTAGAATCTGATTCTGATTCTGAAAACATGACTAGTGATAAATTATTTGAATACTGTAATATGTTGGAAGAGACATGCAATAAACATAAGGATAAATACAAATCATTAATGAAACAGCATACCCTCACTTCTATTATTAAAACCGAACATACTATTGATAAAGAGAAAAATGATCAACTGTTAAAGGATAATATTGAATTGAAAATGTCAAATGAGCAAATTAGAAAAGACTTAGAGAAGTTCACAAATGGAAAGAATACACTAACTCAAATACTAGGAAAGCAAGTTGCACCAAAATACACTACTGGAATAGGCTACAAACCTGGACAAAGACAGATTACTAAGAATAGATTTATTCCTAAATCTGGACTGAATACTGCTAGTTCTAGCTCTGGACATTCATATGCTTCAACTAGTTATTCACATAGTTATAAATCAAATAGAGTTTGTCTTTCACAATATTTAGATTATGAAAATTATATGAGACCCATAAGACAAATTTTGGTACCAAAAGCTTTGATTGCTAACCTGTCTGGACCCAATAAGATTTGGGTACCAAAATCATTTCCTATCTAAATCTTTTTTGTAGGAAACGTGCTTGAAGAGTTCCCACAAGAAGACATGGTATTTGGATAGTGGATGTTTAAGACATATTTCTGGGGATTACTCATGCTTCAAGAGTTTAATAAAGGTTGATGGAGGTCATGTCACCTTTGGTGATAATTCTAATGGAAATATCATCGGCCTTGGCCAAATTGGTAACAATAATTCAGTTTTAATTTCTAAAGTTTTATTTGTTGATGGACTTCAATATAATCTCTTAAGTATTTATCAATTATGAGATGATGGGTTTAATGTGAAGTTTGAAAATGATTCCTGCAATGTTTTTAATTCTAAAATTGTTTTATTATTTTCTGGTTTAAGAAATGAAAATGTTTATGAAGTTGATTTAATTTCCTTAGACAATAAAAATGTTACCTATTTAAATGATTTTCAAAAAGAATCTTGGTTATGGAACAGAAGATTAGGACACTGCAATATACATTCACCTAGAAAACTAACTAGGAAAAACTTAGTTAGAGACCTACCTAAACTTGAGTTTTCTAATGACAAATTTTGTAATCCCAATCAAAAGGGAAAGAAACATAAGGTTTCTTTTAAATCAAAGAAAGAAGTTTCAACTTCTCAACCTCTCGAGTTGGTTCACATGGATTTGTTTCGACCATCTAGATTTTCTAGCTTAAATGGGAAGCACTATGACTATGTCCTATTAGATTACTTTTCTAGATATACTTGGGTATACTTCTTAGCTCACAAAAGTGAAGCTTGTTCATACTTTGTTAATTATTACAAGTCTGTAGAAAACCTTGGTGGACTTAAGATTAAAACACTAAGAAGTGATCATGGTCGTGAGTTTGAAAATCAAGAATTTGAATCCTATTGCTAACACAATGGCTATAGTCATAACTTTTCTGCACCTAGGACACCTCAGAAAAATGGTGTAGTAGAAAGAAGAAATAGGACCCTGTATGAAATTGCTATAACTATGTTTAATGAATATGACCTACCTATTTACTTTTGGGTTGAAGCTGTGAATACAGCTTGTTATATTATCAATAGAGTCTTGATCAGACCTGTTCTTAAGAAGACCCCATATGAGTTGTGGAACCATAGGAAACTTAAGGTTAACTACTTCAGAGTTTTTGGTTACAAAGTCTTTATTATTAATACCAAAGATAATCTTGACAATTTTGCATCCAAAAGTGATGATGGAATTTTCCTAGGTGAGTTTTCAATAAGAGAACCAAATGTGTGGAGGAATCTGTTACCATCAGATTTTATGAAACTGATCCACATGAGACTAAAACCTCTCTTGAAAATCTTGAAGAAGATTTATCTGTTCCGAACATTAACGATAAAATCAATGAACCTGTTATAAAGACAACCATTTCTGGACTTATTCTAGAATCTAATCCTAATAAACCTGAACCTAGAGAAGAACCTGAAATTTCTAGTCCTGTCTTTACTCGATCTACAAGAATTCTAAAGAATCATCCTTTATATGTTGTTGTAGGAAATATTGATAGAGGGACACAGACTAGAGCTTCTCTTAGAAATCAGGTTGAACATCAAGCCTTCTTGTCACATCTTGAACCTAAAAACATTGATGATGCTATTAATGATGAATTTTGGGTAATTTCTATGCAAGAAGAACTCTATAAGTTCGAAAGAAATAATTTTTGGAATCTTGTTGAAAGACCTAAGGACACATACATAATATGCACAAATTGGGTTTTTAGAAATAAAGTAGATGAATCTGGAAACATAGTTAGAAATAAATCTAGGTTAGTTGCACAAGGCTATAGTCAAGGAGAAGGTATGGACTATGAAGAGACTTTTTCTCCAATAGCTAGATGAGAATCCATTAGGATTTTACTTGCTTATGATGCACATCTATATTTCAAACTAAGTCAAATGGATGTCAAGAGTGAATTTTGAATGGATATATTACTGAGGATGTTTTTTTTGAACAACCACCTGGTTTTTCAAACCCTCATTTTCCAAATCATATTTTCAAATTATCAAAAAATTTATATGGTTTAAAGCAAGATCCAAGAGCTTGGTATGATAGATTAAGTACTTTTCTAATTTCTAAATGTTTTACAAAAGGAATAGCTGATCCTACTCTGTTTATAATACAAATTTCTAAAGATGTTTTAGTTGTACAAATTTATGAAGATGATATTATTTTTGGATCTTCAAAAACTACATCATGTACTGATTTTTCTAAAATGATGCAAAATGAATTTGAAATGAGTTTAATGGGTGAACTTAAATGCTTTCTTGGATTTCAAATCTTTCAAAATAATGATGGAATTATTTTAACTCAAAGTAAATATACTAGAGATCTTTTAAAATGTTTTGGATTGGATAGAAAAAAAGGTATTGACACTCCCATGAGTACCACCTGTAAGAAGGATCTTGATAAAAATGGTAAATCTGTTGATCCAACAACTTATAGAGGAATAATTGGAAGTCTACTCTACCTGACTACTAGTCGTCCTGATATTATGTTTAGTGTGTGTATGTGTTCTCATTTTCAAGAAAACCGTAAAGAGACACATTTAAATGCTGTGAAGAGAATCTTTAAATACCTCAAGCATACTCCCAATTTAGGACTGTTCTATCCCAAAGGAAAATAATTTGAATTAGTTAGTTATTCTGATGCTGATTTTTTTGGATATAAGTTAGATATAAAAATAACCTCTAGAACATGTCACCTTTTAGGTAAGTCACTAGTATCATGGTGTTGTATGAATAAAAATTCGGTTGTATTATCTACTGCAGAAGCTGAATACATAGCTGCTGGAAGTTGTTGTGCACAAATTTTGTGGATGAAACACACATTACTAGACTATGGATATCAATACAGACAGGTCCCAATAAATTGTGACAAGACAAGTGCTATTAAAATTTCTAAGAATCCAGTATCTCATTCTTGAACAAAACATGTTGATGTAAGACATCAATTTTTGAGGGATCGTTACCAAAATGGTTATATCACTTTGGAATTAATTGGTACAGAATATCAACTTGATGATATATTCACTAAACCATTAAATTCTAAAATATTACACTACTTCATACATGATCTTGGTTTGATTAATCATAAATGAATATCTTACTGATATTAATGTTTAATACTTTACTGTAATTTACTTTACGGTTTCATACTCACTGTTTCTATGTTACTGTTTTATACTCACGATCTGTCAACTCACTATCTCATAGTGACTATATAGACTGCTCACTGTCTCACCATGACAACTATCAATTGTCTCACCGTGATGACTAATTATCATCTCACCGTAATGCTTACTCATGGTCTCACCGTGAAGAGTTATTTATATTCTTATTTTAACCCGTATCGCCTTAATTTTTTATTTCACCACTATTTGTTTTTCCCGTGTTTTTGTTTTTATGACGTTTGACATTACCAAATGATAAAACATAAGGGTTTCATTTGATTCCTTACCCGAACACTCTCTTGAACCTTCTCTTACCTCTCGCCCAAACCTTCAGTTAATGCCAAGGATAAAGTGTCTATCCTCACCTTAGTCTGAGAAGCGCCTCTCTAAGAAACAGAAGAGGATACCGAGGATAGCTCCCGAAGGACCACTAAACCCAAACCTAGTAAGTCGTACAGTTGTACCAGAAAAGGAGGTTTTCTCAGAGTGGTTTCTATCTAGCATTTCTTTAGTTTTGAAAGTTTTAAGATAACAAGGATGGCTTTAATGGTTCACTGGACAGAATAGACCGATTTACCTGAGACTGATATCTCAATTTTATCAGTATGTGAAGTTCTCTTTTGAGTTTGGAGAATGATTTATGGTGAAAAGCTGGATAAATGGTCAGAAGTTCTCTTTCTCATCAAGGTCGTGGGCTTCATGCCTAAGAATTCCACACAAAGGAGTTTGTAAAGATTACCAGAGAAACCCTCCTCCAACAACCAACATCTTTGATCTTGAGAATGATTTGGAGATCATGACTGGAAATGGCACCAAGCGAAGGGCAATAGCTGCTGAATTAGATAGAGAGACTAGACTTCTGTTCAAGTTTGTTTAGAATTTGATTAGTCCTAGAAAAGGAGACTTTGTTGTGATGAAGTATTAGGCTGTTTTCCTGATTCACCTGTTGAAGAATGGCCATAAGATCAATCTTTGTAAGTATGTTATCAACCATATTTGTGAGCTGATCAAAGTCACTTCCAAATCCACCTCCTTGTTTTACTCAAGGATGATCTCAGCTATGTTAGTTGAAAAATGGATGGTTGGACCAAATGAATAAAAGTTAGAGGACCTTGATTACTGCCTATCAATGCCTATCATCAGAAGGATGAAGATTAGCTGGAACCCCTGGAAGAAGCAGTGGGATGAGGATAAGGATCAAGTGTATAAAAAGTTTAATCCTGTTGACTATCCAAGAAGGCCTAAAAATTTATCTGATCCTAGTTTGGAACTAGATCAAGTGGATGAGTATTCAGAAGAAGAAGAAGAAGAATAAGAAGTAACAGATGAAGTATCTCCTAGAGAAGAAACTAGAAGTCCTCCAATGGAAACAACTCCTGTTGAAAAATAAAGGATTGTTGTCCTTACTGTTATCCCTGGTGAAATAACTCAAAGAGTGGAAGGTGGTGTTAGTTTGAGTGTAGAAGAATCTCCTACTTCTAGTGCAGATGTTAATCTAGAATCGCATCCTAATGCCGCATGGAAATTGGTTTTTCCTTATTCATAATGGAAAGAAACCTTAGAGGAAAATCCTGTTGAATAGGATCTTTCTGATGAGAAAGAAGCAAGCTTGGAAGCTCAACCATTAGAACAATCAGTTCCTGAGATTATTCCATCTGCTGAAGAGAGGATAGAAATTTTCTTTCAGCTGGCAAGGAAAGAGTTTGCTAAAGAAATTAGGGATGATCCTGTGGATCGTGTCCATGTGCCTAAGCCTCAAGAATCTGGAAAGGAATCAAAAGTTGAGGGGGAGGAACCTCAAAACCTTGATATTATGGAAGCTGGATCTACTAAAGCTTCTCAACCCTCTGTCATATATTATGCGTACACTCGGTATAAATTCCCTAGGTTTTATGATGTGAATGAGTCACAACAAGTGACTACAACTGGAATGGATCTTTCTTCTCTGTTTCAACTGATGTCTATTGCTCATCCAGAACCAGAATCAGAGCCCCAACCTCAATATGAATCAGAATCTGAGTATGAAGATGACTCTGAACCTCAACCAGAATCTGAGCCTCTACCTTTACCTGCACCCTTACCTGAGCATCACTCCTTTGTGACCAAATATGATCTGATAATTTTTGGAGAGACTTTGTTAGCTGGAGTTGAGAAAATTGTCTCCACTCAACCTCGTCCAGTGAATCAGTTAAGTCAATAAGATGCATCAATTCTCTTGGAGAATATAATCTTGCATATTCAACCAAGGATGATCTGAGTAGTTCAAGAAGTCAGAGTAGAGAAAAAGCTGCTGAGTGCTGATGTTGCAAATCTGAAAAGTATGGTACCAAGTTTGCCGAATGAGTTATCTTTGAGATCAGAGCCTGCTCCTATTTCTGCACCTGCACCTGTTGCTGCTTCTCCTAATCCATCTGATTCCCTTCTTGCTAGGGAGATTGTGTCTCAAGTTCATCCCTTCTAACTCTATTTTTATGAGAATATTGGAAAAATACACACCAATATGCTGGAACGCATGAGAGAACTTGTGGAAAGTCTGAATATTTTTATAGATGAATACTCTGGATGCCTGCAAAAAGTTCTGAAACAGCTCAAAGTTCTAACCGATGTAGTTAAAGCTTCAACTGCTTCTGGTCAGCCCTCCACACCTTCTTTAGATGATTCTATGCTGAGATCCATATTTAAAGAAGAAATTCAGAGTTCCTTTAGTGGCTTGGATCTATCCTCTTTGATAGAAGTTGTTCAGAACAGTGATAGAGAATTGGACTTGGTTAGAATTCATTCTAAGATAGCCAATTATTCTCAACAGGAGATCACCAAGAAAATAGATTTGTATCTCTCCCGGATTTTCTCTAAAAGTGATATGACAGATCACTTTAGATATCTTGTGAAAAATTTGAGAATCCCTCCAGTGACTCAAGCTTTTAAAGCTCATGTTCAGAAACTTACTGAGTTTACCAGATCATTGGACAAATTCATGGAGAATAAGGATGATTTTGAAAATTCTATGCAATATGGTGGTGAAATAATTACTGATTTCATCAATCTTTTGAAGTCGTATCTTCATGTGGAGAGCACTAATATAGTTGCTCCATCTACTACACGCCTTAGACCTGGTCTACCTACCTTAGCCTCAACTTCCATGACAGTTAGCAAAGCTCTTTCTCAGATCCGGACAGTCATTCTTGACCAACCACAACCTAGATCTTATACTGCTCCCACTTTGGCTCCATCTATTTTTGAAGGTCTACCCTTACCCACTTTGTCTACCACATCTATTCCTTATTATACTTCAGCACCAGCTCCTGATGCTGATAAAGGCATTGACAAGGTGGATCCCTGAAGAATCCAAGGACTGTTTTTCTTTTGGATGGGATTTCATTTCTTGTTTACTGTTTTTACTTCTCCTGTATATTCTATTCTGAACCCTTTTTAATGCCAAATACAGTGTTTCATTTCATTTTCTCTACTTTTTGATAATCCCAAAAGGGGGAGAAAACTCCAAGTATAAAAGGGGTCGAAAAACTACAAGATTTAGTACTATAATGGTTTTTTTTTGCTATTCTAATATGCTAGTTTTTGTTATGTTACTCTTCATGTATATTCTGAATATATCTAATTTGTGATCATCAAAAAGGGGGAGATTGTGGGACTCCTCATGTGTTAATCATGTTTTAATGATCATAAATCCTATTACTATTAATTAATATCAATATTCATTGCACATCTTGCTAATGCTCTTCAATCTCAATAATAACTACAAATCATGTTTTAATACTAAAAAATCTTATAGATGCTGATTACTGTCTTTATTATTTACAAGTCTTATGCATGATCACAAATCTCACATATATTATCACACCATTATATTTATGATTCAAGCTCTTTTACTCTCTAATGATTAAACTTAATCCATATCATACTTATTACTGTCTAAGTTCAAATACAGATATTTGTCTAAGTGTGGAGACACCGTGAAGGACTCACCGTGACACAGACACCATGAAGGACTCACCGTGACCCAGACACCATGAAGGACTCACCATGACCATACACCGTGAAGGACTCACCGTGACCAGACACAGTGATGGACTCACTGTGACCCATATACTATGAAGATCATACTGTGAGCCACATACCGTGAAGAAGACACCGTTTACATAATCACTGTTACACCGTTTCTTATGTTATTTTCAATATTTTTTAAATAATTCTAACGGTCATATTGGATGTTTTTAATGAAATTAATGTTATTTAATGAAAGTTTTTGGCATGACAAGAAACTGTATCTCGTACCTATGATAAGTGAATCATTCCTACTGCCAGAACTTGTGGAATATAAGGAATATTAAGATGCAATACACGTGAAAGTGGTGTGAAGGAGTGAATATACAACAACAAGAACTTACATACACTCGAGTGCACTATACTGAGAAAGAAGAACAATCCTGAACAAGAAGGAGATTTAAAGTCTTTAAAAGAACTCACATGAATGAAATCCAACACCTCTGAAGAACACACGTCAAATCAAGAGATCATTCTCACTCCTGAAGAAGACAAGCTGACTATGACACTCTGTTTTTCAACAGAAAAATCAGAGGACTCAGAAGCTTTCCGACTGAATCCAACAAGTCCAGAGTTGCATTGATAATCACTAGATCCTTCTAAACTCTTATCTATTCTCTCTATGTGATTTATTTATTATCTTTTCAGAATTTTGGTGTACTCTGTATTTCTTATACACACTCTGTCTCTTGTACTGAACTGGAGGATATCAAAATCCTCACTCCAAATCACATAACTCATGTTTGCCCACATCAACTGTGGAAGAGGTCCTTGTGTGGCCTAGTCTTTGCTTTGTTTCCCACGTAGAACAGTGGTGGAGGTCTCTGTGTGGCCTGGAGAATTTTGTAAACTGTTGTTAACCCCGATCCAGGGTGTGGATCAAATTTATATAAATTTGAGAGGTCTAAGTCTCAACTTGAGACTGAACCTCTTGTTATATATGATGTCTATCTATAATTTATGTTCAAAGTATACTACATATATCTTATTTATTCCGCTGCTATTACTTTGAAATACGAAACTATTTTAAAGCTACTTTGATAGTTAAATTAGCAAGTGTTTACACTTTTTGTAAATCATTAGATTAGTTTCAACAGTTATTTTGATCTTGTGGTAAAACTAACTAAGACCTAATCAATCATGGAGAAGCTAAGTGAACATTTAGAATCTGTATAAATTCACTACAGTTTAACTTATTTTATAAATCTGGGGATTTTAAATAGACAATATTTTTACAGAAATTATAATTGGAACTCAATTCACCCCCCATCTCGAGTGTCCACTCTGACCAACAATTTTCATAGGTTATAAGGATGTGTATGACAAAGTATTAAGCCACGTTAAATGTTTGAAAATTTTTCAATGAAATCATGTTTTATTTGAAATTTTTTTTATTTTTGGAATAAATGAATACTGTATTAACTCTAAATTAAAGTGTAATGTTATAAATTTATAATGTACAATTCTGAAAATCCATAAACTTGAAAATATCCTCAATGTGAAAGGTAATTATTTCTTGAATAAATTCATTATTATATAATATAATAAGGCCATGTCCTCATAGTTGATATCAGAGGATGGTTTAGATACCATTATTGGTTTGGAAGATGTTAATACAATACAATCAATGTTTTTTTTCTCTATGGTTAATTTAAAATGATATAGGATTTAAAGATTACCATGTTTCTTTAAGTAATATATGTTTGTTCAGAATTGTTTTACATAGAAAAAACAGGGAAAAAAAAGAGGAAAGGCACTGACAAAACAACATTATTCTGAATCTGGATCCTGGAATGGTAGGGATTGGAACCAAACAGTTTGTGATAGTAATGGATCAACTAACAGGAAATAAATGGTGGTGTCATCCATGCAAGAGAATAACCAGAGGTACCACAACATAACATGAAAATAGTGGAACATTTTATGACAAAACACCATTCAACTTTCAAATGGATCTCATGACCCTATAGCGGATGAAGGATGGATTAATTCCATTGAAAATATATCTGATGTTATGGGATGTTCAGATAATCAAAAACCAAGCCTTTAAATTATCATTTTGAAGATGGAGTTGATAAATGGTTGTCAATGGTAAAGAATATTAGGGATAGAGAGGATATTTATTCCATAGAGTGGGATGAATTTAAAATCCTTTTCCTTGAAAAATATTTTCTTACGGTGGTGTGACTTAGGATGGACAAGAAATTCCATGAATTAAAGAATAGGGTTGAAGATTCAGTGGTTGTGTAGGAAGAGAAATTCACCTGACTCGTGTGGTATGCTCCCAATATTATTCTAGTTATTGATTGAAAAATCAACAAATTTTACTCAGGACTATAGCCAGGGTATTGAAGGGAGTTGGCCTCCCATGAATTCAAATGTCATGAGAAACATTTCCAATGTGCAGAGAGGGTAGGGATGGATTTTATTACGATTATGTGCATTTTGGAAACAAGGAGAAGAAGAGGTCCAGATGAAATGTGATGGGTAATAATCAACCAAAAAACCCAATGGTAAGAAAATACAGTTTCCAGTTTATGAAAAGTGTGGAAAAAAACCCCATGGGGAATGCCTTACCCAAAATGGAAACTATTTTCTATGTAGTAAGTTTGGAAATATTGCCTGAGATTTTAATGAAAATGATCTGAGGACAAATCCTAAGAAGAAAACTATTAAGTGTTTTCAATGTGGTGAAATGGGAAATTATAAAAATTCATGCCCAAAGAGGGATCCAAATGATGCAAAGAACCCAGACTATAAGTAGAAAGGTGGTTTATGATATTCTGCAACTATGTCAGTAGTTTTCAGGCCATCCAATGAAGTTGTATTAGGTACTTTGATTTTTTACTCATATTTTTCTAAAGGTTTGATCAATAAGGGGTCTACACATTCCTTTATTTCATAGTTTTTTTTGTTAAATTGGAAATATCACCTCAACAAATGAGACTTGATCTTATTGTTAATACACTGAGAGAATATTTTATATAAATGAGGAATTATAATAATCCTTCTATTTTAGTCTGTGGAAATACATTACCAACAAACCTTATTATTTTCCCCTTAATCGAGTTTGATGTTATTCTAGGAATGGATTGGCTTTTAGTTAATCATGCTAAGATTGAATATAGAGATAAAAAAGGTATTTTTCAGATAGAGTTTTAGTTTTCATACAATAATGAAGCCATAAAATTGATAACCAATCATGAAGCTCAGAAATTGTAGAAAGATGCAAATGAAAGTTATCTTTATTATATTTTTGAAAAAAGGAAACTATTTAGATTAATGATGTACTAGTGGTAAATGAATACCTAGATATTTTTTCTGATGATTTTCATAGTTTTATTCCTAATCGAGAAGGTTGAGATTACTATTGACTTAGTTCCTAATTCTATTCAAATTTCAAAACCCCCATATCATATGGCTCAAATAGAACTTCTTGAATTGAAAATTTTGTTATAGGATCTTCTTGATAAAGTCTTCATTCATCCTATCACATCACCATGAGGTGATTCTGTTTTTTTTTGTTAAATAAAGATGGTTCCATGAAACTTTGTGTTGATTATAGTGCATAGAAGAACATCACTATTAAAAACAATTATATTTTTTCTTATATCGATGACTTTTTTGATCAGCTCTAGGGAGATTAGTACTTTTCCAATATTCAATTTAGATCAGGATGCCATCAGCTGAAGGTGAAGGAGGGAGACATCCCAAAAATATAATTTTCTACTAGATATGGGCATAATGAATTTTTTGTTTTGTATTTTGGGTTAACTAATTCACCTATTGTATTCCTGAATCTTATAAATAGAATATTACATGACATATTGAATAAGTTTATTGTTGTGATTATTTATTATATTATGGTATTTTCTAAGAGTAAATAAGAGCATGAAGAACATCTAAGGGTTGTTTTAAAAACCATAAAGGAAAAGAAAGTATTTGGAAAATTCAGAAATTGTGATTTTTGGATACAAAAGAATTGTTTTCTTGGACACATTGTAAATAAGAATAGAATAATAGTTGATCCTCCCAAAATAAGAGTGGCTGATGAATGTCCAAGACCAAAAATGTCACAGATATTTGTAGTTTTATTGGATTGGAAGGTTATTGCTGACTGTTTGTTAAAACTATTCATGATTATCTAGCCCGCTAACTGATTTAACACATAAAGGATTAAATTTTTTTGGATTGAATAATGTGATGTTTTTTTAGGAACTGAATAGTATATTGGTGAATGCTTCAATATTGGCCTTGCCTTCCTAAAATGGTGAGTATTTAATCTATGGTGATGCTTCGTTGAAGGTACATTGTTGTGTTTTGAGGCAGAATGATCAGCTAACTGCTTATGCTTCAAGAAAACTAAAACTTCAGGGGTTAAATTATCCCAAAATTGATTTGGAATTGGTATCTATGGTTTTATATTTGAAAATTTAGAGTCATCATTTATACGGATTCAAATGTCAAATATATTCTGACCATAAATGTATGAAGTATATACACACTCAGATGGAATTAAACATTATGCAAAGAAGATGGCTTGAACTGATAAAGGATTATGATTACATAATCAAATACCATCCTGGAAAAGAAAAAAGAGTGGAAGATGCCTTTAGTCAAAAACATCATTTATCATTAACCATGATACATTTGGAACATGATTCCTTGATTAATGATTTGATGAATTTTTGTTTGGAAGTTGTTGGTGTAGGAAATATTTATGTTTTTTTAGGTTTTAGTGCACTCATCATTATCTGATAGAATTAAGAAAGCACATAAGGAAGACCATGAGCTACAGAAAAAGGTAGAATTTGTTAAAATGGGTCTGTTTATAGAATTTAACCTTGATAAAGATTGTGTTTTATGATTTTGAAAAAAAAATTATGCCTTGTGATTCCCATTTGAAGAATGATTTGTTCTGTGATGCTCATAGTTCTCCATTTTCAGTTCAAATTGGAAGTATTATGTCATATAGATACCTTCAGGGGTATTATTAGTGGGATGGACTGAAAAGAGATATTTTTTATTTTACTATGAAATGTTTGACATGTCAACAGGTTAATGTAGAGCTACAATTACAGAATGGGATGATTCATCCTTTGCTAGTTCTGGAGTGGAAATGGGTGAATGTATCCATGGACAATGTGGTGAGACTACCTAAGACTTCTCTAGGTAACAAAATGATTTTGGTTGTTGTTGATCAGATAAATAAATTTGCATATTATCTTTCTATTTGAGATACAATGTTATTGGATCATTTTTCTCAACTGTACCTTAGTGTGATTTTAAGGTTACATGGATTTCCACTTTCCATTGTGTTTGGCTCGGATACTAGGTTCACTTATGACTTTTGGAAGGGCCTTCAGATGTTATTGGGAACCGAATTAAATTCTAGTATAGATTTAAATCTTCAGTCTGATGGGAAGTCAAAATGAACAATTCAGAATTTATAGGATATTCTTTGAGCTTGTTCAATGGACTACTAGGGAATTTGAAATCATCATCTTTCAATAGTTGAGTTTTCTTATAAATTTTTTTTTCCAGTATACAGATGGAACCTTTTTATTATTTTAATGGGAATAGGTGTTGTACTCCAACATTTTGGGACGAATTTGGTGAATGAAATTTGATGGGGCCAACATTAGTAGAGGAACTGGCTGAGAAGGTGAAGATTATATAGCAGCACATGAAGATAGCTTAGATCATGCAGAAAACATATACAGAAAATATAAGTAAAGACTTCCCTTTCGAGTTAGGTGACCATGTTTTCCTCAAAATATATCCTTCAAAAGTGTGATGAATTTTGGAAAAAATGAAACCTAAGTCTATGGTTCATCATTCCTTTAGAAATTATAGATAAAGATAGAACAATATACTACTAAGTAGCTTTGCCTCCACATTTATCTCAAGTACATATGGTTTTTCATGTTTCATTGTAGATAATTTATGTTCCAAATTCAACTCATGTCTTGAGCCCATAAGCAGTTAAGCTGGAGAACATTTATTATGAAGAGAAGCCAATTCAGATTCTTGATTGATGAGACCATGTATTGTGGAATAAGGTAACCCAACAGGTAATGGTTTTGTGTAGAAAACACATGGTTTAAGAAGCAACATGGGAATCTTAAAATGCTATGATGGGATGGTACACTAACTTGTTTAATAAGTAATGAAAATTTAAATAACGTTATCCTAGAAAGGTGGAGAAAATGTAACACCCCAAGGTTTTAAAAATAAATTAAAATGTATGAAACTTTATTTTATGTAGATATTTATTACTATCCTATAAAAATAATTTTTCTACTATTATGTTTTTAATTTCCAAAAACGGGCATCTACAATTGTGTCCAGTTTGTTATTTGGAGTCTAATAGAACCAACATGCTTTTTGGTGAATAGTATCATACCGATATGAATAGTGATATGATTAGTAATATGACCCTTATGAATAGTAAATCATACTATTATTTTATTTTATTAAGGATATTATATAATTAGATGTTGATTAATTTTTCAAGGTGTTAAAAATGAGTTATAAATTTAAAATTTTGTTTATAATAAATTATTATTTTCTTTTACTATTAAATTAATAATATTTAGAAAATTATTTTCAAAAAATTGAGTTCATTTTATAATTCTACACTTCAAGGAATGGTTAGAGTGAAGTTTTGGGAATTTTCTGAAATTCTAGAATTTTTTATGATTAGTTAAATGTGATAAAATATGATAAATTCTAAATACTTGATTTACTACATAATAGGTGATGCAATGCTGATGTAAGACCACTTGATTCGAACTCACATTACATTATTACTATTTGGGATCACATGAATTCATACTATTCATAGTCTTGATCAAAAATATTATAATAAGGATTAAAATAATATAATATACCTCATCTCCTCCACTATAAACACCACCATCATTTGTCTCTTCCTCCCACACCTCTCAAGCCTTGAGCCTTACCTATGTTCTTCCCAATAATCCTCCAAGTCTCTTCCCCACATCTTAGATCTACTGGTCTCACCAAAATACAAAAACCAAAGTCCTTAAGAAGGATCTCAAGGAGAAGAGATCAAGATGAAAACATCCTCTTTTGTTTTCTTTCTTTTCTTTTCATTTTCTTTTCTATTCTTATTACTTCCTCACCTCCCAATATCCAAGAGTAATTAATGATCTTGTATCATTAATATTCTGGATTTAATCATGTTTTTGGATGACTCACCACTATACTTTTTATCCTCTCCCACTTATTCATGAAATTAAAACATCATCTGTGATTTGTTGATTTACTAACATCCTAGAGTATGTGATTTCAATTTAAATTAATTTCTTCATGATAGGTCATGAAACCATTTTTATGGTCTAAACATATTATAATTTATGTATTATATCTTATTAAAGGTTCTGTAATCATTTTTCACCCATGTTATTGATTTATAAAACAAAATGAGTACTTTACGATCGAAGAATCACCAAAATAACATATACAAATATAAATAATGTTTCAAATCATGATTCAACCTCATTATAGAATAAAAATGATAAAAGGTATATTTTATGGTTCTATAAATATATAATACCACTCCATTCCAATTTTTAGGTTTCCATTTCAATCGAAGAAAATATCCATCAGGGACCGATCATGGAAATCAGGTAAAGAATGCACCCAAAACAGTGAAAGGAACAATATACAAATAATTAAAGGGTGAAATTATATCATTAAATGATAATATAATTTATTATAAAGATTAATATTTTCTATGATATTAATAAAAATATTTTAACCCTTATACAAGAGGTTTAAATGAGTAAAGTAAGACAAACCTGAGGTATGGGAATTCTTAACCTGATTTCAATTCATTGGGATGAACTGCTTATTCATTATTGATGTGGTATTAAAATTGTTTGTGTGATGGGGTTTGTTTATAATGTGTATAATTATGTTTATTTATAGTTTATATACATATTCAATCCACTCTACCAAGTCTCACTTGAATTATATGTTATTTATAAGGAGATATTCTTTTAAAATCCTCTTTAAAAATTCAATTTTAGAAAATTCAGAAGAAATGATTTTATGAAATTATTAATGTTGTATAATTGTGTTTTGGTTATTAGGAATTTTAATGATGAATGGAGGTACCTATATTTCTCTCCAATGCATTGGTTACTTGTGTGTTGGTGGTCGGCCATATGGTTACTCTATTTATAACTACAACGGTTACACAAATTGGAAGGTATCTATGAAGGTTACAAATTATATGGTAGTCAGGATGGTTTTAATTTTATTTAAGTAATTCCCTAATCTAGATTTATGGTTTTATTTATGTTCTTATTTAATGTGGGAATTTTCTTTAAATCTCATGTTTCATAAAGTAAGTATATATGGGTGATAAGTGTGTCTTTTGAAAATGATTTCATATATTACAAGTATTAATGGAAAAATGTGTTCTTTAATTGTTTTTATATCCCTTACATAGATTTTTGTGCTCATACCATGTTTTTAAATGATTTTCATGGGTTATAAGGATTTTTTAGAAAAATGTGGAATCCAAATTGGATGTTCTAGTAATTTCCAATGAAATCATGGTTTATTTGAAAGGTTTTATATTTTTGGAAGAAATTAATATTGTATCCTCTATGTATTAATGTGTAATATTATGACTATATTATGTACAATTATATAAATAACATATCATTAAATGATCCTCAATGTAAAAGGGATTGATTTCTTGACTAAATTCATGATTATGAAATGTAATAAGGCTGGGCCCTTGTAATGTATGACTCTTTTATGGGATTATTTAATTTTATCAAGGTAGTACCATAAAAAATTCAATGAGTAAGACTTTCCCTCAAATGAAAGAATTAGTGGCACACCTGAAGGCTCATAGTTGAAATAAATAGTAGTTGTTTATCCATTTTATCATGATTTTCTGGATCAAGGAAATGAATGATGAAGGGATATATTTAAATATATAAAACCAATATGATCTACCCAGTCAAGTAGTTACTCTACATGTAATAACAATTTTAAGAAACATGTCTCAGTTTCCATATATAGATCCTCCTAGAAAAATATTTTATGTGATAGTTGGATGGTTAAGTAAGTAATACAATTGTCCATAAGTCTAAATAACATTAATTCATCTCACTCACATCCCAAAAAGGACATACCATGTATATTTTATTTTTCTATTGGATCTTGTACTCTTTAAAAATTATATGTGTATTTGAATTTATCCAAAGGAAACCAAAAGACTCTATTATCCTTCTATAACTCACAAATGGTATGATATCATCTCGAAATACACAAAAAGGTTTATTTGAAGTTACACGGTGTAATAACCTTAGATTTTATGAGAATTATTATTTTTAATTTCATTGATATTTTGTGTTGTACGCTACACAAAAATGAGTTTTACTATACGCAACACCTTATTAGCCTCTAGTATACGCAATACTATTCTTGATCATGTTACACATAATTTCAAGTTCGTTTGATAGTAGTTATTCTACGCAAAATTGATTGTATATATATATATATTAAATTTATAAATGAAATATGGTTGGATTCTCTTATAAGAAACAACTAAGGAGTCTTCCACAACACGCAACCCTGAGTTAGCTTGCATTACATGCAATCGCGACCTTCCTCGATAGCGTGTGTAGTACGCAATACCAGGTTTCACTAAACAACGATATATTGTTATAATATTATTGTGGAATATCCATTATGAATAGCATTAACTAAATTTTGAATTTCATAACATTATTATTCGTCTTTAACATTTTCTAGAACATGGTATGAGAACATAATAAATTTTTCTGGTAAAATAAGTATTTTTCAAAAAAATGATGTTTTGCCTTCTTTTGATGGCCAAACAACATTAAATCTAGTTTTTTAAATGTTTATAAGTTCAATTTGAGAAAATAAAAGTCTTATTTGGAATTAGCATATAAAAATTTACTTTGGATAAATTTTTCACATTTTTCTGATAACTTTCATTTTTTAATGAATAGTAAAAACATGCTATATTTTAATTAAAAACAACTTTTTTCATCGTAATAATTTATATGGATAGATTAAATTTTTAATTGGTTTTAAAGTGTAATTAGATTATATTTTTACCATTTAATCCAATGTTGGTCATTGGAATTAATTTCACATTGAAATTGGACATAAACAAGTGTCGATCTTTTGATAGTTATTGTTTCTTAAAAACACGCTATTTGTTTCGATAACGGGAATTAATTTTAAAATTAATTAATGACACTTCTATTTTTTGAATTTGAAAAAATATACATCATTTTTGAATTCGGAATATTAAATATATCCTAGGCTGAATTTTTGGTATTTTTCTGAAAAACATCAATTTTTGATGAATAGTGAAACCACTTAGTAGTAGTTAAAAAAACTGACTCTTTCATTTAAATGAAATTTTACTACTTCTGTGAATTGAATTTCAAAAATCCAATATACATGGTTGTTATTAAATAAGTAAAATGTGGTTCAATAAGATGAAAATAATTTTTTGTGAATAGTAACTTTTGACTTTTTTTACTGCCGTTAAAGGTAAATATGGTAATTCAAGGTGAAATGAATATGATAATAATTCAAAATTACCTTAAACCTTGTCCTAACATTATTGGATGAGTATTGGCCGACCATGGTCATCCTTGGGTAGATTTTGGGACCCCATTGATCCCCTTGGTATAGATAATGCCAATTTGGATTAATTAATATAATGTAATGAAAAAAATTGACATTAACAAAAATCTTTTAGTAATTAATTTTTATTAGGAGTTATATAAATAATATATTAGACTATAAATACTCATTGGAAATATATAAATATTTAATACATGATGTTAGTTTTTTTATAATTTTTAGGCATCAAATAAATTAAATAATTTATGACACAATAATGATGCATTAGTTACCTCATTAATAAATGATTTAAATAAATAAGATTATAATGATTAAAATATTATCCAAAACTTGTCCAATTCTTATTGGATGATTTTATTTAGACCATTAGTCATATTATCTTTATCATTTAGGTTTTTTGGACCCTTTGAAACCAAACATATGTTTATAATAAAATACTATTTTTACACTTTCCAAAGGTGCCCCTCTCCTCCCTTATAAAAGGGCACCTCCTCCCCTCCTCTTCACAACACATTGAGCCTTCAAGCTTGGACAAACCCTAACCATTTATCTTTACCACATCCCTAGAAACTTTATGGAGGTTTTGGTCATTTCAAAAGACCAACTCTAGTTTGTTAAGAGGACGCTTAAAAGAGGTGTGTTGAAGAAGAGTTAATCTCTTCTACCGATTCATTCAAGTTTCTTTATTCTTCAACTTCTTCTTCATTAGTTGTTTAATTATAAATTAATAACACCGGTATCACTAATATACTGATATGTTATTATAAATATGATACAAACCCATTTTACCCTCTATCCATCCTACGGAAAATGAAATCACAGCGCGTGCGTATGTACGGAATACTGACTCCACGCCGTGGTGTAATTTGTTTTTCCACCACCACCTTACATGGATTGGTATAATTGTGTAAATAATAACTATATATGGTTATTATAACATCATCCTGATTCTGAGATAATATTTCATCCACTCCAATTCAATTATATAATTATGGGAATGATGTCATCGCTCAAGCGTACATACGGACAACCGTCTCCACGAACGCGATGTGATTCATTTTCCATGATTAACCATTAAAGTATGATTATAAAGTATATATTATAAATAATCATGAAAGATATTACATAATAATGATACTGTATTTATGTACATATATGTTTCATTTACTTAATTCCATTCAATTTAATAAGAAAACGAAAACAATGTTCATTCGTACGTACAACCTACCGTCTCCATGAACGGTGTATTTATTTCCATTTATTGATCTGTTATATATATGTATATTCTGAATATATGTTATATATAAATCCATTTTTACATTCTTTATGTAATTAATCATGATCTGAGTAATCATATGAATAATTACAAGTCAAAACACGGATGATAACTGAAAGGATTTTACCCAAAATGCTACTTTGACATGAATTTACAAAATAACAGGTAATATAAAGTCATAAGTGAACCATATATGATGTCATAACAATGAATATGATTCTGTAATAAGTCAATGAAATTATTTAAATGATTATAAAAGAGTTTCGGATACATACGAAGCATATCATATATAAGGTAAGGGATAACTATTCCAATCTCTTTCTTTTTCGAGATTTTCATTCATATGTACTTACTAGGGTTATTGTTATCATCCATGTATATGTTTTCTAAAAACAAATTCATGTATGTTTAATGTCATTTTACCCATTTTTGACATTTACCACATTTTATAGAAGGAATCCTAATTTTGTTTACCATACGAGCAACTTGTTGACTTTTCTGACAAAAGTACAAGGAGAATGTTTTTTTAACTTATACGACATGAACAGATTTTTACAGTTTCATAATTCCTAATTTTCATTAATATTCCTCTAAAATATTTCATGATCATTTTCAATAAAATCCTTTTTTTACAATTGAATGGAATTTTGTGAAAAGAAATTGATTTTGAAGAAGAAAGGATATTTTCCTCAAAAATTCATTTCATGTTTTATATCAAAACTATTTTCAATCAAAGATGACATTATTAAGTATGTTTATGTTTCAAGTATAATGTATATATTATATACATGGTTTTATTTTTCTTATGATGAAATGATATCCATTTCTTTTATATGGATTACTTTATGATGGGGTGATGTTTATGAAACCCATTTTATTCGTTGGGTTATTATGAATGAAGTATGTTTATTTTGTGGCACACAAAAGATTGATTTAATTATGAGATGGGTGGGACCTATATCTCCCTATAATGCATTGGGTGAAGATTTATATCTCATGAGATAGACATGGATGGAATGGTATGTTAATCTGTTTCAGTGATACAGGACTGGGACGAGGAGTGAACTCGATTCAGAAACAGACTTTTTCCACTAAGATGGTCTTGGAAGAAATGTCTTGGCTACTATGGAAATCATATCATGTGCATAATGGTTTCCCAAAATTACATGTTTTACTCACATTCTATTTTATCATGACTGAGGTTCCTTTATGATATATTCCTTACATACTTCCAAGATTTATGTCTTTGCTCAAGATTTTGATGTTTAGATTTTATGTTCAAGTTTTTACATTCAAATGTTTATGGATTGTTTTATGTTCTCTATGTTTACCTTTATAGAGAATTTGAGCACACCCTTTTTATTTTTTCTTTTCCCCAGGATATAAATAAAGGTTTTAGTTAGGAAAACAAAAGGGGAAGATCTTTATGGGAGATGTTGAAGATCTTTCACCATGATTAGAAGATTGTGTTCTTTGTTTCCAAAGTCACTAAACTATTACGATCCTTGAGTGTTGGTTTTTGTTATGTATTAAGTATTCCTCAAAAGTAATGTAATGTCCAAGTACATCAGGTTTTGGGTATCTTATAGTTGGTATTAGAGGAAAGGTTTAGTTAACCTTTGGAAACTAGGATGTGAAAAGTTTAGTGATATCCCTAGATATATTTCTAAGGTATTTCTAAGGATTTCCCTAAGGATTGGTATAACTATAGTTTAAAGTCCTATAATTATTTTGATGATCATGAATAACCTACGTTGAACCTAAGGTGTCCTGGATTAAAGAATGTGTGATAAGTTATACATCCCATAAGTGACTTTTTATGATTATGTGGTTCCCCGTTATTTTAACTATTTCTTACACCATGGATTTTGGTTTTAGTCAATGGAGGGAACTAGAATGAATTGGGTCAACATTGAATCCAATGGAAAAATTTGTGACTATGAGAAAAGAAATTGTGTAATTCCTAGAAAGAAATATTTTGTGATTATGCTGAATCAGTCATCGCGATATATGATTAACAAGGTGAACTTTAGTGGTATTTCTAATTCATGAAATAAGAGGAAGATGGACTTTTATGCATGTTCGCATGTTGAGAATCATATATAAAGGGAGATTGAGATTTATAAATAAGGGAATAAGAACCATGATGAATATATCAAATGAAGGGGAAGATGTTATCTGTGCGGAGAGAGGGGTCATAGAGTGATAGACTGTTATGGAGTTCAATATCTTATCTTTGCAGAACATGGGCATTACCAAACTTAATGCCCTGACCTAAGAGGTTACTTTTAAATCAAGGAAGGACTTATTCCATGACAATCATTGAAGAGGATGGATTGAAGTGTTTATGTATTGTCATTCAAAAATAATGTTGTTGAGGTACTTATATGGTATATTGGAATATCTATGTACTGGTCCATTGTGGTTTTCCATAAGAATATGGAATCGGTAACCATGAAAAGTGATTGAAATATTTTTGGAAAGCAGATGATATGTGCATAATGAATGGATAAAAAGAAAATATTATGTTTGATAGTATTCACGAGCTCATGACTAATATTAGGACAAAGTGATATCATGGTTTGAGTATAAAGAATTTTTGGGATTTTGGTATGTGGAAAGAGATAACTTTTGACATCATTCATGTTTTCACTAAAGTTCAATGGGTATTAATTTTTCAAGAGAATACATGATTAAGGAATTCAAATGTTTATAATGTGACCAAAAAGATATATCATATGATATATGCGGGATAAATGATTGTATTCACATGCTCGGTAGTTTATATATCTAGCAATTGTTTTCATTATACTATGAGCTTGGACAGAAGTATTTTAGATAACCCTAATGATTGTAATGGATTATTTTTTACATAAGTTAGTATTGTTTATGGATTGAACATTTTTAGATATTATTGATGGGATGTTATAATAATGTAGTTTGAGAAAAAGTACAACCTGCGGGATGGGCGGAAACCCATCGTGTCGGACAAGGATGCAGGAATCAAACCCACAACCGAAGTGTGACAGGCCTTTATCACCTACCACTGGCCTAAAATAAGTCTCTAGTTAGTAGAAATTAGTTTTATTTTATTTAGAAGTATGATAGTTGAAGTATAAGTCCATTTTTGGAATTGTATACGATTAATCTCACCATAAAAGACCTTATTAATATAACTATTGCTAACCTTATGTTTGAGACAGATGGAATGACCTATCTTTCTATCCCATGATCTGCTATCACTTCACGGAAGACAAATTCAACTTCATTTCTTTTAGAGATGAAGTGTAAATTGTTTGAGGAATGAACAACAGTGAGATTGTACCAAAACCAAGTAAGTATTTATTTTAATTAAAAAGTTCTTAAACATTAGGGAAATGATTTTGAAAACCAAAAATGTTGTCATAGTGCTCTTATATCTGATGAATCAGATGGTACCTTAGATCATCACAAATTGATGGCTTTGTTATTGTTGGCTTTTTCGTAGCCATGTTCTCTACCACTCTCCATAAAAACATGGGGGTTAGATTTCTCCTCCATATCCATATTTTCACCTATGTTCTCTTATGTGGAAACCTAATGATGAGTTAATTTTGGTAACTGTTATGTTTCATACTTCAATTTTTAAATTTAAGTTTTTGTATTCCTTTTTACGATGTGGGTTTCTATGAATGAAACTTTCAAGTAGTAAACCATTTCTAACCCCAATGAATTTCGAGGGAAAAATTCATTTTCAGGGGGGTAGAATGTAACAACCCGAGATTATATGAGAATTTTTTTTAATTTCATTGATTTCTTCTGTTGTATGCTACACCGAAATTATCTTGTACTATATGCAACACCATATTTGCTTATAGTATACACAACACTATTCTTGGATAATGTTACACAAAATTTCAAGTTATTTTGATAGTAGTTATTCTATGCAACACTGAGTGTATATATATATATATTCAATGTATAAATGAAATATGGTTGGATTCTGTTATACAAAACAACAAATGAGTCTTCCAGAAAATGCAACCCTAACTTGGCTTGCATTACATGCAATCACAACCTTACTTGATAGTGTGTGTAGTACGCAATATCGGGTTTCACTAAACAATGAAATATTGTTATAATATTATTATGGACTAACCGTTATGAATAGTATTAACTACATTTTAAATTTTATAACATTATTATTCATCTTACACATTTTCTAGAAAATTGTACGAGAACAAAATAAAGTTTTTTGGTAAAATAAGTATTTTTCAAAAAATGTAGTTTTACCGCCTTTTGATGGCACACCCACATTAAATCTAGTTTTTTACATGTTTATAAGTCCAATTTGAGAAAATAAAATTCTTATTTAGAGTCAGGATATAAAAATTTACATTGGATAAATTTTTCATATTATTCTGATAACTTTCATATTTTAATGAATATTAAAAACACGATATATTTTAATTAAAAACATCTTTTTTCATCGCAATAATTTATATGGTTAGATTATATTTTTAAATGGTTTTAAAGGGTAATTATAATATATATTTACAATTTAATATAATCTTGGTCATTGAAATTAATTTCACTTTGAAATTGGAAATAAACAAATGTCGATCTTTTGATAGTTATTTTTTCTTAAAAACACTCTATTTGTTTGATAATGGGAATTAATTTTAAAATTAATTAATGCCACTTTTATGTTTCAAATTTTTCAAAATAGACATAATTTTTGAATTTGGAATATTAAATATATCTTAGGATTAATTCATGGTATTTTTCTGAAAAAACATCAATTTTTGATGAATAGTGAAACCACTTAGTGGTAGTTAAAAAAACTAACTCTTTCATTTAAATGAAATTTTACAACTTTGGTGAATTGAATTTAAAAAATACAACATACATGGTTGTTATCAAGAAATAAATTGTGGTTCAATAAGATGAAAATCATTTTTGGTGAATAGTCACTTTTGACTTTTATTTACTGCGGTTAAAGGTAAATAGGGGAATTCGAGGTTAAAAGAATATTATAATAATTCAAAATTACCTTAACACTTTTCCTAACATTATTGTATGAGTACTGTCCGACCATGGGAATCCTTGGGTCGATTTTGGGACCCCATTGAGCCACATGGTAGTGATAATGAGAATTTGGATTAATTAATTTATTGTAAAGACAAAATTAACATTAACAAAAATATTTTAGTAATTAATTTTTATAAAGAGTTATATAAATTATATTTTCTCCTATAAAAAATTAATTTGAATTATAAGTATATTTACTACATGATGGTATTTTTTTTAAAATATTTAGACTTCAAATAAATTATATAATTTATGACAAAATAATGATGCAGTAGTTACCTCATTAATAAATGATTTAAATAAATAAAATAATAATTATTAAAATATTATCCACAACATGTCCAATTATGATTGGATAATTTTATTTCAACCATGTGTCATCTTATCTT
The DNA here is from genome assembly GCA_963277665.1 of Viscum album. Classification (NCBI taxonomy): domain Eukaryota; kingdom Viridiplantae; phylum Streptophyta; class Magnoliopsida; order Santalales; family Viscaceae; genus Viscum; species Viscum album. The sequence continues at coordinate 480,620,264 of OY728134.1, forward strand.
CATCTTTACTGATTTGTGGACCTTTTGAAACCAAATATAATTTTATAATAAAATAATATTTTCACACTTTCCAAAGGTGCCCCTCTCCTCCCTTATAAAAGGGCACCTCCTACCTCTCCTCTTCACAAAAAATTGATCCTTAATGCTTGTCCAACCCCTGCCCATTTCTCTTATCCACATCCCTAGAAAAATTTTGGAGGTTTTCTTTTTTTTAAGGCCAACTCTAGTTCCTTAAGAGAAAGCTTAAAAGAGGTTCATCGAAGAAGAGGAAATCTCTTCTACCGATTCTTTCAAGTTTCTTTCTTCTTTAACTTCTTCTTATTTAGTTTTTCAATTATAAATTAAAAACATCAGTATCACTAATATTCTGATATTTAATTATAAATATGAAACAACCCCATATTACCCTCTATCCATCCTACGGAAAACAAAATCACTACACGTGCGTACGTATGGAATACCGTCTCCACGTCGTGGTGTAATCTGTTTTTCCACCACCACCATACTTGGATGGGTATAATGGTGTAAATTATATCTATATATGGTTATTATAAAATCATACTGATTATGAGATATTATATCATCCACTCCAACTATATTAAATAATTATGGGAATGATATCATCGCTCGTGCGTACGTACGGACTACCGTCTCCATGAATGCGATGAGATTCATTTTCCATGATTAACCATTCAAGTATTAGTATAAATTATATATAATAAATAATCATGAATGATATTACATAGTTATGATACTGGATTTATGTACATATATGTTTCATTTACTTAATTCCATTCAATTTAATAAGGAAACGAAAACGGCATTCATGCATACGTACGGAATACCGTCTCCATGAACGGTGTATTTCTTTCCATTTATTGACTTATTATATATATGTATATTATAAATATATATTATATATAAATCATTTTTTACATTCTGTATGTAAGTAATCATGATCTATGTAATCATACGAATAATAACAAGTCAAAACACGGATGATAAATGAAGATTTTACCCAAAACGCTACTTTAACATGAATTTACAAAATAACGGGTAATATAATGTCATAAGTGAACCATATATGATGTCATAACAATGATTATGATTCTCTAATAAGTCAATGACATTATTTAAATCAATATAAAGGAGGTTCGGATACATACGAATCATATCTTACATAAGGTAAGTGATAACTATTCCAATCTCGTTCTTTTCCGAGATTGTCATTCGTAAGTACTTATTGGGGTTATTGTTATCATCCATGTCTGTGTTTTCAAAAAACATTTTCATGTATGTTTAATTTCCTTTTTACCCATTTTTGGATTTTTACCACATGTTATGGAAGGAATCTTTATTTATTTTACTATATGCGGAACTTTATGAATTTTCCGACAAAAGTACGAGGAGAATGTTTTTTTAACTTATACGACATGAACTGATTTTTACTGTTTCATAATGCCTAATTTTAATGAAGATTAATCTACAATATTTCATGATCATTTTCTAAAAAATCCTTTTTTAAAAATTCAATGTAATTTTATGAAAAGAAAATGATTTTTAAGAGGAAAGGATATTTTCCTCAAAAATTCATTTCAAGTGTTTTATCAAAACTATTTTCCATCTAAGATGACATTATTAAGTGTGTTTATGTTTAAAGTATAATGTATCTATTATTTACATGGTTTGATTTTTCTTATGATGAAATGATATCCATTTCTTTTATATGGATTATGTTATGATGGGATGATGTTTATGAAACCCATTTTGTTAATTGGGTTATTATGAATGACGTATGTTTATTTTGTGGCACATGAAAGAATGATTTCATTATATGATGTGTGGGACCTATATCTCCCTCCAATTCATTTGGTAAAGATTTATATCTCATGATATAGACATGGTAGGAATGGTAATTTAATCCGGTTCAGTGATACAGGACTGGAACATGGAGTGAACTCGATTCAGAAAGGGACATTTTCCACTAAGATGGTCTTGGCAGCAATGGCTTGGCTACTATGGAAATATTATAATGTTATTAATGGTTTTCCACGATTACATGTTTTATTCCAATTCTATTTTATCATTATTGATGTTCCATTATGATATATTCCTTACATACTTCCAAGATTTATGTCTTTGCTCAATATTTTGATGTTTAGATTTTATGTTCATGCTTTTGCATTCAAATGTTTATGGATTGTTTTATTATCTCTATGTTTACACATACTGAGAGTTTGATCTCACCCCTTTTATGTTTTCTTTTCCCTAAGAGATAAATAAATGTTTTAGATAAGAAAACAAAAGGGGAATATCTTTATGGGATATGTTGAAGATCGTTCACCATCATTAGAAAATTGTGTTCTGAGTTTCCAAAGACACTAAACTATTACAATCCTTCAGTGTTGGTTTTTTTATGTATTAAGTATTCTAAAATAGTAATGTAATGTCCAACTACGTCAGGTTTTGGGTCTCTACACATGGTGTGTACCCAATTGAGATTCAATGTGGGAACTTTATCACCAATGCACATGAGAAACTGAAAGGTTAAGGAGAGCGGTGTGCAATAGATTCTCTGTGGAGAAAGGGAAAGGATAGTATAAATGTCAATAACTAGTCATAACTATAAATAGATATATATAGAATATAAAATCATGTAGTGATCTATTTATATATTACCAAATAATATTACTGAAGGATCATACTTTACATAGGCTTGGTTACTTACCTTTCACTTTCAGACAATTCATGGCATATCAAAAAACAATGAGTTAGGACGACTATTGTAATCAAGATGATTTATTAAAACAGTCATTAAAATTGTTATTTCATCATCCATCTTGTTTCATTTGGCTTTTTTACATCCTTTAACTCACTTCAATAAAATATTAGACAACTATTGATGGATTCAGTCAATAGGGGTCAATAGTAGAGGGACTATGAATGTTCATGGGGTATATTGTTGAATATAAATAAATGGGTATCCCATAGATATTGAGTGAACTATAAAATTTTTATTATAGCAAGGCATCATGGAGGGCCTTGCGATCTTCTAGAAATATACGAATATCCTTGGTTCCCCAATATGTTTGTCAAGAACCCTGAATGTGGAAAATATCTAATCCAAAATGGTCCTTGGCATCTAGACCATCCTAGACTCTCCCAATACTATTCAGCCTAACATTTATCAACATTTATTGGTAATGGATTAGTATTCATGAAATCCTATATTGATATAAATGGGGGAATAACCATAGAACCACACTAACACTTGATTCCATGTTAAAGAGAGTCACATGCACCATAGTATTCACTGTTTGAAGTCTATTTCGATTTTTTACATTTGGGATGTGAATCACATGATGGGACTATCCAACTCAATAAAGTAAAATGAAAGAGCATTTTAAATAAAATAATATATTATAAATTTTTTTCCCGAACTCAATATCCTATGTGGTATTATTAGGACTTATGGATTGACCAAAACTACCACTTATCCTTTCTCCCTAGCCCCATTGAAATGAGGATAATGACATCATCTACAACTATAGGTAGATGTGAGAAGATCCATTGTCTTTTTCTGACCTCTCTTCGAGGGAATCAAAACTTTATGAATATAAATAATTAGTTGCGTAATCAAATCCATTAGTAATATTCTTACATAATCTTGGTTAAAATATCTTCCATTTCTTATGTTATTTCTATTACTTTCTACCCATGAACATTAAATATAAAACTATTAGAAAAATACCATATACTAAAATATTATAGGGATAATAATTAACATATCCTTCCAATGGTTTTATTGGGCCAATACCTTCTAGAGATCCAGTTCTAATATTGATTAGATTTCATTAATAGATATTGTAGAGGTTTGAAACTGCTTTGAGAATTGTTGTCCCTGATAAAATGGGCTCAAATGATTCCTCCTAATTAGGTAATTAATTTATTTAGATTCATTCCCTATAAGCATATAATAAACTAACTAATTATGTATATTAATATAATATTAGGGATCTCATATATTTTATTTACATCTATGAATTCATTGATATTGGGCTAGTAATGAGATCGATTCAAGAAGATATCACTCTCTCTCATTCTTGGGTATCATAGTGAAGAAATTTGAGTCACATAAGGATAATATTCATTTTGATGAGTATAATATTCTAGAATCCTTTCCTATAAAATCAATTATTCTTCCTTGCCTCTATCTCTATCAAAGTAAGATTCTTATTCTTTTTCAATTTTAATAAGTAAAGTCCTATTTTTTGAAATTTATATAGGTAATGGGATTGAATGACACATATAAGCTAATCATTCTATCATACTTGACTCTATTGGGATACTAGTCATAATTATAAGGTATTAGACTAGATCATTCCTAATTTTAACACTTTGCAAGAATGAGATAAAAGTAACTAGAGTTGGGTGGAGGATGAGAATGAAAAGAAATCGGAGGCATCAAGGATTTTATTTTTATTCCTCCTATCAATCTAAAACTATAATAGGAAGGGATATAGACCCTTTTTTAATAATATTTTCTTGGGAAAGGCACAATCATAGGGAAATAGTTTCCATAGATCAATAGTGTGACTATGATCCCCTATCATTATAGATTCTCATAATAGATATTATGATCTTTGTGGATTTTATATATCTATATATTTTTGTTTGGGATAAAATCTGATGTTAGTATGTGAGACCCATATCCTCAAGTATGGAAAAAATAGGAAATAAGAAACCTAATGGACTAGAAATAAAAGTTTAAGAACCTCCTCCCACATATCAGCTTATCTAAGGTGGGAAAATAGAAACTCTTTCCACCCTTTTCTAGCCGACTAAATTGATTTTATATAACCCCTCCCAGATGATGTGTGGATGTACTGGTGTGGATGGGACGAACAGTGTCCCACCACTAATAATATAATGTTTTCAAATTAATTTCAGGTGCCAAAAATCTTTTCTATGCATATCTATGTGAATTTTCTACATATTACCTTGTTGATTTGGGATAAGATCCTATTGAAAAAGTTGAATATAGACCTTATATAAGATAAACACAACAGAGGTGGGAAAATAAAAAGTGGTTATTAAAGTAATAGCATTATGTCCATAAATAGTACCATAATGTGGTTCTAGATCAAGATATTAAATCACCTAATGAACTAAAACTTAAAAACTAGTAACGGGTCCCTCCCTCCAGAATAGTCTATAGAGTTTCTACAACTAGGCATCTGAGGCCTTAAAAATTCAATAATCTAATATAACGATAACATTAGTATGTTTTTACTAATGGGAATATAGTTGTAATGTCCCGGTTCTTGAAGCCACCCAGAGGCGCCCCGTACCAGGTTGGTCACGTGGCCTCAAGTGCATTTCCCCAAATACCAAAGGCTACTGACTAGCAGCAAGGGCCTTGGGTGTGATAGTGGGGAAACTATTCCCTCATTGGCAGAGTACACAATGGAAGAAAAATAATTAGACAATAGCAGAAACTGTAACAATCCATATAAGAGTAAACGATAAACAAAGGAAGACTAACAGTAAACAACTGGAGCACCCACACATGCATATAAAATGATGCATGATACATATGTCTAGGAAAACATCCAAAAAAGTAACAATGATAAAAACAATACTAAAAAAGTGAAAAATAAAATAGGTAAACTCCTTAGCATCGCAAGCCATAGCTTGGTCCTATGCTCTCTAGATCCACAGCAAGTCAAGTACCTGATGTAGAAGGGTGCATGCCCTTATCTATACCTGCAACAATATAGTCTGTTTGGGCCCAAAATCATGGCCCAAACTGGGTGTGAGATAAGGTCCCAGTAGGAAACCACCCAAAGATCTATGGCTAATAGTCAGTGAATACATGGAAAGTAAAAGTACAGGAAGCTGTAAATAGGAAAGCACACAGATGCTACAATTCATAGTGTCTCGCATATAAAGTACAAAAGTAACAGCCATTAAACTTGTAGAACAACAGGTAACCCCCTGGGTAGTTCTCACAGTCTAACCCTTATGGTTCAACCTACAAGTACTAGCAACCCTCTGGAAATCACACATAGTCTCACCCCTCTGGTTCAGCTGAAGAATAGACTCTATGAGGAAGCACTCACCGTCAATTCCCCATATAGTATCGTATCATAATGAAGGCTCTATGAGGTAGCACTCAACATCTCATTCCCCCTATGTCTCACGTCAAGAAACTACAGACTCTCTGAGGAAGAACTCATCATCAATTCCCCCTTTGGTCTCGCATTGAATTAATAAGACACTCTAGAGAATCCCTTACATCCATTCTCTCTATGTTCCACTACACAAGGTTCTCACAGCCCTATGTAAACAAACATGCATAGTGCGCGTATTGCCTCAAGTAAACATCAAGAACTACTTGGATATCATTCTAAGGCACAACAGTATAATAGTACAATAGTTCCACTATCATAAAGCTTGGCATGGAAACTAGAAAAACGCCTACCAGGAAAAACATGCCTAGAAAAACATCCAGAGCACAGTAAAAATTACCCTATTCAAAAGCATTGACCTCTACTCAAGAAATCAAGTAAAAAAGCAAACAACAAGGGAAAAAATAGGAAACACACAATACCTAGTTCAAGGGAATTGGTGGAATTTCACAAAATATTCAAATACTTCCTACAGTAAGGCACAAACCACCTACCTTGATTCTCGGAGATCGATATACTTGAACCACGATGATTGATTCTCCTTAGAACATCGAAGATCTGAGAAAATTTCCAAAACACTAAACCCAAAATATCTTGAGAAAGTGGAGGAATTGGAAAACAAAGATCTTGGAGAATTAATGGCTCACCGCTTTAGTTCCAATGCAATCGACGATGGTTGATTCGGAGAAGAAACGGAGGCTTGGGGGCTCGGAGAAGTTTTGTAGTCGTATGGGTTCTCTCAGGAAAAGAACCTGAAGAAGAAGCGAGTTATGTCTGTCAGGCACGACCCCGGTCGGTTTAATGAAAAAAAGTGCACGGTGTGTACTTCTGGGGAACACAGCATGTACATGGCCTTTTCATACTCTTCTTTAAGCGGCCTCTACATCACCCCTACACACCGTGTGTGTGGCCCGGACACGGCCAGCACACAGCCTGGCGCTGCATCAAATTACACGACGTGTACTTATAAAGTACCCAACATGTACTTAGGAATTTTCTAGATTTTCCTCTTTTTCTAAAAAATGACCAGAAAAGGAAAAACATACCTGAAACGAAGATCTGGGTTCTTAGAAACTTCCCTCCTTAATGAAATTTGTCCCCGAATTTCCCTAATGAGGCGTAGAAGAAGAAACCTCGAACAGCTCCGACCACTACAATCATACATCGGCCTCCCTCTCCCAGGTCTCGTCCTATACTCGCCCATGCTTCCATAGCACCCATACTAGAGGAACAGACCGCCCACGGAGAACCATCATACTGCGATCAACAATCCAGATAGGATGCTCCTCAAATGATGCATCTTCTTCGAGCTCAACCTCCTCGGGTTGAAAGGCATGAGACGAGTCTGAAAATTAACATCAGAGTTGAGAGACGTGGAAGACATCGTCCATGGCCCAGTACCTCTGAGGTAACTACTACCGATAGGCAACCAGCCCAACTCTCTCCAATACCTCAAATGGGATGACGTACCTCGGTGAAATCTTATGATGTCTCTGAATCCTCTTGTGTCCCAACCTCGGTGCGACACATAGGAAAACCTAATCCCCGACCTCGAACCCCAGAGGTAGTCTCCACTGATCAGCATAAGACTTATTGATGAGACTGTGCTGTAGCCATCCTCTTTCGAATCAATTCTATCTGCTCTGAGGTCTCCTGAACAAGACGAGGTCCCAGAAAAGTTTCCTATGTGGCCTCCATCCAGCATAAATGGGATCAACATGGCCTACCGTACAAAGCCTCAGAAGGTTCCATCTGAATAGTAGCAAGAAAATTATTGTTGTAGGCAAACTCCACAAGAGGGATATGCTTCTCCCAAGAACCGCAAAAGTCTAGAATGCATGATCGGAGTATATCCTCAAGCACCTGGATCATACGCTCAGACTGGCCATCTGTTTGGGGATAATATGTTGTACTCAAAAGTACCTGTGTACCCAAAGCCCCTTGAATCCCCTGCCAGAACCGAGAAGTAAAGCGTGCATCAATGTATGAAACAATGGAGTGTGGAAATCTATACAGACATAAAAACTCTCGGATGTACAGCCACTCTAGCTCATCAACACCAAAGGTCTCCTTGATCGGTAAGAAGTGAGCTACCTTCATAAGCCTGTTGAAAAAAACCCAAACAACATCACTCCCTCAAGGTGACCACGGTAACCCGGTCACGAAGTTCATCGCGACGTCGTTCCACTTCCACTCGGGGATGGATAACTTTTGTAAAAGCCCTGTTGGTCTCTGATGCTCCTCTTTTACATGCTGACAAGTAGAACATCTCATGACGAACCCAGCAACATCCCTATTCATACATGGCCGCTAGTACTGGCGGTGTAGGTCACAATATATCTTGGTGATGCCAGGATGAACTTCCAAAACAGAATAATTAAAATCATGCATCAGTTCCTCGCATATGTCTACTGGAACCCATACGTGTCCCTAAAAATGCAAGAACTCATCCTATCCCATTGTCTACCCAGGAAGAGGATCCTCTCCTGACACACTCTCCCACAGGACTTGGCCTTCGGAGTCTGATATCTTCCTCTTCCGTACTCGATCATGAAGTATAGAGGTAACAACTACAGAAGATAGGTATGTTTGTCCCTGTCTTTTGTGCACCTCTAGATGCATCTCAGAGAATAGAACCATAACCTTCCACTCAATACAGGCCTCCTAAACTTCTTGAATCTGAGTTCTCCTGCTCAACGCATCTGCCACTGTGTTTCCCTTTCTTGGCATATAGGCAAGCTCGAAATCAAAAGACTGAAGATACTCGGCCCACCTATGTTGTCTCAGATTCAGATCACGCTCAGTGATGATGTACTTGAAACTCTTGTGGTCGGTGAAAACCTCAAAGTGTTATCCCAGAAGGTAATTTCTCCAACAACTCAAGGCATAAACAACAGTTTCCAACTCTAGATCGTGTGTCGGGTAGTTCCTATCATGTGGCCTCAACTGCCAAGTCCCATACGCAACGACTCCATTTCCCTGCATAAGCACAATGCCCAGCCCAATTTCTGAAGCATCAAAATAAACAGTATATCTTTTTCCTGGCTCAGGCAAGACTAGTATCAGTGCTGACATCAACCTTCCCTTCACCTCCTGAAAGGCTGACTCACAAGAATATGACCATAAGAACTTCTCCCCATTATTGGTTAGACCTGTCAATAGTGCTTCTAGGCATGAAATGTCCGGAATAAAGCATTTGTAGTATCCATCCAGCACAAGTAAAATCTGTATGTCCAAAACGTTCTTTGGATTCTCCCAAGAAACTACATCTTTCACTTTCTCTGGGTCCACAGATACTCCTGCCTCTGAGATGACGTGACCCAAGAAGTGAATCTGATCCATCTAAAAGTGTCACTATGAGAGTTTAGCATAAAGCAGGTGATCTCTCAGTGTACTTATAATGATCTCAATATGGGTATCATGGTCGTGTCAAGTGTGAGAGTACACCAAGATATCTTCCACCAAGACCACAATGAAGGAATCCAAGTCCGGATGGAAGACTTGGTTCATCAGTGACATGAAAACTATTTGCACATTCATGTGACCGAATGACATGATTGTATGATCGTATAGACCATACATGCTTTTGAAGGATGTCAGAGGTATATCTGATTGTCTAATGTGAAACTAATGATAAACAGACCTCAAATCGATCTTTGAGAACACACGAGATCCTTGAAGCTGATCTAAAAGATCATCAATCCTTAGCAGGGGATATCGGTTCTTGAACATCAACTAGTTCACCTTCCGATAATACACCTATAGCCTAAGGGTACTGTCTGCCTTTTTTGGAAACAGTACAGGCGAACCCCAAGGAGAATTACTGGGTTAGATGAACCCCTTTTCCTGAAACTCCTCCAACTGCTTCTTGAGATCCTACAACTCAAGTGTAGCCATCCTATTGGGAGGAATGCACAACGGTGTTGCTCCTGGCACGAGCTCAATAAATAAGTCTACCTCACACTCCAGAGGCAGACCTGAAAAATCTTCTGGAAAGAGATATCTAAAAATATCCAAACTAGAGGAAATTCCAACTGTGAATTCCCCACATCATCTAGATAGAGACTAGCGATCTAGGTCATAACCCTTATTAACCCATGATGCTCGAGTCCTGCTTGACTCGCCTTAACATCCCATTCACCCCTATGAAGAAAATATTCACCCTATGGTGAAAAGAAACTCACCCTATGGTGATAACTGTCAACGAATGCCTGGAAGGGAACCAACCAGTCTATACATATAATGAAATCATAGCATGTCATCTCTAGGACATAGAGGTCCCAAAAGAAACGATACCCTGAAACCTTGAGGGGGTACTCTCTGCACTAACATACACAATTTGTCCTCATCCCCAAAGGTGTGTCTAGTGTCAAAAAGTCGGTAGAAGAAAAGATACAGTGCCCAAGGCTCTCCATGAAAGAAATAGAGATAAATCTATGCATAACACCATTATCCAAAAGATCTGAAGATAAAACTGATGCTACTAAGATCGTACCTCGAACTGTAGAAGGTCTAGGATCCTGCTCCTGATAGGTCTGCTCCACTACAAAAGTCTGTCCTACCCCGCGACCCTGTGACCCTACCTGACCACTCTGAGCTAATCCTCCCTACTGACACAAATAGAATAGTGACTGACTTCCATGACCTCGACCACCACCTCATCCCGAATGGCCGGAAGAACTCCAGTTACCTGACTGGTGAGAAACTGGTGGTTCTTCTCCTGAACGAGGAGTCATGGAAGAACCCTCATCACCAGCTACTGGTGAGAAAACCTCGCTGAAACATTGAAGGTGAACCATCTTGTCGCAAGATCGGCACACCATTGGGTCTCTCTAGCATTGTGTCCTCATGTGCCCAACCCTTCCACACTGGTATCATACTATCTTGGTACCTGAATATATATCTCGCCTCCTCGGATCATCGTGCGTAGACTCCCTACGGGACTTCCTGCTATCAACTGGAGGAATACTAGCCCTGGAAGAAGAACCACCCTGGCTCGCAACTCCGGAGTCTCTCAGATTGCGCTATGCAATCTGTTCCTAGTTGACGATGGAAGTGGTGGAAGTCAACTAAAAGATATTCACCTACGATCGGATCTCCCGCCTGAGACCATCCTTAAACGTTCATGATAAGAACATCCCATATCCACCACGGAGGGGTGTGAAACGCTGCAGCTTGGTGAAATGAGAGGAATACTCCATAACAAAAAGAGTACCCTACTCTAGGCTAATGAACTCCTAGGATAGATCAGCCCTCAGGCTCTCCGGGTAGAATTAGCCATAAAACATGCGCTGGAACTCCTCCCAAGCCGTAACCTGTGGATGACCCGCATGTGAGATCATGTCCCACCACCTCTTGGCAGAGTCTTGTAACATATAGGTAGCAAGATTGACCCACCTCTCTGGAGGCATTTCTAGATGCTCATAGGTAGTCATCTTGGCTTACAGCCATGACTCTGTAGCATGTGGTCCTCCTTTCCCTAAGAAAGTAGGAGGATGCTGCTGCTGGAAAACCCACATCAAGTCTTCCATAGTCAGGGAAGGAGGCGGTGCTCTCTAAAAGGTCTGAATCATCCTCATAAAGTCGTCCCTAAACTATGCATCAATGCCTGAAACTGGTATGACAGCCGATGCCAAGGCTTGAATGACTGGAGGTTCTGTAGGAATTCCTTGATCAGCCATATCTGGCATCTGATCACTATCCTGCAACTGACACACAACTGGAGGATGTCTCGAAGGCATAGATCTGAAAGATCAACAGCATACCTCAGATCAGGAATATCAAGGACAGAGAACAAAGCAGTAAAAAATGGAAACAGAAGAAAGAAAAAATCATGTTTTACAAAACATGACTACACAGAGTGTATAAAATTTACACGGTGTGGACTTAACTCTATTCCCCTACTCGAGTCTCCTTAAATGACTAACCCACATGGTCTTCTTAATCTGAGACTACACGGCGTGTTCCCTATGGACACGGCATGTAGTAGACAAGGATTTGACGACATGTGTTGTTAGTTACATGGCCAGTTACACATCTGAGGCTACATGGCATGTTACGAACAAACACGGCGTGTACTTGAAGATTTTTCCTGACCCGTGTTGTTGGTGACACGACCTCGTAAATGGATGACTCTTACACGGCGTGTTTCGAACAAACATGGCGTGTATAGGAGGAGATAACATCATCCTGTGTTGTTCATGACAGGGTCAGGTACCTAGAACAATGCTACACAGTGTGTTCATACAAAACATGGTGTGTATTACATGAACTTCCCCGACCCATGTTGTTAGTGACACGGCTGGGTACATGGCTCACTACTAGATGACGTGTATCTACCGTACACTGCATGTTCCTGGAGATTTTTCACAAACTGTGTTTCTGCTCACACATTCCTTGACACGGTGTAAAAACTACATGGTGTGTATATATAATGTACACACTGTGTATTCTGGGTTTTTCCAAGCAGTAGCTCTGAAACTGCACCAAAGCCCAAAAAACACTGAAAAACAAGCATGAAGGTGCCAAATTTCGATTCGTGAGGGCCCATACTCCCCGTTAATCAATGCTTGGCATCTCCGACATATAATATATAATGGAAACACATCATTGATCCACCATGTTCTAATTAATGAGGGCCCATAACACCTTAAGAACCAAAATTTGGCATTCATTTAAGTAAGGTACAGAACAAACAACCTCTCTGTCAAACTGTGGGGATTCTTTCAAGGCATCTATCACAACATCATGCATTATCTATACAACATCTATCACAACAACATGAAATTGGTAATGCACCCTAAATGGCATGACAAGAATGTATGGCATGTGATTTCTAACAAGCGCCTATATGATGCATGAGATGGCATACCCTCATCTCATCGAGTTGCGACAGAAATAGAACCACGATATCAACAAAAATAACAACATAAAGCATGTGAATCACTCTAGGTGAAATTAGATCAACTGTAACATAGAAAAACCAAAAAATTGTAATTAAGCAAGGTAGATTGTCTTTTCCCTGTACACGGGTTAGCTACTCCGGAGTACAACTTAATACCAAGTACCGAATCTGTCCTATCCCTGGCTAAAGTCTCCAAACATAAATCAATAGAAAATAAACCCTCTAGTATCACTTTTTAATGTCCCGATTCGGGAAGCCACCCAGAGGCGCCCCGTACCCGGTTGGTCACATGGCCTCAAGCACATTTCCCCAAACACCAGAGGATGCCGATTAGTAGCGAGGGCCTTGGGTGTGATAGTGGGGAAATTATTCCCTCATTGGAAGATTACACAGTGTAAGAAAAACAAATAGACAAAAGCAAAAACCATAACCATCCATACAAGATTAAACGATAAATAGCGGAAGACTAACAATAAACAACTAGAGCACACACACATGTATATAAAATGATGCATGATATATATGTCTAGGAAAACAGCCAAACAAGTCACAATACTGAATACAATAATAAACCAAAGTGAAAATGAAAACCGGTAAATTGCACATCATCGCAAGCCATAGCTTGGTCCCATGCTCTCTAGCTCCACATAAAGTCAATTACCTGAAGTAGAAGGGCGCTAGCCCTTATCTATACCTGCAACAATATAGACTATTTGGGCCCAAAAGCATGGCCCCAACAGGGTGTGAGGCAAGGTCCCAGTATGAAACCACCCAATGATCTTGTACCTAACAGTCAGTGAATACATGGCAAGTAAAAGTATAGGAAGCAGTAAACAGGAAAGCATACATAAACTATAATCCATAGTGTCTAGAATATAAAGTACACAAGTAACAGCCAATCAACATGTAGAATAATAGGTAACCCCCTGGGTAGTTCTCACAGCCTAACCCTTATGGTTCAACTAAAAAGTACTAGCAGCCCTCTGGAAAGAACACACAGTCTCACCCCTCTGGTTTAGCTGAAGAATGGACTCTCTAAGGAAGAACTCGCCATCAATTCCACCTATAGTCTTGTATCATACAAAAGGCTCCCTGGGGAAGCACTCAATGTACCATTCCCCCTGTAGAATGCATTGAGGAACTACAGACTCTTTGAGGAAGGTATAATCATCAATTCCCCCTTTGGTCTCGCATCAAATTAATAAGACACTCTGGAGAAGCCCTTACGACAATTCTCTCTATGGTCCATTACACTAGGTTCTCACAGCCATGTGTAAATAAACATGAATAGTGAGCGTATTGCCCCAAGTAAACATCAAGAACTACTTGGCTATCATTCTATGTCACAACAGAATAACAGTACAACAGTTCCAATATCCTACAACCAGGCATAGCAACTGGAAAAATGCCTAATAGGAAAAACGTGCATGTAAAAACATCCAGAGCACAGTAAAAATTACCCTATTCACAAACATTGACCTCTAATCAAGAAATCCAGAAAAGAAGGCAAACAAAAAGGGAAAAAATGGGAAACAAAAAATAACATGTTCAAGGGAATTGGTGGAATTGCACAAAATATTCAAATACTTCTTACAGAAAGGCACAAACCACCTACCTCGATGCTTGGAGATTGAGATATACTTGAACCACGATGATTGATTCTCCTTTGAATGTCGAAGATCTAAGAAAACGTCCAAATTTCTCAACCCACGATATCTTGAGATAGAGAAGGAATTGAAAAACAAATCTCTAGGAGAAGTAAGGGCTCACCATTGTGGTTCCAATACAATCGACGACGGTCTATTCAGAGAAAGGACGGAGGCTCGGGGGCTCGGAGATGTTCCGCGGCCGTACGGTAACACCCCGAGATTTTCTGAAAAATATTCTTTTTAATTTCATTAATGTCGTGTGTTGTACGCTACACCAAAAGTATCTTGCACAACACGCATCCATGACATTTCTTTCATTACACGCAATCGCGACCTTCCTTGATAGCGTGTGTAGTACACAATACCGAGTTTCACTAAACAACGATATGCTATTAAAATATTATTAAAACTAGATGTTATGAATAGAAATAACCACTTTTTGAAATTTTATAAATTTTATTTTTCAAAATGAACTTCATTTTTGGATCCAGAATATCGAAATTAGCTTAGGGTGAAATTTTGGTAATTTTCGGATAACTTTCATATTTTGATGAATAGTGAAAATTACTAAATTTTAATTAAAAACAACTTTTTCAATCGAAATAATTAATAGTGAAATATTATTAATTTGAGTGGTTTTAAAGTATATTTAGAATATATTTTTACAATTTAATACAATTTTGGTCATTGGATGTAATTTCACATTTAAACCAGTTATAAACAACTGTCAATCTTTTGATAGTTATTATCTCTTAAAAACACACCTTTTGTTTTGACGACGGAAATTAATTTTTAAATTAATTAATTCAACTGATATGTTTTGAATTTGGTAAAATAGAAATCATTTTTGAGTTCATATTATCAAATATAGCTTAGGCCTAAGTTTTGGCATTTTTCAGAAAACTATCAATTTTTGATGAATAGTGAAACCACTAAGTGGTAGTTAAAAAACTGAATTTTTCATAAAACATAATTTTACCGCTTCTGTGAGTGGAATTTCAAAAATTCGAGAGACACGGTTGATGTCAGTAAGTAAAATGTGGTTCAATGAGATGAAAATAATTTTTTGGTGAATAGTAACTTTTTACTTTTTTTACCACAGCTAAAAGTAAATAGGGTAATTAAGGGTAGAAATGATATTATTATTACCCTAACACATGTCCTATTTCTATTGGACAAGTGTAATTCGACCAAAAACAAACTTAGGAATAAAATATGACCATTTAGGCCCACTTGGATTAGATTAGGACATTTATTATTAATTTATTTAAATATGGGTTAAAAGAGTTAAAATCAAAGTTTATTTACTAAAACATTTTTAATATGGGGTTATACATAAGATAAATTCGACTACAAATATTCATTATAAATCTAAAAATATTTCTTAAATAATGGTATTTTATTTATAATTTTTATATATTAAATAATTTAATTTATTTTTGACACAACGATGATGCATTAATTATCTTATTAATGAAATATTGACATAATTGATGTTATAAATACCCAAATATGTATAATTTGAGACTTTTTATGAATTACACTAATTTTCTAGATTACTATGACATGTTAGTATTGATTTAATTAATGTTTTTCGAACTTATCATTCTTTTATGATTGTCACAAAAATCAATTACTAAATAGTGTCAAAATTGACATAAAATAGTTTTTAAAACAAATATTATATTATTAATTGTTATTTTATTCCTAAAAATCTAAGGTTCGACCAAATAACTTAGATAAGGTTATATATATTAATAATAAACAACATGGTGTTCGTTTGGATTCTTATAGTAAATTTATTAACCTTATAGTGTAAGAACATAAGAAGACGCGGTAAAAGTAAAATTATTTAACTTAATGTTAAATCTAAATGATAAGGTTAACATAGGAACCTAAACTTGTCTAAATTCTATTGGATGAGAGTATTTAGACCCATCCCCACATTAGCTTCGAAATATATAAATTTTGAGCTATTTAAAACCGAACTTGACTTTATAATAAAATAATATATTTAGTTATTCCAAAGGTACCCCTCTCCTCCCTTATAAAAGGGAACCTCCTCCCTCTCTTCCTCACACATCTTTGAGCCTTCAAGCTCGGCCAAACCCTGAAAAATTCTCTTATCCACTTCCATAGAAACATCCTAGAGGTTCTGGTCTTCCTCAAAGACCAATTTTAGTGCCCTAAGAGGAGGTCTCAAAGATGCACTTCAAAGAAAAGGTAATGTCCGTTACCGATTCTTTCATCTTTATTTATTCTTCCACTTATTCTTCTTAGGTTGTTTCATTATGAATTAATAACATCAGTATCAATCATATACTGATATGTTATTATAAGTATTAAACAACCCTATTTCACCATCTATCCATCCTAGGGAAAAAGAAATCACCACACGTGCGTACGTACGGAATACCGTCTCCACGCCGTGGTGTAATCTATTTTCCACCACCACCTTATTTGGATGGGTATAATGGTGTAAATAATGGCTATATATGACTATTATAAAGTTCTACTGATCCTGAAATAGTATACATATACTCCAATACAATTCCACGATCATAGGAACGATATCATCACTCGTGCGTACGTACGGAATACCGTCTCCACGATGTGATGCGACTCGTTCTACAAGATCTTCATTTCATAATGATTATATAAATGAATTGAATGAATGAATATGATATATATTACACTAATACCATTATGGAAATGAGGTATCTATAACCTAAAGAGAATAATAAGAATTTATTCGACAAAACACGCATAAGAACAAAAAGTTATAAACACCCGAATAACAAGTAGAAATGAAATATTACTACAAAGAAACTAAGAATATGACCATATATGATATAATAACAATTAATATGATTCTGGAATAAGTCAATTACATTATTTAAATCATTATACAGGAGGTTCGGACACTTTCAAAGAAAGTCGGACCTAAGGTAAGAGAAATATCACAATCTCATTTTTATCCGAGATTGTTTATACATTGGCATTTACTGGGGTGCATTTTATCATCCACATTCATGTTTCCTCGATATGAAATATTATTTACATCCACCTACAATTTTTTAAATCCAATTTTACCCTTTGGTGTGTGTTTAGTAAAATATATGAAAGGAATCTTTTGTCGTTTTTCGTACTAGGTTCTTTTTTGACTTTTCTGACAAAAGTACGAGAAGAATGTTTTTTTAACTTATACAGCATGAATGGATTTTTAAAACAATTTTTCCAAGAAGATTCCTTTAAAAGTTTTCATGTTTATTTTTAATCAACTTATTTTAGTTTTGAATTGTATGACAAGTTATGAAAGGAAAAGTGTTTTTGAAGTAGAAAGGATATTTTCCTCAAGAATGGCGTTCAAGAGTTTTATCAAAATTATTTTCCATCTAAGATAATATAGGGTTCTATTTCTATCCCTATTCTTACATGGATTTTATTATATTGTGATGAAAATATTTTAATTAATTGCTTTATCCTATATGAATTGTTTTATGATGTCATGATGTTTGAGATTCCCATTTTTATTACATTGTTTATGCTATGATGTATGGTTTATGATTTTGTGGCACACATAAGAATGGTATCATTATGAGATGGGTGGGACTTATATCTCCCTCCAATGCATTGGTTAAAGATTTTATATCTCGTGAGATAGACATGGCTGTAATGGTAGGTTATACCAGTTCAGTGAAACAGTACTAAAACGAGGGTGACTCGGTTCAGAAAGGGACTTTGTCCACTAAGATAGTCTTGGCAATGAGTCTTGACTAACAAGAAATGATTCTCAATGATTATGTGTGTATGCCGCAAAGTTTAACGTTTTAAGTTATGATTATTGTGATTACATTTCACTGCCATGAGTTATCCCAGGTTATGAAATTATGATCACTTCTACAGGATAAGATTTCCAAAATGTTATGATCTTATCAATATGATGTGATTTATATTTCTTTTGTTTACCCTTACTGAGTATTTGAGCTCACCCTTTTATGTTTTCTTTTCCCCAGGATATAAAGAAAGGTTTTAGGTAAAAAAAAGGAAGATCTTTATGGGAGATGTTGAGGATCATTCACCACGATTAGAAGATTATATTCCGAGTTTCCAAAGACACTAAACTATTACGATCCTTGTGTGTGTGTCTTTGTTATGTACTAAGTATTCCACAAAAGTAATGTAATGTCCATGAACGTCAATCTTCGGGTCTCTACAGTTGGTATCAGAGGAAAGGTTTAGTCAACCTTTGGAAACTAGGATGTGAGAACGTTAGTGAGATCCCTAGAGATATTTCTATGGTATGTCTAGGGATGTCCCTAAGGATAAGTATACGTATAGGATAGTCCTAGAACTATGGTAACGATCTTAGAATTTAACCTAAGATGTTAGATATTGAAGTTACTCCCCCTTTATTATGATTTTTTCCTCTAACACTATTCTTTTTGGGTTTTAGAAAATGGCTGGAAACAATGTGATTCACGATAATGGAGGATATGATGGACAATGGAATGATATTTTTCATGAGAAACCAAATGAAATGGGATTTGGAAGTCCAAACATCATTATTATGGCGAATCAGCAATCTCATAATATGATCAATAAAGTAATATTTGGTAAGTTTCATGACTCGGCTAATAAGAGAAATACGGAGTTTCATGATGATCATAGATGAAAGAAAGTTCAATTTCCCCTATGTAAATCATGTGGGAAGAGGCATAAAGGAGAATGTTTCAAAGGAACTGGAAGATGCTTTGGGTGTGGAAAAGAAGGACACAAAGCCAGTAAGTGCAAAGGAAAAGGTTCAGTTAACACCAGGGGAAAGGATAATGGTATTGCTACGACATCAACAATGGTTAAATGTTTTAAATGTGGAATGTACGGGCATTATGCAAACCAATTCCCTAAGGGAAAGTCTCATGAAGAGAATCAGTATGGTCTTATGGGTATTATTTATGTTGATGATGATGAAGAGACTACAAATGATATGTGAGATGAAAGAATTGTTGAAGCTCGGTCAATGGTTTAAGAATGTAGAGGAATGATTACATGTTTATCATGTGTAATGTTGTATAAGTAATCTCATGGTACTATGGAATAAAGAGACATCTAAGGATTGTTACACTGTTGTCTTTCCTTGAGTTTTAAAAGTGTATGATTATTG
The DNA here is from genome assembly GCA_963277665.1 of Viscum album. Taxonomy (NCBI): domain Eukaryota; kingdom Viridiplantae; phylum Streptophyta; class Magnoliopsida; order Santalales; family Viscaceae; genus Viscum; species Viscum album. Next base: position 480,640,172 of record OY728134.1, read on the forward strand.
GTACCAGTATCCATTAAAGGATATTCAGATATTTTTGGAATATAGATGATATGCGCATAATGAAGGGATAAGTAGAAAATGAAATGTTTGACAATATTCATGAGCTCATGATTGATATAAGGACTATGTGATATCATGGTTTGAGTATATAGAATTTTGAGGATTTTGGTATGGGGAAAGTGTTAACTTTTAACTGCACTCATGTTTTCAATAAGGTTCAATGGGTATTCAAGAGAATACATGATTAAGGACTTTGAATGTTTGGAATGTGACCAACAAAACATATCATATGATATATAGGGATCAACGATGGTATTAAATCTCTAGTAAGCATTTTCACTATGTTATGAGAGTGAACCGAAGTATTTTAGATAAGCCTAAAGATTGGAATGGATTATGTTGGACATAAGTTAGTATTATTTAAGGATAGAAATTTTTTTTGATATTATTGATGGGATGTTATAGTAATGTAGTTTTAGAAAAAGGAAAACCTGCAGGACGGGCGACATCCCATCGCGTCAGACAAGGCTGCGGGAATCGAACCCACAACCAACGTGCGACTGGCCTTTATCGCCTACCACTGGCCTACATGAAGTCCATGGTTAGTAGAAACTAGTTTTATTTTATTAAGCGGTATGATATATGAAGTATAAGTTCATTTTTGGAACCATAAGATGGACTTATAACTTTTGCTAACCTTTTGTTTGAAAGAGATGGAATGACCCATCATTCTATCACATGATCTGCTAACACATCTCGAATGACAAATTCAACTTCATTTCATTAAGAGATGAAGTGGAAATTGTCCAAAGAACGACAAACAGTGAGACTATACCAAAATCACGAATGTATTTCTTCTAATTCCAATTTCATCAACTTTTGGGAAATGATCTTGAAATCCAAAAATGTTGTCTTAGTGCTCTTATATCTTATGAATTAGATGGTACCTTAGATCGTCACAAATTTATGGCTTTGTGATTCCTAGCTTTTCCATAGCCATGTTCTCTACCACTCTCCATCAGAACATGATGGTTAGATTTCTATTCCATATCCATATTTTCACCTATGTGGAATCCCAGTGATTAGTTGATTTGGGAAACCGTTACGTTTCATACTTTTGTTTTTAAAGATTCGTTTTGGCATTCCTTTTTACGATGTGGGTTTCGATTAAAGAAACTTTCGAAGAGTAAACCATTTATAACCCAGATGAATTTCGAGGGCGAAATTCATTTTAAGGGGGGTAGAATGTACCACCCCGAGATTTTATGAAAAATATTCTTTTTAATTTCATTAATGTCTTGTGTTGTACGCTACACCAAAAGGAGCTTGCACAATACGCATCCTTGACTTGCCTTTCATTACACGCAACCGCGACCTTCCTTGATAGCGTGTGTAGTACGCAATACCGAGTTTCACTAAACAACGATATGCTATTAAAATATTATTAACACTATCCGTTATGAATAGTAATAACAACTTTTTGAAATTTTGTAAATTTTATTTTTCAAAATGGACTTCATTTTTGGATCCGGAATATCGAAATTAGCTTAGGGTGAAATTTTGGTAATTTTCGGATAACTTTCATATTTTGATGAATAGTGAAAATTACTAAATTTTAATTAAAAACAACATTTTCAATCGAAATAATTAATAGTGATAAATTATTAATTTGAGTGGTTTTAAAGTATATTTATAATATATTTTTACAATTTAATACAATGTTGTTCATTGGATGTAATTTCACATTTAAACCAGTTATAAACAAGTGTCAATCTTTTGATAGTTATTATCTCTTAAAAACACACCTTTTGTTTTGACGACGGGAATTAATTTTTAAATTAATTAATGAAAATGATATGTTTTGAATTTGGTAAAATAGAAATAAATTTTTAGTTCATAATATCAAATATATCTTAGGCCTAATTTTTGGCATTTTTCTGAAAACTTTCAATTTTTGATGAATAGTGAAACCACTAAGTGGTAGTTAAAAAACTGAATTTTTCATAAAACATAATTTTACCGCTTCTGTGAGTGGAATTTCAAAAATTCAGGAGACATGGTTGATGTCAGTAAGTAAAATTTGGTTCAATGAGATGAAAATAATTTTTTGGTGAATAGTAACTGTTTACTTTTTTTTACCACAGTTAAAAGTAAATAGGGTAATTAAGGGTAGAAGTGATATTATTATTACCCTAACACATGTCCTAATTATATTGGACAAATGTAATTCGACCAAAAACAAACTTAGGAATAAAATATGACCATTTAGGCCCACTTGGATTAGATTAGGACATTTATTATTAATTTATTTAAAGAAGGGATAAAAGAGTCAAAATCAAAGTTTATTTACTAAAACATTTTTAATATGGGGTTATACATAAGATAAATTCGACTATAAATATTCATTAGAAAGCTAAAACGATTACCTACATAATGGTAGTTTATTTGTAATTTTTATACATTAAATAATTGAATTTATTTATGACACAATGATGATGCAGTAATTATCTTATTAATGAAATATTGACATAATTGATGTTATAAATACCCAAATAAATATAATATGAGACTTTTTATGAATTCCACTAATTTTATAGGTTAATATTACATGTTATTATTAATTTAATTAACTTTTTTAGAACTTATCATTCTGTTATGATTTTCACAAAAATCAATTACTAAATAGTGTCAAAATTTACATAAAATAGTTTTTAAAACAAATATTATATTATTAATTGTTATTTTATTCCTAAAAATATAAGGTTCGGTAAAATTACTTAGATAAGGTTATATATATTAATAATAAACAATTTGGGGTTCTTTTTCCTTCTTATAGTAATTTTATTAACCTTATAGTGTAAGAACACAAGAAGACACGGTAAAAGTAAAATTATTTAACTTAATGTTAAATCTAAATGATACGGTTAAAATAGGAACCTAAACTTGTCTAAATTCTATTGGATGAGATTATTTCGAGCCATCCCCACATTAGCTTAGAAATATATCAATTTTGATCTATTTAAAACCGAACTTGACTTTATAATAAAATAATATATTTAGTTATTCCAAAGGTACCCCTCTCCTCCCTTATAAAAGGGCACCTCCTCCCTCTCTTCCTCACACAACTTTGAGCCTTCATGATCAGCCAACCCCTGCCAAATTCTCTTATCTACTTCCATAGAAACATCCTAGAGGTTATGGTCTTCCTCAAAGACCAATTTTAGTGCCCTAAGAGGAGGTCTCAAAGAAGCACTTCAAAGAAGAGGTAATGTCCGTTACCGATTCTTTCCTCTTTATTTCTTCTTCCACTTATTCTTCTTAGGTTGTTTCATTATGAAGTAATAAAATCAGTATCACTCATATACTGATATGTTATTATAAGTATTAAACAACCCTATTTCACCATCTATCCATCCTACGGAAAAATAAATCACCGCGCGTGCGTACGTACAGAATACCGTCTCCACGCCGTGGTGTAATCTATTTTCCACCACCACCATACTTGGATGGGTATAATGGTGTAAATAATGACTATATATGAATATTATAAAGTGATACTGATTCTGAAATAGTATACATATACTCCAATACAATTCCACGATCATAGGAACGATATCATCACTCGTGCATACGTACAGAATATCGTCTCCATGATGTGATGCGACTCGTTCTACATGATCTTCATTTCATAATGATTATATAAATGAATTGAATGAATGAATATGATATATATTACACTAATAACATTCTTTAAATGAGGTATCTATAACCTAAAGAGAAGAATAAGAATTTATTCGACAAAACACGAATAAGAACAAAAAGTTATAACCACCCGAATAACAAGTAGAAATGAAATATTACTACTAAGAAGCTAAGAATATGACCATATATGATATAATAACAATGAATATGATTCTGGAATAAGTCAATAACATTATTTAAATAATTATACAGTAGGGTCAGACACTTTCAAATCAAGTCGGACCTAAGGTAAGGGAAATATCACAATCTCATTTTTATCTGAGATTGTTTATACATTGGCATTTATTGGGGTGCATTTTATCATCCACATTCATGTTTCCTCGATATGACATATTATTTACATCCACCTAAAATTGTTTAAATCCAATTTTACCCTTCGGTGAGTATTTAGTAAATGATATGAAAGGAATCTTTTGTCGTTTTTCGTACGAGGTACTTTTTTGACTTTTCCAACAAAAGTACCAGAAGAATGTTTTTTTAACTTATACGTCATGAATGGATTTTTAAAACATTTTTTCCAAGAAGATTCCTTTAAAAGTTTTCAAGTTTATTTTTAATCAACTTCTTTTAGTTTTGAATTGTATGACAAGTTATGAAAGGAAAAGTGTTTTTGAAGTAGAAAGGATATTTTCCTCAAGAATGGAGTTCAAGAGTTTTATCAAAATTATTTTCCATCTAAGATAATATAGGGTTCTGTTTCTATCCCTATTATTACATGGATTTGATTATATTGTGATGGAAATATTTTAATGAATTCCTTTATCCTATATGAATTGTTTTATTATGTCATGATGTTTAAGATTCCCATTTTTATTACATGGGTTATGCTATGATGTATGGTTTATGATTTTGTGGAACACATAATAATGGTATCATTATGAGATGGGTGGGACCTATATCTCCCTCCAATGCATTGGGTAAGGATTTTATATCTCATGATATAGACATGGCTGGAATGGTAGGTTATACCGGTTCAGTGAAACAGGACTGAAACAAGGGTGACTCGGTTCAGAAAGGGACTTTGTCCACTAAGATAGTCTTGGAAATGAGTCTTGACTAACATGAAATGATTATCTATGATTATGTGTGTATGCTGCAAAGTTTTATGTTTTAAGTTATGATTATTGTAATTACATTTCACTTCCATGAGTTATCCCAGGTTATGAAATTATGATCTCTTTTACAGGTTAACATTTCCAAAATGTTATGTTCTTATGAATATGATGTGATTGATATTTCTTTTGTTTACCCTTACTGAGAATTTGAGCTCACCCTTTTATGTTTTCTTTAACCCATGATATAAAGAAATGTTTTAGGTAAAAAAGGAAGATCTTTATGGGAGATGTTGAAGATCTTTCACCACGATTAGAAGATTATATTCCAAGTTTCCAAGGACACTAAACTATTACGATCCTTGTGTGTGTGTTTTTGTTATGTACAAAGTATTCTGCAAAAGTAATATAATGTACATGAACGTAAAGCTTCAGGTCTCTACACGTACAAGTTCTCTCGTGTGAAGAACCTGAAGAAGAAGCAAGTTCTATCCATTAGGATTGACCTCGGTCTATTTAATGAAAAAGAAAAATAAAGTACACATTCTGTACTTCTGTGGTACACGGCGTGTACTTGGCCTTATCATACTCTACTTTAAGTGGCCTCCACATCGCCCCTACATACTGTGTGTGTGGCCCGGACATGGCCAACACATGGCCTGGTGCTGCATCCAAGTACACGGCCTATACTTAGGAATTTTCCATATTTTCATCTTTTTCACAAAAACAACCAAAAAAGGAAAAACATACCTGAAACGAAGATCATAGTTCTTACAATAGTTATTCTTCTTATTGGTAGGTTTATTCTTTTTATCCCTTATAACTTTTAGTATTTTATACTATGCCGACTACCAAAAGTATACCTAGCTACAAAGATACCTATTTCAGAAAATAGGGAGCTACTTATTTACCAAAAGGTCAGCCATCTTTTCCAGTTTAGGAAATACATTCTGCCTACCCACTCTAGACGGTCTTGATTCCTCCTAAGGCATTAGAATCATTGACGATAACCTTGTTGAATTGGTGCTCTCAATTATATTTGTTGATGAATATGAGATATAGGTATGAGAAAACAAATTAGATGAATTAAAAGGATGCATCATGGTATAATGGGTCTCAAAAAATGTATCACCTATACTTGGTTTCAGTTCTGAACTATCCATAAATCACAAAATGAATCTCTAGAGAACCTTCAATTTCATTGATGTATTATTGACATCAATAAGGTAATACATCCTTGGATTTTTATTTCTAGTTAGCCCTAATGGTATCATTTATGGATGGAATTATGAAATATGGGCTAAAATCCAATTTTCTAACAAGAACAATAGAAATAATCCAAAAATATTTTTTGTATCTAGATGAACCACCAAAAAGGATAGTTTGAGGACTGAAAGAGATTTGAGGTTGGGGAAAGTGTGCGGGTAGGCAATGATGTATAGTTAGTAATTCTTGGATAGGAGTTTGTTTTTCTTGTAAAAAGACTATTACCAATAGAGTATTGATAGAGTAAATTCTAGTGTTATGATACCAGGTCCGTCAATAGAATTTAAAGGTTTCCCTACAATAGTAATCAATTCATCGCAATCCACATAAGTTTTCAATAGTGAGTAGTTTAGGGTTAGATATATGTACTCCATCCATAGGCACCTTTGGGGGTGAAAAAGCCAATCCTTATTTAAGACTAAGTGTGAAAGACAAATTATAGTTATAGTTTAGAGTTCCTCTAAGAATACATGATAGAGTTCTACCACTATAATCTATATTAGTAGTGGTTTCATAACCAACATGTGAGAGAATAAATCCATCAAGAAAATAATTTAATGAAAAAAATAACAATTCAAAGCACTTATTTATTGAGAAATTCTTAGGGAAATTAAATTTAATGTCAGTTGGAATATCTTCCTAAAGTAAATGATCCACCCAAAGAATGACAAAGTTCAATGTGCAAGAATTAAATAAAATGGATTGTGTAAGTGAAAGGTTGGACATAAATTTTGAAGAACATCATTTTCAATTCAGGAATCTAGTTCAATATAAGATACATATTAAATCACTACCAAACCTATGTCATAGAGAATGATAATCCACAACAACAAAAATCAATTTTCAACAATTTTAAATTAATAAATATTTCATCTTGACCCATTTCTTATTTTATATCTTATTTATATTCATCTAATAAGTATGTGTTCGCTAGTACAATATGGTGTTGTAATGGTTAATAAAGTGGTAAAGATGGAATTATTTGAGGAGTGTCAAGGGGCGTGGAGTGGATTGGAGTTTTCCATTATATTGGAAGAACTAGGTGAGCCAGTAGGAAATCAAACAAATGAAAAATATACTAAAATAAAATGATGGATTTTCTCAAAAAAACACAAACATATTGGAAAATTTTATTTCCAGTTCATTTCACATTCAATACTAATTGGAACATGATTTTTAGTTTTCATTTGTGTGGAATTATCAACCTCAAGAAATCAACTACTAGGATGGAACAATAACCTATATAATGTTTTTTACAGTGTACACTATAGTCATGATCCTTTTCATGGCGATCCAAAAAGGATAGGTGGTTCTATAAATTGTATTATATCAATCGTAATTGGATCCCAAGAAATTTCCTTTCCATGATTAAATAATATAACATTCTATTTTTTTTTCTATGAGTATTCTATTTAATTTTTCCTAGAATTTGTGTAATTGGGTAGAGGAACCGATTGAATGGTCTGGCTTCCCATAAGTGGGATCACTAACCATTTAGTAGGCATGGTCGATTAATAAATTTAGATTCTGTATCGTAGTAGTTTATCTTCAATTTTAGGTGTGATCAATTTTATTTAAATGATATCAAACATGTGTAGCCTTGGAATGATGATGCATAGATAACCCCTCTTTGGGTGGTCTATTAATGTGATTGTATTCTTAATAGTGTTCTCTCTTCCCATACTAGCGGGGGGGTCACTATTTTATTAATCGATAAAAACATCAATACTACATTTTATTATCTATCTACTCCAGGAGACCCCATTTTATACTATCATATCTTCTGGTTCATTGGTTTGAAATGACCCTTTCAATATTCAAATACGAATACACATTGAACTATATGTTGGGTATATCTTCTTCATGGTAATACTACAATGTTCATAATTGGTTTTCATGTAAAATTGTGATCTGGTAAAAATTGAGTTTCTAAGGAAAAATCAGTAGGAAACCAATGATATAAAAGTTGTCTATTAGGAACCTCATAGACTGCAAAAATAACAATTGATCAAAAATATTTATGTGAGTGGATTTCTAGAATTATTGATCGTGATAAAAGTATAAAATTGAGTAAAAAATGATATAATTATCTAGAAATTAATATGGGACTGTAAGATATAATAATACTAAGATATATCCAATCTCTTCTTGGTGGAATTATTAAAATGTGATCAGGTTCTAAATCTTATAATTATTAACTACATCATCAACATGGAATGATAAAATTCATGTATTTTATTAATGGTTATATTATACATTTAGTAAGACTAAATCAACTATATAATTTCCTTCATATACTAGTTATCCATATCATTCTATCTGTTACACTAGATGCTCAATCCAATTGGTTCTCAATATTTTTTATGTCAATAGTAAAATGGTATCACTATAAATAATTAACTATATTAACTCATTATTTGAGTATATAATAAACTTATATAATTTGTATAGTATTATATATAAGTATTATAAGGTAATTTATTCTTTTGTAGTTATAAAAATGGTTACAATCAATAGTCTACATAAAGTCAAAAATATGTGATCATTATGTTATATTACATTTAATCAAGAAATTTTTGATGTGATAAATTATAATGATCCATTATTATTAAATAATATTATAGTCTTTATTACCTCAAATAATATAAAATTAAATGTATTCACTATAAATCATGGATATGAATTCTAAAAAATGGTATCATCTGATGATACAGTCCATGTTTGTTCACTTATATTTGTGGGAAGAAGATAGAAGAACCCTAAATTTTACATCCTTATTCTTTCCAGAACTAGAATCATTAGTCAGATCATTTCAAAATTTTTGTACAAAATAATATTTTTCTATATTAGATGGTTATATTCCATGATTAGTATTGGTGTTCTTGTTTCTTTTGTTAAGCCACATCCTATGTTTATTTTTAGGATACAAATTAATACCCATTCATAACTAAGTATTTATACCATGATAATTTTTATTCCTTCTATCATTAAAATCATTACTTGTCTCGCTATCTTTTGGGGAGGCCAGAACCTGTACATCAAAACACTCACATTTTTTTTTGTGGGGTGCATCATTTTCTTCAAGATTGGTGGACTCACTAGAATAGTGTCAACTAATTATGGGCTTGAAATTTCACTTCATTATGCCTATTACGTAGTCAAAAAATTTAACTATGTTCTTCCAATGGGTTCTATTTTTTATTTAATTTCTATATTTCATTGTTAGTTTATTAAATTCACAGGGCTATTATACTAGGATTGCTTAGTATAACTCCACTTTTGAGTCAGTTTTAATAGGGGGAATCCTATCCCTCGGCCAATCCATTTCTTAGGAAAAGTAGGAATGGTGCATCGCATTCCAGATTTTTATATAAGTTCAAGGGTTGGAATGACCTGATCACTTATATAGAATACCTATAGGTTGGTTGTATAATTCATTCCATAGTGGTAATGACAATCACATCTCCTTGGGTGACTACTCAATTCTCAAGACCGATTGTCGAAGTTGAACAGACTCTGCCCACACCAAAATTTATTCTTCCATGTCCTATGTCCATTAATAGGTTTATTGAAATATCAGAAATCAATGATACAATAATAATTTGATCAATATGGGTTGTTATGTTAAAAAATATCAACTTGAGAATATGGAAGAAAATGTGGTGTTTTGCTACTATGATTGGTTAATTGATGGGGTTGTTGTGAAGCCAACATTGAACTAGTATGCATATCATCTCATATCTGGCCATGAATAACCTAGGATATGAAATCATATACCAATTGTTCCAGTGTAAACTTTATGAATTCATTATTGCATTCTATCTTATTAGATGATTCCAACTACTTCCGGACCACTTTCACATCCACTTTTAACAGGGATATATTTTATTATAAGATCATTTCCCATTCACAAAATCCTAATAATCCCCCAAACCATGTATCATTTGGACATTCCACCACCATTATACTTGAATTAAGATAATGTATCAATTGACATGACCCTTTCCTTTTAATTCCATTGTTCAAGGAATTTCATTATATGATTTCAAGCATCAAGAGAATAGTCAGAGTAGTGGTATCCTTACTATGGATGAAAAAATAACCCTTATACCATTAAATAACAATTACCAAACATTCATTAAAATCCACTTCCTGAGCTATTGACCAATATAATTCAACCCCATTTATTTGACTAGGGATAGTGTACTATGTATTTCTAAACATTCACACACATTACCCTTCTCCATTGACTTAAATCATTCCCTTCTGATCTTGATGAACCCATCTTCATTCCAGACCTTGTGAGTAGACCTCTATGAGATGCACACTGAACCCCATTGACTCGTGGATACTAGAATTTTTTATTTTCTCCTTTCCTAGTTTACATAAATAGCAGGTGTCTGGAGATCAATTGTGGTTTTTTAGCATTGTTCAATTTATTATAATACAACCAAAAAGGTTATCATGGATTCACTATGAGTTTTAAAATATTGTTATGTTGGGGTCATCACTACTAGATTCGATCAAGTCTTTTTAATAGTGTTGATTATATCTATTGGGTTTCTTTTGAGGTATTTTATACAAAAGTTATTTTAGGGAAAGTGGTTGGAAAAGTTCAATTCATGATAAATGAACAGTTACCCATGTAGTTTATATCAATGTTATCAAGGAATCCCTAGTCCAAGTAATCTATTTAACATTGTTCTCACTTACCATTTCCTCCCTAATATAGGATACATCATGTATCTCAGAGGGTTCCTCATATGATGCTTTTTCCAACTACTTGTATGTTACTACTCAAATAAAAATCTTTTAATGCCCACAGGTATTCATTTTGGAACCATTAATGCTGCATAAGTTGGTAGGGGAATGGTAAACATGGTGATGTTGGACATAATTTCATTATCGTAATGCTTTATTGGCTTTTGAAGCTATTTCTAATAGGTTTATGGGATGTCATTGGAAAAAAAATTATCATCTGTAATGGCATAATGGATTGACTTTATGTTTCAACCTATTGTGATATAAGACTTCTCAAATTTTCAGTTCGACTTGGATAATGGGTTTCTCATTGAGTTGGGCATTGTGGTGGGTATTTCGTGTGAGCCAAAAGAAATATAGAACCAATTCTAATATTCCTTCATTGATTGGAATTTCATGGGTAAAATTATACCCCTTTGGATCACACCTTTGTATGTTAGGATTGATGGTTGATCAAAACACAAACAAGAAATACGGATTTATCCTTCCAATTTTGTGACCCTAAGTGATATGATGATATGAGATATGGGGTATCTTATATGTATATTGTGGTGGTCCATGTTTTCATTTTCATGGGGTTGGATGAGTCCCATAACATTTCCCCTATAATCCCTTCTATAATTAAACTACTAACTTTCATATCCACGCATAGTGCACCACTAGTGGATCCCCGCTATAGCCACTCGATTATTTCCCAAAACATGTCGGCCTCTTGGGATACTCCTATTGAAGATATGGGGGTTTCTATTTTATTTAAGTATATAGTATTTAATTTTTATTGAGTTATAATATATTCCATCACCCCAATTATTGGTTCTAATAGGGTAGAGGTCCTAGTTTTTCAACTATGCACACCCACATATTCATTTCTTCCACTAGGTTTGAAAATTACATCATAGAGAGATGAATGGATCCTTTAATACTATTTGGGAAAAATGAGTGAACTTATCATCTACTCTAGAAAATCACACCGCTAGGATTGGATAAGCAATGGGAATTGTTTGTTATTTTTTTATGTCTCAATTAAAGAGTTCAACTAGTGTTGGCATTCATTTGGCATCAAATCCATGACCTATGGTCCAATAGTATCAAAAAAGGGAAATTATATTGTATGGTATCATACACAATACATACCATAATCACTATTATAATAGAGTATTGAGCATGAATGTACAATACAAAAAACATGCATGAGAAGACACCAGTTAGGATGCCGACTCATTCAATTGCCTTGAAATCACCCCTACCACACCCGTACCACTATTCCCAACACCTGCATCTCAAAAATAAAAAATTCTTTGTTCTATCCACTAAATTTTTGGAAACAAGTAGCCCCAATAGGTTCCTTTTAGTTTCTATTTTGTGAGTCCAATGTTTTTAATGAACATAACTATTAGAGTAGAGTATTTGGGTCTTAAACTAATATTGAACAAATACCTCAATGGATCTCATGACCTAATTTACCACAAGACCCTTCATTATAATAAGTACATACATACATTATCCAACCCTAGAATTTATCCCCCAATCAACATTTCCCATTATATATCACTATGATCAAAACCCACTATTGCCTAAACCTATCACTTCATCATCTCCTAGAAACATTCCTATAACCACCACCAACTACATCCATCGCCATTGATTCTATATCATTGACCCATCACCCCCCAACAACTAGAATCCAATCCAAATAGGGAATATTGGATCGATATCATGATATAGGTTCTATCATTTTCTTGAGACCAACTGAACCAACCGGTATCACCTAGGAATTGATCAAAAACCACTCCCACATGTGACTTCCACTACATATCCATCCTATCTTGCCCCCTATGACATTAAAAATTAGTTCACCTCAAGGGAAAATATGTGTGATATGGTATATCAATTAGTAATTTATGGTTAACCAATCATTGTTATAACCAGTATATGGCCAAAAGAATTTGAATTTTATTCCTTCTATACCCCTAATATTTCTATTTTAGTTTTCACTCCCACCCAGACACCTCCAACAACACCTTCAGTAGAATGTAGATTTTGTTGGAATTCCTTCATTAATGATTTCTAGTTTACCAAAGAAATTATGTCATGTGATTCAAAAAAAATTAACTGATGATACTCTTCATGAATATAAGAGATTGTTTTCTATGTGGCGGAACCTTCTGGGTTGGGAATCACCCAAGATTATCATTCCATCATCCATTTGAGGGTTGATGATCAATTCATCCAAGTGGATATGGTTGTTTTTTTTTCAATCAATTAAATCCCATATCCCCAACCAATACCATAATAGTTGAATTGTAGTTGTTCAATGAAGTTTTTTCTTCTTTTTAACAACCACATATCATTTTATATGGGTGAATTTTATTTCCATAGAATATAATATTTCCTTTAAGCCCACCACATTCGCCTTCGGTAGAAGGGTTGATGAGAGAAATTGAACATCGTCTGGGTCAAATATGATCAGGTGGAAGTAAATTTATTGTATCCAATAGAATTTTAAATTCAAATAGATATAAGAGTATTTAGTCTTGAAAAAACTGGGAACAACCTGGTTTTTCCTCTACTCAATCAGACCATGTGAGTCTTCTATCCATGGACATCCTATGTAAATGGGAACCTTTTTCACTACCATGATTTGTCTAAATCTACTACCAACAAGCCTAATGCATGAGTCAATTCTATGTTTCTTCCCCCCACAGAGTTCCCCATTTTTCATACAAGAGAGGGAGAGTATGGTTGGATCAATAAACCATGTTACAATGATTTTAAGATGTTCAAATGAAGTGTGATGTGATTTTTTAGTCCAGAAAAAACTTGTAAGGCAAGATGGAAATGTTTTTAAACAAAAATGGGCGGTAAAAAACCATTTTTGAACCATAATGGGACACTAAAATCACTTATTGTAACTATATTGAATAGAAGGTATACTTGGACATGCTAACTATCCCCAACGACTGGTTTATCTATTCCTAGCCGACTCAACCCCCATTGTTCCATTTTAGAAGAGTGGGTTTATCCACGAACCATGATAGTTTTACCCCATATGGACTAGCTCGATTAACCATTTCATCTTCCATTTTTTTAATTTCATGTTAATATATATGGTATACTATTAAACTCAATTATGATAGTAGCATAACTCCAAACACCACAATATTTCTTGAAATAAATCCCTTCTGCATTGCCTTATGGGTAGTTTTGGTTCCATTGAACTTGATCATGATTTGAAGGAATATACAGTTATTTCACTAAGAATAACAGAACACCTCAAAACCCATACTAGTACCTTAAATTGTTCTTGATATCATTTCAACATTTCTTCATGAACTAAGGTAAAAAAACATATATTATGAGTAGTGTTTAAGCCTATAGGGAAAATGGAAGGAACTTTTCAAATAAATAAAAAGAGAGAAAAAGTGGTGTTGGATTTCCCACATTTACTCCCTTTTCTATATCATTCACATAATCCAATATATCTATGGACATTTCCCCATATAAATTGACCCTTCCTCCAGCTTTTTATCATAGATATACATGTCAGGATTCCTAGTAACATAGTTTTCTGCATTGATGCAATATGAATGAGAAAATGACTTTTGGGATGTTTTACTCAAGATAAACATGATATAATAGATATTTTATGGCTATTGGTGGTTAAAATAGTTGGGAATGGGTGTTAGGTGTGATAATGTACTCATGGTTGAGTTTCCACTTGGTAGAGTATGCAATAGGACTCATAGGCATCAAAATTTTCAGAAAACCATAGGGCCAATACCATGATTTGAATGGATGGTCAAACATTAAGTGTTTAGTGAATTAGGCTTCATGGTTTAATGGATTAGGTCTACATGATCGAGTTCTGCCAAGGGGGAACCAAGTTAAAAAAAATTGTTCAATAAAACCCACATGTAATTATAGTGATCCCAAAGGTATCTAATCTACTCTCATTCTATAGTACATTGGGGAAATGTGAAAAGTAAATTACAATAGATGTATTGGTGTCTTGAAACTAGAAAAATATCATGAATTCAATGGATAGATGGTCGAGGGTGTTAGGTGGGATCAAGATATTTCCACCATTCCCACTGTTGGACATCAGAATTTCCTCTCACATTATCAGTTCAAGTGCTTACACTTCATAATAAACTCATGCTCTTTTATCTTTATATCCAACTTCCACGGTCTCATAAGGGTTTGGTTTTGGGGGTTATGGGATGTCTAATTGGACTTAGAGGTTTTGAAGGTATAGTTTCTGAGCAAATCTATCAATACCTTATTTAGTGAATAATATCCAAGAAAGACTCAAAAATATTTCGTAGTGGTTGTGATTTTTGATATATTTTATAAAAATTCATTCCCTCCATAAAATAGAGAAATTATAGTCACAATGTTATAAATAATTTCAATGAAAACAATCCCCCCACTTCATCAACATCAAAAAGTCTTCATCTTTTGATTCTTTCTTCTTTATATTTTTTTAACTTCTTTATTTTCTTTTTTTCAATATTGGTGAAAATAATAGAATAACAACAATAGATTGAGTTTAGATATGGGTTCACAGTTCCCGTTGTTATTTATACCCACTTGATACCTAAGATTTACTAAAATTCGAATAGTGAATCAAGTTCCATTCTTAGAATAGTTCATTCAATCCATAGAAGAATAAATCCTTGTAATAGTTATTGAAGTTTTCTTCCTTATTACTATATGGAGTAAAATATTTTGTGTCTTCTCGACTTCAATTATAATAGTTATTTTAATGAGATCATGTTGTGCATGCACCACATATCCACATGGGACATTTCAGTACCGCCTCATAGTGGAACCACACATGGTTGGTATTCTCATCCAATATAAAATCCAATTGATAAAATTTAAATAATAAACACCACCAAACCTATCTCTGAGTAAACAATTTGCACCATAATTCATTTAATAGTTTTTTTAGTGTTACCGAGGGGTCCATAGTAGTATTGCAGTACTGGTGTACAAAATATCGCCCTTCTTCTATCCATATCCATCACATTGACCAATCAAGGAGATAATTCTAAAAGGGGTTTACCAGGTCTAGAGAATGTTATGTAAGTCACCTTGTCAATATAGATTTAGAGATCATCCTTGAGCAAGCCACCAATATATTAGTAGGATCAAGTTTCACCACATCAGCCATCATCCTCATCAGGAATGATACTATGGCTGATAGGTGTTATTTCTTAGTGCTCTATAACCAATACGACCATCACGAAAAGAGTTAATCAACCTTTATTACTAATATTTTAACCCTAAGGAATGTATATGGATAGAAAACAAAACAAAAAAATTGCACTTGAGTCTTATGTCAAATCATTATCCAAGAACATCTTAGCGATCTCTGTATAACCAATATGAAAAATAAAGGATATTGATAATGATATTATAACACAAATCTAGTGATCTAGTATAGATGGTGAGGTCTACAATTATAACATATAATCCAGTACCACACACTTCAGAAAGAAAACAACCTTGTAGACCACCAAAAAATAGAATGGTGAGAGAATGAAAACCATGGACAACCAAGAGAAGTAGTACCCCAAAGGCCGATGAGACACAAAACAAACATGTTACCATTTTCATTTGAAAAAGGTAGAAGAAATATATAACATTTTTTCAAAGTGATTCAAAACTCCTCTGAAGCCTTCATTTATGAGATTCCAATGTTAATGTTATCAAACAAAGGGACAAACCTTACTAAAACTTCAATAATATATATAGTGTCTATTAAGTTAGTAATGGAAATGAAGTGATTTGGGAACCATATAAAAATAGACATAGTTGAGAGATCTGATATTTTCTAAACACACCCAACCATTTATGAGTACATGTTCATTTTGAATCTTCATTTACACTTAAGCAGAAGTGAATCCAATATCAGATTGATTGATAACACAACATGTTTAATATCTAACTTTGTGGTTTTTCATGTACCCGAACAATTGGTAAGAAAAAGTTGAGTTTCCCAACTATTTATGAATTCTTAAGTAAAATGATATTTTTAGTTAACTCTTTCTTGGTTGTTTATTTAGTGGATCTTACAATTAATACTTTTTAAGTTCTTATGGTATTTAAACTCCCAAGAACAATTTATAGGGGTCTTAAATTCCTCTATAGAGGTCAAGGGGTGTATTTATTTCCATCCCATAGGGCCATATCCCTTTCTATTATAAATTTATAGAGATTGAATTCCATGTTCTAGTAGAATAGTGACAAAAATAATTTAGCTAGTTGGGCATCATATTGGATAATCAAACCATCACTAATGGAAATCCAATGAATATTTTGTAGAGATTTTAATAGTGTAATGACCAGAATATTATAGAAATATTTTATCAATTTTTACCTTTGGGAAGTCAATGGAGTCAAGGATGACTCTCTATAAAGATAACCTAAGACTGCAGTACACCTTAATGCTTGGAGAGACTACATAATGAGAAACTACCAAGGTAGAAGGAAAACACACAAATACTTTCTTTCACCCACAAAGTTCTTATTTTTATCCCTCTATGTATGAGATTTTTAGGTTCTTGACCATAGTTGAGAGCATTCTTTTAGATGTGTAGATCTTTGGAAAATAATAAGAGGTTCACCTATGAAAATAAATCATTAAATGGCAAAGAACATATAATTGTGAACCTTAAACAATCAAATAAGAGGGACCAATCATAGTGATTTATTTTCATTCAACAATCGATAGAGAGAAGTAATTTTATATAAAACCTATTATCGGTTCAACCATGATCCAAACCAACTAATATACTAGGATATATATCACTCACTAATCCTCTAAGTGATAGAAAGGAATTTTCATAAATTTACATTCAATACCTCTTTTTCATGGAATATAGCAGAAGAAACTGATCCATCTAAAATCCGGAAATCCTCGTCCATGAGTTTTGGGTATCCTTAAATATTAGTTGATTTATCACTCATAATGATTTTTTAAATTAATAAGATAGTTCATATAAATATAAGTTGTTTCATAGATCATAAGACTATCAAAACATTAGTTAATACCTTAAGTATTCTCATTATGATGAGGACATCAATTTGACATGTTTTTTGACTCTGTGTCAATATGACAATTTTACTTCACTTTAATATTTGTTTTACAATGATAACCATGAATTCCTTTAGATAGATTTAAATACAAAATCAAGAAATAATGATGTCACCCCATCCAAGATATCACTTCATGTTTCCTAACTATAAGAATAATAAAATCACAAACTTATAAAAAATTACAAGACTATAAGAATGAAAAAATCTAATTAAAAATATTTGGACATTGATCCAAACATACAATACTGAATAATTTAATAGTTCTTATTTTGAGAACATATAATTTCTTGTGATTATATCTTGATTCAACCAATGAATTGAAATTTATGTGTACAAGAGGAAATTAATTCCCCACTATAGTTTCATATGTTTATAGATTTGAATAAATACTTGGATTATTTATGACTTGTGAGAACCATAGCTGATGAAACCCTTTTCGGAGAAACCCTTTTGGTTCTGTTTCTTGATCCCATTCAACTATTGGATATGTTGTGGTTCATTCTGATTTCCTAGGACTTCCCCTCTATGACAATAAAAAATTGACTGACTTTGTTATTTTACTTCTAACAATCTATCTATATATTACTTCCCTTTACACATTTACAAAGTTCATTTTTTAATAATCCCCCTAATTGCTATAGGTACTAACATGAGACCATTTATTATTGTTTCTGTTGAATTCACTTTCTTCTATATTGACTCATCAAGTGACTCTCTACTTTTCATAGAGTATTCATTTATGATCAAATCTATCAAAAAATTTAAATAACTTGTTTCCCTATTCTTTTACTCAATTTCATCAATCCTTCTCTCTGAGAAGATCGTATTATAAGACTGTAAACTTTACTGTTAAATCTCTTTGTATGTCAGTTGTTCCCAATCACAATTGGTTGAGAAACTCCCCAGATAAGACCAAGAATCAATCTCACCTTGTCACAATCTATCCTAAAATCCATTCTTTACCATTTAATTTTTATCTGGACAATGATATTTTATTATCATATGAGAAAACCTCACCTAGTTTCAAAGTCACCCCTATCTAAAAACCATCAGTTTTCACCATCAAATCCCCATTTTATTATTATGTCTTATTCATTTCTGATGAAATTGTTCTATCATGAGTCATTATAAAGTATACATGTTCAAATTTTATTACTTTATCCTTCCTTTGAGTAAAACAACATACTTGTAACGAAGCAGTCTTATCTAATACAAGTCACATGCTTCAAATATTCCTAGATTTTAAATACACTTCTTTTAGGACACCCTTATCGTCAGATTTTTTGGTGGTGGTTATGAATGATACTAGTCCAAGGATGGACGATAGTCGAATATATAGTAAGAATATAAATGAACCAAATGAATAATTTTTCAACCCTTCAATCCTATAGTGACAACTCTCTTGCATAAACATGAGTTTAGGTAGCACTCTAAGATTATATAATAATATCTACTACTCTAAGAGCATATCAGGGACCTTGGACTCTAAAAAGGAAAGATTCATTTCAGGATGAAAATAAAAAAGATTTTGAGACCCCAGATCTAGGGATGTGGGAGTAATTTGATCCATTTTCATGTACTTCTTTATCAGTCTCATTATTGTGGATACATTCTTTATTGGTAAACTTTTTCACACTGAGTATCAAGTAAAATTTGGTTGGAATTGAAGGTGACCCATGACGTGACTTAATAATCATTAAAGTAGGTATGAAAATGGAAGTGACTTCTATTCCATTTTGGGTGAATGTTCAGTGAAAATTGTATCTAACCTAGCGTTAGATGCAATTAGAAGTGAGGTAGTAGTAATTCTATGTTCTGAAATTTTGGGAGATCTTAGATGACCAGACCAACTCAATTCCCTCTAAAGGTTCTTAAATAGTCTCATATTAAACTAGAGGAATCCATTAATAAAACTAAAACTAGTATTAGGGAACTACTAATTCAAATTTATTTCATTGACCCATATAGGAAAACATCACAATTAGGTAGAGGCTTGATTGACCTGTTTCAAACATATCCATCTAGAATATCACATTCTAATCTATGAAAATACATCCAAACTCATCACAATTACCTCATTACTGAATCATTAGATTAGATTATCATTTTAGAATAACATTATAAATTATAATATGTGAAATAAATCAACTAGTAGAATACATCTAGAAGAATCACTATATAATGAATGGGATACTTGATGTACGATAGATACCCATTCATTCGGATTTCATGAAGAATGAATCTGAACTTAAGAAATAATACCATTTTTTAACAACAAACTACTATACCAATAAACTGCCATGTTTTTGGATATTTGATCTATAAACTGAATTCTCTTTATCAAACCAACACATATGATTTCATTCTTAGCTCTTACAATTTTTTTCATGACAATGCTCATGGTTTCATGAGGTCACTCAAATCATTATGTTTCAACTACATTTTTTTGTCAATGACACATGTCATTGAACTAAAAACAACTTATTCCAAATTTCCCAATAGACCTAATTCATCAACATATCCTCAACTCGATCATCCCACCACCAATGCATCATGACACAGTCCACTCAACTTCCCACAAACCCATTGCTTCTAGAAACATATATAGAATCAACCATGAAGACCATCATTTCTACTCCAATTTTACTTTCTATATTTTGAAAAACTAAATTGTCTTTCTAAATTATCCATAAGTATACCACCCTAAATCATAAATATAAATGGTATCATCTGGATTTCCCCAATGATTGAACTAATAGGGGCATATCAATCACTCATTGGATTGGTTTGTATTGCCACTCTAGTCATAGTAATATTCCTTCTATTGTATATGATATTTTGAAATAATGGTAAAAAATCCTAATATCTAACTCACTGATTCACACATTGTGCTAGTAATTCACCGATATAGCTCAAAAAAATTCTATTTAATAAAAAGTTTATTAATTATATTGTAAAAATGAAGGTATAATAGTTTATTGGTTTCCACCGAATTGAATGATCCTAGGAACCATTACATAAGTAATACCATCTCACACAATACAAATGGTTCTACCAAGTGAGTTAAGACCCAATCTGTAGAACCATAAGGCACTCGAGTTTTTGGTTCTTTAGTTGAATCCCTAAGCCAGACCACCATATGTCTTCCACTGGTTTGGATTGACACCCCATTATTGTACCTGATCCGTTTGGTATATCATAAAACTCTATTATATCGGTAGGTAATCAAGAAATTTGTATGAACACTATTTAATTTCACTTATCCATTATAAGATTCCAGCACCCAAATAGCTCATTGTTGTCTATCTCATTAAAATTTCTCTCAGAACCCAACTACAACATCTCTCAGTATAGCCACCTTATTGTATGAATTCCTACACTAGAAACTGATAAAACCTATCTATCCCATTATGGAAGGTATAAAAGATGAATAGATCAAGTTGTTTTGATCACTCCCCATGGTTAATGGTCTTAAAAGGTGAACAGTTCCAAAATATCTTGTTTTCGGTAATTAGAAATCAATGAATTAGATGTAATTCATGACTAATTTTTTTGAATGGTCTCAATAGAATATAATACTTTTAGAGGATTATTGTGATTTCCATATTGGTCCAAGAGAAAATAAACCAACAAACTTTAATTGTCGATTATTTCCTTAGATGGAAAGAAATTCCTTGAATTAGAGATATAGGTTGATTGATCATGACCATCTACTCCTATGGTATATTGGAACTACACATAGGGGTGGCTAAATTGGGAACTAAATATATTCTCATAGTTGAAATATCCATCCTGGATTGAAATACCATCTCAAAACACTTGAGTATTGGCATGGGATGTAGTTTTGGTGATAAAACATGTAACTAAAAATGATAGTAGAACACCCAATATCAAAATCATGAATCCAAATGGATTGATAACAATTCCTTGAGCTTGAAAGACATCCTTTAGAATATGTTTGGACAAAAAAAATATGAAATGTAATATTCAATCCTAGTCCCACAAATCAATGTGTATGCTTCTAGTTGACATGATAGTTGGATGTCAAACCCATGCTTAAAACATCCTTTTTTCCCAACTCAAGGAATGACCAAATACCCTGTTTATTCTCACATGGAACCTGAATATGTCGACATGGGGCTTGGGTACTCAATTATACTATTTCATTAAGATCCATAGAACATTATAACACAAGAACACCACACACCAAAAAGGGAATAGAGTAATCAAACCATATCATGAACCATTAGCAATGGGAAAAGATTGGAACTAGGATCAACTAAATTTCCACAGAAGTATGATTCGTGTGTTATAATTTCATGGGGTTTCTGTCTTGATGTAGGAAGAGATAAAAACTATAAATAGATATTTTTATCTTGGACATGGACATAATATTTATGTGGATTATGTTATTTCCTTCGCTAAAATAGAAAAAAGCATCCCATATTAGAAATTACCCCAGAATGAGGAGTTATACTAGTTGGTTGGGGTTATGAGATATGTAGGTGCATGATTTGTGGAAGGACTCTATTTGAATAAAAATATTAGAATACTTGTAGAGGGATAATTCATTGAAACATCTCTACATACAATCCATTTCACTAGTACGATTGATTTCATGTCGCTAGAAATAAAAATGGGATAGAAGGAGGAGAAAACCCATTTAGTGTAGGAATATATATGATTTGGACCATGGATATATATTTATAATGACTACAAACTGAATAGAAATGGATACTTCCATCTTGATCCATTCCACTCATGTCCATCCAATCCCATATGCCTTCTTTCCTTGGGTGTTCCACATTTCATCATAGAGGGAGCCACTATATGATTCATTAAATCACTTCACATCTTGTTTGATCCATATGAGTTTGTCCACAAGGACTTTAAATAGTTCATTTAAACATGTGGTATGATTTAAATTCCATTGATCAACCAATACCATTTGTAAATATTGGATCAAACCCCCTTCCAGACCAGATCATTCTATATTTATTTAATATCCCACTCTAAATGACCATATGAAGTAGTAGAGTGTGGGTCCCATCTTCAGGCAGATCCACCCCCCCCCCCCCACCAATTAATAACATTTCATCCTTAAAAGAATAATGAAGGTAATTATTAAGTAACTACATGATATGAACAACTTGTGGTGTTCATTATCCACTTAATCTTTATTACCTCTGGGTATTGGAGTGTACCACCAATAGAAGTTTATATTTTAAGCACCATTTTAATTAAAGAGTCTCAATAACATGTGGACCACCTGATCAACTCAATTCAGTACACTCGAATGACACACGAAACTTCAATCATTATTATTCTAAAAAATACGGACAGAATAAGAACACTTTACTATTGTTTGTCCACCACTAATATAATTCCTTGGGGAAACAAGATATAGTGATCAAATCCAAGACATTCAATTTGGCTTCTCAGTCCATGTGTAACCACCTTATATATAATATCACGAGTATGGTTTAAAATTCAATAGTGTTTCCTATCATTCATGAACTACCCTATTCAACTCCAAGAGTTTGGGTGGGACTATATTCAATTTCTATTGGGACCCCCTTCCAATATGGCCCAACCACACAACCAGTTATCTAAAAGGATTATTCTCTCATATCTGAACACACATTCACCTTTTTTTATGATAATAAGACTCTATAAGAACCCCTAAAATCCAAAACAAAATTCTATCCAAACATTATTGGACCCTCTATAATAGGGTGGGTACTAAAAACTCAAGCCCTTGTGTGGTCAGCGATTGTAGTA
This sequence comes from Viscum album, assembly GCA_963277665.1. NCBI lineage: Eukaryota > Viridiplantae > Streptophyta > Magnoliopsida > Santalales > Viscaceae > Viscum > Viscum album. The sequence continues at coordinate 480,663,898 of OY728134.1, forward strand.
GAAGGCGTTATGATCCAATTACAAGGTGTCACATCTCAACACCACCAAGACAATAAAAACCTAATTTCAACTCCATCTAGCCTTGACCATGAACCCATACTAAACAAGGGACACTTGATAAAAAAATATAATTTTAGATCCTAGAACCCAACTAACACCACTATAAAAAGAAAATTATACAGTAGAATGGACTTACAACCTAATAGGAACACTATTGAGTTCGCCATACCCCAAACAATCTAGTCCACTAATTTCATCTTCCTATTGTGTTTCACCTGGGAATATTCTATTCACATATATGGACATACTTACAAACGATCACGCCAATATATGGTATAGATTTGATCATATGCATCCACATGATTCATATGAAATTTGAAAGTTACTAATCCATCTATATTCGTAATGTTCGTTCACTCCATATTGTACCCCACTTTACACCCCAAATTCATTTCCAAGACATTCTATGGTATAAATACTTTGTAGGAAACCACAAAATCCCATGATGTTATCAAGAAGCAATAGACCCATGTTAAATTATATCAAACTCCTTCTTCATCCTAGATCAAGGAGGGAGTGAAGAAATTAATGAATATAAAATATCCAATAATTTCACAAGCGAATTCTAGACTAAAAAGAGAACCAAATCACTCTCCCAAAATGTTTGTCATCCAATTGTCAATTGAAGAGAAAAATTAAATATAAATAATTTTCCCTACAATTCTCCCTTAAAAAATTTTCCATTTAGATATGTGACAAAACACACATAGCCAATCACGCTCTAGTCATAGAATGTGTTGCTTAATGTAGTTTACAATAGAAAAAATGGTAGTTGTGATTTCTCTAACAGTGTCAATCCCTTCATAAAAATAAATATGATTATTATAAAAGTTGGATCCTTTTAAAGAAACAAAATAGTTTTCTGAGATATCCCATATACGTAAACCAATAAGAATCAATGTATGATCTTTATACATAAAAACATTCATCACATTTTAATCCTGGTAATGATAGAAATCGGATAGAGGCATGGAAAGAAAGTCTGGTTAAGAACATCCTAACTTAATACCTAATGTATTATAGTGTAGAAGAGTACAGTTAATTTATTTAACACATATATTTTGAACTATGTCCCTAATGAGGTTATAACCAAATACCCCTGATAAACAATATGCCACTTTGATCCACTTCATATCATGATCAAAGATATACAATGTCTATTATCACATCCCTTCCAATATTAGTGGATCAAGCTCAGTAGTTATAGGTACCATATCATGATGTTCCTCAATAGATGAACTATGATACTTTTTATATTCAAATCATTAGTTGAATAACTATAAATAATGAAAGATCCACCTGAATCACCCAATCAGACAAGGTTTCAGGCCTTTGGATCGTCGCTCCATGAATTGATGATATCAACATTGGACCAATTAACGAAATAAAATTTTTCATTGTGAGAGGATGAAAAGGATTATATGGATATCAAATAAGGGGAAATACAACATCACTATTAACCCCAATGAATTAGATATCATAGAAAATTTATAAAGGGAGAATAATGCTGAGACTAGGAGTACACCAATGAGAGAAACATTGGTCGATGCATCAGTGGTGGCATTCCCCAGCACCCAATCCAATTTAGTTCATTCCACACTAGATATTTTTTATGGTAGCTATCTCTTCTACCCTCCCATTGTTGTTATTGTACTAGAGAACAAAAAAGTGCTCTTCCTCAGTTGGTTGAGTTGATATGTTTTTGTTTTCTAATGGGTACATTCCATCAAGTCACTTCCTATAAGGCCCCAGCCTTAAACCTTACTTAATCTTGAGTTATTACAAGATTACACATTGAGGATCTTTTCAGGTTTAGAGTTTTAGAGAATTAGATCATGAAACTTTCATTACATTCCACATTTAAACAAAGTGGTTACATAAAAGACAGTATTCATTCTTCCCATCAATGGAAACATATTTAAAATAAAACATGTATTCTTTCTTGACACATCCTTGACACTATCATCACATCATGTACCTTTCCCTTGACCTGTGAAAAACATTTCAAAAACTTGGGATGAGCATAAAAAGCTCAGCAAGGGTTATAAAAATATGGAAAGGAAACATGAGTTCATATATACATAAGAATGAAATCATACTTTACCCATAAAACCTAGTCACTTTAACATACCTCATCAAACCATGAATAAATCATAGAAAACTTAAGACATAAAGGTAACATGAGTCATTCATAACATTCTTACGTAGGGAGTAACCCTCTTGGTTACGTTTGGAATACCCATCACAGCATATTCCCTAAATCTCTTCGGATAAACCTTAACGTTTCACTCCTTCGTGTTACCCAATGCATTGGAGAGCTATATCGGGCTCACCCGCCCTTAGTTTATCACGGAACCACCCATCTTCATAATAATGCCCCAGAACCATAACGTATCACATAAAACATGCATAAAGGAAACATAACATTTCCACATCACAATATAACATTTTAGTATATTGAAATAATGAATCCATTCAAAAAGAAACCATTTCCAAAACCATTTAAAATTTTAATAATGAGATTTTTGAATCAAAGTGTCCCATACCACCTTGAAGATTTTAAAATTTTAAACCATTAATATCCATATAAATAAATCCTTAAAACCATTTTGAAAACATGGATATTAATAAGAACAAATAATTAAAACATTTAAAACAATATTTTGGTTAAAGGGGTTTTACCAAAAATAGAGGCACTTGAATACAATAATTGAGGAATAACATTTAGTCAGAACTTTAAAATATCATGAGAATAAATGGATTCATGATATAATACTCCAAAGGACAGTATATACACCATATAAGAGTGAAATGGTGCATAACAACAATGAAGCCTCAATAGAAATGTCAAATGTGGTGAAATCCCTTATAAAGAAGGTATCCTTAAATCAAGGACAAATCAATCTCAAAAATATGTGTGACAAATATAAGTACACCCAATATAAGTGGATATTAAGTTTAAAACAATAAAAGGTAATTTCACACATAGTAAATGGATGACATATTCAATGACTACATGTTGAACCCAAGGAAATCGAAATTGGGTTAAAATGTTCCCTTGACAGCCTAACAGCATCACATCAAAATGAGTTGATGAGAGATAAAAAGTGTATCTTATCACTTGGACATAAAATTTACATCAATAAGGGTATATGAGAACATATCCCAACATAATAATATGTAAATTAAAATACCCAACAAAAGAAGTCTTTTAAAAAAAGAGGAGGGTGAAAGGATTCCTTACCGACTTGGGTATCTTTCAAAACATACACCCCATGAAAGAAGGACAATAGATCATTGATGTAAATACTCATAACTGAAATTATATTACACAAAGAGTAGAATAATGGGAAGTACATACACCTTTCAATGGAATTTGTGGCAAATGTAGCATAAATCTCACGAGAATAAAAGTGAGATGAAAAATCCCTTACGAAAATTCGGCAGCGTAACGGCGCCACTCAAAACATCCAAAATGGATTGATGAGAGGAAATAGGGTCTCTCATCATATGAACATAATAAGTACAGTAGTATTAATATAAAAGAACATCCCCAATCATAAGAAATATGAGCTTAAAAGGAATGACATAAAAGAGTGTACTTAAAAAGAAAGAGAGGTGTAGGATCCCTTACCTCGGGTCCGACTTGACTCGATCGTTCTTTAACGTCCTGAATAATAAACTTGAGTTAATTTCTACTTGCTTAAGAACCTTTTCCAAGTTCATTATTCCTTTTATATCAATTATTTACCTGTTATAAACATTATGTAATCATTCAATTTAATAATGTTCATTTTGTCGGTATTTGGTTCTTAAGTCGAAAGTGGACTTCTTACAATTACATGTTGTTCGTGTGGCCAAATGTTTATAATAACCAGAATTGTATTCATGATGTAGATATCTTATATGTCTTATATATCCAGTACATGCATGCATTTATAACATTACATAATCATTTAGAGGTAAGAAATGAAATGCACCGTTCATGGAGACGGTAAGCCGTACGTACGCATGAACACTACTTCCATTTCTATTTCGTATTTTATAGAATGGAATCATAATGATATAAAGGTATATTATAATTCCAGTATAATATCATATATAATATCATAGTTCCATCCTTTATACGTCCCACATATGGTATTTAACGAATCAAATCACTTTGAGGGGGCGGTAGTCCGCACTTCCTTAAATGAAGATATCGCGTATACCCATAATGGAAGCCGTAAAGGTAAGACACAAATGAAAAATACAGAAGAATAAGTAAAACATTAACATATTATATATCCTATATAAAAATAGTGACATCATAATGGCCACCTTTGAAGGTGTTAAATGAGTATTGAACAATCATCGTTTCGGGAGGCAGAATTTCGCCATCCACGGAAACCGTATGTTATTTAACCATTTGATGTAGTTGTGTGAGAGAGTAGCTCAAATAAATCTTATAACAACATCCTAGTATATTTAAGATACTTTTTTTTTACAGAAGAAGTAAATAAAAAGAGTTTAGGGGGTTGGAGAAACAAAATAAAACAAATGAACATGAGAGAATGAATTACCTTTAAAAGTGTAACTCCTTTTGATTTGAGCCTAAAGGCTTCCTTTTAAAGGATTATGCCCAAAGGGAATACTCTAGGATGAGGAGAGGGATGTGGAGAGAGTAAATGGGCAGGGGTTTGCCGAGCCAAAGACTTGAGGAGTGTGTGAAATGAGGTAGAGGTGGGGGCCTTTTATAAGAGGAGAGGAGGGGCACTTTTGGAAAGTAAGAAATATTACTTTATTTGAAAATGTATTTAGGTTTTAAAAGGTCCAACATTGATATAATTCGTGGATAGGGTGATACGGGTTCGAAATCCACCCATCCAATAAGTTTTGGACATGTGTAGTTCATATATTTTACATTATCTTTCCATTTTATTTAAATCGTCAAATAATGATGTCATCGCTGGATCATTATTATGTCATAATTAATTTAATTTATATAATGTCTAAAAATTATGATAAAAATACTATGATGTAGGAAATCGTTTTACCTTTCCAATTACTATTTATAATCAAAAATATGACTTGTATAACCCCACTTAAAAATTGTTTTAGTAAAACATATCATGTTTGTGTCATTTTTACTTTTACATTAAATAAAAAGTTATTTATGTCATTTCCCAACCAAAGTGGATCCATGGGGTCCCCAAGTTGACCCATGGATTGTATTGGTCGGCCATTAAACATCCAATGATGTTAGGACATGTTTCAAGTTCATTTCATTTTATTAAAGCATTATTTTTACCTTAAACTACACTAATTACCACTAATCGCGATTAAAAACTTAATAAGTTACTATTCACCAAAAAAAATTATTTTAATCTCATTGAACCACATTTTACTTCTTAATGACAACCATGTATGTTGGATTTTTGAAAATCAGATCACAATGATGGCAAAATTTCATTTAAACGGAAAATCAGTTTTTATAAGTACCACTTAGTGGTTTCACTACTCATCAAAAATTAAAGTTTTTCAGAAAAATCCCAAAAATTACTCATAAGCTATATTTGATATTCCGAATTCAAAAATGAAGTCCGTTTTACAAAATTCAAAACATATTAGTCACATTAATTAATTTAATAATTAATTCCCGTTGTCAGTGCAAATAGTGTGTTTTTATAAAATAATAAGTATCAAAAGATTGACACTAGTTTAAGTCCGATTTCAAAGTAAAATTAATTCCAACGACCACTATTGGATTTAATGGTAAAAATATTTTCTAATTTCACTTTAAAACCAACTCAAAATATAATCTAATCATATAAATAAATTATATTAAAAAGTGGTTTTGAATTAAAATACAACATTTTACACTATTCATTAAAAAAAATGAACTTTATCGGAAAGATACCAAAAATTTACACAAAGTAAATTTTGATGTCCCGATTCTTAATAAGAGTTTTATTTGGTCCAAAATAATGTTTAAGAGTGAACAAAACTATATTTAATGATGGTTCAACATCAAAAGGTGATAAGTGAACCTTTAGTGAAAACTAGGGCATATACGTCTAAAATTGAATTCTTTCCGTACTTTAATCCTCTATCCTTTATTGGATAAATGTAAAAACATTTAAAAACATATATAATCATATTTTAGTTATTTCTATCCATTCCCGCCATTACAACGGCTACATGTTAACTACCATTTAAAATAATATTATTTTATTATTAGAGTGCAACGTAAGATTCCCAAGAAACTCGTTGTTGTGTGTCGGGTACGCCATCGAGCATAGCGTCCCCTTTAAAGTCATATCAATGTTTTATTCACAAATATGGATAAATATGAAAATGTCATATTTTTTATTTACCTGGGGTGTTACATCCTTCCCCCCTTTTGGGAATTGCGACCTCGCAATTTTTAAAATTGGGCTTGGAAACATCCTTGAAAGTCCCACATTGGAACAAGAGTCGGTAAAACAATCACTTTAAAATATAGAAATATAAGTACAGAGGTCACCCGAGTTAACCCATACTAGGACTCCATGTAGGAAAACATGGACATGGAGGAGAAAACATAGGGTCATGTTCTGATGGACAGTGATAGAAAACATGTTTAGGAGAAAGTTAACAATAAGAAAATCACTAACTTGTGATGGGTTAAACGGTATTCGATTCCACAGTTGGAAAAGTTAATAGACAAAATTTTTGTTTTAAGTTACTTTTTGTTGAGGAATTTATTCATAAGGAAACATAATCACTTATCATGTTGACTTTCAACTTTTACTAGATTCCTTAATCAAACTCATATATTTGTTTTTTCAAAAAATGAGTATTTAGGGAGACTTGTTCGCATTAAGAGTACTATAATAAACTTCTAGAGAGTCGCCTAATCCACAAAAGATAATTATATACATCCCATGTCTTTAGGCTTTAACCAAAACCAAAACCAAAAAGGTTAGTACAAGGTCAGATAATCCAGAAAAGGATAACCCATTAAAAATAAAATCTATGCTTAATCTCCAAATTTTTTTCCAACAAAACCCAAAGTTCAACGAGGACCATTCGATAAACAATTTGTCCATAAAATTCTTCAAAGTAAACCAATCTACGATTGAAACCCAAATGTTTGAAGGATTTAGTCACATAGTCTTCCAAGTTAAATCGTAACACTTATCTCCAAACAACATCAATTGCTTCTAAAGTCTCGTATTGAAAATTAATTAACCTAATCACATATCCTCCATGATAGGTTAATAATTTTCATAAATAACCCAAAATAAACTTATTCATAATTCATAAAATCATATAACTAAAAAGAATCAGTCAAACTAACCAGGGACTTCACGTAGTCCAGTGGTATGTGATAAATACCAGCCGCACTTTGGTTGTGGGTTCGATTCCTGCAGCTTTGTCCGACGCGACGGGTAGTCACACGGTCTACGTGTTGTCCTTTTTCCAAAACTATATAATTCTCAAATCATTCCCCAAAATGAGATAAAATCTTCAAAAATGATCATAACATATTTTAACCTCATGTTTATCTCATTCCTTTCATTTTCCATCATATCATAGAGTAACCCATAATTACCTAAAAAGTAAGGATCATATAAACCCAAATGGTTCTTTATAACTATGTCCACAAAAGAAAAGATAACTATTACTTGGATAAAATTTGCCTATATTAAACATCAGGGTTACACATAATATAAAAAGTCTTCTAATATAACCCCATCATCAAAAGAGACTTAATACTCTTAAGAATTTCACCATAACTCTTGAAGCCCTTATGTGTTGACATCTTACTCATTCAACATTATTCATGATCCATTATCCATTCATTTCCAACTTATTCTGAAATACCTCTTTCCTACAAACAAAATCATGAATCATATCCTAAGATTCCATAATAGGAAAACAAGATTCATGAAATAGTACATACCTTTGATTGGTCATTGCCAGTTTCTTCATCCTCAATCGGAATGGCATTAGGTATTGGTAAACGAATATTGGTACGCTCTTGGTGACCCCATTCACGAAACTTCTTCATAGGACATGTGTTTGCATAATGACCATGCACACCACATTTAAAACATTCAATTGATCCCTCAGAAAGAACTTCTTTCCCTTTCCTCGAGTCAACTAGATGCTTCCTTTTTCCATGGCAGGTTCTTGCTTTATGACCTTCATTTCCACATCTATAGCATATTTCTGTCCCTTTGAAACATTTTCCTAGGTGTTTCTTTCCACATCTTTGACACATAGGTTTTTGAACACACTTACCTTTATGATTATTACCTGTACTTCCGCAGGGATTTGTTTCTTGCATATATGATGCCTTAGAGAAATCTCCAAGGTTTATGTGGTCAATCATGACTCCAGATAGTTGGTTGAGGATAATCACAAGAGTTCTCATTGCGGCTCCCATATCATTCAGTCGCTTGCTCAAAAAACTGTCACAGTTTCCTTCACATCCACTGTTACTTTGGTGCCTGCTAGATCCCGCCATTTACTAAAACCAAAAAGGTCAGTGTGAGTATATCAACAAAACCATCATGTACTAATGAGTAAGATAAACAATAAGATATAATTACTCATTAACTTTATCTAAAACTAGGGCTCTTTCTGAAATCCTAACCATTATGGTAATGTCACTTATGCTTAAAGAATACCCTAACCTCTAAAGTTATCTAAAACGACCTTTGATACCAACTATAAGGCCCCAGCCTTAAACCTTACTTAATCTTGAGTTATTACAAGATTACACATTGAGGATCTTTTTAGGTTTATAGTTTTAGATAATTAGATCATGAAACTTTCATTATATTCCACATTTAAACAAAGTGGTTACATAAAAGACAGTATTCATTCTTCCCATCAACGGAAACATATTTAAAATAAAACATGGATTCTTTCTTGACACATCCTTGACACTATCATCACATCATGTACCTTTCCCTTGACCTGTGAAAAACATTTCAAAAACTTGGGATGAGCATAAAAAGCTCAGTAAGGGTTATAAAAATATGGAAAGGAAACATGAGTTCATATATACATAAGAATGAAATCATACTTTACCCATAAAACCTAGGCACTTTAACATACCTCATCAAACCATGAACAATTCATAGAAAACATTAGACATAAAGGTTACTTGAGGCATTCATAACATTATTACGTAGGGAGCAACCCTCTTGGTTACGTTTGGAATACCCATCACAGCATATTCCCTAAATCTCTTCGGAGAAACCTTAACGTTTCACTCCTTCGCGTTACCCAATGCATTGGAGAGCTATATCGGGCTCACCCGCCCTTAGTTTATCACAGAACCACCCGTCTTCATAATAACTCCCAAGAACCATAACGTATCACATAAAACATGCATAAAGGAAACATAACATTTCCACATCACAATATAACATTTTAGTATATTGAAATTATGAATCCATTCAAAAAGAAACCATTTCCAAAACCATTTAAAACATTTAATAATGAGATTTTTGAATCAAAGTGTCCCATACCACCTTGAAGCTTTTAAAATTTTAAACCATTAATATCCATATAAATAAGTCCTTAAAACCATTTTGAAAACATGGATATTAATAAGAACAAATAATTAAAACATTTAAAACAATATTTTGGTTAAAGGGGTTTTACCAAAATTAGAGGCACTTGAATACAATAATTGAGGAATAACATTTAGTCAGAACTTTAAAATATCATGAGAATAAATGGATTCATGATATAATACTCCGAAGGACAGTATATACACCATATAAGAGTGAATTGGTGCATAACAACAATGAACCCCCAATAGAAATGTCAAATGTGGTGAAATCCCTTATAAAGAAGGTATCCTTAAATTAAGGACAAATCAATCTCAAAAATATGGGTGAAAAATATAAGTACACCCAATATAAGTGGATATTAAGTGTAAAACAATAAAAGGTAATTTCACATATATTCAATGGATGACATATTCAATGACTACATGTTGAACCCAAGGAAATCGAAATTGGGTTAAAAAGTTCCTTTGACAGCCTAACGACATCACATCAAAATGAGTTGATGAGAGATAAAAAGTGTATCTCATCACTTGGACATAAAATTTACATCAATAAGGGTATATGTGAACATATCCCAACATAATAATATGTAAATTAAAAGACCCAACAAAAGAAGTCTTTTAAAAAAAGAGGAGGGTGAAAGGTTCCCTTACCGACTTGGGTATCTTCCAAAACATACACCCCATGAACGAAGGACAATAGATCATTGATGTAAATACTCATAACCGAAATTATATTACACAAATAGTAGAATAATGGGCAGTAAATACACCTTTCAATGGAATTTGTGGCAAATGTAGCATAAATTTCACGAGAATAAAAGTGAGATGAAATATCCCTTACGAAAATTCGGCAGCCTAACGGCGCCACTCAAAACATCCAAAAAGGATTGATGAGAGGAAATAGGGTCTCTCATCATATGAAAATAATAATTACAGTAGTAGTAATATAAAAGAACATCCCCAATCATAAGAAATCTGAGCTTAAAAGGAATGACATAAAAGAGTGTACTTAAAAAGAAAGAGAGGTGTAGGATCCCTTACCTCGGGTCCGACTTGACTCGATCGTTCTTTAACGTCCTGAATAATAAACTTGAGTTAATTTCTACTTGATTAAGAACCTTTTCCAAGTTCATTATTCCTTTTATATCAATTATTGACATGTTATAAACATTATGTATTCATTCATGTTAATAATGTTCATTTTGTCGGTATTTGGTTCTTAAGTCGAAAGTGGACTTCTTACAATTACATGTTGTTCGTGTGGACAAATGTTTATTATAACCAGAATTTTATTCATGATGTAGATATCTTATATTTCTTATATATCCCGTACATTCATGCATTTATAACATTACATAATCTTTTAGAGGTAAGAAATGAAATACACTGTTCATGGAGACGGTAAGCCGTACGTACGCATGAACGCTACTTCCATTTCTATTTCGTATTTTATAGAATGGAATCATAATGATATAAAGGTATATTATAATTACAGTATAATATCATATATAATATCATAGTTCCATCCTTTATACATCCTGCATATGGTATTTAACGAATCAAATCACTTTGAGGGGGCGGTAGTCCGCACTTCCTTAAATGAATATATCGTGTATACCCATAATGGAATCCGTAAAGGTAAGACACAAATGAAAAATACAGAATCATAAGTAAAAAATTAACATATTATATATCATATATAAAAATAGTGACATCATAATGGCCACCATTGAAGGTGTTAAATTAGTATGGAATAATCATCGTTTCGGGAGGCAGAATTTCGCCATCCACGGAAATCGTATGTTCTTTAACCCTTTGATGTAGTTGTGTGAGAGAGTAGCTCAAATAAATCTTATAACAACATCCTAGTATATTTAAGATACTGGTGTTGTTACAGAATAAGTAAATAAAAAGAGTTTAGGGGGTTGGAGAAACAAAATAAAACAAATGAACATGAGAGAATGAATTACCTTTAAAAGTGTAACTCCTTTTGATTTGAGCCTAAAGGCTTCCTTTGAAAGGATTCTGACCAAAGGGAATCCTCTAGGATGAGGAGAGGGATGTGGAGAGAGTAAATGGGTAGTGGTTGGCCGAGCCAAATACTTGAGGAGTGTGTGAAATGAGGTAGAGGTGGGGGCCTTTTATAAGAGGAGAGGAGGGGCACTTTTGGAAAGTAAGAAATATTACTTTATTTGAAAATGAATTTCGGTTTTAAAAGGTCCCACATTGATATAATTCGTGGATATGGTGATAAGGGTTCTAAATCCACCCATACAATAAGTTTTTGGACATGTGTAGTTCATAGATGTTACATTATCTTTCCATTTTATTTAAATCGTCAAATAATGATGTCATCGCTGCATCATTATTATGTCATAATTAATTTAATTTATATAATGTCTAAAAATTATGATAAAAATACTATAATGTAGGAAATCGTTTTACCTTTCCAATGTCTATTTATAATCAAAAATATGACTTGTATAACCTTACTTAAAAATTGTTTTAGTAAAACATATCATGTTTGTGTCATTTTTACTTTTACATTAAATAAAAAGTTTTTTATGTCATTTCCCAACCAAAGTGGATCCATGGGGTCCCCAAGATGACCCATGGCTTGTATTGGTCGGCCATTAAACATCCAATGATGTTAGGACATGTGTCGAGTTCATTTCATTTTATTAAACCATTATTTTTACCTTAAACTACACTAATTACCACTAATCGCGATTAAAAACTTAATAAGTTACTATTCACCAAAAAAATTATTTTAATCTCATTGAAACACATTTTACTTCTTAATGACAACCACGTATGTCGGATTTTTGAAAATAAAAACACAATGATGGAAAAATTTCATTTAAACGGAAAATCAGTTTTTATAAGTACCACTTAGTGGTTTCACTATTCATCAAAAATTAATGTTTTTCAGAAAAATCCCAAAAATTCCCCATAAGCTATATTTGATATTCCAAATTCAAAAATGAAGTCCGTTTTACAAAATTCAAAACATATTAGTCACATTAATTAATTTAATAATTAATTCCCGCTGTTAGCGCAAATAGCGTGTTTTTATAAAATAATAAGTATCAAAAGATTGACACTAGTTTAAGTCCGATTTCAAAGTGAAATTAATTCCAACAAACACTATTGGATTTAATGGTAAAAATATTTTCTAATTTCCCTTTAAAACCAATTAAAAATATAATCTAATCATATAAATAAATTAGATTAAAAAGTGGTTTTGAATTAAAATACAACATTTTACACTATTCATTAAAAACAATGAACTTTATCGGAAAGATACGAAAAATTTAAACAAAGTAAATTTTGATGTCCCAATTCTTAATAAGAGTTTTATTGGGTCCAAAAGAATGTTTAAGAGTGAACAAAACTATATTTAATGATGGTTCAACATCAAAAGGTGATAAGTGAACCTTTAGTGAAAACTAGGGCATATACGTCTAAAATTGAATTCTTTCCGTACTTTAATCCTATATCCTTTAATGGATAAATGTAAAAACATTTAAAAACATATATAATCATATTTTAGTTATTTCTATCCATTCCCGCCATTAAAACGGCTACATGTTAACTACCATTTAAAATAATATTATTTTATTATTAGAGTGCAACGTAAGATTCCCAAGAAACTCGTTGTTGTGTGTCGGGTACGCCATCGAGCATAGCGTCCCCTTTAAAGTCATATCAATGTTTTATTCACAAATATGGATAAATATGAAAATGTCATATTCTTTATTTACCTGGGGTGTTACACTTCCATATAGGACTTTATATAATAGTGTTGGTGTATGAAAATTCCATGGGGTCTAGAATATGGTCATTAGACATCCAATAATGAACTAGGGAAATTACATCATGAATGTACCAACTCTCAAGGATAATGAAATTATTAGGTCCTCCATGGTAAAACCTGGGAATTACTAGGCACTCACTGAGATACTTCATGTATCCTAAGCCATAGAGGACATGGAATACATAGAGTATCCCTACAAATGACCATGGAAAATGGGGTGAACCAGTATGAAATACAATTGAGAGAAAAAAATTAACTATTGAGAAAAGAATCTATTATATTGATTAGAGAAAACCCTAAATTTTCATACTGAAATGATTGTTTTTACATTAATAGATTATATGCCACAGATTGAAACAATTCACTGAACACATTAAAAATTCTATCCACTACTACAACTAATGTAATAATAGAAGCAAAAGCACCCATTGATTTCTCATCATCCATCATCTTATTCCTTGAAACATTGAACTCACATATCTACATTGATCCTTGAAATTGGCTTCGACTTATCATTCCCCACCTCATCCTTTCAAAGAAATAGTTGAGTTGGGGTTGATGCCCTCTAGCCAGTAATATGGTTTTAAATTGGGAGCACCAATTGAGTTACATCCTTTCACACCATGGGAGAACCTATGAATTCATGATATTTTTATTCATATGATATTTTCAACCATGAGGACAGAAACTGTAAGATCTATGGGGAAACACTTGGTATCATCTAGTTCTCATGGAATCACTCTATGGTCTAAGTACTCCATTTAATAGTGCTTTCACTCACTAGTTGAAAAAGTAGTAGTTGACCATGGTCACCTAGATCTGGAATACATCATGTATTCTAATGAGTGAATGGGTTTGAATGGAGTGGAAATGGGGAGCTTATGTCGGTATCTCATGGAAATGATGATGTTATTTTATTAGGTATATGGTGACTTGTTTCCGATAATGTATTAATGGGTTTGAATTCATGGTGTCAATACAGTTTCTCATTTTATCCATGACCCCAATCATTTATAGATTGTGGTTTATATCATATAAAATAGTAACATCCAGCACTGAATTTCAATTATGTTTCTAGTTACTCAATATGAACTACTAACTCCCATCGATGACTATCTCATGGACTATACTCTGATGATATACCCTCAACCCAAATCTAATAAATGGAAAACCCAACTCTTTCCACTATTCTATAGATCAATTCAGTCGTGGTAATGAAAACAAAGATAAATTTTCCTCTAGACCTCTTTTTGAGCATCCTAATCACATACGAGTAACATAGTAGGCTAGATCTGAGCCCCTAGTGTTGAGTTAATACGGTTTCCTTATGAATTTTCAATTCCTTCGTGTTTTGAAAATCACAAACACTTTATCTGAAGGAAAAATTCATTTTCCCTAATATTTTTCTTAATGAGGAAATTTTTCCTTCCCCAAGGAAAATTTATCCTTAACTATTTTTAATTGTTCATATTTTAGTCTAACTCTTTTTTTCCTAAGTAAAAAATTCGGCTTCACATCTAAATCCTATAAATTCTATAAATACGTAGAAATAGGGTAAACTATTTTTAGGACCTAAATTCTGGTTCCAGATTCTCTATAATTCAAAATCTGAATTCTCTGAAATTTTGAATCTGAATTATCTGGAATTCAGAATCTGAATTCTGTGAAATTCGGAATCCGAATTCTATAAAATTCAGAATATAAATTCTCAAAAAATTCTAACTCTGAATTCCTCAGAATTCAGACTCTGAATTCCTCCAAATTCAGGTTCGTAATTCCCTAGAATTCAGACTCTGAATTCCTTAGAATTCTAGTTCTAAATTCCTCATAATTCAAGTTCCGAATTCCTAATGATTCAGAGTCCATATTCCTCAGATTTTAGACTCTAAATTCCTCATAATTCATACTCTGAAATTCCTCAGAATTTAGACTCCAAATTCTATATAATTCTGATACTGAATTCCTTGAAAAACAAAATTCGAATATCCTTGTAATAATAGGCTCGAAAAGTTTACTCACATAGAATCCAACTTATATTTTTCCTTAGACTCCGAAAAATTGAATTTGTTTGAGCAACCATATTTTACTTACTCTTGTTTGAGTAATAAAATGTTGCCGTGCTTTTTATTACTAACTAACCATTGTTTGAGTGACATGTAAATAGGTCCCACTAAAATTCAAGGAAAAATATGACCGTTGGAGGAGGGAGACAACCGTTGAAGATGTGTCTATAAATAGGAGCTCATTTGAATGATCCCATAATAATAACAAAACAATGTTGATCAATATAGATATTACATGATACTAAAGTTGTTTCTAGAGACAGATACTTTATTTCGTTGTACATACTGAACATATAGTTCATAATTGCTTCGTGTGACTCTGAATGTTGTTGAGTACATTATAGGGCTTACGGGGATAAGAAGATTGAGGTCCCAAATACCTTTAAGTTTGAGGGCTGTGGGGATAGTATGATAGAATCTGATATTCATATTGAGGGCTTACCCTAGTGTGGGTAAGCTATACATTCTTGAAAGTATAAATCAAGGGACCTTTATCCACGTTTGTGGGATACCCTACTCTATGGGTTAAAAGATTTAATACTTGTTACTTGTATTATTTCAAATTTTTTTCCCACTAAATATTGATTAATAAGGAAAGTATAACTATCTTATACTTTATTGTACTTATATACTCTGATTAGTAAGATTCTATACACTTTAAGGTAAAATCGTTATCTTTGTAAACTTTTCATAGATTAAATTTATGGAACCACATTTCCAGAATCAAGCATGTTTGTAGAACTAAGAGGTCTTGTTAATTTACCTTGTTTAACATTGTTAAACATTTCCATCTTTAAAAGTTCCAAAGGTTTTTTTTAAGTATACAATTTACCCCCTCTTGTATATTGAGCATCTATATTTATCTTTTCAATCTTACGTTTAGTATCAGAGGTAGGTCTCTAAAATACATATATTCAGATATAAGTTTTCTTTCTCAGGTTTTTCTTTGTTCTATATTTTCTTTTCTTAGGAAATGTTTTCCCTTGTTTACTAGTTTTTATTACTGACAAGATTGTGTGGAAAGGATTTTTTTCCTTTGAGATGGGAGGAATGAATGTTGGATCAATTGACAATCATAATCCTACTAGACCAACTATTTGTATGGGAATGATTATGAATATTGGAGAGATCATATGAATAATTTTTTCATTAATACTGGATTGGAAAACATTGTTATGCTTAATAGAGATTAAAAGATTCCTCATAAGTAAGTCGGATCGTTTACTAATCAATAAAAGTCAGAATATCAACTAAAGTACAAGGTACACAATACTTTGTTTTGTTCCATGACCAGGAATATATATCGCCAGATTTCATCTTGTGAAGCTGCAAATTGTATTTGGAAGAAGCTTTTAGTTACTCATTTTTGTATTTTGAAAGTTATTGAAACTAGACGAGCTATTCTTAGAGCTAAGAATCATGGTTTTTTTCTTTCCTTATGATGAACATATTTGTAAGGTACAAGAGAGATATATGAATATTGTCAATAGCTACAATCTATGGGTGAAAAAGGTTTGGATGATGATGAACTTTTGTAAAATATTATATACATAATGCCTAATAATTGGGAATCAAATAGAACAACTATTGTAGAGAATAGGAAAGTCTCACTGATTAATCTTGATGAGATTTTTTGAACTCTTCTTCAACATGAGACTAGAATGAAGAGACATGCTGACAATGTTAAGAGAAATAATGGGAAGGGAAGTGTTTCTTTTACAACTACTTCAAATCATATGAAATCCAAGATTCCTGAGAGAGTTACAAGATCTAAATCTAAGAAGGTCACTATTATGTCTGAATCAAGAGAAAGTGAACATTCTGATAATGAAATAGCTAATCATTCTTGAAGGATGAACATGATAGTTTGGAAGAAATACTTTCAGTATAGATATATGAAGAAAGAAATAAAGGACCAAAAAGACTCTGAAGTTACTTGTTATGAATGAAAAAGAGGAGGGCATATAAGGCCATATTGTCATATGCTTAAGGGAAAAGAAAGAATGGAAAAGAATTCTGAGATGAATATAAAGAAGTAATATAAGGATAAATCTAAGAAAGTTTTGGAAGCTAATGACACCTGGAGTTCTAGTAGTGGAGACTCTTCTCATGAATCCATAGATTATGAATATTTTGGATAGAACAATCCTGGTTTACTTGTCATGTTACCTATTGAAAATCATTGTTTAATGCCTTAGGTACACAATCCTGAATCAAAAACCAATGTATCATTGAATGCTAATTATAGTGATAGTAAATACTATGAATCCTCGGATGAAGAATATTCTTCGGATGAAGGTAATACTTTACCTACTTATAAAGAATTTTCTAGGTTTTTTAAGCTCCTTGAGAATGAAAATTCTAATGTTAAGAAAAATCTTGATAAAGAAAATTCTAGTATTTCTATTCTTACTAAGGAAATATTAGATCATTCTAAAGATCTTGAAATGAAACTTTTTGATATGAAATGTATTTCAAAAACTCTAGTGGAAGTTAATTCTGATAAGGATAAACTTTCTAAGGATCTAGAAAAAGTAAAATCTAAGAAAAATGTTTTTGAACCTAACTCTAGTGATAAAAATAAATTTTTTTAGGATAAAAATATAATTATTAAGCTAATTTCAGAAATATTTTTCTTGTGGAAGTGTTTTTCAAACATTATCTTAGGGAAGGAAAATTTTAATAAGACGTATTCCCAAATTTGACCTCTAAGGAATAATTCTGGTTTTGGTTATACTTATTCGAAACCAATTTTTAATAACAATTATTTTGTTCTTCAAATTGATCCTTTTTACACCAACTGTCAGTGTGGTGGGAATTGAGAAAAAAATTGTTCCTTAAACAAAACTAAATATTTAGGATTTCATAAAGGTAATTTTTTTAATGAAAATGTGGATTCCAAAAATTTTTCTTTTTGAAGTTTCTGGATCCAAGAATGTTTGGGTTCTGAAAGTCTAACTCTTTTATTTTTTGGAAAATAAATATTGTACCCAGAGAAATACATGGTACATGGATAGTGGATGTTCCTGATATATGACTGGTAACAAAAACGTCTTTGAAAAGATTATCAATAAGGAAGGATGAAAAGTAACTTTTGGAGATAATGCTAAGGTAAAAATTATTGGTATAGATAACATTGTACTTCTTTGAAAAAACTCTAATTTCAAATGTTTTAATGGCAATGGTCTTAAGAAAAACATCATTAGTATAATTAAATTATGTGATGAAGGTTAACTTTTGAATTTTAGGAAAGATAATTGTTTAGTACAGAGTTCCAAGGAAGAGTTTATTCTTTTTTCCAATAGGAAAGACAATGTATACACACTAAACTTAAAAGAGCTTAGGTTCAAACACCTACCTTGTCTTAGAGCAATGGAAGAAGACTCTTGGTTGTGGAATAGAAGGCTACGACACTGTAATCTTAGGAACCTATAAAAACACTCTAAGAAAATACTAGATGAGGATCACCCGGAGCTTATATTTGATTCTTCAAAAGTTTTTGATCCTTGTAAATATGGAAAGAAACATAAATCAAGTTTTAAATCGGTCGGTGAAGTCTAAACTACTGATGCATTAAAGTTAGTGCATATGGATCTTTTTATCCCAATAAAAACTGGAAAAATTTGAGGAAAATATTATGTATTTGTTTTAGTTGATGATTACACTAGATTTACATGGGTTTATTTTCTAGAAAAAAAATCTGAAGAATTTTCTTATTTCAAAACTTTTAGTGCCCAAGTTAAAAATGAGAAAAACCTTCCTTTGATAATTATTCATAGTGATCATGGAGTTGAATTTAAAAATTTTGATTTTGATACTTTTTGTAGTAGAGAATGCATTACTCATAACTTCATAGCACCAAGAACCCATCAACCAAATGGTGTTTTTGAAAGAAGAAATAGAATTCTTCAAGAGATAAAAAAACCATGATGAGTGAATATTCAGTAGCCAAACATTTTTGGAATAAATATGTAAGTACTGCTTTCTATACTATAAACTATGTTTTGATTAGAACATTTTGTAATAAAACTCATTATGAGTAATGAAATGGTAGAAAACATAGACTTTCCTACTTCAAGGTTTTAGGTTTTAAGGTATTCATTATAAAATCTAAAGATAATCTATACAAATTCACACCAAAATCTGATGAACGAATTTTTCTAGACTACTCCACAAATTTTAAGGGTTATAGAGTTTTCAATAAAAATACTTGCACTATTGAAGAAACAGTACATGTCAAAGTTGATGAAACTGATCCTTTTTTTAACAACCTCAACCTACATCTTCAAATGTGTTTTCAAAAATTGATTATCAACCCTTGTTGGAAGTTCCTTATGATAAGTAAAATTTTCAAGAAGGTATTTTTGAAACATTTACCCTAAGAGATTTCCTACCCTATGTTGATGAACAGGTTTTACAAAACCCAAATCAATTGTTTCTAAAGAATCATCCCAATGATAGTATCATTGGTGATGTAAATCAACCTGTAAGGACTAGAAGTTCCTTAAGAAATGAAGTAGAATATATATCATTCTATTCCCAATTAGAACCAAAAATCGCTAATGAATCTTTAGGTGATGATGATTGGATAAAAGCTATGCAAGTTTATCTAAATGAATTCAAAAGGAATAAAGTCTGGACCTTGGTCGAAAGACCTATGGAAACTTCTGTTATTTGATAAAATGTATCATCAAAAATAAATGTGATGAAAATGGAATAATAGTAAGAAATAAAGAAATATTGGACTCAAACTTCTGTTATTTGAACAATCTCCTTTTTTGAAGCTAAAAAACATCCTGAACATGTTTTCAAACTTACCAAAGCATTATATGGACTCAAACAAGCCCCTAGAGCGTGGTATGATAGGCTTACAAGATTTCTGCTTCAAAGTAATTATTTTAAGAGAAATATTGATCCAACTATTTTTATAAAAAAATATAACAAAAAAGTTTTTAGTGTTCAATTTTATGTTGATGACATTATATTTGGTTCAACTCAATAATCTTTAAAACAATCCTTTGCAGATCTAATGAAATCTGTGTTTGAAATGAGTATGGTGGGTGAGTTAACAGTTTTCCTTGGTTTTCAAATTTTTCAAAAACTAGAAGGAATCTATATATCCCTACATAAGTATATCAAATATCTTCTTAAAATTTATAGATATGACCTAACTAAGAGTATATGTACTCCAATTAGTACCTCAAATTCACATGATCTTGATAAAGATGGGAAACCAGTGGATGAAAAATCCTTTAAGGGTATGATAGGAAGTCTACTATACTTGACAGGTTTTCATCCAGACTTAATGTTTTCAGTATTCTTAGATGAATGATATCAATCCAATCCTAAGGAATCTCATTTATAGGTAGTGAAAAGGAATTTTGTTTACTTAAAGGTAACCATGGATCTAGGACTCTTTTATTCTTCTAAAAAAACAATTTTTTTTAATGTTTTCTGGATAATGAAATTGGGGGATGTAGAATGGATTTGAAAAGTACATCTGGAAATTTTCATTTATTAGGATATTCATTAGTTTCTTGGCCATGCAAAAAAAAACACTCAGTAGCACTTTCCATTAATTAAGATGAATATGTCGAAGCTGGAAGTTGTTTTTCTCAAGTGTTGTGGATGCAACACACACTCATAGATTATGGTATGAGTTTTACCAAAACACAAATATTGTGTGATAATACTATTTCTATTTACTTAAGTAAAAACCATGTGAATCACTCTCATGCGAAACACATAGATATTAGGCATCACTTTCTTAGAGATCACACAAAAAAGGATATATCATTCTCCAGTTTATCAAAAAGCAAGATCAACATGCTGATATTTTCAAAAAATATTTACGATCTGAAATATTTGAATACATAAAATAGAAGTTACGAATGATAACCATAAGGTAATATTTATTATTAACTTCTTGTTGAAACCTATATCCATACAATAAAAAACTCATTTTCATAGGGGTAGTACATCTGCTTGTTAGTTAGAATTAAATTTTTTTGTAATGAATTTTTCTTTGTAATAAAATTTTTTATGATGAAAATTATTTGTTACAGAAATATTTCTTAATTTTTAAATTTTCTTAGGAGAAATTTTTTGTTGTCAGTTTTTTTTCATAGTCAAAAATTTAATTGTCAAAAACTTTTTTTAGTCAGAATTTTTCATAGTCTAGTGTTTTCCTGTAATCAAATTTTGGAATATAATGTTCTCTAGGAAACTTTTTTCCTCATTAAAAATATTTTCCCTAAGCAATCTGAAAGGTATGATTTCTTTCCCTATGTTTTCATAATCATGCTTTTTACTTTCTGGTATTTTATTCTGGTTTAAGAAAAAATTTCATATTATTTTTACTTTTCCTTAAATCCGAACGTTTTATCTTAAAAACCTAAAAAGATTGAAATCTATCAAATTTCCTTCAGCGACTATCTTTTCAACTATCAGATCTGATCAGAAAGTCTTCAACCATTGGATCAATCTGGGAAGCTGAATTGTCATGTTTATTTCCTATATAAAGGACCCCAAATATATTTTCCTATATCATACTCAAGGATTCACGTGTTGAATCCCGTCCCATCCTACATAAGCTCATTCCAGATATTGAAGGTTTCCTTAGTTCTGAATTTCTGCTGAAGCCTCGTCTCAAAAATAAATGTCGTCTATAAAAGAAATCTCTAAATGGATGATTTGTAATGAATGTATGGTTTTTATGAATTTATTTTCTAAGTATAATTCTGTTATCTCTAAGAATATAAAGCTAAATAGGAGGGAGAGTGTTTTCATATCGAAATTGAATGAATAGGATCTGGTGTATCCAAAGTAGCTCGTTGAATTCTACATGATAGTATGCATTTTCAATAAATGAGGAAGTGATAAGTTTCCATTGAAAATCTATGGAAAGATGTATTACCTTTCTTAAAACATTACAATAAATCTGATAGGAATTCTTTATGAGGGAGAATCTGAGTTTTTCTCTCACAAGCTAACTGATAAAATAGGATCCTCTAATAATAAAAAGGTTTTAGCTTTTCTTGGTCGTGAGGAAGTGAAGACTCCGAAAATTATTCATCTCTCTACAAATCATCAGATTATTCAGCTATGGGTTAAAGGTTTTCTAATTCTAAGAAAATGGGACAAGGATACCCTAAAGAAAAGCGATATGTACTTTCATGATTTCTTTGTGAAACTACGAAAGATAAATCATGTTATGCATATCTTATTTATGATTAAGAATATAACAGATGGAAATATGGAGGCTCAGGTTATTTTGTATCCGGTCATTCTTTCAAAAATCATTGTTCTTTGTGTCCAGTATTTCAAGATCCCTGGCATTTCTAAGACAAAAAATATTAAGGTGATGCTTTTGAGTGATGATTCACTGAGGAAGATGAAGATTGGCTTTAATTGTAAATTCAGAGGATTTCATGATTTGTTGGAAGCAAAAATTCAAGCTTTTTCATATAAGTCGGAAGTCGCTGAAACATTTAAAAAGGGAGGAAGAAAGGGGAAGGTAAATGAACCAGAATAGAAGGAAAAAATCCCAGAGGCTATGGAATCTCAATCTACACCTCCAAAGCCAAATAAACAAAAAGCATATCGTAATGAAGTTATAGCTAAGTGGAGAGAAGATAAGAATAATAGGAAGGAAAGGGAACCTAAGTTTGGATTTGAAACTAATAAGGAAAAATTGTTGATGGAAAAGACTGATGAGAACCAAGAAAACGAATAAAAACAAAAAATTATTTGAAGTAGTTCTCTGAAGCTGAGATAGTGAAATCCCTTTTGAAGGATGAAAATAAATCCACCAATAATATTCAGGTACTATAGTTGTTTCTTCAAGAACCACTTCCTGAAACTCTGGGAAATAAGTTTATAATTCTGGAAAAACATCAAGAAGATGTATTTGAAGAAGAAGAAATATAAGAATAGGAAGAAGAAAGTAATGGTGAGTATCAATATGTGTTAAAACATGTAGCGGAATATCATGAGAAGGAAAGCCCTTTTGAGAAATTATCATTCCGTACCTCTCAAGATGAATCATCAAATATTGTTACTCCTATAAAGGATGAAGATAATGGTGAATATGAAGTGAATAAACTATCTGTGGAACAAGGAATCAATACATATTTCATTCACCCTGAGGATGTTGAAGCAGGAACCAAGAAAGAATAAATTAATGAAGACAAAATTGTTCAGCTATCTGATAGTGAACATGAATTTCCTGATCAAGAAGAAATCATTCTAAAAGATGATCTGGGAAAACATGTGGTAGTTGATACACCTAGAAAATACATATTTAGTAAGAAAGAATTTGTTACCTCATTGAAGAGGAAAGCTGGTGAGTTAGAAAAAGAAACCTCACCAACCAAAGTCTCAGATTCAGAATCATCCTCTCTTGGACATGACTTTGTAGTCCAGTCTTTGAAAAAACTTGTTGGAACTATCTCTCTATTTCCATGTATAGACTTGAAATTCCAGATGCTTCATCATTCATTAAATAAAAATTCATATTCTATATCTATGTTGAAGGATAAGTTTGTCAAACTCGAGGCAGAATTCAAGACTTTTCTTATTAGCTATGAAGCTCATAAAAGATCATGAAAAAAGATGACAAGCTAGTCAAGGAAGATAGTAGAAGAGATGATAATCCTTGATTAATTTCAATAAAGTTACAAGGATTATATTGACACTGAAGATGTGAAGATCAAGTATCTCACAAATTATTTTGAAGAAAAGCTAACACTAGAACTGACTTCTCGGAAGCAAGAAGTGAAATATCTGAATGGGAAATTAAATTCATTTTCTCAAATTTGGAAGAGAGAAAGGGATCTTATAATTGAGATAGAATTGAAGCTTGTTAAGTGGGAATGAAGTCTTGAAGTTTCAGGAAGAATCTATTACAGCTCAAAAAGATAAAATTAAAGCCTTAGAGTAGAAAATATAAGAACATGCTCAATTTATCAAGAGTGCAGAAGATGATCACAAGGAGCTCGAGAAGCTAAAGAATATTGTGAAAAATCGGATGCGAAGAAAGAAGGAAGGATGATCATTTCCAAATCTGTTCTTTTTTTTATTTTCCTATTGTAAAAAAACTATCAATCCTAATGAAATTCTTATTGCTCTTTATATTTTTTGGTTGTTTAGTACTAATCATTCATGTACAATATTTCATTTCCATTCCCTGTATTTATTTTTGAAAATACCAAAGGGGAAGAAAGGAATGTGAAAAAATAATTCTTAGTAAAGAATAAATTTCCTTAAGTAATTGGGAGTTCATCTAAGGGGGAGTTTTAATCATGAAGATTTGCGTACGCAAGAAAATGAAAAATATCATTCAGAAAATTCATAATTGGGTTCTTAGTGTTTTCAATGCCTAAGGGGGAGTTAGTCGTATTCACTTTGATCCATAAGTAAAGGGAGATAAGTTTTTATTTACATGCCCAAAATAATTTCTGAGTCCTTATATTCTTTTTTGTAAGGATTTTTGTACTTTCCAAAAGGGGGTATATTGTGGAGTCAATGAGGTTTACTTATGACTTATCTACTCCTTCATGTTTTGAAAATCACAAACACTCTATCTTAAGGAAAAATTCATTTTCTTTAAGATTTTTCATAATGAAGAAATTTATCCTTCCCCAAGGAAAATGTATCCTTACGTATTTTTCATTATTCATATGTTAGTCTAAATTAATTTATTCCAAAGTAAAAATTCGGTTACACATCTAAAACCTCGGAATTCTATAAATACATTGATTTAGAGTACTCTGTTTTCAGGATCCGAATTTAGGTTCCAAATTCTCTGAAATTAAAAAATCTAAATTCTCTAAAATTAAACATCAGAATTCCTTGAAATTTAGAATCCAAATTCTCTGAAATTCAGACTACGAATTCATTAGTATTTAGGTTCAAAATTCCTTAGAATTCAGACTCTGAATTCTTCAGAATTTAGGATTTGAATTCTTCAGAATTTAGGATCTGAATTCTGCAGAAATCTGACTCCGAATTCCTCACAATTCATTTTCCGAATTCCTCAGAATTCCGGTTCTAAATTCCTCAAGATGGAGACTGTGAATTCCTCATAATTCAGACTCTGAATTCCTTAGAATTCGTAGTCCTAATTCTTCAAAATTCAGACTCTGAATTCCTCAGAATTTAGACTCTGAATTCCTTAGAATTCAGACTCCAAAATCTATAGAATTCTGATTCCAAATTACTTGAAAAATAGTATTCGTATATCCTTTTAACATAGACTCCAAAGGATTACTCTCTTAGAATCCTAATTCTATTTTTTCTTTAGACTCCAAAAAATGAATTTAGTTGAGCAACCATATTTTACTTACTCTTGTTTGAGTTATAAAACTATTTCAGGAATTCTGTTACTAACTAACCGTTGTTTGAGTGACATGTGTACATGTCCCTCTAAAATTCATGGAAAAATTTGACCGTTGGAGGAGGGAGCCGACCGTTGAAGATGTGCCTATAAATAAGAGCTCATTTGAATGATTTCATAATAATAACTAAACAACGTTGGTCAATCTAGTGATTACATGATGATGAAGTGATTTCAAGAGAGAGATACTTTATTGCTTTGTGTGTACTGAACATATTGTTCAGAATTGCTTCGAGCGACTCTGAATGTTGCTAAGTACATTCGAGGGCTTCCGAAGATAGGAAGACAGAGGTTCCGACTACCTTGAAGTTTGAGAGATTGTGGGGATAGAAAGACAAACTATGATATTTGTATTAAGGGATTAACCTAGTGTGGGAAGGACATAATTTCATGAATGTATAAGTCAAGGGAACTTTATCCAAGGTTGTTGAATACCCTACTCCTTGGGTTAAAAGATTTCATACTTATTACTTATATTGTTTCAAGTTTGTTTTCTGCTTCATTTTGATTAATAAGGAAAGTATAACTATCTTATACATTCTTGTACTTGTATACTCTGATTAGTAAGATTCTTCATGCTTTAAGGTAGAATAATTATCATTGTAAAATTTTCTTAGGTTTCATTTCTTGAACCACATTTTTGGAATCAAGAAGGTTTGTTGAACTAAGAGGCTTTGTTAATTTACCTTGTTTAACTTTGTTAAATATTACTATCTTCAAAAGTTTCGAATTTTTTTTTAAAAGTATACAATTCACCCCCCTCTTGTATATTGAGCATCTACATTCATCTTTTTGATCCTACACCCAGACCTCATAGTAAACCTATCACATTAATTTATTCTATTTTCAATCCGCTTTAACCACATTTTAATTTATTTAACTATTTTTTGTACCCTCAATCACACCTCACATACCCCTTCAAATTTCACAATTCGATGAAAAAAAAGAGATTTCCAAGTGCACTGTATTGGAATTGAGATGGTGTGGTACATTAGATCAATCATTCTCTCATTATCCCATAGTTCGTGAAGAATAACTTCCATTCCATCATTTGAGCTCTCTTGTTACTTTTGGAATACGATGGATGGAAAAACCAATTCTCATTTCTGGTCTATAATTTGAGCCTATATTCCATTGACTATATATAATATATAACAATGTCCACCCCATTTCAACATGCTCTAACTAAAACAATTTTCTTAAC
The DNA here is from genome assembly GCA_963277665.1 of Viscum album. Classification (NCBI taxonomy): domain Eukaryota; kingdom Viridiplantae; phylum Streptophyta; class Magnoliopsida; order Santalales; family Viscaceae; genus Viscum; species Viscum album. Next base: position 480,690,991 of record OY728134.1, read on the forward strand.
TATACCACAACCCCCAATCCCATCTTGAACCCATTGGAATGACTACTAGAAAACCACTAATGCATTATTACTAGAATGGACACCTATTGTACGATAGGAAACCTATGTCCATCTCTCTGATTTCCTTCCAAATTACAACTATTCCACTTCGAGTTCATTCTTTCACTTCATGTATTTTAGTGAGAGATGAGTTATTTCTGCTATTGTGGAAGTAATTACATAGCTGCCTTATTGAAGTATAAATAGTATTTGTGGTCTTTTTCATTCCCCTAACATGGTTTTGTGTAATTCTCCCCACTCCAATAAAACAATATACAAAAAGAGTCATCCTGGTGGAACCGGGTTTGGTTGACGACCTGATAGAAATTCAATCACAAATTAACATATTATAGCTTTCTATTATAATCATTACTGTACGGAATATCCAAATGATATAGAAACCACACAAGACTTTCCCTTGGTATATGTTTTAAAATATTAGGGAAGGGCCTTTTGATTTCATCCATGAGAATATATCAAAAAAAAGACAATTCCTTATTCTATATGGATGATTAGATTAGCTCATCTCCTAAACAATTTATAATTAAATGTAGTGGGAACAAAATACCACTAATCACAGGTGATTCAAACATGATGTAGTAATCGTAGTAGTAGTTTTTGTTGTTTTTGTTGTTTTTGTTTTTGTTGTTGTTGTTGTAGGTTCAGACCAGCTACCCATGGTGTGAAAATGAACACCAGAACTTCCCCACCTTCGATATCAAACCTCGTGACCTTCGGTAGGTTCATGCACCAATATATTTCTTATGTTTTTAGGCATTGGGTTTAGTTATGCATCATTTAACATGATTCATTTAAATTTCACTCAATATGGATGACCTCATTTTTTCCATGTTTTCAGTTTGATGTTAGGTTGTAGAATCATTTCTCTACGATGATGTAATCAAATTGTTTTGGCTAGATCCCTGATCTCCAATGTCATTTCAAGAATTAAAGTTCAAATTAATTATTCAACACTATATAGATATGAGAATCTTCTATATCATGAATATTGTGGAGGAGGTTCACAGGATTGGTTTTTTAAATTGCTACTAGTGCTCTACATTTTTGAGCCACCATGGTCTATATTGAAATGCTTCTCTTCTACGGTGGTATTTGATGCCCAATACCCTTTATCCAACTAAATGGTCGAAATGAAAATCAATATTTATTAAGTAAAAATTGGTAATTTTATGACTGTTAAAGGGTCAAACATGGAACCAATCAATGTTAAATCAATCCTACTCACTCCTTTTTCACTTTCCTATATTTCGAGGAATGTGTTGGGAGCCTTCTTGTTAGCCTAAAATTTGTTATTAGTAAAATAATAATAGGGTGTCCATATAAAGCCCTCAATTTCCATTACCCACCAAGAGGATATAGGGTGTTTTTTTGAGATATGATTTCATCTTCCATCTACAATACTCGTATGGGGACTATCATGCTGAAGGAATAATATCACCACTTTAGCATACTAGTGCATCAGAAGGAGGGAATGAACCCTATCTACACAAGACACTCATTGAGTGGGGGATGGGTATAACAATAGTTGAAACAATGAAAATATAATTAAAATCTAAATGTTATAACGGTTGAGATATATAACCACATAACATCAAGGAATTGGGTGTCTGTGTAGGATGTCTCATACAATCTATGTAAAACCATTGAAAATAACAATCATATTGACCCTTCGGAGTGTAGGGGTATATGTGGTATGACCTCATGTTCTATTGGAACAATATGGACCATTTAAAATTACAATTTTTTGTTTTATATATCACTCATATCCATCATTGTTTATTGATATTATGAAAATATGACAATTGTACTGGTGATTAATTATTCACAGACGGCATCCAAGGTCCCTTAAAATGTAGTTTCATTTTCTACTATAATAATAGATATATTTAACGCCCCCCCCCCCCCCTGATGAAACATACCAACCCCCCCCCCCCCCTCCCTAATTCATTAATGATAATAACATGTTATGATGATCCATATTTCCATTCCAATCACTACATCTTTTTGGCCCCATGTCACAATGATATCGTTTTCATTACATGGGCTAAAGCCAATTGATCGGACTCCAGCACAGCCAATCAACCAATACTACAATGCCCATATATTCAAATATCAATTTAAATGGAATTATGTCATATGGAAACAACCATTGCTCAGAACCCCATATTTTTCTTCATTGATGTTGGAGAAAAGTACACTAACTTGTTTGAGTATTCCAGTCATCCAATCAGAGAAATGAATGATTTAGAAACATCTTAGTACTCTACTATAACAATATACACTATATGGGGAAAACTTCCTAAGTTCACTAACAGGTAAACCACCATTAGTTACATATTTAAGAGGCTCCCTCCAATAAAATTATTGTCAAAAATATTTAATCATCATGATCAAATAAAATACCTCATCCAATGAGTATAATAGAGAAAAGGATTTGATAGAAATGAATATTAGTTTGATACTAGGAAAGATGGTCTGAAGAAGAACTAGTGTAGTAAAATGAATTATTCATTTTGTTATAAGTCCACTAGGAAATTAGATGATCCATAATTATCAAACCAGCTTAAATGAAATAAAATCTATGATTGTAAATTAGATGTGATAGATGTCATTATGTAATTAAATGATCCCCTATATGTTTGGTGTGGCTCCATCCTAATAATTTAATATCCATAGATGAGATACAGCACAAAAAATATCTATTTTGTTGACATAGATGTTTATTTCGTTTTTGTATAGTGTAAACAGAGAAAGGTTTCTTGTCACTATTGTATAAATGAACCTGGACACCTAGAATCACATTGTTCCACTTTTGGAATTGCAGTTGATATTGCTATTGCCTATACCTGATTAACTAAGTTTATGAATTTGAGTTATAAATGGTTGGAGGATTCAATTATTATATAATACCATTCCTTAAATTTTACCAAGGTTACAAGTAGTATCGCATAACTTAGAGGACCTAGTTATTCCAAATAATCCCATGAGACCCCTAATTATTTCCAAATCCATACCTTCATGATATGTTTCTTAAAACCAACCATATAGACACTATATGAAATAGAAACCCAATGGTTTGTCCCTCAATTTTGACTCATTAATTGGGAATGCATGGGTCCAATCACCCTCAATCTTTCAACACCCATCACCATCAATCACATTCATCAGAGCCTTGAGTAGAGACATTATACCTCCAATTTTCAATAACATCACCTTCATATTCATCACCTATTGAGAATGGTGTTTCATAGAATGCATAGAACCCATCACATACTTTTTCAATCATTTCCCTCACCCTTGAATTAACTATATCTTCACGATAGACTGAATCGACGACTATTAGTGATTGATATTAGCATCCCTAAGTAGAGACCCTGATCTAGTCCTTTAAGGGATCTTGGTTGTATCATCATAAAAGGATGAAGGTGGTAGGGATAATTTCACTGAGAAAGAATAATACAGCCTTGAGTATCAGGCCATTCACAACATCACTATACCTAGTGATGAAGCTATATAGTTTCTTTGGACATAGGTTGCTTCCACCAGTGAGTCTCAATGTTGAAGATCCTTCCATATAAAGGGGATGAATGAAAAAGTACTAGTCAGCTATATTATATATAACTAGTTTATTAATGAATTTATTTCATATAACAAGTGATCAATTATCTTCTTGACCATGTGTATGAACCTAGAGAGCTATCACAGATTGAATGTCTATCCATCTCTGTTGTGACATTTTATTTCTATATCTTAATGTGTTGTATGATCAATAGGAATTTGATCAAAGAACAAAATGAATGCTAGATTGAGACTAGAAGATTTTGTTCAAGAGCTAGTGGATGATGTAGTTTTTGTTTCAAAACTTATTTATTTTTGGAACCTTCATTGGTAATATCCTTAGTCACTTCATCTAGGCACTAGTGCTGAAAACGTTTTTTACGTCGGTTATTTTTGATTTTTTACGTCGGTTTCTAGCCGACGTTAATACGTGCGACGTTATAAATAAGGTTTTTGACGTCGGTTATTTAAAAACCAACGTCAAAAACATAAAATCACGATTTTTATCACGTCGGTTATTTTAGAACCGACGTGATAAAGGGCCTGGAGAATGGTTTATCACGTCGGTTATTTCAGAACCAACATGATAAACGGCCTGGACAATGGTTTATCACGTCAGTTCTTAAACAACCGACGTGATAAACAGGGGAGAGGGGGTTTATCACATCGGTTCATATAGAACCGACGTCAAAAACTGGGGTGAGGGTGGTTTATCACGTCCGTTCTATAAGAACCGATGTGATAAATCAGGCTGAGCAAGGTTTATCACATCGGTTCATATAAAACTGACGTGAAAAACCGGGGGAGGGGGGTTCATCACGTCGGTTATTATATAACCGCCGTGAAAAACCGGAGGGAGGCGGTTTATCACGTCGGTTATTCAATAACCGACGTGATAAACCATTGTACAGGTCGTTTAGCACGTCGGTTATTCAATAAACGATGCGATAAACCATTCTCCAGGCCCTTTATCACGTCGGTTATTGAATAACCGACGTGATAAACCATTCTCCAGGTCCATTATCACGTCGGTTATTAAATAACCGACGTGATAAACCATTCTCCATGCCTTTAATCACGTCGGTTATTAAATAACCGACGTGATAAACCCAATTTTTTTTAAACAGAATGCAGTGATCTTCTCTCCACCAGAATCAACCAGAAAACAAATCAAGAAATCGTACCACAAAAACATAAGTACATCAAAATTAAGCATGTACATAGATAACATATAAAACTTACCCACTAGACAACATCCACCCTCATTTATACCCCATGGACAGCCCTCCCCCACCCCGTTGGATCCCTCACCCTCATGTATACCCCCTGGACAGCCCTCCCCCACCCCATTGGAGCTCCCACCCTCATGTATACCCCTTGGACAACCATACCCCACCCCATTGAAGCCCCCACCACACTCCAATAATGTATACCCACCCCTCGACAACCCCCCACCCGCCTGAACAGCACCTCCTCACCCCCTGACCCCACTTGACAGCCCCCACCACACCCCTGGGCTGCCCTAAACACCCCTGGACAACCCCCCCCCCCCCCACCCCTAGACAGCACTCCCACACCCCTGGACCGGCTTCCCACACCCCTGGACATCCCTGCCACCCCCCAGGACTATCCCCCCACCCCACCGGACAGCCCTCCCAGACCGTTGGACACCCCCAACCCCACTAAACACACCCCCACACCCATGGAACCCCTCCCCCATAGACCCAAATCCATACCAGAAGAACCATAAAAAGTAGACCAAAACAAGAAGTAGAGCAAAATTAAACATTCACTTATATAACATTCAAAACTTACACTGTCAACATAAAAAAACTAAATCAAACCTAAACAACTACCAAATACACAATTAAAACGACAATATTCAAAATTACATTTTACATTACAAACAACTAAAATTCAATCAAACCTATAAAATAATTTGACCACTCAACTTGTACGTGTTTTATGTCTTCAGCAGTATCGGGTTGAGGGTCATCAAAAAGCTACAAATGAAAAATAAGATAGTTAACGTGTATAATGAATAAATCAACTTGAAATATTATGGCAAAGTTTAAGAGGAAATCGTACCAAGTCAAAATTCACAACTGTCCCAGTTGTTATTATTTCATACATAAATCTTAACATATAATATCTACATTCGATGAGGCCTTGTTGTTCATGACAATTCTGTTTTGAATGAGTGTAAATTCAATATATTATTTTTATGTAATAAATCAAAATGTACAAATTATAAATGGAAATTTACCATCGAATTTACATATTTGATCTTTGCATTTCTTTTCTTTGTGTTTTTTCGAAAGTAGACCCATGCACTGTAAGAAAATAATACGAATGGGGTAAATATAAAATTCATTATAATATATAAAACTATTGAGAAATTGAAACTTACTTTTCCAATATATTCTTAAAACGTTCCCGCACATCACCATGAACAGAGCATATCCAATAAAGAGCTTTCTCCCTTGGGCAAAAAATCCCTAACATCCAATGATCACTGAAAAAAGGAAATTTAATATTAGTGGTTTTTTATGTTAAAAGATAATTAACTCTTTGAGAGAAATGTGTTTCATACCTCTCAAAAAAAGTCATCATCCAACATTGTCTGATTATATTCTTTTCAAATCTTTCAGCAATATAAACCACTCTTTGTTCCTCAGTCAATGCACATGCTTCAGGGGAAATCAATTGTGGGTCCATGAATCCATATACTTCTGTCAGTTCATTCCTCTCACAAATTTTATAAAGATACCTAATACAAAACATATATAAGTATACATTTTTAATACATATAACGCAGGGAAAAGGTGTTAAGACTTACATGGAAAAAAATTTCACCACGTTGATGCCCAACTTATCTCCAGTAACAAGCTCCATGGTATCAGATTTTGTAATCCCCACACTTAATTCACGTCCACAAACATGAGATTCCATTGGAAACTCATAAAAACCCAACAACAAATGTGAATATCTTGACAATCTATCAAGACCACTGGAATATGTATCTGATGTCATAGCCTGTTGTCTTTGCTGTTGTCTATACAGTATTTCTTTACCTTTGAAGTATTCCTGTGAAAAAAAAAATTGATAAATATAGTATTTTTCAAATGATAAAACAACTTTAATAAAAAAATAAAATGAAAGATATAGAATTCATGCCTCTATGGTAATGAGTTGAAGAAGTCTGGATGTCCAAACTAAAAAATGGATGATACTCTGTCCAATTGTCGCCACCTCATCTATAGGTATTGGTACCCTAGATGATCTATCTATAATATCATGTACAGTGACCCTCTGATTCTCTACCACTAATTATTGATGATGAACTATATCTCCTATACAATATACCAACCCGTATTCTACTATATGATGTTGAGAATCATCAACATACAACTCGCAATATATAGGAAGTTGCGGCGGAGGAGAAGGATAAAAAATGGGGTCTGCAGGCTGAGGTGGGGGAGTGGGAGCTACTAGTGGAGGAGGAGGATAAATAATGGGGTCTGCAGGGGGAGGTGGAGGAGTGGGAGCTGCAGTCTGAAATTGTCTTTGCATTTCTACAAACATAGACTGCACTGAATCTCTAATCTTGTCTTCCATCGTCGCATTAATATTTTGAACTTCAGCCTCCAAGGATTCTATTTTTTTATAAACCCCCTCAATGTTAGAAGTTGAAGAACGTGGAAACACTTTTCTTACCGGTACACCTGCCTGATATCCTCTTGCACGACCAGGATGTTTGGGCCTTCCCATTGCTGCAAATGAAATATCTTCCCTCCCAGTAGCTGTAAATGTCCCCTCTGAACTCTGCTCCTCAAGAGAGTCCTGTATTAATTAATTGAACATTTCTATAATGATTGAAACTGATATGATGAAAAAAGTAAACTTAAATAAATTAAATAGATATCTTACAATCCTCTCAGCTACGATTCTCGATTCTTCCGAAAGATATTGCCCTTTTTTCCCTTCTGAGCTCTCTTCCATTTTTCATGTCTAGATGGAGGGGATGGAGGGGCCACCTCTCTAGAGCTTGAAGACTCAGCTCTTAGTTATTGAAATTTTTCCGCCATCATTTTTTTTCCAATAGTGTATACCCTCCCTGAGATAAATTATGAGGGTATACATTTTTAGATTGGATCTCCTGATGAGATTTCCTTGTTTTCTGTAATTTAAGAATAATAAATCATTAATAAAACATTAATAAAATAATTTATATAAGAAAGTTTATAAAAGTTTAGATTTCCCTTACCAGAAATGACTCTTTTTTTCTACTTTCAAAAAATTTTCTCCATGTGTCTTCATCTATAAAAGGATATATACGACATGGATTGTCATGACTCCTATGACCATAAATGAAATCAGATTAGAGGGTTGATTTGAAATCCCTCCATCTCCTGGAAGCCAACGATAAGCATTTCTTCCTGACTCCTCCAGTGTCAGGAATATCAAATTTCATCTGATAAAGAAGAGGTTAAACATATTATATATACTAGAAACATTAAAAGAATGGTCAAACAATAACAAAAGATCTTACCAAAATCGTCTCCCACAACTGAGAGATAATCTCTTTATCGACACCTCTCCAATCATCATACAGAATGCTTACTTTGGTCTTAGCCTGAGTTGCAACAAAACTCTTAAAATATTTGGCATTCAGACCTCTAGGAATATCATCATCATCAAACTCAACTACTATCCTCTGATCCCGCGTACGGGCAAGTGATAATTTTGGTAAACGTGTGCACCCATGTTTACCAACCTTTGAACTCTTTTTCGTAATAGGAGCATGTGAATGTTCATCCCCAGAGGTATGACCAGCAATATGCTCCTCTCCATAATCATGTGGTTGATCATCTGAATGATCTGTCATTATCCTTCAAATCAAAAAAACAAACGTCAGTTCACAAATATACAAATTCAAATATTTTAATACTACAGTAATCAGAAAATAGAAAAGTTTACTAAGTTACATAATAGTAAACATTGGTAATATGGTAAGCATGTTAAACAATGGTAAAGATGGCAAAGATGGTCAAGATGGTCAAGATGGTAAAAATGGTAAACCTGGTAAACATTGTAAACATGGTAAAGTAATTGTCAGTGAACAAATATACAAATTCAAATATTTTAATAATACTGTAATCATAAAATATAAAAGTGTACTAAGTTAAATAATAGTAAACATTGGTAATATGGTAAGCATGTTAAACAATGGTAAAGATGGCAAATATGGTCAAGATGGTCAAGATGGTAAAAATGGTAAAAATGGTAAACCTGGTAAACATTGTAAACATGGTAAAGTAATTGTCAGTGAACAAAAATAAGCATTCTAAAATTCATGTAATGGTTATAAACATGATAAAGTAGACTAAACAAACTTAAAACAAACAAAAACATATACTTATATTATTTTAAAACATGTTTTAATAAATAAAAAACTTACAATATCTACATTTATGGAAAAAATAAATGTAAAAAAGAAATAAACATATGTTACCTGTAATTTTAGGAATGTACAGATGGATTGTTTTCCCAAATTCCTTTGTCATGATCATTCCTTATGGCACAAACTATGTCTTCAACATGATCGTCATTATGTTCTATTAATATTTCCATGGAAGTAGGGATCTCACATAAATCATCATATTCATCAGTTCATCCTCACCAACATATTGTTTTTTCCCTTATAAAACAACATACCACTACATATCTGATTGATCTACTACATACAAAATTTGTTTTGCATGTGATGCCATTATAAAAGAATCAGATGTGTCTTCCAATCTATTCAGATTAACAAGTGCCATTCCAAATTCATCGTGCCTGACACTGTTGTTACCATTAAACCATTTACAGTTAAAAATGAGAACTTTAATTTTAAAGTAATCAACATCCCATATGTCTTCAATCACTCCATAATATGCATTTGATTCAGAAATTGGGTTTCTGTCCTTAGCACTCGAAAAATGCATTGCTTCTGCAAACACCAATACACCACTATTCTGAACTACACTTCTGTTGTCCTGAGCTTTTGTATGAAATGTATAACCATTAATGTCATAACTAGACCATGTTATCACATTTAAACATGGACCACCCACATTCCATTTTAATGTCTCTGATACATCTGATCTACCATGAAAAGACTTTTTAATCCATGACAAAAAATTTTTGTTGTGCTCATTCAAAATCCACATTTCATTCTTCTTTGGATGACATTGTTTCAACTCATTAATATGCACTGTGATATACGGTTGAGCATCAGATATGTTATTCAAGATATATGATTCTAACTTCTTCATCTGTTCAGCTGACAATGATTTGACTTTCAAGCCACGAATTCCCTTTTCCCTCATTATTAACTCGTTCATGGCGAGATGGAGGCAAACCTATGTGTTGCGCTACAGCCAAGTAGCTCGTACAAAACTCTTCTACCTCCTCAGAAATATACTTTTCAATAATGGAGGGTTCAGGTCGATATAGATTTTTAACATACCCCTTTAAAATTTTCATATACCTTTCTAAAGGATACATCCAACGAAGATATACAGGTCCACAAAGCTTTATTTCTCGAACCAGATGAATCATTAAATGCACCATTATATCAAAAAAAGTTGCAGGAAAATACATTTCCAATTGACAATGTATAAAAATTGCATCCTTTTCCAAAATGTTCAAAGCATTCACATCAATCTCCTTGTTACAAATTGAATTGAAAAAATAACACAACTTCATTATAGTCTTTATGACACGAATGGGCAATATTCCACGCAATGAAACTAGTAGAATTCGTTGCATCATGACGTGACAATCATGTGATTTCATACCTATCAACTTCAAGTACATCAATGAGACAAAAAAATTTACATTAGAAGAATAACCTTGAGGCACTTTGGTATCATGAAGACACTGAAAGAAGCTAATTTTCTCCCTCTTCGATAATTTATGACAAGCCGGGGGAAGAAATGTTCGTCTTCCTTTAGGAGTGGGAGCTAACTCCAAACGTATTCCCATTGATAGTAAGTCTAATCTTGCATTCAACCCATCTTTAGTCATTCCTTTAATATATAACAATTTTCCAATCAAAGAATCACAAATATTCTTCTCCATGTGCATGACATCAATTTTATATTTAACTTCATGATACCTCCAATATGGTAGCTCAAAAAATATTGACCTCTTCTTCCAAATATGCCTATCATTACCAGATTTCTGTGTCATTCCCAATGTCACGTCAAGGTTTTTCACCCTCTCAAAATACATATCAGGGGAAAAAGGTTTTGGAGCAGTATAAAATTCTTGTGAGCCATTGAATGCCTTTTTTAGTCTTCTATAAGGGTGTTCCATAGGCAAAAACTTTCGATGACCCATGTACACTGTTTTCCTCCCATGATGCAATTGACAATAAGACGTCTGTTGTTCGCAAATTGGACATGCTTTATTCCCTTTAACATTGTATCCAGACAAATTTCCATACGCTGGGAAGTCATTTATAGTGAACAGAAGCACTTCATGTAGTTGAAAATATTCCATTTTATAAGAATCATACACCCTTATATCATCAGCCCATAACAGTTTCAAATCATCAATCAACAGTGACAAGTAAACATCAATATCATTACCGGGTTGCTTTGGACCAGAGATCATTGTACTCAACATGACATATTTGCGCTTCATACAAACTTCAGGAGAGAGGTTGTAAATTACCAATAAAACAGGCCATGAACTATGTGTGCTACTAAGTGTTCGGTATGGATTCATTCCATCTGTGCACAACCCTAGTCTGAGATTTCTAATTTTATTTCCAAATGTTGAATACTGCGCATCAATTTTCTTCCATTGTGGACAATCAGCTGGATGATGTATTTTTCCATCACATACCCGCTCTTCAGCATGCCATCTTAACCTTTTTGCATCATGTGAATTAGTAAATAAACGTTTGAAACGATTAATTATAGGAAGATACCAATATACCTTTGAAGGGATCTTTGTAATCTCTACATCACCCTGTGATTTTTATTTCACCTTATACTGTGATGTCCCACATTTTGGACACTCTGACAGAAATTCATATTACTTCCTATATATAATGATGTCATTTGGACAGGCATGTATTTTCTTTTATCCCAATCCCATCGGGCATAATGTTTTCTTGGATTTGTAATGTGAATCTGGAAGATCGTTATCTTTTGGAAGAATGTCTTTCATCAATTTTAGCAGCTCTGTAAAACTTCTGTCACTCCATCCATGCTTCGCCTTCAGGTTAATCAATCTTAACACCGCCGACAAAACTGTAAAATATATACAACTGGGATATAATGGTTTTTCAGCATCACCATATAGACGCGCTACTGTCGGTTCTTTCTCAATTTGTTCTGCTACAATATCGCGAATCATTTCTTCAATTCCATCAAAGTTACCATCTTTCGAATCATCATCATCAGTGACATTCCATCCAGTCTCACCATGCCAAATCCAAGGTCTGTAACTCGGATTAAAACCATGACATATCAGATGATCTTTTATCTCTCTACTTTTCAACTTCTTCGTATTCAAACATTTCAGGCATGGACAGAAAAAAATGTCACTACTTGGAACATTTCATTTTGAAAATTACAAAAAGGCATCAACACCTTCCTCAAATTCATTGCTCATTCGATGTGTCGTAATCCAACTTTGACTCATTATTACCTATAACAAATATCAACAAAAAAATATATATTTTTAAGATTAGACAAATACATGTTTATATTAAAAAAATCATAATTTGAATGTCAAAAAATTTAAAATATAAAACAAATCTATAGGTATTTAAAAAAATATGCTTGAATATTATTTTTTTAAAAAAATATAGTTAGATATAATAGTTTTAAATTTCATTGAACCAAAGAAAACCATGATGCCTACATAGATTAATATTGATTTCGGTTTTGATGTTTTAATATATTAGATAAAAAACCTATTTTAAATGGCGTGCAGACCTTGATATTGGTCTTCATCACCCTTCGGTGTGACTGGGAAAAATAGGTCTACCAGCATGTTATTATTTTATCAGCAATTCACTCATTCTTGTTTCTGATGATCGTTAATTGCATTGGCAGGCTGAGAGGGCCGCCCAGCGCGTCCAACACTGGTCTGCTCAGAATAACAATAGTCCCACTGATTCGGATTAATCCTTTATTTCTGCTTTTTAATCCCATGTAACATATCTTTTGGGGATTTGATTTTGTACATGGCCTTCAGCTTTAATGGTTATCAATCAAAATTAAACTCGACTAAAAACTCTGTTTATTTTAGGTTTTCAAAATCCAAAAACAAAAACAAAACAACCATGGACAAAAACTGAATTCCAATTATAGAAAACATGTTCAGAAATTCTAAACACCAAGAATTAACAAATATCAACAACAATAGTGAACAGCCTGGAAATTACAAGACTAAATATGTATATGTATATGATTAACAATAATAATGTGTTATATATTCTCAAGTGAATGTTCTAAATGATATGTAAATTCATATGGTTTAATATCATTGGTAACATGTTTTCGATTCCAATGAGACATAGGTGTGAGAGCCATTGATAATGGAAGAGTGGCCTAATCTCAATCTAGGTCCAATATCCTCAACATATTCTTCTAGGGGTAGAATTTAGTATGGTTTGTGTTATTTTAACACCTCTATATTTATTATAGGTTATTAAATCAAATTATTTTGATTAACTTTTTTTATTCATCCTTGTATTATTATTTTTTGACTTTTTAGGATATTATAGTTATATATTCTTATTCATGGTTGGAACATGGTTAGTGAATACCATGAGGTTCTACCTAGGAAACATTTTACATTTGTTTACAAATATAATAGAGGAAATATATTTTGTACAAACCATACTTATTTATCATGAAATCACACAGCATGATGCATATGCATTTTTTAGGGTTGGTTCTAGGTTTTCCATACTGTGTGGTTAAACCATGGTACTCCTCCAATATCATATAATGGGGATCACATTTATTGTCTTAATTTATAAAAAAACCGATCCAAAATATGATATAAAAAGTAATAATTATTTATTTTCCTTTAAAGTAACGATGCACGTCTTTTTAATCTCATTATTCATCTAGTTTAATGTTCCCTCAACATAGTCTGTTATATCAACAAAATAGTCTGTTATATCAACAAAAAATTCCACGAGATTCAAATAACCATTTGAAATAACAAAATAAAAATAACCATTTGCAATAAAAATAACCATTTGCAATAACAAAATACAAATAACCATTTGCAAATAACCATATGCAATAACAAAAAATTCCACGAGATTAAAAAACGAACGAAAAGCACATCAAGAATCGAAACAAAAACGAACGAAATAAATTCGTGGAAGGCTTACTTGAATGTTGCGAGTTGAGATGATAGATCCGAGAGGAGTGAAGAAGATAAACAATGAAGCCAAATTGAGTTTAACGCAGGTCGATCGACGAGCCGATTAGGGTTTACCGCGCGAGAGAGACGAGCCGTCGGACTGTCAATCGAAAAATCGTAAGTGACAGTCCATGGGATTTATTTTTTTTTAAAAGTTTTATAACGTCAGTTATTATATAACTGAAGTTATAAACTATTTTTTAAATTTATAACGTCGATTATTTTAAAACCGACGTAAAAAAGCTCCCACGCTTTGGTTTTTTACGTCGGTTATTTTATAACCGACGTAAAAAACGAGATATCTACGTGTTTTTTACGTCGGTTATTTTATAAACGACGTAAACCCCCCCCCCCCCGGGATTTGGTTTTTTACGTCGGCTATAACATAACCGACGTAAAAAACCAATGCGCTGAGGGTTTTTTACGTCGGTTATTTGGAAACCGACGTAAAAAACACGATATCTACGCGTTTTTACGTCGGTTATCTTATAACCGACGTAAAAAACCAAAGAACAGTGGGTTTTTACGTCGTTTATTTGGAAGCTGACGTAAAAAACTCGATATCGACGCGTTTTTTACGTCGGTTATCTAATAACCGACGTAAAAAACCAATGCCCGGACGCGTTTTTTATGTCGGTTATAAAATAACCGATGTAAAAACCCCCGTGCTTTGTTTTTTACGTCGGTTATTTGATAACCGACGTAAAAAATGCGTTGATATCCGGTTTTTTACTTCGGTTTCCAAATAAGCGATGTTAAAAACCCCCCGCGCATTGGTTTTTTACGTCGGTTATAAGATCACCGACGTAAAAACCCAGCAGGCGCGATTTGTAACGTTGGTTATTAAAATAACCGACGTTAAAAATATACTCACCACATTTTTACGTCGGTTATATATAACCGATGTAAAAAATGGTGATGTAAAAAATGATTTCTGCACTAGTGAGGTCTGAACCAAATATAGAAATGGATAAAATTATCAAAATTATGCTAAAACACATTTTGAAACACCACACACTTGTTTCATATCTTTCGCCCGAGTGGTCTAGTCAACTCAACTGATTGAAAAGACAATGTTGATTTCTGAGTACCTACCTTCATGTCTAAACATATTTTTATGTCATTAATTTGGATGACACTTGTGGGAATGTATGTCAATAAATCTCCCACTAGTGTTTCTATAATGGGGAGGGTGGTCAATCTACCTCCACTAGTATTTTTTGAGCATTTATAAGCTCATTCAAATAAATGGGAATGTAAATAGAAAACATGGCCTAGGAATTCTTCATAGACCGATGTTTAGAATAACAATAATGCCATTTGTGGATACAACATTGCCTATCTTGAATGATCATCATATATGATCACAGTATGGATTCCAAAATCACATAAATATTCCCCTATTGAACACCCAGAATACAGTCTAATAAATTCATGTATAGACAGTTCGAAAGTGGTAAAATCAATAATAGTAGAATATACCATGCTAGAAGAGTGTGAATGTAATTTAACAACCTTTGAAACCATTGAGTATATCAATATTATTGATACATTGACATAATAGAGATTGTCTCATTCTTGAGGGATGACATTCACTTACTTTTGGGAAATCAAGGTATTGTCCCCAATATTGATTCTTCCCAATTATTTGTCCTTAATGATGACTTCATGTTAACAATAACTGATAGGCATCAGTTTATCCAGCTCATTGAGGCCATTCTACATTGGTTCATGAACTATTTCGCATTCACTAATTCATGGTCCTTTCAATTAAATATGTATAGTATCATATTCCTACTGTGTGGTTGAGTTATTTTCACTTTAAATAACCAAATCATCAACAAAATGACCCATCTAGAAAATACCTGAGAGAATATCCATGATTAAACAAGTTTTCATGCCCTGATTTGATTTTTTCATAGTGGTATCAAACCCAAACACCATTATACAAAAAAGATCAGGCTCAAAGTTCAACATTATTCCTTTCTCACCGCTATAAAACTAGACCATTTCACCACATTTCAATTTTTGAAACATAGATAGACAAGATATTTCATCCCTAGAGCCTCAAAAAACCCCATTTGTTAACACTATTTAGATAATCTTTTTTAGTAAGTGCATTATACTCACTAATATGATATTTAGATCAGTATAATGGGTTTATTTATCCCTCATGGATCATTCTGAAGATATATGACCCTTAACAATGAGATATTGGTCCTTATATAAAAATAAAGGATGGTTTTATGTTCCATATCAGTAGCATCAGGGCAGAGAATGTTCAAGGCTGGAAGTGCAAGTCTCAAATAAAGAACAGTACATCCACTATCTATTATATGATATCATATATGACCAGTGTATCCATACATGTTCCAATTTTCATTTTTGGAAGTGTTTTTTCTTCTCATGTGGAATATTCCTACCATTCTTCTAGAGGATGACATCCTATCGAAACCTTGTTAATGGAATGGTTAATCCTATCATACCCATCATCCCAAACCACCATAGAAATATAGTAACTATAGATGGTGTAGTGGAAATTTTGTTCGGAATAGAGTTATTGGATGACCATATGGTTACTAGTACCAACACGGTAGGATGATATAGTCCCATTATCATTCCTTGGTCGGAACACACTCTAATGGGGTACATTCTTGGTTGTCATGACAGGGTTTTCTCGAGAAGTTAAATTCCATCAATGAAATTAATCCACTTACTCTAAACCACTACCCCGAAGTAACACCATAATTTCAACACCACTACCTACATATTTTCTAATGGACCAACTTCCCAAAGGTTATAATGGATACATGGTGGAATCATACATTATTAGAAAAGATAAACAAGGAGTCCCCCTGACTATGGTAGCCCCATCATCATTCCATTCATTCCCAACTCCAAAAACAGTATCCAAGAAGTTATTAAATCCATCATACAAACACCCACTCTCATTCCAATAACATGAGAGTATCCTGGTATGATTCACCTTTTCTTTCAAGTTTATGTCACATGTTTATCTAAATGATATTCTATTTCAAGTCATCATTCAAATGTTGAAGTAGAATTTTTTATCTATTCTCATCACTCATTACAATGAACTCATGAGATGGAATAAATTTTACCACTTTTTGAATTGTGATATATTAGCAAAAGACGTTTTTGGTGGTCGAGAATCAAGTGTCTATATTTCACCAGTTGCATGGATTTTTTTTCATTGGTAGTTTTACTCAAGCACCTCACCATACTCTCTGTCCCTGAATAAGGATACACAGAGTATTTTCATTCTTGGTTAGTTGAAATCTGTCCTATTATATATGACTATTACCCTTGTGATTTGGTGGTGGCGTTCTAGAGGGTGGGATTATAAGAGTTCTAGATCCACTCAATCACAATCAGTAATGTCATTCCACTAAACCACCTGAGAAATATTATTTATGGACTGGAAAGTGGTTATACTACCTATATCTTTTTATATCTAGTCAATAATACAAACTATCACCTTTTGAAAATGAAACATGCATAATATTTCAACTATTCCAGAGATGTAGTGATTGGCCTCGAATATACTCAGACAAATAGAATTAGTATAGAGGTGGAATATATTGGGAAGGGTAAAAATTATTGTTTTGGATGTAAAAGACAATTATTGATCTCTTTTGGCTTGGACATGGCTTTTCACATGGCCAAATTCTAGAGACCATACCACTCACCGAGCACCTACTCCACCTAACCATCAAGAAATCCTCCATTCAACCCTGATTATAGAACCATCATCTCAACTACCAACCCACCCAATAAGCTACACCAACTGACCATTCCAACCACCATGATCTTCCAAAAAGACCAACTTTAACCAAACCATGATAATTCCATGCCACTATCCAATCATTGTCATACATAAACTACTATAAGTCCAGTATAATATATACAACCCGAATTCTAGAACCACCATATCAACCATTGATCACCTGAACCATTAACTATTATATGATTTGAATTCACCCATTTGAACATGAAATATCCTACTACATTTGAATTGATGTTTTGGAAGATTCAATGTCCCCAATGTCGACTAGATCATGACATTGGTGTGTTATTGAATTGTTCTCACGGTTTCATTAACATTGGATATCTGAATCATCTTTGTTTTTCATGTCAGTTGAAGTGGATATGGTGGAATGTAAATAGTGTTGTAAGTGTTGGTTCAACATGAGTACATGATTGGGGTGGTGTCCTATGAGCTTTGGGCATCCTATTATCAAGGTTTTTTATTTGTATGAATGTGCTTGCAATAAAATAGTTTGACTATATATACTACAAGAATTAAGATCGCGTTTTAAAAGTTATGATTTCAATATCACCTATCCTCTTGGGTACTATTCTTATACGAAGTCCAAGAATGATTCCAAGTTGAATTCCATGATCCATTCAGTATTAACAACCCCAAATATATATGATACTAACAATTTATCTAAATCGTATACCTCCAAAAGGGTTCTAACTCACAATTGGTATTACCCACACTCGATCGCAGTCCCTTCATACAAGGGAATGTACCATTTCATTCACATGACCCCACAGTACATAGGAACAAAACTATATCATGTAATTATAAACCCAACTCAATTACCTCTTTTTTTAATCGTTGAACAATTGAACTATTGGGAACAACATATACCATAGGAAATGATGAGTCAACATCAAGGTGTCAAATGAAACCTTCAATATGAGCTCTTAGGTTTCATACGCATGTTATCCCTATTATACCTATAATCTATTCCATGAGTTCCCAACCACAAAGAACTGCATGTTCCAACATGGTCATCAACTCAAATTAAATTTTGAATTTTCTATACCTACTATAGTTTTTCTATCATGAATCCAGGAGTTAAACAGTAATATGTTCCATGTAGAGTTGGTTTTCATTATTATTTTTCACCACCAATTACTCATTAAGAGGAATCAAACAAAGTTAAAATTCCAAACTCATATTGTTCTCAAGACACAAACTTAAATTTAATGAATAATTTGATGAAGGAAATCACCTCAGTATCTTCCTATATCGGTCATAATGAAAATGGTAAACTATCACACAACCAATACCACCAATATATATAGATGATACCAATATAACATCCCTATGACCATATTAGAGTAGTGGAAAAACATCACTTCCAAGCATTTGAAATAAGGGGTGAGAATGGATGGACCACTTTACACACATATTCACAAATCATCTATAGAATTATGATCCAATGTGGATATATTCTCTATTTTTCTTCCAATAGTGGAACCGATGAGTTCATTCATTTCACTCATGATGTACTAGGGTAAGATCATTGGACATTGACTGAATACGTGGTCCCATATATTGGTGGAGTGGTGATGGTAGGAGATTAAATCACTGGTACCATCTTATGAGGTATTCTGTTATCTTTTTCATAGAGAAGTAAATAGAAATGGTCGACTGTACCATATTGTCTAGCTATGGGGAGATCAGTATCTAAACTGAGAGTTCATAATCATCGGATTACATTTTAAAGATTTCTTGGAATTAATGAAATTATTCATTCAGGTTGTTACTTATGTAAAGATGAATTTCACTACCATCAGATAGTTATAGTCACTACCATTCTTTGACATAGGCTGATACTTCTAGAAACCCTCCACTAAATACCCAACTACATCAGGTTTTAAGCACTAGTAATGTGCCAGACACTATATGTAGTAAATCCTCTTAGTAGAGTATTATGATTTTAATGAATAGTCACTACCCCCTTCCCACATGTTTTTGTTTCATTTACTAAAGGTGGTATAATTAGATAGGTCTATCTTTAGTAGTTTACACTAATAGTTACACCACTAGTGGCTCAAATTATATCTAATTTTCTTCTAAATGGGTTGTTCATAGGCCAAATAGTATACTCTACTAGTTCAACTATGTTATTTTTTGTTACAGTCATATATTTCCCATCCTGATTCGACTATTTCTCTCATAGTTGTTTCTAGTTAATGCTTTCCATTTCCTACTCAATTCCACCATCAACACTAATGTAATGGTTGGAGTATATTTTTTCCAGTCCCACTACCATGTCCATTTTCCTCAAACAAGTATAATAGGATATCTTGAACCACACCCACCTTCGAAACATCCATATAGAAGAGGTGGTGGTGGTAGTCATACTATCAAGCCTCCCATAATAAATATAGTCATTAGGTGGTGTCAATAAATTATACATGAAACTGATGACCAGTCTCTATTTGGACCTCAACCCAAGCCCTTGTGCAACCCAACCCCTAGACGCTATATTTATTTGTATATGAAATTTTTATGTTTGATATAATGGATAACCCAATTATAATAATACTGAATAATGGAGCCCCATGGATATTCCATCCAGTCACCAAACCATTTCACTTGAAATCCATTACCCCTATCAACACTATTAGAAGAGGATTGATGACCTCCACCATGTTCCATTTCCATACATGAAAGGGTGATAAATACTCTTCTAATATAGAATTAATATTTAAGGGAAGGCTAAATGGTACGAAAAAGACCAAAATACATGTTCATTGTAGTTTCATTATTATTCAAATTGAATTATCACCCTTAAGAAACCATGTCAGCAAAAACAGATATAAGGGACTGATTCACTGATCACTTCTAACCACACACTAAAAACCTTATCTACTACTAATAATCCCTAGGGAAAAAGTATTCAAATAGTATAATAATGTTAGAATTATATTCTATAAGAAAACACCATAAATAGTAGCCAATTCCCTACCACATATAAATAGAACATCTCTCTACTGATAGAACCATCATAGTAAAATTGGTGGTGCCATGATGGAATCATATCATCACTTCGATAAACCACTTATAGACATGTGAAATTAACTGTTCTAACTCAAACATTAAAAGTGATATATGATGATTTTCATTAGATTTATGAATTATTATAATACATCCTCTTATACTTTATATAACACCCTCACTTCCTTGTGCAATAAGATAGACGTTTTGGGACTTTAGATGATGATTTCTACTCTTTATCTCTTGATAGTGGATCTTGGTACTACATCATCTATCTTGTGACACTAATATCAGGCCAATATTAGAACACAGTACCCGTGGATTGTAACACCTCCTCACATCACATATCTATTACTAATACCAATGCACCATTACACTATACATCATTCTTTTTTACTAAAAAATAACTTTTTATTATTTTAGGCACTTTTATAGAAATAGTGGGGAACTGATACAGTTTAATATAGGAAATTAACTAACAACTAAAACAATGACCGAATTATTAAATTCACATTTAAGTCTACTGAAAAGCTTACATCTATAAAGACTCCATTGTAGCTCATATGCGTCTGTGTCTAGGTCATCCATATTGAGGTCTTCCACTTTATAGTCCATCTTGTCCCATGAATGAATAAATTATTCGAAATAAATATTACATTCATTGAATCCATGAAGAAAAATGAAATTTTTCTTATTGATGCAAACACCATAATCTATTTTGCGGTCCAATAAAAGGAGCCTCCTAATAATCCTTACATATTCCTCCTATTTGGCATTGATCTCAAATTCATCCTCTAACATTTCATCATTGGAATTCATGGTGAGATCTCATTCTTCCCTTCCTTATTAGACCAACTTATTTGTTGTTTTGACGATTTCCTTAGCTCTTTCCACCTCCAAAGATAGATCCTACAACTTGTCACCTCCATGTTTTGTCTCCTTGACTTCACAACAGTTTATAAACTTGTTTTTGTTCTGAACAATATAACTATCCATGTAAACTTGAATATAGATCATGGGATCATTTTCCACTGACTTTTTTATTTTGGTATACCTATTTTTCATCGTCTTTAGTAAATGGGATTATTCTAATGGATTTTTGTCTTCATTACCTTTAGAATAATACATCACCCTACTTTCCTATCGACATTCCTAAATTTATTCCACCTAAGGGTATTATGACCTCTTTTATGCCCATTAACCACACAATCCCTTGAGTATTGTAAAGAAAAAACATCCTCTGATTTGGTACTGAAGAAGATATGATCCAAGGGGATCTTCAATGGTGTTGTGGTTTAGATGTTTTCTTACATGGAATATCCTTGATCATGTACTAAACCTTATAACTCCTAGTTCTGAAAATAGTTACTAACCTTAATGGTTTGTCTTATCCATATCGACCTCACCCTTCTTGTAACCAAAAAATCCTCCCCACTTCCTCTAGGAGGAAAACCACTGAAAGACTATTCCTTACCTTCTTCCTAATACACCACCAAGACCTCAGTACCATCTTTTTCTTATGATTCCTCTTTAATGATTTTTATTAGATCTGTATTCAAGGTATCCACTAGGCCAATAGATCACACTATATTGAAATCATAGTTTAATCGTCAAATGAATTTAACCACCTTCATATCTAGGGGCAACTGATGTGCTTCCTTCTGAAGGATAAGATCTTTTGTTTCACTAGAATTGACCTATTCATCTAAAACCCAAAAAGAAATTCAGTACATTAGATTCACCCATATCAATTTAATTGATATAATTAAAAGAAGTAACCCCCCTTAGCTCTCTTCCTTTTTGAATTCTGTCCCCTATTCTAATACAACTGGTGCTCAGAAAAGTTAGGTTTCAACGCTGGATACATGAACCATCTAATCAGTTTAATATCCATTCGATGTCACACTGTCACATCGGATGGTTAGTAGTTTATGAATATAATTAAAACTGAGTTATTGAGAAACATTTCCCTAATTTATATCTTAATATAGTTCCCAAAGATTTGAATGTCCTTATTTTTGACTTCTAACCATATGAACCTTCCCTCAGGTGCCCCACCTACTGAATTGTTGGAGGACCTAGACTTTCATTCAGTAGTACGAGCTAGTAGGTACACAAGATTCAATAGGAATAAGACTATAAATAAACAAGTTAGACCTTAATCTATCAGTTTTATCCATCAATGAGTTTTATGACTACCAAATATAGATAAAAAACACCTTCCCCCTTTCTGCATTCATAGATCCTCTGACTAGTGATTATCAAATGGATTTATCTCTAAATACAATTACATTATATATATATATATACACACACACAATAAAAGAGGATTTTTAATTATAATACACATAATTTTCCATCCTTCTTTAACACCAAGTAGAGCCTAGGATGTTTTGGGACTGAATTGGATGGATAAGAAATTAATAAGAGTTTTTCATTTAAAAAGTGTTGAATATTGTTGTCAAAGTGGATAAATCAATTCAATTTGTAAAATCCGAAAAGAATATGATGATTCTTTTCCAATTTTTATTTCAACAATATCAAAAAAATAGAGAACTTTCAATGCAATAATTATGAATTAATGTGGGATAAAAGGTGATTCCAATCAAATTTAGGTTTGATTGGAAATTAGTATGGTTCTGGAAGATATGAAAATTTCAAAACATTCTTTGGAAAAACTGATGATACTATAGGTGATTGATCAAAGTATATTTATCATTATATAAGGAGTTACTAATTAAAGAATGTGACTAGGAATTAGTATTTTTGGTATTGTCGAATAATATTTTTAAGGTGGCACCATTTTCTAATGTTTGCCAAATTTTTTTTCTAAAAATTGGAGAACATAGAAATTTTTCTTCTAGGAAAGTAAGTTGCAAACAAGTGTCAAGGAAGTTTTGAAAGTTTTGTGGAAGGAATATTTCAATATTAGTATATCAAAATATTGAAAAGGAAATAAGGTCTCATAAGTTATGGTGTTTTCATGCAATGGGAGAGACTTGTGCGAATAGACTTCCATGCTTAGGGAAAATTTTTGTGAACTATGCGTAGTGTTGGAAAAATTCATATAAATAGGAGGATACCCTCCTCATTTATTAGGTCTCAACACATAGAGAAAATCCAATCTCTAAATCATGTAATTAGTAAGTGGAACACAATTTGGGATTGGGATAGAAGAAATGAGATACGCGTATGTAGTGAGTTGTGCGTAAGTAAGTGAGTTTCTAGTAAGAAGAGACCGGTGTGCAAGCAGGGAGTGCAAGAAGACACTGGAATGAAATTAGGGTGAACAAGTATTGAGTGGCATGCAATCAAGGATTAGTGTGAATGTTCTGAGTGGCCTGTAAGTTGTTATGTAAGAAGGGAGTTTCATGAAAGTAGTAAGTTGTGTGCAAGGAAGTTCTTACCAGCTCTCGGTAAGAATGTGAAGAATCACTTTTTGAGATAATTTTTTTCAATGTTCATTAAGAAGCACTGAAAAATTGTTTTACCCTATTTGTTATAAGAGGGACCACACACACTATTGGTTTTCATAGTTCCATAAGAGAGTAAGGGTATATCCTATATATTGTATTCCACATCGAAGGATTGTTTTAATGTGAATTATGTGGTATTAGATTGTTTCCAATCCTCACCAAGGATGTATCTACTCTTTTTGAGTACTAAACCTTGTAAATTCTTGTGTTTTTATTGATGTGTATTTGATTTGAGTTTAGTTGGTAAATAAATATTTAACAAGAGGAGAAGATTTTTTCAAAAGTGAGGAATCATTAATAAATAATATAACATTGATTTACCCCTACCCCTCTTAGTGATACTTGAATCTAAAATAGTAAACTACAAATGGTATTAGAATGTCGATTCCCTTTCATTTATTCATTGCTAATGTTTTGGAGAGAAGTTGTGATGGAAAATCTGAATTGCATGAAAGGAAAGGGGATTCCAATATTTGATGGAAATAATTATCATATATGGAAAGATAGAATGATTCCATTTCTTATATCTCTTGGGTATGAGTTTCTTGAAGCTATAATAGAAGTATTTCTTCTTATTGATGACACGTTTCCTCTTACACATGTCTATAAAAATAATATTGAGAATTATAGAAGATCTAAAAATGAAATACTCTCATTACTCTCTGAGAGTTATTTTTTAAGAGTTAATGGTGTTGATACAGCTGAAAGTATCTAGGATATGAAAAAAAAACCTCTATGTAGAAAATAAAAAATTTAATAAAGAAACACATCAAATATGGAGGCTGATGTATGAAGATTTTAAAATGGGTGAGCTTGAATATGTTGGGGAATTCTTTACCATGGTAAATGCCATTGTCAGTACAATCAGATGTCATGGTGAAAAGTTAGAGGATTATACAGTTTTTGAAATGATTTTAATAATTCTTCCATAATAATTTGATACTAATGTTTCTTCATTAGAATATAAAGGCCCTGAAACACTCCCATTGGATGATTTTCATATCACTCTCATCACTTATGAAACGAAAATGGAGAAGACTACGAATAGAAAAAATAGAAGGAGATAGGGAAATTTATTTCAATGCTTCCAAGAAATAAAATTCTAAAAAGGAACTTGAGTAAGATGGTTTTTCTAACTCTGACTCTTAAAATGAGGTATGTAAATTTTTTGATGAAATTTCATTCTTATTTTCTAAAAATTTGAGAAGAGTACAGGAAAATACAAATGGAAACTTCCCTCAAAGTGTATTAAATGTGGAGTTGCTGGGAACATTGAGGCTATTTTCCCTTAATGGAAGAGAGAAGAAGATAGTGATTAAGGTGAATGAATACCAACAAGATTGTGGAAGAAAAATGTTGATAGAGATAAATTTTTTACAAGAGGGACGGATAAAAATTTCTTCATACCAAAATAAAGAAGCTTTCTTCTAAAGATTAGGAAGAATAATTTAGTGAAATTGAACATGAAAAGTCTTTTTTAGAAAAATATATAAGGAATAACAATATTATATTAGTGAATAATTAATATTTGAAGAGGATTATTTCTAAAGAAAAAGAAACTCAACTTGAATTTCCTCTAAAAGAAGAGTTGACAAAATGTCTGAGAAAGATTAAAAGGCTTAAGAAAGTAAACAGGAAGTTAAAAATGAAAATTCCACATTAAATAATCAAGAAGGATTTTCTTAATGATAAATGAATATTGGTCAAATAATATTTTCATTTGATAAATTCTACTGAAACAGAAAATAATATTAATAAATATTTGGATGTTTAGGTAAATGAAAAAAGAAAATGAGATGGATATTTTCTATAAAAAACTTTCTAAAAATGAACAAAAAGATTAAAGTTTCAAAAAATATATCTATGATGTTGGTGAAGGATTCAGTAAGGATGAACCTAAGAAGGATAAAAAAATTTACTTCCAAAGGTTGAAAAGAATGTTATAATTGGATTAAGAAGATGAATGATAGTAATGTTATGTATGTGGAAAATTTTAACAATGTGGATAGATCATAAGTTTTTATAATCTTTATTAGAATAAATTTCTATTACTTCTAGTTTTAATAAGTTTAAAATGAAATATGAGCTGATAAATAATGTTTTTCTTCCAAATAGAAAGGATGATGGTTAGAAAATCTATATTACTAAGTGTGATGAGAAAAAAAATAACAACATCAGTAAATCCAAAAACATTTGAGGAAAATAATCTTTCTATGGATATTATAGGTATTGTGGTGGATTCAGACATACAAAAATATCTTTTGGTTCAACTAAAAATATCACTACTATTCTATGGGTTATAGAAGCCAATGTTTGAGGGGGAGTCAATCCTCTCATAAGAAGATGCTTTGGAAGAATTTTTAGAAGAAATCTAAGAATGTTGGTGTGAAAATTGAGAATAGGTTACAAGCAATAGAAATAATTTCGGAAAGTTGTGAACAACATAGACATCATTCTAAGGGTTTTATTATTCTATTACTAGAACATTAAAAGTTTCTAATAAATGCTCAGGTGCAAGAGGTATAGAAATCCAAAGAAGAATAAAATGATCTTATTGTTGAAACTACATTAAAAGATATAAAAGGATAATGACCATGGATTCTTGATAGTGGGTGTTATTCTCATATGAACATATACATAAAGTTGTTGAAGAATGTAAATGAAATTAAATAAGGAACAATGGAATTTCGAAATGATGATTCTATGAGAATAAATAGTGTTTGATCATTCATAATTTGGAAAGAAAAGATGAAATCTACAAAAAAATTATATGTAGATAGACTGAAAAACAATCTATTAAGTGTTTAACAACTTTTTTATTAGGGTAAAAAAGTTATATTCAGAACACATTGGTTTTTTTTTAAAAGTTAATAAGATGGAAATATAGTTACAAGAGGGAAATTTACTAATGGAAAATTATACCATATTGTTCAAATAAAAAACACTTGTCACATGGGTATGGTGGAAGAAAATAAATTATGGCATAAAAGTGTGAGAAACTTGTGTTAGAGAAACATGAGAAAATTATCGAAGAAAGAAAGTGTTTGAGATATTTGTGATATATCAAGATGAAGATATTGGTGCTACACTATTTGTTAAAAATTAAATATTACAATTTTTGTGTTAGAAAGTTGACATTTGTTCAAAATGACCAATGGAACTTATTTATATTGATATATATAGTCCAATGAGAAAACACTTAACAATAGAAGATATGTTTTTCATCACCTTCATTGATGACTTCACTCGCATAACTTCTATTGTGTACATGTTACAAAATACATATGCTCTAAAAGTGTTTAAATTTTTTAGAAGGATATAAGAAAATGAATTTATGTATTTATTGAAAAAGTTAAGAACTAATTATTCTGGTGAATATAATAATGAAAAATTTTAAATTTATCTTAAGAATCATGGAATTTGGCCTGAGTTAAATTCCACATATATAGCTCACCAAAATGGGTTTGCTGAAATAATTAATTGGAGTCTGGTTTAAATGGGGAAAACTATGATACATGACCATGGTCTCTCTCATTACTATTAGAGGAAATCCCTAAGTATTGTTTTGTATATTAAAAACTGATGTTTCTATTGACCAGGTTCATATATGACTCCAATTTAGGGTTCTTATGGAAAAAATACAAGTCTAAAACACCTAAGAGTTTTTGGGATTCCATGCATCACCAATAAGAAAGGTGGAAACATTGGGGAGTTTGAGAAAATAAGTGAAGGTGGAATTTTTATTGGCTATATTTTTAATGAGGAGGATATAGATGTTTCAACAAATAAATAGAAATAATTTTTGATTCTGCTAATATAAAATTTGTTTAAAATGATGAGAAAGAGAACAACACTTATTATGATATGGAAGTTCAGCAGGATAAGTAAAGACATATTAAAAATTATTATGATGGTTTCAAAAAGGGTAATACCACTCACAAAGAATATTGAGAGTCAATTATTTCTAGTGATGAGGAAGATACTTGAAATTATATCATAGTCTTGGGAAACAAGTGGTCACTCAAAATATTTTTGGTGATCTATATTTGAAGGTTTAAACAATAATAACAACAAATTATATTACCCATACTTCATTGTATTCAAAAGTAGAGTAGAATCTTGTAAAATAACATTTTGAGAATCTATAATGGGTTTAGGCTACGGATAAAGATCTTGATCAAATAGAAAAGAATGATAGCTGGGAACATGTTCCCAAGATGGATAAAGAAATTTATAGGTACAAAATGGGTTTTCTGAAACAAGTGGAACGAAGAAGGTGAAGTAATAGGGAACAAGGAAAGATTAGTATGCAAAGATTACTCAAAAATTGAAGGTGTGGATTTTGATGATACATTTTCTCTGTTTTCAAGGTTAGAAACAATCAAGATATTTTAGGCTATTGCTGCACAATGAGGTTACATAAATTTTCAAATGGATGTGACCTTTTCATTTCTAAATGTGAATCTTGATGAAGAAGTTCACACTAAACAACTTTTTGGGTTTTTTGTAAGATTAAATTCATGTGCTCCGATTTATGAAAGCCTTGTATGGGCTAAATCAATCTCTGAGATCATTGTACTATAAATGGTATACCTTCTTAAAGAAGTTGAGTTTTATGAAAGTAATGGTGGATAACAATAATTACATCAAAGAATGTTATGAGGTTTATCTCAATATAATTTACTATATTGATGACATTATCATTGCTACAAATGATAAATGATCATTGGAAATATTTTTTTAAGAGATGACAAATTTTTTTAGATATTCTAGTTGGGAGAAATGAAATACATGATTAGGTTAAAAAATTTATGAAATAAGAAACACAATTTTTCATCTCATGAAAAGTATGCTAAGGAACATAATATGAAGTTTGGAATGGATAATTAGAAAGTAGTTTCCACACCAATTTTAGTGGGATCCAAGTTTTCTAAATATGGTGAAGGAAAATAAGTTGATCAGAAAGAGTTTTGAAATAGGATTGGAAGTTTATTATATTTCACTTCCTCGAGATCTGCCATTGTTTATGTTGTTACCTTAAGTCCAGGATTTCAGAGTGATCCTAAAGAATAAAATATAATTACTGGAAAAAAATTCTCAGATATATCAAATGCACAACAAATTTAGGAATCAGGTATGATAGGTTAGAATGTATTGACCTTTTTGGGTATTTAGATGATGATTGGCATAAAATTTTAATGATAGAATATCCACATATAGTGGAGTTTTCTTTTTAGGGAAAAGTGTTGTTAGTTGGAATACAAGGAAATAGAATTCATTAAATCATAGCATGGTTGAAGCTGAGTATGTCTCTACCACTCAAGATTCTACCCAACTCATGTGGATGAAAATTCTATTGGAAGACTTACTTGTTGGTGTAATGTTACCCTTGATCTTGGGATGTGTTAATCAAAGTGAAATCAATCTGACAAAGAATCATGCAAAAAATTCTCATGAAAAACATATTTTCATAGAGTACCACTTCATAAAATAGTATGTGGAGAAGAATGAATTAAATCTGTAGTATGTTCCTACATCCGAACAAGTTGATGGATTTTTTCTAAACCCATTACCAACGGAACCATTTTATATATTGAGGATGAACATGGATGTCCAACCTCTTCCTCACCAAGGTTAAGGTTTGTGTTTCTTTCCATTCTCTAATTTTACCTTTCTATAGTATTATCAAGGGAGAGAATCATTTCATAAATCTATCCATATAGAATCATACATAAAGGGGGAGTTGTGGGTAAGTTGTGAATCCCTCATGTAAGTGTGTGATCTATTATAACTGTTTGTGGGAGTGGTTTTAGGAAACAAAATTTTTGTTTTCCAAGAATGTTAAAGAAGTGGAGAATGATGAAGACTAATGTTGAGGAAGATGTCTTGGATGAAAAAAGAGGCTATTTTGGAGATGGATGAGGAGTAAAACTGAAAGGATTTCATTATCCATACTTTTTTCCAGCATGTTTTTTCTATCAATAATTATTTTTCTCTATAATGAGTTACCTCATGTAGGCATATAATTATTGATAATTAAATCATAGCTTGAAGTTACAATGTTATGCGATTTATTAATCTTGGTAGAAAAAATCAAATTGAGGTATTTTTGGGACCATGATGGATGGACAAGGAAGTAAGAAGTGTCTTTCTTTGAAAAGCATTTTCTAATTTTTTAAAAGAGGATAAATCAATTCACTTGGTAAAATATTTGTATAATATAATGGTTCTTTTTTTATTGGTATTTCAAAAATATCATATTTCTTTGTAGAAAATTTGTTGCAAGCCTTATAAAGGAAAGGGGGAGAGAAGGTGATGCCAATTATATTTAGTTATGATTGGAAATAAGTATGGTGATTGAGGATTGGAAAGTTACAATACTTTCCAGGGAAAATCTAATGATGCTAAAGGTGATTGACCAAAAGTTATATATCATGATATAAGGAGTTCATGATGAAATTAAATTTCTTTCAATCATTATGATTGGTATTACTAAATTAGATTTTTAAGGTGGCACTGTTTTCTAGTGTTTTCCAAATTTTTGGATCCAAAAATTGATGAATGGAGAAAAGTTTCTTTTGTCAATGAAAGTTGTGCGCTAATATCAAGGATGTTGGGAATGTTGCATGTAAGGAATATTTAAAGATCAACACATGAAAATATGGAACATGGAAGATGGTCGTGCAAGTAACAGTGTTTCCAGACAAGGTCAATGACTTTCAAGAATGGACTTGCATGCATGGGTAAAAGTTGTGCGAGCTACATGCATGGTCTGAAAAATGCCTATAAATAGGTGGATACGCTCCTTAACATTTAAGGCTCAACACTTAGAGAAAATATGAGCTATGAATCATGAAATTATTAAGTGGAGTAAATGAAGGGATTGGCATGCAGGAAATGAGTATCATATAAGCAGTGTGTTGTGCGTACGTAATTGAGTTGCACACAAGAAGAGACATGTACACAAGCTAGGAGGGAAAGATGATACTGGCTCACAAGTACGGAGCAAAAGTATTGTGTGTCATGAAATTAGGGATTAGCGTGCAAGCAGTGAGTGGTATCTAATTTGTTAAGTAAGAAATGAGTTTTACATAAGTAGTAAGTTGTTTCCAAGGAAGTTTGTTCCAACTTATAGTTAGGAGAGCGAATAATTTTTTTGGGAGATAGAATTTGTGAAAGTTCATCAATAAGAAATGAAACATTTTTTAACCCTATTTGTGGTAAGGGGGGAAACATACACTATTTGTTTTCATAGTTCCACATGAGTGTATATATATATCCTAGTCGTTGTATTCTATATCAAATGATTGTTTTCTAGAAGCTTTTCTTGTATTTGATTGCCTCAAAACCATATCAAGGATGTAGTTACTCTTGTTGAGTAGTGAAACTTGTAAATTCTTGGTTTCCTATAGATTTCTGTTTGATTTTTGTTTAGTAGGGAAAGAAATATTTAAGTGTGGGTGAAGGTTTTTTCAAAAGTAAGAAAAAAAAGAAAAATATATAATTGATTAAATCCCTCCCCCTCTCAGAGATACTTGAATCCAGACTGGAATATACTAGGTTGTTTCAACTAGTGGAACTAAAGAAAAAGTCATTAGGGAAAAAAAGTAGTTGGTGTAATATAAGGGAAAGTAAGAACCATATTGCACTCTATTGGACCACTATTCCCTTTACCTATTCCATTTTTATTCAATGGGGCTGGGATAACTAGTTTTGTATAACAAGTCAAATGGTATTCTTTAGTGAAACCTCAATAGAAGTGCATACTAAGGGGTCTAACTAGAATGTCTTGAGCCAATAGTGGAATAGTGTGTAATTTTCCACATCTATATTGAGATGAATTGATTTGGGTGAAGTGACCAATACATATTACTATTGTGAAATGGGAATGGATGATACATAGAGAACACTAAATGAATTTATCCACTCGATGGTAGATGGGAAAATAATCAAGGTCTATTTTCTAGGTCGTTGGATTGCTCCATGGTGAGAAGTTATGTAAACAACCTTGATCAAGATAGATTGGGTTAAAGAATCATGGGGAAACATAGGTATATCTGTACACATACAACATACATTATGGTTTATTTGAGTGGATTTTGGGGGAATATGGTTGGATATGGGAAGGAAGGTTCCCCCTTAGAGTGTGGTCAGACCATCCATGACTTGAGAGCCTAGGGGTTTTCCTTATTAACCCATTCAATGTATGTGGGAATGGTAGGTCCCATATCAATGTTTGTCCCAACGGTTGTCTCAATATACAAATTTGTACCCCCATTGGTCTAATTATGGTACAAGTGATCACTAATGATCAGGTTTATTAGGGTTATATCTGACTTATGGGTTACTGCATGGAAGGAAAGCAGCTTTTTTCAAGGTTACTATTTTCATTACCTAAGTAGATAAATGATAGTATGATAACCCCAATTTATACTATATTCCATTTTATTCTACTATATTTCCATTGATAAGTAATATAACCCCCCTCGTGTTGACGATCAGCCCAAATATTGTGGAACATAGATTCTAGTGAGCCAATTGAACATGAGAAGTATTCGAATTACCAGCCTAGGAAGGATCATGTGCTCAATATCCAAGTCTAACCTATCCTAGGGGGTCTTGGAAAAACATATTTCCAACATCCAGTATGATGTGCCCTTTTTATGATCTGTTGAACCATATTTTCTATTTTGGAGTTGATGATCACCTTCATTCTCTCATTAGTCTCTATATCACCATATCATAGAACTCCCAAAAAAACAAATCACCCTATTTTCTATTTGACATAGACCATTGACAATAATCTAATCTAATATCCCTAAGATTGAGGTTTTTTGTTTGATATTGAATATAAAACCCATCATATATTGGAATTTAATTTCTCATCATTTACCCCCCCCCCATTGACCATCGTTTACATATTGGATCAAAAGGTCTAGAAGTTTCTCTTTCTCACCCCCATATCCCTTTTATAGATATCTATTTCGTGTGCTCCACCCAAACACCATGATCCCCACCAACTGATACGACCCACAAAACATCCATTCATTCCATCACCACCCATGGGACCAGGAATTTATGTATGATAGGAAGAAAGGGGTAATAATTTTTTTAGTGTGATAATTGGTGTTTTACCTGCATGATAGGTTTTGATTGCATTAGTCCAAATCCATAAAATAATAAATTTCACTCCCCAATTCATGGAATAGGTCCTAGAGAGAAGAAATGAAACCCCATTTCAATTACTTTGGTTTAGTAATATTTATGGTTTTCTAAATGTATTCTTATCAACTAGTAAAACTCAAACCCCCACCCCAATTCAAACCATGCTCATATCTCAATGAAAATCCAAAAATAGTGTAGAAGATATCTATGTTTAGGATTATGATTGATCCACCACTACGAATGCTCAACTTCAAATCTAAACACCATCCTCCATTGAAACTTCATATCACAATGACAATTAGATCCATGAAGGATGACTCATTGATTTTACCAAACCCAAGTATGAATTTCTTATGATAGAATGGGAATGAAAATGAATATGATGTCACTGAAACTACCATCTGTTCTTTTTTTAGAAAGTTCATTTCACAAGGCATAGTAGTGGGGGTAATGTAGGCATATCAACTGGAATCCATCAAATATTGTTGTGTTGGGGTATTTCTTCTTGGGAATTATAGGAAGTTCATCGCCCAAACATCCATAATCAATAATTTACTTCAAGTAGAACCTAAATTCCAAACCATCTATAATACTTTTTGATAAAAAGATTTAATATCGATAGGGAGCATGAAGATATAATATGAGGTGAAACATTCTATGACTATGAATACAAACTCAAGATGATTAATTATATTAGTTGGGATATACAACAAGACCAAACCAAAATGTGGAAGGTTACACAATGTTGTCAGTTCCCATAGGTGAATCTATATATCATTGGATTGAGTGTGGGAATAGATAAGTAATTAGATGGTCCATGAAACATGGATTGAAATTTCTGGTACCACTTCGCAGTTGGCCAAATAAAGGAATGAAAATTAAATATCCAAATGTATATGGTCTAATAGGATAGGTATTATCATGAATTAGAGCAAGTGAGTGGTTAATTAGGAACTAGGACACAATCATGTGACCAACACTCAAATGGAGTAAGTGATGAGATCTCACCCTATGGCCGGATAAGAAAACCTGAACCATAAATCATGACATTTGATGCACCAATAAAGGAAATAGAAAGTAAACCATTGTTCAAGGATTTCTTTCATTAGAAATCAAGAGACCATCAATTGACTTTAAAAGAAAATAATAGTATAATTCAATATTAATATATATCAGTTTATATATTATAGATAAAAACTATTCCCAGTCATAGTAATGCATCAAACATTTCCAAACAAGACATCCCTAACTCATAACAGAATTTATTCGTACTTCAACCATCCAATATTTTGAAAATCCCATACTCAATATCGACCCAGTCTATGGGAGCCAATGGTATTATCCAAATGATATATTCTTTGGACACTGGGGCCATGTAACAGATATTGGTGGAAATTATCTTACTCTTGTTTTTGGATAAAAAAAATTAGTACATTAGTTCAACCATTTGGATACAATGGTGGGGTTCAAAGGATTTTGGTCATCGGTTGTTTTCTTTTCACCATTCCAATAGAATTAATGTTTTTATTAATCTCATATCATAGTAGGGTGTCAAGATGTTGGTTTCCAAGATCAAGTTAAATGTTCACCATAAGGAATGTGATAGGTCTTTTAAACTACCCTAGAACTCAAATCATCCCAACTACCAAAACATTGATCCAGTGTATAATGAAACTAATAGATCTAATAAAAATATATAATCTATAATGGTCTTTTAATTTCCTTCCTAAGACACAGGCATAGTTTATTTGGTCCATTGAACTAATATATTTCTTTACCAATGGGTTGATGCCTACCTTCAGAGCACTAATATCAAGAAGAACACACACTACAAACAACACATAATGGTTTGTTATCTATTTCAAAACATTGTAACTAATAACCTTCAAATGTGTTCGTTTACCTTTTTATACATTCTTTGTAAACATCTTATTTCTTCGATTTTAATGAGACATGGTCTTAAATATCCTTATGTTTTTATCCTTGCTTTCTTTGATGCATGAATTAGTCACATATATGACATCGTTAATATTGGAGAGTTATCATATCTTCACTATCCTATTTATGATCATGATAATATCCCATTATTTTTTATAAAATATATTTATGTCTCTTTCCCCTATGATGTGAGCCTCACCCATCTAGTTGATTCCATTTCATCATGGGATACGGTTCATCCTCAAGAGCATGAGTGGTCAATATAAGTCATTTTAATAATAGGTTAGCCCTATCTTTCATCACAAAAAATGTTATTTTAACCCTAAGTATATTATTTATAGGTGAATAAATTATGTTCTCTTTGATGAATTTCAAATTATTTCTATTGGAGGTTTCAATGAATCAGAGCATTGGAAGTAGTCTCTTTCCAAACCTTAAGACCCATCTTTGTCCCTTTATTCATATTTATTCCCCATCTTCATGAAAATATATTATTATACATAGATAGAATAGAATATATTTATATGAATATATGTCAAAATGAGTTCTTATTATTCTATGAATGTTCATTCGTCTAGTCATGTTCAAGGTCTTTTGTATCTTTTCATTATTTGGATTCTTATAGTAGTTAGAATTTTTTTCTTTAGTTTAGTCTTGGAAGACATAGTATTTTAATCTCCGATAAGATATGAATATTATCTTATTCATATTGATATTGGTGAGAGTCTATTGACTGATCTTGGGGTGTAATATTAAAATGATTTTTAATGTTGTTTGGTCAGGCTAGTTCTATAAGTAAGGCCTCGACCAAGCTACTGCAAATCAATACATTTTTTTCCCTTAAAAAACATTTACCCTTGAATCTTATCTTTAAAAGAAATATGGATTATTCCTTCAACTCAACATTCCATGTATGTATAATTAATATAAAATAGATCTAATCTAGTCTTAAATATTGGGGATAAGATAAACGTAGGTTCCAAGTATTGGAATAGATAGAATAAACATAGTGTTTCAATCATCACCAAAACCCTTAAATGAAAAGCGTCTATTTTCCTTCCCAAATATAGTCATGCTACTAAAAAAAGGATAAGGTTAATAGAATGATTATAAGAAAATGGATTAATATTGACTATTTATTTTCCCTAGTCTATGAAAAGGGGAAGATCTCTCATAGTTTCATATATAGGATTGATAGTCTATCTCAATTCGTACATTGTACATGTAGTAGGGATGTGAGGAGTATACCTTTTTAATCATATTGGAATCAAAAAGTTATATAAAGACAATATATGTCTATATATCCAATAGATGGTATAATTATAAAGTAATACACCCTTATGACCATATGATCTTAGTTTAGGTTCTCAAAAGACAAAGAATATTAAAGGATACAACTGCTTGATAGAAAATTAGAGATTAAGTGAGAGGTTATTATTAGTCAAGTGTAGAATAATCCAACACATTAGTTTTGAGAGAATAAGAGCTCTTGGTCATGATTTAATGTAGTGTAAAAAAGGATGTACATAGTGGTATGAGTGGTGTTTTACCAACAAAGAGGAAGACTTTCCGATCGATCTCTCATTCCACTTTATTAACATTTTTCATTAAATGAGATAAAAAATCTAGGACAGGTATTAAGTCACTCCATTATCGGGCCTCAATACACTTGTTTAATCATGTATTTTTTGTAATTATAGTTTAATTGAAGGAATCCATTAATATATACTTCTATATATCTATAGAGTACTAAGTGAGTTTCATTCGAATGAGAAATTGAGAAAAGAATGGTTATTATTGTGGATGTCTTGTGTAGAATGGATTGTAGTGTTTACCTTCTAAATATAAATAAAGGTATAATGAATGACCACTTAGTGGGATAAAATAAGAATAGGTAATAATATCTTACTATCTTATCAGGAGTTTCAAAATTATAATAATTGAATGCTTGAAGTTCTGAGGTGTAGATGCAAACAAAGATAGAAAGGGATAGACCCATTAGGATAAATCATATTGATGATGTTCCTTTAGAATGAGGTCCTTCACTAATAAATTTTATGAATTATAACTTTTCCTCCTAACAATAAAGAACCTTTGATTGTGGATTCCCATTGAATAATATTTTTCCAATTTGGGAAATTCTATTCAAACCATATGTCTATATCTTTAGCATCAAGCATCCAAATGAAGAAGAGGGGTATTAACTTGGTAGAAGAATATTGGATCAAAGACATTGTATGATTTTATGTATTTAGAAAGTAGTTATCTTTACCTTCCCATTATTAACTATCGGAGACCCTGAGCCCTGGTAGGCTATCCACGTTTTCCCTAGTATAGGATACTTCATGTATCTCAGGAAATTCCTAGTCAATGAGCATAATGTGAAATATATTACTTGTAACAGGTCTCATTGGGAATTACTAGGTGGTATTTAGAGTTTTTAATACTCATCATGTCCATATTTGATCATTATTCTTCTTATAGATAACCATTAAACATCTAATGTATCACAAGACAAGGGTCAAAGTTAATGGGGTGAGTGGTGAATCTATTTGAATAAAGATGGAAATCGTCTAAACAATGTGGTTCACATGTTTTAATATCTAGTGATGCCATTATTTTAGTATCCAAATCATACATGTCAAATACATTAGCGTTGCAAATCCTATAGTGGATATATAATCATCATACCAAATGGTTGGCCAATCAAAAATGCATTCCACCAGATATTCATGAACATAGATAGATTCATATCAATATTAACAATATGTTGCTTATTTAATGAATTTTTCTATAGTATATGGCCTACCTTCCACTTTGGAATTGGTATCGGCATTGGGGATGGATGGTGTTAGTACTAAAACATGAAGTTTATGTTTTTCCCTTGTACAGTGATCTAGTGTTGTAGGAAAAACAAATCACTATCCCTATGATGTTTATTTTGGTGGAAATATCTTATTATTAGGCATTCATACATCTTCTATGCCCACTCCCCCTCTCTAATAATATATATCCTAGGTACTTGAAATAAGTCATTTCATTGATTCTATTTTAATACCAACCTCAATATTCCCACCATTTGAATAAAAAATACCACAACTGCACATTTCTATACTTCAACCATCCCTATTTCCTAACCCCATTGGAATTGAATTTGTAGGTGGATGTACCCATTTTTTGGAAAATAGAGAAGGGTTCCATCCACATATAATTCAAGGTATCTTTTTATGTGGATTAGTTTACATTAAAAAAACTAGTACCAACTAGAAACCATTAAACCCTATCACCATAATCATATACAATTCCAAACATATTAGTTGTACTATCTCAGTGGGAAGGGTGGTATTTTAACTACAAGGGTCATAGAATAGTAATCCAATGAACATTTTATAGTAATCAATTAAACATTTGGAATTTTTATTGCGAGTGGATTTGATGTCCAATCACTCCCCTTCCCATAGGTAAGACCCCATAAATCCTAATGGCCTATAGGTGAAATAGAAATCACATGGATCCACCCATAAGGTCACCCACCAATCCATCAACACAGCTAGACCTTTTTACATTATCTCAAGCCATCTGACCCATCCTTCATGAATAATATAGAACTAGTGGGACCAAAAGCTCCTGTTAGTCCCACATAGTGTATTCATTAGTCCAGAAAAAACATTATTCTATAGAAATTTAGCTTGGTTAGCATGTATGAAAATCCTTAAAATATTCCCAAAAATCAGCTAGTCCAAGGAAGCTATAGATCTCCATTGTTGATGATGGTTGGTACCACTCCATAATTTCATTTATCTTATAAAGGTCCACATATATTCCTTTTTTGTTGATAACATTCACCAAGATTGATACTTACTCCATCTAAAAATGACATTTAAATTAATTTAAAAATATTTTTCCTTTTGTAAAGTCTTTATAAAAATATTCAAATTCTTATCATGCTCCTCCATATGTTTAGATTATATTACAATATCATCTTTAAATACTACCAAAATAGTTACAGAATAATCTATAATGACTCTATTCAGCAAGTCCATGAAATTTTTTGGAGCATTAGTGAGTTTGAAGGAAAATGCATAATAAAATCATATTTTCCATACCTCGTTTGAAAGGTGATCTTAGAAATATATTCCTTATTTACATATGATTGGTGATATACAGACTAAAGTTCCACCATTGGGATATTTTGGGCCTTATGTAATTTGTCAATGATTTAATCAATCGATGTTTGGTGTGTTTGTTATTTATTATGAAATTATTGAGTTCACAATATTCAATGTAGGGGTCCATTTACCCATCTTTATTTTTGAGGAATCTTATTAGAACACCTCACACTAAATTAGTTAGGCATATAAAAACATTTTCTATATTTTCTAGTAATTTCTTCTCCACTTCCTCTAACTCAATTGTGGCTAATATATAGGTTGTCTAATATCTGAGAAGGGATCCAAGTATAAGGTCAATTAAGAACTCATCCTATTTTCTTGGATGAAGGATATGAAACTCTTTATAGAAAAAATTAGTGTAGTCCCTAACAATGGTAATTTATTCAATCATGAGTCTCTCCTTTGTCTCAATCATTTGATATGGATACTCTTTCTCGTCATCAAATAATATTATTCCATAGAAGAATTTTACAAAGTATATTCATCCTCCTACATACACATATATAGAATCTTAGGATGACTTGAGATGTGAAGAGTTATCCCCCTCCCCTAACAGTACATGTTATCTCTATATAATGATAACCAATCCATGACCAATATTGAATCAAATTACACTAAATAAAATATGATAGTATTTTTATGAGGTTCAGTCTATAAACATTTACCATTAAGGAATTATATTCTTGGGATAAAATAATTACACTATTTCTAATTCTAACAGATAACTTGACCCCCATGTTTTGAGTTATTATTTGAATAGTTATAATAAACATGAAATATGTATAATAATGCGTAGAAATTGAATTTAATTGTAAATTATATATTCTTTAATGAATAACATGTCTACTTATCACCACATTGTTTTCGAGATCAATCTCAGTAGTAGTGATTACATATTCCCTTATTTGATCTTTAGTTCTTAATGATTTTTATTTCATTTATTGTCTCTAAATACCCCTAGATTAGGGATTTGTGTTGAATAATTCATATGATTCTTATAGTTGAAATACTAGACTAAGGGCTGAGTGTTGATGAGAACCTTCTTTTATTCCATCTCATTTATTGGATTCTTCATCTCCCTTAAAAATTAATTATCCTAATGCCTCCCTTTTTCACTCATGAAGAATATCCCTATTCCCACAAGATAGTTTTTTAGGATTCTCTTTACCACAATTTTATACCGGGAAAGTTGGGTTTTCTTTCCTCTGTTGGATTTATTTGTTGATCCTCATGAATAAATCTTCATTTTATTATTTTTTATCTCTAAACCCATGAGACCCCAAAGAATATCAAGTATTCATCATATCCATAATGGTATAATGTAAAATATCTTCATCGATATCAAAGTATCAAATCCAAAAATATTTTCATAGAATTATCTTTGATCCTGTAAAAAATTATTCCACCTTTCTTTTTTTGTCTGTGAAAAAGTAGGAGGTGTCTCATGTAATTATTGTGAAGTTTTCCATATATTCCATGATAGAATCATCTTCCTTTTTCCATAGTCTAAGGAACTCCCTCTATATTTCAATTCAACAAATTCAAGGAAGTTCTTATTGAAAAATACTTCATATAATCCTTCACATTCCATATAAATTATTTCCTAATTGGACTGTGTGTTCATAATCAGGGTCTAAAACTGATCATATTCCCCTTATATAAAATAGATATTACAAATAAAATTGTGTTTTTCATAGAATCAAATAAAAAAGA
This sequence comes from Viscum album, assembly GCA_963277665.1. Classification (NCBI taxonomy): domain Eukaryota; kingdom Viridiplantae; phylum Streptophyta; class Magnoliopsida; order Santalales; family Viscaceae; genus Viscum; species Viscum album. The sequence goes on from OY728134.1 coordinate 480,732,339, forward strand.
ATATAATCTAAATAGAGGTAACCCATTTTTATATGATGATGATATCATGATATCAACTAATGTTAGGATACCCTTTTCATATTAATGACTCAACCAAAACTTACAATTTCTTAGGTGATGGAGTGTACTCCACAAGATTCATGTTATTATTCATAACTTGAGTTAATTGAGACAGTACTACTATGAATTTTTCATCTCCCACTCTCATCAGGTTAGGAATCTCACTAAGGTAGTCATGCAAATTCCTATAATATTGGTTTTTGGCATGATTCCTACCATTTCTCAAAATAATCTAAAATAAAGAAAAATTAGTGATGATAATACTTGAAATAATAAGCATATAAATAGGAAAAAATTAACATTAAAGGAAATAACATAAAAATTAAATGTATATCCTAACTTATGAGTCTTGATGATTTAATATACGTTATCGAATATAATTTTCTTATTGTGTTTTATAACCTAACAATCTATTCAAATCCTTCATAATGGTTCTTAATGATTTTTTGAATCTTACAAAAACATATCTTTGAAAGTGCCAAAATAGGTGTGTAGTGAAGTCTATTTATCATGAAATAGGTATAGGTTGATTTAATACCCAAGGAGGACTTTGGGGTTATTACCCATAGGTATATCCTTCCAAGATACACATCCACTTGCAGTATCCATATAGGGAGGTAATTTCTTGGAAACCACTCTCTCTAAACTTCACCAAAACGTTAGGATATTTTCATATAGTTATACTTAAACCTATGTTTTAAAAAAAATTCTTTTCCAAATCCCAAAAAAATAGGTAGGAATATAATACCAAATATAGTGACCAAGGACTTTTACAAATATTATTACATGATTTCTATCACAAATTTCAAATAACAACAACCTAGCGATCGAGAGGACTAGTGTCTTTGGAAGATTATGTTTATAATAAATTAAAATGAAAATAAAAGTGAAATTTATTAATTTTAGATTCAATAATGTTATCTTTTATCCATTCAATCCTCTAAATCCACATAGGACAACTTGGTTAATATATAAACAAAATGGGTGATCTATGAATCCTAGTAATGGAATAAACATGACAGTGAATTATATCATATGAGTCGAAGGAATATCATGAAATCAAAAAAGAAAAGACTCGTGGATAATTATAAGGAGAATGAAATAAAAAATATAGAGTCATAAGATCTTGGAAACTATATAAAATATTACAATAACATAAGTCCATGATAAGTACCCAGACAACATCTCATTGTTGATGGAGCCCCATCATGGATTAGGTTTACTCGTTAATCCAATAAATATTTTCTCACGAGAGAAAATCAATACCCAATGAATTGGATCACTTTTCTAATAACACACATCATATCATATAAATGCTTATGTGTGGTACATAATCAAATCATACAAAAGGCAAAATAATAATAATAATCCATGGAAATAAATAGGTTATATAATCATGTCCCATAACATAACCAAATGGAATATCATAAATAATTCGAGGAAATAATGGATTAAATTATTATTGTACGTTAATAGATAAAAAAAATAAGCAGAGTAAATGATAATTAATCCCATGTGAATTGAAGAAATAAAAATGAGTGGAGAATTATTTTTGGAAATATTCCTTTTAAGTGGGGTTTTAAGAAAAAAGGAAAATTAAAATTAAAGAAGGTAAGAGAATAATGATTTCCATAAAACAAAAAATGTAAAAAAATTGGTTTTCATAAAAAAGATTCTATTTTAGAAACCATTAATGGTTTAAAAAACGTTTTCAATTTTTACTTCAGAGGTACTAAGAAATAAAAAAGTTCTCATTAATAGGGTTTTTTAATGAATGTATTCGAGAGGGAGACCTTAAATACATGTATATCCCCATAATGTAAATGGTAATTAAGGAATTTATATATTATTGGGAAATATATATATATATAATATTTAATAATTAAATAATAATAATCATAGAGAGATAATTTGATTTAAAGTGAGATAAATCATAACCCAAAGAAGATTGGGTGGTTTAGTGAGATCTGCTACCTTAGGACCCAAATCATTATACACATGTAGTTAGCGTTAGATTAATTAATTAGTTAATAATTTTACCATATATTTTTTATCTACTATAGTAATATTATGTTTAGTTATAACCATCTTAATGAGATATAATGATTAATTTCACTGTTCTGAGGGCGTTAGTTTCTTGGTTCCAATACTGAATCAATTGTGCATAATCATTTATGTTCATGTAAAATAAGACTAAAAATATAGAATTGAAATGAAATTATATTCATGTCCTTAAATAAATTTAAATGGTCACAAATATGAATATATGTTCTAACATATGTATGAATATTATAGTAAAAATGTTGTCGCTATATAGTTAGTTCATTTGGTGGTTTTACCGGCCACATGAACTAGATTCATTTTAACGAGATCAATGACTATTAACATATTAAAAAACATGAAAAATTTATTATATAACTATTATAATAATATTTATCTAAAAAAATATTTCCATAACTAGAATTGAAGGCGGTGTAGAAAAATGAAATACATTTTTTATGGATGTAGTGAATCCACTATAAAATGAACAATGTTGTTTTTAATGAGTGGATAAGATAAGATGAGTTATGGTAGATATTCCATTAGAATAATAAAATTATAATATATATTTGATATTTGAGGCATTGATTCATGTTTTATGTATTTATTTGGATTTTGTGGAAGAAGAAAGTTTAAAAATCTTGGTTTGTGGAATTTCCTTCTCCTTTGGATATCTCCTCTCGAGCCTCCACAGAAGGTATCTCGGATTTTTATTTTTTGAATAAAAAGATTATAGGTAAATAGTAGTTTTATTAAGAGAATTTTATATAGATTTTTTAAGATCCAATGTTTATAAGGTGTGTGGATAAGGTGCGGTGAGAGGTGGTATTTTTAAGGGGAGGAGATGATAGTTTTTAATATTATAATCATTAGTTTATTATTTTTTTCTCAAAACTCCAAATAGTTATTAATATTGTGAATATATAGCAAATGGGGAATTTTATTTTTAACCAATGGTTTCTTGCATCACCCCTTTTTAAATTAATCTTGTATTTAACTTATAATATTGAATATCATATTTTTTGTGTTTCTCTATTCACCAAAAACTCATATATTTTATAAAAATACAAAAAATAAGCCCTAAACATTATTAAATGTTTATATTTAAAAAATATAATCCATTTTATGAAAATAATTCTATATATTTGTTAAATTTAATATTAAATTAAAATACTTATCTATTTGAAAAATATCAATTTTTATATTATAATTAATTTCTAACACATTGAAAAATTACCTTTGGAATCCAAAAATTAGATTATAATTATAATAAATATTAATATTAATTTATAAACCCATATTATAAAGATAGTATTTCTTTTAAATCACTATTTTTTTATAAAAATGTAAACAAATCATTTTTAATTTACAAAAATAAAAACACATATTTTTTTCATTTTTAAAACATTTTTTTACTTGTATCTTGATATAAATATTCCATATTTATATTTAATAAGTTAAATAAATATCATTTTACACTTCCATTGGTAAGGATACTATTCTAAAATATAGGTTACTATTCCTAATAATGAAATTACTATTTCAACGGCAAGATTTCTATTCGGATTGTCATATTTGTAACTATTATATAAGTTTCCTAATATCTATAAATACCTCATATTTCATTCATTATTTATTCAATTCTATATTCTGTCAATTTTTTATATATTCCCATCTTCAAAAATTAATATTTCATTACTAATATTCTGTTTTTTATCTCGTTGAAATATTTTCAATTCTTGTGGATATATTTTTTCTCTTAATGTAATGTAAAAGTTATTATAATTAAATATTGTTAGTTTTCATTATGTGTTTCATGTGATTTATCTAATACTACATTACTAAATATGATAAATCCATATAATTAGAAGTGAAATTCCATTGATAAATTTCTATATTGTTCCACAACTCCTGTCCCATCCTTCCTGACCCTACACCCCACTCATCGGTCAACAAAAACTTCTCTCTTATATGTGTGGTGAAAGATACACGTCTCTAGTAATGGTTTAGTTGAGATAGATAATTGGTCAACTATTCTAATCAGAATATAACATCAAAAAATAGTCATCTATAAGATCATGAACCCCCATAGGTTTCCATATGCCACAAAAATTACAACACAATAGAGACATCACTGGAGGTGATGTACTTTTTCCCCAAATGCATGTCAGTAGAGAGAGAAAATCATATGATAACAGAACTAGAAAATATAGTCTAGAAAAGGGATGACTATATATAAATTAATATTAAGATGTGGTATCAAAGAGGGAATAAGATATAATAGATGTGATCAAGACTGCACCTAGAAGAATGAATGGTCTTACATCACAATTTTTTGGAACTTGGTCCACTATATACACTCTTCCTTCCTCAACTCCATATCCCTACATCTAAGGTCATTAACTCTCCTAGGTCACTTAAGTATATGGATTCAATGTCTATTCCTATATAACCCATCCAGATCCCTTTTTCATAGCCTATATCGAGTATACACTCCAACAAGATCCTATCTATAACTACATCAAAAATATTTGTCAAATATGTCCCATATTTGCATAGCTTTGACACTTGATCTAAGGTATTAATTTTTATTTTGATAATTTTCACTATATGCATATTTGAAACACTAGGGACCTTCCCCTCCCATATAGGGGTCTAAATAAACACTACTATTCTCTAATCGCTTGTAACTTCCATACTGAAACTCATTGTTCATCCTCTTTTAACTAACAAAAGGGAAACCCATTGTAGCATTTGAAATTAAACCATATAGTCTTACAAGAGATAGAATGGGGCCTACGACTATGTCTTCTTCTAGAAATTTCTCAAAATTAAGGTCCATGTGATGCTCATATGTGTATATCATCTGGTCAAATTTGCAAACCTGATTTTTTCGCTCTAGTAAAAGTCCAAAATAAAATTTTATAGCCTTTTGGGCCTCATTCCCAACTAATAGAGGGAAAATAATTAAATATCTAGAAAATAAGATTTGTATTAAAAACTAATGTCATCCCATGATTAATGTACAAATAATTCTATTCTCGGAACAGATTTAATGTCTTCAGAAAAAACTCAATGAATAACTGGTTTTTAATGGCCTACCAAGTAAGATCATCGCTCTTTAATGTCTGAAATATAATTCTCCATCACCTCATTATGGTTATGTGAAGTATAAAGGAAGCCTATATTCCCCCTTTTGTCCATAAGAGTCTACAATATTTCATATGTTATCTCAATAAATTCAATCTAGACCTCAGGATCCTGAAGGCCCTCAGTGCCTTGGAATGCTGGAGGATACTGGAAGCTAAAATTCTCTAGAATAGCCAACCATCATCTTCTACTCCCCTCTTCCCAATGTATGTGTAATTTTTAAGAATATGGGATGGGGATGGTTTACCACCTAAACCACTGAAATCGGGGAGTGATTATGATTTAGTACATCATAATACGTAGCTTGTAGTTAAATTTATGTTTCCTCTATAGCAAGAGAATTCTGGGGTCTCCAAGGTACCATTTTTTTGAAATTCCTAAAGAACACTTAGAATACATATAAAACATTTCTTCTGAGAATAACTTCTGAATATATAAGGTATATATACGGTATATCAATAGGGAGATTTATCCTAAGTGATACCCACACACAAGGTATACCCTCTTAGTTCTACCAAAGGCTCATGACTACTCCTTCAAACCTACAAATTATCCACAATCATATATATATATATACATCATAACAATGTACCTCGATTAAAATAACTAATTCCATCAAAAATATATCAAAAATTAATTTATCACAGATATACCACCCAACTGATATAAAAAAATCAATCCATATAATTAAATAACTCTTATACAACAAAAAATAGGTATATACATGAAATATTGTCCTATATACCTATTCATGATGCATGAATTCACCCAAATACCATAAACTGTAATAGAAATATCATCATAAATAACATAGAGGACCATTACACATGAGCTAGCTAGGAACTTTGAAACTCCCATAACTAATTTAAAAACAACCTTTAAAATTTCTAAAGTAATCTTAAAAGAAGATAAATGAACCCTCAGTGCCCTCTAATTCGACTTTTCAATTCCCCAAACCAAATCAACCAGTCTGAGACTGAGCCTTACATGACCTCATATGTGCCTACCCATATGAAGGAGGTTTTTAACTAGTAGTTTGGGTGAAAACATTATCAATGGGGATACTATAACCTCAGTATACAAAGTCATACATCACAAACATAAAAAAGTATAAATAGAAAACCCATAATAACACAGAACAAATGAATAACAACAATGTAATGTCAAATAACATAGAACATATCTCAAGTCTTGTAAGTTATAAACCATGTACCCCCAAAGATTTTGGTCAAACCATATTATAATAAACTACTTGAAAGTAAAAAATAAAATACAAACACACATCTAAGTATGTTCAGGTACCACCTTGGAAACTCATTATTCATCTCCTCAACTCCCTATCATTGGGACCTTCCCATTCTCTAGATTCATGATCTTAAATTATACACATGTACTAATATATCTATGTAGTGTGTGGGTATAAACCTAGTTAGACATCATAAATGTATCCTTAACCTATGTCCACATGTATAAGAGGTGTATACCATGATAATGAAAATTTGTGAAATTTAGAAAAAAAAAATCAAGCGTCGAGTGGTCATGCAATGTCCAATCCACCACAACCCATGGTAATAAATTCTTTGGCTCTATAATGGGGGAATGATAAAAACATAATTCATGGTCATAAGTCGACCACAAGACCACCACATGTATCTCTAAGAAACCTCATTTATAACAAGTCTTAAGTCATACCACAAGTATCTCAATCCTGAAATCTATCATGGGTTCCACAATGTTATCATACCCCTTCACTACCTCATTTCATCCACATGATAATCATATCCCTACCCTATGTCTTGGTATATCACCATAATTATCACATGTCACACATACTCTACCTCTAAGGTCTATCCAATCTACAATGATTCACTTATCATTTTTTACCAGAATAAAAACCTCCATAGGCCATATATTCATAATCAACATGCCATAACATATATGGGAACCACATATCATTTAAAGTATGAGTATTGGAAGTAGTACACACACAGTCACACATGTGATCAATACCAAAAATGGTTCCCACAGGATACACACACATGTAATCAATATCAAACATGGATCTCAAATCACCAAATAACATTCCATAATATCATGCCAATAATCATATACAAGGGCTCTATAAGTCAAGGATCTTACCAACTTAAATTTGTTAATTCCACACTCCACGATCCTCCAAGGTATGATACTTGAATCTCAACCCCAAAATAATGTTCACTATAAAAAGACCAAATAAATAAACATAGAGCCTTTATGATTAGAATTCTATAAGGGGATCATGACAAGTTATGAAATCCATATCATCTAACCTAAATGTATTCTCTTTTAATGTTTTATCTAGATCCGCTCAAGGAAATTATGCCAATTCTCTAGATTGGGTGTCTATCAAAAGAAAAAACCAAGAATTATCCACTAGATTATGATACAATACATAGATCTAGACAAAATAGATTGGATCTATGATTCAACACAAGAGATAAAGATGATATCTATGACAGATATGAAGAATGTAGGAAAAATGGCCTCTTACCATGATTTCAAAGAAGTAAATTCTCAAGATCCACGATATCTAGAGTATGGAGGGAGAGAAACCACAAAAAATAACCACTGGAGTCCCTATTTTCAATATCCCAAGGTATATGATTAAGAGTGGGAGGTTTTATAGTTGTTCCAAACATAAAATAAAAATTTTGAATTAATTCAAATCCATCACATTATTTTTTCACATGGTTTTCAAAACAGCATCACCCATACTTTCAACTTGGTCCTAAGACACATGTTTTTTTAAAATTATGTAGTCACATTTATCTATTATTTTCCCATTATCCATATCCAAACAGGCTGTGTAGTTTCCTAGGTTCAACCACATGGTTTCCCCTAACTTTTTTCCAACCATAAACCCCCTTTTAGGCTTAAAACACCCCCCTAAAACCAACAATAATCTAGATTATAATTAAACGTAGAGAATCATAATAAAAAACACATAAAGGAGGGATGAAAGTATAGACTAATACACCTAAAAAATTTTGTATTTTATAGAAGAATCTCTTAAGGATAGAGATAAATTTTGATTCTGAAGAGATTATATTTAAAGGAGTTTAAATTTTGGAAGTTGATACCTTTTGATAGGTATATAGTCAAGAAAATTATCAATGTATAACTGGGATACACAATATTAGGTTTGTAGATCCTCCTCTTACATTGGGAAAAAGAGACTATTTATGCTTATTGGAATCAAATTGGTAATAATATACTTTAGGGGTTTCGGGAATGTTATCTGAAACTCTATGTATTGTTTTTACATTTTCATATCATTTTTAGATACATTATTATGTTTAATAAGTCATTGTATAAAATTAATGGTCGTTTTATTTCTATTGTAGTTTTACTCTTTTAATACAACATTTTACATTGATATTCTATAAATTAATCTGAATATGTATTTCCAAATCAAATTTAAATATTAGTGTTTTGATTATAATTCAACTCTATTATAGTACCACATACACCAAATATTTGTGACAATACCTCCATAATTTTTACAGTTGATTAATCCACATTATATAAATGTTTCATTAGGATTATCATTGATAAATTGAACTAATACTACCTAATGTTTAGTGATTTTGATGATTTATAAAGAAAATACTATTGGAGGGTGACCTTTGAGATTTTTTGATACTTCTGGAGAAATAAAAAAACAAAACACCACAACCAGTTCTAAAAAAACAATATTATTCTTGAAAAAAATGAGTATAGGAAACCAAAGAAAAATTATGCCACAACTATATCAACTAATGTTTTAATAGATTTTATGTGGTGTTATGAATGATGAAACAAGATTAAGTTTCCATGTATTTGTTGAATAAGTTGTCATTAGTTTTCATTGGTGTCAACCCTGGCTAACAATAAGTGAAAGTGTTTGAGATATTATGAAGGTATTTTAAATGTGTTTGAGATTGGTTAGAAAATGTTTGATAAAGTCATTAATTCATTCTAATATTATGAATATACTGTATAAACTGAGAAAATTGAAAAATTACCTTACATAAGTCATTGTAAATATTTATAAAAAGACTTTATCGAGCAAAATCATTTTTCCAATTATAAGTCTATAAAATGTGGAAAATAATCCACATACCTTAAGTGTGTTTCATAATTTTAAACGTTTGAGTTATTTGTAAAACTATATCACTTACTATAAACCTTTTAATGAATCATCATAATTATTCTTCAAAATTTTTAGTGAGAATAATAATTTTTAAGTCCCAAATGTATTCTTTTAATACTTTGAAAATTTTCAATGTTCTGCTGGATAAAAAACTCAGGTTTCTCAACTTTTAATATTCTGTAAAAATAAAATTAGATGATTCTTATGGTTTTATTCATGGTTTTGAGTATCAATATTTATCAAAGGGACCATGGTCTAAGATAATGATAATCAAATAATAAAACAAAATATTACTTTGAGATTGAACAAGATCGAAATTTGTGGAACTCAAAGCTAAAGAGATAAAGACCACACTATTGGGTGTAGTGAAATGATGATAGCACCACACAATAGTTAAACTACAATGGATTATTTCATAAATATGAAAGAGTTTAAATGGGAATTAATTAGAGTATACACCACAAGACAAAAAAATTTAATGGAAATAGAAACAAGGTCATGTCATAGTAAAGTCCATGGTGGTCATTTGAGAGAAAAAATGGCATGGATCACACTGTAGTACATTAATAATTTATTAATTGATGTGTTAGAACTCTAAAAAATGAGCTCCTTAATAAATAATATGTTTTAGTTTCTACATTATTTCATTCATGTAAAAATTTTAGAAGAGTATAAACTATTTTGATCAATGGAGAATATTCATGAATGGGTTTTTTTCATTATTTAACCAGTGGGATGTTGTTTAAATTTTAAGTAGACACTGATAAATATGGATATACGATTATAATTTTCTTATCCAGATATATTTAATCATTTTTCTTTTTATAATTCATTATTCAGTGGGACATAGACAAAGTACAGAGTAGGAACCCACACTGGTTCCAAACCATATAGAAACTATGTGTCCCCTATCTTGTTTACTATTTCATTTCATATGGGTAAGGTTGAGTGAATATCTTTATTAGATTTTATCTTATTCAAAAGTATAGTTTTATAGATAATTTAAAGAAATATTAAATAAAAATGACCTCTAGTTTATCACCCCTTCTCAGTGGTACAATAATTCTTAGGGAATTTCAAATACGATAAGAGAAATGAGGTTCCCTCTATCAAATCCCATGTTTTTTATTGATTATATCAATTTAGTAAATAGTGGAGGTGTTCCAACATTTTATTGTAAGAACTAATGTTCATGTAATAAAGATATTCATCCATTTATTTTTTAACTTGGACATGAATTTATTAATCTGGAAATAATTTTTTTCCCGCCATTTTATATAAATTATCAAATGAATTTTACTTAGAAGAGAAGTTTGGAGACTAATGGGAATGTAATAAATTTGATTCTAATGAATTAATCATAAAAATTAAATAATAAGGTGATCAAATTTAAAATAAAAAATAAAATATATGATAAGAATATTCGAATATTTGAATATAATATTAAATTTAAAGAATCTAAGCTGCAAATTGGGAGAAGAACATTTGACAAAATAAAATTGGATGAAGATGAAAACATTGATGACTTATTTTCAAGGGTAAATGAAAATTTTAGTAACAGCATGGGATATGGTTAGAATATTTAAGACTACTGTTTTCCAAAAATTGATGAGAATTTTTTTAATGGTATTTACCCTAATATTTCCCTTCTAAAAGATAGATGTGATTTTTCCCTTAATGAATTTGATAACATTTTTATTGCATATGTAATGAGAAAGACTCATGAATTTAAATATAATTCCAAAGGAGAAATTTATTTTGAACCCATATATAATCTAAGGAACATGAATAACAATGTTATTATAATGGTTAAGATGATGATGAACATAATAGAATTATATCACTAATCATAGAGAACTTTAGGAATGGATAAGGATAATAGAAAATTAAACAATCACTTAAATGCTTCCATTGTGGGAATATTGGACACTTAACTATTAATTTTAAAAAAATAAAAGTAAAGACTATTATATTTAGTCTGAAAACACACAAAATAATATATGGACAAAGTAAAAAAACTAATCCACAAAATATAGTTAGAACATGAAGTAGTTTATAAAAAGAAAATGAAGAAATATGTTAGCTAGGGAGTAAGAGTAACAAGTTTATTATAGCTCTCAATCAGATGAATAATAGGATAAACAATTCTAAAATTTTATGGATTGTGTCATGAAACGTGAATAATATTCTTGTAGTGAATATTAAGAAGATGAAATAGTTAACATAGAATGTATGTTAGAATCCGAATTGGAGGCATGTCTATAGAAAAATGGACAACTCAATAAATAATTAAAACTCTTGATGAAATATAATGGAAAGAAAGATTACGCTTATGAAATATTTTCTATAAAGGATGTTTCCTAAATTTATGATATTAAAAATTTAAGGTTGAAAACTATGTAAAGTGATAAGATCATGAAAGATATTAAGGAGAATCTCAAAATGTATGATGAAAATATTTGCAAGAGCCAATATAAATTCCTATAATCTAATAAATAATTGATATATATGAGATATTATTATGATAAAAATATGTAGATCAAGATTGATTCATAGAAATACTCTAAAAATGTGAATCCACAATTGATGGTTGGATCCCAATTTATTATGTCTCGTTGTAAATCTATTTTACCTGATAGTGCAGGTTAAAATTAAAAATATGGTAGTGTATGGCATAAGAAGTGTTAATATAAAATATATCATAAAAATAAGAGAAAAAAATCTCTATAACACCTATTTATCCAAGAAAGAAGTAAAAAACATCAGCATAAATCAAATCATATAAAAATTATGAAAAAACTTCTATTATAGAGGACATGGATTCAGTGGGTACTACTTATGTTTTGGTATTTGTTTTGTTATAGGGCTTATTCATTATAAAATAATATTTCTATTCCAATATGATTTCGGGAAGTAAAGAGTATATTCTCTTAGAATATAAGTAGAAATTCACATAATAAGTCATTTGATTATAAGGAAACATTTTATCTTCTCACAAAAAATAAAATTTAATGATTGATTGAAGTTTGTGGAAGATATGAAAAATTGTGTCCTATAGCTGAAGATCTCAAGACATGTTTTCATGGGAATCCCTTGTGTAATAAAATGGGGAAATAAAATTAAAGTTAGCTCATAGTGAAATATTCTTTATTATTGAGGTCTCTTTGAGGTAAGTAAGAGATGAAATCCATGGATCTTTGATAGTTTATGATACTTAAACATGTTAGGTGAATACAATTCATAAAAAATAGAGAACATGGTGGAAGAGTGGTGAATTTTTTAAATGATACTTTCCTAAGAATTAAAGGCACTAGTTCAACTAATATAGAATAATATGAGAAAAAATGAATGACTTTTCTTAATGTATAAGAGATTAATCACAATATCTTGAGTTTTAGTCAGCTATGTATTCAAGGAAATATAATTATATTTAAGAAAATATTTTATCTCAAAAATAATGATAAATATATATGTGTTATCACAAGCGTATCAAGAATAATTACAAAATTTTTACAAATTAATGATCCAAAAACCCCATGATACTTGATTTATGAAGAAGTAAATTAATTGTGGCATAACATACTTAGCCACCTATTTCGAAGAAGTATGTGTAAAATATAAAATAATTTAATGTTAGGAGACCATCCCCAATATAAAATATAAATATAAGTTATTTTTTAAATATTATAAAAGGTAAATATGGTTCAATATATACATAAAAATAGATGTGAAATTAGCATGCCCACTTTAACCCATTCACTCGAATTTGTGAGGTCCTACAACGACCCAAATCCGAAGCCCCTCCACTGGTGCCCCGTACCCAGTTCGGTACATGACCTCAAGTGCGTTTCCCCAAATGCTAGAGGTTGCCGACTAGCAGCGAGGGCCTTAGTGAGTCAGTGGGGAAACTATGCCCTCATTTGGTAAGGTATACAACGGAAAAACTACAGTCAAAAGCAGAAGTAGTAACAACATAAATAACAACAGAATCCAAATAGTGGAAGGAATGAATATATATAGCAATGATGAAAATGATACAGTAGGAACAAGTATCTATGGAATGCAGAAAACACAACAATGTTCTGGAATACAACTGAAAAAAAGTGAAAAAGAAAAACAAAATAAACTCCTCGGTATCGCGAGCCCCGGCTCGGTCCCATGCTCTCCAGCTCCAGCACAATCAAGATCCTAAAGTAGAAGGGTGCTTTCCCTTGACTATACCCGCAACAACATATTATGCTTGGGCCCAAAAGCATGGCCCAAATAGGGTGTGAGATACAATCCCAGTAGGAAATCACCCATAGATTTGTGCCTAACAGTCAATGAATACAAGAAAAGTAATAAAATAGTATAAAGTAAATAGGAAATTACAAGTAGCTAAAATTCACTGTTCTAAAAAAAAGTACACAAGTAAACAACCAGCAACAAGAAGAAAACAGGTAACCCTCTGGGTGGCTTTCACCGCCTAACCCCTATAGTTCAACCTATAAGTACTAGCTACCATTTAAAAGGCACACACAGTCTCACCCCTCTGGTTCAGCTATGAAATTAAGAAGACTCTTAGGGGAAGCACTCACTGTCAATTCCCCTTATAGTCATGTATCGTGCTAAAGGCACTCTGGGGAAGCAATCAACATCTATTCCCCTTGTGGCCTAGATCCAGGAACTACAGACTCTCCGAGGAAGAACTCAACGTCAATTCCCCCTTTGGTCTCACATTATAATTTAAAGACACTATGTTGAACAAGCATAGAAAACATTCAAGGTACAGCAAAACAACCATAATCACAGTAAAACATCTACTCTTGTAATCAAGAAAAGCAGGCAATACAACAAGGGAAATACAAGAACACGTAATACCCCATTCATGTGTATTTGTGGAATTTTCACAAAAATATTCATCAACTTTCTACGGAAAGGAACAAACCACCTACCTCGATCCTAGGTGATCGATATAAATGAACCACGCTGGAAGATTCCCCTTGGAACGACATAGATCTGAGAAAACTCACAAAAAGATCATCCCACGATAACCTGGAAATGAGAAGGAATCAAGAAACAGGGCTAAAGAAGAGGGAAGAACTCATCGCTGCGATTCCAATGCAATCGACCATTCTCGAATCAGAGAACGAACGGCGAGGTGGGAGCTCATCGAAGATTCGGTCGTACGAGTCACTCTCGAATGAACGGAACCTAGAAGGAGGTGTTTTTGTGCGTCAGGTGTGACCCCGGTTCATTTAGTGAAAAAAAATAAAGTACACGGCGTGTACTTTTAGAGTACACGACATGTACTGGGTCTTTTCTGTACTCCGCCAAAATCGGTCTCCACATCACCCGTACACACCGTGTGTGTGGCCTGGGCACGGCCAGCACACGGCTTCGAGCCGGAGAAGATTACACGGTGTGTACTCAGAAAGTACACGGTGTGTACTTTAAAAATTTCCAGAAAATAATTTTTCTTAAAAACTCCAAAAAAAGCGAAAAACATACCTGAACAAAGATCCGGGTTCTTACAAACTTCTCCCCTTAAATAAATTTGTCCCCGAATTTCCCTAACGGGGAGTAAAAGAAGAATCCCCGAACAATTCTGGCCACTGTGATAAAACATCATCCTCCCTCTCCCAGGTCTCGTCCTATACTCGCCTGTGCTGCCATAGCACTCATACTAGAGGAACAGACCGCCCATGGAGGACCTTCATAATACAATCGACGATCTGGATAGGATGCTCCTCGAACGACGCATCCACTTCAAGCTCGACTTCCTCAGGATGAAAGGCATGAGATGGGTCTAAAAAGTAACGTCGGAGCTAAGAGACGTCGAAGATGTCGTGCATGGACTGATACCTCTGAGGTAGCTGCAACCGATAGGCGACCGACCCCACAATATCAATGACCTCAAATGGTCTGTCGTACTGTGGTGAAAGCTTACCCTGTCTTCAAATCCTCTTGTGTCCCATCCTCGGTGTGACGTGCAGGAAAACCTGATCCCCAACCTCGAACTCCAGAGGTCGTCTCCGTTGATCAGCATAAGACTTCTGTCAAGACTGTGTCGTAGCCATCCTCTTCCAAATCATCTATATCTATTCTGAAGTTTCCTGAACGAGACGAGGTCCCAACAAAGCTGTCTCTCCTACCTCTAACCAGCATAAGGGTGATCGGCATGACCAACAATAAAAATCATCGTATGGGGCCATCTGAATGGTCACCTGGAAACTTTTTTTGTAGGAAAACTCCACCAGATGGATATGTTTCTCCCAAGAACCTCCGAATTCTAGGATGCAAGCTTGGAGCATATCCTCAAGCACCTGGATCGTGCACTCGGACTGGCCACTAGTCTAGGGATGGTATGCTATACTCAAAAGTACCTGTGTACCCAAGGCCTTCTGAAGTCCATTCCAGAACCGAGAAGTAAAGCATGCATCCATGTCTGAAACAATGGAGTGTGGAACTCCTTGCAGATGAACGATCTCTCGGATGTAAATTCGTCCCAGACCATCAACACTGAAGGTCTCCTTAATCAGTAAAAATTGTGCAAAACGTTTGTAATCCTTTCGACAATAACCCAAACATCATCGTTCCCTCAAGGTGACCTCAGAAACCCATTCTTGAAGTCCATTGTGACATCTTTCCACTTCCACTTCGGAATGGGTAACTGCTGTAAAGGGCATGCTGGTCGTTGATGCTTTGCCTTCACCTGCTGACAAGTAGAACATCTCATGAATACACCAGCAACATCCTTCTTCATACCTGGTCACCAGTACTGGTGATGATGATCCCGATACATCATGGTGACGCCAGGATGAACTTCCCAAACTGAGGAATGAAAATACCGCATTAGCTCCTCTCGTATGTCTGTCGGCACCCTTACGCATCCCTGGAACCGCAAGATCTCATCCTCACCCACTGCCCATCCGGGAAGAGGGTCCTCTCTTGATACACCCTCCCTCAGGACTAAGACTTCAGAGTCTGATAGCTTCCTCATCCATACACGATCAACAAGTATAGAGGTAACAGCTTCAGAAGAAAGGGAAGTCTATCCCTGTCTGTCGTGCACCTCCAGATGCATCCCAGAGAACAGAGCCATCAGCTGCCACTCACTGCTGGCCTCCTGAATGTCCTGAATCTGAGTTATCCTGCTCAACACATATTCCACTGTGTTTTCCTTCCCCATCATATAGGAAAGCTTGAAATCAAAAGACTAAAGGTACTCGGACCACCTGCGTTGTCTCAGGTTCAGATCCCGCTGAGTGAAAATATACTCGAGACTCTTGTGGTCAGTGAAGACCACAAAGTGCTATCCCTACAGATAGCGTCTCCAACAGTGTAAGGCATGAACAATAGCTACCAAATCCAGATTGTTCATTGGGTAGTTCCTCTCATGTGGCCTCAACTGCCGAGAGTCGTACACAACAACTCCATCACCCTACATAAGCATACCTCCCAGCCCGATACCCGAAGCATCATAGTATATAGTGTAGTTCTTGCCTGGCTCGGGCAAGACTAGTATTGGTGCTGATTTCAACCTCCCTTTCAGCTCCGGAAAGACTGACTCACAAGAATCTGACCATAAGAACTATGCCCCCTTCTAGGTCAGAACTTTCAAAGGTGCTGCTAGACGAGAAAAGTCCTGAATGAAGCGTCTGTAGTATCCATCCAGCCCTAGGAAACTGTGTACCTCAAAGACACTCTTCAGATGCCCCCAGAAAACTACAGCTCTCACTTTCTCTGGGTCCACTGATACTCCTGCCTCTGAGATGATGTGACCCAAGAAGTGAATCTGATCCATCCAGAAGTGGCATGTCGAGAGTTTAGAAAAAATTGGATGCTCTCTCAGTATACTCAGAACGATCTCAAGATGTTTGGAATGGTCATGTTGAGTGTGAGAGTACACCAAGATATCGCCCACGAAGACCACAACAAAGGATTCCATGTAAGGATGGAACACTCGGTTCATCAATGCCATGAAAATTGCATGCATGTTCATGAGACCGAACAGCATGACTGTATACTCGTATAGAGCATACCTACTCCTGAAGGCTGTTAGTGGTATATCTGATAGTCTAACGTGCAACTGATGATAACCGGACCTCAAGTCGATCTTCGATAACACCTGCGATCCTCAAAGATGATTGAAAAGGTCGTCAATTCTCGGAAATGGATATCAGTTCTTGACCGTCAACTGGTTCAGCTTCCTATAATCCACACAAAGATGAAGGGTACCATCTATCTTCTTTGCAAATAGGACAGGAGAACCACAATGATAAGTACTAGGTCAGATGAAACCATTAGTATGTAGCTCCTCCAACTGCTTCTTGAGCTCCTGCAACTCAGGTGTGGCCACCCTAAAGGGAGGAATGGACACCAGTGCCACTCCTGGCACGAGCTCAATAGAGAAGTCTACCTCACGCTCCAGAGTTAAACCTAAAAAGTCGTCTGGAAATACATCCCTGAAGTGATCCACCACTGGAGGAAAATCAAACTGTGGGGTCCCCCGATCATCCAGATAAAGACTAGCAATTTGGGCTGTCACCCCTCTTAATCCAAGATGCTCGAGTCCTACCCGACTCGCCCGAACGTCCCACTTTCCCTTATATAGAAAAGACTTTCCCTTTGGTGAAACGAAACACACTCTGCGGCGATAACAGTCGACGACTGCCTGATAGGGAATCAACCAATCGATGCCAAGGATGAAATAATAGCCTATCATCTCTAGGACATAGAGATCTCATAATAAGTGATACCCTACAACCTCGAGAGGGCACTCTCTACACTGTTGTACACCAGATGTCCTCATCCCCAAATATGTTTCTAGTGTCAACGAGTCAGCAGAAGAAGGGATGCAGAGTCCAAGGCTCTCTGCAACAACAGTACAGATAAAGATATGTGTAGAACCAGTTTCAAAAAGGGATGAAGATAAAACTGAGGCTACTACAATTGTACCTCAAATAGTAGAAGGGTCGGGATCCTGTTCCTGATAATTCTACTCCACGGCAAAAGACTGGCATGTACCGCGGCCTTGCATCCCTGTATGACCACTCTGAGATGAACCTCCTTGCTGGTGCTAAGGGACTGGTGGCTGACCGCCATGGCCTCGACCTCCACCTCGCCCAGAATGGCCGAACAAACTCCAGTTCCACGACTGGTGAGAAAATGGAGGTCCTGATCCTGAACGAGGAGTCATGGATGAACCCCGGTCACAAGATGCTGGTGAGAAAACTTGGCAGAAATGCTGAAGGTGACTCATCTTGCCGCAAGATCGGCACTCCACAGGGTCCCTCTGGCACTGCGGCCTCGTGTGCCCAAACCAGCCACACTGATAGCATGTCTCCTGGCTTCCTGAGGATGCATCTCGCTTCCTCATATCACCTCGTGTAGGCTCTCTACGGCGCTTCTTGCTATCATCTAGAGGAATACTAGCTCAGGAAGCATAACTGCCATGGCTCGCAGCTCTAGAGTCTCTCAGATTGCGCTCTGCAATCAGTGCCTGGTTGATGATGGAAGTAATGGAAGTCGGCTGGAAGATGTTCACCTGTGACAGGATCTCCCACCTGAGACGATCCTTGAACTTCCTTGCTAAGAACACCCCACTCCCATCCCTGAAGGGCGTGAAGCGCTGCAGCTCGGTGAAACGATCAGAATACTCCATGACAGAAAGAGTACCCTGCTCTATGCTCGTGAACTCCGAGGCTCGGTCGGCCCTCAGGGTCTCCGGGTAGAAGTAGTCATAGAACACACACTGGAACTCCTCCTAAACCATTGCCGACTAATGACCTTCTTGTGAGATCACATCCCACCACCTCTTGGTGGAGTCTCGGAGCATGTAGGTGGTGAGCTTGACCCGCCTCTCTAGAGGTGTCTCCAGATGCTCGAAGATAGTCAGCATGGATTCTAGTCATGACTCTTCAACCTGAGGTCCTCCTTCCCCAGAAAATGTGGGAGGATGCTGCTGCTGAAAAATCCACGTCAAATCTTCCATAGACGTGGCAAGAGGCAGTGCTCCCTGGATGGCCTACATCATCTTCATGAAACCCTCCCTGAACTATGCATCTGCACCTGCAACTAGTATAACAGTCAGTGCCAAGGCTGGCCCGACTGGAGGATCTGCAGGAATTCCCTGATCAGCCCTATCTGGTGTCTAATCACTGCCCAACGATAGACGTATGACCGGAGGACATCTCGGAGGCGCAGCTCTAAAATATCAAAAGCACACATTAGATCAGTAAAACAAGGATAGAGAACACATGAGTACAAAACGTCAACAGGGGAAGAAAACACACTAGTTTACAAAACATGACTACACGACGTTTATAAAACTACACGGTGTGTCTTCTTAACCCACTAACATGGGAATGTACTCCTACCCAACAAGTCGTGTACACTTCAAACTACACGGAATTTTTCACTCACACATGGCGTGTACTTGAAAACCATTATCCTACCCGAGTCTCCTTACAAGGCTAACCCACACGGTCAGACTTAACCCGAGGCTAGACGGCGTGTACTAGACAAGGATTTGGCGGCCCGTGTTTGTGAAACACGCAGCCAAATACATGGCTGAACCTTAAACGGTGTGCTCCGAACAAACACGGCGTGTATAGGCAAGGTGACCATTTCCCGTTTTGTTCGTGACACGGCTGGGTACCTGGACAAGACTACACGGCGTGTTCCGAACAAACACGGCGTGAGGAAAATAATGTAACGCGGGCCCGTGTTATTCGTGACACGGCTAGGTACCTAGATAGGACTACATGGAGTGTTCACTAAGGAAACAACGTGTTCTACCTGGGCTTCCTCGACCCGTGTTGTTAGTGACACGTCTGGGTACACAACTCCAAACATAGACAGCGTGTACTAATCGTTCACGACGTGTTCCCGAAGTCACTCCTACGACACTGTGTTCTTCCCACACAGTCAGTGACATGGACTAAACACTACACAGCATGTATCCAAAAATTACACACCGTGTATTCTGGGTTTCTCTGGGTAGTAGCTCAGAAACATCTCAGACTCCCAGAACCACTAAAAACAAGGGAAAGAGGTGCCAAATTTCGATTCTTCAGGGCCCATACTCCCCGCGAATCAAAGATCAACATCTCTTGTATTCACATACAAGGGAAAAAACATCTCTCTAACATAACAGCATGGATTCTATCACGCATCTATCACAACAGCATGCATAATCTACACAAAGCCTGTCACAACAGCATGAAATCGCTAAGGCACCCTAGATGGCATGGAAAGAATGCATGGAATGAGATTTCTAGAAGTTCCTACATGATGCATGAGATGAATACCCTCATCTCATCGGGTTGCGATAGAAATAGAATCGAAATATCAAAACAATAATAACACAAGTCATGTGAATCACTCTAGGTGAGATCAAATCAACCATAAAATCTCAAAACCAGAAAAACCGCAATTAACGAGGTAGTATGGCTTTTCCCTGTACACGAGTTAGCTACTCCCAAGAACAACTTAATGCCAAGTACTAAATCCATCCTATACATGGATAAAGTCTCCAAATAGAAAGCAAGAGAAAGGAACTCCTCGGATACCACTTTGTTACGACCTGAATCTGGATCCCCTCCACTGGTTCCCCGTACCCAGTTCGCCACATGACCTCATGCGCATTTCCCCAAATGATAGAGGCTTCTGACTAGAAGTGAGGGCCTTGGTGAGTCAGTGGGGAAACTATGCCCTCATTTGGTAAGGTATAAAGTGGAAAAACAACAGTCAACAGCGGATGTAGTAACAACATGCATAACAACAGAAACAAAACAGTGGAAGCAATAAATATATATATCAATGATGAAAATGATATAGCAGGTACAAGTATCTATAGAAAGTGGAAAACACAACAACGTGCTGGAATACAATTGAAAACAAGCAAAAAATAAAAACAAAATAAACTGCTCAGCATCGCGAGCCCCGGATTGGTCCCATGATCTCCAGCTCCAACGCAATCAAGATCCTGAAATAGAAGGGAGCTTGCCCTTATCTGTACCTGCAGCAACATAGTCACCTTGGGCACAAAAGCATGGCCCAAACAGGGTGTGAGATACAATCCCAGTAAGTAATCACCCAAATATTTGTGCCTAACAGTCGATGAATAGAAGGCAAGTAATAAAATAGTAAGCAGTAAACAAGAAAGCACAATCAGCTACAATTCACAGTTCTAACAAAACAAAGTACACAAGTAAACAACCAGAAAAAAGAAGAAAACAGGTAACCCTCTCAGTGGATCTCACAGTCTAACCCCATATTGTTCATCCTATAAGTACTAGCTACCATCTAGGAGGCACACACAGTCTCACCCATCTGGTTCAGCTATGAAATTTAGCAGACTCTCTAGGGAAGCACTCCCCGTCAATTCCCCCTATAGTCTCATATCATGATAAAGGCTCTCTGGGGAAGCACTCAACATCTATTCCCCCTTTATCCCGCATTGAGGAACTACAGACTCTCTGAGGAAGCACTCAATGTCAATTCCCCCTTTGGTTTCGCATCGTAATTAAAAGACACTCTGGAGAAGCTCTTCCGTCAATTCTCCCTTTGGTCTACTACTCTAGGTTCTCACAGTCCTAATTGAAACTAAACTTGCTCAGCATGCGTGTACATCATCCAAGTAAACCTCAAAAACTACATGGCTATCCACTAAGGCTCAACAGCAAAACAAGGTAGCAGTTCCACTGTCCTACGACTAAGCATTGAAACTGGTAGAATTCCAAACAGGCAGAACAAGCATAGAAAACATTCAAGGTACAGTAAAACTACCATAATCACAGGCAAAAAATCTTCTCTAGAAATCCAGAAAAACATGCAATACAACAAGGGAAAACAGGAACACGCAATACCCCGTTCAAGGGTATTGGTGGAATTTTCACAAAATATTCATCAACATTCTACAGAAAGGGGCAAACCACTACCTCGATCCTAGGTGATCGATATAAGTGAACCACGATGATATATTCCACTTGGAACAACGTAGATCTGAGAAAATGCACAAAACATTCATCTCAAGATAACCTGGAAATGATAAGGAATCAAGAAACAATGCTAAAGAAGAATGAAGAACTCACCACTGCGATTCCAATGCAATTGACCGTGCTCGAATCGGAGAACGGATGGCGAGGCGGGAGCTCATCGAAGATTCGGTCATACAGGTCAATCTCGAACGAACGGAACCTAGAAGGAGGTGTTTCTGTGCATCAGGCGCAACCCCAGTTCATTTAGTGAAAAAAACTACATTGTGTTTACTTTTAGAGTACACGGCATGTACTGGTTATTTTTCGTACTCAGGAAAAATCAGCCTCCACGTCACCCCTACACACCGTGTGTGTGGCCCGAGCACGGCCAGCACATGGCTTCGAGCCGGAGAAGAGTACACGACGTGTACTTTGAGAATTTCTAGAAAAATAATTCTCCTTAAAACTCCAGAAAAAAGGGAAAAACATACCTAAACGAAGATCTGGGTTGTTAGAAACTTCCCCCCTTAAAGAAATTCATCCCCGAATTTCCCTAATGGGGCGTAGAAGATGAATCCCTGAACAGTTCCAGCCACTGCGATCGTACATCAGCCTCCCTCTCCTAGGTCTTGTCATGTACTCGCCCGTGCTGCCATAGCACTCGTACCATAGGAACAGACCACCCATGGAGGACCTTTGTACTGTGATCGACAATCCTTATAGGATGCTCCTCAAACGACGCATCCTCTTTAAGATCGAATTCCTCGGGATGAAAGGTGTGAGACAGGTCTGAAAAGTATCGTCGGAGCTGAGAGATGTGGAAGACGTCGTGCATAGCCCGATATCTCTGAGGTAGCTGCAACCGATAGGTGACCAGTCCCACTCTCTCCATGACCTCAAATGGTCCGACGTACCATGGTGAAAGTTTACCCTGTCTCTGAATCCTCTTATGTCCCAACCTCGGTGTTATGCAAAGGAAAACTGGATCCCCAACCTCGAACTCTAGAGGTCATCTCCACTGATCAGCATAAGACTTCTGTCGAGACTGTGCCGTATCCATCCTCTTCTGAATCAGCTCTATCTATTCTGAAGTATCCTGAATGAGACGAGGTCCCAGCAAAGCTGCCTCTCCTACATCCTACCAGCATAAGGGTGATCGGCATGGCCTACCGTACAAAGCCTCGTATGGTTCTATCTGAATGTTCTCCTGGAAACTATTGTTGTAGCGAAACTACACCAGAGGGATTTGCCTCCCCCAAGAACCGTCAAATTCTAGGATGCAAGCTCGGAGCATATCCACAAGCACCTAGATCATGCCTCGGAATGGCCACCAGTATGGGGATGGTATGCTCTACTCAAAAGTACCTGAGTACCCAAGTCCTTCTGAAGTCGCTACCAGAACCGAGAGGTAAAGCGCGCATCCCTATCTGAAACAATGGAGTGTGGAACTCCTTGTAGATGAACGATATCTCGGATGTAAAGTCGTCCCAGATCATCAACACTGAAGGTCTCCTTAATTGGTAAAAAGTGTGCAACCTTCATAAGCCTGTCGACGAAAACCCAAACAACATCGTTCCCTCAAGGTGTCCTCGGCAACCCAGTCACGAAGTCCATCGCGGAATCATTCCACTTCCACTCTAGAATGGGTAACTGCTGTAAAAGGCCTGCTGGACGTTGATTCTCTACCTTCACATGATTACAAGTAGAACATCTCATAATGAAACCAGTAACATCCTTCTTCATACCTGGCCACCATTACTGGCGATGAAGATCTCGATACATCTTGGTGACGCCAGGATGAAATTCCCAAACCGAGGAATGAAAATCCCGCATTAGCTCCTCGTGTATGTCTTCTAGCACCCATATGTGTCCCTGGAAACGCAAGATCTCATCCTCGCCCTTTGCCCATCCGGGAAGAGGGTCCTCTCCTAACACACTCTCCCACAGGACTAAGCCTTCCTATTCGGATAGCTACCTCATCTGTACCTGATCTACAAGTGTAGAGGTAACAGCTATAGAAGAAAGGTAAGTCTATCACTGTCTATCGTGCACCTCCAGATGCATCTCAGAGAATAGAGCCATCAGCTTCCTCTCACTGCTGGCCTCTTGAACTGCCTGAATTTGAGTTGTCCTGCTCAACGCATCTTCCACTACGTTGCCTTTCCCCGGCGTATAGGCAATCTCAAAATCAAAATACTGAAGGTACCTGACCCACCTGTGCTCTCTCAGGTACAGATCCCGCTGAGTGAACATATACTTGAGCCTATTGTGGTCAGTGAAGACCACAAAGTGCTCTCCTAGAAGATAGTGTCTCCAACAGCATAAGGCATGAACAACAGCTACCAACTCCATATCATGCATAGGGTAGTTCCTGTCATGTGGCCTCAACTGCCTATACCCGTACACAACGACTCCATCCCCCTGCATAATTACAACTCCCAGCCCGATACCTGAAGTATCACAGTATATAGTGTAGTTCTTGCCTGGCTCCGTCAAGACTAATATCGGTGTTGACGTCATCCTCCCTTTCAGCTCTTTAAAGGCTGACTCACACGAATCTGACCATAAGAACTTCGCCCCCTTCTTGTTCAGACCTGTCAAAGGTGCTTCTAGACGAGAAAAGTCCTGAATGAAGTGTCTGTAGTATCCAGCCATCCCTAGGAAACTCTGTACCTCAACGACGTTCTTCGGATGCTCCCAGGATAATATAGCTCTCACTTTCTCTGGGTCCACTGATACTCCTACCTCTGAGATGATGTGACCCAAGAAGTGAATTTGATCCATCCAGGAGTGGCACTTTGAGAGTATATCATAAAGCTGATGCTCTCTCAGTGTACTCAGAATGATCTCAATATGTGTGGCATGGTCGTGTCGAGTGTGAGAGGACACGAAGATATCGTCCACAAAGACCACGACAAAGGAGTCCAAGTAAGGATGGAACACTCGGTTCATTAGTGCCATGAAAACTGCAGGCGCGTTCGTGAGACCGAACGGAATGACCGTATACTCGTATAAACTATACCTACTCCTGACGACTAACAGAGGTATATATGATGGTCTAACGCGCAACTGATGATAACCGGACCTCAAGTCGATCTTCGAGAACACCCAAGCTTTTCGAATATGATCGAGAAGGTTTTCAATTCTCCATAAAGGATATCGGTTCTTGACCGTAAAGTGGTTCATATTTTGATAATCCACACAAAGCTGAAGGGTACCGTCTACCTTCTTTGTAAACAGGAGAAGCGAACCCCAAGGAGAAGTATTGGGTTTGATTAAACCCTTCGCATGTAGCTCCTCCAACTGTGTCTTGAGCTCCTAAAACTCAGGTGTGTCCATCCTATAGGGAGGAATGGACACTGGTGCCGCTCCTGGAACGAGCTCAATAGAGAAGTCTACCTCACGCTCCGGAGGCAAACCTGAAAAGTCCTCTGGAAGGACATCCCTGAAGAGATCCACCACTAGAGTAAAATCCAACTATGGAGTCCCCCAATCATCCAGATAAAGACTAGCAATCCGATTCATCACCCCTCCTAGACCAAGATGCTCGAGTCCTGCCCGACTCACCCGAACATCTCACTCGCTCTTATGGAGAAAATACCCTCCCTCTAGTGAAATGAAAATCACTCTGTTGTCATAATAGTCGAAAATTTCCTGAAAAGGGAATCAACCAATCCATGCCAAGGATGACATCATATCCTATCATATCTAGGACAAAGATATCCCATAAGAAGTGATACCCTGCACCCTCGAGAGGGCACTCTCTACACTGGCGTACACTAGATGTCCTCATCCCCAAAGGTGTGTCTAGTGTCAATGAGTTGGCAGAAGAAAATATGCAGAGTCCAAGGCTCTCCACAATAGCAATAGAGGTAAGGCTATGTGTAGCCACAGTATCAAAAAGGGATGATGATAAAACTAAGGCTACTAAAATCGTACATCAAACAGTGGAAGGGTCGGGATCCTGTTCCTAATAATTATGTTCCACGGCAAAAGATTGGCCTGTACCACGGCCCTACGTCCATGGTTGACCACTCTGAGCTGAACCTCCTTACTGGTGCTAAGGGAATGGTCGATGAACGCCACAGCCTCGACCCCCACCTCACCCCGAATGGCTGGAAGAACTCCAGTTCCCCTACTGGTGAGAAACTGGCGGTGCTTCTCCTGAATGAGGAGTCATGGAAGAACCCTGGTCACTAGATGCTGGTGAGAAAACCTGGCAGAAATGCTGAAGTTGACCCATCTTGCCGCAAGATCGGCACTCCATGGGGTCCCTATCGCACTGCGGCCTCATGTGCTCTAACCGGCCACACTAGTAGCATGTCACCTAGCTGCCTGAAGATGCATCTCGCTTCCTCAGATCACCGCGTTTAGTATTTCTACAGCGCTTCTTGCAGTCATCTAGAGGAAGACTAGCTCTGGAAGCAGAACCGCCCTGGCTCGCAGCTTCAGAGTCTCTTAGATTGTGCTTCGTAATCAGTGCCTGGTTGACAATGGAAGTAATGGAAGTTAGCTAGAAGATGTTCACCTGTGAGCAGATCTCCCTCCTACGACCATCCTTGAACATCCTTCCTAAGAACACCCCACTCCAATCACGGAGGGGCGTGAAGCGCTGCAGCTCGGTGAAATAAGTGGAATACTCCATGACCAAAAGAGTACCCTACTTTAAGCTCATGAACTCTCGGGCTCGGTCAGCCTTCAGGGTCTCCGGGTAGAAGTAGTCATAGAACACGCGCTGGAACTCCTCCCAAACCATAGCCTGCTGCTGACCTGCCTATCAGATCACGTCCCACCACCTCTTGGCGGATTCTTGAAGCATGTTGGTGGAGAGCTTGAACTGCCTCTCTGGAGGCGTCTCTAGATGCTCTAAGATAGTCAGCATGGCTTCCAGCCATTACTATGCATCCTAAGGACCGCCTTCCCCCAAGAACGTGGGAGGAGGATGCTGCTGAAATACCCACGTCAAATCTACCATAGACTTGGCAGGAGGCGGCGCTCCCTGGAAGGCATGCATCATCCTCATGAAACCTTCCATGAACTGTGCATCTGCACCTGCAATTGGTATAACAGCCGGTGCCAAGGCTGGCCCGACTGGAGGATCGGCAGGAAGTCCCTGATCAACCCTATCTCTTGTCTGATCACTGCCTGACGATAGACATACGACTGGAGGATGTCTCAGAGGCATAGCTCTGAAAGATCTAAAAAACACCTTAGATTAGGAAAATAGGGACAGTGAACACAATGGTACAAAACGTAAACAGGGGAAGAAAACACACAGGTTTACAAAACCTGACTACACGGCGTGTCTTCTTATCCCACTGAAATGGGCATGTACTCCTTCCCTACAAGTCATGTACACTTCAAACAACACGGCATGTTGCACCCACACACGGCGTGTACTTGAAAACTGTTCCCATGCCCGAGTCTCCTTACATGGCTAACCCACACGGTCTGACTTAACCCGAGGCTACACGGCGTGTTCTTAGTACACATGGCATGTACTAGACAAGGCTTCGGCGTCCCGTGTTTGTTAAACACATGGCCGTCTACATGGCTGAACCTTACACGGCGTGCTCCGAACAAACACAGCATGCATAGGCAAGGTGACCCCGTCCCGTGTTGTTCATGAAACGGCCGGGTACCTGGGCAAGACTACACGGCATGTTCCAAACAAACATGACGTGAGGAAAAGAAGGTAACACCGGCCTGTGTTGTTTGTGACACGGCTGGGTACCTGGAAAGGACTACACGGCATGTTCCCTAAGGACACGACGTGTTCTACCCGAGATTCCCCGGCCCGTGTTGTTAGTGACATGGCCGGGTACACGGCTCTGAACTTACGCAGTGTGTACCAATCGTACACAGTGTGTTCCTGAAGTTACTCCTACAGCACTGTGTTCTTCTCACACGGTCAGTGACACGGCCTGAACACTACACGACGTGTATCCAAAAAGTACACGCCGTGTATTCTGGGTTTTTCTGAGCAGTAGCTCAGAAACTGCTCAGACTCCTAGAACCACTAAAAACAAGGAAAAGAGGTTCCAAATTTCGATCTGTGAGGGACCATACTCCCTGTTAATCAAACCTCAGCATCTCCTGCAGTCACATACAAGTAAAAAACAATCTCTCTCTAACATAACAGTAGGGATTATATCAAGAATCTATCACAATAGCATGCATAATCTACACAAAGCCTTTCACAACAGCATGCAATCTGTAATGAACCCTAGATGGCATGGCAAGAATGCATGGAATGTGATTTATATAAGTGCCTACACGATTCATGAGATGGCATATCGTCATCTCATTGGGATGCGACAGAAATAAAACCTAAATATCAAAACAATAATAGCACAAGTCATGTGAATCACTTTAGGTGATATCAAATCAACCATAAAATATCAAAACCAGAAAAACTACAATTAACGAGGTAGTATAGCTTTTCCATGTACATGGGTTTGATACTGACGAGCTCAACTTAATGCCAAGTACTGAATCCGTCCTATCCCTGGATAAAGTCTCCAAATAGCCAGCATGAGAAAAGAACTCCTCTGATACCACTTTGAAACGACCCGAATTTGGAGCCCCTCTATTGGTGCCCGATACCCGGTTTGCCACATGACCTCAAGCATGTTTCCCCAAACGCCAAAGGCTGCCGACTAGCAGTGAGGGCCTTGGAGAGTCGTTGGGGAGACTATGCCCTCATTTGGTAAGGTATACAGTGGAAAAACAATAGTCAACAGTAGAAACAGTAACAACATGCATAACAACAGAAACCAAATAGCGGAAGAAATGAATCTATATAGAAATAATGAAAATGATACAGTAGGTACAAGTATCTATGGAAAGAAGCAAACACAACAACGTGCTGGAATACAACTGAAAACAAGTGCAAATGAAGTAAAAAATAAACTCATCAGCATCGTGAGCCCCGGATCGGTCCCATGCACTCCAGGTCCAGTGCAATCAAGATTCTGAACTAGAAGGGCGCTTGGCCTTATCTATACCTGCAACAACATAGTCTGCTTGGGCCCAAAAGCATCGCCCAAATAGGGTGTGAGATACAATCCTAGTAGACAATCACCCAAAGATTTGTGCCTAATAGTCAATGAATACAAATCCTGTAATAAAATAGTAAGCAGTAAACAGGAAACCACAAGCATCTACAGTTCACAGTTCTAACAAAAAAAAGTGCACAAGTAAAAAACCAGAAACAAGAAGAAAACAGGCAACCCTCTGGGTGGATCTCATAGCCTAACCCCAATGGTTCAACCTATAAGTACTAGCTACCATCTAGGAGGCACACACAATCTCACCCCTCTGGTTCAGCTATAAAATTAAGAAGACTCTCTAGGGAAGCACTCACCATCAATTTCTCCTATAGTATCGTATCGTTCTAAAGGCTCTCTGGGGAAGCACTCAACATCTATTCCCTCTGTGTCCCAGGTCGAGGAACTATAGACTCTCTGAGGAAGCACTCAACGTCAATTCCCCCTTTGGTCTCGCATCGTAATTAAAAGACGCTCTGGAGAAGCCCTTCCATCAATTCTCCCTTTAGTCTACTACTCTAGGGTCTCACAGTCCTGAGTGAAACTAAACATGCTTAGCGCGTGTGTACATCATCCAAGTAAACCTCAAGAACTACTTGTCTATCAGCTAAGGCTCAGCAGCAAAACAAGGTAGTACTTCCACTATCCTACGACTAAGAATGGCAATTTGCAGAATGCCAAACAGGCAGAACAAGCATAGAAAACATTCAAGGTACTTTAAAATGACCATAATCATAGGCAAAACATCTACTATGTCAATCAAGCAAAGCGGTCAATCGAAGAAGGGAAAAAAAGGAACACGCAATACCCCATTCATGGGTATTGTTGGAATTTGCACAAAATATTCATAAACATTCTACAAAAAGGCACAAACCACCTACCTCGATCCTAGGTGATCGATATAAGTGAACCATGATGACAGATTCCCCTTGGAACGACGTAGATCTGAGAAAATGCACAAAACATTCATCCCACGATAACCTGCAAACGAGAAGGAATCAAGAAACAAGGATAAATAATAAAGAGGAACTCACCACTGTGATTCAAACGCAATCGATTATGCTCGAATCAGAGAACGGATAGCGAGGTGGGAGCTCGTCGATGATTCGGCCTTACGGGTCACTCTCGGATGAACGGAACCTAGAAGGATATGTTTCTGTGCGTCAGGCGCAACCCCGATTAATTTAGTAAAAAAATAAAGTACATGGCGTGTACTTTTAGAGTACACGTTGTGTACTGGGTCTTTACCATACTCTGCCAAAATCGGCCTCTACGTCACCCCTACACACCCTGTGTGTGGCCCGGGCACGTCCAGCACATGGCTTCGATTCGGAGAAGAGTACACAGCATGTACTCATAAAGTACATGACGTGTACTTTGAAAATTTCCAAAAAAATAATTTTTCTTAAAAACTCCAGAAAAAGGGAAAAACATACCTGAACAAAGATCTTGGTTCTTACAGGTCTCATGAGTAATCATTCTACCATAGTTGATTTTTATTTCATTACATTAATTAATGATTTAACTTAGATTATTATAGAACTTTTCATAAAACCAAATTAAGTAATAGTTAACTTATTTAAAACATATATAATTAAAGTTGATAAAGATCTAGGAGTGTACATTTTGAAATGAAGAATAGATAATATAAGAGATTTTATAGGAAATTAATTTTTATATTATATAGAAAATAATGGAATTAAAAAATAATTAAGTGTACCTTATACATCATAACATAATATAATTTGTTAGTTTAAAAATTGAAGCTTAGTTGAAATGGATTGGAAACTGTTTGTGTAGAATAAACTTTCTATGTTTTATGTTTAAGAAACTATATATATTGTTGTATAGATTCAGAATAAAGGGTTTATGAGACTTGATATTAATAAAACACCATAAAAATAATGATTTTATAGGATCCCTACTACGAAATACTTCAATGTATTTGGAGTTATATGTTTCATAAATATCAATAGTAGTAATCTGGGTAAATATGAATAAAAAGAATATGATGGAATTTTTATGTGTTTCCATTCAAATGGAAGTGGATAAATGTATTGGAACAAATAGTCAAATAATATTATTGATTATTTTGTTGTTAAAATCATAGGGAACTAGTATGTTATCGTAGGTTTATTTACTCCATCATATGGTTTTTCAAAATCTAAAAGTAAGTATATTTCAAAAATTCATACTATCAAAAAATCAAGAAATATGAAGAATATTAACATTTTTGATTCGTCTCAAACTTCTAATTATGATGATGATATTGAAAATTACTCTTTTATTATACATCCAAGGCATAAAAAACATGTTTATGACATAATATATTTAAGTAATAAAGAGTTTCTCTATGTTGAATTTTCAAATAAAATGAAAAAATATTTTTATATGTTCGTTTGGGTGATCTTAGTTTCACCTTTAGAATGAAATTAATACAAGGAAATGAATGCATATTTTTTATCAAGAAAAAAATACAACTAATTTTTGGAAAAATATAGTAATGATGGTTTCTAAAGAACTTTCAAATCCCATTACTTGAGGAACCAAAATAACCAATGTTGTGGGTATATATAGTGTTAACCAAATTGAATTCAGAAGAATTATTGGTATACTTCTCTAATTTACAACATCAAGTCCAAATATTTTATTTATAGTTAATCTATGTGAAATATACTATAGTTTTCCAAGGGAATATCTTATTCCCACAACAAAGATGATTATGAGATATATCAAGGGAACACTTAGTAGTGGCTTATTTTGTAGAAGTATATCAGATTTATATCTATAGGGGTTCATTGATAATTATTGAGTAAGAGAAAATACTGATATAAAGTTGACGTCTGATGTAGATTTATTCCTTGGTGATAGTTTCATTATTCAACCTGGAATGAAGAAATATTTAGTGTCTTCGATTATAGAAAAGGTTGAGTATATAATAGCTACACATGCATGTACATAGATTCATTCAATGAAAGTGCAGATGGATAATTTAAAAGTTATTATTGAGAAACAATTATAGATACCTTTTGATTAAATGAGTTCCATAAATCAATGAAGTGATCATTTGTAGCACTCAAGATCAAAACATAATGATATCAGGTTCCATTTTTAAAAAATATTGTTCCAAGTGGTGAAATAAAGATTAATTTTATTTTTGATGATAATAATATTTAATTAATTTATTTGAAGTCATTACCAAGAGTGATATTTAAAGATATTAGAAAAAACATCACATTTAAACTTATCCTCATTCTTGAGGAAGTGTGAAAATCAAACCCCCAATGTTATTTGGATTGTGTTGAAAAAAGGTGATAAATAATTAAACAACTCTTTACTAAAGCAGTAAATAATTGTTGTCTGCAGTGTGCACTACCTTGAAATTTGAATCTATATATAATATTTAATGGGTGAGTTTTTAAATGTGATTGATTTATGTATTAATATAGATGGAAATCATTTACGTCACCTAACTACACTTTTTGAGACCGAGGAGTGGTAGTATGCCCAAGACATTACCTTTTCTTGTCATGTGGTGCATGATTTTTTCATACAAGATATGATTTTATTTTTTTAATTATTACATTATTTTATGAGTTTTAGAATAGATACGAAACTAATATCTATATATTTTAAATAATTTAATAATTTTTCCAAAAAATCCAAAAGTGGGTGATAGATGTACCATTAGACATGTTCATGAAGTTGTTATTAGTTTACAATTATTACCATCCTTATTTGAGAATAAATAAAATTTTTGAGATGTTTTTGAGGTGT
Organism: Viscum album; assembly: GCA_963277665.1. Taxonomy (NCBI): domain Eukaryota; kingdom Viridiplantae; phylum Streptophyta; class Magnoliopsida; order Santalales; family Viscaceae; genus Viscum; species Viscum album. The sequence continues at coordinate 480,765,551 of OY728134.1, forward strand.
TTAAAATTTTTTAGATATTGGTTGGAGGTAGTTTAATGAATTAATTCTAGGAATCTAATGATACTGCTTAAACTAAGAAAACATCTAGTGTCCCTAGTGTTAGTCTTTGGAATTCATTATCAAAATACATCATTAACTGTAAGTAATCCATTTCATAAGTATAATTATTTGAATCGATGAGTGTAATAATTTTTTAGAATATATTTTCAATATAATCCTTTTAGATTATCATATGACTTTCTAACTGAGTATAAAACATTAAATTACTCATTGTAACTCTTCATTGTAATTCTTGATGAGCGTAAACCGTTGGAAGTCCCCAGTGTAAGCCATTAATGATTTGATTTTTTTTTTGATGTTTTGATAGATAAAGAACTCATATTTCTAGAATTTTAATATTCAAAAGGAATTAAATATTACTATTGTTAAAGTATTATTCACATATTAAATTATCATGATTTTTCAAATGGATCAAGATCCTGACTTCTAATAATCAAATAATTAAACCATATGTGATTATTTAATATTAAAGAATATAGATATTTGGTTCTCTATACAGAATGGATGGATACCTCCCTATAGGGTTAGGTGTAATGAAGACCCCACAACATTTTATTGAAATTTTAATACTTGTTTTAGTCATCATGGAAGAGTTACGAAGAGGGTGAAATAGAGGTTACTTCACAAGAGATAATTGGTAAACAGAAAGAGAAATAAGACCATTCTATATTAAAGGTTGTTGTGAAAATATGAGAAGAAAAATAGAATTAAATAGGTTATATCCCATTACTAATAACCATTTTGAAATTCTAGTCATCCAAAAATAAGGATCTCCACACCTCAGGATATTTCTTGGTTTCTACCAGATTTCATGCATGTGGATTATTAAAAAGAGTTCAAGTATGTGAGATCAATTGAGAAGATTCATGAATGGGTTTTTTTTTGTTGAGATACCAGAAATTAATATAGTTAGAAGTTGAATTTAACATTTGAAATGTTTTTTAATTTAATATAGAATATTTTTATATTTTGGGGTATAAAGATGACAATAAAAGATTGATAAAATTATTGAGGATTGTGTTGTATGATTCTATTGATTAATGTTTCAATAATGTGGAGACTGAATTTATTTCTCCTAAATTATATTAATTCTAGGGATTTTAAAAATAATGAATATCATATACTATAAAATTGGGATAATATATATGTGATAGTTACATAAATAAAAAGAATCAAAATAATGATATAAATAGAGAAGAAGAGAGTTTGGATTTTGAAGATATAAATAGATTATAATCATCTATTTGAGGTCGATCATTTTGGAAAATTGAATCTGATTCTGAGATATAAAGATATAATCATCAAATATTTCTTCTCCAAGTGAGAATATTATTCTATCAATAATTAAAGTCTCAAGGTGAATATCATAAATAGTATCTAAGAAACTTTATTCACAAGAGGTCATTCTCATCTCATTCTAATATTTTTTAACCTACATGATGCTATGTAAATTCAAAAAGGAAGATAACAAACAATGATATATGATTATAAATGGAATATCCACATGTATATGATCAAAAAAATATAGTACATATATCTATTGGAGTCAAACATAGAAAGGATTAAGAACACAGAGTAGATAATAAGCTTGTAAAAACAACTTTTTCCTTATCTAGTTTACTTGTTCATTTCATATAGGTAAGGATGAGTAAATATATTGAGTTTATCATGTAATAAATATAATTACATTTTTATTTTTAATCAAATAAAATATTAAAATACAACCACTACTAATTTAACCTCCGCTCCTCTCACTGGTGCACCAGTTCTTGGGGAATTTAGCTAGAAGAGGAATTGTCACAACCTGGGGTACCACACTGAAATGAATTTTCGAGTAAAACTGAAGAATTAGAAAAATGAATAAAGGAAAGATAAAATAAAAAATGTTTCATCCAACCCACAAATGTGTGAAATCACACCAGATTTTTATCATATTATCAGATCCCACCAAGCATCATGGAGGCATAGAATATATCATTAACAACACTCATAGTATAGGGTGACAATACAACATTTTTGGATGAGTAGAAAAAAGGTTTGTTCCATAATATATAACCATGAGAGAACCATTTATTATTGTTGTAAAATATGTTATTATAAAGAAGATAAAAAATTTATTGAAATTTTGATGTGGGATATGTTTTTTGGGATCCAGTGGAGAATAATATTGTGTCGTGATGACAAGTACCATGTCATAATGTTTTTTTTGTGGAGTTATCCACTGTAGGTGATAAATACAATAAATTTTTGGGTTATGCCTTTTTAAAAACCAAGGAATACGATGCATATAGAGTAGAAAAAATGTTATAAATCATAGCCCATACACCCGTTAATTCATACTGTAATTAAGGATAGAATTTAAACCCAAATCAAAACCAAAATTATTATAAGTAGCACTATTATTTTTAATAGATCCATATTTTTAAGAGAAGATACTTGAACCATGACATATACACATGAGGAGAGTATGTACGATTTTATATCGTTGATATATCTCATTATGCTATAATGGGTAGTGTTGTGTCTTGATGAGGTTTAGTTTCATAAATAGGTCATTTTTTGAATTTTTAGGAAAGATGGGGACACTTTTACAATTTTTTATTGAATTTTCATAGTCCTTTAAATTTAACTACAATTATTAATGTTGTATTTTTTTTAATGATTTTTTAAATTTGTTTTGTAATTTCAATCATTTTTATTGGTTTCTAGATCCATTATTATTAATTTATTTATTTTTTCACTTTCATAAGATATAAAACGAATTCATGATTGAATAATTTTCCAACCTGAGTGTCTAGTCACTTAATTGGTTAGAGTTCAACTGTGGAATTATTGATTTTTATTTATTATATCAATTTCATTCATGATTATTTATTTCTATTAGGAATCACTTTTGGATTAAAACATATATCTTATTCAATGATATGTATTTGAGAAAAGGACATGTTAAGGGGGGATCCACAAAGTGATTGATAAAATTAAACTAGGATTATTTTATTGGATTTATCTTTTTTCCTTTAAGATTAAAAATAACATATTTAATTTGATTTATTTCTCTTATTCAGATATCTATATTAATTTATTTTGAACTGGTGGATTGAACTATAAAAAATTCAGAATCTTTAGAGAAATCCTTCAACCAAGTGATTTAATCCAATTTATAAATTGAAGAGGTTGTTGACTTCTATAAATAGATAATTTGAAATTTATTTCTCACTTTTGAATTAATTTATTTAACTTAACCTTTTATATTTTAGTTTTAATTTTATTTCATCTATTTAATTACAATACCTTTTATTTTAAAAATAAAGCCTATGTTTTTCTATTGAGGTTCTCACATTTTTTTTCAGGGGATCAACCTCGGAATTTCACTTTTTCTACATATTTTTCTAGTAAAGGACCAAGAACTCTTAAATTATATTCCTTGATAGTCCATTGATAGTAATGATGTTGGTGGGTGAATCAAAGTTTTTTCCATCATTTTTGGGGGTCATTGTAAACATAGGATCACAAAAACCCATATTGATTAATCAAATTCTATTCTGACTATGTTTCCCTTTTCTCTTTTTATTCTCTTCATATGAATGGGTGTTTTCATTTTTTCATTGTAGGAAGTTCAGTATATGATTATAATGCCAAAACTCTATAGAAAATCCTTGATTCATGAGAATACTATGATTAAAATATAGGGATCAATATGTTTTTATTTTCACACTAATTATCCACCATGGCGGAGAATGTTCACCGCACTACACCTAGTAAACTTTATATCTATTTTTCTATTGATACTAAACACTATAGAGCATAAAAATTAAAAAGTATAGAACCATGAAAGACTATGGTTTAACATACATTGATGACGCTACCTGGATTATTGTTCGTCCTATGATATAGGTGAGTAATTTTGGGATTAAACTAATCCTTATTGAGATAATACAAAATATGGTACAATTTATGTACATGAAAATATAAGATTCATAGATCAATTTATCAAACTTCATAGAAGTTTCTGAAACTTTCAAGATCAATGGAGTGACATCAGATTCTATACGGTTGAGGGAATTCCCATTCTCACTTCATTAATGATATAAATTAATTTCATGTCTTAATCAAATAGGTCTATTATAACTTTGGATGTGTTAGTGAAGTTGTTTTTAGAAGAAAAAAATTCATTATCTAGGCCATAGAAGTTGCATAATGGTATCTACAACTTTTTCCCATGTAACATCCATGTCCAACCAATTGGATTGGGATGGGTTGGATATTCCATTGACCATAGTTGGTACTCACAAGACACCAAAGGATATAAATAAATGTCAAGGGATAACATAGAAATTGGGAGATTATTTTCCCTTTAAAAAGAAAAAAACTTGTCAAGAAAAAATAAACAAACTATACAATTCATGGACATAAAAAAATATAAATACCAATAAAACCACAATATTAGAGTAGAAACAACAATATATAATAGGGAATTCAAGAAGATCAAAATAAATCGAAAAATAGAAATACTAATTTGGCATCACTCCAACTAATCCATAATAGAACTCAGTGGTCCAAACAACATCCCGATTGATCAGCATCATGGTGATCCACTAGATAAATATGATACCTTTAATTTTCTTATTTAATTATGAATAATGTATTAATATGAAATTAAGTTCATATTTAGTGGGTGAATAATCATACAGAGAAATATTTCCCCAAGTGACATCTCGAATCATTCCCCTATGACAAGAACATGTTATCTCATAGTTCAAAATATAATTTATAATAATGAGAGACACATAAAAATATTTTACGAAATTATGTCAATTTATATTAAAATAAGAAATATTTATGATTTATTACCACTTTTAATATGAAAACCACATCCATTCACTCATACACACATGCATTCTAGGTGATAGTCCCAAAATCGTGAGTGGATACTAATAGATTAACTAAGTCATCACCAGGTGACCAATCTTTAGGTGCCTTCAGTTTAGAAATACACCTAGTATTCTGAGTAACATTAATGAATATAAACTCATTCTAAACATGTATTCATATTTCTAGTGTCACTTACTTCAACATAAAAAATTTCATTCATTTTAAAAATTTCATCGAACAACTTGCTTCTGTTAATCTAAAGATATAATTTAAAAGTATAAATTAAAGGGTGTTTTATAAAATCCATTCAAATTCCCAAGTTCCCAAATCATAAAATAAAATGAGTTTCCTTTGATAAATCATTCGATTTTTCCTTTTAATGTCCAAGAAAACATTAATATAAAACTATTTCATCAAGTAGTAAAGAGGGAGAAGTCACGTACCTCTCAACAAGTGATGAAAATGGTGACTGACACAATGAATACTCTATGATTGGGATTAAAACATCTTTCCTTCAATAGATCTAACCAGGATCTCATAAAAAATATCATAGACCATATATATTTCCATAACTAATTAAATATATAATTTTGGGTGATATTTGATTAGAATATCTAAAGCGAAAGAGAGAGAAATGAGGATTACTATTTATTCAGAAGATCCAATTCACATAGATCCATAAAAACCAACTTCTATATAGAAATTATCCACAAGTAATGCTTAGGAGAGGAGATGAGTTTGATATCAAAATATTGGAGAATAAAATTGATAGTTTTCAGGGTCAAGCCTTGGGTAATCTCTATTTTAAAAATTTATTAAATTCAAGGAACATGGTTTGTGAAATTTTGATCTGACCATGTGCATGATATTGTCTCCAAAAAAATTCCTCAAATGGTTGGATGACATGGTTTCACAAACTATGCACCAGCCATGATTTTACCTCTATCTGCACATCCATAGATTCTCCTCGAACCTATATATTTTGATAAAATTATTTCTAACAATATTACAACATAGAAACTGCTAGAATCTATTACACAGTTTCCTATTAAAGTTTTATGGTTTTATCTGACTATTCGTAAGAAGTGAACCCCCATAAACACTTCCAAAACACTCCAAAAATAATCAAAGATCAACCAAAGTATTGTATAACCTTAAAATAAATAATAAAAAGATAAAGTAACTAATACTAGGGGTTTTACATTCTCCCACCACTAGTATTATTTTCCCTAGTAAGATAGGAATTTTTTATTCTTTGGAAGAGCTTGTGATATTGCACCAGTATGAAGTCTTCATGTTTCCAAGTTTCTTCTGAAATTTGACCATGATTCCATAAATATAAAACTAAATGGATACTATTTTCATGTAAACATTTCTCTTATATATCGACAATATATGTCAGTATGTGTAGTAAGGTATCATCTGGTGCTAGATTAATGTGGTCCCACTAAATCACAATGTCAGGATCATGCTTATACATCATCAATTATGATAAATGAAATATATTGTGTATGGAGCTAAAAATTGGTGGTAAATCCAAATGATAATAGAAATCACTAATCTTTTCCTATATTTATAAATTATTTATGTACTAAGGATAAAATTTATCTTTCATACCCAGATATTAATTCCCTATCCTTAGAGGTACTTTCAACAACATGTGATCTCACACATCAAACAATAGTATCCAATTATGATGATTTGTATAAGATTTCTGATGACTCTGATCCATTTTCATTATTTTCTTGATCATCTAAATTTTCATAGTCATCTCATTAACAATACGATTTCCCAATAATGATGTTTCTCTAGCTCTGCCAAATAAATTGGGGACAAGAAAATGACTATACAATGCTCTAAAAGGATCTATATGTATCGAGGGATGATGACTATTATTATCAAATAACTCCGCTAATAGTATATGATCCTACAATGATCCATTTAAATCCCAAAAAAAATGAGAATTCCATCTAACATTTAGATTACACATTCATATTTTCTAACCATTTAGCTATAAAAAATTGTTCACATGGAAACCTAGGTATCCAAATATTGTTATATAGATCAAAAAATCTGAGAGGTAAAATAAGGATCTTGGTCAGAGATGACTAAAATTAATATTTCACAAAAATTTATAACTTATTTAATATAGATATTTTCAAAGTATTCCACCATATTAAATTCACAAATATAGATTAAGTGATCTGACATTATGATACAATCCACAATCACATGTATGGTATTGTGTTTCCAAACCATTCTTCGGATAATTATGAAAACAATCTATATCTATGTGCTCCCATTTCTAAATAAATATTATAATAGATGGAAATATACCATATGGTTTTTTGTTCTCATCCTTGACCTATTGAAATGTGATCTAACTTGAGAAATAATATTCCCACATTATTTTCCTTCCAACCCACCAAAAAGGAGTTTGAAATGATTTATAGATATTCTAAATCCAAAAACAAACAATCCAGTTTCATAGGTGGTATGAAAGAATAGTTTTCCCTTGAGAATAATGCAGAATGAAAATTCAATCCTGATAATGAAACACATCATTCCTATATTGTTTCCATCCCTCAATGATACCATCATCATTATGTTTTGACATAATGGTATCTTCATCAAAAAAAATTATTTAATCATCCTTAACTTGTTCAACCAATTCGGGAATAAGAGGAACAAGACTAATAATTGAAACTTTATTTTTCACGATGTAATCCAAATTCATACCCACTATAATAACCATCAATTGCCACTAATTACAATCATGTTTGGATAATTAATTGTATTTATTTTTTCTTAAATAATATTCAATGGAATTTTCATTTTAGAACATATAAACCATGTCAAAATCAAAGATATGAACATATTTTATTCATCATCTTTATCACATATTCAAATATCTTTGTGAAAAAATGTGTTTAAAACATTTTTTTGTTTGAACATCGTGAATTTATCACAAAAAATATAATATACCAATTTTTTAATATAATTCACTATAACATCCAATTGAAATTGATTTTTCAAAAATGTATTTTCATGATTATCTGTCTATCAAGATCCATAAGCTTCCATGTGATCTTATTCCATGATAACACAGTCTTGGGTATATTCATAAGAGTCACAATGAACCAAATAACCCTTCCCATGTTCTATAAAAACAATAATGTTTATAGAATTTATTCTATACAAATGATCCGAAAATAATTGTTGAAAATTGTCACTCCACTGTAATGGAGTTTCCTTTCACATTATCATTTTCATAAGTGATTCATGAAAAAATAATTCATGAATTAAGTGAGGAAAGTAAACTACTCAGACAATAAAGTTATGAATATCAAAGAAATTATTTGGTGGTTTCCAAGATACAACAGCTAATATCTTTGAAGTGTATAATGATAATACATTCTCACAAATTAAATAGCCAGGGAAACTATCTTCTTATATCCATAAATTTCATTTAGAGAATTTTTCAAAAAATCGGTTCTCTCAAGAAATTCTCAACACTGTCTCAAAATTTTAATCATATTCATTCAAAGTTATTGAATACTGTACAATTACATCCAAAAATAAAACACTGATAGCTTCTACGTATTTATGAAATACATGATTTATAAATTTCATGAAAACAACTGGTACATTTCTAAGACCAAAGTTCCTAATCATATATTCATAACAACCACGATGACTCCTAAACATTGTTTTTGGAAGATATTATTTCCTAAAATGGGGTTGGTGATACTTAGAGCATAGATCATTTTTACATAACCATTGAGGTCCATTAAATTCATCTAAAATGTAATAAATATGAGGTATTGAATAAATATTATTTATTTTAACCTGATTTACCTTACAAAAATCAACATATAATCATAATGAAAAATATTATATCTTGAATAATAGAACTTTAGTATACCAAAGAGACAGACCTAGTCTAATAAAGAATTTGCATTCCAATAATTATAATTGGATTTGAAACTCCATTAACTCTAATGGTTCAATTGAATATGTTGAAATTGAAATAGTATTTTTCTCTAGTGGGAGATATTTGAAAATATCATATCCCATTCCGTTGGAAAACTGGTGATATTTTCAGGAAACATGTTTGGATATTGATCCAATATGGTAGGAAATTTTACAGTATTAATTGTTTCATTTTGGAAAAATTGACTACTACTAATTAATAATAAATGTCTTCAGCCATTGGTGTTAATGTTCGTACTTTTCCAACCATAAAATCATGTTATTATTTAAAGAGATTCACCATCCCATTTGGAGTGTAAAATTTACTCTTCATGTATAACAACCAATATGGTACATGAAATAAACTAACCAATCTATTCCCATGATCAATTCAAGGACATCAATGTCTAATATAGAAAATTTCTAACTAAACTAGACTCCAAGGGTTTTTATAGAACAAAAAACACATTTAAATCCAATACACTCTAACTATTTTAATTGTGTCTAGATACTCATCATTAGTGGAATCATCTCAATATGGAACCCCGTTAAATTAACCACACATAAAGAAATAAAAGATTTTGGTTCAATAATATAAAATGGAACTTCAATTATTGTTGAATTAATTAGAATTGTACCTCACACTATCTAAGGACCTAATTAGTTTTCCATGATCACCTTATCAGCACCATAAAACATCTTACTCACTCCCCTTTGTTCCATTCTTCAATGTTGTGGTTTCATTGTATGAGTAGCCAGGATATTCTATTAATCACCCAAATGTTCGTGGTTCTGAGTATGAGAATTAATCTGATGTGATTTTTTAGTTAAAACATAATATGTCTGAGACATGTGAGATGTAGTCCAAATATATGAATTATTTGTGCTTTGACATTAACACTAAACATGTCACATTGGATTATATTTGCGACATAATTTTGCAAGTTTCTTACAGTCTATATTTATATGCTCAATCAGTCCATATTAGAGACATAAATGCTTTCTTTTGGGTCAAGGATAAATGTTAACTGATCTGGTGTTTTTATTTTCATATGTTATTCCTCTTTTGAAGTATATACCACTCTTATTATTATCATCATTATATTTCCCACAAGTTCCCATAGAGACAAACATAATTCTTCCAATAATATTTCCAAATATATCCATTTACACTGATATCACTTTATTAACTATCTTTATATAATAATTAATAAAGAGCTAAAATATCTTAGAATGAATTTGAATTCCTAGTCCATACATGAAGATATGTTCCTCAAAGGATGAACTAAAAAATACTTCTAGAGAAAAATAAACAACGTTCGTGATATTAGTTTCATATTCCATCATCACAATATTATTTTTATTAAGGTTGAAAAAATATATTATTCTAGCTATTTTGATGTTATGAGTGTAGAAAAAAAATTTAAACAATATCAAGGTATCCCTATGTAGTAACATTGATAAATTTATCTTGGATAGAAAAATCAAACAATTTGAATCAAGATCCTCTAACTTTTATATTTCTTACATGACCATTAGATCAATCGGTGATCAAATTAAATTCAAATTTTGATTCATTCTATTAAGTTGCAGGACTTATTTTTTATTTTATGACTCCCCCTGATATATTGTTGGATTATATTTCAAAATTTTCATATATAGATCTTCTTGATAACATTTATCCTTTCAATTCCCCTTATCAAAAGCATAAAAATATTAAACAATTCTCTAAAAATACATTGGTTCACCTATGCCTCAGGTGGAACCATGTTTTCTATGGCCTCTATTTCCTGGTTTCTACGTCATTTATCCAATTCCATTTCTATATAGAAAGGAAAAATCCCCACTTAGTCCTTACTCACTAGAAAATAAAGTCTTAGAATATTCTAAATCATCAATAGAAACAATCAATAGAACCAATTTCCAAAAAACATCAAAAATAATATGAACAATGCAGCCCTAGTGGGAAGTAGATGTACTAATGCATAATATGATAAACTCATTGGATAAACCCACATCGATGAGATGAAATAACACTTAAAAGTATCTCTAAATAATTTTTATACCCATACAACCATGGTAACATTATTCCAGCATAAAGTGGTCAAAACATCATTTTATTATAAACATTTAATGTTATGACTTTCATAGTGCCTTACTACCATCCCATGTTTATCTATCAACCAATAATGATACCATTTGTAACATCCAAATCCATACCATTATCTTGGGTTGGGTTGGAGGTTATAATGACCTACTTTTATGTCCCCAAGACAACAAAGGCTGGAAATAAATTTCAAGGGACCACCTAGAAATTGGGGGATGATTTTACCATTAAAAACAAAAAAAACTATTCAGATAAAATATGAACAACCAAACCAGCTATATTATGAATTAGTATAGACAATAAAACTCCAAAGAAAAAATGAGTAAAACTAAAATATCAGAGTAGTAGTGACAATTTAAAATAAAAAAACTCAATAAGAATAAAATAAGTCCCAAAATAAAAACACCATATTGGTTTTACTCTAACCAATATATAATATAACCCTATGATATAAACAACATTCTAAGGGATCGTCATCATGATGCTCCACTAGAGAGATATTATACAATTCATATAACTCTATCATGAAGAATAATGAATTTTTACATAGTAAAGTTCATTTGGAAGGGGGAGTAATCATAAATAGTATGATTTCCCCAAGAGGCTTCCTTAATCATGTCATCATAAAAAAAACATATTACCTCATTGTTCAAAATATAATTTACAATACAGAGATGAAAAAAAATAGTTTATCAATTTAAAACAGTTTAAATTGTAAACAAGAAAAATTATTTATTACTACCAATTAAAATATTGAAACAAAATCCATCCACCCATATATACATGCAAACCAAGTTATAGTAAAATACCCATTAGTGGTTACTCACTGATACACCAAGTCATCCCTAGGTGTCCAATCTCCAGGTCCCACCAATGTGGAACTTCACCCCTTATTCATGGTCATGTTAATGAAAAATAACTCACCCAAACCATTTATAACATGTTCTATTATAATTAATTCCAAATAAAACTTTTAATTCCTTTTAAAAATTTCATAATATAACTTTCTTATGTGACACCTAAACAATAATTTGAAAACCATAATTTAAAATTATAAATCAATGGGGTTTTCCAAAAATCCATTCAGATACCCACTTTCCCAAATAATATATAAAAAAAGGATTTCTTTAAGAAATAAGTCAATGTTTTCTTTTAAGGATACAAGAAAAACATTCAAATGAAACTAATTATTCAAGTTATATAATAAGTTGGGAAGATAGAGAAGACACCTACCTATCAATGGGAATCAAAAACATTGAATGACACTATAAAACCTCTAAATTCAAGTTCAAACCATCTTTCATTCAATAAATAAAATCAACATCTCATCAAAACACATTATATATAAAAGATATATCTATAAGAGATTCGATCTTTCATTATGGGTGAGAGGATATGTTATTGTCTACTTAAGAAGATAGAAAATAGAATCTTACCATTGACCTATGAGATATAATGCACTTAAATCAAAAAAAATATGGCTTTTGGATCAAAAGAAACCAAAAAGAACTCTTAAAAGAGGAGAATATTTTTAAATCCTAATATAGGAGAAGAAACATTAAAGTTATTGGGGTTAAAACTGAGTTAAAATCTAATTTTAGGGTATTAAATTCATCACAAATGGATACGATGCACTTTTTGGGAAATTTTGTGTATGTTACTACCTCCAAACCACCCCCACATATGGTTAGATTTCTTAGTTTGAACAACCATGTGTTGTGATTTTCTCTTATTCTCCTCATGCACAGTTTCACTTAATACCCACATGGTTTGTATAATGTTTTTTCCATTCATGTACATTCCTAAAAACTCATAGAATATCTTTCATGGTTTCCTAGTGAAGTTATATAGTTTTTATTAACAGTTATTAGACAACACACCCCCAAAAATTCTTCCAAAAAACTAAAAAAATATACATAAACTCATAAATCTCAATACAAGTACTATATAAATTAAAAATACATAAGTAAATGTTAAGTTACCTAACATTGGGGGTGTTTCAACCCATAAATTGGAGAATCATCTTTTTTATCGTGGGGTCGATTCAAAGAGCTACTGAGGAAGTTCCCACATCCGGATCTTGAGGTTTGGATTCAAATGATTCTGTCTTATTACGTTTTATATCCTAAATCTCAATCCACGATTGATTCTTTAACTATTAAATATCTAGTGATGATAACTCTTAAAGTTTCATGAGGACATATAATTAAGATCAATAACAATTCTAGTTTATATTAAATTGATAGTTTTCAACTTAGAAGAGAAATACATCAAGTAGATAAATGACCCTCTTGGCTTCCGAAGTGGAAAAATAGACCAAGAAATTTTAAAACTTACAATATATAGTGTTAAAAATGAAAATGCAGTTTCCATGATCACTAACACCCATACCCATTTCACAATCTTGTGAGATATGAGAAAGTTTTCATGTATATCAAGAGTGTTTGGGTGGTTTATTGGATAATAAATCATTTTATTGAAACTCTATTAGTTATAACCAATCCCCCCAAAAATTTCAAAATACTTATAATCAGGGAAGGTTGGTATATCTTAATCCATAAAAATTTAGGCTAGAAAAAATAGAAATATGTCCAAAATTTCAACCAAAATAAGGTTCAAATCATATAATCACCAAAATATAAATCATAGAGACCATTATAACCATTCACAATCCATTGAAAACAAACCAATCAGCCTTTGTAGAAATTATGACCACAGAAACCCTCTAATCCCCCAAAACAATCCCTCTAGTACATGATTAATGATGTCATTCAGAATTTAGATAAGTGGATCATAATACATGATATCTATTAATCAATAAATAGTACACTCTCTACAGTATCAAGAACCAAATGGGGAAAATATTTCAAATATTTTCAAAGAGAGTACCTAGTATATTGTCTAGAAATGAGAAAAGAACCAATATTGGGGGTGAAGGCTGGGACACTGCATATTGAGAAAGAGTTGGATAAAAATAAATACAAAAAATAGTAAAAGAATTTGAAAAAGGTAAAAGAATTAGATGAATATAAAAATGAATAAAAGAGAAAATTGGAGAAAATGTTCCGAAATAAGGAGAAGTAAAATATGGAAAAATATTTAAATTAATCCCAAAAAGAATTTGAAGAATAAAAAAACAAGGATCCTTATAGATATCCATTACTATTACTAGAGAGGTTGAGATAAGGGTTATTTGAGAGCCAATATAAGATGTTTCTATAAATTTTCAAATAGCTTCATATCACAAAAGATATTAAACAAATATTTTATTATTCTATGTTTTTAAAAGAGTTTTTATCAAATAAGAATAACTATGGTTTCTATAGAGGTTCCTTTTTTAGTGAAGAAGTCACATTAGTCATTAAAAGTAAAATCCATATAATTATGATAGATACATGGAGATTTTCCATCCTATTCACCATTGGTTCCTACGCATTTATAAAGGTACTTTGTGACTTGGGAGAGATATTAAATCTAATTAACAAAAGTGTGTTTCAAAAATTTGGACTGGAAGAACCAAATATGACATGAGATAGACATAAACCTTTTGATAGATTAGTGAATTTAACCTTAATAATTCTTATATATTTTTCTTGTTTAGGTGGGGAAATTCTTTTTAGCCTCTGAAGTTTTGATCCTTGATATAATAGAAGGATATTTTCTCATTATAATTGGGTGAAAATTCTTAGAAATTGTAATGGTATTGATCAACATCAACCAAGGAAGACTTATATTTAGAGTTGGTGATGAACCGGCCCCTTTGATATTATGAAATATATTATGAACAAAACTGAATCATTATATGATCATGCCATACTTTCAACTATTGGGTACTCATTCTTCACAAGTTGATAATAATAACAGGATGAAAATACGATGAAAATCATTGATGGCATATTATAAAAAAAGGAATTATATTCGAGTATGAAGAATGAAGAATAAGTTTAAGATATGTTGTAGGTAGAACACTTATCATGGAATTCATACATAAAATTGATCCATTGAATGATCAATCTATTTTTCTGCATATTTTTTTTAAATAAACTATGGTGTTCCTTCTTGAGTGAAAAAAAATTCTTGTCATTTTCAATATATAATTGATAGAGGAAAAATAAAAAAATAGATAATACAATTCTTAAAAAGATAAAGTAGGAAACAGATTGGGTTTTTGCTGATATAAAAGAAATTAACCCCACCATTTTCATACCTAATGTACTATTGGGAGAAGCTAGAAACCCAAGAAGACTACCAAAATGTATAATCACACCACCTCTGAAGGATGTTTTCAAGAAGGAAGTTCCCAAACTCCATGATTTATAAATCATCATTTCAAAATCAAATAGTGAATGGATGAGTGGATTACAAGTCATTCTAATGAAGGGAAGGATGGTTGTGATAAAGAATAAATTTAATGAGTTAATTCATACATGGATAGCCATTGGATAGTGAGTATGTGTGGAAATACAAAATTTTAATACAACCAAAGTAAAGGATCACTTTCTACTTCTATTCATGGACTAGATACTAGAAAGAATAGTTGGACATGTTTTTAATTATTTTTAGTTGGATAATTTGTTTAAAACTCAATATTAGTGGATATATATGAACAATATAAGAATAGTTTTACCTTCCCATATAATTCTTTAACCTACGATTTCAAGTCATTTAGTAAGTGTAATGCATCTTTTCATTTCCAAAGGTGAAACTCTAACATTTTCCAGGACATAGTGGAAGAGTTTATTTCTATTTTCATTGAATATTTTTAAATTTATAAATGATCCATTAATTATATATAAATAACCTTGATTGATAACTTAAAATATGTGGAGAAAATTCTTTAGTTCTAATCTATTAAATGTTCCACATTATAGTTTAAGAAGGAATTTCGCATAAGAATATGATATCAATGTAAGGAACTAAAGTTGATCTATCAATGATTAAATAGATTTAAGAGATTCTTGATCAAACTATAGTGAAGTGGATTTGGTAAATAGGTTCCTTTTATTTTTGGTCAATATGAATTGTAAAAATAGATAATTCCTGCCACCAAAGTAAGGGTAAAATTTGTAAATAGGGATAAAACTTTTGGATAAGGCTTGAAAATTTATAAACAAATGCCTTTATCCTATTGTATGATTCTATTTCAAAAATTTCCATCCAAACGTAGAATATATGTTCACTTGGTTTCACATTTCTTTGATTATGACCTTTATATTTATTGAAGAAATAAATAAATACAAAATATCACCCTCTTGAATTGAAAATCTATAAAAATTTTACA
The DNA here is from genome assembly GCA_963277665.1 of Viscum album. Classification (NCBI taxonomy): domain Eukaryota; kingdom Viridiplantae; phylum Streptophyta; class Magnoliopsida; order Santalales; family Viscaceae; genus Viscum; species Viscum album. The sequence goes on from OY728134.1 coordinate 480,781,843, forward strand.
TAAGGATAGAAAAAGGATAAGTTTAGTTATAAATATTTATTTGAGATAATTATTATATTTTTTTATTGCGTTAATTTTTTAGTTTTTAGTTATTTAATAACTACCTTACATTCTTTCGCAACACTGACACGGTATTTATTTAATTAATAGAAAAATAAAAAATGGAATTAAACTATAAAAATAATATAATTTGGATGAATTTTTGTGATAAATGAATTTTTTAGATATATATAACATATTATAGAATTTTTAAAGGTTTTTATTCTAATTAAATTATTGTATTTTAATCATTAAATTCAAATTAATTGAATACTGCCATAAATGACATTAATGATATTTTATGAAAATAATATTTTATTAAATTATTTAAAAATTATAAAAATCATAAAATAGAAAATTTTTGGTAATTTATGGACTAAAATATAATCACTTACCAATTTTAGATCCATTTTTTACCTTATTAGTAAAACTAAAACCATTTAATATTGAAAAAATAGTAACCATGGTTAAGGTTAAAATTGGTTATCCAAGGGGTTAATAAAAAAGATAAGCTTTAAAATGAATCCAAACAAGATATAAATTAATTTTTTTAATTATATTTATTAATTAGACTCTTTTTTCAGATATATATACATTTGGAATCATTTTTATTGATAATTAATCAGTTATTTATTAATATTTTTTGTAATTCGAAGAGTCCCCCTATCCTTTCTTATAAAAGAAAACCACTTATCCTCCCTTCCTCACAAGTTTTTATTCTTCTATATTGGATAATACCTACTATAATACATTATATATTCCATTAAACCATACCTGAGATTTGTTTCTTTCCAAAATACTATCACTTAAATGATTAAGTAGTAATCTAAATGAGGATTCTCAATGAAGAGTTATAATTCTTAACTGAGAATTTACAGGTTAATTTCTTTAAAAAATCGTCTATATCCATGATATCAATTCTAAAATTGTAAATTAAGTATATTAAATATATTTATCTTTAATTATGATGATTTAACAACCACTATCCAACTTATTTTCATCATATGGTAAAAGACCCGAGTTTTCTGGATATTGAAATTCGAGCATATATTTGAATTTTTTTTATCAAGTGCTCTTCAGGGGTAAAATGGTAATTTTATCATAGAATATGGTCTCAGATAATTTTTAAGACCACTCCATTGGTCATCGAATGGGGGTTTTACCCTAGGACGGGAGTTTGGTGGAATTCTGAGTAGTTGTATTTTTGTAAGAATAATTAATATTTAAGTAATTAAATATTAAATTAGTTGGGTCGTTTCGAGTGGCTTTATCTCTTGAATAGAGTCCCAGATTAAGATTTTGACTCCTTTTTTGATTCTAGAATTGGGTGTATTCCCAAGGTGAGGTATATACTCTCTTTGGGATCGGGGAAACATGAAAATTGTTAAATTGTGGATTATTTATTTATTTATTTATTTATTTTAAATAAATTAAAAGCATATCCACCCCATTTTGAGGGTTGGAAAGAATAGTAGGAGGGAAGGTGATTCACCCTCTTTCATGATAGCCAGATCAAATAGGGAAGGTGTTGGAGATGCCTCCAGACATCATCCATGGCATAGATCAGGACTGGATTGAGGTGCAGTAGCATCCGAGAGGAGACTTGGACCTGAAGATTCATTGTTTACACCATGAGGTAGGACGATTTTGAGTTGTATGCCCTAAATCCCTATATATAAGTTTTTTTTAAAGTTTTAAATCCTTATTATGACTTCTAAGGACCCCATGGGGTCGATGTTTGCTTGTTTGGGGGAAAATGCGGGTTTCAAGGGATTTTTAGGGATTCCCTGTTTAGGAATCCTGACAACACAGTGTCTGGTTTTATGAACACATGACATGTGCTCTTACTATTCAAGGAATAAGGACCCATCATAATTACATTATTTCTACCCTGATTACACATCATGTGATGGTACATTATCATGTGTCCAACCATGTGAAAAATAACACAGAAGGATGGTTTTTTGAATGTACATACCTTGTACTTTAAAGTACACTTTCTGTAGTAGTAAAAAAGTAGACCCCAAGTTGTTCTGACCATATAAAATTACACAACCAAGGGGAGGGATTAGATTACATGTCTTCTACTCTAAAGTAAACGTTATGTACTTTTTCTGGCTTAGATTTTTTGCTTATTATGTTCCCTAGAAGTCAGAATTGGGCGTGTGAGTAGTCCATTCTGAACTTTTTCCACTTAAGTCGTAATGGTGGGATCATTTTGACATATAAAGGTCTTATAATTGTTTTTTAGACAAATTTGTTATATAAAGATTATTTTCTTGAGGTTTTGATTCATAATCTTTCGGTGGGTTGAGTTTTCAGCAAGCAGACCCGGGTAAGGGTTGTGAGCTTAGTGGTTGATCCGGCATGAGCATATTATGGTGTTTTTCAGGAGGTTTTGGGTAAGTGATCATTACATGCTATTAATGGATTTTGAGAATTCCTTTTTGTCATGGTATTGATTTTAGATCCCTTGATTTCATTTCATTGATCAAGGATTGGTTGGAGTCCATTGAGGGCAGCTTGAGGATGTTTCCTATGTTAGAGATTGGCTCAAGATTAGGTGGCTACCCGTGTTTAGAGAGGATTACATTTCTTGAGTGCTAGTTCTAAGGATCCTATAGAATATGGGATATTTTATATATGGATCTATATATTTATGTGGGGGCCCGATTGGTAAGACAACCCCGATCAGGTGCATGTATTTATGTTGTTCAGTTATGGGTGCTTCTTACGACATACAATGATATATGTGTCAATGGGATAAGATGTTAGTGGTTTAAATGGGTATATAACTAGATACTATTGTGTTTTAGTTCATTTAGGTTATGTCATGTATTATCCATGGGGCCATTTGAAATGGTTGGGTAGTGGTGTTTTGGAAACAGTATGTTTTAGTAAGGACAATGATGATAGAGAGAGATGGATAGAATACCCACTAGTATGGTTCCAGATAGTTTTGATTAATGTTATTGGACTGAGGCTCTATTTGGATAGTGATAATTGTTAAAAGTCTGAGTGATGGACTGAGGGTTTGAGAATGAATTGTTATAATGTCGATTATAGTTATCTGACGTCGCATATGTGTGGTTTGGTGCTGGAATGAGGTTTCAAGCATAGGAAGTATAATACTGATATGGTTATCTATTTAGGCTCTAAAAAGTGACAGTGTAATTCAAAGATAGTTTACTAGATTGAGGCTTTGGGTAAGGATGGAATTCCATGTGGAATATAAATGTGGTACTTATGGTCCTTCTCCTTGGGTCTGGGTCAGGCCGATGATCTGAGGCCCATCGATGTTATAGTTTATGGATTGAGGTTCTGAACATAGAAAGTATACTACAGATATGGTTTCAGACAGAGGTTCTAGAAACTAATAGTATTCTTCAGAGACAGTGCTCCAAACTGATGCTCCGGGCATTGGTTTTTTTACATGTAGGGATTGATGGTGGACTAATGCTCTGCATCTATGGTTAAGATGTCGAACTGATGCCCCAAGCGTGGTTGATTTTACATGTGTGGTTAAGAGGCTGGACTTATGTTCTAGAAATGTTTTATTATATATATGTGTGTGTGTGTCTGTGTGTGTGTGTGTTTTATTGGCTAGAATGATGCCTTCTGCACTATGGTTATGGTACATGAGATAGTTTTCAGAAGGAAGGTCTGGGATTGGTTGTACTCTTCTATGGTAATTGGAAATGTTTTTTCAAGGGTCTAGTTTGGGACAATGTATAGTTATAAGTAATTTATATAGGAAGACATATAAAATTATCCTAGGTGAAATGAATATCGAAGGATGGGTACCTGGTATAGTTAGGTTGGTTTAGTCTACTATGGGTATGGAGCTTGTAGGTTGGTTAGGATAAATGGTCCTTGAGATGTGATCATAGATATTTCGTCATTGGATGAAGTAGTTATAGTCGATCAAGGTCTTTGAACTTTGGTTCAATGGTTTTTTATTTATATTTTCAAATCATATTGTATATCGTCTACTCTGACCATATTTCACGAGCATGCAATTATAGAAACAGTTTATAGGTTCACCATTGGGGTTGGCCTATTTAGATTTGTTTTTCACCTCTGTACCTGAACCTCGGTGTGTGTAAAAACCTTATGATTACTTTCATGTTGATCACAGATGCCTGATGGATATGTTAAATTCCCTGGATTGCATAGTGGAGAGGGACGCTCATGTGGAGTCTACTGGTCAGGCTGGGGAAGCTTGACAGGGTACTTGAGATTGGGTATGTGTTATGACCGGTGTTGGTAGTGGGTTCTATTATATTAGCTTTTCCTAAAACGAATCTTTATGTGTGATCATCCCAATGGGCATTCATGGTTGTATGTATTATATGGTTTTTATGGCCGTTAATTCATTTTTATTTTATTATAGAACCTTTCAGTTTTATTTTATTTATTCTTCCGCATTACTATGATGTTTATGATATTTGGTTATTTACTTCTTGTCGTGCACTCTAATATGGGGGTATATTCACCTAATAGATTCACCTTATATTCCATATACTAGTCCATAGCCTCTGGAATATGAAGAGGTGCACTTGAGGTCTTGTGGCGAACTAACTCAAAGTACCAATTTAGTGGCTACCGGGTCAGGACCTTATAAAGTGGTATCAGAGGAGTTACTTTCCTATAATTTAACTATTTGGTTTTGGTAGATTTTATGTATAAGAATGTGTTATAACATTTTATAGATACCAATATGGTGCTTTGTGAACACCTATTCTGGTAGGAAGTCTAGGGTAACAAGGATTGGGATTGATGTTCCTAATTTGGGATGTTAGAGTTGTATATGATTTTCGCTTCGAGCGATGCACATGTTTATTGTATTTGATGGTCTAGGTTGGATTTTAGGCTCCAGTCCTATTGGAAATCAGCATGTGAGTTGGTTTTAACTCTTGGACTTTGAGGATATATTAATATCATGCCTCATGATAGGCACATAGGATCCCTATGTTATAGGCTTTCTAGAGTTTGATTTTATATATTTTCTTCGGATGGTTGATTATGTGGATCTACATTGAGATGCTTAGTGGTGGAAACACTGGTTTGGTTTTGTGTTTGGTTAGTGTAGTGACTGAAGTTGAGAATTATGGTATGAGAGTGGGGTCGTGGACCCCTTTTATGTAGTTTTGTTTGAATTTTTTAGTACTTCCATATCTACCAAGGAGTGGTCTGATGTGCAGATGGTCAGAGAAGACGGACACACTATTTCTTAGAAGTTGGTTGGTATATGAAATGATTATGGTGTAGGACCCTATAGAAGGGTTTTTTTTCATAGTTTATGTCAACTAATAATGAGATGGGTGCTTATGGATGCCCTGTTGTTGTGTCCTTCTGTGTGTTTACTTAGACCTAGTTTTTTGGACCTAGTGTCGTGATGCGGGAATTGATCAACAGGGATAGGTGGGAGAGCCTAGTGGCCTTTCTAACATGACTCCATAGTAGGTAGATAGGGTTTTTTCCCTTTTTAGGGTGACTCGTAAGATGGTTCAATAGAGATATGAGATCCTTCATGTGTCCTAGTCACATATGGGTGGTTCGAACTCTTAAAATTAGTGCACAAAGGGTGAAAATGGGTTTGATGTTTAGACTTGATGGATGCCTTTTGTTTTGATATGGTGTGCTTGTGTGCTATTTTCTATGACTATTTGTTGGTTTTAAAAGGGAATGTTTGTTCTGGTATCCTACATAGGAAATGGTTTTACATGATATATAATCCTATTGGCTTTGGATTGGATTGAGAGAATATAAACTTCTTGTGTTTTTTTTTGGTTCTGTATTGTGAGCTGTGTCTTTGTGAGATGTGGATCATTGGAGTCAGAGTAGGTTTTATGTCTATATTACACAAGTTCATTAAATAGTTATGTGATAAATGAAACATGGAAATGAAAGAATTGTTATGGTGTTTCATCATTTAATTTTTGGATTGGACATTATAGGAGTGTTCATTCGAGGTGCTATAGTTGAGCTAGAGGTCATGAGCGGGCTGAAAACTTATTATGGGTGTGATGAGTGGATTTTGGGCATGGTGACTTGAGGCCATAGGATAGAATTCTGATATTCTAAATTGATGATATTTTGATGGTATTCATCGATCAGATCTTAGTAAACTCATGGTTTAGAGACAATCATGCTCAATATCATGACATCATCCTGAGTATGTTAAGAGTGCACCAACTTTATGACATGCTATATTGATGTTTCCTTGGGTTGGTAAGGGGCCTCCAATGAGGTTTCCATCATGGATTGGTGTGTTTGAAACCATATGGGGGGGTTCCCCATAGGATTTTTTGAGTGAAGTCCTTGTGATGGGTTGAAAATTGATGAATATCTTGGGTGTTGTTCTCGGATTTCGGTCATAGGAAACAATAGTTGTTTGTTTCTCTTTCTCTAGTGGGATCAAGGTGGCCATGTCTATCTCCAAGGATAGGTTGTGTTTGGGACATGGTTTTGGGAAAGGGTTTTTTGGTTATGAAGTGATTATAAGGATACTCTTATGGTGGGAAGTACCAAACCGGGTATGGTGGTGTGACCCTAGTGTGGTAAGGGTCGAGGATGTAGTGAGGACCATGTTGAGTGGGTTGGTGGACCACAGAGGATGTGTTTTCAAAAGGCAGCGTCTAGGATGGGGACCATTGTGGGTCATAATCCATAGATGTGGGTTGATTTCTATGGTGGAGAGCACCATGAGTTTGATGAAGAGTTTTTAATGGTGATGTGGAATATCGAGACAGCTGGGAGTGATTAGGCACTATTATAGTGGTTTGTCACTAGTGTAAAGCAGTTTCCTAACCTTTGGTGGGTTGTACGCCCTCTCCTTGAATTTATACAAAGAAACTTGGTTGACATCTTTGGGTAGAACACCATAAGTTGATCTATTATTGATAACCAATTTGGGGCAGGATTTGTGGTTGGAATACCACTGAAGCTTCAAGAGGATGAGAAGGTTTATGGTGGGGGTTGTAGAGACATAAGTTTTATATATTTTGAAATTCGATCAGAAATTCAAATTTTTTTTCTCGAGTGATCATGAGGGGTAAAATGATCATTTTACCATATCATACAGTCTCAGAAATTTTTTGACTACTCTATTACTCTTCAAATAGTGGTTTTACCCTAGGATTGAAGTTTGGTGGAATTCCGAGCATTTTGAGTATTAGAAGAATTTTTAATATTTAATTAATTAAATATTAAATTAGTTGGGTGGTTTAAGGTGGTTGTATCTATTGAACAGAGTGTTAAATGGAGATTATAACTATGTGGTTATGTCTAGAATAGGGGATATTTCCAATGGGAGGTATAAACTGGCTTTGGGTTTTGGGACTCGATATGGTTTTTAAATGGTGGATTAAGTAATTAATTAGTAAAAATTAATTAAAAGAGCCCCCCCCCCCAACATTGAGGGTTTGAATGCAAAATAAGATGGTAGGGTCTTCTCCGTCATGCACAATAGATGGATTGAAGTCAGAAAGGTGGAGGATATGTTGTCAGACATCATCCTTGGCGTAGATTGGGACCCGATCAAGGTGAAACAGCTTTTCGGAGCAGATTTGGACCCAAAACATCAGTGGCGTAGGTCAATTTTGTGTGTTATTTACCATATCCCCAAATATTTGATTTTTTCAAATTTTAATGCTTTATTATGACTACTAAGGTCTACCTGGGGGTCGATCTGTGCTTCTATGGGAAAAAATAGGGGTTTCGGGGGGTTTGCGGGGATTTCCCATTCAGGAATCTCGACCACATGGGATGAGGCTCTATTAACACATTCCATGTACTCTTATAATTTGTGGAAGAAGGACCTTTCATAATAATTCATCTTATAATTTGTGTACTGGACATTTGGTGGTACATGGTCGTGTGTCTGACCGTGTGAAAAAGAACATGGAAATATGGTTTTTGGAAAGTAAACACCATGTACATTAATGTACATGTCGTGTAGTAGTACATAGGTAGACACCATGTTGTTCTAGCCATGTAAAAGTACACATTTAGGGGTCGGAATTATGGTACATTCCTTGTACTCTAAATTACACGCTATAAACTTTTTCCATCTAAGAGGTTTTGTGTATTTTGTTCACTAGTAGTCAAAATTGGGCATGTGAGTAGTCCATTCATGTTGTTTTTTCACATAGATCACAATGGTGGGATCATTTTGAAATATAGATGTCTTCTAAAAGGTTTTTTAGAAAAATTTGGTATATAAAGAGTATTTCATTGATGTTTTGATTTAGAATCCTTCAGTAGTATGAGTTTTGAGCTGGGACACCCAGGTGAGGGTTGTGAACTAAGTGGTTGATCTATCATGAGCAGACTATAGGGTTTTTATGAGGTTTATGGTTATGTGATCATTATATTCCATAGATTATGTTGCATAATTATTGTGTGGAATGGTATTGATTTTTGATGCCTTGGTGGCATTTCATTGACCATGGATTGCTTGGAGGCTGTTCAGGGATGCATGAGTGTAATGCCAAGACCCTAGTTACCCAGATTCGGTGCATTATTACATAACATTAGCAAGATCACAAAAGATCATGTCTCAAAAGAACAATTAGTTTAGCAGGCTTCGAAGTACTAGATACATTTATAAGGTTTACATTACATCATAAAATGGAAAACTACAACAATATTATTTCTGTAGACAACACTGAGATCCCATAGACTATCCCTGCAGGTTATAAATAATATACTTCTTTGCATCCTTGGGAAAAATAAAACATAGAAATGGATGAGTTCAGATGCTCATTAAGGATCACAATATAGCGGAAACATTCTTAAATAAGCATAAACATTTAAGGCAATGTATAAAACCAAAAAAATCCTTTTAAACATAAAAATCATCATAATATGGAAAATATAATTAAAAATAATTCCATTTACTTACTCACATGTATATTCTACTAGTCGAACAATCACATTCAATATAAATAGCCACTTTCATAATGATGGAATGCATAATACCAGACATTCATAACCACATACTCAACGCCTTGTTCCAAGACTAAAAATAAGATTATGTCAAGGGCTTGTGTCATGACACTAGTTTGTCTCGTGATACCTACTGATGCATCGAGGAGATATAGCGGGATCCACCCATCACTTACTACGTCCAATGTATTCCTCATTTGAAAAGCCTTAAACATATAATAAACATTCATAATAAAACTGGCATACAAAATGTCAATACATTATCCATAAACCATGAATGGTATGAAAATAATACATCTAGTCAAACATATCACAAAACCTTCAATACAATATGGAAGTTTTGTATCAAAATAAATCAACTTTAAATAAGCTTAAAATCTATCAAATGATGTTGACATAGATGAAATCAAAAACTTTTTTACAGAAATATCTCTTTCTATTTTGAAATAATTTAAAATTCATATAAATATAAAAGAAAAATTTTAATTTGGAAATATTCTTATAATCTTTAAAGGTAAGCTTTGATGATATTATAATAGCAAAAAAATAGCCACACCCCCTGTATAAGTTAAAAGAACATTCTTACCTTAATTCTTTCTAAAAGGTCATAATGTACCTTGTTGGAAAATGACAGAAAGATTCCTTTCAAACCATTTTATTAAAAATAAAACAAGGGTAAAAATGACTTTAAACCATAGTCTAGTAAATAGTTACAATGTTTTTGAATACAATTTTATGAAATATGGATGTGGATGATAATGTGGTCCCAGTAGATACTTACATAAAAACAACCTCGGATAATAAAGAGATTGTAAAATTAACACTTACCTTGTACTTTTCCTTGGTTGAGGGTAGGTTAACCTCTTGTATAATGGTGAAATATTTTTTATTAAATTATACAAGAATCATATACATTAATATTATATCATATATGATCTTTTAACATTGCTTTGTTAATAGTATCTTAGTATTATCGTCATTTCGGGTGTTAACTGATTCATTTTCCTTTATATGATTTGTTACATGAGTAATGTTTGTTATGGATAGGATGTATATTATTCATAATCAGAATGATATTAAGTATTTAAACATTATTTTTAATCATCTAATGAAAATTATTGTTGAATGGATACGATGGGGAATGAATCTCATCGCATTCGTGGAGATGGTAATCCGTACGTATACACGAGCGACAATATAATTCTTTGGATATTAAAATAATATATAATTGGATGGTATATCATATATACAGAATAATTATCATGTTATATTTATTATTTACATCAATTACACATCATTATTATACCCATCCATATAATAATGTATTGAATAAAAATTACACCACGGCGTGGAGACGGTAAGCCGTACGTACGCACGTATGGTGACATGTCATTAAAAGGTTGGATAGAATAATGAATATGGTTGTACCATATTTATAATAACATCAAAATAAATATAACATACTGGAGTAACTATTTTAGAATGGAAACAACAAAGAAAGATGAAGTGGAAGAAGAAAGGAACATGAAAGAGGTGATGAAATATATACCTCTTCTTCAGGTTCTTCATTTTGATTTGGTCAAAAGGGCCTTCTTGGTTGGCTATATTACTAATGGAAGGACTATAGTATTAAGGGAGAATAGTTGAGAGGGTATTTGGCCTGGTTTTGGCCAAGCCAAATGGATTTTAAGGTGTGAATTGGAGAGAAGGGGGTGCCATTTTATAACAGGGGTGAGGGGCACCTTAGGAAAAGCTAGAAATATTATTTTATAATAAAATAATTTTCAGTTTTTAATGGCTAAAATATAAATTATTTAAATTATATGATGTGGATGGTTATAAAACCACTCAAACAATAAGTTTTTTTCATGGTTTGGTTCACTATATTAACCTTATCTTTGAGATTTAACTCTTAGATAAATAGTTTGATATTTACCATGTCTCTTTGTATTTTTATATTATATGGTTAATAAACCAACTATAAACATTCAAATGAACCTCAAGTGGTTCATTAATAAAATATGTAATATTATTTAAGACCTTTGGATGAACATTATATTTTTATAAATAAAAGATCAATTAACAATATAATATTGTTTTTAAAAACTCTTTTATACCAATTTAGACACTATTAGGTTTTTTTTCTAAATTTATACCAGCATTATTACTTCAAAAAAATTCATCTAACCAACCCTAACATTTCATATTAACATAGAAAATTAGTTGAATTTATAAGGAGTCTCAAATTACATTTATTTGGATATTTATAATGTCAATTATATTAATATTTCATTAATACGTTAATCACAGCATCATCATTGTGTCATAAATAAATTTTATTCTTTAATGTCTAAAAATTATAAATAAAATACCATTATGTAGGAAATATTTTTATATTTTTAATGAATAATTATATTCTAATTAGATTATGTATATCCTTATATTAAAAATGGTTTAGTTGTTAAACTTTGAATTTAACACTTTTAACTCTTCTTCGAATTAAATAATAATAAATCTCCTAATCTAATCCAAGTGGACCTAAAGGATCATATTTTATTCCTAAGGTTATTTTTGGTCGAATTAAACTTATCCAATAGAATTCGGACATGTTTTAGGGTACTAATAATATCATTTTTACCCTTAATTTTCCTATTTACTTTTAACCGTGGTAAATAAAAGTAAAAAGTTACTATTCCCCAAAAATTATTTTCTTCTTATTGAACCACATTTTACTAACTGATATCAACCATGTGTCTCTGATTTTTTAAATTCAACTCACAGAAGAAGTAAAATTTTGTTTTATGTAAATTTGCAAATTATCCTAGGAGTTGGTAAAAGACGGTAAAAACTTCAATAAAATTTTTATATATCTAAAATTATTATAAACTAACTCCAATGAATTACATTGAACATATATAGATATTATGTATCTATTTTGACCTAAAATAATTTTAAATAAAATAAAAAAAAATTAATAAAAAATTGGTTTTAAACTATAACTCAGTGTTTTTCACTATTCATCAAAAATTGAATGTTTTCAGAAAAATACCAAAAATTCACCATAATCTAATTTCGATATTCTGAATCCAAAAATAATGTCCATTTTGAAAGATAAAATTTATAAAATTTCAAAAAGTGGTTATTACTATTCATAAGGGCTAGTTTGATTGGTAGTGGTGTGTTAGAACTCAATGTTTCGTACAACACATGCTATTGTATTTTTGAAAGAGAAGCATACCGTGGAAGATTGGGGTGTTACATTCTCCCCTACTTCAAATAATTTCATCCAAGAAATTTCTAGAATATCACTACATAGAATGATATGGGTGGATTTTCATCATATGTTCCTCGAGTTACCACGTTGCCTCTTCTATCCTAAGGTTTCTCCATAGAACTTTTACCAGATGACTTGTCTGTTTTCTCAACACTTATTCTCTTGTATCAAGAACCTTGACAGTCTCCTTGCAATAAGACTAATCGGGTTCTATCTCTAATTCCTCATAGGTGAGTACATGCGTTGGGTCAGGCATGTATTTTTTCTCAACAGTGATACATGGAATACATCGTGAACTTTGGAGAGACTTGGAGGCATTTCCAAATGGTAAGATACATCCCCAATTCGTTCTATAATTTTTGAAGGTTTGATGTACCTGGGACTCAATTTTACCTTCTTACTGAAACGTATAACACCCTTACATGGATATAGCTTCAAGAAAACATGATCTCCTACCTGAAATTTGAAATCCTTCTTTCGGTTATCGGCATAGCTATTCTGCCTACTTTGAGCTGCTTTGATGTGGGTTTGTATTACCTTCACCTTTTACATTGTTTCCTCCATATGTTCTTGGCCTATGAGTTTTCATCCACCAACATCATCCCAACAGGTTGGTGTGAAACATCTCTTTCCGTATAAAGCTTTATATGGTTCCATCTGAATACTTGAATGGAATCTATTGTTATAGGAAAATTATAGCAGTGGTAAATATTGATCCCACATTCCTTGAAAGTAAATTGATCATGATCTCAACAACTCTTTTGAGGATTGAATTGTCTGTTCTAATTGTCCATAAGTTTGGGGGTGGTAGGCAATGCTCTGATGGAGTTCTTTATCCAATTATTTATGAATAATTTTCTAGAATCATGATGTAGAACAGAGATCATGACCAGAAATAATCGATAGTGGTACTCTATGTAGTCTTACAACTTCATTAATATATAGTCTTGCTAAACATTCAAGTGGTAAATCATACCTTATAGCATGAAAATGTGCAGACTTGGTAAGATGATCAACAATGACCCAGATTGCATCGTTCCTTCGAGGAGTCTTTAGTAGTCCCATGACAAAGTCTATAATATTATTATCCCATTTCCACTCAGGTATGGGAAGAGGTTGCATGACTCCTCCAGGTCATTTCCTTCCATCATTCACTAGTTGACAAACCATACATATTGACACAAAATCAGAGATCTCCATTTTCATGTTGTCCCACCAAAAATGTTCCTTCAAATATCTATACATTTTGGTGCTCCCAAGGTGTATAGAGAAATTGGAGCTATGATAATCATCCAACGATTCTCTTTTTAGTTCAGTTATATCTGGAACACAAAGTTTCTTCCCAAATTTTAAATTTATATCTTCATATATGAAGTCACTCAATCTCTCGTTATTCACATCTTTAATCTTCTTCTCAAACTCCCCATCACCGGTCTGAGAACTGTTTATCCTTTCTAGTAATGATGGTTTTGAAACCATTTGAAAAAGTATTAATGCTTCAACTTCCATGGTGATTCCCATATCCATCTTCACTAGATCCATGTATATAGGTTCCTTTTCAACTCTCATCTTGATCAAAACTCCACGATCCATTCTAATGAAAGCATCATCTACATAATTTTCCTTCCATGGGTGGTAGTGTATAGTGATATCATAATCTTTGAGTAGTTAAATCCATCATTTATGCCTCTTGTTGAGTTATTTCTGTGAGAAAATATACTTCAAACTCTCGAGATCGGTATATATCTCACATTTTTCACCATAGAGATAGTGTCTCCAAATCTTCAAAGAAAATATTACTGCTAAAAACATAATATCAGGAGTAGGATATTTTTACTCATGAATTTTCAGCTATTATTATGCAAAGGAAATAACCCTATCATTCTGCATAAGGACACAAACAGGTCTTTTCTTTGAAGAATCACTATAAATAACAATCTCATCATTCCCCGATGATAGATTAAATATAGGAGCATTGACTAATCTTCTCTTTAGTTCTTCAAAACATTATTCACACTCTTTTTTCCAAACAAATTTAACCCCTTTTGTGTGAGCTTTGTTAATGGGTTAGCCAATGAGGAAAAATTCTGGACGAAACATCGATAATATCCTACTAAACCAATAAAACAACATACCTCAGTTATACTTTTCGGTGCTATAAATTCTTTGATTTCTCTTATCTTATAAGGATCAATGTAGATTCCATCCTTAGAGACAATATGGCCAAGAAAATAAATCTCCTCAATCTAGAATTCACACTTTCTAAACTTTCCATATAATTCATGTCTTCTAAGAGACTTCAGGATAATGCGGAAGTGATTTTTATAATATTTGTATCTTTTGGAGTATACCAAAATATCATCAATAAATACCACTATAAATTCATCAAGATATTCCTTGAAAACTCTATTCATTAGATCAATGAAGATAGAGGGTGCATTAGTCAATCCAAAAATAATTACTGTAAACTCATAATGCTCATAACTAGTTTGAAATGATATTTTCGGAATGTCTTCCTTCTTCACACACAACTGATGATATCCAGATAGAAGGTCAATCTTTGAAAAGTATTGAGCTCCATGAATTTGGTCAAATAAATCATCAATGCGATGTAGGGGATACATGTTCTTTATTGTTATAGCATTGATCTCCCTGTAGTCAATACACAACCTCATAGATCCATATTTCTTCTTAACAAAAATGATATGGGCTCCCCATGGAGAAACACTAGGGAGAATAAATCCCTTATTACTCAATTCCTCTAGTTGTTTATTTAGATCTTCTATTTCCACAGTGTCCATTCTATAAAGGGTCTTCTATATGGGCCTTGAACCAGGAATTAAATCAATGGAAAACACATTTTCTCGTTTGGGAGGATGTCCAGGTAAATCCCCTAGAAACACATCAACATATTATTTCACAATAGTTATATCCTCTATTTTAACATTATTTTCCTCACCCACAGTTATTTCATTCTCTTCCTCCATAATAATTGAATTTAATTGAGTTGTTAGGGGTGGGTCTAGATAAGAATTAGGTGGTGATGATTCTTCTCTAAATATAAGGTGTTCTTTATCATCATCATCAAAAATAGTAATCGCCTTCTTCTTACAACAAATATTTTCATCATGGTCTGAAAGCCAATCCATGTCGAGGATTATATCATATTCAATCATGGGTATGATGATGAGATCAATAGATAAAGAAAATTTATATGCCCCAATGGGGACTAATTCACAATACTTTGTTGTAAAAATACTTCCCTTTGGATTTTTGATAGACAACTACCTTGTTAAATCAAACTGGAAATATCTAATTTTCTTAGAAAAATAGGAAGATATGAAATAATTCGATGATCCCGAATCAAATAAAGCATTGGCTAAATATGATTAAACCATTAAATTACCTTCTACCATGTCTTTCCAAGCTTCAACCTCAACACTAGTGATATCATAAGATTGGTCTAGATCCCTTGGCATTTTCTAAGGTAAGTTCCCCTGACTCTTAGGACATTAATTCTTCAAATACCCCATTTCTCTACAATTTTAGCTTCTAACATCGACAACCTCTTTCTTCCCCTTGAAATCATGAGTTTGGTGGACTTTTTCACCACACTTGTAAAAAACTTCCATTCTCTTCAGGCAAGTACCAGGGTGTTTCTTCCCAAATTTACGGCATGATGGATATCCAACTTTTCCCTTCTTCCCCTTATTTCCATTTCCAAAGTGTTTAGAAGATCTCTTCTTCCCTTTATTTTCTCTATGTCATAAGACTTAGGGAATTAATTTTCTGTTATGATAGCACATGAGATAATATATTCATACAACAATGATTATTGTGAGACTAATGTTCGACAGAGAAATGGTTTTAACCCATCAATGAAACAATCAATCTTACTTATTAGGTTGTGTATATAATCTGCAGCATGCCTCATTACCCTTGTAAATTTAGCATCATACTTTGCGACATTCTCATAGTCCTTTGGACTCAGACTCAGAAATTGCCTTTCTATATACGCTCGATGGTCATGAAGAAAGTATTTTTCTAAGAAAAGATCTTTAAACTCCCTCTATTCTATATTTGATACTTCCTCGACTTTTTTTGTTCTGAATCAATGACCACTGTTGATCAGCATATATAATGAGGCAGTAAAATGCCATGACAACTTTTTCCATTTCACTACTCCCCAAGGCGTGGAATATTTTTTCTATAGAATTTATCCATTGCACATTTACTAGTTGATTTGTACCCCCATTGAATATTGTTGTTTGTTGCCTCATGAAGCGATCTGACATTCATCCTCCACGCTGCGGATCAGGGTGCTCCATATGAGTAAGGATATTATTCATAACCTGAGTGAGTTGTCCTAGAATGGTGATTAGCTGATCAGCACCAGTTACCTCACCAGATCTGCTATAATTATCTTGATTAGGACGGAAATCCATACATAGAGTGTGTGCATTGATACTGTTTCCATTACTTCCACTAGGGGCCATTTCTAAACAACGACATAAACTAGATTAGTTTATGAATCGAAATACATAATTCCAAACTTATAAAACACTTAACATAAACTAAACGGTTTATGGATATAATCCATAATAATAATAAAAAAATCTTTGTGGAAGTATATACTCATAATCACTTCATAATGGTTTGTAAAGAAAATGAGAATTTTCCTAAACATATCCCCCGGGAGAGTCGTAACTAAAAGTGCAGCAAGGCCCGTTGTCGTGCACTAGATCCCGTTCGAGTCTAGCTCAAAGTGGTGTTTTCAGGTTTTACCCCTAGGTACATATATGCCAAATCCACCTCTATCTGCTTGTATCCAGACAAGGATGCATTTCTTGGAAATCTCACAAAATCTTTACAATACCAAAGTTCTAGGAAGTTCTTCTATACTAATCCTTAATGTCTGTCTTAGAGTAATGTGCTCTAATCAGAGTTTATCAAAATCTATTTTCCAAGGTTTGTAATAAACTTCCTCCGAAACCAACTATAATGCCCTGACCCTGGTTACCCAGATTCGGTGCATTATTACATTAAATTTTTATGATCACAAAAGATCAAGTATCGAAATACCTATTAGTTTAGTAGCCTTGGAAGTACTAGATACAATCATAAGGTTTACATTACATCATAAAATCTAAAAATACAATAAAATTGTTTCCATATACAACACTGAGATCCCATAGACTATCCCTACAGGTCAGTCATAATATACCTCTTCACATCCAGGGAAAAATTAAACATAGAAAGGGATGATCTCATATGATCAGTAAGGATCACAATCTAGCGAAAACTTTCATAAATAAGCACAATCATTTATAGTAGTGTATAAAACCAAAAAAATCATTTTAAACCTAAAATTCATCATAATATGGAAAATATAAATCAAATTAATTCAATTTACTAACTCACATGGATATTATACAAGTCTAATAATCAAATGCAATATCAATAACCACTTTCATCTTGACGGAATGAATAATGCCATACTTTCATAACCACATAGTCAAGGCCTTGTGCCAAGACTACACATATGATTTCGTCAAGGCCTTGTGCCAAGACACTAGTATGTCTCCTGAGACCTACTGATGTTTTGAATATCTATATCGATCTCCACTAGTCACTTACTAAGTACAATACATTCCTCATATTAAAAGGTTAAAACATAACACAAACATTCGTATTAAAACTAGCATAGGAAATGTCAATACTTTATCTATAAAACATGAATTGTATGAAAATAATACATCAACAGAAAATCATATCAAAAAAGCTTCAATACAATTTGGAAGATTTGTATCATAATAAATCAACTCCAAATAAGCTTAAAATCCCTCAAAGGACGTTGACATAGAAGAAATAAAAACCTTTTTAATGGAAATATCTCTTTCTATTTTGAAATCATTTTAAATTCATATAATTATAAATGAAAAATTTTGTTTTGTAAATATTCTTATATTATTGTAAGGGAATCTTTGATGATGTTATAACACTGGAAAAAATCCACACCCGTCGTATAAGTTAAAAACATTCTTACCTTAATTCTTTTGAAGAGGTCATAAAGTACCATGTGGGAAAATGACAGAAAGATTCCTTTCAAAACATTTTATAAAAATTCAAACAAGGGTATAAATGGATTTAAAACATAGTATATTAAATAGTAAAAAAAATTTGAATACATTTTTAAGAAACATGGATGTGGATGACAAAGAGGTCCCAGTAGATACTTACTTAAAAACAACCTCAGATAATAAAGAGAATGTGAAATTAACCATTACCTTGTACTTTTCCTTGGTTGAGGGTAGGTTAACCTCATGTATAATGTTGAAATAATTGTTATTAAATTATTCAAGAATCATATATATTAATATGATATCATATATGATCTTTTAATATTTCTTTGTTAATAAAATCTTAGTATTATCATCGTTTTGGGTGTTAACTGATTTGTTTTCCTTTATATGAGTTGTTATGTAAGTAATGTTTATTATGGATAGGATGTATCTAATTTATATTAAGAATGATATTTAGTCTTTAAAAATTATTTTTAATTATCTAATGAAAATCAGTCTTTACTGGATACGATGGGTATTGAATCTCATCGCGTACGTGGAGACCGTAATCCGTATGTATGCACGAGCGACAGTATCATTCTTTTGATATTAAATAATATATAATTGGATGGTATATAATATATCCAGAATCATTATAATGTTATATTTATTATTTACATCAATTACACATCATTATTATACCCATCCAAATAATAATTTATTGAATAACAATTACACCACGACGTGGAGACGATAAGCAGTACATACACACGTATGGTGACATGTCATTCAAAGGATGGATAGAATAATTAATATAGTTGTACCATATTTAAAATAAAATCAAAATATATAGAAGACACTGAATTTATTATTTTATAACAGAAACAACAAAGAAAGAAAAGTGGAAGAAGAAAGA
Source organism: Viscum album (assembly GCA_963277665.1). NCBI lineage: Eukaryota > Viridiplantae > Streptophyta > Magnoliopsida > Santalales > Viscaceae > Viscum > Viscum album. The sequence goes on from OY728134.1 coordinate 480,801,086, forward strand.
AACTTGAAAGAGGTGATGAAATATTTACGTCTTCTTCGAGTTCATCCTTTTGATTTGATCAAAAGGGTTCCATAGGTTGGCTTTATGACAAAAGTAAGGCCTCTAGGATGAAGGTAGGATAGTTAAGAGGTTATTTGGGCAGGTTTTGGCCAAGAAAAATGGCTTTGATTGTGTGAATTAGAGAGAGGTGGTTCCCTTTTATAAGAGGGGTGAGGGGCACCTAAGGAAAAGTTAAAAATATTATTTTATAATAAAATCATTTTTGGTTTCTAATGGCTAAAAAAGAATTATTTAAAGGATAAGGTGGGGATGGGTCCAAAAACACCCAACCAATAGGTTTTTGACAGTTTTGGGTCACTATATTAACCATATCTTTTAGATTTATCTCTTAGAAAAATAGTTTGACAACTACCATGTCTCTTTGTATTTTTATATTATATGGTAAATAAATTTACTATAAACATACAAGAGAACCTCAAGTGGTTAATTAATGATATATAAAATAATATTTATGACCTTTGTCCAATCCTTATATTTTTACCGATAGAATATCAGTTAATAATATAATATTTGTTTTAAAAACTCTTTTATGTCAATTTTGACACTATTTGGTATTTTGTTTTTTCTAAATTTATAAAAACAATATTACAAAAAAAAATTCATCTAAACAACCCTAACGTTTAATATTAACCTATAATATTAGTTAAATTTATAAAAAGTCTCAAATTACATTCATTTGTATATTTATAATGTCTATTATTTTAATCTTTCATTAATACAGTAATTACTGCATAATCATTGTGTCATAAATAAATTTAATTATTTAATGTCTAAAAATAATAAATATAATACCATTATGTATGAAATAGCATTATATTTCTAATGAATAATTATACTCAAATTTATCTTATTTATAACCCTGTATTAAATATGGTTTAGTTATTAGACTTCGAATTTAACACTTTTAACTCTTCTTGGAGTTAAATAATAATAAATGTCCAAATATAATACAGGTGGACCTAGAGGATCATATTTTATTCATAAGGTTGTTTTTGGTCGAATTATACTTATCCAATAGAATTGGGACATGTTTTAGGATAATAATAATATCATTTTTACCCTTAATTACCCTATTTACTTTTAACCGTGGTAAATAAAAATTTAAAGATACTATTCACTATAAATTATATTCATCTTATTGAACTAAATATTACTTACCTATATCAACTGTGTCTCTCAGATTTTTGAAATTCAACTCACATAAGCGGTAAAATTATGCTTTATGTAAATTTGAAAATGCTCCTCGGATGTGGGTAAAGGACGGTAAAAAGTTTAATAAAATTTTTATATATCTGAAATTATTATAAATTGACTCCAATGAATTACATTGAAATTATATAGATATTATGTATCTATTTTGAATTAATATAAATTTAAATAAAATAAATTACTATTTAAATAAAAATTCGGTTTTAAACTATAACTCAGTGTTTTTCACTATTCATCAAAAATTGAATGTCTTCAGAAAAATACCAAAAATTCACCCTAAGATAATTTTAGTATTCCTAATCCAAAAATGATGTCCATTTTATAAGATAAATTTTATAAAATTTCAAAAAGTGGGTATTACTATTCATAATGGTTAGTTTTATTGGTTGTGGTGTGTTAGAACTCGAATTTTCGTATAACACATTCTATTTTATTATTCAAAGAGAAGTGTACCGTGGAATCTTGGGGTGTTACATTCTCCCCTCCTTAAAATAATTTCAACCTCGAAATATACAGAATATTACTGCATAAAAAGAAGTGGGTGGTTCTTCATCATAAGTTCGTCAGGTTCCCACGTTGCCTCTTCCATCTTTTGGTTTCTCCATAGAACCTTTACCATATGAATCATCCTTTTTATCTGCACTTGTTATCTTGTATCAAGAACATTGATAGGCTCCTCACAATAACACTGATCAGGTGGCAGTTCTAATTTTTCATAGGCGACTACATGCGTTGGGTTAGGCTTGTATTTTCCCAACAGTGATACGTGGAATATATTGTGAACTTTGGAGAGACTTGGCAGCATTGCCAAACGGTAAGCTACAACCCCAATTCGTTCTACAATTTTGAATGGTCTGATGTACCTGGGACTCAATTTTACCTTCTTACCAAAATGTGTGACACCCTTCCATAGAGATACCTTCAATAAAACATGATCTCCTACCTGAAATTCAAAATCCTTTCTATGTTTATCGGCATAGCCCTTCTGCCTACTTTGAGCTTCTTTAATGTAGGTTTGTATTACCTTCACATTTTCCATCATTTCCTCCACAAGTTCTGGGCCTATGAGTTTTCTTTCACCAACATCATCCCAGTAGGTTGGTGTAAGACATCTCTTTATGTATAACGGTTCATATGGTGCCATCGGAATACTTGAATGGAAGCTATTGTTATAGGAAAATACTAATGTAGGTAAACATTTATCCCACATACCCTAAAAGTCAAGTGAGCATGATCTAAAAATGTATTCTATGGTTTGAATAGTCTGTTCTAATTTTCCATCAGTTTGGGGGTGGTAGACAGTGCTCAAATGAAGTTCTGTATCCAAGGAATTCTGAAAACTTTTCCAAAATCTTGATGTAAAACAGGGATAATGATCAGAAACAATTGATAGTGGTACTCCATGAAGTCTTAAAACTTCATTAATATATAGTCTTTCTCAACATTAAAGTGGTAAATCTTTCCTTATGATAAGAAAATGTGCTAACTTGGTATGATGATCAAAAATGACCCATATTGCATCGTTCCTTCTAGGAGTCTATTGTAGTCCCATGACAAAGTCCATCATAAAATTATCCCATTTCTAGTAATCTATGGGAAGAGGTTTAATGACTCCTCTAGGCTGTTGCCTTCAAACTTTCACTTGTTGACAAACCATACATCTTGACACAAAATCAGCGATCTCCATCTTCATGTTGTCCCACCAAAAATGTTCCTTCAAAACTCTGTACATTTTGGTGATCCCAGTGTGTATTGATAAATTGGAGCTATGAGCATCGTCCAACAATTCTCTTTTTAGATCAGGTATATCAGGAACACAAATTCTCTTTCCAATTTTTTAAATTCCATCTTCATATACAAAGTCATTCAATCAAAATTTATTCACTGATTTAATCATCTTTTGAAACACCTCATCACCGGTCTGAGAACTTATTATCTTTTCTAGTAAATATGGTTTGGAAACCATTTTAAAAAGTATTGATGTTTCACCTTCCAGGGTGATTCCCATATCCATCTTTACTATATCCATGTATAGAGGATTCATTTCAACTCTTATCTTGTTCAAAACTCCATGATCCTTTCTACTCAAAGCATCTTCCACCTTATTTTCCTTTCCCAGGTGGTAGTGTATAGTGCAATCATAATCTTTGAGTAGGTAAAGCCATTGTATTTGCATCATGTTGATTTCTTTCTATGAGAAAATTTACTTCAAACTCTTGTGATTGGTATATATCTCTCAATTTTCACCATAGAGATAGGGTCTCCAAATCATTAAAGCAAATATTACAGCTGCTAACTCAAGATAATGAGTATGATAGTTTTTCTCATGAATTTATAGTTGTCGTGATGCATATTCAATAACCTTATAATTTTGCATAAGGACACAATCAAGTCATTTCTTTGAAGCATCACTATAAATAACAGACCCATCATTCCCTGATGGTAGAATCAAGATAGGAGCATTGACTAATCTTATCTTTAGTTCTTCAAAACATTATTCAAACTCTTTTGTCTGAAAAAATTTAAAACCTTTTCGCGTGAGCTTTATTAATGAGTTATCCAACCGGGTAAAATTCTGGATGAAATGTTGATAATAACCTGTTAAACCAATAAAACGATGTACCTCAGTTATACTTTTTGGTGCTAACCATTCTTGGATTGCTCTTGTCTTAGAAGGATCAATGAAAATTCTATCCTTAGAGATGATATGTCTAAGAAAAGAAATCTCATGAAGCCATAATTCACACTTGATCAACTTCCCATATAATTTGTGTCTTCTAAGAGTCTTCAGGATAATTCACAAGTGATTTTAATGATCATTTTAACTTTTAGAGTATACCAAAATATCATCAATAAATAACACTACAAATTCATCAAGATATTCCTTGAAAACTCCATTCATTCGATCCTTGAAGACATAGGGTGCATTAGTCAATCCAAAAGGAATTACTGTAAAGTGAAAAGGCTCGTACCTAGTTTGAAATTTTGTTTTCGGAATGTCTTCCTTCTTCACAAAAAACTGATGATATCCATATCAAAGGTCAATCTTTGAAAATTATTTATCTCCATGAAGTTGGTCAAATAAATAATCAATGTCAGGTAGGGGATACTTTTTCATTATTGTTATAGCATTGATCTCCCCATAGAAAATTCACAACCTCATAGATCCATCTTTATTTTTAATAAAAAGGACTGGGGATCCCCATAGAGAAACACTATGGTGAATATATCTCTTATTACACAATTCCTCTAGTTTTTTCTTTAGTTACACTAATTCCAAACTGGCCATTCTATAAGGGGTCTTTGATATGGGCCTTGAACCAGGAATTAAATCAATGGAAAACTCAATTTCTCATTCTGGAGGATGTCCAGGTAAATCCCCTAGAAACAGATTAACATATTCTTTCAAAATAGGTACAACCTCTATTTGAACATTCTTTTCCTCACCCACAGTTATTTCATTCTCTCCCTCCCTAATAATTGAATTTACTTTATCTAATGGAGGTGGATTTAGATAAGAATTAAGTGGTGATGATTCTTCTCTAAAGATAAGGTGTTCTTTATCATCGTCATCAAAAATAGTAACCTCCTTCTTCTAACAACAAATTTTTACATCACGGTCTGAAAGCAAATCCATACCGAGGATTATATCTAATTTAATCATGGTTATGATGATGGGATCATCAGAAAAAAAACATTTATATGCCCTAATGGGGACTGATTCACAAAACGTTTTTGAAATAATACTTTCCTTAGGAGTTTTGACTAATAAATCCGTTGTTAAATCAAATTGGAAATATCTAATTTTCATAGAAAACTGGTAAGATATGAAATAATGCGATGATCCAGAATCAAATAAACCATTGGATAAACTTGAGTAAACTATTAAATTACATGCCACTACGTCTTTTAGAGCTTCAACCTCAGCAGTAGTGATAACATTAGCTTGGACATCATCCCTTGGCCTTTTTGAGGTAAGTTCCCTAGACGCTTAGGACATTCATTCGCCTAATTCCCCTTTCTCTACAATTTTAGCATTCAACATCAAAAGCCGCTTTCTTCCCCTTGAAATCATGATCTTGGTGTCCTTTTTCACCACACTTGTAACAGACTTCCATTCCCTTCAGGAAAGTACCAGGGTGTTTCTTCCAACATTTACTATAGGATGGATATTCATCTTTTCCCTTCTTCCCCTAATTTCCAATTCCAAAGTGTTCAGAAGATCTCATCTTCTATTTCATTTCTTTAGAGTCATTAGACTTATAGAATTCTTTTTCTATCTTGATAGTACATGAGACAATATCTTCGTACGACAAGAAGGATTTTGAGACTAATGCTTTATGAAGAAATGGTTTTTACCCATAAATGAAATGATTAATCTTAATTCTTGGGTTATGCATATAATCTACAGCATGCCTTGTTAACCTTGTAAAGTTAGCTTCATACTTTGTGACATTCTCATCCTCCTTTTTCCTCAAACTCAGAAATTGCCTTTCCATATCCTCTCGATGGTCAAGAGGAATGTATTTTTCTATGAAAATATCTTTAAACTCCCTCCATTCCATATTTGATACTTCCTCATATTTTTTTGATTCAATGACCACCATTGATCAGCATCTCCGGTGAGACGGTAAACTGCCGTGACATCTTTTTCCCCTTCACTACTCCCCAAGGCGAAGAATATTTTCTCTAAGGAATTTATCCATTGATCAGCTACTAGTGGATTTGTACCACCATTGAATGTTGGTGTTTTCCCCATTAAGTACTCTGACATTGATCCTCCATGTTGCGGATCAGGGTGATCCATTCGGGTAAGGATAGTTTTCATAACCTGAGTGAGTTGTCCCAGTATGGTGATTAGGTGATCAGCACCAGTTGCATCACCATCTCCACTATAATTATCTTGAGTAAAAGGGATATCCCTACATGGAGTGGATTAATTTATATGGATTCCATTCCTTCCACTAGGCTCCATTTATAAACAATGGCATAAACTAGATTAGTTTGTGAATCAAAATACATAATTCCAAACTTGTAAATCACTTAACATAAATTGAACAGTTTATGGATATAATCCATAATCATAAAAAAAAATCTTTGATAAAGTATATACTTATAATCCCTCTATAGTGGTTTGTAAAGAAAATGATAATTTTCCTAAGCATATCCCCCGGGAGTGTCGCAACCAAGAGTGAATCAATTCCCATTGTTGTGCACCAGTTCCTGTTCGAGCCTAGCTCAAAGTGGTGTTTTCAGGTTTTACCACTAGGTATATTAGTTCTAGAGCTGCCTCTACCTGCTCGTATCCATACAGGGATGTATTTTTTATAAAACTCACAAAATCTCTACAATACCAAAATTCTAGGAAGTTCTTATATATTAGTCCTCAATGTCTATCTTAGGGTAATGTGCTCTAATCAGAGTTTATCTAAATCTTGTTTCCAAGGTTTATACTAGACTTCCTATGATACCAACTCTAATTTTGCAACCCTAGTTTCCCAGAGTCGGTGCATTATTACATAAAATTTTCATGATCAAAAAAGATCATGTCTTGAAATACCGATTAGTTTAGTATCCTTGGAAGTACTAGATACATTCATAATGTTTACATTACATCATAAAATGGAAAACTACAACAAAATTGTTTCCATATACAACGCTAATATCCCATATACTATCCCTATAGGTCAGTAATTATATACTTCTTTGCATCCTGGGAAAATTAAAACATAGAAAGGGGTTATCTCATATGCTCAGTAAAGATCACAATATAGCAGAAACGTTTACAAATAAGAATAAACATTTAAGGAAATATATAATACCAAAACAAAATAATTTTAAATATAAACTTCATCATAATATGGAAAATCTAAATCAAAATAATTCCTTTTACATACTCACATAGATATTCTACTAGTCGAATAATCACGTGAAATATAAATAGAAACTTTTATAATGATGAAATGCATAATGCCAGACATTCATAACCACATAGTCAAGACCTTATTCCAATACTACAAATATGATTTTGTCAAGGCCTTGTGCAAAGACACTAGTTTGTCTCATGATACCTATCGATGCATCGATAAGCTATGGCGGGCTCCACCCGTCATATACTAAGTCCAATGCATTCTTTATATGAAAAGGTTTAAACATAATATAAACATTATCATTAAAACTAGGATACAAAATATCACTACATTATCCATAAACCATGAATGGTATGAAAATAATAAATCCATAGTAAAACATATCACAAAACCTTCAATACAATGTGGATTTTTTGTATCATAATAAATCAACATCAAATAATCTTAAAATCCATCAATGGATGTTGACATTGAAGAGATCAAAACCTTTTTTAGAGAAATATCTCTTTGTATTTTAAAATCCTTAAAAATTCATATATTTATAAAAGAAAAAAATTATTTCTGAAATATTATTATAAGATTGTAATGGATGCTTTGATAATGTTATAACAGTGGAAAATAGTCACACCCGTCGTATAAGTTAAAAATCATTCTTACCTTAATTCTTTCAAAAAGTTCATAAAGTACCTTGTTGGAAAATGACAGAAAGATTCCTTTCAAACCATTTTATAAAAATTAAAACAAGGGTATAAATGAATTTAAACCATATTCTAGTAAATATTAGAAAAATTGGTAATACATTTTTAAGAGATATGGATTTGGATGATAAAGAGGTCCCAGTAGATACTTACGTAAAAACAACCCCGGATAATAAAGATATTGTGAAATTAACCCTTACCTTGTACTTTTCCTTGGTTAAGGGTAGGTTAACCTCCTTTATAATGGTTAAATAATTTTTATTAAATTATACAAGAATCATATACAATAATATGATATCATATATTCTCTTTTAACATTACTTTGTTAATAATATATTAGTATTATCATCATTTCGGGTGTTAACTGATTCATTTTCCTTTATATGCTTCGTTACGTAAGTAATGTATATAATGAATAGGATGTATATTATTCATATTAAGAACAATATTAAGTCTTTAAATTTTATATTTAATCATATAATGAAAATTAGTCTTGAATGGATACGATGGGGAGTGAATCTCATCGCGTTCGTGGAGATGGTAATCCGTACGTACGCACGAGCGACAATATCATTCTTTTGATATTAAAATAATATATAATTTAATGGTATATAATATATTCAGAATAATTATCATGTTATATTTATTATTTAAATCAATTACACATCATTATTATACCCATCCAAATAATAATGTATTGAATAACAATTACACCACGACATGGAGATGGTAAGCTGTATGTACGCACGTATGGTAACATGTCATTCAAAGGATGGAAAGAATAATGAATATAGTGGTAAAATATTTATAATAACAACAAAATATAAAAAATATATTGGATTTATTATTTTAGAATGGAAACAACAGAGAAATAGAAATTTGAATAAGAAAGGAACTTGAAAGAGGTGATGAAATATTTACCTCTTCTTTGGGTTCTTCCTTTTGATTCGATCAAAATGGCTCCATAGGTTGTCTTTATGACTAAATTAAGTCATATAGTATGGATGGAGTAATGTTTAGAGGGTATTTGGGTATTTTTTGTCCAAGAAACATGGCTTTTTTGTGTGAATTAGAGAGAAGTGGGGTGCCCTTTTATAAGAGGGGTGAGGGGAACCTTACGAAAAGCATGAAATATTATTTTACAATAAAATAATTTTCAGATTATAATGGTTACGAGATGAATTATTTAAAGGATAATGTGGTTATGGGTCGAAAACAACTAAACCAATAGTTTTTAGATAGGTTGGGTCACTATATTAAATTTATCTTCTAGATTAAACTCTTAGATAAATAGTTTGACATTTACCATGTCTCTTTGTATTTTTATATTATATGGTTAATAAACTTACTATAAACTTCCAAGAGAACCTCAAGTGGTTAACTAGTTACATATATAATATTCTTTAACAGCTTTGGCGTAACCTTAGATTTTTAGTAATAGAATATGAATTAATAATATAATATTTGTTTTAAAAACTCTTTAATGTTAATTTTTACTCTATTTGGTATTTTGTTTCTTCTAAGTTCATAACAGCATTATTACTTAGAAAAAAATTAATCTAACAAAGACTAACATTTCATATTAACCTATTAAATTAGTGGAATTTATAAAAAGTCTCAAATTACATTTATTTGGATATTTATAATGTCAATTATTTTAATCCTTCATTAATACGGTAATTACTGCATCATCATTGTGTCATAAATAAATTTTATTATTTAATGTCTAAAAATTATAAATAAAATATGATTATGTTTGAAATATTTTTATCTTTGTTATGAATAATTATAGTCGAATTATCTTATGTATAACCCTATACTAAAAATGGTTTAGTTATTAAACTTTTTATTTAACAATTTTAACTCTTCTTTCTATTAAGTAGTAATAAATGTACTAATCTAATCCAAGTGGACCTAAGGGATCATATTTTATTCCTAATGTTTTTTTTGGTCGAACTAAACTTATCCAATAGAATTGGTACATGTGTTAGGGTAATTATAATATCATTTTTACCCTTAATTACCCTATTTACTTTTAACCGTGGTAAATAAAAGTAAAAGGTTACTATTTACCAATACATATTTTCATCTTATTGAACCACATTTTAAGTAATTATATCAGTAGTTTCTCTCTTATTTTTGAAATTCAACTCACAGAAGTGGTAAAATTATGTTTTATTTAAATTTTCAAATGCTCCTTGGACGTGGGTAAAAGACGGTAAAAAGTTTATTAAAATTTTTTTATATCTAAAATTTTTATAAACTGAATTCAATGAATTAAATTGAACATATACCGATATTATGTATCTATTTTGACCTAAAATTAATTTAAATAAAATAATAAATTATTTAAATAAAAATTCAGTTTTAAACTATAACTCAGTGTTTTTCATTATTCATCAAATATTAAATGTTTTTAGAAAAATACCAAAAATTCCCCCTAAGATAATTTTGATATTTTGAATCAAAAAATGAAGTCCATATTTAAAGATAAAATTTATAAAATTTCAAAAAGTGGGTATTACTATTCATAATGGCTAGTTTTATTGGTTTTGGTGTGTTAGAACTTGAAGATGTGTACAACACACACTATTGTATTATTCAAGGAGAAGCGTACTGTGGAATCTTGGGGTGTTACAATGAGGATGTTTATTGTGTTTGGTATTGGCTCAATAGTTGGTGGTTACCCGGTTTTAGATAGGATAAACATTCTTGTGTTCTATTTCTAAGGATCCATGAGGGGATGGATCAATTTATATGTGGATCCAGAGGTTCATGTGTGATCCCAATTGATAAGAAAACACTGATTAGGTTTGTGTGATGATGTTATTAAGTTATTGGTGTTCCTTGTGACCCATGATGTTGTATGTGACAATGGTATAAGAAGTTACTAGTTGAGATGGTCATATATATAGCTACAAATATATTTAGGTTCATTAAGGTTGAGGCCTATATTATCCATGGGGCAATTTGATATTGATAGCTAGTTGTGTTTTGGAAACTGGTAGTTTTGTTAAGGAAATTGATGATGGAGAGAGAGGGAAAGAAGATCTGATATTATGGGGCTAGATAGCAATGATTGAGATTACTATACTCAGGCTCCATTTTGATTTTGATATTTGATTATAGTGAGAGTTCTAGACTAAGTTTATAGGAATTCAATGTTATAATTTCGAGTATAGTTATGTGACATCATATATGTGTGGTTTGGTGCTACATTGAGGTTTCGAGCACATGATGTATAGTACTGAGAGGGTTCTAGACTAAGGCTCTAGACACGGATAGTGTAAATCATAAAACTTTCTCTAGACTGAGGTTCTTTGTTTGGATCAAATTCTATGTGTAATAAAAAGGTTGGACCGATACTTCTTCTTTTTGGGTTCGGGTCATACCGGTGCTTTGTTTCCCATCAATGTTATTGTTATAAGACTAAGTTTTTGAGCATATTAAGTATTCTATTGAGAGTATGTCATACTGAGTCTCTACACATTTATAGTATACTTTGGTGGTTGTGCTCTAGACTGAGGCCCTAGGCATTGATGGTTTCCCGGTTAGGATGGATGGTGGACTGACACTCTACATCTAGGGTGAAGATGTCAAACTGATGCTCCAGATATTGGTGATTTGTCATATGTGGTTAAGAGGCTTAACTACTGTTCCAGGAAAAGTTGATTTGATATATATGGTTTATGGTTTCGAATGATGCAGTGTTCAGTATTGTTATGGTACATGAGATATTTGTCAGTTGGATGGTCTCGGTTTGGTTTTACTCTTCTGTGGAAATGGGAAAAGATGTGTCAAGGATCTTGTATGGGACAATGTCTAGTTATGATGAATTGGTATGGGATAACATAGATTGGTATCCAAGGTGAAATTACTATCATAGGATGGGTACCTAGTATAGTCAGGTTGGTTATTGCTACCTTGGATATAGAGCCCATTGGTTGTTTAGGATGAATGTTCCTTGAGACAAGCTCAAAGATATTCTAGTATTTGCCGAATCAGGTATGTTCAATCGAGGTCTTATACACATAAATCATTTCTTCTTCATTTTTATTTTCATTTAGCCTTTTATATTAGCTACACTATCTATATTTCATGAGAATTCACTTATGGAATCAATTTATAGGTTCATTGTTTGGGGTGGCCTACTGAGATTTGTTCCTCACCCCTGTATATGCACCTCGGTGTGCATACATACATTTTTTTTAACATTTAGGTTGAACAGATATTCAAGATGGATCAGGTGTATCCCCTATATTTCATTTTTGAGTGGGATGCTTGTGTGGAGACTAATGGTTAGGCTGGAGTAACTTGACAGGGTACTGGAGATCGGGTATGTGTTACGACCGGTGTTTGTAGTGGGGCCTATTGTATTTACTTTTCAATTGTTTATTTCTTTATGTTTGATCAGAAAGGTGGAAAATCGTGGTTGTATGTATTATATGGTTGTTCAGGCCTTTAATTAGTTTTCATTTTATTACAGTACATTTCAATTTTAGTTTATTTATTCTTCCTCATTACTCTGATGTGTATGATATTTTGTTATTTACTACTAGTTGTTCACTCTAGTGTGGGGGTATAGTCTTCTCATAGATCCACATTAGACCCCCACTGCTAGAAACTAGCCTCTGGTGTATGAGGAAGCACACGTGAGGTATCTTGGTAAAATGGCTCGGAGGAATGGTTTAGTGGCTACCAGGCCAAGATGTTACATATTGAAACTGAAAACAACAATGGTGTGTATGTATGGCTTACCATCTCTGTGTAGCAGTTTAATTTGTTTTTCTTCACCACTTTATTTGGATAGGTATAATGATATATTTAATAAATATTTATTTTATTTATGATTAATTAAATTTAAATTATTATTTACCCTTCTTTCATTCCATCCATCAAAAAATATAAACAACGATCATGCGTACATACACCTTATTGTCTCCATGAACATTGTAATTTATTTTTCTATATCATCCATTTATATATGACTATAAATATATTTATAAGGAATATATATGATATTAATATAATTTTTAACATTTTTGAGATGACTAAACCATGATAAAAGTATAAATATCGAGACTTACGAACTAAAACATGCTTGAAAAACCAAGTAGTTATCATCTGGAATAGTGATTTTGATATAGAATTGTTAATAAACGGGTAATAAAATGTTAAAAAAAATAATGTACAGTATTTTTTATATTATTATGGTTCTATAATACATTTATAATAAATATATATTTATTATACAGTATTTTGGAACACGTATGAATAAATATGAGACATATGGTAAGGATTTTATGGTACAATCTAATTATTTATCAAGATTGCTTATGATTACGTTTCTGATAATGAAATTTATGAAATTTATTGATCTCACCTATTATAAAACTCGTTAATTCTATTCACATATTGTTATTTATGGAGATTAAATGATTTTATATTATTTTACTCTCTTTAGGAACTCAAGAATCTTATTAACTATTTTTAAGGAAATTCGACATTATTTAAATTATTAGTCAAAAATCATTTTTCATCAATGTCCATGTTTTTTAAAAATATTTTCATGAATGATTTTATTATTATCCTATAATTTTTTAAATTCATTTATACCCTTATTAAATGTTTTTCACTATTCTTTATAAGGAATATTCTTCTCATTTTCCGAATGAGGTACTTTTCTAATTTTTTTACAAAAGTGTGAAGGGAATGATTTCTTTTAACTTTAATGGTAAGAATGAAATTTCACACTATTATGAACACAAAATTATTTGAATATTCCTTTAAAATGTTAAAAATTTATTTTCAAATAATTTTTTTCCCATAATATTTTAAAAAATTCAGATTTTACTTAATTGATTTCAAAGTGAAATAGATATTTTTCTCATAAAATATTCCAAGTGATATTTTAAAGGAGTTTTCTTTTATGATAAAATCATTTAATGTTACTTATGATTTATAAGGGATGTGATCTAAAAATACCATAATAATTATTTTTATAGATTTTTCATGATTATGATTAAAATGTGTTTATGAGACTCATTCCTTTTCCAGGGGTTATGCTATAATGAATTGAACAAATGTTTATGAAAGCTGATTCTTTTCCATGGGTTATGCCATGATGAAATGATTCTGAAACCTGTATATTTTTCAGAGGTTTTGATATGATTAATGTTAAATGATATTGGAGAACACCCCATTATGATTTTCATTATTTTATGGGTGGTCCCCAAATTATATAGCTCTTCAATGCGTAGAGTAAATATAGATATCACATGGGAATAACCGGGCAGGAATGGGGAGTGAACCCAGTTCAGTAGGGGTCTATGTCCATAGTGATTATCTGGGGAGTGAACCGTTACTAATTTTATGGAATAGGGAGTGATCAAAATCCACTATGATTGTATTGAATTTTATCCTTGACTAAAAATTAAAGGATATTCTATTATTATTTGAATGCCATGAATTTATATCTCATGCCAAGGTTATATTCTCATAGTTCATGTTCTTTGATTCCTTTACGATTCAATTCATATGAACTTCCAAGAATTATTCCATGAATCAAGATAGTGATATATGATATTGAATTGTATATTTATCAAATTTTATTCTCATTTTCTCAATTGGTTATGCTCATTTTATGCTTATGTGACCATTGATATCTCCGTCGTTTAACCTTACTGAGAAATTGTGCCCACCCATTCTTATATTTCCATTTCCCAGGGTAAGAAGAATTTTTTTAAGTATGATATATAAAAGAAGTGTTAAATTTGTGAAAAATTAATTGAAATATGATCTACATATTACAGAAACAATATTTCTACATTTATATGTTTATATATTTACTAGACGTATACGATTATAGAATGGATTATTATGTTATGTTGTGAATATTCATAAAATAATATATAATATATGTGTTTGAAGAGTATGGGGTTATAAAATGATTAATGAAAAAAAGGGATCTTATATTTTAGTGTCCGACCAATTATTAATATTACAGCTGAATAATATATAAGAATTGGAGGAGGTAAAAATTGATGATGAGTTCCTAAAAAATAATCTGTTTATGCTTATTTAAAAGTACATCCATAGTTTTTTTACATAGAAAGATACTTGGAAAATAGTAAAATCTATCTTGATTATTCATATCAAAAAATGAATAGGTTTTTATTCAATGAATTATATTAATTTTGGGATGATACCCTATCATTCAAGAAAAGTTAAGATGGGTAAATTCAATGATGTGTGCCTGAATAAGAGGTGAAGATAATTCTGTAATTATATTTTGGACCACTTGATGGAGGAGAATATGGACCTAATAGATTGGTAGTCATGATATTTCAAAGTAGATTCTTTTTTCCAACCCTCCATAGTGATTCAAAAGAATCCATGAGATGTTATGATTAATGTGAGAGAACATGAAATATAGGAAAGTGTAATGATATTACGCAACACTAATTTTTGAAATTTCAGTATTAAATGTATGGGGAATTGATTTCATGGTTCCCTCTTAGAAGTCCTTCTGAAATACATAAAATTTAGTGTTTGTGGAGTACATATCAAAATGGTTCTAAGCTGAATCATTTTCAAAGATCATATCCAATGTCGTGAATAAATTATGATAAAATATATGTTATCTAACTTTTGTATTCCTCATTTACCTATCAATTATCAAGGTACAAATTTCAATAATCATTTTTTGCAGGGATTCAAATTGAATAATAATATTTTATACAACATTGGAATCCTTTAGCACCCCCCTAAAAATGGTAAAGTTGACATATCCAACTATGAAATTAATAAATATCAATAAAAAAATTGAGTTAAAGACCAAAATATTTGAGTAAGAAATTTTATTATGCATTATAGGTGTACAGTATAGATTTTAAAACAACAATTAGTACAAACTCATTTAGTAAAATCTATGGAAAACTGGGTAACTTTTCATTAGAGCTCAAATGTTGTTCATGATGGGGCGTGAAGAGAGTGAATGTGGATTTACACTTAGCAATTAAGAAGACATTATAATAGCTAAACGAATTAAAAGAGATCTAGAGAGATGTATATGAGAATGAAAATATCTATTTATAAAATACCAATAAGTGGAATGACCAATAAATTAACTAGTACATATTCATACATAGAGATAAGTTATTTTTTTTCTTTAATTTAAACTTGTTTCTAAGTGAATTAAATTTTTATTGGTTGGGTCTCTCCATGGTTATTAAATTTTACACACATTGATCCATTGAGATCCAAAGGGTACATAAACATTCATTCAAGGTCAATAGTTAATGGTTGCGGCTTTATGTAGATAATATTGAATAGGGGTAATTCTCTCCTACAAATATTATAGGATATAATATGTTTGTCAATATTTTGACATTAAATATAGTGAAATATGGGAGGAAACATGGATATATTTTCTTTTTTACTATTATATTTTATTTTTTGTTACTTTGTGATTTCCTGGGAATATAATTATTTTAGGGACTCACATGTGCTCTCTCATAACCCCTTATAAATATTTAATGGGAGAACAATAATGTGAGAATAAGAAATATAAAAAAAATCATAGTAACATGAAACTGAATGGATCACATTATATGGGATTATTTATAAAAATTTAGAAAAAAGGGAACCCATGACAATAAAGATCATGACAAATCACAAATATAAATGTTCACTTACAAAACCTAGGAAAACATTATCAAGAAGAAACTGTAAAAAGAATATATCCCACAAGACTTCATGGTAGAAAGTGTGATACACTTATATTGTGGGATAGTATTCATTACATAAATACCAAATTTAATAAAAATATATATAAAAACTTATACATTCATTGCGATTAGTCTGCACTAAAAACTAACCTCATAACACACCATCCATAAAGGCAAATTGTTATATTGTTCAATTAAGTAATAAGACATAATGAAATGATTCAAGGGAACTAATGTTAAATAATTTCATGGTTCTATAACGGAGATAACTCATAACAAAAATCTATGGGCCATGAAATAATTCCTAAATTAATGATACATACTAGATATAAACCATAATTAGCAGTATGGATATTCAAATTTACCTCTCCTGGTGCTTCTATGAACCAATATATCAAGTAAAAAATTCATTTATAATTGTCCTAAATTCACTAAATAAACCTTCCAGACCCCATTTGGATTGATCATCATGATCCCCTACCTCCATTATAACCCATCCATTACCATATCTTCAAACCATTACATTAAAACCTATCCAACCCACCCAAATTGATACTTCCCTTCTGAACCATTTAAAAACTCTATATAACCCCCTCCCCTACTTTATCCATCACTTTTCATTCAATGCCATTCTCCCTATAAAAAGAGAGAAACCTATAATCACATTAAGAAGTTAACTTTCAAAAAATTTAAAAATAACCAAGGTAAGGAACCTACCCTACCATCTAATCCCTCTCCCGACCCTCCACTAAGCACTACCACTTCCACCTCATCCACCACAATCCCAACCAACCAAAAATAACCTAACTCCACTTTGAGTGAGGATTCATCCTATAAAACCTTCTTCTTATAACTTAAGTTTCTTTACCCTACATAATAGTAGAGGTTAGGGATTATTTACCCTATTCTTATAACTTAAGTTTCATCCTATATTAAGGATTCTTTGAAGATTCTACATTTAGAGAATATTTTCTACGTATGAAGGGAATCATATACAGATATTACCTTATATTTTTTTATATACTTAGTCTTTCATTATATCATATCTAGTTCAGACTAGGAATGAAGTATTAGATGATGACATTGGTTAAGTTTGGAGTGTTTTTGATTTTCATAGCCCAAAACTTGTGGAAAAAATGGAATATATTAATCATAAATTGAATATAATTATGGATTTGGTTCATCAAATATACCTAATAATTATTTTTACCCATTCACCAAGAAAGTATCTACCAATTCCAAGAGTAATCAATCAAAAATTTATCTATTAAGTATTCTTTATAAATCCATTACTCACGTATGGCTTTCCAATAGTAACTATTGGGGATTGATAATCCATCTAGATGTCATTTACATTCTATAATTTTTAGGTGGGATATGGGAATCAATATGGTCTCTATGATTAACATTATACAATAAGGACAAAAATAATAAATCTAAGTAGACTATTATGGTTGGTAATTTTATCACCTATTTGATGATACATTTTGATGTATCTGATACCTCCTTGACTCTCACTTCATTATGAAAAACAAATTTACCCATCATAGAAAATATAGGAATTTTTAAAAGTAGGATAAATAAATATGAATGTTGTGATTCCCCAGACCCACACTCTTGATCTTAGGATCAATAAGACATGATCTACATATTGGATGTAATAACAAATTTATATTATCATACATAACAATCCCATAATTACATGGATTAAATAAAATATTTCATTTTATACATTCACAAGTTATTTTTGGTCTAGATATTTAAAGAATCGGGAAAAAATAGAAACTATGAAATCTCAAGTTCTTTCTCAACAAAAGGATATTTTTTCACTACAGGAAGCTACTTAATACATAACAAGTCTTCAACATCACCCCAATTTCATTAAAAAATATATCACATTAGATATATCATGTTTAATAATTTTCTTTTTAACCTGGGGAAATGGATACATAAAAATAGATTAGCTCAATCTCTCAGTATGGGAAAACATAAAACTAGGCAAAATAATAGAATAAACATGGATTAAATATTTTTATAGGAGTAAGTAATCATCATAATAACATAAAAAACTAAAACTAAGATCATTATATATCAATTATAATAAATAAAAAATATGGATAATAGTAATTAGTGATCTCATACTGAATAAATATATAAATTTAGATATCAAAACATCCTATCAAGTCCTTGTAAAAATATAATAAATTGATTTAGCAGAAGGTATACACTGAAAAGAAATTTGTTTTTCCTCATGAGATATATTGATGCAACTAGAGGCTCTATAATTTTAGTCCCACCCATCACATGGTTAACTTCAATTCATTAAAGGATAAACAAATAAAATTTACATTTTCCAATAATCATAATTATTAACATAATGAAAAATGAGACAACAATACTTCTTACCATATCTATAAAAGAGTTAGCATGATTATAAAATTTTTATAAAAGAATATGGATGGTCATCTAATACATATAGAACTTTTTTATAATAATTAGTATTGAAATAAAAACATATAGAATTATAATATATTTTCACATGTTAATATAAGGGACAACATGTTCATAACCTATTTAGAGAAAAAGTTTTATGGTTAAAATATTTGTATTAAAAATTCCAAAAATCATCTATATTGGAATAACAACATATATGGATTTTAAATAGTTATGTAATCATTAAATTTAATGGATTTCTATGTAAATATACTTAAAGCTAAAACTATATGGATTAGTTGTATACAATTAATTAAATGTGTTAATAACATGATAATAATCCATATATAAAAATATGTTATGTGGTTTCAAAAGGAAAAACCCCATTTTTAAAAAATAAAACAATTAAGTATGTTAACACAAATCCAAAACACCCATCACAAAGAATGCTTGAATGATACCACATAAGAAGATATGAGGGATAATATTTTTTTACCGTGAGTTCATTCCCCCAAAAGATAAATATATATTATTTTATAAATAATGAAACCTAAACCCTATTGGTGTAAATAATTTTGAAAATGAATAAAATAAATCAAAGTGAAAATATAAAATATCTTTTCGAAAACATTTTTAACATTGACAAAAAATATCGTTTTATGGGTCAATTCTAAAATAAATTTCAAAAGGTAAAGTGAAAAATATTTGAAAAATATTATTTTAATGGAAATCTAAAATAATTAGGCCTTTAAAATCCATATTTTTTATCTTTTAGAATTTTTTATATAAAGATAAAACTTATGAAAGTGAATGGAAAAACCCCTTTTAGTGTTTTAAAAAATAAATTTTTTAAAAAATTATCTTGTAAAAAGTGTAAATAAAAATTGTTTTGTATAAGAATATATTTATTCCCATGGATTTATAGGAATTACCAAGAAATAAAATATTATTGTATGAGAAACCAATATTATAACATATAAGTTTTTCATAAAGCAATATAACTCAACGAAATGGGATTTTATTTATTAATATCTCATAGGGAAACAAACTCCTTGAAGTAAGAAAAAATCCAAAAAGGAATTTTATGTGTTATAAGTGTGAATTAATAGAAAACACATATAATACAACATATTATAATTAATTTTTAGAATATAACCAACTTTTTATTCTAGTGGGGATATCAAAAGCCAGTTAATAAAAATTGAGTTAAGAAAACGATATACAATTGGGGTAACAATTGAGTAAAAATACATTAAAAAAATGAACTAATTTGGATTAGTATTTTCCATGAATAAAAAAAAATGGTAAATATATTTCCATGGGATTTGAATATGCCAGTAAAATTAAAACATATTTTATGACATAAACATTTTCAAGGAATTAAAGTTTGAATGAAAAAACTAATGCGGCTTGAGTAACTTTTAAAAAAAACCAATGAATTAAAGTGTATATATTTGAAAATAAAATATCATAATTAAAATATAATATAGTATTTTATATACCGAATAGGTGTAATGTGTATCAAATAAATGAAATTTGGTTCATAATATCAAACATGTCTCGTAGATAAGAATTAGATATCAAAACCCTTACCATTGTCTTGATTCATTCTGCACTTTCAAAAAAATTCCTAAATAATTAAATTAAGTTATTTACATAAATACACTAGAATCTTATTAATAACTAAAACCATTTATACTCCTCATTTACAATATATATAAATATTTTATTTGTTACCTATTTTCAACGCTGTGTGTAAGTAATTGTTATTGCTTTGAAATAGATTCATAAATAAGGTGTTGGTATCTATTATTTTTAAAACGTCAATAATTATTATATAATTTAAGGTATGTTATTTTATTTTCATATATGACTTATAAATCAATAATTTAATTTCAAGTATGTTTTAGTTAGGATCCATGAGGATGAAATCAGTGACGAGTATGTTTTGGTGGTTTTTAATGAATAAAGCATGATTTCATAATTAATGTGTTAAATGTTTATATAACCCTAAAAACCAAAGAAAAAGTATTTAAAAATTTATATCATATTATAATATTTAATAATTTCTTTTATTCATCCATGATATAAATGAATAGTATTGTTTAATTTAGTGGTTATACCAACCCAAACATAAACCTATCATGATTAATGGATGACTATTAGGTGGTATAGTTTTAATATAATTATAACATAAGAATATTGATCTTATATTCTTATTATTAATGTGAGATATCATAATTATAAATAATTATAAAGAAGTTATAATTTATATAAATTCATTGCTTAGAAATAAGAGATCATTTTCTTCTTAGTATGCTCATTTTAAACAATTCAATTAACGATAATCATTTTTTGATCATACAATTAATAGGTTCTTCAATTTTTCATAGCATAAATTTAATTAAATCATAAAAATCATATATATCCATTAAAATCATTTTCAAGACCATCCATGTAAGGAGGTGATGAAAAGAAATCATAAAATAATCGTTTCATGGAAGTGGTAGTCCACGCATACACATGGTGGATAATTTCATTTTACATAGAATGGGAGAAATGATTAATATAGTTTCTTATTTTCAAAACCTGAAACTTGTAATAAATATCATAATTATATATTTAATTTCTTATTATGACCATTATTTTAAGGTTGTTAAGGAATACAAATCATGTTATGTCATGGAGGTAGTACTCCACACATACACCCATTGGATGTTTTCTCTTTTCTTAAGATGAATGTGAGAGGAAGCTAGTGTTTATTAAAATAATATAAAAACATTAAGTGTACTAAAAATATTAAAATAATTATATAAAATTGGGTAAAACATATTTTAAAAGGAAATATGAAAGGAAAATATGTTACTGCACTGATTGACCTTATTTTGAAAACTTTGGGTTTCTCTTGGAAGATTCCCTGGAAAGGATGGGATTAGGCTAATATATTTTGACCATGATATTATTGCAGTGAAATATGATTATAATAAAAGTAATTATGGAGTATTTTAATAATAAAACCAAATTTTTAGAGTGGATTTTTATGGGTGATGAGAGGACCCTTTTATAAGTGGTGAGAATGACATTTTTTTAAATATTTCATCTTAATATAAAGGGTGTGAATGTTAAACATATCATGTGGGTCAAAAATAGAAAATATTAAATTTTAGGGTGATATAAGTTTGATAATATATAAAAAAACATTATTCTATGAATTTTTTTATCTTGTTTCAATCCCTTTACCCTTAAACTTATTATACTTACCATTTTAGCATTTACGGTGCCAACATGTTTTTATCTAAGGTAACTTATCATTATTACTAAATACAAAATGGTATTTTTAAAGTTATTTTTAAATAATTATTTTAAATTTTAAATCCATTTCCCAATAATTAAATTTAAAAATTTGATAAATAATAAATTAAAATGTATTAAAAATAAATTTTTCGAAAAATATAATTATGTTCTAAAATGTCAAATATGGTTCTTTAAATTAAAAAAAACATTTTCTAAGTTGTAAATTCACTTATATTATTCTTATATGGTATTATAAAATGGTTTCATGAATTTCCAAAACATACAGATATACTAATAGTGTCACAAAAGACGTGTTATTTGCAATAATGCAATTTTCAAATATTTAGCAAAAATCATTATTTTTAGAAAAATCCTAAACAATATTATTAATAAAATATTACAATGATGAATACAATAATAATTTTAATTTTTTTAACAAATTCATGTTCTAAATTTTATATTTTTAGGTTTTCAATAAAAATGTTACATATAATGCAAAACTATTTTTATAAGAAAACTAGATTTTTAAGAATATTAACCATTCTCATTCATATTTACTATTATTTACTAATTAAATTAGTATTAAAAATTTGTTAATATAAAATATATTTTATCACCATTAATAAAAAGTTTCTTGAAAATAAAATTCATATCACATAGAAAGGAAATATTTATAAAAATATATTTTTAGGTGTAAATGTCCATGTTAGTAATTTTAGATTTACCAATTTAATTTTATTCATATTAAAAGTTTCCATTATTTTCATTCTACAAATATTTCCTAAAGTGGTTACATATATTCATTCCCTATAATCCAGCACCTTTCTTTTAATGGTTATGCTTAAATATTTATATTTTATATAAATATATCATGGTTTTACATAAGTTCAGTGTTGTGTGTGGAGAAAGCTATTGAACATATTATATTATTTATGTTAATAATATATTAAATTATTAGAGTGTTAAATTCTCCCCTTCACCCTTAAATAAATTGAATCCTATAAATTTGACTCATATTATCAGAGTAATTTAAATATAGGACTCATAATTAATTGTACATATCTTAATGATCATGGGTTTATTCAGAATATAGAAAGAGATTTATCTATATAAAAAATTATTATAATAACTCTATAATGAGGGATAACCCATTACTAATTTAACATATAATTCAAAGAAGGGGTGAATATATTGGTCTATAAATAATATCCTCCCAAAAAACTTTGTAATTATCTGATAATAATCATACCAATATAATTTTATATTTTTAATTAAATATTCAATATTTGAAAAAACATACATTATAGAGGACACTAGAAAATAATGAGTGACTACTCATTATCTGTTATATTAGTAGTATTTTAATAGGTTTTTCTTTATTCACATGGTTATTGGTGACTATTTTCATTACTTTCCCCTGGATTTGTATATTGAATAGCATAATTACCAACTCTCTTTGAATAGACTAATTTTTTTGTGAGTTTGATTACATTTAAATGCAAACTCATAGTATTTACCTATCCATTTAAGGAAATTTATCTTATACTTTCCCATATTTTTAACAAGTTTGAAATTCAATATTTTTTACTTTATTATATTTATCACCTGAATTCATATGGTATTACATCCTTTTATTATTTTTTGTGTTTTGGATTTCAACATTGATCATATTTTTAATCCAATGTCTTGAAATATAATTTGGTATAATCACAAGATTTATCACTATAAGCCTTTTCAGGGTAATTACGCTTAGGCACATCTATGTCAAATCCTTCTTCCACTTCTATTATCTGGAAGGGGATGAAATTGCTATGAGAACCACACAATATATATATTACCAAAACATTATAATGTTATCATATACTTCGACATATCCCTTAGACTTATCCTTAGGGGTTTCACTAATAATATCATATCCTAATCCCAAAATAAATTTACATTATTACATTAAAATTAAATTATATACTATAAAAAAGGGTTGTCTATACCTTTAAATTTATTATCAACCCTAACTTGAAAATACATAAATTATCATGAAAACATCATAATCTCCAAATTTATTTAAACAATTATTTGATACCAACTGTGACACCACACACCCTCACTTCTGAGCCTAATTCAAATAAATAATACTTTACATAGTATATGTGATACCAACTATAGATTCCCACATATAAATATCTCATAATCACATGAAATAAATAAAATAGTTCATTACATACATTCTCAATACTTTAGTCTTAGATATATGTAAAATTAGGAAAAACATAAATTAATAATGCTCATGTTATTTCTCAAATGAGGATATTTTTTCAAATATAAAGAAACTACTTAATCTATAATATATCATCAAAATCATAAACAATTTCTCCAAAAATAAATTTCCTATAAGGCATATCATTTATAATTATTTTCTTCATTACATTTAAAAATCGGAACATACGAAGGGGTGAGCACAAACGCTCAATAGGGGAAAACATACATCTGACACCTTGTTGAGTCATCAGTTTTCCTTAAGTGGGATTTATTTTTCCCAAAGGTATATTATCAGAGTTTCTAGGTGTTGGGGGTCAAAAATATTCCTTTTGGGAATATAGACCCTAGATCACATTTGGAACATGTTTTTCTAAACCATACTTATAACCATTCGTGGAGTGTTGGTTTGAGGACGAAGTCATTTTTCATGGATTGAGCAAAAATTTCACAACAGTTCGAGTCCCAATAGATGTTGAGTGTTTTAGAAGGTATGTCATAGGAGGAAGAATGGTCTTTTTACATTAAATTAAACCATTCGAGACAAATGTTCAAGGAATTGGGGTCTTGAGGTAGTAAAAGATTCTTGGCCTATGCACAATTTGTAAAACCATGTGAGAAAACTATATAGCCTATCCATTTTAGGGTATTTTTATATTTTAACCTATTTTTAAATTTATTATTTCACCCCAAGCCTCCTCTATTCATAATAGCTTACCAGAAAACTTCTCATAGGTTTTTCTCTATTTCCCAAGACCTTATAAAGTGTTTCAAAGGTGGTTTTTTAGTGATTCTTCACCTATTTCAATAGTTTATTGTGTCCTCATTCATATTTTCTTTTCTCCTATTTACCTCTTCTATTATAACTTTAATGGTTATATTTGGATAATTTTCATAGTTTTGGTTGGTGGAAATTTCAGATTACGGTGTCTATTGGTTGTGATTTAGCATAAGGGTCCCTTTTGAGTAGATTTCATCGAAGGAGACAAGGTTCTTCCACTTGAGGTAGGTGTTTCCATTTAATTTCATTTTATTTATGAGTTCTATTTATACATGATTTTTTAAATTAATTTTTATACAATATAATGATGGTGTGTGTCATGTCGGTTTGATTTGTTAAATCTTTTCTTAATCTTTATTGGTTTTCATATGGAAAATGGGTGTACTTTCTTGTTTATAATGGTTCTAAGTTGTAAATGGGTATTTTTGGAATTTTAAATGTTTTATTAAATTAAAAATATTGATTTCTATAAGAAAATAAAATATTTAGTTGGTTTTAATACAAATTGGGATTTCAATGTGCGTTTCCATTTTTGTATCTAATGGTTTCCTATGTTTAAAAGGGGTTGTTATGTTTTATAAAGTGAAATAGAATTTCCCTTGCATTAATTGGTTGTGATTTATTTTTCAATTTTTCTTGGATTCCAATAATTGTTTTAAAGTATTTCCAAATGTATAATATATATGAGAAAATTGATGGCCTAATTCATACTTTGAGATTTGATTTTGATTATTCCCTTGTTGGTCCCCATTGGGTTACTGATGAAACATGTTTTATCCATTATGTGGATGAGTTATAATTTTATCTAGGATGTTTCATGAATTGTGGATATTTTCAAGGGTAGTGTGGGAGGTGGGATGTGTTGAGTCAATAAGGTTTTCCTTATGACTTTTCCATTCCTTCTTGTTTTGAAAATCACAAACACGTTATCTTTAAGGAAAATTGATTTTATAAGGAAAATTGCTTTTATAAGGAAAATTGCTTTTATAAGGAAAATTGCTTTTGTAAGAAAAATTATCCTTATCATATTTTCATCCATATTTTTCTTAAGTATAAAATTCGGATTCATTTCTATTTTCTCGGAATTTCTTGAAACTCTGATATGAAGTATTCTGTTTTAGGATCCGAATTCTGGATAAGAACTGTAATAAAGTTTCACTCCGAAATCCAGATGAAGAACTATAAATTTTCATTCTAAACTCCAGATACGAACTATAATTATGTTCTACACCAGATTCAGGATATGAATCGTTATGAAGTTCGAGAACGAATTCTCATTACAAATTATGATAAAGAATTCTCATTAAGAATTCTGATGACGAATTCTCATTCTGAATTCTCATTCCGAATTCACCTATTAAACATAATCTGATCATCTTTGTTTTATAAACTCCAAATTTATTTAAGACTCCAAAAATTGTTTTTGGTTAGACTCCAAAATTTCATCTTGCTTACATTGTTATGATCTGTCTACTCTTTAATATTTTTTTTCTCTCTCACTCCGAACGTTCACTCCGAATCTTTACTCTGAATATTCACTCCGAACTTTTGAGTTAGATTTTAAACGGTGACATACATTCTGTTACACTTGTTTTGTTATAAAATGATGTCATCTATTCTATATTAAAACTAACCGTTTGCTAAGTGACACGTGTACAGGTCCCTTCGATTTTTAAGTAAAATATGACTGTTGGGAAGGAGGCCGACCTTACCTATAAATAAGAGCTCATTTGAAAGAGCTCAATAATGATAGACAATGAAGTTGATCAATCTAGAGACCACACACTGTTAAGGTGGTTTCTAGAGAGAGAAAGCTTTTCATGCCTTCTGCGTACTGAACCGCTCGTTCAGTTTTTGCTTCGTGCGACTCCGAATGTTGGTGATTACATTCGAGGACTTTCGGGGATAGGAATACTGAGGTACCAACTACCTTGAAGTTCAAGGGCTTCCTTGCTGTGGAAGACATATGTTTCCAACACCTTGAAGTTGAGGGCTTCCTTGCTGAGGAAGACAGAGGTTGCCAACTACCTTGAAGTTGAGGGCTTGTAGAGATATCAAGACAGAGACTTCGATCTTCGTATCGAGGGCTTACCCTGGTGTTGGTAAGACAGACTTGCTTGAAAGTATAAATCAAGGGACCTTTATCCAAGGTTGTTGGATACCCTTCTCTTTGGGTAAAAAGACTTATATCTTGTTACGTGTAGTTTTAATACTTGTTTATTTCCGCTAAATTTTGTATTATAAGGAAAGTATAACTTTCTTATACTTTCTTACTTATACTCTATTTCATTTAGATTCAATAAGCTTTAAGGTAGAATCTCATATTGTAATCTTTTGTTAAGTTTCAATTTCTGGAACCATATTTATGGAACCTACTTTCGGAATCTCTTTCCAAGATTTCATTTGGTATTAGAGGTGTTGTGAATTTTCTTAGTTTAACATTGTTAAACATATCCCTTTCCTTTGGTTAAGGAAAACATATTTATTCGTAACTAACTTTAAAGGTTCCAAGGGAATTTTTAAAATATAAAATTCACCCCCCTCTTGTATATTGAGCATCTACATCATTATTTCGATCCTACAATTGGTATCAGAGGAGGTCTCTGAATTACTTGTACTCACGTATAAGTTTTTCTTGCTCACTTTTTCATTTAGAACTTTCTCATTCCGAACTTTGTTATTACGAACTTTTTCTACTAACAAGTTTGTGTGCCAATGTTTTTTTTAAGTATGGTAGGAGTCGATGTTGGTTCAATTGATAATCTAAATCCTACAAGACCACCAATCTTTTTATGGTAATGATTATGAATACTCGAGAGATCGAATGAAGACATTTGTTATCAATACTGGAGTAGACAACTTTGTTATGCTTAATGGTGATTATAAAATTCTTGACAAGGAAGTTAGAACTTTTACTAACTAGGAAAGCAAGAGTATCAACTAAATTATAAGGTACGAAATACCATACTTTGTTCAATGACCAGAAATATGTATAGCCAAATTTCTTCTTGTGTAGTAGCTAATTGTATCTGGAAGAATATAGAAGTCACACACTTTGGAACTTCTAAAGTGATTGAGACTAGGAGAGCTATGCTTAGAGATGAATATCATGGATTCAATTTTCCTTATGGTGAACCAATCTGTAAAGTTCAACAGAGATTCATGACTATATTCAACAGCTTACAGTCTATGGGAGAGAAAGGTTTAGATGATGAAGCACTTGTGGATAAGATAATTGATATTATGCCCAATGAGTGGGAATCCAAAAGAACTGCTATAGATGAGAACAAAAAGGTCACTCAAATTTCTCTTGATGAGTTATTTGGAACTCTTCTACAACATGAAACCAGAATGAAGAGAGATGATGACAACATCAAGCAGAAGAATGGAAATGGTACTATTGCTTTTACAACAACATCAAATCAGATGAAAGCTAAGACTCCTGAGAGAGTAACTAGATCCAAGTCTAAGAAAGTTATTTTTCAGTCTGAATATAGTGAGAGTGAAGTCTCTGAAAATTAGTTAGCAAATCTTGCTCGAAGGATGAACAAGATAGCTGGTCAGAGAAATTTCCAATCTAGGTAAAAGAAAAAGGACAGAAAATATTGATAAGTTACTTGTTATGAATGAAAGAGAGCTGGACATATTAGACCAGATTTCCCTTTGCTCAAAAATAAAGAATGAAAAGAAAGGCATTCAGACTGGAACAGAAAGAAATATTATAAAGCCAAAGCTATGAAAGTTATGAAAGATAATGACACCTGGAGTGTCAGTGGTGGTGACTCTTCAGATGAATCTTCTGATTATGAATCTTCAGGATAGAAGAATCTTGGTCTTATAGCCAGATTACCTATTAATAATCATTGTTTTATGGCTAAGGTACGAAATGCAGAATCATTGACCAATGTATCTTTAAATTCTAATGATAGTAAGTATTATAACTCTTCTGATGAATAATCCTCTTCTGATGAGGAAAATACTTTACCTACTTATGAAGAAGTCTCTAAGTTTGCAGAACTTCTTGAAATTGAGAATTCCAAACTCAATAAAAAACGTGATAATTCAAACTCTAGAAATTCTATTCTTACAAAAGAGATATCAGATCTTTCTAATGATCTTGATATGAAAAATGATGATTTTGAAAGTATTTCAAAAAATCTTGAGGATTTAAGCTCTGAGAAGAACAAACATTCTAAAGAATTAGAAAAAGTAATTTCTAAGAAAAATGTTTTCGAGCCTAGCTCTAGTTCTAAAACTATTGATTTTGAGGATAAAAACTTGGTTATAAAACTAAAGTCTGAAATTTTTTCCTTAAAGAAGTCTTTATCAAACTTTACCCAAGGTAAGGAAAATTTTGATAAAATGTATTCCCAAATATGACCTTTAAGAAATAAATCCGGATTTGGTTATACCCATGCAAAACCAATTTTTAGTAACAATTATTTTGTTCCTCCAAGTTCCCCATTTTGTACCAAGTGTCAATGTGGTGGTCACTGGGCAAAAAATTGTTCCTTAAACAAAACCCAATACTTTGGATTTCACAAAGCTTACTTTTCTAAGAAGATGTGGGATCCTAAAATTTTATTATATGGTAATCTAGGATCCAAACAAGTTTGGATACCGAAAGTCTAATTTTCTTCTTGGTTTCAGGAAAATAAAGAGAGTACTAGCAACAATACATGGTATATGGATAGTGGATGTTACCTGCACATGACTAGTAAAAAAATCTATTTTGAAAAGATTATCAAAACGAAAGGAGGAAAGGTAAATTTCGGAGATAATGCTAAAGGAGAGATTTTTGGTATTGGTAATATTGTTCTTCTTGGTAAAACCTTGATTTCAAATGTTCTTTTCGTTAAGGGTCTTAAGCAAAACCTCATTAGCATAAGTCAGTTATGTGATGAAGGTTACCTTGTGAATTTTAGGAATGATAAGTGATTAGTTCACAATTCCAAGGAAGAATTTATTCTCTCAGCCAATAGGCAAGAGAATGTCTACACTTTGAACCTAGAAGACCTTAGAAGCCAAGACTTACATTGTCTAAGTGCAATGGATGATCATTCCTGGTTATGGCATAGAAGGCTAGGTCACTGTAATCTTAGGAACCTATGTAAACTCTCTAAGAAGAAACTAGCTAAGGATATACCGGAGCTTAGATTTGATTCCTCTAAAGTTTGTGATCCTTGTCAATACGGAAAGCAACACAAATATAGTTGTAAATCACTAAGTGAAGTCTCAACAACTGATGCATTACAGTTAGTGCACATGGATATTTTTGGTCTAACAAAAACTGGAAGTATTGGAGGAAAATACTATGTGTTTGTTCTGGTCGATGATTACACTAGATTTACTTGGGTCTATTTTCTAGCAAAGAAGTCTGAAACTTTTTCCTATTTCGAAAGTTTTAGAGCTCAAGTTAAATATTAGAAAAACCATCCATTGAAAACTATTCATAGTGGTCATGGAGGAGAATTTCAAAATTCTGATTTTGAAACTTTTTGTAGTAGAAAAGGTATTACTCACAATTTTTCAGCACCTAGAACTCCTCAACAAAATGGTGTAGTTGAAAGAAGGAATAGAATTCTTCAAGAGACAACTAGAACCATGTTGAGTGAATATTCTATTGCTAGACATTTCTGGGCTGAAGCTGTAAGTACTGCTTGTTATACTATAAATGGAGTTTTGATTAGACCTTTTCTTAATAAAACTCTTTATGAGTTATGGAATGGTAGAAAACCAAGACTATCCTACTTCAAGGTTTTTGGTTGCAAAGTATTCATTTTGAATACTAAAGATAACCTACATAAATTTTCACCAAAATCTGATGAAGGAATTTTCATAGGATATTCCACAACCTCTAAGGCTTATAGAGTTTTTAATAAAAATACATGTACTATTGAAAAAATAGTACATGTAAAATTTGATGAGTCAGATCCTTTTGTTTTTAAACCATCCCAGCCTACATCCTCGGATGTGTTTTCAAAAACTGATTATCAACCTTTGATAGAAGAGTCTTCAGATAAGGATAATGTTCAAGAAGATATTCCTAAAACATTTACCCCAGAAAACTTTCTACCCTATGTTTATGAACAGGTCTTACAAAACCCAAATCAGGCGTTTCTTAAGAATCATCCCAGTGATAGTATCATTGGTGATGTAAATCAACCTGTAAGGACTAGAAGTTCTTTAAGAAATGAAGTAGAACATCTAGCATTTCTTTCCCAATTAGAACCAAAAACCACGGATGAAGCCACTACCAAAAAAATAGTTTTTCGCAGCGCCCCCCTTTATCAGCACTAATGAAAAAGTGCTGATAAAGGGGGGTCCCTTTATCAGCACTTTTTTTAGCGCTGATAAAGGCCCTCCCCCCTTTATCAGCACTTGTTTAGTAGCTCTGATAAAGGGGGGGCCTTTATCAGCGCTTTTTTTAAAAGCGCTGATAAAGGGTTGGCTTAAAAAAATAAAAAAAATATTAATATATTAATATATTAATATATAAATATTTTTATATTGTTATATAAATATAATATATAATTTTTAAATATATTTTAGATAATTATAAATGTACATTTCCACTTATTATACTTAATATATAAGATATTAAGTGAAAATGACTTCTTAAAAAATTTAAAAAATATTTTCAATTAATAATTTGATAATCATTATGGAGTAATAGTCATTTAATAACAATTTGAGGAATAAAAAATTAAAAAAATTAAAAAAAGATCCAAAATATGTTGAAAACGCAACTCAAACTTCAAACGGCCATAACTTTTGATCCGGGTGTCCGTTTGAGCTCTACCACATATCAAATCGAAGCCTGCGACGAGATCTACGTCACTTTAACCGGGGACGACCCTAGGAAAGCATTTTTCGAGGCCAAAAGGGGCCCAGAAGGCCTCCAAAAATGAGTTTTTTGTCGGGGTACCCAGATTTTTTAACATTTTGTGGATTTTCAAACTCGTTTAAGGGGGTATTATTGGCTTTTTTTGGTGGGGACTAAATTTATTCCAAGGTATTACATTCATATTGATATTATGCCTTTTAAATTTAATCCTTTTTATAATGAACTGCTATTTATTATCAAATATATAACTATATGTACATATTTTTTATATATTTGCACCTAAAAATTGAATTTTTTAAATAAATAATTAAACATATTTAGATATAAAATATATTATCTTTATCTAAATTATAACTAATATCCATTTTATTTAAAATACCAATATATGAATATTTATATACCAATATATTAATCTAACTATATATATATATATTAATCTAATAACTATATATATATTAATATAACTACATATATATATATTAGTATTACTATAAATATATATATTAATATCACCATAAATATATATATTAATATCACTATATATATATTAATATAACTATATAACTATATAAATATATATTCATATAACTATATATATTTTAATATAACTATATATATGTTAATATAACTATATATATATTAATATAAATATATATTACTATACGAATAAATATAACTAAATATATATATATATATAGATATAGATATATATTAATACCACTATATATATATATATATATTAATATTACTATATATATTATAATATAACTATATATATGTATTATAATATAACTATATATATATATATTAATATAAATATATATTACTATACGAATAAATATAACTAAATATATAAATATATATATATATAAAGATATCATGAATTGGAAAGCAAATCAAAATAGAGTAGTGGTAAGGGCTTAGGCGCGCAGGGGGGAGGTCCTGAGTTCAAATCTTGGTGGAGGCAGGGGTGCGCGCGCATGGGGAATATTTGAGCAAGCGATGTTAAAGGGTGGAGGGGGGTGCGTGGGGTGGTGTATAGGGGCCAAAAAGCGCTGTAAAAGGGGGGGGGGGGTTCAAGCGCTATAAAATCCCCCCCGATTGGCAGATTGTTTTAATTTTTTTTAAATTTTTTTAACTTTTATCAGCGCTTTTTTAAAAGCGCTGATAAAAGGTTCATTTATCAGCGCTAAAACGAAAGCGCTGATATAGGACCCCTTTATCAGCGCTAAAAAAAGCGCTGATAAACAACCCCTTTAATCAGCGCTTTTTTTAGCGCTGATAAAGGGGTCCTATATCAGCGCTTTTCGGAGCACTGATAAAGGGGGTCCCCCCTTTATCTACACTGGCTTTATCAGCTCTTTTCTAGCACTGATAAAGGCCATTTTTAGCACTGATAAAGGCTGTGTTTGTAGTAGTGAGCTTTAGGTGATGATGATTGGATCAAAGCAATGCAAGATGAACTAAATGAATTCGAGAGGAATAAAGTCTGGACCTTGGTTGAAAGACCTAAGGAAACTTCTGTTAACGGAGTAAAATGGGTTTTCAGAAATAAATGTGATGATGGAGTCATAGTAAGAAATAAAGCTAGACTTGTTGCTAAAGGTTATAATCAGAAAGAGGGAATAGACTATGAAGAAACCTATGCTCTAGTAGCCAGAATTGAATCTATCTGTATTCTACTTGCCTTTGCAGCATTATATAATTTTAAACTTTTTCAAATGGATGTGAAATGTGCTTTTCTTAATGGTTTTGTTCAAGAGGAATTTTTTTTGAACAACCTCCTGGCTTTGGAGATACAAAACATCCTTATTATGTTTTTAGACTTACCAAAGCTCTGTATGGCCTTAAACAAGCCCCACGAGCATGGTATGAAAGACTCACTGGATTTTTGCTTCAAAATAACTATGTTAAGGGAAATGCAGATCCAACTCTTTTTATAAATATTTATAAGAAAAATGTTTTGATTGTTCAAATTTATGTTGATGACATCATATTTGGTTCAACTCAGCAATCTTTAACCGACTCCTTTGAAAGTCTAATGAAATCTGAGTTTGAAATGAGTATGATGGGTGAGTTAACTTTTTTCCTCGGTTTTCAAATTTCTTAAAAACATGAAGGAGCCTACATATCTCAACATAAGTATATTAAAGATCTTATTAAAAAGTATGGTTATGAAAACACTAAGAGTATAAGTACTCCAATTGGTACCTCAAATTCTTGAGATCTTGATGAAGCTAGGAAACCAGTAGATCAAACATCTTTTAGAGGTATGATAGGAAGTTTACTTTACTTAAAAGCTAGTCGACCAGACTTAATGTTTTCAGTGTTCTTATGTGCAAGATATCAATCCAATCCTAAGGAATCTCACTTAAAGATAGTAAAAAGAATTTTTCGCTACCTTATGGGAACCATGGATATAGGATTATTTTATACATTTGGAAATTATTTTGTTCTAAAAAGATTTTCTGATGCTGACTTTGGTGGATGTAGAATGGATAGAAAGAGTACATCCGGGACTTGTTATTTCTTAGGAGATTTATTAGTTTCTTGGTCCTGCAAGAAGCAACATTCTGTAGCACTTTCCACTGCTGAAGCTGAATATGTAGCAGCTGGAAGTTGTTGTGCTCAAGTGTTGTGGATGCAACACACACTCACAGACTATGGCTTGAGTTTTACTAATACTCAAAATTTTGTGTGACAACACAAGTGCCATTTAAATTAGTAAGAACCATGCACATCACTCTCGTGCAAAACACATAGATATTAGGCATCACTTTATTAGGGATCACACACTTAGAGGAGATATCATTCTTCAGTTTATCGGAACACAAGATCAACTTGCTGATATTTTCACAAAATATTTACCTTCTGATAGATTTGAATACATTAAACATATGTTAGGAATGATAACCATAAGGTAATCCTCCTTAATTAACTTTCTGTTTAAAAAGTCTCCTTACAGCAATAAACTCCTTTTCATAGGGAGAGTACATCTAATTGTTAGAAGAACAAAAATTTTCAAAATTTGTTTTCAAACATTTCGGAACTAAACATCCGGAATGGAAAATTTCGTACTGGTATTTTCATAACGTAATTTTCATATCGAATCTGTCATAATGAGTTTTTTGGTTATTTTGGAATGAAATTTTCGTGCTGAGTTTTCCTTACTGAGTTTGTTTTTCGTACTGAGTTTTTTTTAATGAGGTTGTTTTTCATAGTAAACATTTTTTTTGTTAGTTGTTTTCTTAAGAATATTATCCATTACGAATAATATTCCTAAGCCAATCTGAAAAGTATGATTTCCTTACTTAAGTTTTCGTAGTCATACTTTTCTTGCTGGAATTTTCTTATATTTTGTTTTCGGATTATAGTTTTCTTAATTCTTTTTTTTTTAATAAAAACCTCAAAAGATCGGATTCAAGTTTTCTTGAGAATTGGTTTTCGACCGTCAGATCTGATCTCATCTTGTCACAACCGTTCGATCAACTGTGGAAGATGAACCGTTTTCTCGTTGCCTATATAAAGGGGACCCCAAATAGTTGTCCCACATCGGTTTTCAAGCTCCAACGTAGGCCTCTTTGTTTTAAAGCCGTTCCAAACTTCAGTTTTCTCAGTTCCGAACTTCTCAGAGATCTTCAGATCCGAATGTCTGTGGAAGCAGCTTCTCAAGACATGTCTTCCTCTAAGACGATTTTGAAGTGTCTAGTATATAGATAAAGTTTGGTTCATCCTGATTTATTTAACAATTATGACTCTCTTATTTCCAAGAATATTAAGCTTAATGGTTGGGAAGACGTTGCGGTGTCAAAACCTGGGAATCAAGATGAAGTGTATTCAGATTTTCTTATAGAGATCTATGAAACAGTCTCCTTTCTTAAGGAAGATGGAAGGGAGAAGTTGTATTTTAAGTCTTATGGTAAGACTTATAAACTTTCATATGCCAAGGCAGCTAGCTTGGTAGGGTTGAATAATGAAGGTGAAGCTGAATTCATATCTCATGTGTTGCCGGATTCTAAGGGTAGCTTCGACAAGGAAAAAGCATTAGAAACTCTCAGACTGGCAGATGAGAAGGCTCTGAAGATTGCTAGTTTATCTACAAATTTCCGAATTCTATAGTTATGGGTACAAGGTGTTATCATACTAAGGAAGGGTGACAAAGATAGTCTAAAGAAGAGTGAGATCTACATCCTAGATTTTATGATAAATCTGAGGAAGTTTAACCTGATGAAGCACATTCTCATTACTCTTGAGAATGTTAAGAAAGGGAATCTGAGAGCTTAGATTATAATGTATCCATTAATCCTCTAAAAGTTGATAGTTCGGTGCCTTGAGTCTTTCAAGGAGGCTTGAAAATCTAAGCCAAGAGTTTGCAAGATTATGTTGGTGAGTGATGGTACACTCAAAAGAATGGATGTAGCTTTTGACAAGAAGACTGGTCAGTTTATTGATTTACCTGCTCAAGAAGAAACACTTCCGAAAGTTGCTGATTCGGAATCCTCTAAGCCAGTAAGGAAGAGAAAGTTGAAAGAAGTGGAAGTAGAAGCAGAAAATCCCAAGTCTAAGGAAGTTCATTCCGCACCTCCAAAACCAAAGATGAAGAAAGCTTACGCAGATGATGTTGTTGCTAAATGGAGGGAGATCAAAGAGAAGAGAGTGCAAGGGGAGCCTCAGTTTGGCTTGGATCCTGCGGAGGCTAAGGCCTTGAAGGAAAGAACTGCGGATGAGCTAGAAAAACAAGCGAAAGAAAAGAAGCTCAAGAAGAAGATGTCTGAGGCTGAGGTAGCTCAGGCTTTGTTGAAGTTCAATGAGATGGTTTCTACGAACATTCCTGTTCAAGATCTTGTTCTTTGGAATCTCTACCTGAGACTCTAGGAAGAGACATTGTTTCTCCAGAAGAGGCAGTAGCTAAGCCTGTTTAGCAAGTTGAGCAAGTAGAAGAAGAAACAGTTGTTGCTGAAGGAAGTGGTGAAACCAGAGATGTGTTGAAGCAAGTAGATGATTATAAGGGCACACCTTCGGAACATTTATCGCTCCAAACTTTAGAAGCTGAATCTTCGAAGCTAGTTACTCCAGCGATGGATGAGGATAAAGGATAAGAAGAAGTAGCTTATCATGGAGAGGAAGAACAACTTCTACAACATATTTCTCAAATGGAGAATGTAAAGGCTGGTGCTCATGAAGTTTCTGATGAGGAAGACAATGCTGTGCAAGTTTCTGATAGTGAGGAGAGAACTCCGGAACATGATTCCCTTCCAAAAAGAGACAAGGGAAAGAAAATTGTTGCTGATACTCTGAGATCAGTAGTGGTGAAGAGAAAGGAAGTTGGTAGTTCTTCAAAGAGAAATCTTGACCAAGTTGAAGAAGAAACTTTTCCAAGAAGATTTTCGGATTTGGAGTCATCTTCGGTGGGACATGCCTTTGTTGTTCAGTCTTTAAAGAAATTGGTGGGTACTATTCCAACTTTCTTAAGTATTGATTCAAGATGTCAGATGCTCCAACATGCCTTGAATCAGAAAACAGACTCTGTATCTATGGTTATGGACAAGTGCGTTGAGATTGAGGCTCAGTTCAAAACTTTTTTTATTGGCTACGAAGCCCATAGAAGATCTTGTAAGAGGATGAAAAATTGGTCGAGGAAAATAGTAGAAGAGATGAGACTCTTTGATGAATTCCAAGACAATGTGAAGGATTCCTTTGAGACAGAAGACAGGAAGAAAAATGAGCTTACATCATCCTTTGAAGAAAAGTTGAAAGATGAAAAGAACATCCGGATTCAAGAAGTCAGAGATCTGAATGGGAAGCTGAATTCTATTTCTCAAAATTGGAAATTTGAAAGGGATCATCGGATTGAGTTTGAAGAGAAATTGAAGGCTCAGGAGGAAAATATTAATGCTCAGGAAGAAAAGATTCAAGCCCAGGAAGAAAATATTGAAGCTCAAAGTGCAAGAATAGTGGTCTTAGAGAAGCAAGCCGAAGAAGACCATAAAGACTTGAAGAAAATAAAGACTATTCTTAAGGTTCTCATGGAGAAGGAAAAAGATCCAAAATAGACAGATCCGATCTTTTGTTGTATCTAATTTTCTTTGTTACTGATATTT
This sequence comes from Viscum album, assembly GCA_963277665.1. NCBI lineage: Eukaryota > Viridiplantae > Streptophyta > Magnoliopsida > Santalales > Viscaceae > Viscum > Viscum album. The sequence continues at coordinate 480,839,361 of OY728134.1, forward strand.
CAAATTTAATGAAAATTGTGCTTGTCATTTATTTTGTTGTTTCTACTAATTTTTCAGGTTCATTGTTATATTTTCCATTCCCTCGAATTCATTTTGAAAATCACAAAGGGGGAGAAGGAAAAGATCCTTAAAGAGAAAGGAACTCTAATAAGAGTTTATTTAAGGGGTAGTTTCTCATTAAATAAGACTCTCTTATTCATAATGAAAAGTCATTCCGGAAATCTAGAATATGATCTTTAGAGTTTCAAAGCCTAAGGGGGAGTTAGTCGTATTCATCAATATCATTAAAGTAAAGGGAGATAAGCCTTAATGTTTTTCTTTCCTCTTAGAATTTATTTTTCGTAAGGATGTTTGTGCTTTCCAAAAAGGGGGAGATTGTTGAGTCAATAAGGTTTTCCTTATGACTTTTCCATTCCTTATTGTTTTGAAAATCACAAACACCTTATCTTTAAGGAAAATTGCTTTTATAAGGAAAATTTCTTTTATAATGAAAAATTGATTTTATAAGGAAAATCGCTTTTGTAAAAAAATTATCCTTATCATATTTTCGTCCATATTTTTTTAAGTATAAAATTCGGATTCATTTCTATTTTCTCGGAATTGCTTTAAACTTTGATATGAAGTATTCTCTTTTTGGATCCAAATTCTGGATAAAAACTGTAATAATGTTTCACTCCGAAATCCAAATGAAGAACTGTAAAGTTTCATTCTAAACTCCGGATACGAACCCTAATTAAGTTCTACACCAGATTCAGGATACGAATCCTTATGAAGTTAGACAACGAATTCTCATTAAGAATTCTAATAAAGAATTCTCATTTTGAATTCTGATGATGAATTCTCACTCCTAATTCTCATTCCAAATTCACCTATTAAACAGAATCTGATCATCTTTGTTTTATACACTCCAAATTTATTTAAGACTCCGAAAATTATTTTTGGTTAGACTCCAAACTTTCATCTTGCTTACGTTGTTATAATATGTCTACTCTTTAATATTTTTTTTCTCTCTCACTCCAAATGTTCACTCCGAATCTTCACTCCGAACTTTTGAGTTAGATTTTAAACGGTGTCGTACATTCTGTTACACTTGTTTTTTTATAAAACGATGTCATCTATTCTGATATAAAACTAATTGTTGGCTAAGTGACACGTGTACAGGTCCCTCCAATTTTTAAGGAAAATATGACTGTTGGGAAGGAGACCGACCTTACCTATAAATAGGAGCTCATTTGAAAGAGCTCAATAATGATAGACAATGAAGTTGATCAATCTAGAGACCACACGCTGCTAAGGTGATTTCTAAAGAGAGAAAGCTTTTCATGCCTTGTGTGTACTGAACCGCTCGTTCAGTTTTTGCTTTGTGCGACTCCGAATGTTGGTGATTACATTCGAGGACTTCCAGGGATAGTAATACAGAGGTGTCGACTACCTTGAAGTTCGGGGGCTTCCTTGCTGAGGAAGACAGAGGTTTCCAACACATTGAAGTTGAGGGCATCCTTGCTGAGGAAGACAGAGGTTTCCAACTACCTTGAAGTTGAGGGCTTGCAGGGATAGCAAGACAAAGACTCTGATCTTTGTATCGAGGGCTTACCCTGGTGTGGGTAAGACATACTTTCTTGAAAGTATAAATAAAGGGACCTTTATCCAAGGTTGTTGGATACCCTTATCTTTGGGTTAAAAGACTTGTATCTTGTTACTTGTAGTTTTATTACTTGTTTATTTCCGCTGTATTTTGTATTATAAGGAAAGTATAACTTTCTTATACTTTCTTACTTATACTCTGTTTCATTTAGATTCTATACGCTTTAAGGAAGAATCTCATATTGTAATCTTTTGTTAAGTATCAATTTCCGGAACCATATTTCCGGAACCTACTTTCGGAATCTCTTTCCAAGATTTCATTTGGTATTAGAGGTGTTGTGAATTTGCTTAGTTTAACTTTGTTAAACATAGCCCCTTCCTTTGCTTAAGGAAAACATAGTTATTCGTAACTAACTTTAAAGGTTCCAAAGGAATTTTTAAAATATACAATTCACCCCCCCCCCCTATTGTATATTGAGCATCTGCATCATTATTTCGATCCTACAGGATGGACATAATAGTAGTGGTAGACTTGTGGGTTTGTCAGTTTCATGTGATGAAATTGTTTTCTCTTTGATCACCTATGTTATTATTCCATGGGGATGTCTGGGATAATAAGGGGGAAGTAGTAGGTTATTGTTAGGCTAGCTGAGTTTTAGCATAAGTTATCTCCCCTAGTTGTATGCAACACATGTCTAGTGGGATTTTTATGAAGGATACTAGTTATAGTGAATCATTTGATGGATATGTTACCATTAACCTACCGATAGTAGGTCCCCTTGTAAGTATTTGGTTACTTTACATTAGTAAATATGATATTGCCTCATGCTATATATCATATGTTATTAATGTTTTTATATATATTGGAATCTGTGTCATTTATTTCTTGGATGTATTTTATTCGTGTTTTTATCCTTTTGTACATTTATTCAAGATGTTGACTATTTTTGCACCATCATTTTTTTACATTATTTTTAACATACGTTATTTTGGTTTAATTATTTTTTCCTTTATTTTCATGCTTAACTTTGAGTTGGGCGTGAAAAATATTTTATGGGAAAATGGAGAAGTTGTTTTAAAATTATTTTTCATTGTTGGAACATTTGAAATATTTAAAACCAAGTGTATTTTATATTCAAAATGATGATTTTATAAATATAATGGATTGGTTTCCTTGAATTTGTTATTGTTTTTGGAAATAACCACCCTTTTGAAATTTTTTTAAAAATTGAACACTTTGAGGAAGTTCATTATTAACATTTTACTTATTTTTAGGATTAATAAAGGAAATTAAAGCCTATTTTCCACACCTTGTTTCCAAAATATCAATTTGGTTTATTTATAAAATTAATTAAATGGACTCATTTTTGTGTCCTAATTGCTATAGATCACACCCTATATACCTGCATTGGTGTTTTTATTGTCTTTATGACTTATGAGGGTTCCTTTAGATCTTGTATTTTGAGTTTTATCTAGTTTCATCTTCCCTGGGAAGCAATTGGTTTTTGGGATCATGGTGGTGTCTTGAGTTTTTTATAGAGATGGTGATCAGACATTTTGTTTTAGGGATCCGATTGGATCGAGTGTGGTTTCATCCTATTTAGTATTTTTTCCTTTTCTTTTACATTTCGTAGTATATGTATCACTCTTTACCATAAGATATTAATTATAAGTGTATTTTTTGTCATGTATCTTTATTTCATTGTCATTATTTCGTGTTTGGAAGTCAATTTTTTTATTCAATAGGGTGAAAACATACGCAATAAGAATTTTTGATACCTTTTATTCTTTTTTAGCCTTTGGGGGTCGAGGACACTCCTTACGTATGTAGGGGCCGATTTCGACACAGGTTCAGATGGTAGTCTGGGTTAGTTCATTACAATACCACGATAATTATCATGGAATAAATATGGAATAAATATTTTGGAAGGATTAAGTAATAACCATAATATAATAATCATTTCAAATTGAGAGAAAGATATATCCTTGAAAGTAAGTGAAATCATTGATAACAATAATTAATGATCTCATACTAATGGAATGAATAATTTTGAACAAAAAAACATGTTGTCGAGGCCTTGTTCCAAGACACTATGTTGATATAGAGAAAGGTATACACCAATACCTAGGACTTTTTATTGATAATTGCCAATGTATAGAGGGTATATATAATATCTTTCACCGCCATTAACTTATTCAAGTCCAACGAATTCAACATATGATAAAATGAATAAATAATTCATAATCACCTTTACTAATAATTTACCATATTAGAATAAAAAAATTAAATTCCAATACTTTTTCCCATGTAAATTATTGTTCTAACAAGATCAAAGATTATCCAAATAAAGTAGATACATGATTAAAAAAATATAGATTCAACTTTACAATAGTCTTACACATTGAAATAACAACATAAAAACACTAATACTTTTCCCCATTTCAATAAAAGTGATAACATGCTCATAACCCATCTAGAAAAAGAAGGTGGATGGAAAAGCAATACATAGTCAAGTTTCCAATAATCATCCATATTGGGATAAAAACATATATGGATTTCAATAGTTCCCAAATAAATAAATCTAATATATTTATATATAGGGATTCCTCAATAAACAAACATATAGAATAATTCTATATAGTTAAGTAAATAGTGGAATACAATGATCAAAATACCTTAATATGAATAAAGTGAATTGTTGAAAAAAAACATTACCCTAGTATAACAAAGAAAAAATCGAATTATTTTTACATAGATGGAAAACACATAGGAAAAATAATTGTTGAATGATACCACCCAAGAAGGGATTTGAAATTGTATTTTCGGTAACGATGTTTCATTACCCCAAAATATAAGTATATATTAGATTATAAATAGTGAAACATAAACCCCATTAGGTTAAATCCTTTTAAAAATGAAATCAAAATGGATGTGATAAAATAAAATATCTTTTATATATAAAATTAAAATTGATGTAAAAGATGATGTTATGGGTCACTTCCAAAAATCTTTTTCAAAAGCAAAAGTGAAAACCCTTTGAAAACCATTACTTTTAAAAATAAAATTCCATAATAGTGACTTGAAATTGGATAAGGTTTATCTAGTAGAAATATGGAGAGGAAGAAAGAACATATAAAAGGTAAATGAGAACCCCTTTTCATATTTTCAAAAATACCTTTTTCAAAACTGACATTGTAAAAAGAGTAACTAAATATTATTTTATATCAAAAATATTTATCCCCATAGAGGTAGAAAAATTACCATATATTAAATGTAACACAACTATATTTTAAATTTTGACCATATAATTTGATAGAATGTTTTAAATGAAACTTTATTATTATAAGATAATTCAAATCCCTTATAATTTATGTTATATTTCTTTAAATTTAATCTCTTTGATAGCTTGTGATGCATGAAATTTCGGGTTTAAATGAAATGTGATACCCTCTTAAAATATTATTATTTTAAAATGACCATTATAACCTACACTTTATGATGGAAATTATGAATATTAATAATTAAATTATAAAAATTATCTTCTCTACATTTGTATAAAATATATTCAATGGTTTGTTATAAACAAAATAAGAATCATTTGGAAGAGAGATAAATGTTTTCTAGAAAACTCTATTTTTTAAGAGAAGGATTTGTCATGTTTTGTGCACATAATTTAAAATTTGTTTTTAAAAATTTTGGAAATTTTATTTGAAAAAATAAAATTCATTTTTGAAATTTACGTGTCTAAATTGTCTTTGGGTGAGTTTTTTATAATTTTCTAAAAAGAATAAAATTTTGATGAATAATGAAAAATACTAATTATTTTTGAAAACTACATTTTCTTTTAAATTAATTTAATGTTTATATTATATTTTAAATTTTTTTAATTAAAACATATTAATTATATTAAAATTCCACTAATTTTGGTCATTTTAATCATTTTCTTGTTGAATTTTAATATTAAAACATGTTATACCTATGAGATTTTTCTCTTTGAAAAACTTCTCTTTCGTTGAGTCTTAATTTAATTTTAAATAAAATTATTCTACTTATATGAACTAAATTTGGAAAAATGTATTAAAATTTTGGATTAATAAAAATTGTTTCTATCTAATAAATTAAACATAATTTTTGACAATAATTAATATAGAAAAGATTAAGAATTAATTACCTCTATTAAGGTAAAAATTGGTTTACTATGGGATAAACAATGAAGATGTTTGTTAAAAATGACCTAAAACTTTCCCAATACCAATTTTATACCCATATTTTGTCCTTGTCACATATACTTTTTCTAATTAATTTTTTTTAGTCTTTTCAAATGGGAAAAAATTTCGGTATCACTTTATCATTTCAAATATTCCATGTGTGTCATCTCCCCTACTTATTAAATGCCACCCTTATCCTTCTATCTTTAATGTTATAAAACCCTTTAGTTGAGACAATAATTACACCAATAACTACATTTATTTCCTCCCCACATCGAATATTCCTTATTATGATAATTAATCCATCTAAATATGTCTTTATGTATAAACCTAAAGAGGCTCTCCAAAGAAGAGGTAAAATTATTAAACAAGCCTGTTTATTTTATTTCTTCTTATACATCTTTAAATAATTATTAAAATATGATAATATAATAAAAAATTATAAAATATATAATGATTTTAATTTAATTTAATTTCATAACCCATATCTGTCACCAAATCCTTTAAATTGGAAGTTAAATCGCCGATCATGTTTACAGTGGATTACTTCCTCGCGAACTGATGTAATTTGTTTTCCATCACCATCTTTCAACGCTGGATATAATTATGGATTTAATATATTTATAATAGATTAATAAAATTATTATACTTCTATAATTATTATATAATATATACATTCTTACTTTCCATTTTGTGGGGGATACGATAATGTCGCTTATGTGTACGATGGACTACCACCTCACTATGCGACGTGATTCGTTCTTTGCTTACGATTTACATAGAATGTATTAATGTTAATATTAATAAATATATGTTATATTTATGAACTAAAAATACTTATTTAAATATAATATAACATATAGCTTATTACTTTCCAATCTGTTGGAAAACAATAGTGTCGCTCATGCGTATGTGTCGACTATCGCCTCCACGTAGTGATATGAAATGTTTCTAATTTTTTTACATGGATGTAAATAAGGATGTATTTTATTAATATAAATTCAATATATAAAATTATAATTATTCCTAAATATTAATTAAAATTTATTTTCCTTTAGTTCCATCCATTTAAAAAAATGGAAATAACATTCATGCATACGTACAACTTATCGTCTCTATGAACGATATAATATATTTTCTATCTCTAACATTAATAGATTACTATAGATACATAAATAATTAATATATATGATATTTATATCATGGTTAAAACTATTTATACTATGTAACCCTAATCAAATTAAAAGGAACAAAATTACAAAACTAAAATATACATGAGAAAACGAAGCAAATATCACCTAAAATAATGGTTTTAACAAAGAATTGATAATAAATGTGTGATAAAAGACTTTAAATAAATCATATATGGTATGTGATATCTAATTATGATTATATAATATATTTATAATAAACATATATTTATTATATAGTATTTTTGGAAACAGATGATGTTAGTCAAACAAGTAGTAAGGGTTTCTCATCTCTCATTTACTTTCATGAGATAAATTACATATTCATCACTTTTTACATTGTGTGATTTATATACTTCCCATTTTTATATTTTATATCATGAATATAATTATCTTCATTATATTCAATGTTTCATTTGAATTTATTCCTTTCATGTGGATTATGATTCAAATGTTACCCGAATGGTATGGGAGCATTTCACAATCTCATCAATATTCATGATTGTTTTTGTGTAAGTCCCCCTTTGAGGAATTATTTGATATTTCATAAAGTCAATATATTTTCATATACTATAGTTATTCATGAATGTTTTCATGTAATAGTACCATTTTCCCTCTCTTTTTTACTTAATATTATTGAAAAATGTTTTAAGAAAATCTGACATTATTTCTCTATTCGGTTGAAAATCATTTTTTTTAAACATGTTTACTAAAAAAATCTATTTTTTAAAAAAATAATCTAAATAATATATTAAATAAATTTTTACCCATGTTATATTTTTTTAAATATGTTTTTAAAGTAATATTTATGTCATTTTACGAAAAATTCTTATTGGACTTTTATTCAAAATGTGAAAGAAATCCTTTTTTAAAAGAAACATTTTCCACTATTAGGACCACTAAATGTTTTTTAGATTATTTTAAAAGTCATAAAAGATTATTTAAGAATAAAAATATTTTCAAAATGTTTTTAAACTTTTTTTTTAAAATAAATTTGAAAATGTTATTTTCTCAAAAATGTTTTAATAACATTTTTTCATATTTCTATTCACCAAAAACATCAACCGTTTTTTATACTTATGAATCATTGGGTATATATTGTATGGATATAATCCTTATTATTTCATTGGATTTTATTTGATCATTTTGACTAAGGACGTACACTTTTCTTTCAATTCACCATATTACTCTAAAGGGTTTATAATTATATTTATTTGAATGGGGTATGTATCAACACTACATATATTATATTTTAAATATAAATGTTTATGTTGATTATGTTTCACCTATTTATTATAAGAAATTAATTTGATTTAGTATGTTATGGGTGGGTTCCATTTATATATTTCCCCTCAATGCATCGATATGTCTAATGAGACAAATCAGGTATCAAGATTAAATGGGTTTTTACCCATAGATTTAAATTATCTTGTGAAAGGTCTTGGTAGTATATTTTAAATGTATTACATTATGTATTCCCTCATTATGGGATCATTTATTGATAACCATGTGATTATTCAATTATTTATAATATCCATGGATAAGTTTCAAGCATATGTGATTATTTATATGGTTTTATTTGATCATCATTTGTTTCTTCCACATCATTCTCGGTTTATTGATTAATTGATTGAGTTTATGTTTTTTACCTTTATTTATTAATTATTATTATTTATTAATTGTATATTTTTTTTATACATACCCTTACTAAGTATATGATATCACCCTCTTCTTATGTCGTGTGTTCCTAAGGATGCAAGGAAGTGTTTTTTGATTGATATGTTAAGATACATTATGAGGAATAATGGTTTCTCAAAGAAAACACTTTCTATATTTTATATATTAAATTATAATGTGAATTTCAAGTATATATCTAGTTTACCATTACAAATAAACTATTCAGTTCATTAATATGTGATTCCTTGTATCTTATTCCATTGTAATAAAGTAACCACTAGCTCTAGGCTACTAGGTTTGGGATCTCTACAGTTGGTATTAGGTGGAGGTTTAGTATAATCCTGGGGATATAGATTTTGGAAAACATATATTAGGGAATATAACCATATGATATACATTTATGATAATTCTAGAATAACATCCTTTAATTTTGGTAAGGTATATATTATGTGGATTCCCTTGAAATACATCAACATATAGACACTAAAGTGGATGTGGTTCCTGCGTCGATATAATAAGGGGTAATAACATTGAAAAAAGGAATATTGGTATTGTCTCAAGAATTACCTTATATATAATAATATGAATTATTGTGCACTTGGTTTGATACTCTTAGAATATTTGCTTAGGATAATTTACATTTTATTTACAAAATAATATGAAGGATTTGAACAAATATATGATTTCAAAACATTCCTAATGAAACCATTTTAATTATTATGATATTAGTGATGCTTAAAATTTTCAATTTATGTTAGGTGTTTTTGTATATCAGAGATTATACTTTACATATCATAATTTCTTGATCTAATATACTTTATTCTATTCTATTCTAGTGGAATGAATGGGAACTGTATCAATACACATACCCCATGTAGATATTTCTCTCCAGGGAATGATTATAAAGCTAGATTAGGAGCTCCATGTTGAAAATAAAAAAAATTATTACCATATTGGGGTAGTTGAATCCATTTATTAGAAATAACATTTCATGTATAGATCATCTATCTTATCCATCAAGTGGTGTAACAATGTTAGATTTCATTATTCATCAACAAAATCCATAAATTAATGGAATTAAAAATCTATTATTTGCTAAGCAGTGGATAATTCCCTTTAGTGAATATGTTTCTCACTTTAGGAGTTAATAAAAGAGAGATGGTTGTCATGGTATTTTACCATCTCTCATATAGGTGGATCAATGGTGAACATTAATTTAAAACACTAATGATGAAGACCAAATAGAAAACTTGTAATATAAGTATTTAAACCTACTCTTCTTGGAAAAGTGTTTTCCTTATGAGAAAAGAGTAGATATAAAGGGGAAATTCGTAAGTATAATAAAAAAGGAGATAAAAATATAGATAGGTATAAACTTGACTTTACAGGGTTACAAACGAATGATACATACTATGTGTTTAACCCAAAGAGTAATATTGACAATTTATTTTATGGGTTAAATCCAATCATTCAAAGGGAATTAGTCTTACAAACATTCCCAATGTACGAGGATATAGTATCATATTCGATCTGGATATAGAAAAAATTCAAAATGTCTTATGTATTTGAAGGAATGGATGATAATAAGTGGATGAAAAAGAAAAATATGGATAAAGGTAATAAGGGAAAGAATGATTTTACACATGTGATGATTATGGAAAGAAAAACCTTGTTACTTTCATGAAGGTAATTGGAGTTTACTATAAGTATGGAGGAAAAGGACACATTAATTAGGATTTCAATGGAAAGAAAGATGTTTCTAATATTCAATGATAAAAATGTAAGGATATTATTCACAACACAAACAAATGTAAAAATATTCAATGGAATATATCCCATAAAAATCTAAGGTATCAAGGTTATGATTATGATATTAATATAAATTAAGTGGAATGATTAAAGTGATTTGATTTGGATTGAATAAATATGTTGTAGAAGTGTTTTATAAATGATATTATTGTTATAAAAATAATAAGATGAATAAGGATTGTACTATAGTACCACTTCTTTAATGATCCAAAAGCAAGTAATGAATAGTATTTATAACCATGAAAAGAGATTTTTGGGAAAGTTGATCATTTTTGAGAAAATATGATTGAGGTAATAGAAACATTAATATTTGGATTGTGTTTAGATAATAATGATAATTATATTATTATGGGACAGTATTGCTACCCTTGAATTTGGTTAGTGATTTATGTTACCTTTTTTGAGTTTACTATATGTTTACATTAATAGAATGTATTTGAAAAAAAATAAGATTTTATTTTTGGAAGTATATATGTTTTCATTAAGGTTTTATATTGATCATGTTACTCACATATTTTTAATGTGACATTAATATCCAATTAATATTGTCTGGAGAATATAATGTTGAATTAGTGACCCCCAATCTAAATTTTTGGGCTTTGAATATGGTCAGAAAAAAATTTGGATGAGACTTATGTTTAAAAATATATGAAATGGATTATGTTTACCTTTTGGTGTTATTGAATAACTTTTTCTAACCATTTTGGTCTTGTAAAATATCTAGAGACAGTAGGAATGAATTTTCATCCTTTAATTAAGCTAATGATCTATTAAATGTTAATTTTAGTACTTTAAGAATAAAAACATTTATTTTCTATTAATTTCTTAGAGTAATAGATTAAGTAATAATTGATCAAATCATAACCAAAGGATGAAATTTTAATTATATTTTATAGTGTTCTCTATAAAAATGGTAATCGAATACCTCAACTTTAAGAAACATATCTTGAGACAAAAATGTTTTCTTGTATCTTTTATTTCTACTGAATCAATGGCCTTTTAAATCATCATGGATTTAGGTTTTTTTGGTGGTTATCCTTATCATGAATATGTTATAAATCACTCTATATTCTTCTGTGGGAATTATTATTCTCTTCCATGTTTTTGTTTTCATTCTCTAACATTGTTCTCTGACTTAGAAACCTTGTAATGTGTTATTCTGGATGACCTTCATACATCCCTTTCTCTATTTTAAAGAGGAAATGTTATTAACCAAATTTATTATATGGGTTTCAAAAAAAGTTATTTTCAAAAATCAAACCTTTTATTATTAGTATCATGATTAAACTACGATGATGAAATTTATTTATAGGGGGTAGAATGGTACACCTTTTATTTTGAAAGAGAAATATCTTGTTTGATCGCATGTACAATGCGCAACAGCAATCATTGAAGAGAATATTGCACACAAAAAATTTATGATATATTTATTTAAGTCCAATATCTTTGGTAACATGTGATACACAAAAATATGGGTTTAAACGAAATGTAGTACTCTATTAAGATATTATTATTTAAAAATGAAAATTATAACCAAGTTGTTCAGATGTCGTGTATAACAACCCTTCTCTTTATTTAACATTAATACTTACTTTATTACATACGACTACACTTATAAAACCCAGATGATCAAGAATTATAGTGCCTTTAGGAATAATATACAATACATAACTATATAAAATATGGAATATAATATCTTTATTGAAAACATTCTTAACCTACTCAAAATATGCCTTTGAGCATAAAACTGCATGGGCTAAACTGGGGACATGCATAAGAAAGGTGTGAGATATAATTTCTTGCAAGGGAGTAAACATGTAAGAAGTTATACATGTTATAAAATAGGAATATAAATTAGGAATAATAGGTACATGAATAATAAGGCATGGTATAGCATGATAATGATAACATGGAGAATGTGGCAATAACTTAAAACACTGAATCATAAACGTATGTCATGGATAAAAACACCAATAAATCATGGTGGAAAATGTAAAATAAAGGAATTAAGTTCATTCCATGTCCCTACATGATGTTTAATGATACAAGAAATTATCCAATGTATTGGAGCACTATCTGGGTTCCCCCATCATTTTAATTTCATTCTCATGCTTAAGTGTGTCACAGAGATCATACAACCTGGATTCATTTATCATCATAATTTATTCCAATAGAAAGGAATGTGAAATAAATACATTTAATTCCAAAATAAATAAGTATATTTTCAAAAATGTGAATACCTTTGACTGTAAAATGGGAATGTTATTTAGTAGATAATTATTTTAGAATGGAAAATGATGGTGAAATTTCGACAACATAACAACATTACATTAAAATCATAAAAGGCATTGACAAGCGAAAAAGGGGACTCTCATAATTTTTTCATAAATTAGAAAGTAATTGTTATTTTTAAAAAGATATCACATCATATATAAATAAAGACAAATTATAAAAGGTAAAGACGGTACTTGAATAAAGAGGAGAAAGGAAAAAATACCTTCTGAAATTTCGGAATGATTATGGGTGTACAAAATGGATAATGGGAGGATTAAATAGAGTGAAAATGGTGATATAATAATTTATAAATTAAATGTAAAGTAAATGTAATATTTAAGAACATATCTCAACAAAATAAAATGTATTTTAATTGACATGACATAAAAGGATTTATTAAATGGAAATGAGATTAACGAATTCCCTTACAGAATTTCAACATAATGATGAATTAGTTGAAGGTAAAATGAGAGATAATAAATGAACTATATTTAAAATAAGATAAATTTGAAATTAGTGGATGTTTATTGATAAATTACATTAGAAGAAATTACAATTAATAATATAAATTCCAAGGAAGGTGCTTGAATTTAAAGAAGGAGAGGAAGGCCCCATACTTGCGTGTGTGACTTCAAAATCATGGTAGGTGATTTTTGGGAGCATAGGGAACCTTGGGAGGACTTGATATTATGGTGTAAAGAGTATGGTTCTACAAAAAGTAGTTTTAGTGAATATAAATTGGATATTGGGTTGGTTTATATAGAAAAATATGGGATTTCTTTATTATTTATGTATTTGACTCTGTATAATAAAATATCAAAAACTACAGACCAACCCATGGTTTTTTAAAAATGGAGTGGTTATCATTTCTTTTATATGTCTAAGGGCCTAACTTATTAAAATAATTACATTTTTTATGTGGAGGTGAGTCATACTCACAAAGAAAGGATTTTAAAACAATAAAATAAATTGTATGTTTTGGAGGATTCATAATTGACTTCCAAAATAAATAAAATAAATTTAAAATCACGTTATTTTAAAGGGAAAATATATATTTGTTTTAGATCCCATTTATAGTAATTATTATATCACTTTTTTCATCACGATGTCATAAAACAGAATGTATATTTACACGATATTTAATTTTTACCTGAAAATTTGACTGTCTCTTAAAATTTTGAAAAATCTATAATTGTATAATTTCAATGTTCTGATTTCAAAAATAATGTTAATTTTATGTAAATAATTTTATAAAAATTTCAATTTTAAATATATAAATAAAATCAAAAATTATTAATAAATTCTAGGTTTTTGACAATAATAGTTTTTACACCCTTATAAAAACTTCATCTGTCTTCATAAAAATTATACGATAATTTATCTATAATAATAAATTTTCTAATAATATTAAAATATTATTTATTTAAGAAACAGATTAATTAATAAATTCATTAACTGAATTTGAATGTTAGCTAAAAATTAAATTTTTGAAAAAATTATTTACAATGTAACAAAAATATAATGAAAATATATTCATTATTCAATAAAAAAATGTAAATATTCATATTTCTATGTTCTTGATACACATCCCTTTAATACAATATATAAATCCTTAAGAGTTAGGTTTGTGATAGTTGGACTTTTATGGGTTGGTCTGATGACCATAGTTCTGGTCATGATCTCAATGAGCTTGAACTTCTACTGTATGTTATTTCACTCATGATTATGTTGTTAGATGTTATCTTGGGGTTTTTCATGGTAAAATCCTAGAAATGATATCTCCCTCAAAAGATCCAAAAATGGACTTCATAGGATATTATCGTACTTCTTGAGGCCATCACATCCTTTTTCTGTGCCAATTAGATTTGTTCTAACCCTATATTTATTCTAATCACATTATCACTATTCATAACTATATTATCAACGTTAATAATTCTTATGAATATTTTAAATAAAATTGGATATAGTGAACTAAAATAATTTCAACTGTTTTCTATAAAAATATTATATAATAATAAATTTATTTAAATCAAATGTGAAATTTTTTATAACAGTTCTACCCATTAAAATATTCTCCCTGAAGAAATTTTCCCTCGAAATTTTCATTTCCAATATTAAAACAGATGAGGGTAACTCTGATTTAAAACCTTCTTTGGTTACTATATTTCTTCTTCAAAATTTTGGTTTCTTAACAAGTACTTTGACAATGTGAATTGTCTTATTTCATAGAACATTTTGTCTATGATCTAGGATCTTCACTGGATGCTCCTCCTAGTAGAGTTCATTCCCTAAAGGTACCACCACTAGATAGAGAACATATGAGGGGTCTAGTATATAATTCATCATGAGGAAAACATGGAATACATCATTGTACTTGAGATAGGTTTTGTGGGAGTTCTAGTCAATAGCTCACTGCTCTTATGTGATCAAGGATCTTAAAGTGGATGGTATATCGTGTAATAAGACTTCCCTTCTCCCCAATTGTCTTCACATTCTTCCTTGGTGTTATGTGGAGGAATACCATATATCTAACATCAAACTCTAGGTCTCATTGATGAATTTTATCATATCCCTTCGTTTAACTCTGAGAATCTTATAATTGTTGTTTAATAGTCTTAACCCTTTCAACTATTTCCTTACCTATTTTCGGACCTAGTACTTTTCGTTCCCCAATGTCATCCCAACATGAAGGTTTTCTCCACCTCTTCCCATAAATAGCCTAATAGGGATCCATTTCAATACTTGAGTGTAAACTATTGTTGAATGATAACTCTACTAGAGCAATATTTTGGTCCCAAACTCCATTAAAGATTATATAATATGCTCGCAACATGTCTTCCAGTTTCTGTATATTTTTCTTAGATTGGCCATCAGTTTGAGGATGGTAGGATGTACTGAAGTTCAGCTCAGTGTTTTGATCATGTTGGAGACCTTTCTAGAACATAGAGGTGAATCTTAGATCTTTATCAGATATAATCGATAGTGGAACTCCATACAACATTACCACTTATCTAATGTATATTCCTGGAAGTTGATCCATTGATATGTCCTCTCAAATTATGATAAAGTGAGTGGTCTTTATAAGACAGTCCACAAAAACCCAAATAGAATCGTTTTCCCAAGATGTCTTTGGATGTTTAGTGACAAATTGCATGTGATTTTCTCTCATTTCAATGTTGGTATGGGTAATGTTTTTATCATCCCCTTATACTTCTTCCTTTAATCCTTCAATTAATGGAAGACTAGTAACATTTGGGTATATTCTGGGATCTCCTTCTTCATATTTTCACACCAATAGCTCTCTAATAGATCTGGATACATCTTTGTGCTTTGTGGGTGAATGGAGAATTTTTACCTATATGCATCAACCAATAGTTCCTTATATAACATAGGATTTTATTGAACACACAGTCTTGACCAAAATATCATAATTCCTTCTTCAACAATTTTAAACTCTGCGGACTTCCCCTTTCTCATGGAATTCACCTTCTTGTGAATTTTCATATCATTTCTTTGAGCATCCTTTAACCTTTACCCAAGAGACGTTTGAGAAATAATTTGTGAAATGATAGATGTTGTTCCTTCCTTTATGATTTCCATCTCAATCCTTTTCATGTTTAAGAATATTGGATTCATCTCAATTATCATCATTGGTAATGATGTAGGATCCTATCCACTTGGGGTATATGCCACTTTATTCACTTTAACATGATGGTAGCAGATTGGGAATTTGTAGTCCTTGATCAGATCTAACCATATTAGTGGGCACATATTCAAATGTTTCTACATGAATATATACTTGAGTCTTATGTGATCCATATATATTTCACACATATCCCCAAATACATAATACCACCATATTTTTAATGCAAAGATCATAGCTTCCAACATCATAGCATGTGTGGGATAGAATTTCTCATGAAAATTAAATTACCTAGAATAATAGGTTTTGGATTTGTCATTCTACATTAACACATAGCATAATCCATTATTCAATGCATCGCTGAATACTATAAAGAGTTATCCTCTTGTGGTTATTATAAGAAAAGTCATAGTAATGAGCCTCCTTTTTAACTCTATGAATCTCTATTCACATTCATAATTCCAAGAAAACTTTACCCCCTTCCGAGTAAGCTTGGGTGGAGGTTTTTAAAATCATGAGAAATTTCTTACAAATAACTAATAACACCCAACTAACCAAAGGAGGCTACAACTATCAATCAAAAATGTTGACCTTATCCATCCTTTAATTTCTTATATCTTTTAAGGGTCTACAGATAACCCATTTCTTATGATGAGATGACCTAAGAAAGATACGTCCTTTAACCCAAACTCATATTTTCTATACATGGTGTAAAGATTACCCTTTATTAGGGTCTTCAGCAAATTGCACAGAAACTCCACATACTCATCCTTTCTTTTATTGTTTATTAGAATATCATCTAAAAATAATAATAATAATTGATGTAATCTCTAAAGACTCTATTAATAAATTCCATAAATATTGTGAGAGAATTAGGGAGTCTGAATGGAATCACTATGAACTCATAGTTCCGACACCTTATACAAAAAAGTGGTTTGGGGATATCTTCCTTCATCTCCCTTATTTGATAATATTCTGACCGAAGATCCACCTCGGAGAAGTATTGTTCTCTATTTAACTGATCAAACAAGTCATTAATCCAAGGAAAAGGATAATTTTTCTTCATTGTGGTCTTTTTGAGCACATGATAATAAATACAATGGGACATTGACCCATCCTTCTTCTTGATGAAGAGGAATTGTATACTCCATGGTGAAGCACTTTATCATATAAACCCTTTATCCATATTCTCATGTAGTTGTTTTCTCATATCCGCAAGTTCCAAAAAATTCATCCTATATGGAGTCTTGTATATTGGTAATGCCATAGGTATAATCTTGATTCAAAATTCAACCTCTTGACTAGGAGTAAGACTAGGAAATTCCTTGTGAAACACGTCATCATACTCCCACATAGTAGGCATGCCATTGGGGATGGTTCGTTCCTTATACTCAATCATTTGAGCTAGATAATCATGATCATAGGATAATAATATCCATTCTGGAGATGATTGTGATAATAATGATTCATCCTCCTCCTTTCACATGTATAGAATTGGGGGTTGATTCACAATACAGATATTGAATTCCTTCTCATGGTAATTTATGTTAGCTCTATATAGGGAAAGCCCATCTATGCACAAAATTTAATCAAATTCTAACAAATTTAGTATGACAAGGTTTGATAGTAAGTTTATCATAAAAACATTTACAAGGGTTGTGTTATTTACTAAGGATGAAATAATTTCCCCATTTTCCATTTTCAGATATAGATCTACTTCTTTACTTTGTGGTGGTGTTTGAATAGTTCTACTATAAATTTATGATATGAATGCATTCATAGAACCATAATCAAAACATATGTTCATTATTCTTTAATTAATGAATAGTGTACCTATCCCCACTTCTTTGTGGGGTTCCACCTCATTGGTTGTGATGTAAAAACTCATCCTTGTGGCCTTAGAGGTCGTTGGTTGTCTCCGAAAACCATTGTCTTATGGAATTATTTTTAAAAGTGACATGATTCCTTGTATTTTAGGTAATAAATTTTTTTTTCAGGGTTGAATAGATAGTTCATTTACTCCATATCATTATTGGGTTTCTTCTATCAGTAATTCCTTGCTTTGTGTCCTTCTTTCCTACACCTCAAGTATTTCTTCATTCCCCTTAGGCAATTTTGGGGGTGCTTCTTCCCACAACTTTGACAAGTGGGATGAAAAAATTTCATTCCACCATTCAATTTCTCCATCAAACCCCTAGAATTAAATTCTACTTTACATTTATTATCCCCATGATACCCTTGAGATTATATGATCTTAGTTTTAACTTGGATGGCACATCAGACAATTTCCTCATACCTATCAAAGTCACGGATTGCCGTGGATTTTCATAGACAAGGTTTTATCCCACCAAAGAAGTTTTCAACCTTGGATTCAATGGTAATGACAAATACAGAGTCATATTGTTCAAGTATTATGATGTTTTCATCATATGACCTAATATATTAATCTCATTTTTTCTTTAGGGTAAAGAAATCCCTTTCAATTTTATGTATGAGAGTGTGAGGGAAATATTTATCAAAAAACATTTTCTATAATTCCTTCAACCCCATTGATTCAATATCTTCCTATAGATTTGTATTATTTATCAAGTACCACCACAAACTAGATCCCCCTCCATATGATAAATAACTAATAGAACATTCTCTTTCTCAGAACATTGAATGATGGAGAAGATCTTCTCAATGGAGTTGATCAATTGTTCCATGATTAAGGAATCAGATGACCCATTGAAAGTAAGAGGCCTTTGTTGAATAAAGCTCTAAATTGAGGATTTTTCTCTCATATTGGGGTTTGGGAACTTCTCTTGATCTAGGTTTTTTAGTACAAACCTAATTAATTTGAGATATTATCATTATAAAGTCTATGATTCCTTCTCCCATCGAGTTTGGTTTCTCATTGGCGTAGTCATTACATTGTCATTCACATTAGTTGTTCACCTGATTCCTCCTATTATCATCCATTAGATAGAATAAAGGAAAGATTATGGATGGTTATTTTTAAACTATTATTCACATAAATGTGAACCCAATAACATTACAGGAAAAAAACTTAAATATCATTTGTTTCCTTATCTTATGAATCACTAGACTTCAATCTATGTTATCCATGATCTATTTCCTAAGATATATTTATAGCATCCCGCCATTTTATAACATAAACTTTCATTACATTACACAAAACTGAGGATCATTAAGGTTTAGTGTCTTGGAAACAAGGATCATAAAACATAAAAAAAACATAAAAACATTCTTCTTAAACACTTGAAAGGCTTCTCCTTTAGTTCATCCTATGTTCATTATGCATCTCATAACCTGGGGATATACATCAAAAGAAAGGGTGAGCAGAAGGCCCAGTAAGGGAAATAAGAGGAACATTTTACATGTGAACTTGAGATACTTCAATAAGGACATGAAAAGAACTTTAAGGCATAAGAAAGAAATCATGAGGCATTTCATAATAAAAATAACATTTTTCATAACTTGAAGATGTGGCTACATCATTTAACATAGACAATCATGAACATATCACCAAGGTCCATCCCCAAGGTGTCATTTGAAAATTACCAAGGTTATTCACCAAGGTATCGTGAAAATTGTAATCTCTAGTGGTTACATCATTACCCAATGCATTGGAGCGCTATCAGGGCGCACCCTTAAATTTGCCTTTATTATCATGTGAGCCACATATATCATCATCAAACATTTCATAAATAACCCACATAGCATAAAATAAATGGGTTTCATTTCATAATCATAACGTTTTAAAAACTGCTTTAAAGACATGATCTTTACGTCACTTTAAACCCACGGAAAGGGAAAGCGGGTCTCATGTATGTAAATCCCAGAATTTAAAATGGAACATTTTGATATATATGTGAATACCCTTGTAGAAATAAGAGCTTTGAGTATTCACTTTATAACATAAAATAATTTTTGAGAAAAGAGAGAGGCATTTTGAGGGGAAAATTCTGCAGCATAACGGCTAAGTTTCGGGGTTTTAGAAAACGTTGAAATGAGAGGGGACATGGGTCACCCACTCATAAATGATCCATAAAACAGTAGGGTGAAAGAATAAGAAGGACATATGGACATGGTAACGAAATTTTAGGGACATACCATTTGAAATGAAAAACATGGAAGGAAAAAGATTAGATTTCTCTTATGAAAATTCGGCAGCCTTACGGCGTCACTTAACTTCAAAAGAAAATGATTTGACAAGATCAAAAAGGGTCCCTCATCATATGATCATAAGAGATCAGTATGATTGATATAGAGATCATACCCCAACATAATAAAAAGGAACTTGAAAGACTTGACATGAAAATCGAACTTGAAAAATGAGAAGGGTGAAAGAATCCCTTAAAAATTCGGCAGCCTAACGGCGTCACTTAAACTTTCATAAAACGAAATGATGAGAGTAAGAGGGGATCTCTCATCATATAAACATGAAAGGGCAGTAAGAGGAATATATAAGAACATCCTCTCACATAAAAACATGGAGCATAATAGGAATGACATAAAAGAGATTTCATGAAAAGAAAGAGAGGGGTCGGATCCCTTACCTTAAAATGTGACTCTTGAAACTCAAAGGATTGGACCTTGAGGGCTTGGGGGAACCTTGGGAGGACTCCTTGGAAGGTGAGAAGACCAGAACTTCGTTGGGGGAGAGTTGGGAGTGAAAACTAAGGGAGGAAAGGGTGGGTATTTATAGGGAAAGTGAGGGGACAAAGCATTAATGGCCAAAGGACACCTCACATGTGCTTTTCTCAAACCCATGGGCTCTCCCTTGGCATTTATCATGGAGTTAGGCCACATGGGGCCCCCAAAACAATAATTCATCACCCTTGGCCGGCCAACCCTCAAAAGATCTCATGACATCATCATGACATCATTATGATGTCATTAAACATACCGAAACCCTAAAACGGTATTTTTACTATTCACTGAAAATTCAACTTTCTCAGAATAATCCCAAAATTTCACCTTAACCAAATATCAATGCTCTGATTTCAAAAATGAAATCCATTTTATAAAAATATTTTTCTAAATATTTTTAATTTAATTTTTAAATAAAAACACTATTCATCGAAAATTCATTTTTTTCAGAAAAATCCCCAAAAATTACCTAAACATAATATCGATGCTCTGAGTTCAAAAATAAAGTCATTTTTATAAAAATAATTTTCTAATTATTTTTAATTAAATTTTTAATTAAAAAACACTATTCATCCGAAAAAACTAATACTTGAATAATAATTTATGAAACCGTTATTTACCGATTTTATTGAATCACATTACTTAACCAAGGTGTCTAAATTATATTAAATCTTTTTTTAAGTGAAAATTACTAATCCATTTGGTCACATTACTAATCCTAAGCGTAAAATCACTATTCATAAATTACTATTCATCAAAAATTAAGTTGATCTTATTAGACTCCAAATTCCTTAATGAACACTTTTGTAGAAGACCATTTTTTGAAAATCATTACACATCATTAGTTATTTAGGGTTTACATAAATATTTTAAAATATCCCTTTTTCAAAATTCATCAATAAAATACCTTCTAAAATTATCTAGGCATTTGAAATTTCACAAACATCACTAAAGGAATAAATCTCAATTTATTCACCCGAGAGGATTACACAAGGAAACTAGGGTCTCATCACATAGCCCCTTATAACACTGGCATAAGACCTAAGTGTAAGGTGTGCTATGGTGAGAGAATCTGAGGGAGTCTCAGATAACATTGCCCTAGTAGCAATCTCCACTAACTTGAACTTCTCCTGCAAGCGTTTTCGTTCAAGCTTGACACGCTGGAGCTCGGATTGGGATTGGTCCAAAGCGAAGCCCACAGATGCTACCTCCTTCCCAAGCTCTGATAAGTGGGCTTCGTAAGGGTTGAGTCTACTGGATGAAGCCATCGACTCCTCTTTCTGCATTAATCATTAACATCTTATTAAATCAATAAGAGTAAGTTAATATACTATTCAAAAAGATTGGGTCGTTACATTCTTCCCCCCTTAAGAAATTTCGTCCCCGAAATTTATACTTGGGGCCTAGTCGAAAAGGTGAGGGTACTTTTGCTTCATTGTTTCCTCAGGCTCCCAAGTCGCTTCTTCATACTTATGATTCCTCCACAACACTTTCACAAGGTGGGTAGTCTTGTTTCGTAGGACCTTGTCTCTACGGTCCAAGATCTCCACTGGCTGCTCCTCATAAGAGAGGTCATGTTCAAGTTGTACCACCTCTGGGTTCAGTACATGCGAAGGGTCGGGTATGTACTTCCTCAAGAGAGATACATGGAAGACATCATGAACTTGATCTAGGTTCGGTGGAAGTGCTAGACGATAGGCCACTGCTCCTATGCGATCAAGGATTTCATAGGGGCCGATGTACCTAGGGCTGAGCTTCCCTTTCTTCCCAAACCGCATGACTCTCTTCCATGGAGAAATTCGAAGGAAGACTTTGTCACCAACACCAAACTCCAAGTCCCTTCGACGATTGTCAGCATAGCTCTTCTGCCGACTCTGAGCAGCCTTTATGTGTTGTTGGATGGCATGAACCTGTTCTGTCATCTCTTGCACGAGATCAGGCCCAAGAAGCTTCCTCTCACCAGTTTCATCCCAACAAGTAGGAGTTCTACACCGCTTTCCATACAGAGCTTCATAGGGTGCCATCTGAATACTCGCATGGAAGCTGTTGTTATAAGAGAACTCCACTAATGGGAGGTGTTGATCCCATCCACCTTTAAATTCCATTGAGCATAATCTCAACATGTCTTCGAGTGTCTGAATAGTCCTTTCAGATTGGCCATCAGTTTGAGGATGATAGGCCATACTAAAATTCAATTCAGTATTCAGAGCATGCTGAAGACTTCTCCAGAATTTTGATGTGAATCTTGGGTCACGATCAGATACGATGGATAGTGGTACCCCATGCAGCCTTACCACTTCCTTCACGTATATCTTGGCAAGCTGATCTAGAGAGAAATCTTCCCGAATAGAGATAAAATGGGCTGTCTTGGTGAGACGGTCCACAATAACCCATATCGCATTGTTTCCTTTGGATGTTTTCGGGAGACCAGTTACAAAGTCCATGGTGATATTATCCCACTTCCATACTGGTATGGGTAGCGGTTGTAATACCCCCTTAGGAAGTTGTCTTTCTGCCTTTACTTGCTGACACACCAGGCACCTTGTAGTGTAATCGGCAATCTCCCTCTTCATGTTATCCCACCAATAATGATCACGAAGGTCTCTATACATCTTAGTGCTTCCCGGATGTATAGAGAAAGTAGATCTATGAGCTTCATCCATCAGTTCTTTCTTTATCTCCGGAATGGATGGAACACATAGTCTGGTACGAAATTTCAACACGCCTTCTTGATCAATATTGAAATCAGGGAACTTCCCATCCTTTACAGCCTCGAACTTCTCCTGCAGCAAAGGATCTTCTTTTTGAGCCTTCTTGATCTTCTCTAGTAATGAAGGTTGAGAAATCATTTGGGATAGGGTTGATGATGTCCCTTTCCTTATAATTCCCATGTCCAGTTTTACTAGATCTTTAATCAAGGGATCTCCCAGGATCCTCATTGTTGCCAGAACAACAGGATCTTTCCTGCTTAACGCATCCGCGACTTTGTTTGCTCTTCCAGGGTGATAATGAATTGAACAATCATAGTCTTTAATAAGCTCCAACCATCTCCTTTGTCTCATGTTCAATTATTTCTGAGTGAAAATATACTTTAGACTTTGGTGGTCAGTGTATATATCACATTTCTCCCCATAAAGATAGTGCCTCCATATCTTTAGAGCAAAAACAACTGCCGCCAGCTCTAGATCATGCGTAGGATAATTCTGCTCATGAATCTTCAACTGTCGAGATGCATAAGCAATTACTTTGTCATTTTGCATGAGGACGCACCCAAGCCCTTTCAGAGATGCATCGCTAAAAATAACGAATCCTTCTCCGATAGAGGGTAGTGTTAACACAGGTGCAGTAACCAATCTCTTCTTCAGCTCTTGGAAACTTTCCTCGCATTCCTTTGTCCAGATGAACTTAACCCCTTTTCGAGTCAACTTGGTTAGTGGATTAGAAAGCCGTGAAAAGTTTTTCACAAACCTCCTATAATATCGTGCTAAACCAAGGAAACTACGAATCTCAGTTACTGTTGTGGGTTGAGGCCACTCCTCCACAACCATTGTCTTTGTAGGGTCAACCGAGATTCCTTCATTGGTTACGATGTGCCCCAAGAAAGCCACTTGTTGTAACCAAAACTCACACTTGCTGAACTTCCCAAAGAGCCTCTCCTTCCGTAGAGTTTTCAAAATAACCCTCAGATGATCTTCATGCTCCTCCCGACTTTTTGAATATATCAAAATATCATCAATAAAAACTACCACAAAGTTATCAAGGTAGTCCTTAAAGACTCTATTCATCAAATCCATGAAAATAGCAGGAGCATTAGTCAAGCCGAAGGGCATAACAGTAAACTCATAATGCCCATATCTTGATCGGAAGGCAGTCTTTGGAATATCTTCCTTCTTCACCCTCAGTTGATGATAACTAGATCGAAGATCAATCTTAGAGAAGAATTGAGCCCCACGAATTTGGTCAAATAAATCATCAATTCTTGGAAGAGGGTATCTGTTCTTCACTGTGATCCCGTTCAGTTCTCTATAATCAATGCATAGCCGCATTGATCCATCCTTCTTCTTCACAAAGAGAACTGGTGCTCCCCAAGGAGACACACTCGGTCGGATAAACCCCTTCTCCAACAAGTCTTGGAGTTGTTTCTTTAGCTCCTCTAGCTCCACATTTTCCATTCTATACGGAGTCTTTGATATCGGTTGAGACCCAGGTACGAGTTCAATGGAGAACTCTACCTCTCTTTCTGGGGGAGGTCCAGGTAACTCCTCAGGAAATACATCCATGTATTCCTGAACAATCGGAACATCTTCAATTTGTATGCTCCCTTTCCCTTCTTCCTCATCACCGATTAACTCCATAAAGAAAGCTATAGGAGGTGCTTCTAGATAGGGATCAGTTCGGGATATCTCTCCTCGGAAGATAACTGTAGGTCGTTCATTCAAGACTACTGAGATTTCCTTACTTCTGCATTTGATCTTAGCGTTATACTTTGAGAGCCAGTCCATCCCTAGTATAACGTCGAATTCCATCATGGGGATGACTACTAGATTTGCGATAAGATTGTGCTCACCAAAGTAAACACTAGAGTCTCTAAACACTGTTGATGCATGGATAATCCCACTTGGAGTCTTGACTGACAACTCTACCTCAAGCAATTCGGGGATTGATTCTATATTCTTTGCAAACGTGGAAGAAATAAAGGAATGCGTAGAACCAGAATCAAATAAAGCACTTGCTAGTTTTGAGAGGACAACTAGAGTACCTGCTACCACATCGTTCGGAACTTCAACTTCAGTTGTTGTGATAGCGAAAGCACGACCTTGCTCCCTTGGCCTCTGCTGAGGTTGATGGTGATTCCCCTCCACCGCCCTCGGATTTGGACATTGATTAGCAAAGTGCCCAAGCTGTCCACACTTGAAGCATGTGACTTCGGGTAGGGCCAGAACCATCTTTCCTCTGTCGTTAGTGTTGGGAAGTTGAGGCTTCACATCACCACGACAATTCCGAGAAATATGGCCTTCTTTTCCACACCTATAGCACTTGCCACTTCCGATCAAGCAGTTCCCCGGATGCTTCTTCCCACATTTATTGCATGTGGCATGTTGCATATGCTTTCCACCTCTTTCCTGATCAAAGCTTCTTCCCAGGCTCGGTTCTAGAGTTCTCTTCTTCTCATTAGATTTGTGAGACCACTGTGTCTCCCCAAACTCTAGTTCAACTTTCATGGCACTTCGAACTATTTCTTCATAGCTATCATAGTCCCTGTTGGCTAGATTCTTCCGCAGATGTGGTCGTAGTCCGCCAAAGAATCTATCAACCTTCCCATTAGGGTCCATGACAAAGCTTGAGGTATAACGGGAAAGCCTTGTGAAGTTCATCTCATAGCTTCCGACAGATTCGTTCTCCTTCTGCTTCAGCTCGAGAAACTCTTTCTCCATTTTCGTTCTCATGGAACGAGGGAAATACTTGTTAAAGAAAATTCCCCGAAATTCTTCCCACTCCATAGCTTCCATCTCTCCTCGTGGCTTCGTGTTTTTGATCAGTGACCACCACTGATCAGCTTCTCCCTCTAGGCGGTAAACAGCAAGGGTGACTTTTTCTTGTTCCGAACAATGAAGTACAGAAAAGATCTTTTCAACGGAGCTTATCCATTGTTCCGCAACCAATGGGTCAGTAGATCCACTGAATGTTGGCGGTCGTTGACGCATGAAGGACTCAACAGAAAGTTGTTCCCTTCGTGGTGAGGTCGGCCTCTCAGCTTGATTCAAGTTATTACTCATAACTTGAGTCAGTTGGTTCATCATTCGCATGAATGTTTCCATTCCGGCTTCCATCGGAGGGCCGTCAGCACATGGTGCATTGCGGTCACCATCGGCACGGTTTCTCCTATTGCCCGCCATTTTCTAAAAGAATAAAACCTTAGTGAGAAACTTATTTCATTTATGAATCTTTTAACTAAGACTTCATGCTTAGAAAATTATACTTCTCTATAATTCCTTCATAATGATTCATAAAAAGCTTGTGATTAACCAAACATATCCCCCGGGAGTGTCGTAACCAAGAGTGCAGCAAGGCCCGTTATCGTGCACCAGTTCCTGTTCGAGTCTAGCTCAAAGCGGTGTTTTCGGGTTTTACCCCTATGTACATCTGTGCCAGAGCCGCCTCTACCTGCTCGTATCCAGACAGGGATGTATTTGTTTGATAGACCACTTACTTAATACTTACCAAAATACCAGGAAGTTTTCCTATATTTAAACTTTTCTATAGGGTTCTTCCTATATCCTAATTTCCACAAATAACTAAACCATCCTTTGATACCAACTATAGCATCCCTCCATTTTATAACATAAACTTTCATTACATTACACAAAACTGAGGATCATTAAGGTTTAGTGTCTTGGAAACAAGGATCATAAAACATAAAAAAAAACATAAAAACATTCTTCTTAAACACTTGAAAGGCTTCTCCTTTAGTTCATCCTATGTTCATTATGCATCTCATAACCTGGGGACATACATCAAAAGAAAGGGTGAGCAGAAGGCCCAGTAAGGGAAATAAGAGGAACATTTTACATGTGAACTTGAGATACTTCAATAAGGACATGAAAAGAACTTTAAGGCATAAGAAAGAAATCATGAGGCATTTCATAATAAAAATAACATTTTTCATAACTTGAAGATGTGGCTACATCATTTAACATAGACAATCATGAACATATCACCAAGGTCCATCCCCAAGGTGTCATTTGAAAATTACCAAGGTTATTCACCAAGGTATCGTGAAAATTGTAATCTCTAGTGGTTACATCATTATCCAATGCATTGGAGCGCTATCAGGGCGCACCCTTAAATTTGCCTTTATTATCATGTGAGCCACATATATCATCATCAAACATTTCATAAATAACCCACATAGCATAAAATAAATGGGTTTCATTTCATAATCATAACGTTTTAAAAACTGCTTTAAAGACATGATCTTTACGTCACTTTAAACCCACGGAAAGGGAAAGCGGGTCTCATGTATGTAAATCCCAGAATTTAAAATGGAACATTTTGATATATATGTGAATACCCTTGTAGAAATAAGAGCTTTGAGTATTCACTTTATAACATAAAATAATTTTTGAGAAAAGAGAGAGGCATTTTGAGGGGAAAATTCTGCAGCATAACGGCTAAGTTTCGGGGTTTTAGAAAACGTTGAAATGAGAGGGGACATGGGTCACCCACTCATAAATGATCCATAAAACAGTAGGGTGAAAGAATAAGAAGGACATATGGACATGGTAACGAAATTTTAGGGACATACCATTTGAAATGAAAAACATGGAAGGAAAAAGATTAGATTTCTCTTATGAAAATTCGGCAGCCTTACGGCATCACTTAACTTCAAAAGAAAATGATTTGACAAGATCAAAAAGGGTCCCTCATCATATGATCATAAGAGATCAGTATGATTGATATAGAGATCATACCCCAACATAATAAAAAGGAACTTGAAAGACTTGACATGAAAATCGAACTTGAAAAATGAGAAGGGTGAAAGAATCCCTTAAAAATTCGGCAGCCTAACGGCGTCACTTAAACTTTCATAAAACGAAATGATGAGAGTAAGAGGGGATCTCTCATCATATAAACATGAAAGGGCAGTAAGAGGAATATATAAGAACATCCTCTCACATAAAATCATGGAGCATAATAGGAATGACATAAAAGAGATTTCATGAAAAGAAAGAGAGGGGTCGGATCCCTTACCTTAAAATGTGACTCTTGAAACTCAAAGGATTGGACCTTGAGGGCTTGGGGGAACCTTGGGAGGACTCCTTGGAAGGTGAGAAGACCAGAACTTCGTTGGGGGAGAGTTGGGAGTGAAAACTAAGGGAAGAAAGGGTGGGTATTTATAGGGAAAGTGAGGGGACAAAGCATTAATGGCCAAAGGACACCTCACATGTGCTTTTCTCAAACCCATGGGCTCTCCCTTGGCATTTATCATGGAGTTAGGCCACATGGGGCCCCCAAAACTATAATTCATCACCCTTGGCCGGCCAACCCTCAAAAGATCTCATGACATCATCATGACATCATTATGATGTCATTAAACATACCGAAACCCTAAAACTGTATTTTTACTATTCACTGAAAATTCAACTTTCTCAGAATAATCTCAAAATTTCACCTTAACCAAATATCAATGCTCTAATTTCAAAAATGAAATCCATTTTATAAAAATATTTTTCTAAATATTTTTAATTTAATTTTTAAATAAAAACACTATTCATCGAAAATTCATTTTTTTCAGAAAAATCCCCAAAAATTACCTTAACATAATATCGATGCTCTGAGTTCAAAAATAAAGTCATTTTTATAAAAATAATTTTCTAATTATTTTTAATTAAATTTTTAATTAAAAAACACTATTCATCCGAAAAAACTAATACTTGAATAATAATTTATGAAACCGTTATTTACCCATTTTATTGAATCACATTACTTAACCAAGGTGTCTAAATTATATTAAAACTTTTTTTAAGTGAAAATTACTAATCCATTTGGTCACATTACTAATCCTAAGCGTAAAATCACTATTCATAAATTACTATTCATCAAAAATTAAGTTGATCTTATTAGACTCCAAATTCCTTAATGAACACTTTTGTAGAAGACCATTTTTTGAAAATCATTACACATCATTAGTTATTTAGGGTTTACATAAATATTTTAAAATATCCCTTTTTCAAAATTCATCAATAAAATACCTTCTAAAATTATCTAGGCATTTGAAATTTCACAAACATCACTAAAGGAATAAATCTCAATTTATTCACCCGAGAGGATTACACAAGGAAACTAGGGTCTCATCACATAGCCCCTTATAACACTGGCATAAGACCTAAGTGTAAGGTGTGCTATGGTGAGAGAATCTGAGGGAGTCTCAGATAACATTGCCCTAGTAGCAATCTCCACTAACTTGAACTTCTCCTGCAAGCGTTTTCGTTCAAGCTTGACACGCTGGAGCTCGGATTGGGATTGGTCCAAAGCGAAGCCCACAGATGCTACCTCCTTCCCAAGCTCTGATAAGTGGGCTTCGTAAGGGTTGAGTCTACTGGATGAAGCCATCGACTCCTCTTTCTGCATTAATCATTAACATCTTATTAAATCAATAAGAGTAAGTTAATATACTATTCAAAAAGATTGGGTCGTTACAATATTCTTATGGGAAACTTTTTCCCTTAATAATTAGTTGTAATGAGATTTTGAATTTAGCAAAGAATATCCACTAGGATTGTAAAACTATGTGAACAGTAAGGACTTTTTTCATGTACCAGGATACCCTTAGTCTGGCCTGAAACACCTTATCAGAGATGTTAATCCTATGTATATATGTGTCAGAACCATGTCCAGTTGTAGTATCCAAATAGGGATGTACTTACCTGATAATGAAAATACTCTATACTAGCCATAATTTTCGGATATTTTATTATACTTAGTCACATCCCTATGTTTTTCGCTAATGTTTCCAAATTTAAATACAAAAAATAACTAAAATTTTTTAATGATACCAACTATAACATCCCTTATCTTTATTAATAATTTATACTTGATTTATTATATAATAATAATCTTAATATAACCTAGATGATAGAGAAGTCCAGTGTATTTTGGAATTAGGTACATTACACTATAGAAAATGCAGGATTTCCCAAAGGATTAGAACTGTTGGGAAAGGCTGCAGAACCATTGGTATATGTTATACCAACGGTTCTGCAAACCGTAGGGAAGTAAGCCGTTGGGAAAAGCTTTTCCCAACAGTTTACAGTGAATCGTTGGGATAGAGTGGAGAAAAATTACCCTATCCCAATGGTTCTGGAAAACAGTTGGGATAGATTGCTGAAAAAATACCATGTTTTTCTCAACGGTTAAGCCAAACCGTTGGGAAAACCCCAAAATTTCCTCTTTCCCAATGGTTTATAAACCATTGGGAAAACGGTTTTACCAATGGTTCTGTGAACTGTTGGTAAAACAAAACCAAGACATTCTATGCCAACAGTTTCAAACCGTAGGCTTAGCCTCTACTGGGGAAAATTGCACAACAGCTCTGCAATTTTCCCAGCAGCTCTCCAATTTGCCTACCAGCTCTCCAATTTTCCCACCAGATCTCATTTTGTGGGTTCCCTATCTTTTTCAATCCAATTATTGTACCTGCAATAAACTAACACATACATATACAATTCTTGTACCTTCAATAACCAACTAATACTTACATATAGAGAACAAATTCATACACATTTAACAGATAATGGTGGAACTATACACATCCATAATTAAATTAGAATTCATAATGTAATTATAAACTTACATAATTCATTTAGAATTCAATTTAAAATTTAGATGACAATTATATGTGGAATCCGGAAGTCAATTAATAATTTGATCGGTTTTTTGTATACCATATATTTTTACCTAAAATGATGTCCATTTTAAACAAAATACATACACCTGTAGTGCTACCGGCCACATCGTGCCTCGGATTGAGGCGGGGTTGATTCATACACGTCACATATGACCCATGGTTCGTTGTGCTAAAGTATCGACACAATCCGAATGCGTTTGGTCAGCTTTCCATATGCATGTTGATGTTTTTCAATTAAAATGATGTCTTTTTGAAACAAAAGGCAGACACTTTGAGTGGTGACGGCCACACCGTGTCTCATATTGAGGCGGGGTTGATTCGTACACATCACATATGACCCATTGATCGTTCTCCTAAAGTTTCAATGGAAACCAAATGCGTTTGGTCGGTTTTCCATATGTACTTAAAATGTTGTCCATTTTAAACAAAAGATAGCCACTTAGAGTGATTCTGGTCACACCGTGCCTCAGATTAAGGCGAAGTTGAATCGTACATGTCACATATGACCCATGGATCGTTGTGCTAAAGTATCGACACAATCCAAATGGGTTTGGTCAGTTTTCCGTAGGCCAGTTGATGTTTTTCATTTCAAATGACGTCCTTTTGAAACAAAAGACAGACACATTAAGTGGGGGCTTCCACACTGCACCTTGGATTGAGGTAGGGTTGACTCGTACATGTCACATATGACCCATGGATTATTGTGCTAATGTATCGACACAATCCAAATGCATTTGGTCAGTTTTCTGTATGTCACTAGATGTTTTTCAATTAAAATGACATCCTTTTTAAACAAAAGGCACGCTTTGAGTGGTGCCGGCCACACCACACCTCAGATTGATACAGAGTTGACTCCTACACGTCAAATATGACCCATGGATCATTCTCCTAAAGTTTTAATGGAAACCGAATGTGTTTGGTTGGTTTTCCATATGTACTTAAATTGTTGTCCATTTTAAGCAAAAGAGAGACACTTAGAGTGATTCCAGCCACAATGTGCCTCAGATTAATGTGGGGCTGACTCATACACATCACATATGACCCATGGATCGTTGTTATAATGTATCGACACAATCAAAATTCATTTGGTCGGTTTTCTGTATGCCAGTTGATGTTTTTCACTTTAAATGACGTCCTTTTGAAACAAAAGACAGAAACTTTGAGTGGTGGCGGCCACACTGTGCCTCGGATTGAGAAGTGGTTGACTCTTACACGTCATATATGAACCACGGATCATTGTGCTAATGTATGGACACAATCCGAATGCGTTCGGTCAGTTTTCTGTATGCCAGTTGATGTTTTTCAATTAAAATGACGTCCTTTTGAAACAAAAGGCAGACACTTTGAGTGGTGCCAGCCACACTGCACCTCGGATTTAGGCGGGGTTCACTCATACATGTCACATATGACCCATGGATTTTTGTTCTAATGTATCAACACAATCTGAATGCATTTGGTAGGTTTTCCACATGCCATTTGATTTTTTCAATTAAAATGACGTTCTTTCGAAACAAAAGGCAGACACTTTGAGTGGTGCCAGCCACACCGCGCCTCGGATTGAGGCGGAGTTGACTCGTACACGTCACATATGACCCATGTGTCGTTCTCCTAAAGTTTCAATGTAATCCGAATAACTTTTTTCGGTTTTCCGTATGTACTTAAAATGTTGTCCATTTTAAACAAAAGAGAGCCACTTAGAGTGATTCTGGCCACACCGTGCCTCAGATTAAGGCGGGGTTGACTCGTACATGTCACATATGACACATGAATTGTTGTGTTAACGTATCGACACAATCCTAATGCGTTTGGTTGCTTTTCCGTATGCCAGTTGATATTTTTCACTTAAAATGACATCCTTTTGAAACAAAAGACAATCACTTTGAGTGGTGTCAGCCACACCACACCTCGGATTGAGGCGGGGTTGACTCATACACATCACATATGACCCAAGGTTCGTTGTGCTAATTTATCGACACAATCATAATGCGTTTTTCGGTTTTCTGTATGCCAGTTGATGTTTTTTAATTAAAATGACGTCCTTTTGAAACAAAAGGCATACACTTTGAGTGGTGGCGGCCACACCGCACCTTAGATTGAGTCAGGGTTGACTATTACACGTCACATATGACCCATGGATCGTTGTGCTAAAGTATTGACACAATCCTAATGCATTTGGTCAATTTTCCGTAAGCTAGTTGATATTTTTCACTTAAAATGACGTCCTTTTGAAACAAAAGATAGACACTTTGAGTGGTTCCAGACACACCATGCCACGGATTAAGGCAGGGTTGACTCGTACACGTCACATATGACCCATGGATCGTAGTGATAAAGTATAAACACAATCAGAATGCGTTTGGTCGGTTTTCCGTATGCTAGTTGATGTTTTTCAATTAAAATGACGTCCTTTTGAAACAAAAGACAGACACTTTGAGTGGTTCCGGCCACACCGAGCCTTGGATTGAGGCGGAGTTGACTCGTACACGTCACATATGACCGATGGATAGTTTTCCTTATGTTTCAATGGAAACCAAATGCGTTTGGTTGGTTTTCAGAATGTACTTAAATTGTTGTCTATTTTAAGAAAAAGAGAGCCACTTAGAGTGATTCCAGCCACACCGTGCCTTATATTAAGGAGGGGTTGACTCGTACACATCACATATGACCCATGGATCGTTTTTCTAAAGTAAAGACACAATCCGAATGCGTTTGGTCGGTTTTACGTATGCCAGTTGATGTTTTTCACTTCAAATGACGTCCTTTTGAAACAAAAGACAGACACTTTGAGTAGTGGCGGCCACACTGTGCCTCATATTGAGGTGGCTTTGACTCATACACGTCACATATGACACACGGATCGTTGTTCTAGTGTATCGACATAATCCGAATGTGTTTGGTCACTTTTCTGTATGCCAGTTGATGTTTTTCAATTAAAATGGCATCCTTTTGAAACAAAAGGCAGACACTTTGAGTGGTTCCGGCCACATTGCGCCTCGGATTAAGGCGGGGCTAACTCGTACACGTCACATATGACCCATGGATATTTTTGCTAAAGTATTGACACAATCTGAATGCGTTTGGTCAGTTTTCCGTATGTCAGTTGATGTTTTTCAATTAAAATGACGTCCTTTTGAAACAAAAGGCAGACACTTTGAGTGGTGTTGGCCACAACGCCCCTCGGATTGAGGTGGGGTTGACTCTTACATGTCACATATGACCCATGGATCGTTCTCCTAATGTTTCAATGGAAAACGAATGTGTTTGGTCGGTTTTCCGTATGTACTTAAAATGAAGTCTATTTTAAACAAAAGAGATCCACATAAAGTGATTCCAGCCACACCGTGCTTCAGATTAAGGTGTGGTTGACTCTTACACATCACATATGACCCATAGATCATTTTGATAAATTATCGACACAATCCGAATGTGTTTGCTCACTTTTCCGTATTCCAGTTGATATTTTTCACTTAAAATGACGTCCTTTCGAAACAAAAGATAGACACTTTGAGTGGTGTCAGCCACACTGCACCTCAGATTGAGGCGGGGTTGACTCTTACACATCACATATGACTCATGGATCTTTTTTCTAAAGTATTGACACAATCCGAATGCATTTTTCGGTTTTCCGTATGCCAGTTGATGTTTTTCAATTAAAATGACATCCTTTTGAAACAAAAGGCGTACACTTTGAGTGGTGGCGGCCACACCACGCCTCGGATTGAGGCGGGGATGACTCTTACACATCACATATGACCCATGGATCGTTTTGCTAATTTATCGACACAATCCGAAAGCGTTTGGTCATTTTCTGTATGCAAGTTGATGTTTTTCAATTAAAATGATGTCCTTTTGAAACAAAAGGCACACTTTGAGTTGTGTCGGCCACACCACGCATCGGATTGAGGCATAGTCGACTCGTACACGTCACATATGACCCATGGATCCTTCTCCTAAAGTTTCAATGGAAACTGAATGTGTTTGGTTGCTTTTCCGTATGTACTTAAATTGTTGTCCATTTTAAGCAAAAGAGATCCACTTAGAGTGATTCCGGCCACACCATTCCTCAGATTAAGGTGGGGTTTACTTTTACACATCACATATGACCCATGGATCGTTGTGCTAAATTATCAACATAATCCAAATGCATTTGGTCATATTTCCGTATGCCGGTTGATGTTTTTCACTTCAAATGATGTCCTTTTGAAATAAAAGACAGACACTTTGAGTGGTTCCAACCACACCGCGCCTTGGATTGAGGCGAGGTTGACTCGTACACGTCACATATGACCCATGGATCGTTGTGCTAAAGTATCGACCCAATACGAATGTGTTTGGTTGGTTTACTGTTTGACAATGAATGTTTTTCAATTAAAATGACGTCATTTTGAAACAAAAGGCAGACACTTTGAGTGGTGTCGGCCACACTGTGCCTTAGATTGAGTAAGAGTTCACTCTTACACATCACATATGACCCATGGATCTTTCTCCAAAATTTTCAATGGAAACCGAATGCGTTTGGTTGGTTTTCCATATGTACTTAAAATGTTGTCCATTTTAAACAAAAGAGAGAAACTTAGAGTTATTTCTGCCACACCGTGCCTCATATTAAGGTGGGGTTGACTCTTACAAATCCCATATGACCCATGGATCGTTGTGATAAAGGATCAACACAATCCGAATGCATTTGATCACTTTTCCGTATGGCAGTTGATATTTTTCACTTAAAATGACGTCCTTTTGAAACAATAAGACAGACACTTTGAGTGGTGTCGGCCACACCGCGCCTCGGATTGAGGCGAGGTTGACTCGTACACATCACATATGACCCATGGATCGTTTTTCTAAAGGGTTGACACAATCTAAATAAACTGCAATCTTTCGGGCAAGCATGAATTTTGCATCTTGAAAATCCAAGATCCTCAACTAACTTCCATGCCATATAGTGGTTTGATGGAATATCTGCATCATCTGGAAGTAAATCCTTCAAAAGGGTAAAAATGTAATCGATTTCTGTATTATAAATCCCATACATAGTTTTCTAATGAAAAAATCGGATTAAAAATTCCATCTTTTTCATTTTATCGCATTGGCGATATACTAGAGTTGTGGCAGCATCATCCAATTTTTTCACCCTATCAATATCATCAATTTCACTAGATGAATCAGCTGTCCTCATATCGAAGTCTTCTTGAGTCAAAATCCTTTCTTTTTCATGATGACGAGTAAATGGAAATGGATCATCTAACAAATTCTCCATTCCATCCCTTTCATTTCGATTATCACCAATTTGAGATTTCATTTTCTCCTCATTGTGATACCACAAAAAGTAGTTTTCTTGAAAACCATTTTTGGTTATGTGGTAGCTGACTTCGTTATGGATAAACCAAGGTTTACCAACACAATTGGAACATGGGAAGTGTATGCGACCACTATCTGAAGTATTGTAAAATGAAAAATCTATAAATCTCTCCAAATTGTTTTCAAAATCGCTTAAGATCTGATCGATTTCATACATCCAACTTCTATCCATTCTGTAAAATGAATTTATATAAGTCATTTTGTCATAATCAATTAAATAGGATTGAACTTTAATAGAAGATATATTTAAGTAAATGATAA
This sequence comes from Viscum album, assembly GCA_963277665.1. Taxonomy (NCBI): domain Eukaryota; kingdom Viridiplantae; phylum Streptophyta; class Magnoliopsida; order Santalales; family Viscaceae; genus Viscum; species Viscum album. The sequence goes on from OY728134.1 coordinate 480,876,430, forward strand.
AGGAAGGATTTTCTAGTTGATGTAGTGAACTGTTAAAACAATGTAAAGATATACTAATTAATTAAGTTATGTGTGTATAGATTTGAGGTGAGATGTGTTTTGTAATTTTTTTCATTTATCACATACTAAGAAGACACCATATACCTAATAAAACATTGTTCAAGATATTACAAAGTGAAGGATTTTCATGAAAGATGCATAATGTGTAAAGAGGGTTTTTTAAATAAGTTATTGATTCTAAAAAATGGAAATATTGTGAAAAGATAGTACATTTCGTAACACCCAAACTAAAGTCCACAGAAAGTACCATATCACCCCACAAAAAAAACCACCTACCCCACTACCCCAACCATGTCAATTACCTCAATGAGAGATTCTATGTATGTATTTTGGAAGAGGTTGAAGGAGTCTAACCTGGATGGGGGAGTTGCAGTCGATCACATGCAAGACCCCGGATTAGGGTTCACAAGCGCGGGGGCTACTAGAAATTGGGGGAAATGCAGAGTTATTTGCTTCTGTATAATGGGGGGCGGGGCTGTCCATGGGGGTGTCTGGGTTGTCCAGGGGGTACGGGGTGTCCTGGGGGGTGGGCAGGCTGTTCATGAGGGTGGCAGGGATGTCTAGTGGGAGGGGGTGTCCAGGGGGGTGGGCGGGCTATCCACAGGGGTAGGGGGGCTTTCCAGGGGCTACAAGGTGTCCAGGGGGGTGTCTGGGGGGTGTGGGAGTGTCTAGGGGGTGGGTGGGCGGTCCACGGGTTTGGTGGCTATCCAGAGAGTAGGGGGTGTCTGGGGGGTGGTCAGGCTTTCCACGGGGGTGGCGGGGTTGTCCAGGGGGTACAAGGTGTCCAGGGGGGTGGGTGGAATGTCCACGAGGGTGGCAGGGCTATCCAGAGGGTAGGGGGTGTCCAGGGGGTGGGCGAGCTGTCCACAGGGGTGTGACTGAGAGCTATGAGATTTAATTTGGTTGTCATTCATGGTATGAAAAACAAAATATGGGTGTTAAGGATTAAAATAGTATTTTTTTAGTGAAAATTCAATTTGGTAGGAATAGTGACTTGATAACATGATGGTATCAAGTTTCTAATTGGGAAAATGTTGGGGCATTGGATTCTAAAAGGCTCCCACAACCATCCAAGGATATATTGATTCTAGAAAAATGTGTTTTAGGAGAAGGAACTCATCTTATATAGTTGATGTCACTTTTGGATCATCTGATGCCTTACTCATCAAGATTACTAGACAAGAACCAAAACCAAAGAGGCCTCAAAACTATCCAAATCTCTAGAAGTGGTGAATTACCCATGATTATTGGTGAACTATGGAAGTGATGACTTCCCACCTGCACAACCCCCCTCCCCACCTCACCCACATCAGACTTCCCCTGCACAACCCCCCTCACATCCACAGACTGCAACCCCCCCCCCCCACCTGCACCCCACTTGCACAACCCCCCCTCCCCCACCCCCACCTGCACAACCCCCTCCCATCCACCCACTACACACCCCCCCACCTCACCCCCAACATACTCCCACCTGCCCAGCCCACCCCCAACCTACACACTCCCCCCCCCCCCCACCCACTTGCACAACCCCCCCCCCCCCCCTCCCCCACCCCCACCTGCACAACCCCCCCTCCCCCCACCACCACCTATACACCCCACCCCCACCTCACCCCCAACAGACTCCCATCTACCCACCCACCCCCAACTTGCACACTCCCCTCCCCCCCACATACTTGCATAGCACCCCCTCCACTTTCACCCTCTACTTGAACACCCTTCCCTCTCCCACCCCCACCTGCAAAACCCACCCCACCCCCACCTGTACAACCCCCACCTCACCCCCAAGACTCTGACCTGCCCAGTCCACCCCCCAACCTGCACACTCCCCCCCACCCACTTGCACAACAACCCCCCTCTACTTTCACCCCCACCTGCACAACCCACACCTCCCCCACCCCCACCTGCACAACCCACCCCCACCCCCACCTGTATAACCCCCCACTTCAACACCCCACTAGCACACCCCCTCCCCCCACCTAAACACCCCACCACCCCACCCCCTCCCCCACCTAATGCAACCTCAGCACCTCTAACTAGAACAAAACAAAAAAACAAAAATAGAACAAATAATTGATTCACACATGACACCAGAACAAAAATTGAAAACAAATAACAAATCGAATTGAAATTATTGGGTATATCGTACTGCACAAACCTTATGTTTAAGCCAAATCAAAACAGAAAAGAAAAAAATTAGATGCAAAACATTAAACATAACATACTACTTACATATTTTAAGTGTAGAACAAAAAAAACATTTGATTGAGTATGGATCTGGTGGAATGATTTTCCAAGCGAGAGAGATCTTAGGTCTCAATTTTAGAAGTTCAATCGCGTGGATGGGATCTCGGGTTCGCTGGGATTTTAAGGGAAAAATTTCCCAACGGTTTGTTAAAACTGTTGGGAAAGGTGAGCTTTACCAACGGTTTACACAAACCATTGGTAAAGCCTTCCTAAGTCATGGGCTTTACCAACGATTTTTTAAAACCATTGGTAAAGGGAGAAAAAAATTTAGATTTCCCAATGGTTTCTTCAAACTATTGGGAAATACTTGTTTTATACATCTATGCCAAGGGTTTAGCAGAACCATTGGCAAACAAGCATTGGGAAAACCCAACTTCCCAGTAGTGTTACATGAAAACATAAAACATAGAATATATAATATTTATTAAAAACTTCCTTAACATACTCAAAATACTGCTTTGAATGGGATAACCTAGGGATATTTATAATAAAAGGGTGATCTATAAATCCTAGTAAGGTAATAATCATGGAATAATTTGTACATGTTATACAATAGGCATATAAATGGTGAATAAAAGGAACATGAATAATAAGGCATGATGTAGCATGATAATCATACCATTTCGAATCTGGTAACAACTTTAAACATTGAATCATAAACATATGTGAAGGATAAACCCTCTAAGACATCATGGTTGAAAACGTACCATAAAAGAATTATGGAGACTCCCTATAACAACATGATGTATCATGATACTAAACATTACCCAATGCATGAGAGTTCTATTTGGGAACACTCATCATATTCATTTCAATCTCATACTTAAATGTCCCGCATAGATCATACAACATGGATTAATTCATCATCATAATTTGTTATATGGTCAAGTATTGTGTAATAAAAACATGTATTCCCCCAATAAATAAGTATATTAGGGTAAATTTGAATACCTTTAATAGAAAAATGGGTATGGTATTCACTACACACTTGTTTTGGCATGGACAATCATCGTGAAATCTCGGCAGCCTAATAATGTTACTTAAAAATTCAAAAAAGTTATTTATGAAAGAAAAAGAGGAATATCATAATTTTTTCCTAAATTTTAAATTATAGGGATATTTAATAAAACATAAAATCATAATAAAATGAAGATTAAGGAAATAATTTTGATGAGATACTTGAATAAATAAGAGAAAGGAAAAATCCTTTACGAAATTCCCCATGGTAACATGTGTACATACAGGATCATGGGAGGATTAATAAGAGTGAAAAGGGTGATATCATAATTTATAAATTAAATTTATAGTATGTTAAGTATTTAATAACATATTCAAACAAAATAAAATTAATTTTAATAGAGATAACATAGGAGGATTTCTTGAATGGAAATGAGAAGAGAGATATCCCTTATGAAATTTCATCATTGTAACGTCTTAGGTGAAGATCAAAATAAGAGATAATAAATGATACCCCATTAAAATAACAAACATTTAATATTATGTGATGTTTATAAATAAATTAAATACTAAACAATTTTAGTTAAGAAGACATATTACTAATAAGGTTCTTGAATTGAAATAAGGAGAGGAAGTTCCCTTACTTGACTGTGTGACTTCAAAAGTTTGTTAGGGGCTTATTGGAATCTTGGGGGAACCTTTATAGGACCCTATAGAGTTGAGGTAAGAGAAATTTCATGATATAATGAGTTTTAGTTATGATAAATGAGAGATTGAGTGGGTTTTTATAGGTAAAGGAGGGATTTCTTTATTATTTTTGTTTTGAACTCTACATAACAAAATATCTCAAACCACAAACCATCCCATGGTTTTTGACCATGTATTATTCAAAAGGGGGGTGGTTCTAATTATTTTATAATTATAAGGGTCGATCCTATTAAAATAATCCTCTTTCTTATTTATAGGTGAGTCACACTCTTGAAGAGAACTTTTTAAAACCTTAAAATATATTTTATGTTTTGGAGGATTCATAATGGCATTAAAAAATAAAATAAAAAATAAACTTTAAATCACATTATTTTAAAGTTAAAACATATATTTATTTGTGGATCCCATTTTTAGTATTTATTATATCAATTTTGGGTCATTATGAAGTCCTAAAACCAATGTATGTTTATATGATAATAAATTTTTACCTAAAAATTTTATTATCTAAGAAAATTATGAAAAATTCATCACTGGATAATTTTTACAATATGATTCAGAAAATAATCTTCATTTTATCTAAATAATTTTTGAATATTTTGAATATTAACTTTTAAAATAAAATGTATAATTATTTTGAAATGATGGGTTTTTAACAATAATAGTTTTCGAACCCTTAAAAATTTACATTTTACTTCATAAATATTATACAATAAACATTATTTAGTAATATTAAAATATTATTTATTTTAAAAAACCATTAATTCATTAATTCATTAATTTAATTTTAATATTAACAAAAAATAAAATTTGCTTAAAAAACATTTACAAAGAAAGAATAATTGGATGAAAATATATTCATTATTATGGACAAAACGTATATATTCATATTTCTATAGTCTTGATACGTATCAATTTAACACAGCAGAAATCTCCCTAAGAGTATGGTGCGTGATGTTGAGACATTCATGGGGTATTTTGACGAACATGGTTTGGGTCGTGGTCTTAATGAGCATGAACTCCACACATAAACAGTTTCACTCATGCTTAATTTTTGGGATCTCAACTTGGGATTCATCAAGGAAATGACTAGAAATGCTATATCCCTTATAAGGTCTGATAAATGGGCTTCATAGGGAACAATCCTATAGGTAGAGGTTATCACTTACTTTGACAATGCCAATTGGATTTGTTAAACCAATATATTAATAATAATTAGGTGATCACTTTTTAATGACTTTATTATCAATGGTTGATATACTTAATGGTATTTTAAAATTAATTGGATATATTAAAATAAAACATGTTCTTGTGTTTCCTATAGCCATATTATATATTAAAATATTAAAATAAAACAGAAGGAAAATTTTATTTTTAGCCATTCAGGTATTTACAGTGTGTATGTATAGTAATAAGTAAATTATGTATATTACATGTTTTACACATGTATTAAATAAATTCCATATTTATTTATTGATTAGAAATAAAATAAAAACCATTTTAAAGAGAAAGAACTATTTTCTGAAAAACTGTATTTTACTAAAATGTGGATTAGTTGTGATTTGCGCACATTATATTAAATTATATTTTACAAATCTTATAAAATTTATTTGAAAAAATAATTTTATTTTTTTAATTCACCTATCAAAATTATATTTAGGTTAATTTTTTATAATTTTCTAAAAATATTAATTTTGTGATGAATAGTTATATGGGGGGATATTTCGGAAAGTGATAATGAAAATTGAGGGTAGGGTCAGACCCTCATACAGTGCCATTGTTTAGGGGGTGAGTAATAATTTGCATGGAAGGTAGGAGAATATGATTGTCTCACCACAAAGACAATCAAGGAAAAATCATTCCTCTCTACCAAAGCCAATGTCCACTAGATCCTCTATCCGCAAAGAAGGTAGAGTAGTCCCTGGGCAGACTAATAATGAATTTCTTTCATTGGAGCAGTTAAACCTTAGAATGAAGTATTCCAAAGTACTAAGGCACTATGAAAGCTCAGAATAGGAGTCATCAACTACGGAGGAAGTTTTTTTAAATGAAGATGGTGATGGGTTTGGTTTTGATGTGTTGTAACTGTTGTGTTTGGTTGTGGTTCTTGTTTTCCAAAAATTCCTTTCTTAATAAATGGTTAGAGGCTTTTCCTCTGGCTACGTGTTTTTGGTATATATATGTGATATTTATTTCCTAAACATAATTCTTGAAATATAATAACACATATAACTTTTTAACTTCCAATCCATTTAAAAACAAAAATGTCGCTTGTGCATACGTGTAGACTACCACCACCACATAGCAATATGAAATGTTATTCATTTTATTTTTACACAGATATTAATAAGTATGTATTTGATTAACATAAATTATATATATATATAACAATAATTATTCTTGAAATATGGAAAATAAAATTATTTTCCTTTTATACTATCGGTCGAGAAACATGGAAATAGTGTTTAAGCGTACATACGACCTACCATCTCTATGAATAGTGTAATCCATTTTTTTATATCTGACGTTAATAGATTACTCTAAATATATATATAATTAATATATATTATATTTATTTCATGGTTAAAATTTTGGATATTAATTAACCATGATAAAATTAAAAGGCCTGAGTTTACTGAAATAAAACTTACATGAATAATGAAGTAATTATCACCCAAAACAGTGTTTTTAATAAAGAAGTGTTAATTAATGTGTGATAAAAAACTATAATTAAATAATATATGGTACAGTATATATAATTAGGCTTATGTAATATGTTTATAATAACCATATATTTAATATAAAGGAGGTTTATACGCATTCAATGTAAGACAAAATAGAAGAGGGTATTCTCATCCCACTTTTACTTTCATAGGACATATTCTAAATTCACCACATATTACTTTATGTGGTGCATATATTTCCCATTTTTATTTGTTATATAATGAATCTATTTTTTTCATGTTATTTAATTTTTCATTTTAAGTATTTATTTTAATTGGTCTTATGATTCAAACGTTACAAAAAATGTAAGGGTGTTGGTCTCCCCAAAATTTACCCATGTTTTTAGGGTTAAGAGGTCACTTGTACTGTAGGTTGGGTTGTCAAATCCTCAAAGACCTAAGAAGAAACCTATAGACATATACATTTTATGGATTGTTTTTTTTATTGGAAGTGGCCAATATTGGGGTCAATTTTTGGTTAGATTACTAGATAACTAATGATCTAAGTGAATTTAAATTTAGATAATGAGTTGATCCTCAATTATCACTTGGGGTTGGATTGGATGAATTCCTTTTTAAAATATTTCAATTGCATTAACTCAAGAAAGATTCATTCAATGAAAGAAATATAACCTTATCACTTAGTGGTTTAAAAAATTCACCTACACATTATAATCACCTATACACTTGAATTATCATATTCATGAGCACTACTAGGTAGAAGATATTATTAGCACATGGAATGTGAGGCAATAAAATTCAATACGTAAGAGGAATAGAAAATATAATTTAATGGAAAACTCAAATAAAAAATTATTGAAATATTATTAAGTAAGAAATAAAATCCAATACATCCCATTTATAATCCCTTGTATTATCCCATAAGAGTTTTATCCCTGCATTGATGTAATTCTATAAATGGAATTTGGAAGTAGACTCATGATGGAGGAATTGAAGAAGTGAAAAACAATAAAAAGAAAATTATCACTCCATAATTGTATAAATAATTTCAAATTTATTTGTGAAAATAAGTTCACACATTGATATCATTATATCATAATTATAATAAAAAGAATATAACAAGATAATAAGAATAAATTTTATTCAGAAGCTAAGGTAATTCAAGAAACATACAATAGAATAAATGTGATTACAAAATCAAATTAGAAGTATAACAATAAAATGTAAAAATTATCGAAATATGATTAACTCATCCACCAAAAATTTCTTAAATATGAATTTTTGAAGCCTTGGGTGGAGAATCCAGCATTCCAAGTCTCCTCATTTAATTCTGGTAGGTCTAGGTGGGTGGATAGTTAAGGGAGAGTGGACTTTTCCACCCTTGACAAAAAATCTGAGACAAATTGCATCCATCAAAAATATTCTATGAATTTTTATTCTATATATCCAAATTGGAGTATTCAATATTAGAATAAAATTAATCTCCTAATGTCCACTAATTTTCTGTAAATTTTTAGCATAAAATTGGATCTATTTTCTGAGATATGATTTAAATAGTGGGATGTTTTTCTGGGCCATAGAATCTAGCTTAGAATTACATCTTCAACTTGTGCCACCTATAACTACCTTTAAACATACAAATTATCATGTAACAATATCAAAGTAAATGTTCCCCATGATATATTTTATCTGAAGTATGACTTTGGGAATCATTGGGCTTGGATAGTAGCCACTAAAGTACATTTATTGGGGTGTTTTCCATTTTACTTCACCTAGAATGTTCTTGGTTAAAGGCCCACATTGGTGGTCTTCCAATTGGAATCCCCAAGTGCTAAAAATGATTAATTTTTCCCTATAGAATGGGAGTCAAGAAAATAAAATCAATACCATTGGGTATTTTATATAGTGTTCAAAAATGTACTATGTAATAGGTCATTTTAAGAAATAATTGCCATCATGATTTGAAATGATATTGAAAGTGTAAAATGCACTATAATATTGATTATGAATAATGATTTATATGAATATTATAATATAACTAATGAGTCCTAGCCACTATCAGTGGCTAATCACACCCCCCCAACTTGAGTATTTCTAGTCCCAACCAAATTTTATCTCTAAAATATGAAATTCAAATTCCCTTTTCCCAAAACATTTTAATATACAATGCTCACCAAAATACATCATACTAAATAATTATGAAACCCATCAAAATCATTTATGAAAATCTAGGTCCAGAGGCATATCCTAATCCCAAGCCCATTATTTTATTCAAATTCATTTCCACATTTCAACCAATTTCAATTAAGCATGATAATGTGTTGGGATCACAATAGACATGGGGGTTCATCCTTACTCATGGGAGAAAATATGGAAGTTCTTGGTGGAATAAAATTATAATATTAAGACAAGAATTCATATTTTTATTTTTTTTTATTTTTTTGATGAAATTTTTCCATTGTAATTGAAATTGAAATAAATTGATTCAACCCATGTAGTGAGAATTTGCTGATGAATCCCATTCTTAAATATCATATGGCGCCAATTGAAGCTCACATACTCAGGTATCATCTCGAGTTTACTCAATCAATAACAAATTCAAATTACCATAAATAGTGTTAGAATTCCCAAATCTGGGCTAAAAAACATTTGATTCATGATCCCCATGTTCCAAAATCCACACATTGGGTCAGTCCATTGCACTATGCACAATTGATTGTTTATTATTTATTTATTTTTTTAATATTTTTTATAATATTTTTTGATTTGTTTTATTTTTTTCGAATACTCCTATTAAAATTAAAATGATCCCCAAAACTATGCTTTTTATTATGGGACCAAAAGAACTAAAACTAATTCCCTTACAATCCAGTATATGTTCGTTGTGTTTTTTATTAAATGGACAAAAATATAAATTGTGAAAAATCACATCAGAGCACCGAACATTCCAAAATATTTGATCATGAACTTAAACAATCATTAAAATAAGAATCAAGGAATGAAAAATTATTTGAAATTCAATTTCAAATTTTTCAATGTGTATTATCATGTTCAAGGTTAAATTAATTTTTCCATCCACGCATTTTTTTTATTTCAAAACATTCTTAAATTTTTTTATGCCAACAGGAGAAATATTTTTACTTCATATCCATCCAATGTAAAATAACAATTTCCCCAATGTTTAAAGAAAATAGAATTTAGAAGGGGTAGAGGTGTAGAAGTGGAGGTCTAAAATTAAAATTTTAAAATGAGTTATGGAAAAATGACACCTGGTGTTTGATGTTGAAGTTCATGATACTCTTGATTTCTCCTTTGATCTCCTTATCACATGAAGGCTCATCGTGGATGATTGATAACTGAGTATGAACTCGGGATGAAATTTGGTTCCATTGAAATCATGAAACATCGTAAGCTTTTAAATATTAAACTCAAACAACATTAGATCACAAAAGAAACCCCAAGGGATTCCCTTAACTAAAAACAAACAAAAACGAAAGGCAGGGGAAAAAAATGCATATTTATTTTAGCATTCCAAAGACCGAAACAAAGAACAAGTCAAGATTAAATAAATGTATATATATATATTTATTTATTTATATAAATTTAAAATATAAGTATATATGTGATGAAAATAGAATAGGTAAGAACTATAATCCATAGTTCAGTGGTATTTTCACTCCCATGTATCCCTTCAGTGACGGGTTCGAGTCTCGCGGCTTCGCCTGTCCTGAAGGGGTTGTCCCCATGACATACAGTTTTATGAATGGATATAGACTTTAGATTTTTTATTTCTCTCAATGGTTCAGTGATTTTTTGTTCTAAAAAATCAATAATGGAGCAGTATTCTGGACACTCAATCCATGATGTCAAATTTTCTTCTTGTGAAATCAAAAAATCGGTTTCCTCTTCATTTATACACCCACAAACAATTTATTCATGTTAATCAAGTCTCATATATTCAAAAGATATTATTTTTCATTTTCATGAGAATTTTGTGTGGAACAAGATACTTATAGTAATGATGAGGAATAGACAACTTGATTGGGAATGGGTTTTATAAACATCTCAATGTTTTAGAGTTTTACTCTCAACGATGAAACCTCAAGAGTAATTATCCCAATTTTCTTACACAATTTCTCAGGTAATTTTTATGTATCAGGATGGGAAAGGGGTTGAGATAATATGGTCTACTCCATGAGGATAATTTAGTTGTTGGAATTCTACATGAGGATGTTCATATTTCCCTTTTTGGGATCAAAACTCATTCTAGGTTTTAATGTATTTGGGAGAACAGGATTTAAAACATTGTGTCTCAATCAGTTAATGATTTTCCAACCAATAGAAACTAAGATGGTCATTGTACATCAGAATTAGTGTGGGGTTGTCAATATAGGGATATGTTCTCCATGAATGGGTTTGTTCAAAATAGTCTTCCATGAGAATGATATAGGGGGTTAGAATAGAGAAGTGGGGTGAGAAAAAGATTTTAGTGTCTATGTTAACATACTTAGGCCCCTCGAAGCGGCATCAAAATTTTCTCTTGCCCAAATTTAGCAATGTTTTTTGGGTTAAGCAGTCTCTTTTAATGTAGCTTGGGTTATCGAATTCTTAGAGACCTAATAAGAAACCTACAGACATACATTCTATCGATTGTTTTTTGATATAATGTTTCCAACATTGGGGTTGATTTTTGGTTATATTACTATATAGCTAAATATATAAGTGAATTCAAATTAAAAGAGTGAGTTGATACTCTGTTTTCTCTTGGCGGTGGATTGGATGAATTAATTTTTAGAACATTTTAATTTCATTAACTTGAGAAATATTCATTCAATGAAATCAGTGTAACCTCATCACTTACTATTTTTACACATCACATTAACATTTTAATAACCTATAAACTGGAAGGGTCATATTCATGAGAACTCCTAGTTAAAGGATCTTATTAGAACATGAAAATTAAAGTGATAAAGTTTAATAAGGAAGAGGAAGAGAAAGGGTCATTGAATAAAAAACTCAAATAAAAGAAATTTTTAAATGGTTATTGGGTAAGAAATAAAATACAATTCAACCACTTTATAATCCCTTGGATCAACCCATAACAGTGTTATCCCTATATTGATTATGGCATCCCACCTTTTTAGAAAATAACTTTTCATTACATTTTACAAAACCGAGGATCTTTAAGGTTTAGTGTCTCAGAAACCAGGAACTTAATACAAGACAATATAAAAAATTCTTCTTAAACACTTGAAAGGTTTATTAATTGTTCATCTTACATTCATTACAGCATCTCATAACCTGGGAGAAAACATCAAAGTAAAGGGTGAGAAGAAGGCCCAGTAAGGGAAACAAGAGAAATATTTTACATGTGAACTTGAGATACATCAATAAAGTCATGATAAATAACCTTAAGGCATGAGAAAGAGATCATGAAGCACATAATAAAAAAAAGATGTTTCATAACTTGAAGATGTGGCTAAAACATTTAACATAGACAATAATTTCTGTATCACCAAGGTCCATCCTCAAGGTGTCATAAAAAAATTACCAAGGTTATTCACCAAGGTATCGTTAAAATGTTCATCTCTAGAGATTATGTCTTTACCCAATGCATTGGAGAGCTATCATAGCGCAACCTTAATTTGTCTTTATTATTATGTGAGCCACATATATCATAAAATAAATGGGTTCCATTTCATAGTCATAACATTTCAAAAACAGCTTTAGAGACGTGATCTTTAAGTCACTTTAAACCCACGGAAAAGGAAAGCAGGTCTCATGTATGTAAATCAAAGTATTTAAAATAGAAAATTTTGATATATATTTGAATACCAATGTAGAATAATGTGTTTTTGGTGTTAACTTTATAAAATAAAATAATTTGAGAAAAAGAGAGTGACATTTTGAGACGAAAATTCGGTAGCATAACAGCTATGTTGCAGGGTTTTAGAAAACATTGAAAAGAGAGGGGACGTGGTTCACCCACTCATAAGAGATCCATAAAATAGTATAGGGACAGAATATAAAGGATATAAGAATATGGTAATGAAATTTTAAGAACATACCAAATGAAATGAAAAACTTAAAAGGAAGACAAGAATAAGATTTCTCTTATGAAGAATCTGGCATCCTAACGGCGTCACTTAAAACTTCCAAAAAATGAATTTAAGAGATTAAATAGAGTATCTCATCATGTGAAAATAAAAGGATAGTATTATGAATATATATATCATACCCCAACATGGAAAAAAGGAACTTGAAAGACTTAAAATGAAATTAGAACTTTGAAAATGGGAAGAGTGAAAGAATCTCTTACCTTGAAGAGTAACTTCGAAATCATGAATTTTGGGACCTTGGGAGGCTTGAGAGAACCTTGGGAGGACTCCTTGGGAGGTAATAAGACCATAACATCGTTGATGAGGATTTTGGAATGGAAAGGATGAGAGAATATCTTGGTATTTATAGGGGAAGTGAGGGAATAAGGCATTAATGGCCAAGTGACACATCATTGGTGGTATTGGCAAAACCATGGGCTTGCCCATGGTATTTTCCAATGGTATTGGCCACTTGGGACACCTCATACCTTATCATACTATTCATAATTCTACCTAAATTATTACATAATTATTACATCCTTAATGATGTCATTAAACATCTGAAACTCTAAACTGAAAATTCACTATTCACTGAAAATTCAACTTTTTCAGAAAAATCCCAAAAATTCACCTTAACATAATATCGATGATATGAATTCAAAAATGAACTCTATTTTATAAAAATAATTTTCTAAATTTTTTTAATTTATTTTTTAAATTAAAACACTATTCACCTGAAAAAATTAATACTTAACTAATAATTCGTGGAATAGTTATTTACATACATTATTGAATCACATTACTTAATCATGGTGCCTAGATTATATTAATACTTTATTTAAGTGAGATTACTAAACCATTTGGCACATTACTAATACTAAGCATAAAATCACTATTCATAATTTACTATTCACCAAAAAATAAGTTGATATTATTAGACTCTAAATTTCTTACTGAACACATTTGCAGAAGACCATTTTTTTCGAAATCCTTACACATAATTAATTATTTAGGGTTTACAAACATATTTTAAAATATCCTTTTTTTCAAAATTCATCCATAAGATAAATCCAATTTTTATCCAAACATCTAAAAATTCATAAACTTCACCATAGAAAGGAATCATAATTTTGTTTATCTCAAAGGATTACACAAAGTAGCTACAGTCTTATTACATAGCCCCTTATAACACCAGCATATGACCTAAGTGTAAGGTGTGCTAAGGTGAGATAATCTAAGGGAGGCTCAAATAAAATTTCCCTAGTAGTAATCTCTACTAACTTGAACTTCTCCCATAGGCGATTTCGTTCAAGCTTGACATAATGGAGATCGTCTTGGGCTTGGTCCAAAGCGATGGCCAAAGATGCCACCTCCTTACCAAGCTCTGATAAGTGGGCTTCATATGGTTTGAGTCTACTGGATGAATCCATCTACTCTTTTTTCTTCATTAACTATTAACACATATATTAAATTGTTAAGTGTAAATTAATATACTATTCAAAATGTTTGGGTTGTTACATTCTTCCCCCCTTAAGAAATTTCATCCCCGAAATTTTAAACCAATGGCCTAGTCGAAATGGTGAGGGTACTTTTGATTCATTATTTCCTCAAGCTCCCACGTCGCTTGTTCAAACTTATGATTTCTCCACAAAACTTTCACAAGGTGGGTAGTCTTATTGCGTAGAACCTTGTCTCTATTTTCTTAGATCTCCACTTGCTGCTCCTCATAAGAGAGGTCATGTTCCTGGTTGTACCACCTCTGGGTTCAGTACATGTGAAGGGTCGGGTATGTACTTCCTCAAGAGAGATACATGGAAGACATCGTGAACTTGATCTAGGTTCGATGGATGTTCTAGATGATAGGCCACTACTCCTATACGATCAAGGATTTCATAGTGGCCAATGTACCTAGGGATGAGATTCCCTTTCTTCCCAGACCACATGACTCTCTACCACGTAGAAATTCGAAAGAAGACTTTGTCGCCAACACCAAACTCCAAGTCCCTTCAATAGTTGTCGGCATAGCTCTTCTGCAGACTCTTAGTAGCCTTTATGTGTTGTTGGATGGCATGAACCTTTTCTGTCATCTCATGCACAAGATTAGGCCTAATAAGCTTTCTCTCTCCAGCTTCATCCCAGCAAGTAAGAGTTCTACATCTCTTTCCATATAGATCGTTATAGGGTGCCATTTGAATACTCGAATGGAAGCTGTTGTTGTATGAGAACTCAACTAATGGGAGGTGTTGATCCCATCCACCTTTAAATTCCATTGAGCATAATATCAACATGTCCTCAAGTCTCTTAATAGTCCATTTAGATTGGCAATCAGTTTGAGGATGATAGGCTGTACTAAAATTCAATTCAGTATCCAGATAATGTTGAAGACTTCTCCAGAATTTTGATGTGAATCTTGTATCACGATCAGATACAATGGATAGTGGTACCCCATACAACCTTACCACTTCCTTTATGTATATCTTGGAAAGTTGTTCCAGCGAGAAATCTTCCCGAAAATAGATAAAATGGGCGGTCTTGGTGAGACGGTCCACTATAAACAATATCGCATTGTTCCCTTTAGATGTTTTTTGGAGACCAGTGGAAAATTACATAGTGATATTATCCCACTTTCATGTCGGTATGGGTAGCTGTTGTAACACCCCCTTAAGAAGTTGGCATTCTACCTTTACTTGTTGACACACCAGGCACCTTGTAGTGTAATAATTAATCTCCCTCTTCATGTTCTCCCACCAATGATGATCAAGAAGGTCTCTATACATTTTAGTTCTTCCCAGATGTATAGGGAAATTATAGCTATGAGCTTCATCCATCAGTTCTTTCTTTATCTCCAGAATAGATGGAATACATAGTCATGTATGAAATTTCAATACACCTTCTTGATCAATATTGAAATCTGGAAACTTCCCATCATTCACTACCTCAAACTTATCCCACCATAATAGATCTTCTTTTTTAGCATTCTTGATCTTCTCTAGTAATGAAGGTTGATAAATCATTAGGGATAGGGTTGATGATGTCCCCTCCCTTACAATTACTATGTCCAGTTTTACTAGATCCTTAATCAAGGGATCTCCTATGATCCTCATTGTCACAAGAACAATAGGTTCTTTCCTACTTAACGCATCTGCGACTTTGTTTACTCCTCCATGGTGATAATTAATTGAACAATAATAGTATTTAATAAGATCTATCCATCTCCTTTGTCTCATGCTCAATTATTTCTGCGTGAAAATATACTTTAAACTATGGTGGTCGGTGTATATATCACATTTCTCCCCATAAAGATAGTTCCTCCATATCATTAGATCAAAAAACTGTCACCAGCTCTAGATCATGCGTAGGATAATTCTGCTCATGTTGCTTCAGCTGACGATATGCATAAACAATTACCTTGTCATTTTTCATGAGGATTCACCCAAGCCCATTCAGAGATGCATCGCTAAAAATAACGAATCCTTCTATGATAGAGGGTAGTGTTAACACAGGTGCAGTAATCAATCTCTTCTTCATCTCTTGGAAACATTCCTCACATTCCTTCATCAAGATGAACTTAAACCCTTTTTGAGTCAACTTGGTTAGTGGATTAGAAAGCCATGAAAAGTTTTTCACAAACCTCCCATAATATCCTGGTAAACCAAGGAAACTACGAATCTCATTTACTGTTGGGGTTTGAGGCCACTCTTCCACAACCATTGTCTTTGCAGGGTCAACCGAGATTCCTTCATTGGTTATGATGTGCCCCAAAAAAATCCACTTTTTGTAAACAAAACTCACACTTGTTGAACATTCCAAAGAGCTTCTCCTTCCAAAGTGTTTGAAAAATAACCCTAAAATGATCTTCATGCTCCTCACAAATTTTTGAATATATCAAAATATCATCAATAAAAAATTCCAAAAATTTATCAACGTAGACCATAAAGACTCTATTCATAAAATCCATGAAAATAGCAGGAGCATTAGTCAAGCTGAAGGGAATAATAGAAAACTCATAATGCCCATATCTTGGTCAGAAGGCAGTCTTTGGAATATCTTCCTTATTCACCCTCATTTGATGATAACCAGATCGAAGATAAATCTTGGAGAAGAATTGAGCCCCACGAAGTTGGTCAAATAAATCATCAATTCATGGAAGATGGTATTTTTTCTTCACTGTGATCCTGTTCAGTTCTCTATAATCAATGCATGGATGCATTGATCTATCCTTCTTATTCACAAAGAGGACTAGTGCTCCCCAAGGAGGCACACTCAATCAGATAAACCCCTTCTCCAACAATTCTTGGAGTTGTTTCTTTAACTCCTCTAGCTCCACATTTTTCATTCTATATGAGGTCTTTGATATTGGTTGAGATCCAGGTATGAGTTCTATGGAGAAGTCTACCTCACTTCCTAGGGGAGGTCGAGGTAACTCCTCAGGAAATACGTCCATGTATTCCTAAACAATCAGAACATATTCTATTTGTAGACCCCCTTTTCCTTCTTCATCCTCACCGATTAACTCTATAAAGAAGGCTATAGGAGGTTCCTCTCGACAAGGATCAAGTCAGGATATATCTCCTTGGAGATAATTGAAGGTCATTCATTCAAGACTACTGATATTTCCTACCTTCTTCTTTTGATCTTAGCATTATACTTTGAGAGCTAGTCCATCCCTAGTATAACGTTGAATTTCATCATGGGAACGACTACTATATTTGCAATAAGATTGTGCTCACTAAACTAAACACTAGAGTCTCTGAACTCTCTCGATGCATGGATAATCCCACTTAGAGTCTTGACTGAAAACTCTACCTCTATTTGTTCAGGGATCAATTTTATATTCTTTGTAAACTTGGAAAAAATAAAGGAATGTGTAGAACTAGAATCAAACAAAGAACTTTCTAGTTTTGAGAGGACAACAAGAGTACCTTCTACCATGTCATTCGGAGCATCAACTTCAGTTGTTGTGATAGAAAAAGCACGACTTTTCTCCCTTGGTATTTGATGAGGTTGATGGTGATTCCCCTCCACTGCCCTCAGATTTGGACAGTGATTAGAAAAGTGCCCAAGCTATCCACACTTGAAGCATTGGACTTCAGGTAAGGCCAGAACCATATTTCCTATATCGTTAGTGTTGGGAAGTTGAGGCTTCACCTCACTACGATAATTCTGAGCAATATGTCCTTCTTTTCCACACTTTAGCACTTGCCACTTCTGATCAAGGAGTGCCCCGAATTCTTCTTCCCACATTTATTTCATGTGGAAAGTTTCATTTGCTTTCCAACTCTTTCCTGATCAAAGCATCTTCCCAGGATTGGTTCTAGATATCTCTTCTTCTCATTAGATTTGTGAGACCACTGTGTGTCACCTAACTCCAATTCGACTTTCATAGTACTTCTAACTATTTTTTCATAGCTATCATAGTCCCTATTGGCTAGATTCTTCCGTAGATGAGGTCGTAGTCCACTAAAGAATCTATAAACCTTCCCATTAGGGTCAATGACAAAGCTTGAGGTATAATGGGAAAGCCTTTTGTAGATTCCAACAGATTCATTCTCCTTCTACTTTATCTTGAGAAATTCTTTCTCCATTCTCGTTCTCATCGAACGAGGGAAATACTTATTGAAGAATATTTCCCTAATCTCTTCCCACTCTATTGCTTCCATATCTCCTCTTGGATTCATGTTTTTGATCAGTGACCACAACTGATCAGCTTCTCTCTCTAGGTGGAAAACAGCAAGTGTGACTTTTTCTTTGTTCCGAACAATGAAGTACAGAAAATGTCATCTCTATAGAGCTAGTCCATTGCTCAGTAATCAATGGGTAAGTCGATCCACTGAAGGTTGCTGGTCGTTGGTGCATAAAGGACTCGATAGAATGTTGTTCCCTTCATGGTGAGATCGTCCTCTCAACTTGATTAAATTTACTACTCATATCTTGATTCAGTTGGTTCATTATTCACATGAATGTTTCCATTTCGGCTTCCATCAGAGGGATGTCAGCACATGGTCCATTGTGGTCACCATTTGCATGGTTCCTCCTATTTCCTGCCATTTTCTAAAATAATTAAATATTAGTGAGAAACTTGTTTCATTTACAAATATTTTAACTATAAAGGATTCTACATCTTAAAAATTCTTGCTTAAATGATTATATTTTTATATAATTCCTTCATAATGATTCATAAAAAGCTTGTGATTAACCAATCATATCCCCCGGGAGTATCGTAACCAATAGTGAAGCAAGGCCCATTGTCGTGCCCCTGTTCCTATTAGAGTCTAGCTCAAAGTGGTGTTTTCATGTTTTACCCCTGTGTACATTTGTTCTAAATCCACCTCTACCTACTCATATCCAGACAGGGATGTATTTGATTGATAAACCACTTACTCAATACTCACCAAAATACTAGGATGTTTTCCCTATATTTAAACTTTTCTATAGGGTTATTCCTAATGTTTTCATATACAAATCTCCATAAATAACTAAACCATCCTTTGATACAAAATATGGCATCTCTCCTTTTTATAACATAACTTTTCATTAAATTTTACAAAACCAAGGATATTTAAAGTTAAGTATCTTGGAAACCAGGAACATAATACATGATGACATAAAACATTCTTCTTAAACACTTTAAAGGATTATTCATTGTTCATCATAAGTTCATTACAGCATATCATAACCTGAGAGCATACATCAAAGGAAAGGGTGAGCATAAGGCCTAGTAAGGGAAACAAATGAAACATTTTACATGTGAACTTGAGATACATCAATAAAGTCATGATAAATAATTTTAAGGCATGAGAAAGAGATAATGTGGCACATCATAATAAAAATAAAGTGTTTCATAATTTGAAGATGTGGTTACAAAATTTAACTTAGACAATCATTTCTGTATCACCAAGGTCTATCCCCAAGGTGTTATAAAAAATTACCAAGGTTATTCACTAAGGTATCATTAAAATCGTCATCTCTAGAGATTAAGTCTTTACCCAATTAATTGGAGTTCTATCAGGGTGCACCCTTAATTTTTCTTTATTATCATGTGATCCACATATATCACCATAAAAAATTTCATAAACAACCCATATAGTATAAAATAAATGGGTTTCATTTCACAGTAATAACATTTTAAAAACTGCTTTAAAGACGTGATCTTTATATCACTTTAAACCCACTGAAAAGGAAATAGGGTATCATGTATGTAAATCCCAGAATTTAAAATAGAAAAATTTGATATATATGTGAATACCACTATAGAATAAATATTTTTGAGTATTAAATAAATAAAATGAAATAATTTTAGAAAAATAGAGAGATGTTTTAAGACGAAAATTCGGCAGCATAACGGCTATGTTGTAGGGTTTTAGAAAACATTGAAAAGTGAGGGAAAATGGGTCACCCACTCATAAATGATCCATAAAATAGTATAGGGATAGAATATAAAATATATAAGAACATGGTAATGAAATTTGAAGGACATATCATATGAAATGAAAAACTTTAAATGAAGACAAGAATAAGATTTCTCTTATGAAGAATTCGGTAGCCTAACGGTGTCACTTAAAACATCAAAAAATGAATTGATGAGATTAAATAGGGTCTCTAATCGTGTGAAAATAAAATTAAAGTATGATGAATATAGAGATCATACCCCAACATGGATAAATGGAACTTGTAATACTTGACATGAAAGTAAAACATTTGAAAATGGGAAGAGTGAAAGAATTCCCTACATTGAAGAGTAACATCGAAATCTTGATTTTTGGGACCTAGGAGGATTGAGGGCACCTTGGGATGACTACTTGGGAGTTAAGGATACCATAACTTCGTTGAGGATGATTTTTTAATCGAAAGGATGAGATAATGGCTTAGTATTTATAGGGGAAGTGAGGGTACAAGGCATTAATGGCCAACGGACACCTCATTGGTGGTATTGGAAAAACCATTGGATTTCCCATGGTATTTTCCCATGGTATTTGCCAATTGAGACACATCATACATTATACTACTATTCATAAGTCGACCAGATTTATTAAATAATTATTACATCCTTAATGATGTCATTAAACACCAGAAACTCTAAACTGAAAAATCACTACTCACCAAAAATTCAAATTTTTCAGAAAAATCCCAAAAATAAACCTTAACATAATACTGATGCTCTGAATTCAAAATTTAATTCCATTTTATAAAAATAATTTTCTAAATCTTTTTAATTTAAATTTTAAATAAAAAATACTATTCACATGAAAAAACTAAAACTTAACTAATAATTTCTGAAACAGTTATCTACCAATTTTATTGAATCGCATTACTTAATCAAGGTGCCTAAATTATATTAATACTTTATTTAAGTGATATTACTAATCCATTTGGTCACATTACTAATCCTAAGTGTAAAATCACTATTCATAATTTACTATTCACCAAAAATTAAGTTGATCTTATTAGACTCTAAATTTATTACTCAACACATTTGCATAAGGCTATTTTTGAAAATCCTTATGCATCATTAATTATTTAAGGTTTATATAAATTTTTTAAAATATCCTTTTTTTCAAAATTCATCCGTAAGATACATCATATTTTTATCCAAACATCTGAAAATTCACAAACTTCGACATAGGATGAAATAACAATTTTATTTATCTCAACGGATTACACAAATTAGCTACAGTCTCATTACATAGCCCCTTATAACACTAGCATATGACCGAAGTGTAAGGTGTGATAAGGTGAGAGAATATAAGGGTGGATTAGATAACATTTCCCTAGTAGTAATCTCCACTTTGTAGAACTTCTGTCGTAGGGGATTCCGTTCAAGCTTGACACGCTGAAGTTCCGCTTGGACATGGTCCAAAGCGAATCCCAAAGATGCAACCTCCTTCTAAAGCTCTGCTGAGTGGGCTTCATATGGCTCGAGTCTACTGGATGAAGCCATCGACTATTCTTTCTATATTAACCATTGAAATCTCTATTAAATTATGAAGAGTAAATTAATATATTATTCAAAAAGCTTGGTTTGTTACATTGATTATATTCTCTCAATGGAAGTGGGAAGTATACTCATGAGAGAGGAATTAATGAAGTGAAAAGCAATTAAAAGAAAATGATCACTCCATCATTGTGTAAATAATTTCTCATGGTTTGGTGTAAAAAGACCACAGTTTGAGGAAACGGTATCAACATGATAATAGTAATATAAAAATAAGATAATATAAAGAAAAAAAATTATTAATAATCTGAGGTAATTCAAGAAGCATAAAATTGTAGAAATGTGATTACAACATCAAATTGGTAGCACAAAACTAAAATGAAAAAATATCAGAAGATGATTATCTCCTCCACCAAAAATACCATAAAAATAAATTTTTGAAGCCTTGGGTAGATCCCCAAGTAGTAAAAGTCTCCTAAATTAATTTTTCTTGTCCTATGTGGGTAGAAAGTTAAGGTGGTGTGGAATTTTCCACCATTGAAAAAATATCAGATCCAACTTGCATCCATCAAACACATGAGTCGAATTGAGTTTCAAGATGGCCAAATTGGAGTGGTCCAAAGAATATAAAAATTAATATATATATTTCCCATAACATTATATAATATTAATCAAAAATAGTTTATGGTTTTAGAGATATGATTTAAATGGTATGATGTTTTTCTGGGCCGTAGAATCTATCCTAGAATTACATCTTCATCTTGGGCCGCCTATAACTCCATTTACACATCTGAATTATTTTGGGAAACAATAGAAGTAACTGTTCCCCATGATTTATTACATCTCCAATTACATTTTTTATAATTATGGGACTTGGATATTTGCCTCTACAATACCTTTATTGGATTGTTTTCCAGTTCACTTTTCCCAAATTGTTCTTAGTTCAAGGCCCACTTCGGTGGTCTTTCAATGGGAATATCCCAGTGATCTAAAAGGGTGAATTGTTCCTTATAGAATTAAAGACCTTAAAATAAAATATTAAAATTAAATCAAGACCATTTGGTATTTTATATGGTGTTCACAAATATACCATGTAATAGTGCATTTTAAGAAAGAATTGGAATCATGATGTGAAATGAAGTTCAAAGTGTAAAATGCAGTAAAATGGTGTTTTTGAATAATGAGGCATATGAATATTATAATATAAATAATAAATATTATCCACTTTCAGGGATAATCAGGTGTATTTAACAATCTCATCATTATTTGGAATTCTTTATATTTAAGTCATTATAGGATGAATTATTTTATATTTCTTAAAATAAATATATTTTATTCTTCTATTCCTATTAATGAGATTTTCCAATTAAAAGAGTCATATATACTCTCTTTTATATTTAAAATTATAGAGAAAATGTTTATAGTTAAATATGAATTTATTTCTTTCCTCTATTGAAAATATATTATTTCCAAACCAATGTATTCTAAAAATGTTTTCAAAAATGTTTTTAACAATAAAAAAACTATATATTAAAAAAAATTTACCCATGTGTTACTTTTTAGAGAAAAAAATGAAAGGAACATTCATGTATTTTTCTAAACTATGCCCATATCGATTTTATCAAAAATATGAAAAGAATATTTGTTTTAGCGTACATAACATGAATGGAATTTTTCAATGTCAGGGACACCCAATGTTTTAAGAATTATTTTATAAATTTTCTTAAGTTAATTTCAATGAAAAATTATTTTAAAAATATTTTGTGAACTTTTTTAAAAAATATTCTCAAAGTGAAAATTTTATCTTTCACGAAAATATTTTTAATAACATTTTTATGGTATTTTTATTCATCAGTGAAATAAAAACTTTATTATAAATATTATCTAATAAGCATATTTAAAATCTATATCATCCGTATTATTTCTTTGGAAGCTTTATGATCAATTTGACTGGGGATTTAAAATTTTATTATCATTATCTATATTACTCTTGATTATTTATGATTAAGTTTATTTGATTGAGTTGAGTATTAATATTTAATATGTTATAGTTTCAATATAAATATTTATATTTGTTATGCTTTCCCCCTTTCATATAAAGAATAAATTGGAATTAGTAATTAATGGGTGGAGACCCATTATGGATTTACCCTTGATGAATTTATAGGTCCTAGGAGACAAATCAGTTTCCCAAATTATATTTGTTTCTATCTGTAGATTTAAATTTTCTTGTGAAAGGTATTCACAATATGTTTTATATGTCTGGTATTATGAATTACCCCACCATGAGATCATTTATTGATGTATATTTTATTATTTGATTAGTTAGAATATCTATGGATAAGTTTCTAGCTTATATGATTATTTATATTGATTTATTTGATCATTATTTCATTCTTCCATATTATGGTAAATTTATTGATGAAATAGAATTTGTTTAATTTTTCACTTTTCCAAATTTATTACTCTTACTTATTCATGATAGTTTCCCATGTATTCATACCCATACTGAGAATGAAATTTCACTGCTTTAATATGTTTTATATTCTATAGAATATCATGAAGTGTTTTTTTATTTATATACAGGGATACGCTATGATGAATAATGTATTTATTTAAGAAAAAACTTTTTCTATTTTATGTTTTCAATTGTAATGTGAATTTCAAGTATATATCATGTTTAACAAGACTATTAAACAATTTTATCCTTTGAGATATGATTCCTTGTATATTATTGCAATGTAATATAGTAAAACCCAACTCTAGGATACTAGGTTAGGGTATTTACAAGAACATATTATGGTGGGGGAACCAAATCCTGAAATAAATAAGTTCATGATGAAATAATATAACCCAAATAAAAAATAATTCAGTTATGAATATCCCTTATGGGAAACGAACTGCAGGAAGTAAGAAATATTTCAAATTATTTTTAAGTGGTATCAATGTAAATTTATATAAAACAAATATAATACCATATATTATAATAAAATGGTATAATATACACATCTTTTAAGTCTTGGTGGATGATCAAACCCAATGAATTAAAATTGATTACTAAAAAACATTTCAACTAGATTAAAAATTGATTAAAACATATTTAAGGAAAATTAAATGATTTAGATTAGTATTTAATATTAACAAAAAAATATAATAAATATATTCCCATTGTATGTGAATACACCATTAAAAGGAAAACATAGTGAAATACCTAAATATGTCTCAAGGAATTAATGTTTGAGACTAAGAACCCTTGCAGCATGGGTGAAATTTTAATCAAAAATCATTAAAATAGATGTCTTTTACTCGAACATTAAATACCATGATAACATGATAATTTATGATATTATATACCAAATATTAATTATATTCACCATATAATTGAAATTATTTTAATAATACCAAACATGTCTCAAAGGGGGGAATTTGAGATGAAAACCCTTTGGTCCTGATTCATTCTCTAGATGCCCAAACTGTCCTAAATAATTAAATTAATTTCATTAAGTAAATAAAATAAAAAATTATACATAACTATAACAATTTTTAATTCCCATTTAAAATCATCATATATATATAAAAATATGAGTTATTTTTTTGCTATTTTACACATCGGCTGTAAGTAATCTTTATCGTTGTGTACTATTTTTATAAATATTTTATTGGTATCTATTCCTTTTCCAAATTTCAAAATTATTATATCATATATGCTACTGGAATTTTTTTCCCCATATATTTTCTATATCTTTAATTTCATTTCCTGGATTTTTTGTTACTATCCATGAGGATGAAATAAGTAATGACCTTGTTTCATGTCATTCTCAAAAAAAGAAGGTTCATTTCTTAATTAATTAGTTAAATGCTTAAATAAACTTATAATAACAAAAAATTATATTCATTACACATTTATATCATATTATACTATTAAATAATTTCACATATTCATCCATGGTAAAAATTCATAGTATTGATCAATTATGTGGTTAAACGGACCCAAACATGAACATACAATGATGAATGGATGATTATGCGGTGTTTTAGTTGTAATATTATTATACTAAAAGTGTAATTACCAAATTTTGTTATTATTGGAGTGCTATATCATAATTTTAAATAATTTTAAATGGGATGTAATTTATGTAAATTTTTTACCTAAAAGGAAGAGACAGTTTTCCTACTACTATGCATGTTCAAAATAATGGAATTGATGATGATAATTTATTGATTATATCATTAATAGGCTCTAAAATGTCTTAACATAACCTAAATTATATCATAAATTCATATTTATCTATTAATCCCATTATCATGACCATTAATTTAAGGCAGTGATGAAACTAAAAACTGAAATCAATCGTTCCATGGAGATTGTAGTCCACAAGTACGCATGGTTGACGATTTTGGTTCCCATAATATGTGAGAAAGGTGTAATATGATTTATTAATTTCAGAACATAAAAAATATAAAAATATCATAATTATATATTAAATTCCTTATTATTACAATCCTTTTAAGGTAGTGAAGGGAAAAAACATGTCATATCATGGAGGCGGTAGTATGAACATACACATGATTGAAGTTTTATATTTTAAAATGGGGAAGGGAGAGGGTGTTTGTGTTTGTAAAAAAAATATAAAATATTATTTATATTAAAAAATAACTAATCATATAATATTTTATGAAATAAATTTTAAATGGAAAAAGTAAAGGAAAATATGTTAGAGAAAATATTGAACATATGTTGATAACTGTGAGATTAACTAGGAGGGTTCCTTGGAAAGAAATGGATTAGCCTAATAACTTGTGAAAAAAATCATATGATAGTGAAATAGGATTATAAGTTAAGTAATTAGGGAATATATTCAAGAGGAAACTGTATTCTCATAGTGGAATTGAAGAGTTTAGAAGAGGCCCCTTTTATAAGTGCTCATAATGGAATTTTTTTAAATATTTCAATTTAATATAAATGAAGCACATTTAAAACATGTAAAGTGGATATAAAATAAAAAAAACTATTTTATGCATATTTAATTCTATAATACCTCAACCAATCAATTATATACATGTTTTTAATTGGTTTTAAGCCATTTAACTTTTTAATTACTATATTTACCATTTTAACTTTTATCATGGTAACTACATTTTACCTAAGGAAACTTATCTTTATTTATAAAAATAAAATATTTGTTTTTTATATAATTTATACCAAATAATTAAAACATTCAAATACATTTAATAATTTTACGTTTATGAAATATTTAAAAAGTAATTTTACAATAATAAATGTATAATTTATTAATGTTTTTTGAAAAATCTAACTTAAGTTCTAAAATGTCAAATATGGTTATGAAAAATAAAAAAATATATTTTTAAAATTAGAAATTAAGTTATAAAACAAATTTATTGCCTTAGAAAAAGGTTTCATGTGTTTATAATCTATACAACTATACTATTAATGTCATAAAAAACATTTTTTTATAAAAACCATATTTTCCCTATTTACCTAAAAATAATTCTTTTTAGAAACATTCAAGATTATTAATCCTATAAAAATATAACTACAATGAATCCAAAGTTAAGGTTAATTTTTTTAAATCCAAATTAATTTTTTAGAAATTTAAATTTTAAATAAAAATGTGAGATATAATAAAAACTATTTTTATATGAAATTTGATTTTTTAAAATATTAATAATTATCATTCATATTTCCTATCATTTACTAATTAAAATTGAATAAACTAATTATTTATATAAAATATATTTAATCATCATTAATCATAATTTTATTTAAATTTCAATTCATATCACATATAAAGGAAATATTTAGAAAAATACATTTCTATGAATAAAATGATCGAATTAGTCATTTTACCCATACCAAATGAATTTAATTCATATTAAAATTATCCTTTATTTAATTTATATAAATATTTTATAAAGCGGTTAATCATGTTCATTTCCACTAATTCAATGCGTAGTATTTAATGATCATACTTAAAAAATTATATTTTATCTAAATATATCACTGTTGTGTTTATGATCGGTGTTGCGTGCAAAGTAAGTTATTAAACACATTGATTTTTTTGAAGGTAATAAAATATTAACATCTCAGGGTGTTAAATTCTTACCCATTAAATAAATTTCATCCTTATAATTTGACTCATATAATCAATGTAATTTCAATAGGTGACTCATAATTAACCATATAATACTATATGATGGTGTTTTTGTTTAGGATATGGAATGTGGTTTGTCTATATGGAAAAATTATTATGTGTTCTTTATAGGGGGAACTATTACATTTTTAATATCACATATAACTATACTAAAGAAATGATTAAAGGGTATATAAGGAATAACATCCCAAAACCCTAGAAAATGATTTAATATTAATCATACCAACATGTTTTTTTATTTTTAACTCAATATCCATTAGTTGGTGAAAACATACATAGAATATGAAACTAGAAAATATAGAGTAAAAACTCACTATCACCTCAATTAGTTGTAGTTTCATAGGACTTTCCATATTTTCATGGTTGTTGGTGACTATTTCACCTATTGGAACTTATATTGGGAGATTGAGTCGCATAATTTACAACTCTCATAAAATTAAACCAATATATTTTGGTAGCTTATATATTTCCCTCACATTTTGGGGTCTGATGGTCTTCATATCATTTCTTATATTATTTAACTATCACTTTAAGGAAATTTTATTCATGATTCTTCCTACATTTTTTTGATATGTAATAATTTGAATCTTATTCCCATAATCATATCATTCCCCAAAATTCTAATGATATTTCTTACTTATATTGTTTGTTGTGTTTGGTAATTCAACTATGCTCACATTATTAATCATATTTCTCAATAGATGGTTTGACATTATTTCAAGATTTGTCACTCTAATCCTTAACCTATTCGGTTTTTTGTTGATAACATTTCAACATTATCCATGGAATCCATTGTTAACATTATCCCTTTAAGCTTCATCCATTACTAATACCAAAATATTTAACATAACTAATGAAAAATATAATGGAATTTTAATAAATAACCATGGTAAAATTTAACCTCAACATGTCTCACTTTATAATAATGTCATTTTAGCTTATAGTTATTACAAATAAACTTGTATCATACTCATTTTAACATATATCACCCTCAATTTAACCTATACCATTCTTTTTTCAACCTAGGATACTTTGAGTTGGGTTCTCTCATACCTATTAATCTAATCCTAGAAATAGATATCCCAAATTAACATGAAATTTCCAAAATTTTTATAAAACCATAAATCATTGAAATATTGTATCCCAAAATATAAATTATCCCATATTCACGAAATAAAATATCAATTAATATATACCTTATCATATGAATCACTATGTTTTAATCTATGTTATCCATTTTCCCTTTGCTATTAGGTTATCTAACCTAAAAATATTCAAATGCCTCATAATGGTTCATAAAGAGAATGTGAATAAACCATACCATATCCCCTAAGAGTTTCAAACCTAGTGTATAGTTATCCCTCTTTTTCGTGTAGCCTGAGATGACCGAGTTAATAATTATTCCCCTCTTTCTAAGTTATTTCCCCTAGGTACATCTATGCCAGAGCATTCTTCCACTATTAGTATCCAGATAGGGACGTAATTTCTAGTATAACCACACAATATCTAATTTACAATAACATTGTGATGTTATACTATATATATACATGTCTATTAGACTTAGCCATAGGGTTTCTGATGATTTTCTATTATCCAAATCCCCAAATAAAGTGTGCTTTAATACCATAAAATTAAATAATATATTATTCAAAAGGGTTGTCTGTACCTTTGAAATTATGATCATCCCTAATTTATCATCCCTTATATTATCCTCAACAATCATCATAATCTTTAAATATATCTAAACAATGCTTTGATTTCAACTATTACACCCCAAACCCACAATCCTGAGCCTATTGTAGATAAATCATATTTCAAATACTTGATTCAATACGAACTGTAGATTTCTAGACATAACTTTACCATAATCACTTGGCATAAATAAAATATTTTATCATAGACATTACCAATAATTTTTAGGCCTAGATATTTACATAATTATGTAAAACATAAACTAATGAAACTCATTTTATTTCTCAACTAAAGGATATTTTTTTCCACTATAAGAAACTAGTGAATCTAAAATAAGCCTTCAACATTACCAATAATTTCTTTATAAGACATATCCTGTTAAACCTAGAATGTGTAATACTTTTTGTCATAACCTAAGGAAATTGAAACATTATAAGGGTGATCTCAGACACTCAGTAAGGGAAAACATACCATTGTGTTAATCATGACTAAACATGGGATAAAAATTTATGTGGGTGTCAGTAATCATCATAATTCTATAATAAACTGAAACTAAGATCATTTTATAGCCCTGATAATAAGTAAAAATTTCGATATCATTATTTATAGATCCCATAATGATGACATGTATAATTTATGTCATGACCCTTTCCCTAGGGCCTGCGTTGTGACTACCCCAAGTCAGCCTTCCATAGGCCAGGGGTTGGAGATGAGCACTGAAAAGCCATATCCCTAATATTGGGAAGGAATTTCCTTTAAGGCTTCAAACACACAAACCGTGATCACGACAAAATGCAAACCGCATAGTAAAACTCTAGTAGTAAAACTATGTATTGAATGTAAAGGGGCCGAAATACAATCCCAACTAAAAGATATAACTACAATAGAAAAAAAATTCTGATATCAACCACCAAGGATCCTAACTGAAGGGTATATACTACTCATCTCTGCAACTCTCCACGTTAACCAATCACCTCTGTGTACCTCCTGTCCTAGCTCCCTAAAGTCTCATCCAAGCTGCTCATCGTCTGTACAAGACACATTAATGTGTGAGCGAATACTGTGCAAGTGTGAGTATAAAAATACCATTTAGGGACCCCAAGACCCCTGAACGTATCCTATAATTCTACTATAGAAAAAATACATAGCCTAACCTCAAACACAAAGTACCAAATAAAGTCATCTTACACTAGGTAAAAAACTCATAGATCAAGAATAAAGATGATTAGTCTCAAGCAATATCATTTTATTCAATTATAAATTTCCACAACTGAACCATAGATAATTTGTTCCATTATCAATCCTCACAGTGTCGTATGTTGCTAATCCATTAATGGATTCTTTAAGGATGGTCCTCGTCGGGTCACACACTACTGATCCACATAGTGTCTCTAGGATGTTGATCCATGCAGGGTCACTATGATCCTGATCCACATAGGTTCTCTATGATTTTGATCCACACAGGGTCGCTATTATGTTGATCCACACATGGTTGCTTTGACATTGATCCACGCAGGGTCGCTATGATTCTGATCCACACAGTGTCACTCTTCAATTGACAGTCAGCCACAGGATTCCCCACACTGAGTGTGCTTGAGTTCCGTAGAATCTACTCCCCAAATATCGGTCGTAACTCAACTACGAAGATGTTCCACAATGGATTAACCCAAAGGACCTCCATGTCTTAAGGGTTCCAATGTAACAGACGGTGCGTCAATTAGATGCCCAGTCTATGATTTATAAGAATTTTAGTACTGAGGGCCTGGTTAGATTCAGATTCAATCCAACCTGGCCATACATCAACATTATCCAAAACACAGGTGGAGTATCTCAAAATGTCAGTCTTCTTCCAATGATTCTAGCATCATAGACGGTTCGTCAAATAGATATCTGGTTTGTGAGATACGGCCTTTTAAGCGAAACTTGGTCGAAAAGGGTCTGGGTCTGGTCTGACCCTGTCGGACCGACCCGACCCGCCTTGACCTGGGCTGACCGGACCCCCTATGGGTATAACCTGGGATTGACTTGGCCCTACCCAAACTAGCTGGGCTGGACTGAGCAAGCTGGTTCGCAGTGGGCTCGGCCCATTGGGCCGCAGACTGACCCAGCCCGCCTTGGCTGGGCGCAACCCACCAGACTGCATGGGGGTAGGGTCCCCCATTGAACGGGCATTAATCAGTTCTTTTTTCAATGAAGGCACCCCATAGAACCACCCCCGCTTTCATTGGGAGCCTTTAGTGTGTGGCTCCCCCTCCACCGCAGCTCGAAGCTGCGGCCTCCCTTCGCAGTGTGCGATGGCATGCCGCCCACTTCCAACATGGCCGGCCAAGAGCTGACCACCCCTATTGTCAGTCGTAATGCCTTCAAGCACTGCCTTCCTTTTCCATTATCAGTCTTCAGCACTGGAGGGGCTTCTATTGGCCACCGGGTGAGCTATGGTGGTCCATTTTTTATTTCTGAATGCACCTACGGACCTCCTGGGATGCTGCCAACACTGCCTGGCTCCCGGATTCATCTTGTCGCCATATTTCCCAGTTTTCCATAAAGAACACAATCAAAGCAACAAATGTGGAGGGCCTAGGACTTGTTTCATTGTCCTGAACCCTCTGCGTTGTCAATATAACAAGGGTTATAGTTTAGACATCATCAACAGAAGACTAAACCTCATTAAAAATACCTGCAACAACCACCAACAATTTCATACGAATCACAGATTTACTTATTTTGGTTAATCCACCTTCGTCCCATTTTTCAAGGACGATAGATTGAAACAAAATCACTTGAATTTAAAAAAACCTACCATTTATTCGTAAGATAAGTCATGGGTGTGGGAGATTAATCCACATTCATTGACGCCATCGGCGTTAGTCATTTCTGGATTTATTCCTCTGACATCATCATCTAAGCCTCTGTTCTTTGTTGGAGGGGGAGTTCATTCTTCGGTTCTTCATCAATGATTCTCCCATGATTCCCCAAATCTCATTTCCTCACCATTTCAATAATCTAATGGATATGTTAAGTGTTTAACTCTCCTTTCAATTAATGGTTTATTAATTTATGTAATTAATTAACATTATTAATTATATGAGGGATGGTTACACAACAAATGTGTAATTGGGAATTTAATGTCCCTATTTAAATGCTCAACCACCACCATGGACCCTGCTACTGTCACTCAAGAGATGGTAGAAAAATAAAATAACTTATTATGTTATTTTATTATTCTTTAAAAAATCTCATAAAACTATCTTTTTCACTCAACCTTCTGCAGTAGAAGTTAAGCCTCCCTTAAGATAATATTAGTGCTGTGAGTTCAACGGTGCCCTTGGATTTCAACTCCAAGTATCTTTTCAAAATATAAGAAATTATGCATATATGTTTACTAAACGAGCCTTAAAAAAGTTCTAAATTTCATTCTTGGATCTCCAGGCCTCGAAATCTCATGCTGTCAATTTTCGCAGACTCGTAATAATTCCATTAAATTTAATAGAAATACATGGAATTGTCAGGTCTTTAAATTCTCCCCACCTTATGGATCTCCTTCTCCAAAATCTACTACAAAAGATATGGAAACAACTGGGGGTACTGAGCATGTATCTGAGCCTCCCTGCTCCAATTTGATCTATTGGAGGTTCTCGTGCTGCCATCGAACTCACACCAGAGGAATCAACCACCCACGTAGGAACCTCTCCTGTCGATCCACTATCTCCACTGAGAACTCTACAAACATCACCCAATCTTCAATTTCCATCTCTCCTTAGTCGATAATGTGTGAGGGGTCATGCATGTACCTACTCATCTGTAACACATGGCAAACTTTATGCAATTGGTTCATCTGTGGGGGATGAGCTAGATGGTACGCCACCTCGCCTACTCTGTTGAGGATCTGGAAAGGTCTAATGAACCTCAAATATAGCTTTCTTCCCTAGTAAAATCCCCACAATCCTCATCGGGATGAGACCCATATGAAGACATGATCTCTCTCCTCAAACTCCAAGGGTCTCTGTCTCCTATCCGCATAAGACTTCTTCCAGTTCTGTGCAGTCTTCATCCTCTTCTAAAAAATATGCACCTTTTCAATGGTAGCCCGTACCAACTCTGGACCCAAAAGTGATAACTCCCTTAGGTATTCCCAGCTTAGAGGTGATCTACATGGTCTCCCATACATGGCCTCAAATAGATCCATGTCGATGGTGGAGTAATAAGTGTTTTTGTATGCGAACTCCCCCAGTGGCAGGTGGTCCTCCCAACTTCGGCAAAAATCAAGGACATAAGAATGAAGCATGTCCTCGAGTGTTTGTATGGTCCACTCTGTCTGACCATATTTCTGAGGATAAAAGGCAGTGCTCAAATGTAGCTGAGTCTCAAATGCCTCTTGTAATCCCTTCCAAAAGCGGGACGTAAAACAAGTTTTGTGATCTGAGACAATCGTCAATATCACCCAATGAGGCCGTACAATTTCATGTACGTAGATATGTACCATCTCTCTACAGATCCCTGCTCTTGAATGGGTAGAAAGTGTTCGGAATTGGTGTGTAAATCAACGATCACCCATAGGGAATTGTGGCCTCTGAACCTATGTGGTAGCCCTGTCATGATGTCCATGGAGATACCATCCCATTTATACTTTATTACTACACGTGGTTGTGATTATCCTGCTAGAAACTAATTCTCATACTTCACTTACTGACAAGTGAGGCATCACGATACAAACTCTGCCACTGCTTTCTTCTTCTCTGGAAACCAGTACTGATGCTGGAGGACATGTACATCTTTTCCACACTAGTATGTACCACCAAA
The DNA here is from genome assembly GCA_963277665.1 of Viscum album. Lineage (NCBI taxonomy): Eukaryota > Viridiplantae > Streptophyta > Magnoliopsida > Santalales > Viscaceae > Viscum > Viscum album. The sequence continues at coordinate 480,910,775 of OY728134.1, forward strand.
GGGGATATATGAAACTCTCACAACACCTCCTACCATAGCATCACGGGTACCATTGTACATCCTATGAAGAGGATGACGTGCTCCCCACCTTCAAAAAATCCATCAGGAGCCTATCCTGAGGATATTTGAGCACTTTGGGGCTCAAAGTCTATGGAACCAAGTTGTGCCTCTTCAACCCGCTGAAAGAGTGGGGGAGTAACTATCACAGACTAGAGTTAAGTTGGTCCATCACTATCAATGAAGGATAACTGCAACGCGGCTAGCTTCTTTGTCGCCTCACTCAACAACTGTAGACTAGACCACTTGTTGAGTGTGTCTTCCAACACATTCCCCTTCCCAGGAGTTTATACTATCATAAAGCCACAGTCATGGAAGAACTCTAGTCATAGTAACTATTTTAGGTTCAGGTCCTTCTGTGAGAAGATATACCAAAGACTCTTATGATCAGATTAATCTATAAAACTTTCACCCATCAAGTTGTGTCTCCACATCTTCAAGGAGAAGACCGCTGCTTCTAACTCCATGTCAAGGGTAGCATAGTTATTCACATGATGCCTCAGCTAATATGAGCTTTAGGCGATCACCACTCTCTCTTGCATCAGGACATATCTTAGTCTAGTCCCTGATTGTTCACAGTAGACTACATACCCAACACCCTCTTCTGGTAACCTCATGATGGGGGAACTGGTTAGTCTCTACGTCATCTCATGAAAACTATACTGGCGTCTCTCCATCCACATGAAGGGTTTCCCCTTTTCAATTCAAGGTTGACAAGGGTTTCGTGACTCTGTAAAAGTTATGTATGAACCTCTGGTAGTACCCTGCCAACCCCAAGAAACTCAGAACCTCGATCACACTTTTAGGTGGCTCCCAAGAAAGTATCAATTCTATCTTCACCAAATCCACTATGAATCTAGCCTCTGAGATAACATATCCCAAAAAGTAGACCTCTCTTATCTAGAACTATAAATTAAAGATCTTACCATACGAATGGTACTCTCGAAGTGTATCCAGAACTATCATCATGTGATTGGAATGCTCCTCCTCCATCACTAAGTAAACCAATATTTCATCAATGAAGACCACCATGAAGAGATTAAGGTAAGGATGTATGATCCTATTCATGAGTCCCATGAACACTAATGTGGAATTTGTCACACCGAAAGGCATTACCAAGAACCCATAGTGGTCATGTCGTCATCTAAAGGTCGTCTTCATAACATTCTCATCTCGTACCCTGAGCTGATGATAGCATGAAATGAGGTCTATATTCAAAAACCCTCAAGCTCCCTTCAGTTGGTCTAAGAGATCATCAATATTTAGGAGTGGATACTTGTTCTCCATGGTCACTTGGTTCAGGTGCCGATAGTCCATGTAAATCCTCATACTCCTATTTTCCTTCATGGCGAACTAAATCAGGGATTCCCATGAAGGAACACTAGGCCTTATGAACTGCTTCCTCTACAAGTCCCCCAAATATACCTGCAACTCAAGAAGATATGCAGGAGCCATATGATATGCTGGAGTAGATATCGGTGTCGTCCTTGGGTACTGGTCGATGTAGAAGTCTACCTCTCATTGAGGACGTAGTCTCGAAACATCCCTAAGAAACTAATCATCATACTGGTCCACCACTATAGGATACCTCAAACTCATATCATTAACTACTCTGAGGGTAAGGCTTTCCAAATGATGTGTGATCGGATAGAACCTCCTATTAGAAAGTCTATCCTGAGCTGGAAAGCTTCCCTTTTCACTGGTAAAGGAAAACATGATCCCATCCTTGTGGACAAACCGCACTTTACACCTAAAATAGTCAATCTGATCAGGGATCGTGGATAACCAGTTCATAACCAAGATGACATCGTAAGGCCTCAACACTGCTACTAGGAGATACCGATCAAAGCTCTAGCCTCCTAGAGTAATATCACACTACCGAAAATAGTGTGTAATCATTGAATCCTATCATGTAGGAGTCTCCAATCGTAAGGATCGAGCCAATGGATCTACCAGAATCTCCAAGCTCTAAACGAGTGCCATGGAAATAAAAGAGTGATTGGAACCTATGTCTACAAGTACTTCATCTAGGGTGGAGAATACACAAATTTTACCTCAAATCATCTCTGGGGAACTGTATATATATGCCTCAGCTACATGAATCTGAGCTCATCTATGTCTGTCTGCTCCCTGATGTTGGGGTGGACCACCTAAAGATGGTGGCGGTAGAACCTCTAATGTCCACCCACCACCTACTACAAGGCCTGCTCCTCTACCACATCTACCACCCTACATACCTCCTCACTCAAATCTCTTCCTTTGTCTCAGTGAACCCTTGACCATTTGATGATTGTATGTATGGCGGTTTGGGTAGTCGCGAGCCATGTGGCCATGTCCGCCGCACGTGAAGCACAGTCTGCTCCTCTACTAGCCTACTCTACCTCGTGAGCTCTGCACCTCAAACCCTACGTCCTAGGGTTGTCCCTCAGAAGGTTTATCCTTCTTGGACCTCTACATCATCGGCCTACTCTCTGTTGCCGATGACTTGGCTACCTATCGATTAGTGGTGGCTCTCACAGTCGGTGCCTGCTCAGCTAAGAAGCTCTCCACCAATAATGCTCACTCGAGTACACCCACCTACATCAGGATATCGAGGGATATCATTGAAACTATGATATGCCAAAGTTGTCCATGCATAAAGGTCTAGACCCAGAAGAAAGGGTCTCATACCATGTCAGTGGAGTACCGAGAGAGGTCAGTGAATCTCGCCGAGTACTGGTCCATTGTCTGGTTGCACTGTCGTAAGTGTAAGAGCTCTTAAATACCCACAGAGTGTAGTGTTGTGGGAATTAACTCTGCCCTAAATAGGATCTCAAAGTCTATCGAGGTGAGGGTTTCCTCATTGTGTAACTGGAGCATCAGGCTCCACCATCTCCTTGTTGTGCCCTGGAAAAGACTAGCAGCTAGAAATTCCATCTACTCTACTGGTGTCCCAACTATGCGGAAAACTCTAGCCATAGCCTCCAGATAGTCCTCACTTACCTATGGATCTATCTCACCTTGAAATCTTAGAGGCCTCTACTACTAGAACTTGTGAAACATGCTCAATCAGCATTCACCATCCACTAGTGGGGTTGGGGGAAACTGTTTTCCAATGGGTAGTGGTGTTCATGGTTCCCCACCTGAAGGTGTTATCACTGTAAGATGGTCATCCACCAAAGCCTCATTAATTTGTGGGCCATCATCATGAACTCTCTCTACAATCATGGCTGGATGTCTACATGGGGGAATCTTGAAATGTAACAGGTCCCACGGTCAATAAGTTATACCAGGTTAGCTGACTCAAAATATATCAAAAGTAAAACATTTCCAAAACACATGCAATCAGTGTTTTCGTACACCGAGTCAGATATCAGAATTTAGGGTCCTGATGTATGGATACATCTGCCTCCATACAAATATTGAACTCCTCTAATAGAAAACTGCACTCAAAACACTTACCATTATTGCTCCATTGGAAAGATCACGGTACTAGTTCTTCGGTAGAACTGACTCCTCTTATCACAACACATCCCCAAGGCCCGTTCCATGACTACCCAAAGATCACCTTCCATAGGCCAGAGGTTATTGACTAGCACTGGAAAAGAGTTTCCCTAAAATTGGGATGGCATTGCCTTTAATCCTGTAAACACGCAATCCAATAACACGACAAGATGTAAATGATGTAGTAAAATTGTTGTAGTAAAAGTGTGTACTGAATGTGAAGATGATGGAATACAAGCCCAACTAAAAGTTACAAATACAACATAAAATAGATAATGAGATCATCCACCAATTATCCTACCTGAAGGGTAGGTCTAACTTGTCTATGAATCTCTCCACGTCAACCAGTCACCTCCGTGTACTACCTAGTCTTGGATCCCTAAATTCTCAAAAATTTTGTTCGTCATATGCACAAGACACGACCAGGTTAAGGTGAAGCTCGTGCAGGGGTGAGTATAAAAATACCTAGTAGAGACCGTGAGACCCCCAAAGGTCTCCTAGAATCCCACAAATAAAAAACCACAAAGCATGACCTCAAACTCAATGCATGATGTAAAGTCAGCTTACACCAGGTATATAACTAATAGACCTGGAATAAATATGATTAGTCTTAATCAATATCATTTTATTCCATTAGGAAGTTCCAAAACTGAACCAAAAATAATTTTTTCCATTGTTGATCCACATAGGGTCATATGTCACGGATCCATGATGGTCCGCTCTTAGACTGGTCCTCATCGGGTCGCACACTACTGATCCATGCAAGGTCACAATGATGTTGATCCACAGAGGGTCACTGTGATGTTGATTCACATAGGGTTGCTATGATTTTGATCCACATAGGTTCACTTTGATGCTAATTCACAAAGGGTCAGTATGATGATGATCCCCACAAGGTTGTTATGATGCTGATTCACACAGGGTCACTCTTTAATAGAAAACCATCCCTAGGATTCCCCGCATTTGGTGTGCTGGAGTTCTGTAGAATCTGTTCCTGAAATATCGTTCTAACATCAACTACCATGAAGTTCCAAAAAGGAGTAACCCAAAGTACCACAGTGACATAGGGTTTCTAATGCAGTAGACAATGCTTCAATCAGATGCTCGGTCTTTGAGTTATATGTATTTTAGTACAGAAGGCCCGGTTGGAATCGAGTTTGATCCAACCCGACCATACTCCAAAATTCTCCAAAACATAGGTGAAATATCTCAAAAGTTCCATCTTGTTCCAACGATTCTAGCACTGTAGACGGTTTGTTAAATGAATGTTTGGCTTGGAAGATACGACCTTTTAAGAGAAATTGGGTCGAAAAGGGTTTGGGTCCGGTCCGACCCGGCCGGATCGATCCGACCCGCCCCAACCTGGGCCGACCTGACCCAATACATGATCAACCCGGCCTAGTCTAATCCAGCGGGGCCCGCTTGAGTGAGCTGAGCTATGGCGGGCCTGGCCCGCCTTGGTGGGGCGTGACCCACTAGGCCGCCCGGGGGTTGACACCCCTCCCGAACGGACATTCATCCATTCAATTTGCAACGGTAGTTCCATGTGGCACTACCCCCTCTATCAGTGGGACCCTTGAGGTGCAGTTCCCCCTCGGCTACAGCTCGAAGCCACGAACTCCCTCCGTGGCGCATGACGGTGCGCCCCCCACCGCCAACGCAGACGACCTAGGGTCGGCTGCCCCTGCTGTCTGCTATGGTGCATTCGAGCGCCGCCTTCCTCTGCGACCGGTGAGAGATGTTCCCCAATGTTGTCGCATCGAAGCTATGCCGGCAGGGCTTCTCCGAGCCACTGGATGAGATCTGGTGGTCTGTTTTCTCTTGGGACTACGCTTATTGACCTCCCAGGATGCGTCCAACACTGCATGGCTCCCAAATTCATCTTTCCACCTTATTTTATGGTTTCTAATGAAGAATTCAACAAAAAAAGTGGTGGAGGGTCCAAGCCTTGTTCGGTTGGCCTGTGCTCTCCGTGTTAGCAATATAACAGGGGTGATAGTTCAAATATCATCGAGAGATTACAAAACCTCGTTCAAAACTTCTGCAACAACCACCCACAATTTCATACGAATTACGGATTATCTTATTTTGGTTAATATGTGATTGTCAAGTTTATTAAGGATGACCAGTTGAAACAAAATCACATGAATTTAAACTAAATCTTCTACCACGGATTCATAAGAGATGTTGCGGTTTTGGGAGAAGAATTCATGTTCATCGAAGGCATCAACGTTCATCATTTTTGGATTGATTCCTCCAATGTCATCCTTTAAGCCTCCATTTTTCATTGGAGGGGGAGTTCATTCATTGATTCTTCATCAAGAATTCTCCCACGATTCCCCAAATATCTTTCCCCCACCTTTTCAATAATCTAAATGATAATTAAAATTTTAACTATCCTTTAAATTAATGGTTCATTAATTGGTATAATTAAAGAACCTTATCAATTATACAAGGGGTGCTTACACAACCTATGTGTAACCGGGCATTTAATATCCCACATTAAATGCCCGACCTCCTCTGTGGTCCCTACCATTGTCACCCAATTGGTGGTATAAAAATAAAATAACATATTATGTTATTTTATTATTCTTTCAAAAATTCCTTAAAACTATCTTTTTCACCAAACCTTCTATGGTCTTATTTAAGCCTCCCTTAGGTGAATTTTGGCACTACAATTTCAATGGTGCCCATGGATTTTAATTCGGAGCACCGGTTCAGAAGATACGAAATACTGCCCGTATGTTTACATAACGTACCTTGAAAAAACATCAAATTTATGTTTCAGGCTCTCCAGGAATTGGAATCTCATGCCATCAATTTTTGAAAACTCATAGTAATTCTATTTAATTTTAAAAATACTTTTAATTTCTAGGCCTTTACAATTTCAAACATCCAAAAATGTTTTCATGACCTTTTGACAAGGCACTCTACTGATATGTGGAGAGGTATTAACCAAAACCCAAATAGTTTTGTCTCATTAGACCTGTCGATGCATCAAGGGGATATGTACTGTTAGACCCCAACAATTACTTTTTCATGTCCCAGGAATTCATTGTGTTATAAAATTCATTAATAATTCATAATAAGTTTTTGAAACATTTATCCACTTAAAAATAAGAAAATACAGAATACCAACACTTTTCTTCATCTTAATAAAGGAGATAACATGATCATAACCCCTCTGGAGAAACAATGTGGATTTCAATTAATAAAAGTTCAAATTTCTAATTATCGTCATATTGAAATTAAAACATTTGAAATGCTAATAATTTTCCTCATGTAAATAAAAGGGATAACATAATCATAAACCATCCTAATAAAGAAGGTGGATGATCAAACAATTCATAGTTAACTACCAAATAATCATCTATATTGGAAGAAAAACATTTATATATTTTCAACAGTTCCACAATAAATAAATGGAATATATTTTTATGTTAGTAACACCCAAGCTAAAACCATATAAGGTAATGTTATACTATTAAGTTAATATTACAATAACATGATCATAATATATCTACAAGAAGAAGAATGATGGTTGCAAAATAACATAACCCATTTGTAACCAAGGAAATAAGAAAGGATATTTACAAAGAATAAAAACACCCTTGCAAAATAATGCTTGCACAATACCAAAAAAAGTGATCAGGAATTGGATTTTTTGGTATTATGACTTCATTCCACAAAAATATAAAAATATATTAGATTATAAATTTTAAACCATAACCCTATCTGGTAAAATAATTTTTAAAATGAAAATGTAAATGAAAGTGGAAACTTATAAGATCTTTTAAAAAAATTAATATTAATAGAAATGTTAGTGTTATAAATTATTTCTAATGGTATTTTTTTATAGGTGAAGTTAAAACGCATTAAAATACATTAACTTAAAAACTAATATTTAATAATATATCAATGAAAATTCAAAAGTTTCATCTTAGATAAATTTTTAATGGAAGAAAAAACATATCAAAGTCAAATGAAAAACTTATTTTTAATATTTTTAAAAATACATTTTGTTCAAAATGACATTATAAAAGGAGTAACAAAACATTGTTCTTTTTATCAAAATAGTTTTATCCCTATATAGGTTAATAATTTAACATATAATGAAATATTATTATTTTATAACCATAACCTATAAGAAATAATTCCATAATGAAACAATATAACTCAATGAAAATATATTTAAGTTATTAATATCTATTATGGGAAATATAATCCTTTAAGTAAGAAATATTAAACAAATTGTGTTAGAAATATAATTTCATTAAAAAAATATAATACCTCATATTATAATCAATTTTTAGAACTTAACCAACTTTTAAGTCCATGAGGATGATAAAAACATAATGATTTACAATTTAGTTACCAAAAAACATTTCAAATGGGGTAATAATTGAGTAAAAATCCATTTGATGAAAATAAAATGATTTGTCTTAATAATTACCATGAATAACAAAATATATATAATAAAGATACATACAAGGTTTTTTAATACTCCATTAAAAGTAAAACATGGTACATAACATATATATGTCTTAGGGAGTTAAAAATTGAGATAAAGAACCCTTTTAGCTAGAGTAACATTTTAAACAAACCCCATTAAAAGAAAGGGATTGTAATCAAACATAAAATATCATGATTAAAATATATTTCATGATATTATATAAAAAATTCATCTTATATAAAACATATAAATTAAATTAGGTGCATAATTATAAACATGTCTCAGAAAATGAAATTTCAGACGAAAACCCATACCATAGTCCTGATTCATTTTAACTTGCACCCAACGCAATGAATAATCATATTCAGATCATTAAATAAACACCAAATAACCTTATAAATAACTATAAATTTTTATATTCTCCATTTATAGTCATTCTATATATATAAATACTCATTATTTTTTATTAATTTTTTATAATGGGTGTAAGTAATCTTAATCGCATTGAACTAGTTCCATAAAAATAGTGTTGGTATATATTATTTTCCAAACTCACATCATAATTATATCATATATTTTATTGTAAATTATGTTATAAGATATTTTATACATCTATTTTTTCCTTTTATGGAAGTTTTTGTTACAATCCAAGATGAAGAAATCCCCAATGACCATATTTTGGTGATTATTAATGAAAATATGGTGATTTCATCATTAATAAGTTAAATTTAAATATAATGTTACCATAAATAGAAATATTATTTACATAGTTATATAATATTATACTAGTAAATAATTTTTCATAGTAATACATTATATAAATACATAGTATTGTTCAAGTAGGTGGTTAAATAGAACCAAACATGAAGCCGCCATTGTTAATGGCTGATTATGAGGTGGTTTAGTTGTAATATAAATATAAAAGAATCATAATGATAATATTTAGTTCCAATTATAGAAATATATCATGATTTTAAATAATTATAAATAGGAGTTAATTTATATGAACTCATTACTTAGATAAAGGTTCTCATTTTTTCCTTAGTATGCTCATTTTAAATGATTGAATTAACGATGATCATTTTTTGGTCATATTATTTTCATGTTCTCAAATTTTCCATACCATAACCTTAATTATGTTATAAGAATAATATTTATCAATTAAAACCATTCTCATGACCATACATGGGAGGTGGTGATAAAAATAAAAATGAAAAATCCATCATTTCATGGAAGTTGTAGTCCATACGTATGAATGGTGGATGATTTCATTTTACATAGAACGAAAGAAATAAGTGATATGGGTCACTATATTAATAATATAAAAACATGTTATAAAAAATCATAATTATATATTAGATTCCTTATTAAGACCATCCATATAATGTAGATAAGGAAAATGAAGCATGTTATGTCATAGAGGAGATAGTCTCCAAGTACTCAAGATTGTATTTTCACTTTTCTTAAGGGGGAGGGGACATTTGGTTGGTTTTTATTACCATAATATAGAAAAATTATTTGTAATATAAATATTTAGTTAATAATATAATATTTTGAAAAATATATTTTAAATTGAAAGATAAATGGAAAATATGTTTGTGAAAATATTCAACTTATATTGATAATTTTTTGTTTCTCTTGGAGGGTACCTTAGAAAGAAAGGGGTTTTCATAATATCTTTTTAAAAAAAGCTTATGAGAGTGAAATATTATGATAATGGAAGGAATTTTGTTATATTTTCATGTGGAAAAATAATTTCTATATTTTTATTTAAGGGGTGGTGAGAGGCCTCTTTTATAAGTTGTAAGAATGTATTTTTTGTAAATATTTCATCTTAATAAATAGATAGAACATCGAAAAAATTTCAAGTGGATAAAAAAAATATGAAAATATTATAGTTCATGGTGACATGAGTTTGATCATATATCAAAAAAACAATTCTATAAAACATTTTATAATGTTTCAATCCCTTTTCAATATGAATTATTACTTTTACCATCTTACCATTTACCGTGTTAACTAGTTTTTACCAACTGTTACTTATCTTTATCCCAAAAAATTAAATAATCAATTTTACATTATTTATACAGAATTATTATAAATTTGGATTACATTTAATAATTTTAAATTTATCAAAGTGATAAAAATAAATTTTAAAATAATAAATTCTTGATGTATTAAAAACAATTTTTTGAAAAATGCAACTTAAGTTCTAAAATGTATAGTAAGGGTTTTTTAATTAAAAAAATCATTTATAAAATTATAAATTCACTTAAAAAATAAATATATTGTCTTATAAAAATTAAAATTAATTTCCAGTTCACACTTACATAATATTAATGTCATAAAAGTCACGTTATTTATAAAATAATATATTTCACTATTCACTTAAAAGTCATTCTTTTTAGAAAAATTACATAAGATAATCAAAAGAAAATAATAAGATTATTAATAAAAAAATAATTTATGTTTTTAAAAATTAAAATTATAAATTTCAAAATTTTAATATTTGAATAAATAAATGATATATGATGAAAACCTTTTTTGTAGGAAAATAGGTTTTTTAGAATATTAACCATTCTTGTTCATATTCCTTATTATTAAGAAAACTAAATTAGTATTGACCAATTATTAATATAAAATATAACTAATCATATTTAATCAAAAGATTATTCAAATATAAATGCTTATCACATAGAATGTAAATATTTAGAAAAAATCATTTTTATGAATAAAATGATTGTATTATACATTTTAGTTGTGCTAATTGAATCTCATTGATATTAAAAGTTTCCTTTGTGTTATTTCTATAAATATTTCATAAATAATTTACTCCTATTCACTCCAGTTAATTCAATTCAATGGTTTTAATTTTCATACTTAATATTTATATTTTATCAAATTATGTAGTTGTTTAATTTATGTTCGATGTTGGGTGTGAAGATGGTTATCAAACACATTTAATTTTTCAAGGTAAAAAATTATTAAAATAATGAGATGTTACCAATGGGAAAATAATTAAAAATATTTTTTAGAGAAATATTATGCTACTTATTTTCATTCTCAAGCTTCCACACATGCCCTTGATAATCCCATATGGATATCCAATTCCATTGTTGGCCCTATTGAGACACCACCACCCTTCATTTCTCAGGTTAAGTGGATAAAATATTTTAGAGACAAATATAATTATATTATTTTGATATCGTAGAGTATTTTTTCTTCATTGAACTTATCATTCATTCCACCACCAGTTTCACACATCACATCATTTTTTATACCACCACAACAGCAGATATCATCACTATTCATATATACGATATATTTTTATGTTAACCACCCATCATCCTCTAATACCCATTTAATCCCACCACAAATGTTTTTTGAGAATATATATTATTGACTTTCTAAATTATCCATAGGTTCTTCTATATCACATAAAAATTTAAAAGGACGTCATATCCTACTGAATGTTATAACCAGATTCCCAATGGAAAGGAAGGTGAAATATGAATGAGACTATTGAGGAGAACCACTCCATTAATCTAGAATTATGAAACACATCCTCCCAATTTATTAGATAGAATAAATCATAAAATAATACCAATCCTACACCACCTACAAATATTTGAATAGCCCATACTACAGCCCCCCTGATGAGACACCAACTTTATCGTCCAATATTCAGTAGTCTATGCGTGTGATCATTAATAAAAAACAATCTTCAACTGTAGATACTACTACTTATGGGCCCCCTTTAAAGATAGATAATTATTTTGAAAATATAATTATATGATTTTTAAACATAAATATCTAATAAGTGAAGCCGAACGAATTTGAGGCATAGTATCATTATTGAACTATGTTCATTATACCTCAAAAGGAAACTAAAACATGAAATATGTAATTAATAATCTATAATGAGATCCTAAATCTATTTCAGCTCCAAAAAATATGTTGGATAACCTTGGGAATACATAATTAATCGGCTGATATAAAAATACTTGTAATGGAATAAACATGATAAGGAAACATAATGTGTGAGACAAAGGAGTAACATGATATAATAAAAGAGAAGTCTCGTGAGTAATCATTTGTAATCATAACATAAATAACATGGATTCATAATATCATAAAAAATATAAAATATAAAAGAAAACCAAAACATGACATAAACATGAGTCAATTCTAACAACCTAAGCAATATCACATGGTGGAAAAAGTTTTATAATGTATTAGGTTTACTCCCAAATCTCATACATAACATCTCATGAGACTTAAGATTTTCCCAATGAATCGGAGAACTATTTGCGCACACCCATCATAAAATGTTCATGATTATGTGTTCCACCAAATGAAGATCAATCATAAGGTACAATAATTACCCTAGGAAGGAAAATGGGTTTCATAGCCTTTTTTCATAAAATGATAATAGGAAATTTTATATTGAAGTCATTTGATAGATGAACAGAAGGAATGAATTTCCACATCAAATTATGAGAGAATAAGTTGGGTATATATATGAGATACAAATATACATAATTTAGAAGAAATACATTAATTCAAAGGTTTTCATCATTAACAAATATTTCATTAAAAGATTACATTGAATATTTCATGAGGAAAATAGAATTTTCACTTTCAAATCACTTATTCAAAATCTAAAAATTCACAAAATATAATGAAAGAATTTTATTTAAAATTAAATATGGAAATTTATAAAGTAAAATTCCAATAATTGAGTGGTTATAATGGATGGACTATTTTGTTTATGTTGAGTATGTTAAAACAATGATTCCTTTTTACATTTTGGTAAAAAGTCAAAAAGTACCTTATTCAGAAAGTCACAATAATATTACTTTTAAACCAATTTTTAAAAACTAAAACATGTGTAAAATTTTTTTAATATAAAATTAAAGAATATTTAAAAAATTCTTGAAAGAATTTTATCTAAAATATAGAGATGGAAGTAAAATCATTTTCAATTTAAAAGTCAAATAAAATTAGATTTTTCTAAAAAAATAACAATCATTTTAAGTGAAAAAGAGAGGGAAATGGTACTATTACTTAAAAATTTCTTGAATAACTAGAGGAGAATAAACATAAAATGGTTTTATTATAAAATGATCAAATATTTTCCTTCAATGTAAATTCAAGAATAAATGATCCAAGTTAAATGAGATTGAAGCATACACCCTTACCGCTTTGGTAACTTTTGAATCATAAACCACATGAAAGAAATAAATTTAATTAAAAGTTTAAAAAATTCAAATAAAAATATATTAATTATATAACATATAAAATGATTAATATATACACATCATAGAAATAAATAGGTTCATAATACTAAATATGTCTTAATAGAGTGGAAATTGAGACAAAATAACTTACAAGGATTAAACTGTTGAAGTGGGGATTAATCGATGAACATATTATGTGTATCAAATATAAATCAAAATAAAAAAGTATAAATGAAACATAAAATTATAAAAATAAATTACACACATAATATTATAATATCAAAGACAATGAATAAGAAATTTAACCTAATGAAAAAAAATTGAGTTATAGAATCCCTTGAAATTTGGTAACATTCAAGCCAAATCCCCTTGGATGAAATAATTTCAGTTGAAAATTTAAATAACATGAATTATGAAGAATTTATGATATAACATGTTAAATGTAATTATATACATCATATATAATAAATTAGTTCAGTCTCATTAAAATACGATGCAATGAAAGGAAATTGAGACATGATCTATTTCCTTATGTTTGACTAGTCACTAAAATACTTTATCTTCCTAAATAATAATATTTTGTTAATTATTTAATTTTATAATAAAAAATTTCAGTTTTATTATTCCTTTTATGTTATTTATTTCCATGTTATATTTATGTACTTAATCAATAATGTTTATGTCGAACATTTTTATGGTATTCGGTTTATGTATCCAAAATGATGTTGGTAGGTTAAATTTTATAAAAGAAGTAAATTTTCCATAATCTACATAATAATAATCCTTAAATAATTATAATTTTTAAAAATTAATTATAATTTTAAAACCAATAGTTGAGTATGATTAAAAAAATGTACTATATTACACTCATGGAGACTGTAGGTTGTATATACGTATGAGTAACATTTCCATTTTTCATCGACCATGATGAAAATATGTTAAGTATAATTTTATCATTAAATAATGATAATTATATCATATATATCATATCACCTCTTTAAATACAGTTACATATAACATCCATGTGATATGGTAATAAAAAAAGAATCACATTGCTTCGCAAGGCGGTAGTCCGACGTACACACGAAATATATAATCATTTTTCAATGGATGGTAAGGTTTGAATGTATATGATGTAATAATTTTTGAAAATAATTAATATTTCATAAATAAAATATATTTAAATTAAATATATCATCATTAATAGTCTTCATAAGAAATGATGGAAAATGAATTACATCAGTTCGCGAGGTGGTAGTCTGTTATACACATGAATGGTTGTTTCATTTCACATTTGATGGAATATAAGATGGATTTAGGTTATTAAATTAACATAATTTCATCTCAGTATATATTATATACTAATTTAATTATATCATCAACATTTATTAGTATTTCAAGGAGGTTAAATAAGAAATAAAACAAAGATACTCAGTTAATAATGATACCTCTTTTCTGAACCACCTCTTTAAGATTACACCTAAAGACTCCCTAGATTGTTTATATGATAAAATAAATGATTCTAGGAAATGTATATAGAATAAGTAATGTTGATTGGGTAGTTATTGGATAAACCCTAATGATTTTTAAATGTGTAAAGGATATGAGAGAAGGTTCCCTTTTATAAGTGAGAGGTAGTGGTATTTTTGTAAATACCCAAAACTATTGAATAAGGGGAAGTCACTCTCAAGAAAGATGACTCCAAATATGATTAATAATAGATTTTAGAAGTGATATGGTTGATCCAATACTCCAAAATTAAAAAATAAGAATGTTTTAGACATTTTATTCCATTTACCTCTAATGTTGATCAATTTTACAATTTTAGTTTTTTACCACAATAACTAGTTTTTTTTTAATTTTTACTATTAATTATAAAAATATTTGTTGAAATTATTACCAAATATTAATTATTATAATTAAAATTATTTAATTCATTTAATAAAACTCAAATCACTAAATTCTCATAATTCATTTTAAAATCAATCCTTTAAAACATGTTGAAAAACTGTTTTTCAAGAAATGCATTTTTTTCAAGGAATAAATGATAATATATTAACTCTATAACTACATATAATAATTTTATTTATTTAATTTAATATAATTTTATTTATAATATATTCAGTTAATTTAAATATTTAATTATATTTTTGGTATATTAATTAACAAAAAGAAATAAACTTTATGCACTTAAAAAATTGTTTACAGAAAACCGCCCACTAAGTATAAAAATAAACATATACCAAAATCATTTAAAGTGTTGATTAAAAATAAATTTTTTTTTATTATAAATATAAATATTTAATAATTAATTTTAATACTAAATCCAAAATATAATTTAACTTATTTAATTACTTGACTTAATGAAAATAAAATATAGTATTTAAAAAATTTGTAATTTTCAATATTCAATAAGAAATCAAACGTTTCAGAAAAAATATAAAATTTAATCCAAACTTTATTTTGATATAATAATATAAAAAAATTATTTTACCTTTATAAAATAACATTTCTAGAATCTGTATAAATTAAATTTAATATTTTCTCCCAAAAATAAATAAAAATAATTTGTGAAGAAAACCTATATTTTATAGGATAAAAAATCTTTATTAAACTTTTTGTGCTTATTCAGTAAGTATTTATCATAAAAATATTTATTAATACATTTATTTAATAAAGTATTTAATTATATTCATATGCACTAATTTAATGGCTAGGTTATAACGGTCTTATTTAAATAATAATATATCATTGTTCATTTAAGCTTGGTGTTACATGTTGTATATGATATTTATCATTTTGTTTTTATAAAATCATTAGGTTGTTGCATTCTGCCTACATCACTAAATTTCATTCTCAAAATTTGAACATAAACTTAGTAATAAAATATTTGACATTTGAAAATACCTTTTTTGAAAAACCCACATAGTAAAAGTAATGATAAAACATCCTCTTAAAAAGTGGGAAAGGAATATATGAAGATTTTGATAAATTAAACAAAACTAGGTTTTCATATAAGGATAAAATTTTCAGGAAGTGAATAAATGTATTTATAAATAAGATATATTTAGGATACAATGTTATAATTTTTTTATGTTATAAGATAACATCGATTTATTGAAAATGAATAACATTTTTATTTCAAGACCCATTTCCTATAGTTGAAGGATGCTTTTACCATATACAATGAGAACATAATAAAACATGCTTAATTTAAATTTATAATTTCAACATTTAATCATGTTTCACAACAATGTGTTTTAATTCTCCAAATAATGGGTATTTAGGATGAATTTTTCATACTTGGATCACTAAAATGAACATAGAATAGATGACATAATAAAAAAGTGGTTAACAATACATTCCAATTGTCATTAAATATTAACCAAAATTTAAATGGTTACCATGAGTTTGGATAACATCTAAAATGTATAAACCATTATATTATTCTATAAATCCAATGTTCATCTTAAATAATTCCATAAATAAATTTCCATACATCCAAAATGAACTCAATATTCAAAATTTTCTTCGTGTTCTTCCATGAAAATATTTTATATTAAATAAAATGTTATACATAAGGGTTACATATACCTTAAACTAATGAAACATTTCCCAGAATATCAATAATCACAACAAAATCCTAAAAACTAAAAAATATTTCATCCTAAAATATGTTTCCCAAAATCAATATAATATTTATCAATTAAATTGTTTAAGTAAAAAAACTATGTCACACTAATGAGTACATCATGTAGTCTAGTGATAAGCACTGCACCCTTGACACTGTTTTGTTGCAGGTTTAATCCCCTTATGGTTTCTTGAAATGACAAGTTGTCTCCCAAAATTTGGTTTTTTATTTTTATAAAACTATATTAATATAATTTCTATAACATTCCCAAAAATATAATGAACATCATCAAAAATAGAATTAGTCATGGAATACCATTTCAATCCCTTGGTTTTCTATATAATAAACCATATATTCTAAAATTTATATAACCCATAATTAATTCATCATCAATGATCATATAGACCCAAAACATTATCAATACCTTTAAACTTATATCAATAAGATAAAAATTACTATTCCTCAGTTAACCTTTTCACTAATAAATATACTTAACAAAAGGGTTGTATTCCTTAAACATCTATGAAAATGTACTTAATAAATATAAACCCCAATCACATAAAACCTCAAAAGAGGTATATATGGATTTAAAGTTATGAGGAACCTTAAACATATCAACCCAAGACACTTTAGGATTAACTCATTTAACTCTGTCATACAGTAGGTTTCCATAGGTTGTATTATCTCACAAATAATAATAGTTAATAAAGAAAATATAATTTATCCTAGTCATATCCCCTAAGAGTTTAAAATTAGGTGCATAGTAATGGAAGACTCACCGTGCACCTAAATGATGGTTCAGATATACTAGACCAACTCTTTTCAAGGTTATTACCCCTAGATACATATATTCTAGAACTAGGTCCACTTACAGTATCTAGATTGGGATGTATTTCTAGGAAACCAATATAATCTGTTCCTTACCAAAACATTAAGATTTTTTCTAATACTTATACTTATCTCTAATGTTTTTAATAATGTTTTCTAATACAAATACCAAAAAATAACTATACCTTTCTCTAATTCCAACTATAGTGACCCAAGAATTTTACACATATTATTATATGATTTTTAAATATAAATATAAAATAATTATAACTTCAAATATCATGAGGCCTAGTTTATTTATAAGACTAGGTTTATGTAACATCAAAAGGAAAATAAAACATGACATTAATATTTTATTCCCTAGAATGATATCCTAAATCCACTTAAATTCCTAAAACTACATTAGATTACCTCTGGAATACATAAAGAAATGGGTGAGATAAAATGACCAGTAACGGAATAAACATGATAAGGAAACATAACATATGATTCAAAGGTATAGCATGATATCATAATATAGAAGGGTCATGAGTAATCATAAAGAATCATAACTTAAATAACAGGGTATCATAAGATAATATAAATATACTAAATGTGTAACTAATTCAAAACATGAAATATAAATTTATTTGAGTGAAATCATGGTGTAAACCATTATCACACGTTAATGATTATGTGTTACCCTAAATAAAAACAAATAAAATGGTACAATAATTACCCATGTAAAGAAATGGGTTTCGTAATCTTTTTTAATATCATAATCAACAGGGATTTCATAATGACGAAATTTAACAAATAAACATAAGTCTTATATTACACCATCCAATTAAGGGATAATAAGCTATGATTATTTATGAGAAAAATGCATAAATAATTTGTAATCAGTCCACTATATAAAAGGTAAATTTTTTTAACAAAACTGTCCATAATAAATTACAAGGAATATTTCTTGTGGAAAATTCCCTTTTCACATTAAAAACAAATCAAAAAAATCTAAAAAATATCAAAATAGTATTGAAACATTTTTCATTTAAAATAATCATGTAAATTTATAAAATCAATCTTTAAATAATTTAGTGGTCCGGATGGTTGGAATATTCTATTAATCCTAATTATGTAGAAACAAATATTTCTTTCACATTTTTAGTAAAAAGTCAAACAGTATATTGTTTGAAAGAAACAAGAAGCTTACATTTAAAAAAAATATAAAAACATCTGTAAAAATGAATTTAATTAATCATTTTAAAATATTAAACATATTTTTTAAAACATTTTAAATAAAATATAGAGATGGAAGAAAAATCATTTTTTAATGAAAAGTTAAATAAAATTGAATTTTCTTAAAAACATTTTCTCAGTCATTTTAAGTACCAAATAGTATATAATGGTACTATTAATTGAAACTTTCATGAATAAAAAGAGGATAATAAAATTAAAATTATTTTATTATACAATTATCAAATAAAATCCTTCACATAAATTCAACCATAAACAATCCTAATTAAAAAGAGATTGAAGCATAAACTCTTACCACATTGGTAACACTTGAGTAATAACCCCTATGAAAAATATAACTTTAATTGAACCATTAAATTATGTATATGTAAATAAATTCATTATATAAAATTTAAATGGGTAAGTATATACACCTTATTTAAATAAATAGGTGTAAAATACAAAATATGTCTTAATAGAGTGTAAATTGAGATGAAATCTCTTACAAAGATCATACAAATAAAGTGGGGATGAATAAATGAATTAATTATGTGTATCAAATTTTAATCCAAATTAAAATATAAATAAAACATAAAATAATAAAAATAAATCGCACAAATAATATTATAATATCAAAGACAATGATGAAGTAATTTTACCCAATGAAATAAATTGAGCTATAAAATCTCTTACAACTTGGTGACATTTGATTAAAATCCCCTTGAATGAAATAATTTTAATTAAAAATTAAAAATAACATGAATTATTAATGATTCATGATATAACATGTAAAACTTCATTATATATATCATATAAAATAAATTAGGATTATCATAGTAAAATACACCAATGAAAGGAAATTAAGACATAATCTCTTGCCTCGAGTTTGAATTGTAAGAGACGTACTTTATCTTCCAAAATAATAATATTATTTTTATTATTTTACTTATTAATAAAAATTTAAAATTTTAATATTCTTTTTATTTTATTTATTATTGTGTTATATTTAGGTACTTAATCAATTATGTCCATGTCGTACATTTTTATGGTATTTAGTTCATGTGTCCAAATGACTTCTGTAGGTTTACTATGGTAAAATAATTCATTGTTCTATCATATAAAGAATAATAATCATGAAATAATTATACTTTTTATACATAAATTATAATTCAAAGACCAATAATGAAGGATGGTTGTGAAAAATGATCTATGCTACAATCATTGAGATGGTAGGTCGTACGCACGCAAAAGTAATGTTTTCATTTTTCAATGATCATGAAGGAAAAAAGGTAAGAGTTATTTTATATTTACATAGTTATAATTATATCATATATATAATATTATTAATTGAATTACACTGATATATACCATCCATGTGATGTGGTAACAAAAAATGTATCACATCGCTTTGTGAGGTGGTAGTATGTCGTACACACAAATAAGGTTATCATTTTTCAATGGGTGGTTAGATAAGAAGTTATATGATATATTACTGTTAAATAATAATTAATATTTCATTAATTTAATATATAAACATTAAATCCATCATTATTAACACCCATGAGAGGACATTATGGAAAACAAATTACATCAGTTTTCGATGTAGTAGTATATCCTACACATGAACAATGGTTTTGTTTCTCATTTGATAGAAGAGGAGATGGATGTTGGTTATTTTATTAAAAAATAACATATAAAAATATGTTAGATAATTATGCTATTATATCATCATTATTGAGTAATATTTTAGGTATTTGTAGAATAAATAAAACAAATATGCTCAATTAAGAGTGATACCAATTCGTCGAACCACATCATTGGGATTATAACTAAATCCACCTTAGATTAGTTATATGATAAAAAAAATACCTCTAAAATGTGTTTAGGGATGAAAGTAAGTGTTTTGGGAAGGTATTGGATGAATCACAAGGCTTTTCAAGTATCTAAATGAGAGGATATGAGGTTTCCTTTTATATGTGGGATGGAGTGTCATTTTTTTTAATACCCAGAACTTTTCAATAATGGGAAGTAACTATCAATCCTATTGCCTAAAAAATGATAAATAATGGATTGGAGATTTTATATGGTATGTAAAAAACACGAAAATTGAAAATGAAGTATATTTTAAAAAATGTATCCCATTTAACTCTATGGTTACTCACTTTTACCATTTACATTTTTTACCATGATAACTAGTTTTCAAACTATGTTTACGATTAATTATGACCAAAATTAAGTTTAACTTATTACCTAATATTAATTATCATAATTAAAAATATGTATTTCATTTAATAAAATTCAAATAATATATATAGAATAATTCAATTTAATATTGACCATTCAAAATATTTCAAAAAACTATTTTTCAGGAAATGAATTTTTCATGAAATAAATGATCTTATAATTACTCTATGATTTGAAATAATGATTAAATTAATTTCAATTAATATTAATATAATTATAATATATTAATTTAATTTAAATATTTCCTTCATAGGGATATTTTTTATCAACTAAAATGAATATTTCTTTGCACTAAAAATGATATTTCAGTAAACTCTATTTTAAGAATAAAAATAAACATATTCCAAAATAATGAAAATTGACTATTCAAATGAAATTAATTAAATAATTATAAAAAAAAATTAGTGTTACTTTATTAAAAAACTAAAATATATAATTTAAATTTTTAATTACTTTATTTAATGAGAAGAAAAAAAGTGTTTGAATAATTGATAGTTTATACTATTCATCAAAAAAACAATCATTTCCAAAAAATCCAAACAATTAGCCCTATGTAAATTGTTATATGCTAATTTTAAAAAAGATTTAAATTTTTAAAATTAAATTTCTAACAGATATATAAATTAATTATAATATTTTCTCAAAAAACAATAAAAATATTTTTGTACAAAGCGTATTTTTTTTAGAATATTATATTTTTATGAAAAGTTAAGTACTTATGTCATAAATATTTATTAAAAAATTATATTGAGTAATATATGATGTTTCATTTTTATTTATTTCCACATTTATTACCTCTTCATAATGATTCCCTTCATGATTATGATCCTATTTCTCTATTATGATTATTCCTACCCCATTTTATATTGTTTAATGTTCTTATCCATCTTCTTACTGGGATTTTAGATCACCCATTTTTGATGTATATCCTTAGGTTATTACATGTACTAAGGAGAATTCAAGGAAAAATAAGAATCTTGAGTAGAAGAAATTAAATACATTTTTATATTTTATTTTGAAAATGATGTGTATAGTCATAATTTTCCCAAGACACTAAACTTTTAGGATCCTTGTTTTGTAGTGATTTTTTATTGTTTATCTCCAAAATTATGTAATAAGAAGTGTAAGAAAAAGAGGGGTCGCTATAGTTACACCCTTTACATGGAGGCACAACCACCGACACCTCAATTATCTAATATAGTCATCTCCCACGTCAATAATTCATTTAAAAAATAGTTGTATTCTAACTTTATTGTCATTTAGAGTATATAGACACACTTTCAACGGTTTCCACATAGATTTTAGTTATTGATATTTTCATTCAATAGAAGATAGAATAGATTCTATGATGGTGAGAGTACTCTATTAGAGAGATCCCACTGCCTTCTACTATAGTACAAGGAGATAATCCTTGTAGAAAGATATGTGATGTCACAATGGAGACATAGTATTTTTTCCCTCCCTATATTTGGGTGTGTTGGTCATATTTTTTTATTTTTCTCATATATTATGATATTTATGTATTTCCATTTTTTTCTTATTTTATATCTTTTAGATAACCATTTATTAGAATATATAGAAGTATCATTTTCAGCATCACTGCATATTTAAGAACTATTATTATATAATTTTAAGATAACATATTATCTAGTAAATAAATTAATCTTTAGGAAACTAAATAAAACACCACTATGATGTATAAAATTTACTCAAAACAAGTATTAAGGAAAAAAAGCTTTCTTAAATAAAGAAATATGTATACATATTTATTATATTTTGAGCCTTTATTTTTATGTATTTACAGGATTATTCACATGAATATCTCTCACCATGAATTCAAATAGGGAAGAAACTACTTAATGTTAATTGGGGAGATGGATTATTGGAAACACTTGAATTTTGACTTAAAATCATAGGAATAAGAGATATTTTTTTGCATATATCTCTTTATTTGAGGTAAAAGAAAAAAATAATATAAATAAATTTTACAGTTAAATATATTAATCATTAAAATCAATTATTTATTTATTTTTAGGTTCAAACCCAATATTATTATTAAATTTATTTTTCCTGTAATTTTAATTTTATGATGTTTCTATGGATTGGATTATTTACATGCATTCTCATTATGAGTGATTGTTTAATATTTTTTAATAACATTGATAAGATGCATACAATTCTATTTTTTATAATATTTTAAATACCCACAATGTTTATAGATTATGGGACATGAATAACTTTGAAAACCTTCACTTTGATCTTTTTTAAAGAATGAATATTTTTTGAACCACATTGACTTTATTTGGGCCATTTTTAACCCCTTCTTAACTTTGTACCTACCTTATATATGATCATCTTTTAAACCTATAGCATCAAAGAAAAATATTTTTAAGGAAACTACTTTATATGCTAACTTATCCATCCAACCATGCATTCATTAGTGTAATAACATGATTTTCCTAAAGAGTTCCACAAGGGATATTGGTGATGAATGTAACCTCCATGTGAGAGTTATATCTGAGGGAAATATTTAGTGTTTCCATTAGTGATATTGAGTTTGATTCGAAGATATTTTACATTTTTCTTACTTGATTCCTCTATCATTTTGGAAGAAAAATTTAAATAATGGATTATATCCATCATATTTTCATTACAACCTATAATAAACCTTTTATTTTTCTTTATATTTTACAAATAGTTTTAGGAAGAGATAAAATAAATTTATTCCAATGGTTTTAAGAATAGTTCATTTTGAAATTTCTAATTCAAAAAAATTGAGAATGGGAAAATGGGTGGGAATAAAAATTGTATCATTATTATTTAATGTTAAAGATAAAAACCATTAATAAAAGAGGATATTTATAGGAAATGGTGTCTTTTAAAAGAGATAAAGAAGCCTATTTTTCATTTATATGAAATTTAATTTCATATATAAAACTTAAAAAATTGGTCCCCCTTTTTATCCTAGATTTTTAAAGATACATCATGAACCACCCACCTTTTGCCTCATATAATTTAGAGAATTATTGAAAAAATAATCGTTGTTGGTTTAGTTTAACTAAGATAAAGTAAAGAATTAGATATTTGTAAGATTTTGAATAGAATTCTTATATTAGATATTGAGTGTAACTCTACTATTAAATTATTCTTGAGTGTTGACTCAATTTTTATTCCAAAATATATATCATAATATGATAATGGATGAAAAGTGAAATATTGAAAATGATAATGGAAGAGAAGAAATATTGGGGTGTAACTTCAATAATGATGGGTGATTGGATACCTATAGATAATGTGAATGTTTAAATTTGATATTTTTTAGTTAATTATTTGTTTTATTTCAATATTTTATTACTAATTTCCAATTATTAAAGGATTGAAAATATTTGGAATCTTTATAGTGGTGTTTTACATGAGTAAAAGAATATTTTCAAGTATAGGGAAATTTTACAACTATGATCTAAAAATATGTTTCATTATGTTTTTAATTGAAAAAGTAACCTAATATTTCCAAATTTTATGTGATTATTATGATTTATGAATAAAATTGAGATGAAGAATGACATTAAAAAATTATAGAGAATTATAGAGAAATTTCAACAACATAACACCATAATAAATTCCACCACAAGGAAAATGGTCTTAAATATAGCTGGGAATATGGAAATTAGGATGATTTCCACCATAATTATATCCCTACATGTCAAAAAAGAGATAAACTAGTGTTATAAGAGATAAACCTAGAAAATGTTGTGTTGTAACCAAAGGTGCCATGTTGTAATGAATCTCATATTAAAATTAAATTTGTATAAATTTAAGAAGGGGAAATAAAGAAGATAAATGGTGTTATACACCTCTCTTATGTATGCATTTTTTTAAGACAAACGGTGACATGAATTGGTCACCCAATTCATAACCCAAAGAAATTTATTGAATAAAAAGAGTTACAATGCATGTTTGAGGTGTAATTAGTTTACACTAACTCAAAATTGAAATAGATACATGATGATGTAGCAATAAATCTCATATAATAGTTCACAAAGAATCAACAAGGCACAAACCTTGCCTTTAAGAAATAGATCACCTCATGCAGGAAGGACATCAACACCAAGAAAGCTCCATCTATAGTCTTAAAAATATATATAAAGAGCATTATTCCATTATAGGCGCATCAAGGAGGTGTTACCCACACATTATCTTTATCAATCCACTCTATAACCTACAAAAAAACTTTATCAGGATATAAATATGCAAACCATAGAGAGTCCATGCAATGAGCCTTCAAGTAAGAAAACACGTCCAGTTAAATTGCATCAACTTTGAGAAAACTCCAAGTCCTCAAAATCTGTATTAACCCATACAAAATTAGGACCACCACATTTGGATCATAGTCATGTCCATGGAATAAAAGTAGAAGACAGTGAAAAAATAAAGAAGCACTGATAATAAATTAGGGAGTTTTTTTAGACTCCTTCATCAATTTCTTATTAAAGATTTGTCATTCGACATCGAGATAAGTATCCACAAAAATTTCACTATTTTTGAGCCTTTTATAAGCTATTTCAATAATATGGTCCGAGCCTTCATTTAGATTCCCCTCAAAATGTACATGAGGATCTACCTTATGTTGCATAGGAAAATCTAAAATAGTTTTTTGGGATGCATCAAAAGTGACAGTAGTCAGATCAACTGCACTTACTAATGTTGTAATTTTAGTGTTTTATTTTTTGGAAGCATTAAGTGGTTTTGTAACAATTTTTCTTTCAAGGTGATATTAATACATTCTCATCCTCATTTTTTTGATTGTGAGTGATGAATCCATCAGCATTCACCTATTTTTTTCCCTTTTCTAGTACTTGATTTTAAGAAGTCCTCCTCAATTTGAGTAGCTTTATCTTCAACCTCCAAAAAGGGTGTGCAGTGAGGCTGCATAGGGAATGATTCTAGGATAGATTTAGAAAGAAAAGGCTTAATATTTGAGGGTTCACCCTCCTCAATAGCTTCACTGCTCTCAATATTAAGAGTATTATCATCCGTAGTTGATGGCTTAGGAATAGTATTAGAAATAGATGTGGAAATTAAAGCATTGCTACTATCAATAGGCTTGTCAGTTTTATTCTATACAGCAGACTTCTCCACTCAAATTGACTTAAAATATGAAGGGTAGGGAGAATCATCCATCTTATCCTCAAAATCTTTCATAAGATGTCCAATTATAAAACATTTTTTATAGTAGTATGGAACATTTTCAAAGACAACCTCTTGATTAAACCCATTATCTCCACTTTGAATCCAAAATCACGATGACAATTCATGGGAGATGTCGACATCAGTACAAATCCTAGAGACTGAAGGTCTTGGTAGATTCGAAGTAGTATTTTAAAACCTAATTGGGTGTCTGAATAGTTCAGCAATGGGAAATAAAGAACTCTGTTTGAATAGATGAAGAGGTAATCCCTAGAAACCAATCCAGATAGGAATGATGTGGGGTTCGGAACCTACATCAAAATCTTAATTCCACTTGAATACTTTCATAAGAGATCCCCCAATACCCCAAGAACCATGGGTCCAGAATCGGTAGTAGTCATTCTCTGAGGAAAATCGAAAACAAGCATGCCACGAATTCAGGAGTCCAATATGAAAATTCGTGAAGCCTATACCATCTGTGGTTTTGCATAGAATCACCAGTGAAGGTTGAAGTTTGACAAACATACCAACGAGAAAGAATCTAAGATCTAAGGAGTGTATGTGTACCTCATTGTTGGAGAAAGAAATCGCAGATAGAACTCGACGACTATATTTCTTTGAAGAAATACCGTCAGATATCTTTGATTCAGTGCGACTGGAACAACCCGTGACAACTTCTGTGAAGTATCTAGCATTTAGGACCCCCTTTTGATCACCGTAATTAGGGTTTCATTCATGTT
This sequence comes from Viscum album, assembly GCA_963277665.1. Taxonomy (NCBI): domain Eukaryota; kingdom Viridiplantae; phylum Streptophyta; class Magnoliopsida; order Santalales; family Viscaceae; genus Viscum; species Viscum album. The sequence continues at coordinate 480,937,853 of OY728134.1, forward strand.
CACCCATGGACATCATCACCGCCTCATTAATAATTATTCTCTCCTTTCACCTATGTATGCATGAACACTAAGTCAATAGAGAAACAAAAAATAAATCTAAGAACTATGGAGGAAAAAAACTTAGTGGAAGAAGATACAATGTAAGATAGCGTAGCTCCATTACTATAGGATTAAAATAAAGGGTTGTGACATGGGTTGGAACTAAGAGGGAACCATAAACTAATGTTGGGGCACTTGTCCTTATAAAGGAGCTATCAAGTTATGTGTAAATTCAATGTGGGATGATTTTAACAGAACCCAATTGAGAATCACATTGTATCTGGACCAATATTACAACATTGTAGAGGTTTTGTGTTGAGTTATCCAGTTGAGGAGCAGAAAATAATCACACCATAGGATATGCCTTTTTGTGAACTCATGAAGGGATGATATCCAGTGTTACACAAAAACTATACATTGTAGACCATTCACCCTTTACACCCCAATGCACATCAGTATGGGATTTAAAACTCAAATCAAAATAAAAACTATAGGGATTGACTCTATAATTATCAAGATATCTAGTGTTTAAAGAGAAGATATATCCCCTTCATGTTTGAGAAAAAAGTTGTGCATCATGCTAAATCCACCTATAGATAATATATTATAATTTCTATCATAGATATACCTCATCATATCATAATGGATATAATTGTATTTTGATAAATTCTAGTTTTATAAAAAGGTTTTCTTTCAATCTTTTTGGAAAGAGGGAACCACTTTTACCATATATTTTGATTTTTCTTATCAATTTAATGTTCCTATAAATGTGACCTCATTCTACATATTTAATTTTACCAAATCATTAATTTATATAGGTGATTTGATTAATTTTTTTATTTATATCTAGTATCATTACCATTATTTTATTTATTTTTTCACATTATTAAGATGAACAAGTAATTCATGATTGGATAATTTTCTATCATGGGCAGGCAATCACTTAAGAGTTTAGAGTTTGAGAAAACTGGATGGGTGTTTAATTATTAAATTAATTTATTTCATGGGTGGATATATGAATTAGAAATAACATTATTTCTCTAAATACTATCTCATTCCATGTTATATCTTTTATAAAAAAACTTGTCAATGGGGGATCTCCAAAGTTGTTGGGAAAATTAGTCTATGAAAAAAAATCCTTTAAGATTCAAAGTAATGTTCTTAAGTTAATTTATTTCTATAATAAAGATATATGGATTAATTTAATTTGTGTCTTTACCATAAATAAATTGGTAACATTATAAGAATATTAAAACCAATTAATTCAGCCCAATATATAAATATAATATATAGTAATATTTTATGAAACCATAATTTGAAATTGATTTCTCAATTCAATTTTATTTTATTATTTTCAAACATTTTAATTTTAGTTTTACTTTTATTTTATCACTTTATTTTCATAGATTTTTAGGTTAACAATGAGTTCTAAGATAGTTTCCTGAGATTAAAACATTTTTCTCATGTTATTGACAATGGACATTTATTATTCATTGACTTGGTAACTAATGAAGGATTATACACTCATAAATTCCAAAACCTGGTAGACTACTTGAGGTAATAATTAAAAAATGTCTATAACCAGTTGGAATTTTGGATGCACTATCAAAGTGAATATTCCATGTTTAGGAGGCCTCATTGAAAGAGAATAATCCCTCACTAGAGAGATCTATATTTCAGGGCAGTCACTTTAGAGTTGGATCTATAGTTAACAAATCATTAATCATTTTTCCTTTGGTTTCCTTATAAGATAAAACTGAACTATAAAATATTTATAATTAGATACCATATTTCCAAACATCTAATCGATATTGGTTCATTGAGAATATACTACAATGGGTCAATACATGAAACCAAGAGAAATTCATGATGTCATATATAGTGTCATATATTCTACACCATAAATATTGATGTAAGAAATTTCTTTTCAGATATTTTGTATCAACTTTAAACTTCAAACATTGTGTGATTTTATTGGTAAAGGATATTTTCTTTGTTATTGTAATTTTTTCAAGGATATGAGGGAACAAAGGGACCATTATTTTACTACCATATAGAGGATAAGAGTCTTTCTTTCAATGATTGGGTCACAAACTAGAGTCTGTGAGAGGTATTATTTCAATATATCAAACATAATTTGATAATCCCCATCCCACTTGAAATTCATAAAATTATTCATTATTTTTTAAGGAGATTCATCTGATAATGATTATCATGATAAAGCATCTAATATAGGTGAGGTTCCATTAAAGGCCTTTCAACTCCCATATTATTAAAACAGGGTGATATGAGGGATCACCCATGACTTTTTAATATTTAACTCTCTAACACTATATAAAACTATGAATTAGAGTAATTTCTTGAAGGATACATCATATTCATATTTCCATTCATTCAACTTCAGTTTTTGTTTCTAAAGAAAGTGATCGCTACCTCTAATCTGGTGAAATGATCACAATGATGGTGGGATTTAACTACCAAGAAATCCGTATTGAATTCCACTATTTTCACTAGGAGGGGATTAAAAATTTGATCCCTGACCCACTGATAACTAGCTCTGATATTATTTATGTTTAAGATAATCACTTAGTAAAATTAAACCCCCTATAGTGCCTTTAAGGTTGTAGGCTCTTCATATTTAGAGGCCATATCAATTTTATTATATCTGAAAAATCTATATCTAAAGGAGAGAACCAAAAAAATATCATCATTTCAAACAATAATTTTGTGATCATGATAATAAAATCAAACTTTTATGAAATGATAATCGAGTTCCCATAATTTGATATAAACTCATATGTTTCAAATTTTTCTTAACTATGATAATGTTGTCTATCCATTTGGGATACTGAGCCTTCTAAATAAAACTCAAATTGATTATTTTACCCACTTCATCCTTTAACGTGGAACTATATGAATGATTCATACTCCTTGTATATTTATTAAACCATCATGATTTTCTAAAAGAAGGAGAAAGTGATTAATAATATAGTGGTTCAAACTGAACATTTCATTATAGTTTTAGGAAAATAATTCCATGTGATTATTGATTAACAAAATATAAAACTTATGTTCCTTTGGATTAATGTACATTATAATTAATGAAGATCATGGATCATATTTGACACACAAATTTACCTATGTGATCTATTTAATGGATGTTGGTGTGACTTATTCAAAATTAGGTGGATAAGTCCTTATAGAGTATGATGGGTGGAAATGAAATATGAAATAAATCATTTTGTTTCCTTATGAGAGATAAAATAAATTATAATATATTAAAAATTATATTCCATATTTCCAAATATCTAGTCAAAATTGGGTGTTTTTGAATATACTTCAATTGGTTGATATAAGAAACTAGTTTAACTTCATGATTTTATAGATAGTGTCACAACTTCTACAACAAAAATATTAAAGAGATGTGTTTCTTTTTTATTATGTTGTATAATCTCTTATCATCCAATATTTTTTGAATGTGGTAGTAAAGACCATTTTGTTTACACACGTCATTTTTCAATGAAAGGGTGGAACCATGAGATCATGGTAGAGTTACCACATAGGTGATAAGTGGTTTTCATTATTCAGATAACATCAAAACTATATGGTGTGAGAGGTATTATTTCAAGCTTTAAAATATTATTTCCCAATACTCTTACTTCTATTATATCACACATTTAACCATTATTTTTATAAAGGAGATTCGTTTTTCAACAAGTTTCATGATAAATAATCTAATATAGGTTTGGCACCCTTTAATGCCTCTCAACCCCTAGAGATTGCAAGGAGGGAAATGTTGAGTTTCACAACGGTCTTTTTAGTATTAAACATGATATATTAATGAGAAACCATGAATCTGAGTACTTTTCTAAAGTTAACTTTGAATGCATATTTCAATAGGTTAATCTTTATGTTGATTTTCCTTACTATGGAGAAAACTACTTCATGGAAGATGAAAATATAATAATGCTAATGGGATTTAACTATGTATACATCCATATTTAATTCAATTGTTTTCCCAAGAAGGGGTTTAAAAATATTATGTGTGAACCTTAAAATTTTGATCTGATATTATTTAAGTTAAATTATATCACCGGGTAATAATATACCCCTTGGGGTTACTTAAAGGTTGTATAATCCTCATCTTTAGGGTCCATATGAATTTTATTATATCTAAAATATCCCTACCTAATGGAGGTAACCACAAAATATGTAATTATATCAACCAAAAAATATCTGATCGAGATAAGAAAATCATGCTTTGGGAAATGAAAATTTATTTCTCAAAAGTTTCCACAGTCTCTGATTTGTAAACATTCTTCTTTAATTGGATAATGTTGGCTATCCATTTTGGATAATAATCCTTATAAATAAAACTTTACTTGGTTATTTTATACAATTCAATCTCTAACATGAAACCATGGGAAAGATGCATCTTATTTATAGATTTTGGATCTTCTTTGACCCCCAAATTTACCTATTTGAGCTCATCAATAGTTGTTGATGTTACTTCTTCAAAAGAAGGTGTGTAAGTCCCTTTAGAGTCGAATTGTGTGCATAATAAATATTTAAAAATTTATTCTTCTATTTTCTTCTAAGATATAAAATAAATAACAAACTATTGAAGAATGATACCCCATATTTATAAACATCTAGTAAAAATTGGGTGGTTGAGAATATACTTAAATGGGTCCAAACGGGAAACTAGATGAACATCATGATGCTACTGATAGTTCCACAACTTCTACACCAAAAATAATAAAGTGATATATTTATTTCAAATTATGTTTTATCTTTTACAAACATTCTAAATTGTGTGTCTGTGTTATTAAAGACCATTTTACTCACACTCATCTATTTTCAAGGCATGGGGGAACCATGGGATCATTTTAGAGCTACCACATATATGATCAGATGTTTTCCCACTATGGGTGGAAAAAATCTATATTATTTTGTCGGAATTATTTGATTTTATAAGAAATTTGATAAAAATCCCCTTCCAACTTGTAAGTCACACCTTTATCCATTAGTTTTACAAAGGAGAGGAATTTTCTAGTAAGGTTCAGGATAAAGCATCTAATATATTAGAGGCACCCTTGAAGGCCTCTAATCTCCCAAATATTTAATAGAGGGGAATATTTAGATCACCTTAGTATTTTATAGACTGAACTTAATAGATTTATAAAAAATCATGAATCTAAGTAATTTCATAATGGTGACTTTGAATTCACGTTTTAGTAAATTCATCTTCAAGTAATCTCTCGATAGTCTAGCGAACAACACCTCTAGGTTGGTGAAATGATCATAATACTAGTAAGATTTAACTAGAAGTTAATCCACATGTAATCCACTATTATCTATAATATGGGCTAAAAAATTTAATGCATGGAACATTAATAAGTTAATTTTTGTTCATTAAGTTTAAGGGAATCACTAGAAGCAATATATCCCATGTGATTCCCTAAAGGTTTTAGCCCTCTCAACTTCTGGGGCCATCTAAATTTTATTATATCTAAAATATTAATCCCTAAATGAGAGATATAAAAAACATTAAATCATATTAATCAGTAATTATTCTATCAGGATAAGATAATAATCCTCTAGGAAATGGTGATTGATGTCCCATAAGTTACAGTCATTAATTTGTCATTCTTTTTGGACTAGGATAATTTTGACTATCCATATGGTATACTGAACTTTATGAATGGAACTAGACTTTAACCTTTTATCCACTTAATTCTCTAGCATAGAACCTTAGGATAGATGTATTCTCATTATATCATGTTTTTAACTATGATGACTCTCTATAATACCAAGATGGTAGATAGTAACACAAAAAGTAAAACCAAACATTTTGGTATCTTTCGGGGAAAAGAAATGATAACCTTTCTCTAGTAATATAATATACTACTTCATTTCCATGTGTTTTATTGTTATGCATCTTAATATAGAAAATGGATCTTATTTTCTTCCCAAATTTACTTGTATAATCTCATAATTGGTTTTTGGTATACCTTATTCAAAATTGGGTGGCGCATCTCAAAGTTCCACCTTTAAATTAGGGCAGATGGAGGGTTAAAGTTCATTGTTAACATAAAATAAAGGTATTTATTATACTCCTTATCCATTAAGGGTATGTTATTGGGGGATAATAGGGAACTGTTTGGTTCTAAGGATTCCATGTAAATGGTAGTATTAGATCCCATGCCTCGTATATATTTCTTATAATGCAATATTATATAATCAAATTCACTTTGATATGTTTAATATGTATTAATAAAAAGAATATTTTCCCAAAAAATTCCATATGGGGGTATATTTTTAAGGTTATTATAGAATGAACCCTCTTCCATTAATCAATGGAGGGTGCTTTAATGAAAACATGTGGTTGATAAATGAATGTGAAAAGGTAATTCAATGGATCATTCCCCTAGAAGTACATGATAGTTATGAAGTATGATTTTACCACTTTAATGTAATCAATGGAAAGAAAAAGTATCACCCTAACATTACTCCATGGATTAATCGGGGAAACTTTTGGTCCATTTGGAGCTATCTCATGTTTTTTCCCTATTTAAGGTTTACTACCTGACCTCTTGTAATACCTAACATCAATGTACAAAGTTATTCATGAATCAAAAGGGGATATTCCACCCTGAAGCATACATATATTCTCATTGACAGGAAACATTAGACATTAGTTAAAGGTTAATGGCATATTTGCAGGACTATGTCAACAAGGTCAACCTTGTTGGGTGTTTAAAATTGTATCATAATTGAGTACCATGAATTTTGTTTCTGGAATAATATACCTGAATTGTAGAATCAATATAACCCTTCCCAATTGAATTTATGGTTTTTTCCTAACCTTGTATTTCCAAATCGAATGGGTTTAGATCTATTTTTGGGAGTCCAAGGTGGAATAGGGTAAGAGATGAAATTAGATTAATCCTAGAACCATTTTCCACTAATGGTTGATGGATTTCCATATAGTTGAATTAATAGATATGTAGAGCGTTATTATGTTCCCCCATAATATTTATCACAAGTGTTTCTCAATGAAGGAAGTGTTTATATTCAAATTTGTAAAAATTTTCTTTATAGTGGTATAAAAAAGTGGTGGCAACCACCATATCAAAATACTATAGATTTTATAAGGATTTAATGAGGGATTCTCATAGTTAGTTTAACAAATAAAGTGAATATATGATTTATATTTTTTGAACTACAATAAGATAATTTAATACAACATATTTTTGAGCCAAGGAACTATACCTTATATCATAAAAATATTCCTGATATTATGGTACATAAGTCTGAAATATTTTAAATAAGTCACACTTAGAATAAAGGGTGATAGTTTCTATGTGGTAGAAGGGATAGAAGAATTAGGACCCATGGGACTCTAAGCTTAACTAGATGGAAGCACTCCAACTAGAATATCTACCAGCCAAAACAAAGATAGGTATGTTTTTAGGGCCTTATGTTATGCCTAAAATCTAGTCGATCATGCTATAATTCCATTTTATGTGTCTCTATATCATGAATAATGTGATATCTGATGACTATGTGACTTTTAGATAAGCTGTCAGTGTGCATTCACATCCATATGTGGCCTCATCTATAAATGTAGTTCAAGAAATCCATATAACTTCTCTTTAACAGCATACATGTATATCACTTTTATAAAATGGATATATATTAATTAAGATTCCCATATACAGGTATATGAATTTTATAAAATTTATGTAGATTAATTGATCTTACCCTTCAATGTATGGTTCCTTTTTTCTAGGTGGTGTTTATCCACTCAATATTGAAGGAGAAAAAGTATATAAGAGTATTTACTAGTTTGGGGTCCCATGTGGGTTTTTTCACTTATTTCTTAGTATTATAGCATTGATTATGTCAACGTTGATAATTTTTTCATACTTAATGTGTTTAAACTTTTGTTTTATAGGGATTTAAGGTCATGGATTGTTGATTTGGTCATTCCCTGATGATACATTAGTCAAGATTGACTAAATTTCAGGAAATATAATCCTAAAAATATATGAATTTTTTCAATTCTTTCTAATATAATTCTTCTCAGTGAAGGTATATGAAAACATGGGTCACATGTACCTTGGTAGTTTCCAACACTTCTTTTTTATCATCAACCATTCACTAAATTAAGTCCCTTAAGATGAATCAATCTTGTATGGTGTGTCTCAATATTCAATGACAAAGGTAGTAGTTGGGGTGATCATCGAGACTGGCCTCATTATGTATTATGATCATTAGTAGTGTGTTGTTATTATTCTAAATAGATAAGAAAAAGTACATGGGTATTATTAGGGTTTAAGGAATATATTAAATCTTCCTAGATTCAAAGTTATTTATCTTCTTCCCCTCATGAATATCTTGTGCATTCTGGTTAGGAAACAAATATTTTTTATATTGATCTTAAAATCTAGGTGATGCTGCATCTTAAAACATTATTGGTTTAGGATTTAGGATGGGTTTCATTATTTTTTTTAAAGTTACACTAACCATTTATACCTTCCCAATACTTATATTTTGTAACTATGGTGTAGATCAATATTTCAACTTGGTTTAATTAATTTCATCTTCCAAATTTTGTTTTATTTTTGTAAACCCTAAAAATAAATTGGAGTATTTTATGGGATTATCATTGCATCAAACTCATCTTGAAGTTTCTATACATAAATATATTAGATATATACCTGGGGAAATTTAATCTTCAAGGAATACATAAAACCATTCTATTAGGTGATGAAGTTTGTGACTCTCTCATTTCCCCATTATTTTCAATTAACGAATTTTTGGAAACTTGTTTTTCTCAACATAAAACTAATCTTATATAAGAACTACTAATGGACGTCCTCCTAACTAGAATTTAACATCAAATTTAATGTAATAGAAGAATAAGGGACCTTCCAGTGTTTAAAAAACATTTAAGTTTGGAGACCTCCTCTTATCATGGGTCACCATCATTGGGCCACACCATGACGAAAAATGGATGAGATATTATTTTGTGCCTCTCACACCATTAAAGGATAGGAAATTAGGATTTCTAAAATTTATTTTTAGAGGAACTAAATCAACCAACTCGTGATAAGTATGTAATGAAATCAATATTTCATCTTGAAATATTTCTCCCTATCTTAGGGTACATCCTAGGTGGCTCACATAAATTGGATCTAAATGATAATTTAGGGGAGGAAAATCATATTGTTCTATATGAGAGGAACTAACCATACAATTTGGTGTTATTTGTAGCATATTTCATGAAAAATATCCATGCTTATTATATTGGTGGTTTATTCTTGTAACAATGGATTGACTATCTGAGGTTAGTACTCATCTAAAATGTCATAAGAATTTCTAACATTATCACAATAAATATCATCATTAATTCACTATTGTCTTTCTATTTCTAGAATTTATTGGGTGAGTTATCCTATAGCTGAGAGTATCTCAACACCCTCAGGTGGTGGGTTGTATGAGAACTATATAAAACCATTCCCCTAATATTTTTTATATGTACATTGAGAAGGTGGAAAATGAAATTTTCATTAGGCCTCTAACTTCTGAGTTTTTCTTTGATTTTTAGTTTACACTCCTTCCTCAATTACTTTGGTTTGAGTGGAATTTTAAATTTTAGTTTCACGCCTTCCAAGATCATTACTAATATCTCTCTCATAAACATTTTTAATCTTAGTGGCGATAACTCCCCCCAATATATGCCTTTCATATAGTAGTTCATCATTAGTGTCTATAAATTATGAGGCCTCTCACTATTTGAAATACCCATTGAATGCATCATCTGGAATATTTGGGGATATTGAAAGATATTAGGGGATTATTTATTTATGTCCCTTCAATATTTTTACCTTTTCAAACCTAGATACTCTCCATAATAAATTAGGATATCCTATATAATATTTAATCTTAATATAATCCCCTTTTCCAACACAGCGGAGTCTAGGAGGAATTATCTATTGATTATATACCCTTGATAGTTCTATCATCCTTGAAAAAACTTGCTTCTAAAGGGGAGGTACCGCCACTATTTAATATAACTCTTTCAAGACTAGCGGTGTGTTTGATAGTGGTTGGGATAAAAAATCAATCATCCCTAAGGGATGGGGTAGTCCCTGATATGTTATGGTTTCACATATAGTAGTCATATTTCTTAAATATTTTCATGCTCATACTATTCTAAGTATGATATGGATAGTGTTATCTTGGGGTACCACTGGCATGGACAACATTTATTGAGGTTGAATAGTTATGGGATATGGTGTAGTCTTTATTAATTTTCCAATTCTTATATTTCACCCCTTTTCAATATAGATAACTTTATTAATTACTAGATTTTAAATTAACATCCATCAATTATGACTCTTCTATTATTTAGATATATGATGGTTTGGTGATGTAGACTCACTAGAATATTTCCTTAATTTTATAGTACCTCTGAATTTCACCACATTGCACACCTCCCCTATTAGTTTTGAGGGTAGAGTTAATACCAGGATCTCAGAGTCCTCCAATCATAATTTTAGAGGGGGGAAAGTATATGGTCTAATATCCCCCCATCCTCATATCTATACATATGGAGAATCCTCTTCAATAACTCAATGAGTTGCATTAAGGGTTTTTATATAGGTGTGTTGGAGACACTTTTGTTTCCTATCAGATTTTAGGGTCCCTACTATTAATAGGATGTAATGGTAAACCTACCTAAATCACTAATCAATAATATTGAAATTTTTTATGTATCCATCATATGGTATCCATTAATCACTGATGTTGTTTTTTATCACCCATAGGTTATGATAAATACACGACATGTGTTCCATCTCAATATTTATAGGAATAATATATTGGTGGGTGGTGAGAGGATATTACATAATAGGTATCTTATCATTTTCCAATTTTTTACACATTCCATTTGGATCAAATTGATATTCTATGAATTTTCCATCCACCTACAATTTCCATATTGGTTTATTCCTATTATCTTTTCTAATTATGGACAAGTTTCTCTATGATTCTTTTTTCTCACCCAATGGTGTGAAATGCATTGTGATTATTTCGAAATAATTTCTATCACTGGAACTAGAGATTATCCTACCAATGATGGGACATCTAAAGGTGGTATATTCAGTCTCAATAAGATCTTCTGGTAGGAGGTTTTTTTCATAACAATAAAAATATTTTTCAAATGATTGGTAGTTTGTGACACCATCACGGACTCTGATTCTTCATTTATTAAGGATCATGAAATTGATATTAGAATCCTATCACCAATATAAATGTATTTTAAAAGTTAATTCATAAAATTGTGCCTATACTCCTTGAGTATGGTAAATCCCATGAAAATGGAATCTAACTACATAGTTTTCAGGGTTGTCTCATGTTGAGGTCCCTTACTATGATCACATGAAGGACCTCTATATTGGTTAATATTTTAATATAAAGGACCTCAATAGGGTGAATCTTAACTGAAATGGGTATTCCTACCATTCTAATTTTGTTTACTTCTATGGGGGTGATCTTTATACTAGTTTACCTCACTTGATCAGTGAGAGTTAATCATTCAGGCCACTTGAGAATTCCTGAGAGGCTATTAGAACCTTCTCTAAAACATGATGGTAAATTATCTCCAAGAATCTATTTGAATTGGGGGGTATAACTAAGGATCTAAATAATTTTATACAATTATTTTATCTTCCTATGAGTTTGGGGTTGCTTTTCCCCTAATGGAACCTTCTATCTGGTTCTTATACTTAGACTATAATATCTAGAACATCCCCAATGACCTTTGGTGTAGTTGGGGTGTGTTGTGATGATGATATAAATAATGTGTCGGATCCCTCCTGAAAAACTTTAAAGTATCTGATCAACTATTGGTAACATAATCCTTAATCTCCCCTTTATATGAATTAATGGGATTTATATGCAAATGGTAGTGGTCTCAAAGTGGCAGGTTTTGATGATGGGTTCTATCTTCACCAAGTCAATATTTGCATGCTGGATTGCACTTCACTACCTGATCTCCTCAATTTTATATAATAAATATCATAATTTTGGGATCAATTCAGCCCATATATTCTTATACACCAATAATTTCACCATCTATAAATGGAGATGTTGGGTGTCAGAGTGGATGATGTTTCTTCGAATGTGAACAAGTGGTGACAGTAGTGTCCCAGGTTTGAGAGATTTGAGAAAGGTTACAATGAATCTTAGATCCATAAATAAATTCTGGATCTACCCCATGCCTATTTATATCCAAAACACCTCAGAATCCATTTGAAGAAATATTTTTCTTTGTTTTATCACAAGAAATAAATCCAATAGTGTATCATTATAAGTAATTATGCATTGTTGATCAATGTATTTCATCTTTAAAGGTTTTTAATTTTAGTTCATTATTTTAATTTTTTACAACATTTCCTAGGATGCCCATTTTATTTTATATGTTTTTCAAATCCTTGTGGGTATAATGTGGGGTTATATTCATGTTAGGGTTTATATTTTAAAACTAAGGGGATAAAAGGTTTAGTATTTCTATAAAAGATCTTTTTTCTATTTTGTGGGTCACTTATAGGTTTATGAAATGTTCATGAAATTCATATTAGTAATAATACTAGTTTTTTATATCACTTACCACCTCAATTGGAAGAAAATAAATTATTAAAGGGATCAATAAGCTGAAATATTGGAATATATGGTTTATTAAAATAAATTATTTCATACTCATGATGTGGGGCATCTTATGCCTAGTGCATAAAGATGTTTTCATGTGTAAAAATGCATTATTTTAAAACCAAATAAGTGGTAACTATAGAATTTAATACCATCTAAGAAGGAATTAAGTGGTTTAGATTTTGTTCTCATTAAGTGGGTGGAGTTTTACTAACAAGTTCAATAACAATGAGAGTATGAGTTACGTTGGAGTTTAATGTCCTCTAGAAAGACTTAAGAATAATACTAGAGTTTATTTCCATCTAGTAGGGTGATGTGATGTCCTTTAAAGAAATATATATGAAGAGGTGTTGTAATATATTTTCACCATATACAATAATCCCTCATGCATTATCTCATCACCAATAAATAATGTACGCCCCTCACCTACATGGTCTTTTTCACTGGTATATAACTAGTTTACTTAATAGTTGAATCATTAATAATATAACATAGGGCTTACTAAATCATCATCATCATGTTTAAATATTTATTAACTTTTTCACTATAATGATTCAAGAGTTATTGGCCCATCACTAGATGGTTTATAGGTTTATTGGCTTGTCATCGTTAGGTTTAAGGGTTTACTTGTTCATAATCGGCAAGTTTAAGGATTATCATCTCAATACCAGTGAATTTAAGGGTTTACTGGAACATCACTATAATATTTAATGATTTGATGGACCATCACGAGTAGGTTGTCTCATCACCAAAAAAATAGTAATTAATGTCTCATAACTAGTGAATTTAAGGGTCTATTGAATCATAACTGATTTATTAAAGAGTTTAATATATTTTCACCATCAACATAGATCATAACTAAATAAATTAGGGATTATTATCTCATTTCCAATGATTTTAAGGATCATTTGATCATAAATAGTGAAATTAATGGGTTTTTGTCTCATCACCATTATGTTTAAGGGTTTATTTTCTTAACACAAATGGATTTAAGGATTTAGTGTCTTGTCTTCAGACTGTTGTCTCATCGTCAATGAATATACATAAAGGGAAAGTTCTTATTCAAGGAAATAATGAGTGGTAATTATAAATTGGATTTTAATTCCATATGATAAGGATTTAGGTTTTTTCTAGGGTCCTAAGAAGCCTTAACGGTATGTTGGGGTTTCATTCCAACCAATAAGGCTTAATGATATTTTATAGGAGGCATAAGGTTCCATGGTATTATAATTTATCCAATTACTATATTCTTATGTATCCATGTGAAGGGAATAAAAAACCCACAATGTTTTATTCCTTGGTTTAAATCCATATAATAAGGAATTCCATTCCTATTATGGTTGTTTGGAAAGGGTCAAGGTTTTAAATTTTAAGGTTATGCCACAATGACTATTGGTGTTCCTTTTAAGTTCATGCAATCAAAATCATTATATATTTAATGTTATATTTAATTAATTAGGACCTATTTTGTATTAAATTTTAAGGTCATGTGACTTGTAACAAAAGGTGAAATCTTTCTAGAAAAGGTTTAGTTTATGACTAATAAATGTTCACCCATTGGTAATTTGTACTAGTTGATGATCCTAGTGAATGTTTAGGGACTTATACTAGATTAGAGACCCAAAAGACTTGATTATTTAAATTAAATTAGTGAAGATTTATATTTATTTCTCTAGAAAGGTAAATAATATATTTCCACCACTAATTCATTGGTATATAAATGGAGGTAGGGATTATTAGACCCTAAAGAGGTTAGAACTAGTGGAAGAAATCATGGTATTACACAAAAGGGGTAACTATCCTTGTTGTCAGTAAAAAAAGTATAAATACTTCCACCAAGAGGGAGAAATACCCAAACCTAAGAAAAATATTAGGGACTTATCTATAAGTCATGGAACATTCTATGAATCTCAAGTGGAATTTGGTGGTAAGTAGCTGGTTTAATAAGAAGACCACATAACCAGAGTGGGGATTATATAAAATCAACCTAGGTTTTTTGGCCTATAGATGAACCAACTATAGTTAGTTAACCTCTTATAAGTCATACCCAAATTTACCTTATCCCATAAGTGATGTAAAAATGTATTAGAAACCTCATAGGGATCAGTATCCTTTCATAAAAGGGAATTATGCTCATGTGTGAAATTTTTACATCATTACATAATATTTTGTACATAAAAATTGAAAACCCATCATTTTTATCACGTATTCACATAGTAATCATTAAATAAGGAATATTTCTATGAAATTTATTATTTTATAAAATATTTTCACATCTTCATGGTATGAAAAAGTCATTCTTAATAATTCCCTTATTAGGGGACTCATTCAAGTACATATGGATCATAAGTCCCTTGATATATAGATATTTGGGTACCTCAACTGTAAGTATGAAATTTAATTTTAGGATTGAGAGTAATTTTTTATAAGTTTAATGCTATAAGTCTTACGGGGAAATTTTTATAAAATTTTTCTTTTTTAGATGATTTATTCACCGATGGAAGATAATTTTATTTTTTAGGTTTCATATTGGGGATCGTAAAAATTACATACACTAAATATGGGGGTTTCTATAATTTAGACTTTTTATCCATTAAATAAAAGTAGAAACACAAAATGAGGGTTTTAATTGTTATTTATAAGTAAAATTCTCATTCATAGTGAAGTATTGGGAATGGGAGTGGAAACATTGTAACAACCCAAACTATTATAAGTAAAAACCCCCTTTTCATTTAATTTTGTATATAGAAAACACAAGAAGTCCTTTTGTTTTATTATATATAATTTTATTTAAATTACCATTAAGTATCACTACCATTGATAACATAGTCATTGAAATGTGATCACGTGACTAGTATAAATATTGGGTTTTAACAAATCCTTCCAACATAGAAAAAGGATGTTATGGCCTCAACCAGTACAAATATTCCCCATGAAGCCCATTTATCAAACCTTTTGAGGGATATATCATTTTTGGTCATTTCCCTAGACCAAGCCCAAGATGATATCAAATAACTTAAGCATGATAGAAACCATTTATGAGATAAGTTCAAGATCATCGGGATCACATCTCAAAACATGTTCCCCGAACAGCCTCATGAAATCCCAACCATCACACACCTTACTCTTAAGGAGTATTCTAGTGTAATAAAGTTATATAAATCAAGACCCTATCATTATGGTTATGTACATTATTTTTTTATATAATAATGAATATACTTTAATTTTATTATTATTTTCAAATCACAAATAGTATTTTTGGTTAATATTAAAATTGATCTAAGAAATATATTTATATTAATTAATAAATAATATTTTAAGAAAATATTATTATAAATTTAATTTTATTAAATATAAATGAACATATAATTTTTTCGAGGCTAAATGTAATTTTTATTATGGTTTAAAAACTATTTTTGACAAAACCCATCAATTTTCAATAAATGTTATTTTATATATTAAAATAGAAAATTGACATATTTAGAAAATTATTTGGATAAAATGAATATTATTTTTGGAATTAGGATGTAAAAATTATCCAATGGTTAACTTTTCATAATTTTTTGACACACTCGAATTTTTGGGTAAAACATAAATACCATATAAATATAGTGTGTTTTATGACATCATAAGGGCTCAATAGAGATGTAAGAAACACAAAAAATGGGATATTATGACAAATATTATTTTCACCTTTAAAATAATGTGATTTTATATTTTTTTGACTTATTTTATAAAGCCTTATTGAATCCTATAAAATGTATAATATATTTTTTGATTCTAAGATCATTTCTTTAATAATGTTACTCACCTCCACATAATCAAGGATAATATTTTAATATATTCAGACCTTTCCCATATAAAATAATTTTTTCTACTCTTCTCTTGAAAAAACCATTATCATAAACCATGGGTTGTTTTTTGGTTTTCAATATTTAATTGCATATATTCTGAAACCTATATTTTTGAAATAATAAAGATTTCCCCTATCATTTACTAACAAACCCACAAAATTTCCCACTTTGCTTTACTAAAAATACTTGTATCACGTCCTTAATCAATGTTTTCAACTCTATAATACTCACAAGGCACCCCAATCTCTCAATAATCCCCTTTTAATGCTTTTGAAGTCACACACTCAAGTAAGGGCTCCTTTTATTCTCATTTTTATCCAAGTTTCCTTATATTATTACACCGATTTATTTTAATATAAAAAAAATGGGGTATGTTTTTGAACCTCCACCATACTACACTTATTATTTTTTAATAAATAGATACCCCTTTCTCTCTCATTAATCCCTCCCACGTACACCTGTTATAATACCAAAATTTCATAAGAGTTATTCCATTTCCCATCTTTCTTTAAGTTTCTTTATTATGTTATGCCTTATATTTCCATATTACTTATTTTTGAACTTGTATTTATATGACCCAATTACTTTAAATTCATATATATATCATGATAGATATCTTTCCCTCTCATAATCCCTTTTTATAATTTTTTATGTCATGTCATTAGGCTGCCGAAGTGCACTGTGAATCTTTATTCCAAAAAATAGTGTAAGTGAATACTGTACCCATTCCCTATAAAGGTTGTTCACTTTTATACACATATAAATTTTTATTAAGTACTTACATGTATATATTAAACACCCCTTGATTGTTTAATAAATTATAATGATGAATGAATCCATGCTTTAGGATCTATTTGGTATACTTAAGCATGAGAATGAAATAAATGTGACAGGTGTGGCCATAATTATATTATGCTCTAATTCATTAGGTAATGTTTAGTATCATGATAAAATATGTTGGTATAGGTATTTAACTTATTCCTTTATGGTACTTTTTTCACTATGATGTATTTATTGATTATCCTTAACCTATGATGCAATGTCTTAAGTAGTTTCCACATTTCTATGTTATGATTATCATGCCATATCATGCCTTTACGTTCATGTTTCTTTTATGCTCCATAGACATATCTATTTCCCAAAATGTGTTATATTATTATTTTTATTCCATTTTTATTCCCTTATTGGGATTCATATCACACCCCTTTATTTTTTATGTCCTTAGGTTATCCCGTACAATGTTAAGTACAAAGGAATGTTGTGGTCATTTAAAAGATTTTTTAAATAATGATGTTGTATTTAATATTTTAAGTTGTTATATAATGTTTCTAATTTACCAAGACACTATACTTATTTATATTTTGCGTTGTAGTAAGTTTAAATTTATGTCATTATATCATGTATGAATGTAATAAGAATAATAGGGTTGTTATAGTTCGTATTAGTGGAAAGTTTAGTTATTTTTCAAATTAGGATTAGAGAACTCTAGTGAAATCCTTAAGTATAGTAATAAGTATGAGAAAAACATCCCTAAATATTTGTGAGAATATATTAAGTTGTTTATCAATAAAATACATCCATATCTAAATACAAACAAGTGGATGTGGATTTGGCACAAATGTATCTAGGGGTAAAAACTAAAAACACCACTTTGAGCTAGACTCGAATGAGAGATGGTGCATGAAAATAGGTCTTGTTGTACTCCTAGTTTGAAAATACTAGAAGATATTATTTTATAAATTCATAATCATAGTATGAACCATTATTATGGGAACAAAAAAAATCATGTGAGAATATATGTTAGAAAATAGATCCTGGATAAATTATATTTAAGCCTTGAAATTAAATATTAATGAAAAAAATGTAATTTATAGTTTATCCCTTTAATTTAATTGTATTTCCATTTATGTGTTTAATAGTTTAAAATAATTACCCCTAATTTTTCTTTTTATTCTAGCCAATGGCCAGTAAAAAGAGGAATGAGGCTAACAACTGATGTGAAGATAAATATAATGACTGCCCTAATGAGATGCCCAATCCAAAGGGAGTTGGAATTGCAAACTTTATCACAATAATTTCTCATTTAAAACATGTTTTTAATTGAAACTTAGATTAAGAGTAAATTCTAACCCCCATAAAAAAGAACAAGTTACAATCGAGAGATTCATTAGAAAAGGGCCTCATACTTTCAATGGATTATCTGGTCCCTCAATCACCAAAAAATGGATCAACTCCCTTGAGATTATATTCTTTGTCCTTTAATGCTATGAGTAATAGAAAGTTATTCTGACTGCCTATCGTGTGGAGGTTCAAGTTGATCAGTGGTGTACATTGATAAAAAATACAAAGACCGGGGAAGAGATCGAGACAAGGGGATAGAAGGATTTTTGAAAAAAAAATTGATAAATATTTTCCTCCCACCCTCCGAATTCAGATAGAAGGGGACTTCCTTTCCTTCAAGGAACAAATATGATGAATTCATTAGAGTTTACATGGAAAACTTAACAATTATTGCATGATACACCTGTGGATTTTTCATTACCCCTGAATTCACGGTTGACCGCTTTTTGGAGGGATAAAACCTAGCCTATAAAAATCCCTAGTGATCTATGACTTTGATACCTATGAGGAAATTGTCTAATGTTCCCTGAAAGTTGAAATGGAGATCGATTAATCTCAGGGGTATCATAGGGATAAAAATTGGATGGTGGAGTCGAATTATAGTAGTCTGATAGAAAGATCAAATATTACCAAGAAATTTCAAACTCCACACTTAATAAAGGTGAAGAAAGAGGCACCCTATAAATTGTTTGAATGGGATGAGGAAATGCTTTTGGTGTGGGAAGGAAGGTAACCTAGCCAACGATTATAGGCAAGAAAAAAACACTACTGTGATAATCGAAAAGAATTCTCTGGTAGACCCTCAGCAGACTGTACATTGCTACAACTACAAGGAACCAAGGAATTTCTCAAACCAATGAACTAAGACAAGGGTTTTGAGAGTCAACCAACAATCTAAAAGGTATCAAGGGTGATATTTTTCCATCACTAACGTCGTAGTGAATCCCAAAAATAAAGTCTTGAAAGGTACACTAGTTATTCATACAATAATAGAGAACACAGTTTTTTATTCTACTTCTATGAATTATTTTATATCCCTAATGTTTCTTAGAATAATCTAAACACCACCACAAATTATGGAAGTAGATATGTCTGTGAAAATATAAAATGGTGCAATTATAACATCCCATTTATATAATTCATCCCATATCACAATTTGTGGATTGAATATCCCAATGAACATTATCATACTTCCCTTAGTGGAATTTTATTCAATTCATGGCATGTATTGGATTTACTTACATAGAGCCAACATAAATTTCCATGAGAGGGAAATCACTCTCCATATGGAAAATCAACCCTCGATTCTATACAAGTGCAAGGAGGAGGATGAATCTTCTTTAGCCTCATCATCCCAACCATGGGTATTAATTCCATATGATCATGCGTATCTTTCTCATATGATCGAGTATAAGTTGGGAACCATCCTCAAAGACATTCCTCTTGTGAGGAAATTCACTAATCTATTTCCCAAGGAATTTTCTAGTCATCCTCGTAGCATATATTATTAATTATAGATTGATCTTATACCTAGGGAGTCACCAATATCAAATAAATTATATATAATGGATGTTATGGAACTTGGGGAGATAAAGAAACAACTATAAGAGAATCTGGATAAAAGGTTTATACACCCAAGTTCTTCACCATGGGGTGCACCAGTCCTATTCGTCAATAAGAAAGATATGTCAATGTGCCTTTGCATTGATTATCATGAGCTCAACAATATCATGATAAATAACAAGTATCCTTTTCCATGATTTGATGACTTGTTTTATGAGATATGTGGAGAAAAATACTTCTCCAAGGTGGATCTACGGTCAGGATATTACCAAGTAAGGGTGAAGAAGGAGGATATCCCCAAGACCATTTTTCATACAATGTATAGGAATTATCAGATCATAGTGATTCCATTCAAACTCACTAATTCTCTATAAATTTATGGACTTGATGAATAGAGTATTTAGATATTACCTTTAAAAAAATATGGTTTTCATTATTGATGATATTCTATTATGATTCAAAAGTATTAAGGAGGATGAGGATTGTACTATGCTAGAGAACTTGCAAAAGGAAAATATTTATGCCAAGTGTAGAAAATGTGAGTTCTGTTTGAAGGACGTCCATTCATGGGTAATATCATTACAATCATAGGGTTACTTGTAGACCCTTCAATGATTGAGGCAATTGAAGGATGTCTGAGGCCAACATCTATGACAAATTTCCGTAGTTTCCTTGGATTATCTTGTTATTATCATCAATTTGTGAGAAATTTACCACCATTGTCATACCCTATGACCAAGATAACTCATAAGGGATTCAAGTTTTCATGGAATGATGAATGTGAAGAGAGGTTTAAAGAGTTGAAAATAAGTCTTATCACTGTGACCATGATCACAATAATCATAAGTGGAGATATTTTCGTGGTATTTACTGATGCTTCAATGAAGGGCCTAAGTTGTGTATTGATGAAAAATGGAAAAGTCATTGTCTATGCTTCAAGGTAGTTAAAATTTCATGAGAAGAACTATCCAACACATGATCTATAATTGTTTACAGTGATCATCACTATGAAGTTTTTTTGGAAATTACCAATTTGGGGAGAATTGAAAAATATATAGAGATCATAAAATCCTCAAGTATATATTCACACAAAAAGACTTGAATATGTGCCAACGAATATGGTTAGAGGTGATAAAATACTATGACTGCTCAATTCACTTCCATTAGGGGGGTGGAAGATGCTCTAACTATAAATGATCCATCAACTATTTCATTGGTGAGAATTGAGAAGGATACGATCTCCATATATTTGAAGAGGATGGACATGGGAATCATATAGGAAGGGACATATTTAATCCTTTCACAAGTGATTTCGCATTCGTCTCTTCTAGGTAGGCTAAAAGATTCTCAAAGAGATGGTATTGGAATTAAAACTAATGTGGAAACTATTAGAAAAGGTAAATCCTTGGTGTTTAATGTTAATGAAGAAGGTGTTTTAAGATTTGGGTCAAGACTATGTGTACCATCAAACTCTAAGTTAAACAAGGAGCTGTTGGATGATGCACATAGCCCAACCTTCCCTATCCACCTTGGAAGCACAAAGATGTATTGAGATATCTGAGAACACTATTTTTGGGACAATATGAAGAAGGAGACTTCGGAATAAACATCAATATGTCTCATATGTCTGCAAATGAAGGAGTAAAAGTAAAAATCTGAGGGGATGATGCAACTATTAATCATTCCTATAAGGATATGGGAAAATATCTCCATGTACTTTATCATTGGGCTTCCTAAGAAATCTAGAGGAAATAATGCTATATGGGTTGTGGTGTATCATCTTACAAATACTGCATACATCATTGCGATTCGAGAGGATTTCTCATTGGTTGAACTTGCACATATATACATTAGATAGGTGTTAAGGTATCATGGTGTACCACTATCAATTATATTTGATTGAGATCCAAGATTCACCTCTATGTTCTAAAAGAGTCTCCAACATGCTCTAAATACTAAGTCAAACTACATCACGGCCTATCACCCTCAAAATGATGGCAAATCTGAGTGGACTATCTAGACACTTTAGTACATGATGAGAGCATGCTTAATGGACATCAAACGAGGATGGTATCAACATCATCATCTGGTTGAGTTCTCTTACAATAATAGTTTCCACAAAATCATCCAAAGGTATCCCTATGAAGCCATTTATGGGAAGAGGTTAAGAACACTTGTATGATGGGGAAAGAAAAATTCTAGGTCCTAAAATGGTCTAGGAAATGGAAAAGAATGATAAGACCATTTAGTATCACATCAGGGATACTCAGAGTCGATAAAAAATCTATACTAACAATCATCGACAAACCCTAGAGTTTGATATTGGAGATATAGTATTCCTCTGCATATCTCCATAGAAGAGAGTAGTTAGATTTGGATTGAATGGAAATCTTAGTCCAATGTATATCAGCCCTTTTGAGATCCTTGATCACATCAGAGGGGTGGCCTACTAACTAGAACTCCCACTTAAGCCATCTCAAGTACATAATGTATTCCATGTATCCCTCTTAAAAAATTACATACTAGACCCCCCCCCCATGTACTCAATCTAAAGGTGGTACCATTAGATAATGACCCTCTTATGAGGATAATCCAGTGAAGATCTTATATCATAGAGAAAACATTCTACAAGATAATACAATGCACCTGGTCAATGTGTTGTGGAGAAACCACATGTTTGAAGAAGCTATGTAGGAACTAGAGGAGGTGATGAAACAAAATTACCCTCATCTGTTTTAATGGGGGAAATAAATATTTCAAGGGTAAAATTTTTTAATTGGGGAAGACTGTAATGACCTGAACTATTATAAGTGAAATTTACCTTTTGATTTAATTAAATGGATATAGAAAACACATGAACTCTTTTTGTTTTACTATATCCAAATGGATTTCAATGATGGTCAGGTATCATTACCATTGATAATATTTCCATTGAACAATGATCACATGACTAGTACAAATATATGGTTTTAACAAATCCTTTCGACCCAGACAAAGGAGGTAAAGGCCTCAACCAGTAGAATCATTACCTATTAAACCCATTTATCAAACCTTCCATGGGAGATATCATTTTTTGGCTTTTCCCTAGACAAATACCATGATGAGATCCAATAACTTAAGTAAGAGTGAATCTTTTTATGGGAGAAGTTCAAGCTCATCGAGATCATAGCCCAAACCACATTCACCGAATAGAAACTTGAAAGCCCCACCATCGTACAACTTACTCTTAGGGAATATTAAGGTGTAATAAATGGATATGTATAAAGACCCTAGCATTATGATTATGTACAATATTTTGGTATATATTGATAAATATACTTTTATTTAAATTTCGTTGAAGAACAAATAGTATTTTTGGTTCATATTTAAATTTAATTAATAAATATATGTTGATTAATAAATATATAATATTTTAATAAAATACTTTTATGAAATAAATTTTAACAAATTTAAATTATCAAATAATTTTTATCAGGCCAAATGTAATTTTTATTAAGGTTTAAAAACTATTGTTGTCCAAACCCATCAATTTATATTAAATATCAATTTTTATTTTAAAAATAAAAATTAACATATTTAGAAAATTATTTGGATAAAATAAATATTATTTTTCTAATCAGGATATCAAAATTGTCCAATGGTGAATTTTTCATAATTTTCTGAGACAATCAAATTTTTGGGTAAAAATTAAATATCATATAAATATAGTGTGTTTTATGAAAACATATTAGATGAATAGTGATTTAATAAACACTATAAAATGGATATTAGTCCAAATATAAGTTTTACCTTTAAAATAATGTGATTTTATATTTTTTGACTTATTTTATAAATCTTTACTGAATCCTCCAAAATATATAATATATTTTTTAATTTTAAGTTCATTTCTTTAATAATGTGACTAATCTCCACATAAGCATGGGTAATATTTTAATATATTCGGCCCATGTAATTATAAAATTATGTTTTCCACTTCTATTTGAAAAAAAAATATTGGAAAAAATGATGGGAAGTTTTGTGGTTTTGAATATTTAATTATATATATTCCAAAACCTATGTTTGTGACATATTAAAGAATTCCCCTATCAGTTCTTATATAAACCCACCAAATATCCAACTTATCTTTACTAAAAATATATGGAGCGTATAATTATTCTATTTTACCCTCTCTATAATCCTCTCATGTTTCCCTAATCACTCAATAATCTCTTTTGCATGCTTCTGAAGTCACACACTTGAGTAAGGGTTCCATCTATTCTCATTTTTATCCACATTTCCTTATATTGTTACATCCTTTTGGTTTCATTTAAAAATGATGGGATATATTTTCAAACATCCCCATACTTCCCTTATTATTTTTAAATGACGAGATACCTCTTTATATCTCATTAATCCCTCCCACGTACACTAGTTACCATGTAGAAATTTCATAATATTTATTCCTTTTCTCTTCTTTCTTCACGTTTCATTATTTTGTTAGGACTTATATTTCCAAATTCCTTATGTTAGGACATATATTTATATGACCTTATTACTTTTTATTTCATTAATATATGATTAGATACCTCTTTTTCTCTCATCAACCCTTTTTGTGAATTTTTATATCACGTCATTAGGCTACTGAAAGTGCACCCTGAATCCCCATTCCAAAATAATTGTGTAAGTGAATACTATACCCATTCCATATCAAGGGTGTACACTTTTATACACATATACCTTTTTATTTAGTACTTACATGTATTCATTCCACACCCCTTGATCATGGAATTTTTTTTTGATAATGAATGAATCCATTCTTTATGATCGATGTCGCACACTTAAGAATGAGAATGAAATGAAAGTGATAGGTGCACCTGAAATTATATAGAACTCCAATGCATTGGGTAATATTTAGTATTATGATATGACATGTTGGGATAGGGGTTTACCTGATTCCTTTATGGTACATTTTCCACTATGATGTCTTGGTAGTTTAGCCTTGACCTATGTTGCAATGTTTTAAGTTGTTTCCACATTTACATGATATGATTATCATGCTATATCATACCTTTATGTTCATGATTATTTTATGCTCCATTGATATGCCTATTTTATAAAATGTGTTTTATTCCTTTTTTTATTCCTTTTTTATTCCCTTATTAGGCTTTAAAGCTCACATATTTTTTACGTATGTCCTTAGGTTATCCCATTTAATGTTAAGTACGAAGGAATGTTGTTGTCATGTAAAAGATGTTTTCAATAATTATGTTGTATTTCATGTTTTAAGTTGTTATATATTGTTTCTAATTTCCCAAGACACTATACTTCTTGATCATTCAGGTTTTATTATTTTTAATTGCATGTCATTAAATCATGTATGAATGTAATAAAAAGAATAGGTTTATTATAAACATTGTTCATGTGAGTAAGTTCCAGGTTTGGTCTTGGAATTGATCACCTCGTAGAAAAGGTCTCATGCCAACCTGGATATGTATTTTATCCAACTATGGGGATTGAATATTTTACATTATAATAGTTCTATAATGCCTCAAATTATTTATGTGGAAATCATATTGTGTATTTCCATTTCCATAATGGCTCAAATTATGAGTGAAAATGGTTTTGTGGATGTGGAATTGGAAACTTGTATGTGTGATCTGTTAATCTTTCAAAATGTGGTAAGATTTACTTTGATCATTGAATTTTATTTCCTAGGAAATTTTATAAGTTTATATTAATGTACATCACAAATATAATTTCCCATTAATGATGATTGGTGGGGTAAATGTGACATCCCAAACCCGGTTCACTCAACTGTAATCAAACCTGGTTAGCCACATGGCTTCAAGAATGCATCTCCATATGCTAGAGGATATCGACTAGTAGTGAGGGTATATGTTGGAATAGTGGGTAGAATATTCCATCATGATAATAGTTTATCATACTGGTATAATCATATCAATCAATAGTGGAAGCATATAAAATAACTAAACATCTAAAAAACAAACACCCATTATATAAATAACCAATTCATATTATCATACAATTTAATATACAATGATGGTCATGGAATTCCATATAAAATATAGAATTTACATGAAAATAAAAATCAATTACTACAAATTTATCAAAAGGTAAAAAAATCCCAAAGAAACTATTCATAAATTGCATCACCAGCAATTGAGCGGTCATATGCACTCATGCTCCTATGAAACAATGAATCAAGAACCACCAATCATATGATTTCCTGTAACTCCACATACAACCATGAATTCTATATGGTTAACCAATGTCAAATAAAATTTGGTGTGAGATAACACAGTAATCCACCACCAACGGTGTCTATAACAAGTCCAGTTTGAGCATATAAGATGAAGTAGTGTGTAGATATAATATGTGTAGAATTAATGATAATAGAATTTATATTTTTATGTCTATGAAATCGCACTATGATTAGGAAACTAAATCATAATTGATAACTAAAAATTATGGAAATTAATTATCGACAATATTTTATACTGAGTAATCATGTATCGTGCCAACAATGGCTAGGGTTTAAGGAGTAGAAAAGTCCCAACCATACAAGTAAGCTATGTAAGTCAAATAAATTCAAATCCAAGAAGTAAAAATTTCCAAGGCATCATAGTGACTCAATTAAACCAATTAAATTGGATCTGGTGAGTAGTAATGTTCAAGGAATCTTAATAAGGTGTTCAGATCCAAGGATATAAAATTTCAGTGGCATCCTAATATGGTCATCAGATCCAATGGGTTGAAATTTCCAAGTCATCCTAGAAAACTAATTAAACTAGATCCAAGGATTATAAATTTTTAATGCATCAAAGTATGATGGAAACATGGTGTATATATGTTCAAGGTATCAAATTAATCTAGATATATAGAGTAGAAATGTCCATGGAGACTAAGTGGTTCATTAGTACCATATTTTGAACCCTCCATTATCATCACAATTAAATATTCCATAAACCTTTAATTTAATAATTTCCCTAATCCCTTAATAATAATATACAATCTAAGTGATTAACCATTTAATACCTTTTATTTACAAATTAAAATGTTCTATAAGGTTCTTACAATTGTTAATAGTTCTATTAATTACCATATTAAATTCTCAATTGTACAAAGAGAGCTCAACACACCCCAATGGTGGAATAATCATGGTAAAATGAATAACCCACTCCATATATGGTTCATTTGAGTTAGAAAACATGTAACCTTATATAAGGTAATGACTAATTTTCTTAAACATGAATTTAACATTTAACTCAAATGTCTATTAATTTTGGATGCATCGCCCAAAAATTTTGGTGTGAAACATAATTGAAATAATATATATAAATAAATATAATTTTATGTAAAAGGTATAGATCACATAATCTTTTCATATATATGATTACTTATTAAGACATGGCCTCTAATTTGGTCTAGGTTAGAAGAAAATGGAAGAAGGGATGAACTTGCAAAAAATAGGGCATATCATCTTGCACCAAAGTAACTCAGTTTATGAGAAGAGAAAGAGAAACATTAGGATCCTAAAGAGTGAATAACTCACCTAAATATATACAATAGGACAAAAAAGTATAATCATACATCAGATATAGGAATTATCAAAAATAATAAGTTAAATTCTTGAGGATATCACAAGGGACATAGAGAAACGGTCTGCTAGAAATGAGAAATAAATAATGGTGAAGGATTTAAATAAATAAATCAGAATAGTCATTCCCCTTTAAGAACTCGGTTGAATGGTTTGAGTAAATGGTTGGCCAAAAAATGTGCTAATCATTCCCCATGTACATCCTCAAGACCCCCCTCATATGGTCATGGTGCATGGTTAGAAAAAACTGTGTGCCAATCGTGCATTTTATATCTGTTAGAAACTTTTGTAGCACATACCCAGGTGTGTGGAATAGTTTTCATGGTTTCCTAAAACCAAGAAGCCCTTAATAGTGGAATTGAATACCATTCATAGTTATATCAACCCATGTTTCCTGGGTGTAATAGTTTTCACTAACCGTTTAGCCTAACTTACTCCTCTTAAAACATGGGGTCTAGGTTCCATACAAGTCACAAACACACTCATTTCCTCAGTGGACCCACTAGTTACTCTAGTAACGATAAAACTATAAAATTATGATGAAACTAAAAAGTTTCCATATCTCATGTAAAATACTTTTTCTTATAATATTCCACCCTTAAATAATTTTTTCTTCAGATTAGACTTCCATGGGAGTTCAAGCATCATCTGAAAATAACATCAAACACTGGGAAGGTAATATTTCTATCACTCCCAAGTTATATCAGGTACATGAATATTCTACCACATCACCCATACATGAGTAACTTACTATCTTGGATAAACTTCATGCCTCTATCAAAAATACAGATATTATGCACCTTAAAAGATGTATCTACCTCTAAATAAACCTCATCAGGCTGATGAAAGTGCAATGGATCAAAATGATATCATTGAAGATGAGATATGTGGGGGACGTCATGCATGGATCAGTACCTATGAATAAACTGTAGTCAATAGTTGGTCATCCTAACTCTCTCTATAATTTAGGAGGACCTAAAATAGTGAGTGGATAGATTCATTTGTTTCTAAATTTCTCTTTTCCCCAGTCTAGGTGAAACTCTCAGGAAAACCCAACTCCCCACCTCAAACTCTAGTGGTCTTTTAAAATTATCGGTTCATGAATTATTTATAGATTGAGTTATAAAAATATTCTTCCTAATAAGATAAACCTACTCTAAAGACTCTTGAACAATACAAGGACCTAGTAGAGCTACATCTCTTTCATCTAACCAGCACAGTGGTCAGCAAAACAACCAATATTATAGGGCCTCATAAGGAGCCATCTATATGGTCACCTGGAAGCTATTATTATTTGAGAAATTGGTGAGAGGTAAGTGTTACTCCCAAGAAAATTTGAATTCTAGGATTCATTCATCCACCATGAACTCCAAAACATGTATCATACGATTTGAATAAACATCGGTCTATGGGTGATAGGCTATACTCAACAGTACCTATGAACATCATTCCCTCTACAACCCCTTCTAAAATGATGATGTGAATCAAGTTTCTATTTCCATATATGATTGAATGTGGAACCTCATAGAGGTGTATGATCTCCTGAATGTAGTCCCTCTTGAGCTCATACACTAATAGAGTCTCCCAAAAAGGTATAAAATGGGTAACCTTTGTCAATATATCTATGATCTCCAATATGATATAACTTCCCTATGGTGATCTAGGAAATCATGTCATAAAATTGATGGTGACATCATCCCATTTTCACTCAATAAAATGTAACAGTTGTAAAAGTCATGATGGTATCAGTTTCTCTTCCTTCACCTATTAATAGGTAGAACACAGAGTAAAAAAACAAGCAATCTTTCACTTCATCCCAGCCACCAGTATTGATGGTGTCAGTCAGGATACATTTGGTAAGACCGAGATGCACATACCAAATCGAGGCATATTACTCTCACATCAAATCCTAATGTATGTATGTAAGAAACAATACAGGTCCATGGATATGAAAGATCTCATCCTCATTAATTATCCAACTAGGTGGCGAGTAATCACCTACAACACTCTCCCATATGATCAAGCCATTAGAATCTAATAGCTTCATTATCATCACTCTATCCATAAGTGAAGAGGTCACTGATAATGATTCAATTATAGACTATCCATGAAGGTCCGGAATCTCTATGTTCATATAAAAAATAAGACAATAATATGCCACTCACTACTAGAATACGGAACTGTCTATGTCTAATTTCTCCTACTATGAACATCTGAAACTACAATTACCTCTCTAGGAATAAAGGAATGATAAAAATCAAAAGATTTTAGAAATTCAACACACCTTCATTTCCTAATATTCAAGTCGCATTGTGTAAATATGTACTTGGGGATTTGTTTTCTCTGTGTATACCACAAAACACTCAATTAATAAATAATGCCTCTAGTGATGTAAGGGATGAACAGTAGCAGATAACATAAGATCATTTGTCAAGTATTTCCTCTTGTGGGGCCTCAACTAGAGAGAACTGTACACCATGACTCACTAATCCTACATAATTTATTCTCCTATTCCGATACTTGATGCATCACAATATACAATATAGATTATTCCTGGCATTGGAAGAATTAGTATTGGTGTTTATTTCATTATCAATTTCATCTATAGAAAGGATGAATATGACCATATAAACATCACACACTTCTTAGTAAAGCTCTTAATAAGTGCTTATAATTTTGATAACTCTTGTATGAAGTGCTTATAATAACTGGATATCCCCAAGAAACACTATATATAAAAGATGTTATTGGGATTATTCCATGAAACTACTTCCCTCACCATATCTAGGACAACTAATACTCATGTATCTGAGATAATATGACCCACTAAGTTAATTAGATCCATTAAAAAGTGGGACTTTTTTAGTTTTAAATATAACTGATTATCTCTTAGTGTATCGAATACGATCTCAATATATTTTCCATGTTCTTGTTGAATGTGAGAATACACCAAGATATATCAACAAAAACCACCACAAATTAGTCAATATATTGATGAAAAACCAAATTCATCATTTCAATGAAAACTTCTAGTACATTCATGTGACTAAAATTCTTGACAAAATTATCATACCATCCATATCAACAATGTCATTTTATACAAGGTATATCTGATGGCCTATCACACACCTCGTGATAACCCAATCTCATATTAATCTTTTACAATACTATATCTCCTTAGAGATAGTCAAAGAGATCACCTATATAATGAAAATGATATCAGTTATAAAATGCAAACTATTTAAATTTATGATAATCCACACATAAATGAAGGGTTTCATCCACTTTCTTGGTGAAAAGGATTGATGAAACCCATAGACAAGTGCTAGGTCATAAAAACACCTTTTATTCTCAGTCATCTTTATACCTATTGAGATTCTATAACTCAATAGTATACTTAATGTAAAGAGGAATGGATACAGGTGCAGCTCAAGGAACTAGATCGATGGAAAAACCTTCCTTTCTCTTAAGAGTTATTCTATAAAATTCATCCCGGAAAGAATCCCTGAAATGATAAACAATTGTTTGTAAATATTCCCAATGTGTTCCCTAATCATTCAAATATAATATAGTAATATGAGTTTTCATCCCACACATCACATGATTCTCATGTCCATCTCATCTCACCTAGAGATCCTATTCATCCATGTGAATAAAACTCCCACCCTCTCGTGATGTGAAGGTTGACCTTTAGTGATAAAAGTCAACCTAATAATGAAAGGAAACAAACCATTATCTCCTAATTGTGATGTCCAAACCTATCATCTCAAGGAAAAATAGGTTCTATAAAAAACAACACCCACCTATCACAATGGGTAACTCCTTGCACTAGAATACACTCTCTGATCATATCCCTATTGGATTATCAAGTGTCATCATTCCATATGAATACTAAACATCGAGCCTAAGGCCCTCTAAAACATGCATAGATATTAAGGAATTAGATACACAAGTAGCGAAAAGATAAGATATTAACATATAGGCTACTAGAGTATTACCTCTCACCATAGATGTCTTGGAACTCTTCTCCTTAGGTATCAGTTTCACTATATAAATCTAGCCTAATTTGTGGCCCTAATATACAACTTTAATACTATGAGAAGTTCTACTCTACTAGTGTTGTAAATCTGTTTTTTGCCTACCCTATCCTTGACCACCACCTCGACCTGATCAGACGGTCTCACTCTAGATCCCTTCCTGATGAAAATTTATTGTCCAACTATTGAAATTAGAGTTAGTAAAAACCCTCTTGAACTAACTGCTAGATGAATGGTCTTGAAAAACTAATGTAGATAAACCATACTGCTGTAAGCTCAATACTATATTGGGCTTCTGTCACACTGAGCCCTCATGTGTATCTACTTCCCACACAAATCATAGGAAACAAAACTACTATAAATCATGCCCTAGTTGGAATTCTGCTGATGAGAAACATCAAAAAATCTCTTCCTATCACCTAACACTACACCACTAGGTTGATAATTTGAACTAACTTTATCTTCACCCCCATCCTCCCCCAGGATAAAATCAGTAATCAGTTCCTGATTTATTTTTTTAGATATGGCGTAAATAGGGAATAAATTATCCAATGATCGTATTTTATACCTGAGAACATACTCTAATATCATAGTTATATATAACACATCACTTAATAGAATATCTTTGAAACACTGATGATCCATAAAATGGGCTTAATAATCAATGACTGATAGTGTGTCGTACTCCAAGTGTATAAAATCTCTGGCTCTATCGTCCCTCGACATCATGTGATAAAAATATTTATAAAAGGTTGTAGGGAAATCTATTCAATCCATATCTTAATGACAACATTTCTGAGTAATCATTCCCCACCATCTCTTAGCGGAATACTGAAGCATTTTTGTAGTGACATTAACTCTCTTATAGAAGGTGTCTTGAGATGGTAAAAAATTAATATCATGGCCTCTATCCATGGATTTATAGCCTACAGTCCTCCATCCCCAAAAAATATGGTTAGATGCAACTACTGAAACTCACATCAAAAATCTTCCTTGGTTGAGGCAGGTCCCAGGGCTCCCTTATTGATCTTCATAAATCATAGTAACCCATCTAAAAACCTATAATTAGTGACCATATCTAGTATAACCGAAATTTTCATAAGATTCACTATAGGAGGACCTACTGGTGGCTCAGGTCCCACCTCTTCCAATGTACGGTTGTCATCGCCCTCGTAATTCAAATCTAGAGGCTTTCATGGTGGAATATATCTATAATTCTGAGAAAATTCCTCAAACAATATGTGGTAATGATAGGATCACACACACACACACACATATATATATATATATATATATATATTTGTGTGTGTGTGTGTGTGAATAGGATAGTCGCAAGACATCCTTATCACTAAACACACCCCTCTGCTTGCTCCTAAAGCTAGGTCTGGGTGACAAACATATCAAAAGATAAGAAATATACATTGCCTACTACCCACTAATAAGGCTGGATCAGGGTGAATTTATCTTCTATATGTCAAAATTCCTTATATATAGAGTTTCAATTGTAATTTATAGGGTAAAACTCCATTTAAATTACAATTGGAATCCCTATTTAATGGTGAAAATTAATTTAAGAATTCAGTTTCATTAAAGTTCATTCTCATTTATATAACAATTTTATTTAATGGTGGGATTATTATATCATCGTTTCCAATTTATAAGGGCACATACTCCTTATAAATTGAAATTTGGTTTCTATTTAACCACAACCAATCATTTTTAAATTCCCTTCATAAAATGTTACCACAGTTTCGTGGGAATCTAAATAAAGTCACTAAACATACTATAGGCAATTCATGTTGTAATTAAATGTGACATGGTATAATGCATGACATATAAACCCAGAAGTCACTATACTGATGCATGATGAAATTTTTCATTGACATATCATTTAAGGATAAAAATATATGCTCATAAGGAACCTCAACCATCAAGCGCCTAACCAAATAGTCAAATCAAGGAAACTGTAATTTGCATAATCCAGAACAACATGTCCCATCCCATGTAATTTGTATTTTTTCTATATCTGAGTTGTCTACTCCCAAGTATAGGCTCATAACCTATTCATGAAAAATTTTATTTCACCTCCCTACCATCACAAAAGAGTAAGGTAAGTAAAATAAAAGAAAATAACTCCTCTAATAACATTTTATGGTGTCCTAGACCTTGTTCACTCAATATTAACCGAACCCAGTTGGCGATAAGGCCTCATGCACACCTCCCCATATGCTAGAGGATGCTGACTACTAGTGAGGGTCTATGGTTAAATAGTGGGGAGACTATAACCTCAATATCAGAGTGTATCATAGTGGTATAAACACATCAATCAATAGTAAAACCATATAAAATAACTGAATAGCTGATGAATAAACATCCATCATAAAAATAACTCATTCATCAAATCCAACAATGAATTATATAATGATGACGATGGAATTCAATAAAAAAACACTGGAAAAATAATACAATAGGCATCTAGTACTATAAATGTATCAAAATTAAAAAAATACCAGCAAGACTATCCCTAGATATTATCCCAAGCCATAGCCCAATCCTGTGCTTTCATACTCCCAAGAAATAACAAATCAAGCACCACTATTGGTACTAAAAAAACATACATATAATTCAATGAATGCTACAAGACATGATCCCAAATCATATCATATTTTACAAGCTTTTATTTGATTAGTTGGGGAGCCAAAATAGAATAACGGATCAGAAGTTATGTTCGTTTGAATTTAGACTGCTGAAAATGGCCATCATGGATGATTTTGGGGAAAAGTATGGTTTTTCACGCAAGAATGGAAAATTGTTGTGCATGAATGGTTATTTTTTTTGAAAAAAAAATATTTTATTCAGAAACAAAATCTTGGGTGAAAAATGTCGTACAAACCCTTTTTACGCACCCAATATGATGTCATCTTCTGCCCCGACCACCCGAAAAATGTCCAAGCAAGGTGCATGCAGATTTATAGAGGCGCATGAAAGATCGACATGTGCATGAAATATTCCTACATTACCAATGTGATGTATCTCAAGAATGATTTGAAAAGTACCTTTAAAATGGATTAGGATGGTGTTCACGTGTTTCGAGGTGCGCACGCAAGATTCTTATGCGCATAATACGACGTCAAAATGCCCCTTTGCATGCATGCCCATCGTAGGGTGTGCAGAAGATCTTTTCTGCGCCCAAAATCTTATGTGAAACTACTCACGGTTTTGCCTATAAATACAAGTGCACCCCCCCTCCACTCGGGGCATGTCCCTAGAGGTCGGACGCTGCTCTTAAATGCGTAATACCACCTCTTCCGCACATGTGGGGAAGAATGGAACCCTCTATATGAGATCTTTCATGATAGGTCCCATATGGGTTTTTCATCACGTGGGACCACTATGGTTTGATCCTCTCACGGCCAATTTTTTTCATATTTCAGGTACACATGATTTTTATCTTGCATTCAAGATTCAATTGATGCACACAAAACATCCAATCTTGAGCACAAAACACCAGTCTTGCGCTCAAAACTCCAATATTGCACGTATTCGATCCTATGTGTAAAACATATTACATGAAATAGTATATAGTATTGTGACCATTTGTATAAACTATGGGAGCGTTGCACCCCTTAACCCCTGCTCAGCTTTACTGATGGCCTGCAGTCCCAGCCCTCCAGGCCGGTCCCTTCTCCATAGTCACTGAACCCCATCCAAAATCGAGAGTCTCACTGTGAACCTTTTGGGTCGGGACGTCAACATTTTCCGTTACGCCCTTATGTGCACCCTCTTTCCACCTATGGAATACCATAATTAGATATACTCCTCCACACTCCATTAAATATCTTGAGTTGATATAATACTCTCGGTCCCTTCCCCATGTCATGAGTTGAGATTCTCTTCTTCAATTCCCTAAGTACCTTGATTCGAACCATTCCTCGAGCAACTCCTCCAAACCCCATCAACTGGCTGTTGTGATGGATTAAACCAGAAAGGGAAACTCTTTTATAAGTCCCACACCAGCCATTTCTAGGAAGCTTATACCTAATAGTCCTCTCTACATGTTTATAAACTATAGTATACCCTATATGAAGAATATAGGATGCCACTAACTCTAAATAAGATAAGCCTTCTGTGACAATCTTAAGATGTCGATAGTCCTCACTACATGACTTTAAAATGTATATTACCTATCATTCAATAATAGGATGCCTCTTGTTCCAAATAAGATATTCCTTATGTAAAAAACATAATATTCCTCATGCCATGATTACATTAGCTTAATTTCAATAGCATGGGAATCCATTCGACAATTCCACCACTCCACCTTGTTCTTAGTGTGTCCTTAATTTATAAAATCATCCTGTTTTATGAATGAAGGGGCCCCCTAATAGCCTGGTCCCATGCCACATCGGCTCACCTATCATTTTGTTCCAATGCCCTGAAAGACCTTGGATGACACTTTGAGTTTTCCCCCATGTTTTAAATACTGTCAGTAGTAGGCCCCTGTTTGATTGTTTCCATCTCCGGCTAACATGATGTGGATGCTTCAATTCAAATAAGGTCCGTATTTATCTCCCTTTATCATGCCTCTCCACTGTGTTCTGAATTTTGGTCATGTGATTCACACTTTTCATCTCCATTTTTTGGATAGATTCTGATTCCCTTGGTGTTATCCCGCATGTGCACTAGCGAATAGGTGTAGAACCCAATTATATTCCTCAACCCACTAGTGAGTTGGGAGACCCTCATGGCCAGAAATGAGGAAGACATTACGTCCAACTTCCATGCATAAGCCCCATCCACCATTGCCACTCAATTATGGAACACATGCAGTCTTTGTGTATTCCTTGAGCCCCTTCAGTCGAACAACAAGGAATTTGATCCTTTCTATTTCCATACAACGTACGTAGGAAGCCTCCCTATGGTTCAAGCCCCTCATCCATCAATACCGACCACTTTACGTCAGTTCACCATCATCCTTAATGACTTTAAACTATATTCCCTTTCTGTCCTACATGATGTCAAATTGTATGCTTTCGAACTATTTTGGTTTTCATCCTTATCTCCTAGACAAGGTACATAAAAATCAACCCTAAGTTTCAACCCCAAACAATGGTAAACTTCAGTGTCCCCTTTGTTGGGATTCACACCCTTGGTCCATTACAAAGTGGTGTTAGACTGGCTCTTGGGCATCTAACCATGCATAAGCCCCACACTTTTCCATACTCCTCTAACCAAGACTACCCCTCTTATGATGGGATGCTAACCATGCATGAGCCCCATCATGTTCCTAGGTCATTGTCATTTGTATACACCCCAACTATATGCCTCATTATCAAATACATGGACTTTGATTTACTGCCATGGGGATAAATAAGAGGCCACCCCGAGGTTAAATCCCATCACCCATGTCTCATTCTGGTCACTCCCCTAAGTCCTTTATTTTTCTGGAAGTTTATGCCCCAACCCAGAGGTTCTACACATTTTGGGTCCCATCCATGTATCCATTCTCACAGGTCACCTATTCAAGTGTCCCATCACCCCACCAAACTACGTGGACATTGATTCCCATTCATGGGGATACATAGTACTCCTTCATGATGTTCAATCTCAATACTACCGCCATCTTCACATTGGATCCATCACATTCACCATCCACACTCTTGGTTCAATCTCTCATCATCCATCATGATCCTTACCAAGGCTTCCACATCCCTGTGAGATCATTCCATCCATCCAATTACTGCACTTTTCATCCCCTAGGCATTCAACCATGCATAATCCCCACACCATTCAAATCTATCCAACCAAGAGTGTCCCACTTCTGACGGGCTGCTAACCACGTGTATGACCTAGCATGTATTTGGGTTATTGTCCATTCTGTACACCCTTATCCCATGATTCAACCTCTTGAACTACATGGGGTTTTATCATTTTCTTCTACACAGGGTATGTTAGAGGCCTCCATGAGGTTCAATCCCAGCCAATGGTAAACCTTGTTGTTCCACTTTCTAGGGTGCACTTTCCCTGATCCGACCTCAGTGGTGTCTAGACCAGACTTCATAGTGTGATATCTTACCTTTATGGGAAACACCACCCTGGGTCCTCTCTCATTGAGTGTTATAATACATCCATTAAATGTCCCCCTTTCTAAGGTTCACTTTCCCAGATCCTCCCTTAGTGGTGTCCAGATCATACTTCATGGTGTGATAACTTCCCCTTATGGTACACACCACCATAGGTCTACTCTCATTGAGAGTTTTGATCCATCCATTCGGTGCCCCATTTATTGGGTGAAATTTCCCTAATAATCCATCATTGGTGTCTATATCAGACTTCATGGTATGATATATTCTTTAATAGGACACACTACCCTAGTTCCGCTCTCAAAAAGAATTCTAATTCATCCATCTGGTGTCCCCCTTTCTGGGGTACACTTTCTTTAATCTGCCCTCATTGGTGTCTATATCAGACTTCATGGTGTGATATCTTCACTTTATGGGACACATGACCCTGAGTCCACTCTCATTGAGCATTCTGATCCATCCACCCAGTAAACACTCAATGTGCTCTCTCTTAGGGATGTACCAATCCGATCTTCCTGCATGGGGAATTCTGATAAATCCCATTTTGTCTCTAAAAGATGTTAAACTCACAACATACCTCATGTTAAACATCAGAAGGTGAGGAAAATCTCAGAAATATGCACCTAGAATAAGGCACCCCATGATCAATTTGGGATTCCTTGGGTTTTGCAACCTTTAGATTCACTCTTATCAGGAAGAATACGGTTGGCCAATTCCCAAGCATCTAGAGATGCCTCAACATGTCTATTGGTGCCATCTTCTCTAACAGATGGTTTCTTCCCAATCAATACCCCTTGGAATGTCTTGACAAATGCTACATAACTAACTGGTTTCCATAAATATTTGGTGTCAGGAATGAGATTCATGAACAAAGACTCAAATATATGAGGGACACCTGGGCTAGGAGAAGAATTTTGAGGAATCCATAGAAGGAGATACCAAAATCCCATCATCCCATTTCGATCAAGGAGAAAACATCTCTGAAGAATCGATGGATGTCACCCAACATTGGAAAGTGGGAATGGGGGAAATGATCAGTGCATCCCAATGTACAGGTGCATGCCCCAGCGAAAGCATCCGAAACAATCACCATGTAAATTATTTCTTCTATCCCCACCATCTTCAATGAAATTTATTCGGGTACCCAACAACGGCCTTAACAGACTATGATATAACACTCAATAGGTCACCCCCAATAGTGTATATAACATGTATAGTTTCTTTATATTAGTTGAAGTAGTGAGTAGATATACCAAGAGTAAAAGAGATAATAATGTAAGTGATATTTTTCAGACAATCAAGCCTCATTATGATCAAGAAACTAAATCATAAGTGATAGTTGTAAAGCATTGTAAATCATCATCGGTAGTGGTATATTTAAAAAAATCATATATTATGTTGACATGGTCCAAGATACATGGAGTATAAATGTAAAATTAATCTGTGTAAGCTAAGTTAAATAGATAAACTTGATCCATAGAGTAAAAATATCCAAGTCATCTTAGTGAGTCAAGTAAACCAATTAAATTGAATCCATGGAGTAGAAATTCCCAATGCATCCTAATATGGTTTTTAGAAACAAGGAGTACAAATGTCCATGGAATCCTAATATGGGTGTCTGATCCAAGGTGTTGAAATTTCCAAGGCATCATTTGAAGCTAATTAAACTAGATCCAAGGAGTTAAAATTTTCAAGGAATAATAATATGCTAGATCCTTAGTGTAGAAGTTTATAAAGAATATAAGTTAGACATATTCATAGATTAGAAATGTTTTTGGAATCTAAGAGGGTCATGAGTTCCATACCATAAACCCTTTATTATCATCATAACCAGTTCATTCACCATTTCCTAAACCATTCATCTAGTTATTTCACTAATCCCTTCATAATCATATACAATACAAGGGATTAACCATTTCATACCTTTAATTAAAAAATGAAATTATACAACAAGGTTTTTACAACCTTTAAAAATTATATTAATTACCATATTTAATTATCATTTGTAAAAAGTGATCTCAGCACACACTAAGGGTGGAATAATCAGGTTAAAAATGTAGAACCCACCCCATGGGTTGTTCAGGTTGATTATGAAAACCTCTAACCTTATATAAGGGAAAAATGGAATGTATTAAACATGAATTTAACATTTAACTCAAATTTATATTAATTTAGGAAGAATCACCAAGAAAGTCTGATGTGTGACACCATGACCACAAGTTTTAAACAACTATACTTTTAGGGAAATGACATAAACCACCTACTGTATTCCCATAGAGGAGTACTAATATAGACTCATACTCAAATTTGGTCAATAAAAAAAGAAACTAGAAGAATGTATTAACACACTATTAATATAGAATATCATATTTTACCAAAATAAATCAATCTATGAGTATAAAAATTAAGAAATGAGCCTAATGAGTGAAGAAATCACCCGCGGTAATCCAACGAGTTGAACGAAAATCGAATCCTACTTTGGTTGGAGTAATTTCCACAAATCTAATGTTAAAGGATTTAGGATATCATTATGGAGGAGGAGAAATAGTCATCTAGAAATTAGAAAGAAAGATTGGTGAGGGGTGTAAAGAAATAATTGAAAATGGACATTGCCCTTTTAAAACTAGGTTATGTGGTTTGTCTGCATGGTTTTCCAAATTTTTCACCAACTGTATTCCATGTACTACTTTAAGACCCCCCCCCACACGATCATGGAACACAGTTAGATAAATTGTTTTCCAACCATGTGTTTTCCCTCTATCAAAACATATGCAGCACATGTATGGGCATGCGGCTTGGGTTTCATAGTTTCCTCAAACCGTGTCGACCCTTATAGTAAACTAAACAACTACACATAGTTTTATAAACTATTGAATCTTAGGAAATAGTTTTCTACTAATCATACAGTTCATCTTCCACTTCTAAAAACATAGGCTCCAAGCTGCGTACCAGCCCCAAACACCCCCTTTCCTCTACGGCTCTACTAGGTACTCCCATAACAATAAAACCAAGAAATTGTACTAAACTACAAAATGTTCCTTAACTCATAAACAATTTTGATTCTTATAGTAAATATTCAAAATAAATATTAGTTTTTCAAAATACCTAACTTTATTTAATGTTTCAAGTGGTTAGAAAGAGCCAAACCATGGAGGATATAGGTTCTCAATAATCATAAAACATTTTGAGTATAAAAAATATAATTTCATATAGCAAAATTGGTTTTTAAAATTAAGCATGTTCAAGTAATACCAATCATATAAAATTTATTTTCCTTGTTAAACCAATGAGTGTCGATAGTACCTTATAACATAAGGATTATAATGCATCTATAGAGGTATACCTAAATCAAATTGAGGAGAATGAAAATTTTAAATTAGTGTCTTTTCACAATAAAAATAATTTTGTCATGATGAATTTTTTTTTAATATATGCTCGGATGATATGGAAGAAGTAGCAGGGAAAAATCACATCTATTTTAAAAAATTTATTTTCAAATTGAAGTTATTTATTTTGATGACACTTTTTCCCCTATCATAAGGTTTTAAATGATTCAAATTTTTATTTATATAATTTCTAAAATAAATTAAATTGTGTTTCAAATTGACGTAATGTTAGTGTTATTTAATGTAGAACATAAATAAGTGGTTTACATTGAAATATAAAAATTATTTATTCCTTATAGTAATGTTTATTCAGTATGTAACTTGTAGAAATAAATTTATAGGCTTAAAAATAACCTTATACATGTTATTATAAGTTTTATTGTAGTTTTAATGTAATAAATTTTAAGAAATTAAATTTTAAAATATTTATTTATGTTAAAGAACATGAAAAAAATAAACTCATTATTATTTTTTATGTTTATGGCAGAATTTTTTTAATAATAAAGTAAATACTTCTGAGTAATTTTTTTCTCAAATAAAAAATATTTTTGAAATATAAATAATTTTTGAGGTAATATAAATTTTAGGTATTTATGTTTTTAATGCATAAAATTACAATTTTCTATCCTAATAAAAGTATTATCATGAGTTATTAAATATATTTTGAATAGAATAATAAAGAGAAGTATTAACTCTTATTTCACGTGGGGAATACGTTTTCTTGTATAGATAAAGAAAATTATTCATCAAAAATAAATATCAAAATATAATTGAAAGCCTTCTCTACTAATGAGATCAAGAACAACCATCATATTTTTTGTTACACTTTTTGATTGATTACAAAACAAATATAATGAAGTTTAATATTATAGAAATGGTGATTATACTTAATTATTTAAATTTATCTCTTAAATTTGGTATGAAGTATTAAAAATAAACATATTTAATTATTTATATATTTATCAATTTTTATTTTTGTAGGTGAGGTAAGAGATCAAAAATATACTTATAGAGGTTTATTCTTTATTGGAGTAAGATGAATTTATTTTCCCTCTAAGAAAAATGTTTTAATAACATCATGAAAAAAATAAGTTTAGTATATTGGAAAATCATGAGTTAGGACTCAAAAAATAAGGAAGAAGTCATAAATCTATGACATTTATATGGATGTTACATGTCTATTTATTATTAGGAATGGAGATCAATGTTTAATTTTTTTTAAATGAATTCTGTATAATATTCAGTTTCAAAGAATATCAATATCACACGCCACTATATCAATATAAAGGTTGAATGTATTGGACTCAACTTCGAATATGATTCAATGAATAAGAAAGTAATATATATATTGATCAATCCTTTGGTGAATGATCCCTTCTAACAATTTTATGTATAATTGGGAGTATATTACCTCCCAAAATCCTTATGATTTTATTAATTTATCTTTCATATTTTGTTAAATTTCATTTATTTACAAATAAGGACAATATATTTGGATTTTCCCAAGTAAAGGGTGTTGATTTATAATCAATTTCGGTGAAAACAATGGGTGAAGTTACTCATGGTGAGTTTCTTTATATGAGGATACAAGAGTGTGTTATTAAAAAATATATTTTTTATTACTGTATGTTTTTTTTCTAATGTTGGTTGATAAACATGTGTATTGTTACTTATTGTTTTTTATCAAGTTTCTAAAAAATATAAAGAGGGTATTGAAGAGCCCTTAAAGATTAAAAATTAATCCTTAATTGAATAGAAAATGGGAGAGATGAGAAAACACAATTCTATCAAATGGTGTGGTGTATAGATAACTCACAAATTGGAAGTATAATATTTATAGTTTCTTGAGTGAATTCATGCATGATAATTAAATCTATTTTCATTTTCTATTACTATAAATATACTCATGTATGATATGGGTATTAGTTGGTGTATGAATTGAATTAATATAATGATGATTTATTGAAGATTGTCAAATAATGTCACAATGCACACTAGTTGGACCATGATTATTTCTTGAGGAATTATGGATTCACTCATACACTGGTTTCATGTTATAGTACAAGGCCTCAAATTTTTATACATATAAGTAATTATGGATGGGTGCATGGTTTTTCACTACAATCACTGAGTCAAATCCTATTTTAATGTATTATGTAATATCACTATATTTCACACTATATTATGTCAGGATGAAGAACGTTTTTTTTTCTAATGGAATTTCATTGTTCATTGTTCATTTCGTATTTTATATATTCATGCCATAGTAATTTCTTATCTTTTTCAAGATTTTTTAATGCCCAAAAATATTTTACCATGAATAAAATGATAATTCCATAATGAGTTCAATATCACTATAGATTTTATGTATATTTTTATGGATTTTTATTGCTTAATTAAAATATATGATCCATGTTCTCAAATTTAATATTGATAGGAGATTATAGTTTAATATATGGTGTTATTACATGATTTTTAAATATTTTTAAAAATATATTGTTTTTTTTTAAATTTGTGAGTAAACATTGAGAAAGTATGCTAAATATTTAATGGATTATTTTAAGGGAATCTTGGATGGGTTTTTGAAGAAGAACAATAGATAACACATGATACAACCATAGAGACACATAAGGATTATTATTGAATATTGCTCATTTATTTGATAATTTTTTTCCCATCATTTTTGTAGTAAATTTCAAGGGCAAATTCAAGATGTATTCTCATACTCCTTGTTGATAATAAGATAAAAACATTTCACTCAATAAAAATAGTTGGATAACCTTGAAAAAATATCATGTGTCATGTGATACTAATTTATTTATCTCTATATGTCATCATAATGATTTCATGGTTTTATTCATTGATATTGTTCTTTAATCAAACTGGGAATAATTAATTTGAAATAATATTTTTATGGACCATTGATTCTTCCTTCTTAGTGGTCGATCATGTTTCACCTAGGATTGACACACAACTATGTATTTAGTCAAACAAAATATTATCCAATTAAAAGGTAAAAATATATCATCTTCCTAATATTTGAAGGGGAAAATTATTTTTTTCTCATTCAATCACTTTCATGCTGATAAATGTTTGCCTCTCACAAAATACCTCACCATGCACATAAAATTTTATTATTTTCATCGTGAATTGGTGTATTTAATTCAAGGAATAAATTAATAATGATATGATGTTAATATATTAAAATATATTTTCATATATAGTAACATCCAATGAAAACTAAAACACATGGGATTCTTATTTGGATATTAGTCCTAATTGTTGAGACCTGGAAATTTTAATTTTTCTTGTTCGTAAACTTTTATGTATTTTTAAAGAATA
Source organism: Viscum album (assembly GCA_963277665.1). Taxonomy (NCBI): domain Eukaryota; kingdom Viridiplantae; phylum Streptophyta; class Magnoliopsida; order Santalales; family Viscaceae; genus Viscum; species Viscum album. Next base: position 480,982,595 of record OY728134.1, read on the forward strand.
AGGGTAACATAGTCATTTTAAAGTTATTTAAATAGAATTTGGAGTGTATCATTGGATTCAAGACATGGAATACACCCTTAGATAGTGTTTTGGTACATTTTGAGCAAGTGGGATTTACTCATAAGTGATGGGTGGAGGGGAAATTTAATTATAATTTTTCTTATTTAAGTAATTCACATTTTATGGATTATTTTTATGAAATAAATAATCTGGAATTTTTATATTTTATGTGGTTAATGTGACATAGAAATGATAGGAGAAAATGGCACCCGATATTTCTGTGATAATATGACCATTTTAAATAATTAAGGAGGGGATTAAAATGGATGTATTTAATGGGGTGTAACTGAAGCTTTAGTGTGTAGATATGCTTGGTATTTATAGGAGATAAAGTAATGTAATTTAATTTTATAGAGGTTTGTTGGAAATTTTTCAAATTTCCTTTAGTAATACTTTAATCATGTAGATTATATCTATAGAGAGAACCTTTGGTTATGGCATCATGGTGGATTGGATAGGGATTAATTAAGAATGGGATTATAGTGAAATTATCGATGAAAGTCATCATAGGATTGAAGGATTTCATTCAGCAAGTAATCATAGCTGAAATTATAATCTCTTTTATAAAATTTATAAATATACCATGTTTATGAAACTCCATGTTAGGAAAAAGATTTAAAATAATCTATAAGAATTAATATGTGGTAAATTGAAATTATATATTATTGATGAATATAGAATTGGTTGAATAATTATTGTTGTTGGATAATTAAAATGGGATAGATTGTTAATTAGTAAATTATTATTAAAACTAATAATTTTTTTAAATGAGATGTGGAAATTGTTAGAAATATTATTCAATGAAAAATAGAACATTGAATTTATAGTGATGGAAAATTATTAATGGTATGAAATGATTATGAAATGATAAATTATTATTTAATGTTATTTAAAATTTAGAACATAATTATTTGATATGTGGTCTCTAGTGAGAAATCATTGTTGGATATTTTTGTAGTTATTTTTTGAAATATTTTTTAATTTCCAATGTTGAACATAGATCCCAAATTAGTGGAAATACATAAAAATACCTTGGAAGTGAGGTAGGTAAAATTTATGAATTTTTACACTAGTTATAGAAAAATATCACAGGGCCATGAAATATTATAATAAATGTGTATAATTATTGGTGAGGGTGAGGGATGATGTGGCAGTGGGTTACATAGGATTATTCCCTATTCTAGAGATGGGAGGACCATTTTTTAAGTGAGTTACATGGGGTGGTGTGAGTTATATAGGATTGTTAAAAATTGGTATGTGGATGTGGAATTTTTAATGGGGGTCATTTTACCTAATAATTTTCAGATATATTGATTTTGGGATGAGATAATGGTGGTGGTGGAATGTGAATCTATTAGGAACCCCTAGATAACCTCTCTAGTGTGAATTAGTTGAGGTGGGTATGTGTAATGGTATAGTGGATGATTTTCCTTGACCAAATGAAAATCCTGATATGCATTGACTATGTGGTGAGGTTTTAAAACTGTTGTATAGCCATTATATTAGGATTTTTAGTGAAAAATTACTCTTTCTTATATAAAATTTTGGTAGAACTATGTTACAACATGTTATATGTTTTGATGTTATTAAATTTCATGAGGAAATTTGTATATGTGATGAGAAGTGATGGATTATCTAGGTGTGTTTTAAGATATATGATGAGGAATATTAGGATGATGTGATGTTAGTGTGGATGATATAGCTATCCATAGTGGATATGATAGTGATGACACATGTTTAGGTGGAGAGATTACCTAAGGGTGGACACCCAGTAATATAGTGAGAGTTATTGATAGTGGAAATATACCCATGCAAGTGAACCACAACCAAACTATTGAATTATACTTAGCAGGTTCCCTAATAGAGGATGGCTACTTGATTATAGAGGTGTGTTATAGAAAGTTACATATGGGTGGAGAGTTTCTCAATAAATATGGTAGTTAAATTATATTGATATCCTTTTTCATTTAAAACTACATAAGAATATTATAGCGAGGTCCTCATGAGTGGTTGACTACTTCAGTGTGGATTGGTGTGGGTGGTTATTATATATGTGGTTATATATTGAGGTGTGAAGATGGTGTGATGTGGTATGGAAACTGTAATGTGGTGGAATATAATAGAATTGGTTGTATAGTTCACTCTTGGTATATTCTTATGATTGATTGTTTTATTTTATTTATTCCATATATAAATTCATTATCTTGCTTCATTCTTATGGAAACTTGTGAGTTATATGGAGGAACCTATTGAGAATATTTTTTATTCTCACCCCTAATTTATATAATCGATTTTTATATTATATATAAAAAAAATTTAGTGTTGATGGGTGACCTTAGCTCTGAACATAGGATAATTTTCAAAGGTTTTTAATGAATTATGTTTTTCTTGAGTTATAGTATAGATGATAAACATTTTGTTGTTTTACCATTATTGCATGACTTTTTATGAAATGAGATACATTTATATAAATTATTCATTTATTTAAGTAGGTAAATTAATTATCTTATTCATCGTCTTGAGGAGATTTATTTTATAAAGGGTAATGTATTCCATTTTTGTGTTATAATATACCCTTGGTACTAGTCACCAACCCACGGCCTATTGAAGTAGATATTTAGTGGTCATACTCAAACTCATCATCAGATCAGGTGGAGTCCAATAATGGGGAGGTCATAATAAGATGGTATTAGACAACTTTTTTGATATAAATTTTTTGGTGGGCATTAGTGAGTATTTCATGAGTGGTAGGGTAGTATTACTACTTTAACAAAGTATACAAACTATGCCAAGGAAACTAACTTGATCTATAAAGAACCTTATGATCTATGTCAGGAAATTATAACCTATAGATCAATAATTATGTAATAGTATATTGACAAAATGGTATCATAATAAGTTTGGATTCATACATCATATAGATTTAGGTCATGATAATTTTTTATGATATTTTTGAGGTTATTTCTCACGTGAGGGAGAATAATATGAAGATGCGGTCAGATGTGTGGCTAATGTGGTGGTGTGGATAATCATTCCTCATATATATATATATATATATCCTTGGGATGTTTTTGGTTTATATTTATATAGTTATACTAAATTTTTATTCCAACTTTAGGTTCATTAAGAATATATTCAATAAGAACCTAAGGTTGTGCCATAGAGAGTAAAACCAAAAGGTGGGAAATCTTGGAAGACATGCTTAACAAAGTTCCAAAAGTGGAAGTAGCTAAACTATAAGGGGTATATTTTTAGTCATGATACTAACCATTGGTTATATTAGGTTCATATATAATTTTAATTAATTCATATAGAATATAAAAACCATGATCCATTATTCATGAGATTATTGTGAGGTTCAATATATCGGTGATGGAAGATTTTATTAGGATATTTTGATGTGTCTACGATTGGATGGAATCAATTTTGGGATCTTTTAAAGAAATAGTTATCATAAACTAATATTAAACTCAAGATAAATTAGGATATATTTGTGAATCAATAATGGGATTATTTTATTTGAGAGTTTGGTTTATGTTTTAGGGAGTTGACATGATATTCTTTAAATTTTATGAATAATGTAAATTTGGAATTTCATTATTTTTAGAGGGATTCCAGACCTGAGATTTAGAGGTAATTGGAAATATTTTATCTAATTTATTTTAAATGGATATTATATAATTCTAACATAGTCGATAATTTATTGGTGAGGATGACAACATTTCTACAGACTACTGAGGAGTGTGTAGCTCAGAGTAGATATATTGGTAGAAATTCTTAACTTTTTAAACAATTGAGGCCCAATAAATCCCATGGGATAAGTCTACCATGGTGATATCATTTATCTAGTCTCAATAGTACATTGTTATATAGTTGGATCTAGGGATTTCAATGTTTCTATTGTAGTGGTATTGGTCGTCTCCAGTCAATATTCCCATCTATTCATGGAAGGAAGAGAATAATTGAGCAGAATCTGACTATTGATGGACCACACCATCAGTATCCTTAGTAGTAGTTTCCATATAAATTGTAGGATATATTATAATTAAAACCACCTACAAATAGTGGTTCTAGAAGAGGAAATCATAGCTCAGAAAATAAAACACCATAGTGTAGGTAGAGGTTGTCAAGAAGGATAAGGATGAGGAGGAGTTAATAGAGATAAACTATAGAACATGAAGTTTTAATAAGAGGAGGGGATAGAAGTGGTTTTATATATGGTTTTCATTAAATCCACTCTTTATTTTGTTTTGATTTTTTTTAGTACCTCTAATTCATTTATCACCCCATCCGTAGTTTATAGATTAGACCTTTTTATGGAGAAGCTTCAGAAGCCACTGGAGATGATCACTCCAATGGGAGGTCATATGAGATTGGTTGAAATGTGTAGTTTTGAGTTGGTTGTGGGAAAATATTGATTCTATTATAACTTAATCATATTATTGATACAATTATATACTGTTATATTTTTAATTTTTTTTTTATATTTTGTATAATATTGTTTTTATTGTTATTAACATAGGGTAATTTTATATAATTTGGGTGGAGATCATGTATTGTTTTTTGGGGAAATAAATTTACATTTTAGATATAGGTGAATTAATAAAGGAATTATTACATCTCATAAAATTCCCCAACCTTAAACATTACATAATCTTGAATTAAGTTAATAATTCACATTATGGATCTTTTTAGGTTTATAGTTTTAGAGAATTAGGCCATAACTATTACATTACATCTCAAATATTACAAAGTAGAAATTTTTACAAAGTATATATTTTTTCATAAAATAAAAAATTCTTAAAAGAAAAGAAAAATTATTTTCTTGATATAAATCTTCTTTAATTATTACTTTCTCTTAACCTACCTTATATCCTATGAAAAAACATTTCAAAAACATGGGATGATCATAAAAATATTACTAAGTGTTATAAAATAAAGAAAGAAAAAATTAGTTCACCACTACATACAAAACATAGGATCTTTAACATACCTTATGAAATCATAATACTTTTGAATAACACATAGTAATCACAAATAACAAAGGTAACTTATAGAATCCATATCAAACATACATTGTAGCTTTCACATCTACATAGGGAGTTACGTTTGGAATACCCATCATATTATATTCCCTAAATCTATTAGGAGAAACGTTAACATTTACCACTTTCATGTTACCCAATATATTGGAGAGATATCTTGGGCTCACCCACCCTATTTTTATCAAAGAACCACCAGTATACATAAACAATTCCCAAGAACCATAACATGGTCATAACACATAAAATAAGCATAAAGGAAAGATAGAATTTCCACATTTCAATCACAATATAACATTTCAATATATTGACATAATCAATCAATTTATAAAACCATTTTCAATACCAAAATATGTAAAAAGATTGTATGGTATTTATTTTCTTTTTAAAAACATTACGGCTTATTAAGGAAGCAAAATATGAAATAGTTCTTGTGGTGGTGGGAAGGTCATTATCACCACGTACATTAAAAAACAATCTTTTATTCATTTAGTAAAATTATTCATTGATAAAATAATCCCTTTGAATTGAAATTAAAATTAAAAGGGGGTTATACACTGTATAAAGTAAATTCATGTATAAATAAAAGTATGCCTCAATGAAACGACATTGAAACAAATTCCCTTACCTCGTGTCCGACTTGACTCATTTGTTATTTAATCTCCTGAATAATAAATTAAAGTTAATTTATAATTGCTTTATAACATTTTTAAAGTTTATTATTACTTTTATATCACTTATTACCACATTATAAACATTACATAATCATTTGAGTTAATAATGATCATTTTGTCGATATTTGGTACTTGAGTAAAAAATAAACATCTTATAATTACAAGTTGTCCATTTGGTCAAAATTATATTATCTCAAGACTGATATTTATGATGTATATATCATATATATTATATATATATCTGTTTTATATATGTATTTATAATATTACATTACATTTGGAGATAATAAATGAAATGCACCGTTCATGGAGACGGTAATTCGTACGTACGCATGAATGCTACTTTAATTTATATTAATGGTATGAAAATATAATGATACATAGTTATATTATAATTCTAGTATAATATCATATATAATTTCATTAATTATATCTTTTATATATTTCACTTATGGTATGAACGAGTCATATCACTTTGAGGGGGCGGTAGTCCGCACTTCCAAAAATGAAATTACCTTATTTACCCATTATGGAAACCAAAAAGGTATGCTATAAATGAAAAATAAAGAAGCCTAAAAATAGTATAATTATAATATATATCTCATATAAATACATTTCCATCATAATTTTCACCATGATATGTGGTATTACATGATTGAACAATCATTGTTTCGTGAGTCAGTAGTTCGTCGTCCACAGAAACAGTATGTTCTTTTCACATTAGATAGAGGTGTGTGTACGTGTAGTTCAAAATATTCTCATAAAAACAATCTAGTATATTTATTATAATTTTTTTTTGTGTAAACATAGAATAATGAGAGAATATGGAGTGAATAAGTAAAATAAAATAAGAGAACTTGAGGGAAGACGTTACCTTTAAATAGGGTAACTCCCTTTGGTTTGAACCAAAAGGCTTTCTTGAGGTGCCTTCTGCCTATTGTATTACTTCTAGAAGGAATAGAGGTATGTTAAGAGATTAATTTGGTAGATTTTGGATGATCCAATGGGCTTTAGTGGTGTGAGTAATGGGTTATAAGTAGTGACCTTTTATAAGAGGGGGGAGGTCCTCTTTAGGAAAGTTTGAAAGTATTATTTTATTATAAACTAAATTTAGATATAGAAAGGTATAAAACTCATTTAATTAGAAGATAAGGTGAGTAATGTTAGACATAATGTCACCCAATTGTTTTTATAAAAGTTTAGGGTATAAAATTATCCTTATCATTTAGCTTTAACCTTTAGTTTACTAATTTAACTTTTACCGTGTCCTCTTCTATGTTCATACTATATGGTTATTATGTTTAGTATAAAATTCCAAGAGACCCAAAAATGGATCATTAATGAAATTATTAACATAATATATGTTATTTGTCCTAATATTATATTTTTTGGATTATTGTATCATTTAATAAAATAGTAATAATTTTAAAAACCTATTTATGTCAATTTATAAACTATTCATATCATGACTTTTAAAAAATCTATATCAACTTGATTCATTCGAAAAACCTACATTAATTCTAATATAACAAGTTATAATAATCTATAAAATTTGTATATAGAAGAAAAAGTTTCAAAATAAATTTATTTTAATATTTATAATATCATTTATTTGAAACATTCATTAATGAGATAATCATTACATCATCATTGTGCTATAAATAAATTTATTTATTTGATATCTAAATATTATAAATAATATATAATGATTTAGGAAATATTTTTTAGCTTTATAATGAATTTTTATAGTCGATGAAATCACTTATATATCCCATTATAAAAAATTTACTAAGAGATATATGTTTATGTTATATTTTTCTTAATTTTAAATTAATTTCTATAGTGTCATTTTCAGTTACAAGTCCCTCCATGGGGTCCAAAAATTGACCCAAAGATGACAATTTTCAGACATATATCAGCCAATAGTATTAGGACATGTGTTAGGATAATTTAATATTATTATAATATTATTTTTTACCCTTATTTAACAGATTTACCCTTTAACCATGGTAAATAAAATATTTACGGAAGTTACTATTCATAATGTTTAAAAATAAAAGGTACCAATTTACACAGTTTGGACCTAATGATTCCAAATATGGATTCCATTTTTACAAATTCAAAATATAAATGTTTCAGAAATTAATTTAAAATTAACTTCCATTCTCAAAACTAAAAAAGCTTGTTTTTAAGAAATAATAACTTTCAAAATATTGACACTTGTTTATGTTCAATTTCAAAATTAAATTACATCTAATGACAAAAAATGGATTAAATGGTAAAAATATAATATAATTAAACTTTAAAACCATTTAAAAATATAATCTATCCATATAAATAAATTATATTAAAAGGTAGTTTTTAATTATAATATAGTATTTTCACTATTCATTAAAAAATGGACTTTATTAGAAAAATACCAATATTTCATCCAACGTAAATTTTTATGTCCCTATTCTAAATAATAATTTTATTTTGTAAAATAGAACATATAAAAGTGACAAAAAAATATATTTAAAAAGGGTTCACCATCAAAAGATGGTAAGTTGACCTTTTAAAGAATATTAGAGTACTTATGCTTAAAGTAGGATTCATTCGCATTTTAAGCCTCTAACTTTTATTGGATAAATGTAAAAACATTTAACAAATATGTATTATCATATTTTAGTTATTTCTATTCATTCCCGCCAATGGAACGGCTATGTGTTAACTACCATATAAAATAATATTATATTATTATTTTTCAGTATGGCTCGGCCTTATGTGTAACATGAGATTTTTAGAGAAACCAATTTTTGAGTGTCAGGTATTCTATCAAAAATAGAATACCCAATAGATTAAAATTAATATTTAAATCACAAATATTAATAAATATGAAAATATCATATTCTTTATTTACCTAGGATGTTACATCATTCCCCCTTTTGGAAATTGCGTCCTTGAAATTTTATTCACTTATCAAATAAATGGGGGTATTTATCCCCCACTGCATTTTAATAATACCACATTGCCTCTTCAACCATATAGTATTTCCACAAAACATTTACCTAATGAATTTACTTATTCCACAAAACATTCTCTCTTCGTTCAAGAATCTGGACTAGTTGTTCCTCATAAGAGAGATTCTCTTCAAACTGAACTACCTCTGGACTCAAAACATGAGATGGATCTGGAATATACTTTATCAACATTGAAACATGAAAAGCATTGTGTACCTAGGATAAAAATGGAGGTAAAGTCACTCTGTAATTAACTGATCCAACTTTCTACAGGATTTCATAGGGTCCAATGAACCTCGGACTAAACTTTCTCTTCTAAAAAAAATGCATCATACTTTTACATAGAGAAACTTTGAGAAAGACATGATCACCTAACTCAAAAGAAATATCCTTCCTCTGGTAATCTGCATAACTTTTCTGCATGATTTTCGATGTTCTCATGTGCTTCTAAATCAATTGAACTTTTCTGCCATCTCTTCTACCAATTCTGGTCCCATCAGTTTCCTTTCACCTACTTCATCCCAAAAAGATGGAGTTCGACACCTCTTTCCATATAATTATTCAAATGGAGACACCTTTATAATGGAATGAAAACTCTTATTATATGAAAATTAAACCAAAGAAAGATTTGGGTCCCAACCTCTCGGTTAGTCCATTGAGCTAGCACATAACATATATTCTAATGTCTGAATTGTTCTTTCTAACTTCCAATCTGATTGTGGATGAAAAACTGTACTAAAATTTCATTCAGTACCTAACAACATCGGAATGCCTTTCCAAAAGTTATAAGAAAATCTATAATCATTATCAGATACAATAGAGAGGATAACTCTATATAGCCTGACTATCTCTTTAACATACAGTCGATAAATTTGATCTAGAGACAAAATATCTCAAATCCGAAGGAAATGATAATATTTAGTCAATTGATCAACAATAACCCAGATTTCATTATTACCTCGAGAATTATTTGGTAATCCCAAAATTAAATCCATGGACACATTTTCTCATTTCCATTATGGCACCGTTAAAGGCAGAAGCATCCCTTTCAGTAACTATCGCTCTACTTTAACCTGTTGACAAGTCAAACACTTCATAGTAAAATCATCAATATCTATTTTCATTCCATCCCACTATTAATAATCTTGAAGATATTTGTACATATTAGTTCTTCTAGGAAGAAATGAAAACATAGAATTATGAGCTTCACATAACAACTATTCCTTCAACTATAAATTGCAAGGAAAACATAATCTCTTTCCAAACATCAAAACACAATCATTATCAATGTTAAAATCATGAAACCTACCCTTTTGAACCAACTCTACCTTTTTTTGAAACTCATTATCTTCCTTCGGTGCTTGTTTAGTTCTATCTCATAGAGATGGTTTCACTAACACCTGAAACCAAAGAGTATAATTTTCTGCACCAACAAATTCTATTCCAAATTTCAACAAATAACTAATCCGAGGATCTTATTCAAAATGTTACATGGTTAATGTAGAATTACTCTTCCGACTCAAAGCATCATCCACATTATTTTCCTTTCCTAGATGGTAATGAATCATGCAATCATAATACTTGATTAATTCGAGTCATCTCCTTTGTCTCATGTTAAATTATTTCTGAGTGAATATATACTTCAAACTTTTTTGGTCAGTAAATATTTCACATTTTACTCCAAACAGATGATGCCTCGATATTTTGAAAGAAAGAATAACAGAAGCTTATTCCAAATCATGTTTATGGTAATTTAACTAATGAGGTTTCAACTAATGTGAAGCATAAGCAATTACCTAGTCATTTTTCATAAGGAAACAACTAAGTCCTTTCAACACAGAATCATTTTAGATAACAAATTCACCATCTCTTAAAGGTAAAGAAAAAATGGAAGCATTCACCAATATTCTTCTCAATTCCTGAAAAAAAAAATCATCACATTATTTTGTCCAGATAAATGTAACACATTTTCTAGTTATCTTAGTCAGTGGGCTAGATAACCGTGATAAATTATCAACAATCCTTCTGCAATATTCTTCAAAATAAATAAATCTACAAATATCTATTATATTTGTGGTTCTTAGCCATTATTCAACAACTTTTGTTTTAGAAGGATCTACAGTTATGCTGTTTTTTTAAACAAAGTGACCAAGGAATGAAATTTTTTGTAACCAAAACTCACACATGCTGAATTACCCATACAGTTTCTTTTATTTTTTGGTTTTCAAGAAAACCCTAAAATGACTTTAATGTTCCACTTTACTTTTAAAAAAACCCAAAATATCATCAATAAATACAACCAAAAACTTATCCATGAACTCACAGAAATTTCTATTCATAAGATCCATGAATACAACAGGTGCATTGGTTAACCCAAAAGGAATAACTAAAAATTTATAATGGTTGTATCTAGTACAAAACATAGTCCTCATAATGTCTTCTTCATTTACATTCAACTGATGATACCCCAAACTCAAGTCATTCTTTGAAAAATACTAATCTCCTAAGATATGATAAAAAATCATCATTATGAGGCAAAGGATACTTGTTCTTAATAGTGATGTTATTCAATACTCTATAATCAACACAAAGTCTCATTGAAACATCTTTCGTTTTAACAATCAAGATAAGATCACCCCATGGTGATGTTCTAGGTTGAATGAATCCATTATCAAATAAATCCTTTAATTGTTTCTTTGACTCTAAAAGTTCAATTTAAGTCATTCGATAAGGGGGTTTTGATATTGGATTAGCATCAGGATCAAATTCACTAGTAAATTTAACTTCACAATCAGGTATTATACCAGGAAACTCATCTAGAAAATCATCAAGATACTCATTTACCACTGGCACATAATTAATATGAATGGTTCCTTTATTTTAATCAATATTATCAATTTAATATTCATTTCCATATTTTACATGTTTCTCATCTTTCTGATATGTTATCAAAATTAAGGGTTCATTCTTGTACACAAACATAAATTCATTCTAAAAAGAAACCACTTTAGCTCTGCAGTCAATCTTAACAAGATAAATGGAAAGCCAATCCATATCCAAAATAACATCAAACATTACTGGAGGAAAAACAATAAGGTTTGCAGGTATATTCTTTCATCACACAAGGGCTATAAGTTTCTTATAATTTCTTTTTATTTTAAAATTTCCTCCTGGTGTTTTTACCAAAATTTTAGGATTCATATTTTGAGATATAATTCCCAATTTACTAGAAAACGTATCAGAAATAAAGGAATGTATAGACCCGGATTCAAACAACGCATTGGCATAATCTGAATAAAAAAACAGTGCACCTGATACTACTTCATTACATGGACCAACATCTATTGAAGTAGTTGAAAAGGATTTCACTACCCCTTTTGGATTTTAGTCTGGATTCTTTCCCTCAGTTGAGTTCTTCATTGGACCCTAATTTATATAATGACCCATTTAATTACACTTAAAACATTTTACTGACTGTAAATTAGACTTTGTCTTACCATTACCCCAATCTTTTTTAGTGCAATTATGAGCCTTATGCCCCATTTTACCACATCGGTGGAACTTACCAGAATTCAAAATACATTCCCCAGTGTTCTTTTTACAACAATTTTCACTAACTGTAAACTTATGTTACATACCATCAAACTTTTTTGAAGAGTTCTTAAATTTTTTATGCCACCTTGACTTCTTATTATTTTCTTTTTCAAGGAACACCTAATTATAAGAAAACTCTACTTCCACATTCTCCTCACATTAAAAAAGATTTTCATAACTTTTGAACTCATGAGAAGCTAAATCCCTTTGATGCATTGGCTTTAATCTTAGGTGAAAATGGTTGATTTTACTATCAAAATTTTGTATGAAATTTGGAGCATACTTTTCTAGTCAAGTGAGTTTTTATTCATAAGCATCCACTGAGTCATCCTCTTACCTCAATTACAAGAAATGTGTTTCCATCCCAAGTCAAACTGCCTTAGGAAAACATTTCTCAAGAAACATACCTATGAATTCATCCAAATCAAATGAATCAATCTCCTCACTATCCCTGAAATTTTTCACCATCGACCACCACTGATCGACTTCACCTTCAAAATAATAAACAGAAAGACTAACCTTTTGAGGTTATGAACACCCCATGACATAAAAAATATTCTCTAGTTATTTAATGCACCCTTCATCTAGCACAAGGTCAGATAACCCTTCGAATGATGGGGGATGCTGCCTCATGAAATCCTCCACTACTGACATGTTCTTTTTTGGTTGATCTTGCTGATCATGTGCATAGATACCACCACCATTAATAGCTTGAGTAAACTGTGTCATCACTCGAACAAAATTTTTAGTTTCAATTCCGACCATATCAGGTTACTGATTAAGAAGGTTGTCTTCCTCCTGATGTCGCCCCATCATAGCTTCCATGTTTCCTCTGTGTAAAACCATTATGAACACAGAAATGTCTTATGCAAAGCAACATGGTAATCTGTAACTGTTGTATCATTTCAATATTACCATAAATAAATTTATGGATATTAATTTATCAATACCCAAACTCCTAAATTTGTCTAAACCTTTCTTTGATACCAACTATAAGGCCTCGTCCATAAACATTACATAATCTTGAATTAATTTAATAATTCATATTGGGGATCTTTTCAGGTTTAGAGTTTCATAGAATTAGGCCATAACTATTACATTACATCTCAAATATTACAAACTAGACATTTCTACTCAGTATCCCTTTTTTCATAAAATAAAAAATTATTAAAAGTAAACTAGAATTATTTTCTTGATATAAACCTTCTTGAATTATTCATTTCTATTTCCATGCCTTATACCCTAGGAAAAACATTTCAAAAACCTGGGATAAGCATAAAAAGATTAGTAAGGGTTATAAAATAAAGAAAGAAAACATTAGTTCATTAATTCATACAAAACATAATCTCTTTAACATACATCATGAAATCATAAGATTTAGGAATAACACATAGTAATCACAAATCCTAAAGGTAACTTGTGGAATCCATATCAAACTTACATTGAAGCTTTCATAGCTATGTATGTAGTTACATTTGGAATACTCATCACAGTATATTCCCTAAATCTATTATGAGACACAATAATGTTTTCCTCTATCACGTTACCAAATTAATTGGAGTGATGTCATGGGTTTACCCTCCCTAGGTTTATCATGGAACCACCCATATAATTAAACAATTTCCAAGAACCATAACATGATCATAACACATAAAATAATCATAAAGGAAAGACAGCATTTCCATATTGGAATAACAATATAACATTTCAATATATTGACATAATCAATCCATTTCCAAAACCATTTTCAATACCAAAATACGTAAAAATATATATAGTATTTATTTTCCTTTTAAAAACATTATGTCTTGTTAAGGAAGTAAAATATCAAATAATTCTCCCAGTGGTGGAAAGGTCATTGTCACTGCGTACGTTAAAAAGAAGAATTCTTTTTGATGTTTAGTAAATCACTTCATAGAAAAATTATTTCCTTTAAATGAAATTAAAATTCAAATGGTGCAATAAACCATATAAAGGAAATTTGTGAATAAATCAAATTATGCCTCAATGAAAGGAGATTGAGACAAATTCCCTTACCTCTTGTCAGGATTGACTCGTTCGTTCTTTAATCTCTTGAATAATAAAATAAAGTTAATTTATACTTGAATCTAAACCTTTTTAATGTTCATTATTCCTTTTATATCACTTATTACCACATTATAAACATTACATAATCATTTGAGTTAATAAAGGTTGTTTTGTTGATATATGGTACTTGTGTCATAAAAGAACTTATAATTACATGTAGTCCATGTGGTCAAAATTCCATTATCTAAAAAATAATATTCATGAATTAGATATAATATATATCAAATATATCTATTATATATGTGTATTTATAATATTACATAACATTTGGAGATAACAAAATAAAAGGCACCGTTCATGGAGACGGTAAGCCGTACGTACGCATGAACATTACATTCATTTACATTAATGGAATGAAAACTTAATGATACATTAGTATATTATAATTTCTGTATAATATAATATATAATCTCATTAATTCAATCATTTATATGTTCCACATATGGCATGAAAAAGTCGTATCACTTTAAGGGTGCGGTAGTCCGCACTTCCTCAAATGAAATTATCGTATTTACCCATTATGGAAACCATAAAGGTATTTTATAAATGGAAAATAAATAAGAATATAAACAATATAAATATACTATATATCATATATAAATATAGTTCCATCATAATTTCCACCATGATAGGTGGTAGAAGATGATTGAACAATTATCGTTTCGTGATGTAGTAGTTCACCGTCCACAGAAACAGTATATTCTTTACCCATTAGACGGAGGTGCATGTAAGTGTTGTCTGAATAATTCTTATGAAAACAACCTATTATATTTAGTATACTATTTTTGTTATATAAACAATGAATAAGAATACTATAGGGAATGAAGAATTAAATTAAAATAAATGAACTTGAGGGAATACATTACCTATAAATCGGGTAACTCCCTTTGGTTTGAGCCAAAAGGATTTCTTGAAGTTCATTATACCTAAGGTAAGGATTATAGGAGAAATAAATGAATTATTTGGGATTATTTATTCAGATTTCGGATGATACAAGGGGCTTGAGGGGTGTGAGTAATGGGTTAGAAGTAGTGTCCTTTTATGAGAGGGGGGAGGGGCTCTTTAGGAATATTGAAAGTATTTTTTTATTATAAACTGAATTTCGATTTCAAAAGCTCCAAAACCAATTTATTTTGAAGATAATGTGATTAATTTTCTAAATACTCTCAGAAAATGGGTTTTAGACAAGTTTAGGTTATAAAATTAACCTTATCTTTAAGCATTAACCTTTAGTTAACTAATTTAACCTTTACCATGTCCTCTTGTATATTAAAACTATATGGTTAGTATGTTTACTATAAAATGCCAAGAGACCCAAAAATGGATCATTAATGACATTATTAACATAATATATGTCACTTGACCTAATCCTAGATTTTTATAATTATTTTATCCTTTAATAATATAGTAATAATTTTAGGAGCTCATTTATGTCAATTTATAAACTATTAATATCAAAGAATTTAAAAACTATATAACAAATTGATTATTTATAAAAAACTATATTAATTAAAATATAACAATTTATACTCATCAATAAAATTTCTCTATCGAATAAAAATTTCAAAATGAATTTATTTTAATATTTATAATCTCATTTATTTAAAACATTCATAAATGAGATAATAATTACATCATCATTGTGTCATAAATAAATTAATTTATATGATGTCTAAAATTTATTAAAAAACTAAAATTATGTAGAATATATTTTTAGATTTATAATTATTATTTATAGTCGAAAATATCACTTATATGGCCCATTATAAAAATTGTTTTACTAAGAGATATATGTTTATGTTATATTTTCCTTAACATTAAATTAATTTTTATAAAGTGTCATTTTCACTTATAAGTGGCTCCATGGGGTCCCAAAATCGACCCAAGGATGCCCATGGTCATAAATGTATCATCCATTAGTATTAGGACACATGTTAGGATAATTTAAATTTATTACAATATTATTTTTAACCCTTATTTACTACATTTACTCTTTAACCATGGTACATAAAAAAATTTCTGAAGTTACCATTCATAATGTCTAAAAATAAAAGTTACCTATTTACACAATTTGAACCTTATGATTCCAAATAAGAAATCCATTTTTCCAAATTCAAAATACAGAAGTCACATAAATATATTTAAAATTAATTCTCGTTGTCAAAACCAAAAAGTGTGTTTTAAAGAAATAATAACTATCAAAAGATTGACACTAGTTTATGTTCAATTTCAAAGTGAAATTACATCCAATGACCACAATTGTATTATATGATAAAAATATAATCTAATTACACTCTAAAACCATTTAAAAATAATAATCTAATCGTATAAATAAATTATATTAAAAGTAAACATTGAATTAAAATATAGTATGTTTTACTATTCATTAAAAAATGAACTTTATCAGAAAAATACCAAAATTTCATCCAAAGTAAATTTTGATTTCCTGATTCTAAATAAGAATTTTATTTTTTTCAAATATAACATATAAAAGTGAAAAAAAAACTGGATTTAAAAAATGGTTCTTTATCAAAAGACCATAAATCGACCTTTTAAATAATGTTTGAGTATTTATTCTTAATATAGGATTCATTCAAATTTTATGACTCTAAATTTTATTGGATAAATTTAAAAACATTCAACAAACATGTATCATAATATTTTAGTTATTTCTATTCATTCCCACCAATACAATGGCTTGGGGTTAACTACCATTTAAAATAATATTATATTATTATTTTCAGTATGACTCAGCCTTATGTGAAACATGAGAATTTTGGAGAAACCCATTGTTTCTTGTCAGGTAAACCATAGAACATAGAATCCCCTTGAAATTAAAATTAATATTTAATTACAAAATATTAATAAATATTAAAATATCATATTCTTTATTTACCTGGGTTGTAACATCTCAACTGGGGATTTTTATTCTTTTTGTGATCAATGTGAAGATAAAGAATTTTCCTTAGGTTTTGAGGGATTTTGTTGATGTGTTCCCATTGGATGTTACGATTTTACGTCTAAGGTGAGTTATTGAGTTTGTGATTGAGATTTATATAATAATTTCTTTTATTTTTATAGATTAATATATGATTGATCTAATAGAGTATAAAGAATTTAAAATCTAGATTTATAATCTACGGTGATTAGGTTTTATTCAACATAGAGTATCATTTTGGGTTTCACTAATATTGTTTCAAAAGAAGGTGGATGGGATATTGAGATTGTATATGGACTATCAGTAGTTAAATCAAGTGAGAGTGAATATTTTTTATCTTATTTCTAGGATAGACTAGTTTTATCAGTTAAAAGGGTTAAGTTGGTGTTTTATGATATATTTACAATTTTTATGTCTCTATATAATATTTAATTATTAAGGTATCACGAATATATCTTTTCATTATTATCATGAGAATTTCGAGTTTATGGTGATGCAATTGGGGTTAAGAATAAACTGTTGGTATTTATAAGTCTTATAAATTGGTTGTTTCAACTATATCTTGATTATTATTTTTATTGATGTTATTTTAATTTATTTCAAAAAGATATAATATCTTGTAGAGTATCTTGGTACGGTGATAGAGTCTTTTATGGGGTATTGGTTATATGGGTAGATGTCAAAGTGTTAATTTTTTACACGTGGGGTAACGTTTTTCTATCACATTATTTTATATATTGGTAAATCAATGTATCTAGTTAATATGGAGGAAATTTTTGTGTGGAATCCACCAAATAATTTTTCCAAAGTAATAAGTTTCTTAGGAATAGATGGTTATTATAAGATTTTGGTTCCCATTTTTTCTCAAATTATGACTCTAGTATCATCTATTAATAATAAAGGTAATGCTTTTATGTATATGTTAGGGTGTTAATATTATTTTAAAATCATTAAGAATAAATTTATATGTTATCAAATTATTTTTCCCTTAAGGGGGGTTCTCCTTATGAGGTCAATTATGATGCCTCTTTTCAATTTTTTGGATTTTTCTTGATATAAGAATGAGTATTCATTATATATGTGTCTCTATAGTTACATCCCTATAAACATATTTATACCACCCCTAATTTGGAGCTTCCAGTGGTGGTGTGTGTGCTTAATCATTAGAGGAATTATTTTATTAGAACAATCTTTATGGTTTATACTAATAAAATAACATGAGATATATCTTTTCTTAGAATAATTTTCATTTTTAAAAAATAATTTAGGTTGAATTTATCCATTTCTATCCCTTTAATATCCAATATTATTCAATAATGGGTAATATGGTATTTGATTCCTTGAGTCAGAAGTCTTATAGGTAAGTTGTTTGGTGGATGATTTAGAAGTTAAAATTTATGGATTTATTATAATATATTCACCTTGGATATATGAATTTCGATGAGGGGTATTGTTTTTATCATTTGTCAGTGACGTATTTATTAGTATGGTTGGTAGAGTAGTTTTATATAGGATATTTCAAGGTGGATGTTTAGGGATATCCAATCATGAAGGGTAATTCTTGGGATGTTTAGTCAGAGGATGAAGAGAATTTGGTGTTATTTCATTGAAACTTTTTATTTCGAAGTGTAGGATAGAATTAGTTCTGTATTAATTTCATAGTTCATCATTGTTAGTTAATCTAGGTGTTTTTAAGATGTATCATGCTTTAAATATGTGGTTGTTTTGTTCTGGGATGAAGAAGGATATATCCGGGTTTGTTTCTCGATATCTTGTATACCAACAAGTGAAAGTCAAAAATCATGTTTTGGAAGGATTTTTGCATCATTGGTAAATTCCTCAGTGAAAGTGGGAGAAAAATTATTTTGGATTTTGTTATAGGTTTTCCATATAACCTAATTTGGTTAGATTCTGTTTTTTGTATTTATGGATAGAATGATGAAATTTTATAATTTCTAATAAATTAAGTAATTGATCTTAGCAGGTTGTTTAGGAAATATTTATGTGATGAATGTGGTGATGTTTAATCTATTTCCAATAATGACTGTGTCTAGTCTTATATATAAATTTGCATCATGGATTTAGAAAGGATTTCATAGTGCCTTTGATACCCAATTTTTATTTAGCACTATATTTTACATATATACTAATGGTTAAACTGATTAAATAATTCATATATTAGAGGATATGTTGAGAACCTGAATATTATATTTTTAGGATCATAGTTGGAAATTTTATCATTGTTGGAGTTTTCTTAGAATATAAGTTCCTCCATTGATATGTCACATTATGAGGCTCTGTAGAGGTGTTCATATCATTAATCATTATGTTGGGTTGAGATTTTTTACCTCAATATAGTTAGTTAAAAGATGGTATAGTTATAACAAAAAATTTCCATGTTATTCAGGGGATAATAAGGACAATTCATAGTAGATAAAAATTTCATGTGGATTAGAGGAGGATGGAACTAGAGTCTGAGGTTGGATATTATATGTTCTTCTATTTTTTTCATTAGTGTGGACATTAAAATTCTAGTAAGGGAATAAATATTTCATGAATATTTATTAGTCAAATTGAAGTGTTATAATGCATTGGATAAGTATCCTATTAGTTGGATCCACCTTAGTGGTCGGAAAAGGTTCATGGAATTTTTCATGTGTCATGGATTTGAAACTATAATCATTGTACTTTGTATGTGATTGATTTGAGTGATATGGATATCTAGTATGATATGAAATTTTTTATGTATTAAATGTAAATTTCAGATCATAGAGAGAAAGTCCTTTATAGATGACTTATTCCTATAGTTCATGTCTTTTTAGAAGAAAGGTAAGGTATGGTAAATCACTTTGGAGATAAAATCATATATGAGGACTTAATAACCGGAATTATTTTAATTTTTCTTGATGTATTTGATGTTTAATTTCATTTTATTAATTAAATTTTAATAAAATTGGTAGTTTTTATGTTTATCCTTTTTGTGATTATGGTCGAATATTTTTTAAGATGAAACTTTTTAAAGGGGTGTGTAATATAAAGACCCATAAATTTAAATTTTTTGTGTTTGTAAAATTTTATTCATTTTTATAGAATAAGGATAAATATTAATATTTCAATCATAAGAATGAAATTTTTAGCATCCCATTGGAATTGTGACATAGAGTTTAAACTTGGGTGGTTGTTTGGTGATTTTTTTAGGTGATGGGATTTAAATGTAAGTGTTGGGTGGTAGAAGAATTTAATTATTATATACTTATTTAAGTAATTCCAATTTTATATATTTCTTCTATAAGATAAATAATATAGACTTTTAGATATTTTATGTGGTGTTGTTTATGTGTAAATTTTATAGTAAAGTGGAACAAGATATTTCTATTGTGACATGGTGAGTAAAAATAATTACATAGGGGATTTAAATGGAAGGATTTAATGGTAGGTAACAAAGGCTTTAATGTGAATTTATGTTTGGAATTGAGGGGAGATAAGACATATTAGTTGAATAATAGAGAGATTCATTACACACCATTTGCATTTCCCTTATAATATTCTAATCCAATTAATTCTCTAAAATATGAGGACCATTGGTGATAGTGACTTAGGGAATTAGTGAGGGATAAAAAGAAAAATGGGATTCTAGATGAACGATCAATGGAAATCATCTGAGGATTGAAGAATTTTGTTCATAATGGAATCAACATGGGTGAATCAAACTCTTATCTATTATATAATCCTCATGAATCTACCGTGATTGTAAAAAAAATTATTAGGTATATAATTCAAAATAATTTGGAATAATGAATATATGGTAAATTCAAATTGGGGATGATTTATGAATATACAATTGGTTGAATAATGATTCATTTTAAATAATTGAACTTCTATAGATTATGAATTATTTAATTATTATTGAAATTTATGATTGGTGAAATTATATGTAGAAATTATTGTAAATTTGATTCTTTAAATTACAATACTAATTTGATAGAGATGAAAAATGATGAACGGTAAGAAATGATTATGAAATTATTAATTACTATTAAATGTTTTTAATAATACTTATGTGAATTATTTAATATGTGGTTAAGGGTAGTAAATTGGTATTGGATATTATTTGTGGATGTTTTTAAAATATTTTTTTAGTTACTATATTGAACATAGAACCCAAAATAGTTATAATTCCTAGAAAATACCTTATAGGTGAGATGGGGAAATTCCTAAACATTAGAACGGGTCATACTAATACAGCACGAGGTTCATTCCACTATTTTTGGAATGGGTAGAAGGGAGTTACATGGGGTTGTTCTGTATATGAATGAGGTCATGACACATTTTAGATTTTGTGGATCATTTTTGAAGTGACTTGCATGGGGTAGTGTGAATTATGTAGGGTCAATACACATTGAGATAGGATCATTCTATTTTCAATAGGGGTCATAGAGCCCGTTGTTATTTAGATATGATTATTATGGGCTGAGATGATGGTGGTGGAAGTACTTAAATTTAGTATTGGCCCTTGGATAACTTCGCTAATATGAATCAATGGAGTTATGGATATGGAATGGTGCGGTGGATGATATAGCTAGGTTAAAGGGGGGTTTTATTTTTATTGTCCCTATGTGAGGTTATAAAATTTTTGTACACCCAGGATTTGATGAATTTTAGTGATGAATTAACATGGATAATCCCATGACTTACTATCTATCATTTGGGTATCACCTGCTCATGGGTGGAACAACTACCCTCGAACCTCACCTTTTCACTACCTAAAAGGTCTCCATACCTTAGTGGAAGTTTACTACCACCTCACCTCATTGTTATCAATGAGTTTCCCACACCCAAGTAGGAGTTTTCCAATATTCCCTATCTAATTCCTCAAATAAAAAAAATCAACAATTTCTATCAATTAAAAACCCTAATTACAGCAATCATTAACCAAATTCCACCATTCAATCATGGAATTAATTCAACATAATTCGATCATATTTCTAAAAATACCCACACACTTGAACTACTACCCTCTTGATTTATCCAAACCATGAACACCAAAATACGTCTTTGTACTACCCAAAATAATACTAATAATGAATCATTTTAATTATATAAAATACATTAAATAAAAATCACAAAAAATACATGATATTAACAGAGCTAGAATGATTTAGAATCCACCTACCTCAATCCTGTGACTTCATGGAACCACACTGCCAACCTTTATAATTTTGAGCTCCTTAAACTTCTCAAATACCTAGAACCAAAATCCCCAAATAATACAATCTTAAACCACAAATCTCACCCAAAACAATTCTTAGTTTGTTTTTTATTGAGAAAACCCATGAACTAAGCCCAAAGGAAATGACCCAATGTGTATTTTCATATATTTTAACATTAATCATAATAATATCCAAGAGGAATGAGTTCTAAGAAGAGAAAATCACCAAAACAATGATCTAATATTGAGGCCATCATGTGAGAGGGAGAGAATGGGACTATCATTACTTGAATTATTCTAAAATAAAAATTTTAGGGGAATTTTTAAGTGTCTTAATGACCCAAATATAGAGTTCTGGGTGACTGTGTGTTGAATATATATATTCCACTTCCCCACCCCCCCCCCCCACACACACACATTTTCGACATGAACAGTCCAATTGCTTAGCCTTGAGTGGTCGTGTGTCAACCATACATCCCCCTTTGTCTCCCATAGATTCCATTTTATGGTATATCTAGGAATGGTTTTTATTAATTCGGATATTTTATCATCCATGAAAAGTACAAAAACTCTCTAGAAGCATCCAATCTCACTCTTAACCCTCCTAAACTCCAATATAAATCAAAAATAGACTTTAACAACCACAAAAAAGGCCTTATAATACTCCAACATATTGAAATTCCCATATTTGGGAAGTTAAATCACGTTGGTGTGGGAGAAAACTTGGGCCATTAATATTGAATAAAGTCCCCTCTCTCCCATTTATCCTCATGAATAGTACCATGTTACCAAATCACACATACCAATGGAATAACATGGCCTAACAAAACCTTCTCTCAATAATCAATGATATGAATTGTCTCTTGAAAAAATGTTTCATCTTAGTTAAACTCCACTCGATCCTAAATAATAACATTTTTAGGGTCTTACGGGTATTTCCATTGCTCATAGATTTGAAACACATCAAGCATTACACTATATAGGAGAGGCAATGATAATTTATATGAAATGTAATCAATATGCCAAACCTTCTCAAATGGTATCATATATCTAGGGATAAACCTTTTGTATATACCAAGACTCATTTATCACAATCTATAAGAACCCTTTATAAATATATTATCATTCACTTCAAACTCTAGAGGTCTTTGAAAATTATAGAAATATGACTTTTCCTACTTTGAGTTGAATCCATTCATTTTTTATTCCATTGAATCTTATTCATAGTATACTAAAAAAATTTCCTCCCCACTAAAGAATATTTTATCACTTCTTCCCAACACAAAATATAATTAAATAGTTTTTTTGACACTTTCTTTTTCAATAACCCATTTTGGTTATTTCAAGTCTAACACAAATATCTCTCTTTCTAAAGGTGGGTGATCTATCAATAACTTAGGGTGGTGATGATGGAACCTTTTTCAAATGAGTATATGGGAGGTTGTCTCATTTCACTATGGATATTGTTTCCTAGTCTAGGACTCTATTATAGATTTAAGACATGTTGTTGAAATCTTTCCTAGTAACAATACTAGTTACCCTTTTCGTGAAATTGATTGACTGGAAACATGAATATAAGAAGTCACTTCACATGGGGATTTTATTCTCTCTAATTTTTTTAAAGTTTATATATAATATATTTTTAAGTATATATATATATGGATACACTATAGATTTTATCATCATCAAGGGAGGTTAAATTTGTTGTGGAGTTGATATTCGACCCATTAAACGGGTTCTATATATCCCTATAACGGAAAGTAAAACCCATACAATTTTGTTCCAATTAATGAGTGACATAATAAATTTTAAGGTCATGTGATAAGAACCATAGTGCTTACTTTTAAGTTCATACATCCATTAATTCTTCCAGGTAGTTTAATGTTATGTAGAGTAGACTAATGGCTGAAAGGTATCAAATAATGATTTTGTATGAGACTTACACCGAAAAATTCATTTGTAGTTTAACCCGGCATATAAACTAGTTCAAAGTATTTTTCAGAACCAAGAGGAAAACGACGACTTAATGAATTTTTAGAAAACTAATATGAGTATCTTGACTCAAGGTATTTTGAAAAAATGGTGAGTATCTCAAATATAGGTTTTTTAAAACCATGAAAAGAATCCCAACTCAAGTTTTATTTGGAAATAACTATAATTATCACAACTCAAGGAATTTTTGGTAAACCAAGAAATTTATCTCAATTCATGGTATTTTGGGAAACTAATAGTAGTATCTAGAATCAGGGTATTTTGAGAAACCAAGGGGAGAATATCAAATTAAGGTAATGTTGGGAAACTGAGAGAAGTATATAAACTAAAATTATTTTTTAGAAATAATGATTTTTATCTTGACTCAAGGTATTTTAGAAAATTATCTCAACTCAATCAATTTTTGGAAACCAAGGGAAGGATCTCAACTCACATAATTTGAGTAAACCATGTTGAGAATCTTGAATCAATACATTTTAGGAAACTAATATTAGAATATTGACTTAAATAATTTGAGGAAACTAATAGGATAATCTCCTATCAAAAAAAATTTGGTGCTTAGACATGAGGTACCCATATAAGAAATTATTCATGAAAGGGGGTATCCTTCACCCAATCTTATGTGAAGGTAGGATTTCAAAAAGGTGGGAATAAGTACTATAAAATGATAAAATATAATCAAATATTTTGTTCATTTGAAAGGATGATTTTTTGAAAAAGGAACCTTGGATATCCATAAAATGGATATTTAATGAAGGTTGTTACCCTATATAAAATATTTTATGAAGATATACCATTTGAAAGAGGAAAATAATTACTTTATAATGAACTGATTTTTTGAAAAAATTTGGTGATTTTGTGAATGAATCAATTTTACAAAGCTTTTGAGGTATTATGGTTGGACACCATATTTATTTTATATGGTGATAATTCCTCTAAAAATGTTTTTTGTGGGGAACTTCAGAAATGGTTTTATGTAAAAAATACTAAAAAAATTTATCTTTAGGATAAACGACCATAGGATTTTAATGCAGATAGTCCCCTCCCTCTTCTGACCAGGATCTACTGTCTACTAGAGAGAATTATTCGTTATAATATATCTAGTGAAGGAATGGTTTGAAAAAAGTGTTTTTTCTCAAAATATATACTATAGATTATTCTAAGTGTCTTGAAATTCATATCAGGGATCTACTTATAGAGTAAATCCATAACTAAAATCCCTAGGAATTTTAGTCACATAAGACTCATAGGACTACATGAAATCACTATTTTTTCAATGTAAATGATGAGTAAATCATATAAATATTATTTGTACATAAAGAAATTTCACATCACTTCCACAAACCACAAGTTCTCCAAAAAATAATTTGGTGACCGTATAACATATCTACATTCTGATCGCAAACAATGGGGAATTAAAAAGGACTCTTGTAGTTGTAAAATATCACTGGAATTTATTTTTAAATTACATAGCACCAACCTAAAATACTTTCAACCACTAAATATCCCCACCTTCTAACCACGAATTACCTTTCAACTACTTAATTTTTTCATAGCCCCAAAGGAATCTTTCCTTCACATAAAAAAATTATTTGAGCATAACAATATTCATTCCTAGTCACATAATCTATCCATAGTCACAAACCATGACTTATGCTAAAAAAAATCCCAATATAAAGCAGTCATAAATATTAATTAGACTATTTGTTTTATCTTCAAATTTTATCAAATTAAATACTGCCAAAATAAATACACCCTTTGATATTGTGTTAACTTATAGATGGTGTTTTATAAGGCCAAAGTATTTCTACAATATCTTTAAAAATGGGTTTTATGTTTTTAGTAACCCTTTCATCGACAATAGATAAAATAACTGGCCTACTCTCGGTAGTAGGTTATTACTACCACATCACCATACAAGGATATGTTGTTAGAAATATCCAAACCTCAATGAGAAAGGAATCATATAGCATATTGATATCCCATTTGTGTCTTCTTCATTCATGAATATACTTTTCTACTCAAACTTGACTTCTGTTGTCTGAGTAAGGACCTTGTCATGGATTCCAAAAAAAAGTGTATGGAACACTTATTTTTGTTACAAAAAAATTCCCCCTTATAATTTGATTCATTTAGAATGAAAATAATCTAAATATAAGGTAATAAATAGAACTTTTCAACATACAATAAACATTAGTTAAGCTTATGAAGTTGAATATTCATGGGGATACCTTCCAAGAGAAGGATCTCAACTCAAGGTATTTAGATTTCCAATAGGAGAATCTTAACTCATGGGTTTTCATTTTTCAATAGGATAATATCAACTCAAGGATTTTGAGATTATAAGAGGATAATATTTATTGAAGTCATTTAGTTTATATTAGTATAGGGTTGATGAAAGAAACTCCATTGAGAAATAGTGAGAACATATACTAAGATGGTAGGGAGAATAAAATAAAAGTGGAATTGTGGTTTGTTATGATATGTTAGATCCATATGTCCCTATGTTTCCTATAATAACAAGAATAGAGAGACCTGGAGTTCTTTGAAGATAGATATCAATATAGATCTGGATCATGTGAAAGAAGGGAAAGAAATTATTCAGTCCTAGTATAGGCCTGATAGAGAATACCATACATGAATTGGTAATTTCCCAACCACTAAGGTAAATAGGGGGATTGAAATTAATGAAATTTATGGCTGGGATAAGAAAAAATATTCAAATGTCACTATATAACTTGTGAAAATAGAAATCAAGCTAAACATAATTAATTTAAATGGGATCTCTTCTCAAGATGAAAAATGGGATGGTATGAAGTGGTGACTTGTTATGAGGAGGGGTATTTATATTCTCTAATAGGGATGATATAAGATATCTAAAGTGAATTGAGGTATCATAAACTAGTAACACTTACATAGATATAGATCTTGTGTATGTATATTAGTCTATATAAAATAGACCTCTCTTATAACCTGATGGTATTATATTATTGACCATTTTGTTATGAAATTTGAGGTCATGCAATAAGGATCATGAACCTTAGGTGAATTTTTCAAGATTAGAATCTTGAATCAAGGATTTTAGGCTTCTAATATATGTATCTCAACCCAATTATTTGGGTTTTCAAGAGGATTATATCCTCCTAATCCATTTTTTTGTATTTTATTAAGCCCACTTTGTGGGTTAATGGGAACCGCACATACCAAAACCCAAATACAACCTGACCACATCATCAAACCCCAACCAAAAACAATCAGTGGGAAGCCAAATTAAAAATTTAAACAGATAGTACCCAAATCAACACAAATCTTTGAATTCAAAATTAAAAAGTGAACCTCGAACTAGGCATTGCAATCCACCATGGGTCGTAAGCCATCACCATCTTTATGTCAGTCACATCAAGTAAACATCCACCACACCATCGTTCCCATCAACAAACACCATTTTAACCCTCTCTTCCCTGAAAAAACATGCCAGCAGGCTTATAAAATCACACAGGCAACAGAAAACCAGAAGGAATGCCATCTACAACATTTAACCAGGACAATCAATCGTAGAAAACAGTTACCAGAATCAACCAAATGAAACCAGCAATAGTAGTCTACCGTCATCACAAAACATTGTGGCCTCAAATAAGTGCTGCAACGGACATGAACTAAAAACATAGTGGGGATATAAAATAGATATGGAGGTTTTATACCTTCAAGAACACTAACAACTTCTCAAACCCACCTCTCAAGATACCTTGAAAACCCACCGCAAAACTCCAACTAGGAGAAGGGAAGTGGAGTCCTATAGAAATAGCAGAGTAAAGAGTATATAAAGGACTCAATAAAAATAACCAACCATCCACAATACCATATAAATATTCCTTGGATCCATCATGAAAAAAATAGAAAAAATAGTGGAAAATAGTAGGCTGAATCAGAAATCCAAGAATCCATTTTCGGCATAACGGAGGAAACACTAAAACCACCCACCTCCAAGAAATCGATATCATAATCCAAAGCCTGAAAAAACTCCATCACAGGATGAGGGCCACTCAACTAGAATGGTGAGCTGAAATAGAAAACCAAAGAACAATAATTAAACACCGATAAAAAACTAAGACTATGAAAGGGAAATCATGAATAAAGAAAGGAAACCCGAAATGGATAAAACTATAACAGAGATGCCTTCAGCACTACTAGACCACCATCCCAAACTACCCTAAAACTCAATCATGCTTGACCATAAATGGGG
Organism: Viscum album; assembly: GCA_963277665.1. NCBI lineage: Eukaryota > Viridiplantae > Streptophyta > Magnoliopsida > Santalales > Viscaceae > Viscum > Viscum album. Next base: position 481,011,434 of record OY728134.1, read on the forward strand.
TCTTTCATGGTGTGTAGGTCAATAATGGAGAGGAGAAGAGCTGAAAAGTAGTACCAGATCTGGGAGATGCTAGAGACAACAGAAACATACCCAAAAATAGTGAGGCCAAAATGTTCTAGGAGGAAGACAAGGGAACAAGGATGGGATAATAAGAATCACGAAAAAACATCTCACCATAAGAAGTATGATGGGATGGTGGAAGTGGAAGTGATAGGAAGGAACCCAAGCCCGATGGGAGGGCGAAGACCTGGAGAGTGTGGATCCATTTCCCTTATTTGTAAAAATTCATACCCAAATATGAAAAGGCTATAAGAGTATTATATTATAGTATTTCTTTAAAAATGGGTATAATTAATGAATTTATAACATAAATTATATTTCATTCCACTTGAAAAATTCGTTTATTCAATGTTTAAATCATAACATAAGATTGTATGAGTTAATTGGTGATGTTGATTGATGAGATAGCTTGATCATTTGTAAAAATGGGACCACCCTCATTCAGTTAGTAAATAGTTAATGGGGGTAATATGGGAATTATTCTAATACCAAAAACATTCCCTATGGGTAAATTACTAATTCAAAATAAATTATTCTATTCACCATCCTAAGGGGGTCCATTCAAATTAGACAATGAACCCATTACTGATTTCACTAAAAGATGTAAGTGAGAGGATAAATTTTATTCAAGGTTTTTTTAGGATTATTTGATGATAATATCAAATAAATGATATTTTTTTGGTAAATGGAAACACCTAAATAAAAAGGTATGAAATAGGTTTTTAAAGGAAATGATTTTCAATAATGTTTCATGAACCCTGAATTTTATACCACCATGTATTGACACATTCTTAGGGTGAAGTGATGGGAGAAGAAATGGTTTAGGTATATGAGCATCTAAATGGGTGGACTTATAATTATTAAGTAGTTTACTTATCATAAACTATAATGTATCCATGGAAATATTAAAACTCTAGTGCATATGGAAAAGGGGATTTTCTAAAAACATTCTAGAACCAATGGTTCCAATGATCATATAATGAGTTTTTTTCAAAGGACTAGTTACAATCCCTAAAAGTTTTTTGACTCCTCAATTTTATGATTTAAATTTTGTTTAACCCATGAAAGTGAGATTTGTAGAAATAGATTACATTAATTTTTATCAGGATTCACTTTTAGGGTTTTCAAAACTAATAAGATTTGCTCCTTTTTCTTTTTAATGGTCTAATTTTTTTTGAAGCCATTAAATATAATAGCTTAGTAATTAGTAAGTTAATGTTTTCTTAGGATTCCCTTTGTTAATTTTTAACCCGATGAGTATTTATGTATCTTTATATTTATATTTTAAGTACATATTATTTTTACTAAATCGAGTGTATATGTTTCCTTTGGATTGGATCTTTTGGTATTTTAGGTGTGTGTGTGTGTTTTGATTTGTCGAGGGTCTTTTACTTGGATTGTTGTATTGAATAAAATCATTAAATTTGTTAATAAAAAATAAGGATTCTAATGTTTAAGGTGTTATAGTTTAGAAAAATAGTGGTTGAATTTTTTGGTTATACAACTTTGTCTAAAATGATGTTTCTTATCCAAAAAATATGGAAAAAATAACCTAACATGAATGATGCACCCTAAATTGGTGTGTGAAGCCTCCAAGATGAGGAAACATACATGTAGTTTATGGTCATACTGCTAGTACAAATGGAATAAAATGTTTTAGGTGATATATATTTTACTAATATTAGTGTCTCGTATCTAAAAGTAAGGTAATAATTGACTCGGCATGAATTATTAACCCAATACCAGTATGATAAACCATGGGTAGAAAATGGAGTATAATTTTTAAGGCCATACTAATTTGCCTAAATAATTTATTATAGTATAAGTTAAAATAAAAATAACCAAGTTAGGTTCCATGTTTCCCTATGTGTAGATCTAGCTCATAAATAAAATATAATGGAATAGAATAAAGAGATACCCCCTCAAAGGGATAAGAAAAAAATCCCAAAATAAATTGGAAGGATCTAAACACCAGGGAAGAAATGTGGATTCAATGGGAAGTAAGTTAATGTTTGGTATAATGTTTAGAGATCTTGGAATAACTTTGTATAATGTGATAATAGGAATAAAATTACTCCTAGCTCTTGAAATCGGATGCTTTTTTTCTAGTGTATGGCCATTTGGGGAAAATTGAGCTTGAATTGGAAAAACCAAACACAAGGATTGAGTTGATGATTATAGGAGGAGGGGATTTTTGGTTGATCCCTAGATTGGAGATCTATGAATCATTGTGTATCCTATGTAAATGGGATTCAATCCATGCATTTTTTTTGAATATGGGAATTATTTTCATAATTTAGGTGAACCTAAATATTAAGGAAGTAAAATATAGTCATTTCAATAAAATCTCTTCCAAAGTATAACTCTTATATAGATCTAGCTCTTACAAAAGGGGAATTTTTTCAATTTGAAGTCACATAGAATGGAACACCCTAATTATTTTATGTTCATGTTGGATATACCATATGCATTTCCATTTAAGTTCTTATGACATGAACCATACACATTACAATTTATAGTTATGTGGTAAGGACCTTTTGTCCTATAGTTTAGGGTCCTATAATAAGGACTTCATGATCCATATTGTTTAAGGCCCTAAATATTTTACCAAATTGTATTTCAGTTTATAATTATATGACATGAATTCTAACACCATAATACTTTTATGAAATATTTCTCTTTAAATAACTTTACTTCTTCTATATCTTATGTTATACACAACTCCAATTTAAACGAACCACGTAACATTGTAAAAATATTATGTATCTATTATCACCTAGACATACGATTGATGGGTATGAATAGTAATAACTAAATTAGGAGAAATATAAATCATACACATTTATAAAATTAATCCATTATTTTTCAAATTATAAGAATTAAAAACAAAATTTATATGAAAATAAAATTGATGTTTTTTCAAAAAAAATTGTTTTTATGACCACAGTGTATTTTTATATGAATAAGTAAAATTAATCACTATTTATGAATGATTTTAATAAAATTTATATATTATATACTAGATAAAATGTTTTAAAAAATCAAAAATTATTTTTTTCTAAGCATTTGATAAGAATAAATCATGTTTACTCTTAAATATGTATTTTTCCAAAAAATGGTTTGTGTCGATTTTGTGAAATTCATTTAAAATTACATTCAATAATTTATAGGTATTTTATAAAATATAATTAGTTATATATTTATAATAATAAGGTTTAAATTTTTTAAATATTTCCCTTTTATTCTTGGCTAATATGAATAGTAACCGTAGTAAAATTTATCACCTCGGTAATGGGTTAATCGCATTAATCTAGGATAAAACTAAGTTATAAGGCTATAATTTTTCTTCATAATTAATATGTTATGAAAAAAATTCAAATTTTATAAGATTTTTATTGAAATATATTATTTTAATGGACATTATTCCATGAAAATGACATATATAATATTTAAATCAATGAAAGTTACATAATGTCACTCTCTTTGTTTTTAATATCTGTTATCTGGCTACATAGAGGAAAAAGCAAGTTACGAATGAATATAAGTATCTATTTTGACATTAATAAAATTATTTTCATGATAGATATTTATTTAAAATATTTAGTAATTTTATAACAACCTTAATTACTTATACAACACTGACATAGTATTTTTCTCTTTAATAACAAATATAATAAATGATTTGAAAAATATTAAAAGTGATATAATTTGAATTTTTTAAAGTGTAAAAATATTATAAAAATATCTAAATATTATGGAGGTGTGAAATATTTATATCTAAATTAAAATTATTTATTTATTTACATAAAGTTAAAATAAATTAATAGTCTCAAAATTAACAATAATGTAATTTCATTAAAAATAATATATTATTAAATTATTTAAAAACATAAAACATTATTAAAATAGGACAAGTTGGATATTATATGGTCTAAAATGTAATAAATTTTCCATTTATGGGATGATTATCACTTGATAAGTACAAATTTCTACCCTTTTATACTGTAAAGTTGTAACTGCAATTAAAATAAAAATTTGTTAACTAAGGATTAATTAAAATGATGATGATTAAAAAAACAACAACACATGTATATATTATATTTTTTATAGTATTAAAATCCTATAAAACTTTATCATTTAATTTATTTTTATTTGGAATCATTTTTATTGATAACAAATTTATTATAATTTAATTATTTAAGAAATTCTAAAAGTGCCCATAACCTCAATTATAAAAGGGAACCTACTCCTTTACTTATTTATACCACTTTGAGATTTATATCTCGACCACAATCGACCAATATATCTTAAAAACTTCCCTAGATACATTATATAGTTTTTTTATTCCAAAAAGATCAACCCTAGAGCCCTTTAGAAGAGATCTAAGGGAGTCATTTCAGAGAAGAGTTAATCACCTTAACCAATCACTTTGTTTTATACTCTTATTTACCTAATCTATATAGATGGTATTTATCATAAAATAGTAACTTAATTATTATAAATATTATGAAATGTTATTATTATTATTTAAACACCATTATACACCCTCTTTCTCATCAAATGAGAAGTGAATGTATCTCTCATTCTTACATACTTCTTACCATCTTCACATAGTGATAAAATTAATTTTTCATTACAATATTTTATGGATGGATATTATGATGTGTTTAAGGTTTATATATCATATTTAAGAAATAATTATAATTATTTTGTAATAATATCATATATTTATTCTTACCATCTAATCCTTTGTGAAACAATAATGCCCTTCATGCGTACATGGGGACTATTACCTCCATGAAGTGATGTGATTCAATTTTCATTTAAATTTTACTTAGATGGAAATGTGGAAGAATACGATGAATATGTATGATAGATTTGATACATAATTATCCTATAAAATTGAATTAATATTTACCTTTATTTCCTTTCATCCTTTAAAAAATGAAAACAGTGTTTATACATACGTACGCCCTAGCTTCTCCATGAACGGTGTAATTCATTTTTTTAATATATAAATTTTATTTATGATAATAAATATGTATATAATTAATATATATTATATCTATATAATTATTAATATTTTATATATGATTTAGGAAAGATAAATTTACATGTATCGGAACTACTAAATTGAAAATACTCATTATAATTTTAATAATTAACAACCATAAAAAAGGATTTTAATATAGAAATATTGATAATGGGGATTGTTGAATTTTTTGAAAGGGATCATATATGATATTGTAAGTATTAAAATGACTCTTTTATATAATTATAATAATTTGAAATTTATTATACAAGAGTTTATAGTTCTTTTGAAGCTTTTGAAACTCAAGGTAGGGGTTTTATATTAAAATCACATTATTTATAAGGATTTTTTATGATTAAGTTATGATGATAAAATATTATTATAAATATCCAAAGATAATAATTAATTTTTATACCCTGTTTTTATTTTTTTTAAACATGTTTTACTTTCATTCTCTTCACCTTAAGTACTCAAGACATCGAAAATATGATTTTAAGTAAAATTGTCTTCATTTATCTCTTTGGTCGAAGATCTTTTCTTTTCCATGTCAAGGTTTTCTAAAAAATAAATAATTTTTTTGATATTCTCATATTATTTTTTAAATGGATTATTATGCATGTTTTACTATTTATAAAATTATTTTATAGGAATATTATTTACATTTTCTAAATGAGGTACTTTATAACTTTTCAAAAAAAAGTATTAAAGGAATGTTTTTGATAATATACATCATGAGAATATTTTCCCAATTTCATGACTATTTTTATTATTTTTAGATTACTTTAAATGTTTACATTGTTTCTTTTGATGAAATTTTTTTCCTTTATAATTGCACAATATTTTAAATAAGTGATTTCAAAATAGAAAGAATATTTTCCACGATAATATTTTAATGGTATTTTAAAGGTATTTCTATAAATCAAAGACAAAAACCCTTGATATTAACTATAATTTATTGTGTATATGATATAATTATACCATCATTATTATTTATTTAGATGTTTTATGTTTAAAATGAAAAATGTTTAAGAAACCCATTTCTTTTTCATGAGTAATTCTATGATGAAAGTTTTATGACACCCATCTCTTTTATTGGGTTATGATATGATGAAGGTTTTATGATATTGTGAAAACATATGTATGATTTTAAATATATGATGGGTGTTTCCTATAACTCCCTTTAATGAATTGATTAAATATTGATATCTCATGAGATAAATAGGATTGGAATGGGTAGTGAACCCAATTTAGTTAGGGACTTTTTACACTATGATAGTCTTGGGATTAAAACTTGACTAATATGATGGTTTTGAGAGTAAACATATTCAAATATTATAGTCTTGTAAAATAGATTTATCTACTAAGGAAATAATTTTATATGCTAATGTGTATTCCACAATTCCCTATCTCGTGACAATTTTATGCTACAATGGATTATGTCCTTTCATTCCTATATGATTCATGTCTTATGAACTAATAATAATTATTCCATGAATTAATATTATGATATTTGGTGTGAATTTATGGTTTTAAAGTGTTATGAACATATTATTATACCTTTATTTTAATCGTATGAAAATATAACCATTGATATCTCCCTTGTTTACCCTTACTGAGCATATGAGGTCACCCTTTTCTTATGTTTCATTTCCCTTGGTTTGGAAGAATGGTATTAAGTATAATATTCTAAAGAATGGTTATATTTAAGAATAAATAAGTGGGAGGATATGTAGATACTTTATGAACAGGTTTTTTATGTATTTAGGAATCCAAATATACTAGACGTAAATGATTCTGGTGTAGATCAAAATGTTATGTAATGAATATTCGTCTATTAAGATGTAATATATATGTATTAAAAGTATGGTTCTCTATATTATTCCTTGTAAATAATTTTTTTAATCCATAAGGTTATAAATAATATATATATCTCAGATCTATTTGAACATTAGGGGTTGGGTGGTGTTAATCATGTATTGAAATATCTAAATAGAGGATAATGGAATGAAGACTGATGGATTAGGTTATCCCTTGGTAATGGAAATACCACCACTATGCCATTATAAATACTACATGGTGTTATGGGACTTTTTATTTGAGACCAAGAAAATTCCATTTGGGTTCATTAGTGTCCCATAGAAAATTAAATGTTTTACTCTTAATAGGGGATCTATTCATCTTAGACAACAAACCTATAACCAATTTCCATAAAAGAGAGAAGAAATTGGATAAGCTTATAGTTTTTTTGGGTTTCTATGGGGAGAATATATACTCAAAGATTTTTAGGGGATTATGAATCATAAATAAAAGGAATGAATTAGTTTGGGATGTATAAGAGATATCTAAAAGTAATTATAATGATATATAGTTGTACACTCAAGTTTTAGGAAAACTATATGGGTAAAAATAGCATCTGGCATAAAGGATTTTAAAAACAAATATTCCTTGATATAGGATAAGGGTAGATTAAACCTCAGAGGAAATATATTGAGTTCTTAAGATTTAATGGGATAATCTTGGTCATTAGTTATGTAAAACATATAATTTGTGTGGTAGAAACTAAATTTCATCATGAATTTCAACTTTCTTAACACGGAGTTTGTAAATATGGAGCACTTACATAAGGGAATTTTCATAGTTCAAAGATAACATAGAATGGACCAATCAAATTATCTTAAATTAATTTGGGATATACCATTCACCATATAGTTTATGGTCATATGGTAAGGACTCGATCTCATGTAGTTTAAGATATTGTGATAAGGACCTTGTGTATCCCATGTGATTTTTCTAGCATGATGCTTTTTTATTATAGTTAGGATTACTCGCATTTATGTTGAATACATATTGTGATTATCCATATCTATATAACTTTTTTCTATTTTTTCCTAGATCCAATCCTCAAATATAAATCATCCTTAGATCATATGTACCAAAAATTTGGTGGTAAGGATAATCATTGGGTTGATCATTCAAAACTTCCTCCTTAGGTATATTCATTCCTAGATGATTAATAAATCTATCATACAATATAGAGATGATGTATTAAGCCACAATTTCTATCCCTAACGAATAAAACATGTTTCATATTTCATTGGAAGATATCTTGTTTTAATTACTTTATAAGCATTGTGAGTTATTCTCACGGTGATCACATGGATGAAGATGATATTTGGGTGGTCTTGACTTTATTATCTCCTAATCTATGTACCCTTTCAGATAATATTTAATGAAAAATAACTTATTTATTTCATTCCTTAATAATTAATGGTATGGGTAGTAATTTGATAGGACTCTCATTTTTTCCTCCCCATGACTTTTTATCCTTGGTAACTCAATCGAATTATTCTTTAAGGCAACGGTGGTGTTTCTTGAAACCTTATCTCGCTGTAAGGAATATACCCTATTCCATATATCCTTGTTAATTTGAAATCCTTGTTTCCAATACATGTCATATATACCTTAGTTAAAAAATTTATATGGGAAAATTTTAGATTTAGGTGTAAGTGTCTTATTCTCAATCAATTTTGTGGAAGGTGTTAATGATATTGATGTATCGAACATCAATGGGGTTTCCCCTAGCCCGTAGAAATATTTCTATCTTGAATATTGTTATGTCATCACTGAGAGATATTTAATTTTGTAATGAACCTAATGTGGGGTTGGATAAAATAAAAATTACCCAATCCTTGTCTTTTGGGGAACATCACTTGATGGAGGGCTACTGAAGTATAAGGAGGGAATATGATTTTGGGAAGATGTTTCAAATGATCTAGTAAATAATGTTTGGTCAAGTGGGATGATATTTTATGGGTCTATATAGTGAATGTGTGGATTTATCCTGAAGATAGTCTTAATGGGGAGTTCTTCATTAAATAAAATATATAATTATTTTCCAGAAATTCTCATTTTCTTGGTGGAACCAGGTGATCATTTAATTTAGAAGATATAGGCCAGACAACTTCACTTTACTTATGTGAATAAGACATAAAAACTCTCTTTAATTTATAAATGATATGATAAGTTTATAATAATTTAATCACGGGAGGATATCCCATTGAAAATATCTTCTTTTTTACATTGGTCACACACTCCATCTTCATTTACTTTTGTGTGAGTGATATTCTTCATAGATTCATCAACACTGATGGGTTGATTTACAAAATCACCTTATAAGGAATCTAAAATTGTTTGAATACCTTCATCATAGGTATGTGAAGGATTTATATGTTTTTATTCAATTATTTTATGAACATAGGATGGGTTATACTTTTGATTGTTAAAATATTTTATAATAATTTCATTATCCTCGTAAGAAGTGAACTCATTTGAACCATGTAAAAATTCCTTAAATGTGGATAATATCATGTAAATGGAAATATAATCTATCATCTTATAAAATTACCCTTGCTCATTATGATTATTTCAATTAGATAACATTGAAGGAGGTGCACTAGTTCTCCTTATCAAAAGAGGGTCTCATTTTGTGGGGTGGTAATTGTCGGTTCTCCTCCTGATAAGGGGATCCCATTTAGTGGCATAGATCTCATTGTTTCTCCTCCTAATAAGGGGATATATTTTAGGTTCTCATTTGTGATGATATTAGGAATTATATCTTGTTTATTGGGATGGATCTCATTAGTGATCCTCTTGAGAATAATATCTTGTTTTGAGGGAAGTTTCTCATTACTTCTCCTACTAAGAGGAGGATATCATTTAGTGGGATGGTTTATGTTCTCCAAATGTTGGGGGAATTAAGTCCATGAGAGTTCAACTAGTTTTGGAATCCTTAGGGATCTGTGTTTCTCTTTGTATCACTAATACTAATTGCATCAGGTCCTAGTAAGTAGGTCATTAGAACGTGTTATGGTCAAAATTGTAGAGGGAATTTGGCATGAGGAATAGTTAATTAAGTCATGCCTAAATGATGGAAATCACATGATTAAGTGATTTTGTAACAATCTAGTCAGTAGTGCATAGAAAATTAAATTCTTTAGGAGACATTAAATCTTGGGCCTAACATTGGTGTTGAGTTTATGCAGCATTCCCATTCACCTCAGTGCGAGGGAAATTATTATAAAAATGATTATAACAACCTATATCATTATAGATACTATATTTAGTGGATTCAAGGAATTAAATAGTGATAACAACCACTGATTTATACATTTCATATATTATATCATCATTAGCATCTGTGTAATGTGGGTATTTATCCTAATCAAAATATCCATTGTACATGTAATCTCAGTAAACTATAGTTTTCAACCAGTTGGAGGGTCTTATGGCCTTACATCCCTTCATAGACTCGGTCTTATCTATTTAACCTCTTTTATGGCTAAAGTGGGGCCTATATGTAACTATTTATATGGAACCACCCATTGTTAATTATCAATCCATAAAAATATTTATTTCCTCATATGAGGCACATCATCAACCAAGGTATATTCTTTATCGATTGGTGATTCTTGGGGTGATTTGGAGGGTAAAAATTCCCCTATCCCTATAGGTTGGGGAAATCTATAGGATTTCACTACTACAATTATAAATATTGTCACCTATTTCATTTTGTAAAATTAATATTTCCATATTTGATTCATCTTTTGGAATTTCTGGATGATAGAGAATGGTTCCATCCCTAGAGGAATTAACTATAGTAGGACCATTCTGTATCAACCATACCATATTAATCTTCACAATTTTTTATTATATTTTCATATAGAGGATACCAATTATTTTTTCCAAGGGATGAACTACATTGTTTTTTATAACATGGTCTTTATGGGAATCACATCCATGGTTGTCAGAATCTTGATCACCGTAGGGAATTCTTTAGTGGTTTTTTTAGTTATATCACCATGGGGATAACCATTGTGTTTACTGATATCTTGATAACTGTGGGAATGAATTTCATGGTTGTTGGTAGTATGATCACCATGGGGATAACCTTCATGGTTTTTGTTTGATAGACCGTCATGGGGATGGATTTGTTAGTTGTCGATATATTGATCTTCATAGGGATGACATTCATGGCTGATGGTATCTTGATCACCATAGGGATGAAATATTTAATTGGTGCTATAAATAGGACATATATTTAATCTTGATTCAGCTATAGAACATATAATACCTCTATGATTTTCCTCCCTCAAAGAATAAGTATAGGTTGATTGAATTGATAATTCTTATCCATGATATTTTTAGGGATATATACTAAGGGTGACCTAGAATTATCCTCAGGATAAAATTAGGATTTGATGGTAATACTTTGGGATAAAGTAGTAGAGAAATGGAATATATCCTAAACTACCATGATTGGTTTCCCCCATCAATAAAACTTTTTGGATTCCTAAATTTTAATGACTGGGTATAGGGAATCCTATGTGACTTACTTGGGACATATGGTCATATAGCAATGGAGACAACCAATATTAATAGAGTACCTCCTTGGAAAATATGGTGTAGCCATATGAAAATAAGAAATATCATCGTATACTTCGTGTAGGTAGGTAAGATAATAATTTTATACCTTATGGGAGAGACACCTGAAGTGTTTTATATTGAGATAGGGTTTGTCTAGCCCTATTTATTTATTTACATCAATCAAACCTTTATAGCCTCAATCCTTCCAAACATTCATGAGGTGTTTCTAGGGATTGAATTATACATTCATTTAGGTACTCTTATATTACATTATTTACCATCTTGGTCGGTGATAGAAAATATTGGCTCTTTGAAGATGAGAAATTTATAGAAATGATAGTGGTATAGGATTAATCTGCCATCTATTGGTGCTTCATATCCACATTTGATAATATTTCATTGACTCAAGGATGGATATGGAGCCTTATCCCTCATGTTTTTTTATCAGTGATTTTATTTGGATTAATAGGTAGATAATTAAGAAACCCATTAATGTAGTATCACTAATAAAAAATTAATTTTCAATCAATATCATTTATAAGTAATGTATTTCATGTTGGTTTTTTCATTTTATTTTTGATTATTTCTTTTTCGAGTACCTATTTTGTTATTTTAGGTCTCACATGAATCTCCCAAATTTTAAAGTCAATAAGCCTCTTTATCACCTAGGGTGGTAATGATGGAACCCTTTGTAATATGATAGGATGGGAGGTCAAATAATCTCACTAGGATTCTTGTTTCCTAGTTCGAGACTCTCTTACAGATTTTATTCATGTTTGTGAAATCCTTATTAATAAAATTACAAGTTACACTTTTAGTAAAATTGATTGACTGATAATATGTATTTAATAGGGAAATAAACATGGGGATTATATTGTATCTAATTTTATCTAAGTTCCTTGATATTATATATCTTAAATCTATATAAATAGGTACTCTAGAGTTTATCTCCATACAAGGAGGTGGAAGGTGTTATGCAGTTGGTATTGCTCCCATGAAATTGAATACTTATGTATCCCTGTGATGGAATCAAAACCCACATAGTTTGGATCCATTTATTGATATAGTTTTTACCTTTTAAGGTAATGTGATTAGGGATATATTGGTTATTTTTAATATCATGAATCTATGAATTCTTTTATGAAGTTTGAATTCATGTGTATTATACTACCAGATGAAAGGAACCAAGCAATGTTTCGGTGTGTCACTTTTACCAAAGCTTCCCATTCAGGTAGAACATGAAATATTAATCATTATACTTTTTTGGGGAACCAATAGGTGAAGCTAAACTCAAAAAAAAATTGGAACAAAATGTGTATCTTGAATCAAGGTATTTTTGGAAGCTAATAGGATTATCTTGACTCAAGGTATTCGGGGAAACCAATAGGATTTTCTCAACTCAAGATATTTTTTGGAAACTAAGAGGAACATTATAACTCAAGGTATTTTGGAAACCAAGAGGAGTATCTCAACTCATGTTATTTTGGGAAACTAAGCGGACAATATTGTCTCAAGGTATATTGGGAAACCAATATGAGTATCTCTACTCAAGTTATTTTTCAAAAACCAATAGATGTATCTAAAATCAAGGTATTTTAGAAAAATAATAGGTGTATCACAACTCAAGAAATATGAGAAAACAAAGAGAAGGATATTAACTCAAGGAATTTGTGGAAACCAGGTAGATAATATATACTCAAGATATTTGATTAAACCACGAATATAATCTTGACTAAAGTAATTTGAGGATACCAAGAGGAAACTTTCATCTCTAGGAATTTATATGGGGCTTACACATGAGTTTTACAGATGAAAAATCTTTTAGGAAATGTATTTCCCAAACCTTGTATTACACTAAGGAGGGATTTTTCAATGGGTACAACATGTACTAAAATATTATAACATCACATGAAATATTTGGTTTTTGTGAAAGGATGTTTTTGATAAGGAGGCTTGGATACCCATATAAGGAATCTTTCACAAATGTGGTTACCATAGGTCAAATCTTATGATGAGATAGATCTTTTAAAATAGCGAAAAAAATACATTAAGAAGCACCAATTTCAAATAAGATTTTTGGTTTTATGTGAATGAATAGGGTAAATAAAGGATATGAGGGTTTCTATATAGACATCACATAAGTATTATACAATGAGAAACCCTCTAGGATTTTTTTACAAGAGACTATTCACAAATGGTTTTATGTAGATAGTATTAAAACACTTTATGCAAAGGAGACATGATCATGAGAATTTTACACCGAGGGTTCCCTCCGTCTTCATATTTTAATCTAGATTCTACCTTAGATAATTATTTCTCAAAGGATATATAGTGAAGGAATGGTTCATAAATGATATGATTTTTTTAAAAATCAATGATCTAGATTATTTTATGTTCCTTGAAATAAATACCAAGGGATATATTTTTAGTAAAATACCATAATTTCTATCCCTGTGAATGTTTACCACATAAGATTATCATGTCTACCTGAAATCATTATTCTTATGCTTAGACAATGATATGGATTCACAGGATTCACTTGGATATATGTAGGTCCCATATCACCCCTACAATTGATTACTTAATTTCATAAGAATTTAGATTCCACATAAAATTTCATCCTTTTGATCACAAAATTTGGGACACTATAAAGGATTCTTGCGATCGAAAAAGATCACCTTTATTTTTAAATAAATATCTTCATAGCCACATAAAATAATCATGGTTGAAAAATGATCCCTTCCTTCTAACCAAAAAGTAATTCTTAAACAATTAATTCCTTTATAAACACAAAGGAATCTTTCCTTTCACTATAATTAATTATTGAACAAAATTATTATTTCATGGAAAATTAATTTCTTTTGTAGTCACCAACCTTCACTTATGTTAAAAATAATTCCAAATTAAAATGGGCATAAATTTTTATTTAGGTGTTTGTTTTGTCGTTACAAGCTATAAAATCAAATACTAAAAAATTAAATACACACTTATATATTATTTTTACTCATATAATGTGTTTTATTGAGGAAAAATTGTTCATAATACCCTTAAAATGGGTTTTAAAATTTTGAAAACCTTTTCAATTGCAATAGATGAAATATATAGACTAATCTTGATAGAATTTTCTCAACACAACATTAACAGGCTAGGAAAATGTTTTAGGTGATTTACATCTCTTGATGAGTGAGAAATCATGTGGCACATTCATATCCCATTTTTATCTTCTCCATGTAGGGATACTTTTCTATAAAAACATGACTTATGTTATCTAAGGGAGGAATTCATCATGGATTCCATTGAAAAGATCATGGAATTCATTGTTTTAGTTACAAAAATTACCTCTCATAGAGTTCCATGAAGGGGTACATCCAAATAAAACTCTAATACTTATTATTGTATGAGAACTCAAAAAAATATAGATGGTCTACCTAGGAACTTCCAAAATTCACAACACATTCTATAAGAATGTCCTCCAATACCTAAATAGTCCACTCCAACTCACCATCCATCTATGGGTGATAAGAAATGATAATGTTTAATTATTTAATCACCATCCCTTGAAAACATTTCCATAACCTATATGTTAAGTGATGATCTCTATCGAATGCAATTGATTTCAGTAAACCATAATGCTTATCCACTTCCTACACATATATATTTTCTAAATATTTTATCATGTTCTTCTCCTAAATAGGTATTAAATCACATTATTTGTTTATTATATCCCTGAATTTCCTAATGGTGTCATTAAGTCTATCCATTTTTTTCAATGTGACCAAAAAAACATAGTGATTTGATTCCACTAATAAATGGAAATAGGTTACTATTTCAATATTATTTCATTAATCTTATTATCTATATTTTCTTTCTAATAGGTAAGATATTTTACAACATAGTACACCCTATATCTTTTCATGACCAACCACCAAATTTGGTGTTTTATATCCTTACACATTTTATTAGTATTGGGGTGAAATTTCCAATTGGAATGATGAAACTACTTTAACACTTCCTCTATCATCCATGAATGAAAAATTAGAAACTTTGGGAAATATAATGTCAACATAAATCCTCAAAACATCTACCTAGTGTATCCCAACCATTTAGGGAATCTAGAATAATCACATAGTCAGAATTTATAAACTACAAATCACACACATTTCTATGCAAGGTTAGCATAACCATGATTCTTGATAAGACCATATTATCATCCTGATCATAAATACCCAATTGTATCTCTATGAATAAAATCATAATTTTTCATTCCTTCTTATCTTTTTAGAATTTATTATAAATAATCTTATGACACAATGCATCACCTTCCATGATACTTTTGGTAGTGTATAAACTAGATTGATATAAAACGTAGGAAACTACTTCATAATCACCCATTTATAACATTTATATCATGATCGGAGAAGATGTACTTCATGATTTTATGATTCAAATGAACTATAAAAATTTCACCAACTAGATAGTAATGACATGTATTTAATGATTTTACAACAACTGTATGATCTAAGTCATTTGTTATATGATATTTTTCATGAACCCTTGGTTAGCATGAGTTATATACAACAACATGATTACCCTACATCAACACCCACCCAATTCCCATTCAAGAAGAATCACAATAAATGATATATTCATTATTTGGTTCTTTTAATACCAATATGGGTGTCATTTTCATCCCACACATCAATTCATCATATGGATTCTAGAATTTTATTTTCTGCACAAGGGGCACATATTTACTAATAAAATTCATCATCTGCAAATATGGGTGTCAAAAAATTATTAACAAATAATACATAATAACTTTCTAACCCTCCATTATGATATTTTGGATTCATTCCATGATACTGCCACTATGATCTTTTCAAGGTCAACCAATATTTTTATTTTTAAGGTAACATGCCAGAATAATTTCACCTCCGTAATCCAAAACATACACTTTAAGAATTTTTCATAGAGATTATGATCCTAAAATGTACTCAAAACAAACTCCAAGTTTCATTCATGATCATCCCTCACCCATAAATATGAAATTATATCATTTATAAATACCATGAAATAGGATTTGAGATATGGATGAAATATGTTATTCATAAATGACCTAAATATATTCCAAGTTATAGTAAGACCAAAGGAAATTGATATATACATATAGTATTAATACCAACTCTAACAAAATATTTTTAATATAACCTCTTTCTTCAACTGGAGTTGATAGTTTATAGAATGTGAGTTGATTTATAAAGAACATTTATCACCTTTTAATTGTTCAAACAAGTTTTCACTTCTCGGGAGATGATATTTATTCTTGATAGTAACTTAATTTAAATTCATATTATAAATGTGTAATCCTAATGTATTATCCACTTTTTTTCACAAAGAACAGCACAGCCACCCTATGTGAGTTCCCTGATCTAATAAAACCTTTATTATGTAAATCCTCTTACTCAACTTTGAGATTCCTCAACTTGAAAAGTTTCATCTGATATGAAATAGGAGGTGTAGGGATTGTACCAAGAATAAAATCAATTAAAAACTCTGAATCACACTTTAGAGTTATTCTTGAGAAATTATACAAAAAAAATTGATAGAGGATAACTATCTATGGTAATCCAACCTAATCAATCACATATATCACACCTAATATTGTTTGTACTAATTAATTAGAAATACTATAAACCCCCATCATCATAGGACCATATAAACTATAATTCACATCCCATACATCCTTGAATGTATGTTACTATCACTATAAAGTAGATTATATCATCTTCCAATCATGAAATTGATTATAGTGTTATACAGTATCAACCAATCCAACCCAATGATGATATCAATCATGTTGATGTCAAGGATGATTAATCCCATGATAATTTCACATTTAAAATTATAATAGTGTATGATATACATTTTAATCCCCAAATTTCTTACCCATAAAAAAGTGTTTGGATTCACATAAAACATAGTGCCAACCTTATGTGCAATACCAACTAAACCATAACTGTAACGACCCAAAGTTTCATTAATGGAAAATCCCTCTTGATCCAGTTAAATGTTTCTTTATGAAAAATGTTTTTTTATAAGATGTCAACTTCTTTAGTTTTACGTTAAGATTTGTGACCGTTACTTTTATAGCCGTTGAACAGTGATCATCTGAGTAGTGTCAATATAAGGCTTTAACGAACCCATTTCTACTCAGACAAAGGAAGCGATGGCCTCATCCAGTAGAATTGCCCCTTACGAAGCCCATTTGTCAGAGCTCGGAAAAGAGGTGGCATCTTTGGGATTTTCCCTTGACCAAGCCCAAGATGAGCTTCATCAAGTCAAGCTAGAACGTGATCGTCTACGGGAAAAGTGGAAGTTGATTGAAATTACCACTCGAGCGATGTTATCCGAGCCGCACCAAGAGTCTGTCACCATCGCACACCTTACCCTTAGGTCTTATGCGGCTATTTTAAGGGGTTATGTAACAAATAAGTAGCACCATGTTCATGTACATTATTTTTGTATATAATAATGAATATAATTTCTAGTCGTTTTTGATACATTGTAATTAGTTTTTAAAGTACAAATGATGTTTTTAGTTATTATTCAATTAAGAATTATATTTTATTAAATTAAAGGATTTTTTGAATTAAATAATATTTTAATAAAATATTATTATTAATATTAAATTAATTATTTTTATTAAGTATAAATGATCTTATAATTTTATGAATGCAATTAAAATTTTTATTAAGGTTTGAAATCCATTTCTGTCAAACCCGTGAATTTTTTTATAAATGTCGGTTTTTATTTTAAAAGTGAAAATTCACATATTTAGAAACTTATTTAGATAAAATAAATATTATTTTTGGAATCAGGACGTCGAAATTATCTAATGGTGAATTTTTCATAATTTTCTAAGACAGTCAAATTTTTGGGTAAAAATTAAATACCATTTAAATATATAATGTGTTTCATGACATCATAATGACCCAATGGTGATGTAATAAAACAACATAATCCTTATGTTCGGACAATATGTGTTTTATCATTAAAATAATGAGGTTTTGGGTTTGTTTGACTTACTTTTCAAAGCATTAATGGAGCCCTCAAGACTTATTCAACACTTTGCCTTTTTTAAATTAATTTCCATGGGAGTGTGACTCACCTCCACATAAGCAACCCTATTCTTTTAATAAGTTCAGACCTTGGCCTTGTAAAATATTTTTTTCCTCTTTCCTTTTCTCGAAACCATGGTCAAATACCATGGGATGGTTTGTGGTTTGGATTATTTTAATATAAGGGGTCCCAAACCTAAATAATAAATAATTATCTCACCTTTCCTATATAAACCCACCCAAGATCCCACTTCCTCCACACTAAAATCCCTTTGAGTTCGTCCAACCTCTGCCCTACTCTCTCTAAAATCCTCCCAAGGTGCCCCAAGCTCCCAAGAAGCCTCTCACAAGCCTCTCTCTAGCCTTTGGAAGCACACTTTCAAGTAAGGGGTTTTCTTCCTTTCTCATTTTTTTCAATTTTCTTTAAGTTGTATTGCCCTTTTTATTTCAATTATGAATGTCGGGGTATGGTTTAGAACCTCCCCCATACTTCCCTCTTATTGTTTTAATTATGGGAGAACCCTTTCTCTCTCTTTAAATGCCTCCCATGTACACCCGTTACTATGCCGAAATTCCGAAAGGAACTTCTCTCTCTTCTTTTACATTCAAGCAATACTTTTGTATCATGAATCTAAATTCCTTTTCAATTGTTGGGAAATGTATCTATATGATCTCCTTACTGTCCATTACATGTAAATATGATGAGGAACCCCTTTCTCTCTCATCAACCATTTTTTTATGAATTCTTATGTCACGTCGTTACGCTGCCGAAATCGCACCGATTTTCTAAGCCAATGTCATTGTGTAGTGAATACCATGCCCATTTCTCCATCAAGGATATTCACCTTTATGCACATTTACGTATTGATTATAAAGTTTCATGTTTTAATTCCACATTCCTTTATCATGGAAGAAATTATTATGTTTTATGAATCCATGTTTTATGATCCATGTGGCACACTTATGCATGAAATGAAATGTTTAAGAAGGGTGCGCCCTTTATAGCGCTCCAATGCATTGGGTAAAGTATAGTATCATGATACGTCATGTGCAATGAGTTTTTACTCATTCTAATTCAAGTGCAATGAGGGTTTACTCGTGCTTCAAGTGCAATGAGGGTTTACTCATGCTCCATTTGTAATGAGCCTTGGCTCATGCTAATTCAATGTTAAGTGTTGTTGCCAAATTTCCATATTATGATTATCATGATTTATCATGACTTTATGTTCATGTTTCTCGTATGCTCTATTGATATGCCTATTGCCTAACATGTATTTCACTCCTCATGTTATTCATTGTTTACTCCCTTACTGGGCTTTATAGCTCACCCTTTTCTTATGCATGTCCTCAGGTTATCCCATGCAATGCTAAGTACGAAGGAATGTAGTAGTCATGTAAAGGAAGTTTTCAATAAAGATGTTTTATTTAAAGTTTAATGTTTTTATGTAATGATCCTATTCCCCAAAGACACTAAACCTCTCGATCTTCTTTGTTGGATCAGGTGAAGTTTTATGTAATAAAGCATGTTTAAGTTGTAATAAAAAGGCAGGGTTGTCATAGTTGGTATCAGAGGATAGGTTTAGTTATTTTTGGGATTAGGAAACCCTAGTAAATCCTTAGATACAAGACTAAGCATAATAAAAACATCCCTAAGTTTTGGTAAATACTAAGTAAGTGGTTTATCAAAAAAATACATCCCTGTCTGGATACGAGCAGGTAGAGGCGGCTCTGGCACAGATGTATCCTAAGGGTAAAACCCGAAAACACTGCTTTGAGCTAGACTCGAATGGGATCTGGTGCACGACAACGGGCCTTACTGCACTCTTGGCTACGACACTCCCGGGGGATATGTTATGATAAATTCACAATCTTAGTATGAACCCTTATTAAGGGAAAAATGCCCCTAAGAATATATGTTAGAAGGAAGATCATGAAAAGCCTGGATTGAATCCTATAGACTCATGAGTTAAAGAGATTAAAGTTTATTTATAAGTCATCAACTTTTGTCTTTGGATTACCCTTTATGTGTTACCCCTAACTTTCCTTTTATTCCAGCCAATGGCCGGTAATAGGAGAACTCAGGCTAACAACCGTTGTTAAGATCAGTGTGATGATTGTACTTATGAGATGCCCAATCCAATGGGAGCGGGAATCGCGAACTTTGTCACGCCTCTCTCTCAGCTAACTCAAGTTTTGAATAGAAACACTGGTCAAGAGGAACGTTCAACCCCCCCTAAGAAAGAACAAGTCACTATTGAAAGCTTCATGAGACAAAGGCCTCCTACTTTTAGTGGATCATCCGATCCCACGATCGCAGAACAATGGATCAACTCCATTGAAAAGATATTCTACATCCTCCAATGCTCTGAAAAAGAGAAGGTTATCCTAGCGGCTTATTGTATGGAGGGTGAAGCTGATCAATGGTGGACGTTGATCAAAAATACGAAGCCTAAGGAGGAGATCAAGGCTTTGGAATGGAAGGAATTCCGGAAGATGTTTTTCAATAAATATTTTCCGCGCACCCTCCGTCTTAAGATGGAAAGGGACTTCCTTTCCCTCAAGCAGAAAGATGAAGAATCTGTGGGAGCGTACGAGGAAAACTTCACAAGTCTTGCACGATACTCTTCCGGCTTTGTCGTTACCCCCCGAATGCAAGGTTGACCTCTTCTTTGGTGGGCTGAATCCTAGCTTGCGGAAACTATTAGCGATCCGTGACTTCGATAGCTATGAGGAAATTGTCCGATGTGCCCTTAAGGTTGAAATGGAGATCGGAGAATCACCGGGGTATCATGGGGACAAGAAGCGTAAGGTGGACTTCAATGCTGGTGGTTTGATGGATAAATCCAACGGCGCTAAGAAGTTCCAGCACACCACTTGCCAAAAGTTTAGAAAGAAGCACCCTGGAAGTTGCCTTAGGGGGACAAGAAAATGCTTCAAGTGTGGAAGAGAAGGGCACCTAGCTATTAACTGTCAACAAGAAGGACCCGCGGCTACGACAGAGGAGAGGAATTCTCTGTTCGAACCTCAACGCGTTGTTAAATGCTACAAATTCAAAGAACCAGGTCATTTTGCAAATCAGTTCCCTAATCCAAGGGTTATCGGAGGCAACCAGCAACCTCCAAGACAGCAAGGAAGAACTTTTGCCATCACTTCTGCCGAAGTGAACCCCGACAACGAAGTGGTGACAGGTACGCTAGTTATTCATTCAAGAATAGCAAACGTACTTTTTGATTCAGGTTCTACGCATTATTTTATATCTCAAAAGTTTAGTAGAACAATCCTTGCACCACCACAAATCATGGAAGTAAAGATGTCGGTGAGTACGGCAAATGGGGCAATCATTGCATCCCATGAGTATAAGTCCCCCCCTGTTATAATCTGTGGATTGAATTTCCCGGAGAACCTCGTAATACTCCCTTTGGTGGAATTTGATGCAATTCTTGGCATGGATTGGCTTTCCTTATATAGAGCCAACATAAATTGTCGGGAGAGGGAAATCACACTCCATATGGAGAATCAACCAACGATTCTTTACAAGTGTCAGGAGGAATATGAATCTCCTTTAGCTCCATCATCTCAAGCATGGATATTACTACCTTATGAGCATTCATATCTGGCTTAGATGATTGAGTCCAAGGAAGAAACCACCCTTGAAGAAATGCCTATTGTGAGGGAATTCGATGAAGTATTTCCCGAGGAACTTACTGGTCTTCCTCCAAAAAAGTGATGTTGAGTTCTCAATTGAACTTATACCTAGGGCGCTACCAATATCCAAGACTCCATATAGAATGGTTGTTGTTGAGCTTGAAGAGCTGAAGAAACAACTACAGGAGAATTTGGATAAAGGGTTTATACGCCCAAGTGCATCACCATGGGGTGCACCAGTCCTCTTTGTCAAGAAGAAGGATGGGTCAATGCGGCTTTGCATCGATTATCGTCAACTTAACAAAATCATGATAAAGAACAAGTATCCTCTCCCAAGAATCGATGACTTGTTTGATCAGCTGCGTGGAGCACAATACTTCTCCAAGGTGGACTTGCGGTCGGGATATTATCAAGTAAGGGTGAAGAAGGAAGATATCCACAAGACTGCTTTTCGTACAAGGTACGGTCACTATGAATTCACAGTAATGCCTTTCGGACTCACCAATCCTCCAGAAATATTCATGGACTTGATGAATAGAGTCTTTAGAGATTACCTAGACAAATTTGTGGTAGTATTTATAGATGATATTCTAATATACTCCAAAACAAAGGAGGACCATGAGGAGCATTTAAGAACTGTACTGGAGACTTTGCACAAGGAGAAGCTCTATGCCAAGTACAGAAAGTGTGAGTTCTGGTTGAAGGAGGTCTCATTCTTGGGCCATATCATCACAAGCAATGGGATATCTGTGGACCCCTCCAAAATAGATGCAATTGAGGGATGGCCGAGGCCAACATCGGTAACTGATATCCATAGCTTCTTGGGGTTAGCTAGATATTATCGACGATTTGTGAGAAATTTCTCACGATTTTCCAACCCTCTTACCAAGATAACTTGAAAGGGAGTAAAGTTTGCTTGGAGTGATGAATGCGAAGAAATCTTCAAGGAGTTTAAAAGGAGGATTATCACTACACCCGTGCTCACTTTACCCACAAGTGGGGAGCTTTTTGTGGTATTCAGTGATGCTTCGAAGAAGGGATTAGGATGTGTGCTGATGCAGAATGATAAAGTGATATCCTATGCCTCAAGGCAGTTGAAAATCCATGAGCGAAACTATCCAACGCATGATCTGGAGTTGGCGGCGGTGATCTTTGCCTTGAAAATCTGGCGGCATTATCTCTATGGAGAGAAATGTGAGATATATACTGACCACAAGAGTCTTAAATATATATTCACACAGAAAGAGCTTAATATGCGCCAGAGAAGATGGATAGAGCTCATCAAGGATTATGACTGTTCAATACATTACCACCCTGGGAAAGCGAACAAGGTGGCAGATGCCCTAAGTAGAAAGGATCCAGCTATTCTATCAATGATGAGAATTGAGAAGGATCCAATCTTCTTAGACTTGATGAAGATGGACGTGGGAATCATAAAGAAGGGAACATCATCAATCCGTTCACAAATGATTGCTCAACCATCTCTTTTGGAAAGGCTAAAGGATGCTCAAAAGGATGATGCGGGAATCCAAGAAAAAGTGGAAGCAATCAAAAAGGGAAAATCCTCAGAGATTAATGTTAATGAAGAAGGAATTGTGTGGTTTGGGAAAAGACTATGTGTTCCATCAAGTTCAGAGCTGAAGAAGGGACTTTTGGATGATGCACATAGTTCAAATTTCTCTATTCACCCAGGGAGCACAAAGATGTATCGAGATCTCCGAGAAAACTTTTGGTGGGATAATATGAAGAAGGAGATCGCTGAATATACATCAAAGTGCCTGGTGTGTTAGCAAGTGAAGGCAGAGAGGAAGAAGTCTAAGGGGATGATGCAACCATTGCCCATACCAGAATGGAAATGGGAGAACATCACCATGGACTTCGTCACTGGACTTCCAAGGACATCCAAAGGCAACAATGCAATCTGGGTTGTTGTGGGTCGTCTTACAAAGACTGCACACTTCATTGATCTTCGAGAGGATTTCTCTTTGGATCAACTGTCACGGATATATATCAGGGAAGTGGTACGGTTGAATGGAGTACCACTATCTATCGTGTCTGACCGAGATCCAAGATTTACCTCTAAGTTTTGGAGGAGTCTTCAACATGCTCTGAATACTGAACTGAACTTCAGTACGGCCTATCATCCTCAAACTGATGGCCAATCCGAGTGGACTATCCAAACACTTGAGGATATGTTGAGGGCGTGCTCAATGGACTTTAAAGGAGGATGGGATCAACATATTCCTCTAGTTGAGTTCTCTTATAATAATAGTTTCCACTCGAGCATCCAAATGGCGCCATATGAAGTCCTGTATGGGAAAAGGTGTAGAACACCGGCATGTTGGGATGAGGTCGGTGAACGTAAGCTTCTTGGACCAGAAATGGTCGAAGAAATGGTGGAGAAGGTGAAAACCATTCAGCAGCACATCAAGGCAGCCCAAAGTCGACAGAAGAGTTATGCAGATAATCGTCGACGAGACCTTGAGTTTAAAGTTGGATATATGGTGTTTTTACGCATATCTCCGTGGAAGAAGGTCATGAGGTTTGGAAAGAAAGGGAAGTTAAGTCCAAGGTACATCGGCCCCTTCGAGATTCTTGATCATGTTGGGGTTGTGGCCTATCGACTAGCACTTACACCTACTATGGACAACGTGCGTGATGTCTTCCATGTATCCCTCTTAAAAAAGTACATACCAGACCCTTCACATGTACTCTCTTCCGAGGTGGTACAATTAGAAGACGATCTTTCTTATGAGGAGCAACCAGTGAAGATCATAGATCGTAGAGAAAAAGTTCTACGAAATAAGACAATGCCCCTCATCAAGGTGTTGTGGAGAAACCACAAGTTTGAAGAAGAAACTTGGGAGTCGGAGGATATGATGAAGCTAAGTTACCCACATTTTTTTTAGTGTGGGAAAAGGAAACTATTGAGGGCGAAATTTCTTAAGGGGGGAATGTTGTAACGACCCAAAGTTTCATTAATGGAAAATCCCTCATGATCCAGTTAAATGTTTCTTTATGAAAAATGTTTTTTAATAAGATGTCAACTTCTTTAGTTTTACGTTAAGATTTGTGACCGTTACTTTTATAGCTGTTGAACAGTGATCATCTGAGTAGTGTAAATATAAGGCTTTAACGAACCCATTTCTACTCAGACAAAGGAAGCGATGGCCTCATCCAGTAGAATTGCCCCTTACGAAGCCCATTTGTCAGATCTTGGAAAAGAGGTGGCGTCTTTGGGCATTGCCCTTGACCAAGCCCAAGCTAAACTTCATCAAGTCAAGCTAGAACGTGATCGTCTACGGTAAAAGTGGAAGTTGATTGAAATTACCACTCGAGAGATGTTATCTGAGCCGCCCCAAGAGTTTGTCACCATCGCACACCTTACCCATAGGTCTTATGTGGCTATTTTAAGGGGTTATGTAACAAATAAGTAGCACCATGTTCATGTACATTATTTATGTATATAATAATGAATATAATTTCTAGTCGTTTTTGATACATTGTAATTAGTTTTTAAAGTACGAATGATGTTTTTAGTTATTATTTAATTAAGAATTATATTTTATTAAATTAAAGGATTTTTTGAATTAAATAATATTTTAATAAAATATTATTATTAATATTAAATTAATTATTTTTATTAAGTATAAATGATCTTATAATTTTATGAATGCAATTAAATTTTTTATTAAGGTTTGAAAGCCATTTCTGTCAAACCCGTGAATTTTTTTATAAATGTCGGTTTTTATTTTAAAAGTGAAAATTCACATATTTATAAAATTATTTAGATAAAATAAATATTATTTTTTGAATCAGGACGTCGAAATTATCTAATGGTGAATTTTTCATAATTTTCTGAGACAGTCAAATTGTTGGGTAAAAATTAAATACCATTTAAATATATAATGTGTTTTATGACATCATAATGACCCAATGGTGATGTAATAAAATAACATAATCCTTATGTTCGGCCAATATGTGTTTTATCATTAAAATAATGAGGTTTTGGGTTTGTTTGACTTACTTTTCAAATCATTAATGGAGCCCTCAAGACTTATTCAACACTTTGCCTTTTTTAAATTAATTTCCATGGGAGTGTGACTCACCTCCACATAAGCAACCCTATTTTTTTAATAAGTTCGGACCTTGGCCTTGTAAAATATTGTTTTCCTCTTTCCTTTTCCTGAAACCATGGGCAAATACCATGGGATGGTTTTTGGTTTGGATTATTTTAATATAAGGGGTCCCAAACCTAAATAATAAAGAATTCTCTCACCTTTCCTATATAAACCCACACAAGCTCCCACTTCCTCCTCACTAAAATCCCTTGGAGTTCGTCCAACCTCTTCCCTACTCTCTCTAGAATCCTCCCAAGGTGCCCCAAGCTCCCAAGAAGCCTCTCACAAGACTCTCTCTAGCCTTTGGAAGCACACTTTCAAGTAAGGGGTTTTCTTCCTTTCTCATTTTTGTCAATTTTCTTTAAGTTGTATTGCCCTTTTTATTTCAATTATGAATGTTTGGGTATGGTTTCTCACCTCCCCCATACTGCCCTCTTATTGTTTGAATGATGGTAGAACCCTTTCTCTCTCATTAAATGCCTCCCATGTACACCCGTTACTATGCTCAAATTCCGAAAGGAACTTCTCTCTCTTCTTTTACATTCAAGCAATACTTTTGTATCATGAATCTAAATTCCTTTTCAATTGTTGGGACATGTATCTATATGACCTCCTTAGTTTCCATTACATGTAAATATGATGAGGAACCCCTTTCTCTCTCATCAACCTTTTTTTTTATGAATTCTTATGTCACGCCATTACGCTGCCGAAATCGCACCGATTTTCTAAGCCAATGTCATTGTGTAGTGAATACCATGCCCATTTCTCCATCAAGGGTATTCACCTTTATGCACATTTATGTATTGATTATAAAGTTTCATGTTTTAATTCCACATTACTTTATCGTGGAATAAATGATTATGTTTTATGAATCTATGTTTTATGATCCATATGGCACACTTATGCATGAAATGAAATGTTTAAGAAGGGTGCGCCCTTTATAGCGCTCCAATGCATTGGGTAAAGTATAGTATCATGATACGTCATGTGCAATGAGTTTTTACTCATGCTAATTCAAGTGCAACAAGGGTTTACTCGTGCTTCAAGTGCAATGAGGGTTTACTCATGCTCCATGTGCAATGAGCCTTGGCTCATGCTAATTCAATGTTAAGTGTTGTTGCCACATTTCCATATTATGATTATCATGCTTTATCATGCCTTTATGTTCATGTTTATCTTATGCTCTATTGATATGCCTATTGCCTAACATGTATTTCACTCCTCATGTTATTCATTTTTTACTCCCTTACTGGGCTTTATAGCTCACCCTTTTCTTATGCATGTCCTCAGGTTATCCCATGCAATGCTAAGTACGAAGGAATGTTGTGGTCATGTAAAGGAAGTTTTCAATAAAGATGTTGTATTTCAAGTTTAACGTTTTTATGTAATGATCCTAATCCCCAAAGACACTAAACCTCTCGATCTTCTTTGTTGGATCAAGTGAAGTTTTATGTAATAAAGCATGTTTAAGTTGTAATAAAAAGGCTGGGTTGTCATAATAACACATTTCATAGTAAATGAATATATAGAATCAGTATAAAATATTGTAGAAAAGAGAGTAGATCAATAATAAGGTACCTGTTACAATAGACGTTATTATACATTCCTCTAATAGATATAACACTATTATGAACAAGGATACTTATGCCTACTCAAAGTGGGATTTCCCATGTTTTTGTAATAGTTCTTATCATGGTCTTTGAGTATCTATGGATTCACTCTTTCACTAATAGATACTATTGACATAAACATCCTATCATGATCTTCAAAGCTATGTGGTAATTCCCCACTACCCTAGACCACTCAACTGGTGTCTAGACTTACAATCATTGATTGACCTTAGGCTTGGCTCCTCGTATGTGAAAGGATAATGACTAATATAAGGGTTTAATGTGTTACCATGGAGACACTATACTCTTATATCAAAGTAACAACAATGAAAAATATCGTAAAATATAAAAACATGATCCATGATAATAATCAGAGTATACATAAAAAAATTAACAACAAATATATAATGAATGTGCTAAGTAAGAATATAGTTATATATAAACATGTTCATACCAAAATATATCAACTGATCACCCACTAGTACAATAACAATTATAAAATAAATATACAAGAGTCTTTACTTCCATGCCTAAGCCTAACCTAGTCCTAATCTCCAATTTTTCTAAGTTATCCTTCCTGATCATGAAATTTTGGGCCTCTTCCCTATTAGAACCTATGACCAGTGAAGTATTCTTGGGTATCCAAGAACCATGGCTGTCCGAGTTGGGTGTGATTACCAATCAATAGGGAACCACTAATGGGGTTCTGAGCATGAAAAGAAAATCAATGTATCCACATGTGAAATTCTTAGATAAATAAATAAATAACTATAGTGTGGAAGAAAAAATAAATAACCACCGCCAATACCCATGTTATACGGTGACTTCCTAAGAATCACAATGAAAATTTCCAATAATCATTCTAGATCCTTGGCATCCTAGGAATCTCATAAATTACCAGTAGGATTCACACTAGATCCTAAAAATTACTATATAACTCATAAAATCCCCCACAGCATCCTCAAAATCCTAATAATCACTAAGAATCTCATAAAATCCACCATTTATCCACTAAATTCTAGGAATAATTAGGAATCTCATAAAACACCCCATGCATTAGATAGGTCCTAAGTATCACTTGGCATCTCATAAAATCCACCAAGCATGCTCCAGATCCAATGCATCATTAGGCATCTCATAAAGTACAATTTATTTTTAGGGGACTATATGAAAATAGTTCATATATCATAATAATAATAACTACAACAACAACATGGGTTTTACAGCTGTCTAACCAACTCATATAGAAGATTTTTTCCTCTCAAGTAAATAACTTATTCCTATCACTAAAACCCTACAAGGATCACATCATCAATTATGGTTATTAGGTGACACCGTAAAATAAAACTTCTCATTTCCACATTAACCCTCTTAATTGGTACATAACATGGGGTCACCCACAAGGATCCTATAAGAACCTAGTTTCTATTTGATATATGGAACCATTTATTTTCAATTTAATTACTTTTTTGACCTAATAGGAATGCCTAATGAGATCATGGAGAAAAAGAGGGCTCCTATGGATTTTTCATAGTACAAAGCCTCAGATTTTAGTGAAAATGGTTGGGCCACATGGTTGGTAGAAACTATGAAGCGAAGTACTGGCAGTTAGAGAAAACCATAAAGTGTGTTTCAAGGCTCAACAGAGGGATGCGTGGTTTTACTTAATTGTGCATCTAGGCCGCATGATCATGTGCGGTTGAGATAGATGGTTCACATGATTTTTCTAACCTTTCAATGTGGACCATGAAGGGTCTTCTCCCGAAGAAGTGGGGTGTGCAGGGTTTGGAAAACCGTGTGGCCAAACCATGTGATCTAGTTTTAAAGGGGGGAGACTATTTTCCCTTACCTCTATATAAGTTAACCTCCTTATTATTTCTTTTTCAGTATTAGGAAGAAACTTATCTCCCTCTATTTTTTGAAGCTACTCACATGGAATCCTCCTAATTTCATTAACAACCATTTCATCTGGACTCTGATCAAGCCATCGTCAATCATATTAGATTCCTTTTAGGAATCTATCTAAGACTTTGGCTCATTTCATCATCTGTCTTTCTATCAAAAATGGTATTTTGTTGTGAGATCATTTGCCCTATTTTTAGAGTGTTCATCTAATATTATATTTTATTCTGATTTAAGAAAATTTAAGGTCTGATATTGGATGATTCATATTCTAAAAGCATAAGGTGAGTTTTCATTGAATTTTTCCTCATGGTATTGCCTTTTTATAAACGGTTTTCATTGTGTGTGCACTTTTTTCACTGGTTGTTGCTTCTACAATAATTTCTCCTTAAATTTTAATATTTTAACGTGTGTTTTTATGACCTAATAATACCTTTTGACTTCATTAAATGTTTATACCTCAATTTTAACCACCCCATATAATGTGTGTTCTTTATTATGTCTCCAGTGACCCATGTTCAGATTATTTGTGACTCTATTTGGGTGTGTTTGAATTGACCTTTTATAAGGTAATTTTTCATTATAGTAAATAAATATTTAACACATTTTATGAAAATTATATAATTATAGATATCACTAGGTCTAGATAAATTATAAATTAATTTGATAACTGGTGGCATGTCCTTAATTCAACTTGTCATGTATGATGAAAGGAAATGGAATAAAACTAATATATTGTATTTTGAAGGAGTACTAAATGGCCTAAATGACTTATTACATTATATTTATAATTTGAATATTTCATATGGACCTTTTTCATCTTTATATGATGGTTTGGACTTGATCCAACCATGGATTTCAAAGGGAATCCCTTAAGCACTCAGAGGACGCCATTCTGATTCATTGAGATGGTTTCCAAGGGATATACCCACCTTGGAACATGGTAGTTTTCTATTAGTGGATTCTAGGAACAATTCCATAGGATCCCCACACTTTCTTTTGGGATATTAAAATTCCTTAGATACACACCTAGGATTTACATTGATGTCTTCAAACACATAGATCCATGGATTCTCCCCAATGGGACTAGTCATGATTATCCAAGGGTTACAATTAATGAGATCCATAGACTAGGATAGACTCTTTTATAGTATAATACCTTGGGTTTACCCCTTGGATTACACTTATACGCCTTATATTCAGGTTGCATGAGTTTCACTATGAGTTTGCTCAACCCATGAGGTCAAGGATTCCTTCGTTTCACCTTGGATCCACTATTATTATTATTTCTTATTACAGTACAACTAAATCCTTCATATGTATCTCTGTATTATAAACTAAACTTTAATTAATTAAATTAATTCATGTTCAAATATTCCATTTTAGGTTGAAGTTGGTTTGGGTTAGTTGTATTGTATTTTTTACGTTTGATATACCTACACGTTATATCGTTTATATTCACAAATAGTATTTGTATGGACATTGTTGGTGGTTGCCTATTGATATTTATATCACGCATAATATGGGCTACCATTTGTACCCAGGACAATTATATGATCATAGGTTTGGAAAAAGGGTAGTGTGCCTTTTTGGGAACCAGACTTCTTTCATTATGTTGGGATCTTGGTAGCAGATGATTGGGTGAGAGATCAGTATGCTTGGATAGTTTTGACCATTTTTATTTTTTTTGATATCATGTATTGTACAGTCTTCCTATTTCCTTGTATATTAATTTTCCCTTCTTTTAGATTTATTCCATCTTATTTGATTTATGATATATTTTCCAACTCTTTAGTTGATTATTTACTTCAAGAAAGTTTATACTTTTTTGTTTCCATATACTTTATTATTATTACTCTGTTATTAATTCATATTTTCACCACTTTTATCCACTCTGATCTGAGGGAATACCCTCCTCACAGACACACCCTAGGCCCTCACTGCAAGTTGGTATCCTTTGTGGTGTATCAAGGTATGCTTGAGGACATGAGGCCAATTGGGTACGGTTACTCAGGAGTAAGATGAGTTAGGGACATCACAAAGTTGTATTAGAGTTTTTCTTCTCTTGTATTATTGTTTTGTAATTTTATGCAGGGTATTGGTAATGTGTCTAAACTTGTTCATAAGTTATTATTTGTATTATCTTACACGAATTATGGGTAAATATGAAGTTTTATAGAAATGGGGAATTGTTGTTCTATATTCCACCAATTATAGTTGATATATTTTCACCATTGGGTGATGCACATGAATTTTGGTAATTTTTATGCATTATAGAGATTTTTTATTGGCCCAATATGGCAAGTAAAATTGTTACATGCATCATTATGTAACCTAGGATTCACATTACATGCATATTATAATACATATAAGTGCATTTTATTTCTTTAATTTCCTGTGTTTCATGTGATTTTTGAGTGCACCTTAGTTGTGATATGTTTATATTCCACTAACATTTCATTATGAAAGGGAAATTAGTTTTTTAAAATTTTATTATCATCCTAAATTTAATTTTCCCATATATATTGATGGTGGTATCTTAAATGGAAAATTTTGACCCATGTTAGCTATGTAGACTTGGTTCCATGAGCTGGGATTTGGATATGATGACACTACATCCAATTTCAATTTATAAAGTTTATGAACCTTTATAAATTGGGAAGGGTAATCCATCTAATAAATTCATCATACCATACTCATTAAATTTTGAGACTGAATGTAAGGGGGTTAATGAAATTAATTGGGGGTCAATTTCAATTTATAAAGTGTATGGGCCTTTATAAACAGGGAATGAAAATACATTTAATTTAAGAATTTATTATGTATAAACACACTTATGAACATAATATATAAATCCTAACATATAAATTAAATGGTTTCCATTAATTGGAAATAAAAATTGAAACTTAAAGAGCATTTTCCCACTTAAATTTTAATTAACCCTCCATATACTAGAACCACAGTAAATAAAAACTTGAACACTTACCAATACCCTATACATTGATGTGTGTAGTTGGGGTAGTATATTTGGTAGTGAACAATTTTTATTTTTTTACATCTGTTAGTGATCATTTATTCTTTGGTATCTTGTTTTTAGGTGTCTTCCTGAAAATTGTAGAGTTATTCCACCACGAATCCCTGAGTCATGTGCCATGAGGGTGGCGATGACTATGCTCCATAGTTGGTGGGACCTGAGACACCAATGTTACCTCTAATACTTCCACTTGTGGAACCACTTGATGTTCCCAAACTGGGCACTAACACTCAGCTCCAATAGAGTTTTCTATGAATTATTTTGTCTATACAAAGTTCTATACCACCTACACCTATGATC
The DNA here is from genome assembly GCA_963277665.1 of Viscum album. NCBI lineage: Eukaryota > Viridiplantae > Streptophyta > Magnoliopsida > Santalales > Viscaceae > Viscum > Viscum album. Next base: position 481,044,679 of record OY728134.1, read on the forward strand.
TATGAACTTACTTTTGAGTTCCAGTAGTTTCATCCTCTATCTTCTTAGAGGATGGGGTCCTCATACTAATGAATCATGGTTATAAGTCATTCTTCTATATTTTAACATCAGGATATTCCTCTATAGAGTAGGTTCAATATTGGCACCTAAATTTTGATTGATTCTTCCAAGTGCTGGTTGGATGCGATTACCAGAGCTGGTTGTCATCAAGGCATGGTCTAGGAATATTTCTTTATTATCTTCAATGATTAATTTTTCCCTAAAACACTGAGAGATGACCAATCCATGGAGTTTATTCACCTAGAGTAGGGTTCTATGTCTTGTATGGACTATTCGGAAAATTTTACAGAGTAAAAATTCTTTTCAGTGATTCTTTCTGGTGATGATTTATTATGGGTAACACACTTAGAGTAAGGGCTCAGGTATGCCATCTTTTCTAAAGTGAATATATTCTACCTATATACTATCTATAATATATTGAATCGGGATCTTATCTCTGAATGGAACATGAGATAATGAATTAGTACAGGGAAGAGAGGGTTATTTCCAAGATAGGGTAGAAGTTCTTTTAGTGATAAGAGTCATAATTTTTAGGATCATGCTCAAAGAAGTGGTAGCCATAGTATCTAAAATGGTAGCATCATTATAAGTCATTATCCTGGATGGAAGGGGCATGTAAATCCTTAGTGTGATAGAGACCCACTAGAGTATCATTCTTGTGGTCATATGGGTCATCTTTAGAGGTTTCTCTATACAATTCTACCTATTTGTAGTGGAAGAGGATTTTCACCAACTATACCTTTAGGCATAGGATTAGTAAATCCATGTAATAAAGAATGATGGAGTAGTACTGGACGATCATGATGGGGAGGAGTTCATTAATGGGGTATCCTGACTTCTGATTTTTAGATATATAAGAGATTACCTACTCTAGGTATTCCAACTATAGCTCAGATCCATAGATCAGGATAGTTTCATGCATTGCACCTAATGCCCAATGAGCATATTTCAGGACCATCTAATATAAAATTTACTATTCTAGTAGCATATACTATCATAACTTCATTATTCGATATAGTGGCTTCAAACTACTTTATCTCAATATCAATCATGGAGAGTCTTGGGATTTAAATTACATACTTTCGTGGGGTTATGACCCTGGACACACTGTTGGGTGTACGGTCAGAGTGTATGTGCCAATGAAAGGACTATACTATTGAGATTGGCAGTTATTACTTGTGGAATTTCGTTATCTTAGAGATGAAAGGGTTTGACATCATACTTGGTATGGATTGGATTTTTCCATATCATTCCCACATTCATTTTTATCACTAAAGGGTTCATTTCAAATCACCTGAAGGTGGTGGATATGTATATAAGGTTAGATGGAATTTCCAAGACAAATGAGCTAGACTAGAACATCAGGGGATGAGAGGAGTGATAGTTCAGATCACCACTCTTTTCTTGGATGATTGTATGGTGATTCTAAAATAGTTTCCCCTAGTTATTGTTCATTTTAAGGATGCTTTACCCAATGAGTTATCTATAGTACCACTTGAGATCAAGTTGGAATTGTTGATTGAGCTTATTCTAATAGAACCACTCATATCTATTCCTCTAAACAAGATGCCACCTATAGATCTCTAGGAGCTTACAAGATAGTAATAGGATTTATAGAATAAGGATTTTCTCCTACCTAGTACTTTTCTTTGTGTTTCTCCAATCCTTTTCACCAAGAAGGGTGATGGAACCCTTCGTATTTTCATGGATTACTAATGGTTGAACTAGATTATGATTAAGAACTAGTATCTGTTTCCTCATATAGATGATCTCTTCAACCTATTCCAAGGATCTTGAGTGTTATCATAGATCGACCTCAGATCAGGCTATCATCATGTGTGATTTGAGCTTTCATATATAGCACATATGGATTTATGAATTGGTTATATTTTATATGAGAATTTGGTTATGTTGTTTGGCCTCACGAACATGCATGTTATTTCCATGTCCTTGATGAATAGGTTTTTTCACCCATATTTATATTCCTTATTCATGGTTTGTGTGGAAAACATCTTGGTTTATTCTCATAATTGAAGTGACCATGCTAACTATCTTTATATCATACTGAATACATTGAGATAGCATCAGTTTTATGTTAAGCTCTCAAAGTTCCACTTCAATATCAAAAATTTCACTTCTTGGGTCATATTATATCGAAATTAAAAGTCTCAGTTGACCAAGATAAAGTGAGTGTTGTTGTTTCCTTCAACTAGAACAAGAACATGTTTTATATATGATGTTTCTTAAGGATATATGAATATTACAGAAATTTCATACAAGAATTCTCTTGCACTTTTTCACCTATTATCGGTCTGAATAAGAATGGTGTGAACTTATTATGGTCAGAAATGTGTGATATGGACATTCAATTTCTAAAAGGAATCCATACTCTAACACCCATAATGATTTTTCTAGATCTTAGAAGAGGTTATACAATGTTTTCTGATAGTTAATGTTTTATTTTGAGTGTATTACAGATGTAGGAGGATTGTGTCATTGCGTGGGGGTATTTCCAATTGACACCACATGAGTGTAATTACCTGACAAATGACCTTGAGCTTGTAGTCGTTTTTCATGACTTACATTTACATAGGCACTATCTTATGGGGGAGCACTTTGTGGTGTATACAGACCATAATATCATCAAATATGACTTTAAATGATATGAATTTAATCTTAGATAGAAAATATGGATCGAATACCTTCTGTATTTTTAATATTATTTTGTCTATATGCTTGGGAAGGGCAATGTGGTAGTGGATGAACTGAGTTGGAAAACTCATGTACAAGCCATTCAGGAAGCTAGTGATGAGTGAAATTTTATGTCCTTATTTTCATATATTAATCTAGATGTTCAAGAGAGTTATGAGATGCTTTTTAAAATTGTCTTAGCAGCCAACTCTTCACTCCTAGATAGGGGGAAGAGAAATCAATTTTCATACCTTGAGGGGTTAGTCTTATGGGAAAGTATTTCAGGTGAGGACCTGAATTCATATTGGTCTATTGATGGAGATGAAATCCTACATATTGAGAATATTTGGGTGCCTACTGACATGAGAGAGTAACTGATATGAGAATCTCATGCCTCGCAATGGGAAGTGCCCCCAATTATTTCAAATATTTATTGTGACATGCACTGTCAGTAGTGATGGCCTAGGATGAAACGTTGGATCATGGGTTTTATCTACAAGTGTTCCACTTTTCAATAGGTAAAGGTAGATCACCAGTGAAATTATAGATTGTTTTAGTCATTACCTATCCCATAATAGAAATTGGATGACGTTGTTATGGATTTTTTTACAAGTTTATCAAGGTCACCTCAAGGTAGCGATGCGGTTTGGGTAGTTGTGGATTGAATGATGAAGGTATCACACTTTCTTCCAATCTGGAAGACTTTATCATTTGATGAGATGGGAAGAATCTATATCTTTGATATCGTACACCTACATGAGTTCCCTCATACTATCATTTCATATATGTATTCTTGTTTCATTTCGAAGTTCTACCAGGGGTTTTAAAAATATGTGGGTATGCATGTGCTTCTAAGTATAGCAAACCACCCTCAAACCAATGGACTATCAGAATAAACTGTAAAGGTGTTATAGTACATCCTATGATCATGTGTCTTTGATTTTATGGTTTATTGGTTGAATCACATCCCTCTTATTGATTTCTCCTACAATAATGGTTTTTTGAAAATGATTCAAATGACTCCATATGAGGCCTTATATGGTAGTCCATGTCATTCACCTTTATGTTGGATAAAGGCAGGGAGGTAGTGCTACTAGGTCCTCATCTAATGTTGGAGACTTCATATCAGGTGTAGGTGATCATAAAATGGATGGATACTGCTTAGTTCATATAGAAATATTATTCTAATTTCCATTGATTACCTCCGTAGTTTGAGTTTGGGGATCATGTTTTCTTGCAATCAATACCTAGGCTTGGGTATAGGTGGATTTAGAGTCAAGGAAAGTTTTCGACTCTTTTTGTAGAGACTTTTGAGATCCTAGAGAGAGACAGGCCGATAGCATCTCAGTTTTTATTACCTAAAAGGTATCATGTCAAGCATGATGTCATCCACATTTCATAGCTTCATCATTACCATGCCTAGACATCTCATACTTTTGATCTCATGTATGTTGAATTGGATATAAATTCTTATTTTGAGGAGTATCCCAGTCTCTTCAAGGTAGATATGTCTCTTTAGTACAGATGTTATGGTATCACGTTCTTGTATAGGATGAGACTTGGGAGTGGGAGGCTGACATAAACGCTTAGTGGAAAGAGTTATTCTTAGATGATTTTTCACCACCTTTGGAATGGAAAATCAGGGATGAGTCTCTTTAAGGGGAAATACTGTAAGAACCTAGAATTTATTTGAGGTACAAAACCCTTTATTTTTACTATAATTCATTGGTTTTGATCTAATATTAATGTGTAATGAGATCACAAAGGAAATGAGGGTGTTTGGGGCTTCTTAATATCTTAGAGCCCCATCTATTAGAGAAAACATCTAGGACACATGATTATTATAAACAATGCATCCTAGTCCATACAATTAAAGCTAACCATGTGGGAAATTTCTGGGATTAGTAGAGGGTTTCATGGTTTGAATTAACAATGAATCTAGACCACATGACTCTTAAAGGTTAAGATAGATGGTATTCATGGGTTGTATATGGTTTGTCTAACCACATGCTAGTGAATGTGTAGGGTGTGCTCCCTTGGTAGTGGGTGCTTATGGTTAGAATATGGTTTATATGACCATGAGATCAAACCATGCAACCTAGTTTTAATAGGGAGAAAAGATTATTTTCCCTTTACCTATTTTTAACTTAACCCACTAACCCCCCCCCCCCCACCCACCCCAACTTATTAATTTTACCCTTTTGGAAAGAAAATAATCACCCTCTCTCATTGGAATCCCCTCACATGGAATCCTCTTAGTTTTATTGATAAATATTTTATCTAAACTCTGATCAAGCCACCATCTGGCACATTAGATTCCTCCCGGTAAGCTCTCTAATTATTTATCTCATTTCATTGTTTTTATTTATATTGGTTATTCTATTTTTGTGTGAGATCATATTACCTATTTTCAATTTGTTTATATAATCTTACATTTTCGTCTGATCTAGACCAAACTAAGGTATACTAGTAGATGACGCATCTGCTACATGCATAATTTAGCTGGTATATGACATTCCCCTCATGGTCATTCCATTTTATAAATTATTTTGATTTTAAACACACCATTTTCACTGGTTATTTCTTTTAAAATAATTATTCCTTAAATTTGAATCATTTAAAGTATGTTCTAAGGCCCTAATAATACATTTTGACACCATTGGAGGTTGATACCTCAATGTTAACCAAACCAAGTATTGTGTATTCTTTGTTATGTATTTAGTGACCCATGTTGGGATTATCTATGAAACTATTTAGGTTCATTATTCATCATAGTAAATAAATATTTAATTCTTTTTATGGAAAGTTTATAATTATAGATATCACATGACCTAGTTAAATTTTAAATTAATTTGATAATTTGTTTCATGTTCTGAATTTTCCTATTCATGTATGATGAAAGGAAATGGAATAAACCTAATGAATTGTAATTAGAATGAGTAATACATAGACTAAATGACTTATTACATTAAATGTATAAGGATATTATTTCATATAGGCCTTTTTCATATTTATAAGAATGGTCATACATGATCCAACCTTTGATTCCTAAGGAAATGCCTTGATCACTTAGATGATGCCACTATGATTCATTGAGCCAGTTTATAAGGGAGATACCCACCTTGGAACATGGTCATTGTCTTTTAGTGGATTCTTAGAATGATTTTTAAGATCCCTACACTTTCTCTCAAGATATAATAATGCCTTGGATACACTCCTTGGATTTAACTTCATGTCTTCATACATGTGGCACCATGGATTCACCCCATTGGTCCCATTCATGCTTAGATTGGGATTACTATGTATTCTATTTATGGAATATATTAAAATATTTTATATGATAATTCTTTCATTGTACCCCTTCGATTACTCTACAACCCCTTATACCCATACTGCATGAGTTACCACTATGATTTGGCTCGACCCCTATGGTTAAGGTTGCCTTGGTTTCACCTTTAGTCCTCTATTGTAATTATTTCCTATTACAATACCACTGAAACCATCATATGAATATCCGTATTATAAACTAAAATGTAATATATTAAATTAATACATGTTTAGAGACACAAACTAAGGAAAAATCAGGTATGGGTTAGTAATATTTTATTGTTTACTTTTCATATACCAGCACACTATATATTTTATATTCATAGACTGGGTTTGTATATACATTGTTGGCAGTGGCCTATTGAGACTTATCTCAAAAACAATCTGGGCCGCCATTGATACCTTGGAAGATTATACGATCATAGGTTTGTATATAGGGATGCATCCCACTTTGGAACTTGAATTCCTACTTTAAGATGGGAGTTTTGTACAAGATGTCTGAGCTATAGCTTGAGATGCTTGAATAGTTTTTTATCATTTTATTATTTTTTATATCATTTATTATAATATGTTTCTTCTTCCATTTATTCATGTTTTCCCTTCTTTTAGAGAATTTACATAAACTTATTTATATGATACAATTTCAAGCTATTGAGTTTATTATTTACTGCAAGAATGATTATACTTGTTTTTGCTTCTATATAAATCATTTTTATTCTTCTATCGTTTATTAATATTTTTTCTCATTTTTTCCCATTCTGATATAAGGTTATAGTCTCCCCATGCACACACCATAGTCCCTCAATTCTAGTCGGTATCCTCTGTCGTACAGGGAGGCATGCTTGAGTCCATATAGCTGACTGGGTTTGGTTACATGGGATTGAACCATGTCCAAGACGTCATAAGTACCCTATCACCCCCAACGTAGTCACCCTATATGGGTTCCCTTATCTCAGTAATATCTCTTGATTCAATATTGACACTTAGATATCATAGCTTTCATCAACATCATCATGAGAAAATTTCAACCTCATTGGCCACAAGGGATAGGACCCATTGATACCACTATAAAAAGATGGAATATTTCTCAACTCATGTCCCATGTCGTACTAGGTTTTTTCACTCACCAAACATATCCTCAATCTAACCAGGGTCTACCCACCTAGTTACTCATGTGATAGTGATAGAGGAGTACTCGTCCCATGGTCATCTCATTGAGTTTTATGGATTTGAGACATATTAAGGTTTTACCATGGCCTACCTAAGCCAAAATTTCTCAGTATATAATGCATATATACTCAAGGGGTCCAAGGTTCCCATCACAAGATCCACTAATTCATGTTTATTTCATTTAATTTTTACCTCTCACATTTCCATTTATCTCAAACACTATTATCTTGATCAATCTCTAAACCATCGATGGTCACGGGACCATGATAGCATCAAAGGTTTACATATCTCAAGGAATAAATTTATAATCAAGACCTCAAACATTATTGGATGAGGTTTAAACTAAGTTCCAAGGGTTTTTTTATACCTTGAGACATATATGATATCCATATGAATTTTATTTTAATAAAACAATTCATTAAATTTAAAATGGTTAAACTCCCATAGTGCAAAGACCCCATATCACATGATATATAAATAAAATGCATAACCCATAAGGAAATAAATAGATACCTCCTACCTTATATGGAGTTATTATCCTTTAACCATAGCATGGTTACACTCTCACAAGATCATCCAATCATTTTCTAAACTTGTATAAATATCTAAATCACCAATACCTGCACGTAACACATAATTAAATTAATTATAACAATTTTCTATTAATAATTCAATTAAATTTAAATAGTAATAACACCTAAAAACATATAAATCAATAATCACTTGTCAAAATATCATGTAAGAGGGTGTGGTTCACTCCAAATACACACCTAAACCAAAGTTGTGAAAGATACCCAGTTATTACATTCCATTCAATGATCAATTTCATCAAATATTAATAAAACCTTAAAAATTACCTACGGAGATTTACCTTCATCCCAACAATGTTTGTTCATTTTCTCAATATGTCTTATAGCTATGTAGAAAAAAATACCCATCATATCAAACTATTTCTACCAGGACTCGGTGAAAATAATTTCCAAAACCAAATCCAAATCACCAAAATCAGAAAGGGAAACAAGAGGAGGAATAATAGAGGAAAAAATAGGAGATTGCTATAGTAACCCAATATTTTTTCACATATATATTACTTTATATTAAATGAATAATCAATACATAACATTAAGATCCATTCCAGAACCATATTTTTTTATTTTATTTAGATACAACATACATAAATATATTTTTTAAGGGAAATATTAATCATATCACACAAAGTTATTTTCAAAATTTACCCTTATCGAAATATACTAATTAAAAATGTTCTTCATAACCTAGGAAAAGAAAACATAATAAAGGGTGATATTATATTCTTAGTAAGGGTAATCAAGGAAGATATTAATCAATAATCATATTCAAGAATAAGATAATCTTAAGATTTTTAAATTATGATTATAACTTAAAACTTTCAAACATTTTTAATCATGGATCTTAATCATCAATCATGAAATGAATATTAATTATATAAAATACATGGATATTAGACGAAAAACCATTATAAAAATCATGAACCAAGAGTTCAAATCATAAGCATAAAAGACATGGCACGAAAGTGTGGCACCATCGTAGGCATAGAAATAATTTAATATGTTTATTTTAATTAATGAGACAATCAAATAATAGTTTATCAGGAATAAAAACCTATTTACCATATCATAATAGATCAAAAATCAGCAAATTTTTTCTATAGGGGATCAGGAATCCATCTTTTTTCCGTAGTGGGTCGAGTTTATCAACTCGTTTCCCATAATTATTTCATGAGATATAAAACTTTTCCCAATGAATTAGAGGGGAATATAATTCTGATACAAACTATCATATAATGAAAAAAATAAGTGTAACACTAGATCATAAAACATTCACCATATCATCATGACATAACTCATGGGAATGAAACATGTTTTATTAACATTTCAACATTTCATCGTAGCATAACCCATGAAAAAATGGATTTCATAAAAAAATCATAATCATAATCATAAACCATCCAAATAAAAAATAAGATTGTATAATTAGATCATATCCCAAATAATGAATAATTAAAATCAAAGGATTTTTTTCATAAATAAAAAATTTATTTAAAATATCACTGTAATATCTCTTGAGGAAATTACACTTTTCATTTTGAAATAACATATTGAAAAAAATATATTTTTAAAATATTATAGAAAACATTTTATTTGAAAAGAAACGTGAAAAATATATATTATGATTCAAATAATTATTTGCTCATGATGACATGAAATTTCATTCAGGTCGAGTACGTTAAAAAATGAATCATTTCTAATTTTTCAGTAAAAAGTCAGAAGTACCTCATTTAGAAAATGAGATGAAAATTCCATTGAAATTTATTATAAAAAATTATAAATGGGTAAAAATTAATTTAATCAATCATTGTATAATAGTAAAATATTATTGAAAACATTTTAGAGAAAACATGGACATTGAAGAAAAGTATTCCCGACCAAAGAGGAAAAAAAGACTGTTTTTACTAAAAAAAAATCCCCGCCATTTTAATACCAAAAGTGTAAAATGGTACTATTAAATTAAAGTCCCTTGAATTACTAGATTATAATAAAATGAAATTTACTTTTCATAAAAAATCATATAATTTTCTCAATAGAAATTCAAGCATAAAAAATCTAAATTAAAATGGTAATCAAACATAAATCTCTTACCTCAAGTCTCATCTTGCTTAATGCGCATTATAACCTTCTATATAATACATATAGATTTATTATACATCTATAACATAATAATTATTATATATATAATACCTTATATTATTAACTTATAACTTTTTACCCCCCATGTATTGACAATTCTTCATTAACATCACTACTTCGAGTGATAACTACTTTATTTTTCATGCATGTTTTAGTTCAACAGTCTCAGTACTTATACATTGATCATGGTTCCATAATATCCAAAATTTTATTCGTGTAATTATTTAAATATGAAATAATTATATACACTTTTATAATATTTCATATAAAGTGGTAATGGAAAATTAATAACATCACTTCATTAACATGGTAGTCTATACATACACATGAGTAATGTATCCATTACTCGATGGGTGGAGAGAAAGATAGGTAAATTATAATTTAATTTTAAATAAAAATAATAATAGCATAAATATAATATATATTCATAAATTCTATCATTATAACCATCAATTTAAATTTCTGATGAAAAATTAAATGCATCCTTTTATAGAGGTGGTAGTCCACAAGTACGTTTGAGAGATGTTTCTTTTCCCAAATGTTGTAAAGGAGGTGGATAATGGGTATTAAATTCTCATCATAAAAATTAATCATATTTAATATAATTAATTCATTTTTATATAATGTATAACAAATATTTAGTATAGGTATAATAAGAAATAAAATTGAAAGTACTCGGTTAAGAGTTATACCTTTTCATTGAGAAACCTTCTTTGGATTACACCATAAGCCTTGAAATGATGGAATTTTGGAAATACCAAAATCTCTAGGATATTTTTAAGAATATATAATTTTATTTTCATGGGTATTTTATATGTTAAATTTCTAAAATTCTTTTTAGAATAGTATAGAAGGTGATCCTTTATAAGTGAGGGGAGGGGAACTCTTGGAATTGTTTAAAGTATTAAATTAATTTAAAATAATTTTTTTGGAAAAGTGGTACCAAATTTATATATATATATATATATATTATGTAGGATGATTATGAGTCTATATTATATCAGCCATTAAAATTTTTACAATTTTATGTTATATTTTTACCCTTGTCTCTTGATTTTAACCCCTGTTGACCCTTTTGAAAATTACCACAATATCAATTTTTTTACACTTTAAGAGTTAAGAATGTTAGAACAAAAAGGAAAGTGAAAAATAAATGGATTTTGGTTTATAATTTAAACCATATCCAAATATATTTTAATGATATAGTTTTTTATGAATTTTGAATAATTAAAAAAATATTATTTATTATTAAATACCCTTAATAACATTTTTTGAGCTATTAATTTAATTTTAATTTAATATCATCAAGATAACAATGGAATTATAATTTAAAATTTTAAAAAATCTCAATTAAATTATATTAATCTATAAAAAATTGTAACACAGTAATTTACAAAAAAATTAAACTTTTAATATTTTTAAAATCATTCATTTTATTTTCCTATTAATAGAATTAATATTGTGTCAGTGTTTTGTAAGTATTTAAGATAATAATTAAATCACAATAAATTAGATTTAAATCACTATGATAAAAATATAATTAATATTGAAAATAAAAATTTATATCCCCACATAACCACGTTCTATCCTAATGAAATAATATTAGATATATTGAAGTCAATAAACTGACATTGTGTATTTATTCTTTTCTTAAAATAATATAAAGTTCGTAATCAAAGAAAAATGGAACCAAGTGAACATTTTTTTGAGTATTGCGTGATAAGTTTTTAACCACACTCATAAAATAGGATAAAGGTTTGTTTTAGGTAAATTTTAATGTATTACCTCAAAATTTTCAACTTATTTTACTCATTTTATCCATACAGATATGAAATACATTAATCACAAGCTTGAGAACTCATCCATAATCAATCATGAACTAAAAGTTCCAATCATAAGAAAAAAATAATTACATAAATGTGTATCACCATAATATGAATCAGTTCTATCTAATATGTCATGGTTAACTACTGAGACCATAAAATAATATTAGATAAGGCATAAACACTTATTCACTATATCATAATAGATTAGGCATCACCACTTGTTTCTGATAGTGTATCTAGAATCCATACCTATTTCCCATAGTGGATCGAGCACATCAACTTGTTTACCATAATTATGTCATGAGATATAAAGATTTACCCAATGAATTAGAGGGATATATAATTCTTATCTCACCTATCACATAAATAAAACTATACATATTTATTCCACAATATCATAAAACATTCATCATGTCATTATAACATAACTCATGGGAAGGAAATGAGTTTGACTAACATTTAAACATTTTATCATAGTACAACCTATATAAAAAATGGGTTTAATAAAAAAATATTCATCATAATCATAAAACACCTAAAGAAATAATAAGGATGGTATCATTTGATCATAACACTAGTAAATCTTAAATAATATCAATGGAAGTTTTCATAGATGAAAATTTTCTTTAAAAGATCACTGGAATATTTCTTGAGGGAAAAACACCTTCCATTTTGAAATCAAATATTTAGAATAAATTTATTTACAAAATATTATGGATAAAATTATATTTAAAAATAAATAACAAAAATTATACATTAATTTTTAAATAATTTAGTGGAAATTATAGTAGGAAACTTTGTTCCTTCCAAGTATATTAAAAGAAGATTTATTTTACATTTTAGGAAAAAATTAAAATTACATTGTTTGAAAAATTATAATAATTTTCATTTGAATTTTTTAATAAAAATTAAAACATGGGTAAAAATAAATTTAAAAAATAATTATATAATATTAAAACACTCTTTAAAATATTTCATAGAAAACATGGACATGGAATAAAAATATTCCCAACAAAAAATAAAATAGTCTGTTTTTCTTAAAAATATTTTCTCAATCATTTTAAGTATAAAGGAGATGACAATTGTAAAAATAAATAAAAATACCATAAACAAATTAGTGATAATATAATTAAATTTATTTATCATATAATTATCATATAATTTTCCAAATAGAAATTCATGCATAAAGAATCCTGATTAAAATGTGATTAAAACATAAATCCCTTACCTCAAGACACATATTATTTTATACGCATTAAAAATCCAATATAATAAGTATATATTGATTGTAAAAATATTTTACTACCATAATTATACATATCATACAATATATAATTTATTAATAACGTTTTATCACCTGTTTATTAAGAATTCATTATTAAAATCATTATTCTATATAATAATTGCTTCATTTTTCATGCATTCTTTGGTTCGGAAGTCCTGGTACTTATATGTTGAGCATGGATAAATAATATCCATAATTATAATAATTACATGATTTTTATATTTAATCATTATATATACTTTTTTAACAACTCATTATATCGGTAACGGAAAAATAATTACATCACTTCATGGAGACGGAAATTCGTACGTACGCAGGAGTGATGTTTCCAATTTTCTATGGGTGGAACCATAATAATTAACCCTTATATAACCATAATAATATCATATATATAATATATATTAATTAATTACATAATTATAACCATCAATGTGAATTGATGAATAAAAACAAAATGCATCGCTTCAGGGCGGTGGTAGTCCACACGTACGCATGAATGATGTTTTATTTTTCCATATGATGGAAATGATCTGTATAGTGGGTGTTGAATTATAATAATAAAAATTCATAATATTTAATATAATTAACTCATAATTTTATAATGGATACAATATATTCGTAGGATTCAGAATAAAAAATAAAATTCAATGTACCCAACTATGAGTTATACCTTTTCATTGAGAACTCATCTTTGTCTTTCACCTTAAGCCTTAAAATGATGGTATTTTGAAGAAAAAGGTAAATAACTTGGTGAATACATCTATGGAGGTATTTTGTAGTTATTAGATGATATATAGTTCTTAAAATGTGTGTGTGAATGTTGAGTAGAGGTTCCCTTTTATAAATAATGGGAAGGGCACTCTCTAAATTACATAAAGCATTAAATTAATATAAATTAATTTTACTATAAAAGTGGTAGAAAATTGATATATTTAGAATATATAATGAATAAAAATCTAGATCCTTTAATAAAATAAAATTTGGAAAACGTTTTGGTGATATTCTGACCCTTATATCTTTGTTTTAACCCCCGCCCCCATTAACCCAATTGACAATTACAAAAACCTCAATGTTTTTTAATCTTTAAGGGTCAAAAATGTTAACATAAAAATACAAGTGACCCATAAATGGTTTTTTGTTTATATTTTCAAAGATATTCCATTTATTTTTATTAATATAGTATTTTAATGAATTTTAAATAATTTAATAAAATAAGGTTAATTATAAAAAATCATTAATGTCATTTTTGGATCTATTCATTTAATTTGAATTTAATGTCATCAATATTAAAATATAATTACAATCTAAATTTTAAAAACATAGATATTATTTTATATTTCTCTAGAAAATTCAAGAACAAAATAATTCACCGTAATTTTATTATTTTTAATATTTTAAAAAATATTAATTTTACTTTTCTATTAATTGAATAAGTATTGTGACATCATTGCATTAGAATTTAAGGTAATTATTAAAAAACTAAAAAATAGAAATAAATTAGCATGATAAAAAAATTAATTCATATTTAATATAAAAAATTATAATTGAACATAATGCCTTTTTATCCTTATGAAAAAATATTATAGATATTAAAGTCAGGAGAGTGACATATTGTATTTATTATTTTATTAAAATAATATAAAGGTTGTAATAAAAAAATGGAACCAAGTGACCGTATTATTGGTAATTTGATGAAAAGTTTAGAACACCACTTATCTAATATTATAAATCAAAGTGTTAGAGAAATTTTAAAGCCTTATCATAATATTTTAACCCTATTTCACTTATTTTTCCCTTACTGAGGTGACAAATATTTATTGTGGTTACTATTTATAATGAACAAAATTAAGTTGAAACTATTAAATTATATAAATTATTATGATTCAAAATATGGAATAAATTTTATCAAATTAACTTCACACAAGTGGACGTGTTTATTTTAAAATAAAAAAATGATGAAAATCTATTTTCTAGGGAAAAGGTCTTCTTAAGTATAAAAAAACTTACACCAAAATAAAGAATAAAATTGATTAAAATGGCCTTAATTGGATATTTAATAATATAAATTAACTAATTTTACATTTAAAACATTTTAAAACAAAAATTAGAATTTTTAAATTCTTCAAACGAATAGATATATTTCAATAAAAATCATTATTTTTCACCAATTTGTTGACAAATAAATCTTTTCAAAAAATTATAAAAATTTCAATATAAGAAAATTTTGACATTTTTATTTAAAAAATGTTGTCAATTTTTCCAAATAAACTTTATAAAATTGAAAAAAAAATATTTTCCCATTAAAATAATTAAAACCATTTTATATAAAAATATATTTTTTGAAGCATATAAATACATTAGTAAAACTTGAATTCTTATTTATCAATATATTGGATTTGTCTAAAATCATTATGCATAATTTAATAAATTTGGTTATTCTAATTCACTCTTCTAATATAATTTCTATGTTATAATGGTATACTATATTATGATTCATTTAAACATAGTTTTTCATGTATCGCAAGATATCCAAGAAATTAAATTTATTTAAGAGAAATATATCATGAAATCGTATGTTTTTATAATTCCACATTAAAAGGAAAAATAAATGACCAAGAACCCACCACATTAAATGGAGAACCAAATCAAAATTGGGGATAGGATCTCTCTAGTTCCTTGTGCTTGAGGGTAAATAAGAAATTGGTTTCCATTAAAAATTCATGGGGGGAGTAATTTACCCTCTTAATGCGAACTAGACACCCTCAAAGTTCAGCCACACTATTGGCCAAACCATGAGCAAACCATGTGGCTTACACTATTCAAGTTTTATCACCTTACACAATTTGTCTTTATAGTTTCCCATTTTGGGCACCAACTATGAAAATCCACACTAGGATAAAATTTCTGGTTTTATATGGCTTCTTAGTAACTATATGCAAACAATGTTCCACACCCCTGAGGAAAACAAATCCACACCGTTCACCTATATATTTTCCCTTCACAATGCGGAAATCATTCATGGGGGAAAACACTTTCAAAATATTATAAATTCAACCTAAATATCCCGATATTCACTTGATCACCCAAAAAACCTCTCCGGCCACACGTCATACCCAAAAAAATCTCCTTTGGGGGATCTAACTCTTGGAATTAAAATATAAATCTCTATTCTCAAAAAAAATCATAACTCTGGAAGAAAAAAATTTAAATTCTCTCTAAAATTCACAACCTAAATAAATAAGGATCTTTACAACCTCCCCACTAAATAAAGATTCATCCCTAAGAATATTTGGTGGAACATAACCATTAATATCAACCTATCTTGATTTTTAACTCATAATAAAATCATCACATTCTACTCTAGAACAAAAATTAGGCTTTCCCTATGTAACTGCAAACACAAGGCATGCTTCTCCCCACAAATCAAGCTACATATCATTGTAATCACCAAAACACTAAGTTAGTTTTTAGTAATTCCCATTTATCATAATGCACCATGTTGTTAGAAATAAATTCATTTCTTATCTTATGTCCCTCCCCACCATAATTATTTACTCATAGGATCTGATTCCTCCCCAAAATCAATATTGCTAACTAAAATGAATTCTCAATGGTCCAACGACATGCTCTTCATGGTTTCCACCTCACCAAAACCAATTATATACAAAAATACCAATTATATCTCGAATATTTGTATTTCATGCATATATTTTAGGGTGTTTTAATATAATAATTTCTATAATTTAATTGAGATTCTTTCCATTTTTTTCTATTTTAATTATTTTTTAATATTTGTAATGATAAAATGAATATTGGAAAAATGAACAAAAAATAAAAATATAGGATCTAAAAGACACTTTATACCACATCATGAAGTGATGTGACAGAGCATTGGAAAATTAAAGTCATAGGACAATATAATCTGGAGTAGAAGTAGGCTGAAAAACCAAAAGAATGATGTTTTCACATCATGTAAATAATACGTGAAATGAGATCATCAAAAGAATTATCACCCAATCCATGCATGAAATTGATATTCACAGCTAGTGAATACCCATCGTGTGTTTTATACACATCGTGAGAGTTTTGAGGCCAAAAAGATATGTGGATCTACTTCAGTTGCAAATTAAATGACATGTAAAAAATAAACAACATAAAACTATCAGAAATACTAAATTTTAATTTTATGCAACTGATTATTTGAAGGTGGTGACCTATATATACCTAAATTTGCACACCACTTTTGGGAGATTGATATACCATGGGACTAAGACAACACTGAACTAAGTAGAGTTCAAAGCCATGTTATTGTTTCTCTATAGGTTTTTGTTTATTCTTTTTCTCACTCTCTCATGGATAGAATGAGATGGTTATTTCTTTGTTTGTGGCTTGCATGATGAATGGGTATTTATTTTATAAGGTATTTTATTAATGATTTCAATTCATGTTGTGATTTCATATTTGTTATTAGTTTATATCTCTTCCCTAATTCTTTTTTCATGGAAACTATAAGCAAGGTTAGTAAGTTGATTTAATTTATTTATTTCTTTGATAATAAAAATTGCATAAGTTGATCGAATTACTTTATTTAATGTTATATTTAGGGTTTATACTTCTTCTATAACCATTAGTCTAGTTCTTACCCTATGTCTAAGTATGATTTATGGTTAAATATTATTTTTCATTCAGAAGTACCTTACCATGATATAAGGGGATTTTAGGATGGAGAGTGTTTTTTGTAACTATTGGACTCTCTAGGACCTAATTTTGATGACTTAAAAATTGTTAATTAATTATTTCAGACCCTATTTACCTATAACCCTAGATTCTTTACTGTCTTACACACTTTTTTTGGTTTTCTTCTCCCATGTTTTCCCCAATCTTATGCTCAGTAGCTTAGATTCAATTTCTACAAATCTAAATTAGTTTAGGTCCTTCTTATAGAAATAAAAATTTCTCCAACCCTATCTTTTTGGGTTCGATCTCGGACTTTCATATCCAATAATACCCTATAGTTTAGTGGTTTTTTATATGTGTTATAAATTTATGAATTTGGTAACCCTGTAGGGATTAACAACACCCATGGTGTAATCAATTTTCTCTATCCATCCATTCTAAATAATGATCAACTGTAGAAGGTGACACCCTATCACATACCTTAGTCAAGTGAGGCAACATAAAATTTTCCAACACCCACACTAAAGATTGAACATGGATCTTAGTGTAATTACATGGATTGATCAACAACCAACCAAACTAGTCTCCTTGCTCTCACCTCGAGTATCATCTCATATTAATCAAATTCATTCTTCAATCACATACAAATCATCTTGATCCTGATGATAATTCATGGAATCCAACCAATACTACATTAAAATTTCAAACCTATTATTAACCATTGAACTAGATTAAACTTGATCCATATATGAATCAAAATACTGGTTCAATATTGAATGTCCAATAACTAGTCTCATCACACCCACGACCCTACTTAACCAAGGTTCATTCCTCCAAGGATCATAGTCCATCCATTTGCACCAATAATGACTGGGAATATCCATTCCACTCATACCTGAGTTCCAACAAAAAACATCCATTATTAACCATTGTCAAATCAATGTGAATTTAATCCTCGGTTCCAACTAAAATTCCATCTGTAATAATGGTCACACCCTCCAGTGGATAATGGTGCACTTCCCATCATATGGATTTCCTTACCACAATCCTCAAGTGAAATTCCCAAGGGAATTAAAATATCATGACTCCCTAATAATTAATTTAATGTAAAAATTTGGGTCGGCCATACCATATCACCCTAATCCATATTTAATGTCATCTATCACTATAGAGGGAAATTTCCCATTTAATAAAAACTTTTGGGAAATCAATCCTAAAAATGTTCCATCAAGTTCATAAATATTAAGCATGCACTTAGTTTCTCACTGATCTATAACTAATGGAAACTAGGAAAATAAATCATATAGTACCTTAATCTCATATAACATAATGGGTATATGCTTCAGTACAACCCAATCACAAAGTCTAACTCATGATCCCATGAGTTTTTCATCATAAAACCATCCCAAAACACCAACTCCATAAGATTTTTGAAGTGAAGATAACATATAAAACTATTCACACACACCTCGTACCATTATACTAGTCTTTCGTTATAATGGGTTTTAATATCCCTTATTTCCAAAATAAACCATACCCAAGTAGGTATGCACCTCGGTGCAACCCTTCCCTGTCATTTTACTTGGATCATCACAAGTCCTATGTCAACAATCCTAGGCCCATTTTCCAAAATCACTAATTTTTCATTTCATTGTGTAAATATCATCTTGATAGAAGCACCCTTGGGTATCCACTTTAAAATCAATACATTTCACTCAGGCCAAGTAACGTCTTAATATAACCTACTGAACAAAATAAATCCAAAATTAGAAGCTTCTATATTTGATATATACATCCTAGATCTGACTATCTTGGATCATAACAAGTTATATCATCATAACAAAAACTTGAAATCAATAGGGTCAAGTGTTCAACCAATCATTCCCTCTAAAATCCTTCTTTGATACCAAATCACATCAAGTTTTTTTCATCACACAATAAAAGGGATCTATCAAAACTATATCCAGATAACCATGAATTTTATTCATATCAGACCTTCCATAATACAAGAACCACCCATGCCATCATAATTTAAAAAATATATGGCATCAGCATGCCTATATCCCATTCTTGGTTTCACATCCCACGCACCAGTCTCATAACCCAAATAATTTACCCATTCCTTCCACCGATAAGGTATCTCACAAGATCGGGATAACCCTTCTCTTAGGTTACCCTTGCATATCACACAGATCATCTCCACTATAATGCATGACTCAAAAATATCTTAATCCATGTATTAAGAACACTAAACTCTACGACCTATCCCAGAATACATATCTCACTTAATTCATAACTCATAGGGAACATCTCTACTCTCATTTCATCTATCACCTAAAAACTCACAATAAAAAGTTCCCACTCTAAGGATCTATAATATATATATATATATATAGAATAACATGCCAATTAATTATCCTACAAGGGCTGAGGAACCCCAAACTCACACTCCTAAATAAGATACAAAAACAAATTATTTAAACATTATAGTTGATACTATGTGAGATAAATCAAGATATATATTACATATTAATATTAAATCACTTAATAATCCCACACAATCCTAAGATAATTTTGGTTTAGTGTCTTCTGAGACTAGATACAAAAAAATATTTCACAACACTTGTGAACATTCCTCCATAATTATACCACTCTATAATTTTATAACGTTATACTCAATAATCATAATAAAGGGAATGGAAACCTTAGAAAAGGGTGAGATTAGATAATCAGTAAGGATAAACATAAGAGATAACAATTGATGGTCATAAGAGACCATAAGATAATAATTTGGGTATGAAAGCATAGTTAAGGTCCATGAACATAACATTATGAAATAATTCCAAAATAAACGTGGATCATAAATAATAAATTAAGGAATAA
This sequence comes from Viscum album, assembly GCA_963277665.1. Lineage (NCBI taxonomy): Eukaryota > Viridiplantae > Streptophyta > Magnoliopsida > Santalales > Viscaceae > Viscum > Viscum album. The sequence goes on from OY728134.1 coordinate 481,065,324, forward strand.
GGATTAAAGAATAACATAATACAAGAGTCTTAATAACTTGAGATCATTAAAAAAATAAGATTATGGAACAATCATAAGAATTAAAAATCATTTCTGTTGTCAAGGATCACAACCAACACCATCATAATAGAGTGGAAGCAGTCCCATAATAGATTTGGTTTACTCCCTAATCACCTAAAAATAGTGGATAGAGTCTCATAGTAATGAGTTCAGTCCCAAATCTCTAACATGTCAGCTCTTGAGATATAATTATTTACCTAATTCATTAGAGGTTTGTATAATTTTGAACCCACCCAACACTTAATAGGCTTAATCCCTTTGGGGTTTGGGTTCAATCCCCAATACATTTCATATTATCTCATAAGATATAAATCATTACCAAATGCATTATAGAGCTATATAAATCTAGGACCACCAATCACATAATGAAAATCATATATATGTTTTCCAAGAGAACATGAAAACATTCATATTTCAAATTTCACTCAATTAAACTATTGAAAGGAGCTGGGTTTCATGAAAACATCCATTGAAATTTTCATAATCCAGCCAGAGAAAGAAATTGGATTGTAGTATAAGAACATATCCCAATTAAGCTTAAAATATTTTAAGGATGATAACATAAATGAGAAACACCTTTATAAAAAGAACATGTTCACTTGAACCACATAATAAAGGAGTAAGAATTAGATCATTTGGTACTATGGGTTTAATTACCTGAAAGAAAAATGGAATAAATAAATTCATTAGGTAATTCATGAAATATAATTACCAAGGAAATTAAAACAATTGAGAAAAAGAGGGAAATAGAAGAAATCCTGAAAAAAGAGTTTCTAGAAAACATTTTTAACATTGTTGTAAAAGGTGAATTTATGGTTCACTTTCAAAAACTGTTTACAAAAAGGTGAAGTGAAAACTTCTGAAACATTTTATATTTGAAAATAATATAAAATAGTGGAACCTTGAAAAAAACATAAATGTGTTTTAGAGAAAATGTTGAGTGGGAGATAAAGTATATAATCATGAAAGGAAAACCATTTTACAATATTTTTAAAATACCTTTTTAAAACTAAAATTGTAAAAAGGATAATAAAACATTATTTTGAAAAAGAGTAAATAGAAATAATAATATAACATGAGATAATAAAATTTGGGTTTCAAAAATAAGAGAGTATATCATTTTTGGAAATAAATAATATGGACAAATAGGGGAAACAACCATAAAAGGTTTAAAATTATTTATAACAATGATTCATTTTTATGAATAAATAATCCTATCAATGATGATGAATTGGGATAACAACACTTCAAAAAAGAGTTTATGAGAAATTACTTTCAATAATCAAGAAAAAAAGGAAAAATGAAGCATAATTTAATCATAGGGTATTGTAAATACCTAGGTACTTATAAAATGTTTTTTTATTATGGTATTAAATAGTTAAATTTATTATAAATGTATAATGAAATAAGTGGTATTTATAGAAATTAGGGAATCTATACCAACTGAATAGAAACATGACTATTAGAATAGTAATGTAATTGTTAGGAATCGTAATCAGAACATAAGAATAATAAAATCACTTATTAATGTATAACTAAAATTTAGGTATCTAATAAATGAAAATATGATATATTTAAATTAGGGAATAAGTAAATGAATTTTTTTAAAATGATAAATTAAGTGTTGGTATTTTTATGAAACGTAAATGTTTATTTACAATTTTATAATTAATGTAATGATTTAAAAGAAAATTTATTTTTATAAAATAGATTCATAAATTTATATTTTGTTGTATTATAATTATAATATAATTTTTTGAGACCATAATTAATTTTTCAAAGTGTCATAAAATCGGTTATAATACTAAAATTGGTATTTCTCAAATAAATGATGATTTAAATTAAATTTAAAATGTAACATATTTAGAGAATTATTTTCAAAAAATGGAATCGATTTTTTAAATATATGCATTGAGAAATGTTTAAAGTTAATTTTTGGTATTTTATTGAAATATTTGAATTTTGGTGAATAGTTAAATTTAGTAATTTATAGTATTTAACATTATAAGTTAAATACATGAATTTTTTTAGACATTTATGATGTAAGAACCCGTTATTTTTAGATAACATGCACTATTTAATTTACATATTCATAATAATAAACTCTATTGATATTCTTGATCCAAAATAATAAACAAATGAATAAAATAATTGAAAGCACCCATCTCTTATCCCTATAAATACCACCCCTCACCACCTCCTCTCCTCACACCTTATAAGATTTGAATCTTTTCTATATTATAACCTAATCCCTTCCCAAACCTCTTACCTATGTACAAGACCATCTAGAATCACTAAAATAGAAAAATCAAATTTCTTAGGGAGGTTCTCAAGGAGATGATATTCATGAAGTAAAAATCATCCTTCTTACTCATTTAAATTCTTTCATTCATTATTTCTAACTTAACCTCACCTACCCTATCCAAATAATTAGGATCACTCCAGTATCCTACATATATATTGTTATTTGGTTGTATTAATGAAATATCTATCATCAAACCCCTTCTCTTATCCAATTTTTATTAAAAATAAAAATATAGTTCATGACCTGTCAATTCACATCTGTCATGTATGATGATTTTTAATTTTTCATTACCGCCTTCAAGATACTCATAAAACATATTATAGTTAAAACATATTTTAATATGTATATTTTAACTTTTTAAATGTTTTTTAACTAATTTATAGCAATAGTAATAAAATAAAATGAAACTAGTTTGTGATGATCGGAAGACTTGCCAAAAACAGTCAAAAACTTTATCATTTATATTTTACCAAATGAATCATCATAATATCTCAAAATAATGATATATGTGATCATATAAAATTATGGAAATATATTTATACCATTTCTTTCCACTTTAATATTTTTTGTTCTATTTGATAAGAATTATGATAATTATACTCAAAGGAACCGACTATAAATCTATGAAATGAATGTTTCAAAAATAGTGATTCTGATATTTTGCACTCATTAAAATATACATAAATGAACTTAATAAAATGATAATAAATAAAATATATGTGGATAATTTTATTAATTATGTAATTATTGAATCTAATTTTTTTATCCAAGACAATAAGTATAAGTCCAGAATGCTTTCGGACATAAGGTAAGGGATAGTCATTTTAAAAAACCTTTTTTCAGGTTACCACTTTTGAAATTAAAGATGTGTTTTTTTACTTATACAAAACATGTGGATATTACCACTTTGATGAAAAAAAATTTATTTTATATTTACCTTAAAATTTGACAAGTTTATTTTCAAATAAAATGTTTTAATTTATAAGTGTGAGGCTTCATAAAAATGAAAAGATATTTCAATGTGGAAAATTTATTTTCCTCGAGAAAATTTCTTTTATGCAAGATTTATGTGTTTTTATTATGTTATTTTTCTTTGGAATTTTTATAATGAGGGGTGGTTCCATGATAAACCAAGGTCATTAACCCCATTATAGCTCTCCAATGCATTGGGTAAAGGTACAGAGTTTACCGGTTAGGTTTCCCCTAAGATATTATGGGAATATAATTTGTTTATTATTCTAAGTGTAACAATGATGGTTACTCCCTATATATCTGAAAGAGCTGTATTATATGTAATAGTGATATGAAAATGATTTCACATGTTACCTTTTATGGTTTTATTATACCTTCTTTGTTTTTATAAGAAAATCCTGATTTAATAAGGTAAGAAAAAATATTAAGTTTTATGTGTAAAGGTTATAACATTGAGAAAAAGTTTTCATTCCTAGACTAATAGTTTATTTCTTATTTTTGTGTCCATTAGTGAGATTTTTTATTATCCCATGTTTTAAAAAAAATTCATATGGTTTTTTGGATAGATAAATGAAGATAAGAATTTGTTTTTGAACTTGTGAAGTTTTATTATTGAAAAAAATCATGTTTTGTTTTAAAAGTTTCTTATTGTGATAAAAATGGATATTGAGTAAAAGTGTCTACATTGTAATATATGAGTTTATATTTATAAGTTTATGACCTAATTTTATAAAAAATTAAACCTAAATGATATTTGGGATTGTATGAATGAGAATTATAGTTGAATTAACTAGATTATTTAATGTTTAAGGTCGGTTCCTTATAGATTGTATTAGAGTAATGTTTATATGACTTTAGGGGTTAGGATAATGTTAATAGAATACCTATAAATGATTATTACTTTTTGTTTATGTTTAATTGATATATAATTTAAATATTACTGTGTTTCTTCATCTAATATGTGTCTGTTCATAATGGTTTTCCGAAGAAGAATCTCGGAAACTAAAGTATGAAGGCACTGAGAGGATGATATTCTTCTAAATATGCAACCAGGAATGGTGGTAATTGGAACTGAGCAATTATTTATATTAATGGATCATTTTAATCAGGCTATAAATGGTGGTTCCATCCATTCATGAGATCATCTAGATCAAACTCAATGTAATATGTCAATGGTGGAACATTTTATTTGGTAAAACCCTCCTGTATTTAGTGTATCTTCTGACCCGGTGCTAGATGAAGGGTAGATTAATTCCTTAGAAATGATTTTTTATTTCATGGGGTGTTTATTCCATAAAAAGGTTAGTCATTATATTTACATTTTTTATGGTGAAGTTGTCCAATGGTGTTAAATGGTCAATAATATCAAGTATAGTGAGGATATTGATGCTTTAGAAAGGGATGAATTCTAAAATATTTTCCTTGAGAAATATTTTTCCAAGGTGACTTGACTTAGGTTGGAAAAACAATTTTTATAATTGAGATAGGTGAAGGATTTTGTGGAAGAAAAAAAATCACATGATTTGAAAGGTATGCTCCAAATTTTATCTAAGATATTGATAGTATAATCAATCATTTTTACTCAATATTGAAGCTAAAATATAAAAGGTAATTCTCTTTTTGTAAATGATAGAGTTATAAAAAACTAGTTTTATTTGAGGATAAGATGGAAATAGAGTTTTAAGATGATCCTTTTTTATTTTAAACCCAGTATAAAATAGTGACATGGGTGGCTAGAAAAATGAAATAATACATAAAATAAGTTTTATGGTAAGAAATTTCATAGTTTGTGATAATTGAGGTAAAAAATACACTGGGGAATGCCTTTTGAAGTCTGTTAAGTGTTTCTAATTTGTTAAGTTTGGGAATATGTCTCCTAATTTCAATGAAAAAGATCATGGTAGTGGTAATAATAATTTTGAAATATAGAATGTAAAACAGTTTAAATGTAATTAGATGGGTCATTATGAAAATGAGTTTATGAATTAGAACATGAATGATGGGAAGAAGTCATAATATAAAAAAGGTGTGGTGAAATAATTTTCAACTACTTTATCAGGTGTTGGTTCAACCAATGAAGTGTTATCAGGTACATTGTTTGTTTACTAATATTTTTATAATGTCTTTTTTTATTCAGGGTCTACATATTCTTTCATATGAGAGAAATGTTTTGGTAAATTATAAATTCCACATCAATAAATAAATCCAGAACTTATGGTAAAAATATATATAGGAAGTATTAATTCCAAAATAAATTATAAGAATCTTCCCATCAATGTTTATGGAAGTAATTTACCTAAAAACCTTGTTTTCTTATAACTTGTTGAATTTTATGTTATTCTATATATGGATTGGATTTTTTTACCATAATAAGATTTATCATAGAGGTAAAGAAGATGTATTTTAAAAAGAGTCTCAGTTTGTATAAAATAATGAACCCGTATCATTAATAGAAAATCAGGAATCTGAGAAACTATTGAAATATGGAAATGAATGTTATCTTGAATATATTTTTGAAAAAAGAAAACTATTCAGATTAATGATTTTTCAGTGGTAAATGAATATATGGATGTTTTTTCTAATGAGTTTCCTAGTATTATACATAATTGGGATGTTGAGTTTACTATTGATTTGGTCTCTGATGATAAACATATTTCAAAACCCCCTTATCGAATGGCTCAAGTAGGTCTTCTATAATTGAAAAAGATGTTACATAAGTTTCTAGATAAAGGTTTAATTTATCTGAGTACTTCACCTTGAGGTTATCATATTTTTTTTGTTAAAAAGAAATATGGTTCCATAAGTCTTTGTATTGATTATAGATCATTGAAAAACATCATTGTTAAAAATTAATATCCTTTTTCTCATATCGATGACAAGTTTGATCAGATCTAGGGGGCTTAGTATTTTTACAAGATTAAATTGAGATTTGGGTTCCATCATTTAAAGGTGAAGGTGGATGAAATTACAAAAAAATCATTTTGTATAAGATATTGTAATACTGAGTTTTTTGGTAAGCCTTTTATTTTGAGAAATTTTTCTTTTGTATTTATGGATCTTATTATAGGAATTTTTTGTAAATATTAGGATAATTTTTTTGAGGTTCTTATTAATGAAATTTTGGTTTATTCAAAAATTTATGAGGATCATGAATGAAATCTAATGATTCTTCTAAAAATCCTAAAATAAAAAAAGGCTATATGGAAAATTTAGAAAATGTTATTTTTAGTTATAATAGATTTTTTTCCTTGGAAACATTGTAAATAAGGATGGAATAATATTTGATTCTTTCAAAACAAAAGTGGTTGATGAATGCACAAGACCAAAAAATGTTATTGAGATTCATAGTTTTCATGGATTAAACGGATATCACTGATGGTTTTTAAAAAAAATTCCTAGTTATCTATCATACTAACTATGTTAACATGAAAAGGGTTTTAATTTTATTTGGATAGAATAATGTAATGTTTGTTTTCAAGAACTGAAAAGAATATTGGTGAATGATCCAATTTTGTCCC